>BSBM01000996.1:4437500-9237500 GCA_027924585.1 Larix kaempferi
CTAATATGATAATCTTTTGAGAACTTTTGCAGGTTATCATGACAATGTGTAACAATTTAATACAAAATTTAATCAATGATTCTTGTGTAAATTTGGCATGCTTCTTCAAAATGATGATCCAAATGTAAATTTAATGCATAATTGAATCAACGACTCTCGCGTAAATTTAACACACTTCTTCCAAAGGAATAAATGATCACTAGTTACGTCCCTATCAAGGAGGAAGTATAGTGATCACTGCTATTAAATTGTCCCTATATATAATCAAATCAGAATTAGAATCTCTGTACCTATTGGAATCAGAACAATTCTATCATTCTAAGTTTAAAATAGTTACATTTTCCTTAGAGTTTAGAATTGTTTTAATGGGTTATTTGTGTTTTTACTAATATTTCGATTTGCTTTGCTTGAATGATTTGATTAAACGATTTTGACCTTTACTTGTCAAGGATCATTGGGAAAAAAAATAATGTAATTAGAGTCCCTCCACATGTGGAGGGTTCTTAAGGAACTGACTATAGGTTGGCATATGGGGAATTGGTCGATGAGGTCAATGCTTCAGATCTCATTCATCTCGAATCATGACTCCGTGAGTAACTCAAGTTACTCGGGCCCCTTTCTGCATAGGAAAGAATGACAACCTACACCGAACTGAAGTAAGAATTGTCGTGTCGGGCCTTGTTAATCAAAGAATAAAACCGGGGTGGGGTTCAAGTCAGTCTCAGTGGTAAGTGAACTTGAACAAGGGATACCTAGTTGGAACTTACAATAAATTCTTGTACCATATATCGTCACATTGAAATTAATTTCCTAAAACCAAACTTCATATTCTAAACTATTGCTCATAGCTTATGAATTCATAAAAACAAATTCAATTTTAATACTATAGCTCCATATCTAGTTGCAGGCACCTTACATGTTCAAACATGACTAAAGCAAAGTTTACCAAAACAAAAAAGGAAACCGTTTAAATAGGAATATATGTACCTTAGGGGTATAGAGACTATAACTTGTGCCATTCACTTTGATCCACCACCCTGAATATTTATTCCCAAATAAAATAAAACCCATCAATCCAAAGAATAGTCAGAACACTTGAAAATTATAGAGAGACATGAAAATGAAACCAAACTAGAGACAATGCAGATGACAATGACACTACACTAAAAAGAAAAACAAGGCGAGAGGTAATCTAGAAATTGATGAGTGCTTTTCCATACCAAAACACATCATAGCAGCTTCAATTTATGTGGGGCAATGGAAACAACTATACCCTACCAGCTAGCCAAGCCTGTTGCACACACAAACCCACCAATAACTTCTATGTTTCATAAAAAATGCACCCCATCCATCAATAGACAAATCATAAATTATTGAATCAAACGAAACCCTTATCAAAATAGGGAGGAAATGATTACGAGGAATCAAACTTACCTAACGAGTTTGAGTGCCCCTCCGTCTCATCATCATATATGATGTGTATGAGTGTTGCTACTCTCTCTTGGCCTCCATCACATCACAAAACAAACATGATTAAGTTTTTACCAAGAGGGCAATTTATTAACAGGTATTAACATTTATGACATAGGTCGGTAATTTATGACGGTTGGGATCAATTCTTTAATTAATAATTTTTACCAAGATTAGTAAATAAAATTTTGACATCAGTTATTTTAATCATTATTTTTTTCAAGATTATGAAATACATGTTTGGGATCATTTCTCTAGGTATTCATTTATTACAAAATTATTAAAAAATGTTTGAGATCAATTCTTTAATTAATCATTTTTCCCAAGAATAGCTGTGCGGGGAGTTAAGATGGATCTTACTCAATATAATGATCCCGAAATGGAATGCGTATTGCGGGGTATTGGTATTGGTACCAGATAATTGCAAATTCTTAATGCTGAAGGTGGACCGCATTTTGAGGAGGGCGGAGTTACCAAATATGTTATGGCTTTCTTGGAATAACTATCCTTAAGCTTCCATGCCTTCCTGGATTCGACACTGAAGAATTTAAGGTTTCTACAGGTTTCCGGGAGAGAATTAATTAGCTTATGGGAAACTGAAAGCGAATCACAGCTAATTAAAAATTTGTTGTGTTATCGGCATTAGTGGATGTTGATATTGCACTACAATGTGTCATATATAAATATCTCTTGTTTGGTTGAACCGCTAACATTTTGCAAGTACGTTTTCAGTTGCTAGCATTATTGCATGAGTTGAAGGCAATCGATTGTGTGAAGTTGAATAGGATAGAGGGGTTGGGGCATTGTACAAAGCTTCGGTTCATGTATGTTGATGGGTGCTCTGAGTTAGAAGAGCTGCTGAGTATGGAAACATTTGTATCATTGGAGGAGTTGGGGGCAGCTAGATGTGTGAAGCTGAAGAGAATAGAGGGTTGGCGCATTGTACAAAGCTTAGGTTGATGTATGTTGATGGGTGTTGTGAGTTAGAAGAGTTGCCAGGTATGGAATCATTGGTATCTTTGGAGGACTTTCAGTCATCTGAGTGTATGAAGTTAAAGAGCATAGAGGGGTTGGTGCATTGTACAAAGCTTTGGGTGCTCTGAGTTAGAAGAGCTGCCAAGTATGGAAACATTGGTATTTTTTGGAGAAGTTGGGGGCTCGTGAATGTGTGAAGCTGAACAGGATAGAGGGGTTGGCGCATTGTACAAAAATTCGGTTGCTGTATGTTGAGAGTTGCTCTGGGCTGCCAATTATGTAAACATTGGTATCGTTGGAGCCGCCGAGTACTGAGTGTATAAAAATTTTTTTTGACCTTTCTCTGCAGTTACCGACCTACATCCATCTTGTAATGCGAGCACTGACACAATAATTGAGAGAACTATTTAATTCAATTCAACGATCATCGCAATTTTTTAAGTCAATCATTTTGGAAAGATACACTTGTCTCGGAATGTTGAAGCCAAGGAGTTTATGTCTTACCTGCTTACTTGTATGGAGTTGGTTGCCATGGCGCGGAGGATCAATTAATTATTATTATTTTCGTGATCTTTGGGAGTGAAAACTTCTGGGCAGTGAAGTCTTATTACAGACCCCACATCACTATAGCGAGCCATGGGCTCACTGTGACAGCTACGATAGTGGCATTTAAAAAGCAATCAATTGTCAACAGAACCCACTGTAGCAAGTTTCCATTTTATAGTTTTCGTGTATAGATAACTCATAAGAGTTTTTAGCTGTAGCAGAACTCTAATCCACCAAAAGCACTGTTAAAATTCATGAGAACTACCATATTTTTAGTGGGGAGGTCCGCATTTCCTGCAACATAGGTCTTATATGATCATGTTAGTCCCAACTCAAATAGAAGAGCTAATCACCGTATGTTGTTTTGTGCCCAAGAATTGGTTGTTCATAATCTTTAACGACATTGACCATGGAAATTGCCAACTATGCTCATCGTATGGGAGGTTTGAGTTTTGGCCACCTCTCAGATCTTTGACGGAGGTTTAGGGTCGTTGGACCAAGAACAAAAGATTTGATCATTGCTTGCCCATTAGGCTTGAGAAGGATTGCACTCATCTTTGCATCCATATTGAATGCTTGCTTATTGTTTGTTTGTCCTTGCATTGTCTTGTGCTCTCACAGAAACTGTCAAAAGACTAATCTCACAAGGCTTGGACTCAAACCTAAATGGAGAGTCAACTTGGCAACTTAGCAAAACTCGGCAATAACTCGTCCATTAGAACATCAGGCAACATGCACTCAAAAAATTCAGGAATGCAAAACTCAGCAAACTTATTGATCAAAACAAAGTTTGGCCGATTTTGACGAGGAGTTTTGAAAGAGGTTTGACTCAGTTCCCATGACCAAGAGTTGAGTAACTTGGGAGTACTAGCAAAGTTATAAAGAGCCTTGTTAGTTGTTTCTATGCCAAAAACTTCTAATAGTAAGCACTTCATGTCCAAATATATTATTATTTTGCTAACTACCAAACTTTTTAAAGGTTTCTTGTCATGTAGTCAAGCATAGTGAATGACCTACTTTGATCTATTTTAGACCTGAAAGGAAAACCAGTCTAGAAATGTTATTACCATCCAAGAGATGTTGTCACCTGTCCAAATATATTATTATTTTGCTAACTACCAAACATTTTAAAGGTTTCTTGTCATGTAGTCAAGCATAGTGAATGACCCACTTTGTTCTATTTTTAGACCTGAAAGGAAAACCAATCTGGAAATGCGATTACCATCCAAGAGATGTTGTCTCAGTGGTCATCCTTAAAATATTGAAGCCTCTATAGAAAGTTTGAATATGCAGAATAAAATCAACATTATATATCTCAAAACCAAAAATAACCATTCAGAATATCTACCAATCCTGGTTGATGCCAATGTTTACTCGGTTCTTTAAGTTATCACATAAAAGTCAGGACAATCAATTCGTAATTCATAAATATGCTATATAGTATTTTAAACCCAGAAAGACGGAATTGGAGAGAAAACCTATATGATACAAAATGGAATTATGTTAAATAAGTGTCAACTAAAGCATCTAACCTAGCCTAGCCTATTGAGACATAATTGTGAGCTCAAACACAGCACTGCAATAGTATAGTGGACTGTAGAAGAAACCTTCCGAGGCTAGTGTGTACCTCCCAAATCACATCGAGAATGTGGGTGCCTAATAGTAATAAGCATATAGTTATATTTGAGTCCTGAGCTTTGCCAACTCAAACTCAAAAACAATCAGAATCTTCAGTGTGAGGTATTTGAGAGTTTGGATGTTACCACTCACTAAACTAGACATATATACAAATATGCCAAAGTAAAGTAACATTCAGCCTGGTTGATCGACCTATCAGGTAAAAATGTGTTTCCAAGGCATTATTTTCACTATTTGACAACTGCAAACTATCATTTGGCCACCTCACACTCCTGTACAAAGCTTCAGGATATCCTTCCAAATTAAGGGAACCTTTTCAACGGCCTATTCTTTGCATATTTCCCATCCTAAATCCTACTGTTTGAAAAGGCCAAGTTTGACAATTGACGAGGCATGCAAACTAGGTTAACAACCAGGGTTACCACTTAGTCTAGCAGTGGAACCCGTTAAAGGAAAGTGCAGATTTGTAACGCTCGACTTAATACAGTTGATTGAATAGACTATTGAGGGCACCGATATTGCAGTGACCTAGTTAAATAAACTCGAACAATTGTGTGATACTTTAATTTTATTGAATGGAAATTGCCGATTAACAAATAAATGATGAACATGCTCGACTGACAAACAAAATTATGATGATGGGTGAAAGAAAGAATTATTTTGATTCCATAGATGTGAATGGATGATATTGACTCAAATAGAATTGATTAGAGATAAAGTGTATGATGACATGGTTTATATGGTGCAGTGCTACTAATGTGCGCTTTGCGTGTGTGCAGTAGCAGGTAAAATGAATTACCGACTAACCGTCGATGGAATAAAAGGGGTCGTAAGAATGGGAAATATACATAGGGGTACGACGATGGACTGTCGACCCTGAAATAGCACTCCATGCATGAATCGAAAACCATCTCAGCTCACCCGGGGAAGCGAGGCCACAAAAACTTGGTCGAATACGATGTGTTGAGGGGCACACAATAAGGAAGATATTATTCCTCAATCGCCATCAGTCTCCATGGAAGTGTATTCAAAAGATCACGGCAACGATTCCTGATCGCTACATAGTACTCCCCACACAAGGAAAATGAAGTTGTCGGAAGGACCCATAGAAGTGGTACCTAGACAATGACAGGAAAGGGAAGATTTACATTCTTGCATTAAAACATTGAGGAATATATATATACGTTAAATTTTGAGCATTAATTCAATATACTCTAGGATCTTTACTGAGAGAATAACATGTACATCATATCAAGTATAACAATGCAGATCAATCACACGAAGCAATCACATGAGACAATAGACACATAGAGTTTCACTAGGGAAAACCATAAAGGTGAAAAACCTCACAACTTCCTCAGAGATAGAAAGAGCAATGATACAACCAAAGTACAAGAGATAGTCTTCTCCTAGCAGTTGATCCTCCTCCTCACATGTGTGCCACTTTCTGAGTGATGGAAGAGTGAGTAATGAGATGATCAAATAGAGATCTCTCGATCTCTATTTATACTTGTCCTATCCTGCCCAATAAACTAATAGGGATGACTTGTATAACTCAGTATAATAACCCATGGTTACATTAATTCGGGCCGACCCCACACTTGGTGGTCTAATAACCCATCACAGCAAGTTACGACACTTCTGACACTTGTCAATACAAATGACGACACTTCCATATAGAGGAATAATAACATCTCTATAGGAGTACAATATACATAGGTGAAATACATTCCGACGATACATATACATCAACACTCCCTCTTAACTAGGAAGGTATTTCTCGTCACAGATCTGCTAGCACAAATCTTCTTCTCTGAATCATCATCAACGAATCATCATCCTTGAATCATCGTCATCGTCACTGCTACTGCTATCTCAATCAATCTCTGATCTACTCGTCATAGGAAGTTCTATAGACCCAGTCCTTTTTCATTCTAAATGTAGGCCCACCACCTGTAGGTCTTCATCATCACTGGCCATATTGTGGAATCCTCAGGACCGATTACGTGCGTCAACAAAACCTCGAAAGAGCATCCCAAGCATTTTACAAGCACACAACTCAACCTATCGGATCTCCCAGGATCTTTTACATGTGACTGTCACAAAACCTTAAAAGAGTGTCTTGCCCAACAAGATCTCTAAAGAGCATCCAAGGCCTTTTACGTGTCTAGCACAACCTGTCTGTATCTCCAGAACTTATTACATGTGACCCCTACCACAAAACCTTAAAAGAGTGTTTTGCCAAGCAAGATCTCTAAAGAGCATCTGAGGCCTTTTACGTGACTAGCACAACCTATCCAGATCTCCAGGACTTATTACATGTGGTCCCCACAAAACCTTAAAAGAGTGTCTTTCCAAGCAAGATCTCTAAAGAGCATCTGAGGCCTTTTACGTGACTAGCACAACCTGTCCAGATCTCAAGGACGTATTACATGTGGTCTAGCAAAACCTTAAAAGAGTGTCTTGCCAAGTAATATCTCTAAAGAGAATCTGAGGCCTTTTATGTGATTATCACAACCTGTCCAGATCTCTAGGATTTATTACATGCTACCCTTGCACAACCTGTCCATGGCCACAGAGTATCAACCGAATACTCACCATACATCGTCCTGATGTACATGATCATCCTGATCATAATCACTGCATCGTCCTGATGCATGTCATCTGGAACAACATCCTGAAGCTCATCATCCATGTTTATCCTGATCATGCAATGCATCCACCTGATGCATACCAAGTATCTACCTGATACATATCATCATACATGATCCACCTAACCATACAATGTATCCACCTGATACATACAAAGATACATGATCCACCTGATCATACAATGTATTCACCTGATATATATCAACATACATGATCTACCTGATCATACAATGTATCCACCTGGTACATATACGGATACATGGTCCAAGCATCCAACATGATGCATATACATATACATGATCTAACTGATCATAAAAAGCATCCAACATGATGCATATACATATACATGATCCAACTGATCATAACAAGCATCCAACATGATGCATATACATAACAAGCATCCAACATGATGCATATACATAGCAGTAATTGGAGCATCGTCCTGATGCTCATCATCCAGCGCTTACATCCATAGCCATGGGAATGATCCTCCTCTCACCATGCTTGGAATGGATTCCAGCAAATATGTCCATCACTTATTCCTCGAAGTGTCGTCAATATGAAGAACACCAAGCCTCTCTTTGAAGTACTCAAACTTCACTCTGGCTAGTGGTTTCGTCAGCACATCTGTAACCTGATCATCCATCGCAACATATAGGAGCTTCATGGCTCCTCTCTGCACCATATCCCTGATATAGTGATATTTGATCTCAATGTGTTTCAACCTGTCGTGTAACACTGGGTTCTCAGACAGCTTCACACAACTTTAGTTGTCACAAAAGATACCAGTAACATCCAACGGGAGATCAAATAACTCAGACAATAGCTTCCTCAGCCATACTGCCTCACAACTAGCTGAACAAGCTGCAACATACTCTACCTCGGCTGTACTCAGTGCTATGCAGGACTGCTTCCTGCTAAACCAAGAGATCACACATGATCCCATACTGAAGCAGCACCCAGATGTGCTCTTCCTATCTGTAGCACTGCCTATCCAATCTGAATCAACGTAACCCTGCAGGTTAAAATTTTGATTTGCATCATACTTGAGCCCATAATCAATTGTACCCTTCAGGTACCTCAGAATATGCTTTACAGCAACCAGGCGAACACCTCTGGGATCCATCGGGAACTGGCTCAATGTGTTCACCGCAAAGCAAATATCTGTTCTAGTGTTCGTCGGTTACATCAAGGACCCAATCATCTGAAGATACATAGTGACATCAACCGTATCAGATGAAGCATCACATAGAAGCTTCAGGTTCAATGCCATAGGTGTGGCCATGGCCTTGTAGTCCATCATCCCGAACCTCTTCAGGATCTCTACTGCATACTTCCCTTGTCCAAGGAAGATCCCATGTACACTCTGCCACACCTCCATGTCTAGAAAATAGTGCATCATCCCCAAGTCCTTCATCTCGAACTCGGCAGCAAGCTTCCTCTTGGTATCAGCAATCAATCCATCCTCACCTGTTACAAATAGGTCATCCACATACAAGAGTAGTATCACAGGATTGCCTTCCTCAACCTTGTAGTAAAGGTTGGAATCTGCTTTACTCCTAGTAAATCCCAAACTAGATAGAAATCTGTCTATCCTACCATACCAAGTTCTAGGAGCTTGCTTCATGCCATACAAGGCTTTCTTCAGTTTGCACACATGAGTCCCTCTGTCATGTGTCTCAAACCCAAGTGGCTGCTCCACATACACTTCCTCCTCGACTACACCATTCAATAAAGTTGTCTTGACATCCATCTGGTGTATCTTCCATTTCATCACTGCAGCCAGGGAAAGTACTGATCTGATGGAAGTGTACCTGGCTATAGGAGCAAAATTTTCTTCATAGTCTATTCCCTCTTTCTGGGAGAAACCATGAGCTACAAATCTTGCTTTGTACTTTTCTATGCTGCCATCTGCAACATGCTTTATCTTTTAGATCCACTTGGAAGTCACAACAGACTTCCCTTCAGGTCTTGGGACTACATCCCAAACATCATTCTTCATGATCGACTAGTATTCCTCGACCATAGCATCCTTCCATTCTTTCTTTTCCGCTGCTTCTTCATAACTGGAAGGTTCTTTGTTCATAATATCACAGAGTAGGGAAACATAGCTGGTATGAGATCTAGTTCTCTTCCTTTCTCTGTGTCCTTCTCTTGGAATGCCATATCTTTTTGCATCTTGAATGAGCTCTCTAGCCCATGCAAGTTTCCTCTTGTGAGAGTTATTCTCACGGGGTGGATCTACAGGTATTTGTGGATCTTCAACTTCACGATCTGCTTATGGAATTGATTCAGTCATGGTGATGTCTTGAAATCTGTTTTCCTTTGGTTCTTCATGATCTTCAACAGGTTTCTTTCTTGATTTGATGAAGGCTGAGTTTTCATCAAATGTTACATCCCTGCTGACATCAATCTTCTTGAACCCTGGAAAGTATATTCTGTAAGCCTTCGAGCTTTCACTGTACCCCACAAAGATGCCCTTCTTTGCTGAAGAATCTAGTTTTGTCCTCTTTTACTTTGGAACATGAGTGTATACTGGACAACCAAATATTCTGAGATGGCTGACTTCAGGTTTCTTACCAGAGAATACCTCTTCTAGTGTCTTGTTGTCCAATATCTTTTGAGGTGTTCTGTTATGCACATATACAGCTGTCCTAGCTGCTTCTACCCATAGATGCATAGGAAGATCCTGGTCATGTAGCATTGCATGTGTTGCTTCCATGATTATTGTATTCTTCCTTTCTGCAACTCCATTCTGTTGTGGATTGCAGGGAGCAGTCAACTCCCTCTTAATCCATGAATCACTACATAGATTCTTGAAATCACCTGAAGTGAATTCTCCGCCATTGTCGGATCTGAAGGTCTTGATCTTCTTATCAGTTTGATTTTCCATCAAGGCTTTGAATTCCTTGAATTTATCAAACACTTCATCTTTGTTCTTCAATAAATAAACCCAAGTCTTCCAAGAGAAATCATCAATGAAAGAGACATAGTATACATACCCACTCAGAGAACTGGATGACATCGGACCGCATACATCGGAGTGGATTATTTCCAAGATCCCTTTAGCTTTGCTTTCACTGCTTGGAAATGCCTTCTTAATGTTCTTTCCTTTTGCACATCCTTTGCAAATACCATCATGTTTTGTCTTGATTTCAGGAAGACCTTCTACAACTTTGCTCGCAATTGGTAGTGCTCTATAGTGCACATGTGCAAGCCTTCTATGCCAAAGTTCACTTGGCTCCATGGATTCATGTACCATGGCATGTTCAGGTTGTTCCTTCAATTTGTACAATCCTCCCTCTTTCTCTCCAATCACTACTGCATCATCTATAGTTTTACCCTTTGGCCACATTAGGACTTGGCCATCTACAAATGAAACCCTCATGCCTTTGGCATCCAATGCAGATATGGAGAGTAGGTTCTTCTTGAGCCCAGGTACATATAGAACATCTTTCATCTTCAAAGACTTCCCAGAGTCTAGGTTGTAGGAGGCTTCACCACTTCCTTTGATATGATGTTGATAGTCATCCCCAAGTTTCACCTTATGGGGTGACTCATGTTTATATAGATTTGCAAAAGATTCTCTAAACCCAGTCATGTGTTTGGAAGCCCCACTATCAATAAGCCAATCATTACATCCATGAGAGATAGTACATGTGAGAGCAGAAATTAGAACATATTCATCTTCACTAGATGAGTCATCACTTTCTGCTTTAGCCTTCTTCTTGGGAGGTTCATCATCCTCAGCAGCAGGAGCATGATATCTCTTCTTGTTTCCCTTCTTTTTCTTCTTGTTGAAGCCCTTTTTGTTCTTGGGACAATCTGCAGCAAAGTGTCCCTTCTCATTATATGTGAAGCATCTCAGATCCTTCTTACCCTTTTGAAAAGGTTTCTTGTGATGAGAGTGCTCCTTCATGGGCTTGCTTCTTTTGGTGTGAGCTGTGAGAGTTTGATATTCACTTCCCATCTTTTCTTCTCGTGCTACAAGCCTAGCCTCTTCTTGTGAACATTCCTTCCACAGTCTACTGAAGGAGATCAACTTCCTTCTTGCACAAATTCCTTGAATAAAGGAATCCCATGACCTAGGTAGGCCATTCAGAGTGGTCATGACAATTTCACTATTCTCCACCACTTCATCCACAGCTTCAAGTTGTTCCTTGATCTGAGAGACCTTGGAGAAATAGGATTGAATGGTCTCTCCATTTTGAAGCTTTACTCCTTTCAATTGATTCCGCAGAGTCATCTTCCGATTTATGTTCTTTCCTTCAAATAGCTTGGTCAAGGAATCAAACATCTCTTTAGGTGTCTTCAGAGATGACACATGTGGGATGAGATGGTCCTTGATAGAATCAACAATGGTCCTCTTTGCCTTGACCAAGTTCTTCTTGTGAATAGCCTTAGCCTCTTCTCCCTCTAGGATAGGGACCTCTTCACTTATATAAGTGTCCAACTCATTTTCTTCCAGGATTAACCCAATCCTATACTTCCATGCTTGGAAGTTATCAGCCCCTTCAAGCATATCCTCAAGCTTGGTTTGGTGAGACATCTTTAAAGAGTACTTCAAATGGAAATAGATAATATTTAGGTCTTACCACTTGATTTGTTGAAAACTGGATCTGGTCCCGGATTAGGGTTTGTCAGAGAAACCCTAAAAATTCAAACTTTGAATTTCAAACTTCTGAAAGGATAGAAAGATGCGCCTTGATGAGATGATCAGCTTGGTATATTCAGAATTTGAGATCTGCAAAGTTTCACCCTTCAGAAATGTCTTTTAGTCTTCCTGGATTCATTAGGGAGGACCGTGAATTAGGGTTTGAGTTTCCCGGAGCTTCACCCAACCAAAAATCTCGATCCAAAGCTCTAAACTTCGATTTTTCCAAGGATCTTCCAGCTATGTCTTCATATTTCAGAAATTCCTATTTTTATGGAAACCCTAATTTTTAGGGCCAAAACTGAAAGTGCTCAGATTTGAATTCTGATTGGACAGAAAGATTCTACTTGATGAGTAGAGTCAATCTACCTTACTGATTTTCCAAAATCTGTGGATAAAAACCCAATAAACAAGAAACCCTAGTTTTCGCCACTGCACAATGTCTTCTTCTCAGGTTAGCTCTGATACCATGTTAAATTTTGAGTATTAATTCAATATACTCTAGGATATTTACTGAGAGAATAACATGTACAGCATATCAAGTATAACAATGCATATCAATCACACCAAGCAATCACATGAGACAATAGACACACAGAGTTTCACTGGGGAAAACCATAAGCGTGAAAAACCCCACAACTTCCTCAGAGATAGAAAGAGCAATGATACAACCAAAGTACAAGAGATAGTCTTCTCCTAGCAGCTGATCCTCCTCCTCACATGTGCGCCACTTTCCGAGTGATGGAAGAGTGAGTAATGAGATGATCAAATAGAGATCTCCCGATCTCTATTTATACTTGTCTTGTCCTACCCAATAAACTAACAGGGCCGACTTGTCTAACTCAGTCTACTAACCCATGGTTACATTAATTCGGGCCGACCCCACACTTGGTGGTCTAATAACCCATCACAGCAAGTTATGACACTTGTCAATACAAATGACGACACTTCCATATAGAGGAATAATAACATCTCTATAGGAGTACAATATACATAGGTGAAATACATTCCGAAGTTACATATACATCAACAATATATATATATATATATATATATATATATTAAATGTTGCAAATGGAAATATTAATTCAAGAATAATTGAATGAAAGAGCATTTTAAATTAAGAGATTATAAAAAAGGGATATTTGGGATAGAAGTTATGCACATCCATTGATTTAGGAAAGGTATGCATTAGATTAAAAAAAAAATAAAAAAAAATAGATATAACTAATTTTGGAGTAAATCTATACTAGAAAATATCTAGAGATTTAACTCCACATGCACCCAGTGATATAGGGATGGGGATTTTAGACTAGGGAGACAACCAAGAGAGAAAAAAGGAATTTAGGTGCACTAGTGTGTGAGAGTGACACTTGTTGCATGAGAATGAATATTAGAGAATTAATAAATAAAATTTATTAATGCATGAAATGACACATGTCATGCAAGAATTTTTCTATTTAAGAAAGGTAGTTCTCTTGCTCCCTAATGCTGGATGGAGTTCATAATAGAAGTTTGCATTTGAGTGTGGTCCATAGGAGTTTGGTTGATAACCACTCTAGGGATTGGGAGGTCCCTTCTGAGGGTTGAAGCTTCTGTATGTTCTTACGACCCCTAACTGCTCGGGGGATCCGAAGGAAGGAGAGTACTCCCGGCAAGGTAGGGAGGTCAACCGAGGGGTCAGCCGGTAATAGTGTCGAGAGTTGATTGGATCGTGTGGCAACTACTTCGAGGACTTTGATGAACGCGGGATCGACCATCACAGAACATGTTCTTTTTAAATTTTTGTTATAAGCTTTATATAAATTTTTAAGGAAAATTTATTGTAGTGATTATATGATGATGCAATCTAAGTTCTAGTTATGTTAAAAACTATATATTTGTATGAGATATATAAAGGGTCCCGGGGAAGGCCTTACAATATTCTAGAAGTCATCATAGTGGTATTATTTATTGTTAATCATGTGTAAAACACTGATAAAAAAGGAGTCGGTTCTAAATTTCTCCATGACTCTACCATTACAAATAGTTACATAACCACTGGTCGACCATATATGCAGGTTGACGACAAATACTTGTTGTCATGATGACAAGTTGTCCTAACAAGACCATTAAAATGAACGAACTAAAATAAAGTGCCATACAATGTAAATCTGACATCGGAAGATGTTGTCTCTTTCTCAATTTGCAAATTCATAATCACAATTCAAACTTCTTTCCATATAATTCAGATCTGCATGCGAGCTCATGTCCCTTGAGTCCTTAATGAGAGCTTAGGGAGAAGTATGGGATATAAATAACAAAAACCCAAATTCTTACCATTGTAATGATCTCTACCCTACAAAACTTGAATTTTTAGCTTCTTGCTCACTTCTCCAATGATGAGTACAATCCCATCCAAAAGCATAACCTACCATGGTAACCTTCCATGCATTGTAGGCTTGTGAACTTATTTGCTTTTCTCTTAGCATTAATTAGTAATCTCTTCATTCGTGATAAATTAATAATAACATCTTGAGATTCCAAGTAGATAAGCTTACCTGTTGATCTTCTTAAGGTGCATGAAATTACAGTAGCCACCACGGTTGCATGTATTCTCTTCATGTTAACTACATGTTGTTTCAGGGAAGTTCATAATAGGGGATAGATTCACTATGATCGTCCACCTTGTCAAAAGAAAGGAGAAGCTTTAATTATCAAAATATAGAGTTGATTGCACCCAAAAAAATAAAAAATATTATCGATACTGGTCAACTTAAATTAGGAAGCTTTATTTCAAATATTGAGTTAAGATACACAAATACCACAAAAGTAAATAAACTGGAGCCGCAAACAACTTATCAAGACAATTATACCCTTCAACTTAAATTGTTTGAAGAAGGTATGAAATATCTAGGTTTATATGAAAGAAAATAACTACTTAAGGGAGGTTTGGAAGCAACACCAGTTTATTGGATGACCATCCACCATTCTGAATAGGATAGAGATAAATATTCCTGGTAACTTTGGTCCAACAGGAATTAAAAACAGCATCCTTTTGGTAACGTGCAAAATATTGACCAAGACAAGGCAAGTGTTTCATCCAAATCAGATACAATTGCTAAGAATCTAAGCTTTAACATTCCAAGACAAGAACCATACAGTCCAAAAACCACATTGAAACCCCCAAAACATGGTAGCTAATTCTATATATCTCCAGCTGATTCTATCTATCTCCAGATACATTGGTACCAAATGCAGCTCATCCCCTCCAACCAACACCACAGCAGTCTGCATACCCAAAAGAAATGCCACAGTATTAGCATTGTCTTTTTAAATGCCACAATATCACACAACAAAGCTAAGTCAGAAAGAGCCTATGGAACTCCTCTATGAACCTGGATTTCCGAATCCATCCCTCGCATGGAGTGACCATGTGGCAGACATGCCCACTGCCAACCGAATCACTGTATGCAGTTTGTTTAACATAAATACCTGGATTTGTGATCCATTATCGTTTGGAGTGAATAGGTGGCAAAAAGACATGCTCACTGCCACGGGTATCACCACTGTCCGGGACACAAACCATATATGTCTCTCTCAAATACTATAGCTAAATACTATATGTTTACAAAGTTATTATTTATTTTATATTATTATTATTTTTTTAAATAGTGATAATGATAAAAATGGTCTTATCATAGCTTTTAGTTCTATACTACTTTAACATCTGTAAAATAATTTTAATTAAAATTAAAGCACATTATCCTCCATCTAATAAGTCCCCAAGTGAAAATGATGATTGACAATAGGCCCCAGACGAGTGGCCCCCACACCACCCAACGTTGTAGCACTAAAACGCTTTAGTTACGTGGCCGCATGCATGTTTTGAAAATGTGAAAATGGGGTGCTTGTTCAAGAATTACATGTTTGTTTAAGGATGCAACTACTGCTAACCAAATCAATGGTCATTCTCCAGTTTCTCCAGCAACAAGGGATTTTGTTCTATGTTATTCTCCAGTTACTCCTACAAAAACAACATTCATTCAATGTCCCATAATGCATTTTGATTATCAGGGAGCAACCGTGGGATATTGAAAAACATAGGAGCTTTCAGTTCCTCCGTGTAATGTGATATAATTAGATCAGCCCTGCTTGGCTCTCCTTCTACAAACTCACCCGTGTCCCTTTTCTTGCTTGAACGATTTAAGGTTGCTTGACTGAGAAACCCATAGTAGCAAGCAATGTATGTAGGGCACAAAATATGTTGCAGCTAGGGTTTAGGTTAGACTTTTTAAGGATTTTTTTATAGGTTTTATTCTATGAAATTAGGTACATAAGATAAAAAATCAGACATAGATTACACGAAATGAAGTAAATTTAACCTAAATAATATGTACAACATCATCAAAATTAGGGTTTTTTAGGATTTTCTATTTTTGGGGGATTTTTAGGGCTCATAAAATTTCTCCCTAGGGTTTCTAGGGACAATAAAGGCGGGTCGAGTTCATAGGAGGGAGGGCCGAAATTTTAGGGAGGCCAAATATTTAAAAAAATTATTTTTAGGGTTTTTTAGGAAGTTTTCATATTTTAAAATTTTTAGGGCTTTCTAAAATTTCGCCCGAAGGTTTTTCAGGCTAAAGAAGGCAGGGTGAAATTGTAAGAAGGCCAAAATATCGAAAAAAACTATTTTTTTAATTTTATTTTTAGGGTTTTTGACATAAAATTGCAGACCTAATTCTAACACTAATTCTACCATGAAAATGCAAGTTTAACCTAGCAATAATATTTACAAAAATACAAACTAGGATTTGAGGTTGTACCCTAACCTTAGGGAATCAAGGAAGATGGTCTTCCTTTTGAGAAAGATACTTGCAAAGTTTGGCAAACTAGGGCCTTCTTCAACAACCACAAGAGTTGGTTAAAGGAGGCCTAGTTAGGGCAAAACTTGGAGACCTAAAGCTCAAACTTCAAAGGACTCCTTCTAGAGTAGGTCCCTCACAACGCTAAGGTGACTAAAGGCTGAAAATGGCCTAGCTTAGACAAAATGTAACATTATGGCTACCATTCAACCAAGAACAAGCATCATCATTCAACATTTGACAAAGAGAAAACAAGAGAAGAACTTAGATACCTCCTTTTGCACATGTTAAGCAAACAACTCTAGCATCACCTTACCAAAGAGAAAGAACCAAAGAAACTTCAAGAGATTTCCTTCAAAGTAGAAAATGCATCCTTCTGAAGAGGTGCGCATTAATCCAAGAGCCCTAAGAAGGGTAAAAAAGTAACATAGTGTTTTATCCCATAAATTGTTCTTTGAAAATGAAGTGAGGAGATGTTATTTACATGCTCTCACACTCACTTTTACAAAATATCCAGGCCGACATGCCTTTTAAAATGTCAATTTGAAATTATAAAATCTCAACTAAAAATTATAACAAAAATAATATAAAATAATCAAGTCAATGGGTAACTTGGGGCATTTTCCCCAAAGTTTACCCAAAAATGGCTAAAATAGCTAAAAATGAGCAAAACACTCTGAACTGAAGGCTAGAGTGGCGGGGGGGGTCGTCATGCCCCATCTAACCCCAACAGTAGTGAAAATATCTCAACACCCCCCCCTAATCAAGCAATGTATCCTGACATGGAGGATGCGTCATCATCAAAAGGAGCCCAAGGGGAGAGGACGTTGTTGAAATGGAGGACCAGGAGGGTGTGGAAGGTGACCTGGAGGAGAGACATAAGCCTCAATGTGAAGTGCCTCCAAAATGATAAAACTTGGTGGGGGTCATGTGACCTAGTGACCCACACCTGGAAGCCCCAAACACCAACCTCAGCGCTTTAATTCCTTTCATGAGGCAGTCAACAATGCCACTAAGCCACAATACTCCCAAGGGAGAAACCAAAAGGTCTGGCCATAACCCCCACTCAGAAAAAGCTGGATGACACCCCTCCTGGTCAGAAAAAAATGACCCTCTCTCCCTGGGGAACATCTACAGGTGCTCTGGTACTAGTACCACGTAACAACCCTAATATCAAAAAGGTTGTTTTTTTATAATTCGAGTTGGATAGGGTTTTGATCCCTCTCACCGGAGGAAATAAAAAAAAATCTTTAGCTGCCTCAGATCAATTAATATCCAAATCTAGGGGAAAATCGAATATTCAATAGATTATTTCAAGATCGGTTACAAAAGTGAAGAAGAACTAAAACAAACACTATAATATTAAGTGTTATGGATGCTCCAACATGACACATCTTTTACCTCCTCTTCTTGTTGTTCGGGCTCCTATTTTATGTTCTGTCATTTCTCAACATCACTTCAAACTAAACATAGTGTTATTTGAAATAAGTTGGAGGGAAACTAGAAGAAGTGATTGCACTGTTTGAATTTGGAATTTCAAACTGATTGGACAATCCCATCACATTTTATTTTCTAGCCATCCCACAATTGAGTGGATATTGTTGGCCCTCCTTTGTCACCGCCACCGATGGAAAAATACCAAGGTTTTGATGGTGTGTGGGAAATCGACCTCCATGGCATGCCTAATGCCATCCATATTTTGGTATGTGGAATGATGGGCATGCATCCGCTAAAGGGAGAGAACCAACGTCGGTGAAGAAACAAAAGCAGGGGTAATGGGACTAGACATGGGGTCGAATACAACACATAAACCTAATATAACCGTTAAGGAATCCATAATCGGGTTAAGCTCGACAGGCGTTCCATGGTGGAAGTTTTTGCAGACATGGTTAGAGGTTGCTTGACGTCGGTATGGTGGTGGTGTTCGTCACCCGTTTTGGTACACAAGCTTGTCGAATATCCATTGAATTGTTTTGAAGGGTTTCCCAAACTTGTGGTTGTTGACCATGTTTCTAGTTTTTTTGCACGTATTGTGTCATGTTATGGAGGCAAGATGCAGAGTGCACTATTGGCAAAGGGTGGTTTGACGACTGAGTTGAAGTTCATTTGGTAGGATTCCAATCCTACTAGCTTCTTCTTGTGTTCTTCAACACATCAATCCTCCCTGTTGAAATTTGAATCATATTTTTTCACCATGGGTTGTTTGGATGGAATCTTCTATTCTAGGTTTGGTTTTCCTACATTTGCTCTCATGGGTTTCTTCTAACGGGTTTGGAAAACTTGTTACATTTTCCTAATTGACAAAGCATGTCGTCGTTACAATGTAATAGTTATGAGATTTGAAGAAATAACAATTAAATTTTTTTATTGCCAGTGTGGCTTGTTTTGATGGATTCTTCAGTTTTGGTTTCAATTTTCATTTGTTTTCTCTTATAGGTTTCTTTTTATGGCTTTGGACAACCTACTGCTATCTGCTAATGGATACAGCATGTTGTCCTTTCAATTTAATAATTTTGGGATATGAAGAAATAATAATTAAGTTTTTTTTTTGTCTCCCTGGGTTGTTTTGATGGATTCTTTGGATGTGGCTCCAATGTTCCCGTGTTTGGTTACATGGGTTTCTTGCACCTTGCACCTTACATTGTTTTTTTATGTCCATTCTATCAATTGACGTGTAATATCTAAGGATCCTATTGGAATTGGAACATAAGCCAACTTGTCCATTAATCTCTCTTCCATACTATGGAGAATTATGGGATCTCCAAAGTTTAGAACCCTCCTTGGTAGTAATGGGACTCATTTATACCAAAATATGTTCTTTTATGTAGATAACCTTATTCGGATGTCAATGCACTCAAAGATATCAATTGAGATTTAAGCCAATGGTGTCCATTGATTGATTGTACATGCATTCTACATTGGTTTTTCAACTAGAGACATGGGTTCCAAGTATGTAAATCAGCCTGGAAATCAGATATGCTCAAAAGAATAAAATAACAAAACAAAGTTAGTGGGCAATTTATTTAGATATGTAGGAGGATTATATTTTGAACAAACAAACTACTAAGTTTGTATCAAAAAATTATAGAGTCTGAGGTAGTTTTGGATATTTACCTATATAGTTTTTATCTAGTAATAATATCCATTGCACTTCCATATTGTAGTATTTAGTAATAGCATCCATTGCACTTCCATCTTATTGATCGATATCCTTGTTGATAGTTATCCCATAAGGTTTCCAAGAATTTATTTTTCACCAATATGCTTGCAAATAGGTGTGCCGAAGAGATAAGGCTTCCATGGAATGCTAACTATTAATAAGAAGAGTTAGGCTCGGGTGTTGTTGGAGTATTTGTATAGGGAGACAACATGGGTGTCTCCACGATGTCTTCCATGTAGGAGCAAACAAAAGAGGAGCTACTGTTTTTGTGAGAGGTGGTGTTGTTTTGTGATTATGAAGAGGTGATGCCACAATACTGAAACGTTAAAGGTTTTAGAAAGTTTGTGGCCGACTTAGTGGATGTGAGAGCACATTCCCATTCGCCTCATGCACCTCATGGTCGGCATGCACCTTTTGCATGTTGACAATAATGTGTGAGTGGATTTCTAGAGCAGTTCGTTTAGTGATTAATTTGTATAGACTCCAGTGTTCAAAGTCATAAGTATAGCTTTCAAATTGGCCAATGACTAAATTTTCAAACTTTTATTTTTTTAGATTATATTTTAACTCGTCTAAATAACCAAATATTTTTTTCTTCCATTGAGAGAACAAAATCACATTTAGATAATCTAAACCGATAAAAAATAAAACTAAAATATTAGAAAATTAAAAATTAACTTTTATTTATTTTAACTATTTTTTAACTCTAACAAATAGCAAATATTTTATTTTATTTTATTCACATTAAAAATAAAACTACAATATTACAAAATTAGAAATTGATTTTTTTTAAATCAAATTAATATGTGTTTTCAACCAAAGTTTCCAACGCACTTGTTAAAAAAAAGGTAATTACTAGCATACTCCCAAAGCGGCGGAAATTAAACGCCGAGAAGAACTTGAATATGTTGTAAATTGAGAGAAAGTTGTGTGTACGTAGACAAGGGGTAATGTTTGCAACATATGGCAAGTTTCTTGAGTAGTGATGTCTCAGTTAACAATTGTTTATGAGTTCGAACGATGATAGGAATATGAGGTTGAGTCATGTGGAAATGATGTAGTTGTGATTCTAGTCACCATATAATGGTAGGTCTTTGATTTTCCCTCTGCTTTGGAAGCATATTCAGATGTGTATTTCAAGACAACATATTTGGTGATGTACATTTGCTCACCATGTTTGAAGTATGCTCAGATTATGGTTTTTCAGACAAGGGTTAGTGTGGGTTGGGCAATATTTTATTTCCCTAAATGTACATAATGATGATTCATGTTGTACTTTCCAAGGGCATTTATATATGCATACAAGTGTATTCCCTTTTCTGTGTAGACATGAATTTTCATTGCACTTTGTATGTCGTTGTACTATGTTTAAGAGTTGCTCATAGTCCTGAAGTGGGTTGGATGAAAGAATATATTTTATATCTAGCAAGTAAGGGTCATCCTCAATGGATCAATGCATATGAATCTGTCTGTCATGATTTTCTCTTGGATTCCATGTTGTAACATATGTATCGAATAAACTCTTTGCAGGATTGATTTGATATGCGTCTTTCCAATTTAATGTTTCCATGTTAGGAGATCCATCAAGCCACATGAAACCATGTATATGTGCAGATCCACCTTTTAGGCATGTTTTTTAAAATAAGGACGGTTTGGAGCACAGTATTAAGAGTAGGAAATTTTGGGCATGTATTTCCCTATCCGGATCCATTTTTTGATAACGAGTTTTTGTTATTGCAGATACCTAAAGTTCCAGGTACATTGACTTATAAACTCAAACATGGAATACATAATTTAGACACCTTCATTATCACAAGTGGCTCATCTACTTCATTATATCACTTTGTATATATATCAGAATTTCCATGAACCTTCCACTAAATGAGAATATTCACTATGCACCTATATGAGAATTCTCATGAAACGACTCGATGGATTCCTCTAAACTTATGAGCATAGTGGAATAAATAGCATAGAGGAATTATAGCTAAACATATTTATTCCACTATATGTTCTTGTAAGACCTATAATATTTGACAATAATATTATATCCATACTCACCATAATCTCCGTGAATAGTGGTGCATATATACTGAGGTCATTTTTATGCACAAGCCATCATCAATGACCCCTTCATGATATGTTTTGTTAAGTGAACCTCTTTTCGACCATGAGTATATAATGGACCGGGTATACTCATAACAATATATTTACCGGTATTCTTGCTGGGTAATTAGATAACATGTAACTTATGATTTAGTAAATACTCTCAACCGTAGATATACAATGACATATTTAGAATAATAATTTGTGAGAATAGAGGGTGGTGCCGAATGGTGAGGCATGGCTGAAGGGGGGGGTAGAGTACCCAGGAATCAGAGCAAAACCGAAGATTATGCAGTGCTACAGCACTTGTAACAGAACCACACACAGAAAAATCAGAGCAGCCCGCGTATATCTCTCTTTTCATTAATATCAAAACAACAATACAAAAGGAAAGCCCGACTGAGCAGGCGGTTCACAGTTCCCAACAACTATTACGTGTCCAGCTTCTTAAATCATACATTTAACTTCATTGAATAGCAAGGCCCGCTACATATGGCGGTAGCTAGTTGCAATTAATGCCAACAAACTCCCCCTTAATTGCAACTTTCAGCAAAAACAAAAATTGGATATTTCATTGTCAGAATTATAACATAACAAGCTACATCTACAGTCATACATATATTGCATTAACAATGCCAAGATTCTCTCTATGAAACTCAAAAAGATCTTTCGCCAGAGGCTTAGTGAATATATCAGCTAGCTGTTCCTTTGACCTGCAAAATTCCAAGTTGATTTCTTTGTTGTTAACCAGTTCTCTGATGAAGTGGTATCGGGTATCTATGTGTTTGCTCCTTTTGTGAAATACTTGGTTTTTCGACAACGCAATTGCAGAATTATTGTCGCAATAGATTACTGTTGGATCCTCCTGTTCGTGCAACAATTCAGACAGACCTTTCTCCATTAGTTGTCCAATGCTAATTAAATTGCATTTCAGACCAGGTACAAAATACACATCATTAATATGTCTTTTATCTCCATTTTTTGCAAATACATTAACAGTACCTCTACCATTGACTGAAACTCTGTTATCATCTCCAAACTTCACTTCAGACTGTACCGAACTATCTATTTCAGTGAACACTTCCTTGTTGCCAGACATGTGATTACTACACCCACTGTCTAGAAACCATACATCATTTGGATTCTCTTGTGCAACATTGCAGGTGATAAGAACTGAATCAGTTTTATTTTCTGATTTTTCAACTAGATTTGCAGATTGTTTTCTGGCATCTGCTTCCTTCTTTCTACATTCCCTAGCATAATGCCCAAATTTCTTACAATAAAAACACTGAATTTTGGATTTATCAATTTTTTGATTCTGTTGTTGATAAAGGTTGCTACTTGCGGTTCTGAAGTTTCCTGAATGTGGGTTTTGGACATACCTACCAGTCTTATTTATGTTTGGTTCTTTTTCCCTTTGAGATTGAAATCTACCCCTGCCTCTATGGAATGACCTTCCTCTTCCTCTACCAACAGTTAGCTGTGTCTTAAAAGCAGTATCAAGTGAGAAGTTTGGATTTCTATTTACTCTAGACTCATGGGACAGCAGGGATCCCATTAACTCATCAATTGAGAGCTGAGTCAAATCCTTTGACTCCTCAATTGCCACAACAACAACATCAAATTTGCTGGGCAGACTTCTTAATACTTTTTCCACCACTTTTTGGTCAGAAATCTGTTCACCATGGGTTCTCATTTGATTTACAATTGTCATTAAATGATTATGAAATTGATCTACAGTCTGTGTTTCATTCATTTGCAGATTTTCAAAGTTTTTCCTAAGGGTTTGTAGTTTAGCAACCTTCACTTTGCTTAAACCCTGATAGACCGTGTCTAATATGTCCCAAGCATCTTTAGATCTGCTTACTGATGCTATTCTAGGAAAAATTGAGTCATCCATAGCTTGCTGGATGAGAGAAAGTGCCTTAGCATCTTTCTTCTTGTTGTTTTTAAGCAAGTCTTTCTGTGCTTGTGTTAAAGCCAAATACGCTGCCTCATCAGGGGGCTCTAAGTACCCATTCTGAACTAAATCCCACAGATCTTGTGAACAGAGAAGAGTTTTCATTTTTATGGACCAAAAGTCATAGTTCTTACCTGTCAGAAGTGGAATTTGAGGTTGTGCTCCGAAGCTGCTCGACGCCATGGCCCAAATTTTCTGAAATTTCTCCTTTTGCAGCTGTATGCAGAGTGCTCTGTCTCAATATTCCTTCACGGTTTCCTTTGTGGTTGCTGATGGTTCACGGTTTCAAGCCTGCACGGCTCCTTCTGCTATGATTTTATTTGGACTGGGTTTGGATCCAAACAAAGATTCCTCACGTGCCTTTGCCGAATTCCTGAAGCAAGGATGGGAGCACAAGCTTCACCCCCTATCCACTCAAATGAGACATCATGGCACGAGCAGAACGCTTAGCAGCCTCTCGAACTGCAGTAACTGGATCAGAGAAGCATGCAAGTAGCAAGGGACGAATTTGTATCACATACGGTTCAAACAGCCGTCCTAGTTTCTCACAAAGGCATTCAAATTCTCAACAAGAGCAGGAATTTTGTTCACAGTTGCTCGAGCCCGCTCTGCACGTTTGAGATTTATGTGAGCTCCCTTGCTAGCACTGCATCAATTCTCATTCCTGTTGTAGTCTACAAGCCAGCTTTCCTCAAACAAGAAACAAACAAGGCTTCCTCGTCTGCCTGCTACTCGCCTCGAGCCCGAACCTCCATTGACGAGCTCACCCAGCTTCCACTTCAGCAAGAGAAGACACTCGATAATAATAGGAATGGATATTTGGGTAGTGTTCAGGGTGGAAGTTTTTACCAAGGTGGGGAGGATGGATCTGCTCGCCAAGAAAAATGGAGAATTTGGTCGTTCCTCTGAAAGAGAACGTGGTTATGGAAGGGGTCGTGGTCGTGGTGGTCGTGGAGGATATCGAAGTGATGCTGGTGATGATACTCAAAGGCCTCGTAGACAGTATGAACGCCGGAGTGGTACTGGACGAGGCAATGAGGTTAAGAGAGAAGGGGCTGGTCGAGGGAACTGGGGGACTCCGACTGAATGAGGGATTCACAGAGGAACCTGAAGAACTAACTCGTGCAGAGGAAGAGAAGACATACGGCTATCTTGGCCTGTACAGAGCTCCTGTTCTGAGTTTTCTCAAATCTTCCGCGGGCTATGGCCCTCCAAATTTGCCTCCAGTCCCTTCACTATATAACCAGGGGTTCAACCCTCACTCCTCTTCACACAAGCCACGCCCAGGCCAGCTCAAACAGGAGCAAAGAAAATGTAAAGAAAAACAACGGCGGCAGGAGTCTCAAACGGCGGCTCTTTCATTCGGAGAGCATGGGAAATGCAGACAGCGCTAGGCTTTTCGCTGTCTCTTCCTCTTTTGCAACGGGGGTTCTTCTCCTCGGGGAATAGGGACAAACGTAGAGAAGAAGCTCACTACTCAACCCACGGGGAGGCAAACAGAGCTCCAGCTCTTATACCACAATGAAGGGGGGGGCAGAGTACCCAGGAAACATAGCAAAACCGAAGATTATGCAGTGCTACAGTACTTGTAACAGAACCACACACAGAAAAATCAGAGCAGCCCGCGTATATCTCTCTTTTCATTAATATCAAAACAGCAATACAAAAGGAAAGCCCGACTGAGTAGGCGGTTCACAGTTCCCAACAACTATTACGTGTCCAGCTTCTTAAATCATACATTTAACTTCATTGAATAGCAAGGCCCGCTACATATGGCGGTAGCTAGTTGCAATTAATGCCAACAATGGCGGTAGATGGAGGGTGAATATCTTTTCAACCCCGAGATTTCTATCATCTCCTCCTCAATTCGATCCCCAATGAGCTTGCAAATAAATAGAATTAAATAATGCCATTCTTGGTTGATTGAATTGATTCTTATGTTGTGAGTCCGTTACATTGGCCCATTTTCAATTAAGAATTTTAATTTTTAGCGTTAACAATATGATCATTTGTATTGTTTTTGCTGGTATTTCGTGGTTGACTAGTGGTATAGATCCTTTTCCATCCAGACAGGTTGATACCCATTAAGGCGTGCCCATATTTTTTTGGATGGGATAATTCTGGAGCGATTCCTAGTTGCTTCGTTCCAGGCTAGCAGGAAAGGGAAAATACGGCACTGGCACCATTTAAATCCGATAGGGCGGTAAAACTAATGCTTTATCACCATAGTTGTCGTCAGGCTCATCTTCTGGTCTAAAAGCACCTCCTTTACGCCTGGAATTAGCTGAAAGAGACCAAGACGAGGCCACTCTGGAATCGCTTGAACAATTACGATCTCACGAGTATGAGGAGAAACTGGTCGCTGCGGCTAACAAGGGTCAAGTATTACCACAACTCATTCCCCTCTCTGCAACAGCTCCGGCGACGATGTCATGGAGTTTTCATTTTCTTACCAGCAACAACTCTCCTTTAATCTTTGTCAAAAACTATGCCTGTCATCATGATTTGACTAACTAATTCGCAATACTTAAAACAAAATATACACTTTCAAATTGCACCTCTTTCGAATATACACTTTCACAGGGATTCTCATAGTATTTTTGTCTTCATTGGCATTCCAATCTTCTGATTGTCTTCATTCTTATATTGGCCATCAAACAAAAATGCTCAAATTTGAAAATGCAACCCAATATGTTTTCTATTCTGTTAGAGGCAGACAAGAATCTTGATAGAGGGTCATTGAGAAGACCGTTGGAATTTTTGTCAGCTAAAAACGACGACGTTTGGAATCAACATACATAAAGAGGAGAGAGAGAGGATGCTCACGAAGGAGGGCAGACCCTCAACAACATGAGTTTTCAACAATAACAATATAATACCAACAATGCAAGCGTTGCTATTTTATTTATAAAATGTAAACAACAATATAAAATTATGGAAGCATAATTATTGTTTTAAAATTTAAAAAAAAATAATTATTCTTATTTTCTCAAATTCCATTCTTGATCCTATACCATTATTCTTAAATATTTGCAGATATAAATTATTTTATTATTTAAGATTGATATAAGTTTATAGTCATAAGCTATGTTTTTTATGCTCAATTTTGATCATTGATATTAAATCTTCTTTGCTAGTCTGTACTTTTGATTCTCAATGATGATTTGTCTAACTATTTGGAATAGTTTATATATATATATATTTGATTCTTTGTAAATAACAAAATATAATTTTTTTTATTGAAAAAAACAATAATTTTAAATTATATCATAGTAAATTTGAATTTTTTAATAATAAATATATAACAAAACTCTATTTTACATATAAATATTTATAGTTATATTAAATTAACCTATAATATTATTTACTTAGTATAAATATTGAATTGTTAAGCAACTCGTTCCTCTTGATATTGGTACAACATCTATATGTATAAGAAAGATTGCTTCTCTGAATTTATCAATTACTTTTAAAAAATAGGAAAATATACCATAAAACTAAGGTAATACAATATGATACTTTTCTCATCTATTTATAAAATAGAATTGATACAATATAATATTGTATACACTGTCGTTTTGAAAGGGCGTGTTAACAAAGTCCATGAGGATGGTTACGACAGTCTACTGCATTCACTTGTCATTTTGTAACAACCTATAAACAAACTCCATGGAAAGTATCTTCTCTACACTGTCATTTTGTAATTATATTTGGATTTGAAATATTAAATTTCTCATAAATACTTTGACCCTAACGTTCAATGTATATGAACATGGCTAAATTCTACTGATAACATTTAAAAAAGTAGAAAACTGCAAGCATCAAATTTTACTCGTTCGAAGGTCTTCACTCAATCACACGTCTTCATCTCAATCTCCACAGGTAAAGAGACATGCTCGTTCTGTGTGTCTTGACGTCTTTAATGGTTCATTTGCTGAGTCCCGCTCTTGCCGATATATCTCATGGAACCCTTCAAAAACTCCAAGCAGTCATTAACGGCGCCGGTGAAGTTCACGTTATCCGAAGTAGTGAGCAGTTGTTTGGAGCGACGATAACTTTGTGTGATTTTTTATGAGAGAGCCATGGCTGCACCAATGATTTCCTCTGGCCCCTCATTTTCACTAATATTAGAATTGGCCTGCAGAGATGACTTGAAGAGGTCTGGGTATTGAGTGGTGGAGATCAAAAGATACAATAATATAAGCAATGGCTAAGATGATTCGGTACAATATAACATGGATCACTCACATGAGGGGGGTGCGCACTACATAAGGAATCCCTAGTGGGGGGGGTGCACCACATAAAATAGACTAAACAACAAGTGTGCCGCATAAGATGACTAGGAAAAGTGACTAGGAGCACATGCTGGGGCTAGGAGGCATTAATTTCCTTCACTAGCATCACCCCATGGCACAATGATATAACGTATGACTCACTAACATGTGGAAGTGAACAAATGATCAAATTGTGGCCCCCTCAACTGAGAAAAAGATGCATCAAAAGACAACCTGGAGACTGTGTGGACCCCATTGAACGCTGCAAACTGATCTGGAAGGAGTGGGATACACCATAGATGACCTCTGAGCAGACCACATGCCAAAACCTTTCCTCAATTTCCCAAATCGATTTCTTTAATGACCTTTTTATCTCATTTTTATCCCACTTGAAAATCCATCAAACTGCCTGAAAACAACTTCATGGTGCCTGGGCACAAAATCTAACTGCACCATCATGTCCGGAAGGGGGGTAATATGGTAATAACAAGTGGTTGGACCACGCTTTTCCCATATAGATCCCTAGGCAACGACTTTTCTCCAAACATCTGCTGAACAAGCCAGCTCAGCATGGCCAAACTGGTCAACAGGTAGAAAAATGCTCATATTATCACTGAAAATGTCTGAAACTGCAAACTAAGTGTCCCAATGGATCCACAAGATCCAAATCCACTAAGGATGAGTAACCATACACCATGTGGCATCGTGTAAGATCATCTACAGTATCCATCATACCTGGACAATAATAATATAATGGTTTGGAGATGATAATAATCAATAAAAAAGGTGCATCAACCATCATCTGAAATCTGTGTCCACTGTATGGAACCACAACAAGGTGTATCAAGGGCCATATATCATCATCATATAGTATCACTGGCCCAACTCATCGCAAATCCCAAGGTTGACTTGGTCATACTAGGTTTGACCAGGTCAAAATTGGTCAAAATATGACCCTGGATAGAAGAGCCTACTGCTGCAAGTGAAAATGGTTAAGACATGCTCTTTTAATCATTCTCATAGCAAGGAGCCTGCACGGGTGTGGCTCATTGGCGGTTCAGTTGTTATGAAGTCACAATTGTAAATGGAGGTCACGAGTTCAAATCACACCCAGCTTTACCCATGTCCCATGCTTGCGGGGTGTGTGGGGCACCTGGGGGTATAGTGGTAGTGGGATTGGATCCCTGGACCTTGTGTCACGCGAGTACCAGCCCAGTTTCCAGTTGCCGATTCCCTAGTTACAAAACAAAAAACAAAAAAAATCATTCTCATAGCAAGACTTAAAGCATTAAGCATCATTTCACTCGCAGTTAATATTTAATTATAGCACATCATAAGTTTAAATAATAGTTTACTTAGGAAAGAACCTCAAGAATATACTCATTTTGTAGACATGATCAATTTGATAGCATAGGGTGAAGGCTATGAATACAAGGCTAGTCAAAGGGGGTTGACTTGACTGACTCAACACTGTGATGCTTTGGATAAGGGAAAGGGTGTTACACACTTAAGCATATGTCGGATAAAGAATACATAGGGAATGATAGTGTCTCACAGATGGGTAAGTTGTTTAGAGAGGTGCTTATTCAACCTTGGCAAATGTCTACAAAATCACATCATTACATTTTAATTCCTTGGACAACAATCTTTAGATTTAGCATTTGTTTAACCACTGCTTTATTTAGGCCTATACAACCCTTTTGGGGATTTCACTTGTGCTTAGAAGCACAACTACTAAAGCTTTCATCCAGGGTGTTTTAAGATTTTAAGTCATTTTATTTGGCAACCCTTTTGGGGACTTCACCTATGCTTAGAAGCACAACTACTAAAGCTTTCATCTAGTGTGCTTTCAAGTTTCCATTGCATTTCATTTGACATCCTTTTGGGGATTTTGCATGTGTTTAAAAACACAACTACTCAAGATCTCATCCAGGGTGTTTCTTAATGAAATTTCAAATATGCTTTCACAAGATATAACATTTAATTTCCATATGTAAATGATGATAGTATTATTTGCTTCAGGTTTTAGCCAACACAACTCAAGCAACTATGGGGACTTCCACAATCAAGATCAAACATCAGGGCAACCAACTAGAGTGATCAAGGTGTAAAATCCAACTCACCAAAGGTAAGTTTTGTTGCCAACTCAGAGTCGAGACACAAACTTAACATGGATGTTATCCAACATAGAGGAAAAAGTGGGGAGGTCCTCCACATCATAGGCTGAAGTGTAAGTCAAGGTAAGAATCCAAAATGGGAAAGATAAATGGATGGATGGGGAAAGTGAGAGTGGTGCCTAAGCTAGCAAGCCATAAAAGGTGGGAATGATCATGTCCATAGTCCTATGAGGGTAAAACCAACGAGTATAAAAAAAGAGATTCCAAGTGCAAGTAATACAACCACATAGATAATCAATAACAACCATTTTCATTTTGTAAAGATAGAATGTCAGATCATGACTTCTATATACCAAGTCAAGCTATCAAAATGACTGAAACAACAAGGTAATAAAACCAATGCACATCATATACCTGTTGGGCCATATACCTCTATCTATTATCTGAATCAATTGTAACCACTGAGAACACTATTGCTGAAGCTACAAACATTGCACTGCATCTGCATGGGATAAAAGGTCATCTCAATCATCAAATCTGAGGTCAAGAGGCTCAGCCTTGGCACAAGGTCTACTGCATGTCAGATATAGGGTTGCTGTGATGTGTGAATGATCATAAATAACACAACTCATCATAGTTGATCTCACTGGAACTGTGTAAAGGCAAAGCTAAAAAATATGTAGATGTCTGCTCTACAATCATGGTAGCCCAGCGACTATGGATGTGATAACAAGACCTTTCCTAAAATTTGTGGGTTGAAAGGATCTGTCATCTTTGTGAGAGTATGAGTGTTGAGGATGAAAATCACTTCCTCTTAGATTGCCTTGTGTACTCCCACATAAGATCTCAATTTTAAATTTTTTGTTACAATACAAACTTGCCCAACCTTCCATCTCATCAAAATTATAGTAATTTAGGAACACTCATCTCCAAGCTTTTTGAGCATACAAATAAAACTTTAAAGCAAACTAAGTAGTTCCTTACTTTTCTTTCTTAAGGTCCAATAAACCAAAATTTGTCTAAGTTGACATTAACTATCATTGATCTAAGTTGACATTAATTAACTTAGAAATATCACCAGTATTAGAAGTATACATATCCAATCAAATTTATGTTTTAGTAATTCATTCTCCATTATACATCAAATATGGATTGGAGTTAAAAATATCGACAACTATCATTGATCTAAGTTGACATTAATTAACTTAGAAGTATCACTAGTATTAGAAGTATACATATCCAATCAAATTTATGTTTTAGTAGTTCATTCTCCACTATACATCAAACATGGATTGGAGTTAAAAATATCGACATTCTACTTCAGTCCGCATCTCTTATTATAATATCACCTGCAATCTTTGTCCAATGTCCTTTGTTTAATGTCTAGGAAAATTTATACATATCCAATCAAATTTATGTTTTATTGATACGTTCTCCATTATGCATCAAATATGGACATTCTACTTTAGCCCTCGGTCCTTATTAGTCTTCCCTTAAGGGACTATTGTAATCAGCTTGTTGTTTTTGCATTAAGATGGCACACAACCCAAGACATTAATCCTAAGTTTTTAATCTGCACAATTTCCCTCAACCAATCATATTGGAAAAGCTTGTTTTCTACCGATCAACAAATTGAACCTATTATTTGGCCTCTTTTCAAGGCTTACATATTTTCAATAGGCATGATGCCCTAAGTTTCAATTGTCAATCGAGTGAAGAGGCCAATTTTTACTTTCAAAACTATATAATCATTTTCTAGTTTCAAAACTATGTTATACTTCTTGAAATAATGTTCAAAGCTAAGTCACCTGACACGAGGACATGAGACACGAAGGACATGAAAATATGAGTGTCCGACACAGATACGGTGACCCCCGAAATCATGACACCAAGGACACGTTTTATATATATATATTTTAAAAATTATATATATTAAAAATATAGACATATAGATCCAATTTTTTTTAGAAACTAGAACATTTACAAAATATTCAATAGAAATTACTAATTAGAAACCCTGAGATAGCAAGTACTCCATAACTTCATTTTTTTGGTCGAACGCATTGGCATATGATGAAAGACCAACTAACATTGTTTTCCATTCTCATCCTTCAAACGAAGACACAACCCAAGTAGAGAGTTGCTTGTTTACACCCAATGCACAACTTTTACTCCTCACAAGAATCACCGTCTATCACATCACCAAGCAATACAATGTCCCCATCAAATACCAGCCAATAATACATTGTATATTCAACAAATGCACACAACGATCACACTCGATGCCTCCCTCCAAACCCTTAGCCCTATAAAAAACATTGTAATCAATAAATGTTCAAGAAACACGGGTAGCAAATTTACATTCTCCATCGAATTGCACAATCTTTACATCAATGAAACATTGAAATCTCTCAAGCTCGATATGGTATGCAGGGTCAGGACACGACCTCAACACGTGTCGGACATGTGTTTTTTCGTGTCCTGGAATTGAGACACGAAAAAACACGTGTTCGACACGTGTTGAGGTTGTGTCCGTGTCCGACACGACCCCACGGGACATGAGAGGCCTTTTGGACATGTCCGGTTTCATAGGTTCAAAGGATTATTAGCATTACTTCTCCACATTAAATGTTTGATGTTGTGGGTGTTATTGACCAAGTTCTATCATTACCTGATGGTGCACATGCCTTATATGCATCATGCAATCTACATGCAGTGAATGTGCTGTGACACTTCTTCTACATGTCTTTGAATTTGCACTAGCTAGAACAACCTCTTTGAATTTGCTACATTTGGAACAACCTATTATGGAGGTCGAACATGGAGTTGGAACAACCTCAAATAGAGTTGCTTCACAGCTTGAACTCCTTAGCCAACGATGTCACATGCACATGGATCCATGTAGCGTGCCTTGCATGTCAGGCTACTTAAGTAGTGTTCGTTGATGAGAGCATTCCAGGCCTATGCTGATAAAAATCTATCAATTCAAAGTCGAGTGCTCGAAGGTTGGGGGAAGTCAAAAGCATGTTAAATTCAGGATAAGGAGGAGAAGAAATCAAAGAAATCAAAGACTAAAGCCTTTGCTACCTTAAGGATTGAGCAATCAATGGAAGGCCAATCGAATATCTGCTTCAACCCAGTTAATTTATTGGACACTCAACTTTGGGATCTCTACAAGGTCGTAAGCAAAGAATGAAATAAAAAGATGGAGAATTTCAGGTAAAAGATGGAAAAGGAGAAGAAAAAGGGATATTGCAGAGACCAGGCCTCTTCAATACTTGGAAGCTATTTCTGAGTGTTTATTATCATCAAGAATTAGAAGAAAAAAGCATACCAAACCTTAGATTCATTGTTAAGAGGCTTAGGTTGGTGCATGGGACTAGGGACGACCTTCTCAATATAGTTTGAAGCAGGGCTTGTGTATTGCCCACCTTTACACTGGTTCATACATACATTTAGCAATTAGAAAAAACTTTTTCTCGGATTGGTTATATCCAAACCTACATATAATAACCATCCGTAGATGCAAACGGTTACAAGATCCAATGAAATATACTTAATAGTAGTAAATTCCATCTGAGCTTTTACTACAATAATTTTACAAAATATACACCCAAAACAGTAATGGCATCATAGTGTTCCTCACAGTGAAACTGCAGGAAAGCTACAACAACCAACCCTGCCTGGGGGTTAATTCAAGAATCAAGATGCTCCATGATAGACAAGCCTCCAGCATCCCATGATTACCCATTGTTTGATTGCTCATATACCATAATCAATCTACCAATGCCAAAGTTGTTATATTTTAACATTTTAGACATTAACGAATCATCAAGTTTAGTCGTAGACACAGCAAGCACAACCTTGACAGTAAGGAAGAAGCAGGTAGTAGTAAACGTACTACCAAGCATAGAAATTAATTGGGGGGCATACTCATGAACCGAGATGAATGTAGCTATCAATCTTTTTATTTATTTGCTGTACTTGATTCCTATCATATTGCAACTACTGCACTTTAATTTATTGGAATTGTATGCAAGAACACGCCCTTATTTTTTTGCTTTTAAATAAACCAGTTCTGAAAATCATATTTTTGCTCCACGCTACATTGGAGAAACTCAAAAATCCTTGCAAAAAGAAATTTTAAACTCTACAATGCAATGTTTAGTCATTGTATCATCTTCAGGGGTTGAAAAAAGCTTAATTACTTGATAGAAATTATGTTGGAGGAGTTATTCTGGATAAAAAAAGTTGCATTCAAAACTGTCCTGCCCGGATTTATGATTTTGTTAAACCTCCTTTTGAGAAAGTCCAGCCATAGTGAGCATGTGGAAACCTAATAAGCATGGAATAACCTCTGAACGCAGAGCTTTTCCAACTCAAAATCAAAGACCAGCCGTGGCCGTGGTAAAATATCTAGAATTTGCTGGCAATCTCAGTAGAAATCCATCGATTCAAAGTCTGACAAGTTACATACAAGTAATTTGTGCTTATATTTCACACTGTGGTGCAATAAAACCATGTTGGAAATGTAACCTGGAGATGAGATTAGAGCTTATACTACAATAATTTTACAAGAAAACACCCAAAACAGTAATGCCATCATAGTCTACCTCACAGTGAAAATGTAGGAAAGCTACAACAACCAACGCTGCTTGAGGGTTATTTCAAGATGCTCCATGATAGACAAGCCTCCAGCATGCCACAGAAGCGCAATTGCAAACAAGAGATATCAATTTTTCACAAAAGTCACCTCGGATATGCCAAAACCAATTACAGCAGTTATGAGTTCCAGCAATAATATGCCAAAACCAAATACAGCAGTCTTCTCAGAGGACTGGCCCCAAAACCAAATACACCGGTCTTCTTAGAGGACTGGCCCGTTGAGAGGTACTCAGGGGCAATGTGTCCAACAATACCCTAACAGCTGTAGTCACAAGTGAATCCCTGTGATCCAGAAGTTTCACTAATCCGATCTCACGGTGCAGTGACTGAGTTATCACTATAACAATAGACCATGCTCCAACTACAAGGATCCACAGAATTGATATCCCAATTCTCCATTACATTGTGTGGATCAATCAGTCCCAACTTAATACTCATCAGAGCAACAACTGCAACAAAGCCCACACGCTGCTTGTGGAAAACCCTGATAGAGTAGAACGTAAGAGTTAAAGAAAAACGAAGACAAAAATCTTCATTATAACTCACGGTTCAAAATATTCACAGTTTTGGAAATTATCTACGGTCTACTGTTATTTGCCCAGAATATGAACATTTGAAAAGGGAGAATTTGCATGAAAATTATAGCCATGCTTATCATATATTATAGGGTTCAGAGCACGAGCCCGGTCGAATAAAGCGTAATAGATTCCTCTGGCTTGGTGTTTGAAGGGCCTTATAACGCAGCTGGTTGTTTTAGTGAGGTTGAAACTTGGAATGAAGTCAAGCATTAAAGAAGGTATAATACCTGGTTAGAGATGGGGTACTTCCGGTTGAATTACAATCCAGATGTAGTGAAGGATGTAATCGATGTAATGGAAGATCTTCCTCATGACCAACTTTGCGAACGTGATGGCAGAGCAATATGCAGGGACCCCTGTGCCCAACCATAAAAGAAGAAAAATATTCCCGCCTGTCGTGCAAGTGACCCGGGTTCGATACCCGTAACGGCGTTGAGTTTAATACAACATAGCATAAGGACCTGGTGTAAACTCTAGAACAAGCCTAAGGGGTACGACCAGGTGTTGTTGTTGTATTCATCATAACAACAAATCTTTGCAAGATTGCATCAACAACAGGCAAAAGCCAAAGAAAAATATCTGGACTGTCAAACACAGGCAAAAGCCAAAGAAAAATAAGGATTCATAATCATAATGTTCCAACTTACAAAGCTAGCTTCATCTTCTTGAAGAACAAAAACAATTTTATTTCACAAATACTTAGAAGGAGAACCTAAAAATGGTAGCCCAACTTGCATATCAATGAACCTGAAACACCATGGGAGTTCCTTAACCTTGCCTTATGCCTGTTATATGGATACCCATAGCCTCCATTGTCAACATGAGTGGTTTCTTTTGTTACACGTAAAGAAGTGTAATAGTATGAGGGAGATCTTTGCACCGAGTGAAACGAGGTGCTCTACAGCCCATTATGGGGGAGATGTTGTAACGTGTATGTGTAGTGTTACATGTGTGATGTAGTGTTACATCTAATAGTAAAAAGTAATAAATTATATTATGTCGGCCATTAATAAATTCATGTCAGCTCATTAAATAAAAAATTAATGAAAGTATTTAAAAAAATCCATGTTGACTCATAAAATAAAATATTATGAAAAGTATTTAAAAAATGGAGGGTCTATCAATCAAGATATCAAATTTCTTGAGTTGAAATTTAAAAAACAAATACACCTCAAGAAATTGGATCCCTCTCGGTGCTTGATAGATACGGGTTTAAGATGGATTTATGCTGGTATTCTTATAAACTGTTTGTACATATAAGTTATTTCCGGTTTTATTTATATATCCTCGCAGTTTGTTGGAAAAAGTGTAGATATAATTGTCGAAATGGTTTTCTAATTAGACTGGTGTCATATTGCCAGAGGTAACTTGTTCCATGAAGCATTTCTTCGAAATGCAATAAATAGTGAAGAGACCTTGCACAAGGAAGCTATATTGAGAGAACCGATCTTAACCATCTCAAAGACTCATCAAAGTTGAGTGTTGTGGAGACACCACTAGGAGTTGAATACCAGGTGGCCAGCACTGGTGCCATTGTAAGTTGAACTCTGTTGTGGGACTCATCCATTTCTATTGCTCCCATCTGCCAAGTCACAGGTATTCTTGATGACAATTTCATTTCTGATACTATTCTTGATGACAATTTCATTTATAATACTATTAAGTAAGACTAGTAGTACAAATTCTTTCTAGAAGCATTATCTTCTGCATTTTTACTACCATCGGAACAACCTATGTTTCTCCTGACAGTCGAAGATTGTAATGTCCAAATGCCTGGGATGATTGGGTGATATCATTCTATATGGAAGACCATGGTTTTAAGCACCAGGGCCTCTGTCTCTGTATTAGAAAGGAAACCCATGATCTCAGTGCTTGAATATGGTGGACGCCATTGGGATGGATGGTTATGCATGCCTGTTGATGTGGGATTCAACTAGTTGTACTTGTATGCAACATTTGGAGATTTAGGTTTTGTTTAAATGAATGATTGATTCTATTAAGAGGGCCCATGCTCTTTGTTCTTGCATATGGTATTTACTGTCATTGATGGTTGTACACACTTGTTGAAGTTGGAGTGAGCTCATTTTGACATTCATCTTCGGAAATCACATACCGTGGTCACATCAGGGTGTGATGTGACCATGTCAATAATACCACCAAAATATTATCGTCACATAAGATCATTAATCGAAACAGTCATAGAGAATGCTTATAATGATTATTCCATATAATCAAATCGTTTGACCAGATGATCCCGAATATGTGAACCTTATTAAAATTCCCTTCATAGTTCCCTCGAATATGTGAAACTTAATTAAAATTCCCTTCATGTTTACTGTTTCCCTCAATAGTCTATCCTAGATGAGTTGCATTATTACCATGCCCGAGATAAACAACACATGAAAACTCCACTTATTTTGCTAGATGGATTTGTTTCTTTCTACAAAGTTGTCCACCACATGCTCCTACAATTTATGTAATAAACAAAAGACGAACATAAGCCCTTGAAAGACTATAGAATAGAATTCAAAACACCCCAATAGTCTGTCTTACACATCATGTAGCCAGTTATCCATTACGTAGTCTATCTTACACCTCATGTAGCCAGTGGCTCATTACGTCACTTGTAGTTGATCAAGAAGCTAATATCACAGACTGTAGCTCTTTAACAGATTTCGACCAGCATGACCCTAGGAAAATTGTATGACCCTAAATATACTGTAATCTCTATTGTATGTGTACATTATTAAATTATTGTCCTATCATTATTGCCAATATCGACAAACATTGATAGCTGAAGATGTCTTACACACAAATGGTCACAAAATTAGAAACCGACAGAAAATTTCACAACTGCTTTACAACATCTTGAAATACCAATGTTTTGGGGCAACATTGAATAATGCTGCGTTACTAAACCTTTAATTTTTCTTGGATAAAAATAAACCGGGTTTCGAACAAGACTGTATAAATTTGAAAGTAGAAAACCCATCCAACAAATTACACATGGAAAACAATAGCATTCCATGTTCTTCAACAAGATATCCAGCAAAGCTATGATGATGTATTCTGTGTCAAGTGAAAACCAATAATATTTTTGAACATTGTTGGGTGTTATTATGTTTTAATGAATTCACCAAATATTTAATTATCGACCAGGGTTGGTAATCTTAGAGTTGTCACAAAATATATGGTGAGGTAGAATGGCAACTAAGATGTTGGCTACCTTAGAAATGTTTGATAATGAAAAGATCTAAGGATCTTTCAAAATGAAAAACCGAGTCAAACTTAAAAATAAAACTACTAAGCTAATTAGACCTAACCAAACCAATAGATCATAATATTATCAATCTATACTACTTTACTCTATGGACAATAATTGAAAAGATAAAAACAATACTATTCTAGGAAACAAGACTTGATCAAAAGAAAGCTACTCTTATGAAAATGGAAATTATTAATCAATTATTCAAATCCTATTCGAGGAATGGAAAGACTATTCAAATTCTAACTATGACATAAATTCAGAAACCTAGCTATATAACAGTTTCAAATTGCAACTAACTATGAAAACAAGAAAACTATGCTACACTAAAAGGGACAACTACTTAATGAACCGAAGAAATCTAATCCAACAGTTAAACTACTCATGCATTTGACAACTACTGCTTCAAACAAGAAATGACTCAAGACTTATCTAAGCTACCTAATTCCACTCTCCTTGAGGAGTTATATCAAAATGACTTTCGAATGCTATAGCGAAAACAAAAGGAATTAAATCTAATTTAACTTCTAGGAAAAGATGCAAGTTAAGAATGGACCAATTGCAAGTGACTTTAAACATTGTAAACTACTTTTTATCCATATGCAAATGTCATTTGAAAACTATCTACAATACTTGAGATGAAACACTATTTAACAAAGGTACAAATCCTAAGTTATTTGATCTTGAATAACTACTTGAAATTAAAACATGAAATGCTTATCTAACTCATGCACATGCCTATCGACATCAAATGATATCTATCAATACTTCAAACTAGTTCATTAAACATTAACTACAAGAAAAACAAACTAAACTAAGTACAAAACAATAACTTAAATCACTGGAATCAATGTTAATTTGTAATTAAAACCTACAGTGGAAAAACAAAGTATTCTTATACTGAAAATCAAATTATATTCTAAGATAGCTTGCTCAATTATGTAAGTGCAATGCAGCTGATCTATAACTTGAAAAGTAAACCTATATTAAACTAAGCTATGAAAAATTTCAAAATGAAACTTTAAAATACTGAAAACTAATGCATCTACATGAAACTCCAAATGAACTACTAAGCTTGAACTTAAAACTGATTTCTAGTCTATTATACCTATTGAAATGAAAGAACTTGAAGCAATGAAACTAAACCAAGTCTGAACAACAGAACACTATGTAAATGAAAATGAAAGTCTGATTATAAACTTGAATGAAAACTGGAAATGGAACATTGAACTGATTTCAGAAATGAGGCAAACTGATATTTAACAAAGTCTATGATAACATCTTGAACAAGCTTAAGCTAATCTAGGTTCTAGGCATAAAAACAAATTAAAGTAACTCATAAACTACCTAGTTCATAAGCAAAAGACAACTATGTTGCTTCTACTTGAACCAGAACTATTTCTCATCCGCATAGTAAAATAAAATCTGAATGTAGATGGATTTTATCATAATCAAAATTGAAATAATTAACCTATGTGTTAATATGAAATGAAATATGAAATATTGAAGGCATTGAAGATGGATTCGAATCCCAAACTAAGTACAGAACATGATGAAATTCTGGAAAATCAACCTATACCTTAGCTAATTATTTCTGCATAAAATGAAATACTTGAAATTCTGGAAATGACTGAAAATTCTTTCTAAATGAGAATGAAAGGCTGAAGGACAGGCTGAAAGGCAGTCTGAACGAATTGTGCGAATGGCCGGCCGTATGAGTTCTGAAGATATAAATTACATAAAAACACAGGAAAATTACAGTTTATAAACAACAAAACATCATCTACAGGAAAATGCAATACATACATACAAAAAAAAAGTTACTTATCTGCAAAGATGAAATAAAACTACTGAATATGCACAAATGGAACCTCTGGTTGTTGAGGGGCCCTTCTCAGCAACAGGGGTTTGTTCCTACTTCAATCAGTCACCAACCATTGAACAAAAACGAAATAACATCCACAGCTGAACATAGTTTCTATTAAAAATCAGAAGCAAATTTTATACAACGTTTTTCTCTCCCCTTCTTCTCAACCCAGGGCATATTTATATAATATTTACAAGGGAGAGCAGGTCGACCCTTTCAGTGGTCGACCTCTCTAAAAATAGAGGGTCTTTACTGCTGGAGAAACAACTCATTAAAATAGGAACAACTCTAGAAAAACGACCAACCATGTTTTGACGTTTTCCAAGCAAGTTGGTTTCAAAGAATCATAGGCTGCTCCCAAACGGATTTGAATTTCCATAAAATTTCTCACGAGGACCTAAATAGGCCTATTCTACACAAAACCCATGTGCCGGAATTTAGAGTTTCTCCTTCATTTTCCTGGAAAACGAGCTCGAAATTTGTTGCCTGTTATAAACACGTCTTTGACAGAATTGATGCTAGGTTGTTGTCCATATTGATTGTTGGGTGCTTGGGCAAGTTATGAGGTGAATCTGTGTAGGTAGAAGCTCCTGAACCATGTGTGCTAGGTGGGAAACAAAACCCACGTCTTTGTTTCCGCCTTCAATGCTTCAGAATATGCCAACAAACGAATCCGAGGGTGCGAACGAAGGTCTGAATGGACATCCGAATACAAATGGGCGACTGAACGCGAATGAGTGTCCGGATGGACGCCCATATGAAAACCACAGCCTGAAAAATGAAAACTATGTGCCTAGCAGGTCTAGAAGTGTTAAGTTAACGTTAATAAACCATAAAAAGATGATAAGTAATTAAAATTTACGAGATGTTCAAATATGTTCATACCTGAGTCCGAATGGTGGTCTGAATGGCAAGAAATATGGCTTAATACACCAAAAAAGATAAAAATAGTGCCACCAGAGCATGTTCAATGATCAAAAGTGAAGCCAAAATTGGACATCAACACTCCCCCAAACCAACGATATGCCAGGTCCCACTAAGCAAAATGGAGAAAGATGCATTTGTTTACATGCGGAGAAGTGGTAGCTAGCCCGGACCTCCCAGCGGTATCTTGTTCATCAAATATTCATTTTATATCCGATTGAAGTGATTCAAAATATTGATTGAAGTGGATTCATAGGGATACGTCAGGTGGAAACATGTTTTCAAATTGAGTTTAAATGACAAGTCAAACCTATTGAGGAGCAACCTGCTTGATGGAGTTTTTTTTTTTGAATCGCTTTCTAGACCAACAGTCACTAATTTGAGCATAAGTTTTTTATTAAAGGATGGATTTACGTGATTCCACTTAGAGATTAATTTAGACTCATGTAGCTATCTAAAGTAAAAATATGTTTTTAATATAGTTTGATTTGATATCTCAGATCCACTGATGAACAAACCTAGGAGGCAGAGTTTCACCATGCTGGTTTTAAGACATACTGTTACTAAATGTGGCATAACTTTTTCATCTGACCTCCAAATGGGATGATTCAAATTTTGGCTTAAACTAGACTTGAAGGTATATCTCCCTTATAAACAGGTTTTGAAAAGAAGATGATTTGATTTGTGAAATATTCCGATGAACAACCAATATGTACAATGCAGTTATTATGACAAGCGGTTAGTAATTTGAGCATAACATTTTCGTATGATGTCGGATTGAGGTGATTCAAATTGGATTGCAAACTAGATAGATAATGATGATTCTTAAATTATGGTAAGATTCATATGTTGATTTTATTTCCTTATGGTCGAATAATGAAATGGTTTGTATATGCTAATTGAAGTTGATACGAAGAAAATGAAATGATAATTATATTGTATGTTTGTAGATCTTTGATTTGGAGAATCATATAAGGAATATTCCGAAAATATTCCTATATCCATAGTTCAGAGATGAATCACCTTATATCTTTGTGAATGAAGTTGACTTTAAATATGCTAAATTGTAGAATGTTAGTATCAGATTATCATTATAATGATGTCAACTTACAATTGAGTATTTGATGAAGTAATATGGTATTAGTAATTTCTTATATTGAAATATTATCGAATTCAATAACTTTCATTTGAATTTTTTGAAAAACATATACCTTGGTATAACAGAGATGTTGTTACAAGGTCATAGTTGCATTCAGACCCTTCATTCAACCACCTCATTCGACCCTTGTTTCAGTAGAACTTTTGATATTTGCACGATGTGCTTTTTTCTTTGAATTCTGATTGTACAGGGGATCTTCTGAGATTGCAGATGAAATATTTTTCAGGTTTACAAAGATGGAGTTGTTGTCTTTGAAACTGCTTCTCTTGACACATCCTACTTGATAAGCTTCTTCAGGGTGCTCTCCTTTTTATTTGATCACGAACCATATGTTGGAAATAAGCATTAAGCTCCCATCTATTACTAATATTTTCCTGTGAAAGCTAATCATTTCATAAGATTTTTCTTAGGACTGTTTAATTGCTTCACAAGTAAACATAAAAATATAAATAATTTTGAATCCTAGTAAACAAAAAAAATAGAAATAATTTTGAATCCTCCCCCAAACCGAAGATATGGCACATCCTCGGGCCATCAATAAATTAATACTGGGTTGTATGCTTCTTATGTAAACACTCTAGATCAACATCAATCAACAGGAAATCCTAAAAAAACATCATTATTTTAAAAACTAGAACTTTTTTGAGAAAAAAGAAGTATTCATGATATTACCAAAACAATATCATACTAAGTCAGATTCTTCAATACATGCAAATTCATCATTTTATGTTCACGAAGACCACATATAAGATATGATAGGGGATTTCCTCATGTCTCCAAAAATAGAAAATATGAAGTTATAGATAGTCTGTAAAGCCTATAGGAAACTAGTCATCCTTGCTACTTCTCAAAGGTTTATTGTTATTCACGTAATTATGGACAAAGTTTGCACTTGAGTTCATTAGGCTCCTAAGTTTATGGGTCCCACTTCTAGGATAGTGACAACCTAAGTATAGTATGAATTAGGCGATAGGGTCTTAAGTGCAACTTACAAACATTCTCAAATGGCAGATATATGAGGTTCATTTAACCAGTTGTTCAACCATGCATGCTTCTTCTTAAGAGTTTACAACAGTATATCGTTCATACAAACAAATATAGATTAGGCATAGTGAAAGACATCAAACTCAGAACCCATTTCCAGCAAGCCTGTTTAGTACCCCGATGAGGTAAATTTGATATCTAAGAAATATCCTCCCCAGATAGAATGCCCCATTGCCAGCGAGCCTATTCAGTACCCCGATGGGTTTTCCTAGTCATACCACAGGCCGGTACCCGCTGCCAACAAACCTGTTCAGTTTCTCGACGGGTTAGCCTCTTACACCCTTTTTATAGCATAAACTAGCCTTTACCACCACCCTTAAGAGATTTATACATGCATTTCATTTTGTAACAGGATGGGGAAGTAGTTCTGAAAACCTTTTACGGATTGGGATGGCATATGGGTTGGAGGACATCCTATAAATTGCCTTTTAAAGGTTGTGTGCATGAAAAATAGACTACGTATTTAGTTTATTCCAAAGACATGACATGGCCAAACTTAATTAATGTATAGTGGATGAGGCCATAAGAGAATGATTGAAAGTTGTCTCGAGTCCCAAAACTCGCATTTTTCATATAGAGTTATAGTAGTGTTCCCCACAAAATAGGAATTTCATTCACCCTTATGATACTGTGTGATAAAGATTCTTAAATAATAGACTCTGATAATGAAGCTAGGATGTACGAGTGGCCGTCTAGGTTTTAGATAGACCTTAACTTATGGTAAATCCCCATGGTATTTAAAATTGGTCTTGAGTGATTGTTATAGCAAAAAATATGCATGTATGAAAAATAAATAATGATGGAAAATTGTTTCGGTTTAGTTATTGATATTATCTTCTTCTTAGTTCCTTTATTTGAAAAAGAAAACAAAAAGAAAACTGAGTTGCATTAATTTATGGACTAAACATGCAATTCTTTGTTTATATATTTTCCCATTCTACATAAGAACAAAGAAAATATTTGTATTCAAGTATATGAGCTCTTCCAATGTAACCAAGTGCGAAGCAAAATGAAAAGGATACCTTTATCCACATATGAAAAAGTTATAGCAGTGATTACCTAGATGTGAAAAATCAACCGACTGACTTGATTTACCAGTGAAAAGCATTGAAGGAGAGAATGGTACTGTGGCTTGGTTACCTCATGGAACCAGATCTCAATGTAATCCTTGTATTCGTTTGTCATGTCACGAGGTCTTTCATCAAACTCTAGAATGCATAAATAATCTGAGTTTGGTGATGGGGAATATTCAGGTTCTAATGTCTGTCCCTCATCAAATGTGATGCATGCCATGTTGATCTTTCCTTCTTGTGGATAAGGCCAAGTATAAACTTCCTTTTCTTCCATAGTTTCTACGGCTCCTAGCTCTATAACCTCTCCAGACCTTGTATGAATTTCCTGCAGTAATGTCGGTGAGGTAGGGAAGGTGGGTAAATGTTGCAATTCAACATTGTAAGCATATTGTACTACTTTATTGTTGTTAAAATGTGGAATGGATTGAACAAGAATGTGCATAGGGTATAGAGGAGTTTTATGAGAAGGTGATTGTGGTAGGTGTAGTTGATTGGCTTGTGTGTTTGATCCTGTCGGGTAGGTAGGATATTGTTGAAAATCTTGTGGAGGGTATAAAGGACCAGGTAGTGTCGCAACGTAAGAGAGAGTATTCATATGATCATAAGATGGGCCACGAAGGATTTGTGAACAAGGTTGGTAGGGGTTAAGTTGAGGCTGCAACAATTGCCATGGTGTAGGAGTATTTACTGGTTTATTATGAGAGTAAAGAAATGGAGGGATGGATTTTTGAACCATACATGAAGGCCATGGTTTCCATGACTGTTGCAATAAATTTGTTGCAATTCCTAGATCTCTTTGATATGTTTCTTTTATCCTCAGTAAGGAGGGGCAACAATCTGTGGAATGCTTCAAGTCACATATACCACAAATTGTGAGACTATCCAAAGGACAATCCATTGCAAGATGTTTCTTTTGGCACCGAGCGCAAACCGTTTCTTTAAATTCCTCATTTTTCCTAACTTGCAAAATATTCATTTGTGAATTTAGAGAACTGATAATGTGAGATTCAAGTATTTCAAATAAATTACGATTTTCAGCTCTTGTAACTCCAATTCTTGCAGCAGACTTCAAAAACTAAGAAGAGGGTATATTCTTACCAGTCTTGAATTTTCCTCTTGAATACCTTCTACATAAATCACAAACAACATCATATTGTAATTGAAATACATCACCTGTTCCCATCAAACTTAAGATTTCTAAATATTGATTTTTTATTCCTTTGAGTAAAAGTCTTTTCAAGGTGTCTTTCCCCAACTGTCTAAGTTTTGATCTTTGAAGGTTGTATTGAAAGCGTTCGACATAATTTTCCAAAGTTTCTTCTTCTCCCTGTGTTATTTCGAAGATATCTTCATTGATCTTGCAAAAATCTTGGTATCTTTTCAAGAATACATGTTTCATGTCTTTCCAAATTTGAATGCAGTTCCCACCTCGGCTCATGAACCATCGGAGGGATGCTCCTTTCAAAGTAAGAGGAAAAAAATTCAGATTTTGAACATCATATCCTCTACAAAGTATTTCAAATTGAAATAAAAATTCATCAGGGTCTTCGTTCTCCAGTCCATGAAAATTTGGGAGAATGGATGGGGGAATGTTTTGCATTTGTGTCATTCCTCCCGGATCTCTAATAGGGAATTCAAAGGTAACAACTTCTTCATCCTTCTCTCCTGCCATATCTTCCCACAATATAAGTAGTTCTTCATGAGTTATATTGAGGCTCATCTTTCGAATGTTCCTGTTAGTTTGTTAGTAGGGTCTTCGTCTGTCGAGAGACCACCCAACAGACACCAAGAACCATCATGCTGGACAAACTAAACAACCCGCATAACAACATGAATTGTAGCAGGAGTCGGGTTACATGACAAAGGGCGCATGTCAACACCACACATAACACTCACAGGCATGAAGGTTGCAAATAGGTTAAACCACAAAGCTATTGTTAGCAGAGGATACAAAGCTATTGTTGAGGTGACCCATGAGCTTGTACTCTAGAATTCGGATGAGGATCACGATAGTCCCAATTGTGAGCTACTCATTGATGGTGTGGCAATAAAAAGATAACCCATCCAAGTCCAAAGCTATAAATGGTGAGGTCATGATGGTTTGATGGTTTTTTTTAAGGTTTGATTAAATTCATATTTTCAATTGAGCTCTCTATGAGAGTAAATGGTAAAAGGACTTTTATCTTGTGACAAATTTGACATGAAATCGTTAAAAAATAGATCAAATTTATGAATCAATCAAAAGACTTAATTTGTTGGGAAGTGACAACCAATTTAGGATAAGTTGGTTTCTTTTATTTTCTCTACTAGATTCTACAAATATGGAGTCTCAATTTGTTGAAACAAATTAGTTTCAGTTCTGCAAATCTGGAGTCTCAATTTGTTGAAACAAATTAGTTTCAGTATAACTATAGGAAAATTGCTTTAATATGAAAGCTGAGAGGCAGATATGGACTTTAAGCCCTCTCGAGATGGTTGTAATCTGTTGTTTTCTTGAGGAATTAAAAACTGTTGCTGCCATTGTTGGTTGGATGTGTTTCCCCTTGAGGGGTTTTACCACTTAAATTTGTGTCTCCCATGTGTTGCTATGATCTTGTTTATGCTATAGATTGATATTTCGTCTTCCGCTTCCCAACAAGTGGTATCAGAGTGTATAGGTTGAATGGAGGTCAGCATGGGCATGCAAAAGAGAACTTAGTGATGGACTGGAGTAACTCACGCAGAGATGAAGCTAGATGAGGTGGGAAAAGAAGTTGTTCTTTTGTCCCCGTCCACATGCAGCTTGAGTATGAGGAATCTAACTGTCTAGGTGAAGAGTTGTTGAGCAACACGATTTTCAGACGAAAATGGGAGAACGCATAACTAAAGGAGAAGCATCCACGGAGCACATAAAAACGACAAGCTCGGATTCCCTGGCATTTGTGGCTTCATGTGAAATATGGCAGCCTTTCTGGAAAAACACACAGGTCATGTATGTTTTAGATCTGCCATGCAAATCAAAGACTAAGCCGCAAAGCTTTGAAGGAGATCAAAGTAGGGTTCTCAAGGAAGGATTTTGCGCTAGATTTCCCAAGGAATGAGATCAACCGCTTGCTAAATGCATGGATCTGTGTGTCGTGTGAACTGGAGAATGAGAGGTCAAGGGATTGAGTCCACAATGGGAAAAGTGGGAAACTCTAAGCAACAGAAAATAGAGTCCAGATCTGGGCATGAGGGTGTAGTTTCAAGGTGATCAGCTCTGCTCGTTGAAGTAAAGGCTTCAAGGATATGCTTGAGTCAACCAAGCAAAAGGAAATCTAAGGAAGAAGAACTCAGAAAATGTCATGGCAGTGGCTCTGTGTGAACAAACAATGTGGAAATGATGTCCAAGGAAAGGCATCAAAGTCCTGGTGTTGAGCTGCAAGAGGCGAAGATCCACATGATGTGGAGATCCATAAGGTGGCAGAGGCAACACACAGCCATAAGCGCCTCAGTGGCTGACGATGTCGATGTATTCCCAAGAAGACATGGATGTCTCCTCAGGAGGGCCTCGTAGCATAGCCATGGCAGTTGGAATCCCTAGTGCTAGCAAGGGCATTGCATGTGCCAGAGGCAATACCCACACGGAAGTTGATTGAATGCATGACTCAACAGGTCCACGTAGGTGTCGAGGGAACATGCGTGGAGTCTGAAGGCATTACTGTTCGAATTTGGATACCACTTGGTGACCTGTGTTGTAAGAGAAACAGACGTGAGGTTTCCCGAGGACAAAGATCCATGAGGTGAAGCACGATGTTGTTGCCAGACTTGGTATTGTTTGAAGAGCCGATGTTTAGCACTTGCGTGGGTAGTCTCCATAAAACGTTTCCCAACAATCGATGTTCCTGTGAAAGACGCTCTTGTAGAAGCGTGTAATCGCCTCTACAATTGCATGTCAAGGGTTCGAATCCCATGTGGTGTGGAAAAGTGCGGCATGGATAGTGTTGTGACGATCTAGATCTCGCCCATTCTTTGGAATCTAAATGGAAAGCAACGACATTCATGAGTATGGAAACAAGATCTCGTTCAAGGCACTGATCGATGACAACGACCGTGCCAAGAGTAGAAATCATGGATGCATGTTTCAACAAATGTGAGCATGGGTAGAAGAGAAAATGCCTCCTAACAAACATCATTATTCTAAAAACTAGAACTTTTTCAAGAAAATGAAGTATTCATGATATGACCAAAACAATATCATACTAAGTTAGATTCTTCAATACATGCAAATTCATCAATTTATGCTCACGAAGACCACATATAAGCTATGACAGGGGATTTCCTCATGTCTCCAAAAATAGAAAATATGAAGTTATAGATAGTTTGTAAAGCCTATAGGAAACTAGTCATCCTTGCTACTTCTCAAAGGTTTATTGTTATTCACGTAATTATGGACAAAGTTTGCACTTGAGTTCATTAGGCTCATAAGTTTATGGGTCCCAGTTCTAGGACAGTGACATCCTAGGTATAGTATGAATTAGGCGACAGGGTCTTAAGTGCAACTTACAAACATTCTCAAATGGTAGATATATGAGGTTCATTTAACCGGTTGTTCAACCATGCATGCTTCTTCTTAAGAGTTTACACCAGTATATCATTCATACAAACAAATATAGATTAGGCATAGTGAAAGACATCAAACTCAGAACCCATTTCCAGCAAGCCTGTTCAGTACCCCGATGGGGTAACTTTGATATCTAAGAAATATCCTCCCCAGATAGAATGCCCCATTGCTAGCGAGCTTGTTCAGTACCCCGATGGGTTTTCCTAGTCATACCAAAGGCCGGTACCCGCTGCCAGCAGAGCTGTTTAGTATCCCAGTGGGTTAGCCTCTTACACCCTTTTTATAGCAGAAACTAGCCTTTACCACCACCCTTAAGAGATTTATACATGCATTTCATTTTGTAGCAGGATGGGGAGGTAGTTCTGAAAACCTTTTACGGATTGGGATGGCATATGGGTTGGAGGACATCCTATAAATTGCCTTTTAAAGGTTGTGTGCATGAAAAATAGACTACGTATTTAGTTTATTCCAAAGACATGACATGGCCAAACTTAATTAATGTATAGTGGATGAGGCTATAAGAGAATGATTGAAAGTTGTCTCTAGTCCCAAAATTCGCCTTTTTCATATAGAGTTATAGTAGTGTTCCCCACAAATTAGGAATTTCATTCACCCTTATGCTATTGTGTGATAAAGATTCTTAAATAATAGACTCTGATAATGAATCTAGGATGTACGAGTGACCGGCTAGGTTTTAGATAGACCTTAACTTATGGTAAATCCCCATGGTATTTAAAATTGGTCTTGAGTGATTGTTATAGCCAAAAATATGCATGTATGAAAAATAAATAATGATGGAAAATTGTTTTGGTTTAGTTATTGATATTATCTTCTTGTTAGTTCCTTTATTTGAAAAAGAAAACAAAAAGAAAACTGAGTTGCATTAATTTATGGACTAAACATGCAACTCTTTATTTATATATTTTCCTATTCTACCTAAGAACAAAGAAAATATTTGTATTCAAGTATATGAGCTCTTCCAATGTAACCAAGTGCGAAGCAAAATGAAAAGGATACCTTTATCCACATATGAGAAAGTTATAGTAGTGATTACCTGGATGTGAAAAATCAACCGACTTACTTGATTTAGCAGCGAAAAGCATTGAAGGAGAGAATGGTACTGTGGCTTGGTTACCTCATGGAACCAGATCTCAATGTAATCCTTGTATTCGCTTGTCATGTCACGAGGTCTTTCATCAAACTCTAGAATGCATAAATAATCTGAGTTTGGTGATGGGGAATATTCAGGTTTTAAGGTCTGTCCCTCATCAAATGTGATGCATGCCATGTTGATCTTTCCTTCTTGTGGATAAGGCCAAGTATAAACTTCCTTTTCTTCCATAGTTTCTACGGCTCCTAGATCTATAACCTCTCCAGACCTTGTATGAATTTCCTGCAGTAATGTTAGTGAGGTAGGAAAGGTGGGTAAATGTTGCAGTTCAACACTGTAAGCATATTGTAGTACTTTATTGTTGTTAAAATGTGGAATGGATTGAACAAGAATGTGCGTAGGGTATAGAGGAGTTTTATGAGAAGGTGATTTTGGTAGGTGTAGTTGATTGGCTTGTGTGGTTGATCCTGTCGGGTAGGTAGGATATTGTTGAAAATCTTGTGGAGGGTATAGAGGACTAGGTAGTGTCGCAACGTAAGAGAGAGTATTCATATGATCATAAGATGGGCCATGAAGGATTTGTGAACAAGGTTGGTAGGGGTTAAGCTGAGACTGCAATAGCTGCCATGGTGTCGGAGTATTTACTGGTTTATTATGAGAGTAAAGAAATGGAGGGATGGATTTTTGAACCATACATGAAGGCCACAGTTTCCATGACTGTTGCAATAAATTTGCTGCAATTCCTAGATCTCTTTGATAAGTTTCTTTTATCCTGGGTAAGGAGGGGCAACAATCTATGGAATGCTTCAAGTCACATATGCCACAAGTTGTGAGACTATCCAAAGGACATTGTCCATTGCAAGATGTTTCTTTTGGCGCCGAGGGAAAACCGTTTCTTTAAATTCCTCATTTTTCCCAACCTGCAAAATATTCATTTGTGAATTTAGAGAGCTGATAATGTGAGATTCAAGTATTTCAAATAAATTACGAATTTCAGCTCTTGTAACTCCAATTCTTGCAGCAGACTTCAGAAACTAAGAAGAGGGTATATTCTTACTAGTCTTGAATTTTCCTCTTGAATACCTTCTACATAACTCACAAACAACATCATATGGTAATTGAAATACATCACCTGTTCCCATCAAACTTAAGATTTCTAAATATTCATTTTTTATTCCTTTGAGTAAAAGTCTTTTCAAGGTGTCTTTCCCCAACTATCTAAGTTTTGATCTTTGAAGGTTGTATTGAAAGCGTTCGACATAATTTTCCAAAGTTTCTTCTTCTCCCTGTGTTATTTCGAAGATATCTTCATTGATCTTGCAATAATCTTGGTATCTTTTCAAGAATACATGTTTCATGTCTTTCCAAATTTGAATGCAGTTCCCACCTAGGCTCATGAACCATCGAAGGGCTGCTCCTTTCAAAGTAAGAGGAAAAGATTTCAGATTTTGAACATCATATCCTCTACAAAGTATTTCAAATTGAAATAAAAATTCATCAAGGTCTTCGTTCTCCGGTTCGTGAAAATTTGGGAGAATGGATGGGGGAATGTTTTGCATTATTGCCATTCCTCCCGGATCTCTAATAGGGAATTCAAAGGTAACAACTTCTTCATCCTTCTCTCCTGCCATATCTTCCCACAATATAAGTAGTTCTTCATGAGCTATATTGAGGCTTGTCTTTCGAATGTTCCTGTCAGTTTGTTAGTAGGGTATTCGTCTGTCGAGAGACCACCCAACAGACACCAAGAACCATCATGCTGGACAAACTAAACAACCCAGATAACAACATGAATTGTAGCAGGAGTCGGGTTACATGACAAAGGGCGCATGTCAACACCACACAGAACACTCATAGGCATGAAGGTTGCAAATAGGTTAGACCACAAAGCTGTTGTAAGCAGAGTATACAAAGCTGTTGTTAGCAGAGGATACAAAGCTGCTGTTGAGGTGACCCATGAACTTGTACTCTAGAATCCGGATGAGGATCACGATAGTCCCAATTGTGAGCTGCTCATAGATGGTGTGGCAATAAAAAGATAACCCATCCATGTCCAAAGCTATAAATGGTGAGGTCATGATGGTTTGATGGTTTTTTTTAAGGTTTGATTAAATTCATATTTCCAATTGAGCTCTCTATGAGAGTAAATGGTAAAAGGACTTTTATCTTGTGACAAATTTGACATAAAATCGTTCAAAAATAGATCAAATCTATGAATCAATCAAAAGACTTAATTTGTTTGGAAGTGACAACCAATTTAGGATAAGTTGGTTTCTTTTATTTTCTCTACTAGATTCTACAAATCTAGAGTCTCAATTTGTTGAAACAAATTAGTTTCATTTCTACAAATCTGGAGTCTCAATTTGTTGAAACAAATTAGTTTCATTTCTACAAATCTGGAGTCTCAATTTGTTGAAACAAATTAGTTTCAGTATAACTATAGGAAAATTGCTTAAATATGAAAGCTAAGAGGCAGATATGGACTTTAAGCCCTCTCGAGATGGTTGTAATCTGTTGTTTTCTTGAGGAATAAAAAACTGTTGCTGCCATTGTTGTTTTCTTGAGGAATAAAAAACTGTTGCTGCCATTGTTGATATTTCGGCTTCTGCTGCCCAACAAGTGGTATCAGAGTGTATAGGTTGAATGGAGGTCAGCATGTGCATGCAAAAGAGAACTTAGTGATGGACTGGAGTAACCCGCGCAGAGATGAAGGTAGAGGAGGCGGGAAAAGAAGTTGTTCTGGTGTCCCCGTCCGCATGCAGCTTGAGTATGAGGAATCTAACTGTCCAGGTGAAGAGTTGTTGAGCAACACGATTTGCAGACGAAAATGGGAGAACGCATAACTAAAGGAGAAGCATCCACGAAGCACATAAAAATGACAAGCTCGGATTCCCTGGCATTTGTGGCTGCATGTGAAATATGGCAGCCTATCTGGAAAAACACACAGGTCATGTATGTTTTAGATCTGCCACGCAAATCAGAGACTAAGCCGCGAAGCTTTGAAGGAAATCAAAGTAGGGTTCTCAAGGGAGGATTTTGCTCTAGATTTCCCCAGGAACGAGATCAGCCGCTTGCTAAATGCATGGATCTGTGTGTCGTGTGAACTGGAGAATGAGAGGTCAAGGGATTGAGTCCACAATGGGAAAAGTGGGAAACTCTAAGCAACAGAGAATAGAGTCCAGATCTGGGCATGAGGGTGTAGTTTCGAGGTGATCAGCTCGGCTCGTTGCAGTAAAGGCTTCAAGGATATGCTTGATTCAACCAAGCAAGAGGAAATCTAAGGAAGAAGAACTCAGAAAATTTCATGGCAGTGGCTCTGTGTGAACGAACAGTGTGGAAATGATGTCCAAGGAAAGGCGTCAAAGTCCTGGTGTTGAGCTGCAAGAGGCGGAGATCCACATGATGTGGAGATCCATAAGGTGGCAGAGGCAACACACAGCCAGAAGCGTCTCAGTGGCAGACGATGTCGATGTCTTCCCAAGAAGACATGGATGTCTCCTCAGGAGGTCCTCGTAGCATAGCCCTGGCAGTTGGCATCCCTAGTGCTAGCAAGGCCGTTGCATGTGCCAGAGGCAATACCCACACGAAAGTTGATTGAATGCGTGACTCAACAGGTCCACGTAGGTGCCGAGCGAACATGCGTGGAGTCTGAAGGCATTACTGTTCGAATTTGGATACCACTTGGTGACCTGTGTGGCAAGAGAAACAGACGTGAGGTCGCCCGAGGACAAAGATCCATGAGGTGAAGCACGGTCTTGTTGCCAGACTTGGTATTGTTTGAAGAGCCGATGTTTAGCACTTGCGTGGGTAGTCTCCATAAAACACTGCCCAACAATCGATGTTCCTGTGAAAGACGCTCTTGCAGAAGCGTGTAATCGCCTCTGCAATTGCATGTCAAGGGTTCGAATCCCGTGTGGTGTGGAAAAGTGCGACATGGATAGTGTCGCGACGATCTAGATCTTGCCCATTCTTTGGAATCCGAATGGAAAGCAACGACATTCATGAGTATGGAAACAAGATCTCGTTCAAGGCACTGATCGATGACAACGACCGTGCCAAGACTAGCAATCATGGATGCGTGTTTCAACAAATCTGAGCATGGGTAGAAGAGAAAATGCCTCTGCAGCAACAGAGCATCAAAATCGTTTTTCAACGGGTCCTTCACAAGAACGGTCAAAATGCTGAGGAAAGGATGCAGATGGCCATGATTGATTGGCATGTTTTATTGAGTTTACTGTGCTTGAGGATTGTGTCTATGGACCATTATTGAAGTGGTTGAATGCAAACTATGCTTATGCAAGCATAGCGCTGAGATGAGCCATGAGGAATGAAAGGTTGATGTTTAGTTTGAGCATGAGTACATGTGAATAGAGGAACTCAATGACAGATCAGTGGTGAATGGAATAGGTAGCATTTGCATTCAAGTTGTGGTAAGGCGAGAGGAGTAGATCGATGCTACCCGGCATTTGGAAGCGGGAAGAAAAACCACATAGTTGGATCTGCGTGGTGGTCAGTTGTTCGAGGAAATTGAAGGTTTGCGTGAGGGTGCCAAATTGCCAATCTTATTGAAGTGGTCAGAAAGGTCCAGCCTCTTGTGCTTCAAGGTTTATCTCGAGTTATTGGCATCTTCAATTGAGAGGTGCCGGAAAAAATGAGAGAATTTGAGTCTCCAAGGCCGATATTTGCTATGTCAAGTCCAACACATGATTTAGGTTAAGGTATTTCATGCAGTGTGCGTAAGTTTACAAAGGAGGCCGAGAGTCATTTCTATTTTATGTATATGTTATTATGCATATGTTTGAAAGGATCGGGGAATTTATTTGTTTTTATTTTTTAAGTAAACCAAGACTTATGCCACGTGGACCATGTGTAAATGCTAAATGTTGAGTCATTATTGTTTTTCTAGAGTTGAAATTTTATTGCATGTAAATGGGTATACGACTGTACGACCTGGTCAGGCATGTGCACCCCCCTGGGCTATTAGGTCATCTATGAAAATTCTAGACGTAGATTTAGGTAGACTAAAGGGGGCAGGCATATATGGTACATTAACCCTGGCTCAGTAAATGAGTCATGAACCTTGTTGTAGGTCAATAGTTGTGGTTGTCAGGCCCACGATTTTTGGTTGCCCATGGTGTGATGTCCATGGAATTGCATGTAATGAAGCCTATGAAAGGCTTGGTGAACTCCAATGTAAATAGACATGGAGGTGAGAAGGTGTTTAGCTCACTTGGCTAGCTTGGTCGGATTTGGCCAAGGTCTTTGAATGCAAAATTCGAGGTGGAGCACTGAAGGTGTTCAGAACCGCAACAAAAGAGTTATTTTGCAAGCTCAAGTAATCATTGTATGCCCTGAAGCATGCCAGGAAATTTGTAAAAGATGTTTTCCTTCATGATAAGCCAAGTTTCAAATCAGCAGGTTGGCTCAATTGGCTAGGACGTTTGAGATGAAGGATCTCAGAGCAACAAAAACAAATCTTGGGCATGGAAATACACAGAGATGGGACAAAAGGTAAGCTTTCTTTAGGTTTATGTTCTAGTACCAAGAAAGAAAGGGTTATATGTCTCGTGTATCGTATGCTAGTAGAAAGTTTGATGTATGTGATAAGATGGTCATATATTTCACATGCAGTTGGTATTGTCAATGGATAAATGGCAAATCCAAGTGAAGTAATGACATGGTGCTTCAGTATTTTTGAAGCACAAATATCACCTATAAATGTGATGAACAGATAGAGGCATAGTATCAATCAAATTGATTGTCAAGGTGGAGATTGTTGGGAAGTGACAACCAATTTAGGATGGTTTCCTTTATTTTCTCTACTAGATTCTACAAATCTGGAGACTAGCTCTCAATTTGTTGAAACAAATTGGTTGAATTAGGAGGCAACAATAAATGAATTAGTTTCAATATAACTATAGGTGTATTTCTTAAATATGTAGGCTAAGAGGTAGATATTGAGCAAGGGGCTTTAAGCCCTCTCTTGGGATGGTTGTATTCTCCCATTTTCTTGAGGAATAAAATAAAATATTGCTTCCATTGTTCTGTGATTGTTTCCCCTTCAAGGTTTTTACCACGTAAATATGTCTCATGTGTTGTTGTGATCTTGTTTATGTCATACATTGCTATTTGGGATTCTAGTGTCCAACATAATTCTTAATCTCTATTGGCTTAGACAAAGTTTAGGTTTCATCTCCATGTGGGAAGATATTTATAGGAATTCAAGTTCATATCATTTTATCTGTAAATAGTATGATGGAATAATGCCCTAAATTTTTTACTTAATTTGTTTATATCATCAGAAAAATCCATCAAAACTCTTCAAGTTTTGAATCAAGAAAAACCCTTATTATTCATCAAAACTCTTCAAAGTTTTGAGTTTGAATCAAGAAAAACCCTTATTATTCCTTATGATTGAATACAAACCGCTTCAAAAAAAAATTCGCTTCATTTCCCTCTAGGAAGATCTTCATGTGAATTTATAATGATTTCTTTTTATGTTTAAATTGTATGTGTAGATAATCTAGTAACCAATAAACACTTTAAAGATGGGCCACACAACTATCTCAATGGTACCCACGACATCCTTCTCCCCCCTTCCCTTCTTCACCATTCTCCTGTGCTCAGTTGGATCATCGAATCTTATTAACCCTCCAAATACATAAATTCTGCCCACTTTAGCATTCCACAAGGCCGTGGCATCGTTGAGTTTCTCTTCTATTAACAAGGAGCTTGATTTTATATTGATTGCCATGATAGATATAATAAATTTAATGGGTTGAATAATGATATATTGTTTTTCTAAATTATCTCTCACCCTTTGACACCAATCACAAATATAAATAACTTTGACCTTCACTACGATATTGCGACACAACAAAGAAAGGTAATGTTTAACCACCAATTCTATGTTCATTTGCTCTAACTACAAATTCGCTCTAACAAATTCCCCTTTTGATGAAGAAAATTCAACTACTATTTTAAAGAATCATTGTTACATTGCCATATTGCTTGGGATAATAATGTGAAGTTATAACTTTGATACTTCAACAAAGTTTCACACATTTTTTTCTCTTTTAAGATAACAAACAAACAAGCATTTTGATTTTCAACATTATCTATCATTTTAATGATTTAAAATTAAGTGAATGCAAATAATTTAAAACATTTAATTTTATTTTTCAAATACTTAACACCTAATACTATTTTCCTTCCTATATTATTATTATCTTTCCAAACATTATTTCTATCATTTTGAATTTTTTCTTTACATGTTATGATCATATTTTTATGAATTTTTTTATTATATGATTTTATGATACTTTTATTGCGAGAAGCACTTTCTACAACCTAAAGTAGATGAGATGTGTCACATCTGTCACACCATGATAAAAAGAATTATAAAATCAAACACATGTTAACTTCAAATTTAAATTGGGTAGATTTTAAAGTATATTTATATAGATATACATCGGATTTCAATATATATATATATATATATATATATATATTCACTAATTAAGAATAAGTAGTTTACTTTATAATCAATGAATGAATGCAATTTTTTCCTATTTGTAGGATTTATGTGTTATTGTTTATGATTTCAAATTAGAATACTTGACATGTGGATGATTGTGATGGAAAATATTTTGGGTTATGTATTGTTAAGTTAATAATATAGCAATAAGTTAGATATTAATTTTGTGATAATTGCAAATTAATCAATGTAATTTGCAAGTATTTTACTTCATTATTAATTAATTAATGCAAATTTTACCTATTAGACTTTACAACATGAAATGTATTTTTTCAATTAAATTTTGGTAAATAAATATTTAACTTCATAATCAATGAATGAATCCAATTTTTTCTTATTTGTAGAGTTTATATGTTATTGTTTGGGATAAAATCTCTTTTGGTGCAAACATTTCCTCATGAAATGTATTTACCTATTAGACTTTACAACATGAAATGTGTTTTTTCAATTAAATTTAGGTAAATAAATATTTAACTTCATAATCAATGAATGAATCCAATTTTTTTTTATTTGTAGAGTTTATATGTTATTGTTTGGGATAAAATCTCTTTTGGTGCAAACATTTCCTCAAGTTTAGGATTCCAAAAAGGGCTTGGGCCTATGATCGTTATATGGTTTCATAATTTATTTATGATAATAAACCCTTAATAAATAATAAAAAATATTAATATGTTGAGAACTCAAAGAAAAAATTAGCTATCCTACACAAGTTAAATATAAACTAACCACTTTATACCATGGTTTTATGATTTGTATATTATTTCATAGTTTCATAATTTGTGTATAAAAATGTATTAACATATTATATCATATACATCATATGTAATATGTTAACTAAGGATTGTCAGATATAGGATGCTGTGGGAATCTCTCAGGAACTTTTACACTCTATTAAGCAAAATAAGAGAAAAGCTATCCTCCTCAAGATGGATCTGGAAAAAGCTTATGACAAGGTAAATTGGGATTTCTTGAGAATAGTTTTGATTCAAATTGGGGTGTCTCCATTGGTTATAAACTAGATTATGGCGAGTGTGACATCAGTGAACATTGTAGTTTTGATTAATGGAGCCCCTTCGGGATTCTTCAGCTGCTCCAGAGGAATTCACCAGGGTTGCCCACTATCTCCACTCCTCTTTTTGCTAGTGATAAAGGGTTTGAGTAGATTGGTTATAAAATCCAAAAAAGATGGTGATATAAAGGGTATCAAAATCATGAAAGATTTATATCTATCATACTTATTATTTGTGGATGATGTCTTATTAGCGGGGAATGACTTAGTGGCCGAGTGGAATAGTTATATAATTAAATCATCAAAATTTTTTGTAGTGCCTCAGGAATGCTAGTTAGTATTTCTAAATCTTGTTTTTATCAAAACAGAGTTACTGAAAATCGGATGGAGGATATTCTGCACCTTATGCTTTTTAATTGCTCAGCTCTGGTTGATGGATTCAAGTATTTAGGTTACTATTTAAATCAAAATGGGTATCTTATAAAATATTGGAATTGGTTACTTAGGAAGGTTGAAGCAAGAATCTCACAGTGGACATATAGATTGTTATCTATTGGGGGAAAACTAACACTTGTCAAAGTTGTATTGACCAGTATTCCAGTCTACTGGTTTTCCCTTCTTCATGTTCCTAAATCTATAATCAATTCTTTAAGGAGTTTATTCATCAACTTTCTGTGGTCTAGTTGGTTGAATAGACCTAAGCTGGTTATGACTAGTTGGAATAGAATCTTTCTTCCAGAAAACACAGGCGGTTGGGGGTTGCAATATTTGTCCTCTTTTAGCGAAGCTTTGCAACTAAAAAGCTTTTGGAGAAGCTTGTTTGGGAATACGTTGTGGTCCACATTCATCCAGCTGAAGTATATAAAGGGGAAACTCAGTAATTGGTTCAGGAATTCGAAAAAGAAAATTCGGAGGGACTCTCCTATATGGAATGGTTTCCTAAAGGTATATTGCTGGCTTGCAAAAGACTTAGTTTGGAAATTCGGTACAGGAACATAAATATTGATCGGGGTGGATCCAATTTTGGGTTTGGATGACACATATTGTCCTCAAATGAGATTCTGGCAATTCTGAGACATTACGGTTTTTATACGCTTAATAGTATAAAGATTTTTGGTGATGGTGCTTATTGGATGAGCGCTAAGGATCTTGGATTGACTGGAGCAGCGACCTTTGAATGGGATAGATACATCCTTTCATTAAATTCTGCAGGTTGCAAATTGACTCTGGAAAATGATAAAATTATATGGAAAGGTAATGAAAGCACTGGTATCGTGACAACAAAGTCGGCCTAAAAAGCTATCATAAAAAGAAAGTGCATATTCCTGAAACACTGGTGGTATAAGAGTTTATGGTAGTGGAATTTTCCATTAAAATTCAAGTGCTTTACAAAATTGGTTTGCTTTACAAAATTGATTGAAGACTTGGGATAATTTAATATTAAAAGGATGGTCAGGGCCTAGTTGGTGTGTTTTATGCAAAAACTGTAATGAAACTTCCAGCCACCTCATGGTTGATTGTGGTTTTACCCAAAACCTTTGGAAGATGTTATGTATGGCTTTCAATATAGATAAGAGACGGGGAATCGGAAATTTTGACTCAAGCCTGCTAAGCTGGATCAAAAACTGTAAAAATTTTGCTACTCTTCCGGTATTTGTCTCTTGGACTATTTGGTATATCAGAAATCAGACAATTTTTTATGATTACATTCCAAATCTGCAGCAGTCGTATTTTTTGGTTCTCAAGCTTCACCAGACTTATAAACAGGAGACAGAGCTACAAAAGATCAGGAAAAATTTGTCTTTTCTCTCCTCAGTTTACAAATCCAATGATTTTCTTTGATGTAGTAGCTTCAAATGGACTGTGCATAGTGGGTGGTGTTATTTATCTGAACCCATATCATTATTTTACCCTCCAACTCAATTGTGGTAATGACACTAACATGAAAGCAAAACTTCTGGCATTATGGTGTGTCATCAAGGTGGCTAATTGTTTTGGTCAAGTAGATTGAAAGGTTTTTTGTGATTCCAGAGTCACAATAAAATGGGAAATTAGTGAGTACAATTTGAAAGTGTCTTCATTAATCCACTAATGCAACAGGACAAGACAAGAAATCATTCGTACAAACCCTATTTCCTTCCAACATATTTTTAGGGAACACAATTCTATGGCAGACAAGCTATCAAAGCAGGCGCTGGAAGGTGTAGAAGGATATTTAGCTTGGGAAGAAATCTTGGATTCTTCCTACGAGAATTAAGGAAATCTGTATTTTTTCTGAAAATTTCTGAGCTTTTTTGTAGGGCATCATGTCATCTGAGTTTTTTGAAAATTTGGTCTAATGTATTCAATCCAAGCTTTTTAGTACTTGGTTGGATATAATCAACTTTCTGATAGATACTCGATCACTATATGATGATTATCGTTGTACTGTTTGATTCATGTTAATGAATATCAATGATATGCTTTTTTTCCGCTGAAAAAAACTAATAATTCTTTCCATTAACATAATTTTAAATAAGTAAAGCTTATTAAATTTATGTATATATGCAAGGATCTATGATTATATGGAAATATCTTTACATAAATTTAATTTTATTAGACATTACTTTGTGTATTTCTCAAAATATTTATAAATAATTAAAATAATTATATAATTTTTTCATAAATAATTAAAATAATGATATAAATTCTTAAAATGAATTTTAATTAATGTTTTTTAATAATAAATGTAATTTTCATAAATATTGAAAATTAAAACTAATGCTATCTTTAAAAAAAATTATTATAATTATATACACATAATGTATAATGCAATGTAGGATTGATTAATGTGGATGTAAATATTTTGGCCTACACTTTTTATATATAAAGTATATATTTTCTTGAATTGTACTCTTCACCCAATGAAATCTTATATTATAATGAATTTGATTCTATTCTTATTCATTTATTTCTTTTTTATTTATTAAAATCAATGCATACTATTTACAATTCTTGCATCTTTTGGGTAGTAATTAATACTGGATACACTATTACATTGAGAGAAGTGAGCAACATTTTACATTCAATATTGAAATATTGTAATCTCTATCCCATGTCCCTAATGCTGATTTGAGCATATATTAACCCAATCTAATATCTTATAAAAATATATATATTAAATACAAACAATCTAATATCTTATAAAAATATATATATTAAATACAAACAATCTAATATCTTATAAAAATATATATATTAAATACAAACAATCTAATATCTTATAAAAATATATATATTAAATACAAACATAATGTAAATTAAATAATTATTATTTACTAATATTTATAAATACAAAATTACATTATAAAAGTAAAATCATATCAACTAGTAGAAAAATTATAAACAATTCTGTTTAGCACCATTTGTGGATATCTATCCATCTATATATTAAATATCAAAATATTTATTTCTCAATTATTTTTTATTTTTGTTAATATAATAACTCCCTAGTTAAAATAAATTTACATCAATATATGTTAAATTAAATTAGAATTAATAATAAGGTTTTATTCTAAAAAGATAATTAAAAAAATCAAGATAGATTTATTGTAACGGTAAATATTTAAACACTAAAAAGTTTTAACATATTTTTTTGAATTCTTCTCATTAATTAATAAACAAATTGGTTAATAAATGTTAGGCGAATAAGGATCTATGTTTTTTCAAAAAAACTATATTTTTTTATTCATGACATAATGAAAAATACTTTTAGAAGATGCTTATAGCATTGAAAACATAAAACCTTGGGTATACAATTTTCCAATAATTTTTATAGATAAAAAAAATCTAATGTCAAGTATTAAGAAAAAAAAACTTCTAGAAATAGCCCACTAATATCTATGTAATAGTTATGTTTCTAACCTTATAGTTAGCAATAGGAGTGTCCAAAATTATTACACTCTTCCAACCATCATATGTAATGAAATCAATTTAACATTTGCAGAGAGAAAAAATAAATTATGATTGGAAACAAACTATAGATCAAGAGTGACGTCTATGGGAGTTCTCTTGTCGAACTACAAATAGTAATGGTGTGTCAGGATCCTGAGTTAAGCCATATTCGGGGAGTGAGTAAGCTTATGCATTAAGTTCCCTCTATATATCTCAGAAAGAGTTTGTAACAAACTGAGAGGTCATCAACCCAAGAAGTCATACTAATCCTTGAAGAGTCACATCTGGGGAAATCTAGTCGCCTCACATCCATTTTGTTCTACAACTACTTGAAAGAGTCATTAACTTTGATTAAAGATATTGTAACAAAAAAGAGGTTATCGACCCAAGAAGTCATACTAATCATTCATGAGTCACATCTAGGACAATTTGGTCGCCTCAAATCCATTTTATTCTACAACTACTTGAAAGAGTCATTAACCTTGATTACCTTCCCTAAATGAGAGCCCAAAATCATTCAAAAAACCACTTGGTCTGAAATTCCAAAGGAAAACCAAGGACCTTGACCTATATTGAGGCACTGAAGGTCTTTCCTTAATGAGGGTCAGAGAGTGGATCTCATGGTTTAAGAGATAGATATGAAAAATGAAATTTCCAATAGTTGGTTGATTGCAATTTCATAATTATATATTCCAATTTGGATCATTACAAATTTATAATTACATATTGCAATTTGGACAATTACAAATTCAACAATAAACAAATTGAAGAGAAATTGCAATTTTAACAATTACAAATTCACTATTTTAACAAGTATTGTTGAGGGTAATTCACATTTTTTAAAGAGAAAATGCAATTTCAACAATTATTTGATCACAAGAAGAGATATTGCACTTTTAACAATTACAAATTCACAATTTAACAAGTACGATTGAGGGTAATTCATATTTTTAAGAGAGAATGCAATTTCAATAATTAATTAATTGTTGCAATTTTAACAATTACAAATTCACAAATTTAACAAGTGCTATTGAGGGAAATTCACATTTTTTAAGAGAAAATGCAATTTCAACAATTAATTGAGTGCAATTTCAACGATCAAAATTTACAATTTCAACAATTCCAAAATTATAAAAATTGTATTTTATTTTTATCAAAATTTCAATGTCTACAATGTCAACTGAATTAATTGATTGCAATTTTGATAATTACATTTGCAATTTCATGATTTTGCTTATTTAAATTTTAAATTGCAATTTTGACATTTGGATAATTACATATTCAAGAATTTAATAACTACAAATTTGCAATTCACATTTAAATTGCAATTTTTTAATGAGAAATTGAAAAAATAACACCGAGACAATTTCAACAATTAATTATTGTAGTTTCGATATTTGTATATCACAATTTTAGAAATTTTGTATTCAAGTTGTAATTTCAATTCCAGAGAAATGCAATTATGACAATTCACAAATACAACAATAAAAATATTGAGTGGAAATTGCAATTTTGGCAACTACAAATTTGAAATTTCAATTAGTTATATGATTGAGGAGAAAGTTGCAATTTTTTAACAAAAAGTGCAATTTCAACAACTAACCTAAATAAATTTTGAATGATCAAGATTTGCAATTTCAACAAGTGGAGGATTATGAAAGTGCAATTTTACCACACTTAAATTGCAATTTCAACAATTAATTGATTGCAATTTTGATATCGCAAAATTGCAATTTTAGCATATTTCCAGTTTCAGAAACTTTTGATTCAAATTACAATTTCAAGTTAAGGAAATTGCAATTTTGAAAATTAGTATCCATAAATGCAACAATAAATTTGTGGTTTCGAAAACTACAAATTGAAAATTTTAACAATTAGATGATTGAGGAGAAATTCAATTCTTTTAATGAAAAATGAAATTTCAATATTTGGTTTATTGATGTTAGACAAAATATCATAAAAGATATATAAAAATAAAGAAAGACAAGAAGAGCAACAATGGCACATATCATAAAAGATATATAAAAATAAAGAAAGACAAGAAGAGCAACAATGGCAGAAAAGGCTTCACATTAATGAGCAATTAAGCTATCTTGCATATGCACATAGATGTACATATATATTACAAAAAGACCATAATTGTCATGTAACCGTATAAGAGTTAGGTAAGATAAAGTACTATGATTAGAGTTTTAACATCCCTCCTTAATCATAAGTTTGTTAGTGCCTGAAAAACTACCCCTACTTGACAATCAGCAATGTGTCAAGCAAATTCAGAGAGTACAAAACTCAAGAAGGTCGGCTACAAACCACTGAAAATCTCTCCGAAACAAAATCTAACAGAATATTAAGACTTCTACTAAGTTCCATGGTTTCAAGCTGACCATAAACTAATGGTTTTAAGTTGACCATTAAACTATCCCTGCAGAGAAACAACTGTATATGTTCTCTGAAAATGTAAACAAGCATAAATTTATGTTCTCTATATGTTCTCTGGTTTTTGGATGACCACAAAGCATGACAACAACAAGGTGGTTTTAGGATGACCATAAACCATATCAACTAGAAGCTTGAATGAATTCTGTTGAGCACAAAAATTGTGCCAAGAACCATGAAAAGATGGTTTAAAGATTACCAAAAAATTTCAATAAAAAAAGTAGACTCTCATGTGTTCTACTTGATTTATGGTTCTGGAAAATTTTGACTTTCACTCTGTCATCAAAATTCAGGAGCAAGGTTGCATACTTGTTTCCCATTTGTTCACAAGTTCACAACAAAAAATTGGAACCTGACTTCATTTTGTAGATGTTATTTCCCCCTATCAGGGACAAGTACATGTATCATCAAATCCTTAATCAAAACACTTTTGGCCATCTGCAGTAGTAATATCACCAATCAAACATGTTTGTACCTGTGTATGGATCCGATTGTAAGATCGTTCCAACAACCAGTGACAAGTACATAACCAACCAAAATGCACTTTTTTCTCCTAATTTTTTGTTGCTTCCAACACTCATCTGAAGCATGATTCTTCTTCCCACAAAAACTGCATGGGTGAAGATAAAAAAATTGAAATTCCTGATGCCCAACTCGGTGACAGTGTTGGCAATCTTCAGGTTCTTCCTTCAACAAATCATCATCATCATTCTCTATACATGTATCATCATCTATATCAACATTTGCATTAGCACAGTGATCATCATCCTGTACTTGTTCCATATCATCAACATTAAATAGAAATACACCACTCACAAAATTTATTGGATTGGAATAATTAGGTATATGAAAAAACTCCTCATCATTATTAGCCTTTTCAAATCCTATACCATATCTATTACGTTTAAACTCAATTTCTTCCCAAGGACGAACAATATTATGCTGATCCATTTTATCTTCTTTATTGTCAATGTCATCAATTGAAACTACATTGAACTTGTGCTCACAACCAACATGTACATGTTCATTGTTTGAATACTTAGTGACATCATTTGGTTCACAATCAAACAATGGATTATTCTGAAATAGTATGAAATCATTCGTTTGACTTCGAACAAGAGATAACTCATCTGATAACAAGTTGTTTTGAACTTTTAACATGTCCACCTTTTGGTTCATTAGGTGCAAACAGGTAACAACATTTGTAAGCATCCCTTTACTTATACAAATTTCATATTTTGAATAGTTTGTGATCAGTGCATGTAACGTTTTGAATAGTTCTTCAATGTAATCCATTCTTGAAGTGGAAGAAATGTTCAAAACACTTTGACCATCAACAAATTTCCTTATAACTCCATAAATAAATAATATTTTTCCACCCCAAAAAATGTTCACACCTCAAAATATTAAAACAAGGGTAACTACTGCACCACCATCAAAAACACCATGAAGAGAAACCATGCATTGAATACAAATACCACACTCCGCAAAATAAGATAACTGTAGGAGCTTGGCCTTGACCCTCTTATAGTCTCATAAAAAATAAATTAACCTAGACGACAGTTTCCTTACTGATTCTTTCTTTCTACACAAAACTGTGTCTTTCACGTGTTCACTCTCACAAATGGGTGGTAAAGATTTCTGGTAGATGGCTCAATTTAAATTTTCCCCAGAGTTCCAGTCCAAATTACATACAATCGTTGATTTTAAAAAAAAAACAGAAATGAGATCTCCTCAAATATGCCCAACTTTCCAACCTGTAGATGTCACACTTACACTTGCATTAATGGATTTTAATATATCGATACCAAACCATCTCTTCAAAACAAGTGCGGCTCAAAGCCACTATTGATATCATTTATGGGCATTGTGTAGGATTGAACCTTTTCAGGGTATATCCGCACTGTAAATATTCTTTCTAGCATACTCCAGACAATGATATGGATGTATTTCTGCTCCCTTTTGTCATCAACAACAGTAACAACGATTCGAATCTCGGGGGCATCAAAGCGAACGGAGCATTGAAGTGTTATTAAAATTCTGCAACTGTGCTTTACACAGAGGCATGACCAGTCTTTGCAGTGACAACATTAATGATGAGAATCCAAAAAACAACTAAAATTGGACAACGTTCCCATCAAATAATGATTTGTATATTACGATTTGTTTGTTCTTTAACTCAACGATCTGGTACAATTGGAGATCAACAGTTGTGGCTCATTTATACTTCTATGTCTTTTTATCGGTTTGCCATTGCTATAGATATGGATACTAGCATAGTTTTCAATTCAAAAAGAGAAGAGTTGGTATTGAAACCCTATCCCAACTCGTATGGATATGGCCAGAGGAAGAGCGATGGACTCAAGCAAAAGAACAAGAATAAAGAAAAAGTTTCTCAGGCCTTGTATATTTTTCGCGAACATCATGATAAATTATCACTCAACATAACAATGAAGGAATTGAAAAGCTCATATATAATATTTAATCTTGCCTCAAGGAGAATAAACTCGCCTCATGGAGATTGTGGATTTGTTTCCTGCTGCATCAATGACAATCCTCCCTACATAACTTTCCAGTTGGATGGACCCAGATTTGATCAACAACAAACCTCCCGCGGATGTCTTCAACAATGCACATGAACAACTTATCTCTTCGTCGATCTTTGACAGGGATCTCTTTTCCTCTCTGGTCACTCTTCTCTTTCTTCAATTCATAGCAGTGTGCTTTTTCTGCTATAAACTGGTGGATTCAGCTATCGATTTACTCCTCTCTGAACCAATATGGCAGAGTTTCTTTGGCTGGGTAGCCTCTCGACGTCCAGAGCTCTTGTTCCATTTGGTTTTGATTACGGTGTGGTGTTATAGGCAATCCTTAACTCGATTGCAAATTCCTTTGTGGAGGCGGACATGGCTACATCGGCCCACCTCTCCATCTCCTTTCACATTAACCGTGTTTTCCTCATAATCATTTTACTGTAGCTCCCAATTTTTTTTTCTTTGATGGGTGCATCAGAAGGTGGCTTCCATGTATGTGGATGATGTGATCATGGTAAACGCCCCTAAATTCTAGGAGTTGCTTGCCTTGTACAATGGGCCATGTACAATGGAAGAGGTGATAGAGGAGGAGTCGTCGAGGGAGGCAGCAGAGGATTCAAAGTTGTTGTTGAGGCGGCCCATGAGCTTGTACTCCAGAATATGGATGAGGATCATGATAATCCCAATTGTGAGCTGCTCATTGATGGCATGGCAATAAAAAAGATAACCCATCCAAGTCCAAAGCTATAAATGGTGAGGTCATGATGATTTTAAGGTTTGATTAAATTCGTATTTCCAATTGAGCTCTTTATGAGAGTAAGCTGTAAAAGAACTTTTATCTTGTGACAAATTTGACATGAAATCGTTCAAAAATAGATCAAATTTATGAATCAATCAAAAGACTTAATTTGTTGGGAAGGTGACAACCAATTTAGGATAAGTTGGTTTCCTTTATTCTCTTTACTAGATTCTACGAATTTGGAGATTAGCTCTCAATTCGTTGAAACAAATTAGTTTCAATATAACTATAAGAAAATTGCTTAAATATATAGACTGAGAGGCAGATATTGAGCAAGGGACTTTAATCCCTCTACCCTCTCGGGATGGTTGTAATCTCTTGTTTTCTTGAGGAATAAAAAACTGTTGCTGCCATTGTTTGTTGGATGTTTCCCCTTTAAGGGTTTTACCACTTAAATCTGTGTCTCTCATGTGTTGTGATCTTATGATATAGATTGGTATTTGGACTTCCGTTACCCAACAAGTGGTATCAGAGCGTATAGGTTGAATGGAGGACATCCTGTGCATGCAAAATATGTTGGAAAAACGTAATTAAGAGATGATTGCGTATCTAGTTTGCGTCGGCTCTATCATTCACTTAGTCAGACATTTTGTCAGTTCGCAGAAGCACAGAAATGTCAGACAATTAGTCAGTCTGCAACCAATCTGGCGCACTTCTTCAGGTATTTATGTAACCACATTTGTATTCCGCAAGTCAAGAATTTATTAGGTATAAATTTATTAGAGTCTTTAATGTAACTCAGTAGCTTCCAGGTGAAGCATTGTCAAGTTTGTGTATAAATAGAAGAAGAAGAAGATAGGACATTACACAGAGATACAAAGAAACAAAGAGGAACATAGGAAGAGAGAAAGGAGAAGAAAGATAGGTTCGTGATGTGTTTGTGAGCTCAAGCTCATAGTTGCGAAGTGTATTAAGAGCCCAACCTCTGTGAACGTGAAATATTATCTTTGTGTAATTCGGTCAAGTTGCTATGTTTTACCGCAATAATATATAAGTCCTTAGTTTTATGTATTCATTCTCAAGAATGTTAAATATTGCATGCCGCACATCTTCTCTAGATTTACTTGTGTAAATGTTGTTTACATTTACGGTGTGTAAAAGAAATCAAGATTTCCAATATTTCACGGTGGTAAAAGTTATTTATATTTGATTGTAAAGCTTGGTTAAGATTGGGTTATGCGAAGTTAACTTGTGCAAAGTTAATCTTTCTAAAGTTAAAGAAGTTTGCAAAGTAAATGTTATGCCAAGTGCGAAGTTCCATTTATGCAAAGTCAATTTATGCGAAGTTATATTCTGTGAAGTTAACTACGCATAAATGCGAAGTAAATTTATGAAATGTGAAGTTAATTTCTGCCAAGTTAACTGCGCATAAATGCAAAGTAAATTTATGAAATGCGAAATTAATTTCTGGGAAGCTAGTGTTCGGAGAAGTGAAGTTCTCAGCGAAGTAAAATTTGGGGTTCCCTATTGTATGATCAACGAAGTCCAAAGCGAAGAAAAAGAAATATTCATTCACTGCCCAGTTCAATCTTCTTGACTGTGCGGTGTGCTTTTCCCTTGATATGGTATCGGAGCTTGGTTTACAGAAAGTAGGAATTCTATTTACAAAAGGGCAAAGTGATTAAGAGTGGCTTCCACTTCTGGTAATTTGCAAAGTACAATCTTTTGTGGTAAAAATTATGAATATTGGTCTCTAACTATGAAAGCTTTGTTCAAAGGTCAAGAGTGTATGGAAAATAGTCTAGAATGGCTATGTAGAACCAGCAGATATGACAGCATACAACAATCTCACACAAGATGAGAAGGATTTCTCGAGGGAACAGAGGAAGAAAGATGGAAAGGCATTATTCCAAATACATCAAGCAACACATGAATCCATACTCCCAAGAGTAGCAACAGCAACGTCAGCTAAGGAAGCATGGGACACGCTGGAAACTTCCTATCAAGGTTTGAACAAGGTAAGGACTGCCAAACTACAAATTCTTAGAAAAGACTTTGAATCTCTGTCAATGAAAGATACAGAGTCAGTAGAATCATTCTATGCTTGTTTTATTGGTCATATTAATCAAATAAAGTCTCATGGAGAAAATATAAGTGACCAAAGAGTTGTTGAAAAAGTTCTTAGAGTTCTCCCAAAGAAATTTGAATCTTTAGTTGTGACCCTGGAGGAAAACAAAGATATGTCCCAATTTACTATTGATGAGTTGCAGGCCTCACTACTCAACCGTGAACATAGACTCAACAGATCAGATACATCATTAGAAGGTGCATTCGCAACACAGTAATCCATAAGTCGTGGAAGAGGCAGGGGAAGATAAAACTCTAGAGGTAGAGGAAGAAGTTTTTCAGAGGAGGTCGCAGCAGCAACCCTGCATATGTCGTTGGTAGAGGTCAGAATCAGATCCCTAGTCAGCCAAGTGGAAAAATATATGATAAATAAAAAATTCAATGTCATTACTGTAAGAGGTTTGGACACTTTGCATATGAATGTAGGAAGAAGCAGTATGACCAAGGAAAGCAAGGTCAATCTCAGTCAAGTAATAGCAGCACTCCGAACAACTCACTATTCTTAGCATGTGCATCTCCACTTGAATGCAATGTTGTCCAAGAAAGTCCAAATGACATATGGTATTTAGACTCAGGATGTAGCATTCATATGACTGGTAACTTAAATCTATTCTCTAGTCTAGATAAATCAGTTCAAACTAATGTCACACTTGGAAACAATATTCAAGTCACTATTTTGGGTAAGGGTACTGTTGATATTCTAACCAAATAGGGGGAGCATAAATTTATGCTTGATGTTTATTATGTTCAAGGTTTGAAGCATAATTTGATGAGAATTGGACAATTGATGGAAAAAAGTTTACAGAGTTCATATGACAGGAAAGCATTGTCTGATCAAGGACATATATCCAAGCAATCGCTTAATAGCCGAAGTGCAGATGACAAGCAATCGCTTGTTTCCTTTGAGGATAAGACCAAACATAAAAGGAAAAACAACTCAAGTTGTTCATAGAAGTCAGAATGAAAATTCTGGAGTTGCATTCAAAGCAAAAAGTAAAGAAGCAAAAATTCACTGCGACAAGGAAGAAAAAGACAACAAATAAATTCAAGCAGCATTTCAAACAGAAATAAAGGATGAATCCTGGTTGTGGCACTTCATAATTGGACATCTGAATTTTAGTGGGATGAAGCTACTACGCATGAAGGACATGGTGAAAGTATTGCCATTAATTGAAAATCCAGAGAGAATTTGTAAAGGCTGTATTTTTGGAAAACAACACAGAGAGACTTTTCCAGTCGGAAAGTCATACAGAGCTCGCACACCACTTGAAACTGTGCACTCTGATATTTGTGGACTGATGCAAAAACCGTCCATGGGAGGATGCACCTACCTTCTCACATTTATTAATGATTTTACAAGAAAAACCTGGGTATATTTTATAAAACATAAATCTGATGCATTTGGATGTTTTCAGCAGTACAAGGCACTTGTGGAGAAGCAGATTGGTTACAACATCAAGATCTTAAGAACATATAGAGGTGTTGAGTATGTTTTAAATGATTTCTTAAACTTTTGTAAAAATCATGGCATACACAGGAAATTCCCTGCGCGGTATACACCGCAGCAGAATGTTATGGCAAAGAGGAAGAACATAACCATTATGGAGATGGCATGTAGTATGTTGGAAGCCATGCATCTGTCAAATGAATACTGGGTTGAGGCAGTGGCAACTGCTATATACATCATGAATCGATGTCCGACAAAGAGTGTGAAGAACAAAGTTCCGCGGGAATCTTGGACAGGTATGAAACATAGTGTTTCGCATTTAAAAGTTTTTGGCTGTGTAGCATAGGCACATGTTCCAAATGAGCTGAGAAGGAAATTAGACAACAAAGGACATAAATGCATTTTTATTGGGTATTATGAAGACACAAAAGCATACAAGTTGTATGATCCTGTTGCAAGAAGAGTTATTATCAGTCGAGATGTTCAGTTTGTAGAAAATGAAGCATGGGATGGAACCGTCGAGAAGAATGTTAAAATCATGTCACATGTCGAACATGATGACATCGTAGAGGATGTGGTTGAGACTCTGCATGTGAATCGGAATGTCGTAGCTCTGTCTACTCCTAGGACTGTGCAACATGTTTCAGCACAAGGAACTCTGACACAAGTTGCAGTTCAAGCTACTATGACAAGCACACCAAGTGCGCAACAAACTCCATCTAGTATTTTTCGAAGTTCGACATCATCAACTACGATAGAGACAAGAAGTCTGCGTGCGATATATGAGACTGGTACACCCAATTCATTCTCAGTTTTTGCATTATTTTCTCAAGTTAATGATCCGCTAACATTTGAAGCAGCTGTCGAAGATTAAGTTTGGCACAAGCCATCGATGAAGAAATGGAATGCATTGAGAAGAATCAAACATGGAAATTAGTCGATGTTCCTAAGGACAAAGATGTTATAAGCATTAAATGGATTTATAAGACCAAGCAATATGATGATGGAAATGTGCAGAAGCACAAGGAAAGATTGGTAGCAAGAGGATTCACACAGCAGTCTAGCATAGACTTCAATGAAACTTTTGCACTTGTAGCACGAATGGAAACTATCAGAACAATTTTGGCCATCGCAGCACATAAGACATGGCCTATTTACCAAATGGATGTTAAGTCTGCATTTTTAAATGGTTATTTGGAGGAATAAGTATATGTGGAGCTGCCATAAGGATACGAAGTCATGGGACAAGGACACAAAGTATACAGGCTAAAAAAGACACTTTATGGTTTGAAGCAAGCTCCTAGAGCTTGGTACAGTCGCATTGACTCTTACCTCATCTAGAATGGATTTCACAGAAGTGAATGCGAGCCAACATTGTACACAAAAAGCAACAAGCAAGGTAACAAGATAATTGTTTGCTTGTATGTATATGAATTAATATTTATTGGTGATTTTGACATAGATGATTTTAGATCATTCATGGAAAGTGAATTTGAAACGACTAATTTGGGGCATATGAAGTATTTTCTGGGCATTGAAGTCCAATAGACTGAAAATGGGATATTTATATCTCAATCGAAGTATGCAATTGATAACAGGCTCGTTGGAAGCCTACTCCAACACCAGTGATAACAGGTTTGAAATTTAGCAAGGATGATGATGGGTCCAATGTAGATCCTAAGCTATTCAAAAGGCTCGTTGGAAGCCTTATGTATCTTACAACAACAAGGCCAGACATCATGTATGGAGTCAGTTTAATCTCAAGATTCATGGAGTCACCAAAAGAATCTCATTGACAAGTCGGTAAAAGAATTTTGAGGTATATAAGTGGAATAAAAGACTTTGGTATTTTGTATTCAACCTCAGAAAATTTGAAACTCATTGGATACACTGACAGCGACAATGGAGGCAACATGAATGACATAAAAAACACATCTGGGAATATATTTCATATAGGAATAGGTGTTGTATCATGGGCTTCAAAGAAACAACCCATAGTTACTCTTTCTTCAACAGAAGCAGAGTATGTCGCAGCTACAAGTGTTGCATGTTAAGACGTTTGGATGCGAAAGATGTTAAGTGATCTATCGCAAAACCAACAAGAATCCACAGTCATTTACTGCGACAACAATTCAGCTATCGCACTGTCAAAGAATCATGTGTACCACAAGAGAACTAAGAACATCGACACAATGTATCATTTTATCAGAGAATTGATAAATAACAAGGAAATCTGTTTAGAATTTTGCAGGTCTGAAGATCAGGTAGCTGACATATTTACAAAACCATTGGCAAGGGACACATTTCAATATCTGTGAAGTTGTTTAGGAATGACAAGTTCTGCATCGTAAAATTTGTCATGCACAGAGCATGTTTCAGCTCTGAAACATTTTGTAAAATTTTATTTTTGTTTAATGATCCCCATCTGCTCATAATTAAGGTGGAGTGTTGGAAAAACGTAATTAAGAGCTGATTCAATATCTAGTTTGCGTCGGCTCTGTCAGTAACGCAGTCAGACATTTTTTCAGTCTGCAGAAGCGCAGAAATGTCAGATAGTCAGTTAGTCTGCAACCAATCTGGCGCACGTCTTTTAGTATTTATGTAACCGCATTTGTATTCCGCAAGTCAAGAATTTCTTAGGTAGAAATTATTAGAGTCTTTAATGTAACTCAGTAGCTTCGAGCTGAAGCATTGTCAAGTTTGTGTATAAATAGAAGAAGAAGAAGATAGGAAATTGCACAGAGATACAAAGAAACATAGAGGAACAGAGGAAGAGAGAAAGGAGAAAAAAGATAGGTTCACAATGTATTTGTGAGCTCAAGCTCATAGTTGCAAAGTGTATTAAGAGCCCAATCTTTGTGAAGGTGAAATATTATCTCTGTGTAATTCGATCAAGTTGCTATGTTTTACTGTAGGAATATATAAGTTCTTAGTTTTATGTATTCATTCTCAAGAATGTTAAATATTGCATGCCGCCCATCTTCTCCATATTTACTTGTGTAAATGTTGTTTACATTTACGGTGTGTAAAAGAAATCAAGATTTCCAATATTTCACGGTGGTAAAAGTTGTTTATATTTTATTGTAAAGCTTGGTTAAGATTGGGTTATGTGAAGTTAACTTGTGCAAAGTTAATGTTTGTAAAGTTAAAGAAGTTTGTGAAGTAAATGTTATGCCAAGTGCGAAGTTCCATTTATGCAAATTCAATTTATGCGAAGTTAACTGCGCATAAATGCGCAGTAAATTTATGAAATGCGAAGTTAATTTCTGCCAAGTTAACTGCGCATAAATGCAAAGTTAATTTTCGGGAAGCTAGTTTTCGGCAAAGTTAAATTGCACGGCGAAGTGAAGTTCTCAGCGAAGTAAAATTTGGAGTTCCCTATTGTATGATCGATGAATTCCAAAGCCAAGAAAAAGAAATATTCATTCACTGCACAGTTCAATATTCTTGATTGCGCAGTGTGCTTTTCCCTTGAAAAGAGAACTTAGTGATGGACTGGAGTAACCAGTGCAACCCGTGCAGAGCTGAAGGTGGAGGAGGCGGGAAAAGAATTTGTTCTTGTGTCCTTGTCCGCATTCAGCCTAAGTATGAGGAATCTAACTTTCCAGGTGAAGAGTTGTTGAGCAACACGATTTGCAGACGAACATGGGAGAACGCATAACTAAAGGAGAAGCAGCTAGGAATCACATAAAAATGGCAAGCTCGGATTCCCTGGCATTTGTGGTTGCATGTGAAATATGGCAGCCTATCTGGAAAAACGCATAGGTCATGTATGTTTTAGATATGCCACGCAAATTAGAGACTAAGCCGCAAAGCTTTGAAGGAGATCAAAGAAGGGTTCTCAAGGAAGTATTTTGCTCTAGAGTTCCCAAGGAACGAGATTAACCGCTTGTTAAATGCATGGATCTGTGTGTCATGTGAACTGGAGAATGAGAGGTCAAGGGATTGAGTCCACAATGGGAAAAGTGGGAAATGCTAAGCAATAGATAATAGAGTCCATATCTTGGCATGATGGTGTAGTTTCGAGGTGATCAGCTCAGCTCGTTGCAGTAGAGGCTTCAAGGATATGCTTGATTCAACCAAGCAAAAGGAAATCTAAGGAAGAAGAACTCGAAAAATGTCATGGTAGTGGTGTTGGTTGTGGAGCCAGATCTTCTAGTCTCATAAATGATATTGTATCAGCCGTGTTTGTACCCCAGTTCTATATGATATGTAGGTGGACTGTACACTCACCCCAGCGGGGGGGTGTGGGGGGGGCATCGCCCCCCCACGGGGTTCCAGGGGGGACCATCCCCCTTGGCTGGGGGGTCCGGGGGCAGCGCCCCCGAGAAATGGGGGTTCGGGGGCAACGCCCCCGAAGGAAATTTTTGGGGCTGTTTTCGCCAGCTGTTTTGCGGGCCCATGGTTTTGGGTATCCCGTGGTATTTTCCCATTGTATTTCCCTTATAAAAGAAGGACATTGTAATACGGCTAGGGTTGATGTATTAGGTTTTATGCATTGTAAAGATCTTTGAGATCTGGAGAGAGACTGTAAAACAGAGAAGAGGAAGTGCAGCGGTTGTGCTACAGGTTGTATCCCTTCGACTTGCTGGACGGTAATAATAATAAGGACTGGCAAATTCAGTGTGGACGTAGCCCAAGTTGGGTGAACCATGATATATCTGTGTCTCTCTTGTAATGTGTATGTGTGATTATATTTGCATTTCTGTTTATTGTTATTGCTCTGCGATCCTGTTTTTCTAACAATTGGTATCAGAGCCAAAGGTCTATTTGGCAGTTAAACCCGCAGGAAGCTAGGGTTTCTGGTTCGAGTGGGAGCAATGGCAGAAGAAGGAAAGTTTAAGGTCGAAAAGTTTAACGGCCAAAAATTCGGGTTATGGAAGATGCAAATGGAGGACTATCTGTACCAGAAGGATCTATACCTACCGTTGGGAGGAAAAGCAAAGCAGCCGACGACTATGAAGGACGAAGAATGGGTGGTTCTTGACAGAAAGGCTCTGGGAACAATACGGTTGAGCCTGGCTTCGTCGGTGGCTTTCAATATCTCAAAAGAAACGACAACAGAGGGTTTGATGAAAGCATTGGGTAAGCTGTATGAAAAACCCTCGGCTTCCAACAAGGTATTTCTAATGAAGCGTTTATTTAATATGAAGATGTCTGAAGGTGGATCTGTTACTGATCATTTAAATGAGTTTAATACGGTTACAAATCAGCTAAGTTCTGTAAGTGTGAACTTTGAAGATGAGGTTAGGGCTCTTCTAATCTTGTGTTCATTGCCAGAAAGCTGGAATAGCTTGGTCATGGCTGTAAGTAACTCTGTCTCTGGTTCAAACACCTTGAAATTTGATGATGTTATTGGTGTTATTCTTAGCGAGGAAATGCGAAGAAAAAGCACAGGTGAGACATCAGGTAATGCGTTGACCATGGAGAGCAGAGGAAGACAAAAGGAGAGAGGAAAGAGCCAAGGTAATCGTGGAAAGTCTAAAACGGGAAGATCTAAGTCCAGACTGGGAAAGATAGAGTGCTGGAACTGTGGAAAGAAAGGACATCTGAAGAAAGACTGCAAATCTCTAAAGAAGAAAGGAGATGCACAGAAGGAAACTACCCAGGAAGCAAATGTAGCAGGTGATGTGTTACAAGATGCTTTGATTCTTGCATTAGATAGTACTAGTGATTATTGGGTAGTAGATTCAGGAGCTTCATGTCATGCTACACCCCATAGGAAATATTTTCATGAGTATGTTCCTGGCGATTTTGGACATGTTTTATTGGGTGATGATGAGCCATGTAAAATTGTTGGAATGGGCAAGGTATGGATAAAAGTTAAGAATGGAACTGATTGGTTGTTGAAAGATGTTAGGCATATTCCTGCTATGAAAAGAAATTTGATCTCAACAGGGCAGTTGGGAGATGGCGGCTGTCTATCTACGTTCGGAGAAAAGTGGTGGAAGATCACTAAAGGATCAATGGTGATAGCAAAAGGAGACAGAGTAGGTACGTTGTATTTATGTCCTCATAATACTGACCATTCTATCTCTTTAGCTTCCACAGGAACAGATACAGAATTGTGGCATCATAGGCTTGGCCACATGAGTGAGAAGGGGATGCAGATTCTCCACTCAAGGAAGTTGCTACCGGATTTGAAGCAGGTGAGTTTGGAATTTTGTGAAAACTGTGTTTATGGAAAACAGAAGAGAGTCAGATTTCTCAGGGTTGGGAAACAGAAGAAGAATGAAAAATTAGAGCTTGTGCATACAGATGTATGGGGACCGGCTCAGGTACAATCTCTTGGTGGCTCTCATTATTATGTTACATTTATTGATGATGCAACTAGAAAAACTTGGGTTTATTGCATTAGACAGAAATCTGATGTGTTTGCTACTTTTAAGAAGTGGAAAGCTTTGGTTGAGAATGAGACAGGAAAAAGATTGAAGTGTCTCAGATCTGATAATGGAGGTGAGTACTGCGGCAAGGAATTTGATAGTTACTGTTCATACCATGGGATTCGTAGAGAGAAGACAGTCCCAGGAACACCACAGGAAAATGGTGTGTCAGAAAGGATGAACAGAACGATCATGGAGCGTGCAAGGTGTATGAGACTGCATGCAGGGTTGCCCTTACAGTTTTGGGCGGATGCTGTAAATACTGCTGTTTATTTAATAAACAGAGGACCTTCAAGTGCTTTGGATGGTGGTATTCCAGAGGAAGCATGGACAGATAAAAAGGTAAACTACTCATTTCTGAGAACGTTTGGTTGTGAAGCATTTGTCCATATTGATAAGGAAAATAGAACAAAGCTTGAAGCTAAATCCAAGAAATGTACCTTTATTGGATATGGGGTTGATGAATTTGGTTATCGTTTATGGGATTATGAAAATAACAAAATCATCAGGAGCAGAGATGTTATATTCAATGAAAAGGTCATGTATAAAGATCAGTTGCAGGGAAAGAAACAGGAAAAGGAAAGCACAGAGTACATAGTGCTTGATGAAGTTAAAGAAAATGAAGTTCCGAAGGTGCCAGAAAATCAAGAGCAGCAGCAAGTACCTGAAACTCCTGCAACTGTAAGAAGATCTTCCAGGTTAAGTAGACTCCCTGAACGATACTCTCCTTCAATGTATTATTTATTGATGACTGATTCTGGTGAACCAGAATGTTATGAAGAAGCAATGCAGGTGGAAACTAGAAAGAAGTGGGAGCAAGGCATGAATGAGGAGATGGACTCATTGGTAGGAAACCAGACTTGGGATTTGGTTAAGTTGCCTGCTGGTAAAAGAGCATTGCAAAACAAATGGATTTACAGGTTGAAGGAAGAAGAAGGAGGTAAGAAGCGGTACAAGGCCAGACTTGTTGTAAAGGGGTTTGCACAGAAGAAAGGTATAGATTTTGATGAAATATTTTCTCCTGTTGTAAAGATGACTTCAATTAGGACTATCTTAAGTCTAGTGGCGGTAGAAGATTTGCATCTTGAACAATTAGATGTAAAAAACAGCTTTCCTCCATGGGGATTTGGAGGAAGAAATATATATGCAGCAGCCACAAGGGTATGAGGTCAAAGGTAAGGAGGATCTGGTATGCAGGTTGAAAAAGAGCTTGTATGGCTTGAAGCAAGCTCCAAGGCAATGGTATCTAAAGTTTGACAGGTTTATGACAAAACAAGGTTATAGTAGATGTCATTCTGATCACTGTGTTTATTTCAAGAAGCTAGACAATGGAAGATATATTATCTTGTTATTGTATGTGGATGACATGCTTGTTGCAGGGTCTGACATGCAGGATATAAATGTACTCAAAAGGAAGCTAGCTAATTCATTTGCGATGAAGGATTTGGGTGCTGCAAAGCAAATCCTTGGTATGAGAATAATGAGAGACAGGAAAAATCGCAAATTGACATTGTCTCAAAGTGAGTACATACAAAAGGTGTTGGAGAGGTTCAGAATGCAGAATGCAAAACCTGTAAGTACACCTTTGGCTAGCCATTTCAGTCTAAGTAAGGAAATGTGTCCCAAGACACAAGAAGAGACAGATTACATGTCCAAGGTTCCCTATCAATCAGCAGTTGGCAGCTTGATGTATGCCATGGTGTGCACAAGACCAGATATTGCACATGCAGTGGGAGTTGTGAGCAGATATATGAACAATCCAGGTAAAGAACATTGGAAGGCAGTACAGTGGATTCTCAGGTATTTGAGAGGTACTACCACTGAGGCATTATGTTTTGGAGGTTCAGACACTGTTCTACAGGGATATGTTGATGCAGATATGGCAGGTGACAAGGATAGCAGGAGGAGTACCACAGGGTATGTGTTTACTGTAGGTGGAACAGCAGTAAGCTGGATTTCGAAACTACAGAAGGTTGTTGCACTTTCAACAACAGAAGAAGAGTATGTTGCCATTACAGAGGCTAGTAAAGAGATGATTTGGTTGCAGAGGTTTATGGAGGAAGTGGGTAAGAAGCAGAAGGATAGCAGACTGTATAGTGACAGCCAGAGTGCCATTCACCTTGCAAAGAACTCAGCATTCCATTCCAGGACTAAACATATACAGCTCAAGTACCATTTCATACGCTCTGTTTTGGAAGATGAACTGTTAAAGTTGGAAAAGATACATACTAGCCAGAATCCTGCAGACATGTTCACAAAGGTAGTGACCAGAGAGAAACTGAGTTCGTGCTCGGTTTCAGTTGGCCTTCTAGCATGAAGGTGAAGAGGAGAAATTTTCCAATTCCAAGTCCAGCAAGTGCAGCAGCGGTGGAGTTGTTGTGATCAGTCTCCAAGTGGGAGATTGTTGGTTGTGGAGCCAGATCTTCTAGTCTCATAAATGATATTGTATCAGCCGTGTTTGTACCCCAGTTCTATATGATATGTAGGTGGACTGTACACTCACCCCAGCGGGGGGGTGTGGGGGGGGCATCACCCCCCCAAGTTGTTCCAGGGGGGACCATCCCCCCTGGCTGGGGGGTCCGGGGGCAGCGCCCCCGAGAAATGGGGGTTCGGGGGCAACGCCCCCGAAGGAAATTTTTGGGGCTGTTTTCGCCAGCTGTTTTGCGGGCCCATGGTTTTGGGTATCCCGTGGTATTTTCCCATTGTATTTCCCTTATAAAAGAAGGACATTGTAATACGGCTAGGGTTGATGTATTAGGTTTTATGCATTGTAAAGATCTTTGAGATCTGGAGAGAGACTGTAAAACAGAGAAGAGGAAGTGCAGCGGTTGTGCTGCAGGTTGTATCCCTTCAACTTGCTGGACGGTAATAATAATAAGGACTGGCAAATTCAGTGTGGACGTAGCCCAAGTTGGGTGAACCACGATATATCTGTGTCTCTCTTGTAATGTGTATGTGTGATTATATTTGCATTTCTGTTTATTGTTATTGCTCTGCGATCCTGTTTTTCTAACAAGTGGCTCTATGTGAACGAACGGTATGGAAATGATGTCCAAGTAAAGGAATCAAATTCCTAGTGTTGAGATGTAAGAGGCATAGATCCATAAGGTGGCGGAGGCAACGTACAACCATAAGCGCCTCAGTGGTGGACAATGTCGATGTCTTCCCAAGAAGACATGGACGTCTCCCTCAGGAGGGTCTCGTAGAATAGCCCTGACAGTTGGAAGCCCTAGTGCTAGCAAGGGCGTTGCATGTGCCAGAGGAAATACCCACTCAGAAGTTGATTGAATATGTGACTCAACAGGTCCATGCAGGTGCCGAAAGGAATTACTGTTCGAATTTGGATACCACTTGGTGACCTGTGTGGCAAGAGAAATAGACGTGAGGTCACCGGAGGAGAAAGATCCATGAGGTGAAGCACAATCTTGTTTCCAGACTTGGTATTGTTTGAAGAGCTGATGTTTAGCACTTGCATGGGTAGTCTCCATAAAATGATTCCCAACAATCGATGTTCTTGTGAAAGATGCTCTTGGAGAAGCATTTAATTGCCTCTACAATTGCATGTCAAGAGTTCGAATCTTGTGTGGTGTGGAAAAGTGCGGCATGGATAGTGTCGCGGCGATCTAGATCTTGCCCATTCTTCGAAATCCGAATGGAAAGCAATGACGTTCATGAGTATGGAAACAAGATCTCATTCAAGGCATTGATCGATGAGAATGACCGTGCCAAGAGTAGAAATATTGGATGCGTGTTTCAACAAATATGAGCATGGGTAGAAGAGAAAATTCCTTTTCAGCAACAGAGCATCAAACTTGTTTTTCAATGGGTCCTTCACAAGAAATGTCAAAACTGAGGAAAGGATGCAAATGGACATGATTGATTGGCATGTTTTATTTAGTTTAGTGTGATTGAGGCTTGTGTCCTTTTGGACCATTATTGAAGTGGTTGAATGCAAACTATGCTTATGCAAGCATAGCACTGAGATGAGCCATGATGAATGAAAGGTTGATGTTTGGTTTGAGCATGAGTACATGTGAATAGAGTAACTCAATGACAACTTAGTGGTGGATGGAATAGGTAGCATTTGTGGTCAAGTCGTGGCAAGGTGAGAGAAGAAGATCGATGCTACCGGGGATTTGGAAGTTGGAATAAAAACCACACAGTTGGATCTGCGCGGTGGTTAGTTGTTTGAGGAAATTGAAGGTTTGCGTGAGAGTGTCATTCTTGTTGAAGTGGTCAGAAAGGTCCAGCCTCATGTGCTTCCAGGTTTATCTGTAGTTGGTGTCATCTTCAATTGAGAGGTGCTAGAGAAAATGAGAGAATTTGAGTCTCCAAGATTGGTGATATTTGCTATGTCAAGTCCAACACATGATTTGGGTTAAGGTATTTTATGCATTGTGCATAAGTTTACAAAGGATGCCGAGAGCCATTTATATTTTATGTATATGTTATTATGCATATGTTTGAAAGGATCGGGGAGTTTATTTATTTTTATTTTTTAAGTAAACCAAGACTTATGCCATGTGTAAATTCTCAGGCATTATTGTTATTCTGGAGTTGAAATTTTATTGCATGTAAATGGGAATACGACTGTAAGACCAGATCAGGCATGCGCACCCTTGGGATAGTAGGTCACCTATGAAAAGTTTAGACGTAGATTTAGGTAGACTAAAGGGGGGGGGGGCATGTATGGTACATTAAACTTGGATCGATAAATGAGTCATGAACCTTGTTGTAGGCCAACAATTGTGGTTGTCAAACCCATGATTTTTGGTTTATCGTGGTGTGATGTCCATGGAATTGGATGTAATGAATCCTATGAAAGACTTGGTGAACTCCACTGTAAATACGCCTGGAGGTGAGAAGGTGTTTAGCTCACTTGGCTAGCTTGGCTGGATTTGGCTAAGGTCTTTGAATGCAAAATTCGAGGTGGAGCGCTGAAGGTGTTCATAACCGCAACATAAGAGTTATTTTACAAGCTCAAGTAATCATTGTATGCCCTGAAGCATGCCAGGAAATTTGTATAGGATGTTTTCCTTCATGGTGATCCAAGTTTCAAATCAACAGGTTGGCTCAATTGGCTAGGACGTTTGAGATGAAGGATCTGGGAGCAACAAAAACAAATCTTGGGCATGGAAATACATAGAGATGAGACTAAAGGTAAGCTTTCTTCAGGTTTATGTTCTAGTACTAAGAAATAAAGGGTTATATGTCTCGTGTATCGTATCCTAGTAGAAATTTTGATGTATGCGATAAGATGGTCATATATTTCACATGCAGTTGGTATTGTCAATGGATAAATGGAAAATCCAAGTGAAGTAGTGAAATGGGTGCTTCGGTATTTTTGAAGCACAAATATCACCTATAAATGTGATGAACGGACAACGGAATAGTATCAAGCAAATTGATTATCAAGGTGGATATTGTTGGGAAGTGACAACTAATTTAGGACGAGTTGGTTTCCTTTATTCTCTCTACTGGATTCTACAAATATGGAGAGTAGCTCTCAAATTGTTGAAACAAATTGGTTGAATTAGGAGGCAACAATAAATGAATTAGTTTCAATATAACTATAGGAGGATTTCATAAATATGTAGGCTAAGAGGTAGATATTGAGCAAGGGGCTTTAATCCCTCTCTTGGGTTGGTTGTAATCTCATGTTTTCTTGAGGAATAAAATGTTGCTTCCATTGTTTCATGATTGTTTCCCCTTCAGGGGTCTTACCACGTAAATCGGTCTCTCATGTGTTGTTGTGATCTTTTTTATTCCATACATTGCTATTTGGGATTCTGCTGCCCAACATAATTATTAATCTCCATCGACTTAGACAAAGTTTAGGTTTCATCTTCCTGTGGGAAGATATTTATAGGAATTCATGTTCATATCATTCTATCTGTGAATAGTGTAATGGAATAATGCCCTAATTTTTTTTACTTAATTTGTTTAAATCATAAAAAAATACATCAAAACTCTTGGAGTTTTGAATCAAGAAAAACCCTTATTCATTATCATTGAATTCTAACATCAAAAAACAATTTGCTTCATTTCCCTCTGGGAAGATCTTCATGTGAATTTATGATGATTTATTTTTGTGTTTAAATTGTGTGTAGATAATATAGTAACCAATAAACACTTTAAAGATGGGCCACACTATTAAAATATGGAACAACGACAAAAGAGGAAAACACTGTGGGTAATGGATTTCCTTCTCATTATTAACCACAAGTATATATAGCATTACATCACACCAAAAACCATGGGTAAATACCATGGAATAGTAAATACTTTGGGACAAGAAGGTGTCTTAGTCATACGTCCTTCTCATTATTAAGCATAGGCTTATATAGGATTACATGACACCCAAAATCATGGGTAAATACCATGGGACAGTAATAACTATGGGACATCCAAGTGTCCTAGTCAAACTAACCAACTAACCACTCAACTAATTTGAGATATTTACTATGGGACATCCAAGTGTCCCATAGTAAATACTATGGGACATCCAAGTGTCCTAATTGTATCTATACTATTTTGTATGAGACTTAAGGAAACAACTTGTCTTCTTTCTTTTTGATACTCTGTTAAAATATCAAATGCTTCTAGATCACTAGGATCCTCTTCAATACAAAATGCCATAAATCTTGTGACCTTAACACATTTTTTACTTTTAATGACCATAGTTCATAATTGTCTCCATCAAATGTTTTCCATGAACCTATTGAAGTTAACATATTTCTTACCACTTCGATTTCTTCGGTAGCTCTTCTAGCACCATCTTCAATATTTGGTCTTCTTGATCGTTTCTTCTTCGGTATCATCGATCCTTGGAAGCTGGATAGAAACTCCAGATCTTCTCCACCCTTTTCTATACAGGCTATTCTTGGATCGATCTCTGCAAGACTCGATCTTCTTCAATCTGATCTAAACAATGCTGGTACTTGCCATTTTGTATAACTGGCTTTAAACAAAGTGCCGCAACTTCTTTAGCTAACACAGTGCATCAGAGAGGTGCGGCGAGAAAAAATTCGGGCAAGTGAACAAGTGTGCCAGTGAACAAGTGAACAAGTGTTTGGCGCACTTTTCCTTAACAACAAGTGCACCGGTGGCTCTCTTTTCCTTAACAGAAGGTGTGCCGGTGGATCTCTTTTCCTTAACATAAAGTGCGTCGATGGCTCTCTTTTCCTTAACAGAAGGTGCTCTGGTGGCTCTCTTTTCCTTAACAGAACGTGAACCGGTGGCTCTCTTTTCCTTAACAGAAAGTGAGCCGGTGGCTCTAACGAATATATATATATATATATATATATATATATATATATATATTTGATGCGGCCTCAAATCTGTGAAGCTTCTCCTCCACGTCGATGTGCTCCAGACAATCTGAGATCGGATTGTGTTCTCCACTATGTGAGAAGGCTTGCAGGTATGGCTTAGGCCATACTCTCTGATACCATGTTAAAATATGGAACAATGATAAAAGAGGAAAACACTATGGGCAATGGCTTACCTTCTCATTATTAAACAAAAGTATATATGGCATTACATCACACCAAAAACCATGGGTAAATGTTGATGTATATATAACTTCGGAATGCATTTCATATATATATTTATTGTACCCTTATAAGAGATGTGTTATTCCTCTATAAGGAAGTGTCGTCATTTGTATTGACAAGTGTCGCAAGTGTGTTAACTTGCCGATGGGTTATTAGACTACCTGATGTGGGTGTCGGCCCAGAATATATGTAACTGGGGTTATTAGGCTGAGTTAGACAAGTCGGCCCCATAAGTAATTAGGCAGGTCAGGACAAGTATAAATAGAGAGTTAGGATTCTCTATTTTGATCATCTTAGAACTCATTCTTCTCTCACTCGAAAAGTGGCGCACATTGGAGGAGGAGGATCAGCTGCATAGTAGGAGACTATCTATTGTATTTGGTTGTACTTTGGTTGAGCCATTGCTCTATCTATCTCTGAGGAAGTTGTGGGGTTTTTCACCTTAGGGTTTTCCCCATGAAAACTCTGTGTGTCCATTGTCTCTTGCTTTTGATTCTTGTGATGTTTGGCATTCTTGATATGATTGTTATGCATTGATATACTGTACATGTTATTCTCTCAGTAAAGATCCTATAGCATATTGAATTAATGCTCAAAATCTAACATGGTATTAGAGCTAACCTGAGAAGAAGACACTGTGCAGTTGCAGAAGCTAGGGATTCTTGTTTTTGGGTTTCTCTCCACAGATTTTGGAAAAGCAATATGATGGATTGACTCTCCTCGGCAAGGTGAATCTATCTGTCCAATCAAAATTCAATTATGAGAACTTTTAGTTTTGGCCCTAAAAATTAGGGTTTCCTTAAAAATAAGAATTTCTGAAATCTGAAGACACAGCTGGAAGCTCCTTGGAAATTCAGAAGTTTAGAGCTTTGGATTAAGGTTTTTGGTTGGGTAGATCTCCGGGAAACTTAAACCCTAATCCGGTACCAGATCCAGTTTTCAGCAAACAAGTGGTAAAACCTAAATCTTTTCTATTTCCATTTGAAGTACTCTTTAAAGATGTCTCACCACACCAAGCTTGAGGATAAGCTTGAAGGAGATGATAACTTCCGAGCATGGAAGTATAGGATTGGGTTAATCCTTGAAGAAAATGAGTTGGATACTTATATAAGTGAAGATGTCCCTGTCCCAGAGGGATAAGAGGCTAAGTCTCTTCACAAGAGGAATTTGGTTAAGGTAAAGAGGATCATTGCTGATTCTATTAAAGATCATCTCATCCCCCATGTGTCATCCCTAAAGAGACCAAAAGAGATGTTTGATTCCTTGACCAAATTATTTGAAGGTAAGAACATAAATCGGAAGATGACCCTGAGGAATCAATTGAAGAATATCAAGATCCAGAATGCAGAGACTATGCAGTCATATTTCTCAAGGGTATCCCAGATAAAAGAACAACTTGAAGCTGTGGGTGAAGTTGTAGAAAATGGAGAAGTGGTGATGACCACTCTTAATGGCCTCCCTAGGTCATGGGATTCCTTCATCCAAGGAATTTGTGCTAGAAAGAAACTTATCTCTTTTGGTAGACTGTGGGAAGAATGCTCACAGGAAGAAGCTCGAATTGTATCCAAATAAGAGAAGATGGGGAGTGAGGACCAAGCACTCACAGCTCACTCCAAAAGGCATGGTGACAAGAAAGCTCACCGTCATGCCAAGACAGGAAAATATCATAATCAAAGAAGTAGTCCCAGACATCGAAGGGACATGACCCATGCCCGTTGCTATACATGTGATGATAAGGGACATTATGCCAGAGATTGTCCTAAGAATAAGAAAGAGGGTTCTCACAAGAAGAAGAACTTCAAAAGAAGACATCATGCTCATGCTACAGAGGATGATGAACCTCCTAGGAAGAGGGCTAGAGAAGATAGTGAAGATTCTTCAAGTGATGAAGAATATGTTTTGATTTCTGCTCTCACTGGAACCATTACTCATGGAAGTAATGATTGGCTCATAGATAGTGGGGCTTCTAAACATATGACAGGATTCAAACAATCCTTTGTGAATCTATCTGAACATGATTCACCCCACAAGGTGAAGCTTGGATATGACTACCAGTATCCCATAAAAGGGAGTGGTGAAGCCTCCTATAAACTAGACTTTGGAAAGTCTGTGAAGATAAAAGATGTACTCTTTGTTCCAGGACTCAAGAAGAATCTACTCTCAATCTATGCATTGGATGAAAAAGGCATGAGGGTTGCATTTATAGATAGCCAAGTCCTAATGTGGCCTAAGGGTAAGACTATAGATGATGCAGTTGTGATTGGAGAGCAAGAGGGAGGATTTTACAAATTGAAGGGCCATCCAGAACAAGCCATGGTCCATGATTCAATAGAGACAAGTGAACTTTGGCACAGAAGGCTTGCACACATGCATTATAGAGCATTACCAATTGCAAGCAAAGCGGTAGAAGGTCTTCCTGAAATCCATACAAAGAATGAAGGCATTTGCAAAGGTTGTGCAAAGGGAAAGAATACAAAGAAAACATTTCCAAGCAGTGAAAGCAAGGCAAAAGGAATCTTGGAGATTATCCATTCTGATGTATGCGGTCCCATGTCATCCAGTTCTCTGAGTGGGTATGTATACTATGTATCCTTTATTGATGATTTCTCTAGGAAGACTTGGATCTACTTCTTGAAGAACAAAGATGAAGTGTTTAACAATTTCAAGGAATTCAAAGCCTTGATAGAAAACCAAACTGACTTGAAGATCAAGATCTTCAGATTTGACAATGGTTGAGAATTTACTTCAGGAGACTTCAAGAAGTTATGCAGTGATTCAGGGGTTAAGAGGGAGTTTAATACTCCTTACAATCCATAGCAGAATGGGGTTGCCGAAAGGAAGAATAGAACAATCATGGAATCAGCAAGGGCAATGCTTCATGACCAAGACTTACCTATGCACTTATGGGCTAAAGCAGCAAGGACAGCAGTATATGTGCAGAACAGAACACCCCATAAGATACTTGACAACAAAACACCAGAAGAAGTGTTTACTGGTAAGAAACCAGAAGTGAGCCATCTCAGAATATTTGGTTGCCCAGTATACACTCACATCCCAAAAGAGAAAAGGTCAAAGTTGGATCCTTCAGGAAAGAAGGGTATATTTGTGGGTTACAGTGAAAGCTCGAAGGCTTATAGAATCTACTTCCCTGGATTCAAGAAGATTGACATCAGTAGAGATGTAACATTTGATGAAAGTTCATCTTACCACAAATCGAGAAAGACACCTGTTGAAGACAATGAAGAACCCAGAATATCCAGAACTCAAGACACCACAATGAATGAAGTAGTTCTTGAAGAGGATCGAGAAATGGAAGATCCACAAGAACCTGTGGATCCACCTCGTGAGAGGAATCCTCACAAGAGGAAACCAACATGGGCTAGAGAGCTCATCCAAGATGCAGAGAGATTTGGCATTCCAGAAGAAGAACACAGAGAAAGGAAAAGGACAAGTTCACATACTAGTTATGTTTCTTTACTCTGTGACATCATGGATAAAGAACCTTCCAGTTATGAAGAAGATGCAGAAAAGAAAGAATGGAAGGATGCTATGATCGAAAAATGCCAATCTATTATGAAGAATGATGTTTGGGATGTGGTCCCAAGACTAGATGGGAAGTCTATGGTAACTTCCAAATGGATCTATAAGGTCAAACATGCTACAGATGGTAGCATCGAGAAATACAAAGCTAGGTTTGTAGCTCGTGGCTTCTCCCAGAAAGAAGGAATTGATTATGAAGAGACTTTCGTTCCTGTGGCCAAATACACTTCCATTAGATCAGTACTTGCTCTGGCTACAGTGATGAAATGGAAGGTACACCAGATGGATGTAAAGACAGCCTTCTTGAATGGTGTAGTTGAAGAAGAAGTGTATGTGGAGCAGCCACTTGGGTTTGAGACACATGATAGAGGAACACATGTGTGCGAACTGAAGAAAGCCCTATATGGTTTGAAACAGGCACCCAAGACCTGGTATGGCAGGATAGATGGATTCCTATCCAGTTTGGGCTTTACCAAGAGTAAAGCGGATTCCAACCTTTACTACATGGTTGAGGAGGGCAATCCAGTGATACTACTATTGTATGTGGATGACTTGTTTCTGACAGGTGAGGATAGACTGATTTCCGACACCAAGAGGAAGCTAGCTGCTGAGTTCAAGATGAAGGACTTGGGTATGATGCACTACTTTCTTGGTATGGAGGTGTGGCAGAGTGCAAATGGAATCTTCCTTGGACAAGGGAAGTATGTAGTAAAGATCCTGAAGAGTTTTGGGATGATGGACTGCAAGGCCATGGCCACACCTATGGCATCGAACCTGAAGCTTCTATGTGATGCTTCTTCTGAGCCGGTTGATTCTACGATGTATCGTCAGATGATTGGGTCCTTGATGTACCTGACAAACACAAGGCCAGACATTTGCTTTTCGATGAACACCTTGAGCCAGTACTTGACAGATCCAAGACATGTTCACCTGATAGCTGCAAAGCATGTTCTGAGGTACCTGAAGGGTATAGTGGATTATGGGCTCAAGTATGAGGCGAATCAAAAGTTGAAACTGGAGGGTTATGTTGATTCGGATTGGGCAGGCAGTGCCATTGATCGGAAGAGCACTTCGGGGTGCTGCTTCAGTATGGGATCAGGTGTGATCTCTTGGTTTAGCAGGAGCAGTCCTGTGTGGCACTGAGTACAACTGAAGCAGAGTATGTTGCAGCTTGGTCGGCTAGTTGTGAGGCAGTATGGCTTAGGAAGCTATTGTCTGATTTGTTTGATCTCCAGTTGAGTGCTACCTGTATATATTGCGACAACTAGAGTTGTGTGAAGTTGTCAGAGAACCCAGTGTTCCATGATAGGTCGAAGCACATTGAGATCAAGTTCCACTATATCAGGGATATGGTGCAGAGAGGAGCTGTGAAGCTTCTATATGTTGTGATAGACGAGCAGATAGCTGATTTGTTGACCAAGTTGCTTGCCAGAGTAAAGTTTGAATACTTCAGAGGGAGACTTGGTGTACTTCAGATCGAGATGCCTTCCAGAGGGAAGTGATGAGTCTGGAGACACAGATGCACACTGGGACATTCTTGCATGATGGTAGGTCGGTCCTCCCATGGAAAGATGTAAGGGCCAATCCATTCTTGCATGGTGGTAGGTTGGTCCTCCCATGGAAAGATGTAAGGGCTGAGCCATTCTCAAATAGTGGTAGGTTGGTCCTCCTATGGTGAGATGTAAGGGTTGGTCCATTCTCACATGGTGGTAGGTTGGTCCTCCCATGGTGAGATATAAGTGCTGGAGCCATTTTGAAATGATGGTAGGTTAGTCCTCTCATGGTCATGATATAAGTGCTGAAGCCTTTCCGACATGATAGTAGGTTGGTCCTCTCATGGTCATTGATGTAAGTGCTGGGCCTTTTCAACATGGTGGTAGGTTGGTCCTCCCATGGTCGTTGATGTAAGTGCTGTTCCTTTCCGACATGGTGGTAGGTTGGTCCTCCCATGGTCGTTGATGTAAGTGCTGTGAGCCTTTCCTAGATGGTAGTAGGTTGGTCCTCCCATGTTGGTGAGTGTAAGTGCTGTGTATGTGCATTTGGGTTGTGCTCCATGGACTACATAGTGATATGAAGACATTGATGTGACAGTTTGGTACACAGGTTTTGCAAAGGCATATAATCAGTCCTGAGATGCTCTTGCAGGTTTTTCCGAGGCAGTGTACTCAGTCCTGAGAGATCTTGCAGGTTTTGCAGAGGCAGTGTAATCAGTCCTGAGGTGTACCTACTTGATGGCTTGCTCGTAGTAATGATGATGATGATTAGGTTGATAATGTGATTATATACATCAGTTGGATGTATAGTGAGTATCAAGTACTCTGTGGTCATGGACAGGTTGTACAGTGGCATGTAAAAGATACTGGGAGATTCGAGAGGTTGATCTGTGTGCTCGTAAAAGGCCTGGGATGCTCTTGTGAGGTTTTGCAGACGCACGTGATGAGTCCTGAGGATTCCACAGTATGACCAGTGATGATGAAGACCTACCAGTGGTGGGCCTACATCCAGTATGAAAAAGGACTGGCTCTGTAGAACTTCCTATGACAAGTAGATTCAGAGATTGGACGAGATAGCAGCAGCTTTGACGACGACGATGATTTAATGATGATGCATCGATGACGATGATACAGAGAAGAAGACTTGTGCCCGATGATCTGTGTCAAGAAATACCTTCCTAGTCAAGAGAGAGTGTTGATGTATATGTAACTTCGGAATGTATTTCATATATATATTTATTGTACCCTTATAAGCGATGTGTTATTCCTCTATAAGGAAGTGTCGTTATTTGTATTGACAAGTGTCGCAAATGTGTTAACTTGCCGATGGGTTATTAGACTACCTGATGTGGGTGTCATCCCGGAATATGTGTAACTAGGGTTATTAGGCTGAGTTAGACAAGTCATCCCCATAAGTAATTAGGCAGGTAAGGACAAGTATAAATAGAGAGTCGGGATTCTCTATTTTGATCATCTCAGAACTCACTCTTCTCTCACTCGGAAAGTGGCGCACATTGGAGGAGGAGGATCAATTGCATAGTAGGAGACTATCTATTGTATTTGGTTGTACTTTGTTTGAGCCATTGCTCTATCTATCTCTGAGGAAGTTGTGGGGTTTTTCACCTTAGGGTTTTCCCCACGGAAACTCTGTGTGTCCATTGTCTCTTGATTTTGATTCTTGTGATGCTTGGCATGCTTGATATGATTGTTATGCATTGATATACTATACATGTTATTCTCTCAGTAAATATCCTATAGCATATTGAATTAATGCTCAAAATCTAACAGTAAATACCATAGAACCATAAATACTATGGGACAACAAGGTTTCCTAGTCATACGTCCTTCTCATTACTAAGCATAGGCTTATATAGGATTACATGACACCCAAAACCACAGGTAAATACCATGGGACAGTAAATACTATGGGAAATCCAAGTTTCCTAGTCAAACTAACCAACTAACCACTCAACTAATTAATGTACCAATAACGGGTAGTGGACCGGTGAGATTACAATTCTTAACACACATAACTTTCTCAACGATACCCATGACATCCTTCTTCCCCATTCCCTTCTTGACCATTCTCATATGCTTAGTTGGATCATCAAATCCTATTAACCCTCTAAGTACATAAACTCTATCCACTTTAGCATTCCACGAGGCCATGGAATCATTGAGTTTCTCTTCTATTAACAAGGAGCTTGATTTTATATCGATTACCATGATAAATATAACAATTTTAGGCACATAAATATTTAAAGGGTCATGACATGGTCTCCCACGTAAGACATCTAACCCCCTTACTATCTATGGTGAATACACAAGTTCCCGATATTTTCAACGTACTGCCACATCATAGCCGGTTGTGGATTTTTAGTATTAATATTTACAAAATACAATATGTTCAGCCTTGCAGGTATTTATAAACAATGGCCATCATCTGACTAGGGGTTTCAAACCAAGGGTTTTACAACAATACTTGTCTAGGAGGAAACAATTGCACTGCGCAGTATCAACAGCCTGAGGCTTGAACCATTTTTCACCCTATTGTGCCAGTTCAGTCGCTATGGAAATGGAATTCTCTAAGATAAGAAAATTTACATATCCCACCGTAATTGTTTTCCCATCGAAACCTTTTGCAAACGCCCTAGATACCTCAGTATGATGGCCCTGTAATTTCTCGCAATAGAAAAACCAACTAGCGCTTTTAAATTTCACGCCAAATTCTGGATAAGCTTCAAGGATTTCATCCCCAATTGGCTCCTATCTCACAACATGACCACTCCTATTTGCAGACATGGTCGCTTCATTCACTTTCTACGAAGAATTAGGTTAAACTTCTATACAGGGTCTTTCATCCTTTAAAATAAACTAACAATATTTGAGAGGGATGTTCTAACAACTTCCTTTTGTCGATCACATTGATAGTTATAGAAATTATGAGAAGAATAGCTCAAATTGGTTCACAGAAACTGGGGAACTCAACATGCACCTGGATCCATAATTATCGATTTGTTTTTGTTCATAGAAATTGTAGGTTTTCAAATATCGACATGACATGAGAGGTTGCTTTAATAATTACCCTAACTGCCTATGTCAGTTTCGTAGTGCGGGTGGAAAATTTGGTAGCGGCCCCAATTTGGTAGCGCAACCTTTTGGCAGTTTTGTAGTGCAATGAAATTTAAACCTTATCCAACAATCATGCTCAACTTAACCAAAATTAGGTCACTTAATCAACAATCATACCTACAAAAATTTAGAATACAAAAAAAGATACAATTTGTGCCACCTCATCACCTTACAGACTAATAATCAGAATTTGAAAATAAAGAGCATGAGAAACACAACATCATAAAACAACATACTAATGGAAAAATATTGCTTTGAGTGAATCAGACCTTGAAATAATTTTGGAAGAAGAAGGATTAAATTTGAAGGTTTTAAGGTCAAAATGTAGACAATTTGAGTGCATACCTAGGTACTAACAATTACCAACTTTCATCCTTCTGCTAGTCTTTTCTCATTTGATCTATTCTGTTACATCACTTTCCTATGTCAGTTTTGTGTCAATGATGGTGGACTCATCATGGACCTCCTTCGACAATTATATTCTTGTTGTCTTCAACACATTATCCAAGAATTAGACTTAGAAACCAGTTAGTACCTTGGAACATGCAAACCTCAATGGTAGGTATCCTAGTTTTTGACAGTAGGTTTACATCATTGGCCTCTGATCAAATGATTCCATGAATGTTTGACTTCATCTCATTTATTCACATTCATTGGAATGACGTACTAGGGTATCATGGGATACATTTTCATAATTGGTGATTTCCCTCGCACTTGTTAATGGTTTACATCAATGACTGGTAATCAAGTGGTTTCTACTATGTTCAACATCAACACATATATTCACATGATTATAATTGTACCATTTTGAGAGTGGAATGAAGAACCTAGGAACCATTTAGGAGCCTACCACTGCTACGTTCCACACCTAGGTTGCAATGGAGATTATTGAGTACTTAGAATATTTCGGTATAGTCATTATGCTAGCAATCTCGCTGATGTATATGTTGTCACATAGATGCACCTTGTATTTGTTTGCGGTTGTGTTTTTGTCATATCGTAGCTCCATTGTGTATTCTTTCATGGCAATGACCTGATTCGGTCATGGAGGTATGGATCCACATTGTATTTTTGGTGGCCATAGCCTTATTCAGTGCTTTCATGGATCCGTAATGTATTGGTTGGTGACCATGCTTTGATGTTTGTTTGCAGCTTATGTGTGGTTCTCCTATTCCATCACCCTTGCACACATATATTTATAAAGTGTTTCGGCCATTAGTTTTTCTTCTAACCTCACACTTTAGGGGGCATCTATTACACACCTATTTGTCACACTTTTATCACCACGAGAGAGTGTTTGTCATGAGCCCTAGACATGTTGGAAGGAAAGCACATTCATTGAAGGTCAAAACATTACATTTTACCCTAAGTTTTTAGCCCTTTTTGAGTTTCATCACCCCCTTCCCATATGAAGGGAGGCATAATCTCATCTTATCCCTCCTTGCTAATTTTTGAGGGAGTGATGAAGTCCTATTTCATCACACTGTGCTCAGTGTTAGGGGAGTGATGAAATGGTTGCATCCTTTCATGCCTTATTTTGGAGGTAGGATCTGAGAATATCTAGTTGGTTTGATCAAGGATTCAAGCCATATTTATCTTCTCTATCCTAAGTAAATTCAAATCCCAACTTGTTGAGCCAAATCCTCATTTGATCTAACCTCTTCCCAAATTACCTTATGGTTGTTAGGCCCTTGACATCCTATATAATGGAAGCCATTCTTTGGTGAAGGGGTAGAATTTCTTAGAATATCATACTTATGATCTTGAGACACTCAAGGGGATGGAAGGGAGATCTTGAAGGTGTTGCAACAACATAAAGGTTAATGTTGTAAGTGTTTTTTGTGTATGTTTTCAATATTCATTAACATAAACTTGGCCTATTCTCCCCAATTTTGTGTTTCTGACGTTGAATCTACAAACTTTTTACCATTATTTGGTTTGGTAATTAGATATATTCATGATTGGCATACATATTGCATAGGGAAAGAGTTTCTTTTGTTTCTTGTAGGTTCTCATACACACCATAAGCTTGGACTTCTAGGATAGGATTTGAAGCAATTAGGTGCAGTGAGGACAACCGTCTCAATAGAGGTAGTCCATATACTTCTACTTTCCTTCCCTTTGCTTTGCTTGTTTGTATTTGAGATGGATATAGGGATAAGTTAGTGTCCATTTGTTACCTTTTGTCTTGGATCAAAGGAGTCTTGGTCCAAGGGATGCTTCACTTGTCCACAGGGGAAATTTTCCACAACACCCATTCTGTTCTGCCAATCTTTACAAAGCTAAATGGCCCTCAAAACTGAGTTTGAATTGCCGAAAATTTTAGTCCGTAAGTATCACAAGATTGCCTCTGTTTCTCTCAATTAGAAACCCACTTTTCTCAACTATTTTGGTGTTAGTTGATCTTTAGGTATCCTAATGGATAATGTGAAAAAATCTACAATATCAGCAGCGTCACATTCCAAGAAGCCTTCTTCTTTTGTTTTGTTCTACTACAGCGTATTCTTCACTTCTCTCTTAGTCAAGAAATCTTTTGGTGTCAGAATGTCCTGCTGAGAGGGTTCCTTATTGTATCTCTCCTTCTCAAAATTTTGATCGTTGTTGATATTTATTGAGGAAAGTTTCACCTTACTTCCATTATTCCTCCTTTGATTTTTCGAAGGGTTCTTTCCCTCGGTCATTTTACAACCAACATCACTAAGGTTCCAAGGTTTCTAACATGCTCCCCAACTCATCAGTCACACCCAATGCATCCTCGCCATAAGTCATTTTCCCAACAATTGTGTGATGACATAGTTGTTGTCTAAAATTTCTGTGATAGTCTCATCTATTTTCATAGCTAACATTTGAGGTATCCTTCCCATCTTCCTCCTCACCATCGTTGGCACTTCCTAGCCTTTGATTTCATCAAAGAACACCAAGCTATTCATGTGGGGTATCTGTACTGCTTTGACAACTTCAATGAATTTTTTCCCTAGGACAACTATGTGGTCATCCATCAGAGTCACAATAATATCCAACCAACCAAGCTAGTCTCCTACCTTTATCGAGGTGGCATACACCACTCCAACTGTTGTTTCAGAAACTAATTTTACCACCTTAATGATGTCCCTACTACACTTAAACTTAATATGGAGTGTTGTTTAAATGCTTTCATCAACAACACTGTGTGTGGCATAGATGTCTACAAGTGACACTACCTTTAGCTCACTTACAATAGCCTTCATAAAATAGAGCTCAGGTGGATCTTCATTCCACATGTTTGATCCTCGATCATCGGTTAAGAGTTCGTCAGAACCTGCACTCAAGGTTCTTAATTTCATCTCGAGGGTGATTTGTTCCATAGTTGCCATTGTTGTCTCCAGGAATTTTCTTGTTTGAACTCTTGGTTTTTCTCTAGAAGTACTAGTCCCTTGTCATTGTGGTGGATCAGTTCGAGATGAGGGCATGCAACCTCCACACTTTCCTTCATGGTTGGTTGTGGTACTATGTTATCCTCACTATCACTTGTTCTAAGTGGCTCTACCATCCAAGCTTTCACTTGGCTTGCAATGGACAACCACTTTTGATTCTATGATTTCCTCTGCAATATTTTATGCTCCAACTTATGTTCCCATTCTTGGAAAATATGGTGGATATCATGCCCACATTGTTCCAAGATTTCCTTTGCTACTTCTAAATCGATTGTTATCAGTTCAACTCTTCCTCAGGACTCAAGTCCAACAAATCCTCCCATTCTTACTGTTCTCTCGATTTCATCATGCTATCGAACTATTAATTGTCCTGCATATGGGAAAAGGTTGCAACTGATGTTGTTTCCTCACTTTTTCATAAGCGTCAAGTCTACGTGTTTTCCTTCACGACAGGAAATAAGACACCCTAACTTGCCTCAACCACCTACTAGCCAAGGTATGTGATTAGCTTGCCTTCTTACCAAAAGCATGATGATTAGTTTCCTACTACACCCATTTGTTCACTCAGAATGCTTTAACACTAACTTATCACGAAAGTGTTAGTGGTGAATATCTCACCAAAGTCTTCTTCAAACTTTGCATTGGTTCCACCTATAATTTTTTGGTCCTAGAATGTACCGATGTGATCCTTACTTAGGAATCCTCCTAACATACTATTGAAGTGGCTCTAGTATCACTTGTTTCGATAGAAACAATGGTGAAGATCCCCAAAGGTCATTGCTCCGACACCCCTATCACAGACATAGGAATTCCAGCCTAAAACCAAAGTCTCACATCTTCTTCCAACCATGCGGCATTGCCCAAACCCCACTCCCAGGGACAAGGTCACCCTACGGAGAAACTTTCCAGACTATGCCTACATATTATTCTTATATCTAATTCTTAGTTAAAATTATAACCTAAAGATACCTTGTTGGTTTACAAGAATCCAGAGGCAACACAAATTTTTAAAGAAGCAAGATGGTTGGAATATTTTGAGAGATTAAAGGGATTTGATAAAGATATAGCTATGGAATTCACTAGATCATTACAATCTTATGTCACTGCGGTCAGCGACGTTACTATTCAGGTAACATAAGAGGGTGTGGCTCGAGTTACATGATTAGCAGCAGAAGGAGAATGATGGTTTGAGAGGAAATTTTTTCCCATTTCCCTTCAATAAGAATTCCTAAAAGACAAAGAGAAGTTCATAGGTGATGAAAGAGGAATTATCAGGAGTTGATTAGCATCACCTTGGACAAAAGTTGCTTTGCGCATTCAGAAGTTTCTTACTTGTGAAGGATGTACCAACTTATTTTTGGTTATCATTTCATACTTTTAATTCATTTAATGTATAAGAGGTATGTGAATTTCCTTGGTTTCTTCTTCTATCAATCGAGATTATGAGTACAAAAGTTATAAGTAGCTGAAATCCTGAAACGAACATGAACCATCATGGGTTGGTGAAGTTATTAGTTAAAGATAATTCACTATCAACCAGGTGGAGTTGGGTTGGGTTACTTTCACTGAGCATAATAAATATGATGGCATGTAGGAATAAGTGGTGGTTGCATAGGCTACAAAAACCATCATAGGAACAACAACAACAGAAGTTGAAGATACTTGGAAGCAACTAAATTGCACATTGATGTTCCTAAAACATCTATAGGAGTTCCCAGGTCTATAAGACTTGAACATAAGGGTTTGTAGATTTTGTTTCCTCCAACCACCCCAAAGCATATCAGGACCCATCCTAGCATAATTGAAAATAATAAAAATATACTTGAGATAATTCAGTTAAATATAGAAGAGGAATTGGAAACATATGTTAGAAGTGGGAATGTTATTCCAGAAACCAAACCCAAGGAAGGTTGTAAGAAACTAAGAAATCCCTTGTTTACTAAGAATCGGCCTTTGTACCTGATTTCCCATTTTTATAGGTCATATCAAAAGATCGTGGAAAAATAATCAGGAGCTATGGAAGGAATTGACTTTGGACGAAGAGAAATTGAAGGTTCACAAATGCAAACCAAGATTGGATTCTCTCATACAAGCTATTGATGAACAACACTATCATCTGCATAGCATGATGATGGCCATTTGCATCAAAAAGAGAATTTCCAGTCCTGTGAGGACAAAATATCCTTCTCGGGAATAATGAGTTTATCTCAACTTATGGATTAATCACTCTAGGAAATGAAAGTAATGAAAGGACAATATCTAGCAGTGTGAAAGTCACAGAATTTAGAAAAGGTGAGTACCTAAAGTAGAGGTGCATGGAAGGGACCATCTCGTTTCACAACAAGAGGGGGTTGTTCTGCATTTAAGTTCAAAGAAGATAAAGTTACAACATGCTCAGATGGAAATTCACAGATTGAATGGAGAGATTCAAAGACTCAAACAAGGAAAGCTTTAAATTTGTGCCATTTCGGCCATGCTATGAGGACTTATTGTAATCCCTCTTTCATATACTCTATATACTTGCAAGGAAATTTAGTTTCTCTCCAAATGAGAGCTTAGGCTGATGGTAACTCTTGTTGCATTGAAAACAAAGACAAATTTCTGAATTTGTACTTTATTTGCGATGAGGAAGACAAGAATTTGTTATGTGAGTTATATTAGCGTGATTTGGTAATGAGTGAAGAAGTTGTATGGGACCCCGATCCATATGTAGATGATATTAAGTTTAGTGTTTTTTCTTCATTTGTAGAGATGAAATAACTTGGGGAAAAACATGGCCTTTTCTTGAATATACCGAGAAGTCTATGGACCTAAGATTGAGGGGGGAACCTAACCCATCTGAGTTGCATGCATAGAAATATAATATGTTAAAATATCCACATTTTGTTTCTTCTTTTATAGAGGTTCAAATGCCAGCTATTGATTTCTATGAAAAAAGGATATTCCTAAACATATTAGAGGTTGTTTTGTGTCTTCAGAAATGACATGAGTCTTTTCTATTAGGAAAGACAATAAATGAACCTCTTTATTTTAACCAATTTGACCCTACTTTAAATTGAGTACTGTGATACATCGACTATTTGAAGACCTTGTGTATTTGATGGATTGTCCTAAAGTTTGATTTCCCAATATTGTGGCAGCCAGTGAAACCAGGAAAGGAGTCAAAATTTTGGGCAACCACAATATCCAATTTAGGTTATTATTTACCTAATGAGTAGGGGAACCCAATATGTAATTGGATCGATTTATACTCTGAGTCCTTTCATCTTGCATCTATAGATCGTGAATTTGACAACTAGTTTTGTTGCATGGGGACATGCAATATATCCACCTTGGGGGAGATGTTAGAGTTCATAAATGTCATTATTTTGATACATTTTTATCAATAAGAATAGTTTTGATAATAGGTATTCATATTTGTGTTTCCACATTTTGAATGAATAATAAGGAGATTCTATACCTTGTGATTTCCTTTTGAGTATGATTGCAGGAAACAAGTTACAAAATTTGTGGAAGCTGTGGAATGGGTTGAGTGCTAATGCGGAAGTTGCGGAGCTGATATAAATTGTGGAAGTAGAAAAATAAGTTGTGAAAGTAGTTGCGGAATATTGTGGAATGCTACATAAGCTATAGGACAAGTTGTGGTAGATCCATAATGGACGATCGCTATTGAGGCCGAGAATCCAGTGGCCGTGAATACATTATTGAGATATTTGTAACAATTCTTGTGTTGCAAATATATTCATTGAAATCTAAACAGGCGATGGTTTCACTCATATAGAGATAGTTGGTTTGAGATAACATCTAGTGGAATTCTTTCAACAATCAATTCAAAAAATCCTATATTTATCACACGAGGGCTTCACTCAATAAACCACTATCATAGCACGTTCAGTCATGGCATATGAAACAATACCCCTAATTTCACTAAATATTGGAAAATACCTTCCAAAATCGTTTGTTTTAACCCGCTCCCAATATGCCTTCTCAATTTAAAAAAACCCCTATTTTCACTAGATATTGTATGTATCAATTTTTTCATTAACATTTTTAATACCCCTTTATATTTATACCTAGTATATTGATATGATACCCCTCTTATGACCCCACATGCATTCTATAATGCACCTTGCTTCTTTCGATGTATATTGTGGATGCACATTACTTCACCCACAATGCAATTACTCAACCACATATCATTATGATTTGCAACATCTAATGGTCTAATGAAGAGATAGGAGATCACTTCTTGTATGTCACTATAGCCAATGCACATAGTACAACATTTAGATTGCATGTTGCAGTTTCCTAATCGCTGAATAAGCTTGTTGTGGGCTAGGGATCCAAGCCCCCAGGGCCTGTAACAAGCTCTACAAGGCTGACTAAACCTCCCAAGTCCTGTAATAGGAATGAGTGGTTGGGTATTCAAGCCCCCAAGGCCTATCGAGGGCCTATAAAAGGCCCTGGAGGCTTAGAGCCTCCCAAGGCTATTGTTAACAACTGGCTGAGTGCTATTGGTAACAATTCGTTGTCAATGACCACTGTCTCTCGACTATGATTGACTGGCAACCCACTTCACCACGAAACCCCTAGCCTCAAGCATGCCTCAAGACGTGATTTCCTTGCGTACTGGTAAGCCCGAGCCTTGCCTCAACCCGATTTATCATTCGGCCGTGATCCCGCCATCTCCATTTGGTGGATATTTGTTAGCCCACCCATATAAAAAAGACCCCAAAGTATTTTTGTATTGTTATATTAAATAAAAAAAACTATTTTCCCCTTAATATATAAGCAATATAATTTTTAGTTTTTCATGAATATTTAATACCGCAATATGAATGAACGTGGTATTATATTGCAATATGAATTGAAATGATTGAATTTATGCTTTAACTTTGCAAGGTCACCACTATAATTTGGATTGGATTTCATTTAGTACAGCTCTCGAGTGACAAAGGAACAAACCTCTATTAAACATATTGCGGAGATGTTAGAGAATGTTTCTTAGAGTCAAGTGATTAGAATGGTTTGTTTTAAGATTTTTTTTGAGCATTTTCATTACACGACATAAGAGGAACCAATGAAAGACGATGCTTCATAACCTGCATATATGTTTCCCAATAACTTTGAAATAAGAAATCTTTCCCTGGTTTGATGTTTTAACATTTGAAATCAGAAATCATGACATTTAATTATTGGTAGATTAGATGTTTTAAAAGAACAATTAATGGACCCAACATTACTCCACTTCATAGTGAGAGTGTGTGTGTGTTGAATGAAAACCTCACATGATCCGCCCCTCTTTCCCAAAATATTCGGATGGAAGGAAACTCCACAATCAACAACAATTAACCCAATGGGACTCATCCAAACTCAAACATCAATCATACTAGAACCAAAGAACACACGATGAAATCCACCCTAAAACAATCCATTCAAACCCACTTAGTTAATCTTTGTGTGTGTGTGTGTGTTTGTGTAATTATCTATTCAATCTCATTGAGTTAACCCACTAGGATGTGTGTGTGTGTCTTTCATTTGAAGTGTTTCTTAAATATTGTTGATGCATACCATCGAAGCTTTTTGTTGGAGTTTACCTTTTAAAACTTTCAAGGCCCATCAACAATCAGTTATGTTGTCTAGAATCTAATTCTCAAGTCTTTAAAGACTTAGAGAAGGATCACCTCTTTAAAAAAGAAAGATATCAGTTCCTATTCCTCATAGGGATTACTTCTGAAGATTTACTCTTTTTCTAGTTAGGGAAATGACATCAACAACTACCTTTGTGGATGTGCTTGAAACACATAGGAATTCCTCACCCTAGATGCACACTATGTTGCAAGAAAAAACCTTAAAACACTTTCTCTAATTTTTTAATTATGTCCAATCAACCTAGGAATGGGATTTTAAGTTTTTTCACTCCTTGCTCACATCCAATATCCCATGGAAGGTTTCCCTTTTGGGAGATTATCTCCCTTGGGATGTATATTTTCACACAACATATCACTTTATTAGAATTTATATATTATATCATCTTTGGAAAAAAGGAAATTAATATCTAATTACCAAGTCTCATCAAAACATTGATTTTTCCTAATAAGAGGAGCCTCTACTATGTACCCATCTATTGCTATCATGATCTAGATGTAGACATGGAAGGTCACAAAGATGGAATTAGCCCACCTACATGAGCTTATGGACTACTAAACTGTTGAATATTGTAACTTCTAAGAATATTATATTTGTACATTATTATTCCGGAGATGTTTCATCCCTCCGAGGTAACCCTATTATGTATTCGGAGATGATTATTCTTCCGATGGGTTGTGGTAACTAGGGTTATTAGACCCACCATGTGGGGGTCGGCCCTGATCTTATATTTTAGGGGTTATTAGACTTCTCCAGGAGAGGTCAGCCCCATTAGGGTTTTTAGTCAGTCGGGAACTAATATAAATAGAGCAGGTGAGCTCCTCATTAGACACACTTACACAACTCAGAAATGTAGCACACTTGTCTGGGAGGTCTTCTAAGGAGATAGAGAAGGAGGAAGCACATCTTGTATTTTGGTTGATCATCTTATTGAGGAAAGCTTTGCTGGGTTTTCTACCCCATGAGGGTTTCCCAGGGTAAATTCTGTGTCTATCTTGTGATTATGTTTCTTTCAGTGATCTTGCTAGTCTATTTGGTTTAAACTTAACATGGTATCAAAGCTAGACTGAATAGGACATCTTTCACAAGGTAAGAATATATCTCTCTCTCTCTCCGGTGAAAATTAGGCTTTCAGCAAAACGTTGGTATTGTTGAATTCTGATTACATGGCTGGATAGACCTTCTCAAAGCCAATCTTTTGAGCCCTAGATCAGACTTTTTGGTTGGGTAGAACTCCGGGAAAGTCAAACCCTAGTTTTACCAAAAGTGCGATAAACCAGAAATTGGTTTCAGCAAAAAGTTGGTATTGTTGAATTCTGATTACATGGCTGGATAGCCCTTCTCAAAACCAATCTTTTGAGCCCTAGATCGAACTTTTTGGTTGGGTAGAACTCTGGGAAAGTCAAACCCTAGTTTTACCAAAAGTGCGATAAACCAGAAATTCTGTCCCAGGATCCGGAAAAGTAAAAAGGTAATATTTCTGGGTAAGTACTACTCTGTCTCTTATCTCTTGGACTCCCCCAAGAGAAGATGGCTCCAAACACTAAGCTTGAAGACAAGCTAGAAGGTATAGAGAATTTCCGGGCATGGAAATACAGAATTGGTCTCATTCTTAAAGAGAATGATCTTGCTTATTATGTCAAGGATGAAGTTGCAGAACTGGAAGCAGATGAAGCCAAAGAGAAGCATAGGAAGGACTTGATTAGGGCAAAGAGAATCATAGCTGATTCTATTAAAGACCACTTGATTCCCCAAGTGGCCTCCAAGAAGACTCCAAAGGAAATGTATGATGCCCTAGGAAGAATGTATGAAGGAAAGAACATCAATAGGAAGATGAACCTAAGGACTCAGTTGAAGAGTACCAAGATGCATAAAGGAGAATCCATTCAAGACTACTTCTCAAGGGTCTCCCAAATCAAGGAGCAACTAGATGCCATTGGTGATACTCTTGATGAAGATGAACTTGTGATGACTGCCCTAAATGGTCTCACTAGACCTTGGGAATCATTCATACAAACTATGTGTGCCAGAAAAGAAAGCATGAAGTTTGATGTAGTATGGGAGGACTGTGTTCAATAAGAGGCTAGGGTAGCCAACAGAGAAGCTCTTCTCAAAGAGGATGACCAAGCTTTGGCCACCCACACTAAAAGAGGAAAGAGAGGCCACTTCAAGAAAGTGAACTACAAAAGGTCTCAACCCTCTCATAAATTCAAAAGGAAAGGAGGAACAAACTCAGAAAGAGACCTCTCCACAGTCCAATGTTATAATTGTCTTAAACTAGGACACTATGCTAAAGACTGTAATTTTCCAGGAAAGAAGAAGAAGAAGTTTGTTCACAAAATACATCATGCACATATGGCAGAAGATGATAGTGAAGAAGAAGTAGGGGAAGAAGAAGAAGAAGAAGAAGAAGAGGAAAGGCCTCAAAGGAAAAGATCGAAAGTAAAGAAAGAAGATCCAGAAGAATATGTCCTATTTTCTGCACTCTCTAGATCTGTGTCTCCTGGAGAAGATACATGGCTCATTGATAGTGGTGCTTCAAAGAACATGACAGGTCAAAAGAAATCTCTCTCAAGACTTGAAGAAAAGTCCTCACCTCAAAAGGTATCTCTAGGAGATGATTATCAATATCCCATTAAGGGAATTGGTGAGGCAAGCTATAAGCTTGATTCTGGAACACCCTTGAAAATGAAAGAAGTTTTATATGTTCCAGGTTTAAAGAAGAACCTACTCTCTATCTCATCACTAGATAAGAAAGGTTTTAGAGTGGCTTTCATAGATGGACAAGTACTCATGTGGTCCAAAGGAAAATCAATTAAAGATGCAGTTATCATTGGTGAAGAAGAAGGAGGTCTCTATAAGCTCAAGGGTCATCCAGAAGTTGCCCTTGCTCATGAAACCTCTAGTCCCAGTGAGCTATGGCATAGAAGACTAGCTCACATTAACTACAAAGCCTTACCCTATGTAAGCAAGGTGGTCATAGGATTACCAGATCTGAAGGGTGATCATAATGGCTCATGTAAAGGTTGTAAGAAAGGGAAGAATGTCAAGAACCCTTTTCCAAAGGGTGAAACAAAGACTAAGAACATTCTGGAGCTAATACACTCAGATGTATGTGGACCAATGCCCACTACTTCCCTAAGTGGATTTGAGTATTATCTCTCATTTAGTGATGACTATTCAAGGAAGACTTGGATATACTTTCTAAAAGGTAAGAATGAAGTCTTTGGAAAATTCAAAGAATTCAAGGCCGTAATAGAAAATCTCTCAGAAAAGAAAATCAAGATTCTCAGAACAGATAATGGCAGAGAATATACTTCAAAGGACTTTGAAGACTTTTGCAAAGAAGCCGGAATTAAGAGGGAACTAACCACTCCCTACAATCCCCAACAAAATGGGGTTGCTGAGAGGAAAAATAGAACCATCATGGAAGCTGTAAAGACTATGATACATGATCAAGATCTACCCATGTATCTATGGGCTGAAGCAGCTAGGACAACAGTCTATGTGCAAAATAGACTATCCCATAGTGCTCTTGAATTCAAAACTCCAGAAGAAGTGTTTACAGGAAAGAAGCCTGAGGTAAGTCATCTCAAAATATTTGGGTGTCCTGTGTACATCCACATTCCAAAAGAAAAGAGAACCAAGTTGGATCCTTTTGGTAAGAAGGGAATATTTGTCGGATACTGTGAATCATCCAAAGCCTTCAAAATCTACATACCAGGATTTCATCATATAGAAATAAGTAGAGATGTAACATTTGATGAAGAAGCAGCTCTCAAGAAATCCAGGAAGTGTCAACTTGAAGAAATCTATGAAGAAGATACACCTCCTAGAATCACAGAGGCTGTGCACATCCCTGAAAGTGATTCACCAGAAGATCATGACATGCTGGAACCACAAGAACCTCCCATTACATATTTATCTAAGAAAAGAAGGCCAGCATGGGCTAGAGATATTATTCAAGGAGCTGAAAGATATGGAGCTCCTGAAGGCTCCACTAGAGAAAGAAAGAAGCCTAGGCTAGTGTCCAACTATATGGCCTTGATGTGTGATCTTGTAGATCAACAACCTACTAGCTATGAAGAAGCATCCCAGAAGAAAGAATGGGTAGAAGCAATGACAGAAGAATATTAGTCAATAATGAAAAATATAGTTCCCAAACCAAAAGATAAAAGTGTGGTTTCTTCCAAATGGATTTTCAAGATAAAACATGCTACAGATGGTAGCATTGAAAAATACAAGGAAAGATTTGTAGCCAGAGGATTATCTCAGAAGGAGGGAATTGACTATGAAGAAACATTTGCACCAGTTGCTAGGTATACTTCAATTAGAACTATCATGGCACTTGCATCTATGATGAAGTGGAAATTACACCAAATGGATGTTAAGATAGCCTTTCTGAATGGTGTAATTGAAGAAGAAGTGTACATAGAGAAACCACAAGGGTTTGAGGTTAAAGACGGGAGGACTCATGTATGCAAACTGAAAAAGGCATTATATGGTTTGAAGCAAGTTCCCAGGGCTTGGTACGGAAGGATTGACAATTTCTTAACAAACATGGGCTTTACCAAGAGTAAAGCTGATCCTAATCTTTATCTTAAAGTGATGGATGATGAACCAGTTATACTGTTGTTATATGTAGATGATCTATTTCTAACCGGAAATGAGAAATTGATTATTGAAAGCAAGAAGAAGCTTTCTTCAGAATTCGAGATGAAAGATCTCGGATTAATGCACTACTTCTTGGGTCTAGAAGTATGGCAAGAACCAAAAGGAATCTTTCTAAATCAAGGTAAGTATGCTGTGGAGATTCTAAAAAGATTTGATATGTTGGAATGTAAAGCCATGGCCACTCCCATGGACTCCAACTTGAAGTTATTAGTTAATGACTCGTCAGAATTAGTAGACCTAACTCTATATAGACAAATCATTGGGTCATTGATGTATTTAACAAATACTAGGCTAGATATATGCTTTGCTGTAAATACCCTGAGTCAGTATCTAGTAGAACCTAGAAAGGTTCACTTAATAGATGCAAAGCATGTGATGAGGTACCTAAAAGGTACATTAGATTTTTTTCTATATTATCTTGGAGGTCATGAACTCCGATTACATGGTTACTCAGATTCTGATTGGGCAGGAAGTGTCTCAGACAGAAAGAGTATTTCAGGTGGATGTTATGGTGTCGGATCTGCCATGATCTCATGGTTCAACAAGAAACAATCTAGTGTGGCCCTCAGTACTGCTGAAGCAGAATATATAGCTGCCTGTTCTGCCAGCTGTGAAGCAGTGTGGCTTTAGAAGTTATTATCTGGAGTGTTTGGCTTAGAAATGGATCCCACTGTGATTATGTGTGACAATCAAAGCTGCATCAAGATGACAGAAAATCCTGTATTCCACGATAAGTCAAAACACATAGAGATCCGATACTTTTATATACGAGATATGGTGCAGAGAGGAGCTATCAAGCTTGAGTATGTGAACACTGAGGATAAAATTGCCGATATCTTGACCAAACCTCTGTCTTGAGTGAAATTTGAATACTTCCGAGACAAGCTTGGTGTAGTTCAAAAGGACCCTCCTCGAAAGGGGGAGTAGTATAGTCTCTGATGATGAGATTGTCTCATCGAACAACAAGGTCAATGATAAGGTTAGCTGTTCACTACACCTAGATACTTAGAATTATTTAGATTTAGGACTCTTATGCTTAGAATACTTAGTTTTTACTTATACATGCTTTTGATGCTAGATGTATTAGTGAGAATACATGCTTTTGATGTTAGATGTATTAGTGAGAATACATGCTTTTGATGTTAGATGTATTAGTGAGAATACATGCTTTTGATGCTAGATGTATTAGTGAGAATACATGCTTTTGATGCTAGATGTATTAGTGAGAATACATGCTCTTGATGCTAGATGTATTAGTGAGAATACATGCTCTTGATGTTAAATGTATTGGTGAGAATACATTGGTGAGAATACATGTTTTTGATGATAGATGTATTGGTGAGAATACATGCTTTTGATGATAGATGTATTGGTGAGAATACATACTTTTGATGATACATGTATTGATTAATGTACTTGTATGGTTGAGGATACTTGTACTTGTATTGATGAGAATACATGTGAGGATTGCATCATCCTTGAACTCAAGTTCTAAAGGGAGCCGTAGACATGATGTCTCCAAGAATGAAGTCCTTGGTGGACATGAAAGGATTGCATCATCCTTGAACTCAAGTTCTAAAGTGAGCCGTAGACAGGTGTCTCCGAGAAAGAAAGAGGATTGGATCATCCCTGGACTTCAGTCCTAAAGAGAGCCATAGACATGATGTCTCCGAGAATTGAAGATAGGACTGCATCATCCCTGAACTAGGTTCAAAATGTACGTGATGGGATTGCATCATCCCTAGACATGAGACTTGTCTTAAAGGTACATGTGAGTACTGCATCGTCCCTGAACTAGGTTCAAAATGTACGTGATGGGATTGCATCATCCCTAGACATGAGACTTGTCTTAAAGGTACGTGTGAGGACTGCATCGTCCATGAACTGGGTTCAAAATGTACGTGATGGGATTGCATCATCCCTAGACATGAGACTTGTCTTAAAGGTACGTGTGAGGACTGCATCGTCCATGAACTGGGTTCAAAATGTACGTGATGGGATTGCATCATCCCTAGACATGAGACTTGTCTTAAAGGTACGTGTGAGGACTGCATCGTCCATGAACTGGGTTCAAAATGTACGTGATGGGATTGCATCATCCCTAGACATGAGACTTGTCTTAAAGGTACGTGTGAGGACTGCATCATCCATGAACTGGGTTCAAAATGTACGTGATGGGATTGCATCGTCCCTAGACATGAGACTTGTCTTAAAGTGATAGGGACTGATCATCCTAGAACTTGATTTGGATTGTATCATCCATGGACTTATGTCCTAAAGAGAGCAGGATTGATCATCCTATAAAATGATCATGTGATGCCGATGCTGATGATCGTGTGATGACGATGCTGATGATCGTGTGATGACGATGCTAATGATGGTGTGATGACGATGCTGATGATCGTGTGATGACGACGATGATGATCGTGTGATGATGATGCTGATGATCGTGCGATGACGATGCTGATGATCGTGCAATGACGATATTGATGATCGTGTGATGACGATGCTGATGATCGTGTGATGACAATGCTGATGATCATGTGATGACGATGCTGATGACATTGATGTTCCAGTAACTGGTTAAGTTACTGATGATGATGAATTGAAGAAAGCTTCCAATGATTTATAGATGTATCATGTATGATGTAGTCGATGACTCCGTGCTCCTGCAGACGTTGTTATAATATCCTCCTCGTTAAGGGGGAGTGTTGAATATTGTAACTTCTAAGAATATTATATTTGTACATTATTATTCCAGAGATGTTTCATCCCTCCGAGGTAACCCTATTATGTATCCGGAGATGATTATTCTTCCGATGGGTTGTGGTAACTAGGGTTATTAGACCCACCATGTGGGGGTCGGCCCTAATCTTATATTTTAGGGGTTATTAGACTTCTCCAGGAGAGGTCGACCCCATTAGGGTTTTTAGTCAGTCGGGAACTAATATAAATAGAGGAGGTGAGCTCCTCATTAGACACACTTGCACAACTCAGAAAAGTAGTGCAATTGTCTGGGAGGTCTTCTAAGGAGATAGAGAAGGAGGGAGCACATCTTGTATTTTGGTTTATCATCTTATTGAGGAAATATTTGCCGGGTTTTCTACCCCATGAGGGTTTCCCAGGGTAAATTCTGTGTCTATCTTGTGATTATGTTTCTTTCAGTGATCTTGCTAGTCTATTTGGTTTAAACTTAACATAAACCAGTGCATCATGAACCATGATCAAGATACCACCTAAAGGGAATTCTACTACCTGCTCTCAAGCTTCAAGTGACCAACAATACTAACATAGATTAGGGTGAATTGTAAGATAAAATCAATGGAGGGAAAGGCATTGGCCCTGATCAAGAACCCCAAATGTCCCTCAGACCAATAAATTCCCCATTCATGTTCCTTTTCCCATTTCCTAACCAAATAATCCAAGCCGAGAAACGTCGAATAGAAGCCCATAGTGGTTGATCTTGAGCACCACTAAAAGATGGAGACTTCCTTTGGGGAACAGATACAATCTTATTGGCATGGGTTTGATTCCTATGACATCTTGATCAATTTGCTTTATTTGGTTGGATAGCTTATTTGTTTATGTTTTTATTGCTTTCTACCTTGGGCTTTAGGTCAATTCAATTTTGGTGGCCTTCCATGGCCAATTTTGATTGGATAGACTTTGTGTCTTCTCCCATAGCTTGTGGTTTCCATTTCTCAACACCTTTTCTTTAATGAACTCATGTTTTTTCTTGTATATTAATGCAAACATGAATTAATTTATAAATATTAATAAAAAAACTTTTATTGAAAAAATCCCAACTTGTGCCTCATACATTTTCTTGATGACCACTTGGACCAGAGTAGATGGTTTTTTCTAAGTTCTAACATATGAAAAAATTCCCTAAGATTGTATACCACTATAATTTTTTAACCTTGGGACAAAGCCCATTGGTTCTTAGTAATTAAGTGTGTAGTTATGTCAATAACCTTGGGACAAAGCACATTGGTTCCTAGTGATTAACTCTTCCATTATGTCAATAATTTTATTAACAAACGCCTTTGGAATGATTCTCTAAGTCACATAACATAGAGATTATTTAACAATGCTTAATGTTTTCTAGCATACTTCCTTTAAGAATTAATATTGCAAATATAACTTTAATAAATAAATTGTTTCAGTTTTTTAAACTTTAATTATAATACTAAAATAAAATGAGGTTCAATCTCAACTTTCTTTAACTTTAACTCTTTATATATATATAAATGAAACTCTCAAATTTATTATGAATTTTTTTATCTCTATCAAATGTGAAGAATAACTATATTATAGTGTGATTCGAGTAATTATAACCTGCGGTGTAATTCTATCTATCTTTGAGTGTGATTCGAACTCTGCAAGGAAATTGCTGCCAGGACACTCTACTTCACAAGGAATCTACTGCTAGGGCATCAATTTATCAACTCTGAATCAAGTGCATACTTTCCTTTTCTCTCTTCTACTTTTCTTTTTCTTTTTCTATTTTTAATACATAGTTTCATTCTCATACAAACATGAGCACTTCACTGCATTTACCAAAAGTCATTAAAGGAAGACCTAGCACAGTTACCCTACAAAGCCTATGAATATATGGAGTTAGTAGAAAAGCATAGGGAAGAAGGAAAAGCTAAATTTATGAATATAGAATCAACAGAGAAATGTAGGGAAAAAAGAGAAATATAGTTAAAAGCAATGCTTGATAATAAATTTGCAACCTTTCAAGAATATGTCTAAAAACAAATAGATGATAAGATCAAATAATTGGAGAACAAGGTGGAGACTATGGAAATTAGAAAGGAGATGCAAATACATTAGAAAATATTAAGTTAAAGGATATGGCTAAATAGCTAGAGGAAAAAGTAAATCACAATCTAACCATAAATAGTAATGAAGGTAAATTAGATATCAAACCCATCAAAGAGGAAATGAATAAGCATATAGCTTTAGACCATGAGCGTAGGAAAAGAGCCTTGAACCTTATAATTTTTTGTTTAAAAGAGGAGGCAGAAGAGGATACATTAGCCATTATCAAGATAGAACTTCATAATAGGTTACAAATTGAGGTTACAAATTGAAACTAATGGTTTCATTGAAGCAACGAGGTTGGGGAAATTAATTGAGAATAAAGGAAGGTTAATACGGGTCAAGGATATCTCTACCGAAAAAAAGTATGACATACTTAGTAAGACCTCACGTTTAAAAAGATACCGGATATTTATAAATTAAGACCTCATTGGATAAGATTAGGTTGAATTAAGAAATGAGGTCCAAAAGGTAAAAGAAGCTAGGAAGGAGGGAAAATGGTCATTAATAAGAAACAAGAAAGTTGTTATTTGAGAGAGAAACCAAAATGATAGTAATAAATAACAATTTGACACACTTCGGATCCTCTCTTGGAATTGTCAGGTCTTTTCATGGAGAAAAGGCCCAAAGTTAAGTTGGATCCCAAGTGAAATTGATATCATTTTATTGGTTCAAACTTGGGAGCATGAGGAATCCAAGGTCCCTGATATAGACAGATATGTCCTATGGTCAATATGGAATAAACGTACATATCATAGAGGCATTGGTGGTATAGCATGTTACATCAATAACAACATCTCCCCTCATTTTAGGATTTATAAAAAGACCCTTACAACCAATATATGTGGATATAGATTACATACATTGATGATAAAAAAACTTACATAGCCATCTACTATTTTTCCCCTATTAATTCCAACTTCTATAAAAAAAGCAATTTAGATAAAAAACTATCATTTTAATAGTTTAGAACATGATATTGCTAGTCCCTTTGAAGGGTGACTTCAATGCACGAATGCTCTCTCTCTCTCTCTCTCTCTCTCTCTGTGTGTGTGTGTGTGTATATATATATATATATATAAATAACCAATAATAAATTATATATAACCAATAATAAATTATTAAACTGATAATAATAAAATAAAATCAATTAAAACAAAAGGCCGTGACTTATGTAAATTCACCTTAGTAACCAGAATACCAAATTTATATTTGGCCACTATTGTAATCTAAATGAGATTGATTTTTATAAACTATAAATTATAGTATATATTATTTTATGCAATCGTGTTCTTCTATCCAAGTGGGTTTTACCTTTTCACCAAACCTCAAGTAACCAAGCTATTCTTTTAAGAAATTAATCCAACCCTAATCATCTTTTGGTTACGTGAAGACCTTGCGCTAGCTAATAAGTACAAAATAAGTCTTGAAGATCTAGGTGAAAATTTATGCAGTTCTGACCTAGTCAAGTTTTGTAGTGCTCAAGATCTTATAATTTGCAATGGTCTAATAAAATGGCCAAATTCTAGTCGGATGACTTGTATTCATGGACTTGGCACCAGTGTGGTAGATTATGTTATATCTGATATCCCTTTATACAAAATAATATTAGTTTTTGACATCTTCAATGACCATGAGCCTGAATCTGATTATAGGCCTTTAATTATAACTCTCTATTTATTGTCATACACAGTGATCCCAAAGAGGAAAACGACCATGGCCAAAAGCACCCGATCTTTAATAAAAATAAAGCTGACATTTTTCTTCATGATTTAAAAAATGTTTTGTTTCCTTTACCTAATATGGAGAGAATAGAGAATATCTACCATAATTTTACTACACACCTTTCATTGTCCATTAGCAAGTTCTCTATTAAATTCTTGACTAAAAAGAGAGATAGTAGAACCAACCCTTGGTATGATCAAGAGTGTAAAGATATGAGAAAATAAATTAGGCAAGCTACTGCAGGATCACTAAAAGTGAACAAGATAAATCAATACAAATCCCTAATTACAATAATAATAAAAAATGCACTATCGAAATAAAAGGCAAGAAAATATCTTACACCTCTCCAAGGTGGCTCCTAAGAAATTATAAAGGAAAATTCTAACTCACAAAACAAAACAAAAAAGATAATAAAATTGTTTTTTAAGGGATTGTAATTATTATCTTTAAAAACTTTATGAATCCCCAGATATCAAATATAACATTCAAACCCTTCTTACAATGGAAGAAAATTTCTTGTTAGAAGACATAGAATTTAGGGTTAAACGCCTAGCAAATGGAAAAGCCAAAGACATTGAAGGCTACCAAGCAGACATCTTAAAAATTGAAGGGCTTGTCCTCATCCTGAACATCCACAAAAGACACCTGAGAAATGAGATGTAGATACATTAGAAAATATTAAGTTAAGGGTTAGGATTAAATAGCTAGAGGAAAAATTAAATCACAATCTAACCCTAAATAGTAATAAAGGTAAATTAGAAATCAAACCCATCAAAGAGTAAATGAATAAGGTGATAGCTTTAGACCATGAGCGTAGCAAAAGAGCCTTGAACCTAATAATTTTCAGTTTAAAATAGGAGGCAAAAGAGGATACATTATCCATTGTCAAGACATAACTTCATAATATGTTACAAATTGAAACTAATGGTTTCACTGAAGCAACGAGGTTCAGGAAATTAATTGAGAATAAAGGTTAATATGGGCCAAGGTTATATATACCAAGAAAAAGTATGACATACTCAGTGAGACCTCACGTTTAAAAGGATAAGGGATATTTATAAATGAATACCCCATTTCAGAAGATCAGGATGAATTAAGAAAGGAGGTCCAAAATGTAAAAGAAGCTAGGAAGGAGGAAAAATGGGCATTAATTAGAAACATGAAACACTACTAGAAAAGTGAGATAAATGACTAAAAAAAATACTAAAAATTGTATATAAATGACTAAATTTAGTCACGTGACTAATAGTCATTTATTGCCAGTCACCTTTAACGTGACTAAAAAAATTTAGTCATTTATTGGTTTTTCTGATTGATCAGTTTGGTCGTATATTCAGTCATTGTTTTAGTCATTAATTGTTGTTAACTGCTCATTTATTTAGTCATTGATTGTTGTTAACTACTCATTTGTTAAATAGTTATTGATTGTTGTTAATTGGTCATTTATTTAGTCATTGAATGCAGTTTACTAGTCATTTAGTTAGTCATTAGATGCAGTTAACTGGTCATTTATTTAGTCATTAATTGTTGTTAGCTAATCATTTATTTAGTTATTGATTTATGTAGATAGGATATAGAGCAATCAAACCACCAACCTTCTGCTTGTACGGAAAGTACTCTTCCATTGATCTAAAACCCTTAAATAGAAGAATCAAAGTTCACACTTAGCAAACAACAATTGACCATAATTAAATCAACTTGGAAAAATCCTTCTTCTAGGATATTTATGTAAAGGGTCACTTTATTTCTAAATCTATGTATAGTTTAGAAAGAAAGAAATGAGTAGCTACTGCTTTATTATAAAATCTTTTTCTTATTAAAAGTAATAGTTATCTAGCCATCACACCTTGACCATAATTAAATCAACTTAGCAAAATATTTCTTATAGGATATATATGTAAAGGGTCACTTTATTTCTAAATCTATGTATAATTTACAAAGAAAGAAATGAGTAGTTTTTGCCTTGTTATCAAATATTTTGCTCACTAAAAGTAATAGTTACCTAGCCATCACACCTTTAGATAACATTGAATTGAAAAAGATAAGAATTCCATTGTTACAAATCTGTAATAGAAAGTAACGAAAGTAGAATGCCAATGCTAAATTTTGAGTATATGATTCAATAACATTAAGACAAGTTGCCAATTTGTTTCTTTCCCTTTAAGGAAAAGAAACAAAAAATAACATTACAAATCTTGTTAAAATATCACTAACATAAATATTATATAAAGAAAACAAACATTATACATTTCCAGTCTCATAACTTGAAGAATTTAGAAGGAAGGAACCTGTAACTATTCTAAAGTGTCACATATCATTCCAAATTTGTATCATAAAGTCATATTCACATTCAAAGTCATCATATGGTAACAACATATTAAAGCACAAAGTTCAAATCTAAAATCACTCAACTTATTTTTAACATTATCACACACATTCACACCCTCACCTTCTCACCACCCACCTTCATGTCACAAATACAAAAATATAGATTTTCATTAATCAATAAATGTTTCTATAAATTTTGGAATGAAATGCTAAAAGATTGAAAATAGAATTCGTTGTGAGCTTCATCTTAATTCCCATGGTAGTAGTAAGTACTAGTTTAGTATTTTGGTCAAAACTTAAACAAGTTGAATTGCTAAAATTGCATGAAATTAGGTAAGTGTGCAAGGTAAATCTAAGTTTCCTATTTCTGTACTAAGGCACAATCGCATATTTTAAATTCTACTCCTTGTATTCAAAGAGTGTTCAAAGATTGTTATGATTTTATGTGCAACTCTTGCATCCAATTGTCTTAAAATGTGTTTTACATATTCCATTTTCAACTATTTTTGTACTGAGGCACAAGCTCAGATTTTTACTTCTATTCCTCATCTTCAGAGAGTGTTCAAAGATCGTTCTTATTTTATGTGCATCTCTTGCATCTAATTTCCTTAAAATATGCCATTATCCTTGTCAATCCAAACATACTCCCAATGATAGTGAATATTATTTATGATTATCTTTCTAGAAAAAAATACGAACAAAATTTTTAAACATGTTTGTAAAATTCTTTACCAAATACAAATATACAAAATGCTTGCTTAGGGAAGCCAATCCTAAGTTTTAACGCAATTTTTGGCACTGCACAAGATTTCTTTCCTTGATTTAGGAGAAGGTATTAGTGAAGCCAAACCTAGACCACATTCCAAATTTCCAATTTTGCAACACATGTAAGTCTTGTTGGTAAGAACCACTACTCAAAGTGTCTTAAATTTCGGTAATATTCTTAGTAAGAATGTTAAATTAAAGTTCTATATAGCTCAAAATGTCTTAAATTTTTGTAATCTTCTTGATAAGAATTTTAACGTAAAGTTTTGTACATCTCAAAATGTCTTAAATTTTTGTAATTGACACCCAATTTATTAAATCCAAACATAATTCTAGTGTATATCAATAGTAAATACACAAATATTAACCTTTGTTGGTCTGCCTATATTCACTTGAAGCTTACTAGTTGTATTAGTAATGACATCTGCTTTGCTTGTCCAGCCACAATGCCATATGATGAAAAAATAACAGCTAAAAGGGATATTTAATAGGATGCACAAAAGATTTATTCTCAAAACATAACATAAACTTGATAAAGCATGTAATTTAAGTCATACCCATGCCCACCTTCAGAAAGCTATCCATTGGTCCAGATACAATGCCCTCCTAAATAACATCAAGGCAAAGAAGTGGATGTTGGAGATTAGCAACCATCTTTTGTGCTTGAATATATGCAAATTTCAAGATTTTGCGTGCCTCTCCCAAAGGTTCTAACTTGTCGGTCTAGTAAATTTTTCTTATCCAAAACATTCAAAACTCTACAATGTCCAACGGCAAGCGATGCGAGGACCACACAAGTGTTAGTTTTTCAGAAATTTCAATCTGATCTAGGATCTTAATTGGGATAATAACATGTACAACATATCTACAACATATCAATCATGGAGACAATAATGCAAGCACACAAGAGACACAGAGTTTCACCGGGGAAAACCAAGAAGGTGAAAAACCCTGCAAGTTCCTTAAAGATAGATAGAGCAATGATACAACCCAGGTACAAGAGATAGTCTTCGCCTAGCAGCAGCTTCTCCTCCTCCACAAGTGCGCCACTCTCCAATGAGAGTGAATGTGAATAATAGAATGATCAAATAGAGTGCCTCCCGCACTCTATTTATACTTGACTTGACTTGCCTAATAAGCTTTACTAGGTCGCCCTCAACTTAACCACATAACATAATGCTGACAGGGCCGACCCCCAATAGGGTGGTCTAATAACCCTTTTACCCACATGACTTATATAGGGCCGACCCCACCAAGGTGGTCTAATAACCCATCAAGTATAAGTTACGACACTTACAATATAAATGACAACACTTCCGTATAGAGGAATAATAACATCCCTATAGGAATACAAACACTTCTGTATAGAGGAATAATAACATCTCTATAGAAATACAATATACATATATGAAATACATTCCGAAGTTACATATACATCAACACTCCCTCTTAACTAGGAAGGTATTTCTCGACACAGATATGCTAGCACAAGTCTTCTTCTCTGGATCATCGTCACTGGATCATCATCATCGAATCATAATCATCGTCATTGCTGCCGCTATCTCAATCAATCTTTGAATCTACTCATCATAGGAAGTTCTACAGAGCCAGTCCTTTTTCATACTAGATGTAGGCCCACCACTTGCAGGTCTTCATCATTACTGGCCATACTGTGGAATCCTCAGGACATATTATGTGCGTCACAAAACCTTGCAAGAGCATCCAGGCTGTTACGAGCACATGGCTCTACCTGTCGAATCTCCCAGGGTTGTATTATATGTGACTATCACAAAACCTTAAAAGAGTGTCTTGACTAGCAAGAACTCTAAAGAGCATTCAAGGCCTTTTATGTGACTAGCACAACCTGTCCGGATCTCCAGGGAATATTACATGTGACCATGGAAAAACCTCAAAAGAGCATCCCAAGACTGATTATGAGCACACAACTCAACCTATCAGATCTCCCTGGGCCGGATTATATGCCATAGGACAAAACCTCGAAAGAGCATCTGCCAAATATCCCAAGGCCAGATTACATGCCATATGAAAGACCTCGAAAGACTATCTATAAATCTCCTAGGGACAGATTATATGTCCTCCCAAAGCAAAACCTCAAAAGAGCGTTTTCCATATATCCCAGGGCCACATTACATGCTATAGGCAAAACCTCGAAAGACTATCTGCAAACCTCCCAGGGCTATATTATATGCTTATCTGCACAACCTGTTCCATGGCCATAGAGTATCAACCTGATACTCACCATACATCATCCTGATGTACACATGATCATCCTGATCATCATCACTGCATCGTCCTGATGCATGTCATATGTAGCAACATCCTGAAGCTCACCATCCATGATCATCATGGTCATACAATGCATACACCTGATGCATACACAGTATCTTCCTGATACATATCATCATACATGATATACCTGATCATACAATGTATCCACCTAATACACATACAACTACATGATCCACCTGATCATATAATGTATCTACCTGATATATACATGATCCAACTGATCATACAAAGCATCCAACATGATGCATACATACATATAAATGATCCAACTGATCATATCCAACATCCAACATGATGCATATACATATACATGATCCAACTGATCATATATAGCATCCAACATGATGCATATACATATAAATGATCCAACTGATCATATCTAGCATCCAACATGATGCATATACATATAAATGATCCAACTGATCATATCTAGCATCCAACATGATGCATATATAGAGTAGTAACTGGAGCATCGTCCTGATGCTCATCATCCAATGCTTAAATTCACATCCATGGGAAGGATCCTCCTCTCACCATGCTTGGAATGGCTTCCAGCAAATGTGTCCATCACTTCTTCCTCGAAGTGTCGTCAATTTTAAGAACTCCAAGCCGCTCTCTGAAGTACTCAAACTTCACTCTAGCTAGTGGTTTCGTCAGCACATCTGCAACCTTCTCATCTGTTGCAACATACAGGAGATTCACTGCTCCTCTCTGCACCATATCCCTGATATAGTGATATTTGATCTCAATGTGTTTCGACCTATCGTGAAACACCGGGTTCTCAGGAAGCTTCACACAACTATGGTTGTCACAAAAGATACCAATAACCTCCAGCGGGAATCAAATAACTCATACAGTAGCTTCCAGAGCCATACTGCCTCACAACTAGCCGAACAAGCTGTAACATACTCTGCTTCGGATGTACTTAGTGCTACGCAGGACTACTTCCTGCTAAGCCAAGAGATCACACCTGATCCCATATTGAAGAAGCAACCAGATGTGCTCTTCCTATTTGCAGCACTGCCTGTCCAGTTTGAATCAACATAACCGTGTAGGTTAAAATTTTGATTCACATCATACTTGAGTCCATAGTCAATTGTACCATTTAGGTGCCTTAGAATATGATTTACAGTAATCAGGTGAACACCTTTGGGATCCGTCAGGAACTGACTCAATGTATTCACCGCAAAACAAATATCTAGTCTCGTGTTTGTTAGGTACATCAAGGACCCAATCATCTGACGATACACCGTGACATCAACCGGCTCAGATGAAGTATCACATAGAAGCTTCAGGTTCGATGCCATAGGTGTGGCCATGGCCTTGCAGTCCATCATCCCGAACCTCTTCAGGATCTCTACTGCATACTTCCCTTGTCCAAGGAAGATTCCATCTACACTTTGTCACACCTCCATGCCTAGAAAGTAGTGCATCATCCCCAATTCCTTCATCTCGAACTCAGCAGCAAGCTTCCTCTTGGTATCGACAATCAATCCATCCTCACCTGTAACAAATAGGTCATCCACATACAGAAGTAGTATCACAGGATTGCCTTCCTCAACCTTGTAGTAAAGGTTGGAATCTGCTTTACTCTTGGTAAAGCCCAAACTGGATAGAAAGTTGTCTATCCTACCATACCAAGTCCTAGGAGCTTGCTTCAAGCCATACAAGGCTTTCTTCAACCTACAAACATATGAATCCCTGTCATGTGTCTAAAAAACAAGTGGCTGCTCCACATACACTTCCTCCTCGACTACACCAATCAAGAAAGCTGTCTTGACATCCATCTGGTGTATCTTCCATTTCATCACTGCAGCCAGAGCAAGTACTGTTCTGATGGAAGTGTATCTGGCTACAGGAACAAAAATCTCTTCATAGTCTGTTCCCTCTTTCTGGGAGAAGCCATGAGCTACAAATTTCGCTTTGTATTTCTCCATGCTACCATCTACAGCATGCTTGATCTTATATATCCACTTGGAAGTCACAGCAGACTTCCCTTCAGGTCTTGGGACCACATCCCAAAGATCATTCTCCACGATTGATTGGTACTCTTCGATCATTACTTCATCCCGGATCCTGGGAACTTCAGATTCTTCAATATCTTCAATAGATAGCTTTGTTGCTGGAACAAATGTTGTAATCCTTCTTTTGTAGGTGATGGCATACGATCTTTCCTACAAAACAAGTTAAATTGCATGATTAGAAACATCTCATAGTTTTCAGAACAAATTCTTACACATAAAGAAATATGTCATACAGTCATGCAATTATCTTGGCCAATGCTTCAATACAACATTTATCCATATCCCGTAACTTTCTAGATGCCTTCCAATATCTACCAGAACATTGTTAAGAGTGTGCACAACTCCCAACATGTCAGCAAAGAGGTTTCATTCTAGATAAGTAGCAATGGAATGTTGTACAGTTTCATAGGCCACTTACCCATCACGTGCATATTAGTAGTATACTGTTCATTAATGCAATTATTTTAATATGCATAATACACACCCTAATTCTAGGAACATAAGCATATACATCATTGAACAATATTATTTAAACAAACAAATATTCAAGGAATGACAATTCAAATACTTATCTTTGTTTGGTTGTAGGGTGGACTCCCTCTCAATCTTTGTTTCCTTGTAGGAACTACTGGAGTGTGCTCCCTCTTGATCTTTGCTTCCTGGATTACCTGTCCTTGAACTTATATCCATCCTTGATCACTATGCATGCTTACTAGTATCATCATTGTGTTATCCTCGAGATCTCATACATAATCATACGTTCATTAGTATAATCTTAATACTATCAAAAACATTATTATTCTAAGTAATATTAAACATGTATGGTCAAGATCATTTCATACACAGATAATAAACATTAGTATTCAAGGTTTCAGGGAATACTTCTTTTACTCATGCATATTCTTATTTAACCATAGAACTTTTCTGGTTAGTCATATCATCAATCAAAGTAAGAAGCATAATATGCCTAAACCCATAATTACTAACTTCAATGAATAATCATTATCAATCATGCCATGTATACTTATATAAGAGATCCTAACACAAGATAGGATTCTAATTTGATATAGGAAAAACATACCTAGATTAGCATGCTAGCTAGTTATGTTTAACATACCCGCATAGTGTATTCTTGTTCTCTTCAATGACTTGTGCTAGTAACCTGCATATCTCATAGGTTAACCATTATAGAACCAAGTTATACATACCTCGTAAGTAGATCTTCTATGTGATCCATGACAATGGATGCATCTTTGTCTTCATGTCACCATGGTCATATGTTCTTGAACTAGAACGTGATTTGTCTTTCTTGATGTACCTTTCATGTTAGCGGACAACATCAACATCATACACCACCACAATGTATTATTACAATCATAAGTATCAAAACCCTAATCAATGAATATCTTCTATCATGCATTCATATTTTTATTAAGGTTATAGGACAAGTCTAAAGTTAATCAAGATTGTACTAGCCTTAATGAAGAAAAACATACCATAAACTTAATCATGAACATATCTCGAAACATACCTGGATAAGTCATACCAGTCGAGATTGCTTGTAATCTTCTTATGTAAGGCCTTAGCCTCATCTCCCTCTAAAACAGGAACTTCTTCACTTATGCAGGTGACCAATCCATTCTCTTCTAGGATTAACCCAATCCACTTGATTTGCAGAAACTGGATCTGGAGCTGGATTAGGGTTTGTTAGAGAAAACCTTAAAATTCAAACTTTGAATTTTATACTTCTAAAAGGATAGAAATATGTGCCTTGATGAGCTGATCAAGCTGGTATACTCAGAGTTTGAAAACTGCAAAGTTTCACCCCTCAAAATTTCCTTTAAAACTTCCGGATCTTCTAGACAGGATCCTGAACTAGGGTTTGATAAAGCCGACCCTTCTGCCCAACCAAAAGGTTCAATCCAAAGCTCTAAGTTTGATTTTTCTGAGGAGCTTCCAGCCATGGTCACAAACTTCAGAAATTCCAACTTTTGCAGAAGCCCTAATTTTCCACCTTTCCAATCAAAATCCCGAACTAGGGTTTGATCAATCCCGACCTTCTGCCCAACCAAAAAATTCAATCTTGGTCTCTAAATTTCAATTTTGATGAGGATCATCTAGCCGTGGTCTCCGATACAAAATATTCCAACATTCTCTGAAACCCTAAGTTCCCGGAGCCATGAATGAAGGTGCTCAAAATCCAATTCTGTTTTGACAGAAATATGCACATGATTGTTTCTAGTGTAACTCCAAAATTTCAGATCTACAAGGTCTGAAAATTCTTCCTGTGGTATATCTAGGAGCTTAATTGAAAGAATAACATGTACAACATATCAATCATGGACACAATAATGCAAGCACACAAGAGACACAAAGTTTCACCGGGAAAAACCAAGAAGGTGAAAAACCCCGCAACTTCCTCAGAGATAGATAGAGCAATTATACAACCCAAGTATAAGAGATAGTCTTCTCCTAGCAGTAGCTTCTCCTCCTCCACAAGTGAGCCACTCTCCAATGAGAGTGAATGTGAATAATAGAATGATCAAATAGAGTGCCTCCCGCACTCTATTTATACTTGACTTGACTTGCCTAATAACCTTTACTAGGTCGGCCTCAACTTAACCACATAACATAATGCTGAAAGGGCCAACCCCCAATAGGGTGGTCTAATAACCCTTTGACCCACATGACTTATACAGGGCCGACCCCACCAAGGTGGTCTAATAACCCATCAAGTATAAGTTACGACACTTACAATATAAATGACGACACTTCCGTATAGAGGAATAATAACATCTCTATAGGAATACAAACACTTCCGTATAGAGGAATAATAACATCTCTATAGGAATACAATATACATATATGAAATAAATTCTGAAGTTACATATACATCAACAACAAGTCACTATGCACAAGCTCCAAGGGGGCCGAGGCGTGCCAATAGGCATGCTTGTCAAAATTGTCCCGATGATGTTTTTTGAATACACAACCAGAACAAACACCATCCCTACAAGATACCATCGGAAGACCTGTCACCATGTTTTCTTTACATAGTTTTTGCAATGAACGATAATTTAAGTGACCAAATCGCTCATGCCAAATTTTGCTCAAGTCATCGCTATGAGCAACAAAAACTGAGGGAAAAGGTGATGACCCAAAGTTGTTAAACTTGTACAACCTGGTAATATCATCAACAATTCCAGTGGCTAGGACATGCTTAGGATATTTAAAATCCTTGATTACAACTTGGTGAGGTGTAAACGTTACAGTTTTACCTTCACCAGAATAAGTGATTTGATAGACTGACAACAAATTGCGGGAAATTCTTGGAACACATAGTACATCACTAAATTTTCCATTATCTACTAGAACTGTTCCAGACCCTACAACACTAAGAGATCTATCATCATCAACAAATATTTGTTTGGAGTTACATTCATACATAGTAGAAAATATGGCTTTATCCTTATCCATATGATAAGATGCTCTAGAATCAATAAGCCACTCATTCAAAGTAGTAGAAGAAGAAGCATTATAGGAAAACCAAGAAGCACAAAGTGCATGTCCATGAGATGAAGATTCTGAAGACAAATCAAGGCTGATTTGATGCTTCTTCATTGCTATTTCCAAGGCTTCCATCTTCTTGAAACATTTAGATTCATTATGATTATCTTTCCCACAAAATTTGCAATGACGCTCAGTCTTCTTACCTTTTGGTTTGTTTCCTTTGTCATTTTTTGAAGAATAAGCTAGTTGAAAGATTTTGGGACCCTTGTTTGGCTTATTATTGCGAATATTTTGTTTCTTAGGATGCCTTGACTTCTCTTCCTGTTATGCCATCAAGGATTTTCCATATGTATATGCATTTCTAATCATTCCAAGATGTATGAGCTTATCTTGCTCTCTAATCAAAGAATCACAAAAGGATTCAAGATTAGGCTCTTTATAGTTAGTTGGATCCAAGGATTCTTTCATGAAGTAAAATATAAATACAAAAACAGAATATGCAGTTCCAAGTTTGGAAAGAAAATAATAAATGCATTGCATGTCTTCTCTTTTAATTTTTCATTTTGCACATAAGAGTCTAAGAGTTTTGTACTTAGATAGATAATCTTGAATGCATGAAAAATCAGTTGGATTTAAGGAAATCATCTCATTTTTTAGCCGGTGACCTCGAATCCCAATGTGTTTACCAAACAAAGATTCCAATTTTTCCCAAGCTTGATCTGGTTCATCAATTCCAGATATGTGGAATCGTAAATCAATAGAGATTGACATCCCAATCAATCCACGGGATTCATCATATTTATTGGCCCATTTTATTTTCTTATAAGCATCAGTGGGCTATGTTTCTTTCCCTGAGGTAATTCGTTAAAGTCCCCTACTTCATAGGACATCCTCCATACGAGATTTCCATGAGAAATAGTTGGAACTAGTAAGTATAATATCACATGGGGGGGGCATACTGTAAAATGTTGGAATATTGGACAATACTGAGAGGTGGGGGTGAATCAGTATTGATAACTTTTAACAATTAAAACCACTTTTAACTTATTCATTAACACACAAGATCAACAAGATACAAGGAACACAACTTTTATCATGGAATCCCAATTGGGAAAACCACAAACACTTTCTATAACTGCAAAATTATATTTACAATTGTTTTTGCAAGCTACAACTTGTTGGAGAATTCAATCCCCAAGTTTCTCAGCTACAACTGAAGTATGCTACTACACCTTGGTTTTTTCCTGCTACAACACCCTTTTTATTAGCTACTACTGGAAGGAGGCTACGACCCCCTGGTTTATCAGCTACTACTGAAAGGATACTTCGGCACCCTATTTACCAACTACCACTGGAAGGAGGCTACGACCCCCTGGTTTATCAACTATTACTGAAAGGATGCTTCGACACACCAACAACCAATGGAAGGAGGCTACAACCCCCTTTCAGGCCTGTAGCCTTCCCTAGCACCACCCTACCTCTCTATTCTTTGTTTTTCATAACTTCAATAACTTCTTACAATATCTTTTGTTCTTTGTCCTTTGCTGCAAATCATCAATTTTGACCACAGAGACAATACTGCTATTTTCTTACATTCTCCGACTTTTGTACTGCAGAATATCTTCATATTAAACACTCAGCATACATCCTTTGTTCTTCCTTGTATTTATTTGGTCTCTGTACAACTTCAGATCTCCATGTTCCTTCATGTATGTTACTGGATCTTATTTATTTCCTTGGTCTCTGTTTTTCTTGAAGCTACATCAATCTAGACTTCAGAGCCTTCTTTCTTCCACTTCGAACTTCTGTTTAAATACTTCTTTCATCATGTCTTTTAAATCATTGTGTCTTGTCATCATTGTGTCCCTTCATTAAAACCTTTTCACCAAATGCATCTCTTCATTCTGGAAACGTGCCTTTTCATCAAAATGCATCCCTTTACTTCTCTGTTTAATTAACATACTCTGTTTATTAATCCTTCTATGTTTTAAGTAATCCTGTAAAATACTTCTCTCCTTAATTAATCATGTTGCTTATTTATCGTTATTTGTTTAATTAATAATAATTTACTCTGCTACAGGAATAATATATTTATGTTTACACTTTGCTTTATTAATAATACTCTGCTTAAAAATAATATAATTCTGTTTATATCTGCTTCATGACTTTTAATTCCATTTTAATAATAAACATGTTGTTTCTCAGAATTCATGTTTATATCTTTGTTTATAATTTATACAATCATGCCTTTTCTTCTTAATCATAACTCTTCAAATATTAATGTTTGCATTCTTCAGATTCGTTACTAAATACTCCCTTCATTCAACCTCCTCCATGTTCATATTTTCATTGCAGATACAAGTTTCTTCCTTTTATTATGCATGAAGGAGTTTTCTCAAAATGCCTGAATTATCTTGCCTTCCATATTTTTTTCAATTTGGTCAATTTATATGTCACACGTGTGATCACCAAATGGAGAACTAAGACCAAGAATGGATGGACAGATCACCAGAGAGCATATTCATGCCATTGGATGACTTTACTGGAGCAGATACAACCTCTGGCATGCATTTCAAAATGGCCTTTCATATTTCCCGTGTTTAACACTTAGACAAATTTTATTTATTTTTAACAGGCAAACACAATTTTTCTCAATTTGGCAGGTTTATATCTCACACATGTGACCATCAGAGAGGAAAATGAGAACATGACTGGATGGAAAATTCAACAATGAATAGATCCATATCATTTGTTGAATTTATTGACACACAGAAATCATCTAGTGGGAATTTGAAAGTAGCCTCTTAAACCCCTGATTTAACACTTAGACAATTTTATCAAACCCCAAGTCAACATGAGGTGATTTTTATTTTCACCTATTTGGAATATGAAGCATCCAAATCATGGGGGACAACATGCTGATTCCATCCACGACAATTTCATCCTATGAAACCTAATCCTCTCTCCTTGGCGGACATTTTATTGGAATAGTGCAAATCAAGCCAGAAGGAACTTTTGGCAGGCCAATATCTTCACCCTCAATGATTGATTTGGAAAACTAATTATATGGTTAGATGAAAAAACCAACACTCTACATTCCTATATCCTCAGTTTTAATTAATCAATCAAATATAGAAGGTGGCGGGAATTTTCATGAGGTTACTTAGGTCGTTTTACTAGAATAATTAATACCTAGCCAAATCTTTCAATTTTCAAGTCTGAATCTTTATTTCACCAAATCACTGAAAATATGATACTAGACAATAGTATCCATCTAATTGAGCTCATCACAATTGGTTTCACCTCTATATTCATCATCCTCTGACCTGGGCGAGCATTTTATTGAGTTGGGTTCCCAACCAGTAAAATAGCTTGAACCCTTGATTTGGAAGACCTATAACTTTTCCATAAAACACTCTTTTAGAGAACTGAGACCATGGTCAGATAGCCTATTCAACAAGGTATATCCTGATAGTTTCAGATAATTTTTATCATTCTCTTATGAGGTATGGCGGACATTTTCCTGAGGCCACTTAGATCATATTTCCAACACTTAGTCAATTTCTAGATTTTCGCCAGCATGCCATATTTTTACAGAATGATGTCAGATTGTAACAATGACTTCATGATATCACTAGAACACTATCATATGTCTTCTAAGAATCATCACACATACCACATCATCATACATGCCATTTCATCACTTCCTTTGTTATTCCTTTGTTTACTCTTTTACCATTCACTGAGTTTTCCCTACCATCATGTGTTTTGTTATCCTTTGTCGTTAATGAACTCCTTTGACATCAATGAAAATCACACTCAAGAGAATGCATGAAAAATCAATTGGATTTAAGGAAATCATCTCATTTTCTAGCTAGTGACCTCGAATCTCATTGTGTTTACCAAACACAGATTCCAATTTTTCCCAAGCTTGATCCGGTTCATCAATTCTAGATATTTGGAATCGTAAATCAATAGATATTGACATCGCAATCAATCCACGAGATTCATCACATTTATTGGCCCATTTTATTTTCTTATCAGCATCAGTGGGCTTTGTTTCTTTCCCTGAGGTAATACGGTAAATTCCCCTACTTCGTAGGACATCCTCCATACGAGATTTCCATGAGAAATAGTTGGAACTAGTAAGTATAATATCACATGGGGCGACCATACTACAAAATGAAGGTCGTAAAAAAAATAAAAGGAACTACATGTGGAACTACAGCATCCACAATCCCCAACTCACTTGCCTCTTCAAATTTGATCGGTTTTGACAACTACATTAATATGGTAAAGTAATATCATTAGAGGTAAATGTTTGGCCTAAAATCACAATGGATAATGTGAGAAAAAAAAACTTTAAAGAACATGAAAAAATATCATAAAGAAAAAGAAAAAGACTTTACAAGTATAATTTCAAGTGCCTTTAAAAGGCCCACAAGGTGTGGAACCCGTTGTGTACTTGTATCAAAAAGATCAACAATGAGATTTGAATTTATTTTTTAAGTTTGAAACAAATGATTGGACATAATGCAAAAACTAACTAATCTAGGTTAAATCTTATGGAGGATACATTTCACACTTGGACATCATGAGACCACTTTTCTATAGAAGTAGGCTTCACAATTTCTCTATATTGAAGTGATCCTTATTTTGTAATTCTCCCAAAAGAAAGTCGACATACCACCAAAACCAGGGATAACTCCAAGTTGGAGTTTAGGCAATCCAATTTGAGCCTGTGGTGCAACTATGCATCCATGGCAAGCTTGCAATTACAATAAAGTTGCCAATAAAACCTTTCCTTGGAGATTTTAAAATTGTCCATTAAAAAAAGGCAGTGTAATGTGTTGACCATTGTACAAGCCTAGAAAGATATTTGAATGCTTCAGTAAATATTATGATGCATACAAAAATAAAGCATGAATGGATACCATTGCAATCTCAAGTCCACCGCAAAGATCAAGACCATCAATAGCAGCAACTTACCGTTTCTTTGCACCTATGTATTTACACATTGAATTGCATACAAAATTAAAATTAATACAATTAATGACAAGGGTAAAGAACCCAAGGGTCAGAAATAGAGAAAAGATTCACACCCAAACTTGTTGGCTCCTTTACGAATGATAAACTGCATAGTATATCAAGTATTTTTGGTTCAAAAGTACCTTTAAACAATCTCTTATGATTCTGACTGAAACGTCTGTCAATTTAAACTGTTCTCCTGCATGGGAAAAATCACTTCCTTATAGAAACAAGAATTTAACAATTTGTCATAAACAAAATAGTCTAAATTGAATTTTTCATACCTCCATTTTGTACATTACCATGTTTTACTCCCCCAATTTAAGGTTCCTATGTCAAAACCCCCATAGAATTTTCCATTAGAACCTATGATTAAAGTTCAACATACCGTTGTCAATAGTTAAAAGTTTACAATAAATTAGGATGCAGTAAACAAATACATGCATAGCATAATATATGGTAATAAACAAAATGCAAGGTTCTACAATTTTGCATTCTCTTTGGAGAAAGTGTCAAAAACTAATGGATAATATATCGAGATGGAGTTCAAAAGTGTCATTTCTGCATTACCTGTAATAACTACTGCTTTCACGTCATGTCTTTGCAAAGCTTCATCATATTTCTCTTTCAATCCTAGCAAGACTATAGAGAGAAGATGAGGGAATAAATGAGAAAACAAAATATACATTTACGAATTCCATGCAAAGCATACAATGCTTACAAAGGAAGCACAATAATGCAGAGGATTATCATATTTTTTATTACATATGCACAAATGTTTAAGTTGCAAAATTTAAAATGTATGAAACTCCGTGGATGACAGGAAAATTTTGGAAACTTTCAAACAAAATGAAGAAATACAACTAACCTCGATAGCCACTACTTGAAAATATAACAAAATGGCACAAGTATATGACATAATACAATCCAAAATATATCCTTCAAAGAACAGTGTTGTTAATTTGTGTGCATAAATGCAACATTTTCATTATGAAAAGTAAAACTATATGTAAATGAGTTATTTTTCTTATAAGCTCATAATTCTATGATGTAAAATAATAAATTCATGATCCTTATGACATTTTTTTTGCACCATTGTCCATGGGTCACATATGTTAAATAGGTCCCGATTGGGGTGATTAATATTAATAAGGACCACAACTTGCAGCTCCACTCTATTTGCATAAATAGGGGTCCCCCGCTCTTGTGCTTAATCCATTTATCTCTTACTAATGAGAACTAATTTTATCTCATGTAGAAGTCTTCCTCTAATCCTTGTTTTGTAGGTCCGAGTGTATAATGCAAAGGTATTTTAAAGAATCCCACATTCATGTATCAACGATTCAATCTTTGAGGAGAATACATATAGTTCCCTGCCTAAAACTGCACTTATTTCTAAAGTAACCTTTAAGGAAGATAGCAAGTAAAACACTAACTTAGAGCCAATGATAGTAGATCTATATTTAATATGGATGGGATATATATTGAGTGGTTCTATCTAGTGTTGCAAATATCTCTGATTTCTCCCAAATTTTCCAATTTCTAACAAGTTTTCAGGTTAATTGTTTTTCCAAGTTTCTCATATCCAAGTTTAAGCTTGCTGATATCATATGACATTTTCAATAAGTTTATTTCCTTAACCTTGACGATATATCACCTTAGAGCAAGGTCAAGAATAGCACATTACAAGCTTTATTTTGCTTATCTCACATTCTCACTCTCATTTCACTTTTCCCTTGGCCAAAGTGGAGGATATTACTATCGGAGATGTGCATCTAGTCGTCACAGGGATGACGGATGAAAGAGCCTCAAATCAACATTCCTCCAATGTGAGCTCAGGAATAGGAAAGGGATGTACAATAACATTAGTGGAAGTGGTGAGACACTCATCGTTGGAGTTATAACCCTAGCACCATTTGCAAGCTTTATATTGACTATATATATATACATATATATATATATATATATACATATATATATATATATATATATATATATATATATATAGAGAGAGAGAGAGAGAGAGAGAGAGAGAGAGAGAGAGAGAGAGAGAGAGAGAGAGAGAGAGAGACTAATTTTAAAATCATTTAGAATAAGTGGTTCAACTGATAGTCAATCAACGTATTTGAGAATCTGCTAGGCATGGAATTAAAAACTATTCAATTATATACTCTCCATGTTCAAAGAGGAATCTTATATACTGGTGTTATAATACTATACTATTGCTACACCTTTGGTCTCCTTTCTTATGAGGAATCCTAAATCCCTTGTTCTTAGAGTTGGAGACACAACTCTGTAAATATATCCTAATGCTCTCTTTTCCCTCATCTATCAAGTTGTTGACTCGTTAGGTCAATTCTTCTCTACATTGATTCATAGCAATATCATTTCCAAACAATATATAAGGCTATTGGAAAGTCCGGGTTATAAAAAGCACATGAGCATACTTCCAATAGAAATTCCATGGGCATATAGAAACCAAATTCAAAACTATTCAACCTCGTTGTTGACCCATAATCAATGCCATTTTTTTATTCACCATTACCAGAGGGTTGTTATGGAAATAAGGAAGGAAGGACAGGTCTATTTTGTTTGTTTTCCTTAATTTAGTAGTCGATTCTTATCTAGTTGTTCATTCCAATAACCAACAGAAGTCAACGTGGCAATAGCAGGACCAGATTCTGATGTTCTTGACCGAGATCCTTCTTATGATGCTCGTGGTACAAAATCCAGATACAAATTATGAGTTTAAATATTGTGATCTAGATTATGATATTTAACATCAATGCTTTCCACATTGGTCCAATTCACTTCAGTGTTCAAGTGCCACAATTTGTTTGTTATTTATGTGCATTTCATGAATATCTCTTTTTCTATGGTTTGAATTTTAATTTTGTTATTATTTCTAAATTATTAGTAATTTGTAGATCAAATCAATTATTGTCCCTATTAAATTCCCCCCTTTAGAGACACTACAAGCAATGTCATTTATCCTACATATATTGATCTCGGGAAACAAACAAACCATCATTATAGACGATGATGAAAATTTGAAATATTAGTTACACGATGTATGCAATTATATCCAATTAAAACCTTCATAATTGCAAGAAACATCACATACAATACATTTTCACAAACATTTGCATCTGAGTGCTTCAATAGGGATGTGATGCCTTTAGAGTAAGCTAATGGAGCCATCAATTTTGTGACAACATTCAATAAACTATATGCAACTTTTCTTGCATCATTCTTGAAACCAGAAGGAACAATTGGATTTTTATATTTTTATCAATTATATGCAATTAGATAAGATCTCCTAGTGCTTCCTACAAAAGTACAATGACATTAGATAAATAGTCAATATATTCTCCACAAGGGCACTATATCTTGCTTGTATCTTACTCAACAGTCAGACTTATGCATATTTGAAGTAAAGAAGATTTTAAGCCACCATTGTTCGATTCAGTCAATTTGTTTTTCAAACTTATTTAAGAACTCCACGATAAAACTAAGACCCGGCAAATTTTTTTCATCTCCCCCAAAACAGTTAGTTTTTCACCCGAATTTGTACATACGCTTGAAGTAAAATATATATTTGAAGTTCAAACCCAGGTGTGTATAATTCAAAAAAAATGTTTCACAAAGTGATGGTTTTCATATTGTTTCCATAAGTGGTTACATCGGGTGTATTTCAATTACCCTCACCTTGTTAAATTTTCAGAATTTACTTCAATCTGATCTAGAATCTTAACTGAGAGAACAACATGTACAACATATCTACAGCATATCAATCATGGACACAATAATGCAAGCACACAAGAGACATAGATTTTACTTGGGGAAAACCATAAAGGTGAAAAACCCCAATAACTTCCTCAGAGATAGATAGAGAAATGATACAACCAGAATACAAGAGATAGTCTTCTCCTAGCAGCAGAGCCTCCTCCTCCACAAGTGCGCCACTCTCCCAAGTGTGAGTGAGAGAATAGAATGTGTAAAATGAGAGAGACACACTCTCTATTTATACACTAAATTGACTTGACCTTTACTCAACTAGGTCAGCCTCAACTTAACCACTTAACATAATGTTGACTGGGTCGACCCCCACTAGGGTGGTCTAATAACCCTTTGACCCACATGGCCGACCCCCAATAGGGTGGTCTAATAACCCTTTGACCCACATGACTTATACAGGGCCGACCCCAACAAGGTGGTCTAATAACCCATCAAGTATAAGTTACGACACTTAAAATATAAATAACGACACTTCCGTATAGAGGAATAATAACATCTCTATAGGAATACAATATACATATATGTGAAATACATTCCGAAGTTACATATACATCAACACTCCCTCTTAACTAGGAAGGTATTTCTCGACACAGGTCTTCTAGCACAAGTCTTCTTCTCTGGATCATCGTCACTGAATAATCGTCATCGAGTCATCATCATCGTCACTACTGCTGCTATCTCAATCAATCTCTGAATCTACTCGTCATAGGAATTTCTACAGAGCCAGTCCTTTTTCATACTGGATGTAGGCCCACCACCTGTAGGTCTTCGTCATCACTGGCCATACTGTGGAAATCTCAGGACTTATTACGTGCGTCACAAAACCTTAAAAGAGTCTCTTGACTAGCAAGAACTCTAAAGAGAATTTGAGGCCTTTTTCATCCTGTCCATATCTCCAGGACTTATTACATGTGACCCCACCACAAAACCTCGAAAGAGAATCCTAGGACTGATTATGAGCACAAGGATGAACCTATCATATCTCCCAGGGCACAAATTACATGTGGTCACCACAAAACCTTGAAAGAGCATCCCAGGACTGATTACGAGCACAAGGCTCAACCTATCGGATCTCCCAGGGCACAAATTACATGTGGTCATGGCAAAAACTAGAAAGAGTATCCCAGGACTGATTACGAGCACATGGCTCAACCTATCGGATATCCCAGGGCACAAATTACATGCCATAGGAAAAAACCTCGAAAGAGCATCTGCTAGATATCCTAGGGCACAAATTACATGCCATAGGAAAAACCTCGAAAGACTATCTGTAGATCTCCCAGGGCACAAATTATATGTCCTCCCAAGCAAAACCTCGAAAGAGCATTTTCCAGATATCCCAGGGTACAAACTACATGCCATAGGAAAAACCTAGAAATACTATCTGCAAATCTCCTAGGGCACAAATTATATGCTTATCTGCACAACCTGTTCCACGGCCACAGAGTATCAACCTGATACTCACCATACATCATCCTGATGTATACATGATCATCCTGATCATCATCACTGCAACATCCTGCTGCATGTCATCTGGAGCAACATCCTGAAGCTCGTCATCCATGATCATCCTGATCATACAATGCATCTACTTGATACATATCATCATACATGATCCACCTGATCATACAATGCATCCACCTGATACAAATACAAATACATGATCCACCTGATCATCCCTGATACATATCAACATACATGATCTACCTGATCATACAATGTATCCACTTGATACATATACTGATTCATGGTCCAAGCATCCAACATGATGCATATACAAAATACATACACATGATCCAACCAATCATATCCAACATCCATCATGATGCGTACATACATATAAATGATCCAACTGATCATATCCAGCATCCAACATGATGCATACATACATATACATATAAATGATCCAACTGATCATATCCAACATCCAACATGATGCATACATACATATATAAATGATCCAACTGATCATACAAAGCAGAAACCAGAACATCATCCTGATGCTGATCCGTATTTATGTGGGAACGAAACAAAAGATAGCATATAGAGAGATATATTGCAAATAACACAGTGATACAGTAATCACATATTCTATTAAATAGCGGAAATAGAACAGACTGTAAAATACAATAGATAGAATGGTGGTAGCTATCTCTGAGAAGAGATGTGGACGCTATGCTCATTCGTGCCAAGATGAATACAAAGAGAGGTCGAAAGGGCCTATTTATCACAAGCATGAGGGAAAGAATCCCAAACATCCAAAAACCTAACCCTAGAAGATGAACCGTCATAAAGTTTGCGGCCCCAAGGTGGTTAGTTGAACAGTCAACTTCCCGAGGTCATAACTTTTGCATACGATCTCCGTTTGGGGCGCTCGGTAGCCCGCTGGAAAGGTCTATCCGAGATTTACAACTTTCGACTGGGCCCAAATGCATGTCGTTGGCAGCCATTTGGTCCCCCAAATCGCCAAAAAATGTTGTTTAGGGCCTCAAAATGGCTCCGAAAGTTCAGGACCCGAAAAACTGCTAAAAATAGTAATTTATCAAAATTGCCAGAAGACTGTTTTGAGCCAGTTGGAAGATGTGGGCTGCCACCGATATCCACCTGGATCAGATGCTCATCATCCAGCGCTTACATCCACATCCATGTGAAAGATCCTCCTTCCAACATGCTTGGAATGGCTTCAGCAAATGTGTCCATCACTTCTTCCTCGAAGTGTCATCAATCTGAAGAACACCAAGCCTCTCTCTGAAGTACTCGAACTTCACCCTGGTTAGTGGCTTCATCAACACATTTGCAATCTGCTCGTCCATCGCAATGTACAGGAGCTTCACAGCTCCTCTCTGCACCATATACCTGATATAGTGATATTTGATCTCTATGTGTTTCGACCTGTCATGAAACATTGGGTTCTCAGACAGCTTCACACAACTCTGGTTATCACAAATGATACCAGTAGCATCCAATGGGAGATCAAATAACTTAGACAGTAGCTTCCGTAGCCATACTGCCTCACAACTAGTTGAACAGGCTGCAACATACTCTACCTCAGTTGTACTCAGTACTACGTAGGACTGCTTCCTGCTAAACCAAGATATCACACCTGATCCCATATTGAAGCAACATCCATATGTGCTCTTCCTATCTACAGCACTACCAGCCCAATCTGAATCAAAATAACCATGTAGGTTAAACTTTTGATTCGCTTCATACTTGAGCCCATAATCCACTGTACCCTTCAGGTACCTCAGAACATGCTTTACAACAACCAGGTGAACACTCATCGGATCTGTCAAGAACTGCCTCAATGTGTTCACAGCAAAGCAAATATCTAGTCTCATGTTCGTCAGGTACATCAAGGACCCAATCATCTGACGATACATAGAGACATCAGCTGGCTCAAATGAAGCATCACATAGAAGCTTCAGATTCGATGCCATAGGTGTGGCCATGGCCTTGCAATCCATCATCCCGAACCTCTTCAGGATCTCTACTGCATACTTACCTTGTCCAAGGAAGATTCCATCTGCACTCTGCCACACCTCCTTGCCAAAAAACAAATAGTGCATCATTCCCAAATCTTTCATATCGAACTCGGCAGCAAGCTTCCTATTAGTATATGCAATCAATCTGTCATCTCCTGTTACAAATAAGTCATCCACATACAGGAGTAGAATCACAGGATTCCCTTCCTCAACCTTGTAGTAAAGGTTGGAATCTACTTTACTCTCGGTAAAGCCCAAACTGGATAGAAAGCTGTCTATCCTACCAAGTTCTGCACACATATATGACTACACCATTCAAGAAATCTATCTTGAAATCCATCTGGTGTATCTTCTATTTCATCACTTTTATATTTCTCTATGCTGCCATCTGCAGCATGCTTGATCTGATAGTTCCATTTGGAAGTCACAACAGACTTCCCTTCAGCTCTTGGGACCGCATCCCAAACATCGTTCTTCATGATCGATGGATCAAGGCATTCTTCCCGTATCCTGGGAACTTCAATATCTTCAATAGATAATTTTGTTGCTTGAACAAATGTTGTAGTCCTTCTTTTGTAGGTGAAGGTATACGGTCTTTCCTACAAAACAAGTTAAATTGCATAATTAGAACCATCTCATAATTTTCAGACAAATTCTTACACATAAAGAAATATGTCATACAATCATGCAATTATCTTAGATGTTCCATAACTTTCTAGATGCCTTCCAGTATCTACCAGAACATTGTTAAGAGTCTGCGCAACTCCCAACATGTCAGCAAAGAGGTTTCATTCTAGATAAGTAGCAATGGAATGTTGTATAGTGCCATAGGCCACTTACCCATCATATGCATATTAGTAGTATCTTGTTCATTAATGCAAATATGCAAAATACATATCCTAAGTCTAGGAACATAAGCATATGTATCATTGAACAATTTTATTTAAACAAACAAATATGTAAGAAGTGCTAATTAAAATACTTATATTTGTTTGTTTGCTGGGTGGACTCCCTCTGAATATCTGCATCCTTGAAGAAACTACTGAAGTGTGCTCCTTTGCTTTCTTGCAGGAACAACTGGAGTGTGCTCCCTCTTGAACTTTGCTTCCTGGATTACCTGTCCTTGAACTTACATACATCCTTAATCACTATGCATGCTTATTAGTATCATCATTGTGTTATCCTTGAGGTCTCATACATAACCACACATTTATTAGTATAATCTTAATACTATCAAAACACAATAATCTCAAGCATGTATAGTCAGGATCATTTCAAACACAGATAATAAAAATTAGTATTCAAGGTTTCAGGGAGGTCTTCTTTTACTCATACATATTCTTATTTGATCATAGGACTCTTCTGGTTAGTTGAATCATCAATCAAGATAAGAGATATAATATGCATAAAAACCGTGATTATTCAAATCTATACCTTCATGATTCTTTTGGTTAGTCATATCATCAATTATGGTAAGAAACATAATATGCATACAACCATGATTATTCAAACCTATGACTTCATGAATAATCATTATCAACAACACAACTGTATAATATCCTAACACAAGGTAGGATTCTAGCTTGATATAGGAAAAACATACCTGGATTAGCATGCTAGCTAGTTATGTCTAACATACCCGCATAATGTCTTCTGGTTCTCTTCAGTGACTTGTGCTAGTAACTTGCATGTCTCATAAGTTAGCCATTGTAGAACCAAGTTATACATACCTCGTAAGTAGATCTTCTATGTGATCCATGACAATGGATGAATCTTTGTCTTCATGATCATATGTTCTTGAACTAGAACATGATTTGTCTTTCTTGGTGTACCTTTCATGTTAGCGGACAACATAAACCTCATACAACATCACAATGCATTAGTACAATCATAAGTGTCAAAACCTTAATCAATGAATATCTTCTATTAAGGTAATATAACAAGTCTAGTAATTAATCAAGATTGTACTGTAATGATATGAAGACAAACATATCATAAACTTAACCATGAACAGAATTCGAAACATACCTGTAAGCCATACCTGTCAATATTTCTTATAATATTCTTATGGAAGGCCTTAGCCTCATCTCCCTCTGAAACAGGAACTTCTTCACCTATGCAAGTGACCAATCCATCCTCTTCTAGGATTAACCCAATCCACTTGATTTGCAAGAACTGGACCTAGAGATGGATTAGGGTTTGTCAAAGAAACCCCCAAAATTCAAAGTTTGAATTTCAAACTTCCGAAAGGATAGAAATATGCGCCTTGATGAGCTGATCAAGTTGGTATATTCAGAATTTGAAAACTGCAAAGTTTCACCCCTTGAAATTTCCTTTTAGATTTCCAGATTCACTGGATGTGACCCTGAACTAGGGTTTGATGAAGCCCACTCTTCTACCCAATCAAAAGGTTTGATCCAAAGATCTAAGCTTCTATTTTTCTGAGGAGCTTCCAGCCGTGGTCACAGATTTCAAAAATTCCCATTTTTACAGAAGCCCTAATTTTCCACTTTTCTTATCAAAGTCCCGAACTAGGGTCTGATCAAGCCCGGCCTTCTTCCGAACCAAAAAATCTTATCTTGGTCTCTAAAATTCGATTTTGATGAGTAGCATCCAGCCGTGGTCTCCGATTACAAAAATTCCAACTTTCTCCGAAGCCCTAAATTCCGGAAGCCATGAATGAAGGTACTAAAAAATAATTATGTTTTGACAGAAATATGTACCTCATTGTTTCTGGTGTAACTCCGAACGTTTTGATCCACAGGGTCTGAAAATTTGTTTTGAGATATCCCGACCTATTATCTTTCCATTCCGATAGGTTTGACCTCAATTGGATTCTCTGAGAGAGAGTTATGCCAAGTGTCGCAACGTGACCTGTTTATGGGATAATACAAGAGAGCGAACATGTACGGCGTTCCACGTGTCACTAGTTCAACTTCGGCCTCTGAAAATGTTTTCTGAGATAGTACAGTCTGTGTACTACCTATCACTTTTTACGAAATTTCATTTGGAGCTTCCTAGCCCAAGTTATGACCTTTTCCCAAGGTCACCTGATTTTGACTCAGATCTGGAAGAGGCAGAAACCCTATATTGTACAGATCATAAATCACAAAGTACAACGAATTAGAGGTTTTCCTTTGGACACAAGGTACATGGGGATCTGATCTTCGACCTGTAAAAGTTTTAGATCTGAAAACGTCACCAAAACGGATTTATAGCGAAAGTTCTACGATGACTGGTTTTTTCTATATCAAGCCCTAGCATCGTAAGTGCAACAAGTGTCATACATGCCATATCATGCCTTCTTTCAGGCTAGCTCTGATACCATGTTAAATTTTCAGAATTTACTTCAATCTGATCTAGGATCTTAACTGAGAGAATAACATGTACATCATATCAATCATGGACACAATAATGCAAGCACACAAGAGACATTGATTTTACTTGGGGAAAACCATAAAGGTGAAAAACCCCAATAACTTCCTCAGAGATAGATAGAGCAATGATACAACCAGAATACAAGAGATAGTCTTCTCCTATCAGCAGAGCCTCCTCCTCCACAAGTGCGCCACTCTCCCAAGTGTGAGTGAGAGAATAGAATGTGTAAAATGAGAGAGACACACTCTCTATTTATACACTAACTTGACTTGACCTTTACTCAACTAGGTCGGCCTCAACTTAACCACTTAACATAATGCTGATTAGGCCGACCCCACTAGGGTGGTCTAATAACGCTTTGACCCACATGACTTATATAGGGCCAACCCCAACAAAGTGGTCTAATAACCCATCAAGTATAAGTTACGACACTTACAATATAAATAATGACACTTCCGTATAGAGGAATAATAACATCTCTATAGGAATACAATATAAATATATGTGAAATACATTCCGAAGTTACATATACATAAACACACCTCACCATGAACAGGGTTATAAAAAAAATATGGTTCGAGACCTTCACCAAGAAGCATCACCAAGATATTCCCTTTATATAAATACAATTCCTGGTGTGACCTTCCAAACCTCTGATGACATAAATCCATGACTAGTAAAACCCTCAACCTATGAAAATAAACCTTGAAATCCCGAACAGAGCCCAAAACCTTTCAATTTTGGAAATAAACTTTTAAGAAGAGTAAGTTTAGAAAGTAACATACCTTCATTCAACCCAGTTTGAACCCGAATGCAATGTTGGATGTCAAGTGACCCAGAAACATATGAAATAGCCTTTGCAACCAGTTTTGAAAACCCCAAAAAGATACCAACTGATACCGCACCTGAAGGTAACTCCAGTTCCACCTACGTACTAACAGAGTTAGTAAAATTCCCATAAGGGTTTATCTCTTTCCCAGTTGTAGAGGTTACCACCACAACTGGTGATTCAATATTTAAAAAATCATCATTTATCAATTGTGAACCCTTAGGTTCATCTAAAAATCCTTTATATTCCCCTTGAGTACAAATATTCACCACTGGAGAACTCGAAACATATTTACGCTGCTTAGAGAAGGAAAGAGAACAATCTTGTGCAATATATCCATATGCATGATAGTGGGCACATTTAAAGGTCACCCCCTGATAATCCAGGTCCAAAGAGATTGTAATATTTCTGGAAACTTTTGAGACATAACCGATGCCAAACCCTCACGAATATCCAGACCCACAAAACTTTGAACCACTTTCATAATGCAAGACTTCAGAAAACTCATATCCGCCTCTAAGAAGATACCTAGCGAATTCCCAATTTTTCTTAAATATTTCTAAGGACCAGAAAGAAGCATGTAGACTAGGTAATTTAACCCAAACTAGAGAAATAATTCATCTTATCAGACATAAAGTTAAAAAAGGAGACCATACTTAAAGCAATAAAGTCATCGAACTCCACTTCCATACATAACCCTGAATCTTCTTAACCAACTATAAACCAGAACATAAACTTTTGGAACATAACCAATAATTGGAAGCCAATTATCCATCATCCAATTATTAATAAAAACTTATCCCCCAATGGAATTCCAACAACCTTCCAACAAGTGCAGTTGCATACATCTTTACCACGTCATTTATTTGAATGTCAACCCCCAAAAAAATTTTAGAAGGTGCTCTCATTTCTTGATCCACTTTTTATTAGATTTGTTCCTAGGAACCATATTGTCCCCTATTTTGCCTGCACTTTAATTTCAGAAGAATCATCCACCACCTTCAAAGACAACTTAGGAAAATACCTATTAACATCAGTAGTTATAGGGAAATAAGTATTAACCTTCAAACCACCCTCCTCACAAATAGTACCGACTTGAGAAGAGACACAAACACTATCCGTCGTCTCCATATTAAAAGGACTATGAATATAGGGGAGTGTATAATCTAAACCAGAAACCAGACTTCCAGAAAAGGAAGTCCTCCAGAAACAATTTTTACAACCCCCTTTTTCAAAACACTACCAAAGAAAACACCGGACAAGGAATGAAAATTACTGAGAAATGGAGCAATCAAAAGAGCGAGCAGACTTAATGGAGATGAAGAAGCAGGAGTTCTCGATAAAATATTTGCTATGTTCGGAACCCGTCTCAAACCTTCTCTTTACTTTGTTAGTATATTGTTGTTGGACGCATATGCTTTGTAAGTCACCCCGTAGTATTATATGTTCCATGGTATTGATCCATAGTTTGTATTATCCCATAGTATTATATGTTCCATGGTATTGATCCATAGTATTGGCGCATAGACTTAGTATATAAGTACGTGTTGAGGCCAATGAAGGCATCCAGAAGTTATTTGTATTGAGCTTGCTCAAAGGAGGTTTCCCCCTCGAAGTGGCCTGCGATCAATAAATCTATTCTGAGTTCTGTTATTTCTGATATATCGTGCATTTTGATTAATTAATTGTTGGAGGTTCCTCACATCTAGTATACGAGCACTTTCTTGGGCTCGTTGGGTGCAATTTCTGCCCAAAAAAAAATTGCATCTGTATTGTTCCTTTCAATTGCAGGTTCAGATCCGGGAATAATCCTTATCCACTTAACCGTGGGAAGTACTTAGGCATAGCCCTAAAACTCATTGTGAGGAGTACCACAAGAATCCCTAAGTAGTTGTCCCATTGATAGGACCTGCCAGTGAAAAGAGCAACGACCCCTACCTGATTGACTAGTTCCCGCGCGTGAGGTAAACCAAGAGATGTCGTTTATGGCAAAGCGGTTATCATTTTTACTTGAATCGTGGAGTGAGGGGTATTGCCCCAATACGCAAGCCATTAGATAGCATTGGTGGTCAAGTGAATCCCCTTAATATTTAGGAAGTCGTGCAGACCTGGGATCCATATATATTGCCAACTGATAAATCGCAGATTACATCTATCCAGAACTGTTGCAGATCACTTCCGCGCCATTGCAGATCAAAAAAAAAAATGTTTTTTCGCCATATCTTCTTTTTTTTAACTCTGTTTCCCTTGAAACTTCACTGACACCCCGGCCATCCCATTCTGTATATTTCATTCTTGAGGACCCTATCCCAAATTCCACTTCCCGATGCCATAAATCCCACATTTGTCTATTTTTAGGGTTTTTCATAACTTCTTCGATTTTCATCCAATCGCCTTCAAATTTTTCCACAGTGTTAATTTCCTATTTCTTCTTCTTTGTCCCTCATTGAAAAATTTTCTCATTCTTTCATCTTGCTTCTGAAATCCCCATTTTATGCTTCCTTATCCATTAGAAAGTGTCCAAAACCTCATCAAACCCCAATTACCCATCAAAGTTTTTCCCAAATCCAAATTTTCCTTTGCTAAAGAAGCTTCTATTTTTGTTTTTCTACCAATTCACAAAAAAAAACTCCTGGTTATGGCTATCACCCGCGCAGGAGAAAAAATCATGGAGGAAGAACTTGTAGCCCTCAAAACAAAACTCCAAGATCTAGATGAAACATTTCTCAGCCTCCATCTTCAACATTCATCCATAAACCATACACGACAGCCAGAATCTTCTGCAGACACTGGGTTCTCTTCTTCCAACAATTTTCGTGGGACGAAGCTTGATTTCCCTCGCTTCAATGGTAATGATCCGACTGGATGGATATACTAGGAAGAACAATATTTTAGTCTGCATAATAATTTTGATGTCAACAAAGTTCCACTTGCATCCTTTCATTTGGAACGTGAAGCCCTTCAATGGTACCGTTGGTACATCAAGGCTCATGAAGAGCCAAAATGGATAGATTTTTTCCAACTCCTTTTGCAACGATTTGGTCCTAATGATTTTGATGACTTCACAGGACCACTCACTAAACTTCGCCAAATTGGCACTGTGAGAGAGTATCAGACAGAATTTGAGAAACTGGCCAATCACACAGAAGGATTGTCTGATGAGTTCTACAGGAGTTGTTTTATCAGTGGTCAAGGATGCAATTTGATCAAAGGTTAAAATGTTCTATCCCAACACAATGATGGAAATCCTAGGGTTGGCTAAGTTGGCAGAGGACAAGATCACAACCCAACAACGCTCGAAATCTACTTTTGTTCCATTCCGCAATATGGTTTCCCAACAACCTCCCATCACACTAGCTCCTCAACTAACTCCTATCAAGCATTTGTCTGAATCAAAGATGCGGACACGTAGAGAAAAAGGGCTTTGTTATAATTATGATGAGAAATTCACTTAGGGCCATAGATGTGTTGAGCAAAAGCTCTATCTCTTGGATGTGGATTCTCCGCTTGCCTCTGAACTTGGTGAAGAAGCTCCAGATACAATAGATGATCAGGTCAACATTCAACAGCCACCTGTTGACCCTCTGTCTCAGGATGACCACCCATAGATATCTATCCATGCTTTAGCTACAGTAACCACCCCACAAACAATGCGGGTTAGGGGATACTTCCAGAAGCTCCCTCTTACAATACTCATTGATTCTGGTAGCACTCATAACTTCATTGAACTTCAGATCGCCAAACAGGCCGATTGTTTTGTCCATCCTTGCTCCAACTTTGAATTCATTATTTCCAATGGGGGCACCTTACCTTGCAAGGGGAAGTGTTGCAATGTGTGTATCTCTATGGGATATTATAACTTGCGCTCTAACATGTTTTCCTAAGCCTTAGGAGGATGTGATGTGGTTTTGGGCACTCAATGGTTATGCACACTTGGTCCCATCTTATGGTATTTTGCTGAACTTTGGATGCAGTTTTCAGTCAATGGGAAAAAACACACATTGACGAGCTTACAACCAGGGTCTCTCTGCATCATCAGTTCCCATCACATGGAAAATATCCTTAAGAAGAATTCACATGGTGTCATCGCTTAGCTCCATTCCATTCGGATGCACCCATCAATGGTCTCCACTACTCCTTTGGATCTACAACAAATTTTGGATAGATATGAAGGTGTCTTTGCTGAACCAATGGGATTTCCACCTTCAAGATCCCTTTCCGGTAAGAATTTATCCGCCTCTACATATGAGCAGGAAACGATGGATATTTTGCATGCAGTACAAAAGTGGCTACCATACCTATTAGGGAATTATTTATGCATCAAGACTGATCACCGGAGTCTGAAATATTTCCTGGCACAATGGGTCTCCTCCCTAGCACAACAGAAATGGGTTAGAACACTCATGGGTTATGCCCAGAGCATAGATCTTCAACAAGTTATCTTCTATGAACTCCATGCTTCTCCATCAACAGGGCACTCTAGGTTCCTCAAAATGTATGAGCGTGCACAGCGTAACTTCTTTTGGTAGGGAATGAAAAGTACAATTCAACATATGGTGGCTGAATGTGATATTTTCCAGCTCAACAAGGGTGAAACGACACTCCTTCTAGGATTGCTCGAACTCTTCCTTGTCCCTACATAGATTTGGACAGATATTTCTATGGATTTCATTGAAGGGCTCCCTAAATATGGAGGGAAGACAATGATTTTGGTTGTGGTTGCTTGCCTCTACAAATATAGTCAATTTTTTGCCCACAGCCATGTCTATACATCCTCCTCAGTCGCACAAATTTTCCTGGACCAGATCTTCCATCTTCATGAAATCCCTTCTTCCTTTGTCTCAGATAGCGATGCAACTTTCACCAGTCATTTTTAGACAGAACTATTTCGCCACACTGACACCAAACTGCAGATGAGTTCAGGGTCTCACCCACAAACAGGTGGTCTGACTGAAATTACCAATAAATGTTTGGAAACTCATCTTCATTGCTTCACCTCCGAACAACAACCTCAGTGGGAAAGTGTCTCCCTCTCGCTGAATGGTGGTACAATAATGCATCTAAAATGACTCCATATGAAGCAATCTATGGTCAAGCACCGTCATCTCTTCTTCCATACACCCTCAGCAATTCACTAGTTTAGGCAATTGACACGGTTCTTCGAAACCGCAATCAGATTCTTCGCATTTTGCAGGACAATCTTCACATGGCAAGAATTCGAATGAAACAACAAGCCGATCAACATTGTTCTGAACGCACTTTTCAAGTAGGTGATATGGTTTTTCTTCATCTACAGCCTTCCAAGAAATCCTCCTTGAAACTAAAAGGGCATCATAAGATCGCTCCAAAGTTCTATGGGCCCTATAAGGTTTTTCAAATATTGGGTCCGTTGCTTATAAATTGGAACTTCCTCCTTCTTCTCGCATTCATCCAGTATTTCATGCCTCTTGTATGACGAACGTTATTGGCACCAACATCAGAGGGAAAACTATTTTACCAGAACTGGATAATGAAGGATTCATCCTTTTGGAGCCAGAGGCCATCCTTAATAGGCGCACTTGTCAGCTTCACTCTCAATCTATCACAGAGGTATTAATTCAGTGGCACAGAATGCAACCAGAGGATGCTACATGGGAACCACTCCTTCAAATTCAACATCAATTTCCACATCTAAAGCTTTGAGGACAAAGATTTTTGTAAGGGGGAGGGGATGTTAGGAACCCATGTCAACCCTTCTCTTTACTTTGTTAGTATATTGTTGTTGGACGCATATGCTTTGTAATTCGCCCCGTAGTATTATATGTTCCATGGTATTGATCCATAGTTTGTATTATCCCATAGTATTATATGTTCCATGGTATTGATCCATAGTATTGGACAGATATGCTTTGTAAGTCATCTCGTAGTATTATATGTTCCATGGTATTGATCCATAGTATTGGCGCATAGACTTAGTATATAAGTATGTGTTGAGGCCAATGAAGGCATCCATAAGTTATTTGTATTGAGCTTGCTCAAAGGAGGTTTCCCCCTTGAAGTGGCCCGTGATCAATAAATCCATTCTGAGTTCTGTTATTTCTGATATATCGTGCATTTTCATTAATTAATTGTTGGAGGTTCCTCACACGCTATCCCCTTATATTTCCTCATTCATTGGTGTGTGCTTCACCCTCTTTTGGTTCACCAAGTTCACTCGAATGAATTCATATCATATATCAGTGTGTGCTTTTTGTATTTGAGCCCTCCCAGTCTCCTTTTAAGCTCTCTTTGTGCTTCTTTGTTGGTCTAGAGTTGCTATCACACCCTTTTTACCTTGTGTACTCCGAAACAAACGTACTCAACGATTAAAATTTATATCCTCTGCACCTTGATGTCAAATATTCCCCAATTCAAGGTGAAGCACAACCATATTGGAGTTTCAATGGAAAAAACTTTGGAAAGATAGGGCCCAATGTGTTGAAGGAATTTGACTATTGGAAGAACCAAAAACCTTTGATGTCAAATATGCCTCAATTCAAGGTGAAGCACAACTAGGTTGGAATTTAAGTGGAAATAAATTTGGAAAGATAGGGCACAATGTGTTGAAGGAATTTGTCTATTGGAAGAACCAAAAACCCTATCGTTACTGTGTAATTTTTTTCTCACAACAAAAGAAACCCTAGATTGATCCATTGTGAAATATGGAAATATGGATCGGAATGCCAGTAGAGCTCCCCAAAGTGTCACCAATGGCGTCATGGCCATTTTTTATTTGTTCATTCTAGGCTTAGAATAAAAGAAGAAAGTTTTCCCCATTTTTTTCCCTCCACGAGTTCTTAAAATTCTTAATATTATTATATTATATATTAGTACAATATATTATATTAAGATTATATATTATATATAATAAGCTTAAAATATTAACACATTATAATAATGGAGCATTATATTTTATTTCCACTAAGTTATTTCATGGAATCAACAATGGAAAATCACAATTTTAAGTAAATGTTAACACTACGTATAGAGATCCCCTATTTCTAAAATTTAATTTACAATTTAATGATTTAGACAATTTAGTAGATTTTAACAATTTTATTCATTTTCTAGTTGTGTCACTTATTGTCTAGTCATTATTTTTATCCGGTGACTAAATTAGTCATTTAATTTAGCCATTTTTAGTTGTGTTGCTCAAATTTAGTCATATTTAGCTTAAAAACACTCTTGTGACTAACTTTTCTAGTCACGTAGTCATTTAGCAACTCTTTTCTACTAGTGAAAGCTGTTATTCGAGACATAAACCAAATGGTAGTGATAAATAACAATTTGACACACTTCAGATCCTCTCGTCGAACTGTCAAGGCTTCCGAGGGAGCAAAGGCCCAAAGTTAAGTTGGATCCTGAGTGAAATTGATATCATTTTGTTGGTTCAAACTTGTGAGCATGAGGAATCCAAGGTGCCTGATATAGATGAATATGTCCTATGGTCAATATGGAATAAACCTACATATCATAGAGGCATTGGTGGTCTAGCACGTCACATCAATAAGAACATCTCCCCTCATGTTAGGATTTATAAATAGACCCTTACAACCAATATATGTGGATAGAGATTCATACATTAATGATAAAAAACCTACATAGCCATCTATTATTTTGTCCCTATTAATTCCAACTTCTATAAAAAAAACAATTTAGATAAAAACTATCATTTTAATAGTAATTTCGAGCATGATATTGCTAATGTAAGTAAGGAAGGCAATATCATTTTGAAGGGTGACTTCAATGCCTGAATGTTATATATAAAATAACTATAATAATAAGAATATATATATATATATATATATATATATATATAATAACCAATAATAAATTATTAAAGTCATAATAATCAAATAAAACAAAAGGTCGTGACTTATGTAAATTCACCTTAGTAATCGGAAGACCAAATTTTTATTTGGGCACTATTGTAATCTAAACGAGATTCATTTTTATAAGCTATAAATTATATTATATATTATTTTATATAATCGTGTTCTGCTATCCAACTGGGTTTTACCTTTTCACCAAACCTCAAGTAACCAAGCTATTTTTTTAAGCAATTATTCCAACCCTAATCTTCTTTGGTTAGACGAAGACCTTGTGCTAGCTAATAAGTACTAAAGAAGTCTTGGAGATCTAGGTGAAAATTTATGCAGTTCTGACCTAGTCAAGTTTTGTAGTGCTCAAGATCTTATAATTTTCAATGGTCTAATAAAATGGCCAAATTCTAGCTGGATGACTTGTATTCATGGACTTGGAACCAATGTGGTAGATTATGTTATATGTGATAACCCTTTATACAAAAAATTATTAGGTTTTGACATCTTCAACAACCCTGATCCTGACTCAGATTATAGGCCTTTAATTATAACTCTCAATCTTGTCATGCACAGTGATCCCAAAGAGGAAAAATACCATGGCCAAAAGCACCTGATCTTGAATAAAAATAAAGATGACATTTTTCTTCATGATTTAAAAAATGATTTCTTTCCTTTATCTAATATGGAGAGAATAGAGAATCTCTACCATAATTTTACTACATCACTCTCATTGTCCATTATCAAGTTCTCTATTGAAGTCTTGACTAAAAAGAGAGATAGTAGAACCAATCCTTGGTATGATCAAGAGTGTAAAGATACGAGAAAAGAAATTAAGCAAGCTACTGCAAAATCATTGAAAGTGGACAAGATAAATCAATACAAATCCCTAATTAAAAAAAAATGCACTATCTAAGTAAAAGTAAGAAAATCTCTTAAACCTCTCCAAGGTGGCTCCTAAGAAATTATGGAGGCAAATTCTAACTCATAAAATAAAAGAAGATAATAAATTTTTTTAAGGGATTGTAATTCTTATCTTAAAAAACTTTATGAATCCCCAAATATCAAAGATAACATTCAAACCCTTCTTACAACGAAAGAAGTTTTCTTGTTAAAATACATATATTTCAGGGTTAAACGCCTAGCAAATGAAAAGCCAAAGACATTGAAGGTTACCGAGCAGAAATATTAAAAATTGGAGGGATTGTCCTCATCCCGAACATCTACAAATTCTTTAATATAGCGGTTAAGCAAGGGTTCCCTACACCTTGGGCTCGGAGCCTCATTATTCCTATTTTCAAAAGTGAAGGTAGAAATAACCCCTCTAACTATCGTACAATTATGATTAGCCATCTCTTAGCTAAGTTATACGGTATTATTTTAGAAAAGAAGATCAACAAATGGCTAGAAATGGGAGGTAAGTGAGCTAAAGGATACACAAGTTTTAGAACACATCACTCTACCATGGACCACCTCATTATGCTTAGGATCATTGTAATACCCCATTTTGACCCTTATGGTATATTGGCTTTTAATGTAAATATTATGTTCATGCAATGTATGCTTCCTAGCATGGAGCTCAATGCCAAGGCCCCACTAGTGTATGCTTGGTTTTATTTAGAAAGGCAAGTATTTGATATTATGGTATCCATGTGCTATTAAGCCATGAAATATTGTAAATTGATGTAAATATTAATATTTCAATAAAATACCAAAATTGGCTATGGAATCAACTAATGAGAATGGGCCATGTGTATTCCACTAGGGAGTGGTGAGGGGGCTATAGGATTGAACCATAGGCTTCCAAATGTCATTTTGAGAACCCATTTGACTTTCCTTGTTGACATTTGATTCTATGTAAGAAAGTTGTTGAAAAAATCAGTCCATGGCTTCAATGGAGCATGGGCAGCCCATAAATTCATATGGCAGGTATGGGCTCTGTTTTTCTTGTACCACAAGTCACTCTACCTCATGGGAATTTGTTTTTCCTCATTCCCATTCCATGGTAGAACATCCCAGCATCGGTTTTCATCCATTATGAATGCCCACTAGTGAGAAAAATCAGAAATCGCAACTGTGAATTAACCCACGTTTTGAAGTGCCATAAACGCCCAGAATTTGGTATTGACAATAAAATCAAATGGGGGATCCATAGATATGAACCTTGGGGTGAAATTGAGAGTATTAGATACCCCAAAATCCATTGGAAAACCCAATTTTTATAGCCCAGAAATCCAACTACAGGATTGAGTTATTGGGTCATCGAATTGTGAAAAATCCAAGCGTGAATGATAGAACAGAGGTTGGGATCGCTTGATAAACCCAGTGAAGACTAGAATCTCAAGGAATTAGCAGCTTGGACCTTTCTATGCCCATATTGAAGAGCACTAGAGGGAATGGATGCCTAAAGGACTGTGCAACAGAGATGGGGACCTTCCTTGTGTTGGGTGTGGTAGGTATTGTGGGTGCCATGACCGTTTGAGTTATTTGAGATGTTTATAGCTCTGTGGTTGAGCTCACTGGCTTAGCATCCTCCTCATTTGTCTCTTGCATTCTTGATAAACCCGACCGTCTGTTGGCTTAGCATGGATGTTTGTGTGAGATCATGGCTGTGAGTGATCCTGTCTAGTTCCTCCTTAGTGGATACACATCCCAACTCGGGGGTGGTCTCTCAGCTGAAAGAATACAGGATGGACAGAGACCTATGGTTGGGTGGACCGTTGCTCTCACATAGCCAATTGTTGGACAGTTTCATCTTTAAGATAGTATTATTTGTGGTTTGAATTATGTTAATTCTGTGTTTTGCAATGTTTTAATTGATGTCTATTATTGATATGTTGGATGCATGAGGTAGCTGTGTGTGGATAACGTTTATTTCCGCTGTGTTTATATTGAGTATGAATCTGCACGCATAAGTTTTTATTTATTGTGAATTTCTTAGTAATGTATGGGGCCGAGAAACACAAATAAGCCCTGGAATGTTAGCCATGTTTCCTCCCTTGGATTGGATTGACGGGAGGGGGCGTGACATAGTGGTATCAGAGCCCATGTTGCAGCATTGGGGCTACTTGGGCCAAACTGTGAGCTGCAGGAATATATATGAGTGTTTTAACATGGTGTTGATGAAGTTTGGATGGAATTTTGATTTGGAAAAATGTCAAGATCAGAGTTCTCAGGTGTGGCATAGGATCACACCAATGAATATCTCTCCAAGAGATTTCCAATAGTACCATACTCGCCTGATTTGGTTAAGGGACGAAGGAGATATGAGCCCCCCAAGTTGCCAGAGTAGAGGTGTTTCCACAATTGCGGATTGCGGAAACACAGATTTTTCAAACTTGTGTTTTGGCTTTCCGCAATTCTAAACCCGCAATTGTGGATTGTGGGATTGCGGAAATGTTAAATTTTCGTATTCGCGACCTGGCTTTCCGTACCTGCAATTGCAGATTGCGGGATTGCGGGTTGCGGGAATGTTAAATTTTCGTATTCGTGACTTGGCTTTCCGCACCCGCAATTGCGGATTGCGGGATTGCGGATTGCAGAATTACGGAGTTGAAGAGTTGCAGGATTGCATAAGGGAGTATCTTCCGGGTTGGAAAGTTGGCATTTCCGCACCCGCAGTATGGATTGCGGGATTGCAGAGTTGTGGGATTGCGAAGTTGCAGAAAAAAAAAAAGTATAGAACTCGAAACTCGATTTTTGAATAACAGGAGCATGCGGAATCAGAATTTGGATGAGTTCAATGGCGTTCTGAGGCCATTAACGAAATCCATGAAAGGTCCAGTGAAGATCTTAAGCCCATTATGCTCCAATTTGGCAAAATTTTGGAATTAATGGCTTTTACAAATCGGTGTCCCGACGCTTGAAAGAAGGTCGGATCGAGCTGAAACTGATATGCAGCGGCCATGGAGCATGCACAGTGTTAATTTTGGAATTTTGGAGCCAAACTCCAAAGGATGTGGAGTCAGGGTGAGCGAGAAATCCAAAAAGCACTATTCCAGGCCACTTTTTGGAGATTTTGAAAAGCTTACAGTGGATGAAAGTGACCTTAGATGAAGGATTCAAGAAATTTACTGAACTCAACATTTCATATTCTCATTAAAACAGACAATTCACGTTAGACAGAGATTTTCCAGAAATGCTCAGTTTGAGAGATAGCCATTTTTGGCCCAAAATTTGAAAATTTGGAAAAAAGTTAAAAATGAAAAGTAGTCAAACCCAGAAACTTATAGAAGGTGAATGGTGCATCTGAACAGAGATCCGCAAGTTGTTGAGTGTTCCTTGTTGTATGGACTAACTTCTCCTAGTATAAATTTTTTCTTAGTATTTCTAGATTTGCTTCCTTGGGTGGTTGAAGTTGGCAGTTCAGGACATTTTGCAACTATGTGAAAGTGCAAAATTTTAGTAAAAATTGTCATTTTTTAAGTAATGTAGTTTCCACACCCGAAGTCGGAATGGAGCACATGGATAGGCATTTGAAACTTTATCCAGCAGGGAAAAATGGTTCATCACCAAAATTTTGAATGAGGTTATCATACATCATAGATATGTAGAGAAGAGTGTCAGTGACTGTTTTGACAAATTGTTGTCAATATTGGTAATTTACAAAATTGCATGATGGGGCAAGGAAACGAAGGCATAATAGCTATGTGAATTATTCCATGAGTTTAATTATGTTAAATATTGATGTTGTATGTTTTATTATGCATTCCTAAGATGTCTAATAAATATTTTATTAATGCACAGTGCTTGTAGCTCATAAGATTTGAATAGTTGTAGCGAAGAGCAACATACAAGGAAAGGGTCTCCAAAGGAAAATGGTGACCACAAATGATGCTCAAGATCCTTATGAGCAAGAAGACGATGTGCTAGGGGAAAATTTGCAAGAAGGGAATGCTGAGACTGAATCTAATGGGAGAAGGGAGCAAATATCTCCTCGGAATTTGGTTGAGACCATGGTAAGCTTCAATGAAAGGTTGATGAAGGCTTGAGAAGAGCAAAACCAGCTCAATGTTGTTATTTTGCAGAGCCTCACTGATATGCAGTAGAGGATAAACCTTGGGTCCAACCCAAGCAATGTAGGTGAAGAAGGAGGAGATGCAGGGAGTCGCTCTAGAGGTCGTTCTAGGAGGAGGACTCCAAGCCCAAGGAAGAGTTCTGTGAGCAAGAACCATAGAACACCTTTCTCAAGATCTTCTTCCAGCAAGTCATGTGACTCTAGAGTTTCTCGAAGAAGTCCAAGGCATACTTCTAGCAGGTTTGAAGGAAGAAAGAAATTCAAAGGCATCCCACAGGGAGAATTCAAGAAAGCAAGACCTCCCACATTTGATGGAGAAGGTAAGACAGGCCAAGAAGCAGAGGCATGGCTTCTTGGGATGAAGAAATACTTCAGGATTCATGATTACTCAGGAAATGAAAAGGCCATAATTTTCATTTACAATCTAAATGGCAAAGCTTCAATTTGGTGGGATAACCTCTTGGAAGTTAAAGGGAACAATGAAAGGAAGATCGGCTGGGAGATATTTAAGATGTATTTCAAGGAGAAATACCTTTCTGCTACGTACTAGGATAGTAAGAGAAAAGAGTTCAATGAACTCAGTTTGGGACAAAATTCTATGGAAGAGCATGTCCACAAATTTTTGGAATTGTTGAGGTATGTTGACTATATCAAAGATGAGAGGATAAAGATCCAATTCTTCCTTGGAAGCTTGCCTCAAGGTTTCAAAGATAGAATTGAGTTTGTTAATCCACCAAGTCTGGATGAAGCCATTAGAATGGCAATGCATTTCTATGAGCATAATAAAGGAAAATCAGAGGTTCACCCAGCATGGAAAGGGAATCCAAGAGGAAGGTTTGATCAAAAGAAAAGTGGATTCAAGCCACCATTCAAAGATCAGCTAAGAAACTTTCCACAGGGCTAGCAAGCAAGGAGTGGATTCAAACCAGCAATAGGAGTAGATAAGACATCAAAAGGACCACTTCAGTGTTGGGGATGTGGAGAAAACCACATACTAAAGGATTGTCCACATCGGAAGGAGAATCCCCGAAGGCTGCACAACTTAAAGGGAGCAGCTACAATGGAGGACATGGAAAGGGAAACAACTCGAATTTATGCAGCTTTGGATAATCATTAAGCAGACCATCAATCATCAGTGGTGGAAGAAGATAAGATTGCTAAGCAATCTATTTCTATTTTGATTGATCCAGGATCCACTCATAGTTATGTTTCTCCAAAAGTGGTTGAAGGTTGTTCTCTTAGAAAAGTGAAGCATAATAAGTCTTGGCTAGTTCAATTAGCTATAGGGACTAAGAGAAAATTAAGTGAAGTAGTGATGGAGTGCCCCATAGCATTGAATCGACTCCACACACATGCAGAATTAAATGTACTAACATTAGGATCCTATGATGCCTTAATTGACATGGATTGGTTGGAAAGACATAGAGCCAAGTTGGACTATTATGAGAAATCACTTGAATGCATTGATGAAGAGGGAAGGCCAATATTGGTAAGAGGAATTCCCAAGCAAGTTTCAGTAAGACAAATTTCAGCCTTACAGTTGAAAAAGTTTTATAAGAAAGGTTGTCAATTATATGCAGTTCATATGTCAGATTCATCAAAGGAGAAAGGACCAAGGATAGAAGACTTCGCATTATTGCAAGATTTCCAAGATGTGTTTTTGGATGAAGTGTCGGGACTACCACCAAAGAGGGATATTGATTTTACCATTGATCTTGTTCCAGGGGCAGCACTGAATTCCAAAGCTCCTTATAGAATGAGCACACCAGAATTGATAGAGTTAAAAATGCAGCTACAAGAGTTAATGGACAAAAGGTATATCAGGCCAAGTGTGTCTCCTTGGGGAGCACCGGTGTTATTTGTCAAGAAGAAGGATGGGAATTTAAGGTTGCGTATTGATTACAGGTAGCTAAATAAAGTGACAGTCAAGAACAAGTATCCATTGCCAAGAATTGATTATTTGTTTGATCAAATGAAGGAAGATAAAGTGTTTTCAAAGATTGACTTGAGGCCTGGTTATCATCAAGTGAGGATAAAAGAAGAAGATATTCATAAGACGACTTTTAGAACTAGATATGGTCATTATGAGTTTACTATGGTGCCATCTGGTCTTACCAATGCACCTGCTACATTCATGTGTCTCATGAATAGTGTGTTCAACAAATATTTGGATAAGTTTGTGATTGTGTTCTTGGATGAAATCCTTGTCTATTCAAGGAATGAAGAAGAACATAATGAACATTTAAAAATGGTGTTGCAAGTCCTTAGAGAACACCGGTTGTATGCCAAGTTAAGCAAGTGTGAATTCTATCAAAAGAGGGTGCAGTACTTAGGTCATGTCACTAGTACAAAATGAGAAATTTGTGACTACGTGACTAAAAAAGTTAGTCACCACAGTTTTTTCAAGTGATTTACTACCAAATTTGACCAATATTGAGTGACCCAACTATAAATGACTAAATTAAACGACTAATTTAGTCACGGGTTAAAAAAATACCTAGACAATAAGTGACATAGTTAAAAATGACTAATGTAAATAACCAATTTAGTCACGAAATAAAAGGACTATCTACAAGAATATGAATTAGTCATTTATGTTAGTCATTTTTAATTGTGTCACTTCGGTAATGGAAAATTGCAATTTTGATAATGAATTAAAGTTACAATTTACTAAATTTTGACACTGCAGATGGATTCTTTCTAAATCCATCTAGAGTATTAAAATTTAGTACATTGTAACATTGTATATGGATTCATGTCACAAAGGGTCTCCGATGAATTGATCCTAATTAACATAACCCATAATTTAGTTTGTGCAAGATAAGTATAACAAGAACATGCTGACCATATTGCTACGTCCAATATAGCTGGCCATTTTGTATCCCTTATAATCAAATTAAGAAAGCAAGACCTAGACCACCCAAGTTAGACCCAGTACTATAGTATAATGCATACTTCAGGGAGGCTATGGATATGTTTAATAACATGTCAATACCAGTCTAATCAATTAGTTGGATTGAGGATCGACATAAATAGAAAAAATCTATTGTACCAGACCACATCGAGACATCTCTAGAGGTAAATAGCACTGGGGTAATCCAAACATATATAATAATATAAAAAAGTACATTCATAATAACAAATAACAATATCGCACAAGTATAGTGAGTGTGTGATTAATGCGATGGACTTGGGAAAATTTTATAGCTTGACTTTAAAGTTGTGGAAACTAAAACACTAGCAAATAAATGGTTAAGAAACAACCAGTTATCTCTAGGAAAAATATCGCATGTAATACCCATGCAAAGGTAAAGTATTAATAAGGTCTAGTAAATGTTAACCTTCCAATGTGGCAAGGCTATATGCCCTGACTTATAATCAATCATTATGACATAGGGACCCAAACAATTAGGCTCAAACTTTTCTTAAGAGTCTTAATTTTTAACAAATTTTAAAATTATATTATAATACCATATCTATGGTTCAAAAATAAATTCTCTATTGTAAGCTCTAGCAATTTTCCTATTGTATTTATGCATGTGCTCAAGGGTATTAAGGTGCTTTTCATCCAAGGTTTGTAAGGAGGTAGAATGATAAAGCAATGAAAGATGTAGAAGATTATAGAGGATATGTAAATGTATTCCAAAACCATGATCCTAACTAAGAATTCATACTCAAAATGTGATAGACAAAAAAACAAATTTTTCTATTGTCCTTCCACCATACCTTTTAATTTACAAAAACTATAAATAGAGGTAAGGGATATAAAAGTAGCCTTCAATCACAAAGAAAAATAAAACTCTAAGTCAAGACTATATGATAATTCACTATCTACAAATGAGATGTAAGCATGATGAGAAGATGATGGTGGACCATTAAATCACAATTGAACATCTTGGAAGTGCCATAGGAATAAAAGATAGAAAAAATGATCATATACTAGAAAATGATGAAAGGGTAATTATGCCAAATACTCAAATGAGGACATCTATGTGCTCAGGGGTAAGGTGCTTTACATCCAAGGTTTTTAAATAAAGCATGTGACTTTGATCTTATTTAGGGATGGAATCATGCAAATATCCACAAGCAAGGGAATAAGGTGCAATAGTATGGAATATGACTCAAACCCAAACATACGACCGACCTCCTCAAACCCAAAAATACAATCGACCCCCAACTCGAACCAAACCCACCTCTTCTTGACTTGACTGACCTCTAGCTCAAAACGAAACATACAATTGACTTCTTCAACCTCATTCATGGAGGATTACTGAATTGATGGAGATTTCCTCTCTTAAATACCCAACTATGGAGGATTATCCTAAATTCATGGATATTTCCCTCTCAAATTACACAAATAATAGACCGTTGGTGCCAAATATTTTCCATTGGAGGGAAGCGAGGAGGGTTTGCTGGGTTGTGAGAGGCAAATAGTTGTGAATTCAGTTTGAGAGGTGTTTTTGGCCATTTATGAGGTCACCATTGATGCCCGTTGAGGAATTTGTGAAGCCTATTAACCATTGTTGAGGGTTTAGAATTGGGTATTTATTTTCCAGATCTTCCTTGGATAGAAGAGCAGTGGAGAAAACTTGGAGGCTCTTGAAGAGGTGGGCGATGAAGTATGAAGCTCTAGAGTCAAAACCTCAAACTTCCCTTCCAGAATCGCGAGTTAGTTTCTTGGTTTTATGTGAAATTTTATCTTATGCATGTTAATATTGGTTAGAAACCTACATTGTGAATGTTCAAAATTCTCTACCATCATGAATCTTGATTCTTTATTGTGAATTTTGATTCTTAAATAATTGGTTTTTCAATAATTGGTAAGAACTTCCATCTTTGAGAAGAAGTCCATCTCTGGTAAGAACGTGCATGTCTCTAATTACTGGAAAGAATTGTCATTAGTTTATCCATTCATGGGTTACTGCAATCAACAAAATATTGACCTTCGTTTTTAATAAAACCTATTGTAGTGCACGAGGTACCAAGTCACGAGCATACCCGATCTCAAATTGCTACAACAAAGTAATATGAACTTCTCTGTCATTTTCAAAATCCTAACCACCCTCCAGAAAACACCCAACCCATATAAAGGATATAACACAATTACAGAAGTTGTAGGACTGAATTGGAGGTCGTAGTCTTCTTTTTGGAGGATGAATTGATCATATAGAACAATGATCTCTCCTTTCTTGGCCGTGTGATCACTTATAGAGTTCGTATTTGATCTATGGAAGTAGTTTCAACCTTGGCATCCATATTTTAACCTGATAAGGCATCGATCTATTGTTATTGACGAGGCTTGTTGAGTATATCAGAGATCTATTGGTTTTAATAGTGGTTCTTTATATGCTCGACATATTCTTCTATTGTTGGGCACAACCACAAGATCTGATATGAATTGCAACCCATATCTATAGCACAAATCCAAGTCATCATTTGCTACATTTGATAGAAGAAGGCCATATGGTGTTGTTCACTTCACAGGTGCAAATTCACGAGGGGTCTTGAATACACAGCTGCTGGGTGCCTCTAAATACAGTCCCCTCTATTTTCTTCTATGAGTTTGGAGTGTCTTCTATCCAAGCATAATTTCTATGGATGTCAATCACTCCCAGGTGTAAGTTAAATTGTAAATTTGAATAACTTCCTTATTTTTGCTGAAGTAGTAATTCTGGAAAACATGTCTTTGCTATTTGTTGGCCCGCCTTAGCATTTATTACCTAAAATATATTGTTGTTGAATGTTTGTTGTCATTTGAAATCATAAGGAAGTGTTTGTGCATTTTGTATGGACATGGAAATAATTGCGTCGGTGGATAGTTGTTGTTAAAACATTCAAACACAAGCAATTACACAATCACATGTGACATTAAAACTATAGCAGGAGCAAGAAGAAAATCTCAGTAAGACCTTATATGCACCTCTGCTGATATTCATCTCCCAAATTGAGAATAGGGGGGATGTTGCTTGGGTACATCATAAAGGGATGTTGTGTGGCTTAACATGTATTGGGGGTCGATGTCAGTAGGGAGACTGGATGATAAAGAGTTTGTATACAGGTGTGGGATTATGGCTGGTGTAAAATTGACATTGCATGATGTACTTTTGATTCCCATTGACCTAATTTGGTCATTCGTGAACATTAATATAATTTATTTCTTACCATGAACTGATAAGAATAAAGTCTCCATTATATTTTGATATTATTCGTATCTATTGTGGGTCATGTCAACTTACAACTTGTTAATTTCATTTATTGTTTTCCCTTAAGACATACTGGCATATCACATCATGTAAATCTTTAGTTGGAGAAGTAAACATCAAATCAAGGAAAAACCAGACATGCTTGTTTTCACAGCGTATTTTTCTATACTAGTTCTAATTGAACAAGTGGGAAGGGGTTTTCATGTAGGATATCCCAGTCTTGTGCTGAACTGAGAGGTTAGCCTTTTATTTTACATGTAACTGCTCATCTTACCCTCCAGCCCATAAACAAGGGGTGATTCCTCATGGCCGAGAAAGAGCTTCAATCAACAATTGGCCCACAAGCGCAAACATGTCACAAGTGGGGTTTGAACTAAGGTGGGGAGGATAATTTTTCCTCCCAACCACCTAAGCTAGACCCTCAACTGACAAATGCGAGGTTTTCTTATGAACATACCACTTTATTTCTTTCCCTTATTAATTTTTGAATTCATTCTTATTAGTCATTTGAAAAATATTTTCTTCTTTGATCTTTGGCAAAAATCTTGATAAACTTAGTACTATATTTATGTCATTTAAAAGTAGTTACATGTTTGGTAGTCGTTAATAAAGTCTTTTATTGTAACATTACAAGAATTCAATCTTGTGGCTTTGAGAAAAAGAGGTATGCCGCATCTTGCCTCTGTCAGAATGTGGAGTAAGTTCTTTTCCGTTGCCAGATGAATCACCAAGAGATGCTCTCATTCGTGATGTCTACAAATTTTTAGATTATCATGTAAGTATTATTTTCTCTACAACTGGCATGCTAGAATTTTGTTTGTCTTTATTTAGAGTCTCATCATTTTTGTGAACAATTTTTTTGATCTGTAGTCAGGCTAATAGTGGAGTGAAAAGTATGTTGTAATTCTCATTTGTAGTTTATTTTTGCATGTTGGCGACTAAATAACTGTCATCTACATTTAGTTCAACTATTATTTTAAAATTTAAAATATAAGTTTCATTTGCATCCATATTCTTGTTTATGCACGAAACATTATTTATTTAGCATTTATTCAGTAACAAATTAATTAATCTTTAATTTCATTTATTGCCACAGTTCATTTTTTGAAGTGTTTGATAGGGTTTAATATATATTTTTAAAATCAAACAAAGGGTAACTTCCTTTATATTTTGATTGGGATTAAAAAATATTGCAAGATAACAACATTCATTAATTATCTGGATTCTACTGTTTTTTTGGAAGGAGTTTTTCTATGTTTTTTTTTTGACAAGAACGGTTAGGTTGCATTAATCGGCATTCTGGCAAGCCAGAATCAAAAAGTTACAAATCTGAAGAAGGTTGGTGACCTCTAACAGTGCTGCCAACCTTCTTGTGGAAGTCTTGGTAGACAAATCCCATTTGTTTCTTGAGCTAATTCGAGAAAATGACAAAAGGAGCTTACAAGAGTAAATTCTCACAAACTGTGAGCAAAGTAGAAGACGAAAGCAAAGCATTTAAACTGAGGGGGATGAAATTTGCCCTTTAAAGTAGGGATCCAGCTTTTTCTGAGATCCTAAAGAGATGTTGGAAGCCGTCTCCTTTTCTCTATGCGCCTTGTTGGTCCTTCGCCCTCTGGTAAGGGGTGGATATGGGACTGAAATGTCTTCAGGTTCAATGGTTTCCACAAAGCCACTGGAGGGGACTGAAACAGCCGGACCTGCAGGGGCAGGGGGTTCAGGATCTGAAGCCCAGGCTTCCCTCGCATCTACTGAACCAGGTAGGGCGGGATCCGGAAGTCTTTCGTCTACCGGAGGATCTTCCTTAACTGCTGTTGCTTCAGGTTCTGGGGCTTCATCTTCTTGCAATGCATCAAAGTTGTTTTTAATTTCAAGAGTTTCCTTCGCTGAAGGAGTGGCCTTCGGAGCCTGGGCTAGTGTTTCCTTTCGCCTTGGCTGCCTTCGTCGGTTAGTTACTGGCTGAAAGTCATCTCCTTTAACTGGTTCCGCAGCCTCAGAGGCTTTGGGGCGGCATTTTGCGAAATGACCGTAAGCATGGCACCGAAGGCACTTAAAAGGAATCTGCTTGTAGTCCAGCTCTTGGATATGGCGCCATTCCCCCAGGGAGAGCTGAATGGATTCCAGGACTCCTTTCTCGAGGTTAACCTCAACACAAACCCGAGCATAGGTAAATTGATCCCCTTTCGGCTCCACACTGTCCAGGAAATGCCCAAGCTTATTTCCAATGTCCTCCAGAGAACTTTTCCCCCACAGATGCAAGGGGAGATGAGGCAGCCTAACCCAAACAGGGGCTGCGGTGATCTCAGCTCCGGGATTAAAATCAAGAGTCCAGGGGGCTAAGAACAGCCCCCTCGGCCCCATGAAATAGGGTCCAGATCTGAAAACTAGATCACGGTCCTCTTTGCTCGAGAAGCTGAAAACAAAAAAGCCCCTGCCTACTACACACAGAGAAATGTTTCCATGCATCAGCGATTTCCAGCGTTCTTCCATCCAAGCCTCCACCGTTTTGGGGCTAGGCCATAACCCCGTGAACTTTTCAATGAGGGCCTTTTCTGCTAAAAGGAGGGCAAGATTGCATGGCTCCTCTGGAGATAGCTCCAGAGAAGGGATCTCCTCCATCTTCTTAACAAACTTAGACGAGAGAGAAGGCTTGGCTTTAGGTCCTGCCGAACGGACTAATGCTTTGAAAGCTTCCAGAGGGTCTTTTTCCATATCAGCAATCGGATCTGGGGCCATCGAAGCAGGGCGGCAACCACCAGCAATCAAGAAGACGCAGCAGAGCAAGCAAGTCGCAGAGGCAAGCCATAGACTACTGCTCCAGAACGCAAGCAAAAACGCAGTCGGAACTTGGGAGGAACGCTCAGAAAAAACTTCGATCCGTTGCCCTGCAAGCAAAGGAGACAAGAACACAGCAAGGGGATCCCTAAACTGCTGCTGCCGACGAAGACCGCGCCCCTGCAAACGAAAAACCAGAGCAGAGGTGGATAGGGTTTGGGCCCTAGCCGCAGAGAAAATCCGCCTTGCTTCATTTCGATTAAAGAGTGAAGGAGTTTTTCTATGTTAACATTGCATTGATTTGTTTATGTAATGTTGTGCTTCATGTACACAGACAATACTAGTCATAGTTGGTAGTTCTTTGAAAAATATGGGATTACTTGGTCCATTGTTTATCATAAAGTAGGTATGTTGGGTGCTTCTCACTTGTATGTTTGTCATGTTACACTTCCATTTCACATTTTCTACAACTTTGCATTTCCGTATGTCTGTTACCTTGAAAAAGATAAGTCTATTAGAAGCAATTTTTTGGCTCACAATGTGTATTATTACTTCTTCAGGGGTATATAAATGTCAATGTTGCAGTGAAAAAACCAAAAAAAAAAGATGACTTTGAACCAAAGTTGAAGCTTTGAAAAGAAAGTATGCAGACAGAAAACTGTGGAGACAAAGTGGCTGATGCGGAAGAGGAGTTTGCTTTCATTCTTGGTCAATTTAAGGTTTCTGGGGAAAATATTTCACCTGCACAGAATCAAATTCAGGTAGAAGGTGAAAACCAAATATCGTTTCTTGATGTGGAAGATGTGAAGAGAAGCAAACTTCTAGAGAACTATTCTGGTATAACAGAATTAGATAAAAAGGATTCTGAAGAATGTGGTATTGCTTTTATGGAAATAGATGTAACCCCAGTGGTTGCACCACAAACAATAGGGAATTCAACTGTGGAGGCTGCAAGAAGCTTTGTTGTGAAATCTGAGGTTGACATTGAATTTGTTGTGGCCCACAAAGATAATGAGGAGCTAGGAACAAGGGACACTTTTGGCTCTAGTGGGACTGAAGATTAAAAACAAAACTTATGGTGAGGATGAGTTTAGTGATATTGATAGTGCAAAAGTTCTGCATAATCTTCATAAACATGATTTGCAAGTAGACTTGCAAACTGATAATCAGGAAGCAAAGTTAAATGTAGTAATAGAGGCCAATTATGCAAATTATGTTTTAGAAGGTCGAAAAAGGATAATTGTTATTGGTGGAGGTCCTGCTGGGCTAGCAACTGCTAGGCATTTGCAACGGCTAAATTGTCATGTGACTATTTTGGAATCAAGAGATAGGTTAGGTGGAAGATTTTATACAGATCGTTCAACACTTTCAGTTCCAATGGATCTAGGTGCTAGCATTATTACTAGTGTTGAGGCAGATGTGGCAACAGAAAGAAGACTAGATCCACCTGTATTGCTTTGTGCATAGCTTGTCCTGGAGTTGACAGTGCTAAATAGTGACTTCCCTCTGTATGATTCTGTGATTGGTCAGAAAGTTCCTTCCACCTTAGATGAGGCACTAGAAGCATAATATAACATCCTGCTCAATGATATGGTGATGCTTGTTGCTCAGAATGGAGATGTAGAGTCATGCTTGTTTCTCAGAATGGAGATGTAGCAATGCGCATGTCTCCGAAAAAGGGTTAGAGTATGCTCCGAGAAAGCGAGGGATTGCTCGATCAAGCTCTACTTGTTTGGAGTTGGAAAGTAGTAAAGCTCTTCTTAATGATCCTGATAGTGGAAGCACAATTCAAGATTCCTTAGTGGGAGAATCCGAGGCACTGATTGCAACAGTTGATTCTAACTTAAAGGAATTTTCTGAAAATAATGTTTTAGTAGCTGTAGGTATGGAAAACGAGATTAACATGGAACCTCAACCTGACAAACCGAATTTATTAGAAAATTCTAGCATGGAACAACAGAGCCTCAGTCCACTTGAGCGATGAGTTATGGATTGGGATTTTGCTAATTTGGAGTATGGCTGTGCAGCAGAACTTAGTCAGGTTTCACTCCCTTACTGAATCAGGATGATGCTTATGGAGGTTTTGGAGGAGCTCAATGTATGATTAAAGGAGGTTATAGAACTATCATGGAGGCATTAACTAATGGTCTTAATATTCAGTTAGGAGGTTATAGCACTGCCATTTTTATTTTCATTTCCTTCAATTAAGCACACTCATTTCTATTATTTTAATTTCAAGGATACATGCATCCCATGATTATTGATTTTTTTTCCAGAGAGTGACTAAGTAGTAGATCAAATCCCTAGTGCGAACAATTGCAGTCGAGGATTGATCCCATTCATAGGGACCTGGATGAGGAGATCGATGGATTGCATTGTAAAGTTTCCTTGATTAAAAATGTAATTCATTCGTCCCATATTTTTCAATTCATTGTTTGCCTACAAACCCCCAAAAAGGAATCCTGCATTGGAGTTCTGTACTGAGTTTTCTTTGTTGTTTCAATATCGAACAAGCTTTGCATTTCCCCTGAGTTTCCCATATGGAGGAATGCAGAATAGTCCCAGATTGGTCTTCTTAACCCTCATTATCATCGCAAGGGATTAGAGTGGTGGGAAGGTTGTATTTGAGTGATGGCACATGAGTTTGCACATAGCTATACTGGACATCTCATCATTGGTGCCACAAATAACGATTTTTGGCTAAATGGGGTAATATTACATACACTATATCTTGAATCCCTAAACCTACACCATATGCCAAAGAAAACACCTTGTCGAAGATTTGAGTCTTGAGGGTGGTTTAGGGTTTTAAGCGTTGGGAAGTATTTTTCCAAGGTTTTACGAGATATGCAAGCGAATAATTGTCAGAGTTGTACAGGGCAAGGAGCGTGCTTCTTTTAACGTTGGGTTGGGTTGTTCAAAATTAAAGAATGAGATGTGAAGATTCAAGGATAATATGGAATTTACCAAATTGAGAACAAATTAGGAAGGGGTTAATCCCGATGATGTTTACTCTTTTGTCCCTTTTGAAAATGGTTTTCGGTTCCTTTAGCGTATTGAACATTGTGTCTTACTCTCTTTTTCGTTTATTGTTGTTTTGTGTATATGTATGCTACTTGTTTCCATTCCATTCCTACAATTAATTGATGATATTAATGTTGAGTGGTCTGAATCTCAATTTTATTCATACTAGCTAGCTTTGTAGGTCTGATGCAAAATACAAAATGTCCATGTGTATTCATTGATGCAAAATTGGACAAAAAATCATGTTTCTTCATCCCATCTCCTCATTGGAATCTATTGTGCAAATGAAAAATATTCATGTTTATACATCCCTGTCCTGGAATCTAGTGCTAATGACAAATTTTTATCCCCTCATTGGAATCTAGTGCGCAAAACTGACAAATATTTATGTTTATCCATCCCCATCTTTGTGTGTGAATGAAGTCTGGGCAATCATCATAGGGTCTGTCTCAGAGCATTGTCAACCAAAAATGGCTGTGTTGAAAAGTGTGAGTTGAATCCAGTTTCTCAATGTGTATATATTGTAATTATTCTTCTCTAGTAGTATTATGGAACCCATGAAAACAGGGGATTTTCTAGCCCCTGAACTTCGCTCTAGAAACTTAACTATGCAAGGGATGGGGACCTGCAAATACCTGCTAGATGATTTTTATAATCTCTTGTATATTCTTATTCAATATTGTCATTTAGAACCTATCTAAATAGTATCAAGGACATATTTAAGTCTTCAAAATGGAAAAATAGGGCACCAACAGGCCTACAAGCCAATATGACTTAATTGGGTAAAATAGGTCCCAACGAGGGAAGCTCATTTTTCATTCAGGCGAGCAAGTTTGCAATTCTCTTGGTTTCAAGTCATCTAGTCTTATTTTGATTAGTGAAGGGTGCTTCTCTTTATAGTTTGGTTTTACCTCATCCTCAACATCTAAATCCAAGGTTTTGTCACACTTGCAAATCGGTAGCTCCAGAAATAATAAAAAATGCAACACTCGGGTTCAAAGACTTACCTTGGTCTGTAGTGAATTGTGCAAATGAGTGAACCGAAGATGATGCAAAGAACCATAAATGGACAGGGTAAGATGATGAAGATACGAGGTTGAAAGCATTTGTTTAAAAGGTATTGACTTCATATTTTGATGTTAATGGCAAATAATTTGTTCATTATTTTAATGTATTATGATTGAAATTCTTAGCATCTACAACAAAGTTTCAACCAATAGATGTAGTACTAGAAGTAGGGAGGCAGGTAGTTTTGGCTTTGCTAGAAAAGGAATCTGCAAAATATTTTGCAGGGACAAAATAGATGATGTAATACGAACCTCAAATCTTGACCATAGTTCACCTAGAAAAATGATAAGAGAAACAAAAGAATTCATAGAAAAATTATGTGGTTAAGTGCTACCATGCAGACGATAGGATATGGTGACCCTTGTGGGATGAATAAGAGGGGGCACTGGGACCTGAATTGTGAATATATCTAGGCATGGGGAGTAAATGCATGGGTGCTCATTACTCATAGAACCTCATAGTGCTCCAATGACGGTGAATGGAATGGAGCATGACCTTTCACGGGTGTCCTACATAGTGATATATGTGTGTTCCAAATGAATTTAACATCTTAGCACTATAATGTGACTTACCTTTGCCTTTCTGTGATAGTGACTTACATCTGTTTTTCTTTGCATCATATTCAGTTCACTCGTTTGCAAAATTCACTACAGACCGAGGTAAGTCTTTGAACCAGAGTGCTGCATTTTTTATTATTTCTGGAGCTACCAATTTGCAAGTATGACAAAACCTCAGAACATTTATGGAGGTTGATCCTCAGTTTCTGACCAGTTTAATCACTCTCTTTGAGGCCAGATTAACTGCTATTCTTTCCAGAGTTGGTGTGATGGCCTTGCATGCAGATAGGGTAAAGTTCTTGAAGAGTTTTTGAGCAATGTAGACAATGCCATCTTTTACCAAACCACTTTTCTTGTGAAGATTATGCATGTGTGGAGGAGGGTTCATGATATCTAATTTAGACACCTTTCTTGATCTACTTATAACATGCTTATATGGTTTAATGAGGTGACCTTGCAGGGCACATATTTTTGGTCTATGGTTAGTTTGGCAATATGCTATGTGTAGATCAGATCTCAGTTATTAAAGGAGAAGGATAAGATAAAATTATCCCATTATTCACTTTTCTTGAGCATCAAAGCCTTCTTGTATTTCTTCTTGTCCAATTATCTGAGTCCATTGCAGCAGTTTGATAGCAAGGTCTTGAGCAGTGATTGTGGTCTACATACCCTCAGGTTCCATGGGAAGACTTGACTTGGTTTGTACTAGAACTATTCAGTAGCATCTCTAATTAATGAAAGCAAGTTCTTCTAATTTATGAATTATTTTGCTATTGAGAATTCCATATTGGCTCTCTTTGCTTGTGATGTCAACATTTTAGGGATTTTAATTAGCAAGACTTAATCTTGTATGACCTTGCTAATTTTGTTATTTTCTCTTTTCTCCATCACCAACTGAATTTGGCAACAGTCACTCTTAAAAAATCTGAATTCTAAATTTTCTTTTTAGGGATACCACTGTTACACTAGCAAGCACTAGTTTCAAAGTGAGAGGAGAAATGGTGATAGGAGTACTTTTCTTAAGTGGTCGTTTGTCCTCTTTCAGGAAGTATTCATAGGGACAACTTTGAGTGATAGCAATAGCCATAGTTTTGGACTTGGATAAGCCACTTTAAAGAGATGGCCATAAGCAAACATTCTATTTCATTCTTCTGTTCACTCTGGAATCTATATTATTTTGTTTTCAACTACCATGATTTGGGGTGTTTTTTCTCATGGAATCTGCCTCGAGTTATGGTAATTAATTTGTAAGTTGGGACCAAACAATTAACATGGAGCACAATGTAAATAATAAGTATATGTATTTATGAAACACGCCACGCATACCTAACTTCTAAGTTTGTTTCTTGAGATGTTCAAATCATGCTTTCTGATCAACAGGAAATATCTGCAACCCAGCTACCTTAAGTCAACCCCAGGTGAGGGACCTTGCAAATAGACCATTACATCTGATGGCTTTGTCTCTATTCTAAATTATGCTGCAGCTTCTCTCCACGACTGTACATCAGCCTCAACTTCACCTACATTGACCCACTTGTTGTCGACACTAAGTGCAACATTAACCTTCTGAGCTCCACTCCCAACAGAGCCTACATGAACCCAAGCAGTCACTTGATATGTCAAAAAAAACTTTATCTTCTCTTCAAATGCTTGTGCTAGACCTTCCTAGGTTTGTTTGTGATTGGTGACAAGAATATAGTTACCACATAGGGATTGTTGCCACCCAAGTGATTCCTGTGCTACTGGAGGAAGTGTGTGAGGTGAAAAAGTGGCTATATTGAGAGAACATGAACCTAAAGCCATAGCATACCACCCTCTCAGGCCATCAAAATCATTGCCGTTATCTAGAATGTTCAGCCCAAAAGCAGGATTCATGATTCAAAAAATATTCAAAAAAGAAAATGGCATGTACTAAAAAGTACATTTGGTGGACAAATTGGTCATGGAATCTTAGCATTCTCTGTCATCAATTTCCATTAAAGAGGATTCACTCTCTCATCCTACCCAAGGTTAATTATTAGGAATGCTTGGATAAATTGTGATCCTCCTAATGCTTGGATAAATTGTGATCCTCCTAATGCTTGGACTAAGAAAAAATAGATTAATTTAGTTACCAAATTTTTATAGTGGAAAAAATTTGGTAAAAGGCATTATCTGTCTATGGGGTAGAGAATTCTAACATCTTTAATTTTTTAAGAGGTGTTCCACCATTCCAAAAATATTATAGTTTCTTATTGAACCTCATCTTTTCAAGCTCTTGATGTGGGAAATGGTTTTTATTGGAAATAGTTATGCCTTCAATTTTAACATTGTATTCCCTAGTCTATGAAATGACAAGTCTTTCATTGAAGTACGTAGTTTGTGGTATGCAATGACTTCCAACATTTTAAAAGCAATGGATGGTTTAATAGGGTTACATATTACATATTTTTTGTTATATATTTTATGTTTTAAAGAAGTTGATCTGATCTTCTATTTGTACTGTGATTTGAAAAAATGAATTAGTTGATTTCTATTCTTACACCCATGGCATCTTCTTTATGCAGGACCGAGTGATGCTCCTATTGCATCGGGCATTTTTGAGGCCTTTGTGAAATTTCCAAGCTTTTTACGTCCTCACACACAAACTTACTGTACAAGGTTAGTTCCATATTTTTTTAAAATATATCTTTTATTGTTTCTTCAGTTGCATTATGCATATTTGGCCAACTTCTTTGTTATTTTGTAGATGCCTAATATGTCCAAGTAGAGTAGAAATATCAACAAATAGATGTTTTGATTCCCATCTACAATCTCTATAAAAAATACTATTATAATCACATTGTTGTGCAATAATCTTGTGGACAACAAAACTAGAAGCTTTATGTTAATATTGATCAAGTGTTATTCAGCTTCAGAAAATTTAAGTATAAATCTAAGGTTTGGATACTGTCCACATCCTAATATTTGATTGTTGTCTTTTGGGTCAGAAAGACTTACCTAAAAGGAAACTATTTTGACTTAAAACTAATAGTTGTTTCTCTTTGACTGTCTTTTTTATTCAAGTGATGCTTAGACTATTGGAAGTTGGTTTTCGAGTTTGACCTTCATTAGGGTTGTGCTCTAAGCTTGTTTTTTACTCTGGTCAGGTGTTAACTAGTTAATAAGTTAATCCACTAGTTAATAAGTTGCTTGACACCTGGCTTGTGTTGCAAAAATTATGTGGTCAAAGATTGCACTTTCTCCATAGTATTTTATCATCATTTTCCAATTCCAATTGAAGTTAATTTTAAATTCATGCCAAGCTAATTATTATCTATTATTAGTTCTTGATAAGTTGATAGATCAACAATGGTGTATGTTATTTTTGTCATATCTTTGGGAATCATACAAGGTATTTTACCCAACACTTGCTTTTTTTATTAAATGCCCTATTTCATTATTTATCTAGTGGCTAAGAGTACTTAGAGATAATGCCCATTCTTCTTGATGTGAAATGGAATTAGTAGTATTGTTCTTTTTACTATTCTATATACATTTTGGGTAATGAGTTGCTCCATTGGAGACTAAAGAAAATTACAAGGGATCCTATCTTGTTGATTCCAAAATTTCTATCTGATTTTTTAAAAATATTTTAGAGGTTATTTTTCCCTAGGATGGGCATATATATCCTAGGAATGAACATCCAAATCTTATAAAAACTCTCCAAATGTTGTCTAACATTATTTCCATCCATTCTAATATCATGCAATAAGTAAATGATGTATTGGTTTATTAGATGTGGAGACTTTTTGTAAATATATTTTAAATATCCAAATTTACTAGTTCAAGTTTTGTTCCTTTGAATTTAAGATGGACATCCAAATATGATTGAAACTATCTGAAGGTTGTGTAATATGTTCATGGAACCTGAGAGAAACATGCACCTGTGTTCATTTTACAAGGGATGGTGGCTTGGCCCACATTGGAGGAAGATGAGTTTGGGACACCATTTGCTCATCCTTTGCTTCTATATAAACTGAAATTCTCCTTTCCATGGCATCATCCACCATTATCTTCAAGTTACTTATGAATTTTCAGTCAAATTCAGATATCTTGGCATGACTCTAGATGACTCAGTAGATAGTTTAACAATGGATGCATGCTTGTCATTCCTATAAATTTCTGGGATTTTTTCATTTTGCATCATTCAAGCATACAAAATAATAAGTTACTATAGATCCATAATAGCTTACCTTGTACTAATCCTTGAAGTTCTTCAACTGCTTTTATTAAGTGCAAAAATATATTTGCACTTAATAAATGTAGTTGAAAGACTTGAAGGACTAGTGCAAGGTAAACCATTATGGATCTATAGTAACTTGGTAATCATTATTTTGTATGCGTGAATGATGCAAAATTTGTTTGAATATCATCATTGTCAAGCAATAACAACTTCTTAAAGGGTGCTAGCTCAATGGTAGAGCACCTGCCTAATTATAGGCAGGAGATTGGTGGTTTGATTCCTCCGTACGCTATCATAAATTAGTGACTAAGAAAATGACTAAATTCGCATATATACAACTATTAGTAGCTAATTTCCATATCTTATAGCACAACTAATGTTTAGTCATATTTAGCTTAGTCATTAATATGTTATCTTCTAGTAGTTTATTTAGTTGTATATTTGGTCATTAATTGTGACAATCAATGACTAAATCAGTGAGTATCAATGACTAAATCAGTGAGTATCAATGACTAAATCAATGACTTAATAAGTGACTAAATCAATGATTAATAAGTCAACCAATTAATGACTAGGGAAATACGACTAGAGATAAAATAGTGCAAATCAGATACTATTAGTCACCGACTCAAAAATAGTCATTTATAGTCGAATTTTAGTCATTTTTTAGTCATTAATTTCTCATTTTGTACTAGTGTGTCATTTCAAAGGAGGGTATTGCAATTGATCTAGAGAAGATTATTGCCATCATGGATTGGCATACTCCAAGGAATGTTTCGGATGTTAGATATTTCTTGGGTCTTGTTGTTTACTACAGAAGATTCATTGAAGGATTCTCTAAGATAGCGCACCCAATCACTTCATTGCAGCGGAAGAATGTAAAGTTTGTATGGTCTGAAAAATGTGAGAAAATTTTTCAGCAGTTAAAGGAGTTACTTACCAATGCTCCTGTTTTGAAGATAGCAGATCCAAAGAAGGATTTTGTAGTGTGCACATATGCTTGTATTGAAGGGCTAGGTGGAGTGCTCATGCGAGAAGGATTTGTGATTTGCTATGAGTCAAGGAAATTAAAAGAGCATGAAAATAATTATGCCACACATGATTTAGAATTAGCAGCCATAGTACATTCTCTCAAGATGTGGAGACATTATTTGATGGAAAGAAGATTCGAGCTTAGGACAAACCACATGAGCTTGAAGTATTTGTTTGATCAGCTAAACTTGAATACTAGGGAAGCTAGGTGGATGGAATTCCTTTGTGAATTTGATTTTGAAATTAAGCATGTGAAAGGGAAAGAGAATAAGGTTGCAGATGCTCTTAGTAGAAAATTTCATGCTGCAGCATTAAGTGTATGTAAATCAGATTTGAAGACAATAGTTCTTGAAGCCCAAAACGGTGATGAAACTTGCCTTCAAATTAAAGAGAAGTTGCAGCAGGGTAATATGGATGAAGTATGTGCAAGATATAAGCTGGGTGATGATGATGTTCTCATTTAAAATGGTACCAGACTGTACATTCCAAATAGTGCAGATTTGAAGAAGCTTGTGATGGATGAAATACATCAAATGCCATATTCTAGACACCCAAGATATCATAAAACTATAACAACAGCAAGAAAGCAATAATTTTGGCATGGTATGAAGAAGGACATAGCTGACTACATTGCTAGGTGTCAAAAGTTCTAGCAAGTCAAGGCAGAGCACCAACATCTAGCAGGATTGTTGCATCCCTTACCCATTCCAGAATGGAAGTGGGAAGTGATCTCTATGGATTTTATAATAGGCCTGCCCATGACAGTGAAGAAGCATGATTCAATCATGGTTGTGGTGTTCAAGCTAGTCAAGTCCACTCACAAGGCTAATGATATTGCAAATATCTTCATGAGAGAGATATTCACATTGCATGGATTTCCCAAGGCGATAATTTCTGATCGTGATACAAAGTTCACTTCCAATTTCTGGAAAGGATTATTTCAGGAATTGGGAACTAGATTGAACTTGGGTACAGCATATCATCCTCAAACAGATGGTCAAACTGAGAGGGTGAATCAGGTTCTTGAAGACGTGTTGAGAATGTATGTGATGGATAAACCATCCAAGTGGGAGGATTACCTACACTTGGTAGAATTTGCATACAATAATGGACATCACGCATCATTGGGAATGAGTCCATTTGAGGCATTGTATGGAAAAGGATGCAGGACTCCAGTGAATTGGGATAGTCCGGTGAACAGGGTAATGCTTGGGCCAGAGATGATCAAGGAAATGGAACAAGAAGTTGTTAAGATTAGGCAGAATTTAAAGGAAGCTCAGGACATGCAAAAGAGTTATGCAAATTTGAAAAGAGTGCGTAAGGAATTTCAGATTGGGGATCATGTTTATTTGAGAATGAAACCAAGGAAAAGTTCTCTCAAGTTGGGGAGTTGTGCCAAATTGGAACCAAGATATTGTGGGTCATTTGAAGTCCTAGATAGGATAAGACCAGTTGCATATAGAGTTGCATTGCCTGCTAACATAAAAGCTCATAATATTTTCCATGTATCTTTGCTTAAAAATTATGTACACGATCCTAATCATATGATTGATTGGAATGTGATACAGGTGGAACCCGAGGGAGAGTTCCAAGTAGAGCCTATGCGTATCCTCAACAAGAAGGTCACATTGCTCCGGAATAGAGCCATCATGCAGGTAAAGGTCCAATGGGATCACCTTAGTCCCGATGAGGTTACATGGGAGTTGGAGGATGCCATGAGAGAGGCATTCCCATTTTTGTTCATTTTTTAGAACACCTAAGATGGTGTTGTTCTAAGGAGGAGGGGAATGTAATACCCCATTTTTACCCTTATGGTATATTGGCTTTTAATGTAAATATTGTGTTCATGCAATGTATGCTTCCTAGCGTGGAGCTCAAGGCCAAGGCCCCGCTAGTGCATGCTCAGTTTTATTTAGAAAGGAAAGTATTTGATATTATGGTATCCATGTGCTATTAAGCCATGAAATATTGTAAATTGATGTAAATATTAATATTTCAATAAAATACCAAAACTAGCTATGGAAGCAACTAATGAGAAGGGGCCATGTGTATTCCACTAGGGAGTGGTGAGGGGGCTGTGGGATTGAACCACAGGATTCCAAATGTTATTTTGAGAACCCATTTGACTTTCCTTGCTGACATTTAATTCTGCGTAAGAAAGTTGTTGAAGAAATCAGTCCATGGCTTCAATGGAGCATGGGCAGCCCAGAAATTCGTATGGCGGGTATGGGCTCTGTTTTTCTTGTACCACAAGTCACTCTACCTCATGGGAATTCATTTTTCCTCATTCTAATTCCATGGTGGAACATCCCAGCATCAGTTTTCATCCATTACGAATGCCCGACAGTGAGAAAAAACAGAAATCGCAACTGTGAATTAACCCACGTTTTGAAGTGCCATAAACGTCCAGAATTTGGTATTGATAGTAAAATCCAATGGGGGGGTCCATAGATATGAAACTTGGGGCGAAATTGAGTGTATTAGATATACTCTGAAATCCATTGGAAAACCCATTTTTGATAGCCCGGAAATCCAACTATGGGATTGAGTTATTGGGTCACCGAATTGTGAAAAATCCAAGCGTGAATGATAGAACAGAGGTTGGGATTGCTTGATAAACCCAGTGAAGGCTAGAATCTCAATGAATTAGAAACTTGAACCTTTCTATGCCCATCCTGAAGAGCACTGGAGGGAAGGGACGCCTAAAGGTCTGTGCAGCAGAGAAGGGGACCTTCCTTGTGTTGGGTGTGGTAGGTATTGTGGGTGCCATGACTGTTTGAGTTATTTGAGATGTTTGTATCTCTGTGGTTGAGCTCACTGGATTAGCATCCTCCTCATTTGTCTCTTGCATGCTTGATAAACCCGACCGTGCATTGGCTTAGCATGACTGTTTGTGTGAGATCATGGCTGTGAGTGAGACTGTCTAGTTCCTCCTTAGTGGATACACATCCCAGCTCGGGGGTGGTCTCTCAGCTGAAAGAATACAGGATGGACAGAGACCTATGTTTGGGTGGAACGTTGCTCTCATATAGCCAGTTGTTGGACAACTTCATCTTTAAGATAAGTACTCTGTATGGTTTGAATTATGTTAATTATGTGTTCTGCCATGTTTTAATTGATGTTTGTTATTGATATGTTAGATGCATGAGGTAGCTTTGTGTGGATAATGTTTATTTCCGCTGTGTTTATATTGAGTATGAATCTGCACGCATAATTTTTTATTTATTGTGAATTTCTTAGTAATGTATGGGGCTGAGAAACGCAAATAAGCCCTGGAATGTTAGCCATGTTTCCTCCCTTGCATCGGATTGACGGGAGGGGGCGTGGAAATCATTGCAGAGGAATGTCGCAATAATAAGTTTGATCTGTTTTGTTGCTTTGTGAACTTTAGAAAATCTTTTCATGCGGTGCCTATAAATAACCTATGGAAAAGGTTAGAGGAGCTTGAGGTTCCCTTTGAGTTGAGAGCTACCACGATAAGATTATAAGAAAAGGTCATTGCAAATTTTAAGAACACTAAGGAGTGGTTGACGAATATAAACAGTAATATTGGAACTTTAAGCAAGGTTTCCCCCTCTCCCCTACCCTTTTCAGTATTTATATCGATAAGCTAGAAGGTTGTTTATAAGAAGGAGGGTGCACCAACACGATCTTAGCTGGGATAGTTATCACTCTCCTGCTTTATGTTGATGATATTGTTCTTATGGCAAGAAGCCCATGTGATCTTGATAAGAAATTAAGGATTCTCAAATAATTCTGCTCTAATATGGGTATGACTATTAACACCGACAAGACAAAAGTTATGATTATAAAATCCAAGAAAAACACCTACGCTAATTTTATGTATGGCAATAGAAAATTGGAGGAAGTGACTTCTTATAAATATCTTGGAATTGATATTCATCACAAGCTCAATTGGAACTATAGCATTGAGAAAAGGATCAATGGAGGGTGGAAAGCTTATTTTGGTCTTGAAAACAATTGTAAATCACCCAACCTAGTCATGTGGGATAAAAAGATGTTTCTCTTTGAACCTCTTGTCATTCCCGTTATCTTATATGGTTATGAAGTTTGGGGTTGCAACATTTCTAGAGAATCTTGGAAAAACATTGAGCAAATCGAAAATCGTTTTATAACTTATAGCCTTAAAATTAAAAGCAATATGCCTTATCCTATTCTCCTCATAGAAGTGGGTCTTTTCCCCATCGAGAGCATGGTTGTGACTAGGTACTTGATGTACAAGCACAAGGTAAATAACATGGGAGAGGAGGGGCTTCCAAAAATAGCTTTAAAATACCATGGCTTGGCTAAACCATTGGGGAATTGACGAAAAATGACACTTTTCAAAATATCGATAATGTCAAAAATATTATTAAATCTAATTTTAAAAAGAAATTGTGGTGTGAGAAAAATTTAGAGGTTAAACAAAAACTAAGATACTATAAGGAGTTCATTAACCCCAATCTGGAAGATTCATAAGTATCTCCTGGTATTAAGTAGTCCAAAGAAGAAAATTAATATAGCCAAAATAAGAACAAACTCCCATGAGCTCCATAGTGAAACAGGGTGCTAATTTATTCCTAAAACTCTGTGGGCAGAAAGGGTTTGCCATATTTATGAGTCTATGAGTGTTAAGAATGAAAATCACTTTCTTTTAGAGTGCACTACTTACACCCACATTAGATCTGAGTTTTATAGAGTTTTCTATAATACACACCTTTCTAACCTCCTAACTTGCCAAAACTATATTAAGCTAGGAAAGCTCCTTGCCAAGATTTTTGAGCATAAAAATAAAATTTTAAAGCGAACCAAATAATACCCTTTTTAGGATCCGATAGAACAAAATTGGTCTCAATGGACGTTAATCATCATCATCATCATCATATATATAAAACAAAAATTACATTACATTATTATAATTCGTTGAGTTTCATAAAAAAATAATTATTTTTTCTTCATATTTAAAATAAAATATAAATAAATAATCTATATTTTAAAACACAAGGAATTGTCCAACACCTTTCAAAATTTTCAAAATGGTTAAGAGTAGTGATATAGAATTAAAACACAGTTTTTTAAATAATTAATTTAATTTAATATAAAACCAAATGAGAATAGTAGAAATATAAATTGTTGCAAAGATAATACGGATTACTTAAATTTGACTTTAATTTCTCCTCTTTAACATAATGTTTGACACAAACAATTAAGTTGTTTCTAAATTTACTTTTCTCATTACAAAATTGCTTATTCTGTATTTCATTTTTTTCAACTGTTCATTACTCCAGATATGTTAAGCATCTCCAAATCATATTTGACACATTAAGCATGTCCAACCAAATACATTAAGCATCTCCAAACCACGTACAATGCATAAAACATGCACAATGCCCAAAAGATGTACAATCTCCAACCAAAGGTAGAAAGAATCTCCAGCCATGTACATTGCCACACCATACACCTTCCACCTTCCCCTTCCACAACACCTTCCACCTTCAACACTATCCACCTTCCCAAATACCTTCCACCTTCCCAAATAGCTTCAACACCTTCCACCTCTTCTAACTCATCGCACCCATCAACACTTAGATCAACAAGCCGTGTACAATGCGCCAACCCCTGTATCCTCTTCAGTTTCACACATCTACGTGCCCCCAACTCCTCCAAGGATACCAATGTTTCCAGACTTGGAATCTCTTCTAACTCAGAGCACTCATCAAAAAACAGCCATCGAAGCTTTGTTCAATGCGCCAACCCCTCTATCCTCTCCAGCTTCACACATATATGTGCCCCCAACTCCTCCAAAGATACCAATTTTTCCATACTTGATAGCTCTTCTAACTCAAAGATCATCAAGATATAACACCCAAAGCTGTATACAATGGGCCAACCCCTGTATCATCTTCAGCTTCACAAATCTAGCTGCTTGCAACTCCTCCAAATATACCAATGTTTCCATCTGTGGCAGCTCTTCAAACTCAGAGCACCCATCAACATACAACAACCGAAGCTTTGTACGACGCGCCAACCCCTGTATCCTCTTCAACTTCATACATCTATGTGTCCCCAACTCCTCCAAAGATACCAATGTTTCCATACGTGGAAGCTCTTCTAACTCAGAGCAATCATCAACATACATCACCCGAATCTTTATACAATGGGCCAACCCATGTATCATCTTCAGCTTCACACATATAGCCGCCTGCAACTCCTCCAAATATCCCAATGTTTCCATATGTGGCGGCTCTTCTAATCAGAGCACCCATCAACATACAACAACCGAAGCTTTGTACGACGCATCAATCCATGTATCCTCTTCAACTTCACACATATAGTTCCCCCTGTTAGGAATAAAAACATGTGAGAGAATAAAATATAAATAAGAGCAATCAGAATAGAAACAACACAAGATTTACCCTGGAAAACCCTCTAGGGAAAAACCAGCCATCAATAATAGATATATTATTGGTCCTTAGCCAAACTAGGCCAAGACCGCCAAGAGCATCTCTCGTGCTCAAAACCTCACTAGATTCCCCACTCTTTCCCAAAATATTTAGATGGAAGGAAACCCAACAATCAACCACAATTAATCTAGTGGGTCTCATCCAAAATTGAACCACAGTCATACTGGAACCAGAGATCACGTGATGAACTCCACCCTGAAGTAACCATTCAAACTAATTGATTTAACCCACTAGCGTGTGTGTGTGAGAGAGAGAGACCCACTAGTGTGTGTGTTTGTGTGTGTGTGTGTGTGTGTGTGTGTGAAATGAAAACCTCACAAGATCCTCCCCTCTTTCCCAAAATATTCGAATGGAAGGAAACTCAATAATCAACCACTATTAAGCTAGTGGGACTCATCCAAAACCGAACCTCAGTTGAATACTAGAATCAGAGATCGCATGATGAACTCCACCCTAAAATAATCCATTCAAACTAAGTTAACCCACTATTGTGTGTGTATAACAATATATTGAAACTCATTGAGTTAACCCACTAAGATACATGTGTGTGTGTCTTTCACTTGAATTGTTACTTAAATATTGTCGATGCATACCATTGAAGCTTTTTATGAGAGTTTATCTTTCAAAAGTGTCAAGGCCCATCAACAATCATTTATGTTGTATGGAATATAATTCTCAACTCTTTAAAGACTTAGAGAAGGATCACATCTTTCAAAAATAAAGAGATCACTTCCTATTCCTCATATGGATTACCTCTGAAGATTTACTCTTTTCCTAGTTAGTGAAATGGCATCAACACCTACCCCTATGGAAGTTCTTGAAATACCTAGGAATTTCTCACCCTAAAGGCACACTATGTTGTAAGAACGAAACCTTAAAACACTTGTTCTAATTTTGTAATTATGCCCAATCAACCTAGGCATGGGATTTTAAGTTTTTTCACTCATTGCTCCCATCCAATTTGCCTTGGAAGGTTTCCCTTTTGGGAGATTCTTTCCCTTGGGATGTAGATTTTCACACAACATATCACTTGATGAGAACTGATATATTATATCATCTTTGGAAAATAAGAAATTAATCTCTAATTACCAACTCTCATCAAAAGAATGATTTTGCCTAATAAGAGGAGTCTCTACTATGTGCCCATCTACTATTGTAGATATGGATGTAGACATGGAAGGTCACAAAGATGAAATTATGCCACCTACATGAGCTTATGGACTAATAGACCAGTGCACCATGCACCATGATCAAGGTACCACCTAAAGGGCACTCTACTACCCACTCTACACACTCTCAAGATTCAACTGACCAACAATACCAACATAGATTAGGGTGAATTGTAAGTGAACAACAAGGGAGGGAAAGGCATTAGACCTAAGCAAGAACCCCAAAGGTCCACTAGACCATTAAGTTTCCCATTATTCCTTTGCCCATTTCCAAATCAAATAATCCAATTTGGGAAATGACAAATACAAGCCCATAGTGGTTGATCTACTCACCACTAAATAATGGAGATTTAATATGGAGGACAAAGATAGTCCTCTTGGCATGAGTTTGAATCCTACTTCATCTTGATCCATTTGTTTACTTTTGTTGGATAGCTTGTTTGTTTATGTGTTTATTGTTTTTTATCTTGGGCTTTATGACAATTTAATTTTGGTTGCCCTCCCTGGCCAATTATGAGTGGATAGACTTTGTGCCTTCTCATGATAGCTTGTGGTGGCCATCTCTCAACACATTTTTGTAAAGTTCATGTTTTTTTATATATTAAATGAAAACATGAATCATTTTATAAACATAAAAAAAAAAACAGTTCACCCATAAAAAAATCCCAACTTGGTGCCTCATACATTTTCTCAATCCAACTTCTGGATAAAAAAATCCCAACTTGGTGCCTTGTACATTTTCTCAATAACTAATTATACAAGCGTTGTTGGTTTTTTCTAGGCTTTAACATGTGAAAAACCTCCCCAAGGTTGTATACCACTATAATTTTAACCTTGAGATAAACCAATAGGTTTCTAGTAAATAACCATACCATTATGTCAATAATTTTATTAGCCTTTGTATGATCCTCTAAATCACATTATAGAAGGATCATTTAACAATTAAATGATTGATGTTGTCTATCATACTTCCTTTAAGAATTAATGTTGCCAGTTTAACTTTAATAAATAAATAAATTATTTCAATTTCTTAAACTTTTATCATCATTGCCTTAAAATTTATTAAAGTTCAAAAATTGGATCCATGTTATCTATCGCACACTTATTATACCTATCGATAGGCAGTGTGGCAGTGTATAATAGTGATCGATTTGCGTTGAATGGCAAATACTTGCTGCGTTGACCAAAACATTTTGCTCATTTTTCAAACTCTTACATTATAGATTGAAATTTTTCTTTTTCTTTCTTTTTAGGCTATTTATTTTACATTTCATTGGTTGCCTTTTCACTTTCTTTGACCGTTTTAATTTGCATCTCACTTTCTGTATTTTAATCAAAGTTTCCATTTTTCATGATTTCATGCGATCATATTAGCGAAATTTTTTCTTCCACTATATGTCACCCGTTATTGCCTGGGTGACTATGGGTGACTACGAAATGATATGTTTCTTGAAAGAGCATTGAATTAACATTTAATACAATGTCTTTGAGTCTCTGCCTCCAACTCCATTGCTTCTGCTTCCAATGCATCGCTTCCAACTCCACTGTCTTTGCTTCCAATGCACTGCCTCTGGACAATGTTTTTGCACCACCACTTCCTATGCACAACGTCTTTGCACCGCCTTCATGCCTCTAGGCAATGCTTAAAAATTTCTCTCCATGCTTTTCATTGTTTAATGTTTTCCATTGTTTTAGTGTTGGGGAACATAGTAAGTTGCAGAACTTAGTAAGTTGCAGGAGTAAACGAGGAAGAACAAGTTGCACTGCTTCAACCAAGCCGTGCTGCTTCAACTATTGGCTCCGTTGAACCATTATCTCGAGTTGCATCTGCATCATGTGTTGCAGTCTATGCTCATAATTCCTCCCACAACCTGCAACAATTTATTCCTCCTGCACAAGTAAAGGTAATATATTCCAAGCCCTGTACAAGTAAAAGTAATATATTCAAAGCATGAATTTTCATTATGCCATCAATATTGAATATTGTGTTCTTCCAATAAGCTTATATTTTCAAAATGTTATTTTGTATCATATCCGGTAGCTTCTTGGCATGGTATTGAAATCAAATCTTTCAATAGGAGCATGTCATGTATAATTGATGCATTAGCAAAAAACATTATGAAATTGCAGATCCTTCATTATCGAGATATTTACTGTATATGTGAAACTAACAACGTAAAAACACCGTATATGTGAAATCAACAATGTAAAAACTGCACGGATAAATAACGTTTATATGCTTTATGTCCTTCACTATCTAATATAGCAGTAACATGCTAACCGTATGAATTGCCTTATGTTTTATAATCCTACTGCTATATGTAAAAACTACATGAAAATACACATCTACTTAAAATGGATAGCTAGTTAAGTAACTAGCAACAACCACATTTTTAAATGTGATTGATATTCGTCAATCAACGTATATCAACAATGACCACACATTTAAAAGTGGTTGATATTCGTCGATTAAAGAATATCAACCACATTTAAAAATGTGGTTGTTGCTAATAGACAATCCACCTTAACCAAGAAATAACGAAATTAAATTTTAATAAAAATGTTATTTTGAAATAAAAATGAAAAGAAATGCATATTAAGTTTAAAAAAATACTAACATATATTAAAATAAATTAAAGTAAATTAAATAATATTAAAATAAATTAAATTAAAAAAAAAAGTAAAATAAAAAAATAGAATAAAAGTAAAGTAAAGTAAAAATAAATTAAACTAAATTATTAAACTAAAGTAAATAAAAGTAAAGTAAATATAGTAAAATGAAAGTAAATTAAAATAGAAAAAAAATAAATTAAATTAAATAAAGTAAAGTAAATAAAATAACAAATTTAAATAAAAGTAAAATAAATTAAATAAAAGTAAAAAAATAAATTAAATAAATAATAAAATAAAGAAATTAAATAGAATAAAAATTTAAATTAAAGAAATTAAATAAAATAAAGTAAAAATAAAGTAAACTAAACTAAATTAAATTAAATAAATAATTTAAATAAATAAAATTAAAGTAAAAAATTATAAAAAAAAACTTTTTAAACGATTCATTTTTAATATTAAATTAAATAAATAAATTTAAAATGTTAATATCAACAACTTTTAAATGTTAATTTAAAAGTTAATTTCTTTTTAAATGTGGTTAATTTAATATATTTTAATTTAATACTAAATATTTTTAAATTAAATTGATTGCAATGTTTGATTTACCATGTTTACATTGTATGGTTTTTTATGGTTGACTTTGGTATACATTGTTTGGTTAACCGAAGAGTTACTACGTTAGGGTTCATCCACAAGCATAATGGATTTATTGGATAAGCGACCAGTACGAATAGAGAAAATATCAAATGTGAAAAGACGTTCAGCTCCAAAAATGAGAGAGTGCATCTCTATCCACATTGGCCAAGTCAGAAACGCTTGCTCAATGATCTGCCTCGATCATGGCATTTAGGTACTTTTATTATTATTATTTTATTATTAAAACAAATCACTTATTAATGAAAACATAGGAAAAATAATATAAGTAAATAGATAATAAATAAATAAAAACTAAATAATTATGGTTGACCTTAATCCATAGTTGACACTCAACCAAGGTAGACTTTGAACCATGGTTGACCATTGTTTAGGCATGGTTGAATTTAGTGCTTCATGGTTGACATAACCAAAAGAACATTGATGTTGACCATGGTTGACATGAGTAGGAGAACATGGCCAACCATTTTTTGACCATATTACGAAACCATATTAAGAAGTTAATCCATAGTTGAGTCTGAAGTAAGGATAACTTCAATCCATGGTTGACACCAAACCATAAATGAATTCAATCAAATGTTGACTTCAAACCATGGTTGAATTCATTCCATAGTTGACTAAAATATGAGTTTGACTTCCATGGTTCACTTCAACCAATGGTTGACTTCAATCCAAGGTTAACTTCAATCCATGGTTGAATTCAATCCAAGGATAGGTTGAATCCAAAGTTGACTTCAATCCATGGTTGAATTCAACTTGAATCCATGGTTGACTTTAGTACTCGGTTGACTTCAATACATAGTTGACTTCAATCCATAGTTGACTTCAACCCATAGCTTTTGTTTAAACATAGTCGAATTCAATCCATGGTTGACTTCATTACTTGCTTGAATTCAACCATAGTTGACTTCAACCCATAGTTTTTGTTTAAACATAGTTGAATTCAATCCATGGTTGACTTCATTCCAAGGTTGACTTTATTACTTGCTTGAATTCAACCCATAGTCGACTTCCACCTGTTTTCGTTTAAATATAGTTGAATTCAATCCATGGTTGCCTTCAATCCAAGGTTGACTCTTAAGCAAGGATGGTTTCAATCCAATGGGGCGAATTTGATCCAAGTTTGAATTCAATCAATATTTCAATTCAATCCAAAGTTGACTTCAACAATCGAAGGTTGTCTTAAAGGTTAACCATCCTCCAATGGTTGACTTTAGTGCATTAATAATACCAACATTAATGATTCAATCAGTGGTTGAATTCAATCCATGTTTGACTTCAATTCATAGTTGAATTTTAAGTAAGGTTGAATCCAATCCATGGTTGAGTTTTAAGCAAGGTTAACTTTAATCCAAGATTAAACTCAATTTATAGTTGACCTCAATATAATGGTTGACTTCAACCAAGGTTGACTACAATCCTTGGTTGACTACTATGGTCAAACATGATTGACTATGTTTAACTATGTTTGCCTATGGTTGAGTTTGGTTGACTAGTTGACTATGGTTATCTATTGTTGACCATGGTTGACTTGTTTGGCCGAAATTGACTTTTCATCGACATTGTTTAACTTTTGACTCTCATTGAATGTGGTTAACTTTGGTAAATAATGGTTGACTTTGGTTGGTTTTACTTGATTATGGTTTACTGTGGTTGACTATGAGTGGATGTAGTTGACTTTGGTTGAATAATTGAGTATGGTTGACTTTGGTATACAATTTTTGGTTGACCATGTTTACATTGTTTGCTTTGATTGACTTTGGCCCTAACATTGTTTGGTTCACTGTGTTTACATTGTTTGCTTTGTTTGGTTAACCATGGTTTACTTTGGTTTACATTGTTTGGTTTACCATGGTTGACTTTGGTTGACATTGATTAACTTTGGTTGTCTGGGTGTGGTTGAGTTTGTTTGACTTTCGTTGACTTTGGTTGTTTAGGCATAATTGAATTTGGTTGTTTTGGATGACTTTGGTTGTTTGGGCATGGTTGAATTTGGTTGTTTAGGCACGGTTGACTTTGGATAAATTTGGTTATTTGTGCATGGTTGTTTATATATCATTTACAATGTTTGATTGTCCATGTGTACATTGTATGGTTTGTTAAGGTTGACTTTGGTATACGTTGTTTGGTTTACCATGTTAACATTGTTTACTTTTATTGACTCTCGCCCTTAAATTATTTGCTTGACTATGGTTGACATTGTTAGGTTGACCATGTTAACATTGTTTACTTTTATTGACTCTTGCCCTTAAATTATTTGCTTGACTATGGTTGACATTATTAGGTTGACCATGTTTACATTGTTTACTTTATTTGGTTAACCATCGTTGACTTTGGTTTACAATGGTTGGTTAACCATGTTTGACTTTGGTCAACCTTAGTTGTTTGGTTGACTCTACTTCTTTTGGTTGACTTTGATTAAATTTGGTTGTTTGGGAATGGTTAACTTGGTTGACTTTGGTTGACTTTTGGCATGGTTTCCTCTGATGAATTTTCTTGTTTGGGCATGGTTTCCTTTGGATGACTTTCGTTGTTTGGGCATGGTTGACTTTGGTTGACTTGAGTTTACACTATTTTTATGAATTTGGTTTACATTGTTTAGTTGACCATGGTTTATTATATTTAACCACAGTTTACATTGTTTGAGAATGGTTGACTTTGGTTTAGTTTGGAATAATTTGGTTGTTTGGGCATGGTTGACTATTATTTGCATCATGGTAGACTATGATTGACTCTAAAACATGGCTAACCATTGTTTGCATGTGGTTGACTTTAAGCTATGTTTAACCATAGTTGACCATGGTTGACTTTGATTTTGATTGTTTGGTTTGATCGACATGGTTGAGTTTTTTTAATATGGTTTGATTGTTTATGTTAATATCATATGGTTTACTATGGTTGACTTGTGCACTTGATTATGGGTGACACAAGAGTTGATTTTAAAATCATATCGTTAATTATAATTCCACTATTATTTTCTCATGGTAGACTTTGGCTGACATAAGGGTTGACTTTAAAATCATATGGTCGATTATAATTCCACTATGGTTGACCTTGGTTGGCCATGGTTGACTATGGTTGGATTTAGTAGGCTATGCTTGACGACATTTGACTATGGGTGACTATGATTGACTAATTAGCTATGGTTGACTATGGCTAACCATGGTTGATGATGGTTGGCTATGGATGACCATGGTTGACTATGGATGATGGTAGTTGGGCATGGTTGACTTTGGTTGACTTTGATGGATATTAATATCAACTAGTTTACTATAATTGAATTGTTCACTTGACTATGGGTGACACAAGTGTTGACTTTAAAATCATATGGTGAATTATAATTCCACTATTGTTTGCCTATGGCTCACTTTGGTTGACATAAGGGTTGACTTTAAAATCACATGGTTGATTATAATTCCACTATGGTTGACTTTGGTTGAATATGGTTGACTATGATTAATCATGGTATGGTCAATTATGGTTGAATTTGTTTGACTGTAGTTGACTTTGGTTAACTTTGGTTGACGATGGTTGACTTTGGTCTGCCATGGTTGGTTATGCTCAACTATGGTTGACTTTGTTTGAATATGGTTTACTTTGGTTAACTTTGGTTGAACATGGTTGACTATGGCTAACCTCGATTTACGATTATTAACTAATGATTAACCTTATTTGATTTTTGACTATTGTTGACTTGGTTTACCATGGTTGACTTTATTTGGCCTTAACTAACTATTGGTTAACCTTGTTTGACTTTGGTTGGTTATGGTTGACTATGGTAGACTTTGGATGACTATGGTTTACTTTGTTTAACCGTGGTTGGATTTGTTTTCCTTTAGTTGATGTTTATCATGGTTGAATTATGTTGACATTTATATGGTTAGCTTATGTTGAGTATGGTTGATCATTGTTGTTCATGATTAACTATCGTTGTTCATGGTTGACCACTGATGTTCATGGCTAACTATTGTCAACTATGGTTGTTGAGGGTTGTTGACTTTGGTTGAGTATGGTTATTCTTTCCTGACAATGGTTAACCACGGTTATTCATGCTTAACTGTGGTTAACCATAGTTTTCCATGGTTAAATATGGTTGACAATGGGAGACAATGGTTGACAATGGTAGACAATGGTGGATCATGGTTGACCATAGTTGGATATTATTATTATTATTAACCAACCATGGTCAACCACAGTCAATCATAGTAAACCATGGTCAACCATATGGTTGATTTAGGTTGATCTTGGTTGACTATCGATGACCATGGTTTACTATGGTCTACCATGGTTGACTTTGGTTTCCCATGGTTAAGCATGCTTGACTATGGTTGACTTTGGTTGGCCATGGTTGGCTATGGTTAACTTTGGTTGGCCATTGTTGAACATTATTGACTATGGTTAGCTTTAGTTGGCCATGGTTGACCACGATTGACTATGGTTGTCTTTGGCTGAATATTGTTGACTTTGGTTGACTATGGTTAACAACAGTTAACTGTGGTTGACTAATTCACTATGGTCAGCTACAGTTTTCCATGGTTGACTATGGTTTTCCACGGTTGACCATGGTTGAATTTGGTTGTCTTTGGTTAACCATTGTTGATTATGGTTAACCTAGTGTGGCCATTATTTACTTTTAGTTGACCATGGTTAACTATGGTGAAATATGGTTCAATATGGTTGACTATGGTTGACCATGGTTGCTACCATGGTTGAATTTGGTTGACCATGGTTGGATATGGTTGGCAAAGGTTTACGTTGTTTAACTATGGTTAACTTTGTTTGATTATGGATGACTATGGTTGACCATGCTTGACCATGTTCGACTATGGTTGAATTTGGTTGGCCATAAGTGACTTTGGTTGACTATGGTTGACCATGTTTGAGTATGGTTGACTTTGTTTAACTATTGTTGACTTTGGATGACTAATTGACTATGATTGACTATAATTTCTCACTTTGTTTTGTTGTAATTGCCTATTTGACCATGGTCAAGCATAGTTGGCCACAATTAATAATAATAATAATAATATTATTATTATTATTATTATTATTATTATTATTACTACTAACCAACTATGGTTAACCATGGGAAACCATGCTGACTATGGTTAATTTCTTTATGTTTTTGTTTATTTATTTATTTTATTAACTAATAATTTTTAATAAAATAATAAGTAATAATATTTAATATTTAAATAAGTATTTATATCTAATAAATAAATTTTAATATTTTTATGATAAATATTTAAATTTATTTATTAGAAATAAATAAATAATTTTCATTTAAATAAATATAATAATATTAATAAATATATAATATTAATTATTATAAAATTATAATTAATATTTAATAATATTAATTCACAATGTGGTTGATATTCACACATTTGTGTATATCAAGCATGGCCACACATTTAAAAGTGATTGATATATTAAAATTATGGTTGTTGCTAGTATTATTGTTATTAATTTCATCATTATCATTATCATTATGATTATCATTGTTATTGTTGTTATATAACATTAATAATGTTGATAATAATGTTATAAATGTTATTATCAAGGCTAATATAAGTATTAATGTTAATGTTCAAGGTTTTGTTAGATTGTCATAATTGTAAATGGATGTCTCAATGTAAATTTGAATTACTTTTACCATAATTTAAATTGATATAATTTAAATAAACATACACAAATTGTATAATGTTTATTTATATTTTATAATTTACGATTTTGAAAATGATATATATATATATATAATCTTTTTTCTACATTATGTTAGGTATTAAATATGAACTGAAAATTGATATTTTTTAATATTGTTAAACTAAATAGTTTAAATACTTTAGTAGTGTATATAATCCATATTGAAATGTAGTATTTTACATTTTTATTATAATTTAAATGTTATATTAAATATTGCAATATAAATTTGAATTATTTTTAATATTTATATTTTTGTTCTTATAACATTTATATAATATTTTTATTAATCTTCTCATTAATATATATGAATGGATAACATTTTTTTCACCTTAAATAATGTCATAGATTAATGTATTTATTATTTAAAAATACAGTTATGCTATATATAATGGTAAGTTTTAATTTTAACATTTACCATTTTCTATGTCATAACTTTCTATTAAGTAAAGCTAAACACATTTATATTAAAAATTTTCATTTCTTTGTCATTTTCTATTAAACAAAGCTAAACACATTTATAATAAATTCTTTCATTTCATTGTCAATATAAATAACATATGCGTTTTTTAATTTCATACTATTTATTACATGTGTTTTTCTAACTTCATAATATTTATTTTTTAAAATTATAAATGTCTTGAGATTCAGAGTTTATGGAATTTTAAACTTATTAAAATAATCAAATTAAATATTTATTTTTATTTATATTTATATATTTTTAATTTAATATATTAAGTATTAAATCATTACTAAAATTTAATAGCATACATCAATTATATATATATATATATATATACATATATTCTTTTTATATAAAAACATAAAATTAAAAAAAAACATAAAATTAAAAAGTATAGTATGTTATAAAGATTTTTAAAACTTTTTATTTAAAATCATTCATCGTAAAAACCAATTTCAACATATATTTAAAGAAATTTATGTTTTTGAATAAACTTATATTTATTGTTTTTGAGGAAACATAAATAAATATAAGTTCAAACATTTAAAAAATAATAAAAAGTACGTTTTTTAAAACAATAAATATAAGTTAAAACATTTTAAAAAAACAATTAAACATGGAGTTTTAAATGTTCACGAAGCTCTTAAAACATCGCTCCACATCAAATCTACAAGTCTCATTGTGAAAAAGTAATTCATATTAAAGCATCGCTCCACATCAAATCTACAAGTCTCATTGTTCTCGAAGCTCTTAAAACATCGTTCTACATCAAATCTACAGGTATCATTGTGAAAAAGTAATTCATATTAAGACGATCATCAATAGGTAGAATATTTCAGTGGTCTTTTGTCTACGCAATTACATTTGATTGTTAAGAGCTACTAAAATCACAAGGGCTTCCATCCTGGCTTGCAACAATAATATTGCTGGTTGGAATTCATGGAATATTGGTCGGATATGGGATCAAACCAATCATAAAACTTGAGTTGCATTGAGCCATACAAAAGCTTGTTGAGCACAGTGATGCCCATATGATCGTGGAGTGGAATTGTTGTAGATAAAAAATTATTAGTCGATTGATAAGAAGAAAAGAATCAACTATATCTAATCTTTGGCAGTAGTGAAGGCCCAAATCCATTTTTAGATATATCTAATTTATTTCCAGTATTGCGTCTTAGTCAAGGCCCAAATCCACGGATTTTACTGTGTCTGCAATACAATTTTAATTTTAATGAATATTTCCACTATTTGAACAGGAAAATAAAAATAAAAAAATTATAGCAATCAAGTCTTGAGAGTTCAATACTCCTGAAAATAAATATTTTCTAAATTTTCAAAGTTAAAAACAAAATACTTTGTGCTACAATGAATGATGCCACTGAATTTGCCTGTATTAGATTATGGCTTGGATTTTTTTTACTACCTAATTAAATATAATTCAATACACTATGTATAAAATCCCTGCTCTCGTCTATCAGATCCGCTTCTAATGGGCTCATGGCGCTTTGGCATGATGGTTATTAGGCTCTTTGCTTCCTTCCTCCAACCAAGATGGGGTCCGACCCTGCACGCTGCAATGCTATGGAAACTCCAGCGGCCCAAGAATATAGAGCACGACCATGGTGAATATAGAGTGGGTTTTACAGACGACCATGGTGATTACCTGTCTCACAGTACATTCCTTAGTGAAATGGAGCATCGCATGAAGGGCGCTTCCCCTCACCCTCGGTGAAGTCGGTTGAAACGCCTTGTTGATACATGGCATTCAAATTACAATTCACGCCTGAAACGCACTCCTCATGGGTAAAAGTGAAATGACCAGATACAGTGGAGCCGTGAAAATTGAAACGAATTGATACAGTGGAGGTGACGGAGAAAACTGAAACGGCCATCCAGAGATGCATGGAAAACTTAATCGATGAGGAGTAAAATTTAATCATAAACGGGAAAAATTTAATCAATAGAATTGGAAAATTTTAATCAGTAAATGGGAAAAATTTAATCAATAAAATTGGAAGGTAGACCCTGCACTCGGGTTAGCCCTCAAGATCCTATGAAATACTTCTTGAAAATTATGTTTATTGTATATTTTGAATTGATTAATAGAAATAAGTTGTCAAAAGACACAGTCTATTTCAAGGTCGTGAAAAAATTCCATATGCAGAAGAGGTCGGATTTTAACTTATGCACCAGAACTCACCTTGTTCAATACTTTTAACAGAGTAATGTAACCCGATATAACATTAATCTTTCATAATATTTACTCATTCAAATTGGGCTGTAGATTTAAATGAGTACAGATCCACATTAATATTCAAGTAGAGATATCACAGGCCATCTATTGGATGACTATAAAATAGGTAGGGCCAACGACTTTTCAGATGGAACGGTGGAAGCTACATTGCAATCATAAAAAGATTTATGTTGTGCAAGAATCGATTACTGAATTACAATACCATTGAAAGTATCTTCAAGAAATAATAAGAAATTGCTGTGAGCGTCAATTTCATTGAAAATTCTAATACTGTTCCATAATCACAAAATTGCTAAGCTAATCTATGAAAAATTATCTTCAGAAAATAAGAATTTGGGAAATCAGCCTGCTTTTCATTGGCAATTCGTAAAAAATTACGAATATGCAGGAAAAGCTTCTCGAAAGACACCTAGTTGGTTTCATATTTTCAATTCAATCCAAGAAACCTCAGATGCATATGAATCCAAGAGATAAATATGCTGCCGATCAAATAAACAATACATAATGCAAGCCGAATTACAAACCAGACATGAACATTATAGGAACTCTTCAAAGTGCTAGAATCAACAATTGAGTATGGGGAGCGTTAGCGAAGGGGAGCGTTAGCGAAGTGTGCAACTTAGCTGCAACAAATTGATGGTTAATTGTTGTGCTTTAACACATACGATGCTGCACTCGATCCAATAGTCTATGTCAGGTGTTTATGCACTCGATTCAGGTGGCGATCCACTCAATGCCGGTACTCAAGCCAAGTTTTGATACACTCAATGAATGGTTGTGATTCACTTTATGCCAGGTTTCAATGACAAGCGTTGATCCCTGGATGGACGGATCTCGATTAACGTACTGCATAGCGAGCGATGGATTCAAATTATCGATAGCGCTAGCCAGTATGGATTTATGATTCCTTGTTTTATTTTTGGATTTATCGATAGCGCTAGCCAGTATGGATTTATGATTCAACTTTAACAATGTTGCACGAGTTTCCAGAACACCTTAAAAAATCTCCCCAAAAATTTTGTTTCGTCATATCTTATTCCTTTTCAGCTAGATCGGTTATCACTTAATTCCCTTCTTCCATTAACAGAAATAAAGTGCAGGCACAAAGCTATTTGATCTTCGTATTAATGGTGATCTCAATATCAACATTTATTCAAATGACCATTATTAGATTAAGTTAATCTAATTAGGCAGTGGCATGATCACCATAATGTACAGTGTAATCCACAATCGGCAGCTAGAGTGGTAGCTGAGAACAATGGTGACGTGTGGCTTAAGAATTTTGAAGTGATATGACTGCTATTTCTATGTATTTTCAGAGTAACAGTTGAGAATAATATAAAAACAACAGTTTTTATGGGCGATCTGGGTAGTCTAAAATGGCCCAAAACCCCTAGGGGCATAGTTCCATGGCATAGTTCCGTAGTAAATGGGGTGGAACTACCATTCCGCGGGTTTTTATAACTGGATCTAGAAAACAAATCACCCAAAAAACAAACAAATAACCAAACAAACAAATAACCAGAAAAACAAGACAATTTGAATACTAATTATTCTGTGCCTTAAAAGAACCAATCACATCATAAAAATGATATACTTTGTATTTTCCGTTGATTGTTTTCAAGTAACATTTATCCTGCTCTCACATCATAAAAATGATATACTTTATGTATTTTCAGTTGTACTTTATGTATTTTCAGTTGATTGTTATCAGGTAACATTTATCCTATTCTCTCAACCTTTAGTAGCGTCATATAATGAGATCCTTCACTTTTTGTATTGTATCCACAAGTCACACCAAACATATCATATCAAATACTAAATATAGCAAAAACATATTCAAATTTTATATGCATTTATTGATATATCATATCAAATAGTAAATATAGCAAAAACATATGCAAATTTTAATTGCATTTATGCATAACATAACCAGGTATTGGCTACCATGTAGCTTGTTAATCTATTGAAATTAAGATATATGTGAGTAAGAAATTAGGATATATATGCACAAGAAATTAGACCTAACTTGTACCAATGTATTAATGAATGTATTAATGTTAAGGAAACTTGTCATTTTCTATAACTATAATTTTATAATTTTTTAAATGTTATTTTAATATTTAAATATAATGAAAATAAAAATATTAAATTTAGGTTTTTACATAAATTTGAAAATAATTAAATTATAAAATCTAAAATAAAATAAAATTAACAAATTTATTATAAATTTTATCTCTATAAATTGAAAAATAATTAAGTTATAAAATCTAAAATAAACAAATTTATTCTAATTTTTATCTCTATCCAAATGTTAAATTGTGAAATGTGAAGAGTAAGTAACTTATAACAATAAAATAAAATGATGTCTAAAGGCATTTTTTATTTTTAATAGACTTACAATTTTTTTACTTTTAAAATGTTGATAATTAATATTAATTACAAAATGAAGTAATTTATAGAATGTAATAAATAACATAATAAATTTAATAAAAACAAAACAAAACATTTTCGTTTTAAAATTCATTTATCCTATAAATGTAATATATATAAATATATGATTAATAATATTAATAAATATAAAATTATGAAAAAATAATTATTTTCATTTCATTAATAAATAATTATTTTTTCTTCATAAAAAAATAAATAAAATAAATTTTAAAACCTCGGCAATTAACGGGCGGTAACCTCGGAAATTAACTGAGAGTCGAAACTCCAAACTGTCTTACTAGCAATCGGTTCGTATTCCTATCTCTGTGAGTAAATAATAGATGGTCGGTTCACTAAACCATAGTGCAGAGTCGCAGACTAAACAAGAGTTGCTTTTTTTTACGAAGATCGATATCCACTAAAAATGTGTTGGATAGAATAATGTCTATGACTATAATATATCATTGTTAATCCTTAAATATAAACGGATTCGAGATAACTAGCAATTGGGGTGAAAACTATGTAACTATAGTATGATGAATCTTAGGATTTCATAGTTATTCATGTATTCCTTTTTATGAAAATTATATTAAAAATCTTTCAAAGCATAAAATATGATTGAAAAGAAACTAGAAGTTACCATGTACATGGTCATAGCGGCCATATAGATTACATATTTTATATATTTAATGAAAAGAAATATCATATATATAGATATATATATATATTATTTTTTTCAAAGAAAAAAATTGTATTTCTTCATTCATAATAAAAGCGGGAGAATACATTATACACATGCATTTTTGCAGGATTTATACCATTCCTTTCTGTAGTTAGCTTATTCTTACCTTCTTCCAGCTTGAGCCCTTTTTTTGTTCTTTTGAGTAAAAATAATTTTAGCGAAAGTAGTGACTAGAATTTCCAGGTTCGAATTTATAGTTTTCAACCCAAAATTTTTTATCTTATTTTCCTTCTTCATATGGCTTATATATATCATTTTAAAGGAAAAAAGTTTTATTGAAGTTAGTATGATATGTTTAGGGAAAATTATTATGGCTATAAAAAAAAAAGCGTTAAAACGACATGAATATACATATGTATTACGAAAGCATTGCAGTTGTGTGATCACTCTCTTGAACCAAAACAAAAATGAATTATGATAGAATGTTAAACTACAATAGTTTAATGAAAATTTTAATTTTTTTTGTAATTAAATAGTAAAGTCCATCGAAGGACAAATCTAAACAGTCCACCCCAATTACTTTTAACTGGACTGGTATTAACTATCCTCGTCAGTGGGAAGTTAAATACACTGCGCTGAGAAATAATGAAAGGTTAATTGGTTCTTTGCATACACAGCCTCTTACATTTGATGCCTCAACCAGTTCCTTCAGAGTCCCTGATGAATATCCTACTCCCAGATCTAAGCCTCCTCTAATTCGTTCTACTTCTGTTTCCTCTTACAATAATGCTAGGCGACAAGCCGAAGCCAATTCTGTGAATACCTCCTCTTCTGCTAGCCAACCATCCTATTCAGGATTGTTTGATTCCGAACACCGTGGCCAACATGTTGAGTGTCAAGCATGTAAAAAGATTATACAACGACTCCAACACCAGAAGAAGCAAGACTTTCCTTCTCTAGGAATGTTCTCCCTACCAAGAAGTGGTACTGGTATGGAAGTTGTTCATACCGGAAATAGGTCTTACATCCCAGGAAGAAACCTACCTGAGACTCATTTCCGTCAATTCACTCCAGATGGCCAAACAAAAAGAGAAACTCTTAAGGCTACAAATCAAAGAGAAGCAACAAAGTTTGAAGAAGCTTGTGAAAGAGATAGAAGAATTGAAAGATATGGTTAAAATTGTGGTCTTAGAAAAGGATCAATCTTCTGATGATGATCTTTCAAAGCATTTAGAACAAGCCATGGAAAATCCTGAAAAGAAAGAAGAGTCATCGTCTTCGACTCCTCCTCACTCACCTTCCTCACCTCAGTCTCAACTTCCAAGTTTGTTAGGGTCATTTCAAGGTCCTAAATTGTTTATTCGAATTACCTTTTGTCCACCTGAATATAAACCATATACTCTGCATTGTATGATAGATTCTGTTTGTCAATTCAACCTTGCCAAAGGTTCTGCAATTCCTACTTTCTATTGGGAAAAAAGCAAAGATTATGGTTCAGCCATAGAAGGTACTCCAGTTTCCCTTTCTGGTAAAGTTGAAAATTTCCCTGTACAGATTTCAAATAAGTCTAATTCTTTGTCGTTGTATAGATTGGATAGTTTAAAAGAAGACTGTGTCATAGGTTCTGAATTTCTTCAAAGAGTCAGTCCGTTTTCAATTGATACAGCCAAAATGTTATTTTCTTGCACTATAGACTCCCAGGTTGTTATCTGTCCATTAACTTTTGACCCTGTATATAAGTGTAAATCTTCAGTTGAGTCTGTTCATGTCAAACCTCCCAGCCATGCTAATCTGCACAAAATGGAACACTGCATTTCCTATGCAGAAAGTCATAAAGAAAAAGCTCTTGCAAAAATCATTGAACAGCTGGTTAATGATTGTTGTTCTGAGAGTCTGAATTCTTTTTGGACCAAAGAAAAATATTTTGTTTCCTTGCCATTTGACCCACTCCAAAAGATTAATCCAATGAAAGCTTCTGCTAGGATTATGTCTCCTTCAGAAAGAGAATTTTGTGCCAAGGAAATCAAAGAGCTGTTGCAGAAAGGTTTGATAGAGCCGTCAAAAATCCCATGGGCATGTAGAGCATTTGTTGTCAATAAACACTATGAACAAAAGAGAGGAAAACCAAGGTTAGTGGTTAATTATAAGCCTCTCAATCCATTCCTGCAAAAGGTAAGATATCCCAAATGGACATTAGCATGATAAAATATATTAAAAGGGGGCTAAATAAATATTTATAATAGAAACATAAGGTGTCACTTGGTCATGAGGGCACATTAGTGATGTGGGACCCACACAAAGCAAGATCCTCCATGCCACATGGCATCCTACTCTCACCCATTTGAATCCAAGGTGGATTCTAATGTTCTTGGGGGAGTTGGAAGGGTAACTCCCATGGAAGAGGAAGAGGAATCTTAGAGGTATTGAGACACTTGGGCTAGATTCCCTAGCTTCTATGACAACAATGATGAAGATGATATGACACTTATGACAAGAATCAGACCTGATTGCTGACCTCTGACCTATATGACATGTCAGGGCTAAAAATAGCCTCCAAGAGGCCGCACAAGGGAGTTATGGCAGCTAAGATGCTTCCTCATTCGAATTGATGGAAGAAGGAGACTAGGAATTGTTGGACAAGTGGCACTCATTGGAATCTCTCCCCAACTTGAGTTGGCATGAATATTTTGGAAGAAATTCGAACCATCGAGGACTTGGAAGGCTCATAAAAGACAATAAAAAGAAAGGAGATGGGATTTTGATCATTTCTCATTTTTGCAAATTGGAGAGCATAGCTTGTCCATGCAAGTTGGATGTTTATTCTACATGCCTTAGTACCAATTTCGAGGGCGCAAGATTCCCATCCTAATTGGCAATTAGAGAGGCCATTCAGACCTTTCATTTGGAGCTACATGAAGTCATTTGTTGCAGGTTGAAGCTACAGGGCTGCTCATGACCATTTCTTCTTCAACTTGTTCTCACAACTCTCTCACATTTCTCTTCATATTCTTTCTCTTGGAGGAAGGGCGCACATAGTGAGATGCTGATCTGTTTGGGGGAGTCCAAGGGACCCAATTTATTTGTAAAATGATGTCTATCCTATGTATTTGATGCTCAGATAAACCTTATATTCAAACTCCAAGTGGAACTATGTAAAACTGCCAAACTATGTATGAATGGTGCCATTTTCCCTTATTTCTTGTTGTAAGAGCTTGAAGTTGTTTGGAATCGAAGTGTTTCAGTCAATCACTGTTATTTTATTCTTGTATGGAGAGCCATTAATGTACTGAAGAAGTTTCATACACATTATAAAACTCCTTGGAACCTTTCTCTCAAATTTCATAGCAAGTTGTAGTGTTTTTCTATCATTCCCCCCTATGTGAAGACATGTCTACAAATATCTAATTTATGGGAGTTTCAACAGCCTTTAGGAACTCATTAATGATGAATTTGGGTGCCCATTTAAGTCATATAACTAATCCATGTCTCTGTTTTGAAATTTGGGAGGTTCGTACTACATTTGGGAAGCCATTAGTGACCTTTACCCTTGAGGGTTTGAACCTCGAAATTACTAGTAAAATTACCCAATTTCTCCTGAAGTTAAATAAATGTTGTAGAAGTCTTTTGAGAGTGTCCAAGCACCCATCAGCTTCATTTTTATGTCTTGATACCTTTCAAACACCTTCAGACCCAATTTGAAATCCTTAGGATCCATTTGGAAGCATTTGAGTCACCACTGGTTTAAGGGTCAAATTCGCCAAAAATTGCAATTTTTCCAATTTCCTAAAAAGGGACATTACAAGTGGTATCAGAGCATGGTCCTTACACCTGATTTTGGTGACCATTTTTGAGTTCAATAATTCATCCCCCACCCTTAGAAATGGAAATTGAAAGTACTTTTGGTGAAGAGGAAGAAGCGGGAGAAGAAGTGTACTCTTTTGAAACTATGACTAAGGATGAGAAAGGAACCTCGGAGATGGAGGAGAAAGAGGAGTTTAGGAAATTCATGAAACCATTGTTTGAGGACATGAAAAAGTAGATAATTCAAGGGTTCAAATTGATGGCTAGTCAAATTGGAAGCAAATTGGCATTAGGAGGCAACAGTAGTTCTCCTTTCGAGGAAAAGAAGGAAATTGGTGAAAGTTTTTTCTCAAAGACAGGGCCTCACAATCAACCCCATGGATTTCAGAGCTCAACAAGAGCTACCACACCTCATTTTCTTGATCCCAAAGAGCATCCTAACACCCAATATGGTATGCATGAAGTTCTAGCAGAATGGCAGCAGTTGAGTGAAGATTGTAGAAGGACCTTACCATTTGATCAATTCTTTACTGTCTCAAACAAGCTCAAAATGAAAGGAGGTAATAGAAATACTTTTCAAAATAAAGAATTGAATTATGCCATAGGTAAAATGCCCCTTCCTACCTTTGATGGCTCATCTCAAACTTCTGCAAATACTTGGATACAAAAGTTAGATGTGTATTTTCAGCTAAATCCAATGGTTGAAGAGGATGCTCTAAAAATGGCTATTTTGCATCTTGAGGAGAAGCCAATGCTTGGTGGTTCCATGGAATTAAAAATTTGGGACATTATTAGGTTACAACATATGAATAATTTGTTAACATGTTATTGGAAATATTTGAGCAAAAAGACCCCGAAATGCCTTTCAAGGAACTAACACAGTTGAAGCAAATTGGAACCCCTAATGAGTACATGGTGGAATTTAAAAAACTATCAGTTAAGGTGGCTGATATATCTATGGTTCGATTAGTATTTCTCTTTATTGAAGGTTTGGCCGAACCTTTGAAGGGTTTAGTTAAATCCCACAAAACTACTTCATTGAAAGATGCCATGAACTTGGCAAGAGATCTGCAAAATGTGCTACCCAAGACAAGTGTTGGGCCCTGGAATTGTCCATTTTTCCATCATTTATCGACATACCTTTCATCCATTTTCTTACCATTATTTCTCATTTATCATTCCATTTTTCATCCATTTGTTGTAGCTACGCATTGAACAGCATGCTACTTCCATTGATCTTTTAAGTGGTTAATAGTGATTATTTTCTTTTATCTTTGATGAATTAAAAGACTATTATGCATAATTTTACTAATGATGGTTTGTGGAGTGAGTTGTCATGTACAGGACGCTCATAGCCAGCTGTTACAGCCTTAACCAAAAACGCATGCCACATAAGAACACCTTGATTCGCATCTTGATTTGCGGGCCGATGGAAATGAATCTCAAAAATCCGAGATATGGGTTTTGTGCGTAACATCCTCATTTACCTGACTCGCGAGGAAATCGCCAAACAAAGCTACGGTTTGCGATATGCAGGTTGTTCTTCGAGAGGATATTTTCCAGATTTGGTGTTGCGGCCGGTTTCAAAGTTGCCAACAGTTACGGCCGTGTTCTAGCTGTTGCAGATCACAAGTTGGGGGTTCAGTTCTTCATTTCCAGGAGATAATTTTATGTATAAATATGTAATCCATCTCATTGAGAGGGAGGATATAGATTGATAGGGGAAGCATGATAGATTAGGCAGGATAGGAGATGGATGATAGGAGATGCAAGATAGGGGAGAACACAATGTTATGATGTAGGATTTGATCCAGATCTGTTGTAATTTTTCCATTATGATAATACATGCTGGCAGTTTCTTAATTCTGGAGTTGTAGACTCTCATTGTGGACTTCCAGATCTTCTCAGTGGAGGAAGGGACCTCTTCCCTGAGCAGATGCTGGTAGTGTTAATTGTAAGTGTGTTATTGTTTAGATCTGCTTATTATTTTGTTTATGCTTTCATTCATTAAGCTTATGATAGTTGTATGCTTTCATTCATTAGATCTGTCATAATCGTTGTGTTGATAATTCATTTGGTAAATCGTTGGCCAACATAACAATTCTTTAGATGTACGTAATCAGATCTTGTTTCATAGGAATAGATCTTGTTTGAAGTGTATTCGATTTACAGTTTGATTCATGAATAGGCTTAGGTTTGATTTCTTTTCAAGCAGATGTGATCTAGTTTACAAACAATTATGATTGCATACCAATAGATAACAATGTCAGGTAGAAATTGTACTCGCATATATTTTGCACGATAGCTTTGAAATAAAAGACTTCCTCGAGCTGATAATTTATGTTTAGCACTCTGCATGTTAAGGTTTTAATTAACTGGCATATAGTGAGCACGACATTTTGGCGCCGTTGCCGGGGAAGTTATCAACTGTGCAATAGTACATCTGACATTGTTTTGCAGATGCATTGTTAAAATAGGGCATGTAGGTTGCATGATTACATTTCAGTTTATTGAATTTATTTTGAGTGTTAATTTTCTGTCTTTACATTCAGTTTTATTTCATTTTCAATCTTGGCAGCATAAATCTTATCATTCCCCTTAGTGGTGTTGTAAGCACCACCCATTCTACTAACAAGTTGACAGGAACATTCGAAGGAGGAGCCTCAAGATAGCACCCAAAGAATCTAATGAAGAGATGGCAGGTGAAAAAGATGGAGAAGTTGTTACCTTCGAATTTCCCATCAGAAATTCGAGAGGAGTGGCACCAACGAAAAGAATTCCCCCACATGTTCTACCAAATTTTCACGATTTGGAAAACGAAGACCCTGATGTATTTTTATTTCAATTTGAAGTACTTTGTAGAGGATATGGTTATTGTGCTAATGATCAAAAGTTGAATGTATTTCCCCTTACTCTAAAAGGAACAACCCTTCGATGGTTCATGAGCCTCGGTGGGAATTGTATACAAACTTGGGAAGACATGAAACATGTGTTCTTGAAAAGGTACCAAGATTATTGTAGGGTCAATGAAGACATCTTCGAAATGACACAAGGAGAAGAAGAGAGTCTGGAGGAATACATAGAACGATTTCAATATAACCTCCAAAGATCCAAACAGAGGAAACTGGGGAAGGAAATCTTAAAAACACTTCTACTCAAGGGAATCCAAGCTGAATGTTTAGAAATATTGAATCTGATCGGAACAGGTAATGTATTTCAGTTAGCATATGATGATATTTGTGAGTTATGTAGAAGGTATTCAAGAGGAAACTTCAAGATTGGTAAGAATTCTAAGGAACTTTTATCTCTATTTTTGAAATCTGCTACAAAAACAAGAGTTTTACGAACTGAAATCAGCAATTTATTTGACATTTCTAAAGCTGATTTACAATTGGGTGTTTTGCAGGATAAGGAAAAGCAGGAAGAAATAAGAGAAGCAAGGGATTTCCATTTGGATAGTCTTGAAAGTTGTGGTATATGTGACTTGAATCACTCCACAGATCATTGTCCCTCCTTACCAAGGATGAAAGAAACATATCAAAGAGATTTGGGAGTTGCAGCCAACTCATTGCAACAGTCATGTCAACCATGGCCTACATCTATGGTTCAAAATTCTATCCCTCCATTTCCTTACTTTCATACTCAGTCATTGAATACTCTTCCACCATGGCAGCTGTTGCAGCCTCAATTTAACTCTTACCTACCTTACCCACAAGGTTGGAATGGCCTATTTTATGATCATATGGCTACTCTCCCTCATGCTGCAACACAAGTTGGTCCTTCAATATCAACCTCACAACTCAATCATCTACATCAGCCACATCTATATTCTCATCAAACTCCTTGGTATCCAACACAATTTCCTGTCCAATCCACCCTCCACCCTAACCATAATAAAGCATTACAGTATGCTTACAGTGCTGAACTGCAAAATGTTCCTACACTTCCCTCTTATTCTACCTCATCTACACCACTACAAAAAGGCTGTGCATTGTTGCAACAAATCCATACGAGGCCTGAACATGTTTTAGATCCAAGTTTTGCAGATGGAGTTTCTTCTAGTCCTCATAAGTAAGCAGACAAGATCAACAATACACACGTAATATTTGATGGAGAACAACCATTGGAACCAAAAGCATCATTCACATCATTAGATTCGGAAATCTTATGCATTGAGGAAGATCAGTTTAATAAGGATCTTCATGGTGTAACATCCATGAGCAATCAAGGGAACAAAGACTATATTGAAGCTTGGTTTCAATCTGTCATCGGTCTGCAGCATCATTTCATACTTCACCAATTCTTGGCACCATCATTTGAAGGGAAGTTGATCTCTCATATCCTAGAATTCATAAAGTTATATTTTTCTATTGGGAGTATGAGCATACTCGAGTCACTTTTTCGAAAATGGCTCCATTGGAAATATGCATACACTTAAACAACTTTTATATTTCCAAGTAGAATAGAGTAAGATAGAATATCAAAATAAAACCATGCTTTTGTTTGGCTTTTTATTTTTATTTTTGAATAAGTATGCTCTCTTCTTGCGCCTTGTTGCGATCTGGAAGATCAGAAAGTAGAAAGATGAGGAATGGGTATGAGATGTTTTCATGAATGCTTTGGAATTGTTGACTATTTGAACAAAAATGCTTAAGTAATTTTTGTCATCAATTTCCCAATTTGTCTCTATTTGTTACAAATAAAAATAAAAATATCATGAAAACAAAATTACAATAATTATGGAAAGTGAATGGACGATCCACAGGAAAATGAGCCCATGATTATGGAACACTTCAAGCTTGAAATTTGACATGAATTTGTTAGCTGCAACACCCAGTTGTGAGTGATTACTCTCAGCTACAACAATGAGCTACAACACTCACTGTGACAGGGAGCTGCAACACCCAGCTGTGACTGTGCTACAGGTAAAAATTTATAAGTTTGAGATATGTGTGTGTTGCACATCATGATATGTCTTTAGTTTTTATTTTCCATAAAAATTCACATGCTTTATTTCAACATTATGTCATTTTTTAAGAGTTGCAGCTGTAGCTGCAACAAACCGTGTAAGTCAATCTAGGTGCTCAATGCTTGAAATTTTTGATATGGATGTGTGTTATATTTAAATTTACATCATTAAAATCACTCACACCTATTTCGATCACTTTTTGTGGGTCAAATTTAATTTATTAAATTTTTGGTGACATTTTGGCTTGAAAATCTTACTGGAACACAGTCGGGACAGTCCATTTTTGGGAGACCAAATGAACTTATTTTTAAAACCTGTTTACATCCCAAGTATCCCTTTGAATCTAGTTTCCAAAACAATTTAAATTTTTATGATTGGGTGTCAAACGAAAATTTTATGGCCAAAATACTAACAGGGTGTAAGGCTGGCAACTTAAGAACAGAGCTGGGACAGTCAATTTTTGGATGCCTTATTGGACATATTTTGCAAACCTGTTTCACTGGTATATTCCCCTATGAATCTAGTTTATAATGCAATTTGAATCACTCCATTCCGATGTCGTACGCAAATTTTATGACCAAAATACCGACTGCCTATCACAAATCTGCATTCCTAAAAACTCTATTTTCTAGATTGTTCATTGGCTTATTTGACTCATCAATTCTTGTTGGATTCAAAACCTGTTTCTATTGGAGATACCTACATGAATCTACTTTCATCTCCAATTGGAATCACATCAATCCGTTATCAAACGAAAAAGTTAAGCCTAAAACCGTGACTGTTGGTCTAGTCCAGAATTCGAAAAGACACCTTGTCATGCAGGCTGTTAATGAGTGATTTGGAAGATCATTGCATAGAATTTTAAAAACCTGTTTCTAATGGAAATATACCTATGAATTTACTTTCATTTGGCTTTGTAATCACTCAATTTGGACAAGGAACGAAGAAGCTATGATTAGAATACCGTTGGTGAGTCTAGATAGACATTGCTCTCCTACAGGTATAAAATGGATTTTGCTTTGTTCATTTTTCTCTGGATTTGTTTTATAAGTGATTGATTGTTGTTTTTTTCATAAGTGTTGGGTGAAGAGAGACCAATCATCTCTCTTCTTCCATCATCTCATGTTTTATTGCAGGCAAATGCTAGGTTTTGCAGGTTCTTGGAAGAAGAAGGTCAATGCATGCACGAGTGACTCTTGAAGACTTTTTATCGATTTACAAATGGATTGAGCACATAAAAAAAAAAATGGGGAGATTGATGTGCAAACCATACAGAGTCCAATGTTTCTGAATTCAAGTCCCATTACTACATGCCAAGAATCATTTTTAGACACCTGTCATCCTACTTGTTGCTGAAAGAAACCCCTCAAGAAGCCAATTTCCCTATGGTAGATTCATTCACCCTCCTCATTTCAAAACCCCAAAAATCCATTCATGTCGAAGTCCCATTTTCCACTGCTTATGTAGTCACCATAACCATTTTATTTCCCATCACTACTACATCATGACTTCACATATACTTTCCGCTTCTGAGTTTCATGTTGGTCCTATTTTTCACTATGATTCTTCACAATCATTTATTTTGTACTCGTATTGGATGATGTGGAATGCATTAAGGTCCACCTTCCAATGGTCTTGTCCCATCGACTCCGACACATCATCTAGGATCAAGATTAGAGTTTTTATAGTGCCTTGGTATCTGCATGAATCAATGGCAGATTTCCTTGTTGTTAATCATGGGGATTCATCAATGCCTCTTGATTGACAAATCTTGCAGGTGACTCGACTCCAGCACATCCATTCGTACCTGTCAAGATGCACTAAGGTACTTTAGAGCTCATTGTCATCAAAGGTGAGTTTCTTCACATTGGTTAACGGCATACATTAATGGCCAGTAATCCAATGATTTCTTTCCATTCTCGACTTCAGCACATTCATTCGCATGGTAAGAATTGTACCTCGGGTTTGTAGCAGCTGAAGATTATGTGATATAATGGTTTCAAAAATGATTTGCAGCATCATTTGTTCAGTAGTTTTGCAATTCCTTTCCATTTTCAGTTCAGCAGTTGATTTCCAGAATAAGAGAAAAGACTTTTTGCTTCTATGGTAGAATTTCTGCTCATCAATTGTCTCAGCAGTTAGTTTTACATGCAACCAGCACAACATCATGGATCAAATTCAGTCTCATCCACTTCCAGCTCTCATATACATATGTCTCAGCATCAGATCAGCCACGTAGCTCCAGCATACACCAGTCCATTCATGGCAACTAATGCTTCCATGGAGGTAAAACTTGAGGTAAAATAGCATGAGTTTTTGATTTATTAAAGATTTAGGGAAATGTCATGAAGAACCACTAAGCATTAGCCATTTCCATTTTCTAAATAGCATTTTATGTCCATCCATTCCCATCATTTCCCACTCAGTTTTAACACTTCATCATTCATGCACATCCACTTCAAGTTCCAACCCAACATCTTACCAACCCAATTGACCAAGCATGAAAAAAAAAGGGATACCTTATTGTTGTCACACAAGAACCGACAATAAGAAGTCTTGCTGCTGCCACATAAGAACCAGCAGTAAGAAAATAATTCTTGCTGCTGCCACACAAGAACCAGCAGTAAGAAACGGTGCTCTGTTGCCATATAAAAAATAATGAGGAGAAATAAAGCAGCTGATACACATCTTGAAGGAGAAGGATAGGATGGACACAAGAACCTACAACAGAGGATGCATTTCAAAGGTAAAAGATGAGACAATTTTATGACATTCCTTTCTCCACATGAAGGTTGGAGGGCTATAAAACTCAGTGGAATTTCCATATTTTGTCTTGGGGCAGCCACATCTTTGCTACTTCATCTTAATTACATGATCTATGCTATATTCTTCTCCATGGAGCAATGGGCCAGCTGTTACAAGTGAAATGTTTGTGAGAATTTGAGAATCATTGAATGCTTCATATGTTAAGTTTGGGGGAGATGGCTACTTTCCAACTAAGAAACAAACTCCTACTTTCCATGAGGACATGAAAAATTATTCAGTTTGGGGGAGGAGCTACTATGCTTGCTGCTTTTTCATTCACATTCATAATTTGGATGCATATTATTCTTCACATAAAATGCCTAATTTGAATTGAGGATATATCACAAACCACGAATTGGATCCTCATGAAATTTGGACAGGGAATGCATAACAACATGATGAACAATCGTGGTAAGTTTCAGCTCAATTCAGTGCACGGTTTTCGAGAAAATGACCATCATCACCTACAGCCAATTCACATTTTTCTCGAAATCCGTGATGTGGGTTCATCTAATTTTTGGTGAGGAGATGCACTATAATGGTATTTACCTGCTTGAAAATTTTCAGCCCAACCCAGTTTGTAGTTTTTGAAATATTGGCTCTGGAAGTTCAGCTGCAATACACTTTTATTCATGATCAAAAGTGCAGAATTTGATTTGGGCATATCTTTCAATTGGTAAGTTGGATCCTCATGAAATTTGGAAAGGGGATGCATAACATCATGAAGAACAACCGTGGCAAGTTTCAGCTCAATCCAGTGCACGGTTTTCGAGAAAATGGCCATCATCACCTATAGCCAATTTGCATTTTTCTCGAAATCCGTGATGTGGGTTTGTCTAATTTTTGGTGTGGAGATGCATTAGAGTGGTAGCTACCTGCCTGCAAAATTTCATCCCAACCCAGTTCGTCGTTTGGGAGAAAATGGCTTCAGAAGTTTCCCGTTCAAAAAGGCTAAAACGCCGTAAAATATTGTCGTTTCCCGTTTTCCGGCAGCTGCCCAGTTTTCGGCAGCTGCGACATCTTTTCCGACAGCTGCAACATATTTTCCAGCGACCACTTTCCGGCAGCTGCGACATCTTTTTCGCCAAGCTGTGACATCTTTTCCGGTAGCTGCGACATATTTTCCGGCGACCGCTTTCCGGCAGCTGCCCGTTTTCCGGCAGCTGCAACATCTTTTCGGGCAGCTGCAACATATTTTCCGGCGACCGCTTTCCGGCAGCTGCAACATCTTTTCTGGTAGCTGTGACATCTTTTCCGGCAGCCGCGACATATTTTCCAGCGACCGCTTTCCGGCAGCTGCCCGTTTTCCGGCAGCTGCGACATCTTTTCCGGCGACTGCGACATCTTTTCCGACAGCTGCAAGTCCACCAAATTTGCCGCTACATTTAGCGTTGTTCCGCCAAATTTGCCGCTAAAACCTTCGCCAACTTCTCTGCTAAAATAAGCTAACTCCGCCAAATTTGCCGCTAAATTTAGCGCTGTTCCGCCAAATTTGCCGCTAAAAGCTTCGCCAACTTCTCTACTAAAATAAGCTGACTCCACCAAATTTGTCGCTACATTTAGCGCTGTTCCGCCAAAATCTTCGCTAAAACCTTCGCCAATTTCTCTGCTAAAATAAGCTGTGACTTTGCCAAATTTCTACTAAAGAGCTGCGAATCCGCCAAATTTTCTGCTAAATCCTCCGCTAAGTGACTTTGCCAATTTGTGTTAAACTCTCTATTTTATCTAGCTGCAGTGTGCAAATGGTAAAATGAAGGAACAAGTAAATGAGTTTTTCAAGTTGGATGCTACACAGATATTGGGTTGCATGAGGACATGCAACAAGTTCAGTTTGGGGGAGATGTTGGGCCCTGGAATTGTCCATTTTTCCATCATTTATCGACATACCTTTCATCCATTTTCTTACCATTATTTCTCATTTATCATTCCATTTTTCATCCATTTGTTGTAGCTGCGCATTGAACATCATGCTACTTCCATTGATCTTTTAAGTGGTTAATAGTGATTATTTTCTTTTATCTTTGATGAATTAAAAGACTATTATGCATAATTTTACTAATGATGGTTTGTGGAGTGAGTTGTCATGTACAGGACGCTCATAGCCAGCTGTTACAGCCTTAACCAAAAACGCATGCCACATAAGAACACCTTGATTCGCATCTTGATTTGCGGGAAGATGGAAATGAATCTCAAAAATCCGAGATATGGGTTTTGTGCGTAACATCCTCATTTACCTGACTCGTGAGGAAATCGCCAAACAAAGCTACGGTTTGCGATATGCAGGTTGTTCTTCGAGAGGATATTTTCCAGATTTGGTGTTGCGGCCGGTTCCAAAGTTGCCAACAGTTACGGCCGTGTTCTAGCTGTTGCAGATCACAAGTTGGGGGTTCAGTTCTTCATTTCCAGGAGATAATTTTATGTATAAATATGTAATCCATCTCATTGAGAGGGAGGATATAGATTGATAGGGGAAGCATGATAGATTAGGCAGGATAGGAGATGGATGATAGGAGATGCAAGATAGGGGAGAACACAATGTTATGATGTAGGATTTGATCCAGATCTGTTGTAATTTTTCCATTATGATAATACATGCTGACAGTTTCTTAATTCTGGAGTTGTAGACTCTCATTGTGGAGATCCAGATCTGCTCAGTGGAGGAAGGGCCCTCTTCCCTGAGCAGATGCTGGTAGTGTTAATTGTAAGTGTGTTATTGTTTAGATCTGCTTATTATTTTGTTTATGCTTTCATTCATTAAGCTTATGATAGTTGTATGCTTTCATTCATTAGATCTGTCATAATCGTTGTGTTGATAATTCATTTGGTAAATCGTTGGCCAACATAACAATTCTTTAGATGTACGTAATCAGATCTTGTTTCATAGGAATAGATCTTGTTTGAAGTGTATTCGATTTACAGTTTGATTCATGAATAGGCTTAGGTTTGATTTCTTTTCAAGCAGATGTGATCTAGTTTACAAACAATTATGATTGCATACCAATAGATAACAATGTCAGGTAGAAATTGTACTCGCATATATTTTGCACGATAGCTTTGAAATAAAAGACTTCCTCGAGTTGATAATTTATGTTTAGCACTCTGCATGTTAAGGTTTTAATTAACTGACATATAGTGAGCACGACAACAAGGTATACCCCCAATCCCAACTTTACTTCCAAATTCATATTTGACAAGAAGCCATGGAAAAAAGATGCATTTGGAAAGGACAAGAAAGAGGGACCAAACAAGGAAGAACTTAGAAGAAAGAGACTATGTTACACATGCTTCCAACCTTGGGTACTAGGGCATAAATGTGCTAAGGGGAAATCACAATGCATTGAAGTATTTTATGATGATGATGAAGATAAAGGGGACATGGAGGAAGAAGGACATATTTCATCCCAATAAGAGGGATATGACACAGCAGAAGAAGATCATCCATCACCTGAAAAAGGGAGAATGGTAGTCCTTTCAGGAGTGCCTCGTTTTCACACCATTCGATGCAAGGGAGTGGTACAAGGGAAAAGAGTTTCGGTATTGGTAGATGGAGGAGAAACTCATAAATTCATTGATGCATCCATGGTGGAGAGGACGAATTTACCTACTGAACCATTCAATGGGTTCACAATCATCATTCTAGGTCACAATTCTATGGAGTGCAAAACATGGATTCCAAAGCTACAACTCACCATAAGTAATTACACATTTTCTAATAGCTTTTATGTGGTGTATGTTGCTGATACAAATGTGGTCTTGGGAGTGCAATGGTTGTACTCTATAGGGAAACATATAGTGAACTACCAAATACCTGAAATGAAATTCAAAGATTCGGAAGGAAAACAAAGGGTAGTGAGAGGAATGCACACCTATCTGAATCAAGTGGTGTCTTCCCACAATATGAGATCCATATTGAGGCATGGGGATATTGAATGGGTTGATGAATGTTTCATCACTTCCCCCACGACAAACATAAATATTGCAGAACATTCGAGGGAGATAAGGCAAATACTACACAAATATGAAAGGGTTTTTGGAGACCTTCCTCCTCGAAGGCCACCTGACAAAGGAGTTGAACACACCATTGTTTTGGAGGTGGATACTTAACCTCTAAAAATACCACCATATAGAAACCCAAAAAGGTTCAAGATGAGATTGAGAAGGCTATTCAAGATCTCTTGGAATTGGGACTCATTAGACCAAGATCAAGTCCCTATGCTTCTTCAGTTGTTTTGGTGAAGAAAAAGGATGGAACCTTAAGGATGTGCATTGATTTTAGAGCTTTAAACAAGAAGAAAATTAAGAATAGATATCCCATCCCTAGAATATATGAGCTCATGGATGAGCTATTTGGAGCAAATTTCTTCTCCAAAATGGATCTTAGATCTGGTTACCGTCAAATTCGAATGAAGGAGGAGGATGTGCAGAAAACTGCTTTCAAATGTCACTATGGTCATTTCGAATTTTTTGTCATGCCTTTTGGTTTGACCAATGCTCCAGCCGCCTTCCAATCATGCATGGACAAAATATTTTGCAAGCAACTCTGTAAGTTTGTTTTGGTTTTCTTTAATGATATTTTGATTTACAGTCAAACATGGGAGCCTAACATTTGCACCATTTAGAAGTTGTATTGAAAATCTTGCATGAACAATCTTTGTTTGCTAAGTTGTCCAAGTGTGAATTTGGGTTGAAAGAAGTTTTGTATCTTGGGAATATCATTGGGAAAGATGGAGTAAAGGTGCACTTGGAGAAAATAAAGGCCATTCTTGAATGGACATCACCCAAAAACATCACTGAATTGAGAGGCTTCATTGGGATATGCAGTTACTATAGGAAGTTTGTGAAGGGGTTTTCCAAATTAATTGCTCCCCTTGTTGATTTGACGAATACGGATGCTTTCAAATGGGATGAAGAGGCTGAAAAGGATTTCCAAATAATGAAAGAGGTAATGAGTAGTTGTCGAGTACTTGCATTACCATATTTTTCTAAACCATTTTTTTTGGAATGTGATGCATCAGGATAAGGAATAGGGGCGGTGCTAAAGCAAAATCAACACCCCATAGCTTATGAGAGCAGAAAATTGCAGCCACATGAGAATCTCTACTCCATATATGACAAAGAAATGTTAGCCATCATGCATGCCTTGGCCAAGTTTAGACAATATTCGGTGGGGAACAAGTTTGTGGTCAAAACTGATCATCACAGTTTAAAGCATTTCCTCACACAAAAGGATCTCAATGAAAGGAAACAAAAATGGGTAAGTAAGGTCCAAGATTTCAATTTTGACATTGAATATGTAAAGGGTAAGAATAATATTGTAGCAGATGCATTGTCTAGGAGACCTTCATTTTCCCTTATGGACATTTCGAAAGATTGGAAAGATATGCTAATAGTAGAGTATGCCAAAGATAGTTTTTCTTGTGATCTATTAGATGGGTTCAAAGGAGATGATAGATACAAGATATTGAATGGCCTAATCTACTATAAGGATCGAATATACTTGGTTCATGGTGTTGGTGCCCACTTTGTCACTGTTTTTGGTCGATAAATATGCGTTGAATGGCAGCTCTATCATCATTTTTGATATCATAAATTTCCCTTTTTGCAATATAGATCGCCAAATAGGATAGGTATGCATTTATTTATACATATTATGAATGTTGGGCAAGATTCGCCATATTTTGATTTATTAATGATTATCTGGCATGTTTAATGACGTTATTCTAATTTTACAGATGTTGGCTCTCAACGGAACCTTCAGTTAAGCGCTTACTGGAATCATGATTCATTCAGCCCGTCGTTCGGACGTGCATTCGATCCACGGATTCATTGGTTGAGGTATGCACGGGTTGTTAATAGATGAACCGGAGCATGGATTTTGTTCGGGACGTGGCCCTAGTGGTTGTGAACTGGAGTTCTAGAAGATTCTTCCTCCTGTACGCCCAACTTGACACCGCATCTACTTCTGCCCACGTCGAAGAGGAATTAACTCTCCAGCTATTGCGTGGAAGAATGACGTTGTAAACCTTGGGGGACCTTCCAAGTGTTGTCCTGAGTCATCATGAAGCCGTTCCTTGGCATATGAGTTGTCATGAGATGCTGAGTAGAACCGTTTTTGGTTATGTGTTGTCAAGGGATGCTAGACAAAATCGTTTTCCTATGTTAAAGACTGTCTATTATTAGAAGCAATCGACCACTGAAAGGGTCGACTTGCTCTTCAGATTGTAATCGTATATATAGGCATTCCTACTTCTGAAACTGGTTAAGTCTTGTCAAGATTTGTTGTGTATTGTTAAGTCTTGTTTTTTATTTGACATGACTGAGACGGAGTCAGTCTTATTGATCTTTCTCCGAATGCAAATGAACACAAGGATGTTGTAATGCTTTGTTAATTCAATATATATATCTCTGTTCTAGTTTAATGAAGATCTGGCAGCATGTATGGTGATTGATTAATAAAGACTCAGCCTTTGCTTGCTGAGACAGGCCCCTCAACGATCAGCGGTCTCCAGTCTGTGTGTATAATTTGTATTTGTATTTGCAGATAACTTTGTGTTATATAATTCATCTTTGCATCTATATCATACATGATATCTACATCTTGAAATCTAAAGTGTTGTCCTGTTATTTACATAGATTAAATTTATGTTATGTAGTTTATTGTCACTCATGTTTATTGTTTATATGAATGAAGAGCTCTATGTTATGTTATATGCATCTTGTGAGGTACTTATGTTAACAATGTTTGCAACATATAATTAAGTGATCGGTTACACTTAAGTTCAACTAAGTTTTCTTCATAGGATAGGTCGTATTTGTTTCATCTCCTCTACTTGATAGGTTAGGTTGCATTCATCTTTTCCAGCTTGCCTCTGTAATCTTGCTTAAGGAATTGAGCTTACTCGAGTCCCTTGGAATCAAGTTAGCTGATTTTTCTGAGCCTTCCTATAGTTAGCTTCTCCCTTAAAACACTGTAGTTCTTCCTCTGTAGTATCAGAATTCCTCCAATTTCAAACTAAACTTACTTTAGGATGAAATAGAAATAGCTAGTCTTCCTCTCACATAGATAACTTCTTCCCTTACTCTATCTTCTAAATAGTCTACTCATTGCTTCCTTTGCATCATAAATTCATGTGCATTCACCAACTGGTAATTAAATCATCCAAAATTCTTCATTCCTTTAGTTTAAATCTTCTTCCTTTGTCCAGACTGGCATTCGAACTGTCATTCAGTCGGGCATTCAGATTGTCATTCAGACCCTTATACTCTCTACATCGTTTTAGCATATTCAGAATCTAGCTCCTTCTGTCCATCTGAGTATAATGCTTCTTGCTCTTAATTTGACAGTTTAGACATACTTTAACTTTGCTTTATGTTTATTGAAGTACTTCTTCCTTCTTCTTTCTCTTAAACCTTCCTCTAAAGTAAGATTCTTTACATTTGATTTATTGAGTAGTTGTTGTTTTAACTTTGTTTTAGATAGTTAATATTTTCACCTCTTCTAAGGTTGTTAAAATCTCATCTATTGTCAGATTGGTATTTTCATTCATATGAACATGTTCATGGCATAAAGTTGGATTATAATTAGATATTTTCATCAATGTTTCCTGCTTGCTTTTATACTAATCAAGTTTCTCACTTGTTAGCATCTCAGCCTTTTATCACTTATGTATGGATGGAAATAAGTCATGTCATAGTTCTAAGTTTTATCACACCTTCTCTTTTAATTGGAATTCAGTTCTTCTTCCATCACTTAATTCTTACATAGAATAGTGTAATTTGATCTTGCTTTAATCTGTTGGTTATGTTAGTCTAGTAATTGTGTTGTTTAGAGTTTGACTCAGTTTTCATTTTGAAAAGATATTTTTGATCTCTTCTTTAAATATCTATGAGGTATGACAAGCCGAAATCTGAGATCCCTTTCTACCTAGGCATATATATTGCCTCAACTCTAAGTCTACTGATCTTGGTCGATAACTAATATTAGGTGTTCTTTGAGATAGCTCACACACCACAACATTTTGGCACCCTTGCCGGGGAGTTGAAGATAGGTAGAAGTAGATAGAATTCTCTTCCAAAATCTAGTACTAAGTTTCAAACATAGAAATAGGCTGGTGGCAGGTAAGCGGTAAGACGAGAGGTAAGAACCTGAGCATCTGTTATCAACCTGCTAAATAAATATTATAATTTTGTTTTGCTAAACATGGGTTTGTAAATCTTATTTAATGTTTGAAAAATGAAAATTTACAACTAATTATAACTATTTTTTTTACTAAATGTGTATTATTTTTATTATAATTTTTATTTAATAATATGGTAATATAGTTTATTAAACCTAATAATTTTGGGTGGTTGGGAGGAATGAGTGTTAGCCTCTCCACCTAGGTTTAATTCTTGTATTCTCATAAGAAATAAAAAAAAAAAATTAATATAATTTTATTATTTATAAAATTTAATTTTTTAATAGGTATGATATCATAATTTTGAATAAAATATTCCATCTTAGTTTTATCATTTAAATAATTTATTGATATTCTGAAGAAAAAAAATTATATATTATAAATTCAAATTTAATTAAAAAAATAAAAAAATAAATCAATTTTAACTAGTTCATTCCATTAAGTTGTATATACATATTTGTTGGGTATATAGATTATATATCATAATTGAAAATAAAAAGTAGAATTCATTTTCTTAATCTTAATATTTTCATGATTTCTTCATTGAAGTAATGTAGCAAGTAAAATAAATACAACATTAATACATCATATACAATTATTATTATTATTATTATTATTATTATTATTATTATTATTATAATATTCGAGTTACCAATCAAAACCCAAAAAAATGCAGATTTAGGACAAGGAATTGGACTTTATAAAATCTTTTGAAAATATTCTATAACATATAATGGATGAGGAAAACAAAATGCCTCATATGAAAATTGGAATATCTACATCGTCTCTCTTTGTTCAACTTGATTTTGGTTATCATTCTAATTTTATTTCTAATTTAAATCTGATTATGGTTAGTGTTCTCAACACATTTATCTCCTCTAATTTAATACATTTCTCTCTTCCTTTAAAATAGGGAAAATTTACCTCAATTTAAAATAAGTTTAAGTTATGATATGAAAATTGGAATATCTACATTGTCTCTCTTTCTTCAACTTAATTTTGGTTATCATTCTAATTTTACTTCTAAATTTAAATTTATGGTTAATGCTCTCAACACATTTCTCCCTTCTAATTTAATACATTTCTCTCTTCCTTTACAATAAGGATCATTTACCTAAATTCAATTTAAAATAAGCTTAAGTTTAGAAGTTAAATTCAATTCAATTCAAAATAAGTTTAAGTTTAGAAGTTAAATTGTATTACCAATGCATTGATGCCACACTTTCTATTTCACTTTGTGCCATATGCTTTTCATATTCATAACAAAAGAAAAAAACTAAAAAAAATTAGATGATGGAAAATATATTTTTAACCTATAAGATATGAAGTTTTCACGGATAAATAACTTATTAACTAATACCAAATCTGAAGTTTACACTGTTCATTATTCTTATAGTACAAAGCTTTAACAATATATATATATATATATAACATATAAATACTTGAAATCTCACAAAACAAAAACAATAATAACGTACAATATATATACTTGAAATCTCACAATAATAATGGACAATATATATATATACTTGAAATCTCACAAAACAATAATAATGAACAAAAGTGAGTGACACGATTCGAATTCAGAGTCGTGTACTCAACAACATGAAGATTTGCCATTCTTTAAGTGATTGGGAAACATCCCATCTAATAACATAACAATTGGGAGACTGATGGTACTCAGGATAGACACGCCGTCTTGAACCATAGGTACTAAGTTTTAGTTTGAATTCGATAGGATAAGAAAATAGTTCTTACACATTATTTACAATTTGGAAAAAAAACGGAAAACAATAGACAAATTCAACAAAATATAGTATAATATATATTTTTAAAGCTACCAAAAATGACAAGCAAGCATGATAGAAAGTAGCGTGACAGAAAACATATTGAAACCTAAAAAGCCGTGAACCCTCCAAACCCACTTAAGCTAGAGAGACCGACTAAAAGCCATTCCTACCTTCACGATTGTAATCAGGAAGCATATGCTGGAAGCACCGATTGGAAGCCATTCCTACATTCACAAATGATAGTAAGGCAGTATCATTGTTCATTTTCAATCACACTAAGGTTTTGCTACCAGCATGTTGGTTATCAAGACACAAAAGAATGTTCGTAGAAAAAGAAGGCAATCTCAAGAGAGAGGAGAGCTCTCTCATCCGATTTGGGACTGAGCTTGATTCACCGAAGAGCGGAGAGCTCTGTCATCTGATTGGAGCCTTAAAATAACCTTAAACCCTCCAATGAGTCCAAACCCGCGTCCAATGGAGGCATCAACCTCGCGGATTCAATCCTTTTTCTTTGCAGGCGAATCCAATCGAGTTTCACCAAACAATTTGGCCGAATTGAATGAATTTTCTAATATACTTGGCTGAATTTGGTAACTATGTTTGAACTCCTTTCATCCAAGTTTGCTCTCCATCTTCATTTCCTCACATGAATCTTCATCCAAGTTTGCTCTCCATCTTCATTTCCTCACATGAATCTTCAGATTGGGAGAAATTTTCCATATGCTGGAATTTAGAAATTCCATCAGAGTTACAAACTCCATGATGCCATCGAACCATTCACATGCGTCTCAGTCATCAGATACTACTCGACAAAACCAACAACTACAAAGAGGTTCCAGCTATTTGTATGCATAATCATTTATACTATTAAAACCTCTTTGTATGCATAATCCTTTACACATCTAACTCTACTAGTCTTATCCAATTTGGTCTCTTCTCTGGTTCTGAATTGTCTCGGACCTTTTTGCTTCAGATTTATCAATTGGCTAAACAAAGTGTTTCTCTTAATATCCCCATAATATTCTATAAATTCATCTGTAAATATAGACCAAGAAACAATAGAGTCCTTTCTATGGTTACAAAGCCATTGGTACCATACAAATTGATCAGGTTCTAAATACAAGAATGCAATAGTTACTTTTTATAAATTTGCATTTGGTGTGCACATGCATTTTCCTCTTGGATATAACATTTTTCTCACCAATCGAATACTTTGAATCCAAACCTGTCGGATTTCTCTGGGATTCCTTGCTCTCCTTTGTAAATGTTGCAATTCTTCGTCGTTCCATACTCAATAGAAAAGATTGAATCCAATCTTGTCGAACTACTCTTGGCTTCCACTGATTCACTCGTGGCTTGGGCGGGTTGTGGTTTGAAATGGCCCTTCCTTCTGTATCGAGCAACTATAAATTCCTATATACTGCTTACTTGTTGAACCAGTCACTCAGAAGTGTTCTACGACTTAAAACAAATTATTTTCCCAAATTGTGTAAAACTAGATCTTTCAATTCAATTTCAAATAAAGCCTGCCTCTTTAGCAAGTTCAAATTTCAACCCCGCCTTTTTATGGAATTCAAATTTCAAGTCGTATGGCTCAATCCAATCCATGGGCGCATCGCATGGTAAATGGATGGTTAAGTAATCTAATCCATGGGCGCATGGCGTTGACAGCTGGGAAGCGTTGGCTTATAGAAGGACAACTTTTGAAGTGATGTTTACGGATTTTGCCGGGTAAGATTTCCAACGCAGCCGAGCTTCCGGTTACCGGAATTTCCATGGATTGATGGATTCCCTACTCACGCCATGGATGATGGATGGTTAACACATCTGACAGGCTCGCCTTAAAGGCGATTCTGTCTGTTCAATAAGGTTCGCCAGCTGTAAGGGTTGGTTGTTGGAGTGAAAATTGTACCATATATTGGAAAAAAAGAAAGAAGAAACAAAAACAAAGAAAGAGGAAAATAATGGAGTGGATAGCATTGAAAGATTGAAAAGACATATCGTGTTTTTATAGAAAAAATAATGCATTGAATGAATATTTATGAATCAAAGAAAAAAAATAGAAAGGAGGCCAATGCAAGTTGTAATAGATTGGAAAAAAGGAAGAAAAGTCCTGAAAAAAAAACCTATTTATTGGAGCTAGAAACCACTCAATTATTATATTTTCATTTTTCTGTTTTTCATTTTAATTTTTTTTAATATTGATCATTAATATGTTTTAAAAACAAAACATTTTCAAATTTCAAATATTGCAATCATATACTATGTTTGAAGTATTAAATTTTAAGTTTAAAATATTGGAAAAACACACTAAGAAAATAATTGAAAATAATTGTATGGACAACATTGAAAAACATGCTCATATCTATAAAATCTTCCTAAAAAAATAACGCATTGAATGTACACCTCAACACTCTCTTGGTCAAATAAAAAAAATTGAAAGAACACCATTGAAAGTTGTATTGCATTAGAAAAAACCAAAAACCTTAGACACCACTCAATCATTGTACTTTTACTTTTATTGTTTTTACATTAAAAAATGTTACTCATTAAAATTAAAATGTTTTAAAAAACAAAGGTTTTGGACTTTAAAGGATCACCATATGTCATGTGTTATGTTTTGAGTTTAAAATATTTTTTTTAGTAATATTAAATAAAACATTAAATTTTATTCTTTAAATTTAATAGTACGTATTTTATTTAAAATTTTGATAAATAATTTTTTAATATTTTTTACAAAAAATAAGTACATAGATATACAATTTATTTGGGCCTCTTACAAGGAGAAAACAACTTAAGCAAATAGCACAATGAGTAGAGACCAAAATATCAAAAAACCACCCTATATCCTTTATGAACTGTCTACATGTACTAGATTGCATAATCAAATTGTTGGTTGCTAGCCAAAACAACGAGTAAAAGAGGGCATATAGCCATGGCAAAACTGATAGACCAACTAGAACAAAACATAAATCAAAGATGAGAGACGAGAGGCTACTGAGAGGGGCCAGTGCCCAGACGCGGATTGGTATTAGGTGGTGTTGGCGTGTACGCAACCTGACTCAGAGCTTCTCTTTTGATGTTGCTCATGCTCGGCTCTACATACTCATCCTTATGCAAGACAATCTCCACAGCTTCCCCTTGATCCTCTTCTTTCATGGCTGGAGGTTAGGTTGCACCAACGTTGGCCCCACTACGTTGAATTTCAAGAGTTCCTTCCTTGTCTTGCCCCCAGCGGGCTAATCCCTCCTCATCGATGTACGCCAATAGAGGCAAAGGAATTCCAAAGAGGTCTGCTATATCAGCGCACCAATCGACGAGGGCCTACACTCGGCGGGCTAGGTCCTGGACACATGTCTTTACATCATCTTCCACGTTGTGAATGTTGTTCCCGATTCCCAACAAAGAGTGCGTCATGGCATCTAGATGTCGGGCAATTCCTCTATTGCGGCCTTCCTACAAATGTTCCCTCCTTCCTCGACGTCACCTACTGGATGCCTGATGTCGTTCTCAAACCATGTTGTTGTGTTTGCTGCAGGTTCCATTCATAGAACTTAGACCATGGTTGCTTATCCCGAATTGCTGAGCCACAGAGAGGCTGCCGACCATACACATTTTCAAAGCGGAACGGGTAAGAATGATCCTACAAGCCATCATCCTATGCTTCTTAAACCCTGCGTCCAACCTGTCACCTGCATTGAACGCACTATAATGGAGGGTGTGCATGAGGGTCATTTCAGGCCTTGGAAAGAGAGGAACGTTAAATTTGCATGATCGATGGAGTTTCCAGCGGTACCGTCCCTTCCGCCAACCTATCCTAAAATCCAATCCTGTCACCCCTTGCATTTAAGTATGTCACATCCCTAGTTAACACCCCATCCGAGAATTTTTTTTCGAATATAAAGGGCTATCTTGGTATTATAAAAAACAAAAGCAAGAAAGAGAGGGAACAAAAGGTTAACTTTAACCAAGTACAAATTCAACACAATTGTCCTAGAACTAATATATAAAGGGAAGCTTATCAGTAAACTTGCTTCCTTGACTTCTTTGTGTTTCCTTCTTTGTGGTTGAAGATGACAACTTCATCTATATACATACCAATGTTTGCTCTTCTTTGCTGGCACCCACACACAATTCCATCAAGAGCCTATGAGAAGTTGCAAGGTATACTATAACTTAAACTATGTTAATTTTCCTTCGAGGAGTAGAACTTGTCTTTTCAAATAAAGGAGGGACTCCACGGTAGTAGTAGCCTAAAAATAGCATATTTATTCATTCTTATGCATCCAATTGGTGGCAGAGAAGACATAGCTCCTGACGTCATCTAACAATTTCTCATGTTTGTGAAGCATTTCTTAATCTCCGCCAACTCCCCTTTCCAACTTGAAATTATCAACTATCAAATAGAATTGATAATGTCAACATATTCAAATATTTATGAGTTAATTAGTATTAACATAGTTTATATTTATGAGTTAATTATTATTCACAGGACTTAATATTTTTTTAGGTAAAATGTGTTTCTTTATTGTGTTTAGACATAAAGTGATCTCTCTATTTGTCACCTCTTAGTATTAACCTTGTGAAATTTATTTTTTTGACATAAAGTGATCTCTCTATTTGTCACCTCTTAGTATTAACCTTGTGAAATTTATTTAACGAGTGTAATCGTCTTTGATTTGTATAAATAAATATTTGTTTTAAAATATTAAACCTCTATATATTATGTTTTTCAAACAATTAATAATTTATTAATTATTTTCAATAATAATTTTGTATTGTATATCTAAAAATATCATAAAATAAAATGAAAAAAATTTATAATTTTATTTAAAAACATAAAAGTTAAATTGACTAAATTATGAATGAAAATAAATTAAAAAAATGAATTAAATATGTCAAAAGTAAATTAAATCTTAACATTTTTTGTATTATTGTATGTGATAGTGACTCAGAAAAAGGATAAAGAACTATTGATTGATTGGTAACTTATCATATGTCTTTATATACGATGCTTTATATCATATATGTTTTTCTATCCATTGTTTCATGTGCTTGCGTTACATTTGAGTTATAAGAATGTTTGTTTAATTAGTGAAGACAATTTAGTGTTGTAGCTATCAACTTATTTACTTCATATATTGCATGTTACTATTGGCACATATGAACATGTGTTGGTGTGAACAACTAAAGGTGTTCTTGTTGTGTTTATCTTGTCAAGCACAAAATGTTGTAATGGACACATGAGATGTTGAAGTGTGTGTGTAAACTCTAGGATTTGGCATGTTGCATAATGCTATTTGCATCGAATGTTGTAGAATTTTTGGGGTCCTTCAAACTCCTTAGGGGAAGAGCCCCTCAACATGTAACGAATCCAAAATCACATTTAAATATATATTTTTTGAATGTCTTAATTGACACAAAGCACTAACTGTTTGAGATGTAAAATATGCATACCGCAATGCATTAAGGGACTTCTACGATTCTCTTTTGATATTCCTCATTTTCTTAGAAATACTTCTCGACAATTCCTAAATTCATATCAAGTTATTCTCATTATAGCGTCAAGTCCAACAACATTGATTATTGTTGGATCCCTGAATCAGATTTCAAAGGATATTATCTCACATCTAAAATTCAGAACACAAATCAACACAACTGAAACTAGTTATCAAAACTAGTAATGAGAAAGCTAGACTTGGACATTGATTAACCCGCCTAGATCTTGATAGTTGGACACTTTCGGATATGCAAAATATGTTAATGAGTGTGAAACAACAAAGATAGTAGAATCAAATCCAGCTTCATAGTCTTATACACAAGGTACTGGGGCCATTTATGTTTCAACAACAACTGCCATTGAAGTCTACTCCAAGGCTTCATGGGCACACCATCATATGCATACTAGACTCATTCACTTACACTTGAAAGAAACTAGAGGATGGATATCAAATTAAAAAACCCGAATATACTATTGGACAAGAGATACTAAAGTTTTGGGAGTATTTGACTGAGTTTGGTGGTCCAAAGAGAAAGAGCGATATAGAGGACAACTCAACTAGTTTGTTTTCAGGCTCTTCCAAATAGGCCAAGAGGGATACTAATCCTCAGTATGAAACTTGTATGAGATTCATAAATGTCTTAGGAACCCCATATGACTAAAAGAACTGAAAATATAGATTCAGATAACTTTTAATCAAGAATACTACAAAACTAGTCAAATAAAAGTGCCTAAAGAGCTAGTCTTGAGAATAGTAAATACAAAATTCCTCTGAGGCTCTTGCATTATTCTTATGATGGTCAATATAGATTAGAAATAATTAAAATATTCAGCAGCAAACAAGAACTGAGCTTATTAAGTAATACATACAAGTTTCATAACTTAGACATTACAGAGAGTCATCAATTCTTGGATTTGTACAATGAATGGAGAAGAGTAAGAAGGAGAAGTGTAATCACTGAATATGATCTTTAGGAGATCAATGAGATGTTGGCTGCTCATGGGAGGCACAATGTACTTCTGAAAATTCTTGCAAGCTCTCCAACTGATCTCTCTCTCTAAGTGTGACTCATCAAAACCACCTCAATTCACCTCAATTCTTCCTGGATCTGTGAATCCACTCTGAAGGATCATATCTACATGAAAAGGGATGGATCATATCTTAAAATCAGTAATTAATGGATACACTGGACCATATGTAGAAGAATGGAACAAGAACTATGGGGCACATATCCCACAGGAGGCTAAGGGCACATCTCCAAATCCTAGAGAAGCACTGAGCTTTCTCAATCACAAAGATAAATTGTCAAAAGATGTGAAAGTGGCGCGTCCTCCTTCTTTTATAGATTGGGTAACTTGTTGAGAAAGTCAAGTTCCTAATGAACCTCCTTGGCCTCACCCAATGAGCCTTCCTTGATTGAGTTATAATCTTCCTTCTTTTCCATACTTTCTTGCTTTCTTCTTTTTGGAAACTGCACTCTCCTGGATTTTCCTGATGTTTCCTACTTTTCATACTGATTGGATTTTATTCATTTTGGAAACTATGCCCTCCTTGGTTTCCTGATGTTTACTTATTTTCACGACTGGATGATTTTCAGTACTTTCCTACTTTGTACACTTTCCTGCTTTATGCACTTGCTTGCTTTTCACTGCTTTTTCCAGTTTCCTTCTTTTTCGCTTTGCTGTGATTTTCTTTCACTTTCCTCTTTGGTTGACAACTCATTTAGCTATCCTTATCTTCTTATGCACCCTCATCCAACTCATTAACACATTTAATAATAATTACATCTCCTCCAATTTAATTTATTCAAAACAACTATAGTCTAACTTTTATTCCTATTTAATTTAATTTCCTAGTGTAATTGGCGAATGTTATCCCCTCATTAATTAAACCATTTATTTTCACTAGGATCCATGGGGTTTAATGTGTCATTGGCTTATTATTGGTTCTAACAAAATGGGAACATAACAACGATCACCTCCGTGAAGCATTCACTTCCCGTCAAACATGCCCTTTTGGAAGTTGCTCTATAATCCTTGTGACCTCGACCAACTTCATCCTATCAAAGATATCCCCATGTATGTAGGAGTGTCTTGTGGCAACACCCTATGGCATAGCTTCACACGTTTGTAACACTCTCCACAATGTTTCACTAACAAGGCGACAACCCTGCTCAGGTTGCATTCCAAAACCTCCTCCTCAACCTCTAGAATGCAACACCAACCCTTGCTGACTAGAACCTTCTCATTTGAATTACATCTTCTTCCCTATTGCAAAACGAGAATAAATCATTTGAACAATCCACTCACTTGTTGTCAACTAACACTTATGTTCCCTTCCATAACAAATAAATGCTTAAACAACTAAATGCCCCAATTGCATGGTGTTTAACAGAAGTGAGGAAGAAACCATCGATGTTAATGACAGAAGATGAACAACTATCTATGACCATTCTGCTTTCCATTGGCCAACAAGTTATGCTTACGACAAACCTTTGGGTTGAGGAAGGCCTTGTTAATGGAGCTCTTGGGTAAGTTGTTGCATTCCTCTACAACATCGATACTACTCCACCTAACCTTCCATTGTTTGTTGTTGTTAATTTTATCCACTAAAAAGGACCAGCATGGGATTCCAACCCAAACTATGTGCCAATCCTACCTGTAACAAGGGGATCTCGTAGGAAACTTCCACTTTGCATGGCTTGGGGTTTAACAATCCATAAAGCACAAGGAACACCATTACAAAATGAAACAATTGACATTGGCAACATTACTCGCCAAGGGATTACAATAACTGATGTTTCCAGATTCAGACATCTCTTTGACCTTCGCATATCTCTAGCATTCTCTTTTGCTTGATATGCAGGTATGTAGGGTAGCTCTTCTGTCCAACGTCAAAAACAAGAGGAAAGTTTAATTTCATCCAAATCTATTATAGCTCATGTCCATTAACAAACATGTTTGTTTTACTTGTATTTGCTTACACCCAGACATTACTTCCCCTTACCCCCCTTCTATGTGGAGGGAAGCACATGTGTATTATTTGGTTTCGTCTATAGTTTTTTCCCAACTCTCATTGTTTAAATACAAAAGGGAAAAAATCAAAGTCTGACAAAAAAAAGTGCACTATCTTTTGCTTTGCACTTTCTAAAAAAAACCCAAAAACAAATTGCATGGACTAAAATTTGACCTAAGATCCTACACCTGTAACATTGGGGACCTCAATTTTGCCACTATAATTCTATTACGAGCCTGCACATAAAATAGAAGTATCTGTTTTTGGGGCCATGGACAATAAGGATTAGTCTTAGACCTCAAAACAAATATATTGATTTTATATTTTGAATTCAATATATTATGATGATAATGATGATGCTTAATTACTTGAAGTTTTATTTTTTTTGTATTCCATCCAGGGAAATTTTTAGGGGCGAAATTTCGCCAATTGGCTATTTTTTGGGTTTTTTATCAAAAAATAAATTCGCTATTTGGTCATTTTTAGGCTCTAATATCGCCTATATTTACATAAAATATGTTTTTTTATCGTAATATTCAGCAAAATTTACAAATTTTAGTAGTAAATTGTATGTTTCATATTTAATATTTGTCTACCTATCTAGTATACATGTTTTTTTTCAATCCAAAATAATCTCCTAGAATACTATACTTAAGTATAATATTAGAATCCTTAAAAAATACCCTGATTCCATCTATGGCTTGAACATGTTACTGCTATTGTTCTATTTTTCCTTAAAAATACACACTTTCCTGCATATTGTTATTCCTTGTTTTCTCAAAATATAGAAAAACAATTTAATCAGTTCCACCATTGTCTTTCATATGCAATATGAAAACAAAATAAATCAAACAAATTCCATTGCACACATTTTCCATTAATTTTATACATCTATATGGTTTGAATATGTAAAGATTTTTTTTTTTTTTTTTTCCAATTATAGCCCTTCCACAACAAACATGGATATGGAATATCTCAACATGCTTGCTGATTTCTTCTAATAGATCAAGGAATAACATGCATCACTTCAACAAATACAAGCACACTTCCAACCTACTTCCACCCTCCCATTGAATCACTTCCACCCAACTATTACGCTTCTTTCAGACTTGAAATCCACCCTTCAACACATGATCCATATGCATGAAAGGGACACTTTGCGCATGTCCCAACAAGACTTGCTACTTCACAAGCCACATATTTCTCCCAAAATATATTTCAAATGGTGTTATCGTTGTCATCCCCCTTCCTGCATATATGATTGATTGCTCCTACTTGCTTGCAGTTTCCTTTTCCCTCTCCTTCCACCCACTTCTTCCCTGCATGCATTTAATTCACTTCCTTTACGCCCCACAACCTCTTCTTATTTTTTTCTCACACCTTATCCACCAGCCATTTGTACCTTCTTCATTTGTATAAATTACCATATCTTCAACCTATGTTTCCATTCAATCACTATATTGGCACATCATGCAAAATGCATCCACTAATATGACTTTGCCTTCTTACTTCATGGTTTAAATTTCAAAAATGTTGTTTTTAGACTCTTTAAATTGTATATGCGTGTAATTCGAATTGAATTTATCATTGCAGCATATATTTAATGCCTATTTCATTAAACTTGGACATATTCTAGTCCAACTCACTTTGAAGATGGGTCAAAAACAACCTTTATGAACCCCAAAATCAAGGTTTCTAAAGTGCAAAATCTAGTTCCAAAAGTGTCAAATCCAGGTTCCAAAAGCATACTTTTTCTTTTGATATCGCCACTTTTGAAATTGGTTTTTGCGCTTTTCCGATATGATAAATATGATAATGGCACTTTTAGAACCTGTTTTTTCCCTTTTGGAAGGATAATTTTGACACTTCCAATACTTAAATTTGCAATTTTGAAAACCGATTTTGGCACTTTCAAGCTTTGTTTTTGCACTTTCGAAAACCAAACTCGACACTTTACAAGTATTATAATCATAGTGCAATTGAACATACTAGTACAAACAAACATTCAAGTGTATTATTTAAAAAAATACTTTCATTTGATTCATAATTGGCCTCACATCACTCACGCCATTCAGGTGCAGCAAGGCCATAATTGATCTAGCAAGAATGTGTCATTGACATCTTGGAAAGTATACGTTTTTTTTATAATACAGTTCCCTTCCTCATTACAAACATGTTTTTCTTTTGAGTCATCTACAATCACTGTATTTGTAGCATCCCAACCATGGATCAAAATGTCCCAAACTTTGTTTAAAGGCTTGAGAATTACATAGGATTTCCATCACCATGATAACCCTCTCTGGCTATGCAAGAACAATATTATTGTGTTAAAATTACTCTAAATTGTTCCATTTCCAATCCCGTTCTTTCTAATAATGTTGGCAAAAACTCATCAACGTTTTTTTGTTGTGCAAATGTCCATACCCCAACTTCAAATATACTAAAGCATTTTTCAAAAAATTCCCTAAATCCTGGACGTATAAAATAATACTTTGTGGTTGATTTGATATCTGGTGTTCGTGGCAATCCATTTTTTATTTTTTTTATGAATTGCGTGTAACATAACTCCATTGAAATCGAAAATAGTCAATGCTTTACTAGTAACAAATCTTCTAGTATATACAAACAAAAATCAACACACACAACCCAGTCAATATAATATTGTGTTTCAATGTTTCTAAGTATATTGTTGACATGTTCTCCAATTTTTGAAACACATCACAAGATACATGATACGATGTCCATAAATAATATGAGAATTGTCCAAGATAAATATAGAATTTTTTTTTACATCAATTTGTAGAATTTGTCAAAATATACAAACCACTACATGAATTGTTGTCTGTATAATATGACGGTCATTTGAAGTTGAATGTATTTAACCAACGCCCCATTTTTGAACGAGGCCTGAGATGATTTAACAGAGAGCACAACATTTCTTTTATAGTTATTTCTCTCTCTTGTGAACTGTCAAATGCCCAACTAGTTGGCATTTTCATACAGGTTTCCTTGCTATTATTTGCTGAATGATATTGCCCTTCAATTATAAACATCATGTCCATTTTTTTATATATCTCCATATTGGATAAGTACATCCTTGAACAAATTTTTGTCTATTTTTTTTTTCCCCGAAAAAAGCGTAATTTCATTTCATCCAAGGAGTACGAAATTACATTGATCAGCTCACTCATCTAGAGTGGAGTATAGTACTGCAGAGATAGATATCCAGTAATGTTCCCAAAATAAAACTGTGATGTTCTCACTATGTGAGCAGTAACATCTTTTACAAAACACGAATAATATACTTCGTCGGTGCCATATAAACAGATACAGGATGTTTCTATGCCTATATACAAAACAATTAACGTAGCAAAAAGTTCGGTTCAGTCTCCACAAGAGAAAATCACCAGTGACAGAATCCGGTGCCAAGGACCAAGGACCCAAAACCCCATTCATTCAATGAATGGACGATGATAGAAAACCTGCACATTCCCATTCAACGATTCAGTAATCTTCCAAATGCCATCCCCCAAGGTGAGTCCCTCCTTGGAGGCCGCATCCGCCTCAGCATTGTTCTCACGGAAGATGTGCCTGCAAGTAAAAGTATCCAGTGTAAGAGTGGCATTCTGAATTTGATCCACAATAGAGGAAATCCTCCGGTTGTTGCAGAGATATGTGCCATTAACCCAATTAACCACATTCAATGAGTCCCCAAAGACGTTCAAATTCAGTAAAGAAAGTTCCAAAGCATAAGAAAGCAGCAGCTTGAGGCTAAGTATTTCAGCCCAATTGTTGGTTCCTCTTCCGAAACCAAAGGCCATCACATAGAAATGCACAGGGGATAAGAAAAGAACTGCTCCTCCCCCACATGAGCCATTTTGACAGGCCCCGTCGAAGAAGCCCCAGGGCTGAGATCTATCAATATCAACAGGTAGAATAGTACGGGAAGAGGATGGCTGCCGAGCCCGTCGGAGAGCTAGAAAGATCCCACAGCTATGTAATGCCACTTGAGCCGGAGTGCCCAATTTGTCCTTAAACAATCCACTGTTACGCATGAGCCAAAGTCCCCAGTTCACCATCGGAGGGAGAGCTTTAAAAGGTTTCAGAGCTACATTGTTAGTCCAACTCCTCCATGCTTCGTCAATAGAGTTTCCAGCCCAGGGAAGAGGTGTTTTTAAGATGCGAGAAGTAATGTTCCATACCTCCTTGGTGAAGTGGCACTGAAGGAACAGGTGTGGTGTAGTTTCCTCGCACAGGTTGCACAAAGAACAGCGACTAGGCCCATGGAAACTGCGCTTCTGCAGAATTTCCCACGTTGGTATCCGATTAGCCAAGGTACACCACAGGAAGAGTCTGGCTTTGGGAGGACAATGGAGCTTCCAAACCGTTTTCCACCACCAAGCCAATTCTCGTGGCTCATGGTTTTCAGAAATCCACAGATAACCACTTTTAGGGGTGTATTTTCCCGAAGGATCTCCATCCCAGATTAGAGAATCTTCATCATCGTTCAGAAAAACCTGATCCCTACTGAGAGCTCTACAGTAAAGTATTAATTCATCCACAAGCTCCGCTCTCAATCCAAGTGAGTCCAGCCTCCTCCAAAGAGGTCTGCCCATCCAAAGATTTTCCAAATCCGCTAAATGACAGAGAGTTATGATACCTCGTTGTCTTAGTGCATCCATCAGATCATCAGACAGAATGTGCTGATCGTTGCATCCGACCCAGGGGTTGCGGCCGATACGAAACCTATGTCCATTGCCTACATCCCAGGCGAGATTGTGCTCTATGATATCGAAATATTTTACCAGTCCTTTCCAGATGACAGAGCCTCCATAATGCCTCTTGTTAGGAGATCTTATCCAATCTTCCACCGAGTCAGGTTCCACATATTTCTGCAGCATAACCTTGGCCCAGAAACCTTCCGACTTGATTAGACGCCAGCCACTCTTGGCAGCCAGAGCCTTTGAGAAGTGAAAAATATTCTTGAGGCCCCATCCTCCCAGGGCTTTAGGAGCAGCAATTCTGTCCCACCTCACCCACGGGGTGACATGAGCATCATCCTTCCCATTCCACAGAAAATTAAAACAAATCTTCCTTGCTGCTTCCAGTGTCCCTTTAGGAATCCAAGCAAGTGACATCCAGTAGACCGGAATGGCTTCCAGCACCGACTTAACGAGAACAAGCCTCCCTGCACGCGAGAGCCACCTAAAACTCCAACACTTCAACCTCTTTTCCAATTTATCCAGCAACCAGGTCCAATCTTTTTTTAAATAGTCATTAGGATTTAAATTGAAACCCAGGTATTTTATCCCATCCGAAAGGTTGAGGGTCCTGAAGGGAAAAGATGTGGTATATAAAGTAAGATCCTCCTCCTACAAAAGCGAGACAGAAAGTGTGGATTTTCCATCATTAATCTCCATTCCCGTAGCGGTTGAGAAGAGTTGCAAAATCTCTTTAAGCTTAACAGCGTCTGAATTAGAGCCAGAGCAGAAGATCAGGATATCGTCCACAAAAAGCAAGTGAGTTAGTGATAGACCAGGAGCTACCAAAATCCCTTCGAAACCGCCAGACCGTTTGGCATCCAAGATAGCTCTACTCAAGCTTTCCGCCACCAGCAAGAATAAGAGAGGAGAGAGAGGACATCCCTGTCTTAATCCACGGCCAGAGTGAAAGAACTGGGATGCTGCTCCATTCAGTAAGACAGAGAAAGAGACGGTGGTAATACAACTCATAATCCAGCGAATAAAACCGATCTCAAAACCTAGGTGGGTAAGCATGAGTCTGATATACAGCCAGCTCACCTTATCGAATGCTTTGGACAGATCAATTTTGAGAATAGCTCCCTTCAGTTTTTTAGTCTTAATGCTATGCATCCCTTCCTGAGCTATGCCAATAGCCTCATGAATTTGGCGCCCCTCCAAAAACCCGAACTGCTCTTCAGAGATGTGAGAGGAGAGAATAGGTTTGAGTCTGCTAGCAATTATCTTAGTGACTATCTTGTACACACAGTTGCACAAAGAGATAGGCCTAAAGTTGTTTAAAGTAGTAGGAGTATCCACCTTGGGAATAAGTGCAATGAAAGTGGAATTAATGCTGGTTGGCACCCTACCAGTTCTTCTCGAGTCTTCCACAAGTTCAAGAAAGTCATTCCCAATGAGATCAAAGAGAGAAATAAAAAATTCAATCGTCCATCCATTGGGCCCTGGGCTTTTGTCCTTCTGAAAGCTTGCCATAACCTTTTTTAATTCCTCCCCTGAGATGGGAGCCATCAAGTTCCTGTTATCCTCCGCCTCCACAAACCGGGGAAAAAGCTGAGCAACCTGGATCACTTCTCCAATATTCACTCTCTCACTGGCTTTGAAAAGGTCCTTGAAATGAGTTATCCCCACCGATGCCATTCCTTCAAAAGTTGACCAAGAGTTACCTTCAGCATCATCCAGACTCCAAATGGTATTGGCAGACCGTCTTCCTTTGGCATAGGCATGGAAGAATTTGGAGTTCTCATCCCCACTTTCCAACCATATAGCACGGCTTTTAAGTCTCCATGTTTCCTCTAACTGAAGAAGCATACGGTTCCTCTGATTTTCCAGATGTACCAAACGATCCTTTGACTGTTGAGAACTGAAACCTCCTCCCTCTTCCTCAACAATAGTGGCTAATTCCTCTTCAATATCTCTAAGAGTCTTATCATCCCTCCTCCTTTTCTCAGCAGCCCAGGCCTTGATGGGTTCCTTAAGAGTCCTGAGATTTTCAGCAAAATGAAAGGCAACAGAGTGAATCGATTCAGGATGAAAAGGTACCCAGTGTTGCTTAATCAGTTCCATAAAGGTCGAGTCATCCAGCCAGACTTTGTTGAATTTAATAGGAGCAGGAGGTTTGTTGGGACCATCTTTCAACTCCAAAAATATAGGTTCATGATCTGAAATTCCCCCTGATCCAATCCATTGTCGAGCATAGAAGGTTGACTCCACAAGATGCTCAGAGAGTAGAAACCGATCCAATCTCTTAGCCACACTGTCCTGACCAATTCTCTTATTCCTCCAAGTTGGCTTAAGTAGTACAGGTTCCACATCAATCCAATTGCCTTCAGTTAGCTTCCGAATAAAGAAATTAGTAAGGGGATCAACATTGGCGTTTGGCCCCCAAACCTCAGCATGACCCAAAGAAAAATTTAGGTCACCCCCCAAAATCACTGAATCCCCCCTGAGCTGATTCCTCCTCAGAAGTGAATTCCAGAACATCTCCCTCTCACAGTAAGGTCCATAAATGTTGACAATAGTAAAAGTACGTACAGACTCCAGGAATTTGCAAGAGATTCCCAGAACCGACTGCATCCCCCAGCTGGAAGTAACACATACCCTAGCTTCATTCCAGCCAATTGCCACACCACCGGAACGGCCCCTTGCGTCCAAAGCTTCAAAAATCCACCCTGGAAACCAAGCCTTAAGCCTATCGATAGCCTCAGTACCGCCACACATTGTTTCTTGTAAAAGTAGGACATCAGGATGCTCAAGTTGCAGCATCCGTCGCAGAGCTGGTCTTTTGGAGGGACCAGCCAGACCTCGACAGTTAAAAGACATAATCTTCATCACAACCCAACCAAGTGGGCATTCGCTGCTCTAAGTGCCCTTTCAATTGAAAGTTGAGTACCATTCCGAAGATCCGAGCGTGCTCTGGTTTTGGCCTGTGAGATGAAAGACTTTCTTCCCCTGGTTTTGGGTTTTTTTGATTTTTCCAGCCCTAATCCTCCTCCCTTAGCTTTGTTCATGGAGCGAAGGTAATACCCAGACTCCGAGGATCCAGAGTTTGAAGAGGCCTCAGCCAGTACTTGAACTAAAACAGGAGAATCCTCAACAGTACCAGTGGTGGGACAGGGAACCCGGATGATTTCCGTCACAGGTGAAGAGCCAACATCATTCGAAAGAGGGGGTAGAATAGCTAGTGGCTTTGTAGAGATGTTTAAGTTCTTAAGACCATCCACCCAATCGAAACCAGGAAGAAAAAAGTTATTAAAGAAAAGACTGAAGGAAGGGTTTAAGGAAGGAGTGGAAAAAGTACCAGCACCCGTGTCGGGAACTTGTGCCAGAGCCAGCGAGGAGGCCTCCGGAGCCGTATCATATGTTAAGACCTGTTCAGTCTCTGCTGCGCCTGAAGGAATGTTCAGCTCAGGGACAATGCTGTCCGTCTCCTGAATGTTCGCCACTTCCAGTTCCTTCTCCTGGGTGTTCTCAGCATTCTCAACGAAAATGGGAGTCTCTTCAGCTGTGCGTCCCAAATCCTTCCCATCCTGCTCATCTTTATTCCCTAAATCCCCTTCCTCCTCCACAGCAGGCCTCCTCTTCAAATTCTTGCCTAACCTCATATGAACAGGAAGAGAGCATTCAACTGCCGGGTGTCCATACGCATGACATCTTCTGCAACGAAACGGCACATTTTCATAGTCCAGAGTTTGAGTGAAGCAGTATGGTCCCCAGTTCAAATTTATACTCTCAAATAACCCATCACGAACATTAATGCTAACCAGGATCCGAGCCACCTTCTGAACAGCAGTTGATTGGAACAAGAGGTCGGCTTCCAAATAGCTTCCCAGAATGTTTCCAATGCTCCTAAAGTGATCTTCTGTCCAATAATGCAGGGGTAACCCAGGAAGCCGAACCCATAGGGGGATAGTATCCAATCTCTCAAGGCTAGCATCAAAAAGCGGGTTCCATGGCTTGAGAAGTAGTGGCGCCTTGAAGATAGACCAGTTCAGGCTGAGCGCCCAAGCTGCATGCGCATCCGAGTTAAAGTGGAAAGAAAACCATCCTCCAGAGAGTCCCACAATCCGTGGAACGTATCCACAGTGATCCAACCAGACACTGGAGGCCCACTGAATCACCGAATGAAGGCTTACTTCCCTGCCATAGACCCTGCCCACCAATACAGAGTTTACCATTTCAATAATCTGCTGAAAACTGATGTCCTCTCCCAAGGCGTAGTTTGGCGCTCTACCGGAGTTCTTAAGCCACTTCCTACACGTCTTCGCCCGAGGGCTCAGAGAACCCACAGGATCTGCACCAGAGCCGGCAGCCATCCCTAACAAAGCACCACCCGGGCTGGAGAAGCCTCTGTGTTCGGCCCAGTCCAGCGCCGTAGTGCAAACACCTCCATGCAGGACCCCACAATCATTCAGACCCTGTAAAGCTTCATGTGTGATCGACGCCCCACTTAAACCCCGCACCGAAGAATCAAGTGAACCCTCCGAGGAGAGCAGGAATTCAGGGAGATCACCAATTCCTTCGCTAACCGGTTCCGGAGAGGGCTGATGCGGGACCGAAACTCCCCAGATAGAGGCTTCCCTACTCGACGCTGCAAGGCCTTCACCGTTTCCAACCCAAAGAGGAGAGTCCAAAACGGAATGTGCCGGAGAGTAAATAAGAGGAGCCGGTTCAGCGGAGGTAAACAAGCCTACGTTCAGAGGAGAGTCCGCTGAACAACCCCCGTCAAAACCACCTACACTCTTCGAAAACCGGGAATCGCCAGGTGGCGAGCTCCAAATGTCGCTAGGGTGCAGCGTGTCGCTACTGTAGTCCACAATATCTATAGGCTCCATCTCCACAAGGATCAAGAGGCAACCGCAGGGGAAAGTTTGATTAAGCAGTAAAAAATAACTTACCACTATTTAAAGCCCCACTAACTGTGACCATGGAAACGAAGCGTATCGTCCAGGGAAAACCGTGCCCACGCCTGCCATCTCTGACGGCCTGCTACCGTCCGCCGGGGGCCTGGCTGACGCCACAATGGTGTTCAGTCTCCTGCCGCCATCTCGTCAAACCCTAGGCCTCCTAGTTTCGAAGTAAACTCCATATCCTATCCCTTAATTCTTCCTGTTGTGATCCAACTTCATTTCATTACTCATTTAAGATGCACATCTTTGCACAAAAAATTATAAGAACATTCATTACAAAGAAATAATTTAGAAATAGTCCAGAAATGTATCATTAACTGAGTAAATGTATCAATGATGCATAAATAGTCTAGCAGGCATTAAACACATCTTTAGGCAAAAACGCAGTGTAGTCTTTCTCAACAACTTTTTGTATATGTGTAGTACTTCACCAACATTATAATATCCAGACTTGAGGAATTATAAAGAGTACTATGTTTACATTTCTCTCAACCCCAAATAAATACAAAGTTTTCATTCTTCAACCATTCAAATATACCAAGAAATTTTTTAATTTCCATGTTGTCGAGTGAGGAAAACCACAGAGAAATGTCAAAATGTTTTCTGGCAACCCTGATAATATCGAGGTCGAACATTCGTGCATAATAATTATAGAAATTATCGACAAGATGAGGTTGTTTGGAAAAATCTTCAATGTTGGATAACATCTGAACTCCAAATAACAATCCCTCTACTCCCAATACCAATAGTTTCTTTTGCGGTAATATCTGAACTGAATACAAAAACCATGACTATATATATAACCACAACAACAACACTTTGTTCATGAAGTTAATGATCTCAAACATGCAATTGTAAATGAAGATTTTGATTTCCAAATATTAATACAAAAATCACCCAAAATTTCACAGATTCAAATGATTTAATAAAAACATCGCTCTGAACTAATAATACGTTAGATTTAGATGGAAATAGCAACGTCACCGAAAAAAACTGAAAACACATTAAATGATTTAAAATATCCATAGGTTACATCTTGTGTTTCCCGCTCTTGAAAGAGGCAATGATAGGTCACATTTGATGGCTGTCACTGAACTAGAAGAAGGCATTGAAGGTTCTGATATCAGTTGATTCATGCATTTTACAAAAACCCTTCCAAAGTCGATGTACCAATTCACTATCTGTACTAGCGTACAATGCAATAAAGGGATTACTCAAAATACAGTTTTCACATGGATGTGCTTTCACATCATCACCCTCCAAAACAATCATTGATGTATTACTTTGTGAATATTTTATTGGGAACTCCTCCCACACTCTCTCCATATTTTTTTGTGTATTTCTTCTTTATCGTTGGTACATCTCTCTTAAAACCATAAAAATAAAATTTGGTCCTCATATGTTTTTCAGCACTACCTACCCTCAAAAATTTTGTAAGCAATGACTTCCCCTGATTGACCCCACATTTAGATGACCAAATACCAACATTGAATTTGGAAGACATAATCCCAAAAAATGTATCGCATTTGTTCGTGACTCATATGAAGTTTCTTTGTGTTTAAATTCAAATTCACCAACAATACTTTCTTCCTCCTTTTTTACTTTTTTGCCTCCAACAATACTTTTTTTATTTCTCTTTTTTTCCTCTTTTGGATTCTTTTTCTGTGACTTTCTTGCGAAATAGAAAACCTTCCATTTCTAATATCAATAACATTTTTGTATGGGGAGCTACACAGAAATATTGTTTGTCATTATATATTTTGGAATAAATTTGTTTTATCAATTTAAGTAGAAAATAATCTTTTCCTTTTACCTGTCAATGACCGACCAACATTTGATTGGTGAGTAACATTGTTGGAGATACCATGTTTTCCCACCAAGCCCTCGCCTGGTTCATTATTATCCAAGGAACCCATGTCCAATGTGATTTGTTGACTAATATCCACAGACATTGTCGATTCCAGGTCTCGTTGTGGATGATCCACATGTTGAAAATCAATCCAATCATCTTGACTTGGAAATTTGTAGTATACATTTTATATAACTTTTTGCAAGTATTCAAGGTCACTATCCCCGTTCATAATTTAGTTAATTTAACTATGATATTTGAAAAATAAATTTTTACCTTCTTGTCCATCTTGTCCACTAGTTCGGTAGTTCTTTATGGATTCTTCATCACATTCAATGTCGTCATCAGATACTATAATTTTATTGGACGATACCTGAGTGTGCTTTTTATTTAATGTTGTAGTAGAATAGTAATTTGAAGAAATTATTGAAAATAACCGACCGAGAAAAGTAAAATACAATGAAATATGACATCTCAAAATGTTAATACAAATACCTTGGTTTATACCCAATTCATGATAGAAACTTTTCATAAACAACTCTTGTTGTACTGCCTCCACAATAGAAATAATTATTCCATCTAGCGACCTGATCAACGAACGAATAAATCTACCTCCCGCATACAACAAAAGAACTATACCTCGAGAAGAGACCAATATGGAAACTATGTGATCCCATAATTCTTATGTCCTTTCTTTTACAAAAACATGGCTTCTCGAACTATCATTGGTAACCTTGGACCAAGGTAAAACAATCATTGGTAGGTTCTCATCCTTCCAATCCATATCCATTTGAAAAGTAGACAGATTATCCTCATCCCTTCCAATTCTCCAATACTGTATAATAGAGAATCCTATAAATAAGTCGTTAGAGAAATCTCTATAAACTCCCTTGGTAGGATTCTGTGTTACCATTTTTTTTTTAATTTCTTGCTGAAATGTGTGAAAGATTTGGAAATCGCACAAGAGTTTTCCATATCAGCTAAAAAAATACAAGTACAAGCCGCTTCATTTTATTCTAAGTAGTACAACAACACAAGCATATTTCTTCTATTCAAGCACTATCACAATTACACATATCAACAATAACAAATTCACAGCTAATTTCCACACCAGAAAATGCAATGGATCTTAATGTGTTGACCAAAGACGTAGTATAACAACATTGACAAGCAAATTGTGAACTATCTTTAACGGAGTCAATAGACATACCCATCCCCTCTTTATTGATATATATGTTCAATATTTTCTCAGTATCCTTTGGTAATTTGGTACCATTATCCTCTTCAAATTATTTCTTTCTCTTTTTACCAGGAGATTTTGCTTGCTTTTCGGAGCATAAATACTGCACAGTTGTTGGAGATGATTTGGTGCAATTTTATAGATTTCAATGACATTATTGTCAGTGATAATCTATGATAAAAAAGTAAGAACATCATGAACTTTGAAATATTCAAATATCGAATTCCTGGTTGACCTCTCGTCTTTGATTCTCTTGCAATATTGATATAAATTCATTGCGCAAACATTTTTGTCGACTGATATGCTCATCCAAACTGATCCATTGATTATATTGTCCGCCACAATGGTCAATTCATCGTCATCAAGATCACGCAATGGTCTAAAAAATTAGATTCATGATTCTTTATTTTAATTTGAACAAATTCAACCTGAGTGATGCTCTTGGGTGAGCATGCAAAGGAACCACTTTTGTAAAGCTTGAATACAGACATCCATTTGCTCCATAGTCAATCCGATTTCAAAACAAGAGTTATCTTGTATTTAAGGTTGTTCTTTGTTTGAACAACAAAGATATCCATACATTCACCTTGGAAAGACTGTAAACATATAAAATTAAAGATAATATTTAATTTACTATTTTCAGAACACATGCATCAATCTACAGACTTTGATTGATAAGAATAAAAAATCAATACCTGCTAATCATCACTGGAAGCATTTCCATTTCTCGGGTGGGATGGCCTACCACAGGATATCCATTTCTCCCTTGCTTTTACAACTTGAGAAATGAACGGAGTGTCTGCAAATTCCTTGTTTGATCAATTTTGTTGTTTGCATAATTTGCTGATAACTTTTTGAGGAAAATATTTATGTAAAAGACGAGTTGTTCAATGACGATACCTTGAATGAACCGATTGATATTTATCAGTTTAAATGATTTTTTTTCTTTGCTGAAATAGTATGCTTCCCATCCAATATATAGAAATTTATTGAAGGAAAATTAATTTTGTCTTAATTTCTAGGAAGAAATCCCAACGTGGTATCCTTATCGAAAGGCAATACAATAACATCTCTCAATGTTGTTGTAAAAGTTGATACAAGAGATAAAACCATCTTTTCCATGACCTCCTCTTCAACTTTTCGATATTACAAATGCGGAGGCACAATAACACATCTTGTTACGTCAATAGAAAAAAATTTCTTATTGAACAAAAAGTATTTGATTTGTTCTTGTTAAACTTATTTTGAGATTTCGAAGCTCTTAGTCGCTTTTTGCATCATCGCTTTAGAAGGAATTTCTTTGAGTGCTATGAAGGAATATTTGGTCACATATTTTTCAATATGGTTGAGAAATGATCTTCTAAGGTACAAAAGAATTTTCTCATGGTCTACATTTGTCAACTTTTTTTCAATATTCATGTAATGCAATACAAACGAGGTTTTCGCAAGCATTATTATTCTCTTCCATACCAACAAAATTCATTTATTCAAAGATGATGCGGTATTAATTCTGTACCGATTACAAACATCATACGAGGGAAAAACCCACTCTTTCTTCACACAGGAAACTGGATCTGAATCAGGACCACTTTTCATTAGATCTGGTCAAAATTACAAACCATAAGATCAGTCTGTATAAGGAAACATCGATCTCTCTTGACCACTTCAACTTGAACATGTAATAAATCGACAGAAATGAGATCTGCAGATGTCAATATTCCAGCTCGAGTTGGAACTCCTTCCTCATCGAAGCAGAATAGCTATTAACCTTGTGAGCTTTATTTAATCAGTGTAATCATCTTTGATTTGCATAAATAAATATATGTCTTAAAATATTAAACCTCTATAAATATATTATGTTTTTCAAACAATCAATAATTTATTAATTATTTTCAATAATAATTTTGTATTGTATATCTAAAGATATCATAAGATAAAAAAATTATGATTTGATTTAAAAACATAAAAACTGAATTGATTAAATTATGAATGAAAATAAATAAAAAATGAATTAAATATGTCAAAAATAAATTAAATAATAACATTTTTTGTATTATTGTATGTGATGGTGACTCAGAGAAAGGATAAAGAACTATTGATTGATTGGTAACTTATCATATGCTTTATATGATATATTCTTTTCTATCCATTGTTTCATATGTGTGCATTATATTTTAGTCACAAGGTTTTTTACCAGTTGTATTACTACTGCAGTCACAAGGTTTTTTTCAATTGTATTACTACTGCAATCACACGGTTTTTTTTCCAGTTGTATTACTATTGCAGTCACAAGGTTTTTTACTAGCTTTGTGAAATTTCTCATTAAATCAGATCCCCAACACAATCCCTCATGGACAAACCATATTCTTTTTCATGGTCAATGAGTGCTCAAAGAAATGCAACTGGACCCTCTAGAAACTAGGAATCATTATCCCATGTAATGTTCTCTCTCTGCAACTTTTCGTTTTAAGAGATGGATCATATTCAGATTTAGGCTGCTCTCTCTTAGGTGGGAAAAAGTGTTTTTTTTTCATTTCCTTATCTTCTTTTATTCTACTTTTCTTTTCAAGAAGTAGTTGGGTTTTCTTTTTTATTTCTTTCCATTTCTTTTATTTTTAATATATTAATATCTATTTTTACTCACCTTGTTCTATTTCCTTTTTATTTTTTTTACTTATTCATAGGAAGACATTCCCCTTCTAGCATTCTTGGCCCCTCTTCATAACTAGATGTTCCCCAACAAGTTAGAAACATTAAGTAGATAAAATAATATAGATGATCACATCATTAATTATTCTTGATGAGCTAGATTTTCCAACTCAACATCAATTCAACTGTATCTAAGTCCTTCAGGACTTTGATGCTCCAGAGTTTCCAACTCAACATCAAATCAAAAGCATATAAGTCCTATAGGAATTTATTAACAAGGGGTACAAACTTGGGATATTACATCCCACCCCCTTTAAAAACAACATCGTCCAGGTGTTAGCACATTTTAACTTTAAATTTGAAACAAGGAAGGGAATGTTTCTCTCATAGCATCTTCCCTTTCCCACGTGGCCTCTTTTTTACCGGAGTGCTTCCATTGCACTTTCAATTGGACAATAGCCAGTTTCCAGAGCTGTACTTCTCTCTTGTTTAGAATACAAAGGGGCTCTAGCATGAACTCCCCTTTTGGTTCTACCTGCAACAAATCTCAATCAATTATATGCTTAGGATCAAAAACATATTTCCTAAGTAAAGATACATGAAATACATTGTGAACTTTAACATGAGCAGGTAAAGCAAGTTCATAGGCCACATGGCCTATTTCAGCCAATATCTTAAATGAACTGCAATATCTGGGAGCCAGTTTTATGTACTTAGTTGCGGCCATATACTATCTCTGAAAAATTGGGCCCTGGCACTTTCCGATTGCAAACGATGGAGGGTTCTCCTGAAACTTTTCTAGTGAATGCTCAGGTTCTCAAAAAATATTTTTCCTAGTTTTCTTTTGCTAGGCTTGTACATAGTATGGTGTGTTTTTGGTTATTTCTTTATTGTTGTTTTGGTTTGATTTTATTTTAATAAAGTGGCTAAATTATTTTGCTGGGAGTACCTGTCTCTCCAAAAGTTCAAATGAATGTAAATTGGGTTTTAACAGGTTAATCTATGCTTTATTGTTCCTATCTTGGAGACCATCTACTTAAAGGGCCTCTGAAATATTTTTACCAACTATCTATTGTCAAAATGATCAGGAGGAAATTATTATATCTTAACTAGAATTTAAAGTAACATAGGTAGAATTTCCTTTGAAATGAACTCTTGATTTGGTGGCATTTGTGTATATCTGAAAGTAGAAAATACTTCGATACTTTACATCATTCCCCGCTCTTAAGGAGCACTTGGAATTGCTTCTCCATCCACTAATAATTTCATTGATAATTAAAGTTTCCAATAACTAAATATATCTAAAATATTCAAGGTTAGCTACAAGATGAGGGGTCTCATCATGATCATAGGTGCTGATGGAATGACATCTCTACATGTGGTTACCAATCTGGTGAGATGGATTTGAGTTTTTAACAACTCATAGATGGGAGATATTATCACAAGTCGGCTCATTCATTTTCTGCCAGTACTAGTGAATGACGCTACCATCAGTTGGTTACCAAACCGAGGTAGTGACTTGTAGTTATTCCTTTACTAAATTCCCAAATGTGAATCCAAAAGGACGATTTAAAGGACATGAAGTCTCATTACAAGTCAATCTGACCATTATCATAAATTCTTGTGGGATGACATTATTGCTATCTGGTTACCAAGACAATATAATGCCCCTCTCTAGAAGGCAAGGGGTCTCATCACAAGCCAACCTGATCATTCCCTGCAAGTATTTGTGAATGGCGCTGCCATCAACTGACCACCAAATGAGAGGGGAATTCTTTATTCATATTTTGGGATCATTAACTTACATGGTAAATTGTAAACGAATATTTGTAGTGGATGGGATAAAAACAATCCTTTGGCTTAAAAGACAACCATGTCGAGGCTATGGACACCTACTGGCAGCAGTGGCAATGCTTGTGATATTGATATTTATCTTTAATACTTCTTTAATTATCTTTGCTCATGCCCTGGTCCTCATCATTCATAGAAAATTTGGTTCCCTGGTAATCTTTTAAGGTTAATCTGGTTTGTAACAAACATGTTTCAATTTACCTCCTGATGATTTTTAATTATTTAATAATAAGCTTGGAAATATGTCCTAATAAGTTCTTGGGTTAATGATCTTTGAGAAAGTGGATTAGTTTTGCTGTAAATATTTAAGTCCCAAATTAAAACCTAAAGATACTTCAAAAAATTTTATGACTAGACAAAGATAACTGGTTCTTCCCAGCGAGCTTCCATTTGTTGTAACCACAACAGATCCCACCTTGTATAGACAAGATGGGAGCCCATATTGAAATTTTTGTTTTACTCACTAAGTCTATTTTTCTCAAAGCACATTGTTTGTTTGTTTAATCTCATTGAAGTTTGCTTAATGATGTTTTCAAATTAAAATCTTAAACAAATAGATCATTCCGCACTTCCAATTCACTTAATCAATTTAAGGGACAATTTAGTCGGCAAATGGAAGTCGAGAATATTATAATGAAATAACTATCCCAACATTCTGACTTCGAATTCTTTTACTTTCATATTTTAATATCGATAGTTGGATGTCAGTGACAGATTACTCAAAATTAATTTAAGTTTTCCGACTTCTAGACTCTACTTCTTTCTACTTGAACATAGATAGTCAAAAGTCGGGGAACCCGTCATTTCAATTTTGATTTAACTCCTGACTTCTGACTCCCGACTTTTCCAAACTTTTGATCAATTGTGGAAGTTGATAAATTATAAACCCATGTATTAAGTTTTTCCCTAAATCTTGACTCCCAACTATATCCAACTTAAAGTAATTTGCGTAAGTCGGAGGTCAGGACATTAATAGCTTTTGTGCTAAATTCATCCCCGACTCCTGACTCCCGACCTTTTCCAATGATCATGTATTGCAGAATTCGGAGGTCAGGATGTTTTTGACTTTTGTACCAATCCTTCTTCCAACTCCCGACTCTCGACTTTTCAGAGCTCCATGCTGACATTTCCATTTCACGTTCAAAATTTATGCTCTTACATGCACCAAAATATTTTGAAATATGGGCCTGATTAATGAAGTCATCACGTGATTAAACTCTAATCGTCGATTTCGAGGCAATTGGATCACAATTAATGTGCAATTGATGTTTTCCTAATCCAGGGTTTACTTAATCAAAATTTGAATTATTTTGTTATTACAGCACAATGAACTTGGAATTTGGTATTTCAGATTCTTTTGTTTCAGCGAGTGAATTGCATCAATTTGTCCAAATAGTTTTAGATTATAACAGGTATTTATCATTTTGATTCAAATTTTATGGATTGTTTATGTTTTCAATTTTAATTGGAATATTTTTCCGTTCGCAAGACTACCCCTCTTTTGCCATCGCCAAATGAACCAAGTCCAAGACTATTGCAGAATATTTAAAGCTCAAGGACCCCAATTTCATCTTTTATTCAAACACTGATGCATGGGTCGTTGGCACGTTGTGCCTAGATTGGTCTAGGATATACAAAATTTTTGACGATGATGACTTGTCAGAGTTCAAGCAGGAAACCCCAATTTACTAGACCATAAGAAATTCCTAGTTCCACACCATTGTTGCGCAACCTCCTGTCATGCAATACACTGACATGGTGAAATGGATGATAGAATATGCATCCATCCGAACCAACATGTTCAAGGATGTGAACCAGGTGGTTTATGCTTCATTCAAGCTGAATACTTTTGCCAGAATTTATGCTCTAAAATCCCTGCATCAACTACTCACACAGGACTTCATAAGTGCATTCAAGAGCAAGTATGAACCTGGTGTTCTACTTAAAACATGGGTGGTTGACCCTGACACCTTCATCTTGAATCCAAATAGGCACTATCCCATTATATTTCTCCGAGATTTGTACAAACTGTTGGAGGCCATGCTATGCTGATTCTATGGGGTAGACACATGTCAATACTTCAAACTGGAATGGGTTCCTCTGGCCCATTACTTCTCTACAACATGTAAAATATTCAACTAGGCTCGGATTTTTTCTATCACTTTTAGAGATGCTATTGCTCAGACTCAAAAGATACCGGCCATAAAAAATCCCAAGTTCTATATGTCTGCCTACCTTAGAGATATTATTTGTGTTGTTTTTGCTTACCATGTTGTTATCCCTAAGCTCTACACTGGACTACTACAGGGAAAATCTAGGGCACTTAGGAAAGGGAATTGAATAAATTTGGTTTATTTTTGAGTGGTTGGGTTAAAGGAAAACTAAGGAAGGTATATGTATAGTGTGAGAGAAGTACATACAACAACAAAAGCTATGAACTCACAAATTATGAATTATGAATTGGATGTGTAACTATGTATAACAATAGAACTGTAGATAAATACATAAAATTAATAAGCTAAAACTTTCATGTATTCATATTTCATCCACCATATAACAGTGTTATATTTTGGATACTAAAAGAAAACAAAGCATAATTGGCAGGCAATAAACAAATACAATGTACATGCTATTAGTTCTGCAATAATTGACATGCATCGCATATAAATTATGTAATCAATTGGATAATCGTTTGCTAACAAATAAGATGGCACACAAGATTTCACAACTCATATATAATCAGTTGTTCATAGGAAACTGTAGTATAATCTTACAAAATTACAGGATCTCCAATGGCATGGAACTTCCCATCTTCCTCAAGGAAGAAGAAGAACCCCCTCTTCTTTTTGATCCATAGTTTATATAGAATGTTTTACAATTTTGAGATCCAAAAATAATGGATCTATAATCAAAACATAATCCCCTAATGGATGAATCTTAGAACAACTCATTGATCTCTCATGTGTTGGATGCAATAATCAAGGGAGATGATCAATCTGATGTACAAGTCAAATTGATGAGGTGTCCTTTCAACTAATTTACTAGGCAGAATTTTTGGAAATTAAATCAGACGAATTCTTGGAAAATAGGCTTCGAACAGAAAATTGTAGCTCCCAAATCGTGACACCCGTTCCTAAAGTGGGTTTTTAACCATTTCAAATGATTCCTTACAGTTTGAATTGAATATGTTCTGGAAGTTAATGACTAAAACAATCATCTACAGGCAGTTTCATAGCACAATTCTTCAACAGTTTTGCAGCGCAGTTACGAAATTGTTTTGCAGTGCACCTCACTTAAGGAAAAATTAGCCTTTAAAATTGATTTTATCCTTTCAAATGTTGAGTCATGAGTACAAGAATAATACCTGCAAGACTAACATGACAACCAAGAAAACTCTGTGCCAACTTAACTTGTTTAACATACCAACTATCAAACTGAAAACAAGAAATAATAAACGAGCATAAAATTTATACAACAAAACTTCAAGGATAAATGCCTGTCTTAGGAAAATGTCTTGAGGAAGGTTTAAAAAAGATAAAAAAATTTAAAGTCTCAATTTTTTCAAAAGTAGGAAATACTAGGTGTAGACTTAGGTACTAACACCTTCCCTGAGCTAGCATTAGACTAGGTAAAAACCTCCTATCCATGTTTACTGCTCAATTCTCTGGGAGGATAATTACGCTCCCTACATTTATGATATTTGTGATAAATTTATCAGTGATGCGTATTTTTCATCTTCAAGAAGAATTCACCTACGGTTTTAGATAATTTCATCTCCTTGATTTCCACCATGGGAGATTGGTACATTGGAGAATATTTCACATATATCAGAATTTGGGGCAGCAAATCAGTTCACCTGCTGCCAAGAATTGTTCCCGACAGGATGGTCCTGTTGGAGGTAGTTTTCCAAACAGTCTATGATGGAGTTCATGGTCAGTGCCATTATTCTAAGAGGAGGGCTTGGCTTAAGTTCCCTTTATACAATGGGTATAGGACTATTCAAAATGCAACGCATGGCATCAATATTTCCAAGGAATTTGACTGGTTGGAGCTAGCTTTTGCAAAAAAGAGAATGGGTAACCCCAAATGCCTTATAGCAGAACACTTCATACAGGCCCATTTAAAAAATACTTATGTACATGAAATTCAACTTGATTATTCTTTGTATCAGAATGTACATAGCTTTGAGGAAGTGCTTAGTAAATTGGCTGATGCGGACCAGAGAATTCTTGTGCATGAGGCACAGAGGCAACATAGACTCGGGGTGATGGAAGAGAGGAATAGTATTTTCCAACAGCAGCAAGATGCTACTAAGGAATCCATGCTACAAACAAATCCATAGTGTTAAGATTAGCTTCTTCCCATCCCATTGCACAACAAGAATTGGATAAGAAGCAAGGAAAACAACCTATGACAAATGTTCACCCTACCACTCCCTTCTAGAATCTCAATCTTCTCATACAAAAAACTCAAGATCTTCAAAGGAAGTCATCTTCTTATACTCAGTATGTTTATGATGTTGCCTCTATTCCTATAATACTCCCAAATATATCTGTGCAAATTGAAAATCCATCTAAATTGATTGTCAACCCTCCACTCCATACATCTAGTAGTGACATCATTGATTTGTAGAAGGAACAACCTGTGGAAGTGATCAATCCAACACCAGCAGTGCAAGAACCTTCCTAAATAGCTTCTATGGACCCCATTCAAGTTGTTAATGATAATATTCCTCATCCACCTCCAGATAGTGGCTTGTCATATTTACCTACTATTGATGACCCTATTCAATAGTCTATTTCAAATTCACCACATAATCTGTCTCCTACCCTTAATACCCTTGACATAGTTACTCAATATTCTGATCCACCTACTCGAATTGCTTAAATATTTTGGTGGATCTTGCCACTTCAGAGCATCTCACAACTTCTTAGTTAGAACCTCCAACGGCTCAAAATATCACTTCTTCACAGTATGAAACTAATGCCCCTCCTGTTCAATCTACTACACTTCCTTCCACAAGTCTTCTTACAACTTCTTCTTCTCAAATTAATCTACCATTATCCCAAAATCCACCCCATCAGTAACTTCTACTTCCAGCCTATCATTACTTGTCATTCACTCCACAGAATTGTTAGTTTCTACAGTTGAAGACTCGAAATATTTTGGTGAAGATGTTGTAGTGGTATTGGGATATTATTGTTTCAACAAGAGGAGAAAGACAATTCTGAGAAAAGTATTAGAATTTAGATTGCACAACAATCACAACAGTAGGTTTCGATACATGTGGCAATCCAACCTAGATCTAGATAGCAAAAACAATCTCACTTAGAATTATTTGCACAAAGAGATAGCAAGAATAGATAATAAATATTGAACATAACACTAAAGGAAAATCACTCAAGTGGTAAGAATTCCACTCTGATATTATTCACCAACATGAGTATAATATATAGATGTTCTCATGAGACAAAATTGAGAGGCTTAGTGGCAAGTTGAGTAGCTCACAATAATGAGGCTTAGATTGGACCAATTCACCCATCAATAACATGAGATCAAGTGGAACTCATAGATTGGGCCATCATGAGGTTCAATGAACATAGATGGACCATGAGGAGGTTAAGCTAGTCAAAATAGTGTGAAAGGTACCATTATGAGGGTGCATGGGTGAGTAGTTGGCTAATTAGTGGCCATTAATGCACAAGTTGACCAAATAATTAAGAGGGCGCACTACATCTCCTTAAAACAAGGAAATGCAATAAATCCCACATAAATGCAAGGTAGTGGGGTGCATTGACTCCTAAAATGACGGAAATGAGTGGACAAACAAGGCTTCATGGATACATCACTAGTCTAAGTGGTCAAATGTGGACAAACTATGGTCCAAGACACTGGACTAGGCACTAATGAGCCACAAATAACACTAGGTAGAACAACATGAAGGTCCATGGCATGATTATGATGGTGATATTCTTCTAACAAAAAGCTCCCAAAGGAAACACTCAAGGTGAAGTCCAAGTTGGGACTATCCCAAATCAGGTTATATGGAATTAGGCAATTAATAATCCTCATAGAGAAGCAATAGAAGTTGTTGCAACTATGGGAGCCTTTGTTGGAGCTAATGTCTACTCTCAACTGAGCATTGGAAGAAGAGAAGTCTAAGAATTTGGCATTTCAAGTTGAGAAAAATTCCATCCATCAAAGATGGACCAAGCAGATAGAATACCTTAGAACTCAACATGATTGAATTGTGCAAAACCTGCAAACTCAAATTCAACAGCTAACACAACAAAAGGAAATCTCAAAGACTAAGGTAATTGAGCAAGCTACTAGTCTTGTTGATCTTAAAATGCAAGTTGAAAAATTGAGAGACTCAAATGACTTCTTTGAGTTCTTTAAATTAATTGTGCAAGAATTTAAGGATGAAGCTAGTTCACGTAATGACCTATTGAGACAGACTTGTACTTCATATTTTCTAGGTCTTAATGAGATCCAAGATGACTTCAATTCCTTTGAGCGTCTGTCAGATATTCTTGCTTATCATATTGACAGGAAGAAAAAAGAACATTCATCCCATGAGCAATAGTGTGAATGGCAAGCTCATTTGAAAAATGCTCCACAAACCTTGCCTCGTTTAGACTCGGTCAAATTGATGAGAACTTGAATTTCAATTAAGTCTTGGGGACTTGTTTTTTATGAGGTGGCTCATATGATCGAGAAAGCCCAGAAAATTTGAGCTAGAAAATAGATGTTGATAGATAATCACATGGAAAGAATGAAAATGCCATTTTTTGTTGAGTTGGAAGAGTCAGTGCCAACAAACTTAAGTGTTTCTGAAGTGGATGAACAAAGGAATCAAACAACATAGGTGAATCGAGATGCTACTCAATTGGACATCTCATTAATCTTGTATTTTATTTCGAATCCTAGTCAATTGTCAACCATGTTGCAAGGATTCCTTGATTCATGGTCCAAGATCCGAGCTAAAGAAGTCAGATCCTATTTATGAAAAGCTCAACATGCTACATACCCCGATGTTAATGAAATGTGGAATATCTACACTTATTGGAAATATTATGTAACTAATCTAGATTAGGGTAGTTAGTATTTTTCGGCCTAGATCTAGGAACTTGATCCATCTTTTGAGTATCTACCTTTTTCATATAATTGTATTTATTATGAACATCGTGAGGGAGAAAGGGGTGGGGAGACTACTGATGTAATTTATTGTATCAAACTTTATGGAATGCTCTGTCTCTCTGAGACCAATATGTAATTTTTTGCACTCTTGTTATGAAAGATGGGATGCTGCTTGCATTTGGTTCCAACACATGATCATATAAAGTTTATTTTCTTTGATTGTGTTCCGCTTATGTTATTCATTATTTAATTTATCTTAAGATGTTAATAATTGTAGGGGATGAGTAATTACTTTGATTTTTTTCTTTGGATGAATTGTGATGATAGGGTAATTGGAACTTTTCATTTATTTATGTTCATGACACATTTTCCTTGTGAATTATTAGCATTATGAGATACTAACTATTTAGTTTGATTAAATGGAAGGTTTTATTAATTTAGGTGCTTTGTCTTTGCAATCTTAAACTGATGTAAGTTAATTGATGTTTCATTTTAACTATTATTAATGAATGTTCAACAGATAAGCATGAAGATTTTCCTTCTTGATTTCTTTTGTTATATTCCATTTTAAAAGCAGGACTTAATAAACTAATTCTAATTTATCTCAATTATCTTTTTCTTCCTGAGCAGCAAACCTAAGCCTTTATTAGTTTCATTACACTTTTCATAATCAGGCACTCATTCCTCACAATCAATAAGTTTCCTTTGGGAGAAAAACCAAAAGGCTAAGAGAGGCTTAAATCCATCACAAGCAATATGTTGATGCCCTGAAGATCGCAACATCAAGCAGAAAGGGATTCTCCCCAGTAGACTATCCCAATTAGATGGTCCACCACTTGGTATGGGGAATCCGTCTGGTTAGCGGTTCCGGCAACCGTTGGGTTTGGAGATTTGCTTCAATTATATCGATTATGGCCCGATCCACCGTTCTTTTTTGATTTTATGATTTAGAATGATATGCAAGTGACTAAACTAACTTAATCTAAATGCAGAACTAAAAAAAAATCTGTATTTAAAACTGAAATAAACCTAAACTATCCCTGCAAGGAGCGAAATTATAAGTATGAGTAATATGCTGGAAGAGTTATCTAAAGATCAACAGGTAGCCATTAAATCATAAAGATAGATCTACAGCAAGAAAGCAGGAGATATTAGAAGATAGCTTCCAATTTACATATAACACATTCCAATACTTATGTAGGAGAAAATTCATTTACACAGGAAACAGTAAGATGATTCAATACAGAGAAATAATTCAAGACAGCAAAGAAAGATCTCACAATAGAATATGAAAATCACAAGAATAATCCATCATGCATCCAACATCCATTTCCATGCAAAAGACATCCTCTCCAGGCTCTTATTAGGTATATTTCATTTTTCTTGAAACAAGTGCAAGATAGCTCGTACAAGTTAAGAAAAACTCTATTTCCCTGCCAAAAGTCCTCTTACACTCATCCCTAAACTTCTATTTATATCCTTACAAAATGCCTCTTGCCACCTGGCTCTTTACACCTGTCCCCTACAGACTTTCCCTTTTAATAAACAAATCGTGGCCCCTTTCTTAAAACAGAAAATTTCTCAAAAGAAAAGGAAAGTTGTCCAGTGGTTCCACGCTTTAAAAATAGGGAGACAAAAAATGAAATAAAAAAGGAACAACGCTGTAGGATCAGCGTGTTCACCCTTGGGAAGGCGCCTCTGCTGGGAGAGAAGGACTTGGACTGGATGCTACTGCTAGGAGAGAAGGACTTGGACTGGCTGCTACTTTTGCTGCTACTTTCTTTTCCTCCTCTGCTATGTAACTGAACCAGATACCAGTGTCTCTGACAACCACGTTAGCTGGGGAAGGGAGAAAGATTTTCTGGGAAGTCACATGTTTACCAAATTCTGCTTCAACACTCTGAATTTCTGCAACTGCTGCTTGGTGGATTTCCTTAAGCAAATGACTATGTGTTGATGACATCCCAATATAGTGATGGAGATCATCAGTGGCTAAGACATCAATCTTCTTTACATATTCTATTTGGATGTCTAGCTCTTCCTTCAAGTCTGATAAGCGTTGCTCTTTGCTTGTCAACTCATTGAGGGACCGAGGAAAAATCAACTTGCATTTATCATGTATTCCATGGATCTTTTGATAGAGGCTGTTACTTCTATCCATGGTTCCCTGGATCTTAGCCATTAGCTTAAAACCACAGTTCCTGCAGAATTCCATAAGGGTTATATCTTCTTTAAAATCCTCTACCGACTTGAATGGGATATGCTTGGGGAAATCAACCTTTCCTTCTCTCCATTCCATCTAGCTTAGGATGTTTGCTTTAACCCGAGTATATTTTCCCTTAAGCCTATTGGCCTCTACATTGACTTCTTTCAATCTTACCATCATGGCTTTGAGCCTGCACACTTCCTCCGTAATCAGCTCCTGTGTGGCGTGCATTTGCCTCAGAATGTCACAGGACAACTCATGAAAGGGAGACATATCTATTGCTATGCTCTCTACCTGTTCTAATTGCTCAACCATTGCTTGCTTATCTTCTTGCAGATGAGAAACTCTAGCTTCCGAATCGTTCTTTTCTGCTTCTAAAACCATCATCTAGACTGCTAGGTGCTCCTTTTCTTCCTCTAAAAGGCGATACTTATCTGACAATTCCTTGTGCTCAACAGACAAGCGATTATACCTATTCACTACAAGATCCCTATAAGCTTGCTCATTAGCCATAGTATGTTGTAACATGCGAGCTCTCCTCTTTGTTGACTCAAATTCTCTAACCATATCGACCACATTGTCCTGTGTTGCTTTTGTTGCTGACACAGCGGTGGATGCCATGGCTATGGGAGCCTTATTTGTATTTTGCATTACTGAAGTCTCCCGCCGGGTGACAATATATTCTTGGAAGAGTCTCTTTATCCTCTCTTCTGATTTCAAGACTACTGCCTTCCTCTTCTTATCATACACAAATTCATCCCATCGGGACACAGTATGATCTTTTGATGGAGTATCAAGGATGATTGGGAGGTCTATTACATGTACTTCTGCTTCTATGGGTGGGTTCTAGACTGCTCGAGACGTGTCTGCTCCCACATTTTGGGTGCCAGGGACACCTGCTTGAGCTGTGTCTGTCTACACATTTTGTGGGACAGGGACACCTGCTTGAGCTGTATCTGTCTCCATATCTTGGGTGCCGGAGCCACCTTCCTGAACTGTGTCTGTCTCCATATCTTGGGTGCCAGAGCCACCTGCCTGGGCATCTTCATTGGTTTTAAGTTCTTCTTCTTCCTTTTGTTCTTCTTTAGCCTTACGCCTTCTCTCTTCTTCTTCAACTTGCCGCTAATTTTCATTTTATTCCATCTGCTTTGCATCTTCTGTTTCTCTCTGTACTCTTGCATCTTCTGCTTCTTGTTGCATCCTGGCTTCCTCTACTTCTCTCTGCACTCTTGCATCTTCAGCTTCTTTCTGCAGCCTTGATTCCTCTTTCAATCTTTGTTCTTCATGGGCTAGGGCATCAGCTGCTTCTCTCTCTTTCTGTAGACTGGATTTTCGGGCTAGGGTAGAGCTAGAGCTTGCTCCACTGCTTTGACGACAAATATGCAACTCAGTCATGTTGCTGATGCCTCTGAACACTTCTTCCTCGGCATCATAGTAATGAGCATATTCAAAATGAGCATAAATTTCTTTGCAATGCTCGGCAACCTTGCTCCGCCTATCATTTCTATGGAAAGTCATTTCACCAAAGTGGAATGCTTTCAGTTCTTGAATGAATTCCTCAGCTGATACAACCCCTGAGAATTTGTAGGCTCCTATGCAGAAGGGCAAAGGAGGGAAAGAAGCCTTATGTTGCTTGTTAAGCACTTCTCCTATTCCATCAAGGAAAATTTGCCTGACTGCTTCCTTGAGGACTACATAATCAGTAGCGTACTTTGGCAAAATGTATGGCACTTTGGTACATCCAAACATCCTGATGTAGGTGCCCTGCTCTAAGAAATAAAAATCTCCATAGTTTTCCAGGACCTCCATGGCATTGTCTGATAGACAATTGGGCTCTTCCTTGAAAATATGCTCATATAGGGGCATGATGAATTATTCGCAGATGAGCTTATAGCTTGCTTTGTAATTTTGAGCCCACATTATTTTATAAGCAGTGTAGACTGGGGTATTGGCTTTATCCCATGTGCAACCTAGGTTGGGGAAAGATATTTTGGCCAAAATACAGTCAATGAGATAGGAAGACATGTAAAATTCTGACTTTTTTAAGGCCAGACCTTCTCTTGCAGCAACCACTGTGGATGCCAAACTGTCAGAAAGGATAGTAGCCCAGTCAAACACAGTCCCTTTGAATGCTATGAAGTGGATGATGGGGGCCCACTGTATCCTATATACAGTGCCATCGGGCATGCCGAAAATTCTGCATAGCATCAGGGCGATTAACTTAAAAGGAGGTCTTAGGTTCTGAACATCATATTCATCATTACCTCTCTTTCTCAAGTGCTTTCCTGTGACCAATAATTTTTTGGCCATCTCAGTATTGTTCATCTTGCCTAGCCATTCATCACTTAAAGCTTTCTGGGGACATGAGAATTTGTAGGTTGCAGCAATATACGCTGGATGGAATGAAGCGAAATGCTCTCCCTTACTGTCATGTAACACTCTTGTCTCTGGGTTGGCATGTTCCAGTATCCACCCGATCACTTCAGAGCATGGGAACAGTTCAGGGCGGGTAGAAGCCCTAGCTATGCCGGAAGTTCTGATGTTGAGGTCAATTTGTTCTTCTTCCAATAATACATCTGGGATATCTTGGTCCCTGATCATCCGATAAACATCTCCCCAATGGTTCTTGGGAGGGACACCGATGGTGCACTTAGTGTCTTGGAACATAGTTTCAGTCCTCAGTGGCACTGGCTCTGGTTCCATCACTTTAGTTTTCTTTCTACCACCTTTTGGCATCATGGCTTATCCCTGCTAGCAACCACATGTGAATTATTATAAAAACTTGCAACATGTTATGGGAGTGTAATATAGAGAAGGACAAATTTAACATGCTAATGAGAAATATAGAAAAATTATGAATCTGCATGCTGGGGAAGCGAAATAGGTCACTTCAGAAAACGAAATAAGGTCCTGAGACTTGATTATTCTAGGGAGACAATGTCTAGTCAGGAGCATGTGACGTGAAAAAAAAAACCTGCTCCTGTCCTAGTCCTTGGAGAGAAGGCGCCCTTCATCATAGCACTTCTAATGGTCAATGGTGGGGGAGCCTGGAGGGGACAAAAAACCCTATGAATAAACCATGAAATAAGGGACTGTCCTCCAAATTCATTAACTGAGCCTAAAAGGGTGAGTGATTGAGTATCTCAACCGATCGCTACTGTTATTAATAATACCTGAGACACGGTGTGTGGTTGGTATGAAGTTTGAATCAGGGTAGGAAAACGGAGGGAATGCAATCAATGAAAAACTAGGATGGTCATGGCTACGGCTTTCAGCCGGTAGGAATGAGAAACCTAAGGGGCCACGGCGGCCGTAATAAACCAAAAAAAATGACCTATGCTACCAATGTCCATTGGCCACGTTATGAACGGGAAGACCCAAAAAGTATTTTGACGTGGAGATAAAACAAAGATAGTGGTTAGAAAGCCTACCTAGAGACGAGACAGTGGTTGAGTGAGGTGGATGCAGTCGTGGATGCGCTGATCTGGAGCGAGCCGACGCGGTCTTCCTAACGGTGTTCTTTTGAACGATAAACAATGAAATCAACGAAACCCCCACTATCCTTATAAAAGATTAGACACGTGCGGTATTTAAATGGTTGGTTGTGTCATTAAAACAGGGTTTTAATGCCCTACACGATACAGTCATTTCAAGCCATCTCGGCATTTACGTGCGACCATCGGTTGCAGGGAGGACTTACGAGTTTGGTTCGCAATTGTGGAACAATATGGCGAATGGCCTCGGCGTTTCAGGAGAGTTTGACGTATCTTTTGGAAATATAGTCTTCTCGGAAGCTTATTGCGAATGGTTTTGCCAAGTTGTCCCACAGTTTCGGGAGGGTTCGCTAAATGTTTCCGCAGTTGCGGGAGAGCTTTGTGAATGGCTCCCGCAGTTTCGGGAGGGAAACTTAAGTTTTCTGAAAAAACCCTAAGTCCTTTCCTGAGTGGCTTCCGTAGTTTCGAAAGACTTTCGTGAATGGCTTCCACAATTTTGGGAGACTTTCGTGAATGGCACCCGCAGTTTCGGAAGACTTTCGTGAATGGCTTCCGCAATTTCGGGAGACTTTCGTGAATGGCTTCCGCAATTTTGGAAGGCTTTCGTGAATGCTTCCGCAGTTTCGGAAGGGAATCGTGAATGGCTTCTGCAATTTCGGAGGGCTTTCGTGAATGCTTGCGCAATTTCGGAAGGGAATCGTGAATGCTTCCGCAATTTCGGAAGGGAAACTTAAGTTTTCCAAAAAAACACTAAGTCATTTCCGCCGTTTCAGGAGAGAACTGCGAATGCTTCCGCCGTTTCGGAAGGGAATCGTGAATTTATTAGAAGAAGAAGCTTCATTCTTTTAAAGCAGACTCCTCAACAAAAACTAAGTTAGAAGGAGAATTAACTTCTTTAGGCAGTCTTTCTAAAAAAGACAAAAAGGAGGGGGCCCCAATATATATATATATATGAAATTTTGGGGGGGAATGTTGCTCCAGCAACACAATAATTCTAAACGGCTGGGAAATAGGGAAATTCTTGTGAAGGTTTCCTAAAGTTCTTGGATCATATTGCTATCCTTGCATTGACCCCTAAAATCTATTCCAACCATAACCTAGGGCATCAACACTTGGGTAGGCATACACTTTAAAATATTTTGACGTCCACAATAACCAATCCTCATCCTTCTCCTTTGAGTTCAACTCACCATCAAAAGTTGGGGCTTTGATTTTCTTAAACTCTTCCTACATTCCTCCACTACGAGAAGATTTATGCCTCTTCTTCCCAGGAGAGGATGAATAGGTGTATGAAGAACTATTGTTGTAATGATGTTTTATTTCAGAAAATGAACTAGAATCTGAAATAGATTTAATTGAATTTTTGGGTGCTTGACTTCTAGCTCTTTTCTCCTTGTGAGGACCTTCTATCACATTGCTAGAAGCATGGAAAATTTTAGGGGAGAAATTTAGCCCGTGGGCTATTTTTCGACCTTTTTTCCCAAAAATGATTCACCAATTTAGTTTTTTTTCAAAACTGATTCACCCAAATTCCATGGGATAATTTTTTTTACTCTAAATAATGACAAAAATTGTCCAAAAACTATATAAAGTCCTTGGAAATTTGACTAATTTTACAAAAAAATTGCCAAACATTTTATGGTTGGAAATTTAAGAATTAGTTAGATTCACCAAGGATTATACACTTTGAGAAAATTATGGATCCTTAAAATTTTCATTGGCAAGAAGTGTCAACAGGTTTCTAGTTGTTTTTAATTTCAATCAAATTCTGTAATAGAACAATTTTTAACTATCATTGTCCTTCTTTATCTTTCATGTTGTCATCTTTGAAACTCTGAAATTATGCCTTTAAACTTTGCACATTTTTCAACATTTCTGATGGGGTAACAACTTTATGGATATCATTCAACTCCACCCATAGTTCTTCCTATCGAGGTGGTGAGTTAAGGTTCCCCTATTGACTAGAATCTCTTTCAACACTCATTTTTTTTTATGATTATTATTGTTGTCTTGGGTTTTTTAACCTGTTGACGCAAACCCAATCAAAGGGGGTTCCCGACACTATCGACACCCAAAGCACCGCGATCTCCCTGAGCACCGGCCCAGATAGGTTTTACCCTATCCAACAACACCTACAAAGTAGATGAGGTCTCACCCGAGATGTTCAAGGGAGATTTGACGGAACCATGTTTCCGCCGAATGAAGGAGGATGTTGTGCATCAATTGACTAACTTATTGCAACATTTCAGAAATAGATCTTAGCATTCAATTCAGGCATTAATCATAATTTCAACATCATTCAACAGGAACAGATCTAATATTGCAACGGATATAACAGTACAGCATTAATCGCAGCAAGGAAACATTGCATCATTCGTTTATTCATATCGCAAAATGCATTACCAAAGATAAACAGGAATGACATAGGGATTCTTCTCAAAAGCTCTGTCACATCATATTATCTCCGCAAAAACCCAGATACAACAAGCTACTCAGTCTCTTGGATATCAAGTCTCAATCACTTCCCCAAAAGGTATATCTTGATTCACCGACTGCCTTCCACTCTTACAAACCATCATCTATTTATAGTCTTGCGCCTTTACATTTGTGGTCCACTTAGGCAACCTCCAAACTACTCTTTAACCAAATTTACAACAAAATAACCCAAAATCCCACATAATGTGGTCAAATGACCCAAAAACCCCTATAGTGTGGTCTAAATGACCCAAAAACTACATGACGTGGTCCAAATGACCCAAAAAATACAAAAATACTTGTCGCCTTGCTCGTTGTTCTCCGCCTTCCATGGTCTCTTTGGCCTTGCGCAGCATCCGCGATGCTGCTACGCTAACTCACTAAACTGCCTGCCAACAACCCCCCAACACAATCTTGTGGTTCACCCTCAAGCCACATCAAGCGGATATGGTGTACTCATTCCCATCTATGGTGGATTGTGTCTCTGTAACTGTTCTTTCTATCTGGATCTCACTGTTGGATACGAATCTTGTTTCCACGATGATCTCCAGCTTGCTGTCATGTACTTCTCACCCGAAAATGGTCCTCCTTCGGCTTGTTGTCATGTACCTCTCAAACTCATCCTCCAGTCTCTAATAACCTTGTGTAGACTAAGGAGAAGTTTACGAACAACGCTGAGGTGTGAAACAGGACAACGGGTTTGGCACATCTGTTTTGCACCGGTAAGTACTTACTACTGGGACCAGGGGGCACCCCCCCCATCATCTTTGTGGTCGCAGGTACCACGAGGCTTCGAACTACCACCATATGCTTAAACATATTGGATGAGACTTCGTCTCTGTGACACCCGAGTGTTCGTGACACTTCCTGCTCCAGGTGCTCATGCACACTTGTCGTTCGGACCCTCAACGCACCGGGTGCACTCCCATGCGAAATAAAATGGATCATTTCCATAGCCTCCTTGGAATTCCTAACTTAACTAGAATCCTGACCCCCCCGCAGCATAAATTTATTACATTTGGTAAATACCACTTTGTGTAGCTAGCCTCTGGTGCCTGTATTTATGCATCGCCCCTTCCCGGATGTCTGCCTCGCAATCATTCGAAATCTGGTTTACATAAGGTAGACCTCATGCCTTCATGTTGTTTCCTGCGTGTGTAGACTAGACTGCTGACGGTCGGAGTAGCAACCATACCTTCTACAACTATCATGCATGCCAAACCGTTGAACCATCACCCTTGGTACCCCCGACCATACTGCCATGGTGTGTTCCATGTGCCGAACGTGCGTTACTCCGGCGCCAATCTGGTCAAGCTAATGATCATACTTGCCAAACCGAAAAAGTCCCTTCCCTCATGATTCATAATGGTTACTAATTTGTCCTGGTTGCAACACTGTCACTGTCATGAACCTTATCCCAAGCTGCAACACAAGCCTTCCTGTTTGCACATTCTATCCCTGCTGGTGCGCCATCCTGACACCAAACATCCTACATTTTTTTTTTGTTGCCCCGATGCACCTCAGGCATCGCGCTACTCCAAGCCCGACCTATAGGGATTCAACCTGCTACCATTTACCAACTTTGGGAGCATCGCTCCATCTAACTACTGCAACTGTACGGCTCCTCTTGAAGTTATGCTACTGATGCGATATGGACCAAGTCAATGCATCTGCAATTTCCCTGGATGCTTCATAAACTTGCTATCATACAACAACACCAAGCCACCCTGTTGAAATTGTTTGTTCTTGATATGGTGATCATGCCAAGCCTTTTTCCTATCCTTCTCCACACTCGAGTGGAAACCTGTGATAAAACGATCTTCCTCAAGCTGCACTAGCTGCGCCAGATGTTCTCCTAATGCTGCTGCATCATCCATACCTATTGCTACCACTATGTGAAGACTTAGAACAATGTACTCCATAGGCATAATCGCTTCTTGCCCATATACCAACTTGAATGGCGTTTGTCCCGTCAACCTTTTACACGTGGTGCGATATGCCCACAAAATTGCTAGGATCTTCAGATCCCAGTCATCGTGGTTTGGATTAAACACCTTTGTTAGCACATGCTCCAAGATCTTGTTGAAAGATTCCACTATCCCATTTGCTTGTGGATGATATGGCGTACTCCTCTTATGCTAGATCTGCAGTTCCGCTGTCAATGCGTTGATGGTGCGATTGATAAAATGACTACCCTGATCACTCATCAATACCTTTGGGTAGCCAAACCGAGTGACAATGTTGTCAAACAGAAAGCGTACTGCTATTGCAGCAGTGAATTTGATGACTAGTGCATCCTCCACCCATCTTGTTAGATAATCTATCGCTGTGATGATGTATCTTGTACCAATGCGCTTCCTAGGTGGGTTGATAGGGCCCACAAAATCCACTACCCATTTTTCAAATGGTTGTAGTGTAACTTGAGGTTTCAATGGAATATCATCCCTCCTAGAGGGTTTCCCAGTTCATTGATAGACATCGCAGGTGCGCACATAATCTGTCGCATAATTGTGAAGCGTCGACCACCAAAGCCCTGCGCGGAGCACCTTTCTGGAAGTCGCACGACCACCATAGTGCCCATTGGCTACTCCTGCATGTGATTCCAAAAATATATGCCCTTGCTCATGAGGCAGGACACAACACCTCAAGGTCTTGTCTGATCCCAGTTTGTATAACTTGCCTCCAATTAGGTGGAAATCTGCGGCCTTGACCACCAACTGCTTCTTTTGACTGGTGGTAAACCCCTCCGGTGCGATGCCTGTTGCCAGGAACTTAATGATTTCGTCATAGTAGTTAGTAGCTACTTCAACCTTAAATAGTTGTGCATCGGGAAACTCGTCCTCAATGTTGGTTGGTTCCTCTCCTATCTCAATCCGCAACAGATGATCTGGTCCTACGTTCAAGCGTCCTGGTTTCACAATCACTTCAAAATCCAACTCCTAAAAAAGAAGTAGCCAGCGACATATCTTCCCCCCCAACATAGGCTTGTTGACCAGATTTTGCAATGTAGAGTGGTCTGTGAACATCTTAAAGTGTCATCCCAATAAGTAGTTCCAAAACTTTTGCAGTGCGTAGACCATCGCCAGACCTTCCCTTTCGGTGGTTGTATAGTTCCTCTCTTTAGACGACAAATTCCAGCTTTCGAAAGCAATGGGGTGATCTAGATCCCCTTCCCCTGGTTGTATGAGCACTACTCCCAGCATGATTGATGATGCATCTACATGGACATGGAATTCCTTGCTCCAGTACAGAAATACCAGTATTGGCGCTGAATCCATCTTAGCCTTCAACATCTCAAAACTAACCTGAAATTCAGGGATCCATTGAAATACTGCATCTTTCTTCAATAACTTCTCCATAGGGGCCGTGATCTCTGCATAACCTTTGATGAACTTGTGATAATACCCAGTGTGTCCCAATGTTTCTCTTAACTGCTTGACATTCATCGGCGGTGTTAAACTCAAAATGAACGCAATCTTTGCTGGGTCGACTAACAATCCTTGCTTGCACACAATGTGACCCAGTAATATGCCGAATGGTGCACATAAAATGTACCTCTTCAAGTTCAGCAAAATCCAATTCCGTCGATAGTGCTCCAACATCAACCGCATATTAGCCAGATGATTGCTGATCAAACCATAGACTGTCCAGTCATCCATGTACACCTACAAAAACTTCTGGATGAAATTCCTAAAAGTAGCAACAACGACCCGCAAGAATATCACAGGTGCATTCTTCAGTCTGAACGACATCACCGTGTATTGAAAACAACCCCATTCTGTCACAAAGGTTGTCTTGTGGTGGTATTCTTTCGCGATTCTGATCTGATGATAGCCAGAGAACCCATTCATGAAAGAATACATCTCTTGGCCACCCACGCCCTCCAATACCTCATCAGTGAACGGGGTCGGAAATGGATCATGCATACATGCATCATTCAGCTTCCGCAATTTGACACAAATGTGCACTTCACCTATCTTCTTTTCCCTCACCACCATAGTACTGATCCATTCTGACTCCTCAACTAGTTCAATAATGCCAACATCCAAAATGTGGTCAAGTTCTACTTTGACCCTCTCCTTATGGTGCGGATTCAGTCGATAGGGTCGCTTCCTTATTGGTTTTGCGTCCGGTTTCAACGGGATCTTCATTTCCCCCAAATCCCCCAAGATTCCCTTCATCTCATAAAACTTTGTAGGGAACAAGTCTTGGAACTTGTGCAACATGTCTGTGAATTTCCCCATCATATCATCATCCCAATAGTCCCCAACATTCGTGAACTTTGGACTGTCCTCTGTCCCAATTTTGACCTTCCAAAGCTTCAGCGACTGAATGATCAGATCAGTTGGGGCATCAGGTGCTACAACATCGTGACTTCCTTCAGATTCTAGAATATTGACGTTCCACGGATCATAACCATCTTTTGGCCCACTAATAATATTATAACATTCCATCATTGACTGCATCTTGCAGTGCGTATGCGGATCCGCAAGATATGCCACCGGAACAACCTTCATAACCACATCGTGGATGAGTTGCAAAGCATTATGGGCATCTGGGTTGGCATCTGCGAAGCTGAACGTGTGAGTAAAACAAACTGTCAACTCCAACCAGGTGGTAATTTCCCCTGGCAATTCAGCTGCAGTATACCATGATCATGGCATCTCGTCCATAGTATAGATGAAGGCATGGACCCACTCATCCTTTTGTCACGATGCCCACAACATGTGACATTCCATGAAATGACTGCCAGGGTCATTATGACCATCATATTTCCTCGTGTGGTAAACATCGGTGTCACCAAAGCAAACCGTCATCAACCTCTGACACTGTGACAACCTTGCAATCGACTTCTTATGTGTCACCCACCAGCGTGCTGGAGCAACCTTCAGTGCTTCCTCTAATTCCAGCAGTCGCTGTGGTGCAGAGACCTTTTCTTCGAATGCGATCAGAATATTAGACAAGCCAAGAAGCCCTTCATATATCGGAAGTGCAACAGTTTCAGTTGCAACACAGCATAATTACTGTGTGACTAACCCACACTTGTGGAGTGACACCTCATGCAAGTGATTTTTCCAATTCTCTAAAGTGTCATAAGAGTAAAAAGACACACCGGGTCTCTTGGGTGAGAGCCAAGTATCCTAACCAACTAGACTACAACGGAACCATTTGTTGATGCAAACCCAATCGATAGGGGTTCCCGACACTGTCGACACCCAAACCACCGCGATCCCTGAGCACCGGTCTAGACAGGTTTTACCCTGTCCAGCAACACCTGCAAAGAAGATGAGGTCTCACCCGAGATGTTCAAGGGAGAGTTTATGGAACCATGTTTCCGCCGAATGAAGGAGGATGTTGTGCATCAATTGACTAACTTATTGCAACATTTCATAAATAGATCTAAGCATTCAATTCAGGCATTAATCATAATTGCGACATCATTCAACAAGAACAGATCTAATATTGCAACAGATATAACAGTAAATCATTAATCACAGCAAGGAAACATTGCATCATTCATATATTCGTACCACAAAATGCATTACCACAGATAAACAGGAACGACACAGGGATTCTGCTCAAAAGCTCTATCACATCATATTATCTCCGCAAAAACCCAGATACAACAAGATACTTAGTCTCTCGGATATCGAGTCTCAATCACTTCCTCAAAAGGTATATCTTGATTCACCGACTGCCTTCCACTCTTACAAACCATCATCTATTTATAGGATTGCGACTTTACATTTGTGGTCCACTTAGGCAACCACCTAACTAATCTTTAACCAGCTTTACAACAAACTAACCCAAAATCCCACATAATGTGGTCAAATGACCCAAAAACCCCCATAGTGCGGTCTAAATGACCCAAAAACTACATGACGCAGTCCAAATGACCCAAAAAACTACAAAATACTTGTTGCCTTGCTCACTGTTCTCTTCCTTCCGCGGTATCTTTGGCCTTGCGCAACATCCGCGATGCTACGACACTGACTCACCAAATCGCCTACCAACATAACTGATCTATAAGCTCTTCTTGCTAAGTGAAGGCTTCCCAAGTCCTTTCAAACTCAGTTTTGTTTCATGGTGTGTTTATTGCCAAGTTGAATAACGAAGAAGGAATAGAATTATGATTCCTTAAATCATTTGGAAAATATGGATGTCTCTGTCTTGGCAGCGCCGTTTGCTTTTCATTCTACAACTTGATGTGAAGAAGAAAATGTTTACTAGTTTTATATTTCATGATGGTTTCTATGGACACATCCAATAGGCAACAAAGTGTTGTAACTATGCTCTTAATTGATGTAAAGCAATAACTGTTTGTAGTGTAAAATATGCACACCACAATGCATCAAAGGACTTCTACGATTCTATTTTGATATTCCTCATTTTCTTAGAAATACTTCTTGACTGGTCATAAATTCGAAACAAGTTATTCTTATTACGGCGTCAATGCAAACAATGTCCAGCGCTTATCCTAACTCTAAGTTTCTCCTCCATGTTCAAAGGAAGTACAAGATCACGGATTATCCCTATGCTTAAACCCTATAAACATAGTTAATCTTTTTATTATTATAACCTATGTATTTTCATTAATACATAATTCATTGATGATATAATTTTGACCACCTTATATATATATATATATTCAAACATTAACAAAATACTTTCAAATATTAAAAATATAACAATATAAAAAACATTGTTATAATTCAATTATTAATAACAATTTAATAAAACATATCAAATGGCCCGATGACATACAAGTTGTGGCCCACCTTACTTAACGACCTATCTTATGGTAACATAAATATATAAATATGTTGGGTTGCTACACTTTCTGGGATGACTCGGGTTTGGTGAAGTTACTTTGAAGCAACAACAAAACCCCTTTTCACCGGCCCTTTTGACATCAACCTGTGAACAAGCTGAAGTCTCACCCAAGGCGAAGATGATGGTTACAAAAGCAGGTTTCTGTAGTCGTGGCGATGCGCAGATGTAGAAAATGATATTGTATTACCTTTCTTACTTAGTATGTACTTTAACATAACAATACCAATATGTGACTTTGCACTTCGCAGTGATCGACAACCTATAGACTTCGCTGAATCACTGTTGTCTTTAGTCATATAACTATGCATTCATCATACTTAGCATTACTCCACAACATTCATATACATATGTTCTGCTTACTTAACATATGATTTCCATTAACATACATATGAGAGAAAATACATAAACATATCATATCATGAACACAACACATCACACATTCATACATATAACACACAGATTTACGTGGTTCACCTCCCAGATGAGAGATACATCCACATGAACTGTTCTTATATTACTTGGTAGGAGTAATAGTTCCAGTATGTACACTCAGCTGAAGACTCTTCTCTACAATAGATCTATGCACACACAGCTGCAGAGTCTTTCTCTCTTTGATCTCTAATGTCTCTCTAAGACCAACCCAAAATCTAATACCTCCTAACAACCAACCCTTTGTTATACAAAATTTCCCTTTATATAGATGTGCCAGAAGGTCACATATTACACTAACTATGGGCCAACCCCCATAGTACCCTTAAACCCAAAATGTTGTGGTTCTCTTGTCGTCCACGCTTTCATTTAACTCCATTGTAACTCTGTCGCCCTTTTGTGCCCCTTCTTCTAACTCTAACGCTTCTTCTGACAGTGCAGTTCTGACCATGTGGATTTGACTCTTCAGTGGCACGTCCTTTGCGCCATTCTTCTTCTTTACTTCTGTTCCCATAGCTGTCAGTTCGTCGCTTAACTCTTAACTCTTCAAATACCTCTGGATGTCCTTAGTACTTTGTCTTTACTAAGGGGACAGGTCCTATCCTATCACTTTGCTGTGGTCCATACCGTCCTCCCGGGAATTGCGGAGTTTCTTCTCCCAAAAACTGGTCAATGTTAGGCCTCGCTGAACTATACTTTCACCATCAAAACTTTTGTACTTGGGTTGCTCCCAACATGCCCCTAGCACTTACATGTGGCTCGCCCCTGAGCCACTTTTAGTGGGATTCCTTGACTGCGCATCACTTCGGGATGTTCTTCTTGGAATAAAATTCCTGAAAATTCACGCTCAACTTTGCAACTGCATCCTTGGTCTCTTGCTCATATTCCTTGATTGTTTCAAGCATCATCGCCAATATGGGTTCTTGCATCTGGTCTTTGATAGTGCTCTCTGTTGCATAGAGTTCTTGTAATTTCTCCTCAATTTCTTCAGAGAGTGCCAATGCTTCTTCTTTCATAGGTTGTAACCTCGACAAAGTTTCAGCTTCCTTTTCCCTTAGTTCCTTTAGTCCCTTTTGAAGTTCTCTTGTCTCTGTGAACTTCTGAATCCTTTGCCTTGGTGAAAAATCCTTCATGGATGTTCTCATAGAATCGAGGTACTTCTACCTCTGTTGGACTTCATCTTGAATTCCTTGCAGTTCGAGGTCCTCTTGCAATGTGGCCCAAACCTTGGTTACTTCGTCTAGCAGATCATGACACCTCACAACTTTTGTGGAGATGTTCTCAGTCAATGACTTTAGTTCTTTGGCTCTTGCTTCCTTCACTTCTGGAGGAGTGCTAGGTTGTTTCCAAGATTCTAAATCAACAATCTTTTCTTTGTACCCAATCTCCATATCTACCATTTCTGCTTTGAGAATATCCATGGAAGTGCCAATCTTGAGGATGGTGGATTCTACTTCTGGATCCTATTCATAGTCTGGGATCCTTGCATAGACTTCTGCCATGGTCTTCTTAAACCTTTCCTGCTTCTCCTAAGCCTTTGCTAGCTCATTTTTTTTTTCTGCGCACATTCATTTTTCAATACCTTATAATTATCTTCCAGCATGAGATGTTGGTTATATGAAATCACATCCCTGTCTCGTATTTCTTCCACAACTTGCAGATGCAGATTATGCATTCCCTCAATGGGAAGCATTCCAATGTTGATTTCTAGATGTGTGAGCTTCTTCGCACCTTTAGTTAGTTCGTCTGATGGGAATATGACATTCATCGGCTCAATGTGATCTAATTTGGGTCTCATGTTCAACGTAGGTGCTCCTTGTTTCCTTCTTTGGCTTGACTCCCATGATCTGCCTTTAGAGTATGATTCTCTTACCAAGTCTCTCTAGACTTGTTCCACTCTTGCGACCATGCTTTTCAATTCTGCGATGCTCTCCATAATATTCGCTTGGAGTTCATGTTTCTTTCTATTGTTAATGGCGAGTGTCTCTTCCAGATGCTCATGGACTCGAACTGCGATGCATTCGTAGTCGTCGTCATGCAACTGCACATCGAGCGGAGGTTTATTTGCTTTCTACTTCTTTCTTGGTGAACTCTCCAACACGACTGTGTCAGGATTCTTCTTTTTCTCACTTGCTGGAAAGTCAGCAGTTTGTTCTTATTCTTGACCTCTATCTTGTTCCTTCCCTTGACCATTTGTTTTCTCTTTTTCTTGGTCCCAAGTGTCCTTTTCAGTTTGTCTTTCCTCTGATGTAATGACCAAGTTCACTGGTGCATCAATCTTCCATCCTAGCAGCCAATATTCAAGGATAATATCTATCTTCTAGGTGTCCAACTGGTATTGCCCCTCATACCAGTCTGGGTTCAATGGTTCGCTCGTTTGAATAAAAATAGAGTGCATGTTCGCCTTGAATCGCATCTTGTGAATATATGCTGATGTTATCTCCTTTGGAATACGTGAAGTGCACTTGATTACTTCACATAACTGCTCATAATATGTGAGGAACTATGCATTGTTCAGTCTCTGTCTAACTAGCTTTGAATTAGCCCACATGTTCGCGTATTTGGGTCCTTGGAAATATGCAATGAACACCGGTACATTTTGGTGATACTTAGGCTCTTTCCAGCCTATAGACGCGATCAATACTAACAACTAGCTAAAGTGGAATGGATGTCCTCTGTCTTGCATCTCCGCAACATCATCTAGGAACTCATTGAGAAGGTAACCTACCCAATTATACTAGAGTCACTCTTTAGCCTTCACAACTAAGGAAATCGTAGCGGCCGACACCTCGCTCGGTCTGCATTTCCTTAGGATTTTTCCTGCGATTAGTTGAACTGTGAACCTCGTGGCGACATCCTAAATCTGACTTGATTGATAGCCATGGGTTCCTTTAACCAAACTGAATTCAGTCTTCATTCTTTTTTCGATCTCTTTATCTTTGTCCTTTCCTACAAGCTCTATTGTAGGGTCAGCTCCTATTTTTCCCAAGTGTATAATCCTGTAGATAAGGTCTATATTGATGTCAATTTTGCAGTCTAACCACAAGTAGCCCTGGTGTGTACATGAGAGTAATGTTTTCACAACCGTTGTAATCTTTGGACTTCTGTCAAAATGTGGGATTCTCATCAAATTATGCAGTCTAGTTGGCTGCAATGGTGCAATCGAGTCGTGTGCGTGAATCATCATTTGCTTCGAGACTTCGTCCACTTTTCTGCACATATATTGATCTGGATAAAACTATGGGTCCTTATTTTCATGTAGCAAGTCATAATATATGAACTTGCATTCTGGAATTGTTCCTAACAAATTCTCTTTTTTGCGCACATGACTCGACATGGGCGACAACGGGATTTCGTATTGTGTATTTTTATTTAGTATCACCGCTCGCGAACCCTCTTTTCTTGATGGGATGTACTTAGGTACAAATAGTATTGGCCTCTCGTGGAGTTGTTCTCGCAGATACTGCTTCGAATTTTCTGCGGCCTTCAACTTCTCTTGCTCAGTAGCCTTTTGCTTGCCTTTCTGCTTCGACTCTGGTTTATTTCGCAGTGAAGCTCTAGAAGTTCCATCTCTTTCTGGGGTTTCTTTTTGTACTGGTGTCTTCATGATTCCTTCTAAACTAGAGTTTTGGAATTACTTTAAGATATCTTCTAAGCTCTCTTTCTCCGACATTCACTATTGGATTATGCGCCTTGCTCTTGACTAGTAAATGGTCAGAAATTACGTGTGGTAAAAATTCAAAGTTACGGCAAAACCAATAACTATGCGGTCTTTACTATTTATAGGAACAAATTCACCAAGATGCACCCAAAAATGGCTAATTTAAGATTTAATGCCTTGTCCGTTGGTGAAATATTCACTGAGATCCTAGTCCTTTTTCTTCATTAAATGTGTTTTAATGGAAAAATATGCCTTAATAGCGGAAAAAGCCGATTCCCAAAAATACTGTATAACGGCTAGTTTCTGAACAATATTGTAACGGTTAGTTTTCTCTAGATTTGTTGGCGGTTAGTGAATGTAGAAGTTTACTTTTCATTTCCCTTCTTGCTAACTGAACCTTGTAGCACTACTCCCTTCTTCTTCTTTTTTTTCATTGACTTACTATGTGCTCTTCGCAACATGTCTACCTATATTGTAAAATTGTGCATTTTTATCAAAACTGTGTGCAGAATCTATCCTCTAATTTAGTGTCCAATTTCAACTGCACTTGACACTTAAAACATTCTTGCAATGTTTAACTTCGACATATAGGACTATAGCCATCCTTTTAAGGCTTTAGTATACTCCCATTAACAAGACCTTGTAAATTCTCTCCAAGTAATGTTGCTAACTGGACTGCTCCTCCATTAGTAACATGTTTGACAATGTATGGCCCTAACTAATGCATTCTGAATTTTCTAGGAAACTTCATAAATTTTCTATCATATAGGAGGAAAAGGTCTCCTACCTGGAAGAATTTATGTTTGATGTGTTTATCATGCCAAACCTTTTCTCTATCTTTATGGACTTGTTGATGAAAACCTGCAATGAAGTAGTCTTCCTCCAATCCAATAAGATGTAATAGTATTTCATCTATTGTTTCGTTATCATCCATATCTGTGAATGCTGCAATTCTCAAGCTTGGTCTTGGTATCATTGTGGCCAACTGACTTACAAAATGTGCAATATAGATTCTTGGGTGTCTGTACATACTTCTTAAGTAGGTAACAGTCCTCTAGGCGATGTCCTCTACATCGACAAATCTCACACCACGGTCCCTGAGGTTGATTTAATGGATTTGGTTCTCCACTAGCGATGTAATCTTGGAATATAGGACAATGTTTCTTGGAATGTCCTTATCCTTTACATTTAATACACCAAACCTCTTCTCTGACTTCTTTTCCTTTCTTCATATCTTGTAACTATAATGTCAGGTTTGCTAGCCGTGTCTATATCTGTACCATGCCTATGCTAGTTTCTCCTATGGGTATAGCTTCTAGTTTCATTGCAATTTCTAATGCCTTTGTTTGCGAAGCAACTTTCTGTTGCATCAATGGTAGTCTAATGTGGGGAAACAACGCAACTATAAACCATTCTTGATGTTGTTGTGGTGCTATATCAAAGCTAACTTGATCCAACAAGGCTTTGAATTTATGGTCAAAGTCCCACATAGTCTCATTAGGTTTCTATTTTATTTCTTTTAGCTCTGTAATACACTGAGATTCTGACTTAGGATTCTTAAATTCCCTAAGCATTGCATTTCTAATCTCCGCTAATGTTCTATTTTGTCCAATAGAATATTTCATGAACCATGTTAAAGCTCCGTCTCTGAATGTGATAACTATATGAGCTTGTTTTATAGCATCATCATGTACTTGTTTAATGTTCCATATTCACCAATCCTCATCCTTGTCCTTTGAGTCCAACTCACCATCAAAAGTTGGGGATTTGATTTTCTTAAAATATCCCTACAGTCCTCCACTACGAGAAGGTTTACGCTTCTTCTTCCCAGGAGAGGATGAAGAGGTGTCTGAAAAACTACTGTTGTAATGATGTTTTATTTCAGAAAATGAACTAGAATCTGAAATAGATTTAATTGAATTTTTAGGTGCTCGACTTCTAGCTCTTTTCTCCTTGTGAGGACCTTTTATCACATTGCTAGAAGCAGGGAAAATTTTAAGGGTGAAATTTAGCCCGTGGGCTATTTTTTGACCTTTTTTTCCAAAAAATGATTCACCGATTTAGCTTTTTTTCAAAACTGATTCACCCAAATTCCATGGGATAATTTTTTTACTCTAAAAATTGCCAAAAAAGTCCAAAAACTATATAAAGTCCTTAGAAATTTGAATAATTTTACAAAAAAATTGCCAAACATTTTATGGTTGCAAATGTAAGAATTAGTTAGATTCACCAAGGATTATACACTTTGAGAAAATTATGGATTCTTAAATTTTACATTGGCTGGAAGTGTGAACAAGTTGCTAGTTCTTTTTAATTCCAGTCAAAGTTTGTAATAGAACAATGTTTAACTATCACTGTCCTTCTTTATATTTCATGTTGTCATGTTTGAAACTCTGAAACTATGGTTTTAAACTTTGCACATTTTCCAACATTTCTGAGGGGGGTAACAACTTTATGGATATCATTCAACTCCACCCATAGCTCTTCCTCTCGAGGTGGTGAGTTAAGGTTCCCCTATTGACTAGAATCGCTTCCAGCACTCTTTTTTTATGATTATTGTTGTTGTCTTGGGTTTTTTAACCGATCTATAAGCTCTTCTTGCTGAGTGAAGGATTCCCAAGTCCTTTCAAACTAAGTTTTGTTTCATGTTTTGTTTATTTCCAAGTTGAAAAACTAAGAAGAAATAGAATTATGATTTCCTAAATTGTTTGGAAAATCCGGTTGTCTCTATCTTGGCAGCGTCATTTGCTTTTCATTCTACAACCTAATGTGAAGAAGAAAGTGTTTATTAGTTTTATATTTCATGAAGGTTTCTATGGACACAACCAATAGGAAACAAAGTGTTGTAACTCTGCTCTTAATTGAGGAAAAGAAATAACTATTTGTGGTGTAAAATATGCATACCACAATGCATTCAAGGAATTCTACGATTCTCTCTTGATATTCCTCATTTTCTTAGAAATACTTCTCGACTGGTCATAAATTTGAAACAAGTTATTCTTATTATGACATCAATGCCAACAATTTCCAGCACTTATTCTAACTCTAAGTTTCTCCTCCATGTTCAAAGGAAGTCCAGGATCACGAATTATCCCTATGTTTAAACCCTATATACATAGTTAATATTTTTATTATTATAACCTATGTATTTTCATTAATACATAATTCATTGTTGATGTAATTTTGACCACCTTATATATATATATATATATATATATATATATATATATTCAAATATTAACAAAATACATTTCAAATATTAACAATATAACAATATAAAAAACATTGTTATAATTCAATTATTAAATAACAATTTAATAAAAATTATCAAATGGCCCAATGACATACAAGTTGTGGCCTACTTTACCTAACAACTTATCTTATGGTAACATAACTATATAAATCTATTGGGATGCTACACTTTCTGGGCCTACCTGGGTTTGGCGAATTTACTTCGCAGCAACAACAAAACCCTTTTTCATCGGCCCTTTCGGCATCAACCTGCGAACAGGATGAAGTCTCACCCGAGGCGAAGATGGGTGGTTACAAAAGCAGGTTTCTGTAGCTGTGGCGATGCGCAAATGTGGAAAATGATCTTGTATTACCTTTCTTACTTAGCATGTATTTTAACATAACAATACCAATATGTGACTTCGCACTTCACAGTTATCGACAAACTACAGACTTTACTGGATCATTGTTGTCTTTACTCATATAACTACACATTCATCATACTTAGCATTAATCCGCAACATTCATATACATGTGTTCTTCTTACTTAACATATGATTTCCATTAACATACATATGAGAGAAAATACATAAACATATCATATCATGAACATAACACATCACACATTCATACATATAACACACGGATTTACGTGGTTCACCCTCCAGATGGGAGCTACGTCCACAAGAGCTATTCTTATATTACTTGGAAGGGGTAACAGTTCCAGTCTGCACACTCTGCTGCAGGCTCTTCTCTACAATAGATCTCTATGCACATAGTTGCAGAGTCTTTCTCTCTTTGATCTCTAATGTCTCTCTAAGACCAACCCAACATCTAATACCTCCTAACCACCAACCCTTCCTTATACAAAATTTCCCTTTATATAGATGTGCCCAAAGGTCACATATTACAATAACTATGGGCCAACCCCCATAGTACCCTTAAACCCAAAATGTCATGGTTCTCTTGTCGTCCATGCTTTGCTTTAACTCCGTTGTAACTTTGTTTTCCATGCTTTGCTTTAACTCTGACTCTTCAGTGGCGCATCCTTTGCACCATTTCGATTCTTTACTTATGTTCCTGTAGCTGTTAGTTTTCTGCTTAACTCTTAAATGCTTCAAATAACTTTGGATTTCCTTATTACTTTGTCTTTATTAAGTGGTCAGGTCATGTCCTATCACTTTATTGTGCTCCATACCCTCCTCCCAGGAATTGCGGAGTTGCTTCTCCCAAAAACTGGTCAACGTTAGGCCTCGCCTCACTGTACTTTCACCATCAAAAATTTTGTACTTGGGATGCACCAAAATCCATTACAAGGGCTTGACGATGACCAAGTATTCGTACCCCATCCCTAAAATCCCATTCTAACGATGGAAACCCACACAGTTTGCAAGCAATACATTTAAACAATGGTTGAAAATAGAAGGAGGGTTGTGTGCACTCCCTAGATTCCTCACCTTCATCCTCCATAGTAAACACTTGAATGCGTTGAATGCAATGCATGAAAAATTATACAATGATGGGTCTGAAATTATCTTGTCCTTCTACCAACCAACACATTAACTACGACAAAGACAATCTACTGCTTTTTTAACCAAGCTGTGGGGCATGCAGATCGATGGAATCCACTTGGCCAGCGTACCTTCTGCATTAAAGGACTAGTACGAGTAATCAATTTTCTCATCTATGGGGTTAAGTTTGGAGGTTTCCCCTTCAGTGTTGCATTTGAAACATTCAGAGATGACTCTACCCTTCTCCATTGGTGCTTAGAGCTTGAAACTTGCTCCACTTATTCCAGAATTCATATCTTGACTCTGCTTACTGCTATTCGTGGCTTGGAAAGACCAGTGGTGTATCCTACAACACAACTCGTATAGTTCCATACTCAAGTTGCAGATGCATGTAAGGATTTGGGCGTGAATGATACATCTTGACAAGCAAAGAGCTAAACTCTCGTGTATCCTACGCGAAAGTCTCTTCGACCTTCGTTACTGGTAAGTCTCATTATCACATACTCGGTATTAATGTTTGTTAGTTATGTTTTTTTATTACATTTGCATATATATATGTGTGTGTGTGTGTGTGTATACATACTAACCTTGCTTACTATTGTTCATTTAGAAGTGGTAACGACTCGCACAGGTGAGAACTACCCTACGACGTTCAAGCTCGAGGATACTGTGAAGAGCGTTATGGCTTCGAGTAAGATTTTATCCTTCCAGTATTAAATCCTCAACAAAGATGATGGGTAGATCCCTTATCACGAAATGTGATTTCCATTTGTTCTATATTTGGGTAGCTATACCCTTTCTCTTTTATGTAAAAGATAGTCGACCCTAGTGGCTCAAGCTTCAATGTTCTTAGGGGTCACCGTGGTTATCATTCTTATTGTTCAATGTATTACCCAGTTATATATATATGAATAAAACTTGCCAACAGGTTTGAACCCTGGTGTTTTAACATCGTTCTTTTATTTGTGTCATTGTATATAGTTGGTATTACAACAATACTGCTCAACCTCTTGAGTTATGCATGATATTTATAGGCTTCATGCTTTCGTTGTTGTATAATCCGTATTCAGTATTTGCTTATTAATGTTACTTCTATTAACTATTAACATGCCAAGCCATACAACTCACCTAGGGATAATGACCTAGCAATCTTAATGCTGACTTTATCTTGCTTCAATTCTATAGTTTGATTAATTTTTTAAGTGATAATGAACAAGGAAAATCTCTCTGGGCTCAACCCATAGTCTATGGTTTATGTACTTGTTTTATTTGTGTTATATTATTGTTATTTGGTTGATGCGTAGCTCTATGGGATCAATCGATGAGCTAGCTAGGTTTTCATGTGTGTGTGTGTGTGTGTATGTGTGTGTGTGCGTTTGTGTGTGTGTGTGTATCCTGTAGGTTAAGGGCATATCCCAGGATTTGGTTCAAATCCCCTCTTACTCATTCATATTATTCGTTAGATTTCTCACTAGGGTTTTGAACCCATGAGTAATATCTATCTATCTATCTATCTATCTATCTATCTATCTATATAGTTATATTTATATAATGTATTTCATGTAAATAGATTTAGTTTCCATTCATTTATATTCATATATATTGTTTTGATATTTACAGTGTTTATGCATTTGATAATAAATATTAGAGTTCCACTGCGTTTACATATAAATATATTTATGTCTATAAGTACTTTGAATACTTGTTTATATACAATGAAAAATGAAAATAGTATAATAATTCTTATGTACTTGTTTGCATACAAACAATATACATGATAGAAGTATAAGCATATAATTTAAATTCATGAAATATGCCTTTCATTTATATTTAGTCTTGTCCATCATAACAAAAGATAAATAAAAAGAACAGATAAGTAATCATTTTTTTTGCTTACTGTAACAAGATAAATATAAGAACATATAAATAATATTTCTCTCCCAGAAAACCATAAATAATGATAGGTATATTGATCAACTTAATGCATCCAACTCGTTAGGGAACTTCCACACTTCTCCCAGCCATAGATTTCTGAACTATTCTACAAGTTTTGTTCAGTAAATCACCCCCGAGATAAGCAAAGCAACTAGAAGAATAATGACTTAGGGAATTTTATCTATCTTTCTTACTACTACAGAGTATTCACAAGTCATTTTACTAGCGATGTGAATTTCCTTATTAAATCAAATCCCCAACACAATCCCTCCTGGATAGACCATATTCATTTTCATGGTCAATGGGTGCTCAAGGAAATGCAACTGAACCCTCCAAAAACTAGGAACCATTACCCCCATTATGTTTTCTCTCTGCAACTTTTCTTTTTAAGGAATGACTCATATTCAAATTTAGGTTGCTCTCTCTTAGATGGGAAAACGCGTCTGTGTTTTTTCATTTCCTTGTCATCTTTTATTCTATTTTTCTTTTCAAGAAGTAGTTAGGTTTTCTTTTTTATTTCTCTCCATTTCATTTATTTTGAATATACTAATATCTATTTTTCCTCACCTTGTTCTATTGCATTTTTAACTTTTTATTATTCTTAGGAAGTCATTCCCCCTTCTAGAATGCTTGGCCCCTCTTCATAATTGTATGTTCCCCAACAAGTTAGAAACATTAAGTAGATAAAATAATATAGATGGTCACATCATTTATTATTGTTGAATTTGATTATTCTTAGGCTAACCCAGGTTTCTTTGTAATGGATCAAAGACCCAACAAACCCCTTTTCACTGACCCTTTTGACAACAACCTGCGAACAGGCTAAGGTCTCACCCGAGGCGAAGTTATGGGGGATTACAGAAGCAAGTTTCTGTAACCTTGGTGATGTGCGAATGCGGAACCGACCTCGGACAAAGTTACTCTGACTTCTCCTATACTTTGAATATAAAAACGCCAATATACGACTGTGCACTTTGTAGTTACCAACAATACAAACTTCGTTGAATCACTATTATCCTTATCTATGTAACTGTGCATTCATCATATTCATTAACACTTCGCATATTCATACATATGAATTAGGCAGACTTAACATAACATTCTCATCGAAAGTTATATGAGAGAAAATACATGAACATCTCATAATACAAGCATAAAACACATCATGCATTTATACGACTAACACAATGATTTACGTGGTTCACCCCCCAGATGGGAGCTACGTCCACATGAACTATTATTTATATTATAGGGAAGGGTTCAACAGTTCCAGTTTGCACACACAGCTGCAGACTCTTCTCTACAATAGATCTTTGTGCACTCAGCTGCATGTTCTTTTCCTCTCTTAGACTTCTCCAAAACCCTACAAGACCAACGATCCTCAATAACCAACAACCAACCCTTCCCTATACAAAATCACCCTTTATATAGATTGTTCCCAAAGGTCACATCTTTGCAATAACTATGGGCCAACCCCCATAGTACCCTTAAACCCAAAAAGTCGTGGTTCTCCCGCTAACCACTATTTATCTTTACTTTACTATACTCGTCCGTCCTTTTTGCATCGCTTCTTTCGGTTCTGATGCTCCTTGTGACAGTGGAGTTCTGACCACGCGGCTCTGACTATACCATGGTACATCCTTTACACCATTTCGCTTCTTTACTTCTGTTCCTGTGGCTGTCAGTCTACCGCTTAGCTCATAACTGCTCCAACTACCTCTGGTCATCCTTAGTGCTTTGCCTTTACTAAGGGGACATGTCCTATCCTGTCGCTCTTACACGTTCCATACCCTTCTCCCAGGATTTGCAGAATTGATTCTCCCAAAAATAGATGATGTTAGGCCTCGCTTAACCATACTTCCATCATCAAAACGGCTATACTTGGGCCCCACCCAACAATTATCCTTGATGCTCTATAGTTTCAAACTCAACATCAATTCAACTGTATCTAAGTCCTCTTGGACTTTGATCCTCCAGAGTTTCCATCTCAACATCAAATCAAATGTATCTAAGTCCTCTAGGACTTTATTAACAAGGGGTAGAAACTTGGGATGTTACACAACACCACCCATCTGTAATTATAAGATGCCACCAAGGGAGTCACCCCTTAGATCCTCCAAAGGGCACTATCACTTGATTCCATAAGATGAATAGGGACCAAGGGTGACTTTTTTGGAGAAGTGTTGGGTATAGGTGTTATATTGGCATGATGATCCAATCATTGCATATGGATTAATATAATTTTTATAGATAGTAAATCATTTTAAATTCCACAAGCAATAAGTGATATTTTTATCACTTGTTCTAGTCTCCTGTAGAGAATGTCAACTATTATGAAAATATTACATGTCAATGAATAGACTAAGGCTTCAGTGGAATGTCTTGTTAGTAAATCTTTGAAAGTTTATGTTTTTCTTACATGTGAAAACCTTGGTAATGATGGATCACTCAAAGCACTATTTTCATAAAAGGGGGTGCCTCAAACTATAAATGTGAGTGATTGAAAGGAAGAGGTGACTTGAATGAATATGTGTTATGAGATTCATAGGATATGTTGGCTTAGATCAAGCCGACAATATATTTGGGGGCGTCAAAGAAGAAAATAAGCTACATCTTTCCCATTGCAACTATGCAGAGTGAACATACACTACCATATTTGAACGCAAAATTTGACGGCATACTCTGATGATACCCAAAAAATTGGTTGTGCGATAAAAAATACCTATGATAGGGAATGCAAGAGATCACCAACGTACGTTTAAAGTAGTTACAGAGACAATATGGAAAACAAGGGAAGCATGCAATACTTCTTTCATTTTGAAAGAACTAAGATCTAAAGAAAAAATAAATACCTGAATGAATGATGTTTGATCCAAGATTTAAGCTTCAGTCTCCTGTTCCACTGCTCCAGATAAATCACCTGCAATAAGACAAATAACCTCCTCAAAGATTTTGACTAAAGACATAAACATTTAACATGAAGCTCATATATAAACTTGATATGACAGATTCAATGAGACAAATGCATACAATAGACAAAACTTCATGGGAAAGAGAATCTTTGTATTATTAGCATTAAAAGCAACCAACTAAACCTGTTTGCAACTGGAATCGTTGAAACCTGACCCTGGGTTTATGCTCCTCCTCCTTCAACAATTTTTTTCCATCATTTCATTACAAAAATTGGTTTCCCCTTTCTCAAGGCCCTCCCCTTGTATTTATAGCAAGGCTGAGAGGATAGACTCGAAAGGGAAAATGGTTGAGGAAGTTAGGGTAGTTAGAATAATTGTCCTTAACTAATCCCTAATCATATTTTAATATTTTTTTCTCGTGATTTAAATATACCCGTGAGTGTGTCTCTTGAAAACTAGCGAGTGACTTGCGAGTATAGTGTCCAACAACACGTGGGTGAAACTTCTAGGGTGATACCCGCATGTTGTCTATATAGATTGTCGCGGGTGACTTGTGAGATAGCTAATAGGAGAGTCGTGGTTATGTCTCAGAACATGTCATAAAAACAATTTTTTTTAGGAGGATAATGCAAATTATAGGCCAAGGCATCTATGATCAAATAGGCTCTTGCATCCATAAGGTCCTTTTGTGTGACTGATAAGGAAATGTAGTCATGGACGTAGAAGTTCCATTTTGGATAATAATAGATGCCCCCTAATGTATGAGGTCAGAAGGGGAGAAGATGTCCGAAATACATTACAAACAAGGAAGTGGAGGAGCATAAAAACCATAGGAACAAGGTCGCAAATACTACCTAAAATAGAAACAAGGTCAGCGAGCATTTACAATATTGATATCAGGAGATGTTCAGAATGTTAGAACATGATCTCCAATACATAACCGAAATGATGTATATAGAATGGACACTAAAATACAAGTGTGGATCCATGTCAAAGAAGAGATCATAGCCATAGCAACAAACTGGATCTATGTGTCATGATGAGCCAATAAAAGTAGGACTCGATCTTGCACAACTTGGGTGATAATGAATAAACAATATCATAAACCCAAGGTCTTCAAAACAACCATCGATAGTAAAAACCCTGAACCATGTGAATAAAGGAGTTGAATTCAAACATGGAGGATTTCGTTTGATTACCGGTCAATGATGAGAACCGTTAACAAACACGAGGATAGTACCCACCAATAATGAAAATTGTTAGATTTTGAGCATTAATTCAATATACTCTAGGATCTTTACTGAGAGAATACCATGTACATCATATCAAGTATAACAATGCATATCAATCACACCAAGCAATCACATGAGACAATAGACACACAGAGTTTCACGGGGGAAAACCATAAAGATGAAAAACCCCACAACTTCCTCAGAGATAGAAAGAGCAATAATACAACCCAAGTACAAGATATAGTCTTCTCCTAGCAGCTACTCCTCCTTCCTCACTAGTGCGCTACTTTCCGAGTAGTGTAGAAGTGAATAATGAGATGATCAAATAGAGTGCTCCCGCACTCTATTTATACTTATCCCAACTTTCCTAATAAAATAGCAGGGCCGACTTCTCTAGAAGAGTCTAATAAACCGTGGTTACATTAATCAGGGGTGATGTTAACACCCAAAAAGTGCTCACTAGCTCATTTCCTTATTCACATGACCCATTTGTCCACTTTTCCACCATTTGAGCCTCTAAAGCCATCAGAAGGTCACCAAAAGACCATGATACGCCCCTTTTTCCCCTCAAAATGAATATTTTTCCTTAAAAAACATAAAAAACCCTCAAAAAGGGTCCAGAATTCCCAAAAATATTAAAAAGGGAATACAAATATTCAAAATATTCAAAAAAAAGGAAAAAGGAGGGAAAAGGTACCCAAACCATGTTGGTCAATACCATTGGTTTCCTCAAAACCATAATGGTATTCCCCACCACCAAAAACTATAAAAAGGTGGTAGGGGCTCCTCACTTTCCATCCATCCATCATCCTATCCTCATGCTATCAAAATCTCTCATGATTTTTTGACCATTGTAGCAATCTTGGAGAAGAGACCATTGGAGCCTGGAGCATCTCACGCTTGGAGCTACTCAACACCACAACATCCTCACCATTTGAGGTATTATAATACAAAAGTCATTTTTTTTATTTTCTTTATTGTTCTTGTTCTTAAATCTTTTCAAGTTTATTGTTATATGCACATGTTAGATTCAGATTTATAATTGCTTTTTGCTTTCAATATTTGAAACTGCTATCACTTGTTGATAGGTTCCCATTGCACAAAGCTTGGTTGCAAAACCAAGCCAAAAGTTTTTGGCGACTCCGCTGGGGACGAATTCTTAGATCTCAGTTATTTGCTTTAGATCTCAGTTTTTCTTAGTTTTAATCATTTTTATTCATAGATCTACCATCCTAGACAATAGATCCATTGTTGTTTGTAGCTAGGGTTTTACCCCTAGCTTGTGCAAATGAGCACCTACTAAGGAGAATGGACTCCTTAGTAGCAGTTCAGTATATTAAACTAATTAAGCTAAAACAACAATTAAATTATTTCTAAAACAAGCATGAAACATAAACACCAAATGAAAAGAATGACTTTTTGTATTGATGTTACCTTCAATGTAAAGGTTTGATGAAGCCCTTTGCAGTGTCCAAGAGGATGCTCCAAGCTTCAATATGCTCCTTCTCCTTCTCCAATGTTGGGAATGGGCCAAAGGTGGCTCTCAAGGTGAAAATAGTTCAAAGGTGAACTAGGGTTTCGAGAGAGATTTTGGCAGAGTAAGGGTGCTTGTGATTGTGGATATGGAATAAGGGATCTCCATCACCTATTTATTTTTTTTTGGTGGTGGAGTGCTGACCCATGGTTTTAGGAAACACATGGTTTTGGGCAGCTGTATAGGGTTTTTTCCTCCTTTTCCTCATTATTTTATATTTTTTATTCCCTTTTTAGGGGATTTTTGCTATTTTTGGAGGAAAAGGGGGTTTTTTAGCCTTTTTTAGGCTATTTTGAGGGTTTTTTGGCCTTTTGGAGGCAGTTTAGGCCTTTTGGAGGCTTTTTAATGGGATGTTTTGGGATTTTTAATGGAAATATGGTAGGAAAATGGACAAATGAGCCATATAATGTGGTAAATGAGCTAGTGAGCACTTTTTGGGTGTTAACAGATTGCCCCCTGATGTGCGAGGGCAGGAGCTCATCGTATGGCCGATGGACATCATAAGTCATGAATGGTTTTCCTGGGTGTGGAGAGAAGAGAAGAAACAAACTGAAGCCCGGAACAACGATCCCGAACAACTGCAAGAACTAAAAGTACATAACCTCAATAATGGATGAGGAACCATCTGATCATATGGACGAGGCGGGCATTCCCATGCTCGTATCAGGATATAATATAACAGTAACAACAATGGGGTCCAAAAAAGGGGGACCTGAAATATACATGACCTCAAATACTAACTGAGGAATGATCTCAATATATGGACGAGGCGGGCATACCCATGCTCGTATCAAGATACATAAACAGAACTGTGAGGCCCGAAAAGGGGGACCTGTAAGATACATAGATCACCACTGTGTACATCATAAGAGTCCAGAGGGGACACAAAATCTGGGACATACTGCTGGGCGGGCCATGTCTGAACTGAAGAACTGGTGCACTGGAACATCAACAGTGCTGCTGATTGGGGTACCAGAGGAACTGATGAGCTGCTAGACCATAATGACTGGGAGCAATAACCTCGATGGTACACTGAGCTGGAACTGAAATGGGTACTCAAGGAAGCAGATCTCTGGATGGCTTCCGAATACAAACGCCTAACGCAGCCCGGACATCCACGGGAACATATAACTGGGCGTTCCGAAGTGACTCACCAATGTGCTAGAGTCGGGGGAAATCCAGGGTCTTCGACTAAAAACTGATGGGATATAATCCTACGCGATCCTCAACGATGCGATCAAGGTGCTGAAGTCGAGCATGTGAGGAACAACCACTCAGAGAGGCAATGATGACTCCTCTCAGAATGATCCATAGGCACCTACCACAGATGGTGATAAGTCCAAGGCGTAGGGACCTCTGGGCCTATCCTCTGGAATAGAGGAGCTTTCGTCGACAGAGGGAGACCTGCAACTATCAAGGCAATGATGTTTCCTTGACAGGAGCGCGAGGTAAAGAACCGAAGTGTGATAGTACTGATGTCAGGACTGACAAACGGTGGAGGGATAACTGGGCAAGTAGAGTGGGTGGACTCAAACTTCCTTTGTTCAGAGTATGATAATGGGAATGATCTGGCAGCGTATGAAACTGACTGAGGGGAAAGGGATCATAGCTGTACTGGCTTTGGGAGGATGACTGGTCTGAGGGAGACTCAAACTGGTATAAAATGACAGGAGACTGCAGAATACTCTGAACAAAGGTGACCTGATTGGGGGTGCTGCCGAGATGATCGATCATAGTGCCATGAGGCACGGGAGGATACTTCTTCATGGGTTAAGGAACTAGAAGAAGTGTGTGTAAAATGATACTGTCGTGTGGATTTTACGAGCCCAGGACAGTTCATGCTCGTGGTTGCTTTCAATTTTAAGGAGTCTGAAAGCGATAAGAAGACTCTGAGATGATGGAATGGTACTGTCGTGTGGATTTTACGAGCCCAGGACAGCGTATGCTCGTGGTTTCTTTCAATTTTAGAGAGTCTGAAAGCAAGTAAGAAGACTCCAGGGGGTTGCTTTTTCGTAGATTTAGTCTCCAAGGCCCAAAGAAGCATAAAAGGATGCAATGAAGAACTCTTCTAGCCGGTGTGACTAGAGTATTCCTTTTTCGTAATTAGTCTACCAGGTCCAGAAAAGGGTTAAACTTATACCAGATAGACGCCCTTTCAGGTACTTTAACGAGCATGAAAGGAAGCAAGATTGCTCGGCGATCTTTTCATTCTTTTAGGAGTCAAAAAAGAGCTTAACGGAAACTCCCTAAGTGCCTTTTTCGTAAAGGACTTGTCCGGCCCGAAAAAGGGGTAAAATTATACCGAACAAAAGGAATGGCCAGGCAAGGAGGAAGTGTTCAATCAAGGATCAGTAATGATGACCAAGAACGAGGATAGTGGGGAACACTGGTGGGCCTCCTTGTGGGGTAGATGAAATGGTGGCAAAAGAACGAAACATTTGCAGTATGATAGGAGTGAATGGCTCATGTAAATATGTGGAATAATCCGATAGCGGCCGATGTGGCACGCAAACCGAGGCAGCAAGGTGTTGGGGCACGATGTTGAAATTGCACCAAGTGAGAGCGAGAAATGATCTCAAGCATCATCACGAGCTCGGAAAAATGAATCCGGCGATATAAAGGATGTCAAAAACGGGTAACGGCCGATGTGGCACGCAAACCGAGGTGACGGGGGCATTTTGAAAAATGCCTAGAAAATCTGGAGGTGAGGGCGAGAAATGATCTCAAGCATCATCACCAGCTCGGAAAAATGAATCCGATGATATAAAACATGTGAAAAACGGAGAACGGCCGATGTGGCACGCAAACCGAGGTGACTATGGGTCGGGACACAATGTTGATATTGGTCCTGGTGAGAGCGAGAAATGATCTCAAGCATCGTCGCGGGCACGGAAATATGAATCCGACGGTGCAAATGGTGCGAAAAACGGAGGTCATAAGGACTCCAGAATGGTTAAAGGAAATAACTAGGTGTATAAAATCAAATATACAAGTGATATGTGACCTCAAAAATGGCTGAGATCACAAATGTGAAAAAGTGAGCAGGGTTAATGATCTGCCCCCATGCTATGTGCATGGGGTTTGTGATTATGGATCACATATGTGTGGGTGTGAACAATGGGTTCATTGACGTGCTGAGATAGATGTGATGGGGAAGGTTCAAAATGATTGATCATGCCCCCTATCCCAGGGTCGAGGGAATCTATTATGCCCCTTGACTCAGAGGTGTCAAGGTGGTGCTCTATGATGGCGGGGTTAAGGCCGGGTAATTCGGTATAGGACCAGGAAAAGACATCACGGAATTCTCTGAAAAGGTTTATGTAGTCCTCAATCTCTTGTTTACTGCAGAATGCTCCTAAAGTAATGAGTTCAGGGGCATGACCTGGAGCAGCAATATCAACTTGGATGACAGGTGAGATGTTGGCCATGTTACCTTCCTCGAAGGCATCCAGAGCAGGAATAGGGTCCTTGAACCAGTCGACCTTGGTGGGGAGGAAGTCTTTGGATTCAACCGCGTATTGGGTAGCGGTGCTAGAGGAGGATTCTTCGGGGATGAAATAGGAACGGTGGTGCATATCATCCCAAGGATAATCCGGGGCAGTAAAGGCCTCAAGAATCTCCTCATCAGTACGGAAAGTCTGCGTCGTCAAATCGTTTGACGAGGGGGTAGTGGTTGAAGTAGTGGTGGAAGAGATCATATAGATGATATTAACCTCTTCGGAAGGGGGAGAGACCGGGGGGTAAATCTCCTCAATGGTGGGTGGTGCCGTCTCAAGATCCAGATTGTTCATCTCATAGAGAGCCGCTCTGTAATCCGGGAGATCGGGACAACGATGTGAATAGTGGCCGTAAATACCGCAGATGGCGCAGGAGTGGTTGGTACGTAGGGACTTATCTTTAGGATTGGGAGTGGGGTTTAGTTCGACAGTTGGGATGTTAGGGTCATCGTCGAGCATTTGCATGTGCTTCTGCAATGCGGGTAACTGTGGGCATTGGTGGGTCGCATGCCCCAACTCGTCGCACAGCGAGCATTTGGGAGGAGCACGAAATACTGGAGGGTTTTTGACTGTCTTTGGGGGTGGTACGGCAGTGTAAGGTTGTGGACCTCTGCCCCCAATGGGTTTGGGAGTAGGAGGAGGTGTCGTAGAGGACGAAGGGGTAGAGACACCGGGAGGTGGCTGAGTGGTAGTAGCCATGGGTTGCACCGGTTGGAGGACGACATCTGGTGTCGGCGGGCGAACGGGAGGCGAAAGATACCATACAGGTAATCCCAAGGTTAACCCAGGGAGGCTAAGGGTAGCCATGACCGGGGCGCTTACGACTCCTGATGGAGGAACTAGGAAAGGGATCGTATGGATCGGTGTAACACCAATGTGGCTAGGTACCAGTGGTGGTTTAGGCAACAAGGGTGGTTGAGTATTAGGTGGTAGGGTGTCGTGGGACAAGGTACATAAGTCAGACATTTCGGGCGTAGATGACGGCGGAGGAATGGATTGAAAGGTGGAGGTCATCGGCGCGTCTGAGTAGACTCCAGGCCCCGTAGAGGAAACAAACGAGGTGGTGGCAGGGGAAACAGGTTGTTCAACCATGGGGAGAACATTTTCCGGTGCCGCCGGAGCACTAGGATCATAGTAGGTGAGCTGGTCAATCTTAACCACGTGTCCTTCATGGGGGAACATCATGGTGCGAAAGACAGAAGAGGCAACCGCCCGCATGGCATACATGTAGCTGCGGCCAAGTAGAAGGTTGTAATCCAATGGGCATTAATTACCTCTATGTCAATAAGGACTGTTTTACCACCTAACTGGACTGGAACGTTGGGTAGAAGGCCTTGGGGCTGGGCCGAACGACCGTCGTAGGCACGTAACGCAGTGGTGGACTGCTGGAGAGGAGGGGATCCTAGCTTCTGCCATACAAATGTAGACATAACGCATGTGGAGGCACCCTCATCGATGATGCACCGATGGATAACAAGATTCCTAACGGAGACAGTAACTTGGAAGGCTAAGCTGGAAGGTAGGCGTGGTTCAGACTGGTCTAAATCAAATGCCATCAAATGCGAATCAGTTGGGTCAATCCCCCCAATGGCGGAAAGTAAAGTCTTGCGCTGGGAAGGGCAGTTCTTCAAGACTTCTAATGCAGACATGGCTGCGGGAGATTGGGCTAGGTCGTCTACGATGTTGTAGTTTGACGCAGCGCGCGCAGTAGGGTTATTGTTGATTCGGCGAAGTGGGAAACGAGGTGCTTTCGCAGCGCCGTCTATGGGAGGCGGAGGTATACGTAACGCCTGATCGGTGGGATGGGCGTTAGTAGGTTTATCCGTGGGAGTGGCTTCAGAGGTGGAGCCATATTGGTTCCGACGGGTCTGGAGGTTGACATCAGCAGATGACATCATCAGTAAGTGGTGGGTACCTGAGTCAAACATGGGTTGATCAGGAGCAGCGTAAGTGATCTGCTGTTGTTGGGGCGCATTGGCTTGATGGGGAGCCAACGGCTGAGTGTTCACTACGCCTTGGGTCGGTAATGGGTTTTGCAGCACCAAAGGGGGTTGTTGAGGTTGGAGGGGGTTGGGCGGTGCTTGGGGAGCCGCATGCCCTTGGCGATGGGCCTCGTCAACCCAAAGCTGCCGAGCTCGCTCCAAGTGTGGGCAAGCATGGGTGTAGTGTCCATAGACCCCGCAAATAGAACAAGGGTGGTTCGTTCGCAAATTGGGGTTTTTAGCCTGCTTGGGAGGGCGATCAGGGTTTTGATTAGCGGGGGTCGCATTGTTGTTGTCAGGGGGATTAGCCGGTTGACCAGCTTGGTCTGCAGGTTGGTTGTTTCCCCGATTACGGCCCTTGCCGCGGTTCTGTTGGCCCTGGTTACATTGGTTGTTCTGGTTTTGCTGCGGGTTTTGTTGGGCGTAAACTTGCCCTTGGGCAGCAGGTGGATTTTGAGGTTGCGCAGGTGCAGGAGCAGGCTGCGGAGGATGATATGCAGGTTGAGGCTGAGCAGGTGCAGCAACTTGAGGGGGTTGCTGATAGGACTGCGGAGCAGGTTGGGGATGTGCCGCAGGGGCTGCCTGGGGCGGATAATAAGCGGGTTGGGCTTGTGGAGGTGCAGGAGCGGGGGCAGCCTGCTGATGGTAGTAAGGCTGAGGGGCGACTGGAGGAGCATAAGCAGGAGTCGCATACCCGAAGCACTGAGGTGGACATGAGGGTCCATGGGAATGGTGATGTGTCATGGGAGCATATGAGTTGGTTGCTCCAGACTGGGAGGTAGCCCTCGACAGGTCGGGGCCAGGGGTAGGACGTGCTATAGAAAATGGTTGGGGATGCGAAGAAACACGGCCAATGATACCATCTGCAGCGTGGGATGCCCCCGGCGCATCGTGATGGGAGGACTCGCCGCGAGGGGCGTCAGGTATAATGGTATAAAGGTAACCCGATTGGGCGTAAATGAGGTCGAACTGTTGGGCCTTAAGGATGGCTTCTTCTTCAGACTGGGGTCTTTCTGAGGCCACATCCTTAGCGATAACCGGGAGAAGGGATTTGAGGAACCAATCTAGGAAGATACGGTCGTCAAGTTTGATCTTGCATAAGCTACGACGTCGACGCCACTCATGGATGTGGTCCGTGATATGGGTAGCCGTATTTTGTCTACAAGATAGAAGGATCTCAACACCCGCGTCATAGCGGACAGACAACTGGAAGAACTGCAGGAAGGTCGAGGCCAGGGAAGCAAAGGTGGCGTGGGTCCCATGAGGCTGCTCAATATACCACTTGGCTGCAGAGCCAGTGAAGGTGCGCTGTAAGAGACGGAGGCGAACAGAGTCGTCTACTATGGAGTTAGAGGAACACCATAGGTGGAAAGAAATGATATGGTTTTGTGGGTCCTCACCGGCCTTGCCCTCGAACTTAGGGATGTCCGAGGGGAGCTTGGTAGGCATATGAGGCCATGTAGGGTCGTGTCGAATAGGATCGTTGGTCAATCTGGCCAGGTCAGGTAGGTTGAGGCTAGCCATGAATGGCAAACTGGAAGAAGGCTGTGACACAGTAGTGCTATGGACCAAGTTGGGGCCAGTGCCCCCAAGTGGAGGGACAAGATTTAGGGTGGTGCCCCCAAGTGGGGGAACTGAGGTAGTGGAGGATGGTCCAGCACCACCATGGGTAGTGTGAGCCACTGATGTAGTGGGGATGGGTATTCCCGCTGTGGGTATAGGTACCGTGAGGGGAACGGTAGATGGTTGCCCCATGGAGGGCATACCAAAAACAGGTGTAGTAACTGGTGTAGTGGTGGATGTGCCACCAATGGTCCCTATGACAAATGGAGTGGAAGTCGTACCAGCCATGGGGCTAGTAGGGGTAGTATAAATAGGGTTCTCAGACTCTTCGTCAGAATCAGAGGTAAAGTAAGGAGCGTCACTATCTGGTGACGCAGACCTACGTCGCTGACGAGTGGAGTCAAGTGACAAGGCTCTGGATCTGTGATGAGTGGTATCAACGGACAATGATCGGAATCTATGACGAGTGGTGTCAAGAGAACCGTGCTGTGGGGGCTCGCCCCTGAGGCGCCGAGAATGTCTCGGGGACTCAATGGTGACAGATGGTGTCTAGTCTCTGTGGGTTGAGGTGAGTATAAAAACAGCTCAAAAATCCTAATGCAACCGAGTGTGCAGAAGGAGAGCTAAAATGCAAGGCACTCAGGCCAACAACCAACTCAAAACACCCACTGCAGCAGCTGTGCTACAATAGGTGGAGTATCAACAAAGATGGTCAGAATACCAACAAGCAGCAGGTTTCCTACAAAAGAAAAAATGGTGGACTCACTAGACCAAAGGGAGGTAAAGGAGCATGCAAACACCTAACTAAAAGTATTCTGACTCAACTAAACATATCCTCTGCAAGGTGATGAAATCCAAGTCAGACAATATGAGTAGGAAAGCCAAGTGGCTATGATATCCCCCTACCGGGAGGGATACCGGGTAGTCAATCCTAGAAGAATGGCAACTAAGATACCCCGTTCATGACACGTCCATAAAGGTGAATCTGCCGTTTAGTTCGTTGACCGCAATACCCCTATACAGGGATATCCCGCGAACCGCGAAAGGTAGCCCTTCGGTTACTGAATGGAGTGCGGTATTCCACTCAGGCCTCTGGAACCAGTCTCCCGACTTCAACCCTCCTAAGGGAGAGGCCCTCTGATAAACTGGTCGTGACCGTGCCAAAAAGTACTAGGGGATTTTGGTTCCCTATTTGGACAACAACTATGTCTCAAGTGAAATAACCAAGGGGTGTTATTGGAAGCTTATCCCCCTGATCCTACCTAACTACAATGATTCTTTTGTGTTCCCCAAGTGGGGTTAGAATGTTGGTTTAGTTAGGTACTTTTTAAGGCTCACTTGATTTTATGTGACAGAGTGTGTGCTCGTGAGGTGTTGAACCCAAAAATAGAAGTGCCACAAGGGGGGCAACTTCCAATCTATCAATAATATGGAAATTGAAAGTTTAACTTGCAAAATTTTCTGAATTAAAAAATACTGAAATTTGTAAAATGAAATCTGTAAAAGGAACAGAAATTATGTTGCAGAAAGGCTGGAAGGTAGTGAGGCTGCAGGTGGGACAGGGGGCTGTTCAGATGCAGAAAATATTGCAGCAAGAGGGGCTGGGCTCAAAACAGGAAAAGAGCAGAAATCAGACCGCGGGTCTGTGGTGAAACAGAACAGGCAGACCGCGGGTTTGAGGGAAACAGCGGCGGTCAGGTCGCGGCTATCGGGCCAACAGAGGCGGTCGGGAAGCAGGAAACAGGGAAAAAGACGCAGTCGGGTCGCGGCAGAAGGGCTAACAGGCGCAGTCGGGACGCACGAAAGAGGCAGAAAGACGCAGTCGCGACGAGGGAAAAAGGCCGACAGGCGTAGTCAGATCGCGGCAAACAGGCTGATTAGCCACGGTCGGATCGCAGGTAACAGACTTGAATCCGCCGGCAGGGCGTCGGAAGCAGTCTGAGAGCCGCGGTCGGATCGCAGGTAAAGGCCGGAAAGGCGCGGTCGGGACGCGACTGCAGAGGGAAAAAACGCGGTATGCGGCGGCCGAAAGGGACAGCCGAAAGGAAAAACTATAAAAAATGGAAACCAGAAATTCGAAAACTAGGGGAGTCGCCAAAACTGTAGCTAGGGTTTTACCCCTAGCTTGTGCAAATGAGCACCTACTAAGGAGAATGGACTCCTTAGTAGCAGTTCAGTATATTAAACTAATTAAGCTAAAACAACAATTAAATTATTTCTAAAACAAGCATGAAACATAAACACCAAATGAAAAGAATGACTTTTTGTATTGATGTTACCTTCAATGTAAAGGTTTGATGAAGCCCTTTGCAGTGTCCAAGAGGATGCTCCAAGCTTCAATATGCTACTTCTCCTTCTCCAATGTTGGGAATGGGCCAAAGGTGGCTCTCAAGGTGAAAATAGTTCAAAGGTGAACTAGGGTTTCGAGAGAGATTTTGGCAGAGTAAGGGTGCTTGTGATTGTGGATATGGAATAAGGGATCTCCATCACCTATTTATATTTTTTTGGTGGTGGAGTGCTGACCCATGGTTTTGGGAAGCTGTATAGGGTTTTTTCCTCCTTTTCCTCATTATTTTATATTTTTTATTCCCCTTTTAGGGGATTTTTGCTATTTTTGGAGGAAAATGGGGTTTTTTAGCCTTTTTTAGGCTATTTTGAGGGTTTTTTGGCCTTTTGGAGGCATTTTAGGCCTTTTGGAGGCTTTTTAATGGGATTTTTTGGGATTTTTAATGGAAATATGGTAGGAAAATGGACAAATGAGCCATATAATGTGGTAAATGAGCTAGTGAGCACTTTTTGGGTGTTAACAGATTCTGGGTTCGATCCCCAGTGGAGTCGCCAAAACTGTAGCTAGGGTTTTACCCCTAGCTTGTGCAAATGAGCACCTACTAAGGAGAATGGACTCCTTAGTAGCAGTTCAGTATATTAAACTAATTAAGCTAAAACAACAATTAAATTATTTCTAAAACAAGCATGAAACATAAACACAAAATGAAAAGAATGACTTTTTGTATTGATGTTACCTTCAATGTAAAGGTTTGATGAAGCCTTTTGCAGTGTCCAAGAGGATGCTCCAAGCTTCAATATGCTCCTTCTCCTTCTCCAATGTTGGGAATGGGCCAAAGGTGGCTCTCAAGGTGAAAATAGTTCAAAGGTGAACTAGGGTTTCGAGAGAGATTTTGGCAGAGTAAGGGTGCTTGTGATTGTGGATATGGAATAAGGGATCTCCATCACCTATTTATATTTTTTTGGTGGTGGAGTGCTGACCCATGGTTTTAGGAAACACATGGTTTTGGGCAGCTGTATAGGGTTTTTTTCCTCCTTTTCCTCATTATTTTATATTTTTTATTCCCTTTTTAGGGGATTTTTGCTATTTTTGGAGGAAAAGGGGGTTTTTTTAGCCTTTTTAGGCTATTTTGAGGGTTTTTTGGCCTTTTGGAGGCATTTTAGGCCTTTTGGAGGCTTTTTAATGGGATTTTTTGGGATTTTTAATGGAAATATGGTAGGAAAATGGACAAATGAGCCATATAATGTGGTAAATGAGTTAGTGAGCACTTTTTGGGTGTTAACAGATTCTGGGTTCAATCCCCAGTGGAGTCGCCAAAACTGTAGTTAGGGTTTTACCCGTAGCTTGTGCAAATGAGCACCTACTAAGGAGAATGGACTCCTTAGTAGCAGTTCAGTATATTAAACTAATTAAGCTAAAACAACAATTAAATTATTTCTAAAACAAGTATGAAACATAAACACCAAATGAAAAGAATGACTTTTTGTATTGATGTTACCTTCAATGTAAAGGTTTGATGAAGCCCTTTGCAGTGTCCAAGAGGATGCTCCAAGCTTCAATATGCTCCTTCTCCTTCTCCAATGTTGGGAATGGGCCAAAGGTGGCTCTCAAGGTGAAAATAGTTCAAAGGTGAACTAGGGTTTCGAGAGAGATTTTGGCAGAGTAAGGGTGCTTGTGATTGTGGATATGGAATAAGGGATCTCCATCACCTATTTATATTTTTTTGGTGGTAGAGTGCTGACCCATGGTTTTAGGAAACACATGGTTTTGGGCAGCTGTATAGGGTTTTTTCCTCATTTTCCTCATTATTTTATATTTTTTATTCCCTTTTTAGGGGATTTTTGCTATTTTTGGAGGAAAAGGGGGTTTTTTAGCCTTTTTTAGGCTATTTTGAGGGTTTTTTGGCCTTTTGGAGGCATTTTAGGCCTTTTGGAGGCTTTTTAATGGGATTTTTTTGGGATTTTTAATGGAAATATGGTAGGAAAATGGACAAATGAGCCATATAATGTGGTAAATGAGCTAGTGAGCACTTTTTGGGTGATAACAGATTGCCCCCTGATGTGCGAGGGCAGGAGCTCATCGTATGGCCGATGGACATCATAAGTCATGAATGGTTTTCCTGGGTGTGGAGAGAAGAGAAGAAACAAACTGAAGCCCGGAACAACGATCCCGAACAACTGCAAGAACTAAAAGTACATAACATCAATAATGGATGAGGAACCATCTGATCATATGGACGAGGCGGGTAAAACTGTAGCTAGGGTTTTACCCCTAGCTTGTGCAAATGAGCACCTACTAAGGAGAATGGACTCCTTAGTAGCAGTTCAGTATATTAAACTAATTAAGCTAAAACAACAATTAAATTATTTCTAAAACAAGCATGAAACATAAACACCAAATGAAAAGAATGACTTTTTGTATTGATGTTACCTTCAATGTAAAGGTTTGATGAAGCCCTTTGCAGTGTCCAAGAGGATGCTCCAAGCTTCAATATGCTCCTTCTCCTTCTCCAATGTTGGGAATGGGCCAAAGGTGGCTCTCAAGGTGAAAATAGTTCAAAGGTGAACTAGGGTTTCGAGAGAGATTTTGGCAGAGTAAGGGTGCTTGTGATTGTGGATATGGAATAAGGGATCTCCATCACCTATTTATATTTTTTTGGTGGTGGAGTGCTGACCCATGGTTTTAGGAAACACATGGTTTTGGGCAGCTGTATAGGGTTTTTTCCTCCTTTTCCTCATTATTTTATATTTTTTATTCCCTTTTTAGGGGATTTTTGCTATTTTTGGAGGAAAAGGGGGTTTTTTAGCCTTTTTTAGGCTATTTTGAGGGTTTTTTTGGCCTTTTGGAGGCATTTTAGGCCTTTTGGAGGCTTTTTAATGGGATTTTTTGGGATTTTTAATGGAAATATGGTAGGAAAATGGACAAATGAGCCATATAATGTGGTAAATGAGTTAGTGAGCACTTTTTGGGTGTTAACAGATTCTGGGTTCGATCCCCAGTGGAGTCGCCAAAACTGTAGCTAGGGTTTTACCCCTAGCTTGTGCAAATGAGCACCTACTAAGGAGAATGGACTCCTTAGTAGTAGTTCAGTATATTAAACTAATTAAGCTAAAACAACAATTAAATTATTTCTAAAACAAGTATGAAACATAAACACCAAATGAAAAGAATGACTTTTTGTATTGATGTTACCTTCAATGTAAAGGTTTGATGAAGCCCTTTGCAGTGTCCAAGAGGATGCTCCAAGCTTCAATATGCTCCTTCTCCTTCTCCAATGTTGGGAATGGGCCAAAGGTGGCTCTCAAGGTGAAAATAGTTCAAAGGTGAACTAGGGTTTCGAGAGAGATTTTAGCAGAGTAAGGGTGCTTGTGATTGTGGATATGGAATAAGGGATCTCCATCACCTATTTATATTTTTTTGGTGGTGAAGTGCTGACCCATGGTTTTAGGAAACACATGGTTTTGGGCAGCTGTATAGGGTTTTTTCCTCCTTTTCCTCATTATTTTATATTTTTTATTCCCTTTTTAGGGGATTTTTGCTATTTTTGGAGGAAAAGGGGGTTTTTTTAGCCTTTTTTAGGCTATTTTGAGGGTTTTTTTGGCCTTTTGGAGGCATTTTAGGCCTTTTGGAGGCTTTTTAATGGGATTTTTTGGGATTTTTAATGGAAATATGGTAGGAAAATGGACAAATGAGCCATATAATGTAGTAAATGAGCTAGTGAGCACTTTTTGGGTGATAACAGATTGCCCCCTGATGTGCGAGGGCAGGAGCTCATCTTATGGCCGATGGACATCATAAGTCATGAATGGTTTTCCTGGGTGTGGAGAGAAGAGAAGAAACAAACTGAAGCCCGGAACAACGATCCCGAACAACTGCAAGAACTAAAAGTACATAACCTCAATAATGGATGAGGAACCATCTGATCATATGGACGAGGCGGGTAAAACTGTAGCTAGGGTTTTACCTCTAGCTTGTGCAAATGAGCACCTACTAAGGAGAATGGACTCCTTAGTAGCAGTTCAGTATATTAAACTAATTAAGCTAAAACAACAATTAAATTATTTCTAAAACAAGCATGAAACATAAACACCAAATGAAAAGAATGACTTTTTGTATTGATGTTACCTTCAATGTAAAGGTTTGATGAAGCCCTTTGCAGTGTCCAAGAGGATGCTCCAAGCTTCAATATGCTCCTTCTCCTTCTCCAATGTTGGGAATGGGCCAAAGGTGGCTCTCAAGGTGAAAATAGTTCAAAGGTGAACTGGGGTTTCGAGAGAGATTTTGGCAGAGTAAGGGTGCTTGTGATTGTGGATATGGAATAAGGGATCTCCATCACCTATTTATATTTTTTTGGTGGTGGAGTGCTGACCCATGGTTTTAGGAAACACATGGTTTTGGGCAGCTGTATAGGGTTTTTTCCTCCTTTTCCTCATTATTTTATATTTTTTATTCCCTTTTTAGGGGATTTTTGCTATTTTTGGAGGAAAAGGGGGTTTTTTAGCCTTTTTTAGGCTATTTTGAGGGTTTTTTTGGCCTTTTGGAGGCATTTTAGGCCTTTTGGAGGCTTTTTAATGGGATTTTTTGGGATTTTTAATGGAAATATGGTAGGAAAATGGACAAATGAGCCATATAATGTGGTAAATGAGCTAGTGAGCACTTTTTGGGTGATAACAGATTGCCCCCTGATGTGCGAGGGCAGGAGCTCATCGTATGGCCGATGGACATCATAAGTCATGAATGGTTTTCCTGGGTGTGGAGAGAAGAGAAGAAACAAACTGAAGCCCGGAACAACGATCCCGAACAACTGCAAGAACTAAAAGTACATAACCTCAATAATGGATGAGGAACCATCTGATCATATGGACGAGGCGGGTAAAACTGTAGCTAGGGTTTTACCCCTAGCTTGTGCAAATGAGCACCTACTAAGGAGAATGGACTCCTTAGTAGCAGTTCAGTATATTAAACTAATTAAGCTAAAACAACAATTAAATTATTTCTAAAACAAGCATGAAACATAAACACCAAATGAAAAGAATGACTTTTTGTATTGATGTTACCTTCAATGTAAAGGTTTGATGAAGCCCTTTGCAGTGTCCAAGAGGATGCTCCAAGCTTCAATATGCTCCTTCTCCTTCTCCAATGTTGGGAATGGGCCAAAGGTGGCTCTCAAGGTGAAAATAGTTCAAAGGTGAACTAGGGTTTCGAGAGAGATTTTGGCAGAGTAAGGGTGCTTGTGATTGTGGATATGGAATAAGGGATCTCCATCACCTATTTATATTTTTTTGGTGGTGGAGTGCTGACCCATGGTTTTAGGAAACACATGGTTTTGGGCAGCTGTATAGGGTTTTTTCCTCCTTTTCCTCATTATTTTATATTTTTTATTCCCTTTTTAGGGGATTTTTGCTATTTTTGGAGGAAAAGGGGGTTTTTTAGCCTTTTTTAGGCTATTTTGAGGGTTTTTTGGCCTTTTGGAGGCATTTTAGGCCTTTTGGAGGCTTTTTAATGGGATTTTTTGGGATTTTTAATGGAAATATGGTAGGAAAATGGACAAATGAGCCATATAATGTGGTAAATGAGTTAGTGAGCACTTTTTGGGTGTTAACAGATTCTGGGTTCGATCCCCAGTGGAGTCGCCAAAACTGTAGCTAGGGTTTTACCCCTAGCTTGTGCAAATGAGCACCTACTAAGGAGAATGGACTCCTTAGTAGTAGTTCAGTATATTAAACTAATTAAGCTAAAACAACAATTAAATTATTTCTAAAACAAGTATGAAACATAAACACCAAATGAAAAGAATGACTTTTTGTATTGATGTTACCTTCAATGTAAAGGTTTGATGAAGCCCTTTGCAGTGTCCAAGAGGATGCTCCAAGCTTCAATATGCTCCTTCTCCTTCTCCAATGTTGGGAATGGGCCAAAGGTGGCTCTCAAGGTGAAAATAGTTCAAAGGTGAACTAGGGTTTCGAGAGAGATTTTGGCAGAGTAAGGGTGCTTGTGATTGTGGATATGGAATAAGGGATCTCCATCACCTATTTATATTTTTTTGGTGGTGGAGTGCTGACCCATGGTTTTAGGAAACACATGGTTTTGGGCAGCTGTATAGGGTTTTTTCCTCCTTTTCCTCATTATTTTATATTTTTTATTCCCTTTTTAGGGGATTTTTGCTATTTTTGGAGGAAAAGGGGGTTTTTTAGCCTTTTTTAGGCTATTTTGAGGGTTTTTTGGCCTTTTGGAGGCATTTTAGGCCTTTTGGAGGCTTTTTAATGGGATTTTTTGGGATTTTTAATGGAAATATGGTAGGAAAATGGACAAATGAGCCATATAATGTGGTAAATGAGCTAGTGAGCACTTTTTGGGTGATAACAGATTGCCCCCTGATGTGCGAGGGCAGGAGCTCATCGTATGGCCGATGGACATCATAAGTCATGAATGGTTTTCCTGGGTGTGGAGAGAAGAGAAGAAACAAACTGAAGCCCGGAACAACGATCCCGAACAACTGCAAGAACTAAAAGTACATAACCTCAATAATGGATGAGGAACCATCTGATCATATGGACGAGGCGGGTAAAACTGTAGCTAGGGTTTTACCCCTAGCTTGTGCAAATGAGCACCTACTAAGGAGAATGGACTCCTTAGTAGCAGTTCAGTATATTAAACTAATTAAGCTAAAACAACAATTAAATTATTTCTAAAACAAGCATGAAACATAAACACCAAATGAAAAGAATGACTTTTTGTATTGATGTTACCTTCAATGTAAAGGTTTGATGAAGCCCTTTGCAGTGTCCAAGAGGATGCTCCAAGCTTCAATATGCTCCTTCTCCTTCTCCAATGTTGGGAATGGGCCAAAGGTGGCTCTCAAGGTGAAAATAGTTCAAAGGTGAACTAGGGTTTCGAGAGAGATTTTGGCAGAGTAAGGGTGCTTGTGATTGTGGATATGGAATAAGGGATCTCCATCACCTATTTATATTTTTTTGGTGGTGGAGTGCTGACCCATGGTTTTAGGAAACACATGGTTTTGGGCAGCTGTATAGGGTTTTTTCCTCCTTTTCCTCATTATTTTATATTTTTTATTCCCTTTTTAGGGGATTTTTGCTATTTTTGGAGGAAAAGGGGGTTTTTTAGCCTTTTTTAGGCTATTTTGAGGGTTTTTTTGGCCTTTTGGAGGCATTTTAGGCCTTTTGGAGGCTTTTTAATGGGATTTTTTGGGATTTTTAATGGAAATATGGTAGGAAAATGGACAAATGAGCCATATAATGTGGTAAATGAGCTAGTGAGCACTTTTTGGGTGTTAACACTGTTTTAGATATTGGCCCCTTCTATTGCCATTAACAGCCTGAAATTTTCATTTTCGGGTTTGTTTTTCGGTGTCCGTTTTTCGGCTTTCGCCTCGCGGTTTTTTGCCCGACAGTCGCGCGGCTCATTGCGACCTCGTGGCTTTTTTCTGCACGGCGTGCCATGGCTTCGCAGCCATTTTACACTCTACACATCGCGGCTTCGCGACCATTTTCCGTGCAGCACATCGCGATTATGTGACCTAAACCCGTGCTGCACATTGCAGCTTCGCGGCCGAAACCCGCGCGGCACATCGCGACTGCGCGGCCGAAACCCGCGCTGCACATCGCGGCTTCACGGCCGAAACCCGTGCTGCACATCGCGACTGTTTTCTCGAAACCCGCGATGCAATTTTTTTTAATTCGGCCAATTTCTTGAAAATTATTTTTGCTATATTTTCTGCCCATTTAGCATATTTTACAACATTAATTTTTCTGCATTTTTACAGCCACATTAAATCTTTTACTATTTAGAATGCTCCATTAAATGTCTTTTTAAAAAATTTCAATAATTGAAAGAGAGATTTTTCTGCATTTTATTTAGATCAAGGTTTTACTGTTTATTTGCTCGATACTTTGCCTAAGCAACTTTTAAGAGATCCATTTATTTCTTGAAATATTTATGTTCTTTTCTTTCCTTCAAATTATTTCAAAGATCCATTTTTTTGAAACAGTTTTTTTAAGCATTTACATGTCAAAAACGCCTTTATTTTTTGCAAAAATGGAAGCGTCTTTTCTTTCATTTGTAATCAATCGCCCAAGCGAGGAAAATCAATTTCAGTTTAAATACCACACTAGCACCCACTCTGCCACATAATTTAAACTGAGCCTTAAAATTTACCTTAAACTCAACAAACTTTTAATCTCGCTTGGGGAGCACTTAAAAGAATTTTGTAGTTAGGTAGAATTGAGGGGATAGGTGTTCCAATAACACCCTCAATTATTACATTTGAGACATAGTGGTTGTCCTCTATGGTACCAAAATCCCTTATAATTTTTACACAGTTATCAACCAATTTATTAGGAAGGCCTCTCCCTTAGGACGGTTGAAGTAGCCAGACTGGTTCCAGAAGTCTGAGTGGAATACCGCAATCCATTCAGTAACTGAAGGATACCTTTCAAAGTTCTCGATGTACACCCAAGAGGGTGTACAACGGCGATAGAACCAAACTGCAAATTCACCCAACCGAACGTGTCATGAACAGGGTATCCTAGTTGCCACTCTTTAGGATTGTCTACCCGGTGTCCCTCCCGGTAGGGGGATATATAGCCGTTGATTCAACACTCTATATTGTCTGAATTGGATTTCATCACCTTGCAGAGGATAACGTTGTGGACTCACAATAATTCTATTTAGGTGTTTGCATGATACATTACCCACCTTTGGTCTAGTAACACCCCTTTTTCTAGAACTGTTTGACTTTTGGTATTTTGACCAATTTTGTTGCATCCCTCCACTTATTATAGCACAACTGCTATACTAAGTGCTTTTTGAGGTTGATTGTTGGCCTGAGAGCCTTTATTTTTTCACTCCCCTTTAGCACTCATTGTTGCATTAGGGTTTCGAGTTTTTTACATCACCACCTTACACTGAAATTTTAAAAAAAATATTTCTCACCATTGAGAATTTAAGACGATCTCGTCGTCTTCAGGGTGAACCCCCTCAGTTTGGTATACTTGGCTCTACACGTCACCAACGTAGAGCCTTATCCCTTGACTCGACACGTCATCGGCCAAACACACAGTCATCCGATTCTGACACACCTCACTTCACATCTGATTCTGAGGCTGAATCCGAAAACCCTACTGAAATATCACCAACCAACCTCATGGATGGACCACAATACGGCCCACTTTTCACCAGTACTATTGGAGATACATCCACAAACCTTTCTAGTACTGTGCCATCCATGGTAATAACAACCCCTCTAGGCATGCCTAATATAGGGGACACTCCACCTTTAGGTATGCCCAACACAGTACTACCTCCTATTATGGGTATGCCAAACATAGGAATCACACCACCTCTCATTACCACAACCCAGATCCTAGGAATTCCTGGCACTATTCCTAACCCCGGTGTAACCCATGTTGCACTTGGGAACGCTGGCCCATACCAAACCACAATGGTTGGAGGACACATACCTTCAATACCTACCATACCCTTAGGGGCTACTGGACCACTACATAATGCCACCATTAATAGTTATGTCCCGGTCACTACGCCACACCCATCTGCTAGTTTACCTTACATGGCTAGTCTGAACTTACCAGACCTAGCCAGGTTAACCAACGATCCTATCAGACACAACCCTACATGGCCACCCATGCCTACAAAGCTCCCCTCGGATATCCCCAAGTTTGAAGGAAAACCTGGGGAGGATCCCCAAAACCACATAATGTCATTTCGCCTATGGTGTTCATCTAACTCCATAGTGGATGATTCCATTAGACTAAGACTGTTGCAACGAACGTTCACTGGCTCTGCATCCAAGTGGTACATCGAACAACCACATGGGACCCACCATACATTTACGTCTCTCGCCTCCACTTTCCTTCAGTTTTTTCAACTACCTGTATACTATGATGCAGGAGTTGAAATACTGTTGTCTTGCAGACAAAACACAGCTACCCACCTCACCGACCATATCCATGATTGGAGCAAGCATCGTAGCCTCTGTAAGATAAAACTGGATGACCGTATATTTTTGCACTGGTTTCTTAAATCACTCCTACCCCTCATAGCAAAATACATAGCTTCTGAACGACCCCAGTCAGAGGAAGAAGCTATCTTAAAAGCTCAACAATTTGACCTGATTTATGCCCAGTCAGGATACCTCTACACCATCATACCAGATTCCCCATGAGGCGATTCTTCACCCGGTGACGCTCCGGGGGCATCACATGCCGCTAATGGTATTATCGGCCAAGTCACGGCACAAAATAAACCTTTTAGCATGATGAGCACCATAAATTCCCTAGACCTCTCTAGGGCTACATCTAATTCTGGAGTGACAACTTCGTATGCTCCAACGAATCAGACTCATCACACTCATGGACCCTCTTGTCCAAAACATTGCTATGGGCAAGCACCATTTACATATGTACCACCCACATACTATAACCAACCGGCCACCCAGAACCCAATTCATTTACCGGCACAACCAATGTATTACCCAAAGCAAGCTACAATAGCTAACCCAACACCTCCAATAGCTCAGGGTTACCAACAACCCCAGCAGGCAACTGGACCACCTCCAGCCCCACTAGCTTATTATCCACCGCAACCTGCTCTTGCACCTGCGGCACCCCAAAATTCTCCCACTACTCAAGGGCAAGTGTACACACAATATAATCATCCCCAACATCAAAATAACCAATGCAACCAGGGTGGACAACAAAACCGTGGAAGAGGACGTAACTGCGGCAACAACCAACAACATAATCAAGGTCCACCACCTCCCAATCCTCCAAATAATAACAATGCTGCTCTCCCAACCAGAGTCCTAATCGTCATCCCAAGCAACCAAAAAACAATAACCTGAGAACAAACCATCCATGTTCTATATGTGGAGTTTATGGACACTACACTCATAACTGCCCCCATTTAGAGAAAGCACGTAAACTTTGGGCTGACAATGCCCAACGACAGGGCCACGCTGGACAACCAGCTCCACTTAATCAACCGCAACCCATGATATTACAAAACCCATTTCCAAACCAGGGAGTAGTAAATACTCGCCCTATGGATCCCCCACAAGGATCTGCTGCACCCAAGCAGCAAATCACCTATGCTGCAACTGATTATCAGCATACGGATCCAGGCACACACCATTTATTAATGATGTCATCCAATGACATTAACCTCCAAACTCACAGGAATCAGTACGGCCCTCCCCTAGAAACTCCTCCCACTGACGCATCCACCTCCCTTCCACCAAATCAACCACTACGGATACCAAATATGCCATTGGACGGAGGACCTAAAATCCCTCGCATCCCTTTGTGAAGGATTAACAATAATCCTAATGCTCGTGCAACATCCAATTATAACATCGTGGAAGACCTAACACAATCCCCCGCTGCTATGTCTGCTTTAGAGGCACTGAAAACATGCCCTGCACAACGAAAAACGACTACTATCCACCATCGGAGGAGTAGACCCTGACGACACACACATGATGGCTTTCGACTTAGACCAAGCCGAACCTTGATTGCCATCAAATTTGGCTTTCCAAGTATCAGTAAACATTCGAAACCTTGATGTGCATCGATGCATCATCAATGAAGGAGCTCCAACCTGTGTTATGTCCACCCTTGTGTGGCAGAAACTTGGCTCCCCCGCTTTACAACCATCCACCACTGCATTACGAGCTTACGACGGACACTCAGCTCAACCACAAGGCCTCTTAGCGAATGTACCCATAGAACTAGGCGGCAAATTAGTTCTTATCGACATCGAAGTGATCAATGCCCAGCTCGACTACAACCTCCTTCTTGGACGTAGCTATATGTACAAAATGAAAGCAGTGGCTTCATCTGTTTTTTGCCTCATGATGTTCCCACATGAAGGACACGTTATCAAGATTGATCAGCTCACATATTATGATCCTAACGCCCCCGCAGCTCCTCAAAATGTGCTACCAATGATTGAACAAACCATTCAAACCGCACCAACATCATTTGTGTCATCAATTGGTCCTGGAATCTACACCGAGTCACCTATGACTTCCACATTTCCATCGATCTCACTACCTTTACCGATAACAAAAAAATCAGATTTGTGCACCCTGTCGCACACCACACAGCAGCCTTCATCACTACCACAAACTCCCACAGTGCCTACTCATATTGGCACAATGCCAATTCATACTATCCCATTCTTGTTCCCATTTTCCGGAGTTGTCAGTTCGCCAGTAATGGCTACACTCAACCTTCCTGGCTTAACATTAGGGATACATGTATGGTACTTACCTAATCCAAGCCCCCCGCCGACTCTGACTGTTATTTTACAACCGGTACAACCTATCCCTACTACCAACCACCCACCCCCTATGGTCACTCATCTGCAAAACAGACCACCCCCAATAGTGACTACGACATCAACATCCAGAAACGCCCCACATCCATTACGGAACACAGGGGACAGAGGCCCACCAACTTATAACACTGGACTCATAACTCACACCCCCCGAGCAACCCCCAAGGTAGCTAAAAACCCCCCAACTATTCGCATTCCCCTAAGTGCTCGTTGTGTGACGACATAGGCCATGCCACTCATCAATGTCCACAATTACCTGCACTCCAAGAACACATGAATATGTTGGATGACGACACCGGAATTCCAGTGGTAAGAATTGAGCCACCTCCTCAACCTCGCGACAAAACGCTCTGCACTAACCACCCTTGTGCGATATGCAACATTTATGGCCATTATTCACACCACTGCCCCGATCTCCCAGATTATAGAGCAGCCTTGTATGAGATGAACAATGCTGACTTAGAGATATCTCCTCCCCTCATCGAGGATATATACCCTCCGAAATCATCTTCTTCAGAAGAAATCAATACCATCTATATGATTTCAACCACATACAAACCAGAACCCGTTGATTTATGGTCTGATTAATTTCATACTGATGAGAAAATTTTAGAAACACTCACTGCATCGGACTACCCTTGGGACAATATGCATCATTGCTCATACTTCCTCCCTGAGGCGTCTACATCCACTGCAGAAAACCAGCTATCAGTCGAATCGAAATATTTCCTACCAACTGAGGTTGATTGGTTCAAAGACCCCATCCCAGCACCAGATTCCTTCGAAGAAGGGAACATGTCCAACACTTCCCCTATTATACAAATCGACATTTCCACCACACCTGGAAAACCTGATCTCATCTCGCTAGGTGCATCATGCACTCAAGCGGAAACTCAGGCATATAAGAAACTCTTCCAAGAGTTTCATGATGTCTTCGCTTGGTCTTACACCGAGATGCCTGGCCTCGATCCCAAAATTGTGGAACATCACATCGACACTTGGCCCAATGTGCCTCCTGTCCGACAGAAACAACGACCAATTCACCTGTCCAAGATCCCAGTGGTTAAAGCTGAGATTGAAAAACTCTAAAAAGTAGGATTCATACATCCTATTTCCTACACCACCTGAGTTTCAAACCCAGTGCTAGTAAACAAAAAAGTGGGCACCATACGCGTTTGTACTGATTTCCGAGACCTCAACCGCGCTTGTCCCAAAGACAACTTTCCCACACCTTTCATTGACCAACTAATCGATGAATGTGTGGGACATGAGGTCCTTTCTTTTATGGACGGTTTCTCCGGATATAACCAAATCAAAATCCGTAAAGAAGATCAATACAAGATAGCTTTCACTACCCCATGGGGCACCTTCGCCTATCGCGTCATGCCTTTTGGTATCAAGAATGTTGGAGCCACTTTCCAATACGCCATGACTTATTGCTTCCACGATCTACATAGGATCATAAAATTTTATCTAGACGACCTCACCGCTCGATCCAAGAAGCGATCTGACCATTTAGACGACCTTCGACAAGTTTTCTTGCGTTGTCAAAAATAAAACATCCGCTTGAACCCTCTCAAGTTTGTCTTTTGCATTACATCAGGTCGCCTGCTGGGGTTTGTTATCTCAGAAATAGGCATCACTGTAGACCCCTTGAAAGTCCAATCCATTGTAGAATTACCATCACCCCGTACATTAAGACAACTTCAAAGCCTTCAAGGGAGGTCCAACTTCCTCTGTTGCTTTGTCCCTGACTATGACACAACAGTCCACGGTTTCCTATGACTACTACGTCTGCATACCCATTTCATATGGGACCAACAAGCAGAGACAACTTTCACTGACTTAAAGAAAGCACTCACAAACGCCCCGTTGATCTCTCCTCCAGATTTCACAAAAGATTTCACCCTCTATGTTTCAGCATCCGAACATGCCGTATCTGGAGTTCTTGTAGAAGAAGATACTGCTCACCAGGAGCATGTCATCTACTATGTGAGCCATACCTTGTCCGACCCACCCCTCCGCTACCCACATGAAGAAAAGATGGCCCTCGCCGTCATCTTTTCAGTACAAAAGCTACAACATTACATTCTCCTGAGCCACACTACAGTTGTAGCCAATTCCAATCCTATGGTTTACCTCTTGACGCGTCACCTCCTTCAAGGCCGCGTAGCTAAATGGATGCTTATCCTCCAAGAATATGACCTAACTTTCAAAACCCCAAAGAGCACCAAGGCCCTAGCACTCGCTCAACTCATCACAGATCTCCCATCCTCTTCGTCATCACCCGCTATCCAAATGGATCTCATTGACGATCACATTTTCATCATTTTTTCTGACGACCCATGGTACGGCGACATCTTAATCTACCTCTGCACACAAAATTTTTTACCCCACATCGATCGTGACGGACGCCGTTGTATACGACACCACACCCCCCGATACCTCCTATTAGGTGATGTACTTTATCGACGCGTCGTCGATACCATCTTACGACGCTGCCTATCTCATAACGAGGCAGAACAAGTCCTTAATGACTGCCATAGTGGTGCCTGCGGAGGCCACTTCTCCGGCCTGGCCACCGCCCAAAATATCATCTGTGCAGGTTACTTTTGGCCTTCATTATTTACTGATTGCATCACCGCAGTCAAACATTGTCAAAACTGCCAACTTTTTTCCCCCAAGGCAAGAACCCCACCTACCCCCCTTCATCCAGTCGTCACTGTCGGATCATTCTGCAAATGGGCCATCGAATTCCTCGATTGCAATCCCACGTCAGCCGGCGGTCATAAACACATTATTGTGGCCGTAGATTATTTCACCAAGTAGGCAGAAGCCATGCCAACTTACATTTGCAAGGCCGACACCGCAGCACTTTTTTTCCTCAACCATGTTATTGCTCGTTTTGGAGTGCCAAAGCAACTCATCTCAGACCACAGCTCTCACTTCGAAGATGTCGTCTGGAGAGAATTATCAACCTTACTGAAATTTGAACACCATTTCTCCTCCGCCTACTACCCCCAAGGAAATGGCCAAGTCGAAGCGATTAACAAAATTTTGAAGACCATCCTCCAGCACACTGTGGAAAAACGCAAATCAAATTGGCACCACATGCTCTTCCTGGCACTATGGGCATACCGCACGTCAAAAAAAACCGCCACCGGTTTTACCCCTTTCCATTTAGTTCATGGTGTCGAATCCGTCCTCCCCATTGAGTGCTAGATTCCATCCCTACATATGGCCATTGAAATCCTACTGGACACTTCCCCAATTGAGCAACGCTTACTACTCCTGGAGTAGGCCGATGAAGATCGGTGCACAACCCTTCAAACCATGGAAGCAGTCAAGAACCGATCCAAACTGGGTTACGACAAACATGTCCACCCAAGAACTTTTACTGAAGGGGACCTTGTCCTCGCCTATGATCAAGCTCATGACAAAACTGGAAAAGGAAAGTTTGTGTCCATGTGGCAAGGCCCATACATTATACACACTTGCCTCGGACAGGGGGCATACATTCTGACCGATTCAGAAGGAAACCCCTTACGCAACCCACGCAATGGGTTGTACCTCAAGCGATTTTACCCATAGCAAATCTGATGGGCACCACCGTCCAATATTGTATCGTCTTATTTTTTTTTTCACAAAAAAAATTGAAAAAACCTAAATATTTGTTTTCTCTACATGACCACAGATGGATCCTGTTCCACTCTTCTACATTGGTTTCACTGATGGTGCAAGCCGTTGGTCCCCCAATCTGGCTTCCGCAGCTTGGGTAATATATTCCCCTTCACATGAGTTGATCCACATCGACGGAGTGTGTGTAGGTGCCGCCACCAACAACCAAGCTGAATACGATGCCGTGACCGGTCTCCTGGCCACAGCTCTCCAAATGAGCATACGTCACCTTAACATTTTCTTGGACTCACAACTCCTTGTTTCCCAACTCAACAATGATTACCAGGTACGCGATCCCTATATTTTTAGAAAATTCTTGTGCACTAAATAAATGGTTCGATATTTTGAATCCATTTCATTCACACATGTCCCAAGGAATCTCAACAGTGTAGCAGACCATATGGCCAACAACATTCTTGACTGGCACACCAATCAAACCATATAGTAAACACAAATGTACCTCCACGATCTTAAACAAAAATGCATCCACGTGCATAACATCTGCCTCCACGTGCATATACAAAAATCAAAATGTTGCATCCACGTGCATAACATGTGCCTCCACGGGAAAGAAAAAAGACAATAAATGCATCCATGTGCATATATGACTATATAGCAAATCATATATATATACATCATAATGTAGTCAAACATGTCATAGGTGCCCTCAGCACCCAATATACAAAAATACATCAGCCGTACAAAATGGTACTTCCCCATATGCTCATCAACATTTGGGGGCAGATACAAGATCATCTAATCATCACGGTCTCCAAGCTCCTCTGACGCCTCCTCCGGTGGCCCTACCGGATCATGCCAAGCCCAAACTCTCCTCTCCGCCGGCCCCGCTGGATCATCTCGCAAATGAATCCTCCCCTCCACCGGCCCTGCCGGATCATGCCGAGCCCCATCCCTCCACTCAGCCGCCAACAATGCTGCTCTGAGCAAGATCGAGCACCACTCACGAGGCGCATCGAAACAACGCTCGGCAATGTCCCGATCCAAATCCCTCCACCCATCCTCTGGAAATCCTGCTAGGATCATGTCTAGTGTCTCTCTAACACACTCCACGGCATCATCTTGAGGCCTAACTCCTCGATCGCGAGCCCCAACTCCTCGAGCATGAGGAGGCGGTACCGCTACAGGAGGTGGAATGAACACCATCGCCTGTCCCCTACGAACCACATGGTCGGCCGGTGGTACAAGACCAACATTTGCACAATCACGCAAGTGAACCATCATATAAATATCTAACTATAATCATAACAAACAAATCTAAAACACATGATATAGTAGAGAACAAAACACAAAACATACCATCTAAACCCCAGGCCCGTCCTTGGGCTTGAGGCATCTCCGGATCTCCTCGATAATCCATACCGGCATATGGATAGTCATCAATCAACAGGGGAATCTGCTCCCACTGCTCATACATATCCTGCAAAAAGAACCCGCGGATACCACCACCACCGCGGGGCATCATCTGTCCCCACCATACCATGCGCGGCTCGCTCACCAACCCGTCCCGAACCGACACCCGTGGCTGCAAAGTCGGTACCTAGTCAAAGAAGAAACAACAAAAAAAGGAGGCATAGCAAAACTCTCCCCCCTCCCGAATGACCTTGTCCAGATCTCTCTGGACACCATCCAAAAACATCTGACCCCACGCATAGTAGGTCCCCCTCAGCACAGAATCCACCATCATTGTTTGTCCCCCCGACAAACGATGTGGCACCGCAGCACCCAACACCCGTAGAACACAAGCCGCAACAGCCTGCATGTCCCACTCCCGCAAAGATCTCAGGCTCAAAGCGTTGTTCTGCACAATTGCCCCAACAACACAGAAGGTCTCCAGGAGATCCTCCATGTCCACACCTGCCGGGATCCTCGGCAGAAGATCCCCCACATCCCCTAAGCGAGGTAACCCGGTAATAAAATATACATCAGTAAGGGTGATCTCTAACTTCTCACCCCCAATAATAAAGGAACCCTCTGCAGGAACCTATAGACTCACCAATTTGTTCAGTAGCGGTCCTACTGAACACATCGATGGAATCTAAACAAACTTCAGGAGCCCACTCATAGCCAGAGCCTGCCGGACCCCCTGATCGGTCTGAATCCGAATCATGAAATCCTCCTCCATCTCTCGCTCTCGCCATGACACCAATGGTCTCCTCAACATCCTGCCAAAAAACAAAGAAATTTTTTAGAACTAGAGAAAAAATTTCAAAAAATTCCATCGCGGATTTTCCATCAAAAGCCATGATGATCATCGTGGCTTTCATCCAAGAACCCGCAATGAACATCGTGGGTATTGACCACACAGTCACAATGAACATCGCGACTATCAACCCCATAGTCACGATGAACATCGCGACTTTCAGCCAAACAACCGCGATGAACATCGCGACTGTCAGCCCCGAACTCGCGATGTTCATCGCGGAAAAAAAATGCGAAACCCATGATATTCCACGTTGGAAGGCCTACATGGAATTTCGCGGCCTTTGAGGGCCCGCCGCTAACCAAAAAAGACATAATTAAAAAGGCTAAGGAGAATAAGGTTACCTAAAACTCACGAAATCGAAAACCAACGGTCAAATCTCCCGGAAATCAAGAAAGAGCTCTGATTGCTCTGCCAAACTCACACGTAACAATGACACGTCATATGGGCCCCACACCCTATTTATAGAAATTTCACCATTTTTCAAACAACCATTGTGGTATCATACGACGTCTGTTCCTCAAACCGTTGGTACCGTTGGAATCAGCACAGCGAGAACTTCATGATAGTTCTTTCCTTTACTTTTTTTCACTAGGTCCATTTTTTGACCATTTTTTCATGCCCTCATTGCCTCGGTTTGCGTGCCACATCAGCTGTTCTCCATTTTTGACGAGTCTTATATCGCCGGATTCAGTTTTCTGCGCTCATGATGATGCTTGAGATCATTTGTCGTTCTCATGCCCAGATTTTTCGGGCATTTTTCCCATGCCCCCTCGTTGCCTCGGTTTGCATGCCACATTGGTCGTTCTCCATTTTTGAACAAGTCTTATATCGCCGGATTCAGTTTTTCACACTCGTGATGATGCTTGAGACCATTTCTCGCTCTCACGCCCATATTTTTTGGGCATTTTTTCCCATGCCCCCTCGTCACCTCGGTTTGCGTGCCACATCGGTCGTCGTCCATTTTTGACAAGTTTGATATTGTTGGATTCAGTTTTTCATGCTCGTGATGATGCTTGAGATCATTTCTCGCTCTCACCCCATAATTTTTGGGCATTTTTTCAAAATGCCACTCATGACCTCGGTTTGCGTGCCACATTGGCCGTTGCCCCTTTTTGACAATATTTATGTCACCAGATTCAGTATTCTGCACTCATGATGATGCTTGAGACCTTTTCTCGCTCTCATCAATCCCTTTTTGTTTGGTATAGTTTTACCCCTTTTTCGGGCTCGAGCAATCCCTTTTACGAAAAAGGCACTTAGGGAGTTTTTGTCAAGCTCTTTTCTGACTCTTAAAACAATGAAAAGATCGCCGAGCAATCTTGCTTCCTTTCATGCTTGCTAAACGTATCTGAAAGGGCGTCTACCTGGTCTAAGTTTACCCCTTTTCCGGACCTTGTAGACTAATTACGAAAAATGAATACTCTAGTCACATCGGCTAGAAGAGTTCTCCATTCGCATCATTTTATGCTTTTCCGGGCCTTGGAGACTAACTTATGAAAAGGAACACCAATGGATTCCACTTACCGCTTTCAGACTCTCTAAAGATGAAAGCGACCACGAGAAATCACCATCCTGGGCTCGTAAAAACCCACAGGACGGTACTCACAACCACTGCAGAGTCTTCTTATCGTTTTCAAACTCCTTAAAAATGAAAGCACCCATGAGCATGAATAGTCCTGGGCTCACAAAATCCACAGGATAGTACCATTTCAGAGCACACTTTTATCCCTTCTTGGAGCTCATTAAAACTACGAAGAAGGACCCAATGATGCTTGTCGGCACCACAATAGATCACGTCTACTCATATGGCAGCTTCCCCATTTTGGTCGCCTTTATTCAGAGAATTCTGCAGTATGTCATCCTGACAATCCCTCGATAGCGCCCATCAGCTTGACCCCCCAAAGTCAATACATACCCTTCAGTCCCTAAAATATATGATCCCCACACCTACAAATCAGTTCCCTATGCTGCCAGGTCAACCATGTCATCATGCTTTGAACAAAGGAAGTTTGAGTCTACCCACTCTATGACCCCAGTTACTTCCCATCCCCACAAGTATGTCAGTCCTACCATCAGTACTACCACACTTCGGTTCTACACCTCGTGCTCCTATCAAGGAAACATCATTGCCTTGTTAGTTGCTGGTCTCCCTCTGTCGAGGACAACCAAGTTTATTTCAGAGGATAGACTTAGAGGTCCCTGTGTCTTGGACTCATCACCATTTATGATGAGTGCCTACGAATCATTTTGAGAAGAGTCCTCAGTACCTCTCCAAATGGTTGTTTCTCACATGCTCGACTTCAACACCTTGATTGCATCGTTGAGACTAGCACAGGGTATTGGTCCTTTCAGTTATTGGTTGGAGACCTCGGACACCACCCGACTCTTCCACATTTGAGAGTCTACCTGTAGAAACAACCAATTACATTTTTTCTATAGATATACGGGTAGCGCATGGCGACAGTATTCAGATGTACCCCAGTTTTACTCCCTTGAGTATACAGTTACATATACTCCTCAGAGTTGACTCAGAGTCACTGAGTCCCTACATATGTTGGACACCTTCAAGATTCAGCAGTTCATCAACCCTTCTGAGACCTTGTTCAGAACGGTTGTCGCTTTATTCCAATGTATCAGTTATTGAGATCAGTCATGTTATGATCATGAGTACATCCCAAAATAGTGTCCCCTTTGGACCATCATGATGTACCAACAGATTTTTTATTTAGGTCCCCTTTCTTGGGACTAATTGTTATGTATATGTCTTGATACAAGCATGGGTATGCCCGCCTCGTCCATTATCAGAGATTATTCCTCATTCATATTGAGGCCATGTAATATTTTTTTTTTTTGCAGCTTCCAAGGGCCATTGATCCAGTATCCAACCGGTCTCTTCTCTTCCTTAAACCCCAAGAAAAAGACAAAAGAACTATGATGTCTATCGGCCATACGATGAGCTCCTGCCCTCACACATTAGGGGGCAATCTGTTAACACCCAAAAAGTGCTCACTAGCTCATTTCCTTATTCACATGAACCATTTGTCCACTTTTCCACCATTTGAGCCTCTAAAGCCATCAAAAGGTCACCAAAAGACCATGATACGCCCCTTTTTCCCCTCAAAATGAATATTTTTCCTTAAAAAACATAAAAAAACCCTCAAAAAGGGTCCAGAATTCCCAAAAATATTAAAAAGGGAATAAAAATATTCAAAATATTCAAAAAAAAGGAAAAATGAGGGAAAAGGTACCTAAACCATGTTGGTCAATACCATTGGTTTCCTCAAAACCATAATGGTATTCCCCACTACCAAAAACTATAAAAGGGTGGTAGGGGCTCCTCACTTTCCATCCATCCATCATCCTATCCTCATGCGGTCAAAATCTCTCATGAGTTCTTGACCATTGTAGCAATCTTGGAGAAGAGACCATTGGAGCTTGGAGCATCTCACCCTTGGAGCTGCTCAACACCACAACATCCTCACCATTTGAGGTATTATAATACAAAAGTTTTTTTTAATTTTCTTTCTTGTTTTTGTTCTTAAATCTTTTCAATTTTATTGTTATATGCACATGTTAGATTCAGATTTATAATTTTTTTTTGCTTTCAATATTTGAAACTGCTATCACTTGTTGATAGGTGCCCATTGCACAAAGCTTGGTTGCAAAACCAAGCCAACAGCCGACCCCACACTTGGTGGTCTAATAACCCATCACAACAAGTTACAACACGTGTCAATACAAATGACGACACTTCCGTATAGAGGAATAATACCATCTCTATAGGAGTACAGTACACATAGGTGAAATACATTCCGAAGTTACATATACATCAACACTCAGATCCACATCGCAGTTGGCATTTGTTGTTGGATGCTAACTTCGACACATTCTTGACTAGTCTTCACAGTTGATACAACTTCGACAAGTTTCGACGCAACAGGACTTCGACAACTTCAGCACTTCGACATGACACAATTCGACATGTTCAGCGACCTCACAGTTCGCGACATCGACATACAATGTCGACATGCAACCAACGACTGTCGAAACTCAACAGACTGTCTTTTTGTCTTCCTATCGACTGTAATGGTTGAACAGTTGAACCGCTCTAACTTCTTCTTTGTAACTGAACGTAACGGGCAGGCACCCAAGCATCTCAGATTTCTTTATAAGCATGTAAACTATTATAATATACAGAAAACAGGAGTTAATCAGATTTTATCAGATCTTCATCTTGATTAATCTAGAATAGTTCACATTCCTGCATATTGTCTATGTGTACTCGTGTATTGCTTTTGCTCATTCTATTTATTAAGCTTCCTCCATAACAGACCCGACTCATTCAGTCGAACTGTTGTCCCCCTCATGCTTCCTGGACACAATACAGATCATTGGTATCAGAGCGTACTCAGTTTTCCTGCTTAAGTTCTGTGTATACACTTCTTTCGAAGTTACCTAACTTATGCCGGTTCAAACTCACTCGCAATCTCAGCAATCCAAGTAGATGCAATCTCTAGATATGACAGAAGAAACAGATGATAGACATGCATCCGACGAGACAACACAACTTATTGAGCAAGCTCTGGCTCAACAATAAACTGAAATGTTTGCCAAGTTCAATGAGATTCTCTTTCGATTCACCTCGACATCCGGAGGATGCTCGACAAGAACTCACTCCGATAAAATTAGCCCCTTCAAAGTGTAAATGAATCTCGACATACCGAATATTGAAGGAAAGATTGACACGGAATCCGTCGACAATTGGGTGCAACAATTGGGATCCTATTACGCTGTAAATCAACTCTCCGAAGCTGAAAAAGTCACCATTGCGTCCTTAAAGATGTCAACCTCCGTGCATTGCTGGTGGGAGAACCTCTCGACAAAGATGGAGAAAAACGGAGACCCCATTGACACATGGGATAAATTCGTCGAACACATCCGGAAGGAATTTTACCCGCTGAAATACCTCAAGCAACAGTATAAGAAGTGGCAGTAGCTAAGGCAATGGAAAGACCAATCAGTACAGAGTTACATTGACAAGTTCTACCGACTCATGGCAAGACTTGGCGTCCAAGAAGAAGAGAAATTGCTTGTTCTGAAATACACCAGTGGATTATCTCAGTACATCCAGTAGGAGATGGAATTTTTTACCGTTAATACGCTTGCAGATGCTTTCCACTACGACAGCAAACTGGAAACCAAGCAGAAAGGAAAAGCACGTTTCGTGACAAAGCCGACATCAGGAAGACCACCCAATAAGAGGACACCAGCTGACTACGACAAGTCGAGATCTTCTCAGTTGACACCGCCAAAGCCTGACAACGGTAAGAAGCCTTTTCAAAAAAAGGAACATAGCAAACAACCACTGTCCGGAAAATGGTGCGATTACCACCACTCATCTTGGCATGATACGTCTGAATGCAAAGCTCGGAAGACATTTTTGACAAAAGTGTCGACCTCTGATGCATTCGACAAGATGGTGGAATAATTTGATCCAGATGCAATGACTCTTTTGACCTCGACAACTCAAGAAGCCTCGACTATTGTCGATGAGGAGGAATGAGAGCGCCTGTTCCATACATGGATATGGGTCCAGAGCAACCCATTTAATCTGATTGTGTACAACGAGATCCAAAAGAACTTCGTTTCTAAAGAATTGGTGAAGAAATTGGGTCTTGTCACCACTCCACATCCTCAACCTTACAACATCAGTTGGATGAAGGATGGACAAGAACTACGGATCACTCGACAATGCAAACTCGCCTACTTCATAAAACCTTTTGAAGATGAAGTACTCTGTGATGTGGCACCACTCTCAGTAGCCGACGCCCTGTTTGGGAAACCTTACCTCTGGGATAGACATGGAAGTTATCAGTGACGGCCTCAGAAGGTGATTGTCAGAATCCGAAATCGATGGTTTAGCATATCAGAGCTTCAACCTACACCGACGGTTGCATTGATATCTGCCAAACAGACAAAGAAGCTCATCAATCATGCTCAGAAATTTGTATTAATCATGATCAAGCCGCAACATTCTAAGAAGACCGTAGCAATGAGTCGAGTCACCGACCAATGCAGCTCTCGACAAAAGCAGCAAGTCGATCATATTCTCGATGAGTACTAGAACCTATTTCAAGCTCCAGACGGAATACCTCAGCATTGCCAGGTAAAACACTCCATTGAACTTGTTCCTGGTTCTTCTTTGCCTAACGCATCTGTTTACAGAATATCCATTCTTGAAAATGAAGAGATTCATAGACAAATCCAAGAATTAATCGACAAAGGTCATATCCGACCCAACTCCTCTCCTTGTGGAAGTCCAGTCGTCCTAGTTCCAAAGAAAGATGGGACTTGGCGCATGTGCATTGACTACAGAGCTCTCAACAAAATATCGGTGAAGAATCGGTACCCTCTTCCGCGAATAGACAAGCTTATCGACTGTCTGAAAGGTGCTAAATTATTTACTAAACTCGACCTCAAGTCAGGATATCATCAGATTCCAATCGAGCCCTCAGATGTGTGGAAAACTACTTTCAAGACCAAGGAAGGATTGTTTGAATGGTTAGTCATGCCTTTCGACTTAACCAACACACCTGCAACCTTCATGCGACATATGGATAACCTTCTCCGACCTTTCATCGGCAAATGGGTTATTGTCTATCTCGATGACATATTGATTTTCAGTCGATCATGGGAAGAACATGTCGGACATCTTCGACAAGTCCTCGACACTCTCCAGCAACATCGGCTTTATTTGGACATGGATAAATGCTCTTTTGCGATGACCAGTATCAAATACTTGGGGTATGTAATTGACTTTGAAGGCATTCACGTTGATCCAGACAAAGTAGAGATCCTCAAAGATTCACCCATTCCTAGAAGCATTCAAGAACTAAGAAGTTTTCTTGGTTTGGCGAATTTCTATCGACAATTCATACTCGGCTTTAGTCACATAGCTTGGCCCTTGAATCAGTCGACGAAGGGAAATGGGAAAACTATCTTTCAATGGACAAAAACTCATCAAGCAACTTTTGAACAGCTCAAACACAGGCTCTGAACTGCACTAGTACTTGTGTTACCTGATTGCATCAGCCCTTTCAGATTGAGACGGATGCATCGGACTATGCCTTGGGCGTAGTGATCACTAAGTCTGGTCACCCAGTCTCTTTTCATTTCGAGACTTTTAATGACACGGTTAAAATATACTCGATGTATGAAAAAGAACTGTATGCCATTGTGCAAGCTCTCAAGCAATGGAGGCATTACATCCTTGGGAAGGAAACGGTCATTCTTACTGATCACAAGCCTCTACAGTTCGCTCTGACACAATCAAAATTGCAAACAAACTGACAACTCAAGTGGATTAATTACCTATAACAATTTCAGTTGGTGATTAAGTATTGAAAAGGCAAGGCTAACACCACTGCAGATTGCCTCAGTCAACCACCCATTACTCTTCTCTTGACAGTGATGAGTATGCAGGGTTACGACACAACCACTTGGCAACAATTGTATGAGGATGACAACGACTTCTCAATAGTCTACCGTCAGTTATAGAATAACAAGCCATCAACCTCAAACTTCAAATACTTCTTGAAAGACACCTTGCTATACAAGCTTGGACAACTTTGTGTACCGATCGGTGAGCAACGACAGCAACTCATTTGGGACACACACTACAACAAGACCGCAGGAAACTTTGGAGTAGCAAAGACACTTTCTATTCTGTAGAAGTATTTCTTTTGGCCTACAATTAAATCTAGCATCAACAAGTACATTCGATCATGTGTGGTTTGTGCCATTGCTAAGCCACCTAATCGACGACAGGGATTGTACACACCACTGCCAGTTCCTAGTCAACCATGGGAATCTATTTCTATGGACTACTTGACGGGTTATCCTACTACCAAACATTAGCATGACATGATATTAGTAGTAGTCAATCGATTCTCCAAGATGTCCATTCTCATACTATGTAAGAATACCATGACAGCGTAGCAGACTGCTCAGCTCTCCTTTACACATGTTTGGAAACACTTTGGTCTACCCACAACCATCATTTCCGAACGAGATGCCAGATTCATCAACATCTTTTGGAAGACTATTTGGCAATAGATAGACACACGACTCTCATTGTCGACAGCTTTCCACCCTCAAACCGATGGACAGACGGAATTTGTGAATCGCTTGGTAGTACAATTGCTTCGCATGTACAATCACCAGCATCGACGCACATGGGATGATAATCTTCCATACATTTAGCACAACTACAATCGTGCTCAGAATAGCTATACAGGAAAGAGTCCCTTTGAAGTCTGTTATGGATTTCAACCCTTAGCGCCTATCAACTTGATCAACCCCTCGACACAGCCAAACTCTGACACAGATCACAGTTAGCGAGAGGTTGATAAAGCAGTCAAGTTCTGAGAATAGATTTGTGACAAGCACAGGATATGTTGCATAGAGAAAATGAGAAAGCTAAGGCTCGACACGACAAGCATCACATTCCTCATACATTTTGCATTGGGGATAAGGTCTGGCTACATCTTAAGAAGGAGCACTTCATAGGTCCTTTCAAGAAGTTAAAACCTTTACGATATGGTGCTTATAGTATTCTTCGACAGATTGGTGAGAATGCTTTCCAGCTCAACATTCCTGCTTGCCTGGGTCTTCATCCAGTCTTTAATGTGGATTTACTTCGACCATACCATGCACCCTTGTTGGAACAGAATGATTTCTCAACAACAGATCCCGTAGACATCAATCCAGATATTTAGGAGCCTCTTCCTTGCGACACCATTGTGGGACAATGGGTATGCCTTATGAGGACGAACACAATTCCCTTGTTTCAGGTTGCCAAAGCTGGCCAGATCCCATCTCAAGGAAAGTGGTACTCTGCTACTGAAATAATCGACAAGTTTCCTCACCTTCACGAGCAAACAATGGGGTCCATTGTTTCTTAAGGAAGGAGGTCTGATCCACATCACAGTTGGCATTTGTTGTCGGATGCTAACTTCGACACATTCTTGACTAGTCTTCGCAGTTGATACAACTTCGACAAGTTTCAACGCAACAGGACTTCGACAACTTCAGCACTTCGACATGACACACTTCGACATGTTCAACGACCTCACAGTTCGCGACATCGACATATAATGTCGACATGCGACCAGCGACTATCGAACCTCGATAGACTGTCTTTCTATCTTCCAGTTGACTGTAACAGTTGAATAGTTAAACTGCTCTAACTTCTTCTTTGTAACTAAACGTAACGGGCAGGCACCCAAGCATCTCAGATTTATTTATAAGCATGTAAACTATTTTAATATATAGAAAATAGGAGTTAATTGGATTTTATCAGATCTTCATCTTGATTAATCTAGAACTGTTCACATTCCTGCATATTGTCTGTGTGTACTCGTGTATTGCTTTTGCTCATTCTGTTTATTAAGATTCCGCCATAACAGAGCTGACTCATTCAGTCGAACTGTTGTCCCCCTTGTCTTTCCTGGACACGATACGGATCACACTCCCTCTTAACTAGGAAGGTATTTTTCGACACATATCTGCTAGCACAAGTCTTCTTCTCTAGATCATTGTCACTGGATCATCGTCATCGAATCATCATCATCGAATCATCGTCATCGTCACTGCTGCTTCTATCTCAATCAATCTCCAATCTACTCGTCATAGGAAGTTATACAGAGGAAGTCCTTTTTTATACTGGATGTAGGCCCACCACCTACAGGTCTTCATCATCTACAGAGCCAACCCTTTTTCATGCTGGATGTAGGACTAGCCTCCATGTAGGTCTTCAACATCTCTGCGAACAAGCCATCAAGTAGGTACACCTCAGGAATGATTACAATGCCTCTGCAAAACCTGCAAGATCTCCTAGGATTGATTACACTACCTCTGCAAAACCTACAATAGCATCGCAGTACTGATCATATGCCTCTGCAAAACCTGTGTACCATATTGTCACATCATCATCTTCAGATCATCATCATCGACCACGTCCATGGAGCACAACCCAGATGCACACACACAACACTTACACTCACCGGCATGGACGTACTTTCCTCTAACCACCCAGGAAAGGCTCACAGCACTTACATCAACAACCATGGAAGGACTTTCCTTTGACCATGTCGGAATGGCTACAACAATTACATCACGACCATGGAAGGAATTTCCTCTGACCATGTTGAAAAATCTCAGCAATTACATCATGACCATGGAAGGACTTTCCTCTGACCATGTCGGAAAAGCCACACCCAGCACTTACATCTCACCATGGAAGGACTTTCCTCTAACCATGTGAGAATGGCCTAGCCCTTACATCTCACCATAGAAGGAATTTCCTCTAACTGTGTGAGAATGGCTTTGCCCAGCCCTTACATTTCACCATGGAAGGACTTTCCTCTAACCATGTGAAAATGGCCTAGCCCTTACATCTCACCATGGAAGGAATTTCCTCTAACCATGTGAGAATGGCCCTATGTGCATCTGTGTCTCTGGACTCATCACTTCCCCTTAGAAGGTATCTCGATCTGAAGTACACCAAGTCTCCCTATGAAGTATTCAAACTTCACTCTGGATAGCGGCTTGGTCAGCACATCAGTTATCTGCTTGTCTATCGCAACATACAGGAGCTTCACTGCTCCTCTCTGCACCATATCCCTTATATAGTGATACTTGATCTCAATGTGCTTCGACTTGTCATGGAACACTGGGTTCTCCGACAACTTCACACAACTTTGGTTGTCACAATATATACAAGTAGCACTCAGCTAGATATCAAACAAATCAGACAGTAGCTTCCTAAGACATACTGCCTCACAACTAGCCGAACAAGCTGCGACATACTCTGCTTCGGCTGTACTTAATGCCACACAGGATTGCTTCATGCTAAACCAAGAGATCATACCGGATCCCATACTAAAGTAGAACCCCGAAGTGCTTTTCTGATCAATGGCACTGCCTTCCCAATCCGAATCAACATAACCCTCCAAGTTAAACTTTTGATTCACCTCATACTTGAGCCCATAGTCAACTGTACCCTTCAGGTACCTCAAAATATGCTTTGCGGCTATTAGGTGAACATGACTTGGATCTGTCAATTACTAGCTCAAGGTGTTCACCACAAAGTAGATATATGGTCTCGTATTCATCAGGTACATCAAGGACCCAATCATCCGACGATACATCATAGCATCAACCGGCTCAGATGAAGCATCACACAGAAGCTTCAGGTTCGATGCCATAGTTGGGGCCATGGCCTTGCAGTCCATCATCCTGAACCTCTTCAGGATCTCTACTGCATACTTCCCTTGTCCAAGGAATATTCCATCTGCACTCTGCCACACCTCCATACCAAGAAAGTAGTGCATCATACCCAAGTGCTTCATTTCGAACTCGATAGAAAGCTTCCTCTTCGTGTTGACAATCAATCTATCCTCACCTGTTACAAACAGGTCATCCACATACAATAGTAGTATCACTATATTTCCTTCCTCAACCTCGTATTAAAGGTTGGAATCTGCTTTACTCTTGGTAAAGCCCAAACTGGATAGGAAGCCATCTATCCTACCATACCAGGTCCTGGGTGCCTTTTTCAAACCATATAAGGATTTCTTCAGTTTGCATACATGTGACTCTTGGTCATGTGTCTCAAACCTGAGTGGTTGCTCCACATACACTTCCTCTTCAACTACACCATTCAAGAAAGCTGTCTTGACATCCATCTGGTGTACCTTCCATTTCATCACTGTAGGCAGAGCAAGTACTAATCTAATGGAAGTGTATCTGGCCACAGGAGCAAAGGTCTCTTCATAATCAATCCCTTCTTTCTGGGAGAAGCCACGAGCTACAAACCTTGCCTTATATATTTCTATGCTTCCATATGCAGCATGCTTGATCTTATAGATCCACTTGGAAGTCACCAGTGACTTCCCATTTGGTCTTGGGACCACATCCCAAACATCATTATTCATGATCGACTGGTATTCCTCAACCATGGCATCCTTCCATTCTTTCTTTTCTGCTACTTCTTCATAACTGGAAGGTTCTTTGTTCATTATGTCACAGAGTAAAGCAACATAGCTGGTATGTGATCTTGTCATTTTCCTTTCTCTGTGTTCCTCTTATGGAATGCCAAACCTTTCTGGATCTTGAATGAGCGCTCTAGCCCATGCTGGTTTCCTCTTGTGAGAGTTCTTCTCATGGGGTGGATCCACAGGTTGTCGTGGATCTTCCATTTCACGATCTTCTTCAGGAACTGCTTCATTCATGGTGATGTCTTGAGTTTTGTATATTCTGGGTTCTTCATTATCGTCAACTAGTGTTTTCCTTGATTTGATGTATGCTGAGATTTCATCAAATGTTACATCCCTACTGATATCAATCTTCTTGAATCCTAGGAAGTAGATTCTGTAAGCCTTCGAGCTTTCATTGTAACCCACGAATATGCCCTTCTTTCCTGAAGGATCTAACTTTGTCCTCTTTTCTTTTGGGATGTGAGTGTATACTGGACAACCAAATATTCTGAGATAGCTAACTTCCGGTTCTTACCAGTGCACACTTCTTCTGGTGTTTTGTTGTCAAGTGTCTTATGAGGTGTTATGTTCTGCACATATACAGCTATCCTGGCTGCTTCAGCCCATAAGTGCATAAGTATATCTTGGTCATGAAGCATTGCCCTAGCTGCTTCCATGATTGTTCTATTCTTCCTTTCAGCAGCCTCATTCTGTTGTGGATTGTAAGGAGTAGTCAACTCCCTCTTAATCCCTGAATCACTGCATAGCTTCTTGAAGTCTCCTGAAGTGAATTCTCTGCCATTATCGGATCTGAAGATCTTGATCTTCATGTCAGTTTGGTTTTCTATCAAGGCTTTGAATTCCTTGAACTTGTCAAACACTTCATCTTTGTTCTTCAAGAAGTAAAACCAAGTCTTCCTAGAGAAATCATCAATGAAGGAAACATAGTATACATACCCACTCAGAGAACTGGATGACATCAGACCGCATACATCAGAGTGGATGATTTACAAGATTCTTTTTGCCTTGCTTTTACTGCTTGGAAATGTCTTCTTTGTGTTCTTTCCCTTTGCAAAACCTTTGCAAATGCCTTCATGCTTTGTCTGGATTTCAGAAAGACCTTCCACTGCTTTTCTTGCAATTGGAAATGCCCTATAGTGCATGTGTGTAATCCTTCTATGCCAAATTTCACTTGGTTCTACTGAATCATGGACCATGGCTTGTTCTGGTTGGCCCTTCAATTTGTATAATCCTCCCTCTTGCTCTCCAATCACTACTGCATCATCTATAGTCTTACCATTTGGCCACATTAGGACTTGGCCATCTACAAATGCAACCCTCATGCCTTTTGCATCCAATGCAGATATGGAGAGTAGATTCTTCTTGAGTCCTGGAACATATAGTACATCTTTCATCTTCGTAGACTTTCCAGACTCTAGTTTATAGGAGGCTTCACCACTCCCTTTTATTGGATACTGGTAGTCATCCCCAAGTTTCACCTTGTGGGGTGATTCATGTTCAGATAGGTTCATAAAGGATTCCTTGAATCCTGTCATGTGTTTAGAAGCCCCACTATATATAATCCAATCATTACTTCCATGAGTAATGGCTCCAGTGAGAGCAGAAATCAAAACATATTCTTCATCACTTGAAGAATCTTCACTATCTTCTCTAGCCCTCTTCCTGGGAGGTTCATCATCCTCTACAGCATGAGCATGATGTCTTATTTTGATGTTCTTCTTCTTGTGAGAACCATCTTTCTTATTTCTAGGACAGTCTCTAGAATAGTGTCCCTTTTCATCACATGTATAACAATGGACATAGGACATGTTTCTTCGAGGTTTGGGACTACCCCTCTGATTCTGATGGTGATGTATTTCTTTCTTGCCATGATGGTGAGTCTTTTTGTCACCATGTCTTTTGGAGTGTGCTGTGAAAGCTTGGTCTTCATTCCCCATCTTCTCTTCTCGAGCTACAATTCAAGCTTCTTCCTGTGAGCATTCTTCCCACAGCCTACTGAATGAGATAAGTTTCTTCCTAGCACAAATTCCTTGGATGAAGGAATCCCATGACCTAGGAAGGCCATTAAGAGTGGTCATTACTACTTCTCCATTTTCTATATCTTCTCCCACAACTCCAAGTTGTTATTTTATCTTGGAGACCCTTGAAAAATAAGACTGCACAGTCTCTGCATTCTGGATCTTGACATTCTTCAATTGATTCCTCAAGGTCATCTTCCAATTTATGTTTTTCCCTTCGAATAGCTTGGTCAGCGAATCAAACATCTCCTTTGGTGTCTTTAGAGATGACACATGTGGTATGCGATGGTCTTTGATAGAATCAGCAATGGTCCTCTTAGCCTTGACCAAATTCCTTTTGTGTAAGGCCTTAGCCTCTTCTTCCTCTGGGATAGGGACCTCTTCACTAATGTAAGTGTCCAACTCATTTTCTTCTAGGATTAACCCAATCCTATACTTCCATGCTCAGAATTTATCATCCCCTTCAATCTTATCCTAAAGCTCGGTGTGGTGAGACATCTTTAAAGAGTACTTCAAAAGGAAATAGAAAAGAGTTAGGTCTTACCACTTGATTTGCTGAAAATTGGATCTGGTCCCGGATTAGGGTTTGTTAGAGAAACCCTAAAAATTCAAAATTTGAATTTCAAACTTCTGAAAGGATAGAAATATGTGCCTTGATGATCTGATCATCCTGGTATACTCAGAGTCTGAAAATTGCAAAGTTTCACCCTTCAGAAATGTCTTTTAGTCTTCCTGGATTCACTAGGGAGGACCCTGAATTAGGGTTTGAGTTTCCCAGAGCTTCACCCAACCAAAAAGTTCGATCCAAAGCTCTAAATTTCGATTTTTCCAAGGAGCTTCCATCTATGGTCTCAGATTTCAGAAATTCCTATTGTTGTGGAAACCCTAATTTGTAGGGCCAAAAATGAAAGTGCCCAGAATTGAGATATGATTGGACAGAAATATTCATCTTGTTGAGGAGAGTCAATCTATCATATTTCTTTTCCAAAATCTGTGGAGAGAAACCCAATAAACAAGAAACCCTAGTTTCTACAACTGCACAGTGTCTTCTTCTCAGGTTAGCTCTGATACCATGTTATATTTTGAGCATTAATTCAATATACTCTAGGATCTTTACTAAGAGAATAACATGTACATCATATCAAGTATAACAATGCATATAAATCACACCAAGCAATCACATAAGACAATAGACACACAGAGTTTCACTGGGGAAAACCATAAAGGTGAAAAACCCCACAACTTCCTCAGAGATAGAAAGAGCAATGATACAACCCAAGTACAAGAGATAGTATTCTCCTAGTAGCTACTCCTCCTTCCTCACTAGTGCGCCACTTTCCGAGTAGTGTAGAAGTGAATAATGATATGATCAAATAGAGTGCTCCCGCACTCTATTTATACTTATCCTGACTTGCCTAATAAAGTAGCAGGGCCGACTTCTCTAGAAGAGTCTAATAACCTGTGGTTACATTAATCAAGGCCGACCCCACACTTGGTGGTCTAATAACCCATCACAGCAAGTTACGATAGTTGAGACACTTGTCAATACAAATGACGACACTTCCGTATAGAGGAATAATGCCATCTCTATAGGAGTACAATATACATAGGTGAAATAAATTCCGAAGTTACATATACATCAACAAAATGGGGTACAAGGTACCTAGTACATCCTTGCAAGTGTGAATAAGAGGTCTTGAAGTCGAACACTTGAAGAATCTATCAAATAAGGGACATGAATGTATTCCCATAACTCAAGAGAGAGAGAATCTGCCACTAAGGACTACCAACCTCTAGGTACTAACTGCGAACTCTAAGTCCACTTCCTAGAGAAAAATGTGTTGATGTCGATTGGAAGATACCCGTGAGAAGGAAGGAAGTAAGGTATCCTTCATCATCTCACACGAGGAAGACTGAGATTGAGTTAAAGCAAGACTGAGATAAGGAATGGACAACATGAGGATTCAAGATGAACTGCAGAAAGGCTGACACAGGGGTAATATTTGAACATTGAGCACCAGAAGTAAGTAAGTTAGGAAGCTTTAGATTGACAAGAAAGATGATATAAGTTTGCTATGTAGGAGGCATAAAAAACTCTCTATATGATCGGAATACTAACCAACCGGAGGAGAACACAAATATGGAATTAGGTTAAATCCTAAAGCCAAAACTAAAACCCAGTGATGCACGAAAGTTAGTATGTTCAAGGACAATTGAGACTAGCTACAAAATAATGAATAAATAACAAAAATTTCCTTCCCTCTCTTTTTAAAAATGTCTTTTCTTTGTTTAACGAGCATGAAAAGGTTGAAAAGAAAACTCGATACTATCTCTCTTGTGAAATTTTAATGAGTCCAAGAAAGTAAACTCAATAATCCATATTCATTTTTGAAACAAGCTCGAAGAGGAGAGAGAATAATGCTTGACATAGGTCCAACCATGTGTAATTTAACGAGTCCATGGGAGGGAAACTCATGAAATTCTTCATAATTTAACAAGTTTGAAGAAGAGATAGTCTAATACTCGATAGGTTACTGATCCGTGGATTTTAATATCGATCCCGGATCTATTCATGCTCATCGATGTTTTCATATTTAAAGACTCTGAAAAAATTAAACATAACTCTATACACCTTCTTGTGGATTTCACATCGAGCCCGAGTTGGTGGATGCTTGCGGGTGTTTTCATATTTCGAGAGTCTGGGAATCCTAAAGAAGAATCCAAAAGGTCATTTTTCATGAATTTGGTCTCCTCATCCGAAAAAGGGTAAAACAATGTGAGAGAGAACTCTTCTAGCCAAGTATGACTAGAGTTTTCATTTTTGTAAATAATCCACAAAGATCCGGAAAAGGGGTAAACTTATACCTAAGTGGATATCTGTTCAATTCCTTTAACGAGTCTTAACAAAACAAGTATGCTCTGTAATCTTGTTAATTTTGAAAAATTCTAACAAGAACATGGAAAAAATTCATACAAATATTTTTTGTAAAGGTTTAACGAGCCCAGAAAATTAAACTCGTGACCTCCTTACTTTTTTTAACGAGCTCAAAGGAGAGATGGAAGAATTCTCATAGCCTCGTTACTGTTTTTAACGAGCTCAAAGAAAAGGTGGAAGAATTCTTGTAACCTCCTTACTATTTTTAACGAGCTCAAAGGGAGGGTGGAAGAATGCTCGTAACTTCGGGATAGTTGTTGAAATATTTTCCATATTACCTTCAGTGAAAATCGTATGTTTCATTAAATATGTAGTGGATAAATTAACGTTTCCATCAGGTCTCAACGAAAAATCTCCATTCTTGATTTTGCTCAGATACAAAAGAAAATAGGATCTATGCTGCATGTGTTCCCAAGGATGATCCAAACCCACCATAGCTTCCATAATAGCTTCATCTGATGGAAACATAGTGTCTAAACAATAGAATGAATGGGTGGAGTCAACTGCCCATGCATGAGCATAATCGATATCTGACTCTGTAGAGACTAAAGGGCTTGAGATATAATCTATCTCAGAGTTTTATGATGCTTGGTAGGTCACTTTTGCAATGGATAGGGGCACGATTAGTTCTTCTTGAATAGGAAGAATCCAAGGATCGATTGTTCTAGTAATGGTGAAAACCCCCTTAGATGACATGCTAGAACTACTCGTTGAACCAATATAATCAATAGGAGCAGGTAAATCGAAAGTGCCCATTAATGATGAGTACATAACTACTCCTAAGCTCTCACTGGGAGGACGGGTTTGATCAATCCAAGGGATATTCGAATCCGAAGGAGTTGTGTTTTTTTTCCGGGCAAAGGATAGTCGGTCAATCATGACAATATTTCCTTCATGTGGGAACATAAGCACCCAAAAAACGGATGACAGAATGGCTTGCATTGCATACGTCCAATTTCTTCCCAATAACAAATTATAATAGAGAGAAGCATCTACAAATTCTACCTCTACTGACACTACTTTCTCTGCTATTTGGATTTCAAATAATGGTAAGATTCCATGTGGACGGAAATATCTTCCATCAAATGCGGTAAGCAATGTGGTCGAAGGGGCAAATTTAGGAGAGCCAAGGGCTTTCCAACAAGACATAGACATTACGCACGTTGACGCGCCTTCATCCACTATAGTTTGTTCAATAGATTTGGATCCATGAACTACTTCGATTTGGAAATCTACGTGATAGGGAAATTGGGGTTTGATATTTGACATATCAAATCTAGCCAACATGTTGGCAGAATCCATACTTCCTATCATCGCTAAAAGTGCATTCCGTTGAAATGGGAAACTTTGCAGAACTTCTAGAGAAGACATGGCACATGGCGTTTGGGATAGGTCCTCTACAACTGAGTAGTTTGGAGCATCCCTTGCATTAGGGTTGTGCGATTCCCATTTATAGACACCTTTGGGTATATTCGGAATAGGATCTGTAGGTCTCTCTATATGCAGAGGAATATATGTTTCTGGAACTTCTTTATCTTTCTGTGGTGTATTCAGGGTATAATTCTTAGCTCTCATTAATAATAATGCATGTGAATGAACTATATTGATGTAATATTGATCATCCTATTTGGCACAGGAAGTGCCCCAAGTATTAGAACTACCAAAAGATGGGCCTTGTCCTTTGGGAAAAGGATCCTTCAAGACAACCGGTTTATTTTGACTTAAAATCTTCTGGGATTCATCCATGAGAAGACATTGATGAGTAAGGTGATATTCTTGACAGAGTTTGCAAGGAAACTTCACCTTCTTCTTCTTCTCTTTTTTTCCCTCCTCAGAATTTTCAGTAGTTTTGGGATTTTTTTTTGTTTCCATCCCCTTTCATTCCCTTTTTCTTGTTGTTGGGTTGACGAGAACCCTTTTTATTGGACTACACATATTGTACAGTTTTGTTTGTGAAGGGGAGGATGCAATAGTCATTGCTAAATTGCTTCCATAGGAGAATGCTTTATAGAGAGTGCATGAACCTGCTTAGTCAAAGATTTGCAGATGAATCAGCTGATCCCACAATGCCATTGGCATGTGGTACATGTTTAGGTTTTCCAAGATCAATATTTGATCTAGGTGCATCAGGAATTATTTCATAAAGGATCCCAGACTAAGCATAAATCAAGTCAAGTTATTGGGTCCTTAGAATGGATTCTTCCTCAGAAGTAACCCCATAAGTCGACACATCTTTAGATATGTAAGGTAATAGTGATTTTAAAAACCACTCCAAAATACATTTCGGGGGTATTTCAGCTTTAATGAGTTGTTTCCATCTTCTCCACTCATGAATATGGTCAGATAAATGAGTGGATTTGTTCTATCTAAAGGTATATAGAAGATTTGTACCATCATCATACCAGAAGGGAAGCTGGAAATGATTTAGAAAAATAGTCGCCAAATCAAAAAAATGTTATAAGCTGCTGCCGACAATTCGATATACCATTTGGATTCAACACTAGTCAAGGTATTTTGAAATATCCTCAATCTAATCGAGTCATAATTTAGCGAGTTTGAGGAACACCACAGATGAAATGTCATTACATGGTCCCTTGGGTCTTCAACAGTTTTTCCTTCAAAATTTGGAATGTCTAAATGAAGTTTGTTTGGGACCAGAGGCCAAGCAGTACTATGTCGCACTTGGTCATTCATTAATTTCGAAAGATCTGGCAAGTTCAAATTTTCCAGAAAATCTAAGCAGGTCCGTGCGGATGGCATTTGATTTTGAGGAATATGGTAAGGAAAAGTACCAAAACCCTAACTTCCATAAGGTTAGTTAGGGTTTCCCCATCCATCATTTGTGATGAAAAAGTGTTATGAAAATTGCTCCAGCCATAAGATAGCGAATTACTTCCTTGAGTCTCATTCCATTGTGGTTGAGTGCAAGTGCTTCCAAATGGAGTATGAGTAAAAGTGTTACTACCTCCTCCACCAAAAAGTGAAAAAGGAGTAGCACCGATAGGTACATTGGAAGTTTGGACATTTGTAGAATGTACATTAAATCCCGTGAAGGGATTAAAACTTGACATTTGTGCAACAAAAGGGGTAGGCATAGAGCCAACAAATGGTGTAGAAGGAGAAATATGTACTCCATGCCAAGGAAAACCTTGATTGAAAGGATCCGAGCTGGGATTAACTTGGAACTATTGGATAAAAATAGAATATGTATATGGTACCGTAGTTATCCCTGAAAAAGGAATATTGGATGAACCAATAGTGGATCCAAAAGGAGCAGATGTCAGTGTAAACTAAGTATCAGATATCCCTGAAGATCCATCATTGAAGCTAAAAGAAGAGCTCGGAGCAGAAAACATCTGCAACGAGCTTAGTATTGGGGTATTAATGTGTTGAGGAGAAAAACCTCCAGGTCTAATGGCCAATGTGGGAGTATGTGGAATTCCCGATCCATATCCTACATTATCCATAGTAATTCTAGGTGTGAATCTATAAAAACTTAACTCAGGCGACCCTAAATGACCAACTCTTTCTAATAATGGATATTCTGGACCAATTAAAGGAGGGTTGAAATGTCTTGAAAATTCTTCAGTTGGAAAATATTCAACCTTTATAGTCTCTGGGACCAAAGGAGCTTGAGAAATAAGTCGGGTTTCTCTAGGATTTTTAGTTGTACCAACTAGTTCAAAAGAACCTCTTAAATCAATTATGCATCGTTGAGGTGGAGATAGAGGCTCCACAGTGAGTGGAAGAAGGTTTTTCAACCTTCTAGACATACAAGGAGGTTGGTCCTCCATACTTGCAACAAAAATATTCTAAGTGTTAAACCTAGGGGCTGCTAGAACAACAGTTAAACAAATAGCACACCACTATAAAAAATTCCTAAGTGATCAAGACCAAGCAAATAGATAATATCCCAAAGGGAATTCTGGGATGATTAGGGCCCATAACAAGCTAGTGGAGTAATGAAAGACAGTTACCCGGTGTCCACAATACAGAGTCTTCGGGTGCAAGCATTGAATCACCAACCACCCTCCCAAATAATTGCAAAGGATTTCCTCCCACGCATGTCCAAGGTACACTGGAAATAGCCTTCCACTATCACTTGTGTAGAATCCTAGTGGTCAAGATACTAAGGCTACCATCAATGCAAAAAGAGTCCGGTGGGACAATTGTAATACCCCCATTTTGACTATTAGTATATTTTGTCTATAATGTAAATATTGTATGCATGTTATGTATGATTCCTAGCGTGGAGCTCAAGGCCAAGGCCTGTTAAATTTTCAGAATTTACTTCAATATGATCTAGGATCTTAACTGAGAGAATAACATGTACAACAAATATACAACATAACAATCATGGACACAATAATGCAAGCACACAAGAGACACATAGTTTACTTGGGGAAAACCATAAAAATGAAAAACCCCAATAACTTCCTCAAAGATAGATAGAGCAATGATACAACCAGAATACAAGAGATAGTCTTCTCCTAGCAGCAGAGCCTCCTCCTCCACAAGTGCGCCACTCTCCCAAGTGTGAGTGAGAGAATAGAATGTGTAAAATGAGAGAGACACACTCTCTATTTATACACTAACTTGACTTGACCTTTACTTAACTAGGTCGGCCTCAACTTAACCACTTAACATAATGCTGACTGGGTTGACCGGCACTAGGGTGGTCTAATAACCCTTTGACCCACATGACTTATACAAGGCCGACCCCAACAAGGTGGTCTAATAACCCATCAAGTATAAGTTACGACACTTACAATATAAATGACGACACTTCCGTATAGAGGAATAATAACATCTCTATAGGAATACAACCACTTCCATATAGAGGAATAATAACATCTCTATAGGAATACAATATACATATATTTGAAATACATTCCGAAGTTACATATACATCAACACTCCCTCTTAAATAGGAAGGTATTTCTCGACACAGGTCTTCGAGCACAAGTTATCTTCTCTGGATCATCGTCACTAGATAATCGTCATCGAGTCATCATCATCATCACTGCTGCTGCTATCTCAATCAATCTTTGAATCTACTCGTCATAGGAAGTTCTATAGAGTCAGTCCTTTTTCATACTGGATGTAGGCCCACCACCTGCAGGTCTTCATCATCACTGGCCATACTGTGGAATCCTCAAGACTTATTATGTGCGTCACAAAACCTGGCGGTAGCATCCCAGGCTGTTACGAGCACACAGATCTACCTGTCGGATCTCCCAAGAGCACATTACATGTGACCATCACAAAACCTGGCTAAAGCATCCCAGGCTGTTACGAGCACACAGCTCTACCTGTGGGATCTCCCAGGAGCACATTACATGTGATCTCACCACAAAACCTGGCTGAAGCATCCCAGGCTGTTACGAGCACACAACTCTACCTGTCGGATCTCCCAGGAGCACATTACATGTGGTCCACCACAAAACCTGGCTGAAGCATCTGAGGCCTTTTTCATCCTGTCCAGATCTCCCACGAGCAAATTACATGTGGTCATGGAAAAACCTAGCTGAAGCATCTGAGGCCTTTTTCATCCTGTCCAGATCTCCCAGGAGCAAATTACATGCCATAGGAAAAAACCTTGAAAGAGCATCTGCCAGATATCCCAGGGCACAAATTACATGCCATAGGAAAAACCTCAAAAGACTATCTGCAGATATCCCAGGGCAGAAATTATATGTCCTCCCAAGAAAAACGTCGAAAGAGCATTTGCCAGATATCCTAGGGTACAAATTACATGCCGTAGGAAAAACCTCGAAAGACTATCTGCAAATCTCCCAGGGCACAAATTACATGCTTATCTGCACAACCTGTTCCACGGCCACAGAGTATCAACCTGATACTCACCATACATCATCCTGATGTACACATGATCATCCTGATCATCATCACTGCAACATCCTACTGCATGTCATCTGGAGAAGCTCGTCATCCACGATCATCCTGATCATACAATGCATCCACCTGATGCATACCAAGTATCTACCTGATACATATCACCATACATAGTGTATCCACCTGATACATAGATACATGATCCACATAATGTATCCATCAACATACATGATCTATCTGATCATACAATGTATCCACCTGATACATACACAGATACATGATCCACACAATGTATCCACCTAATACATACACAGATACATGGTCCACACAATGTATCCAACATGATGCATATACAAAATACATACAAATGATCCAACCGATCATATCCATCATCCAACATGATGCGTTCATACATATAAATGATCCAATTGATCATATCCAACATCCAACATGATGCGTACATACATATACATATAAATGATCCAACTGATCATACAAAGCAGAAACTAGAACATCATCCCGATGCTCATCATCCAATGCTTACATCCACAGCCATGTGAAGGATCCTCCTTCCAACATGCTTGGAATGGCTTCAGCAAATGTGTCCATCACTTCTTCCTTGAAGTGTCCTCGATCTGAAGAACACCAAGCCTCTCCTTGAAGTACTCAAACTTCACCCTGGCTAGTGGCTTCGTCAGCACATCTGCAATCTGCTCGTCCGTTGCAACATATAGGAGCTTCACAGCTCCTCTCTGCACCATATCCTTGATATAGTGATATTTTATCTCTATGTGTTTCAACCTGTCATGAAACACTGGGTTCTCAGACAGCTTCACACAACTCTGGTTATCGCAGAAGATACCAGTAGCATCCAATGGGAGATCAAATAACTCAGACAGTAGCTTCTGTAGCCATACTGCCTCACAACTAGCTGAATAGGCTGCAACATAATCTGCCTCAGCTGTACTCAGTGCTACATAGGACTGCTTCCTGCTAAACCAAGAGATCACACCTGATCCCATACTGAAGCAGCATCTAGATGTGCTCTTCCTATCTGCAGTACTGCCAGCCCAATATGAATCAACATAACCCTGCAGGTTAAACTTTTGATTCGCTTCATACTTGAGCCCAAAATCCACTGTACCCTTCAGGTACCTCAGAACATGCTTTACATCAACCAGGTGAACACTCCTTGGATCCGTTAGGAACTGGCTCAATGTGTTCACAACAAAGCAAATATCCGGTCTCGTGACCCAATCATCTAAAGATACATCATGACATCAACTGGATCAGATGAAGCATCACATAGAAGCTTCAGGTTCGATTCCATAGGTGTGGCCATATCCTTGCAGTCCATCATCCCAAACCTCTTCAGGATCTCTACTACATACTTCCCTTGTCCAAGGAAGATACCATCTGCACTCTACCACACCTCCATGCCAAAAACAAATAGTGCATCATCCCTAAGTTCTTCAACTCAAACTCGGTAGAAAGCTTTCGCTGCATGTCGGCAATCAATCTATCATCTCTTGTTACAAACAAGTCATCCACATACAATAAGAGTATCCCTGGATTGACTACCTCAACCTTGTAGTAAAGTTTGGAACCCGTTTTACTCTTGGTAAAGACCAAACTGGATAGAAAGCTTCCTATCCTACCATACCAAGTTCTGCATATATATGATTTCCTGTCATGTGTCTCAGAACCAAGTGGCTGCTCCACATACACTTCTTCTTCAACTACACCATTCAAGAAATATGTCTCGAAATCCATCTGGTGTATCTTCTATTTCATCACTTTTATGTTGCCATCTGCAGCATGATTGATCTTGATAGATCCATATGGAAGTCATAACAAACTTCCCTTCAGGTCTTGGGACCACATCCCAAGCATCATTCTTCATGATCGACGGATCATGGCATTCTTCCCATATCCTAGGATCTTCAATATCTACAAATAGATAATTTTGTTGCTAAACAAATGTTATAGTTCTTCTTTTGTAGGTGATGGTATACGATATTTTCTACACAACAAGTTAAATTGCATGATTAGAAAACATCTCATAGTTTTCAGAAGAAATTCTTACACATAAAGAAATATGTCATACAGTCATGCAATTATCTTAGCCAATACAACATTTATCCATATTCCATAACTTTCTAGATGCCTTCCAATATCTACCAGAACATTGTTAAGAGTGTGCACAACTCCTAACATGTCAGCAAAGAGGTTTCATTCTAGATAAGTAGCAATGGAATGATGTACAGTGCCATAGGCCACTTACCCATGTATATTAGTAGTATACTGTTCATTAATGCAACTATTCTAATATGCATAATACACAACCTAATTCTTAGGAACATAAGCATATACATCATTGAATAACACTATTTAAGAAATGACAATTCAAATACTTATCTTTGTTTGGTTGCTGGGTGGACTCCCTCTGAATCTTTGCAACTCCATTCTGATGTGGATTGTGAGAAGTGGTCAACTTCCTCTGAATATCTGCATCCTTGCAGAAACTACTGAAGTGTGCTCCTTTGCTTTCTTGCAGGAACAACTGGAGTGTGCTCACTCTTGAACTTTGCTTCCTGGATTACCTGTCCTTGAACTTACATCCATCATTAATCACTATGCATGCTTATTAGTATCATCATTTTGTTATCCTTGAGGTCTCATACATAACCACACATTTATTAGTATAATCTTAATACTATCAATACATAATAATCTCAAGCATGTATAGTCAAGATCATTTCAAACACGGATAATAAACATTAGTATTCAAGATTTCAGGGAAGTCTTCTTTTACTCATACATATTCTTATTTGATCATAGGACTCTTCTGGTTAGTTGAATCATCAATCAAGATAAGAGATATAATATGCATAAAACCCGTGATTATTCAAACCTATACCTTCATGATTCTTCTGGTTAGTCATATCATCAATTATGGTAAGAAACATAATATGCATACAACCATGACTATTCAAACCTATGACTTCATGAATAATCATTATCAACAACACAACAGTATAAGATCCTAACACAAGGTAGGATTCTAGCTTGATATAGGAAAAACATACCTGGATTAGCATGCTAGCTAGTTATGTGTAACATACCCGCATAATGTCTTCTGGTTCTCTTCAGTGACTTGTGCTAGTAACCTGCATGTCTCATAAGTTAACCATTGTAGAACCAAGTTATACATACCTCATAAGTAGATCTTCTATGTGATCCATGACAATGGATGAAACTTTGTCTTCATGTCACCATGAGCATATGTTCTTGAAGTAGAACATGATTTGACTTTCTTGGTGTACCTTTTGTGTTGGAAAACAACATAAACCTCATACAACATCACAATGCATTAGTACAATCATAAGTGTAAAAACCTTAATCAATGAATATCTTCTATTAAGGTGATACAACAATTCCATTAATTAATCAAGATTGTACTGTAATGATATGAAGACAAACATATGATAAACTTAAAAATGAAACATACCTGTAAGCCATACCTGTCAAGATTGCTTGTAATCTTCTTATGGAAGGCCTCAGCCTCATCTCCCTCTGAGACAAGAACTTCTTCACTTATGCAGATGACCAATCCATCTTCTTCTAGGATTAACCCAATCCACTTGATTTGCAAGAACTGGACCTGGAGCTTGATGAGCTGATCAAGCTAGTATATTCAGAATTTGAAAACTGCAAAGTTTCACTCCTCAATTTTGCCCTTGAAACTTTTGCATTCACTGGACGTGACCTCGAAATAGGGTTTGATGAAGCCCACTCTTTTTCCCAATCAAAATATTTGATCCAAGGCTCTAAGCTTCAATTTTAATGAGGAGCTTCCAGCCGTGGTCACAGATTTCAAAAATTCCCATTTTTGCAGAAGCCCTAATTTTCCAATTTTCTGATCAAAGTCCCGAACTAGGGTCTGATCAAGCCCGGCCTTATGCCCAACCAAAAATTCTGATCTTGGTCTCTAAATTTTGATTTTGATGAGTAGCATTCAGCCGTGGTCTCTGATTACAAAAATTCCAACTTTCTCCGAAGCCCTAAATTCCGGAAGCCATGAATGAAGGTGCTCAAAAATAATTTTGATTTGACAGAAATATGTACTCGATTGTTTCTGGTATAAATCCGAACTTTTCAATCCACATATTTTGAAAATTTTTCCTGAGATGTCCCAACCTGTTATCTTTCCATACCGACAGGTCTGACCTCAATTGGATTCTCTGAGAGAGAGTTATTCCAAGTGTCGCAACGTGACCTGTCTATAGGATAATACAAGAGAACGAACTTGTACGGCGTGCCACATGTCACTGGTGCAACTTCAGCCTTTGAACAATTTTTCTGAGATAGCCCGACCTATTATATTTCCAACTCGATAGGTCTGACCTCAATTGGATTCTCTGAGAGAGATTTATGCCAAGTGTTACAACATGACCTGTTTATGGGATAATACAGAAGAGCGAACTTGTACGGCCTGCCAAGTGTCACTGGTTCAACTTCAGCCTCTGAAAACGTTTCCTGAGCTAGTACAGTCTGTGTACTACTTGTCACTTTTTATGAAATTTCATTTGGAGTTTCCTAGCCCAAGTTATGACCTTTTTCCCAAGGTCACCTGATTTTGACTCAAATCTGGAAGAGGCAGAAACCCTATATTGTACAGATCATAAATCACAAAGTACAACGAATTAGAGGTTCTCCTTTGGACACAAGGTACATGGGGATCTGATCTTCGACTTGTAAAGGTTTCTGATCTGAAATTTTTTCCAAAACATATTTATAGCAAAAGTTATACGATGAATAGTTTTTGCTATATCAAGCCCTAGCATCGTAAGTGCAACAAGTGTCATACATGCCATATCATGCCTTCTTTCAGGCTAGCTCTGATACCATGTTAAATTTTCAGCATTTACTTCAATCTGATCTAGGATCTTAACTGAGAGAACAACATGTACAGCAAATCTACAGCATAACAATCATGGACACAATAATGCAAGCACACAAGAGACATAGAGTTTACTTGGGGAAAACCATAAAGGTGAAAAACCCCAATAACTTCCTCAGAGATAGATAGAGCAATGATAGAACTAGAATACAAGAGATAGTCTTGTCCTAGCAGAAGAGCCTCCTCCTCCACAAGTGCGCCACTCTCCCAAGTGTGAGTGAGAGAATAGAATGTGTAAAATGAGAGAGACACACTCTCTATTTATACACTAACTTGACTTGACCTTTACTCAACTAGGTCGGCCTCAACTTAACCACTTAACATAATGCTAACTGGGCTGACCCCCACTAGGGTGGTATAATAACCCTTTCACCCACATGGACGACCCCCAATAGGGTGGTCTAATAACCCTTTGACCCACATGACTTATACAGGGCCAACCCCAACAAGGTGGTCTAATAACCCATCAAGTATAAGTTACGACACTTACAATATAAATGACGACACTTCCATATAGAGGAATAATAACATCTCTATAGGAATACAATATGCATATATGTGAAATACATTCTGAAGTTACATATACATCAACAAGGCCCTGCTAGTGAATGCTCGATCTTGAAGAGACAAGTATTTGGTATTATGGTAACCACGTGCTAGTAAGCCATGGAAAATGTAAATGATGTAAATAATACCTTGTAAATAAAATACCAAGGATCTGGCTATGGATGCAACTAAATGGTGGGGATATGTGTATCCACTAGGGAGTGGTGAGGGGGTTGTGGGATTGAAACCTAGGTTTCCATATGTCACCTTGAGAACATCCCTGAAATACGTAAGGTAGGGTATGGGGCTTTGATCGCTTGTCCCATAAGCCACTCCACCTCTTGGGAGGCCGCATTCCTCATCCCCAAACCATGGTTGATCAGGGAATCATCCATTGAAATCTTATGTGACCCAGTAGGTGCAGCAAAGGGGGAAAGAAAACCAAAAATCATGATATTGAGTAGGGCGGCGAGTTACAGATCTAAGAACATCCAGAAATTGGCATGGAAAGGAAGATCAATGAGATATCCATAGACCTGAACCCTTGGGTGGATGTGAGTGGGTGAGATGCCCAGAAAAAAAGTGGGAAGAGATCAGGAGGGTTTAGTTATCCATGCTAGAGCAAGGGATGGATCACTTACCTTGATATTTAGCAGTTTGGACCAGCCACACTTGCTGAGGTCGGTGTTAAGGGAAGGGGAGCCCTAGGGACTATGCAGCAAAGAAGGGGACCTTACTTAGGCCAAGAGTGGAGTTGATGGGAGTGTCTGAACAGTCTGAGATCATTGGGATATTCTCATAGCTATGTGGATGAGCTTATTGATTTAGAATAACCTTACCTATTCCCCATTTGCTTGATAGAGCTAGCTATGTGTTAGATGACCCTGATTGACTATGAACCAAACTGTGAGTGAGCTTGAGTGAGACTTCTTATTGGATACATAGCCCAAGCTCGGGGGTAGTATTTGAGTGTTGAAATAATACAGGCTAGGCAGAGACCTATGGTTGGGTTGGAACGTTGCATTCCATAGCCAGTTTGCTTGGAAGTTCAATAGAAAAGATAAGTGTTCCTTGTGCTTGATTATGCCTATTTTACATCTATGCATGTGTATTTGTTTATGTCCGAACACATAGTTGATCCAATTGAGTGATAGGGATGAATGCCTATGCCTTATGTGTTCATTTTTTTGTGCATGCCATTGCCATACTTCTGCACCTTTGCATATTTATATTATGTTGGTACTCATATGTATTTATGCTTGAAAAACAAGGACAATTCTCTGTATGTTATTTCATCAATCTGTCTGGGAGAAATAGGTTGAATGTATTCCATTTTATGTGTGTGGACAATGTTTCATCCTTTTTGCTCATGGAGTATGATTATGCACATTTGCATTAACTTTGGTGTAATTTCTTTGAATTATCCATTGAGGATTTAGGGCTAAGTCTGGTAATGTGCAGGATACTCAAGCCAGGACTTGGGAAATGAATAGACACCCATGTGGACCAGATGAAGGAGAGAAGACATGGCAGAGTGGAGCAGAGCTTCTTGCAGAATGATGAAGGGGGCATAGATGAGGTTTAAGGCCATATTTTGGAGTTGAAGAAGAGCAGGATCAATGTTCTCAAAAGTGGATGAAGAGACCGCAAATACATAGTGCTCGACAAGAGATTTCCAATGGTACCAGACTTGCTCAAAATGGACTTAGGATGAAGACGTTATGGGATGGAGAAGTTATGTAGTTGGGCTTCTGACTTTCCAAACCCGTATGCAGATTGCGGATTGCAGAAGTCGGAAGGGCGTTTTCTGTGGGGTTGTGAAATGGGATTCTGAATTTCCGAGTTCTGCAAGGTGGATTGTGGATTGCGGAAGTTGGGAGTGAAATATTTTTGGAGCTGAGAATTTTGGTTTCCACATTCTCGAGTTCTGCAAGGAGGATTGCGGAAGTTAGGAGCAAAATATTTCTAGAGCTGAGAATTTGGGCTTCCACATTTCTGAGTTCTGCAAGGAGTATTGTGGATTGCGGAAGTTGTGAGAGAAATATTTCCATATTCGTGAATTTGGGCTTCTGCATTTCTGAGTTCTGCAAGATGGAGTGCGGATTGCGGAAGTCGGGAGTGAAGTTTCTGGAGTGATTGAATTTGGTGTTCCGACTTCCGAGTTCCGCATTGCGGATTGCAAATTGCGGAAGTCAGAGGGGTAAATATTCGGCACTGTGTATTGTGGTTCTGAATTTCCAAGTTCCACATTGCGTATTGCAGATTGCAGACTGAATATCAATGTGGGTGTAGAGTTGTATAAACCTTTGGATTGTCTGGAAAAGAAGAAAAAAAAATTAGTAGGTATATCCAAGGGTTGTATTCGATCGCCTCTGAAGGGCACCGAGGTGACCGGGGACGTGACAAGTTGTATCAGAGCCTAAGGTTACAACACTGAGGCTACTTGGGCCAAAGTATGAGTTTACATGCATGAGGACCTGATGCAATAAGAGCTATTGTAGTGATCCAGGAAAGCTACAAAGGGATGACAAGGCCATGCAATTGGATCAACTATGATATGGAAGATGAATTCCATGCTATGATGAGGAATTGGAAAAGGAATGGAAAGGGAGAACTCCTTAACCCTTCTCTTGTTGATATAATTATATTTTCTGAGTTTTATGTATAGAAAATTATAGTAGAGGAATGCAGAGAATGCAAGAGATTATATGTATGAAAATGAATATGCACTAATGGGGACATTTCTATATATTGCATAGTGCATGCATGTGAGGTTGCATATGGATAAAGCTAGTGAATATTTACATATGCAATGAGCAACTTAAGTTAATTATTGTGGTTGTTAATCACTATGGATGTTGGTAATGGTTGTAGGACCAAAGGAAACAGAGGCATGGCTGAATATTTTGATGATGTTGTTGCATGTGCCAGCGACCTTATGAAGAAAGGTTGGTGCAACAAATCCGTGATCATGGGGTTGGTGGAAGGATGGAGTAATCCGTTGCAGGAGACCAACTGATGAAGTGACATCCAAGATGTTAATGGGAGCCATGCAAGTAACTTTGTATTCATACTAATTATGTAAGTGTTAAATGGGGATTGGGTAAGAATCCCTTGATCCATATTTAATAATTTTAAATGGTATATATGTAAGGTTGAATGCATTCATGTGAATTCCATACCACCATGGCATGGTGAGGTATGGGGTATTAAGGGACAGGAACCTTCTACCATGTGACTGTTTAAATTTAGAATGCATTCATATGAAATTATATCATGCCATTTGTATATGTTGGCTATGAGTTTAATAACCAAAGTAAGCGAGGACTTATGGTCCTGTATGGTAGTTCATGCTATGTGAGATAGACCTAGTTAGTCCATAATGTGTTTGGAATGGTAGAATGCATGACATGATAGTATAGTATTCACGAATCGATGCAAGGTGGCATTGAGTAGATATGTATTAATATATTTTGTAAATATTGTTGTTGCATTGAGTGAATGCACGTTAAAAGAAAATGCAAGCGTTGTGAATGTGCATGCATATGTATGGGTGCACATGTTGAGATGCATTGTGTGAATGCATGGTTGTGTCCCATATATGTCATTGCAATTAGTTAATAGATGAAATGAGGAATTAATGGTAATTTTGGGATCATTTCATGAGCTACTGTAAATGCAGGAGAGTGAATGCATGAAGAATATAGTCATGTTTGATGGGTGGCCATAATGCTCTGTGGAAGGATAGAGTTGCATAAAACAATATGGCTGTGAAGTAATGAGTATTTAAAGTTCATTTAAAATTGCATAGATACTTGGATGGTATCTTGCAGTTCCATTGTGATAATGATGCATATAAAGTATAGATATATATTTCATTACAATTGAGATGTGAGCAGCTGAAAGTGTTTGAATTATGGAGTGTTATAATTCTGAAAACATTTCAGTGATTGTTGTAGCAATGAAAACATTATATGCATGAAAACTTACCAATGTTGGACTGATTTAAATTTTCAAATTTCAGGTAGATTGTCTTGGGCATGGAAATGTGGGTAAGTCTGTATTAAAGGATGGAATCTACCATGTGCAGTGGCCAAATATTATGAGAAGGATATCATGGTTCACAAATATGATTTCTACGTGAAATAGATTTGAAAGTTTTCTGATTGAAGTCTATGAGAATGATATCATGGTGGCAAATAAATTGTTGTAAGAAAACAAATTGTAAATTTCAGATTTGGATTTTTTCCTAATAATTACTAATGGTTGTTTGGATTATAAAGAATTGTGTCAGGAGGACATGTTGTAGGTGTATTTTCATGTATGGTAGCAAGCATAAAACCATAATGGATAGAGTGGAGGACACCATGCAGGAAGACCATGTGTTATGGCTTATAAGAGATAAACATCATGAGAAGGTGAGATGGTAAAAATTATGCCAATAGGGCATATGTGGGTTATGGAACATAAATGGGATTTGGGGTGGAAAACTGAGGGACTGTCAACTCAGAGAAGGGATCCCCCATTCCTCGTGAAGGAAGAGAAGATACATCTACAAAACATATGAGTATTCTATAAACCTAGCTAAGAACATGCATGTCTAATTATTAGGGTTAATATGCAAAGCATGTTTTATTTATTAATATTATTTCAGACTGGTTGAGTATGATTAGGGCCTACATGGATCACATTGGAAAGGGGTGCACACCTTTCTAGTGATGGGTTATGTTAGGGTTGTCAATATTGACTACACCCTAAGGGAATGGACACATTCCTAGTGTTTCAATATTAGATATTGAATGTTATGAAATATGTTTACAATTTTATAGCATCAATACTGATGAGACTTATTATCCATCTTATGTTGTCAACTTAAACATATGCAATTTGGTGTTGCACACTAAAGAAGCAAAGTGAAGGGTTGTTTTGTGTGTGAAGGGTCGTTGTGCGTGTGAAGGGTTGTTGTGTGCTTGATAAACCTAGTGGGTGTACTGGATTGGCATTGGTTATTTGGATGTGGTGGTGATATTGGTGAAGTCATAAAACCTTTATTGGGTCAGCAGTAAAGTGAGGTGTCGAGACTGACTGGAAATCCTTGAGATGCCTACGGCTCCAAAGTAGAGCCCTTAATTTGGTTATGGTGCAGTTCCTTTCATGCTTGATAAACCCAGTCGGTGTACTGGCTTGGTATTGACTATCTGGATGTTGTGGAGCAGCTTGTGTGCTTGACAACATTCACTCCACAGGCGATCCAAGGCTTGTAAAGCAAAGAAGGAACCTGTGGAATAGAGTGGAAATGTCCAACGAAGATAAGTATTTAATTTTCATTCATTTCTTATTTCGGATAATGAAAATTTCATAAACAAGTCTTATAACAACCAAGTTGATACACTGTTGTTTCTTTGTTGGAAACCTAGGTCATTGCAGGAAGCAAGAACTATGAAGGCATCCTTAGGAAGCATTTGGACATGTGACTATGCTACAAATATCAGCATGAGAAACAATAGAAGATGGTGCTAGTGGACTTGTGTAGGTCCTAGTAGCCAATATTTTTGTAGACAAACTATGGGATTGGGTTCCCTGGTTGAGAAGATTTGGACAGACCTTAGACACTAAGTGTCAGCCAAAACAAGAAAGGGAATGTCAAGCATTCACATTGAAGTGAAAGAGGCTAAGGAGCATGGAACCATAAGGGTGGTGTGGCTCCAGATTGGAACAAGACTAAGAGGGGGAAACTCTTTCTCTTCTCTTTCTTTTTGATTGGTGCATTTAGAAGACAGAAAATTGTTGAATGCATGTTATGACTGAAACTAGATTGTGTTTACTTGCTTGAAATAAATTGTGAATGCTGAAATAGTAATTCCTTGTGAAAGGATGAACATGAATGAGTTCATGTGTATGTTAGGCAAGCATGAAAAGTGTGGAAGTATCATGAATAGAGCATGGGATCTCCATGTCAATTAAGTAAATAATTGACTGATTTTTAATGTTTATGTTATGCTCGGCCTAACAAGATTTGCAATGATGGATTTCACAGGTGAGAAATAGAAATCGATTGGTTGCAATTGTTACAAAACAATTGGTGCTAGCAAGCATAGTGTGGGAATTTGTGCACATTGACCATGGCAACATACCAAAGGCTATTAGATTTGGCGAAAAACCTTCTTCAAACAATTTCCAAGACCCAAGAAAATCTTGGAGAGATGATCAAGCTACAAAAGAAACAGAATGAGATGAGCCACGAGGTTTTGTAGGACTTTGTTTGTCTAGAGAGGCAGGTAAAAAGTATTCTGGAAAAAACAAACAATGGAAATGACAGTGGATCAATGAAGAGGCATTCATCCAATCGGTCCACTAAGAAACATTCCAGGTGGGGAGAGTCAAAGGAAATTGGGAAAGAAAATAAAAAGCAGCCACTGAAATGTTGGGAATGTGGAGGAAATCATTGCCTCTGCAACTACCCAACAAGGAACAACAAGAGAGATAGCAACCATGAAGTTTCTGGACTTGTAGATTGACTAGAAGGTAAATAAAAAGAAGGGATTGCTATGGAGAAATTCCCACCTGCAGAGATGGAGAATCAAATCCAATAGGAGAAGCTTATGGAAACCAAAGGATTTGGTCCTGAAATTTCAAACTAAAGGGTAGGATGCAGGGCAGACCTGCAACACTTTTGAATTTTTTTGAACTGTGTAAACTGTATATGTATTCCTAAGTATTGGAACACAGATTGTAATACCCCCATTTTGACCCGTATGATATTATGGTTGTAATGTAAATATTGTATGCATGTTATGTATGATTCCTAGCGTTGACCTCAAGGCCAAGGCCCTGCTAGTGAATGATCGGCCTTGAATAGGCAAGTATTTGGTATTATGGTAACCATGTGCTAGTAAGCCATGGAAAATTTAAATGATGTAAATAATACCTTGTAAATAAAATACCAAGGAGCTGGATATGGATGCAACTAAATGAGGGGGCTATGTGTATCCCACTAGGGAGTGGTGAGGGGATTGTGGGATTGAACCCTAGGTTTCCATATGTCACCTTGAGAACCCATTTGACTATCCTCACTTCCATTGAATGTCTTTGTAAGGAAGTGGGTGAAGAGGATTGTTCATGAGGTTGATGGAGTATGGGACAAACCTAAAATCCGTAAGGAGGGGTATGGGGATCTGATTGCTTGTCCTATAAGCCACTCCACTTCTTGGGAGGCCGCATTCCTCATCCCCATACCATGCTTGATCATGGAAGCATCAATTGAACCCTTATGCGACCCAGCAGACGGAGTAGAGGGGGAAAGAAAACCAGAAATCGCGATCCTAAATAGGGTGGCGAGTTACAGAGCTAAGAACGTCCATAAATTGGCATGGAAAGGAATAAAAATGAGGTATCCATAGACCCAAATCCTTGGGTGGATGTGAGTGGGTGAGACTCCAATAAAATCAGTGGGAAGAGATCAGGAGGGTTTAGTTCTGCATACTAGAGCTAGGGAGGGCTCACTTACCTTGATATTTAGTAGTCAGGACCAGCCACACTTGATGAGGCCAATGCTAAGGGAAGGAGCACCCTAGGTATTGTGAAAAAGAGAAGGGGACCTTACTTAGGATGAGAGTGGAGGTGATGGGGGTGTTTGAACTGTCTAAGATCATTGGGATATGCGCATAGCTTTGTGGATGAGATTATTGATTTATAATAACATTACATGTTCCCCATTTGCTTGACAGGGATAGCTATGTGTTGGATGACCATGATTGATTGTGAACCAAACTGTGAGTGATCCTGAGTGGGACTCCTTACTAGATACATACCCCCTTCTCGGGGGTGGTCTCTGAGTGCTGAAATAATACAGGCTGGGCAGAGACCTATGGTTGCATTGGAACATTGCAGTCCATAGCTAGTTTTCTTGTAGTTTCAATAGAAAATATTGTGAAATTCATTTCACATCCAAGATCTATTCAAGAAATTACACTCTCTCATAAGAAAATCTCACACAACTAGTCAAAGACACAAAAATTATGCACAAGAGTAGAATTCTGTATTAACTTCTCATGAATAAAATACATCAGGAAACCTTATGAAAGAAATAGGATGTTGTTAAATAACTTTACAATAGAGATTCAAATGTCTAAGGATTGCAAAAGAATCATTCCATCATCAGACTTATTAAAAATACGCTCATCCCCCTAGGTGGCAAGTTAACTTTCCAAATCTCCCCAAAAGCTCACGAATTGCCTAATTAGTGATATGAAGGTGATGTATGATGGACAAAAATTCCAAATACGAAGTTTGGAAGGAAAAATCATTAATTAAAGTCATGGGTGCAAAAACAAGTTTCCTAGGTAGACTAGCTTTTCCCCATAGGGTAAAAAGCAGTATTTTCCAGGAAAGCACCTTTCTTAGCTAAATCTTATCCAGAATCAATTTGGAATGCACCCAAGTGGCCTAGGTGGCTTGTGGTCCACACCTTGGATGTATTTTGATCCTCCCATGTTTCCTTGTAGTCCACACAAGTCAATTTCCTAGTCTATTACATAGAATTAACCATAAAAGATTAATTAATGCATCTAATGTAAATAAACGACATGGTAGGAAGACTTAATTATTCCAACACCCCCCATAAGTTTGACTTATATGGTTTAAATATCAGAAAATGAAATACCAAGTGCCCAATAACAAGACTTGGTCACCCTATACAATATTGTTGGTCCACAAAAACAAGGATAGAAGGAAAACCTCATGGGAAAAACCTCCCCTCAAACATGGTCATATCAAAATTTGAAAGGTTACTAGTCAACCCTTCACTCCACCACATGTTCATCCATACCAAGCAATGATCTAAGATAGTTGAATGTCTTCTCCGTGAAATCATTGGTGAAGATATCTGCAGTTTGCTCACCTGTGGGGCAATACTGCAAATCTATGATCTGGTCATGCACTAAGCCTATGATGTAGTGCATATGAATCGCTATGTGCTTGGTCCTCTGCCTCTGTACTATATCACTTGAAACTCTAATAGCACTCTGGTTGTCACAAAACATGACAGTAGGAGTACTGAAAGAAATCTCAAACTCTGACAAAATCCCCTGCAACCAAACACACTGTGTAGCAGCATTCACTACTCCTCTGTACTCTGCCTCTGCTGAAGATAGTGCTATGGCATTATGTTTCTTGCTAGACCAGAAAACAAGGACACCTCTAAGCATGAATACAAATCCTGATGTGGATTTCTTGTCAAGGCTATCACCAGCCGAATCTGAATCTGTGAAGCCCAAGAGATCTAGGCTCGAATCTGCAACATAGTGAGTCCCATCGGTCATTGTGCCCTGCACATAATGAATAATTCTTTTTTCATCCCTCCAATGTAGCTCATGTGGCTGCTCCATGTATCTTGATTCCACACTCACAGCATAAGCAATATCAGGTCGAGTGTGTGTCAAGTAGAGCAAGCTGGCAATCAATTGTCTATATAAAATGTTCTCAAACAATGGTGTAGATTCTGCATCTTCTAGTCTAACTCCAGAAAGGAATGGAGTCTTAGAAGGCTTACAATTAGCCATATTAAACTTCTTTAGCATATCATAAGCATATTTTGACTAACATACCTTGGTTCCATCTTTTGTTTGATAAATATCAAGCCCCAAAAATTGCTTAAGAATTCCCAAGTCACTCATGGAGAATGATTGGTGCATGGCTGTCTTCAATGATGCTATTTGGTCATAGATACTACCTGTAATAAGAAAATCAGCAACATACAACACTATTATCATTATAAACCATCAACATGCTTCATATAGACATTTGGGTCAGATTTACACTAAACATAAGCTTGTGACAGAAGGAAAGTATCCATCTTTGCATACCAAGCCCTGGGGGCTTGCTTAAGTCCATACAAAGATTTTTTCAACCTGTGAACAAGATTTGGATTTGATGTGTACCCCTATGGCTGCTGCATATATATTTCTTCTTCAAGCTCTCCATGGAGGAAAGCACTTTTCACATCCATGTGATGTACTTCCCACCACTTGGAGGTTACAACTGCCAAGTGACTAGTCTAATTGAGTCTTTCTATGCCACCGGTGCAAAGGTTTCATTATAATCAAGTCCTTGGACCCGAGAAAACCCCTTTGTTACCAAACTTTTCTTGTACTTTACCGTTGTACCATCCACTGCACATTTGGTCTTATAAATCCATTTGTACCTTACCAACTTTCTGCCTGCGGGGAGTTTGACTAGCTCCCAAGTTTCATTCTTCTGCAATGATTGAAACTCCTCATCCATATAAATCTGCCATCTTGGGTCATGTGAGGCTTCCTCATATGTATGAGGATCAGAATATATCAACATAAAACATTTCTCGGAAAGGTAAGGATCATTCACATTGAGAGCAGTCTCAAATTGTGATCTAGTCCTTTTTTGGTCCTGAGGATTGCCAACTAGTTCACCTGCTGCTTGCAAAGTTTTTGCTTCCCATTTAGGTCTTGTAGGTGAGTTAGAATCTGCAATAAAATGATCCTCATCATAATAAATATCAGAATAAAAAACTTCAAGAACATCACTTACATCTTCTTCAGGTGGTGGTGAAGATGGTTCTCCAACTTTAGCGCTTTGAGAGGGCTCTTCCTCAAACTGCACACTTCTTTCAATGAATGCTTTATGAGTGGTCATGTTCAACAAATTATAAACTTTGGAGTCCTCTTAATATCCAAAAAATAAACATGTTTGGATTTGGGGCTGCAATTCCCTCCTTTTCTCAAGTGGAATCCTAGCCCAAGCCTTTGAGCCAAAAATCCTGAAATGAGAGATATCAGGTTTGTGACCTGTCCAAGCCTCGAAAGGAGTGATACCTTTGAGAGCTTTGTGTGGCATTCTATTCTAAATTTAAGTGGCACAATTTATTTCCTCAACCCATAGATTGGGAGACAATGACTTTGCCTCAAGCATACAAGTGGCCATCTCCTTTAGAGACCTATTTTTCCTCTCAGCAACCCCATTCTGCTGAGGTGTATATGGAACTGTGTGTTGCATCTAAATTCCTGAAGAGGCACAAAATTGATGAAAATATGATTTCACATATTCAACACCATTATCAGATCTTATAACTTTTATATGCCTACCAGACTGGTTCTCAACCGAGGCTTTGAATAGCTTGAACAAACCAAAAACTTCTGACTTTAACTTGATGAAATAAATCCAACAATACCTGCTGAAGTCATCTATGAATGTGAGAATGTATTTTGCATGGTTCAAGGACTCATGAGGGAATGGAACTGATATATCAGTATGAATAAGGTCTAATGGTGCAGTGGTTCTCTCAGAATTGGATCTCCCATACTTATGCTCAGGGTGTTTTCCTAGGATGCAAGATTGACAGACACCTTTGGAAAACTTGATATTGGGCATCCCTATAACCATCTCTTTCTCATGAAGTTGGGAAAGGTATTTATAATTTAGGTGTCCAAATATTTCATGACATGTTTTTTGGACTCATTGGTATGGGTTAACAGAGTAGAAGGTGAGGGGTTTGGCACAAATTGAGAAAACTTGTAAATTCTAGAACAGTGATCAGCAGTACCAAATGCAATAATTTTTCTTGTTGAAATTTCTGCTATCTCAACATCATTGGGGGTAAAGGTTACTCTCTTGGGAAGCCCTGTATGGTTCATCTGATATACTGACAGTAGGTTTGCAGCAAGTCCAGGTACATATAAAACATTATTAAATGACCCAAACTCGATATCTATGCTAACTTTTCCTTTGCTAGAAGTTTCAAAATTGTCTCCCAATACAATATTTGGACCATTGGAAGAGTCAAGTGAAGTAAAAAACTTACTTGTGGACACCATGTGTCTTGAAGCTCTGGAATCAATATTTAATGAAGAAGGTTTTGATGTGTTGGCCATCAATGCATGAACTCTCTCTTTATCATCAGAATTTTGTCCTCCATCCTTCCTCCTTGCGCTCTCTGGAAGAGGAATGTTGGCTTTCTCGAAGAGTTGAGCCATTTGGTCAATGGTTTTCTTCATGCAATTGCTTTCAAGATGAAATCCCTTGCTGCAATAATTTCACTTTGTCCTCTCATTCTTCTTGTTTAGATTCTTCTTGAAGTTAGTTGTCTCTCCATTAAAATTCTACTTGTCTTTCCTCTCATCGGTGGGCTTCTTGAAATTGCCCTTCTTCTTGCCTTTCGAACCCTTTGAATATCCAACATTCAGACAGTGGTATTTGGATGGATTTTTAATGGCTCCCATCAAGACAAATTTGTCTTTTTCTTATGTCAAAGACTCCATGAATTCTGAAAGTGTCAGGCTCTTCCAATTTTTAATTGCTTTCCGGGTGGAATGGAAGGTCGATACAAAGATTGAATAGTCGGGGCCAAGCTTGGAGAGAATGACCAAAACTAATTGCTCATCCTTTTTGTCAATACCACATTGCTTCAGCTGCAATACAAGAGATTTAAATTTGGAGAAGAAATTTTGTAGATTATCAAAATTTTGTGGACTCAAAGAGACTAGCTCATTATCCAATTGGTGGCCTCTCAATTCATCAGTTTTCCCGAACAATTCTTGAAGTTTCAACCATACTTCATTGGGTGAAGTGAGGCTATCAAGATGAAATAGAATATATCTGGATGTAGTGATACATAACATCCCATAGGATTCACCCCTTCGATTATGCCATTTAGATTTCTCTACTGCTGAGGTTGTCTCAGCTTCAATTGCCATGGTCACCCTGTAGAGCCCTTTGCTCCTCAGTAGAATCTCCATCGGTGCCTTCCAATCAAAGTAATTGAAGGGAGTGAGGATGATTTTCCATGTATGATCCATTTCTACTCTGAAATAACTTATGGACTGATTTTAGAACACTTTTGGATGCCAAAATGCACCCTATAGAGAACATAATTCACCCGGTGAATGGATCAATGCGCCCTTCCTGAGACTGGTTGAATCCTGCAAAACAATCAAAGATGATAGGAATATCTTGAAAGCTCTGATACCATGTAAAATTGATTTCACATCCAATATCTATTCAATAAATTACACTCTCTCATAAGAAAATCTCACACAACTTGTCAAAGACACAAAAATTATGCACATGAGTAGAATTCTGTATTAACTTCTCATGAATAAAATACATCAGCCAACCTTATGAAAGTAATAGTCTGCTGTTAAATAAATTTACAACAGATATTTGAATGGATAAGGATTCCAAAAGAATCATTCCATCATCAGACTTATTAAAAATATGCTCATCCCCCCTAGGTGGCAAGTTGACTTTCCAAATCTCTCCAAAAGCTCACAAATTTCCTAATTAGTGATGTGAAGGTGATGTATGATGGAAAAAAATTCCAAATACAAAGTTTGGAAGGAAAAATCATTAAGGAAATTCATGTGTGCAAAAAACAAGTTTCCTACGTAGACTAGCTTTTCCCCATAGGGTAAAAAGCAGTAAAAAGCAAGTCATTTCCAGGAAAGCGCCTTTCTTAGCTAAATACTATCCAGAATCAGTTCGGAATGCACCCAAGTGGCCTAGGTGGCTTTTGGTCCACACCTTGGATGTATTTTGATCCTCTCATGTTGCCTTGTGGTCCACACAAGTCAATTTCCTAGTCTATTACATAGAATTAACCATAAAAGATTAATTAATGCATCTAATGTAAATAAATGGCATGGTAGGAAGACTTAATTGTTCCAACAAAGATAAGTGTTACTTGTGCTTGATTATGCCTATTTTACATCTATGCATTGGTATTTGTTTATGTATGAATGCATAGTTGATCTAGTTGAGTGATAGGGATGAATGCCTATGCCTTATGTGTTCATTATGTTGTGAATGTCATTTCTATACTTCTCCACCTTTGAATATTTATATTATGTTGGTACTCATATGTATTTATGCTTGAGAAATAGGGCCAAGTCTCTGTATGTTATTTCATCAATCTGTCTGGGAGATATAGGATGAGTTTATGTGTGTGGACAATGTTTCATCCTTTGTGTTCATGGAGTATGCTTATGCACATTTGCATTACCTTTGGTGTAATGTCTTTGAATTATCCATTGAGTATTTAGGGCTAAGTCTGGTAATGTGCAAGATACTCCATCTAGGACTTGGGAAAAAAATAGACATTGTTGACACAGTTCTGTCGACAGGGGTTCACTTCGCACTGCTGTCAACAAACATTGACCAGACACCCTTAAGCATCAGCCCAGAAAGGTTTTACCCTTTCCAACAACACCCACAGAGCGAGTGAGGTCTCACCCGAGATGTTCAAGGGGGGGCATAGGAACCAAGTTTCCGCAGTAGGGATAAGACATGCGTTAACCCTTACTCAGTCGCTACCGAAACCATATATCTGTCTCTGCACTTTAATAACAACTTGAATGTGCAATATAACACATATCAATCAACATTTCTAATTAATAGAACAACAAAATCACAATATATCATTCATACCATCGCAATAAATGGAAAGCACAGAGCATAACTTATATCCATGAATAGAAAATGCAAAATAGAGACATAGCCGAACATATTCATTCATTAACTCATCAAAAGGAACTGCGGAATGAACTTTGCAAATAAAAATTCCGATCGACTAAACACAAATTCACATATCCCGAGCAAAACTGCCGAAGGTAGACAAAATAAATCAACTTATCGATGAATCTTCTATATTACTTCGATTCTAGGATACCTATCTATTACAATTTGTGTTTATATTTATGGATGCCTATGGTGGTTACAAAATGGTCCAAATGACCAAATCTAACTAACCTGGACCAAAAATTCTGCTTTCGTCGACTTCTCATCCTTCGTGAATGGTCATTTTCCTTTGTTGATGACCCCTTCATCGATGTCGGCTCCACATATTCTGTGCTCTAACCCCATGCCAAAAGGCCCCCATCCCAAACTTGTGGCTCGCCCTTGATCCACCTCAGCTAGACGCCTTTGCTACGGTTCTGTTTCACCAAATTGATCATCCTTTGCTGACAACTGTCCTTCCAGAACATCCATTTCGTGAATTTGATCATCCTTCGCTAACAACTGTGCTTGTTGATGTATATGTAACTTCAGAATGTATTTCATTTATATATTTATTGTATCCTTATAAGAGATGTGTTATTCCTCTATAAGGAAGTGTCGTCATTTGTATTGACAAGTGTCGCAAGTGTGTTAACTTGCCGATGGGTTATTAGACCACCTTGTAAGGGGTCGGCCAGGATTTATGTAATATGTGGTTATTGTACCTAGCTAGACAAGTCGGCCCCATAAGGTTATTGGGCAAACAGAACAAGTATAAATAAAGATCGGGAGATCTCTATTTGGATCACTCAGAAACTCATTCTTCCTTCACTCGGAAAGTAGCGCACATGTGAGGAGGAGGATCATCTGCTAGTAGAATACTATCTCTATGTATTTGGTTGTACTTTGGTTGAGCTATTGCTCTCTCTATCTCTGAGGAAGTTGTGGGGTTTTTCACCTTAGGGTTTTCCCCATGGAAACTCTGTGTGTCTATTGTCTCTCATGATTTTGATTCTTGTGATGATTGACATGCTTGTTATGATTGATATGCATTGATATACTGTACATGTTGTTCTCTCAGTAAAGATCCTAGAGTATTGTGAATTAATGCCCAAAATTTAACATGGTATCAGAGCTAACCTGAGAAGAAGACATTGTGCAGTGATGAAAACTAGGGTTTCTTGTTTATTGGGTTTTTCTCCACAGATTTTGGAAAAGCAATATAGTATATTGACTCTACTCATCAAGGAGAATCTATCTGTCCAATCAGAATTCAATTCTGAGCAGTTTCAGATTTGGCCCTAAAAATTAGGGTTTCCACAAAAATAGAAATTTATGAAATATGAAGACATAACTGGAAGCTCCTTGGAAATATCGAAGTTTAGAGCTTTGGATCGATATTTTTGGTTGGGTAGATCTCCGGGAAACTCAAACCCTAATTCAGGGTCCTCCCGAGTGAATTCAGGAACACAAAAAGGCAATTCTGAAGGGTGAAGCTCTGCAGATCTCAAATTCTAAATACACCAAGCTAATCAGATCATCAAGGTGCATCTTTCTATCCTTTCAGAAAATTGAAATTCACATTTTGAATTTTTAGGGTATTTCCGACAAACCCTAATCTGGGACCAAACCCTAATCTGGGACCAGATCCATTTTTCAGCAAATCAAGTGGTAAGACCTAAATATTTTCTATTTCTATTTGAAGTACTCTTTAAAATGTCTCACCACACCAAGCTTGAGGCTAAGCTTTGTAAAATTAGTCACAGCAGATCTAATGAACAAGTAAATCAATCACAACAGATGAACATAGAAAATATGGTGCAAAACTGTGCAAAACATGCAGCAGTGCTCTCTATCCCAGAAAGGGTGAATGAATTACAATACAAACTGTCACAATGACTGAGCAATTCGAATTGCCTAAGGAGGTCATTCGAATCACTGAATGGAGTAGCTTGACTCTGTCTAGGAGTCCTCATAAATCATCGGTGGTGCTCATCAATCACAACAACCAGTCATCCAGGTGTCAATCTGAGTCTAACTGAGTATAATAAATGTAACTGAAGTGTGTAGCACTGATATAGGATCTGGAGGCTCAGTGGGGGCGCATGGGAGGCTAAATGAAGTCAAAACAAGTCACCTAATCAAACTGGAGGTCAAACGGAAGTGATACAGTCAATCGGGAGTGAAACTAGCCTCAAATCAGGGAGAATCGGAGCTAACTGAATGTAACTGAAGTGGAACTGCAGTGGTAGGTGAACAAGTGCGCCCTTCTCTGGCAGTAGGTGAGAAGTGGGCGCCTTTCAGCTTAGGAGGGCTAAAAATCTGTGGTAGGTGGCTCCCGGGTGCTAGAAGAAGGTGGATAAGGTGCTGGAGGCATCAAACTGGTGACTGGGATGCATGCCTGTGCATGCAAGATCCTGAAATAGATCATATCCTGAAATAGATCATGCAAGATCCTGAAATAGATGATGTATCCCGAAATAGATGATGTGGATATCCGAACACCCCCCCTCAAGCTAGACTATGATGTGCCAACTAAAATAATGTGGGGCCCTGGTAACTAAGACCAAAGGTCACCCCAATACAATAATCCAAAAAATGCTGAAAATAAACTAAGTGAGGAAAGAGGGAAAACCCAGTGGGAAGAAAGCCCCCCCTCAAGCTAAAGCATAATAATGAATCAATCTGTCTCCACCATGATGGAACTCACCCCCAACAGTGAACGGAGGTAAGAGAACTTCTTCTTAGTGAAGCTCTTGGTGAAGATGTCTGCAATTTGCTCATCAGTAGGGCAATATTGCAGAATGATGGTGCGGTCGTGCACCAACTGTCGAATGTAATGCATATGAATCTCAATGTGTTTGGTCCTCTGCTGCTGAACTGGATCTGTGGAGATCTTGATAGCACTTTGATTGTCACAAAATAGGATAGTCGAAGTAGTGCCACCAAAACCAAACTCGGAAAGAATACCCCTGCAACCAAACTGCCTGAATGCAGGCATTGACTGCCCCTCGATACTCTGCCTCTGCTGAAGAAAGTGCAATGGCTGCTTGCTTTTTGCTGGACCAGCAAATAGCACCATGACCAATCATGAAAACATAACCGGAAGTGGACTTCCGATCAATGCTATCACCTGCCCAATCTGAATCAGTAAAACCAATGAAATCTAGCTCAGAATCTGCAGCATAATGTATGCCAAACTGTCTCGTACCTTGCACATACTGCAAGATCCGCTTGGCTGCTCGCCAATGAAGCTCATGTGGCTGCTGCATATATCTTGACACGGCACTCACGGCATATGAGATATCAGGACGTGAATGTGTCAAATAAACTAGTGAACCAATCAACTGTCGATACATACTGCAATCTGCAAGCGGTGTGGAATCTCCCTCCTCAAGACTGATTCCTGAGAGGAATGGGAACGGGGCTGCCTTACATTCAGCCATATTAAACTTCAATAACAGGTCGGAAGCATATTTTTGCTGAGATATAGTGATCCCATCGAAATTTTGAGCTATCTCCAAGCCCAAAAAGTGACTCAGCAAGCCCAAATCGCTCATGTCAAAAGCTAGATTTAAGGCAGATTTTAGCTTGTTTATTGAAGTAAGTGTGCTACCAGTAATAAGCAGATCATCAACATAAAGTACAATAACCAACAAATTACCTTTAACTCGCTGAAGATAGACATTCAGATCAGATTTGCATCTTTGGAAATTCTGAGAAAGAAGGAAGGAGTCCATCTTTGCGTACCAAGCTCTTGGGGCCTGTTTTAACCCGTACAAAGATTTCTTCAATCTACAAACCAATGATGGATCTGATGTATAACCCTCTGGCTGCTTCATATAGACCTCTTCAGCAAGGTCTCCATGTAAAAATGCACTCTTCACATCCATGTGATGCACCTCCCAGTGCTTGGATGCGGCAATAGCTAAAACAAGGCGGATGGAATCCATCTTTGCAACCGGTGCAAAGGTCTCTGTGTAGTCCACTCCTTGGACTTGGGAAAAACCTTTTTCCACCAACCTTGCTTTATATTTTCTGATAGTGCCATCAGCAGCAACTTTAGTATGGTAGACCCATTTACACTTCACTAATTTTCTTCCAGGTGGAAGAGAAACTAGCTCCCATGTATTGTTCTTTTGAAGAGAACTGTACTCTTCATCCATGGCACTTTTCCATCTCGGATCTCGATGGGCTGAATAGTATGATTGGGGATATGAACCATCCACCAAATAACAAATCTCAGGAAGAAATGGATCAGCAATAGAAAGAGCCATACCTGCCCTTTGAAAGTCTCCTCTTGTTCGTCTCGGATCAGCAGGATTTCCAAGATTCGAACCAGCAGATTGTAGAGTGTTTTGGGCCCACTTTGGTAACTGAGGGGGATCTGAATGGTCGGATTCCGAACCTGATATGTCATGATCATCATATGCTGCTACAATATCAGAAATATCAGAACTCATACCTTCATTATCGCTGCTCGAATCTTCTTCTGGTGAAGGCGGTGAATCGGCATTTTTCTCCTCAACTAGTTGCAATTCTTGAAGCGGTTCTTCAAACTGCACACTGCGCTCTATGAATATCTTTTTAGATCTGATATCCATGAGTTTATATGATTTTGATTCTTCCCCATATCCTATCAATATGCACTCGATACTTTGTGGATCCAAAGCTCGTCTCTTCTCAGAAGGAATTCTAGCCCATGCAGTAGAGCCAAAAACTCTCAAATTTGACACATCCGGTTTGTGACCAAAGAATGCTTCGAAAGGAGTCATACCTTTCACGGATGAATGTGGAACACGGTTCTGTATATATGCAGCAACATTGATTGCTTCAGCCCAAAGATTTGCAGCCAAACCTTTCGATTCAATCATGCATGTAGCCATCTCTTTCAGTGACCGGTTTTTCCTTTCCGCTACACCGTTCTGCTGGGGGTGTGTAGGGAACTGTATGTTGGATCTTGATTCCGCTTTGGGCACAAAGTTGCAGCAACTCGGACTTGATATATTCCCCACCATTATCAGATCTAAGATCTTTGATCTTGCTCTCAGTGGTGGTCTCGACAGAAGCCTTAAAATCCTTGAATTTTCCAAGCACTTCTGACTTGTTTTTGAGAAAGAATACCCATGTAAAGCGGGAAAAATCGTCAATAAATGTCAAAACATACCTTGAACCATTTAATGACATATGGGGCAGCGGACCACTGATATCAGAATGGATCAATCCCAAAATAGTAGAGGCTCTGCTAGCCTTGCCGCGGTCGAATCTGTGCTCGGGGTGCTTCCCAATAATGCAACCGGTGCATATTCCCTTCGAGGAACGGAGTTGTGGAAGCCCATCTACCATGGATTTATTTGATAGCAGCAGCAAATACTTATAATTTATATGTCCAAATATTTCATGCCAAAGACTACTAACCTCATTACCATGTGTGCGAAGAGCAGTGGGCTTTGCAAGCGGAATAAAGTGCGAAAACTCATAACATTTAGCAGTGTGGTTTGCCTTTCCAACCGCAACTAGTCTTCCACTTTTGATATCAGAAATTTCAACTGTATTAGGGCTGAATGTGACTTTCTTTGGATCGCCAGTATGTGTCATTTGATACACAGAAAGGAGATTCGAAGCTAAGGAAGGCACATAGAGAACATTCTGAAAGCATCCATGTTCTACATGAATCGTACCTTTGCCCTTTGAAGAAATTTTTGAGTCATCTCCCAAATGGATGGGGATGGAGCTGTTTGGATCGAATGAGGAAAAAGAATCAATGTTTGCAGCCATATGATTTGATGCACCCGAATCTATCAAGAGAGTTGAGGGCTTCGAAACTGTTGCCATGAGTGCTTGTCCTCTTTCATGATCATCATTCCGATCCTTCTTCCTTGCACCGTCAGGAAGGGTTATGTTGTTCTTTTCCAAAAGGAGGGCCATTTGATCTATAGTCTTCTTCATACATGAACTTTCGGGATGAAAGCCACGGTTACAATAAGTACATTTAGATTTTTGGTTACCTTCTTTGCCCTTTTGCTTGGATTTCGAACTGGATGGTGCATCCGTTTGCTTGCCTTTGTCTTTTTGCTTGTGAGGCTCGAATTTGGGCTTCTCCTTCTTTAGCTTTTCCTTTACCATTCGAGATCTTGGGTCCTTGAAACAAATAGGGCTGAATCTTTGGAGCTTATGGACCCCATTTGAATCAACTTGTCATGCTCTTTCGTAACGGACTCAATGAAGGCATTCAAGGTAGGCATCTTCCAATTCGGGGTAGTTAGCCGACCGGAATTGAAAGTAGAGACAAATACCGAATAATCTTTCCCAAGCTTGCTTAGAATGGAGAGGATCAACTGTTTATCCTCTTTGATAACACCACTGTTCTTCAATTGCAAGTTCAAGTTCTTGAATTTTGTGAAGAATTCATTGATGGTCTCGAAATTCTCAGGATTAAGGCCAATCAATTCATTCTCTAATTGAAAAGCCCTAAGCTCATCCTGCTTGCCGAATAGTGTCTCAAGTTGCTCCCATATGGCTTTTGAAGTCTTCAATCCGCTGAGATGGAAGTGAAGATCCTTGGAGATGGAGAGACAAAGAAGACCGTAAGCTTCATCAAGCTTGTTGTAGTGTTTAGTTCTTTCTGCTACATTGTTTGGCTCCAATTCAAGACCAAGAGTGACTCGGTAGTAACCTTTTGAACGTAATATGATCTCCATATCATCTTTCCAATCAAAATAATTGAATGGGGTGAGGATAGGCTTTGAAGAAGAGTATTCCATTGCAAGGATTGAGTCAACTGATGAAGAGGAAGCTTGCATGCAGACTATAGCGAATGCAATTGCTGTAGAAAGGCTTGCATGCAGAAGGTAGCGAGTGCAATTGGAGGAGACAATAAACCTGCAAATCACATCAAAACAACCACAATAAGGTCGAACAATCCACCCTTTGAGAGTTGCATCACACCTGGGATTGGATTTCAAGCAATGTTGAATGGGTCCAATGTATCAGATCCAGGAATTATGTGGTAACTCAAGCTTCTAGAGTGGTATTGGAATAATTTTCAAGCTTTGCATGCACAGGAGCGAATGCCCTTGAGATATCTCATGCCAAACTTTTTGCAATTTTTAGCAATTCAGTCAAATCTTCTTGTATAAACACCTGTAGAAAAGAGATCTTGTCCCTGCAATGGCTCTGATACCATGTAAAATTAGTCACAGCAGATCTAATGAACAAGTAAATCAATCACAACAGATGAACATAGAAAATATGGTGCAAAACTGTGCAAAACATGCAGCAGTGCTCTCTATCCCAGAAAGGGTGAATGAATTACAATACAAACTGTCACAATGACTGAGCAATTCGAATTTCCTAAGGAGGTCATTCGAATCACTGAATGGAGTAGCTTGACTCTGTCTAGGAGTCCTCATAAATCATCGGTTGTGCTCATCAATCACAACAACCAGTCATCCAGGTGTCAATCTGAGTCTAACTGAGTATAATAAATGTAACTGAAGTGTGTAGCACTGATATAGGATCTGGAGGCTCAGTGGGGGCGCATGGGAGGCTAACTGAAGTCAGAACAAGTCACCTAATCAAACTGGAGGTCAAACGGAAGTGATACAGTCAGTCGGGAGTGAAACTAGCCTCAAATCAGGGAGAATCGGAGCTAACTGAATGTAACTGAAGTGGAACTGCAGTGGTAGGTGAACAAGTGCGCCCTTCTCTGGCAGTAGGTGAGAAGTGGGCGCCTTTCAGCTTAGGAGGGCTAAAACTCTGTGGTAGGTGGCTCCCGGGTGCTAGAAGAAGGTGGATAAGGTGCTGGAGGCATCAAACTGGTGACTGGGATGCATGCCTGTGCATGCAAGATCCTGAAATAGATCATATCCTGAAATAGATCATGCAAGATCCTGAAATAGATGATGTATCCCGAAATAGATGATGTGGATATCCGAACAAGCTTGAAGGAGATGATAACTTCCGAGCATGGAAGTATAGGATTGGGTTAATCCTGGAAGAGAATGAGTTGGACACATATGTAAAAGAAGAAATCCCTATCCCAAAGGATGAAGAGGCTAAGATATTGCATAAGAAGAACTTGGTCAAGGCAAAGAGAATCATTGCTAATTCTATCAAAGACCATCTCATACCACATGTGTCATCTCTACAGACACCCAAAGAGATGTTTGACTCTTTGACCGAGCTATTTGAAGGGAAGAACATAAATCGGAAGATGACTTTGCGGAATCAATTGAAAGGGGTCAAGATATTGAATGGAGAGACCATTCAATCTTACTTCTCCAAGGTCTCTCAGATCAAGGAACAACTTGAAGTTGTGGATGAAGTAGTGGACGATGGTGAGGTTGTTATGACCACACTAAATGGCCTACCTAGGTCATGGGATTCCTTTACCCAAGGAATCTGTGCAAGAAAGAAGTTGGTCTCTTTCAGTAGACTGTGGGAGGAATGCTCTCAAGAAGAAGCAAGGCTTCTAGCCCGAGAAGAAAAGATGGGGAATGAAGACCAAGCTCTCATAGCTCACACCAAGGGAAGCAATTTTAAGAGGGAGAGATCTCATAACAAGAAATATTCTCACCCTCATCACAAGAAGTAAGATCCATCTCATGTTCGATGTTTTGAATGCAATGATAAGGGAAACTTTGCTTCAGACTATCCCAAGAAGAAGAAAGACAACAACAACAACTTCAATAAGAAGAAGAACAATAGCAAAAGAAGATATCATGCTCATGCTGCTGAGGATGATGAACCTCCAAAGAAGAAGGCGAGGGCAGAAAGTGATGATGACTCATCAAGTGAAGAAGAGTATGTTCTAATCTCTACTCTCACAGGTACTATCTCTCATGGTTGTAATGATTGGTTAATTGAAAGTGGGGCTTCCAAACACATGATTGGGTTTAAAGAATATGTTGTAAATCTATCTGAACATGAATCACCCCATGAAGTGAAACTTGGGGATGATTATCAATACCCTATCAAAGGAAGTGGTGAAGCCTCCTACAATCTAGATTCTGGAAACTCTTTGAAGATGAAAGAAGTTATTTATGTACCTGGGCTCAAGAAGAATCTACTCTCCATCTCTGCAATGGATTCCAAAGGCATGAGGGTTGCATTTGTAGATGGCCAAGTCCTAATGTGGCCAAAGGGTAAAACCATAGATGATGCAGTAGTGATTGGAGAGCAAGAGGGATGATTGTACAAATTGAAAGGACAACCTGAACATGCTATGGTGACATGAAGACAAAGATTCATCCATAATAATGGATCACATGGAGGTATGTATAATTTGGTTTTGCAAAGGTTAACTTATGAATTATGTAGGTCATTGAGGAGAACAAGAAAACATTGCTAGACATAGCTAGCAAATATGGTGACCAGGTATGTTTTTCTTATATCATAGGATCTCTTATATAAGTATACATGGCATGATTGATAATGATTATTCATGAAGTCATAGGTTTGAATAATCGTGGGTGCATGCATATTATGTTTCCTACCTTAATTGATGATATGACTAACCATAATAGTCCTATATATAAACCTTCAATGCTAATGCTTATTATCTATGTTTGAAATAATCATGACTATACATGTTTAAGATTGTTTTGTTTTGATGGTATTAAGATTATACTAATGAATGTTTGATTATGTATGAGACCTCAAGGATAACACAATGATGATACTAATAAGCATGCATAGTGATTAAGAATGGATATAAGTTCAAGGACAGGTAATCCAGGAAGCAAAGATCAAGAGGGAGCACACTCCAGTTGCTCCTGCAAGGAAGCAAAGATCAAGAAGGAGCACACTCCAGTAGTTTCTGCAACGATGCAGAGAATCAGAGGGATTTGACCATATTTCTACATTCCAAAACATAAAGGTGTAGAAGAAGCTACTTCAGCAACTCCTGCAAGGAAGCAAAGACTCAGAGGGAGTCCACCCAACAAACAAACAAAGATAAGTATTTCAATTATCATTTCTTGCATATTTGTTTGTTTAAATAATATTGTTCAATGATGTATATGCTTATGTTCCTAGACTTAGGGTATATATTGTGCATATTAGAATGATTACATTAATGAATAGTATACTACTAATATGCATGTAATGGGTAAGTGGCCTATGGCACTGTACAACATTCCATTGCTACTTATCTAGAATGAAAACTCTTTGCTGACATGTTGGGAGTAGTGCAAACTCTTAACAATGTTTTGGTACAGATTGGAAGGCATCTAGAAAGTTATAGGATATGGATGAATGTTGTATTGAAGCATTGGCTAAGATAATTGCATGACTGTATAACATATTTCTTTATGTGTAAGAATTTGTTCTGAAAACTATGAGATGTTTCTAATCATGCAATTTAACTTGTTTTGTAGGAAAGATCGTATATCATCGCCTACAAAAGAAGTACTACAACATTAATTTTTCCAACAACAAAGATATATATTGAAGATATTGAAGTTCCCATGATCTGGGATAAAGAAATGGAAGAATGCCATGATCCGTCGATCATGACGAATGATGTTTGGGATGTAGTACCGAGACCTGAAGGGAAGTTTGTTATGACTTCATGTGGATCTATAAGATCAAGCATGTTGCAGATGGCAGCATAGAGAAATATAAAAGTGATGAAATGGAAGATACACCAGATGGATTTCAAGACAGCTTTCTTGAATGGTGTAGTTGAAGAAGAAGTGTATGTGGAGCAGCCACTTGGTTTTGAGACACATGACAGGGAGTCATATATGTGCAGAACTTGGTATGGTAGGATAGAAAGCTTTCTATCCAGTTTGGGCTTTACCAAGAGTAAAGTGGATTCCAACCTTTACTACAAGGTTGAGGAAGGAAATCCAGTGATACTACTTTTGTATGTGGATGACCTGTTTATTACAGGTGAAGATAGATTGATTGCCGACACGCAGCGGAAGCTTGTTGCCAAGTTCAAGATGAAGAGCTTGGGGGTGATGAACTATTTGTTTTTGGCATGGAGGTGTGGTAGAGTGCAGATGGAATCTTCCTTGGACAAGGGAAGTATGTAGTAGAGATCCTGAAGAGGTTCGGGATGATGGACTACAAGGACATGGACACACCTATGGAATCGAACCTGAAGCTTCTGTGTGATGCTTCATCTGAGCCAGTTGATGTCACTATGTATTGTCAGATGATTGGGTCTTTGATGTACCTAACGAACATGAGACCAGATATTTGCTTTGCGGTGAACACATTGAGTCAGTTCCTGACAGATCCGAGGAGTGTTCACCTGGTTACTGTAAAGTATATTCTGAGGTACCTGAAGGGTACAATTGATTATGGGCTCAAGTATGATGCGAATCAAAAGTTCAACCTGCAGGGTTATGTTGATTCAGATTGGGAAGGTAGTGCTGCAGATAAGAAGAGCACATCTCGGTGATGCTTCAGTATGGGATCAGGTGTGATCTCTTGGTTTAACAGGAAGCAGTCCTGCGTAGCACTGAGTACAGCTGAGGCAGAGTATGTTGCAGCCTATTTGGCTAGTTGTGAGGAAGTATAGCTCCGGAAGCTACTGTCTGAGTTATTTGATCTCCCGATGGAGGCTACTGGTATCTTTTGTGACAACCATAGTTGTGTGAAGCTGTCTGAGAACCCAGTGTTCCACGACAGGTCGAAACACATAGAGATCAAATATCACTATATCAAAGATATGGTGCAGAGAGGAGCAATGAAGCTCCTGTATATTGCGACGGATGAGCAGATTGCAGATGTGTTGACTAAGCCACTAGCCAGAGTGAAGTTCAAGTACTTCAGAGAGAGGCTTGGTGTCCTTCAGATCGATGACACTTCAAGGAAGAAGTGATGGAGACATTTGCTAAAGCCATTTCAGGCATGTTGGAAGGAGGATCCTTCACATGGCTGTGGATGAAGTACTGGATAATGAGCATCAGGATGATGCTCCAGTTACTGCTCTGTATATGCATCATGTTCGATGCTTGTTATGATAAGTTGGATCATTTATATGTATGTATGTATGCATCATGTTGGATGTTTGTTATGATTAGTTGGATCACTTATATGTATGTATGTACGCATAATGTTGGATGCTGGATATGATCAGGTAGATCATGTATTTGTATATGTATCAGGTGGATACTTGTATGATCAGGTAGATCATGTATGATGACTTGTATCAGGTAGATACTTGGTATGCATTAGGTGGATGCATTGTATGATCAGGATGATCACAGATGACGAGCTTCAGGACGTTGCTCCAGATGATATGCATCAGGTTGATGCTATGATGATGATCAGGATGATCACAAATGACGAGCTTCAAAATGTTGCTCCAGATGATATGCATCAGGTTGATGCTATGATGATGTTTTGGATGATCACAAATGACGAGCTTCAGGATGTTGCTCCAGATGATATGCATCAGGTTGATGCTATGATGATGATCAGGTTGATCATACATCAGGATGATGTATGATGAGTATCGGGTTGATACTCTGTGGCCGTGGACAGGTTGTGCAGGTAGCATAGAAAAGATCATGGGAGATCCTATAGTCTGCGCTAGGATGCTCTTTTGAGGTTTTGCTACAGGTAGCATAGAAAAGATCCTTTAAAATCCAGACAGGTAGAGCGGTGTGCTCATAAAATCCTAGGTTGCTCTATCGAGATCCTATAGTCTGTGCTAGGATGATTTGAGTAGGTTTTGCTACAGTTTCACATAGAAAAGATCCTTTAAAAACTGGACAGGTAGAGCGGTGTGCTCATAATATCTTGGGTTGCTCTATCGAGATCCTATAGTCTGTGCTAGGATGCTCTGAGTAGGTTTTGTGAAAGTTCACATAGAAAAGATCCTTTAAAATCTGGACAGGTAGAGCGGTGTGCTCATAACATCCTGGGATGCTCTATCGAGATCCAGACAGGTAGAGCGGTGTGCTTGTAACATCCTGGGATGCTCTGAGTAGTTTTTGTGAAGGTCAACATGTAAAAGAACCTATAGTCTGCGCTAGGTTTTGTTGATGCACGTAATCAGTCCTGAGATTCCACAGTATGGCCATTGATGATGAAGACCTGCAGGTGGTGGGCCTACATCCAATATGAAAAAGGACTGGCTCTGTAGAACTTCCTATGATGAGTAGATAGAGAGAATGGCTGAGATAGCAACAGTGACGATGACGATGATTCGAGGTCGATACATCGATGATGATGATCCAGAGAAGAAGACTTGTGCTAGCAGATCTGTGTCGAGAAATACCTTCCTAGTTAAAAGGGAGTGTTGATGTATATGTAACTTCGGAATGTATTTCATTTATATATTTATTGTACCCTTATAAAAGATGTGTTATTCCTCTATAAGGAAGTGTCGTCATTTGTATTGACAAGTGTCGCAAGTGTGTTAACTTGCCGATGGGTTATTAGACCACCTTGTAAGGGGTCGGCCCGGATTTATGTAATATGTGGTTATTGTACCTAGCTAGACAGGTCGGCCCCATAAGGTTATTGGGCAAACAGAACAAGTATAAATAGAGATCGAGAGATCTCTATTTGGATCACTCAAAAACTCATTCTTCCTTCACTCGAAAAGTAGCACACATGTGAGGAGGAGGATCATCTACTAGTAGAAGACTATCTCTGTGTATTTGGTTGTACTTTGGTTGAGCTATTGCTCTCTCTATCTCTAAGGAAGTTGTGGGGTTTTTCACCTTAGGATTTTCCCCATGGAAACTCTGTGTGTCTATTGTCTCTCATGCTTTTGATTCTTGTGATGATTGACATGCTTATTATGATTGATATGCATTGATATATTGTACCGTGTTGTTCTCTCAGTAAAGATCCTAGAGTATTGTGAATTAATGCCCAAAATTTAACAATGCTGACGACTCTGCTTCCTGCACATCCGTTTCACGAATCTGATCATCCTTTGGTGAGCACTCTACCGATGACTCTACTTCTGGAACATACCATTCAACACGAATTTTATCATCCTTTGTTGAACCTGGAGTGCCATTGCTCTCAGTGCTTTTGCGGACAACAGGCCCACTTTTCTTCCAACAACTAAATGTCGCTTAGATATCTCGGGTGAGACTTCATCTCTTTTCTTCTGGATTGTTTTCATATCTTCATATGTCGGTTGCTTGTGAACACTTTGTTCGGGTACACAGGGTACTACCAAAGGCCCGAACACCAAGAGCAACCACTTCACACAAACAAATCACAGATCAACACATCGATGTTTTGACGTGGTTTAAACCCTCTTGAGGGAAACACTCCACGGCCTCGGCCAAATAGCTTCTACGGGACAATTTATTATGCAAAGAAAGAAAGTTACAAATGAGCTTCTCATAATCGATCAACTAAACAATGACCCTCCATGCTCTTTAAATAGAGATCATGGACCAATCGGGTGTTAAGCCACAGATCAAGGTTAGGTTTGATCTAAGATAAGTTGAGCCGTTGGATCACTCTATGTCGGGAACATATTGTGACCGTCGGATTAAGTATTTACAAATGCATACTAATGAATACTAAAGAAACACACTATCCCTAACGGATATATTACACAAGTTGATCTTAACTAACTCCTAAGTGTCTAAATATCCTAACATCCCCCCTTAAGAACAGCTTGGGATAGGATTGAAGGATTTACAAAAGTGACACTATTAGGAGAAGGAAGGAGGCATTAGAGCCTCTCCCCCCTTAATGACAAGTTCCTGAACTCCTAACATAGATCGAAGTTTAGAAAACTTCGCTTCTATAAGAGACTTGGTGAAGATGTCTGCAACTTGATCATCTGTAGGGAAAAAGAGCACTTCAAGAACACGATCATGAACAAGATTTTTGATGAAGTGCATATGTAGCTCAATATGTTTGCTGCGTTGATGTAGAACTGGATCTTTGGCAAGCTTGATGGCACTTTGATTGTCGCACCAAAGTGGAGTAGGCTGCTGCTGCTCGAATCCAAACTCTGAAAGGATCTGTCGAAGCCATAAAGCTTCCTGACTGGCATTAACTGTTGCTCGATATTCTGCCTCTGCTGAAGAAAGAGCAAGAGCTTGTTGTTTCTTACAAGCCCAAGTAATAGGTCCAGATCCCAGACTCAAAACATAACCTGCAGTAGACTTTCAATCATCAGGATCGCTGGCCCAATCTGAATCAATGAAACCAACCAACAAAGGTTTCCCCCCTGTACTATAATGAATCCCAAACTGAACTGTACCTCAAATATATCGAAGTATTCTTTTAGCTGCTTTCAAGTGACTTTCATGAGGTGTCTGCATATAACGGGCAACACGACCAACGTCAAAGGAAAGGTCAGGACGAGAATGAGTCAAGTATAAGAGACTACCAACAAGCTGACGATATAAGGTGGCATTGACTTCAGGTGAAGTACAAGTGGCAAAAAGTTTGACTCCAGACTGGAAGGGAGAAGGGGCTGGTGTACAATCTTCCATGTGAAAGCGACGAAGAAGGTCACAAGCATACTTAGACTGAGAAAGAAAGATTCCTTCTTTGGTTTACAGGACTTGGAGACCAAGAAAATAATGCAAATGTCCTAAGTCTAGCATTTCAAAATTTTGTTTAAGACTGGATTTCACATGGGTTATAAGCTTAGGGTCATTACCAGTAAGAATAAGGTCATCAACATATCGAACAAGTATGATGAGATGGTTTCCTACTTTCTTGGTATAGACATTGTGGTCAGAATGGCATCTAGAAAAACCAGTGTCAAGGAGAAAGTTATCCATTTTGGCATACCAAGCTCTAGGAGCTTGCTTAAGGCCATATAAGGATTTCTTAAGGCGGCAGACAAGGCTAGAGTTATTCTGGACATAACCAGGAGGTTGTTTCATGTAAATTTCTTCATGTAAATCACCATGTAAGAAGGCAGACTTGACATCCATTTGATGGACTTCCCAGTTGTGTAAGGATGCAAGGGAAAGAACAAGGTGGATGGAGTTCATTTTTGCGACGGGAGCAAAGGTTTCATTGTAGTCAATCCCTTCAACTTGGGAAAAACCTTTGGCAACTAACCTTGCCTTAAGTCTTTCAACTTGGGAAAAACCTTTGGCAACTAACCTTGCCTTAAGAAGAAGAAGAAGACACAAACGCCGAATTAGGCTCGCAGGCCAAAGATGGCACAATCACCGAGTTAGCCTCACAGGCCAAGAGATTTTCATCAAATTTAACATCTCTTCTAATGATTATATCATGATAATGTGGTTGAAGAAGTCTATAACCTTTTACATCTTTAGAATATCCAACAAATATGCACTTTTCACTTTTAGGCTGCAATGCTTTCCGTTTTTCATCCGGAATGTGAGCCCATGCTTCACTACCAAACACATGGAAGTGACTTACATCAGGTTTAGTTTTACTCCATGCTTCTTCCAGTGTTATACCTTGTAATGCTTTAGTGGGGGTGCGATTAACTATGTAATTTGAACAATTTATGGCTTCAGCCCAAAATTGAAGACTTAGTTCCTTAGATTGGATCATACAATTAGCCATTTCTTTTAAGGTGTGGTTCTTCTGCTCAGCTACACCATTTGTTGTGGTGTATATGGAATAGTGTGCTATTGTTGGATGCCTTGTTCAGTGCAAAAAGTAGTGAACTTTTTGTTAACATATTCTCCTCCATTGTCAAATCTTAACTTAATAATTTGATGACCAGATTGTTTTTCAACAAGGGCCTTGTAGGCCAAGAACATGTTAAATACTTCACTCTTAAGTTTTAGGAAATAAACCCAAGTGTGTCTGGTGTAATCATCAATGAAAGTTAAGAAATATTTGAAACCAGAAAAGGAAGCAGATGGAAGAGGACCACACAAGTCACTATGCACAAGCTCCAAGGGAACCGAGGCGTGCCAAGAGGCACGTTTGTCAAAACTATCCTGATGATGTTTTTCGAGTACACAACCAGAACAAACACCATCCCTGCAAGATACCATCGAAAGACTTGTCACCATATTGTCTTTACATAGTTGTTGCAATGAACGATAATTTAAGTGACCAAATCGCTCATGCCAAAGTTTTCCCAAGTTATCACTATGAGCAACAAAAACTGAAGGGAAAGGTGATGACCCAAAGTTGTTAAACTTGTACAACCTGGTAATATCATCAACAATTTCGGTAGCTAGGACCTGTTGAGGATCTTTAAAATCCTTGATTACAACTTGGTGAGGTGTAAAGGTCACAGTTTTACCTTCACCAGAATGAGTGATCTGATAGACTGATAACAAATTGCAGAAATTTCTTGGAACACATAGTACATCACTAAAATGACCATTATCTACTAGAACTGTTCCAGCTCCTACAACACTTAAAGATCTATCATCACCAACAAATATTTGTTTGGTGTTACATTCATGCATAGTAGAAAAGATGGCTTGATCCTTAGCCATATGATAAGATGCTCCAGAATCAATGAGCCATTCATTTGAAGTAGAAGAAGAAGATGCATTATAAGAATAACCAGAAGCACAAAGTGCATGTCCATGAGAGGTAGATTCTGAAGGTGAATCTAGGCTGATGTGGTGCTTCTTCATTGCTGCTTCCAAGGATGCCATCTTCTTGAAACACTTAGATTCATCATGATTATCTTTCCCACAATAGTTGCAATGATGCTCAGTATTCTTGCCATTTGGCTTGGATCCTTTGTCATTTTTTAAAGAAGGAGTTGACTGAGAGGGTTTTGGACCCTTGTTTGACTTATTATTGCGAAAATTTTGTTTCTTGGGAGGCTTGGACTTTTCTTTCTGTTGGGACAATAAGGATTTCCTAGATGTATCTGCATTGTTGATTATTCCAAGATGAATGAGTTTATCTTGCTCTCTAATCAAGGAATCACAAAAGGATTCAAGACTAGGCTCTTGATAGCTAGCTGCATTCAAGGATTCTTTCATGAAGTAAAATGTAGATACAAAAATAGAATATGCAGGTCCAAGTTTGGAAAGAATATGATAAATGCATTGTTTGTCTTCCCTCTTAATCTTACATTCTGCACATAAGAGTTTAAGAGTTTTGTACTTAGATAAATAATATTGAATGCATGAAAAGTCACTTGGATTTAATGAAATCAACTCATTTTTGAGTTGGTGACCCCGAATTTCATTGTGTTTACCAAACACAGATTCCAACTTGTCCCAAGCAGCATCAAGTTCATCAATTCCAGATATGTGGAATTGCAAATCAGTAGAGATTGACATCCCAATCAATCCACGAGCTTCGTCACATCTATTTGCCCATTTTATTTTCTTATCATCATTAGTAGGTTCGGTTTCTTTCCCTAAGGTAATTCTGAAAAGTTCCCTACTTCGTAGAACATCCTCCATATGAGATTTCCATGAGAAATAGTTGGAACTGTTAAGTAGAATATCACAAGGGGTGGCCATATTTGTAAATTAATGGTTGTAAAAGCAGAAACCAATAGTCTGGATGTGAAGAGCTCGAAAAAATAGGTGGTTTAAAAAAAATGGCACTGAAAACTAACTTTGTATGATAAAGTTATGCTTGAACAAAGAAACTGTTGAAGATGTCCCCAATAGTGACGTGGCAGCTAGAGAATGTCCAGCAAAAAAAAAGAACCCCCCTCTTCCCAAGATGAACCTTTTGACAATCACTTTACAAGAAAGTTGCTTCAAGTGAACCACTTTTGTAAAATAAGTGATTTCACTTTTACAATGATATTACTTTTAAATAGTGCAACAATAAAAAAAAACTTAAGTGACTCACTTGTATTTTTTTTTTATTATTTAAGTGAGATGCACTTTTACAATAAAGTAACTTGAAAATAGAAATTGCATGCACTTTTTCTTTTAAAAGTAACTTCCTAAGACTTGAACTCAAGACCTATTAAGGAATAAAGCAACTTTGAACCAAGTGAGCTAGATTAAAAGGTATGTAAAATATGGAAATGAAGAAGGGGGATTTTTTTTTTTTAACTCTTCTTGCTCGGTTTGCATGCTTTCCCTTTTTCCTGCAAAACACACCACAAATCGAAACAAAAAAAACTTCAGATCTGATGAAATATGCGTTTCTGGAGCAACCGGGAACCGTTTTTTATCAAACGAAAACTATTTCCCAATGAAAACGACGCTCCGGATGCAATGGAACACCTCCCACAGCCCAGAAATGCACAAAAATATCAGAACCAGAAACCCTTTCAAGTTTCGGCAACAACAGTTCAAGATCTAGATCATAACCGGAAGCGGCTCTTCATAAAAGCTCTGATACCATGTTCGGGTACACAGGGTACTACCAAAGGACCAAACACCAAGAGAAACCACTTTGCACAAACAAATCACATATCAACACATCGATGTTTTGACGTGGTTTAAACCCTTTTGAGGGAAACACTCCACGACCCTGGCCAAATAGCTTCTACGGGACAATTTATTATGCAAAGAAAGAAAGTTACAAATGAGATTCTCATAATCGATCAACTAAAAAATGACCCTCCATGTTCTTTAAATAGAGATCATGGACCAATTGGGTGTTAAGCCATGGATCAAGGTTAGGTTTGATCTAAGAGAAGTTGAGCCGTTGGATCACTCTATGTCGGGAACATATCGTGACCATCGGATTAAGTATTTACAAATGTATACTAATGCATACTAAAGAAACACACTATCCCTAATGGATATATTACACAAGTTGATCTTAACTAAATCCTAAGTGTCTAAATATCCTTTGATCTTAACTAACTCCTAAGTGTCTAAATATCCTAACACACTTGTCATCTTCACCCTTAGTAGACCTTGGGTGCCTTCGCTAGAAATGAAATGCACCATCACAACCCTCTAATCTCACTTCTTTACTCTGCAATTTCCTTACCCCTCTATCCTTACTTCTTGAATATGCAACTTTCTTACCCCTCTATCTTGACTGCTTGACTCTGCAACATTATTACCCCTCTATCCTCAATTCTTGACTCTGCAACATTCTTAGAGTCGCAAATCCGGCTCAATAAATCTTCATAATTCTATCTATCCATCTGCTTGGATATTTATAACTTAACTTGCTCGGCTTCTATCCATCATGGAATCTTTGAGGAATGATTAGCAATTCATTCGTCGAATCTTTCCCTGATTTTCCAAATTATGCCATCGAGTGTGTCATCATCCTCCTCTACCTCCTTTAGTTGATGCTTAAATTCTATAATTATGATCTAATTTGACTGCCACATCCTAACCGTCAACAAGCTTCAACTTCCTTTATTTTTTTTATTTTTCCATTGTCCTTTGTCGCGTTATCCAGCTCCAGCACCTTCTAATACTGTGCATGCATCACTCAGTTTCCTTAGGTCGACGCAAATCTTGACTTCACCAGTATTTTTATCTTGGACCACCATCGGACTGATCCATTCGTATTCTTCGACCGACTCTATGATGCTGTCATCCAGCATTCACTCTATTTTGGCTTTCCCTCGCTCCTTATACCTTGGATTCAATCGATAAGGTCACTGCTTGACCGATTTCACATTGGGTTTCAGTGGAACCTTCATTTCACCTAGTTCCTCGGAAATGCCTTTCATTTCCAAAAATTTTGTTGGGAACAGATCCTGGAACTCATGTAGTAGATCTGTGACTTTTGTGATTGTCGCATCATCCCAATTATCTCCTATTCTTTCAAACTTGGGGTCTGCCTCCGACCCAATATTCACCTTCTTGATGCACAGCAGCTGTTGAAATTTGTCGAAAGGAATATCTAGTTCTTCAACATCCCGGATTCCTTTCGAATCTGGTATGTAAACAACTCATGGATCATCCTCGTCATTTGGTACTCCCATCAAATTGTAACACTCCAATAACATCTCTAGCGCCGCAGTCCACTGTAATCCCATTGGTTTATCCATCGGGATTGCTTCAAGTACCTTCTCTCATATCACCTGCAGTCCAATGTGGATGAAGGGGTTTTCATCCGAGAAGCTGAAAGTCCGGCTAAAATTGATTGTCAGCTCCTCCCACCTAGTCGTTCTGTGTCGCATTTATGGTGCGTTGTACTAGTTCTGTGGTACCTCATCTCATGTATGGATGAATGCATGGACCCATTATTTCTGTGGTCTCACTCCCCATGCTCTTTGACATTCCTCCTAGTGATCCCTTGGGTCACTCCTTCCGCTATGTTTCCTTCTGCAATACCCTTCAATTTTTCCGAACCTGATCTGCATTAGTTGTGAAAATAGCGGCCCGATCATTATCGTTGACTTGTGTATTTCCCACCATCGCGTTGGCGTACCCTTCAATGCTTCCTCTAATTCCAGCAACCTTTACGATTCTGCTAATCTTTCTTCAAATTCGGTGATGAATTTAGTCAGATTGGGTAATCCTTCATATGTTGGTAGTTCACAGACTTTTGTCGCCACCCATATCAGTGACTGGGTGATGCATGCACACCTCCTGAATGATACTTCATGTAGTCGATTCTGTCAATTCTCTAGTGCTTCATCAGAATCCGATGATGCCGAGCTAACGCTTCGCCACCCCAGTTCTTCATCGACAGTGGGATTAATATAGTCCTCTAAGATGTTGAACACATTATCCCATCCATCCGTGAATTTTTCCTGCATTGGTTCGATGTATCTCTACCTTCTAATGGATCTAGTGGAGCAACAACCCTCATGTCGCAGTTCTCAAACGACATTTTCATTTCCTGAAGTTGATCACAACTTGATTTTCCATTGCCCAATCTATCCCTAGCAACACTGGACAGGGGCTCGTGTTATCAACTATTTCTATCAGGTTGAAATCTGCATAGGTCTTGAGTCCCTCTATCTCGACTGGGATGTGACATAATCAGGCGATGGGCATGAACTTGCTCTGGTTCTCCAATCGAAGCTGTACTGGGGACCATACTAGCTATGGATTCCCTATTGTCTCCCATGTATGTTTTTTCAAGATATTCACATCCAACCCCAAGTCCAGAATAATGGATTCAACATCGAATGCACCAATCTGTGCATTCATCCTCATTTCCCTTCGTGTCTTCTTTCTATGCATCCGATTTACTGTTCCAATTTGTCGTCCATCCTCTTGTCGATGTAATAAGATGGATATCTCCGCTAGCGCATCCTAGTTTTTCTACAATTCCAAGCAAATTTCTAAGAAGGCCCTCAAGGTGTTGATATTCTTCTGTGAGTTCGCCGTATCAAATGTCGACGACATCTCATAAGTGGGTTTTTTCTGGCCAATAGGAGGCCGAATCATCTGCCTCATTGTCTCTTGCGCTTCCAAAAAGATCTCCTTTTCCACTTCCACATTGAATCAGACCTATTTTATTGTTGTCGGTTGGACACTTGATTGATGTTTGTCTTCCCCTGTCACAGCGCCTCCTCTGGTCACTACTACGACATTCTCCTGTCGACTTCTTAATTCTGTCGAAATCTTCTGTACGTTTGTAGGTGGATTTTGACTCTGATTTGAATTCGATTGAGGTTGGGGTGGATTTTTATTTTTCCACTTCGAACCAGTTGGGGACAATCCTCAACACTATGGTCTGGTGCACTGCAATAAGTAGAATTCGGAACTGGGCTTGGGAAATCTCTTTGATAATTTCTGACTTGAACACAATTGTAGCATACAACTATCCCTCGACCTCGTCCAAAATTTCCTCCCCGATTAACGTCTCCACCTCGAACTCCACAAAATCCTCCTATGAATCCTCCTCGAGGTTGGCCATATGGTTGTTGGTTATATTGCGTAGTCTGATACTACGGTTAGCTGTACTACAATGGGGGTTGACTGTACACCACCTACGACTGGCTATAATGGAGCTGTGGTTGGTTATACTGCTGATTGTAGTGTGGAAGCTCCTGACTGTACTGCGGTTGCTGCTAACTGTACTCCAGTTGCTGGTTTACTAAGGGTTTCTCCTCCCCTTCATAAAATATGTATCTGCAGTCCTTTCCAGGAGCAAGTCATACGCCCTACAATCCCTTTCTTCGTGCCCAACCGATCGACAGAAATTTGCGGAAAATATTTGTTGGTTTTGACACCATCTTTTGTAAATATATGCAGTCTTCCAATCGATGCCCCTTCGTCTTACAGATTCGACACCACGACATTCCTACTTGGATAAGTGGATTCAGTGTGCTAGACTATAAATATTCATGGAACTCCGGGAACTGGTCCTTGTGATGCCCCTATGATTTGCAATGGGTGCACCATATTTCCTCGCGCACCTCTTCCCCCTTCTTAATGTCTTGGAGTTGGATCGTCAGATTCGCTAGCTGCGCTTGAATGTGGTTCATGCCTAATCCTGCTTCACCAACTGTGAAGCCTCCAACTTCATTGCGATTTCTAGTGCTTCCGCCTAGGATGTGATTTTCTGCTGCATCAGCGACATACGAATGTGTGGTACTAGTCCTGCAGTGAACTACTCCTTGTGTTGTATGTCGCTCATCCCAAACCTTAATTTCGCCATCAAAGTTTTATATCTTTGGTCGAACTCCCACATTGATTCATTCGGAAACTGCTTGATATCCTTTAGTTTTGTGATGTATTGTGACTCAGATTTCAACTTCCATAACTCATCAATCAGCCCTGCCCTGATCTATGGTAGTTTTTTCTGTGGAATTCCTATAAGTACTTGTATGAATTTCATGAACCAATCTAGCACACGACACCTAAAGTTCGTCGCTAGTTGTCCCTTCTTGATGTCATCATCTTGGACCTGCTTTATCGTCCATACCTCTTCTCATAAAAACCAATACTGCTCGGGATCCTCAGTCTCATTACCCTATAAAATTGACATTTTAACGTCGTCACTCGCCATTCTTGGTTTCCTACTATTATTTGCATACCCACTACTCCTATCGCTATTCTGGCACTTCGGACAACACTATGAAGAACTTATCTTTCTTCCTTTGAAATTAGGCGTAGTGCACAGAGTTGTGGGTACGTTGTAGCTTTGGGTCTGTCCTTTTTCGACTTCCAGGGTGGCCTAGTTGCTTCCTTTGTCACAGTAAGGTCGCTTAGTCCCTTGTGGTCCCGTTTCGTAGTCCTCCATTCTGTTCGTCCTATGAGACTCTCTCTCAATCTCAGTCCTCCTCTTATTCTCTAGCCGGAACCTCACCCCACTTCATTGGGTACCGGACTCTTCCACATATTCCCTTAGAATTTTGACATAGATCAGATCCATCTACCCCACATCATTCTACCAGACCCGCATCCACGCGGTACCCACAACCTCCACACACTGAGCTTTACTCGTCGAAATTCATCTTCAGTATACCCTTTTCGCAGATAAGCATCTTAATCCACAATTTCAAAGACAATAGAAACCTCCCTCTGGGTCCCTTGAAAAACTTTCTTTCTGTGTCACTATATGACTTAATTGTGTCGATGGTGAATTCAGTAATACATCCCTCCAAAATACTATCTACTTAGACTTTGACAGATCTAGATTCCTTGTTATCCACTCTCTTCAATTGCTGGATCAATTCAGGTGTCCAGTGTTCAGGTTCACCACCTTGGAAATTATTCTTTTGGAATGTCAGTTGTGCCAACCACTCATGCAGTAGTATCGAGAATTCACAGAAAAATATCTCATGAATGTCGAAGTATATATATTTCTGTAATCACTTAGTTGTCAACCATCCACGTTGGCGATTCTCTTCTTCGGCAAACTCTCGTGCCTTCTTATCGAACCACTCCTCAATCTCAGGTTTTGTCGGATACCACGACATGTACTCTCTTTTTCTCTTCACACTATGATCATGGAAACAGAACCATTTGTTGACACATTTTTGTCGACATGGGTTCACTTCGCATTGCTGTCAACAAACATCGACCAGACACCCTTAAGCATCAACCTAGAAAGGTTTCACCCTTTCCAGCAACACCCATAGAGCGAGTGATGTCTCACCCGAGATGTTCAAGGGGGGCTGCAGGAACCAAGTTTTTGCAGTAGGGAGAAGACATGTGTTAACCCTTACTCAGTTGCTACAGAAACCAGAGATCTGTCTTTGCATTATACTAACAAATTGAATGTGCAATATAACCCATATCAATCAACATTGTCGATTAACAAAACAAAACAAATCACAAGATATCATTCATACCATCACACCAAATAGAAATCATGGAGCATAACTTATATCAACAAATGGAAAATGAAAACCAGAGACATAACCAAACATCTTCATTCATTAACTCATCAAAATGAATGACAGAATGAACTTCGCAGATAACAATTCCGATCAACTCAACACAGATTCATATATCCCGAGAAAACCTGCCAAAGGCAGACAAAATACATCAACTTATCAATGAATCTTCTATCTTACTTCGATTCTAGGATACCTATCTATTACAATTTGTGTTTATATTTATAGACGCCTAAGGTGGTTACAAAATTGTCCAAATGACCAAATCTAACTAACATGGAACAAAACTTCCACTTTTGTCAGCTTCTCATCCTTCACGAATGGTCCTTTTCCTTCACTGATGACCCCTTCATCGATGTTGGCGCTGCATCTTCTAAGCTCTAACCCCATGCCAATAAACACCCCTATGGACCAGATGAAGGAGAGAAGACATGGTAGAGTGGAGCAGAGCTTCTTGCAGAATGATAAAAGAGTCATAGATGAGGTTTAAGGCCATATTTTGGAGTGGAATAAGGGCAAGATTAATATTCTCATAAGTGGATGATGACCCTGCAGCTTCATAGTGATCATAAATTGATTTGAAACGGTACCGGACTCGCCCAAAATGGACTTAGGATGAAGAAGTTATGGGCTGGAGAAGTTATGCAATTGGGCTTCCGACTTTCTGAACCCGCATATGGATGTTAAAATTCAATATGCTAAGACAGAAAATAGCAGCATTACATTCCATTTCACAATAATAGCATATACAGGATCACTGAAGAAACAACAAGCATAGCATAAACACAAGAGACAGAGATTTATCCTGGGAAACCCTCATGGGGTAGAAAACCCAGTAAAGCTTCCTCAATATAGATGACCAGCAATATACAAAGATGCAAACCCTGAGCATAAGCTCCTTCTCCTCCATAGCAGACCTCTCCTCCACAAATGCGCCTTTCTCAAGTGAGTGAGTGTGTATAATGAGGAACACACCTCCTCTATTTATACACTACTCTGATATGTATTTTACACAAGTACACGTAGGCTCGTATTTAACCAATAGGTTAAATAACCCACTACAACTAACTGGGCCGACCCCTCTAGGGTGGTCTAATAACCCTTTGACCCACATAACACATACAGGGCCGACCCCTACTAGGGAAGTCTAATAACCCGAGTTACCACATTCCGACGGAGGAATAAACATCTCCGGATATACAATAAGATCTTCACGGAGGAATGAAACATCTCCGGAATAATAAAGTACAAATATAATATTCTTTGAAGTTACAATATTTCAACACTCCCCCTTAACGAGAAGGATATTATAACAACATCTGCACGAGCAAGGAGTCATCAACATCATACATTATACATCTATAAATCATTGGAAGCTTTCTTCAATTTGTCTTCATCAGTAACTCAAACAGTTACTGGTACATCAATGTCAACATCAACATCAACATCACGATCAGCAGTATCGTCATCGCACGATCAGCAGCATCGTCATCACACGATCAGCAGCATCATCATCACACGATCAGCAGCATCGTCATCACACGATCAGCAGCATCGACATCACACGATCAGCAGCATCGTCATCACACGATCAGCAGCATCGTCATCACACGGTCAGCAGCATCGTCATCACATGATCAGCAGCATCGTCATCACACGATCAGCAGCATCGTCATCACATGATCAGCAGCATCGTCATCACATGATCAGCAGCATCGTCATCACACAATCAGCAGCATCGTCATCACACGATCAGCAGCATCATCATCATACGATCATATTTAAGACTATCCCTCCTGGATTTGCTGTCTAAGGATGATTAGTCCAACCATAATCATATTTAAGACTATCCCTCCTGGATTTGCTGTCTAAGGATGATTAGTCCAACCACAATCATATTTAAGACTATCCCTCCTGGATTTGCTGTCTAAGGATGATTAGTCCAACAATTCATTTAGGACTATCCTTCCTTTCGGAATTACTGGATTTACTGTCCAAGGATGATTTAATCCCACAATTCATTTAGGACGATCCTTCCTTTCGGAATTACTGGATTTACTGTCCAAGGATGATTTAATCCCACAATTCATTTAGGACGATCCTTCCTTTCGGAATTACTGGATTTACTGTCCAAGGATGATTTAATCCCACAATTCATTTAGGACGATCCTTCCTTTCAGAATTACTGGATTTACTGTCCAAGGATGATTTAATCCCACAATTCATTTAGGACGATCCTTCCTTTCGGAATTACTGGATTTACTGTCCAAGGATGATTTAATCCCACAATTCATTTAGGACGATCCTTCCTTTCGGAATTACTGGATTTACTGTCCAAGGATGATTTAATCCCACAATTCATTTAGGACGATCCTTCCTTTCGGAATTACTGGATTTACTGTCCAAGGATGATTTAATCCCACAATTCATTTAGGACGATCCTTCCTTTCGGAATTACTGGATTTACTGTCCAAGGATGATTTAATCCCACCACAATTCATTCTCGAAGACCTTACGTCTACGGCTCTCTTTAGGACTAACAGTCCAGGGATGATCCAATCCCCTCAAGTCCATCAAGGACTTCATTCTCGGAGACCTTGCGTCTACGGCTCTCTTTAGGACTGAAAGTCCAGGGATGATCCAATCCCCTCAAGTCCATCAAGGACTTCATTCTCGGAGACCTTACGTCTACGGCTCTCTTTAGGACTGAAATTCCAGGGATGATCCAATCCCCTCAAGTCCATCAAGGACTTCATTCTCGGAGACCTTACGTCTACGGCTCTCTTTAGGACTGAAAGTCCAGGGATGATCCAATCCCCTCAACTGTCCACTAAGGACTTCATTCTCGGAGACCTTACGTCTACGGCTCTCTTTAGGACTGAAAGTCCAGGGATGATCCAATCCCCTCAACTGTCCACTAAGGACTTCATTCTCGGAGACCTTACGTCTACGGCTCTCTTTAGGACTGAAAGTCCAGGGATGATCCAATCCCTTCAACTGTCCACTAAGGACTTCATTCTCGGAGACCTTACGTCTACGGTTCTCTTTAGGACTGAAAGTCCAGGGATGATCCAATCCCCTCAACTGTCCACTAAGGACTTCATTCTCGGAGACCTTACGTCTACGGTTCTCTTTAGGACTGAAAGTCCAGGGATGATCCAATCCCCTCAACTGTCCACTAAGGACTTCATTCTCGGAGACCTTACGTCTACGGTTCTCTTTAGTACTGAAAGTCCAGGGATGATCCAATCCCCTTCTGTATTCTCACCTCATCATCGACTTTGTTGTTCGATGAGACAATCTCATCAGCAGTGACTATACTACTCCCCCTTTCGAGGAGGGTCCTTTTGAACTACACCAAGCTTGTCTCGGAAGTATTCAAACTTCACTCGAGACAGAGGTTTGGTTGGTAACTTCTTCACTTGACGTAGAGGCTTGGTTAGTACAATGGTAACCTGTTACAAATTCAAACTTTTAGAGTTCCTTTCTGTGTCATAACTTGTTAGTTCCCTATGTTCTTTGACTTATCATGGAACACTAGATTCTATGTCATCTTGATACAACTCTAAACATCACATAGGATCTCAGTTGGTTCCATCTCTAAGTCAAACAGTCCTAAAGCCAAACTTCTTCACAACTAGCAGAGCAAGCAGCCATATATTCCGCTTGTGCTGAGAGCCACACTAGACTGCTTCCAGCTAAGCCACGAGATCATGGCTAATCCCAGACGATAACATCCTCTCGATGTGTTCTTCTTGTCTGATACACTTCCTGCCCAAACAGAATCTGAATAGCCATCTGAAGTCATGATCTTCAAGATAGCATAGATCAAATTCTATCGTGTCCTTTATGTGCCTCATCACATACTTTGCAACTATCAGGTAAACACATCTAGTTTCCACTAGATATTAACTCAAGGTGTTTATAACAAAGCATATATCTAACCTAGTATATGTTAGATATATCAAAGACCCAATAAATTGACTGTACAGAGTTATATCCACTAACTCTGATGAGTTATCCCCTAACAGCTTCAAGTTGGAATCCATAAGAGTGGCCATTCCAACACCTCAAGTCATATTTCTCATCATACTTTCCCTGGTTGAGAAATATTCCTTCTGAGCCTTGCCATACTTCCAGACCTAGGAAGTAAAGCATCAAATTGAGATCTTTCAATTTTTCATTTCTGCAATGAATGATCTTCTGCATATCTATCTGTGCCATCTCTCGTTAGATGGGTCTACTGATATGAGCCTTAATATCATTCGAACTCTGTGGTGAGTTCCTTCTTGCATCCATGTCATATGTGTATCATATTCAACCTTGTAGCAAAGGGTTGAGATCCACATCACCCATGGTGATCATTAAGCTTATCAAATTATTATCGATCATAGGTACCTATACAGAACCTGATTCATACTTCTTCTTTAATTACACCATACTTGGAGCAAACATCTTGTCGTGATTCTCTTCCCCTTTCTAAGAGAATCTTCTAGCCATGAGCCTTCTATATTTTGTTTGATTTGTAAATCTTCTTATTTGAGCATCCACCACTTGTATGGTGTCCATCATTCTTCATGACCTTTTCTACAAATCAAAATTAAGTACATGATTAGTAATACTTCATAATCATCAAAAGATAATCCATTATGCATACAGATATCATTTACATAGTGATGCAACTATTTTGACCAATACTTTGGCACAACACTTTCCCATATCCTGTATGCATACAGTGGCTATCTAGATGCCTTCCATCTCTACCAGAACATACTATCGAGAGTGCGTACAACTCTCAGCATGTCAGCAAAGAGGTTTCATTCTAGACAAGCAACAATGGAATGTTTGTCCAAACATATGCACATTAGTTGTATACTGTTCAATGCTCTATGAATGTTTACACTCAGCATTATATATTCTAGGAATACAAATATGCATGCAGGCAATATCATTACTATTTCAAATAGCAACTCAAATACTTATCTTTTATGTTTGTGTGGCTGCCTCCCGCTTGATCTTCTGTATGTCTTTTGAACTTCTATTCATTCTGTACCACTGTGCATGCTCAAGAGTCATCCTCATAATCTCATACACAAACATATACTCATTAGTATATTCTAAATGCTATCAAAACATTATAGTACTAAATAATCTTGAAAACGTATAGTCATGATTATAGTTAATAAACATTAGTATTCAAGATTTCAGGGAAGTCTTCTTTTACTCATGCATATCATTGATAAAAGATATAATATGCATAATCCCTTGATTACTAACTTTATGAATAAGCATAACCAATCATTCCAAATATACTTATATAAGGGATCCTAACACAAGGTAAGATTCATGGGAAACATACCTGGATTAGTATACCTACTTGGTTATGTACAACATACCTAAACAATCTCTTCAATGATTTAGAGATCCTGAGCTAGAACCTGCATGTCTCATAGGTTAAGCATAATATAACAAAGTCATACATACCTCGTAAGTAGAACAAAGATTATGGATGAGTCTTTGTCTTCATGTTTTCATGGTCATGGAGCCTGATTTGTCTTTTGTGATGTACCTATATCTTGTTAGCAGACAACCTCAACCTCACACAACACCATAATGCATTAGTACAATCATAAGTGTCAACACCCTAACCAATGAATATCTTCTATCATGCATTCATAATTTTGTTAAGGTGATACAACAAATCTAAAATCAAGATTGTACTAACTGTAATAACATGAAGACAAACATACCATAAACTTAATCATGAACAAATCTCAAAACATACCTCGATGAGTCATACCTATCGAGATCGCTTGTAATCTCCTTATGTAAAGCCTTAGCCTCATCTCCCTCTGAAACATGAACTCCTTCATTTATGTAGGTGACCAATCCATCTTCTTCTAGGATTAACCCTATCCACTTGATTTGCAAGAACTGGACCTGGAGCTGGATATGGGTTTGTCAGAGAAACCCCAAAAATTCAAACTTTGAATTTCAGACTTCCGAAAGGATAGAAATATGCGCCTTGATGAGCTGATCAAACTGATATATTTGGAATTTGAAAACTGCAAAGTTTTACTCCTCAATTTTGCCTTTGAAACTTTCGGATTCACTGGACGTGACCCTGAACTGGGGTTTGATGAAGCCCACTCTTTTTCCCCATCAAAAAGTTTGATCCAAAGCTCTAATCTTCTATTTTTCTGAGGAGCTTCCAGCCGTGGTCACAGATTTCAAAAATTCCCATTTTTACAGAAGCCCTAATTTTCCACTTTTCTGATCAAAGTCCCGAACTAGGGTCTAATCAAGCCCGGCCTTCTGCCCAACCAAAAATTCTGATCTTGGTCTCTAAATTTCTATTTTGATGAGTAGCATCCAGCCGTGGTCTCCGATTACAAAAATTCCAACTTTCTTCAAAGCCCTAAATTTCGGAAGCCATGAATGAAGGTACCAAAAAATAATTCTGTTTTGACAGAAATATGTACCTGATTGTTTCTGGTGTAACTCTGAAATTTTTGATCCAAAGGGTCTGAAAAAGTTTCCTGAGATAGCCTGACCTGTTATCTTTCCATCCTGACAGGTCTGACCTCAATTGGATTCTCTGAGAGAGAGTTATGCCAAGTGTCGCAACGTGACCTGTTTATGGGATAATACAGGAGAGCGCACTTGTACGGAGTGCCACGTGTCACTGGTTCAACTTCGGCCTCTGAAAAAGTTTTCTGAGATAGTGCAGACTGTGTAATACCTGTCACTTTTTACGAAATTTCATTTGGAGCTTCCTATCCCAAGATATGACCTTTTTCCCAAGGTCACCTGATTTTGACTCAGATCTGGAAGAGGCAGAAACCCTATATTGTACAGATCATAAATCACAAAGTACAACGAATTAGAGGTTTTCCTTTGGACACAAGGTACCTGGAGATTTTAGCTTCGTCCTGTAACAATTTCAGATCCGAAAACTTCGCCAAAACGGATTTATAGTGAAAGTGGTACGATGACTGGTTTTTGCTATGTAAAACCCTAACCTTCAAATTGTCGTAAGTAAAGCAAGTGTCTTTAGTGCCATACCTTGTCTTCCTTCAGGTTAGCTCTGATACCATGTTAAAATTCAATATGCTAAGACAGAAAATAGCAGCATTACATTCCATTTCACAATAATAGCATATACAGGATCACTGAAGAAACAACAAGCATAGCATAAACACAAGAGACAGAGATTTATCCTGGGAAACCCTCATGGGGTAGAAAACCCAGTAAAGCTTCCTCAATATAGATGACCAGCAATATACAAAGATGCAAACCCTGAGCATAAGCTCCTTCTCCTCCATAGCAGACCTCTCCTCCACAAATGCGCCTTTCTCAAGTGAGTGAGTGTGTATAATGAGGAACACACCTCCTCTATTTATACACTACTCTGATATGTATTTTACACAAGTACACGTAGGCTCGTATTTAACCAATAGGTTAAATACCCCACTACAACTAACTGGGCCGACCCCTCTAGGGTGGTCTAATAACCCTTTGACCCACATAACACATACAGGGCCGACCCCTACTAGGGAAGTCTAATAACCCGAGTTACCACATTCCGACGGAGGAATAAACATCTCCGGATATACAATAAGATCTTCACGGAGGAATGAAACATCTCCGGAATAATAAAGTACAAATATAATATTCTTTGAAGTTCCGAATTCTGAGTTCCGCATTGTGGATTGCATAAGTTGGAGGGGTAAATCTTCGGTGCTATGTATTGTGGTTATGCCTTTCTGAGTTCCGCATTGCGGATTACAGATTGCGGATTCCGTACTGAAGATCAATGTGGGTGCAGAGTTGCAGATACCTTTGGATTGTCTGGAAAAGAAGAAAAACAATTAGCAGGTAGATCCAAGGGTTGTCTCCCATCGCCTCTGAAGGGCACTGAGGTGACCGGAGACATGACAAAAGTCATAGGTCGAACCAACATGCATGGGCAGGGTAACTAATGCTGAAATCTAAGATCACACAAGGTACTAATGGATCCCCATATTCATATTAGTTATGGTAGATGCTTGATTGAGAAGCAAGGGGGGGGGGGTATCCCCAACTAATCAACCTCACACGACCTCGTGCTTAACTCTAGTTTTAGTGGAGCTTCCTGGCTCACCTTTTGTAAAGGTGGATTTACCTAAAGTTAATATTACTACAATTTTGAGTTTGAATTAGTTTTGGATAGTTTAAGATGATCTGATCCAAAACCCTAGCCTAAGCTAGTTGATGTATGTGTCCCCTAAAAAGAAAAGTTACTAAATAAATTTTAAATTAACTAATTCTTTTTAAGGTTTTTACTTACTCAAAAAGGTAGTGAAATGTGTGCAAGATGGTTCCAACTATCGAAGCAAAGTGTATGAAATATAAATCCTTTTCACAATTTATTTTCTGCTTATCTTTTGAAACTGAAAGCTTGGAAAATAAACCTAAAATTAAAAATGTTTTTGTTTTTTCAAGGAATTTAGCATAAAGAACTAAAAACTAGAAAATAAATGCTCTTGTTCAAAGGAAATACTTGCTCTTTAAGTTTTTTCTTTAAAGGAAGAAATGGCAAATAATCATAAATGAAACAAGAACATTATAAAAAATGCAAGTATAACTAACTATACCTAAATCTATCAAACTCAGAAACCCACTCTAAATAGAAATTTGAAGATAACAAACCCAAAAAGTTTCTTCCAAAAATCATTAAGTAACTACGTTTCGTTAAAAATACATTAAGTAGTCCACTGATATAAAGGAGAAAGCATATAATCAAGGAAGATAACAGATTTTTCTTCCACAAACCAACGAGCATAAAAAATGAAAAATTCCAAGCATCAACCAAACACAAAATGGATTCAAAAGACTCAAGTAAGTTGAAACAAGCAAACCAAAGAAAACCAAAATAAACTCAAGAAGAGCCAAGAAACACAATGTAGACCTTCAGACAAGTATAAAAAGTCAAACAACTAACATAGAAGACTTTCATCAACCAAGGAAAAACAAAAACACAAAACCTAGCACTAAAACCAAATATCTCAGGAAAAAACCACTACTGTCTATAAAAACAACTCATGGGTGACCCGCGGGTCTGCAAGTAAAAAACTCGTGGGTACAGGGAAAAAGCCGTGACTATAACTATGTACAAGCCACAGGTATGCCTTTATAAAATTTAAAAAATGAAAGAAAACACTGAAAAGATCAATTATAAATAACTAAGAAAGGTACATGCATCCTATAAACTCTTCCAGAGACCATCAGAAAAAAAACAAACTAAAGAAAAACAGCAAAGGTTTCCCAGAGCCGCAATAGGAAATCCCCAATGGAGTCGCCAATTATGTTTTGCGGTAAAAACTACCTAAGATAGGGAATTCAAGAGATCACCGGCGTACGTTTAAAGTAGTTTTAGAGACAATATGGCAAACAAGGGTAGCATGCAATACTTCTTTCAATTTGAAACGAACTAAGATCTAAAGAAAAAATAAATACCTGAATGAACGATGTTTGATCCAAGATTTAAGCTTCAGTCTCCTGCTCAACTGCTCCAGATAAATCACTTGCAATAAGACAAATACCCTCCTCAAAGATTTTGACTAAAGAGATAAACATTTAACATGAAACTCATATATAAACTTGATATGACAGATTCAATGAGACAAATGCATACAATAGACAAAACTTCGTGGGAAAGAGAATCTATGTATTATTAGCCTTAAAAGAAACCAACTAAACTCATTATGCAAATGGCACTATTCAAACCTGACCCTGGGTTTATGCTCCTCTTCCTTCAACATAATTTTCTCCAACATTTCATTACAAAAAGTGGTTCCCCCTTTCTCAAGGCCCTCCCCTTGTATTTATAGCAAGGCTGAGAGGATAGACTCGAAAGGAAAATTGGTTGGGGAAGTTAGGGTAGTTAGAATAACTGTCCTTAAATAATCCATAATGATCTTGTAATATTTTTTTATCGTGATTTAGAGATACCTGTTAGTTTTTCAGAAATTTCAATCTAATCTAGGATCTTAATTGAGAGAATAACATGTACAGCATATCTACAACATATCAATCATGGAAACAATAATGCAAGCACACAAGAGACACAGAGTTTCACCGGGGAAAACCAAGAAGGTGAAAAACCCCACAACTTCCTCGGAGATAGATAGAGCAATGATACAACCCAATTACAAGATATAGTACTCCTAGCAGCAGCTTATCCTCCTCCACTAGTGCGCCATTCTCCAATGAGTGTAAGAGTGAAGAATAGAATGATCAAATAGAGTGCCTCCCACACTCTATTTATACATGACTTGACTTGCCTAATAACCTTTACTAGGTCATCCTCAACTTAACCACATAGCATAATGCTAACAGGGCCGACCCCCAATAGGGTGGTCTAATAACCCGTTAATCCACATGACTTATACAGGGCCGACCCCATCAAGGTGGTCTGATAACCCATCAAGTATAAGTTACGACACTTACAATATAAATTCACTTCCGTATAGAGGATTAATAACATCTCTATAGGAATACAATATACATGTGTGAAATACATTCCGAAGTTACAAATACATCAACACTCCCTCTTAACTAGGAAGGTATTTCTCAACATAGATCTACTAGCACAAGTCTTCTTGTCTGGATCATCGTCACTGGATCATCGTCATCGAATCATTGTCATCGTTGCTGCTGTTGCTATCTCAATCAATCTCCAATCTACTCGTCATAGGAAGTTCTATAGAGCCAACCCTTTTTCATATTGGATGTAGGCCTGCCACCTACAGGTCTTCATCATCTACAGAGACAGCCCTTTTTCATGTTGGATGTATCACAGATCCAGCCCTTTTTCATGCTGGATGTGACCTAGAACAAATCTAGGATTTCCACCACAGAGCCAGTCCTTTTTCATACTAGATGGGACCTAGAACAAATCTAGGATTTCTACCACAAAGCCAGTCCTTTTTCATACTGGATGGGACCTAAAACAAATCTAGGATTTCAGCCACAGAGCTAGTCCTTTTTCATACTGGATGGGACCTAAAACAAATCTAGGATTTACGCCACAGAGCCAGTCCTTTTTCATACTGGATGGGACCTAGAACAAATCTAGTATTTTCGCCACAGAGCCAGTCCTTTTTCATACTTGATGGGACCTAGAACAAATCTAGGATTTATCATCACAGAGCCAATCCTTTTTCATATTGGATGTGAGCCATACTGTGGAATCCTCAGGAGTCATTACGTGCATCAAAAAACCTGTCCAGAGCATCCCAGGACTTATTACGAGCACATAGCCCAACCAATCGGATCTCCGAGGGAGCTATTGTATGTGATCACCACAAAACCTCACAAGAGCATCCCAGGACTCATTACGAGCATGCAGCCCAACCTATCGGATCTCCCAGGGCTACATTACATGTGGTCATGGAAAAACCTCAAAAGAGCATCCCAGGACATATTACAATCACACAGCCCAACCTGTCATATCTTCTAGGTCAACTTACATGCTCATATACACAACCTATCCACGGCCCACAGAGTATAAACCTGATACTCATCATACATCATCATGATGTACATCATCACATGATCACCCTGATCATCATCATAGCATCATCTTGATACATATCATCTGGAGCAACATCCTGAAGTTCGTCATCCATGATCATCCTAATCATACAATGTATCCACCTGATACGTCTCATCATACATGATCTAACTGATCATATAATGTATCCACCTGATACATATCATCATACATGATCTACCTGATCATATAATGTATCCACTTGATACATATCAAATACATGATCCAACTGATCATAACAAGCATCCAACATGATGCATATACATGTACATGATCCAACTGATCATAACAGGAATCCAACATGATACATATACATATACATGATCCAACTGATCATACAGAGCACAAACTGGAGCATCGTCCTGATGCTCATCATACAACGCTTACATCCACAACCATGGGAAGGATCCTCCTCTCATCATGCTTGGAATGGCTCCTGCAGATGTGTCCCATCACTTCTTCCTTGAAGTATATTCTGTCTAAAGAACACCAAGCCTCTCTCTGAAGTACTCAAACTTCACTCTAGCTAGTGGTTTTGTCAACACATCTGCCACCTTCTCATCCATCGCAACATACAGGAGCTTCACTGCTCCTCTTTGCACCATATCCCTGATATAGTGATACTTGATCTCAATGTGTTTTTACCTGTCATGGAACACTGGGTTCTCAAACAGCTTCACACAACTCTGGTTGCCACAAAAAATACCAGTAGTCTCCAATGGGAGATCAAATAGCTCATATAGTAGCTTCTGGAGCCATACTACCTCACAACTAGTTGAACAAGCTGCAACATACTCTGCTTCAGCTGTACTCAGTGCTATGCAGGACTACTTTCTGCTAAACCAAGAGATCACACCTGATCCCATACTGAAGAAACACCCAAAAGTGCTCTTCCTATCTGCAGCACTGCCAGCCCAGTCTGAATCAACATAACCTTGCAGGTTAAACTTTTGATTCGCATCATACTTGATCCCATAATCAATTATACCCTTCAGGTACCTCAGAACATGCTTTATAGCAACCAGGTGAACACCTCTGGGATCTGTCAGGAACTAGCTCAATGTGTTCAACGCAAAGAAAATATCTAGTCTCGTGTTCGTCAGGTACATCAAGGACCCAATCATCTGACGATACACAGTGACATCAACCGGAACAGATGAAGTATCACACAGAAGCTTCAGGTTCGATGCCATAGGTGTGGCCATGGCCTTGCAGTCCATCATCGCGAACCTCTTCAATATCTCTACCGCATACTTCCCTTGTCCAAGGAATATTCCATCTGCACTCCGCCACACCTCCATGCCTAGAAAATAGTGCATCATCCCCAAGTCCTTAATCTCGAACTCGGCAACAAGCTTCCTCTTGCTATCGGCAATCAAACTATCCTCACATGTAACAAACAGGTCATCCACATACAAAAGTAGTATCATTGGATTGCCTTCCTCAACCTTGTAGTAAAGGTTGGAATCCGCTTTACTCTTGGTAAATCCAAAACTAGATAGAAAGTTGTCTATCCTACCATACCAAGTCTTAGGAGCTTGCTTCAAGCCATACAAGGCTTTCTTCAACCTGCACACATATGAATTCCTGTCATGTGTCTCAAAACCAAGTGGCTGCTCCACATACACTTCCTCCTCGACTACACCATTCAAGAAAGTTGTCTTGAAATCCATCTGGTGTATCTTCCATTTCATCACTGTAGCCAGGGAAAGTACTGTTCTGATGGAAGTGTATCTGGCTACAGGAGAAAAAATCTCTTCATAGTCTATTCCCTCTTTCTAGGAGAAGCCACGAACTACAAACCTCGCTTTGTATTTCTCCATGCTACCATCTGCAGCATGCTCGATCTTATAGATCCACTTGGAAGTCACAACAGACTTCCCTTCAAGTCTTGGGACCACATCCCAAACATCATTCTTCATGATCGACTGATATTCCTCAATCATGGCATTCTTTCATTACTTCATCCCGGATCTTGGGAACTTCAATATCTTCAATAGATAGCTTTTTTGTTGGAACAAATGTTGTAGTCCTTTTGTAGGTGATGGTATACAATCTTTCCTACAAAGCAAGTTAAATTGCATGATTAGAAACATCTCATAGTTTTCAGAACAAATTCTTACACATAAAGAAATATGTCATACAGGCATGCAATTATTTTAGCCAATGCTTCAGTACAACATTTATCCATATTCTGTAACTTTCTAGATGCCTTCCAATCTCTACCAGAACATTGTTAAGAGTGTGCACAACTCCCAACATGTCAGCAAAGAGGTTTCATTCTAGATATGTAGCAATGGAATGTTGTACAGTTCCATAGGCCACTTACCCATCACATGCATATTAGTAGTATACTGTTCATTAATGCAATTATTCTAATATGCATAATACACACCCTAATTCTAGGAACATCATTGAATAATATTATTTAAACAAACAAGTATGCAAGAAATGACAATTCAAATACTTATCTTTGTTTGGTTGTAGGATGGACTCCCTCTCAATATTTGCTTCCTTGCAGGAACTAATGGAGTGTACTCCCTCATGACCTTTGCTTCCCGGATTACCTATCTTTGAACTTATATCCATCCTCGATCACTATGCATACTTACTAGTATCATTATTGTGTTATCCTCGAGATCTCATACATAATCATACATTCATTAGTATAATCTTAATACTATCAAAACACAATAATCTTAAACATGTATAGTCATGATCATTTCAAACACAGATAATAAGCATTAGTATTCAAGGTTTCAGGGAAGATTTATTTTACTCATGCATATTCTTATTTGACCATAGGAATCTTCTGGTTAGTCATATCATCAATCAAGGTAAAGGACATAATATGCATAAACCCTTGATTACTTAAATTTCTAATTTCATAAATAATCATTATCAATCATGCCATGTATACTTATATAAGAGATCCTAACACAAGGTAGGATTCTAACTTGATATAGGAAAAACATACCTGGATTAGCATGCTAGCTAGTTATGTCTAACATACCCGCATAATGTCTTCTTGTTCTCTTCAATGACTTGTGCTAGTAACCTACATATCTCATAGGTTAACCATTATAGACTGAAGTTATACATACCTCGTAAGTAGATCTTCTATGTGATCCATGACAATGCATGAATCTTTGTCTTCATGTCACCATGGTCATATGTTCTTGAACTAGAACATGATTTGTCTTTCTTGATGTACTTTTCATGTTAGCGGACAACATCAACCTCATACAACACCACAATGCATTAGTACAATCATAAGTGTCAAAACCCTAATCAATGAATGTCTTCTATCATGCATTCATATTTTTATTAAGGTGATACGACAAGTCTAAAATTAATCAAGATTGTATTAATCTTAATGAAGACAAACATATCATAAACTTAATCATGAACAGATTTCCAAACATACCTGTAAGTCATACTTGTCGAGTTTTCTTGTAATCTTCTTATGTAAGAACTTAGCCTCATCTCCCTCTGAAACTAGAACTTCTTCACTTATGTAGGTGACCAATCCATTCTCTTCTAGGATTAACCCAATCCACTTAATTTGTAGAAATTGGATCTGGAGTTGGATTAGGGTTTGTTAGAGAAACCCTAAAAATTCAAACTTTGAATTTCAAACTTCTGAAAGGATAGGAAGATGCGCCTTGACGAGCTGATCAACTTGGTATACTCAGAATTTGAAAACTGCAAAGTTTCACCCCTCAAATTTGCTTTTCAATCTTCCGGACCCTGAATTAGGGTTTGAGTTTCCTGAAGCTTCACCCAACCAAATAGTTTGATCCAAAGCTCTAAACTTCGATTTTTCCAAGGAGCTTCTAGCTATGGTCACAGATTTCAAAAATTCTCATTTTTGCAGAAGCCCTAATTTTTCACCTTTCCGATCAAAGTCCCGAACTAGGGTTTGATCAAGCCCGGCCTTCTACCCAACCATCAAATTCGATCTTGGTCTCTAAATTTCAATTTTGATGAGGAGCATCCATCCGTGGTCTCCGATACAAAAATTCCAACATTCTCCGAAACCCTAAATTCCCGGAGCCATGAATGAAGGTGCCCAAATCCAATTCTGTTTTGGAAGAAATATGCACCTGATTGTTTCTGGTGTAACTCCAAAATTTTAGATCTACAGGGTCTAAAAATTCTTCTTGTGGTATCCTGACCTGTTATCTTTCCAACCCCATAGGTCTGACCTCAAATTCATTCTCTGAGAGAGAGTTATGCCAACTATCGCAACGTCACTTGTTTATGAGATAAAACAAGAGAGCAGACTTGTACGGAGTGCCATGTGTCACTGGTTCAATTTCGGCCTCTAAAAATTGGACTTGTGAAAGTACAGTCCGTGTCCTACCTTCCACATTTTATGCAATTTCATTTGGAGCTTCTTAGCCCAAGTTGTGACCTTTTTTCCTAGGTCACCTGTTTATGACTGAGATCTGGAAGAGGCAGAAACCCTGTATTGTACAGACCATAAATCGGAAATTACAATGAATTAGAGGCTCTCCTTCGGAAACAAGGTACATCGGGATCTTATCTTTGACATGTAAGATTTTCAGATCCTGAAACTTTGCCAAAATTAATTTATAGAGAAAGTTCTATGATGACTGGTTTTTTCCATATCAAGCCCTAGCTTCGCAAGTGCAACAAGTGTCATAAATGCCATACCATGCCTTCTTTTAGGCTAGCTCTGATACCATGTTAGTTTTTCAGAAATTTCAATCTGATATAGGATCTTAACTGAGAGAATAACATGTATAGCATATCTAAAGCATATCAATCATGGACACAATAATGCAAGCACACAAGAGACACAGAGTTTCATCGGGGAAAACCAAGAAGATGAAAAACCCCACAACTTCCTCAGAGATAGACAGAGAAATGATACAACCCAAGTACAAGAGATAGTCCTCCTAGCAACAGCTTATCCTCCTCCACTAGTGCGCCACTCTCCAATGAGTGTAAGAGTGAAGAATAGAATGATCAAATAGAGTGCCTCCTGCACTCTATTTATACATGACTTGACTTTCCTAATAACCTTTACTAGGTGGGCCTCAACTTAACCAAATAGCATAATGCTGACAGGGCCGACCCCAATAGGGTGGTCTAATAACCCTTTAACCCACATGACTTATACAGGGCCAACCCCATCAAGGTGGTATAAAAACCCATCAAGTATAAGTTACGACACTTACAATATAAATGACGACACTTCCCTATAGAGGAATAATAACATCTCTATAGGAATACAATATACATGTGTGAAATACATTCCGAAGTTACAAATACATCAACAATACCCATGAGTGTTTCCCTTGAAAACTAGTGAGTGACTCACGAGTATATTATCCAGCAACATGTGGGTGCAACTTCTAGGGTGGTACCCGCGGGTTTTCTATATAGACTGGCGCATGTGACCCGTGAGATCGATGATAGTAGAGTCACAGTTATGTCTCAAAACATGTCATAAAAAATAGCTTTTGTTTAGTAGAACATTGCCAAGTCTAGGCCAAAGAATCTATGATCAAATAGGCTCTTCCATCGATAAGGTACTTTTGTGTGACTAACTAACATACCCCCATTTTGACCCTTAGGATATTTTGGGCTATAATGTAAATAATGTATGCATATTATGTATGATTCCTAGAGTGGAGCTCAAGGCCAAGGTCCCGCTAGTGAACGCTCAATCCTGAAGAGGCAAGTATTTGGTATTATGTTACCCATGTGCTAGTGAGCCATGGAAATTGTAAATATGCATTTTAATATGAATGCCCACAACTAGGTATGCAATGCAACATGAGATGGGGGCATGATGTTTACAAGGAATTGGGAGGAAAATATTCAAACTCTTGAGCCAATCAAGTCAAGCCAAGTGTCAATGAGAGAACCCATAAAATCTCAACTACCCATGCTCACTTTTGTACCCAATCATTTACTATCCCAAGAGTTGGTTGAGGTAGTTAATTCCTTGGGGAATGGAGAGGTATGGCTGTCCAAATTCGGGTATGGAAAAGCCACCCTTCATGGAAAATCGTGCTTGACTCCTTGGGCAAGAAAAGAGCCATGAAATTGCTCCCCAAGCCATTCTTCACCCATGAGTTTTTCTCTCTCACGATTTGGGAGCTTCCTGGGCATTTTCCTCCATGGTTTTGCTGTGTTTTCCTTCATTTTTCTAGCTGGGAAGGGTGTTTTTGTTTTGGTTAACAGTGGGGAAGAGAATAAATCGATTTAGGGGTTTTATAGAGGCCGTTTCGGCCCACTGAATGATCATACATCTGTGGGAGGAATCGGTTTTCTTCCCTGGGGTTGATTTCCTCTTCCCACAATCCATTTTTGGGTGTGCTACGATTTGGGGAAAACCCATGGACCCTAATTCGTAAATCCATTGTTGTAAATGTGTATCCATGCCCAGTTTTTTTGTTTGCTGTGTGTAAGAGAATGTTGGGGTTGAGATGGGTATCCCTTGCTTTGGATGTGTTGAGTTTGAATGTCCCCTTTTCCTTGTAGAAATCATGCCAAACTCGGGGGTGGTCTCTGAGTGCTAAAAGAATATAGGTTGGGAAGAGACCTATGGTTGGGTGGAACGTTGCACTGACATAACTAGTTGCTTGGAACAATTTCAAAGTGAAGATAAGTATTCTCTATGTGTATTTGCTTCTGCAATGTTTTTAATAATTTGGTGATTGTTATCGATATGTTGGACGCATATGAAATGTGTGTGTAGATGATGTTTATTCTGCTGTGCATGTTTAATTGGTATGCATCTGCACATATGTTTTTATTAGTATAAATCTAATGAATCGGGTTGAGTTTATGTAAAAGCCCAGAATGTGGTATCATATTCCCTTCCTTGCGTTGGGTCGACAGGAGGAGACGTGACACTGACAAGGGAATGTATTCATGGACGGAGAAGTGCCATTTTGGATGATAACAGATGCCCCCTAATGTATGAGGTCAGAGGGGAAGATGATGGCCGAAATACATTAAAAACCAGGAAGTGGAGGAGCATAAGAACGATAAGAACAACGTCACAAACGTTACCTAAAACAGAAACAAGGCCAGTGAGCATTTACAATATTGATATCAAGAGATGTCCATAATGTTAGAACATGATCTCCAATACATAACTGAATGATGTATATAGCATGGCCACTGAAATACAAGTGTGGATCCATGTAAAAAAATATATCATAGCCATAACAACAAACTAGATCTATGTCTCATGATGAGCTGATATAAGTAGGACTCGGTCTTGCAGCTTGGGTGATAATGAATAAATTGTATCATAAACCCAAGGTCTTCAAAAAACCATCAATAGTACAAACCCTAAACCATGTGAATAAAGGATTTGAAGTTGAACATGGAGGATTTCACTTGATTATCGTTCAATGATGAGAACCGTTAATAAACGCGAGGATACCCACCAATAATGAAAATGGGGTCCATGGTACCTAGTACATCCTTGCAAATGTGAATAAGAGGTCTTAAAATTGAACAATTGAAGAATCTGTCAAGTAAGGGACATTAATGTATTCCCATAACTCAACATTGAGAGAATCTTCCACTAAGGACTGCAAACCTCCATGTACTAACTAGGAACTCTAAGTCCACTTCCTAGAGAAAAGTGTGTTGATGTCGATAGGAAGAGACCCATTAGAAGGAAGGCAGTAAGGTATCCTTCATCATCTCGGCTGAGGAACACTGAGAGATTGAGTTGAAACAAGACTGACATAAGGAATGGCCAACATGAGGAATCAAGATGAACTGCAGAAAGGCCGACACAAGGCTAATATTTGAACATTGAGCACCATAAGTATGTAAGTTAGGCAGCTTTAGACTGATAGGAAACATGATATAATTTTTCTATGTAGGTGACATAACAAACTCTCCATATGATCGGAAGAGTAACCAATCAGAGGAGGACACAAATATCGTATCAAGTTAAATCCTAAAGCCAAAACTAAAACCCAGTGACTCATGAAAGTGATATGTGTTAAATTTTGTGCATTAATTCACAATACTCTAGCATCTTCACTGAGAGAATAACATATACAGTATATCAATGCATAATAATCACAATAAGCATGACAAGCATCACAAGAATCAAAAGCATGAAAGACAAGAGACACAGAGTTTCGCTGGGGAAAACCCTAAGGTGAAAAACCCCACAACTTCCTCAGAGATAGAGAGAGCAATGGCTCAACCAAAGTAAAACCAAAATACATTGAGATAGAATGCTAGTAGAAGATGATCCTCCTCCTCACAAGTGCGCCACTTTCTGAGTGAGAGAAGTGTGAGTTTTCGAGTGATCAAAATAGAGATATCCCGATCTCTATTTATACTAACCTGTTTGCCCAGTTACACTATGGGGCCGACTTGTCTAGCTAGGTACATCCACAATATAATATATATTTCAGGGCCGACCCCACACATGGTGGTCTAATAACCCATTTCCAAGTACACACACTTGCAACACTTGTCAATACACATGAAGAAACTTCCTTATAGAGGAATAACACATCTCTTATAAGGGTACAATAAATATATATGAAATACATAGATGAAATACATTCTGAAGTTACATATACATCAACACTCCCTCTTAACTAGGAAGGTATTTCTCGACATAGTTCTGCTAGACAAGTCTTCTTCTCGGGATCATCGTCATCGATGCATCATCATCATCATCGTCACTGTTGCTGCTATCTCAACCAATCTCTAACTCTACTCATCATAGGAAGTTCTACTGAGCCAGTCCTTTTTCATATTGGATGTAGGCCCACCACCTGTAGGTCTTCATCATCACTGGCCATACTGTGGAATCCTCAGGACTAATTACGTGAGTCAACAAAACCTAGAAAGAGCATCCCAGGACTGATTACGATCACACAGCTCAACCTATCGGATATCCTAGGATCTTTTACATGTTACTGCACAACCTGTCCATGGCCACAGAGTATCAAGAAGCACAACCCAGATGCACACACACAGCACTTACACTCACCGGCATGGGAGGACCAACCTACCACCATCTGTGAAAGGCTCACAGCACTTACATCAATGACCATGGGAGAACACATCTGCCACCATGTCGGAAAGGCCCTGCACTTACATCAACACGCATGGGAGAACACATCTACCACCATGTCGGAAAGGCTCTGCACTTACATCAACGCACATGGGAGAACGCATCTACCACCATGTCGGAAAGGATCTGCACTTACATCAATGCACATGGGAGAACGCATCTACCACCATGTCAGAAAGGCTCTACACTTACATCAACGCACATGGGAGAACTCATCTACCACCATGTCGGAAAGGCTCTGCACTTACATCAACGCACATGGGAGAATGCATCTACCACCATGTCGAAAAGGCTCTGCACTTACATCAATGCACATGGGAGAACGCATCTACCACCATGTCAGAAAGGCTCTGCACTTACATCAACGCACATGGGAGAACGCATCTACCACCATGTCGGAAAGGCTCTGCACTTACATCAACGCACATGGGAGAACGCATCTACCACCATGTCAGAAAGGCATTGTGCATCTGTGTCTTCGGAACTCATCACACATAATCCAACTGATTATGTACTGTATCCACCTGATACATATGATCATCCTGATCATCATCACTGTACTTTCCTGGTACATATCATCTGGAGAAACATCCTAAAGCTCGTCATCATGATCATCCTGATCATACAATGCATCTACCTGATGCATACCAAGTATCTACCTGATACATATCATCATACATGATCCACCTGATCATACAGTGTATCCACCTGATACAAATATAGATACATGGTCCAAGCACCCAACATGATGGATATACAAAAATACATACAAATGATCCAACTGATCATATCCAGCATACAACATGATGCATACATACATATACATATAAATTATCAGACTGATCATATCCATCATCCAACATGATGCATACATACATATATAAATGATCCAACTGATCATACAAAGCAGAAACCAGAACATCATCCTGATGCTCATCATCCAACGCTTACATCCATAGCCATGTGAAGGATCCTCCTTCCAACATGCTTGGAATGGCTTCAGCAAATGTGTCCATCACTTCTTCCTCGAAGAGTCCTCGATCTGAAGAACACCCAGCCTCTCCCTGCAGTACTCGAACTTCACCCTGGCTAGTGGCTTCATCAGCACATCTACAATCTGCTCGTCCATCGCAACATACAGGAGCTTCACAGCTCCTCTTTGCACCATATCCTTGATATAGTGATATTTGATCTCTATGTGTTTGGACCTGTCATGAAACATTGGGTTCTCAGACAGCTTCACACAACTCTGGTTATCGCAGAAGATACCAGTAGCGTCCAACGGGAGATCAAATAACTCAGATAGTAGCTTCCATAGCCATACTGCCTCACAACTAGCTGAGCAGGCTGCAACATACTTTGCCTCAACTATACTCAGTGCTACGCAGGACTACTTCCTGCTAAACCAAGAGATCACACCTGATCCCATACTGAAGCAGCACCCAGATGTGCTCTTCCTATCTACAGCACTACCTGCCCAATCTGAATCAACATAACCTCGTAGGTTAAACTTTTGATTCACTTCATACTTGAGCCCATAATCCACTATACTCTTCAGGTACCTCAGAACATGCTTTACAACAACCAAGTGAACACTCCTCGAATCCGTCAGAAATTGGCTCAATGTGTTAACCGCAAAGCAAATATCTGGTCTCTTGTTCGTCAGGTACATCAAGGACCCAATCATTTGATGATACATAGAGATATCAACTGGCTCAAATGAAGTATCACTTAGAAGCTTCAAGTTCGATGCCATGGGTGTGGCCATGGCCTTGCAATCCATCATCTCGAATCTCTTCAAGATATCTACTGTGTACTTCCCTTGACCAAGGAAGATCCCACCTGCATTCTACCACACCTCCATACCTAGGAAATAATGCATCATTCCCAAATCTTTCATATCGAACTTAGCAGCAAGCTTCCTCTTAGTATCTGTAATCAATCTATCATTTCCTGTTACAAATAAGTCATCCACGTACAGAAGTAGAATCACAGGATTCCCTTCCTCAATCTTGTAGTAAAGATTGGAATCCGCTTTACTCTTGGTAAAGCCCAAACTAGATAGGAAACTATCCATCCTACCATACCAAGTTCTGGGAGCTTTCTTCAAGCCATACAAGGCTTTCTTCAATCTACACACATATGACTCCCTGTCATGTATTTAAGAACCAAGTGGCTGCTCCACATATACTTCTTCTTCAACTACACCATTCAAGAAAGCTGTCTTGAAATCCATCTGGTGTATCTTCCATTTCATCACTTTTATACTTCTCTATGCTGCCATCTACAGCATGCTTGATCTGATAGATCCATATGGAAGTCATAACAAACTTCCCTTCAGGTCTTGGGACTACATCCCAAACATCATTCTTCATGATCGGCAGATCATGGCATTCTTCCATTACTTCATCCCAGGTCCTGGGAACTTCAATATCTTCAATAGCTATCTTTGTTGCTGGAACAAATGTCGTAGTCCTTCTTTTGTAGGTGATGGTATACGATATTTCCTACAAAACAAGTTAAATTGCATGATTAGAAACATCTCATAGTTTTCAGAAAAAATTCTTACACATAAATAAATATGTCATACAGTCATGCAATTATCTTAGCCAGTGCTTCAATACAACATTTATCCATATTTCGTAACTTTCTAGATGCCTTCCAATCTCTACCAGAACATTGTTAAGAGTGTGCACAACTCCCAACATGTCAGCAAAGAGGTTTCATTCTAGATAAGTAGTAATGGAATGTTGTACAGTGCCATAGGCCACTTACCCATCACATGCATATCAGTAGTATACTGTTCATTAATGCAATTATTCTAACAAACATATATGAAAGAAATGATAATTGAAATACTTATCTTTGTTTGTTTGTTGGGTGGACTCCCTCTGAGTGTTTGCTTCCTTGCAGGAGATACTGAAGTAGCTTCTTCTACACCTTTCTGTTGTGGAATGTAAAGGGATGGTCAACTCCCTCTGGATATTTGCATCCTTGCATAAACTACTGGAGTGTGCTCCCTCTTGATCTTTGCTTCCTGGATTACCTGTCCTTGAACTTATATACATCCTTGGTCCCTATCCATGCTTATTAGTATCATCATTGTGTTAACCTCGAGGTCTCATACATAATAATTAGTATAATATTAATATTATCAAAACACAATAATCTCAAGCATGTATAGTCAGGATCATTTCAAACAGAAATAATAAGCATTCTTATGGTTAGTTATAAACATAATATACCTAAACCCGTGATTGCTCAAACCTATGACTCTTCTGGTTAGTCATATCATTAATTAAGGTAAGAAACATAATATGCATAAGTCCTAGATTACTCAAACTTGTAACTTCAAGATTAATCATTATCAATCATACAAAAGTATACGATATATATAACAAAACATACCTGATCATCATATTTGCTAGTTATGTCTAGCAATGTGTTCTTGTTCTCTTCAATGACCTACATAACTCATTAGTTAACTTTTGCAAAAACAAATTATACATACATCTATGTGATCCATGACTATGGATGAATCTTTGTCTTCATAGCATGTTTAGGTTGTCCCTTTAATTTGTACAATCCTCCCTCTTGCTCTCCAATCACTACTGCATCATCTGTGGTCTTTCCCTTTGGTCACATTAGAACTTGGCCATCCACAAATGCAACCCTCATACCTTTTGCATCTAATGCAGAGATGGAGAGTAAGTTCTTATTGAGCCCAGGTACATAAAGGACTTCTTTCATCTTCAAAGATTTTCTAGAATCTAGGTTGTAGGAGGCTTCACCACTTCCTTTGAGTGGGTATTGATAATCATCCCCAAGTTTCACCTTATGGGGTGATTCATGTTCAGATAGGTTCACAAAAGATTCCTTAAACCCAGTCATGTGTTTGGAAGCCCCACTGTCAATTAACCAATCATTACAACCATGGGAGATAGTACCTGTGAGAGCAGAGATTAGAACATACTCTTCTTCACTTGATGAGTCATCATTACTATCATCACTTTCTGCCCTAGCCTTCTTCTTGGGTGGTTCATCATCTTCAGCAGCATGAGCATGATATCTTTTCCTACTTCCCTTCTTCTTCTTGATGTTGTTGTTCCTTTTGTTCTTGGGACATTCTGAAGCAAAATGACCTTTCTCATTACATGAGAAGCATCTGAGATCTTTCTTATCTTTATGTTGATGATAGTGTGAATATTTCTTGGCATGAGAGTGCTCTCTCTTTGACCTTCCTTTCTTGGTGTGAACTGTGAGAGCTTGATCTTCACTTCCCATCTTTTCTTCTCGGGCCACAAGCCTTGCTTCTTCTTGAGAACATTCTTCCTGCAATCTGTTGAAGGAGATCAACTTCTTCTTTGCACAAATTCCTTAAATAAAGGAATCCCATGACCTGGGTATGCCATTTAGAGTGGTCATGACAACTTCACCAATATCCACCATTTCATCTACTGCTTCCAGTTGTTCCTTAATCTGCGAGACCCTAGAAAAATAAGATTGAATGGTTTCTCCATTCTGAAACTTTACTCCTTTCAATTGGTTTCGCAGGCTCATCTTTCGATTTATGTTCTTCCCTTCAAATAGCTTGGTCAAAGAGTCAAACATCTCCTTGGGTTTCTTTAGAGAAGACACATGGGGTATGAGATGAGCTTTGATAGAATCAGCAATGATTCTCTATTCCTTGACCAAGTTCTTCTTATGCAATACTTTAGCCTCTTCATCCTCTGGGATATGGATGTCTTCTTTTATATATGAGTCCAACTTATTCTCTTCCAGGATTAACCCAATCCTATACTTCCAAGCTCGGAAGTTATCAGCCACTTCAAGCTTATCCTCAAGCTTGGTGTGGTGAGACATCTTAAAGAATACATAAAATGGAAATAGAAAAGATTTAGGTCTTACCACTTGAAATGCTGAAAACTATATCTGGTCCCGGATTAGGATTTGTCGAAAAAACCCCTTCAAATTTGCCTTTTTGTCCTCCCGGGTTCACTGTGGAGAGCCATGAATTAGGGTTTGAGTTTTCCTGAATTAGGGTTTGAGTTTCCCGGAGTTTCCCGGAGCTTGCAAGGAGCTTCCAGCTATGTCTTCAGATTTTAGAAATTCCTATTTTTGTGGAAACCCTAATTTTTAGGGCCAAATCTGAAAATGCTCAGAATTGAATTCTGATTGGACAGATAGATTCTCCTTGATGAGTAGAGTCAATCTACTATATTGCTTTTCCAAAAACTGTGGAGAGAAACCCAATAAACAAGAAACTCAAGTTTTCATCACTGCAAAATGTCTTCTTCTCAGGTTAGCTCTGATACCAAGTTAAATTTTGAGCATTAATTCACAATACTCTAGGATCTTCACTGAGAGAATAACATATACAGTATATCAATGCATAACAATCACAATAAGCATCACAAGCATCACAAGAATCAAAAGCATGAAAGACAAGAGACATAGAGTTTCCGTGGGGAAAACCCTAAGGTGAAAAACCCCACAAATTCCTCAGAGATAGAGAGAGAAATGGCTCAACGAAAGTACAACCAAAATAAACTGAGATAGACTCCTAGTAGCAGATGATCCTCCTCCTCACTAGTGCGCCACTTTCTAAGTGAGAGAAGTGTGAGTTTCCGAGTGATCAAAATAGAGATCTCCCGATCTCTATTTATACTAACCTGTTTTCCCAGTTACACTATGGGGCCGACTTGTCTATCTAGGTACATCCAAAATATAATATATATTTCAGGGCCAACCCCACACATGGTGGTCTAATAACCCGTCGCCAAGTACACACACTTGCGACACTTGTCAATACACATGACGACACTTCCTTATAGAGGAATAACACATCTCTTGTAAGGGTACAATAAATATATATGAAATAGATAGATGAAATACATTCCGAAGTTACATATACATCAACAATATGTTCAAGGACAGTTGAGACTGGCTGCAAAACAATGAATAAATGACATAAAAACCCTTCCCTCTCTTTTTAAAAAATTATTTTCTTTGTTTAACGAGCATGAAAAGGTTGAAAAGAACACTCGATATTGTCTCTCTTGTGAAATTTTAATGAGTCCAAGAAAGTAAATTCAATAATCCATCTTCATTTTTGAAACAAGCTCGAAGAGGAGAGAGAAGAATGCTTGACATAGGTTCAACCATGTGTAATTTAAAGAGTCCATGGGAGGGAAAATCATGACCTTCTTCATAATTTTACGAGTTTGAAGAAGAGATAGACTAATACTCGATAGGTTACTGATCCATGGAATTTGATATAGAGCCTGGATCTCTTCGTGCTCGCCGGTGTTTTCATATTTAAAGAGTCTAGAAAACGTAAACAAGAACTCTATACACCCTCTCGTGGATTTCACATCGAGCCCGATTTGGTAGATGCTCACTGGCGTTTTCATATTTCAAGAGTCTAAAAATCCTAAAGAAGACTCCAAAAGTTCCTTTCTCATAAATTTACTCTCCTCACCCGAAAAAGGGTAAAACAATGCGAGAGAGAATTCTTCTAGCCAAGTATGACTAGATTTTTCCTTTTTTCGTAAATAATCCACAAAGATCCAGAAAAGGGGTAAAATTATATCTAAGTGGATATATATTCAATTCCTTTAACGATTCTGAACAAGACAAGTATGCTTGGTAAGATTGTTAATTTTGAACAATTCTAACAAGAACATGAAAAAACTTCATAAAAATATTTTCCGTAAAGGTTTAACGATGCCCGAAAAGTAAACTCGTGACCTCTTTATTGTTTTTAATGAGATCAAAGGAGAGATGGAAGAATTCTCATAGCCTCCTTACTGATTTTAATGAGTTCGAAGAAGAGGTGGAAGAATGCTCGTAACCTCCTTATTGTTTTTAATGATCTCTAAGGGAGGGTGGAAGAATGCTTGTAACTTCAGGATAGTTGTTGAAATATTTGCCATATTACCTTCAGCGAAAATCCCCTGTTTCGTTAAAGATGTAGTGGACAAATCAACATTTCCACTAGATCTAAAGGAAAAATCTCCATTCTTGATTTTGTTTAGATACGAAAGAACATAAGATCTATGATGCATATGTTCCCAAGGATGATCCAAACCCACCATAGCTTCCAGAATGGCTTCATGTGATGTAAACACAGTGTCTAAACAATCGAACGAATGGGTATATTCAACTTCCCATGCAGGAGCATAATCGATATCTAACTATGTAGAGACTAAAGGAGTCGAGATATAATCCATCTCAAAGTTTTGTGATGCTTGGTAGGTCACTTCTGCGATAGAAAGGGGCATGATTGGTATCTTCTTGAGTAGGAATAATCCAAGGACCAGTTGTTCTAGTAATGGTGAAAACCTCCTTAGATGACATGCTAGCACTACTTGTTGAACCGATATAATCAAAAGGAGCAGGTAAATCAAAAGTTCCCATTAATGATGAGTACATACCTACTCCTAAGCTCTCACTGGGCGGATGGGCTTGATCAATCCAAGGGATATTCGAATCCGAAGCAATTGTGTTGTTTTTCCGGGCTAAGGATAGTTGGTCAATCGTGACAATATTTCCTTCATGTGGGAACATAAGCACTCGAAAAACGGACGACAAAATGGATTGCATTGCATACGTCCAACTTCTTCCCAATGAAAAATTGTAATCGAGAGAAGCATCTACAGCTTCTACCTCTACTGACACTACTTTCTCCGTTAGTTGGATTTCAAATGATGGTAAGATTCCATGTGGATGGAAAGATCTTCCATCAAATGCGGTAAGCAATGTGGTCAAAGGGGGTAATTCAGGAGAGCCAAGGGATTTCCAACAAGAGACAGACGTTACGCACGTTGACGTGCCTTTATCCACTATAGTTCATCCAATGGTTTTGGAGCCATGAATTGCTTCGATTTGGAAAGTTACGTGATAGGGAAACTGAGGTTTCATATTTGACATATCAAATCTTGCCAACATGTTGGCAGAATCCGTACTTCCTATCGCCGCTAAAAGTGCACTCCGTTGTGATGGGAAACTTTGCAGAACTTCTAGAGCAGACATGGCACATGGTGCACGGTGTTTGGGCTAGGTCCTCTACAACTGAGTAGTTTGGAGGAGCCCTTGCATTAGGGTTGTGCAATTCCCGTTTATAGATACCTCTAGATATCTTCAGCATAGGATCTGTAGGTTTCTCTATATGCAGAGGAAAATATGTTTCTAGCACTTCTTTATATTTATGTGGCGTATACAGGGTATAATTCTTAGCTCTCGTTTGTAATAATGCATGTGAATTAACCATATTGATGTAGGATTGATCATTCTGTTTGGCATGGGAAGTTCCCCCAGTATTAGAACCGCCAAAATATGGATCTTGTCCTTTGCAAAAAGGATCCTTCAGGACAGATGGTTTCTTTTGATTGAACAGCTTGTGGACTTCATCCATGAGAGGACATTGATGAGTAAGGTGATCTTCTTTACAAAGTTTGCAAGGGAACTTCACCTTCTTCTTCTCTTTTTTTCCCTCCTAGGAATTTTCAGTAGTTTTGGGCTTTTGTTGGTTTCCATCCCCTTTATTTTCCTTTTTCTTTTTCATGTTGGGTTTCCGAGCACCCTTTTGATTGGACTGCACACCTTGTACAATTTCTATTTGTGAAGGGTAGGGCGCAACAGTAGTTTATTCTACAACAGAATGCTTTATAGGGAGTGCATGAAGCTGCTTAGTCAAATCTTCTAATGTAGATGAATCGGCTCATCCCGCAATGCCATCAACATGTGGTCCAGGTTTAGGTTTTCCATGATCAATATTTTACCTAGGTGCATCAAGAATGATTTCGTAAAGGATCCCAAACTGAGCATAAATCAAGTCAATTTGTTGGGTCCTTAGAATGGAATCTTCCTCATAAGTAACCCCAGAAGTCGACACATCTTTAGAGATTTAAGGTAATAGTGATTTTAGAAACCACTACAAAAGAAATTATGGGGGTATTTCAAGTTTAATGAGTCATTTTCGTCTTCTCCACTCCTGAATATGGTCAGATAAATGAGTGGATTTGTTCTATCTAAAGGTAGATAGAATATCTGTACCAACACCATATCGGAAGGGAAGCTATAAATGATTCAAAAAAATTGTCGCCAAATCACAAAAAAATGTTATAAGATGCTGTCGGCAATTCAATATACCATTTGGTTGCAACACTAGTCAAGGTCCTTTGAAAGAGCCTCAATCTAATCAAGACTTCATTTAGCAAGTGTGAAGAACCTGCAATAATTAATTAATGAAAACACACGAAATAGCAGAAATAACAGAACTCGGAATCACTTTTATATTGATCGCAGGCCACTTTGAGGGGGCAACCTCCTTTGAGCAAGCTCAATACAAATAACTTCACGGTACCTTCATTGGTCTCAACAAAAAATTATATACTAAGTCTAGGCGCCAATACCATGTGTCAATACAAACCATGGGCCAATACAAAATATGGACACAATTACTATGGGATGACTTACAAAGCATATGCGTCCAACAACAATAATACAAACTATGGATCAACAAATACTATGGGACGACTTACAAAGCATATGCGTCCAACAACAATATACTAACAAAGTAAATAGAAGGGTTGACATGGGTTCCTAACATCCCCTCTCCCTAAGAAAAATATTTTTCCTCAAAGCTTTAGATGTGGAAATTGATGCAAAATCTGAAGGAGTGGTTCCCCTATAGCATCCTCGGGTTGCATTCCGGCCCACTGACGCCTTTTGAGTTTCAGGGAGGATTGCTTGGAAGGATGTAGACGAAGAAGGACCATATCAGCTGCATGAAAAGTGCACTTAGAATGGTTTTGATCGGCTTGTTGTTTCAGTCAAATTCTCGCCATGTGAATATTGTCCTACAGAATGAGAAGAATCTAATCGTGGTTTCGAAGAACCAAGTCAATTGCCCGAACTGGGGAGCTACTGAGCGTGTATGGAAGAAGAACTGGCGGTGCCTGTCCATAAACTGCTTCATATGGTGTCCTTTTAGATGTGGTATTGTACCACTGGAGTGCTTCTAGGAAATCCATAGAAATAGTTGTCCACATTTGTGTAGGGATGGGAAAGGGTTCGAGCAGTCCCGAAAGGAGTGTCATTTCACCCTTGTTGACCTGGAAAGTATCACAGTCAGCCACCATCTGTTGAATTGTCATTTTCAGTCCCTGCCAAAAGAAGTTACATTGTTCTCGGTCATACACTTTGAGGAACCTAGAGTGCCCTGCTGATGAAGAAGCATGGAGTTCATAGAAGAGATAGCCCTGTTGAACAGATTGCAACCAATTTGGAACAAGCAGAGAAATAACTGTAAGAGAAACTGGGTCATCAAATGTGCGAGAAGGAGCATCTACCACCATATTGTACTTACCCTTATTGTAAGTGATCGCATAGGCATAACCCATGAGTTGGATAACCCATTTCAGGTGTGCTGGGGAGGAGACCCATTGTTGCAGGAAATTTTCCAGAGTCTGGAGATCAATCTTGATGCATAAACAATTCCCTAATAGGTATGGTTGCCACTTTTGTACTGCATGCAAAATAGCCATCATTTCCTGCTGAGATGTAGATGCGGCTAAATTCGTACCGGAAAGGTCTCTTGAAGGAAACAAACCCATTGGTGCAGCAAGGACACCTGCATATCTATGCAAGGAAGTAGGGGAGACCGTTGATGGGTGCCTCTGAATGGAATGGAGTTGAGCGATGACACCATGTGAATTCTTCTTAAAGATCTTTTCCATGTGATGTGAACTGATGATGCGGAGAGACCCTTGTTGTAAGCCCTTAAATTTGTGTTGTTTCCCATAAGATGGGGCCAAATTTGCATAACCATTAAACGCCCAAAACCACATCACATCCACCTAGGGACAAGGAAAACATGTCAGATCGCAGGTTATAATCTTCCAGAAAGATACGCACATTGTGACACTTCCCCTTGCAAGGTAAGGTGCCCCATTGGCAACCATGACTTCAAAGTTGGAGCAAGGATGGACAAAACAATCAGCATGTTTGGCGATCTGAGGGTCAATGAAGTTATGAGTGCTACCAGAATCAATGAGTATTGTAAGAGGAAGCTTCTTGAAGTAACCCCTGACTCACATTGTTTGGTGGGTGGTGACGCCGGATAAAGCATGGAGAGATATCTCTGGTTGTTCATCTTGAGAGGAGGGCTCAATAGGCGGCTCCTGAATGTCGACCTGATCATCCATTGTATCTAGAGTTTCTTGACCAATTGTAGAGGTAGGCGGAGAATCCATATCCAAGAGATAGAGATTTTGTGGAACACATCTATGTCCCCGAGTGAATTTCTCATCAAAATTATAACAAATCCCTTTTTCTCTGTGTGCCTGCATCTTTGTTTCAGACAAATGCTTGATAGGAGTTGGTCGAGGAGCTGGCGGGATGGGAGGTCGTTGAGAACCCATATTTCAGAAGGGAACAAAAGTGGGTTTGGAGCGTTGTTGGGATGCAATCTTGTCTTCTGCCAACTTAGCCAATCCTAAGACTTCCATCATTGTGTTGGGACAAAACATTTTAACCTCTGACTAGATTCCATCCTTAATACCATTGATAAAACAACTCCTGTAGAATTCATTAGAAAATCCTTCTGTGTGATTGGCTAGTTTCTCAAATTATGTCTGATACTCTCTCACAATGCCAATTTGACGAAGTTTAGTGAGTGCTCCGGTGAAGTCATCAAAAGCACTAGGACCAAATCGTTGCAAAAGGAGTTGGCAAAAATCTGTCCATTTTGGCTCGTCATGATCCTTGATGTACCAACGGTACCATTGAAGGGCTTCATATTCCAAATGAAAGGATGTAGGTGGAACTTTTTGGACATCAAAATTATTATGCAGACTGAAATATTATTCTGCACGATAGATCCATCCAGTTGGATCAGTACCATTAAAGCAAGGAAATTCAAGCTTCAGACCACGAAAATTGTTGGAAGAAGAGAACCCATTGGCTGTCGAAGATTCACACTATTAGTTATTGTTCATGGCTGAATGCTGAAGATGGAGGTTGAGAAATGTTTCATCCAGATCTTGGAGTTTGGTTTGAATGGCTGCAAGTGCTTCCTCCATGGTTGTTGCTCCTGCGTCGGTGACAACCATAACCATGAGTTTTTTTCTTTTTTTTGGGGGGGGATGGATAGAAAAACACAAACAAAAGCTTATTTAGTAAAGGGAAATTTGGATTTGGGAAAAACTCGGAGGGGTAATTAGGGTTTGACTAGGTTTTGGACACTTTCTGATTGACAGGGAAGCAAAAAATGGGGATTTCAGAAGCGGGGTGAAAGAATGAGAAAATTTGGCGGAGAGGGACAAAGAAGAAGGATTAGGAAAGAAACTCTGTGGTAAAATTTGAAGGTGATTGGATGAAATCCGAAGAAGTTATGGCAAACCCTACAAATAGAAAAATGTGGGATTTTGGGCTTTGGGAAGTGGAATTTAGGATAGGGTCCTCAAGAAGGAAATATGCAGAATGAGATTACCGAGGTGTCAGGGAAGTTTCAAAGGAAACGGAGTGAAAACAAGAGAGATATGGCCAAAAAACAGAATTTTATACTTATTTTTTTAGGAATGGATCTGCAACGGCCCAGAAGGGATTTGAAACAGATAGATCTGCAATGGTGCATAAGTGATCGAAAACAGAGGGATCTGAAACGGCGCCGACTGGATCGAAATGGCTGGATCTGAAATGGCACCAAATGGATCGAAAACGGTTGGATCTGAAACAGATCTTAAACAACTGGATCTGGAATGGCTTTCAGAATGAACCTGAAATGGCACGACAGTGATTGGCAACAGTTCAGCTGAAAATAGATATGGACCCCAGGTATGTGCGGCTTCCTAACAGTTCAGGGGTTTCACTCGGCCACCAATGTTGTCTAACGGCTTGCGTATTGGAGCAGTACCCCTCACTCCATGGCTCAAGTAAAACTGATAACCGCTTTGCCACAAATGAAAGCTCTTCGTTTACCTCACGAGTGGGAACTAGTCAATCAGGTAGGGATCGTTGCCCGTTTCGCTAGCAGGTCCTCTCAATGGGCCAGCTACTTTGGGGTTCCTATGGTACTCCTCACAATTAGTTTTAGGGCTTATGCCCAAGTACTTCCCACAGTTAAGCGGATAGGGATTATTCCCAGATCTGAAGCTACAATAGATGCGAAAAAAAAATTGGCAGAAATTTCACCCAGTGAGCCTAAGAAAGTGCTCTGATACCAGATGTGAAGAACCTGCAATAATTAATTAATGAAAACACACGAGATAGCAGAAATAACAAAAATCAGAATCACTTTTATATTGATCGCAAACCACTTCGAGAGGGCAACCTCCTTTGAGCAAGCTCAATACAAATAACTTCACGGTACCTTCATTGGTCTCAACACAAACTTATATACTAAGTCTAGGTGCCAATACCATGGGTCAATACCATGTTTCAATACAAACCATGGGCCAATACAAAATATGGATCAACAATTACTACGGGACGACTTACAAAGCATATGCATCCAACAACAATAATACAAACTATGGATCAACAAATACTACGGGACAACTTACAAAGCATATGTGTCCAACAACAATATACTAACAAAGTAAATAGAAGGGTTGACATGGGTTCCTAATAGCAAGTTTGAGGAACACCACAAATGAAATGTCGTTACATGGTCCCCTGGGTCATTACCAGTTTTTCCTTGAAACTTTGGAATGTCTGAAGGAAGTTTGGTTGGGACCAGAGGCCAAGCAAGATTATGTCGCATTGGGTCATTCATTAATTTTGAAATATCTGGCAGGTTCAAAGTTTCTAGAAAAGGTAAGCGGGGATGTGCGGATGGCATTTTATTTTGATGAATATGGTAAGGAAAAGTGCCAAAACACTGACTTCCATAAGGTTGGTTAGGGTTTCCCGCATCCATAGTTTGCAGTGAAAAAGTGTTCCGAAAATTGCTCCAGCCTAAGATAGTTGATTACTTCCTTGAGTCCTAGTCCATTGCGGTTGAGTGTATGTGCTTCCAAATGGAGTATGTGTAAAAGCATTACTACCTCCTCCACCAAAAAGTGAAAAAGGAATAGCACTGACAAGTACATTGGAAGTTTGGACATTTCTAGAATGTACATTAAATCCTGTGAAGGGATTAAAACGTGAAAGTTGTGCAACAGAAGAGGTAGGCATAGATCCAAATGGTGTAGAAGGAGCAATATGTCCTCCATGCCAAGGAAACCTTGATTGAAAGGAGATGAGTTGGGATTAACTTGGAACTGTTGGATAAAAGGAGAAGATGCATATGGTACCATAGGTATCCCTGAAAAAGGAATATTGGATGAACCAATAGTGGATCCAAAAGGAGTAGATGTCAATGTAAACTGAGTATCAGATGTCCCTGAAGATCCAACATTGAAACTAAAAGAAGTGCTCAAAGAAGAAGACATCTGCAATGAACTTGGTACCAGGTCATTAATGTGTGGAGGAGAAAAACCTCCAGGTATAACGGCTGATGTGGGAGTATGTGGAACTCCCAATCCATGTCCTATATTATCCATAGTAAGTCTACGTGTGAATCTATAAACACTTAACTCAAGTGACCCTAAATGACCAACTCTTTCTAATAATGGATCTTCTGGTCCAGTTAAAGGAGGGTTGAAATGTCTTGCAAATTCTTAAGTTGGAAAATATTCAACCTCTATAGTGTATCGGACCAAAGGATATTGAGAAATAAGTTGTGGTTATCTAGGAGTTTCAGTTGTACCAACTAGTTCAAAAGAACCTCTTAAATCAGTTCTATGTCGCTGAGGTGACGGTGGAGGCTACACAGTGAGTGGAGGAAGGTATCTCAACCTTCTATACCTACGAGGATGTTGGTCCTCCACACTTGAAACAAAAATATTCTAATTGTTAGACCTAGGGGCTGCTAGAACAACAGTTAAACAAACAACACACCACTATAAAAATTTCCTAAGTGATCAAGACCAAGCAAAAAGATAATCCCCCAAAGGGAAGTCTGGGATGATTAAGGCCCATAACAAGCTAGTGGAGTAATGAAATACAGTTACCTGGGGCCCACAATACATATTCTTTGGGTGCAAGCATTTGACTCACCAACCACACTCCCAAATAACTGCAAGTGATCCACCCAGTAGTTGGAATTATTGTCGGATGCCATACCATGCACCACTGTTGGAATAGAACGACTTGCAGACAACAGAACCTGAATACATCCATCCAAATGTTCAAGAGCCTCTTCCTTGCAACACCATTGTGGGATGACACGTACACCATACAAGGACGAACAAAATTCCCTTGTTTCAGGTGACCAAATATGGATAGATCCCAACACAAGGAAAATGGTACCCTGCTACTAAACTAACCGATAAGTTTGCTCATATGTACAAGCAAACAATGGGGACCATTTTTTCTTAATGAAGGAGGTATGATCCACCTATAATTTAGAATTATTGTCAGATTCCAACATCGACTTTGATAAGTTCAGAAACATCGACTTCGACAAGTTTAGCAACATCGACTTCGACAAGTTCAGAAACTTCAACTTTGACAAGTTCAACAAGTTCGACTTCGACATGCATCGTTGACACTTCCACCTAACGAGCTTCGATAGATTGTCTCTATGCCTTCCAGTCGACTATAACGGTTGAAATTATGTAACCATTCTAACTTCTCTTGTAATTGAATGTAACGGGCATACACCCAAGCGTTCTCAACACTCTATATAAGCATGTAAAATATTGTAATATACAGAGAAAAAGTAATAGAGAAGATTCAAGATCAGTTCTCATTCCTTCATATTGTTTGTGTGTGTATGTTTATGTGCGTAGTGTATTCCTTATTTGCTTATTCTTATGGTTCTGCTATAACAATACCGATTCATTTTGTCAAACTGTTGTCCCTATCGTGCACCTGGGCGTGTACGGATCATTGGTATCAGATCTTAGCTTTGTTCATGCTTAAGCTGTGTGTAGACACTTCCATCAAAGTTACCTGACTTATGCCTGTTCAAACACGCTCTCAAACTCAACAATCCAAGCATGCACTACCTTCAAAGATGGCAAGAGAAGCAAAAAATTGACATGCAATTGACGAGAAGGAGCAACTCATAAAGCAAGCCCTGTCTCGACAACGAACTGAAATGTTTGCCCAGTTCAATGATATTCTCACGCGATTTGATTCGACATCAAGAGGAATTCTGACAAGATCTAATTCCGACAAAATCAGTCCATTGAAGGTGCAAATGAATTTGGACATACTGAATATAGAAGGCAAGATTGACTTGGAATTTGTCGACTATTGGGTACAACAATTGGAATCCTATTACTCTGTGAATCAACTCTCAGAAACTGAAAAGATCACCATTGCATCCTTAAAGAGGTCAACATCTGTGCACTACTGGTGGAAGAACCCATTGACAAAGATGGAGAAAAGTGGAGATCCTGTAGATACATGGGAGAAATTTGTTGAATACGTATGAAAGGAGTTCTACCCTCCCAAGTACCTTGAACAACAATATAAGAAGTGGCAACAGCTAAGGAAATGGAAAACCAGTCCGTACATAGTTACACCGACGAGTTCTATTAACTAATGGCTAGACTTGGCGTTCAAGAAGAAAAGAAATTGCTTGTCTTGAAGTATGTCAACATATTGTGCCTGTACATTCAATAGGAGATGGAGATTCTAACTGTCAATACACTCGTGGATGCATTCCACTATGCCAGTAAGCTTGAATCCAAACAGAAAGGAAAAGCACTCTTCATAATTAAGTTGACATCAAGACAAACACCCGACAAGAAGGCACCAGCTGACTTCAACAAGTCAAGACCTACTAAACCAACTCCACCAAAGCAATATCATGGAAAAAAGCATTCTCAGAAAGAAAAAAGGGAACGTAGAAAACAAACCCCTACCGAGAAATGTTCTGATTACCACAATTCATCATGGCATGATATGTTTGAATGCAAAACTCGGAAGACATTTTTGGAAAAGTGTCGGCATCTGACTTGTTCGACAAAACTTTGATAGATCTGACCCATAAGAAACAACCCTTTTGATATCAACATCGACCACTCCAATAGACTCGACTATCGTCGACGAGGAGGAATGAGAGAGCCTATTCCATACATAGATATGGGTTCAAAAGCATCCATTGCATCTGATTGTGGATAATGGTATCCAGAAGAACTTTGTTTCTGAAGGTCTTGTGAAGAAACTAGGTCTTGTTACCACCCCACATACTCAGCCTTACAACATCAATTGGATGAAGGATGGACAGGAACTAAGGATCACTCGACAATGCAAACTCACCTAATTCATTAAGGATTTTGAAGATGAAGTACGCTGCGACATGGAACGACTCTCCGTAGTCGATGCCTTGTTTGGGAAACCTTATCTTCTATGGGATCGACATGGAATTTACTAGTCACGACCTCAGAAGGTGATTGTCATAATTCAAGACCAATGGTACAGCATACCAGAGCAATGACCTACACCAACGGTTGCACAGATATATGCTAAACAGATGAAGAAGCTCATCAACCATGCTCATAAGTTTGCATTAATCATGATTAAGCCTCAACATTCCAGGAATACTGTAGCAACCAGTCGATTCACCGACCAGTGTAGCTCTCGACAGAAGCAGTAGATCGACAGTATTCTTGATGAGTACTAGAACCTATTACAAGATCTGGATGGAATACCTATACATTTCCAGGTAAAACAATTTATTTAAATTGCTCCTCCTTCTTCATTACCTAATGCATCTATTTACAGAAGATCCATTCTCGAAAATGAAGAGATTCGCAGAGAAATCCAATATTTGATCGACAAAGGTTATATCCGACCCCGCTCCTCTCCTTGTGGAAGTCTAGTCGTCCTCGTTCCAAAGAAATACGAGACTTAGCACATGTGCATCGACTACCGGGACCTCAACAAAATTTTGGTAAAGAATTGATATCCTCCACCACAGATAGACAAGCTCATCTACAGTTTGAGAGGTGTTAAATTCTTTACTAAGATCGACCTCAAGTCAAGATATCATCAGATTCCAATTGAGCCCACAGATGTATGGAAAACTACTTTCAAGACCAAGGAAGGATTGTTTCAATGGTTAGTCATGACTTTCGACTTAATCAATGCACCTGCGACCGTCATGTGGTATATGGATAAGATTCTTCACCCTTTCATCGACAAATGGGTAATTGTCTATCTCGACGATATATTGATTTTCAGTCAATCATGGGAAGAACATGTCGGACAACTTCGACAAGTCCTCGACACTCTCCAACAACATCAACTCTACTTGAACATGGACACATGTTCCTTTGGAATGAACAACATCAAATATTTGGGGCATGTAATTAACTCTACAGGAATTCACGTCGATCCAGAAAAAGTGAAAATCCTCAAATATTAGCCCATTCCTCAAAGCATTCATGAACTAATAATTTTTCTTGGTTTGGCGAATTTTTATCGATGATTCATACTCGGCTTCAGTCACATAGCCTGGCCTTTGAATCAGTTGACCAAGGGAAATGGAAAAACTGTCTTCAAATGGACATTGACACAACAAGAAGCTCTCGAACAGCTCAAACATAAGCTTTGTACTACACCAGTACTTGTGTTACCTGATTTGCATAAGCCCTTTGATATTGAGACAGACGCATCGGACTATGCCTTGGGAGCAGTGATCACTTGGTCTGGTCACCCAGTCGCTTTTCATTATGAAAATTTTAATGACACTGTTAGAAGATATTCCACGTATGAAAAAGAACTGTACGCCATTGTGAAATCTCTTAAGTAATGGAGACATTATATCCTTGGCAAGGAAACAGTCATTCTCACTAACCACAAGCCTTTACAGTTCACCCCGTCCCAGTTGAAGTTAAAAAAAACTCAACAACTCAAGTGGATAAATTACCTGCAACAATTTCAGTTGGTAATTAAGTATCAGAAAGGTAAAGCCAATGTCATCGCTGATTGCCTCAGTCCACCACCCATTACTCTCCTTCTTACAGTGATGAGTATGCAAGGTTATGACACCACCACTTGGCCTCAGTTGTATCAATATGAAAATGGATTTTCATTAGTCTATCAATAACTTCAGGCCGACAAGTCGTTGACCTCCGACTATTTCCTGAAACACACCTTGCTATGCAAGCTTGGACAACTTTGTGTACTGACAGGTGATCATCGACAGCAACTCATTTGGGATGTGCACTACATCAAGACTACAGGACACATTGGAGTAGCAAAGACCCTTTCTATTCTCCAATAGTATTTCTTTTGGCCTTCACTTAAAAATGACATCAACAAGTACATTTGATCATGCGTTGTTTGTGCCATTACTAAATTGCCTAATCGACGACAGGGATTGTACATACCTTTTCCAATTCCTAGTCGACCATGGGAATATATTTCTATGGACTACTTGACGGGATATCCTACTACCAAACATCAGCATGACGCAATCTTAGTAGTAGTTGACATATTTTCCAAGATGTCCATTCTCATTCCATGCAAGAATACTACGACAGAGCAACAAACCACTCATCTCTTCTTTGAATATGTCTGGAAACATTATGGGTTACCGACAACCATTATTTCCGATAGATATTCAAGATTTGTCAACATCTTTTGGAAGACTCTCTAGCAACAAATCGATACAAGAATTTCCTTGTCGAGAACTTTTCATCCTCAGACAGTCGGACAGATGGAAGTTGTGAATCGCTTGGTAGTACAACTGCTTCATATGTACAACCACAAGCATCAACGAACATGGGATGAAAGTCTTCCATATGTACATCACATCTACAATCGTGCTCAGTACAGCTCTACGGGAAAGAGTCCATTTGAGATCTATTATGGATTTCAACCCTCGGTGCCTATTGACTTGATTAGTTCCTCGACACTGTGGAATGATATCGACTATAACCGATGATAAGTTGACAAATCATTGAATTTTTTTGATCAAATCTGCGAAATCCAGAGACAAGAAGAGGAAATGTTGCAATGAGCTAATGTGAAAGCTAAGGCTCAACACAATAAGCATCGCATCCCTCATTCATTTCAAATTGGGTATTAGGTCCGGTTGCATCTCAAGAAGGAATGCTTCACTGGTCTATATAAGAAGCTAAAGCCTTTGCGATATGGTCCGTACAGTATTCTTGAGCAGATTGGAGAAAATGATTTCCAACTCGACATTCCTTCATGCCTGGGTCTGCATCCAGTATTTAATGTGGATCTACTTCGACCATACCATGCACCACAGTTGGAATAGAACGACTTGCATATAACAAAACCAAAAGACATCCATCCAAATGTTCAGGAGCCTCTTCCTTGTGACGCCATTGTGGGACGGCGAGTACGCCATACAAAGGACAAAACACAATTCCCTTATTTCAAGTTGCTAAATCCTGACAGATCTCAACACAAGGAAAATGGTTCTCTGCTACTAAACTGACTGAAAAGTTTCCTCATGTGTACGAGCAAACAATGGGGACCATTGTTTCTTAAGGAAGGAGTTATGGTCCACCCAGCAGTTGGAATTATTGTCGGATTCCAACATCGACTTCTATAAGTTCATCAACATCGACTTCGAAAAGTTCAACAGCTTCGACTTCGAAAAGTTCAACAACTTTGACTTCGACAAGTTCAACAACTTTGACATGCATCGTCGACACTTCCGACTGACGAACTTCGAAAAATTGTCTCTCTATCTTCCAGTCGACTGTAACGGTTGAACTTCTATAACCGTTCTAACTTCTCTTGTAACTGAACATAATGGCCAGGCACCCAAGTGTTCTCAACGCTCTATATAAGCATGTAAAATATTGTAATATACAGAGAATAAGTAATAGAGAAGAATCAAGATCAGATCGCATTCCTGCATACTGTCTATGTGTGTATGTTTATTTGTGTAGTGTATTCTTGCTTTGCTTATTCTTATGCTTCTTCCATAACAGTACCGATTCATTCAATCGAACTATTGTCCCCGTCGTGCACCTGGGCACGTACAGATCAGCAAGGGATTTCCTCCCATGTCTTTCCAAGGTACAATGGAAATATCATTCCACTGTCACCTGTGTAGAATCCTAGTGGTCAAGATACTAAGGCTACCATCAATGCAAAAAGAGTCTGGAGGGATAGTCGCAGGTGAAACCAACACGCATGGGCAGGGTAACTAACCCCGAAATCCAATAGCACACAAGGTACTAATGGATCCATGTATGTGTGTTAGTTCCGGTAGATGCTCGATTGAGAAGCAGGGGGGGTATCCCCAACTAATCAACCTCACACGACCTCATGCTTAACTCTGGTTTTAGTGGAGCTTCCCAGTGCACCTTTTGCAAAGGTGGATTAACCTAAATATAATCTTACTACAATTTTGAGTTTGAAATGGTTTTGGATAGTTTAAGATTATTTGATCCAAAACCCTAGCCTAATCTAGTTGATGTATGCATCCCCTAAAAAGAAAAGTTACTAAATAAATTTTAAATTAACTAATTCTTTTTAAGGTTTTTACTTAATCAAAAAGGGAGTGAAATGTGTGCAAGATGGTTCCAACTATTGAGCAAAGTGTATGAAATATAAATCCTTTTCACAATTTATTTTCCGCTTATCTTTCGAAACTAAAAGCTTGGAAAATAAACCGAAAATTAAAAATGTTTTTGTTTTTCAAGGAATTTAGCACAAACAACGAAAAACTAGAAAGGAATGCTCTTTCACAAAGGAAATACTTTCTCTTTAAGTTTTTTCTTTAAAGAAAGAAATGGAAAATAATCATAAATGAAACAAGAACATTATAAAAAATGCAAGTATAACTAACTATACCTAAATCTATCAAACCCTAAAACCTACTCTCAATAGAAATCTGAAGATAACAAACCCAAAAAAATTCTTCCAAAAAGAAAGAAGTAACTACGTTTGGTTAAAAAGACACTAAGTAGTCCACTGATACAAAGGAGAAAGCATATAATCAAGGAAGATAACATAATTCTATTCCACAAACCAGCGATCATAAAAAAAAGGAAAAATTCCAAGCATTAACCAATCACAAAATGGATTTGAAAGACTCAAGTAAGTTGAAACAAGCAAACCAAAGAAAACCAAAACTAAACTCATGAAGAGCCAAGAAACACAGTGTAGACCTTCAGACAAGCATAAAAATTCAAAGAACTAAGAGAGAATAATTTCATCAACCAAGGACAAACTAAAAACTCAAACCGTAGCACTAAAACCAAAAAACTCAGGAAACTCAAGTAAGAAACTCGTGGGTACAGGGAAAAATACGCAACTGTAACTATGTACAAGTCGCGGGTATGCCTTGATAAAGTTCAAAAAACGAAATAAAACTCTGAAAAGATCAAGTCTGAGTGACTAAGAAAGGTAGATGCATCCTATAAATCTTCCAGAGACTAACAAAAACAATAAAACTGAAGAAAAACAACCAAGGTTTCCCAGACCCACAACAGGAACTCCCAAGTCGAGTCGCCAATGATCTTGTCCAGAATAGGATTCACCCTACTTCTATCATCAGTGGCTACAAAGTGAGTCTTTTCATTAGTTGTGTTCCTATTTACATGATGCAAAATCCTTCTTGTGGATGGTATTATGGGTAGTTAATAGGAATATCTTGTTAGAAGTATATTATATTGTTTAGACAAATTTGGTTGTTGTTTAGAAATGTTGTTTTTTCAATCAATATTGACTTGTTTTTTATTTCTTGTAACAACTTGCAATGAAGGAAGCTTGCAAATACGTTGATGATAAATCAGGTTTCAAGGTGAGTTCACGATTATAGTTTTGATGATGGCATGTAAAGTTAAGTGGTTTCATAAGAAATTCTTGTGGGTTATGATAGAAATTTCTCCTTCAGATGCAACACAGGTGCAAGTCTCCTTCTAATGCTAATGCAGGTGCAATTCAGATCATTGCTCAATATTACTAGTTTTTTTGGCTTGGTTTTGAGGTGAGTAGATAGATGCGATAGATGTGAATCACTATTTCAATACCAAACCTCCTTCTCCTCCACTTCTAGCGCTCCAACGGATACAACTGTTGATGCAATTGACGAAGGAGAAAGAGTGATTCGTGAATCTAGATGATCTTATCCACTTTATATCTCTAGCTTTGGAATCATTCGAGGTAAGTTGGATACTATGAATGTGATGTATTTAAATTGAGACTATGTTATATGGTTAATGCCTCTTTGAATATTTCTCATTAAAAGAAAAATACTTAGAAAAAAAAATCCAAAACCTGCGAGTGACCGCTATTTTCCTAGGACCTTGTCAGGCTCCTTGGAATTAAAGGAATTCATGGCAAGGCTTCTAACATGGTACGTATTATTGTCGCGCATGCAAGAGAATATTGTTTCCATTAATCTGAACCATACATAAAATTAAAAAAATCAGACCATAGTGAAAGCAATGTATAAACGAAATATTTTTATTTAAATTTTTTTTTAAATAAGATTTTTCTTAATATCTCTTAGCATAGATATTATTTTTGTTATTGACATTGGTTCTAAAAAATAAATATTGTGGCCACATTTAAATCTGATAATAGATTTATTGAAATGTAGACCAAGGTGTCATGATTTCAGTAAATTTATACATCAAAAGAGTGTAACATCCCCAAAAATTCACCAAAATTTAAAATTTTTAAGTAGCAATAAATGCTTGTGTCACTTAGCTAAAAGTGTTAACTTTAAGGCCGACTCCCTAAGTAGAAAACTCAATTCCCTCTTAGCTTCAGACTCTCTCCCAGGTATTGCCTACGCCTGAAATTTCCATGCTATAAACCATGCTCAGTTTGCTGACGATACCATTCTCCTTGGCAGTGCTTCTCCCCAAATTGCTGTTAGATTTAAAACTACTCTTGACCTTTTCCTCAAGACCTCCGGGGGCAAAACCAATGAAAACAAGTGCAATATATACACCTGGAATTGTCGGCCTGCCACTGTTAGACTCATTTCAGCCATTTTAAACTTTAAACCCTGCCATGACTGGTCTTCTTTTAAATACCTTGGCCTCCCATCTCTCTCAAAAATCCTACCTCCTCCGTATGGACTCCTATCCTTGAGAAATTCAAAACTAGAATAAATTCGTGGGGAACTCGTTGGTTGAATTTAGCTGGGAAAGTCACTTTGATAAAATCCGTCCTGTCTTCACTGGCTGTATTCACAGCAGCCATTATGTTGGCCCCCGTCTCTATCCAGAATGATTTTAGCACAGAGATAAGAAAGTTCCTGTGGCAAGCGGGAAAGACTCAAAATAAAAAATTACACTTGGTAAACTGGAAGATGATCAAAGAAAAGAAAAAGAGAGGAGGGCTTGGAATTCGTGAACCTGCCTTAGTAAGCAAAGCTATGGGTGCCAAGTTAGCATGGAGTATTGTTTCTGGAAAGAAAGAATGCTGGAAGGAAGTAATAAGGAGAAAATACTCAAGAAGCTCAAGATTAAGATGCCTCGAAAAACCAAATACCAAAAAAGGAACAGCAATATAGGGACTCATCTCCTCATCAGCGACTTTAATTACTGAAAATATCTATTGGATCCCTGGTAATGGGAAAAGAATAAATCTTTGGACCGACAGCATAAATGGAGATAAGCCGCTCGGTAAAATACGATGTCTAGACTCTATTCGAGAATGGCTGCAAAATATGGGCATCACAAAGCTAAAAGACTTCGTGAAATGGAAGGACATTGGAGAATGGAAGAGCTGGAAGCAGATGAGTCCCCCTGCTAATCTCAAAAGTGATTATAAAATCTTCCTCAATTTCCTGCATGGGAAAGCCCCAGTTAACATAAAAGGAAAAGATCTTCGGGGATGGGGGAAAGAAGGCTCATATACAGTCAAGGACGGCTATGAAAATATCACCCTCTCCAATTCTCCGACCCACAATCGATGGGGGAAAGTTTGGAACCAGGATGGCATCCCCAAAATAACTGTATTCTTCTGGCTTCTGGCTCACAACAAATTGTTAACAGCAGAAAACCTCAGAGCCAGGGGAATAGTAGGTCCCTCAAGGTGCACTTTGTGTAAACTTGCCGAGGAAAATTCCCACCACATTTTCTTGGAGTGTTCCTTTGCTAAGCAAGTATGGGCTCAAGTTTTGGGGAGTCAATGGAGACCATCCATTCTTCCTAAAACTCTTGAAGAAATTACTGACCACTGGGGACGCACCTTTCCTGGCAGATCCAAGAAGACAATGTTGAGAATTTGGAATCTAGTTCCAATGAACATCTGCTGGCAGGTCTGGTTAAATCGAAATAAAAGTATCTTCGAGGGTAGGAATGCTAATAGCTACAGAGCTGCCACCAAAGCCATTACATGATATCCAAGTCTCTATCCTCAAAAAGAGTCATCATCCCAGCTCAGGAACCTCTCTCTCTATCTGAATTCCAATGGAGTAGTGTCTTCATGAAGGCCAGCACCCTTTAGTCCAAAAAGGTTCATTCCTTCTCTAATTGGGAAATCAGGAAAGACCCAAACTCTTTCTCCAGGTAGTGGAAGGAGAAAAAATGTCACAGCATTTTCTTCGACGGGGCTTCAAAAGGGAATCCTAGGGTGGCAAGTGCAGGTGGGATACTCTTTGATCCCGGAGGAAATAAAGTCGCAGCCTTCTCTTGGGGTCTAGGTAGAAAGTCAAATAATGAGGCAGAATGGCTAGGTCTCATTTTCTCATTAGATTTGGCCTGCTCCTTCAGCATTGACAATCTCAGAATTTATGGAGACTCCAAACACGTTATTCAAATTATGAGAAGGGGTTCTGCTCCTCAAGGTTCAAAAGCCCACAGATACATGCAAAGAATTAAAGCCAATGTTCATCTCTCAAAGGCCTCTTTTTTTCACATTCGACGAGAGAACAACAGGCTTGCAGACTTAGAGGCTAATAAAGGAATCTTGTTAGAAACCAGGCACGTCAAGGACCTCAATGGTGCCATGGGGTTTCATTTCATTCCCTAAGTTAAATGTCAAGGGTCAATAATTTCATTGCAAAACATAAGGTAGGGTCCTTTGGTTTCTCAAGGGTCCTCCCCATCCCTCATTCAAACTTTGGTTATGTGCCTTCCCCTCCCTCCGTTTCTTCTACCACACGCCTCCCCAGCGATCCTCGCACTTGTCACATGGCTCCCTGCTATGATATCAGCTCCCACGAGCCATTAATAACTCCTCCATCCACTCCTTTCCCCTCTTTCACCGCGATGGCTCGCCCTCCTCATTTCTCCTATGCTTTGAGTCGGATCTCCCTCTGCGAATTAGACTCCCCTCCTTCCCGTTCCCTTCTGTTTCCATTGTTTAACTTTGGAACAATGCAAAGTGTTATGGCGGCCATAGCCACCCTGAGCCGCACTGTGGTGGACATTAAGCTCTCAGTTTGTAGCACATACGACGCCATCTGTAGCAGCGTGAAACAAAATGAGGAGATGGCCATGGATCTTAATCACACGGTCTCCCAGCTTTGTTGCCAGGATTCGCGGATAGATGACTTGGAGAAGAATTTGTTCGAGCTGATGGGAAAAGTGGACATGCTGCAGGAAGACATGGCAGTCCTTACAGGGAAAACTCAGGGAAGTTATGTGCAGGAAACCCCCACGGTCATTTAGGAGATCAACCAGGAAATGGTGGATGCAGCTTCTGCTCAGTTCAAGAATTATGGACAATTTTCAGCTTAGCTCAGGTTTCAAAATTTTGTATCTATTTTGCCAATGTATTTCTGCATTATACTCAACAAACAGTTTATCAGGGTTTATCCCAGCTCCATTTTGAACAGTTTTAGAAAGACAAAGTTCAGAGCTTGTAAAGCCATGCTGTTAGAAATCATAGTTACAATCTTCTCAGACATTTCCTCCTCTGTTAAAAATCTTTTTGAATGCATGTAATGAATAGCTTTGCACAGCTTTTATAAATACACCCTATTTCCCTGTTACTGTTAAAAAAATAAATAAAAAAAGTGTTAACTTTAATATGACTAAACATTAAAAAGCATACTTAACGATAAATACTCATAACATTTAACATTAGCAACTACGAGTTTTTAGATTACTTATGAATCGTATCAGAAGTCTTAACAGTGGTTAATTTAATATAGGATCTTAAAAAGTCGTAAGACATTTATTGTCAAGTCAATATCGGATGTTGAACTTCTTGTTTGTATGCAAAATGTCACAATTGTTCTATGTTATGCATTTTATTTTCTAGAGACTAAAAGATCGCTTTTATGTGATGAAGGGGTCCTAGAAGAGCCCCGGCGCTTACTTAGCTAATTACTAGCTAATGTTCTTGAAATTCTACCTACAATGGACAGGTAAGACAGAGAGAATCCAAGAGCAGTCTTCATGAGCGTTTTCAATTCATCTTACAACACTATAATAACTTTTTAAGTTATTATTCTGAATATGTAGAAGAATACCTACTCTACCAATTCTACTAAGGTATTTTGTTGACATTAAATGACTTCTTTCGTCATGTCATAACTACAGTTTGTATTGGACAAAGGTTTATGTAATTGAAACACATAATTTATATAACGCTGCTAAGGGAAAATTAGTATAGTTCTATACTACATAATCTCTTCCAAACGATGGAGAGGATAATATATTATTTCCCACTTTACAAGTAATAGTTGCAATACTTATGTGATTGTATATTTATATAGTCCATATAAACTATATGATACCCTTATGATACCAATACATACTCTTTATGCAAAGCTCTTATGTGGAATAATGATATGTATCATGTCTAAATGTATACACTAAGGATTGGAACTACATGCACGAACCTATATAAATACTAAGTGCATAGGCCTTATGTTAAAATCATACATATTTATTTTACCTTGCACGAAACCATAGGTTGGAAATATTTCAATGACCAATCGCGTGATATTATGTGCATGGTCTAAAGTTGATACCATGATATCACCATCCTGAAGCAATACTAAGTATTGTGGCTATGGTAAAATATGCAATCGTAGACTATATGCACGATGCTATGGCATTAAGCCTAAATTATGAAACCATGTAATATTAGCCACCATAATAGTTTGATACCCTAAACTCTAGGCTTTACGAACCAGCAAGGAAGAAATTTATGGTAATTAATATTGTAGTGATTGTATGCGCTGGCAGGTTCTCCAACCAAATACTTCTATTAATGCCTTCATAATTGTTCTTGTAGTGGATTGTTTGCTGGCTGACTTTGTGGCCAACTTCACATATAACAAAGTATGGAGATCGCTGAGCTGTACATTGTTTTACAGAGTAGAGTCTTAGATGGATGTAAGAGTTGGCAAGTGAATACGATGTTGAAGTCTGTGGTGATTAATGCAAATTAATGAAGTTGGTGATCATATTTGGTGGAAGCCTAGGTGGCTGGATCTTCACCATCGATCTGCAAGTGTTCTCGGGTTTTGGGAATAAACCCTAAACTTCCCACTATACCACGTTACGATTATGCTTGTAACATTCATTTGGCAAGAGTGAGTGGGGAAGGAGGCCGACAGGCTCTCCGATTCTCCAGGGTTTGAAAGTTCCTTATGTTTCTTGCTATTGTCAAGGTTCGATAGTGTGACCTCCCTGCAACTGGTTGTAGGATTGTTGTGATGAGAGTGTACAGTACAGGGTTAACACTATATTGTAATACGTTGAGGTTTTGATACTGTGTTCTATTTCTGATAGGAATTTCACCAGTATTTCAATGGTTGTAGTGTTTATATGTTCTGGTTTTCTAGAAGAGTAGCAATGGGAACCTGACTCGTAAACCCTGAGTGTTTGAAGGTAGTGAGGGTTCGGTGGTTCTTTGTCAATGCCCAACGAACAGCGTTGTGCACTTCTGGAGATTCGAACAGTGCATTAAGCACATACTGTAGGCGACACGAACACCTGTGCCTTAAAAATAATAACACTTGGGTAATGTTTCAAGTTCTACGAATTCATTTTTACAGTGATTTACAACTATCATTTTGTTTTAAGCTTTTATGCTTCAAGCTTTGACCCTCAGTTATATTAATGTTGGAAGGTAATACTTGTCGAGAGTGGTAATGTTGCTGGTCTTCGAGGGAGAAGGGTTCTTGATAATCGGTAAGCCTCGGTGGTACCTTCTTGGCTCTTCTCGCTGAAAATCAGATGTAGAGGAGAAAATGTGTGAAGGTTTTAAGGCAGTATTTGCCAGTTTGTAAACCCTTAGAAATTTCGGTTTGGAAAATAAATCTCAGTCGATACTTTTTGTTGATAATGTTGCACATGAATGATGCTGAAGAAAAGTTTTGACTGGGAGAGTTTCCCTCCCGATCCTCATGGCTCTCATTGGATTCACAACGATTTACTTTTATTTCTACTATTTGTGTAATCCTATAACTTAATGGTTTTAAACGTTTCCAAGTAGATTCGCAAGACATGGTTTACTGTTTTGCTAATGTATGAGGTTAGGGCATGGCCCGATAATAATGATGTAATGTTTTTGTTTTTACAAAGTAAACAAATGGAAACAACCGTGAGTATAGGTGCTCAAACCCTGCTACATTTTACTGCGTTTTTCATGTTTATGGTTTAGAGTTTTTGTTGAGGGTCAAAACCCCAATCCTGTCCTAAGATACAGTAATGTTTAAAGAATATTTTAAGGATGTGTTTACTTCCTATGTTATGTTATGAGAGTGTCGAACCTGTGGATTTCCTCTCGGGCATCTTCGGCGATGTTAAGTTAAGAAAACTCAATACGGGTTTTGATAATTACTCTGTACAGTGTCTAATAATATTAATCGGTGAATCAATCGTTTGGCTTTAAGCCTGGATTATCCTAAGTCGTAATATGAACTCTGATGATGATAATACCTGTGTAGTATATTGTATTGGTAAGCAGTGATAATACTACTAGTTTTGTAATACGTTTCTCATATGTATGAGCGCTATTTATATGTTTGAAATAAAGACTTGGTTTTGATCTCAAAAGATTACTTAAGCATTGTTGATATTTATTTATATAATCAATGTTTAGTCTATATTTGTTTAATTATCATATATAAATAATGCATGAATTCATCAATGATTATACAGTAAGTATAAACAACTCTTGTATAAGTAATTTGATTTTAAAATGACTAAGTTTGTTATTGTTTAAACATTCAATAGAAATAATAAACGAGTGATAGTCAGGTGTGCATAAGAATTAAATGAATACTATTTGCAACCCTAAATAGATTCTATGCATGGAAAATAAAGCAATAGTACAGTACTTAAATTTTATGAAAATTATTTATGGAATATATCATTCTGATTTCATTCATAGAATAGCATCATTTGAATATACTCTAATCTTATCTTCTGTGTACTAGAGTGCGGCATTTAAACCATGTGTGGAAAAATGCAGGGAATGATTTTATCTCAATAATTCATCTACAATTTTAACATAGGCCGCTATAAAGACCTTCAGCAAAGATAAATTGCAAACTAAATAATTGTTAACAGACCAAACTATTTAAGAAAATGTAGGAAGCTGACAGCATAATAACATCAGAACTGTAATAACAAGTTTGACTGAAGTAAAATAAGATAACACAAAATTGAACCTGGAATCTGTAGAAGAAGAAACAAACAACCAAAGGATCCCATTCCACCCAACCAACTCCTGAAGACAGCCAAGCTACTTGCCTTAGTACCCCCGAGCCTGTTCACTAAACCACTAGGACGAAGATGTTGTGTGGAATAATGGAATAAATTCCCTTGCAACTCAGTAGTAGTACAAAGCAGTAGCACTTCCTACCTTTAGCAATATTGAACTCAGCAATGTGGCTGCACTAGTTCAGAATGCAGTCTTAGTTCACTCAATCACTTCTAACTTTCCCCTCATCAAATCTCTCGTGTTCAGAAATTTTCACAAGGTAAGAATAGAAAAGCCTCCTGCTGAATTTGATGGATAGATAAGTAGCATGCCTAGGTCTTTTGGTCAGTTTATTTCAGTAAATGAGCCACCTACTCAGTTCCACTTTCTTGGGGAACATGACCATAAGATAGGGAAGTTGCCCCGTGCAACAGTTAGAAGTGAGTTGAGGATGCTTCCAAGTGTCAGTTTGCTCTCCACCACAGTCCATTCCCCCTAGTGGGTCAGTGAACACTCATTCAAAAGACTCCTTTGGATATTTGTCTCCACTTTTATTTATTAATAATAAAATATTCAAAGTAATTTATTACAGTCATCCATGACCCCACTTGGTCAATAGTCATAAAACTTTACAATAAAAATAAAACATAATTTTTTTGTCAATAACATAAAATGTCTAGAACTCGGGTATGTGACAGGAAGGAACACCCCTATTATAATTATTTTAGTTGCATGACTATGTGTGGCTTCTCTTCCTTAACAGGTATTGACAAAGTTGTCTATTTTGAAACTCGCCACCACTTACAAACTTAGACCCTTCATCTTTGGGACAATTAGAGTCTCAAGTCTCATGCTATATTAGACAAATGGATAAATGGCATGATTATTAGGACATCTAGAATTCTATTAGACAAATTCCATGATGAATGGGTTGGTCATATGACCCATGCGATTTTTTATGACATTAAATGTCATATGGTTGATATAACATTTCATTAATAGTTGTTTCTATATGTTTTTCTTTTGTTTTTTATAACTTGTTAATTATTTTGCACAGCAGCGAAAATTAGTCAACACTATGTACTGCATAGTACTAAATAGCAAAAAGGGAAAATTAGTCAATTCTATGTACTGCACCAATAGCAAAAATAGATAATGTAATTTGGAAAAAAAATTAAAATATTTTAATTTTTTTTAAAATCATTTTAATACCCAAAAATTTTAAAACTTTAGTTCACATTAAGTTAAAAATATGGAATCAACAAAGTGTAGGTTGGATGGTTGGGAGGTTAGGTTGTGATCCTCCCTGACCAAGTTCAAATATATCTCTAGATATAATGGGAGGTAGGTGCAGGTCGGATCATTTTTTATCCTGGAGGAAAAATAGTCAACTCCGTTGCTTGGGGATCGGGGAAAAAATCCAACAATGAAGCAGAATGGTCAGCCCTTCTTCACGTCATGTAAATTGCGTCAAATTTAGATAGTGTCAATCTAATGGTTTTTGGAGACTCCATACAAGTCATCAAAAAGATGAGAAATGGATATGTAAAAGGTCCCCCCGATGTAAAAGAATATACAAAAGAATTGTCCTCCTAAACAATTCACCTGAGGTATCCTTCCTCCATGTCCTAAGAGAAAACAATAAACATGCTGATGTGTTAGCAAATCAAGGTGTCAACCTTTCCCTTGGAATGGTGCAATATGGAAATGGAAATCAAAGGATCAAGTTCATTCCCTAAGCTACTTGGTTACATTAGTCCCATTAATTTTGAAATGTCCCATTGGTGTCATATGAATAGTGAGCTGTCTTCAGTTCTACTTCGTGGGGAGACGGGTGGGCATGGCCAACCCCTCGCTTGTCCTTTCATTGGTAGATTATTTGAAGACACATTAATTGCGAGTCTTGTGGCAGACGTCTGCTTCCCTGAGAGGTTAAGTTCAACCAAGATGTCAAGAATTTCTCCCTTTCTCACGAGCGTAGAATCCAGGGTTTCTAAGGAATGCTTGTCGCAGCGGCTCTAGGATAAATTAGAAGGCATTTCTCTCATCATTCCAGCTAGTGAGGAAGGTAGAGTTACAAAGGACAGTCCGACGCAGAAGTTTCATGAGCATTTGGAAGCCCTTCCTCTTTTGTACCGGCTTTCTGGTGATTCTGCTTATATCCAACATTCCTTCCTTGGTGTTATGATGGGTTTAGCAGAAGGAATGACCTTCCTGAAGGCCAGTGTAGAGGAATTCAAACTCCATCTTCGCAAGGTCTACAAAGCAGTCTGTGTTGGCATCAAGGCTAACAGAGAATCCGTTGAGGATTTGAGATACATCTCACATTAGCTCACTTGCCAAGATTATCGCATTAATGATTTGGAGAGGAATCTGATTGAATTGATGGGTACTATGGATACCATTAAAGAGGAAATTTTGAATATGGAAAATATGACCCAATGGAAAGATTGTCAAGAATCTCCAGCCGAAGATGTGTGACCAATGGAAGAAGCTTTTGTTCAGCAACCAATGTAAGGTCTGTAAGTCAATCAGGAACAATAGAGTTGGTCCTCCTCTATATGTCTGAATTGTTTTTGTATTTTTTTCAATTTCTAGTTTGTAAGGGTTTATCCCTCCTATGTTATGGTGAATTCTAGGAAGCAAATTAGAAATTTCTATAGATCCAGGCTAGTGCAATTTTTTATATCATGTTTACAGACAACATCTAAGCTCAGACTTAAGCTCAATTTTGTAATGAATGGTTGTGCACAGCCTTTTTTATAATATAATCCCCTTTTAAGTTTTTGTTAAAAAAAAATTTAAAAATATGGATACAAAAGAAAGTCAACTAAATAGGGTGCCCAACCGATCGCTATATTCCCCACGGAGCAGGGACTAACTAATAAAAGTGCCATATGTACTGTACCAATAGAAAAAATAGATAATGTAATTTGGAAAAATTTTAAAAATATTTTAATTTAAAAAAAATCATTTTAATACCCAACAAATTTAAAACTTTAGTTCATATTAAGTTAAAAATATGGAAACAAAATAAAGTCAACTGAATAAAGTGACCAACCGATCGTGATATTCCCTACGGAGCAGAGACTAACCAATAAAAATGCCATATCAATTTCCAACGAGTTTCTAAAATAATTAAAAGAGGGAAAGATGTTCTATAATATTAATGAAGAAAATGATGCATATAAAAGAGGGAAAGATGTTTTATAATATTAATGAAGAAGATGCATGTTTTCATAGTAGTGGAAGAATTTTTTTAATTCTAAATAATTTTGATTATTGACTTTAGTAAGAAAGAAGAGTCAACACATGGAAAAGATGACTCTATAAACTTTCTCCCACGCATAGCATACCTTGACCATGCTCTATAGGGAGGGGTGATCCAAATGATATGCTGCAATAGATAATGCCAGCGAGAAGCTAATCAAAATGGAGAATATTCATAGAAGAAAAATGTATATGGAAAAAGCCTCTCGGGAAAATGCCAAAGGAGAGTTGTTTGTCATCATTGATTACCCTTTGGGATTTGTGTCTTCAAGGATAATGTCTTTTGGATTCTCCACCTTATTATGTCCTCGAAGGGGATCATATATGTTTCATTGAGTCCTTATTATTTATCCACTAGGTCTATAAATTTTTCATCCAGTTTATAGTTTCTCTATAGTTTAAAATATATTTTATTTAACAAAAGTTTAAAAAATGATTTTTTTGAATTGTTATTGGTTGCAGGTTGTGATGTCATCCTCATTTTTCCCTCTCGAGGAAGGGGCGGTGAGATGACATCACCTAGGCAGAGGTTTTCAGACTTTCCTGCTATTGTCAATCATTTAATGGGAGTCTTTTCCTTATGTCATTGCATGGATAAACTTATGGTGGTGATTAATGGAGTAGCTTGTTATGTTTACATGGTATATTTTTGCGAGAGATAAAGTTATAGTTAGGATTTCCAATTACATTATTATGTCCCCGAAGGGGATCATATATGTATTAAGCATAATTTTAAAAAGTTATTTTTTTTAATTTTGATTGCCCAGATAGATGACATCGTCCCCCGTTTTTCCTTTCTTGGACTACTCACCTGCATTGCATTGACATAATTGCACATTAATGGTTTCTCTTCCTTGGGGTCTCAACCACTATTACGGATTACAGAGCGAATGTTTTCGATCATAAATACATCCATTGGAGAGTAGTTTCTGAGTGTTCCTTGGACGCACAGGTGGCCTGTAGTTGACAGTCGGGCACTGATGATCGTTGCGTTGGCGGCACTGAGCTTCAAATTCTTGAAGGGCGGAATCTCTTGAATCTCACTATACACAATATTTCACTGTGCTCTGGATGGACTAAAATGCCAGAAAATGGTTCACAACAGCCTCAGATCTAGATTTATTTGCACGCATTTTGAATATTTTGGGGCATATTGGATTAGAAACCTGAAAGGTATCAGGGATTGATCGGATACTTGTCAAGGTCTTATTTTTGGATTAGCGTGGAGAGTAATTTGACATAATTTCATGAGATCTGCGGTGGATTGCATTGTGAAGTGGTCAAATTGAGCAGGGAGGGTTTGGATTCGGTGCCAAACTGGGGGTGGAAGGAGGTGTAGGGCGCTTCATGCGCTTCAACGAAGTGTATTCTCCTTCGCACCAGATGGCGACGGATATCGATCTCAACCCTGATTTGAGCGTCATCGATGACCAGCTCAGGGTCATTTGCATGCTCTCACGTAAGTAAGTAAATTGTTGAAATTATTTTATGTTTCTCTGGAAATGGAATGACTCTACGAGATTCGAGCCTACAAACACAGATTAGCATTTTTCACGCGCTAAAGTCAAGAAACCTCATTTTTTCACGTAGTCTAGTTTTAGAATGTCGGAACCTTGTTATCATGGTCTTCCATTGCTCGCCTAGGTTTAGCGGCCTGCAAATTTAAATCATATAAGACCATATATCATTAATAACGCAGGAAACGAATTTCTGTCCATTTTATAGAAATTCCTTTTTTGGAATTTATTGTTATTATCCTATGTGCCAATGGTATGCATTATTAAAGTTGTTACTCGTTTCCAGGTGCTCATGATAGAAGATTATTGACTTACAATGATTTGATTTAATTTAGATATTGATATTCACTTGTAGCAGAAAATAGGCTATAGGACTGGAAACAAGTACATGAATATAGAAAGCAAAGGTAGTTCCCAATGCATCTCCAACAAAATAGAAACAACAAAGAAAAGTTGAAAATCATGAGGCATATGCCACATCTTTTCTACAACGGAGAGATTCATTTCAATTAACTTGCAGTTGTTCATCTGCAAGAATGGTCATGGCATTCATTAGGGAGCTTGCATTCCTAGTCCTTGGATTCGTACTAGTCCTTTCACTTTGTAAAATCCAAGTATTAGCAAAAGCAGCATGCCGGCCTTACTCCACTCATGGCACTACTTATCCTCTGACTTCTCACCTCAATATCTATGTCGTGAAGTTTAATCAAGCCTTCAGTGTTCTATGGGGTCCTCAGCACCAAGATGTCTCCAATGACGAATCTGGGACAACCATTTGGGTAGACAAGACCTCCTGTAACTATTCTTTTTTGTTACTCTTTTTTCGGATTAACTAGCATCGCCCCCATCATACTACAGGAGTCAATACTTCCTTCTATGTAATTCGTTGCTCTTTTTATAAATTTTTGCTTATTGTTGTTTAATATTGATGTTATTTCAATCTTTGTATTACAAATACTATTACAGTAGCTTAATTTGTGATTTGTGATCTGCCATTATCAGTTACAGTTATTCATCATTATTTATGCATTAGTTATAAGCTATCCATGCAACAGTCCATAAAATCAATCTAGATAGTACGTTTGTCTCATCCTCCTACACCTATAGTTTAGTAAAAACATACTTGTGAATCCACCCCAAATTCTAATATATAAATAGCTATAAGTGTAATGAAGTATACATTTGCTATATAAGTCACCATGGGGATTTTTGTTTTGTCATTTTGGAATTGTTTGCTTTAGTATTTTCTGGTTTTGGACACTCTCTATTGATGAGGTTATATGACTGTATCTTTTTCTGTATCTTAAAAAGATACAGGGTATTATGGCATGTACTTTTGTATTTTATTTGAATAAAATAAGTACGTTTTTTATCTTGGTGAAAAAAAATTATACATCTGCTACAAAAAAATAATAGAATTGCATAGGCTTGCTAATGTTCTTGCTGATTGCATTAATAGAATTTAGAGTCTAGAAAAGTGAAAACTTTAATGCCTGTGAATGTAAATGCTACCAGGTGAAGGGAAAAGGAACACCCCGCAATAAATAGGATTTAACTGCGCAGCAGCTCAATATCTTCGCAGAATCCTACTTTTACTGCGCAGGGTTAACTTCGCGGCAGTTAACTGCACGGTGAACTTCACAGGGATGCAAAGTTATCTTTGCCACAATACTTCACTTCGCTGACTTCACCAACACTTCGCAGCATGCTTAACCAAACTTTATCATAAAATATATTTCTTTAACTAAAATCATCTAACGCGAAGTTACTCCTTGTTAAATTTAGAACATTCACTGCGGTGAACTATTTGGAAATCTTGATTCCTTTTACTGCAGGTAAATGTAAACAACATTCACACAAGTAAAACTGGAGATGATGTGCAACTTGCAAAATACCAGCTCCTTAATACACGGAAATGAGTTTCACTGGGTTATTTTACATTCACAGAGTTTGGGTTCAAAACTTCACGGATCTTCACTTCTATATTTTCCTTCTTCACATCTCTCTCAAAGATTAAACTAACTGCTTCTATTTATAGAGTTTCCTATCAAACTGACTTAGGATCTCTCCATATGGAAGCTACAAGATTGCATTAAACAGTGTAATAAATTCTAACCTAAGGTTTCTTGACTTGCGAACTATTAACGCGATTACATTAATGAAAACATGACGTGCGCCGGATTGGTTGCGAACTAACTGACAGACTGACACTGCACACTGCGCGCTGACATAATCTTTACTGACAAGGTGATTGACAGAGTCGGTGCAGTAACTATGCAATCAGCTCATTTAATTAGATATTTCCAACACTCCCCCTTAATTATGAGCGGATGGGGATCATTAAACAAAATTAAAATATTACAAAATATTTCAGAGCTTAAAACATGCTCTGTTCATGACCAAGTTCACTGCGCAGAACTTGTCATTCCCAAACAAATTCGTAGAAATTGGAATGGGTCTTTTGTCAATGGTTTTGTAAATATGTCTCCAACTTGATCTTCAGACCTGCAAAATTCTAAAAAGATTTCTTTGTTGTTTATCAATTCTCTGATGAAGTGATACCTTGTGTCGATGTGCTTGGTTCTTTTGTGAAACACATGATTCTTTGACAATGCGATAGCCGAATTGTTCTCGCAGTAAATGACTGTAGGTTCTTGTTGATGCTGCGACAGATCACTTAACATCTTGCGCATCCAAACGGCTTGACATGCCGCGCTTGTGGCTGTAACATACTCTGCTTCTGGTGAAGACAAAGTTACTATGGGCTGTTTATTTGACGCCCATGATACAACACCTGTTCCTACATGAAATGTATTCTCAAATGTGCTTTTTCTGTCATCTATGTTGCCTCCATTGTCACTGTTAGTGTATCCAATGAGTTTCAAATTTTCTGAGGTGGAATACAGAATACCAAAGTCTCTTGTTCCACTTACATACCTCAGAATTCTTTTACCTGCTTGCCAATGAGATTCTTTTGGTGACTCCATGAATCTTGAGAATAAGCTGACTCAATACATGATGTCTAGCCTTGTTGCTGTAAGATACATAAGGCTTCCAACGAGCCTTTTAAGCAGTGTAGGATCTACATTGGATCCATCATCATCCTTGCTTAATTTCAAACCTGTTATCACTGGTGTTGGAGCTGTCTTGCAATTTAACATCTTAAACATGTTCAATACATCACTTGCATACTTTGACTGAGATATAAATATCCCATTTTCATACTGTTGAACTTCAATGCCCACAAAGTACTTCATAAGCCCCAAATTGGTCATTTCAAATTCACTTTCCATGACTGTTCTATGCCAAAATCACCAATAAATATTAAATCATCTACATACATGCAGACAATTAGTTTATTACCTTGCTGGTTGATTTTTGTGTACTTCATTGGCTCACATTCACTACTGTGAAATCCATTCTGAATGAGGTATGAGTCAATCCGACTATACCAAGCTCTAGGAGCTTGCTTCAAACCATAGAGCACCTTCTTCAGTCTGTATACTCTGTGTCCTTGTCCTGGGACTTCATAGCCTTGTGGCTGCTCCACATATACTTCTTCTTCTAAATATCCATTTAGAAACGCGGACTTAACATCCATTTGATAGACAGGCCATTTCTTTTGTGCTGAGATGGCCAAAACTGTTCTGATAGTGTCCATGCATGCTACAGGTGCAAAAGTTTCATTGAAGTCTATGCCAGGTTGCTGAGTGAACCCTCTTGCTACCAATCTTTCCTTGTGCTTCTGCACATTTCCTTCAGCATTTTGCTTGGTCTTATAAATCCATTTCACACTTATCACATCCTTGTCTTCAGGAACATCAACTAGTTCCCATGTCTGATTCTTCTCAATGCATTCTATTTCTTCATCCATGGCTTGTGCCCAAACTTTATCTTCAACAGCTTCTTCATATGTTAGTGGATCATTAATTTGAGAAAATAATGCAAAACAAGAGAATGAATTAGGTGTACCAGCCTCATATATTTCACGCATACTTCTTGTCCTTGGCGGAGTTGCTGGTGTAGAACTGTGCGAACTACTTGATGGAGTTTGCTGTGCACTTGGTGTGCTTCTCGGAGTTGTTGCGACTTGTGTCGGAGTTGCTGCGACTTGTGTCGGAGTTGCGTGTGCCGAACCATGCTGCACAGTCCTTGGAGTAGGTAGTGCTGTGAAGTTCTGATTCATATGCGGAGTCTCAACCACATCTTCTGCGATGTCATCATGTTCAACATGTGACACGATTTTCACATTCTTCTCAACAGTTCCATCCCATGCTTCATGTTCCACAAACTGAACATCGCGGCTGATAATAAATTTCCTTGTGACAGGATTATACAACTTGTATGCTTTTGTGTCTTCAAAATATCCAATAAAGATGCATTTCTGTCCTTTATTGTCTAATTTTCTTCTCATCTCATCTGGTACATGTGCATATGCTACACAACCAAAAACGTTTAAATGCGAAACACTATGTTTCATACCTGTCCATGCTTCCTGCGGAACTTTGTTCTTCACGCTCTTCGTAGGACATCGATTCATGATGTAGACAGCAGTTGCCACTGCTTCATCCCAGTATTCATTTGACAGATGCATCGCTGCCAACATACTGCGTGCCATCTCCATGATGAGTCTGTTTTTCCTCTCCGCAATACCATTCTACTACAGTGTATACCGTGCAATGAATTGTTTCTGTATGCCATGATTCTTGCAAAAATTTAGAAAATCATTTGAGACATACTCACCACCTCTGTCTGTTCTTAATATCTTGATGCTGTAACCACTCTACTTCTCCATAAGTACCTTGAACTGCTGAAAACAGTCAAATGCATCAGATTTATGCTTTAGAAAATAGAACCAGGTTTTTCTTGTGAAATCGTCAATAAATGTGAGAAGATAAGTGCACCATCCCATGGATGGTGTTTGCATCGGTCCACAAATATCGAAGTGCACAATTTCAAGTGGTGTGCGATCTCTGTATGAATTTTCAACTGGAAAAGTCTCTCTATGCTGCTTTCCAAAGATATAGCCTTCACAAATTCTCTCTGGCTTTTCAATTAGTGGCAATCCTTTCACCATATCCTCCATGTGCAGTAGCTTCAACCCACCAAAGTTCAAATGTCCAAATCTGAAATGCCATAACTAGGATTCATCCTTCATTTATGTTTGAAACGCAGTTTGCTTTGCGCTGCCTTTTTCTTCCTCGTTGCTGCGAACTTTTGCTCCTTTGCTTTCTATCTTGAACACAGCTTCAGAATTTTTTTTCTGACTTTCATGAACAACATGAGTATTTTTACCTTTGATTATTGGTGTTATCCTCAAAGGAAACAAGCGATTGCTTGTCATCTGCACTTCGGCTATTAACTGATTGCTTGGGTATACATATTTGATCACACAACGCTTCCCTATCATATGAACTTTGTAACTTTTTTCCATCAACTGTCCAATGCTCATCAGATTATGCTTCAAACCTTGAACATAATACACATCAGGCATAAATTTATGCTCCCCCTGTTTTGTTAGAATATCTACAGTACCCTTACCCAAAACAGTGACTTGGATATTGTTTCCAAGTGTGACATCAGTTTGAACTGATTTGTCTAGACTAGAAAATAAACTTAAATTACTAGTCATATGATTGCTATAGCCTGAGTCTAAAGACCATATGTCATTTGGACTTTCGTGGACGGCATTCCATTCCAGCGATGATGCACATGCCAAGAAGCGTGAACTGTTCGCAGTGCTGTTGCTGCTTGATTGTGCTTCGCCTTGCTTTCCTTGGTCATACTGTTTCTTCCTGCATTCATATGCGAAGTGTCCATACCTATTACAGTAATGACATTGAATCTTTGATTTATCATACCTTTGTCCACTTGGCTGATTGGGGTTATGATCATGGCCTCTTCCTGCGACATGTGCAGGACTGCTGCTGCGACCTCCTCTAAATGAACTTCGTCCTCTGCCTCTAAAGTTTGATCTTCATCTGCCTCTACCGCAACTTACGGATGACTGTGCTGCGAACGCACCTTCCAGCGATGTGTCTGAACCGTTGATTCTATGTTCATGATTGAGTAATGAGGCTTGCAACTCATCAATAGTAAATATGGACAAATCTTTGTTTTCCTCTAGGGTCACAACTAAAGATTCAAATTTCTTTGGCAGAACTCTAAGAACTTTTTCAACAACTCTTTGGTCAGTTAGAATTTCTCCATGAGACTTTATTTGATTAACTAGACCAATTACACGAGTATAGAATGAGTCTACTGACTCTGTATTTTTCATTGACAGAGATTCAAACTCTCTTCTAAGAATTTGAAGTTTGGCAGTCTTTACCTTGTTGAAACCTTGATATGTTGTTTCCAGTGTGTTGCACGCTTCTTTTGTTGACTGCACTGTTGCTACTCTTGGGAGTATGGATTCATGTGTTGCTTGATGTATGTGGAATAGCACCTTTCCATCTTTCTTCCTTTGTTCCCTCAGAACATCCTTCTCAGCTTGTATGAGAATGTTGTATGCTGCTGCATCTGCTGGTTCTGCATAACCAGTCTGGATTATGTCCCATACATCTTGACCTCTAAACAAAGCCTTCATAGTTAGAGACCAATATTCATAATTTTTACCAGTAAATATTGGGGTTTGCAAATTACCCGAAGTGGAAGCCATCCTTAATCGCTTTTCCCTTATGAATTGAGTTCCTTCTTTCTATAAACTAGGCTCTGATACGAGATGAAGGGAAAAGGAACATCGCGCAGTAAATAGGATTTAACTGCGCAGTAGCTCAATATCTTCTTTTTCTTTAGATTTGGAACTTCGCACCTTCTAGCAGGAATCCCAAATTTCTCTTCGTGGAATCCTTCCTTCACTAAGAATTAACTTCGCAGTATTAGCTGGGTGGCAACTAACTTTTACTGCATAGGGTTAACTTCGCGGTACAACTTTTAACTTCGCGGCATTTAACTGCGCCAGTGATGCGAAGTTATCTTTGCCACAATAACTCACTTCACTGACTTCGCCAACACTTCGCGGCATGCTTAACCAAACTTTATCATAAAATATATTTCTTTAACTAAAATCATCTAACGCGAAGTTACTCCTTGTTAAATTTAGAACACTCACTGCGGTGAACTATTTGGAAATCTTGATTCCTTTTACTGTGGGTAAATGTAAACAACATTCACACAAGTAAAACTGGAGATGATGTGCGACTTGCAAAATACAACATTCTTGAGAATGAAACATAAAACATAAACTTATATATTTACCAAGGTAAACTGCGCAGCTCCTCAATACACAGAAATGAGTTTCACTACGTTCTTTTACATTCACAGAGCTTGGGCTCAAAACTTCTTCACTTCTATATTTTCCTTCTTCACATCTCTCTCAGAGATTAAACTAACTGCTTCTATTTATAGAGTTTCCTATCAAACCGACTTAGGATCGCTTCACATGGAAGCTACAAGATTGCATTAAACACTGTAATAAATTCTAACATAAGGTTTCTTACTTGCGAACTATTAATGCGGTTACATTAATGAAAACATGATGTGCACCGGATTGGCTGCGAACTTACTGACAGACTGAAACTGCGGGCTGCGCGTTGACACAATCTTTACTAACAAGGTGACTGAAAGACGCAGTAACTAAGCGATCAGCTCATTTAATTAGATATTTCCAACACGAGGATGCTAGTTGTATGATTGCTTCACAAGATCCATTTCGCTTAGTATGTTCATAGGGAGTCTTGGGGGAATTCAACGCAAGGGCTTGTTATCACACAACTTGTAGTTTCCCCTAGTGGTATCCCATCCGAGATGGTAGAGGAGACAGGCAACTAAAGAGGTGACCCAAGAGATGCCACGGTTCCCAATGCAAGGTAGGAGTCACGTCAACCGAGGCACTCTTCGCTTTAGGTCAAGGTAAAACAAGACCTAGGGGGAGACCCTATAACCAATCACAGTTGATTGGACCCAAACAAAGGTTTCTAAGGATAAGTAAATGAGGAGTTATGGAAACTAATGCAAGGCTAAGTGGACCTAGAAGTTGTGGTGGTTGAAGGTGGTTTGAGAGATTGTTAGTGTTTCAACCAATGTATGATTTAGGCCACATAATTGGGTATGATGACAAGGTGTAGTACCATATACTACACAAGTGGGTCCTACCTTTCTTGGGATGTGTGAAATAGTTTAAAGTAGACCCACAAGGTGAGTTTAATGGATGAATTTGGCACTAGATGACACGTAATGAAAAGATCTATTGATCTAAGTTAATTTTAGGAATACCCATGTACCAGATCTAGGGTTTGACACGATTCCCAAGGAGTGCGACTTGCTTTGAGGAGGACTAGTGCCTTGTTGGATGGGCTAATGGGGTCAAAAGGTATGTCAAAGTGTAGATCGGGACACCTAGGAGCCAAGTCAAGTGGGCTAATTGAGATTTAATGATTGGATTTTGCTAGATCTAGGTTTTCATGAAATGACCCTAAGTGGACCACAATCCCTTGAAACAAGGAATTCTACCCCCAAGGCAGATCGTCACAAAATGATATTCTAGACCTAGGTTTCAAGGTATGGCCATTCCAAATCCACAAGAATCTCAACCACCCACTTCCTCAAAGTGGGCAAACTCACCTTCCCAAGGGAGTGCGACTTGCTCAAGGAGGGTTAAAAGAGGGGTTAGGTGGACCAAATCAAGTCCAATGGCCACCAAACTGTAGATCCAAGTGGTTTGTGCCCCGATCTATGTAGATCCAAAGAATCAAGTCAATCCAGGGGTTAGATCTTACTAGATCTGAGTTTTAAAGTGCCCAATAATTCAAAAGGGGGTTTTAATCCCTTAAAATGTGGAATGATGCCCACAAGGTAGAAATCACAAAAGTAAGAATCTGGGGATAGGTTATCAAGTGTGTAGATTGCAAATCAAGTGGGATCTTACCTACCCATGTGCTAGATCTAACCAAACAAGCCTCTCTCTAGGAAGTGTGATTTGGGTTCAAGAGGGCTTTTTGCCGTGAAAAGTGTGTCAATTTTAGGCCAATCACCACCAAACTATAGATCCCACTAGGGGTGGATGCTATAGAGGTGGGTTCTTAATAAATCTTCAAAAGCAAGGCTAGATCTAAGTAGATCTAAGAAAAACCAAAAACAAGGGTTTTAATCAATTAGGGTTTTTATGATCTAGAAATTATGGATGATTCAAGGAAGAAGAAGATCATACCTCTTGGAACATACCTGGATGAAGAGATGAATGCTAGTTGAGACGAGGATTACTTTTGCCAAAGATCAAATGGAGAATTGTTGAAGCCCTCTTGCCAAATCGATTTTTCCAAGCCACATATGAATCCCTCTAACCTGTCAAAACCAAGGAGCAAAGCATCAATCAGTTTAACATGTTGAAGGTAGATACAAGCAAGAGAGAGATAAGCATAGAATAGTTGGCACAAAGACAAAAATACTCCCTGTTTAACCAAAACGTCTTCCTCCAAGCTTGAAGGGCAAGCCTCCCCACCAATTCGCACTTGTCCAAGAACGTCCTCTTAACCTGTAAAAAGATATGGCAAATATGCAAGATAGCTACAATAGATCCTCCAGTGCAATGGACAAAAGCATTTACAATCGAAACAACCAACATCCACTCCAATCCAAGCATGTACTCCAAAAGATAGAAATTTTATTCCAAGAGTCAAGAGCCAAAAATCTCTAGATGATTTTACAATGAGAGGTTCCCTCCTTAAATAGGATGGGGAGAGAGTACAATCCTAACCACTTTTTACATGAGTGGCTAAGATTAAAAGATCAAAAGATCTAATCAACGGCTAATAATAAATCATAACAATACATCACATGGATCACCCAATATAATGATGACGTCCTAACTAAATGGTACAATAAGAGGATGACGTCATCCACTGGAGGGGTAAAAGTACAAAAATCCACCTCATAGTGACTAGGACATGACAAAATAAGCACATGGTGGGGCTAGGAGGCATCAATCCTTACTAGCTCATCCTCAAGGAACAATAAAATAATAAAATATGTCCAAGATAACATAAATTATCAAATCTGTCCTCAAAATCTGTGACAGACGAGCAGTAAAAGACCTCATATGATCGATGTGGGCATACCCACATGGTGAAAACTGGCTGGAAGATAGTGGGATCACCCTGGAAGACCTCTATGAAAACCAAATGCCAAAACCTTGCCTCAATTTCCCAAATCTAATTCCTCAGTGACCACTTTATCCCATTTTTTAACTGCCTCGGTAACTGTGAGAGTGCCAAAACTGCCTCCTAGGGCATCTGCACTGTCAATCTGAGCCCACCAGGCTCTCCAGACGGGGGGGTAAATGGTAAAAACAAGTGGCTGGACCACCCCCTCCATCATCAGCGCCCTAGGTGAACTGGCCTCTCATGGCCCCTGCTGCTCAGGCTGGGAAATCTGCCCCAAATCTGGTCAACAAGTGTAAAACTGCATCAATCACTGTCAGAAGTGCCCGGAACTAAAAGATAAGTGTCTCATTGGATCTAGAAGACCCAAATCCACTAGGAATGTGTACTCATACACCATGGGTTGCCCTAATGGGCCAGCTGTAGGGTCCACCATATATGGACAAATGCATAATCTGTTGATCTGAAGTAATAAATAAATCTGTTGAACTGCATCAATCATCATCTGCATCATATGTCCATCATATGATATCATCATCAAGTATGTGGGACCATCAATCATCATCAATAGGCATCTATACATGGCCCACATCATCACAGATCCCAATAATACACAACCAAGGATAAATCACATCAGTAGACTAGGACATGCTTCTCTAATCATTCTCACAGCCAAGCTCAAAGTATAAGATCCATTCAGTGGCATTTAATCAAGTTAGCATATTTCTTTGTTATATAAAATTACTTGCACAATAGTTCATATGACAAACTCACCCATTGGACATGGTCAAACTGCTAGTGAAGGATGAAGGCTAGGAACAAGGTTGGGCCAAGGGGTTGACTTATCTAACTTAGCTCAAAAAAATACTTTGGACTGGGAGAAGGGGGAAGCTACAAACTCTGTGCTGGACAAAAGAACACGGGGGATGGCTGTGTCTCACAAATGGATAAGTTGTTTAGAAAGTGCTTATTCAACTTAAGCATCATGTCTACATCAAGTTGATCCAGGTTCATTAGGATCATTCAATTTCATTTCATGGCCTTTTTGGCCTACATAACCCTTCGGATCTCAGGTGTGCTGATAAGCACAACTAGTTGCAGCTTGCATCCAGGGTATGTTTTTCAAATACATATAAGGTCAGCAATTGTTTAGATATAGCTTTTAAGAACCATTGCTTTTTGGACCTTTCTTATACTCTTCGAAGAGTATTTTTTAGTTGTTCATCGCTCTTGCCCTTTTTTTAGTTTCCATGGGTGAATTTATAAGTTTCCATAAGTAGAACATGAGCTTTCAGTTTTAGTCAACAACATATCAAGTTACTAGGGGGAGTTCGAGCCAATGCCAAACATCGGGACAACCGACCAGAATGATTTAGGCCTACAATCCAACTCAACAAAGGCAAGTTTTGTCACCAACTTAGAGCCAAGACACTGAATATACAGGGATGCGGTCCAACACAGAGGTAGAAAAATGGGGAAGTCCTCAGTATCTAAAAGTCAAATGAGATAGGTCAAGGTATAAAGTCAAATAGGAAGGTCATGTATGGATGGAGTCAGGTGAATATGGAGCCTACACTAGCAGACAACTGGTGTTAGGAAAGACCATGTCTTTGTAAAGTGGAAAACCAGTGAGTTTTGTTAAATGACCTAAATGTGCAAGCAATTGTCCATTTTATAATTTACAGTTCATTTTAAATAGTTTGCCACATCAGGAATAATATACCAAGCAGATGCGGTGATCATGACTAAATCAACAAGATAATAATCCACAGTCAGTGATAAAGTATCCATAGATCATATAACATCATCATAGTAAGAAACATCATATACCATCTGAAATACTGCTGCAATACATCTCTAAGCACTGAACTGAAACTGTATGGGATAAAGTGTCACATCGATCATCAAATCTGAACTCTCAAGGCTCAGCCTTGACACAAGGTCAAATATAAATCTGAATAATATACTGCTCTGATCATGAGTGATCACAAAATATACAATCATCATAGCCATGCTCTGAATAATGTAAGCTCTGGAATGTGCAGATATCTGCTGTACAAGAATAGTAGCCCTGCTACTATGGCGTGATAACATCTGGCTCCAACTGGGACAAGTGCTCTAAGGGAGAGAGCGCTTGAGAACCTCAGAATCTCTGGTCTCGAACTGCTCTGCATCAATCTTCAATCCAGCACTGCACCATCCTTGCTTTCAACTTTTATTTTGCATCTGTTCCTGCTCTCACAAACACTAGAATACCTCATGGAGCATGTCTGGGAAAAAATATATAAAATAAAACTGATAATGAAATCTACTTCTAAAACAGAAACTGAAATACGTAAAAGAAAATTTTAAACTAACATGGCATATCATTTATTCATCATTCATTCTTATTACTGTGCAGGAGGAAACGAGAACTTGTTCAAGTAAGCAATCTCAACTTGCACAGGCAGCCAAAAATGTAAAGAGCAACTAAAATTCTTTAATGCATGCAAGAGAAGAGACAAGCTTAGGACAGAGCAAGACTCAACTCAATCAAATATAAAAAAACAAGCAGACACTCCAAGCAGAAAAAGGAAAATGGAAATACTCAGCACACAGAAAAAGAAAAATCACACAAATCCTACTGCTCAAGTGAGCTTATTCAGAAGCTACCTACTCTGAACAGGCAAGGCAAGGCATAGTATGGAAGATCAGGGGTGATAATCCCTTAGCTCCCTATGGTTGACAAGGAGTAAGATACGTTGGCCAGTCCCAGTGGTGAGAAAGCACATCTCACCCATGCAGCGCTCAACAGTGAGTGGTCCAACCCAAAAGTTCCCTGATCCCTTGGATCGTATATAGAATAAATCATTAGGCATCACGACCCTATCACCAATTTTGAACCTTCGGTGATTTACAGATTGAGGGATGGCTTCAATAACACGTTCAGAAATAGGTTGAATATCAGAATTGCATTGAGGTTGAGGTGTTACTATGCTTGAATTCCTATTAGGAGGAATTGCATTAAATCTGGGAGGTCCACCGTCTAAAGGTACAGCTACCCTACCAATCAGGACTTCTCTTACTACTCTCCTAGGAGGACTTTCTACTTGTGGGTGAATGATATACTTTGGATTTTTCCCCACAGTCCAGAAGTCTCTATCAACATCCTCATCCATTTCAGCATGGGCTATGGGTGGTGGGTTCTGATTTTCAATACTTCTGCTACTACCTTCTCCAGATGGGATAGGAATGGTCATATTTTCTAAAGCTGCCAAATGGTCAGTAGGAAGGAACATATGACTAGGAATTGAGCTAGGCATACTTTGAACCCTCATATCCAAAAGATGTTGGTGCAGACACAGGAGTATGAAATGAATCTGTGGAGTCCATATTCTCTTCACCAGTAGGTAATTCACTAGGCAAAAGGAAACTAGGGTAAAGTGGAAATCGGTTTGGCTCAGCGGGTTCTTCCTGAAGAATGGCTAGATTACTTAAAGAAAATTCTTCCCCAGGGGCATCATGGATTAAGGCATGTTCTTTCCAACTCATAGAGTTGTCATTCACTTGCCTCAAAACCCCATCCTCCAAGGACAAATGGGACAAATGATCAGGGACATCAGAAAAGTGATAATTAATTGGTTCTTCATTACTCCCCTCAGATGAGGGAAGGTGTGTTCCTTCATTGTTATTTTCCCAAGGAGTGATGTGAGGTAAGCCTTGTCTTCCTCTTTCTATGTTAAGGTCAACTAGGAACAACCACTCATGTACTGTCCTAGGTATGCACTCACCCCTTCTAATTCGATCAAAGTTATCCTCAGAAGTGTTTAATTGAATAGTGGGCTCAGGTTGTTCAATGTGTGGCCCTATACTACTAGGTTGGTTCGAAGTCCTAAGTTCTTCCGACATTTCACCCTGAAGTGACTCGAGGTTTGCTTCTTGAATAGCTTTTTCCCTTTCTGGACTAGGATCATCATCATGGCCACCCATGACCATGAAGATGCCTTCAGGTAATAACTCACCCTCACCAAAAGTGTTCCTCACACCATCCTCATAATTCTCAAGATGTCCATCATAAAATGGCTCCCGGTATACCCTAACCAAAGATACATCAAAGTTGGGGATAGTAGCATATGATAAATCCATCTGAAGATGTCCCCCTATCCCAGCGGACCACTTCCTGCAAAGGAGCATACCATAGGCTGGAGGGAGATCTATAACTACTATATCCATTAGCATGGATATGTCGGGGCATGAAAACAGGTCAGCTCTCAGGTTTTTGATCAATCCAAAGACTTTAACTGGTTTAGAGTCAATCCCACAAACATTCCCATAAGGCCTAGTTATTTTTAATCCCATGGCTTCCATGACTTGCAAAGGCATCACATTCATGGAGGCACCATAATCCAACATACAATTATGAAGGAGGGTGTCACCAATGCGAAGTGTAAGAGAAAATGGTTGATGACCCCTGTTCTTTCTCTCATATAGGGCAGTTTGAATGTTAATGGGAGGGTCATCCTCTTCATCAACCATAGCATTGGGTGCCAGGTTTTGAGAAGATGAACCTTCACCACTACTCGTGACAGTCTCAAGGATACTCTTGAAAAACTCTACCACCTGCTCCTTAATTGATGGGATTTTCATTAACTCAGTGAGTGGAATGTTATGCATAACTTTGTCCAACTCTCTTTTGATATTGATATCAAAGTCATACTCAGGCAGAGGGAATGACTCACTCACTGGACTAGGCAACTCATTGCTTCTCTTTTCACTAAAGGGTATGGGATTTTGGCCATCCTTTCTTCGTTGATAGGTTTTAGGGGGAACTTGACTACTAACTTGCTCCGTAGCATAGATGGGACAACTAGGGTTGGGTTCTCCTATGGACTCTTCTTCATGATCAATCAAAATCCTTCCGAAGTCCTTGTCAAGTTATAAGTCATCAACCCAATTAATGTTCTTTGGAGAATCCGAAGTATCATCACCATGGGTGGTGTACTCAGGATCTTCCAACTTTTTCTCTTCAGACCAGTTTATGATAGGAGGTTCTTGGTTCACAGGGTTTCTTCTATCACCTTCATTAGGCTTCTTTTGTTGATTCCAATAAGGTTTAGGGCCATAGGGCTGCCTATATCTATCCCCCTCTTTGCTCCTAGCTAAATCCCTAGTTAGGAGAGTTAAATTCTTCATCATTTCATGCATGCTCTCCATCATTTCATTGGGATATTTGCTAGGTTCCTTATTTTTCTTCAACTTAGGCTCAGATCTAGAGGAAGATCCACTAATTAGGTCAAATAAATTTTGTTTTCCCATGGAAGCAGCGTTTGCTTCAGCTTTCTTTGCATTATCTTGTGCTATCTTCAAACTACTAGGGTCTTTGTCTTTCAGATGGTAACCCAAGTAACCTTCATATGCATTGAGGTAATGAATCAAGATGGCTTGATCAAGGGGCCTTATGTTACTTGGGATGTTGGAAACAGTTTTATCAAAGCGTTGATTAAACTCATGGACAGACTCATTCTCCTTCTTTTTGATGTCAAAAAGTTGGTGTAAAAGGAAGCGCCCATCTAACTTGACTGACCACTCCTGCTTGAGTTTATCGGTGAATACATCATATCCATTGATTGATGATGCAGGCAAGCGGTCAAACCATTTGCGAGCATCACCCTCCAAGGATGCAAAAAGACCCCTTATAAACACATCTTCTTCCTCAGCCCCATAAGCTTCCATGTGAGCCCAGACATTTTCTATGTGGTCCTCAATGGAGGTGGCACAATTCCCATTGAATTTTGGGATCTTTTCAAAGTACTTGTCGGGCATGTTATGGGGAGCACCCAATATTTGGGAAAAGTCTAAGGGAGAGGCCCTAGCCTTGTTTCCAAAAGCACGAGCAACAGGAGGATTGTTTTGGTTGTTGTTTCCGGAGTTAGATTGACTTTGTCCAGCCATTGAGTTGACTAGAACAGAAATAGAGTTGTGATTGGGAGATGAAGGAAGAACCGAATTGAACAAAGGAGATCCTAAGACACGGTTTGGAGAATCTGAATTAACAAGTTTCCAAAAGAAGTTAGATGATTGGGCTTTAGGGTCTCTTTTGTGATATGTGAGTGGGGTTCCTTCCAATTGATTTGGATTTGACTTACTTCAAGTGTTGTAAGGATGACTGTGAGCTCGCTCCTCAGCGGAGTCACGATTAGGACTCGCCAAGTAGATTTTTAAGCTCTACTACCAAGATATATGTCGTTTGAAACACAGGGAGAGAAAGAGACACAAAGGTATGATGAACCAAAGTAGGCCTCTACCTCCCCGGCAACAGCGCCAAAAATGTTATCACACAACTTGTAGTTGCCCCTAGTGGTATCCCATCCGGGACGGTAGAGGAGACAGGCAACTAAAGAGGTGACCCAAGAGATGCCACGGCTCCCAATGCAAGGTGGGAGTCACATCAACCGAGGCACTCTTCGCTTTAGGTCAAGGTAAAACAAGAACTAGGGGGAGACCCTATAACCAATCACAGTTGATTGGACCCAAACAAAGGTTTCTAAGGATAAGTAAATGAGGAGTTACAGAAACCAATGCAAGGCTAAGTGGACCTAGAAGTTGTGGTATGGTTGAAGGTGGTTTGAGAGATTGTTAGTGTTTCAACCAATGTATGATTTAGGCCACATAATTGGGGATGATGACAAGGTGTAGTACCATATGCTACACAAGTGGGTCCTACCTTTCGTAATTTGTGTGAAATAGTTTAAAGTAGACCCACAAGGTGAGGTTAATGGATGAATTTGGAACTAGATGACACGTAATGAAAAGATCTATGGATCTAAGTTAATTTTAGGAATACCCATGTACCGAATCTAGGGTTTGACACGGTTCCCAAGGAGTGCGACTTGCTTTGAGGAGGACTAGTGCCTTGTTGGATGGGCTAATGGGGTCAAAAGGTATGTCAAAGTGTATATCGGGACACCTAGGAGCCAAGTCAAGTGGGCTAATTGAGATTTAATGGTTGGATTTTGCTAGATCTAGGTTTTCATGAAATGACCCTAAGTGGACCACAATCCCTTGAAACAAGGAATGCTACCCCCAAGGCAGATCGTCACAAAATGATATTCTAGACCTAGGTTTCAAGGTATGGCCATTCCAAATCCACAAGAATCTCAACCACCCACTTCCTCAAAGTGGGCAAACTCACCTTCCCAAGGGAGTGCGACTTGCTCAAGGAGGGCTAAAAGAGGGGTTAGGTGGACCAAATCAAGTCCAATGGCCACCAAAATGTAGATCCAAGTGGCTTGTGCCCCGATCTATGTAGATCCAAAGAATCAAGTCAATCCAGGGGTTAGATCTTACTAGATCTGAGTTTTAAAGTGCCCAATAATTCAAAAGGGGGTTTTAATCCCTTAAAACGTGGAATGATGCCCACAAGGTAGAAATCACCAAAGTAAGAATCTGGGGATAGGTTATCAAGTGTGTAGATTGCAAATCAAGTGGGATCTTACCTACCCATGTGTTAGATCTAACCAAACAAGCCTCTCTCTAGGAAGTGCGATTTGGGTTCAAGAGGGCTTTTTGCCTTGAAAAGTGTGTCAATTTTAGGCCAATCACCACCAAACTATAGATCCCACTAGGGGTGGATGCTATAGAGGTGGGTTCTTAATAACTCTTCAAAAGCAAGGCTAGATCGAAGTAGATCTAAGAAAAACCAAAAACAAGGGTTTTAATCAAATTAGGGTTTTTATGATCTAGAAATTATGGATGATTCAAGGAAAAAGAAGATCATACCTCTTGGAACATACCTGGATGAAGAGATGAATGCTAGTTGAGACGAGGATTACTTTTTCCAAAGATCAAATGGAGAATTGTTGAAGCCCTCTTGCCAAATCGATTTTTCCAAGCCACATATGAATCCCTCTAACCTGTCAAAACCAAGGAGCAAAGCATCAATCAGTTTAACATGTTGAAGGTAGATACAAGCAAGAGAGAGATAAGCATAGAATAGTTGGCACAAAGACAAAAATACTCCCTGTTTAACCAAAACGTTTTCCTCCAAGCTTGAAGGGCAAGCCTCCCCACCAATTCGCACTTGTCCAAAAACGTCCTCTTAACCTGTAAAAAGATATGGCAAATATGCAAGATAGCTACAATAGATCCTCCAGTGCAATGGACAAAAGCATTTACAATCGAAACAACCAACATCCACTCCAATCCAAGCATGTACTCCAAAAGATAGAAATTTTATTCCAAGAGTCAAGAGCCAAAAATCGCTAGATGATTTTACAATGAGAGGCTCCCTCCTTAAAGAGGATGGGGAGAGAGTACAATCCTAACCACTTTTTACATGAGTGGCTAAGATTAAAAGATCAAAAGATCTAATCAACGGCTAATAATAAATCATAACAATACATCACATGGATCACCCAATATAATGATGACGTCCTAACTAAATGGTACAATAAGAGGATGACATCATCCACTGGAGGGGTAAAAGTACAAAAATCCACCTCATAGTGACTAGGACATGACAAAATAAGCACATGGTGGGGCTAGGAGGCATCAATCCTTACTAGCTCATCCCCAAGGCACAATAAAATAATAAAATATGTCCAAGATAACATAAATGATCAAATTTGTCCTCAAAATCTGTGACAGACGAGCAGTAAAAGACCTCCTGTGATCGATGTGGGCATACCCACATGGTGAAAACTGGCTGGAAGATAGTAGGATCACCCCGGAAGACCTCTGTGAAAACCAAATGCCAAAACCTTGCCTCAATTGCCCAAATCAAACTCCTCAGTGACCACTTTATCCCATTTTTTAACTGCCTCGGTAACTGTGAAAGTGCCAAAACTGCCTCCTAGGGCATCTGCGCTGTCAATCTGAGCCCACCAGGCTCTCCAGACGGGGGGGTAAATGGTAAAAACAAGTGGCTGTACCACCCCCTCCATCATCAGCACCGTAGGTGAACTGGCCTCTCATGGCCCCTGCTGCTCAGGCTGGGAAATCTGCCCCAAATCTGGTCAACAAGTGTAAAACTGCATCAATCACTGTCAGAAGTGCCCGGAACTGAAAGATAAGTGTCTCATTGGATCCAGAGGACCCAAATCCACTAGGAATGTGTACTCATACACCGTGGGTTGCCCTAATGGGCTAGCTGTAGGGTCCACCATATATGGACAAATGCATAATCCGCTGATCTAAAGTAATAAATAAATCTGCTGAACTGCATCAATCATCATCTGCATCATATGTCCATCATATGATATCATCATGAAGTATGTGGGACCATCAATCATCATCAATAGGCATCTATACATGGCCCACATCATCACAGATCCCAATAATACACAACCAAGGATAAATCACATCAGTAGACTAGGACATGCTTCTCTAGTCATTCTCACAGCCAAGCTCAAAGTATAAGATCCATTCAGTGGCATTTAATCAAGTTAGCATATTTCTTTGTTATATAAAATTACTTGCACAATAGTTCATATGACAAACTCACCCATTGGACATGGTCAAACTGCTAGTGAAGGATGAAGGCTAGGAACAAGGTTGGGCCAAGGGGTTGACTTATCTAACTTAGCTCAAAAAAATACTTTGGACTGGGAGAAGGGGGAAGCTACAAACTCTTTGCTGGACAAAAGAACACGGGGGATGGTTGTGCCTCACAAATGGATAAGTTGTTTAGAGAGTGCTTATTCAACTTAGGCATCATGTCTACATCAAGTTGATCCAAGTTCATTAGGATCATTCAATTTCATTTCATGGCCTTTTTGGCCTACATAACCCTTCGGATCTCAGGTGTGCTGATAAGCACAACTAGTTGCAGCTTGCATCCAGGGTATGTTTTTCAAATACATATAAGGTCAGCAATTGTTTAGATATAGCTTTTAAGAACCATTGCTTTTTGGACCTTTCTTATACTCTTCGAGGAGTATTTTTTAGCTGTTCATCGCTCTTGCCCTTTTTTTAGTTTCCATGGGAGAATTTATAAGTTTCCATAAGTAGAACATGAGCTTTTAGTTTTAGCCAACAACATCTCAAGTGACTAGGGGGAGTTCAAGCCAATGCCAAACATCAGGACAACCGACCAGAATGATTTAGGCCTACAATCCAACTCACCAAAGGCAAGTTTTGTCACCAACTTAGAGCTGAGACACTGAATATACAGGGATGCGGTCCAAACACAGAGGTAGAAAAATGGGGAAGTCCTGAGTATCTGAAAGTCAAATGAGATAGGTCAAGGTATAAAGTCAAATAGGAAGGTCATGTATGGATGGAGTCAGGTGAATATGGAGCCTACACTAGCAGACAACTGGTGTCAGGAAAGACCATATCTATGTAAAGTGAAAAACCAGTGGATTTTGTTAAATGACCTAAATGTGCAAGCAATTGTCCATTTTATGATTTACAGTTCATTTTAAACAGTTTGCCACATCAGGAATAATATACCAAGCAGATGCTGTGATCATGACTAAATCAACAAGATAATAATCCACAGTCAGTGATAAAGCATCCATAGATCATATAACATCATCATAGTAAGAAACATCATATACCATCTTAAACACTGCTGCAATACATCTCTAAGCTCTGAACTGAAACTGTATGGGATAAAGGGTCACATCAGTCATCAAATCTGAACTCTCAAGGCTCAGCCTTGACACAAGGTCAAATATAAATCTGAATAATATACTGCTCTGATCATGAGTGATCACAAAATATACAATCATCATAGCCATGCTCTGAATAATGTAAGCTCTGGAATGTGCAGATATCTGCTGTACAAGAAAAGTAGCCCTGCTACTATGGTGTGATAATAGGCTTTTCAATTCTTATCATAATTAGATTTTGTGTTAATTGCTATTTGTTATTATTATTAGAGTATATTTGTATTTTTATAAGAAATTTTTTTGAAAATATAAAATTTCAAAACATATCTTTTAATTTTATAAATATAATAATTTTATTTATTTATTAACTGATGTTTACTGTTATCCTTAGATAAGAGATAAAGAATGATGAAGAATTTTTAGTTTCTCTCTTATCCTTCAAATCCAATTGGCCTAGAGTTCTCATATCGTGGCTACCGTTTTACAGTATTTAGACACAACAGTAATGAAATTAATGTTGATTATTATTTAACGTCCCGAATATTAATTTTGCATTTGCATTGCAGTTATGCAACAACGAAGCACACCCAGACTATCACGACGAAATAGACTTTGAATTTCTGGGAACAATAGCAGGCCAACCTTATACCTTACAGACCAACATTTATGTAAGAGCAGGAAACGGGGGAAACGAGAGGATTGTCACGGGTAGAGAGCAGCAAATCCATCTTTGGTTTGATCCTACCAGGGATTTCCATCGTTACAGTATTTTTTGGACAACATCTAAGATTGTATATATTATTAATATATATATATACTATTATATGGTAAATGAATCATTTCAATTGTTTGAACATAACTATATTTTTAAAAATGATTGATATAAATCAATGGACTTCATAATGAAAAAATAGCTAATAACATGTTGTTCATGTCACTTGATATTGTGCAGATTCTTGGTGGATGATGTACCAGTAAGAACGTATGAAATGATGGAGCCCTCGACGTATGTCAGCAGTTGGGGAATTTCTGAATCAGACATATCGGATTGCTGATTCTAGTGCTCAAAACACGACAATTCTTTTCATATCTGAACTTGCGGAAAGGTGTTTTTTTCACTATTTAGTTATGATGAACGACAAGTTACATTATAACTTAGTATTATATAGACTTTTTTATGTACAGCTTTATTATGTTCCCATCGTCCACTCCCTATTATTTAGATCTCCCTATTATTTTTCTTCTAATCTATAGATATATGGTATTAAACATAATTTTTAAAAGTTATTTTTTAAATTTTTGATTGATAGATAGATGATGTAATCCCTCATTTTTCCCTTCTCAGAAAGAGAGTGAGTGGACGAGGTCACTACTCATCAGCATTGCATCGACACAAGTGCACATTGTTGGCTTCTCTTCTTTGAGGTCTCGACCACTATTACGGATTACAGAGCGAGTGCTGCCGATCATAAATGTATCCATTGGAGTGGATCTGGTGAGTGCTCCTCCGACGCGCAGGTGGCCTACAATTGACAGTCGAGCATGATGATCATTGCGCTGGCTGCGCTGAGCTTCAAATTCTTGAAGGGAGGAAAGGGTATTATTTCCCACTTTAAAAGTAATAGTTGCAATACTTATGTGATTGTATATTTATATAGTCCATATAAACTATATGACACCCTTATGATACCAATACATACTCTTTATGCAAAGCTCTTATGTGGAATAATGATATGTATCATGTCTAAATGTATACACTAAGGATTGGAACTACATGCACGAACCTATATAAATACTAAGTGCATAGGCCTTATGTTAAAATCATACATATTTACTTTACCTTGCACGAAACCATAGGTTGGAAATATTTCAATGACCAATCACGTGATATTATGTGCATGGTCTAAAGTTGATACCATGATATAACCATCTTGAAGCAATACTAAGTATTGTGGCTATGGTAAAATATGCAATCGTAGACTATATGCACGATGCTATGGCATTAAGCCTAAATTATGAAACCATGTAATATTAGCTACCATAATAGTTTGATACCCTAAACTCTAGGCTTTACGAACCAGCAAGGAAGAAATTTATGGTAATTAATATTGTAGTGATTGTATGTGCTGGCAGGTTCTCTAACCAAATACTTCTATTAATGCCTTCATAATTGTTCTTGTAGTGGATTGTTCGCTGGCTGACTTCGTGGCCAACTTCACATAAAACAAAGTATGGAGATCGCCGAGCTGTACATTGTTTTACAGAGTAGAGTCTTAGATGGATGTAAGAGTTGGCAAGTGAATACGACGTTGAAGTCTGTGGTGATTAATGCAAATTAATGCAGTTGGTGATCATATTTGGTGGAAGCCTAGGTGGCTGGATCTTCACCATCGATCTGCAAGTGTTCTTGGGTTTTGGGAATAAACCCTAAACTTCCCACTATACCACGTTACGATTATGCTTGTAGCATTCATTTGGCAAGAGTGAGTGGGGAAGGAGGCCGACAGGCTCTCCGATTCTCCAGGGTTTGAAAGTTCCTTATGTTTCTTGCTATTGCCAGGGTTTGATAGTGTGACCTCCCTGCAACTGGTTGTAGGATTGTTGTGACGAGAGTGTACAGTACAGGGTTAACACTATATTGTAATACGTTGAGGTTTTGATACTGTGTTCTATTTCTGATAGGAATTTCACCAGTATTTCAATGGTTGCAGTGTTTATATGTTCTGGTTTTCTAGAAGGGTGGCAATGGGAACCTGACTCGTAAACCCTGAGTGTTTGAAGGTAGTGAGGGTTCGGTGGTTCTTTGGCAAGGCCCAACGAACAGCGTTGTGCACTTCTAGAGATTCGAATAGTGCATTAAGCACATACTGTAGGCGACGCGAACACCTGTGCCTTAAAAATAATAACACTCGAGTAATGTTTCAAGTTCTACGAATTCGTTTTTACAGTGATTTACAACCATCATTTTGTTTTAAGCTTTTATGCTTCAAGCTTTGACCCTCAGTTATATTAATGTTGGAAGGTAATACTTGTCGAGAGTGGTAATGTTGCTGGTCTTCGAGGGAGAAGGGTTCTTGATAATCGGTAAGCCTCGGTGGTACCTCCTTGGATCTTCTCGCTGAAACTCGGATGTAGAGGAGAAAATGTGTGAAGATTTTAAGGCAGTATTTTCCAGTTTGTAAACCCTTAGAAATTTCGGTTTGGATAATAAATCTCAGTCGATACTATTTGTTGATAATGTTGCACATGAATGATGCTGAAGAAAAGTTTTGACTGGGAGAGTTTCCCTCCCGATCCTCATGGATCTCATTGGATTCACAACGATTTACTTTTATTTCTACTATTTGTGTAATCCTATAACTTAATGGTTTTAAACGTTTCCAAATAGATTCGCAAGACATGGTTTACTATTTTGCTAATGTATGAGGTTAGGGCATGGCCCAATAATAATGATGTAATGTTTTTGTTTTTACAAAGTAAACAAATGGAAACAACTGTGAGTATAGGTGCTCAAACCCTGCTACATTTTACTGCGTTTTTCATGTTGTGGTTTAGGGTTTTTGTTGAGGGTCAAAACCCCAATCCTATCCTGAGATACAGTAATGTTTAAAGAATATTTTAAGGATGTGTTTACTTCCTATGTTATGTTATGAGAGTGTCGAACCTGTGGATTTCCTCTCGGGCATCTTCGACGATGTTAAGTTAAGAAAAATCAATACTGGTTTTGATAATTACTCTGTACAGTGTCTAATAATATTAATAGGTGAATCAATCGTTTGGTTTTAAGCCTGGATTATCCTAAGTCGTAATATGAACTCTGATGATGATAATACCTGTGTAGTATATTGTATTGGTAAGCAGTGATAATACTGCTAGTTTTGTAATACGTTTCTCATATGTATGAGTGCTATTTATATGTTTGAAATAAAGACTTGGTTTTGATCTCAAAAGCTTACTTAAGCGTTGGTGATATTTATTTATATAATCAATGTTTAGTCTATATTTGTTTAATTATCATATATAAATAATGCATGAATTCGTCAATGATTATACAGTAAGTATAAACAACTCTTGTATAAGTAATTTGATTTTAAAATGACTAAGTTTGTTATTGTTTAAAAATTCAATAGAAATAATAAACGAGTGATAGTCAAATGTGCATAAGAATTAAATGAATACTATTTGCAACCCTAAATAGATTCTATGTATGGAAAATAAAACAATAGCACAGTACTTAAATTTTATGAAAATTATTTATGGAATATATCATTCTGATTTCATTCATAGAATAGCATCATTTGAATATACTCTAATCTTATCTTCCGTGTACTAGAGTGCGGCATTTAAACCATGTGTGGAAAAATGCAGGGAATGATTTTATCTCAATCATTCATTTACAATTTTAACATAGGCAGCTATAAAGACCTTCAGCAAAGATAAATTGCAAACTAAATAATTGTTAACAGACCAAACTATTTAAGAAAATGTAGGAAGCTGACAGCATAATAACATAAGAACTGTAATAACAAGTTTGACTGAAGTAAAATAAGATAACACAAAATTGAACCTGGAATCTGTAGAAGAAGAAACAAACAACCAAAGGATCCCATTCCACCCAACCAACTCCTGAAGACAGCCAAGATACTTGCCTTAGTACCCCCGAGCCTGTTCACTGAACCACTAGGATGAAGACGCTGTGTGGAATAATGGAATAAATTCCCTTGCAACTCAGTAGTAGTACAAAGTAGTAGCACTTCCTGCCTTTAGCAATATTGAACTCAGCAATGTGGCTGCACTAGTTCAGAATGCAGTCTTAGTTCACTCAATCACTTCTAACTTTCCCCTCATCAAATCTCTCGTGTTCAGAAATTTTCACAAGGTAAGAATAGAACAGCCTCCTGCTGAATTTGATGGATAGATAAGTAGCATGCCTCGGTCTTTTGGTCAGTTTATTTCAGTAAATGAGCCACCTACTCAGTTCCACTTTCTTGGGGAACATGACCATAAAATAGGGAAGTTGCCCCGTGCAACAATTAGAAGTGAGTTGAGGATGCTTCCAAGTGTTAGTTTGCTCTCCACCACAGTCCATTCCCCCTAGTGGGTCAGTGAACACTCATTCAACAGACTCCTTTGGATATTTGTCTCCACTTTTATTTATTAATAATAAAATATTCAAAGTAATTTATTACAGTCATCCATGACCCCACTTGGTCAACAGTCATAGAACTTTACAATAAAAATAAAACATAATGTTTTTGTCAATAACATAAAATGTCTAGAACTCGGGTATGTGACAGGGGGGAACACCCCTATTATAAATATTTTAGTTGCATGACTATGTGTGGCTTCTCTTCCTTGACAGGTATTGACAAAGTTGTCTATTTTGAAACTCGCCACCACTTACAAACTTAGACCCTTCATCTTTGGGAGAATTAGAGTCTCAAGTCTCATGCTATATTAGACAAATGGATAAATGGCACGATTATTAGGACATCTAGAATTCTATTAGACAAATGCCATGATGAATGGGTTGGTCATATCACCCATGCGATTTTTTATGACATTAAATGTCATATGGTTGATATAACATTTCATTAATAGTTGTTTCTATATGTTTTTCTTTTGTTTTTTATAACTCGTTAATTATTTTGCACAGCAGCGAAAATTAGTCAACTCTATGTACTGCATAGTACTAAATAGCAAAAAGGGAAAATTAGTCAATTCTATGTACTGCACCAATAGCAAAAATAGATAATGTAATTTGGAAAAAAAATCATTTTAATACCCAAAAATTTTAAAACTTTAGTTCACATTAAGTTAAAAATATGGAATCAACAAAGTGTAGGTTGGATGGTTGGGAGGTTAGGTTGTGATCCTCCCTGGCCAAGTTCAAATATATCTCTAGATATAAGGGGAGGTAGGTGCAGGTCGGATCATTTTTTATCCTGGAGGAAAAATAGTCAACTCCTTTGCTTGGGGATCGGGGAAAAAATCCAACAATGAAGCAGAATGGGTAGCCCTTCTTCACGTCATGTAAATTGCGTCAAATTTAGACAGTGTAAATCTAATGGTTTTTAGAGACTCCATACAAGTCATCCAAAATATGAGAAATGGATATGTAAAAGGTCCCCCCAATGTAAAATAATATACAAAAGAATTGTCCTCCTAAACAATTCACCTGAGGTATCCTTCCTCCATGTCCTAAGAGAAAACAATAAACATGCTGATGTGTTAGCAAATCGAGACCTGTCAACCTTTCCCTTGGAATGGTGCAATATGGAAATGGAAATCAAAGGATCAAGTTCATTCCCTAAGCTACTTGGTTACATTAGTCCCATTAATTTTGAAATCTCCCGCTGGTGTCATATGAACAATGAGCTGTCTTCAGTTCTACTTCGTGGGGAGACGCGTGGGCATGGCCAACCCCTCGCTTGTCCTTTCGTTGGTAGATTATTTGAAGACACATTAATTGCGAGTCTTGTGGCAGACGTCTGCTTCCCCGAGAGGTTAAGTTCAACCAAGATGTCAAAAATTTATCCCTTTCTCACGAGCGTAGAATCCAGGGTTTCTAAGGAATGCTTGTCGCAGCGGCTCTAGGAGCAATTAGAAGGCATTTCTCTCATCATTCCAGCTAGTGAGGAAGGTAGAGTTACAAAGGACAGTCCGACGTAGAAGTTTCATGAGCATTTGGAAGCCCTTCCTCTTTTGTACCGGCTTTTTGGCGATTCTGCTTGTATCCAACATTCCTTCCTCGGTGTTATGATGGGTTTAGCAGAAGGAATGACCTTCCTGAAGGCCAGTGTAGAGGACTTCAAACTCCATCTTCGCAAGGTCTACAAACCAGTCTGTGTTGGCATCAAGGCTAACAGAGAATCCGTTGAGGATTTGAGATACATCTCACAGTAGCTCACTTGCCAAGATTATCGCATTAATGATTTGGAGAGGAATCTGATTGAATTGATGGGTACTATGGATACCATTAAAGAGGAAATTTTGAATATGGAAAATATGACCCAATGGAAAGATTGTCAAGAATCTCCAACCAAAGATGTGCAACCAATGGAAGAAGCTTTTGTTCAGCAACCAATGTAAGGTCTGTAAGTCAATCAGGAACAATAGAGTTGGTCCTCCTCTATATGTCTGAATTGTTTTTGTATTTTGTTCAATTTCTAGTTTGTAAGGGTTTATCCCTCCTATGTTATGGTGAATTCTAGGAAGCAAATTAGAAATTTCTATAGATCTAGGCTAGTACAATTTTTTATATCATGTTTACAGACAACATCTGAGCTCAGACTTAAGCTCAATTTTGTAATGAATGAATGTGCACAACCTTTTTTATAATATAATCCCCTTTTAAGTTTTTGTTAAAAAAAAATTAAAAATATGGATAAAAATGAAAGTCAAGTAAATAAGGTGCCCAACTGATCGCTATATTCCCCACGGAGCAGGGACTAACTAATAAAAGTGCCATATGTACTGTACCAATAGCAAAAATAGATAATGTAATTTGGAAAAATTTTAAAAATATTTTAATTTTAAAAAAATCATTTTAATACCCAACAAATTTTTAAAACTTTAGTTCATATTAAGTTAAAAATATGAAAACAAAATAAAGTCAACTGAATAAAGTGACCAACGGATCGTGATATTCCCTACGGAGCAGAGACTAACTAATAAAAATGCCATATCAATTTCCAACGAGTTTCTAAAATATTTAAAAGAGGGAAAGATGTACTATAATATTAATGAAGAAAATGATGTATATAAAAGAGGGAAAGATGTTTTATAACATTAATGAAGAAGATGCATGTTTTCATAGTAGTGGAAGAATTTTTTTAATTCTAGATAATTTTGATTATTGACTTTAGTAAGAAAGAAGAGTCAACACATGGAAAAGATGACTCTATAAACTTTCTCCCACGCATAGCATACCTTGACCACGCTCTATAGGGAGGGGTGATCCAAATGATATGCTGCAATAGATAATGCCAGTGAGAAGCTAATCAAAATGGAGAATATTCATAGAAGAAAAATGTATTTGGAAAAAGCCTCTCGGGAAAATGCCAAAGGAGAGTTGTTTGTCATCATTGATTACCCTTTGGCATTTGTGTCTTCAAGGATAATGTCTTTTGGATTCCCCACCTTATTATGTCTCTTAAGGGGATCATATATGTTTCGTTGAGTCCCTATTATTTATCAACTAGGTCTATAAATTTTTCATCTAGTTTATAGTTCCTCTATAGTTTAAAATATATTTTATTTAACAAAAGTTTTAAAAAATGATTTTTTTGAATTGTTATTGGTTGCAGGTTGTGATGTCATCCTCATTTTTTCCTTCCCGAGAAAAGGGCAGTGGGATGACATCACCTAAACAAAGGGTTTGAGACTTTCCTGCTGTTGTCAATCATTTAATGGGAGTCTTTTCCTTATGTCATTGCATGGATAAACTTATGATGGTGATTAATGGAATAGCTTGTTATGTGTACATGGTATATTTTTGCGAGAGATAAAGTTATAGTTAGGATTTCCAATTACATTATTATGGGGATCATATATGTATTAAGCATAATTTTAAAAAATTATTTTTTTAAATTTTGATTGGCCCAGATAGATGACATCGTCCCCCGTTTTTCCTTTCCCGGACTACTCACCTGCATTGCATTGACATATTTGCACATTAATGGTTTCTCTTCCTTGGGGTCTCGACCACTATTACGGATTACAGAGCGAGTGTTTTCGATCATAAATGCATCCATTGGAGAGTAGTTTCTGAGTGCTCCTCGGACGCACAGGTGGCCTGTAGTTGACAGTCGGGCACTGATGATCGTTGCGTTGGCGGCGCTGAGCTTCAAATTCTTGAAGGGCGGAATCTCTTGAATCTCACTATACACAATATTTCACTGTGCTCTCTGGATGGACTAAAATGCCAGAAAATGGTTCACAACGGCCTCAGATCTAGATTTATTTGCACGCATTTTGAATATTTTGGGGCATATTGGATTAGAAACCTGAAAGGTATCAGGGATTGATCGGATACTTGTCAGGGTCTTATTTTTGGATCAGCGCGGAGAGTAATTTGACATAATTTCATGAGATCTGAGGTGGATTGCGTTGTGAAGTGGTCAAATTGAGCAGGGAGGGTTTGGATTCGGTGCCAAACTGGGGGTGGAAGGAGGTGTAGGGCGCTTCAAGCGCTTCAACGAAGTGTATTCTCCTTCGCACCAGATGGCGACGGATATCGATCTCAACCCTGATTTGAGCGTCATCGATGACCAGCTCAGTGATCATTTGCGTGCTCTCACGTAAGTAATTATCCTTATCTTCCATTTATTTGCTTGCATTTGGGTTAAATTGTTGAAATTATTTTATGTTTCTCTGCAAATGGAATGACTCTACGAGATTCGAGCCTGCAAACACAGATTAGCATTTTTCACGCGCTAAAGTCAAGAAACCTCATTTTTTCACGTAGTCTAGTTTTAGAATGTCGGAACCTTGTTATCATGGTCTTCCATTGCTCGCCTAGGTTTAGCGGCCTGCAAATTTAAATCATATAAGACCATATATCATTAATAACGCAGGAAACGAATTTCTGTCCATTTTATAGAAATTCCTTTGTTGGAATTTATTGTTATTATCCTATGTGCCAATGGTATGCATTATTAAAGTTGTTACTCGTTTCCAGGTGCTCATGATAGAAGATTATTGACTTACAATGATTTGATTTAATTTAGATATTGATATTCACTTGTAGCAAAAAATAGGCTATAGGACTGGAAACAAGTACATGAATATAGAAAGCAAAGGTAGTTCCCAATGCATCTCCAACAAAATAGAAACAACAAAGAAAAGTTGAAAATCATGAGGCATATGCCACATCTTTTCTACAACGGAGAGATTCATTTCAATTAACTTGCAGTTGTTCATCTGCAAGAATGGTCATGGCATTCATTAGGGAGCTTGCATTCCTAGTCCTTGGATTCGTACTAGTCCTTTCACTTTGTAAAATCCAAGTATCAGCAAAAGCAGCATGCCGGCCTTACTCCACTCATGGCACTACTTATCCTTTGACTTCTCACCTCAATATCTATGTTGTGAAGTTTAATCAAGCCTTCAGTGTTCTATGGGGTCCTCAGCACCAAGATGTCTCCAATGACGAATCTGGGACAACCATTTGGGTAGACAAGACCTGCTGTAACTATTCTTTTTTGTTACTCTTTTTTCGGGTTAACTAGCATCGCCCCCATCATACTGCAGGAGTCAACACTTCCTTCTATGTAATTCGTTGCTCTTTTTATAAATTTTTGCTTATTGTTGTTTAATATTGATGTTATTTCAATCTTAGTATTACAAAAACTATTACAGTAGCTTAATTTGTGATTTGTGATCTGCCAATTATCAGTTACAGTTATTCATCATTATTTATGCATTAGTTATAAGCTATCCATGCATCAGTCCATAAAATCAATCTAGATAGTACGTTTGTCTCATCCTCCTACACCTATAATTTAGTAAAAACATACTTGTAAATCCACCCCAAATTCTAATATATAAATAGCTATAAGTGTAATAAAGTATACATTTGCTATATAAGTCACCACGAGGATTTTTGTTTTGTCATTTTGGAATTGTTTGCTTTAGTATTTTCTAGTTTTGCACTCTCTCTATTGATGAGGTTATATGACTGTATCTTTTTCTGTATCTTAAAAAGATACAGGGTATTATGGCATGTACTTTTTTATTTTATTTGAATAAAAAAAGTACGTTTTTTATCTGGGTGAAAAAAAGTATACATCTGCTACCAAAAAATAATAGAATTACATAGCCTTGCTAATGTTCTTGCTGATTGCATTAATAGAATTTAGAGTCTAGAAAAGTGAAAACTTTAATGCCTGTGAATGTAAATGCTACGAGGTGAAGGGAAAAGGAACACCCCGCAGTAAATAGGATTTAATTGCCCAGTAGTTCAATATCTTCTTTTTCTTTAGATTTGGAACTTCGCACCTTCTAGCAGGAATCCCAAATTTCTTTTCGCAGAATCATTCATTCACTAAGAATTAACTTCATAGTATTAGCTGCGTGGCAACTAACTTTTACTGCGCAACTTCACGGCGGTTAACTGCGCGGTGAACTTCACAATGATGCAAAGTTATCTTTGCCACAATACTTCACTTCGCTAACTTCACCAACTCTTCGCAGCATGCTTAACCAAACTTTATCATAAAATATATTTCTTTAACTAAAATCATCTAACACGAAGTTACTCCTTGTTAAATTTAGAACATTCACTGCAGTGAACTATTTGGAAATCTTGATTCCTTTTACTGCAGGTAAATGTAAACAACATTCACACAAGTAAAACTGGAGATGATGTGCAACTTGCAAAATACAGCATTATTGAGAATGAAACATAAAACATAAACTTATATATTTACCAAGGTAAACTGCGCACCTCCTCAATACACGGAAATGTAAGGTTTCTTGACTTGCGAACTATTAACGCGGTTACATTAATGAAAACATGACGTGTGCCGGATTGGCTGCGAACTAACTGACAGACTGACACTACATGCTGCGCGCTGACAGAATCTTTACTGACAAGGTGATTGATAGAGTCGGCGCAGTAACTATGCAATCAGCTCATTTAATTAGATATTTCCAACACTCCCCCTTAATTATGAGCGAATGGGGATCATTAAACAAAATTAAAATATTACAAAATATTTCAGAGCTTAAAACATGCTCTGTTCATGACCAAGTTCATTACGCAGAACTTGTCATTCCCAAACAACTTCGCAGAAATTGGAATGGGTCTTTTGCCAATGGTTTTGTAAATATGTCTCCAACTTGATCTTCAAACCTGCAAAATTCTAAACAGATTTCTTTGTTGTTTATCAATTATCTGATGAAGTGATACCTTGTGTCGATGTGCTTGGTTCTTTTGTGAAACACATGATTCTTTGACAGTGCGATAGCCGAATTGTTGTCGCAGTAAATGACAGAGTTACTATGGCTGCAACATACTCTGCTTCTGCTGAAGACAGAGTTACTATGGGCTGTTTCTTTGACGCCCATGATACAACACCTGTTCCTACATGAAATGTATTCTCAAATGTGCTTTTTCTGTCAACAATGTTTCCTCCATTGTCACTATCAGTGTATCCAATTAGTTTCAAATTTTTTGAGGTGGAATACAGAATACCAAAGTCTCTTGTTCCACTTACATACCTCAGAATTCTTTTACCCACTTGCCAATGAGATTCTTTTGGTGACTTCATGAATCTTGAGATTAAGCTGACTCCATACATGATGTATGGCCTTGTTGCTGTAAGATACATAAGGCTGCCAATGAGCCTTTTAAACAGTGTAGGATCTACATTAGATCCATCATCATCCTTACTTAATTTCAAACCTGTTATCACTGGTGTTGGAGCTGTCTTGCAATTTAACATCTTAAACATGTTCAATACATCACTTGCATACTTTGACTGAGATATAAATATCCCATTTTCATACTATTGAACTTCAATTCCCATAAAGTACTTCATAAGCCCCAAATTGGTCATTTAAAATTCACTTTCCATGACTGTTCTAAATTCTTCTATGCCAAAATCACCAATAAATATTGAATCATCTACATACAGGCAGACAATTAGTTTATTACCTTGTTGGTTGATTTTTGTGTACATCATTGCTCACATTCACTTCTGTGAAATCCATTCTGAATGAGGTATGAGTCAATCCGACTGTACCAAGCTCTAGGAGCTTGCTTCAAACATAGAGTGCCTTCTTCAGTCTGTATACTCTATGTCCTTGTCCTGGGACTTCATAGCCTTATGGCTGCTCCACATATACTTCTTCTTCTAAATATCCATTTAGAAACGTGGACTTAACATCCATTTGATAGACAGGCCATTTCTTTTGTGCTGCAATGGCCAAAACTGTTCTGATAGTGTCCATGCGTGCTACAGGTGCAAAAGTTTCATTGAAGTCTATGCCAGGTTTCTGAGTGAACCCTCTTGCTACCAATCTCACCTTATGCTTCTGCACATTTCCTTCAGCATCTTGCTTGGTCTTATAAATCCATTTCACACTTATCACATCCTTGTCTTCAGGAACATCAACTAGTTCCCATGTCTAATTCTTCTCAATGCATTCTATTTCTTCATCCATGGCTTGTGCCCAAACTTTATCTTCAACAACTTCTTCATATGTTAGCGGATCATTAATTTGAGAAAATAATGCAAAACAAGAGAATGAATTAGGTGTACCAGCCTCATATATTTCACGCAGACTTCTTGTCCTTGGCGGAGTTGCTGGTGTAGAACTGTGCGAACTACTTGATGGAGTTTGCTGCGCGCTTGGTGTGCTTCTCGGAGTTGCTGCGACTTGTGTCGAAGTTGCGTGCGTCGAACCATGCTGCGCAATCCTTGGAGTAGGTGGTGCTGTGAAGTTCTGATTCATATGCAGAGTCTCAACCACATCTTCTGCGATGTCATCATGTTCAACATGTGACACGATTTTCACATTCTTTTCAACAGTTCCATCCCATGCTTCATTTTCCACAAACTGAACATCGTGGCTGATAATAACTTTCCTTGTGACAGGATTATACAACTTGTATGCTTTTGTGTCTTCAAAATATCCAACAAAGATGCATTTCTGTCCTTTATTGTCTAATTTTGTTTTCATCTCATCTGGTACATGTGCATATGCTACACAACCAAAAACTTTTAAATGCGAAACACTATGTTTCATACCTGTCCGTGCTTCCTGCGGAACTTTGTTCTTCATACTCTTCGTAGGACATCGATTCATGATGTAGACAGCAGTTGCCACTGCTTCAGCCCAGTATTCATTTGACAGATGCATCGCTGCCAACATACTGGGCGCCATCTCCATGATGGTTCTGTTTTTCCTCTCCGCGATACCATTCTGCTGCGGTGTATACCGTGCAGTGAATTGTTTCTGTATGCCATGATTCTTGCAAAAATTTAGAAAATCATTTGAGACATACTCACCACCTCTGTCTGTTCTTAATATCTTGATGCTGTAACCACTCTGCTTCTCCATAAGTGCCTTGAACTGCTGAAAATAGTCAAATGCATCAGATTTATGTTTTAGAAAATAGAACCAGGTTTTTCTTGTGAAATCGTCAATAAATGTGAGAAGATAAGTGCACCATCCCATGGATGGTGTTTGCATCGGTCCACAGATATCGGAGTGCACAATTTCAAGTGGTGTGCGATCTCTGTATGACTTTCCGACTGGAAAAGTCTCTCTATGCTGCTTTCCAAAGATACAGCCTTCACAAATTCTCTCTGGCTTTTCAATTAGTGGCAATCTTTTCACCATATCCTTCATGTGCAGTAGCTTCATCCCACCAAAGTTCAGATGTCCAAATCTGAAATGCCATAACCAGAATTCATCCTTCATTTCTGTTTGAAATGCAGTTTGCTTTACGCTGCCTTTTTCTTCCTCGTTGCTGCAAACTTCTGCTCCTTTGCTTTCTGTCTTGAACACAGCTTCAGAATTTTCTTTCTGACTTTCATGAACAACATGAGTATATTTACCTTTGATTATTGGTGTTATCCTCAAAGGAAACAAGCGATTGCTTGTCATCTGCACTTCGACTATTAACTGATTGCTTGGGTATACATCTTTGATCACACAGTGCTTCCCTATCATATAAAATCTGTAACATTTTTCCATCAACTGTCCAATGCTCATCAGATTATGCTTCAAACCTTGAACATAATACACATTAGGCATAAATTTATGCTCCCCCTGTTTTGTTAGAATATCTACAATACCCTTACCCAAAACAGTGACTTGGATATTGTTTCCAAGTGTGACATCAGTTTGAACTGATTTGTCTAGACTAGAAAATAAACTTAAATTACTAGTCATATGATTGCTACAGCCTAAGTCTAAATACCATATGTCATTTGGACTTTCTTGGACGGAATTGCATTCCAGCGATGATGCACATGCCAAGAAGAGTGAACTGTTCGCAGTGCTGTTGCTGCTTGATTGTGCTTCGCCTTACTTTCCTTAGTCATACTGTTTCTTCCTGCATTCATATGCGAAGTGTCCATACCTATTACAGTAATGACATTGAATCTTTGATTTATCATACCTTTATCCAATTGGCTGATTGGGATTATGATCCTAGCCTCTTCTTGCGAAATTTGCAGGACTGCTACTGCGACCTCCTCTGAATGAACTTTGTCCTCTGCCTCTAGAGTTTGATCTTCCTCTACCTCTACCGCGACTTATGGATGACTAAGCTGCGAACGCACCTTCCAACAATGTGTCTGAACCGCTGATTCTATGTTCATGATTGAGTAATGAGGCTTGCAACTCATCAATAGTAAATATGGACAGATCTTTATTTTCCTCTAGGGTCACAACTAAAGATTCAAATTTATTTGGCAGAACTCTAAGAACTTTTTCAACAACTCTTTGGTCAGTTAGAGTTTCTCCTTGAGACTTTATTTGATTAACTAGACCAATTACACGAGTATAGAATGAGTACTGACTCTGTATTTTTCATTGACAGAGATTCAAACTCTCTTCTAAGAATTTGAAGTTTGGCAGTATTTACCTTGTTAAAACCTTGATATGTTGTTTCCAACGTGTCCCACGCTTCCTTTGCTGACTGCGCTGCTTCTACTCTTGGGAGTATGGATTCATGTGTCGCTTGATGTATGTGGAATAGCACCTTTCCATCTTTCTTCCTTTGTTCCCTCAGAACATCCTTCTCAGCTTGTGTGAGATTGTTGTATGCTACTGGTTCTGCATAACCAGTCTGGACTATGTCCCATACATCTTGACCTCTAAACAAAGCCTTCATAGTTAGAGACCAATATTCATAATTTTTACCAGTAAATATTTGGGTTTGCAAATTACCCGAAGTGGAAGCCATCCTTAATCGCTTTTCCCTTATGAATTGAGTTCCTTCTTTCCGTAAACCAAGCTCTGATACCAGATGAAGGGAAAAGGAGCACCGTGCAGTAAATAGGATTTAACTGCGCAGTAGCTCAATATCTTCTTTTTCTTTAGATTTGGAACTTCGCACCTTCTACCAGGAATCCCAAATTTCTCTTAGCGGAATCCTTCCTTCACTAAGAATTAACTTCGCAATATTAGCTGCGCGACAACTAACTTTTACTGCACAGGGTTAACTTCACGGTACAACTTTTAACTTCGCGCCGGTTAACTGCACGGTGAACTTCACAGTGATGCCAAGTTATCTTTGCCACAATAATTCACTTCGCTGACTTTACCAACACTTCAGAGCATGCTTAACCTGCGGTGAACTATTTGGAAATCTTGATTCCTTTTACTGAGAGTAAATGTAAACAACATTCACACAAGTAAAACTGGAGATGATGTGCGACTTGCAAAATACAACATTCTTAAAAATGAAACATAAAACATAAATTATATATTTACCAAGGTAAAATGCGCAGCTCCTCAATACACGGAAATGAGTTTCACTGCGTTCTTTTACATTCACAGAGCTTGGGCTCAAAACTTCTTCACTTCTATATTTTCCTTCTTCACATCTCTCTCAGAGATTAAACTAACTGCTTCTATTTATAGAGTTTCCTATCAAACCGACTTAGGATCGCTTCACATGGAAGCTACAAGATTGCATTAAACAGTGTAATAAATTCTAACCTAAGGTTTCTTACTTGCGAACTATTAACGCGGTTACATTAATGAAAACATGGCGTGCACCGGATTGGCTGCGAACTCACTAACAGACTGACACTGCGGACTGCCCGCTGATACAATCTTTACTAACAAGGTGACTGACAGGCGCAGTAACTACGCGATCAGCTCATTTAATTAGATATTTCCAACACGAGGATGCTAGTTGTATGATTGTTTCACAAGATCCATTTAGCTTAGTATGTTCACAGGGAGTCTTAGGGGAATTCAGCGCAAGGGCTTCTCAATTCTTATCATAATTAGATTTTGTGTTAATTGCTATTTGTTATTATTATTAGGGTATATTTGTATTTTTATAAGAAATATCATAATTAGATTTTGTGTTAATTGCTATTTGTTATTATTATTAGAGTCTATTTGTATTCTTATAAGAAATTCTTTTGAAAATATAAAATTTCAAAACATATCTTTTAATTTTATAAATATAATAATTTTATTTATTTATTAACTGATGTTTACTCTTGTCCTTAGATAAGAGATAAAGAATGATGATGAATTTTTAGTTTCTCTCTAATCCTTCAAATCCAATTGGCCTAGAGTTCTCATATCGTGGCTACCGTTTTACAGTATGTAGACACTACAGTAATGAAATTAATGTTGATTATTATTTAACGTCCCGAATATTAATTTTGCATTTGCATTGCAGTTATGCAACAACGAAGCACACCCAGACTATCACGACGAAATAGACATTGAATTTCTGGGAACAATAGCAGGCCAACCTTATACCTTACAGACCAACATTTATGTAAGAGCAGGAAACGGGGGAAACGAGAGGATTGTCACGGGTAGAGAGCAGCAAATCCACCTTTGGTTTGATCCTACCAGGGATTTCCGTCGTTACAGTATTTTTTGGACAGCATCTAAGATTGTATATATTATTAATATATATATATATATACTATTATATGGTAAATGAATCATTTCAATTGTTTGAACATAACTATATTTTTAAAAATGATTGTTATAAATCAATGGACTTCATTATGAAAAAATAGCTAATAACATGTTGTTCATGTCACTTGATATTGTGCAGATTCTTGGTGGATGATGTACCAGTAAGAACGTATGAAAGGACGGAGCCCTCGACGTATGTCAGCAGTTGGGGAATTTCTGAATCAGACATATCGGATTGCTGATTCTAGTGTTCAAAACACGACAATTCTTTTCATATCTGAACTTGCGGAAAGGTATTTTTTTCACTATTTAGTTATGATGAACGACAAGTTACATTATAACTTAGTAATTAGTTATTTCGTGCTCTCTCATAGGTAATTATCCTTATCTGCCATTTATTTGCTTGCGTTTGGGTTAAATTGCTGAAATTCTTTTTTGTTTCTCTGCAAATGGAATGACTCTGATAGATTCGAGCCTGCAAACACAGATTAGCATTTTTCACGCGCTAAAGTCCAAAAACTGTGTTTTTTCACGAAGCCTACTTTTAGTATGGGGGAAACTTGCTATCATTGTTTGCCATTGCTCGCCTAGGTTTAGCGGCCTGTAAATTTAAAGCATATAAGACCAGATATCATTAATAACGCGGGACACGAATTACTGTCCATTTTATAGCAATTCCTTTTTTGGAATTTATTGTTATTATCCTATGTGCCAATGGGATGCATTATTAAAGTTGTCACTCGTGTCCACGTGCTCATGGTAGAAGCTTATTGACTTACAATGATTTGATTTAATTTAGATATTGATAAATTCACTTGTGGCAAAAAATGGGCTATAGGAATGGAACAAGTACCTGAATATAGAAAGAAAAGGTAGTGCCCAATGGATCTCCAACAAAATAGCAACAACAAAGAAAAGTTGAAAATCATGAGGCATATAAGCATAACAAAGAAACGAATGGCGAACATCTCGAGAAGTGGCCTGAAAGTTGGAAGCATTACAAGCCGTCTAATCCCCTACATTCAAGGCTGAAAGAAATTGGTGAGAAGATATGTGTTGGTTTTTGACAATGGTCACTGGAGACTGCACTGCTCGACTAATATCCTAAATGCAAGCTGATAAAAAAGTCTCTTGCAACGTGCTTCATCTAAATTGTGAAAATATGACATGATGAATCTGGAATTGGCAACGCAAAAGGACCTGGAATTGAGCGTTTTCTGCCGAAATTAAAACATCTATCGGATTAATAAAGCCAAAGATTTTTGGTCTTCATATTCGGTTAAAGTCGTCAAAGAACGCTGTGGATCTCTAAATAGGCAAATGATACTACCTGAAAATTTCATAGTAGATAGGACATCTAGATATTAAATGTTCCTCGGACTCAGGATTATGAAGACAAAGTCGGCAGGCACATTACTCTCCAGGAATGTTGCGATCTAACTTCATTCGAAGTGCGTGAGAGAAAATACGATACTGTGCTAGAGGGACTGTCAAGCAGCTCGAGAGTTTTTGCCTGAGATATCCTGGGGTTTGGATTTGGCTTGGATTCAACAATCATGATGTAAAACATAGTGTAGCTTATGCTCCGTAGCGTTATTTCAGTGAAATGGTTTTTTGTATTTAACAAGTGCTCATGTGTGCCTTCCGACACCGTGTCTCTTTGTCATGAGGCAAGACACCTGCACTATCTTGGATACCTGTGGTATTGGCATAGGTCAAGAACAAAAATAAAATCCCAACTTTGTTAATTATGGTGACAAATGGTTGAGTAGTGTAAGTAGGTAATTTGTTTGTCAATTTGAGTCCTACTTTGACCTATTGAGAATGTGGCAGGCACAACTAATTTTTTTTCAATTTTTTCATAAAGCCAGAGCCAATCCTGAGACCCCCCTACATTGGGTTTGAGAAATAAATTGAGGTAATTCATACCAAAACTGAAGTCAACTGCTTGAAAGGGTAGTAGCATCATTCATCCATTTTTCAGATTCTATATTAAAGATGGAGAGAGATTTCCCTTGTTCCAAGCACATGAGCTTGGAAAAAATACCAGAATTGTTCATGTTGGAATGGACCAATTTGAGGGAGTGATTCTAGCAAGTATTTAGCCCACTTGATTTTCCTAATTGATCTCACACAAGAAATGACCATCCTTTTAGAATGGAAGAGAGGATTTTGTCAGATTTTTCCCCAAGGAAACATAGTTTCTTGAAGAAGTAAGATCTTTGGTTTATGAAGGTGTACCAAATGTGAAGGGATTTTTTTTAATTGGTGTCACCCAATCCTTGTATGTTGATGAAGAGGATGATCACACCTTAAACCCACAGAGGGCCATCCTTGTTCTAAGGGCCCTACAAATGGTCTTTTTTCTTTCCTCTACCTCAAATTCATGTATCTCAGTGGGCTTCCTACTGTTTAGTTGAAATGTCTGCACTCTCTGACTACTGCCACATTCTGGAATATTTATCCTTTAGTTGTGCCTCATTTTTTGGCTTATAAAGATTGCATGTTTTTTAGTATTGTTTCTGTATTTTTATTTGAATTTTAATTTAATGCTTTGAAGACTGCATTGCTACGAAGTTCAGAGATTTGGACCAGTTTATAAAGATTGCATGTTTTTTAGTATTGTTTCTGTATTTTTATTTGAATTTTATTTTAATGCTTTGAATACCACATTGCTATGAAGTTCAGATATTTGGACCAAATGGTGGAAGGGAATTTGAATACGGGTATAATTCTTAACGTGGGTGATTTAAAGTGGCTTGTAGAGCAGCCCAAGGCAGGAGGAGCATCGATAGGGTTGTCAGTCTCATCTTTTGTGCAACAAGTCGTTATGAAATCGAACCAATTATTAGGTCAATATGGAGGAACTGGTCGACTATGACTGATTGGGATTGCGACGTGTGAAAATAACTGCGTTATCAAGTATATCATCCTACTCTGGAGAATGATTGTTTCCTAGTTTCTCCCTTGTTTCTTCCTTCTGCTTTCCAAGTTTTGCATTTATTTTAGTGTTTAGAAGATCCGTCTTGAAAGTTGAAATGCATCAAATATGCCATTATTTTATATTTGGAGGATCATAATCAACATCTTGAATTTTGGTTTCTATTTTTTTATTGAACTAAATATTTTAGAAGCACAATAATGACCTAAACATTGTCCATCCACCTCTTGATGCACTTGATCTCGGGGCTGAGTTTTGTTTTTGGTTTTGCTTAAAAAATATTGTATGGTAGTCGATTTCCAATTTAAGAATGTATTTTTTCTGACATTTACACTAATTGCATGTTTTCCAGTATTTGCTAGTTATTAAAAAATATTGATGTTTCCTTTCAAAACAAATCTTTTGCACGGACAATTAAAATAAGTGTATTATGATATAATACTTTAGTCACCTTTCTGCTTTGCATAGAGTCTTCTATCTATGCTAATAGTCGTAGATTGTTATGGCTATTGTAGGATTTAATGCTTAGGCAACTGATTGCTCTTTTTGAAATTGGATTTGTCTTCTCTTTTTGAAATTGGATTTGTCTTCTTGTTTACAACTTAGTTATATTTATTTTCTTCCTTTTTCATTAGACTTTATAGCGATGGTTTCTCATATAGAAAGGCATCATACTTACTAAAATTACGAGGTTCACAAAAAACATATTCATTCTATATACCTATCCCAGATCCATCTTGAGAACAAATTTATTCAGGGTATATGTTTCCTAGTTGACTGTTGTCTATACCCGGAGATGTTACAGCTCCAGGCCATTCCGAGAAGAATCTGAGAAGAAAATTTAGTGATTCATGTAAGAAAATTTAGTGATTCCTGTAGAAAGTCCTTAACAAAAATTAATTGTAAAATGAAATCAAGTAAGCTTGACAATATAATGCTCGACGGATTTTAAAATCCTAATGTGTAGTCGTTCAGTATTACTTGTATGTTCAATATATACTATTAGCATTTGATCATGTATGCGATTTATCTATTGGTTTCATATGAAAGGTGCTTGACTGGTATATATTCATTTCCTTTTGTTTACCTATATATGTTTCCTACTAACTTGGACAGATAATTTTCACTGCAGTAGTTTTTGTCTCCTAGAAAAGTTGGGCCTTCGATTCCATGTTCTTTTTTCCATTCCTTAATACTTTTTTGCACTGCAAGTAAATGATGCAAAGACTTATCCATATTATTAGTCTTAAACTGTAGTTGTGCACTTAACATAATAGCTTTTATTTTGCAAGTTTGGCCTATATGTGCCATAAATTTTTGTGGTAGGACTCTTAAGCATATTATTGCTTAGAATATTTTAAAGAGCTTGATAGCCTCCTTTTCCAGATTATTAAATCACTACATGGATTTTTTACTTTTGAAAGAGCTGAAAGATGATGACCTTGTAACCTTCACATTAGTGAATTTCTGTATAAAGGTGTTGAGATAGGATGTTGTGATATATTATTTATCATAAGATTATTGAGAATACTTTTTTCATACTTAACATAAAAACGTGTAGAGACATTACCACTAGATGGTGTAGAAATAAACTAAGGAAGGAGGTTGGGGTTGGTTTAGTTGTTAGACAACATCAGCTTGATCTGTTGACAGTCCTGAAAATAGGGATGTCAATTTGTCAAATTTACTTATGTCCTTCCGCTACATAGGCATTATCGCCATCACAAGTGTTTTTTTTTCGGATATTATTCAACTATTACATAAGCCTTGGGCTTGGCCTTACGTAAAATCATGGCTTGAAGGGCTGTATTCCATGTGCAAAATTATTTTATGAATTTGGTTGAGTGATCAGGGTGAAGATTGTTTCTTCTACGTATTTCAATCAAGTCATTTGTTTGTCTACACGTATGCTACACCTTTTTGCAAGTCCACATGGATGTATCCATATTTAACATATAACAAATTGGGTCTTTGATCATGATGAAGGATGCTTAGCACACAATTTGCATCTTTTCCAATAATACTTGTTATTACAAAATAAATCTATTCAATGGACATTAAGAAGGCTATTCAATTGCTCACAGCTTTGCGCAAATGGCTCCTCCCTTTTCTTTAATAGCTCCTTCTCATTTTTTTTGTAGCATACGTTCCCTTGAAATAGCAGGTGGCAATGTCAGGGACATTGCCACCTCGTGGCTCTTGTTCATGTTACAGATTGAATGAAAGATGGAGATTAATGTTTACAATCAACGGTGGTAAGAATTGATGGAAGAAGAACGATCCACGACTGGGCAAACTTTTTTCTTCCTATGCGGAAAGACCACTGGCAATAATCTACTTATATTAATTATAATTATATATTATAATATAAATATATAGTTATAATTTCTAAATTAGTAAATTAGTATCTATAATCTAATGTAACATCTTTCATTTTGAATGAATAGTTGTAAATAAAATTGATATCTTATTCATCTTAATAAAATCTATTTCATAAATACTTTTATGAAAAACATTGTAAATTCTTAAAAAAAAGATATGCATTTCAATTAGATCATTTATGGCTTTTCTCTATAATTTGTGTTTTATATATTTGAAATAATATAAAAACTTCACATTCAAAAAGAAGATAAAGTTGGTTAAAAGTAATGTATTTTACAAAATTTTGGAAATTTTTGATAATATGATTATGTATCTCATGTATTAATGGTAGTTTTTTTATCAAAATAATTTATTTGTATTTTGAAAATGCATTTGTTGGTATGTTAATTAACAAAATGTTTTAAGGGCATTGTCACTCAACAATACATGTGGTAACAAAAAGGAAAAAACCCTAAATAATTAAAGAGATTTTGGTAGATTAACTTCAATAAGTAAGAAATGGTGTTTCATGGTCTAGTTAGGCATCAAATTAGTGTATAAGGCTCTTTGTTTGTGAGATCATGGACTCTCCTCCAAATAAAAATTTGATTGTCAAAATTTACATAGATGTACAAACATAAACCAAGTAAAAAATGTGTACCAAGGATACATATAGATATGAGCACACAAGCATAAATCCATCTTAACTTAAAAATCTTTTAACAATCAAAAGATTTACATCTTAATGAATTTTTCACATCCAAAGTTAAAATAAATATATATTCATTTATACAATTAATTAATTAAAAATACCATCATTAATTTACCAATATAATCAAAATATCCAAAAAAATCTATGATATCAAAATTCTACTTCACAATATTATGGTAACCTTTTTAATTAAGAAAAAATAACTTCAAACATATCTTTTTAGTTTAAAAAAAATCCAACTAATAAATAATAAAACTAAAACCATTAAAATTGATGTTTTCAAATTTTATATTTTTAAAATAATAATAAAAAAACTTATCATTTATAATTTTATATAATAAATTATGTATTTTTTTTTAAATTAAAAAGGGCTTTATCTTCAATTTACACATGATAGAATACACAAATTTAACATACACCATAATTACTTTAATATTAATATTGAAATGTAAAATGCAGTTTGTTAAAGTTTAAAAAACACTTTGTTTTTCCAATAAAACATATGGTAAATAAACAAATGTAATACACATTACAATTTCTTTAATACTGAAATGTTAAATACACTTTGTAAACGCACAGGAATTCTATAATTTTATCCTTTCTACTCCACACACGCACAGTAATTGAACAGATGAATCACTATAGACCAGTATTTCATTTGAACCTGAAAATAGAACTTGCAAGCAAAAGGCTAAATTTCAAATGGTAATAAACTTACTTTTCTGTGTTGATCTTACTGCATCTTCCTTTGTGCATTCCCTATTTACCAAAAAAAAAAAAAAGGAAGAAATAAGAGAAAACTCTTTCTTTTGATTTTACCATGATTAGCAAATATATGGGCCTCCTATATTATAACCTTGGTGGCATGGATTTCGCTGCATTGAAGGCTTCGAAAAACCCAAGAGAGATGTGGGGAGGCAGACCAAGTCCACGATATTGGGAAAACGCAGACGTTGAATTGTAAGTCATGGGTGTGTTTGTTTAGTTTGTTTACCGGTTGTGGCTCAACCCACCGTTTATATTTTATGTTTTAAGTATGAATATGCAAGTGCTTCTAATCTAACTAACGCACCTAACCTAACGTTGACAGGCAGAAGCCTCAACAAGTTATGTGTAGGTTCTTACCTCCCGTCTTATCAAGTTACAATCAAGTGTTAGTGGTTGAGAAGGATAGACTCAATACTACCTTTCGCACAAAATGGGGAACATTCGCTTATAGAAGAATGCCTTTTGTCCTTATGAATGTTGGAGCCACATTTCAAATGGCCATGGACATCACATTCTGAGGTTTGGTCGGCCACTGTGTTGTTATTTATTTAGATGATGGGACAGTTTTTTCTAAGAAAAGAGAAGATCATGCTTTCCATTTAAAATGGTTTTTTGAACATTGTAGGAAGTATGATATATCTTTGAATCCTAAGAGAATCATTTTTTTTATTATCGAAGGAAAACTGTTAGGGCGCATCATCCCTAAAAAGGGAATCTCTATAGACCCAGAAAGAATTCAAGTTATAACCCAGATTCTCATGCCACATAATAAGAAAACTATGCAATCATTTATGGGCACAATAAACTGTGTGTGAAGGTTTGTAACATATTTTGCACAAATTATAAAACCTTTGCAGCAGATGGTGAAGCAAAGTGTGCAGTTCAAATGGACTAATATCGAAAAGAATGCATTCAAGGATATAAAAAATTCCATTGCTCATGCTCCTTCATTGAGCAGTCCATACTTTGAAAAATATTTTATAATATACACATTTGATTCAGATCATTCTCTTGTAGCAATGCTCATACAGAAAGGAGAGAAATGAGATGAATACCCAATATCTTTTATGAGCACTAGATTACAAGGAGCTGAACTGAACTACCCAGTTGTAAACAAACAAGCGTATGCAGTTGTTATCACTAAAAGATGCACCTTGACTACATAAGGAGCATGGCTAGTGAAATATTAATGATGTCGAAAAAGTGGATAGGTATGAGAGTTTATAAACAAGTAAACATTACAGAGATCAGGCTATAATATGGGACATGATTGCAGCAGATGTACAAATGTGATATACTCTAATAGAAAGACTTACGAGGTATGAATTTATAAAAAGAAGTGAGCCAAAATCTGTTCAGATCCCTAAAGAACATACATGTGAATCATAAGAATTTTGGTATAGAAGAAGAAGACTATACACATAACAAAATAATGGACAACATGCAATATTTATCAATTCAATTCTTAAAACAAAACTTGGCTCATTCGATTACAATCATTCCAAAGTACTCTTTCATATTAAGGGAATCAAAATTCATATATGCTTGCAATTCATAACAATAGTCTGATCTCCATAATCCTATATAACCTCGCCTCAGCCCTCGGCTGGAACTCTCTGCCCCCTTACATTAACAAATGATGAAATATATAGAATTTACATAATATGAACAATAACATATTTTTAGGAAACAAATTCGATCATTAATCTAAAAATAAAATAAATTCAAATTGTCTTCCTTCAATCTCTGTCAAGTGTCCTCGAATATGGAATTGTTCAAGTCTGTTGAATACTCTGCCACTTGTGCATTCACTGTCTTCAAGCCTTGTAATGCTAGAACCGACCCTTTGACCACTGCTAACTGTATGCCTGAAAATATGGAGATGATTGCTCATATGTTTCCTGAAAATCCGAGATTGTCTTCTCAAGATGCTATAGGTCTTGTTAGAAAAAACTATGTTTTGTAAATGTCTGGAAAGTGTTCTTGCTTATATGTAAAGATTATATCTGGTCCATGACAAGCAGCTTCAATTGTATGAATTGTTGAGCTCCTTTCCTATTGATATTTGGTATGTGTTATCTCCCCAATAAATGTAGACTAGTCAAGTCATCTAGGCGATAGGAAGTCTTTATTTTTGTTTCTTGTCCACACATGTCTGAGTTCTAGTCCAGTAGGTCTGAGAAGGTAACGAAGTCTAAATTGATATTTTCTACGTCGGCCTCCTTCCGAAGGCAAAGTTTCAGGTTTCGGTAGCTTAGGAGGGCCCGGTATTGGCTCATTAGCTACCGAAAGCCAGGTTTTCGGCTGTTTATGGTGTAAAAAACAGAACGCTCCAACCACCGAAAGCGAAAAAGTTACAGCGTAAGGTGGAGGGACGGTTTTCGGTGGCTTGGGCGAAATCACCCCGTCCTTACATTTCTAAGGAAGTAGCTACGTCTGGAGTGTCTAACGAGGAAGAAGCCATCCTACGGACTCAGCAGTTAGATCTTGTTTATGCACAATCTGGGTTACTGTATGAGATCATACCTGATGCACCACGATCGAATACCGATCTTAGTAGACCTAAACCTGGACCACATGCTGATGGCATAGTGGGTTCAGTTGACTCTGCAGCTTTCGAAGCATTGACCAAACAGCTTCATGCCTTATCTGTCAAACAATCAACTGCAGAAGTTTCTTCCATCACAACCTCTCCTTCTACTTCTGAACCTGTCAACCAGGTTCAGAACAATCAAAAGGGCCCTCGGCAGCCCAATAACAAAAAGAAGGGCAAGAAAGGAGAGGGGAACCATCAGAAGCCCAAAAAAGAGAATGTCAAGGAGGGTAACAAAGAGAAAAAGAAGGTTAAGTTCCCTTGTAAACTTTGCAAGCAGGACCACCTTACTCACCAATGCCCTCTGCTTGAAGAATCCCAGAAGCTATTACGAGAAAAGAAGCCTGTCGTACTGAAAGATCCATTCCCTAATGGGCAGAGATCAGCTTCTGGCACCTCCAACACTGGGTACACTACACATGCTATGGTTGATCAAACTTTTATTAACATGATTAATTCAGATGCACTCTTACAAACAAGAGCCAGGAATTATACTCCGGACGCACAAAAAAAGGATAAAGAGATTCCAGAATCCTCCACTCCACTCCACATACCTGTGGACCCAATGCCCAAGATCCCGAAAGGTTTCTTGAAACGGGCATCGCACAATCCCAATACTCGGGCCGCCTCCAACTACAATGTGGTTGAAGATTTAGCCCAAACCCCTTGTGCCATGTCTACCTTGGAAGTCTTTCAAAGTTGTCCTTTACAACGGAATGCACTTCTGGAAGCTATTGGAAGTATGGAATCCTCTAACATGTCTGCGTGATTTGATATGGCTGATATCGAATACCGGTTGCCCTACCACATTGCTCTTCAGATTGAAGTCGTCCATGGCCCAATGACCATCAGATGAGCTGTCGTAGATGAGGGTGCGTCGACCTACGTAATGTCAATTTCCTGTTGGAAAGCTTTGGGTTCCCCCGAGTTAGCCCCTTCTAACACACTACTTATTTCATTTGATGGCAGGACTTTCCGTCCACATGGGGTTTTGCCATCATTTGATGTCACATTGGCCGGTAAGACAGTTGTTGTAGAATTAGACGTTCTGGATGCTCCGCTTGATTACAATATGTTATTAGGAAGGAGCTGGACATATGCCATGCGAGCTATTGCATCAGCAGTTTTTCGAGTTGTTATGTTCCCGTTTGAAGGTAAGGTCGTTATAGTCGATCAACTTTCTTTCACTCAAAGAAACAATGAGACTTCTTCAGAGACCACAATTCCCTTAGTTGATAAAACCACCCCAGTTAATGAGAGTTTAGGAGCAGGGTTGTACGGGTCGTTAATAGGCACTTTCGACCTCCCCTCCCCTGTTCTTTTTATGCGTTCTGATGTGGGTACTACTACCGAAACATTCACGGTTGGTTTAAGAACTGATCCTTGGATCCTTCCCACTACGTCAGAACCTTTTGTGCCTTCATCCATTGCAGAAGTGGCCTATATGGAAACAAAACATGCTGCAATGGAACATATCATGACTCCGCCAGTCTCTGCTGAGTCAGATATGGACTATGCTCCAGCATGGTCACTGAATTCCACTCACTCGTTCGATTGTTTAGACACAGTTTTTCCATCTGATGAAGCCATCTTAGAAGTCATGATGGGCTTGGACCAACCATGGGAACATATGCACCACAGGTCCTACATGCTTCCAAATCTAGACAGGATTGAGAGAGGGGAATTCCCTGTGAGACCTGGTGGATTGGTTGATTTGTCATATTTTCCTTCTACTTCGAGAGCTGTTTATGCTGAGGGAAATATGGCCAACATATCAAGAAAAATTTCGATCAACATTTCCACCAAACCCGGGGTCGTGGAAAACATTTTTATTGGTGCGGACTGTTCTCCAGAAGAGATCGCTCTATATACAAAACTTTTTAAAGAATTCCGCGACGTTTTTGCCTGGTCATATGAGGAGATGCCAGGTATAGACCCAGCCATCATGGAGCATGTCATCACGACATACCCTAACGCAAAACCTATGAGACAAAAGCTCTGTCCTGTGAACCCTACAAAAGCGGTCGCCATCAAGGCGGAGGTTGAAAAGTTGCTTAAAGCCGGTTTCATCTATCCGATTGACATGACAGAATGGGTTTCAAACCCTATTCCGGTTGATAAGAAGCAAGGTACCATTAGAGTCTGTACTGACTTGCGGGACTTGAACAAAGCTTGTCCGAAAGATAACTATCCTACACCGTTTATCGATCAAATCATAGATGCTTGTGTGGGACATGAGATGTTCTCTTTCATGGACGGATTTTCGGGATACAATCAAATACAAATCAAACCCGAGGATCAACATAAAACGACTTTCATTTTCCCGTGGGGGACCTTCGCTTACCGGAAGATGACATTTGGCTTGAAGAATGCTAGAGCTACCTTCCAGCGTGCGATGAATTTCGCTTTTCATGATATCAAACACATAGTAGAACCTTACTTGGATGATCTCCCGGCGCGATCTCGAAAGAGACGGGATCATCCAGCTCATCTTAGATAGGTGTTTGAAAGATGCAAACAATATAAGATTCATTTGAATCCTAATAAGTGTGTGTTCTATGTCGAATCGGGACGTCTTCTGGGCTTCATTGTCTCCAGTCGTGGCATAATGGTCGACCCGCTGAAAGTAGAGGCGATTGTAAATCTGCCTCCTCCTCACACCTTGCGACAACTCCAAAGTCTGCAAGGCATGTCTAATTTCTTACGGTGATTCATCATAAACTATGCTAAAATTACTAAAGGTTTTATGAGGCTACTCAAACAAGACTCCTACTTTGTGTGGGGCGAAGCTGCTCAAGCATCCTTTGAAGCTTTAAAAAAGGCACTTCTTTCAGCACCCTTGTTGAGCCCGCCAGACTACGCAAAAGATTTTCTTTTATATCTCGCAGCGTCTCTTAATACAATTGGTATAGTTTTGGTTCAGGAAGACGATACACTCCAAGAGCATGTTATCTACTATCTTTCTCGCGCATTGATAGCCCCTTAGGTTAAATATTCGCACGTTGAGAAGTTAGCACTTGTCGCGGTCTATGCGGGACAGAGGCTTCGTCACTATATACTTTTACGAACTACTACTGTGATAGCAGAAGTCAATCCTTTCCGGTACGTTCTCACCCGATAAATCATCGGTGGGAAATATAATAAATGGATTGTAATCCTACAGGAGTTCGATTTGGTCTTCCAATCGGCCAAGTCGAAGAAATCACTAGTGTCCACTGAGTTAATCTCAGAGTTTCCAAGTGACCTAGAGTACGTTGAGGAAGAATCATCATTCCCAGATGAACATATCTTCCTCATTGCTTCCTCTGACCCATGGTACGGGGATATCTTAGTATATCTCCATACTTTGAGGTGTCCTACTAATTTTTCTCGAGAAGAGCGACGAAAGCTCAAAATCCATGCGAAGAACTACCTCATCATCTCATATACTTTGTATCGACGTGGGGTAGATTCCATTTTAGGACGTTGCTTAACTCGAGAAGAAGCCGAATCAGTATTAAATGATGCCCACAGTGGAGCTTGTGGGGGACATCTTTCCGGGTTGGAAACATCTTAGAAGATACCGTGTGCCGTATATTTTTGGCCCACGATATTTAAAGATTGTGTGGAAGCGGTGAAACGCTGTCGTCCGTGTCAGTTTTTCACTAAGAAAATTAGGGCACACCCAGCTCCTCTTCATCCTGTGATTACAGTAGGTCCCTTCACAAAATGGGGGGTTGATTACATGACTTGCAATCCAGTTTCAGCTGGAGGACATCATTGCATCATCATTGCCATTGACTACTTTACTAAGTGGGCGGAGGCAATGCCTACTGTCAAGGCAGATGGAGAAACTGTCGCTTATTTCGTGTTTAATCAGATTATTGCATGGTTCGGCATACCTAAAGAGATAGTGACTGATCATGGCAGTCATTTCCAAAATAGCATGATGGCCGAGTTGTATACAATGCTTGCTTTTCGACAAGAACATTCGTCTTCATACTATCCACAGGCGAATGGACAAGTCGAAGCAGTGAAAACTTTAAAGGTTATACTGCAGAGAACTGTTACTGCCAGTCGAAATAACTGGCACATCATGTTGTACCCGGCTCTTTGGGCTTACCGAGCTAACGTTAAGACTGCTACCGGATTCTCTCCCTTCCAACTTGTGCATGGGATAGAAGCATTTGTACCGATTGAATGCGAGATTCCTTCGCTAAAACTAGCAGTTCAGTTACTACCAGATACTTCAATACTAGAAGAACGTTTGTTACACTTAGAACATCTAGATGAACAGCGCCATGACGCGCTCACAACAAACGAGGTCCACAAAAAACAAGTCAAAGGACAGTATGACAAATCCGTCAAACCTAGGGTTTTCATTGAAGGAGACTTGGTCCTACTTTGGGATCAAGAAAAAGAACCCCTAGGACCCGGAAAATTCAAATCCAGGTGGCTCGAACCTTATATAATTTCCAAAGTACTGAAGAAAGGTGCCTATGAACTGATAGATTACGAAGGTAATAAGTTGGCCGAGCCTAGAAATGGGCTCTACCTGAAGAAGTACTATGCTTAGGCTGGCGTACTTTTTCTTGTAACATAGCTGTATATTTTTGTAAAGTTAGTTTTCGTTATGCTTGTTAGTTAATCTTATGTGTATTTTTCGTTTCGTGTACCAGATGTCAACCGAACATTTCTTAGGATTTGCTGATGGTGCCAGTCGCCACACCTGTCAGTTGGCTGCAGCAGCTTGGGTCATTTACTCACCCGCTGGCCAACTTGTCTCTTCGGGAGGGGTTTGTTTGGGTCCTACCACGAATAATGTGGTTGAATACAGTGCAGTTATAGAACTTCTCCGAGATGCTCTCAGTCATGGCATTTCACATTTGGAGGTAAGACTTGACTCACAACTAATTGTATTTCAGTTAACAGGTGTCTACCAGATTAGAGATCCTGGATTGCTACGTCAGTTTCTACGAGTTAGACTATTGGAAAGACAGTTTGATTCTATTATATATGAACACATTCCAAGAAATTTAAACGCATTAGTTGATTCATTAGCAAACTATGTGTTAGACTGGCATTTGTATCATACACTTTCATAAACAACATTGCACACATAAAATTCAAACACATACATATGTAAATAACCGATACTGTATATAGCCGATACTGTATATAGCCGATACTGTATCAAAAAATATATGAGTTTTGGATCACAAGTCTATCAAGTCATGTCATAAAAGTACAAAAATGGGCATAGTAGCCTCAAAAATATATACATAGAATGTATCCCTCTCTTATGGAGAAGGAGGGACCTCATCATCATCTACTGCATTGCGATAGCATATGACTAGCCTAGCTATCTTCCGCAGCACCCTAAGCCATGCTGGGGGCACCCCAACTACATCTTCCTACATATCAATAGGTATCTGATCCATATGGCATGCAGGAACTTCATGAGTCAACTGACTCACTTTTCTCTCTATGGTCCCCAACATAGCATCTGCTGCATTAATATCAGCTGGCCTCACAAAGATGGTAGGATGTCCCTCGGGACGAACAGGCCCAAGATCTGCATATGACACTTGTTTAGCACTTCAAAATTCATTTATAAAAATCAAATACTTGAAAAGTTTGAAAAAATTAAATAATTCTCAAAAAATTATACATACCAATATCTCCCCAGGCTCCACCTGGAGGAAGCACCAGTTCTGGATCATGACGGAAATCCAATCCAGCATATGGAAACTGCTCGAAAGCGGGCACTTTCCTCTCCCACCACCCCCAGAAATCATTAGTATGATAACAGTAGTGACTTTCCCCACCACCCTAGCGGAGGAATATGTCACCCCAACGGCCTAGTCTGGGCTCACGGGGGTTAACGTGAGGTAGAGGCATCCCCAAACTAATAGCAGGCATCCTCTGAAAGAAGAAAGTACACAAAATGCTACCGTACCCAAAATTCTTCATTGTGCCGGATTTACAACCTGTCAATTGAGCTTTCATGCTCGCCAGTAAACTAGTACACCAATCATATACATGACCGTGTAAGCATTGTACACCAACATGCATAGAGTGTCTGGAAGCTAGGTGTAGTGAGGCACTACCTGCCACTCGGTTAATCATACTCACTATCACCTTCAAGGGGAGGCCTTCAATGGTAGAAATCAAGATTTGGCTTCCTGATTTCTCAGCTCCAGCCACACATTATGTATTCAAGTACTCTTGCACAGATCTTATGCCCACACGAGAAGACCCTTTCAGATTTATTACATCTCCCCTCCATGAGAGACCAGTAATGAAATAAATGTCATCAACTGTAAGCTCCAAAGTTTGCCCACGGATGACAAAAGTATTGGTATCCACATCCCAATACTGAATAAGTCTTCGAAATAATTTGTTTATGGCCCTCATGTTTACGGTTCGGTAAAACTTCAATAAACCACATATTCGGAGAGCGTGGAGAGTGGATAGGTCTTGCATGGCCAGCCTATCCATGTCCTCATGTTCTCTCTCCCTCCATTGAAGAACCATCCTGCACAAAAAAGTGACATTTTTTTAGTCTCGGCGCTTGCTTTTAAGTTTCCAGGCTTGAGCGCTACTGTGTATACTACACAGTAACGTATGGGCGCTACTCTGTGTGAGCATAGTAGCGCTCATCTCCTTTACACGCTACTGCTCTTGTTACACAGTAGAGCCCACACAGTAAAAGGTGTGAGCATTGCGTGGCAAGCAATTTTTGGCTCAAAAAATAAAAACTAAACCATAAAAATGCAAGTAGGGAAGATTCTAACTCACTTGGTGGAAGAAGAACGGTGTTTGGATGCTTGTTTTGATCGCCACGGAGATTTGAAAATGCCAATTTTGCCCCAAATCTTTGCCCTACAAAAACAAATTGGAAATTGAATTTTAAAATGAAATTATATATATGAATTGAATTTTAATTTTTACCCACCATTGTTTAATTCTCTATAGTTTCAAAAAATTTATCAAAATCACCTAATTAATCAATTGAAACATACATATGGTGTAATACTAATCTAGCTCGCATTTTTCCTTAAGTTTTTGTAGGATCGATCTCCTAAGTTTAAAAATTCTCGATGTTAGACCTTGTCAACTAGTTAATAGTTCAAATTCATATATCATTCGAGATTTTTTGTCGCATTAACTAATATTTTGTTGAAGACCTAGTTTTGGCAGATTATGAAGCTATCATCCCAGAAGCTGACCTTTAAGTCATTTTAAGCTCTTGTTTGGACTATTTAAACCTAAACAAGATTGTCGAGCAAGCTTGTCCTCTTCGAGCTCGTTAAAGTAAACGAAGGCTCATCCACTCAGGTATAGAATTATCCCTTTTCCGGGCCTAGGTGGATTAATTATGGAAAAGGTATACTCTAGGTATACTTTTGTATGCGCTAGAAGAGTTTTTTTCCCTTTGTTTTATACTTTTTCAGGGGAGGAGACTAACTGCACGAAAAAGGACCTTTTGGAGCCTTTCTTTAGGGTTTTCAGGCTCTCTAAACATGAAAATACCAATCGAGCATTCACCTACTTGGGCTCAATGTGAAATCCACGAGAGGGTAAGTAGAGGACTGTTTAAGTTTTTCAACTCTATAAATAAGAAAACACCGCCAAGCACAGACCAATCCAGGCTTGATATAAAATCCACGGATAGGTGAAAAGAGGATTGTTTAAGTTTTTCGGACTCTATAAACAGGAAAACACTGGCGAGCATTAATCTGCTTAGGCTCGATACTAAAATCCACGGGCTGATATATGGAGTATTTGTTTAAGTTTTTCAGACTCCTTAAAATTGAAAACATCGGCGAGCAAGAACAAATCTCGGCTCAATATTAAAATCTAGAGATCAGTAATATAGAGTAATCTTTTATCTCTTCTTCGAACTCTGTAAACAATGAAGAAGGTCCTGAGTCTTCCTCCCATGGGCTTGTTAAACTTTTTACATGGTTGGATCTATTGAGTTTTTCATTCTTTCTTGGACTCATTAAAACAACAAGAAAGGTATTCTTTTATCTAAAAAGAATAAGGGATGGGAAAGATGTGTCATATTTTCAATTTCAAAGGCAATTCAATCAGTTCTATCCTTGAACACAGCACCTACTTGAGTCTATCTTGTCGGTTGGGTTTAGTTTTTGACCTCAAGGTGAACCTGATCTCCGAGTTGTTTACTCCCCCGGTTGGTTATTCTTCCAGCCATATGGAGGGTCCGATAATGTCTCTTACATTTCAAGATGATCATTTACCCCATTATGTTGGAAACTACCTGAGTCACTTTGTGTCGTGCTCACTGTTCAAGGCTATACCCTGTGTCAGCCATTCTGCAGTTTACCTTGACCTCATGTGTCGGCCATCCTAATGTCAGTCTTGTTACATATTATTCCATATCAGCTTATACCGGTTGAGTGTTCCTCGAGTTGGATGATGGAGGATGCCTTAAGGCCTCCCTTCCAATGAACTTCTTTCCATCGACATCAACTCATTTTACTCTGGGAATGAAGTTTAGAGTATCAGTTAGTACCTTGGAAATTGCAGTCACCAGTGGAAATTTTCCTCGTTGTTGAATGTTGAGAATACATCAATGTCTCTTCTTCAACAGGATCCCCAGGTGTTCAACTCCAAGTCCATCTATTCACACTTGGTGGATCGTACTTGGTACCTTGGACCCCATTATCATTATCGGTAGAAGTCCTCGCATTTGTTAATGGTATACATCAATGACCGGTAATCAAACGATACCCCCCATGTTCGACTGTCAGCTCATATATTCACATGGTTAGGGTTTGTACCTAGAGTTGTTTTGGATGAAGACCTTGGGATTTTGGATGATATTACCTCGTTCTGTTATCACCCAAGTTGCGCAAGACTGAGCCTCACTTATATTCGGCTCTCCATAAGACATAGATCCAGTTTGTTGTTATGGCTATGATCTCTCAGTTTGACATGGATCCACGCTTGTATTCCAAGTGGCCATGCTATATATACATTTCCTTGTTATGTATCAGAGTTCATGTTGTATCACACTGCACATCTATATGATGTCAAAGATGTAATTGCTTGCTGACCTTGATCTTTGTTTCAAGTGTTCTTGTGACTTGTTTCTGCAGTTCTTTGCTCCTCCTCTGGCTTTGGATTGTAATGTATTTCGGCCATCATTTCCCTCTGACCTCACACATTAGGAGGCATTTGTTATAGGTCAAACCTGCACCTCTCCGTCCGTGATCACCTTGAGCTGTTGATCACACAAAAGGACAACTTGGATGGAGGAGCATGTTGACCCTAGATGAGACTTTGACTTACTCCACCTCCTGAAAAGACTGGAAAACCCCTAAAAATGTCATTCTGAGATATGAGTGCTACTCTACTTCAATAGACTAGCGCCTGTACCCTACTCCAGTGTGTAATAGTAGTGCTCAAGCCTCATGAGCGCTACTCCTCTTCAGCAGAGTAGCGCTCAACATTCAAAAAGTGATGAGTGCTAGTTTACAAGCACTATAGTAGCGCCCTGAACGCTACTTCACTGAGCAATAGTAGCGTACATCTCAAAAGATGATTAAAAAATAATTAATTTCACGAAGAGGATTAGTTGCAGTTGGTTTCCCAACTTCCCCAACTTCCTCCATAACCATATCTCGACCTAAACTGCTTCTCTTGTCCTATAAATACAGAGAAGAATAAAGAGAGGGGTTAGAGACATGAATGTTATTAAGAGACTTTTAGAGAGAAGCTCGCATTTGGAGGATTTTATGCTGGAAGATACCCAATCCAGAGAAGAGCAGGACCCCAGGATCAAGTTGCAGGAGCATGTCACAAAGTCAAGTATATTTTGTAACATCAATTTGTATTTGACAATAAAAGGTTGAAGTGTCTTTCTTGTCCCAAATTAAGTGTTTATTGAAGTGATATACTTGTTTGGATCTGTTTTGGTTAATATTGGATGTTTAAATTGCTTTGTCTTTTTCCATCATTATATATTATCCAAGATACGCTAAGAAAAGTACTTGTATTGCAGGTTTAGTGAACGGGAGGTGGACTTGAGGATCGAGCGCAAGATTGAATAAGAGCTAGGATCGAACGTCATTCAAAAGGTATGTTCCAAAGGCCTATAACCTATTTCCTTTCATAAACATTTCTATAACGCAGTTAATACGCGTACCTGTCATCCCCTTTCAGTTGATAGTATCTGTTTCCTTACTATAGGGTAGTTTTTCCCACCAACAATTTGCAGAAGGGACCAACGGTGACGACTGGGTGTAGCGGGGCGGGTGGTGTCCGAACCTTAGGGGAAAAAAGTTGGCAATTATGGCAATGTTTGACCGCTGTGATGCAGTCGGTAAAGAGTGTAGGCCAGAAGTATCCAGCGCGGATGACCTTTTGGGCGGTGGCCATTCTAGAAAAATGTCTGCCGCAGGCGTTGCTATGGCAGTCATTGAGGAATTTTTTGGCTTCCTCGTGTGTAAGGAAACGATGGATAATAGTATCAACCCCTCGCTGGTAAAGGACATCACCCAAGAGGAGATATCGAGAGGCCTGGTGACAGATACGGCGGCGTCCATCATGATTTATGTCAGGTCGAAACTTCTATGTGCGAAGGTATAGCAAAATATCACCGTACCATGGGTCATCGGATAAGATGATGAACAAGTGATTGTCGGGTAACTCATCGGAGATTTGTGGGGACGGCAAAATGGATGGGAGATCGGTTATGAGTTGGGAAAGCGCGAGGGATTTAGTGCTCTTAGGGGTTGTGAAAGTTAGGTCATATTCTTGGAGGATAATTACCCATTTAGCAACGCAACCTTGCAGAAGTCATCGGTTCAAGATATAGACCATGGGGTTGGAGTTGGAGACAACTGTGGTATGACTGAGTAAAATGTAATGTTGCAATTTTTGTACAGAAAAGACGACGGCAAGGGCCAGCCTCTCTTCATACGGGTAACGTAGGGGTGGTCTAGACAAGGTTTGGATAACATAATAAATGACATGCTCCTGGTGAGCAGCGTCTTCTTGAAACAGGACCCCTTACATGGCTTAGTCGGATGTCGAGACGTAAAGGATGAAGTCCTAAGAGAAATTCGGAGGGGAGATCAACGGGGCTTGCATGAGATCTTTTTTAAGGGCTTCGAATGCATCTTGCACCTGGTCATCCCAAACAAAGGGTATGTGAGTACGAAGCAGGCGTAAGAAACCATGAACTGTGGTGGCATAATCAGGAACGAAGCGACGGAGGAAATTAGATTTCCCATGTAAACTCTGGAGCTATCAGAGCGTGCGTGGTGCGGGAAGGTCTATGATGGCTTGGACTTTGAGGGCATCTACAGCAATTCCTTTGTGGGAAATAATGAAACCCAAAAACTGGCATGCCGGAACGCAAAAGACACACTTGAGTGGGTTTAAGCGGATCTGATACTTGCGACAACACAGAAAAACTTGCCGGAGGTTGTTAAGGTGGTCTGATCGTTTCTTGGAACGTGCTATGAGGTCGTCAAGATAGACTAGTAGGATATGGACCAAGTCGTGAAAACAATAGGTCATGGCCCGCTGGAAGGTGCCGCTAGCATTTTTAATGCCGAAAGGCATGACACGATAGGAAAAGGTGCCCAAGGGGTAGTGAAGGCAGTCTTATATTGATCTTCCTTGTGGATCTGAATCTGGTTGTATCCTGAGAAATCGTCCATGAAGGACAGGACCTCGTGGCCCACACACGCATCGATGAGTTGGTCAATGAATGGCATGGGGAAGTTGTCTTTGGGACATGCTCGGTTTAAATCACAGAAGTCAGTACATACTCGGATGTTGCATTGTTTCTTGTTAACAAGGACGGGGTTAGAAACCCAAGTGGTGTATGCAATAGGATAAATGAATCCTGTTGTGCAAAGTTTCTCAATCTCTGCCTTAATGGCGGGGAGCTTTGATGGATGAATGGGGCGTTTTTTCTGGCGAACGGGGGGTACATCTGGACTTGTGTCAATGTGGTGTTCTATGATGGCGGGGTCAAGACCAGGCATTTCTGTATAGGACCAAGCAAAGACATCACGAAACTCTTTGAAAAGTTTTTTGTATTCTCCGATCTCGTACTCAGTGCAGGAGGCTCCTAATGTAATGAGTTCATGAGGACTAGTTGGGGCAGAGATATCGATGTGGATTGTGGGTGAGATATTGGCCATGTTACCTTCCTCGAAGGCATCGGGGCGGGAATGGGATCTTTAAACTAGTCAACTTTGGTGGGGAGGAAATCTTTGGACTCAACCAAAAATTGGGTGGTTGTGGTGGGGGAGGACTCTTCTGGAAGGAAATAGGAACGATGGTGCATATCCTCCCAGGGGTAATCAGGTGGAGTAAGAGCCTCCAGAATCTCCTCATCATTGTGGAAACTTTGGGTCGTCAAATCGGTTGACGAGGGAGTGCTAGTAGAAGAGATCATATAAATGGTATTAATCTCTCCAAGTGGCGGGGATGTTGGGGGGTGGATCTCTTCAATGGTGGGGGGAGTTGTCTCGAGGTCTAATTTATTCATCTCTTAGAGAGATGCTCTGTAAACTGGGAGATCTGGACAGTGATGTGAGTAATGACCATAAATACCGCATATTGCACAAGGGTGGTTGGTACGCAATGATTTATCACGAGGCTTAAGGGTAGGGTCGAGTTGGACAACCAGGATGTTGGGGTCGTCGTCAAGAATTTGCATGTGCTCTTTTAATGCGGGTAATTGTGGACATTAATGGGTAGGATGGCCCAATTCATCACACAACGAGCATTTGGGAGGAGCGCGAAACGTGGGAGGGTTTTTAACCGTTTTGGGCGGGGGTAAAGAGTGTATGGTTGTGGGCCTCTGCCCCAAGTTTGCTTGATAAGAGGGGATGAATTAGTGGATTAGGAAGGAGTAGTGACATCGGGAGGTGGTTGACTAGTAGTGGTGATGGGTTGCACCAATTGTAAGACGACATTTGGTGTCGGAGGGGAAACGGGAGGCATGATGTACCATACAGGTAATCCTAAAGTTAAATCGGGGATGCTGAGAGTAGCCATAACCGGAGCGCTTACTACTCCCGAAGGGGGGAATATGAAGGAGATTGTATGGATGGGTGTAACACCAACATGACTAGGTATCAATCGTGGTTGGGGTAGCAAGGGCGGTTGATGGTTAGGTGTTGGTGTATTGTGGGACAGGGTACATAAGTCAGATATTTCAGTCGCTGGTGACGGGGGTGGAATGGATTGGAATGTTGAGGTCATCAACGTATCTGAGTAAACTCCGGGTCCCACTGGGGAAAACAACGAGGTACATTCACCGCAAACAGGTTGTTCAACCATGGGGAGAAGGTTTTCAGGTGCAGCGGGGGCATTGGGATCGTAATATGTGAGTCGATCAACCTTGACCATGCGTCCTTCATGGGGGAACATCATGGTATGAAAAATGGAGGCAACCTCCCGCATGGTGTACATGTAACTGCGGCCAAGTAAGAGGTTATAATCAAGTTGGGCATTGATGACCTCTATGTCAATGAGCACTATTTTACCAGCCAACTGGACGGGGACATTAGCTAAGAGACCTTGGGGTTGAGCTGAACGGTCGTCGTAAGCTCGCAACGCAGTGGTGGACTGCTGGAGAGTAGGGGATCCCAACTTCTGCCAAACGAATGTGGACATAATGCATGTAGAGGCACCTCACTAGTAGATTTGAACCAAAAATCCGATGAGCAAATCCGACGACCTTTGACGAAATGAACTGTGTCATCGGATTTTTCTTTCAAAATTACTTTTTTTTTTTTTTTTTTATAAATTTCGAGAGGCGTTCGTCGGATATCCAACGTAATTTTGAATATCCGACGAGGCTCGTAGGATATCCGACAGATCAGCGAATATCCGATGCCTATTCGGGTATCCAACGCTTTGGATGTCGGATAACCGACTCCATTTTTAACCTGAAGAAGTCGGATATCCGACGGTTTTTTCCCAATGGTAACTAGGTTAGTGTCGTCGGATATTCGACATAGGTTTGACTTTTTGACTTTCAAAATTTATAAATATCCAACCATTCCAACATGTTTCCATACCAACGACGGTTTGCAGATGTTTTTTTTGTTCAGTGGACTGTTTTTCGTTGTTTTTGTTATTCAAGTGAGCAAAGTACTGTGGAGCTTCATTTTCTAAAATCGATAATCTTCATTTAAGCTCTTTACGAGAAAATGTCAACTACGAATATTCCTGATCTAGACAAACAAAATCGACAATTGCTTGCTAGATTGTGGGAAGGAGTTGAAAGAAGGGGTGATGGTAAATGCTATTGTCCATGTAATCAATGCAGGGGCTTTAAGAGGAGAATAATTTTGATCACAACAGCCACAAAACATTGTAGGGAGCATGGGCACGCCGAGGGGGGACATGAATACCATCCATTTGTAAGTTTTGCATTATATATGTTTTTATTTTGATTGATTTTGTAAATTTATGTATTATTATAATATTTCTTATGTATTATTATAATATTTCTTATTTTTGACCAACAGTACAATTGGTCATTGTTCTTTTCATCCCAACAATACAAAATTTGTTAAATTTGTAATGTATCACATAAATTTTTACATTTTGCATTTGAATTTCTTATATTAAATTTTATCTATTGATTGTTTCATGTAATTATAAAGGAAAGACATCCTACGGCATATTGTCCGGATCAACAAGTGCTTCCAGAACAAGTACCGGAGGAACATGGAGCTATGAATATTAATGGAGAACAAGTTAATGATCACATTGAAGAAGATGATGATATTGATAACATAGTTGAAGATGATGTTACAAATACTTTGATCCATGATTGATTTAATGTTGGAATGGATGATAATCATGATCATGAAAATGATGAACATTTTGATGATATTCATGATATACCTCTTCTTGACAAGGCATACGAACCCCTTTATGACGGCTCCAAGGAAAATCTTCTCTCTGCTATATTGTTGGTAATGAACTTGAAGGTTATGAATGGTCTTTCAAACATATCAGTCACACGGATGTTAAGGTATGTAATATATTCCATCACAAAATATGTATGATTGTCATGTATTTTAATGTCAATTCATATATAAGTCAAATTACTACGGATGAAATTTGTTTCATTAATATTATTTCTGTATTATATTAACTAGATTTTTATTTTTATTTGTTGTAGCATGACAGGTGAATATTTGTTACCACCGTCAAATATTTTACCTCGCACATATAGAGATTTATCTACCATCATGAAATAAATTGGAATGCAGTATGAAGCAATTCATGCATGCCCCGATGATCATGTTCTTTATTACAACCAGCATGAATTTGCAACAGAATGTCCTGAATGTCATATCAGTAGATATCGCACAGATCAAGTAACTAAAAAGGTGCCTTGCAAGGTTCTACGTTATATTCCCATTATTCCCCATTTGCAACGACTGTTCAGGTGCAAAAACATAGCGCAGTTTATGGATTACCATGCAGGGAACAGAAGTCAAGACGACATTATTCGGATGCCTGCAGATGGGTCTGCATTTAGAGATATGGAGATAAAATGGCCTCACTTTAAAGACGAACCTCGTAATCTTAGGATTTCTTTGGCAGCAGATGGTGTCAACCCTTTTGCAAAGATGAGATCTGTTTACTCAGTGTGGCCTATTTTTGTTATCAACAACAACATTCCTCCATGGTTGACAATAAAGAGGGAGCACATAATGTTGTTGATGATTATTCCAGGTACGAACACTACAGTTTTTTTATTGTAGTGGTATATTCTCATTTGTCATTTTTTGTCTCATAATGTTATATATATATATTTAAAGTTTTTCTATTATGAAATATGGTTTATATATCTAAATGGTACGTCTCATAATCAGAATATTTATTTTATATGTTCAAATCAATCAGGTAAGTACCAAGTCAAAGATATGAATGTATATATCGAACCTCTTATTGACGAGCTACTGAAGTTATGGAATGGCATCACTATGTATGACTTATCTAGACCAATACGACAAAGGCAATTCCAATTCCATGCAATGCTTGTATGGACAATACATGATGCCCCAGGGTTAACCCATTTCTGTGGTATGTAATTATAAGTTCCACTTTAGTTGCATTTAATTTTACGAACTACTAGTTAATATAATAGGCATGCATGTTTTTATAAATTATCCAGACATTTTTTATATAATTATAATAGACAATATTGATATTCCATATTTTTATTTAGGTCTTCAGACAAAGGGGAAATTTGCATGTCCAGTTTTTGGTCCTAAGATCAAATCTCATCGTTCAAAAAGCTTAGGAAATGAGGTGTTTGATGAGTATAGGAACTTCCTCTCCAAGAATCACAGGTATCGAAATACTGAAAAACATCTTTTCAATGGCAAGCAAGAGACTGCATTAAAACCAAAGAGAATGACACCTCAACTATGGAAGTTGCAATATAATAGAAATCGTCAAGGTACGTATAATCATTGCATATGATCATATTGTATTTTATTATATTGTGTGTTGTTTAGTGTAATTGACATTGACTTAATATTTAATTTCATCATTGTCGTTCATGTGATCATCATGAAGGCATTAACGGGCTTCCACGAGGAATGAAAAGTTATCCTAGACAATTTAGTAGGTTTCCCTACTATGAGCACCTACACATTGCTCATCTATTTGATACAATGCATATCAGAAAGAATGTGACTGAAACATTATGGCGAATATTGGATGGAAGGAGTGACAAAGAAAAAATTGTCAAAATTTGCAAAGACATTCAAGATAACAACCATGCAATGAAAGACGTCATTCAATTTCATAGCAATGGAGAGAAAATTAATATAAACTCACTTCCATGGATGTTAACGGACCAGCAAAGTAATGTTGTAAAAGAAGTCATTCCAAAAATTAAATTTCCCACCAGATTTTGTGCAAACATGAAGAATATCATAACAAAGAAAGGTGATTTCGTGGGGGTGAAAACGCACGATTGGCATGTCTTCATGAAGGTAATAATTAATATGGTATGCATTTAATTTTTTTTTTCTAGTACTCTTTTTCGATATACTGAAACTATTTGTATATTATTGTTACAGTATGTTCTACCTCTCTCTATCCCGGACAACTTCGACAACAATGTCAAGCAAATAATATATAGTCTCGGGAAATACATGAGGAAAGTGGTGATTTTTCCATGTGCTTATTGTTTGTTTAATTCAACATAGAACTTATTTTTAATTTGATTTTCTTTCTCTACTTCATGTTACGTAATATAATGACTTTTTTCTTTAATCTCTTGATTGGGTTGTCATGTCACTTGTAGATGGTTGTCATCTAAATAATTCCATAAAGAAGACATAAAGTATTGGAGGAGAGAAATTCATCGTCTCATGTGTGAAATGCAGAAGCATCTACCTCCAGCATTTTTCAATGCACAGGAACACTACCTCATACACCAAGTTGAGGAGATTGAACTGTGTGGACCTGCGTACTCAAGGTCCATGTGGATGGTTGAGAAGCACTTGAAATTTATGAAGGGTTTGGTCAGACAACGAACATATACTGAGGGTTCTATGATGGAGGGATATATGGTATACCAAAACATGTTGTACATTAGTGAATATCTTCCTATATTGGTGTCAAAGCTCAATTTACATCGCATTTGTGATCCAAACTCCAAAAACGATTTCGAAGGGGAGTACCCAAAGGGGAAAGGTATATCGAGGAAGGTGAAAGGTAATATAACACATTTCACTGGTGATTTTTATGTTTATATATCATAAATATATATTCTATTTTTTTTATTTAGTATTTTGCATCATTTTGATACTGTAATTATATACTTTTTTAAGTGACTAATATACATTTTCATTGAATTTTAATTTTATTGTCATCAAACAGTTGGTCGAGAGTGGGATGCGATTCATTTATACATCGCAAGCAATATTGACTGGATGAAGGTATGAATCGAAAAATGTGAACAATCTGGTCATGGAATATCATGGGAAGGTGTGGCTTCATTGGTTAAAGATGCACATCGCAATGGAGACACCAATCTAACACAAAGGGAAATCGATTTAGCAAGAGGTTTAAAAGCTAAGCAAGTAACCATATTAATCAACGGCACTATTTATTTATTTTTTAAATATTGTCGTTGTACGTCACGCTGATTATTTTCCTTTTATGGCATTATAATAAACATGCACTACTTTATCATAAATATGGTGTCATTATGTAATCTTTTCTTGTATGGCTTGTTGTACTAGGTAAAACACCATAGGGCTATGTGGTGCAATGGATGTAGATATCGCATCAAAAAGTTGGATGAAACAAAGAAATCATCTGATTGTGGGATATCTGTAGTCTTTGAGGTGACCAATGTTTCTTCTAGAAGTGACAGACATCCAGAACTATCTGAAAATCGATACTATGGGTATCTGGAAGACATTCTTCAGTGTGACTTTAACTCCTTCAAGGTATTTATGTTCGTTGTCAAATGGTATAGGTGTCGATTGAAGCAACGTGATCCCGATAGAACAATTATTGAATATGATAATGGTTTTACCATGGTAAATACAAGGTTGTTTGAGCCAGGAACTGAGCCCTATGTTCTTCCAACCCAATGTGAACAGGTATTTTACTTCAAGGTTCTAGGTAGAGCAGGTTGGTCATTTGCTGTGAGACACGGTCCAAGGGGAAGGCCAGTAAAGTATAACGTAGATGAAGGTAATGAAGACGTTCTCGAAGAAGAAGATGCCGTTGAAGATGATCATGATCAACATGAGTTAGATGATATTCCTATTCCAGAAGAAGATGTCGAAGAACTTCTTGAATCATATCATGATGTATATTCAGACAATGTCCATGAAGATGATATCGACGATGACATGATGATCGACATAACTGACATCGATGACGATGATGATATCGCCAATCCTTACAATGTTGAATCTGGATCATCAGATGATAGTACAGACGATCACTTAGATGAAGAAGATGATGAAGAACATTGAAGTTTATGATCGGGTATGCATTACTAATAATAAATTATTAACTGTTTCTTAGCTAATTTCCATTTTCCTGTATGTTAAAATTAGAAACCTTTCTTGTTATTTAGTATGAATGAGAAAAGACATTTAATTTTTGTGTACATAGATATGTTTTTTGGGTTATATTGGGGAATTGAGAGTGATGAGAGGGGGGGGAGGGGCCATAAGAGCTTCCACCTTCACTTGGTTGGCCCTATTTAGTAGAGAATATTAAACGATTCTCAAAACAGAGAGAAGATTATAATTAAGGAAATGCAGTACAATTATCATGCTACCCCAAATGGCGTATTGCTTGATCATCAATATAATCATCTTCATCATGATCACCATATTCATCATGATCACCAGGATCATCATCATCATCATCTTCTTCATCATCGTCATCACCATCATCTTCATGATCGTCATCATCATCATATTCATGATTGTGATCATCATCATCTTCATCATTGTCGTTGTCAGCACCACCAACATCATCATCATCATCATCGTCCCCATCTTGATCATCAACATCGTAATCATCTTCGTCTTCATCATCATTGTCGTTGTCATGACCACCAACATCATCATCATCATCATCATCATCATCATCACCATCATCTTCATCATCATCATCATCATCATCGTCGTCGTCGTCATCATCGTCATCATCAATCTGCATCATGATCATCTTCATCATCATGATCATCATCATCTTTGTCTTCATCATTGTGTGAATTCTTCGTCATCATGATCATCTTCATCATCGTCATCGTCGTCTTCATTATTGTGATCATCATCATCTTCATCATTGGTTGTCATCGCCACCAACATCATCATCATCATCATCGTCCCCATCTTGATCATCATCATCGTCATCATCATGATCATCATAATCATCTTCGTCTTCATCATCATTGTCATTGTCATGACCAACAACATCATCATCATCATCATCATCATCACCACCACCATCATCTTCATCATCATCGTCATCATCATCATCATCATCACATTCATCATGATCATCACCATCGTCATCATCATCGTCATCATCAACCTGCATCATGATCATCATCATCTTCGTCTTCATCATTGTGTGAATTCTTCGTCATCATGATCATCATCGTCATTGAAATCTTCATCTTCATCATCGTCATCTTCATCTTCATGATTGTGATCATCATCATCTTCATCATTGTCGTTGTCATCACCACCAACATCATCATCATCATCGTCCCCATCTTGATCATCATCGTCGTCATCATCATGATCATCGTAATCATCTTCGTCTTCATCATCATTGTCGTTGTCATGACCACCAACATCATCATCATCATCATCATCACCACCACCATCATCTTCATCATCGTCATCATCATCATCATCATCATCACATTCATCATGATCATCATCATCGTCATCATCAATCTGCATCATGATCATCTTCATCATCATGATCATCATCATCTTCGTCTTCATCATTGTGTGAATTCTTCGTCATCATGATCATCATCGTCATTTGAAATCTTCATCTTCATCATCATCATCATCATCATCGTCATCGTTGTCTTCATCATCATCGTCCCCATCTTGATCATCATCATGATCAGCGTAATCATCTTAAGATTCTTGGCAATAGAGGGAGTATGCCAATCCTTATAAACCTTGTTTTCTCTTCATTTTATCTTACAACTTATGGAAATGGAGGAGGTCCAAAATTGTTTAAACATGCTAGAAATGATGTATCAATGTCCCATTTGAAACCAAAATGTACTTATCGATATGTGGGTTAAAGTTCTTATCGATACATGGGTTAAAGATGTCATCAATTATCTCATGAAATTGTCATCAAGAATTTTTTATAATCAATACATGTGATTTTGGTATTAGATGTTTCCATGTACATAAAAAATCATCCTTGGTGTGCCAAGACTCAAAACAATAAAGATATCTCACTCACATGTTAAAGATTCCCAATTCCATGCTTGTGTGGTGGTTTGGGGAACTTATGAACCTAATTCACATTCACAACCATAACCTATGGTTAGTGTTCCACTAACCATAGACCATGAATCTACTAGTATCCTAAAACACTAACATAGTATCCCTTAAATAACGATTAATGTCCCATTATAACAATTAACCCACTAGCGGGCCTAACTCCTTCTGAACCTAACCTTGTGCATGGATACAAACAATACATCTTGTTACCCATGTGACCCATATTGCAGGAATTCTTATCACATTGCTAGTGCCAAGAAGCTTTTTTAGTTAGAGATACAACATAATGAAAAAAAATATAAATTCATAACTCACACAATAAATTTAACTGATGTAACTAGCATATGCACCTTACCTATCATGCACATAAGTAATGTGCCTAACTAACAAAAATCATGCGTATAAGCAATGCAAATAAGAGATGCACCTAGTCCACAAATCTCATTGGTAAACATTATCCTTTTAATAAAAGGTTAGTTCATGCATTAGTCAAATGGGCAAGGCATATTCCATATGTAGCCTAGTGTGGTTATTTGAGGCACTATATACAGGACATGATCCCCATAGGTGGTTGTATGGTTTCACATCCTAGTTTTTGACCTCAAACCATCGTATGGTTCTAAATAACCTTCCATGGTGTTCTAAATAGAAAAATGGACAACATAACCTACTCATAGGCCAAAGATTCCTTATGTAGTCCCATGATCCCTAGAGGCAATTGTACTTTCCTAAGACTCTATATTTTAACCTAGGACCATATGTCTTTTCCAAAACCTCAAAATAGATGCCCCCAATAAATGAATCTGAAAAGGGTGATGTCAAATACATCCATCATATTTACATCGAGTGATACCGATGATATTTTACTTTAAGGTTGGCATGCTCTTCTGACAATGACCCGATCATGGACATGTCTTTGGCAATGGTAGGGAGGAAAGATTCCATCATTGCCAATTGTAGTGCCCTTGGTGTAATGGACATAAGATAAGGAGATGTTGTTGTTTTTGAAGAAGAAGATGATGATGATGATAATGATGATCATCTCTATGACGAAGATGATGGTCGTGATGACAACAATGATGACGATGATCTAGTTATCAACATCATCATCATCATCATCATCTTCGTCACTGATATTGTCATTATCATCACTACTGACATTGGCATCATCTTATCACTAACTTCATCATTAAAATTTTAATTTATTTTTTTTAATAAAAAAATATTTTTAAACTTTAAACTTTTTTTTATTTTTATATTAAATCTTTTTTTTTTATATGAAAAAAATACATACATAAATATTAAAATTAATAAATAAAAATTATACAAATTAATAAATAAAAATTATACAAATTAATAAATAAAAATTACAAATTAATAAATATTAAAATATATATTAAAATTAAATATATAAAAATTAAAATTAAATATAAAAAATATAAAAAAACATAAAAAAACACATAAAAAAACTACAAATATAACATGGAAAAACTTTTAAAAAAAACAAAACTTACCATTTTAAGCTTGCTCCTCCCGACGAGCTCGAACCCTCCAGCCGACGAGCGCAATCCTACATTATATGACCCGCAAACCATTACGGCTAGTGTTGATAGCCAATGCGGTTGAGGAGCTGAGTTACGTGACCCGCAAACCATTACGGCCAGTGTTGATAGCCAGTGTCGATTGAGGAGCTTAGCCAGTTTCGTTTGAGGAGCTGAGGTTGAGGAGATGAGCCAGTGTCGATTGAGGAGTTGAGCCTAGTGTTGATAGCCAGTGCCGGTTGAGGAGGTTGAGGAGCTGAGCACTGCAATGCCTACCAAATTGGTAAGATTCGGCTCTATATCTATGTTTGCTGAGCTTTTGGGGATGCAACGAATACCCAAAATGCTAATGGGTTTGGCCTTGGGGCCCCGTGTCTGTATAAATTTTGATCTATGTATAAAATTTAAGGGTTGGGCATCTGAATGTTCTGCATTACCCTTTTTAAACAATGGATGACTGTAATATTGGTTGCTATTCTAATTTTTTAATGGAACAAACCGTTTTGCATTTCTATCTTATGGCTAATCGCTTTTTCACTTTGCTTTTATCACTGAAATCGTTAATGGCTGTGTAAACTTCTTATGCATGAGATGATTGGGGTTTATGAGACTCGAACCCTGGATGGAAATCGTATTTGAACAAGGTTTATGAGACTTGAACCAATTTATAAAAAGCTGTTGAAAGAGGTAAATCTAGAAGCCGCCCATCCTGAAGAGATTTTGCCATAACTTGTCCGAGAAGACGGAAATAATTTATTACCTTGGAAAATTGACTTCCCTACGAAGAATCTCCATTAGGTGGCCATGGGCGAGGAAATAACCCCTGAGGAGCCTACACAAACTCTTCAGTTTCAACTGTAGGGATTGTACTGACTTTGTTTGTATGCAAAAATACTCCATGGTGTTCAACATCCTGCATCTCAACATTTTCTGCCACGGCAACTTCCTTAGACCAAGAACCTGACCTCCACACTCCAAGCACTTTCTTTTGTAATTCATGTCTAAGAAGAGTATAGAACTCCAAAGTTGGACCTAGACCTGGGCCAACCTCTCCAAAGTACTCCACTTCGAGAACTGCCTTATTACTACCATACATCTCCATTACCTTCATAGCTGAATCTAGTATACGGTGCCTATAAACACGACCCTTTTGACGCTGCACCCTACCAATTCGTACTTCTAGATTATTATTGAAGTTTGAAGTTTCAGCACTCTGTTGCTGCTGCAAGCGCTGTAGGGCACGAGATAACCCAAATGAAAGTGAATAAAAGTATTGCCTCCTTGTCTCAAATGGAAACAAGAATGGGCATGCTTTGGTTAATTGGTGACACCAAGAAGGAAGACCTCCACTGAATAGTGCCAGAGGATCTTGCAATATTTGTCGTGCTAAGTTTCCATGTTGTCATCAGGAGTTTGCATCAGAGTAATGTTCGTAGAAATGGAACAAATGCAGAAGATTGGTTGTCTTTATATGAACTTTCCTATTTAGGACTGGAACAAAAGTTTCCATGTGATAGGCTAGAAGTTGGTGCTTACTAGTTGCTTATCACTAGATAAACCCAATTCTTAGTACAAATGCTCAAATCTGTGTGAAGATTGCAAATATGTGTACTTGCATCTAAAAGTCAATGAACTGAAAACACTTCGAATACTGAAATTAATATTTTTGAATGTAGATTTGACCAGTACCTTAAAGTATTAATAAAATGGGGTTGAAAAAGAGAGAGAAAGTTAATAAGAGGAGCAATATATTAAATCTTTTCAACTCAACAACTATCATTATAACAAATGAGAGAGTACCCATGAAACATCAATTGGCTACTAAGAGAGTATTCTTCATTAACATAGCTGTAGAAAAGTACAAGGTAATTTGTAGGTAGAACAACATTACTCTAAGAGAGCTTGAGGGGATTTGTCCCAACACTACCCAAGACTCTCTTAATCCAACTATTTAGAAGTCAATACAAACCATGTCGATAGCAAGGGAGGTGATGGGAAATAGGACAACACCCATTTTTCCTAGGTGATCCTAGTAGCTCATATATGTGAATGTTGGTAGCAACCATGTTTAAGGATTATGTTGGCATGCAATGTCTCACAACTTAGCACCTAATGAAGACCCCTTCCTCCTTTTCTTTTTTCCTTTTTAATCATTCCCATGCATTTGATCTCAAGAAAATGGTAACCATAATTTAGGTATGCATAGTTATTTAGAGGTCGTCACCAGAATACCATTAGGCTTGATGGAATGGTGCAATGACACCTATGGTGGGGTGGGGGCTTATAGGTCATGGGGCCCATTCATGTGGGGGGCCTGAGATACCCTTGATTCCTAGGGGGAATAGCAGGGTAGTATAAACAAATTTAAGAAAACATGTGATGTACCATTAATGCCATCAAACATCATCCACATCTACTTCAAGAAATTGGCAAGTGGAATTTCATTGCGTTGCTCAATTTGGCAGATATCATTAGTAGAAGCAATAACACTAAAGGTTTTTACATTGGGTTTCAACAATCAATATCTCACTCCACAAGCCATGGAGGGATGAGTTCCATATACGACTGGAAATATATCTTAAACATCTAACATGGATATCTAATTGAATCTGATTGCTTCGCTTATAGTAAAAATTATGAACAGATTTGCAACAAGAGGCCTATTACTATTAGAATCACTATTTTTCATTGTGATTTTTTACTATTATATCAAATCCACTTTTTCCATGTAAAAATAAACCATCACATTAGAATTCAATGTCAAGGTCAATCTTTCGTTGCCAATTTAGTTATGTGTCATCCACAAAACCATGGTTACAATTTAGCCACAAAAATCCCTCTTCATTGGCAATCACCAAATTGTAAACATCTTCCTTCCATACACATTATGTGGTTTTTTTGTAACATTTTTAAAATTAATAGGACCATCATTTTGTAAGGGGGATGGATTGATTTGAATCTTGGGGGGTTTATAGTCCATGTTTTGGATCCATAAGTTATCAAGACATATTTTTATTAAATATAAAAAGGAATATGACATGTTAAATGTAATTGTTCAATGTGTACTTAATCAAAGTTGACTTAGTAAACATATTACAATTATAAAATGTCAAAAAGAAAGAGTTAAGATTTGGAAGAGAGGTCCTAAAATTTACCTCATTACCTTTAATTGTTCATCTTAATAGAATATGAGTCTACCCCATTTCTCTCGCTCTCTCTCATGTTGTCATGCTTATTTATTTATTTATTCATTATCGTGCATCATCTTTAATGGTTTTCGTCATTGTTCCTTCACTTGTAAAATTGAAAGATCTTGTGATTTTTCTTTGCGTTGTATATTATATCTCCTACTTTATTCAACATTAAAGCCTTACCAGATCTCAACTCTCAAGATTCATATCAAAATATGCCTACATTACATGGGTTTTAAATTGAAATAATGTGTCCTAGCATACACGATTATTCACAATATCACAATGTCATGCTTATGCTTGCTAATCAGGTTTAAACATTGTCATGCATTTTAGTCATTAGAAGTAGAAGAAAGTTATTGTTAATGGATTCATTTAATTTGAAAGAGTAGTTATAGTTTGAAAGAACTATCTCCTTACCTTATCTAGCATTCATTGAAAGGAAAGGCTTATTTTATTCATCTGCATTTGCATGGTTTGAGTCGGTCATCACACCACGAGTTTCACTTCCATCACCCGATTGAGTAATACAACCACTAAAATTTACACCCCCTAACTAAACACACCATAACCTCACTTGAGGAGAAAAATAATTTGCTAGTTAGGTAGGACACCGGGGATAGGCATCCAAATAATTCCCCCTTGTCATTATCATCTGAGACATAGTTGTTGTCCTCTAGGGTACCAAAATCCACTAGTATTTGTTGACACGGTCATACACCAGTTTGTGTAGGGGCCTCCTATTGTTTAAAGGGTTAAACCGCCATGAGATCGAGAACCGGACGGACTATGTGGAATGCCGCACTACACTTAGCCCTAAGGCAACATCGATCATTGTCTTCCTTGTATTCTTCGGCCACCATACTGGTGATACAAGGGTGATAAGGTAGAAGCACCGAAAACCTTTTTCGACGTGTCATGAACGAGGTAGCTTAGTGACTTTTCTACTAGGGCTCTTTTACCAAGGATCCCTTTCGGTAGAGGGATATCCTTCAAATTCAGTCTCTAACTTCGTATTGTTCGACTTGGATTTCATCACCTTGCAAAGGATACGATTTGTCGAGGTCTCTAGCTCCTAGTTAGGAAGTTTGCTTGCATTTTCACCTTTTTAGAGGGTCTTTTTATTTTTAGTGCTGCTTGTTGGCATTCTGACCACTTTTGTTTCAGCTCGCTTACTGTGACATCAGTCCTAGTATAGTTTTTTGAGCTTGTTTTTTTGGCCTGCGAGCCTTGTCTTTTTATAGCTCCCCTTCTGCACGCTCGATTGCTTTAGGGTTTTTGAGTTCATACACAGTAGTTACCAATACTTATTTGATGATGTGTGATGTCCTCTTCTCCTAGGTCTTCGAGATGGTTGATTTAGGTGGTCTTCTGAAGGGACTGAACACCCCTTCATGGAGCCACTAACGCTTGACCGTAGGAGTAGTCTAGAGGACCACGTGATCACATCACCCGTGTGGACTTTTCCATTTACTGTGATGATGGTCTTTCAAGTTATATGGAACAATGGTACATTTGAGAGAGAGATGAATGGTTGTACCCCACCTTGGTCGATTGTCTTATGGTCCTTTCATTTTGTCGATAATATTTTTTTGGTACCTTTCCTTTTACCTTTTGGGTGTTTTACTGATATTGGGATATCTTGTGATTTGTACCACCTTTTATGTTTTAGGTCTTATGGGTACTATGGTAGTTTGTCCACATTTGAGGTACACCCACTTTATCCAAATTGTTATGAGTCTTTATACCCACTTCGTACCACCCTCCTGACCTTAGTTAGGAAGATTGCATGCTATCATACCTTTTGGTGGTACTATTTGAGTTACAAGAGGTAGTTACAATGAGCTATTGCATATATGAGGTAGTTACAAGGAGATATTGCATATATGAGGTAGTTATAAGGAGATATTGCATATATTGATTTGTACCACCTTTTATGTTTTTGGTCTTGTGTTTATAACTATGGTAGTTTGTCCACGTTTGAGGTAGTGTACACCCCCTTCGTCCCAAGGGTTATGAGTCTGTATACCCATTCTCTTTTTTTTTGACTTGTACCTTACTAGTTGGTCTTTGTACTGATCCTTTTTACTGTCACTGAATTTCTTTGATTGACCATACCATAGCCCAGTAATCTCTCTCTCTCTGGTTTGTACTAGCCCTATCATAAGGTCACTTGGTTCCTAGAGTTGACTGGACTCTAAGAGGCACAGTCATTTCTAAAAGTAACTCTTCTGAGTATATTACAGGAAACGTCTACACTAAGGTAATCAAATATGTGGTAAATAGTTTTCATTAAGTAGCCAGGACTTGTAGCATTAGAGGAGATCCTGTAACGTGTATGTGTAGTGTTTCATGTGTGTTACGTGTGTGTTACATGTGTGATGTAGCATTAAATCAAATAGTAAAAAACAACTCATAAATATTGCATGACTTTCTACTCTTAAGAAAGATAAATTGGTCATCTTCCGATCATCACTTGAATGCCTACATGTTGACAAAGGGAATGATGATCAAGTAAAATTATAAAACGCGATAGACGTCAACTTTTAAGAGGCACTATGCCTTGCGGTCGAATCTAAACTTTTTTCCAATAGTGCAGGTAGAACCAAATAGGTGTCTATCTGATCTATCTTCCTCGAGCGAGGGGAGTTTAGGAAGGCTAGAGGAAAGTGAGACATCCAGTAGGTCTAGAAGAATTGTATCAACTAGATGTCAAAAAACCAAAAGAAGATTCCATAGATGCAATGAATTTTTTCACGGTCAAGGGGGGGCATGTTCCTATGGTGATTAGACAAAAGACGACGAAGAGGTTCCCTTGAGGTACATACATTTAGTGAAACAATGGGTACCAAAGGATCTTCCTCCACCAAACACTGATTTTTATGTGAACGAGAGGAGATATCGAATTGCACCGTCATCGATACATGGTTTCGAGTTGTTTTCCATGGATTGCATCTTGTTCAGTTACGGGACATGTACAGAATTGATGGAGTTTGTTGAACCCATATACAACTACAACGATTGGATGCGCCTTGTCCAATATACAAAAAGTATGCGTAGCTATGGATTGTCAACAAACTATTTACAATTGAAAGACAAAAATCAAAATAAAGGAGGAACATTGTACATGGACGGAAGGCCAAAGGCCACAGGGAATATTGCGAGGTTTATAAACAGTTCACAACCAAGGTCTACAATTAAGCAACCAAACTGCGAATTTGAGGGGCGTGAAGGAAACTGTGTTTTTGTAGTTGTTATTAAAACAATATCTACAGGGGACGAGTTGCTTATTAATTACCCTGTGAACCGAGTAGATACAAACAAGGTTACTATAAGACATTTTACCCAACCTTTTAGTAATAAATTAAACATCATAAGGATTTTTTGTTAGTTTATTTCGTTTAAATTTTCCATATTTACTTTGCAGGCCAGTCATCGGGATAAATCCCTACCAACAAATGGTCAGAGGAGTACTTCTTCCTCAACGGAGCATGTATACATTTTTCTAATAGTGCAAATATAATAAGAAAAAAGAGTTTTTATTTGCTTTGTTTTTCCATTATTAATAACTTGGTTTGTTTTATATAATGTTATTTATATTTGATGCAAAACATTGATCGGGAAATACACCCGTCGAATATTGATCAAACGACAACACCCTCGAGGCAACAGGTAGACCTGATTTGAATTGTACAATTAAAATATGTCAAAATGTTTTAGCATTATTATTAATGTTTCAATGAATATTTTGGTTTCGTTTATGTAATTTTCTAGTCTATGTTTTTGATGCAGGTCGGTTCCATAAGGTCGGCCACACCAGGGTCCGCGCAACGGGTATACATCTTTGTAATATTAAAAATATAATATGAATAATAATTTTTTTGATGTGTTTTCTCATGAATAGTTTTGGAATCGTTTAGGTGACTTTCACTATGTTTTTTTATTAGGGTGTTGTTAGGGGCAACTCCCAGATATTAGCAGATCAGGGCAAGTCTCCTATGACCATTGATCCAATGAGTGGATCGCGATCCTCGAGGTCATAGGTATAATTCATTTCAATTGTACCAATATAATACGTAGCATAATGTTAATTTTGTTATGTATTTTTCGTGTGTATACTGGTTTCGTTATGATAATGTAAACCGTGTTGTAATTTTATGAATCTATCATGATAGATATGTTACGTTAATATAAAATTTGGAATCTATCAATAGAGAACTCAGTAGTGCTTTATATATGTTTGTTGCAGCCCACTAGTGAATCGCAGTATGAATCAGCATCGCAATATTTTCCGTTAGAACCTGAAGTGCTAGAGGTGCTTCACGATTGCGAAAAAATTGGTGAAGCCACACACCCGCTAAAGATGGCAGAGAAATTGTTGAATATATATACTGCGGAAATCCTTTCTCTACTAATCCAGGTTCCGCAAACAAGCGCAATTACAGAAAGGATTGCATTGTTGGAACATAGATCTAATACCTTGCGAGTAAGTTGAGGAATCTTGAATCATAGAATAATTCATTTAAATCTTTATAATGTTCTCTTTTATATGATAGTATTGAATGTATAAGACGTGGTGTGTATTTACAGAATTATAAGGGACCACACAATAGTGGTGAAGGTGGTGTCAGCCCCAGCGAGGCTCGTGGAGAGACTTTGCATCACGACCAAACGACTCCACGTAGTTCGAATCCTTCGCCATTATTGTTGACTGAATAGTCGGAAACACGTTATGAAACACCACGGAACCCCGCTGTGAGCGCAGCAACCGCTACTGACCAAGACACAATGGATCGTCCACAAGAAGGGGTCGACACCGAGTCCCCTATCAATTTTGATGTCGAAGAAGCTACATTTCCAGGATCTTCCCGTGTCAAAAGCACGGGAACACTGGAGACAACATTTTTGGTGGACGAAGATCTCGTCTCAATAAAGATAGCAAGTATCCCAGGTAATTAATTATAGTTGATCAGGTTAATTAGTTGTTAGGAACCCATGTCAACCCTTCTATTTACTTTGTTACTATATTGTTGTTGGATGCATATGCTTTGTAAGTCGTCCCGTAGTATTTGTTGATCCATAGTTGTGTTATTGTTGTTTGGCGCATATGCTTTGTAAGTCGCCCATAGTATTGTTGATCCATATTTTGTATTGGCCCATGGTTTTGACCCATAGTATTGGTGCCTAGACTTAGTATATAAGTGTGTGTTGAGGCCTATGAAGGCACCGTGAAGTTATTTGTATTGAGCTTGCTCAAAGGAGTTTGCCCCCTCGAAGTGGCCTGCGATCAATATAAAAGTGATTCTGAATTCTGTTATTCCTGCTATCTCGTGTGTTTTCATTAATTTAATATTGCAAGTTCTTCACATATGGTATCAGAGCACTTTCTTGGGCTCGCTGGGTGAAATTTCTGCCCAAAAAATTTTCGCATCTGTTGCAGCTTCGGATCTGGGAATAATCCCTATCCGCTTAACTGTGGGAAGTACTTGGGCATAAGCCCTAAAAATCATTATGAGGAGTACCACAGGAACCCCAAAATAGCTGGCCCATTGAGAGGACCTGCCAGCGAAAAGGGCAACAACTCCTGCCTGATTGACTAGTTCCCACCCATGAGGTAAACCAAGAGCTTTCGTTTGTGCCAAAGCGGTTATCAGTTTTACCTAAGCCATGGAGAGAGGGGTACTACCCCAATACGCAAGCCGTCAGACAGCATTGGTGGTTGAGTGAAACCCTTGAACTGTTAGGAAGCCGCACATACCTGGGGTCCATATCTACTTTCAGCTAAACTGTTGCCGCGTTGTTTCAGATCCATTCTGAAAGTCGTTCCAAATCCAACCATTTCAGATCCAGTCGTTTTCGATCCAGTCAGAACTGTTTCAGATCCCTCCATTTTCGATCACTTCCGCGCCATTGCAGATATATCTATTTTAGATCCCTTCCACGCCATTGTAGATCCATTCCTAAAAACAAAAAAAAACAAAAAAACAAAAAAAACAAAAAAAACCTGTTTTTTGGCAATATCTCCCTTGTTTTCACTCCGTTTTCCCTGAAACTTCACTGACACCCCTGCCATCCCATTCTGCATATTTCATTCTTGAGGACCCTATCCCAAATTCCACTTCCCAAAGCTCGAAATCCCACATTTGTCTATTTTTAGGGTTTGCCATAACTTCTTCGGATTTCACCCAATTGCCTTCAAATTTTTCCACCGAGTTCCTTTCTTAATTCTGCTTCTTTGTCCCTCTCTGCGAAATTTTCTCATTCTTTCACCCCGCTTCTAAAATCCCCATTTTTTGCTTCCTTGTCCATCGGAAAGTGTCCAAAACCTAGTCAAACCCCAATTACCCCTCCGAGTTTTTCCCAAATCCAAATTTCCCTTTACTAAATAATCTTTTGTTTGTGTTTTGCTATCCATTTCCAAAAAAAAAAAAAACTCCTGGTTATGGTTGTCACCCGTGCAGGAGAAAAAACCATGGAGGAAGCACTTGCAGCCATCCAAACCAAACTCCAAGATCTGGATGAAAAATTTCTCAGCCTCCATCTTCAGCATTCAGCCATGAACAATAACCGACAGCAAGAATCTTCTGCAGCCACTGGGTTCTCTTCTTCCAGCAATTTCCGTGGTCCGAAGCTTGAATTTCCTCACTTCAATGGTACTGATCCGACTGGATGGGTCTATCGTGCAGAACAGTATTTCAGTCTGCATAATACTTTTGATGTCCAAAAAGTTCCACTTGCATCCTTTCATTTGGAACAAGAAGCCCTTCAATGGTACCGTTGGTACATCAAGGCTCACGACGAGCCAAAATGGACAGATTTTTGCCAACTCCTTTTGCAACGATTTGGTCCTAGTGCTTTTGATGACTTCACCAGAGCACTCACTAAACTCCGTCAAAGTGGCACTATGAGAGAGTATCAGACCGAATTTGAGAAACTAGCCAATCACACAGAAGGCTTGTCTGATGAATTCTACAGGAGTTGTTTTATCAGTGGTCTTAAGGATGAAATCCGGTCAGAGGTTAAAATGTTTTGTCCCAACACAATGATGGAAGTCCTAGGGTTATCTAAGTTGGCAGAAGATAAGATTGCAGCCCAACAGCGCTCCAAACCCACTTTTGTTCCCTTCCAAAATATGGGTTCTCAACGACCTCCCATTCCGCCAGCAACTTGACCAACTCCTATCAAGCATTTGTCTGAAACAGAGATGCAGGAACGCAGAGAAAAAGGGCTTTGTTATAATTGTGATGAGAAATTCACTCAGGGACATAGATGTGTTCAACAAAAGCTCTATCTCTTGGATATGGATTCTCCGCCTGCCTCTAAAATTGGTGAAGAAGCTCCAGATACAATGGATGCTCAGGTTGACATTCAGGAGCCTCCTATTGACCCCCCATCTTAGGATGAACAACCAGAGATATCTCTCCATGCTTTATTCGGCGTCACCACTCCCCAAACAATGCGGTTCAGGGGTTATTTCAGGAAGCTTACTCTTACAATACTCATTGATTCTGGTAGCACTCATAACTTCATTGACCCCCGGATCACCAAACAGGCTGATTGTTTTGTCCATCCTTAATCCAACTTTGAAGTCATGGTTTCCAATGGAGGCACCTTACCTTGCAAGGGAAAGTGTCACAATGTGCGTATCTCTCTGGAAGATTATAACTTGCACTCTGACATGTTTGCCTTGTCCTTAGGCGGATGTGATGTGGTTTTGGGCGTTCAATGGCTACGCACACTTGGCCCCATCTTATGGGATTTTGCTGAACTTTGGATGCAGTTCTCGGTCAATGGGACACAACACAAATTTACAAGCTTACAACTAGGGTCTCTCTACATCATCAGTTCACATCGCCTGGAAAAGATCCTTAAGAAGAATTCACATGGTGTCATCGCTCAGCTCCATTCCATTCAGATGCACCCATCAACGGTCTCCACTACTTCCTTGGATAGATATGCAGGTGTCTTTGTTGCACCAGTGGCATTTCCGCCTTCAAGAGACCTTTCCGGTAAGCATTTAGCCGTGTCTACATCTCAGCAGGAAATGATGGCTATTTTGCATGCAGTACCGATGTGGCAGCCATCCCTATTAGGGAATTATTTCTACATCAAGACTGATCTCCAGAGTCTGAAAATTTTCCTGGAACAACGGGTCTCCTCCCCAGCACACCTGAAATGGGTTATCCACCTCATGGGTTATGACTATGCGATCACTTACAAGAAGGGTAAGGACAATATGGTGGCAAATGCTCCTTCTCGCACATTTGATGACCTAGTTTCTCTTACAGCTATTTCTCTACTTGTTCCAAACTGGTTGCCATATGTTCAACAAGGCTATCTCTTCTATGAACTCCATGCTTCTTCATCGGCAGGGCACTCTGGGTTCCTCCAAAAGTATGACCAGGAACAATGTAACTTCTTTTGGTAGCGACTGAAAATGCCAATTCAACAGATGGTGGTTGACTATGATACTTGTCAGGTCAACAAGGGTGAAACGACACTCCTTTCGGGACTACTCGAACCCTTTCCCATCCTTACACAGATTTGGACAACTATTTCTATGGCTTTCCTAGAAGCGCTCCAGTGGTACAATACCACGTCTACAAGGACACCATATGAAGCATTCTATGGACAGGCACCGCCAGTTCTTCTTCCATACACCCTCAGCAACTCCCCAGTCCAGGCAATTGACTAGGTTCTTCGAAACCGCGATTAGATTCTTCTCATTCTGCAGGACAATCTTCACATGGCAAGAATTCGACTGATACAACAAGCCGCTTAGCGCCGTTCAGAGCACACTTTTCATGCAGTCGATATGGTTCTTCTTCAGCATTCCAAGCAATCCTCCTGAAACTCAAAAGGTCTCAGTGGCCCGGAGTGCAACCCGAAGATGCTACAGGGGAACCACTCCATCCAATTCTGCATCAATTTCCACATCTAAAGCTTTGAGGACAAAGATTTTTCTAAGGGAGAGGGGATGTTAGGAACCCATGTCAACCCTTCTATTTACTTTGTTAGTATATTGTTGTTGGACGCATATGCTTTGTAAGTCGTCTCGTAGTATTTGTTGATCCATAGTTGAGTTATTGTTGTTTGGCGCATATGCTTTGTAAGTCGCCCATAGTATTGTTGATCCATAGTTTGTATTAGCCCATGGTTTTGACCCATAATATTGACGCCTAGACTTAGTATATAAGTGTGTGTTGAGGCCTATGAAGACACTGTGAAGTTATTTGTATTGAGCTTGCTCAAAGGAGGTTGCCCCTTCGAAGTGGCCTACAATCAATATAAAAGTGATTTTGAATTCTGTTATTTCTGCTATCTTGTGTGTTTTCATTAATTTAATATTGCAAGTTCTTCACATTAGTGTTTATTATTTCATTGTAATATACCGATAAAACATTTTTTATCAACTAATTATGATCATGGCATGATCGTTGTGCAGGAAACAATGTTTTCTATAAACATATGAATGACTTTTGCTTGGAGATCTTCAGGCCCACCATCCGAACAAGGTGGGATAGACAACTGAAACATTTAAAATATGAACTCACTAATCGGTTGGTTGGCCTGTTCGGGGACAAAACCTTTAGTCATTCCAATGTCTTGAAAAAGGCTTGTCAACATGTGAAGGTTGTCCGAGACCAATATAGGACACACCTCAAAAAAAACCAGAGGTATGAGCACCCACCAATGATTCCAGCAATGGAGTGGAGAGCTCTAGTGGAAGATGGAAAGGAGAAGGCTCTGAGAAGAGAAGGCAAGCTAACAGCAGGCACAAAGAGGTATGCAATACTTTCCGCAATGTAATTCTAAACCTTATTATCCTTGATTTATATATCGAACTTGGAACATCTAACGTATTTCAACACTTGAATAGGCTATCAGACACATCAAAGGCCACAAAGGTAAGACTAGAAAAAATAGGTCAACACAAGCTTGGCCCTGGTGGTTATTCGAATTTGGTGGCACGGATTGTAAGTTTCGAGAAACCAACAATGAATACAAATAATAAATTGAAAATTATTTTTCGTTTTATTGCACCGTAAAATGTTAATTAACGACGATAAGCAAATATGCAGGTCGATCGATTCAATGAAGTACCCACTGAGGAAGACATGAAGCTTGGCTTCCGGGAAGGCTTTGGAGTTGTTGTTGAACGTCGAAGAAGCTTATCTGGGCAAACACAGTCTTGTGGTACCAATCCATCTGGTGCACACATATATAGAATCTATATAGTTTAATGAAGATTTGTCGCTTGTGGAATATTTTCGTTGCAAATACTTGATGTAAAATATTGACTCTGTTTTTAACAGGAAAGCAATGATCACATTAGTGTTGAGGAGGGACAACAACAAATCGATGATCAAGCTTCAAATCCTGGTAATGAATTTATTCATATGCTACAATTTTATGTATAGCATTGCAAATGGTGACCATTAATTGTAGTTCACCGTATTTCAACTGCAGACCATGTAGAGGGTGAAACTGTACAAGTTGAGACTGGACAAGAACATCAACAACATGATTTGGTCACACCAGGTAAAAAAACACCTTCGTAATGAATTTTTTTAAATTAAAAACTTGTCATTACAATAGCAAAATATAACGATGTAACATTTTCACATCGTTGCAGGAAATCCGAACCCCTTGCCACAAAATCCACGTCTAGAACAACAATCAGCTAGGATATTGCAAACATCACCAAAAGCGCCTGCTAAAGAACCAAGAACTGGAAGATAAAGTCCAGATGTAGATGGTCCTCTTATAGATTATGTACCACTGAAGAGAAGAAAAACTTATAAAAAGAAGGACGGGAAAAACGACGTCTAAATATTTTTGATAACAATATATCGTCCACAATTTTTGGTCTAATGAATGAATGAATGGTTTAATGAATGTTCTAATGTTTTAATGATTCAATGTAGTAAATTGTTACCTTCATTGACTTTCAACTTTTATTGAATGAATGTGTTGCCTGAATGATTAATGAATGGTTTATTGAATGTTATCTTTTATTGAATGAATGTGTTGATCAACTGAAACGATGGTTTAGTGAATGTTAGCATTTATTGAATGAATAATGGATGAAAGTTCATGATGAAATATGGATGAATTTGCACATATTTGTTTTTTTCAAGTACATGCATTGGGTATGGGGAATTGAGAGTGATGTGAGGGGGGGGGGGGGCATAAGAGCTTCCACCTTCACGTGGTTGGCCCTGTTCAGTAGAGAATATGAAATTATTCTCGAAACAGAGAGGATCTCAATGAATGGCTACAATGCCGGCTTTCTACAGCCCACTCGCGTGTCATCTAAATTTTGTCAATTTCTTAGAGCTTGTTGTGATTTTTGGTTGCTCCTCATAACCAATTTCGAGTTTCCACATGATGAAATATGGATGAATTTGCACATATATGGATGAAATATGGATGAATTTGCACATATTTTTTTTTTCAAGTACATGCATTGGGTATGGGGAATTGAGAGTGATGTGAGGGGGGGGGGGCATAAGAGCTTCCACCTTCACATGGTTGGCCTTGTTCAGTAGAGAATATGAAATTATTCTCGAAACAGAGAGGATCTCAATGAATGGCTACGATGCTGGCTTTCTACAACCCACTCGCGTGTTGTCTAAATTTTGACAATTTCTTGGTGCTTATTGTGATTTTTGGTTGCTCCTCATAACCAATTTCAGTTTCCACAACTTCAAAGGTTGAGTAAATGATGCATTGGAATCAATATCCTTAACCTTCTCTTTAATTTCCTTGGAATCAATATCCTTAACCTCACATTAAACCCTTCCAAATTGGTATATTTACCATTCAAGGCTGGCTTCTTCTGAAGCATGATATTTGCAACTAAGCTAGCATACATCAACAACAATTAGAGACATGCTGCTTGTTGTCAATGTTCATCTTTTTTTTAGGAATGCAACTTGACCACAATGGCTCCTCTTACGCTAGGGAATTAAAGTCAACAGCAAATTAAAGAAAACATATAGTTTGCATCGAAAAAATAACAGGGTACAAACTGAACTGAGGAGATTCGAACTTGCGACCTATGTCTAGTCCCAAGGCTACCACCTTCAAGCTTGAAGTGTCGCTGGAAATGGGCGACCAACTTCAAGCTCGATTCATTCTACACGCATTTCACAATGGGAGATAGCGGGATACCACATTCAACCTTGATTCATTATGTATGCATTTCACTATGCAATCGTCTCAGATTCTCATTGTGTTTTCCCTCTATTAGATTATCAATTCGGTATGACCCACGCCCGCCGTCCGAGGAGTGTTTTCGCGGTCTTGAGTTCCATCCTGACAACGGTGACGATTCATTCTATTACGTTTCCCTTAAGCTGCAATATGGAAAACTCATAGTTCACTATCAAGATTTCTCTGACCATCACATTTGTCAGACAAACCTTCCTAGTGAACTATGAGTTTGTCATTTGCAGCCGAAGGGAAGCGTAATACCATGAATCGTCAACCATTGCCAGGATGAAACTGAAGACCGCGGAAACACTCATTGGACGGCGGACGTGGGTCATACTGAATTGATAAACTAATTGATGGAAAACGCAATGGGAATCTGAGATGGTTGAATAGTGAAATGCATGCAGAATAAATGAAGAGTGGGTGTCGAGAGAAATGGTTTTGGGACGTCGTATGAGAGGAAATGGCAATGGGAATTGATTGATAAGGTCAAGCTTGAAGGTGGTATCCTTGGGACTAGACATAGGTCGCAGGTTCAAATCTCGTCTAAATATTTTTTATAACAATATATCGTCCACGATTTTTGGCCTAATTAATGAATGAATGGTTTAATGAATTTTCTAATGTTTTGATGATTCAGTGTAATAAACGGTTACCTTTACTGAATTTCAGCTTTTATTGAATGAATGTGTTGACTGAATGATTAATGAATGGTTTATTGAATGTTATCTTTTATTGAATGAATGTGTGGATCGACAAAAATAATGGTTTAGTGAATGTTAGCATTTATTGAATGAATAATGGATGAAAGTTCATGATAAAATATGGATGAATTTGCACATATTTTTCTTTTCAAGTGCATGCATTGGGTATGGGGAATTGAGAGTGATGTGAGGGGGGAGAGGGGCCATAAGAGATTCCACCTTCACGTGGTTGGCCTTGTTCAGTAGAGAATATGAAATTATTCTCGAAACAGAGAGGAGCTCAATGAATGGCTACGATGCTGGCTTTCTACAACCCACTCGCGTGTCGTTTAAATTTTGACAATTTCTTGGAGCTTGTTGTGATTTTTGGTTGCTCCTCATAACCAATTTTGAGTTTCCATAACTTCAAAGGTTGAGTAAATGATGCATTGGAATCAATATCCTTAACCTTCTCTTTAATTTCCTTGGAATCAATATCCTTAACTTCAAATAAATATAAGTGAACAAAAGAAAATGCAAGAAAGAGATTAAACTTGCAAAATATAACACGTGTATTAATAAATTCAAAAAGAGAGAGTAATGTTCATGGGCCTCTTCGAGAGGATGAGCTCCTTTGAGCAAAGCTTCAATACAATACCAATCTTTGACAAAACAATATACATCCTTCTAGCGCTATAAATAGTTTCTTAATAAACAAAACCCTAACTACATGCAATCTCAAAATTAATGACTACCAACCACCTACTGGTTCTTATTTAATAAAATGAGCCTTTTACATTAAGTAACTACCCATTAACTATCTAATGAGCCTTATTCAAAGAATATGATCATCTCATACATGAATATACAAACTCCTCAGTATAGCAAATTAGAGAAGTTAGGTAAGAGTACCTTGACACAATGGAAGCACACTACCAACCATCTCTTTGTGACGAATATGCCACAATGTTACATAAGCATAGGGATTAGAAAACATGTATTCAATATGAAAAGTTTTATTTCAGAAATGTTATTTTTTTTTTAAATGTATTGGGTAGTCGCTTAACCGATGACTTAACCGACGACCGCAGGGTAATATCTGACGCCTTTGCCATGCTTCCGACGGCTCGGAACGTCGGATCCACCTTTTTTTGTATGGCATAGACGTCGCTTAACCGACGCCTAAACCGACGACCGCAGGGTAATATCCGACGCCTTTGCCATGCTTCCGACGGCTTGGAACGTCGGATCCACCCTTTTTTTGAATGGCATAGACGTCGCTTAACCAACGACTTAACCGACGCCCACAAGGTAGTTTCCGATGCCTTTTCCATGCTTCCGACGGCTTGAAACGTCGGATCCGCCTTTTCCTGTATGGTATAGACGTCGCTTAACCGACGCCCGCAGGGTAATTTCAGACTCCTTTGCCATGCTTCCGACGGCTCGAAATGTCAGATCCGCCTTTTTTGTATGGTATAGGGGTCGCGTAACCGACGACTGGACCGACGCCATCAAGAAAGGGAAGTCGAAATGTGCGCCGCATATTCTACGGCAAAAGGATGATATCCAACCAATATTGGAAGTGAAAGCTATCGGTTATCCGACTACCTGTCAAGCTGGAGGAAGTCGGATCACGGACGAGATAAGGGCATCGAATATCTGACATCTACAACTTTGTCGAATTTTAGCCGATATGCCACCGATGGTAAAAAAATACTGGCCTTGTCGGATGAGCGACCATAGGTTGTAGCAAATTCGACTTTTTCGTCGTCGAATTTTGGGTCAAAAAAACTTAGTGCCTTCATCGATGGTGCACCGATGGATGACAAGATTCCGAATGGATACAGAAACTTGGAATGCTAATGTGGAAGGCAGACGTGGTTCGGATTGGTCCAAATCAAAGGCCATCATTTGTGAATCAGTTGGGTCAATAGCACCAATAGCTGATAACAAAGTCTTGCATTGTGTAGGACAGTTTTTTAAGACTTCTAACGTAGACATGGCTGCGGGGGACTGAGCTAAGTCATCTACAATGCTGTAATTAGACGCAGCATGAGCATTGGAGTTATTGTTGATGCGGTGAAGTGGGAAGCGAGGGGCTTTGGAGGCGCCATCTAGTGGAGCCGAAAGTATTCGTAACGACTGATCGGTGGGAAGAGCGTTGGTGTTTTTGTCGGTGGGAGGGGCTTCAGGGGTGGAGCCATATTGGTTTCGACGAGTTTGAAGGTTGACATCGGTGGATGAAATCATTAACAAGTGATGGGTACCTGAGTCTATCATGGGTTGATCAGGAGCAGCATAAGTGATTTGCTGTTGTGATGGCACGTTTCCTTGAGGAGGAGCTAACGGTTGAGTGTTCACCACACCTTGGGTTGGTAAAGGGTTCTGTAACACCAAGGGTTGAGTCTGAGGTGGTGGGGGGTTAGGTGGCGCCTGAGGTGTCGTGTGCCCTTGGCGGTGGGCATCATCGGTCCAGATTTGTTAGGCCAGCTCCAAATGTGGGCAAGTGTGTGTGTAATGGCAATAGACCCCGCAAATAGAACAAGGATGGTTCGTTCACAAATTAGGGTTTTTGGCTTGTTTGGGCAGTCGGTCGGGGTTTTGGTTGGCAGGTGCCACGTTATTATTGTTTGGGGGATTAGTGGGCTAGCCGCCTTGGTCTGGAGGGGGGTTGTTTCCGTGGTTATGTCCTTTTCCACGATTTTGCTGGCCTTGTTGGCGTTGGTTATTTTGGTTCTGCTGTGGATTTTGTTGCGCATACACTTGCCCTTGGGCAGGAGGTGGGTTCTGGGGTTGTGCAGGTGCGGGAGCAGGCTGCGGTAAATAATAAGTGGGTGGAGGCGGTGTAGGTGTTGAACCTTGTGGGGGTTGCTGATATGTTTGTGTGACGAGTTGTGGGTTTGCCACAAGTGTTGCCTGTGGCAAATAATAAGCAAGGGGGGCTTGAGAGGATACAGGGGCTTACGTGACCTGCGGGTGGTAATATGGCTGAGGTGCGACTGGTGGGACGTAAGCGGGGGATGTATGGCCGAAGCATTAGGGTGGACATGAGGGTCCGTGGGAATGGTGATTATGGGCCATGGGAGCATATGAATTGGTTGCTCCAGAGTGGGATGTAGCCCGCGAAAAGTCGGGGCCAGGACTAGGGCGTGTTATGGAAAAGGGATGGTTATGCAAGGCAATATGGCCAATGATGCCATTTGCGGCATGGGATGCCCCCGACGCATTGTTTCGAGAGGAATCACCACGGGGGGCGTCAGGTATGATGGTGTAGAGGTAACCAGACTGGGCGTAAATAAGGTCAAATTATTGGGCTTTTAGGATGGCCTCTTCCTCGGACTGGGGTCGTTCGGATGCCACATCCTTGGCAATGACAAGAAGGAGAGATTTTAGAAACCAATCTAAGAAGATACAATCATCTAACTTGATTTTGCACAGGCTTCGGTCTCGACGCCACTCATGAATATGGTCAGTGATGTGGGTGGCCGTATTCTGTCTGCAAGACAGTAGGATCTCAACTCCCGCGTCATAGCGGACAGGTAACTGAAAGAACTGCAGGAAGGTCGAGGCAAGGGACGTAAAGGTGGCATGGGTCCCATGGGGCTGCTCAATGTACCATTTGGCTGTAGAGCTAGTGAGAGTGCGTTGTAATAGACGGAGGCGAACAAAGTCTTCCACTATGGAGTTGGAGGAACACCATAGATGGAAGGACATAATATGGTTCTGGGGGTCTTCACCTGCCTTTCCCTCAAACTTAGGGATGTCTGAGGGGAGCTTGGTGGGCATGTGAGGCCACGCAGGGTCGTGTCTGATGGGATCGTTGGTCAGTCTGGCCAGGTCAGGAAGGTTGAGACTAACCATGAATGGAAAACTAGTAGAAGGATGTGACATACCAGTGGTCATGGCCACGTTGGGGCCAATGCCCCCAAGTGTAGGGGCTGGGTTCAGGTTGGGGATGTTGCCCCCAAGTGGAAGAACGAAGGTGGTATGGGATGGTCCTGCACCTCCAAGGATAATGTGAGTCATTGGTGGAGTTGGGTTGGGTATGCTAGCCACTGGAATGGACACAGTGATCGGAATGGTGGGTGTGGGCCCCATCGAGGGCATACCCAAAGCGGGTGTGGTAGCTGGGGTGTTGGTGGATGCTCCACTAATGGTCCCTACAGAGAAAGGGTTGGATGTCGTGCTAGCCATGGGGCTGGTTGGTGCAGTATAAGTGGGGTTCTCGGACTCGACCTCAGAATCAGATGTAAAATAAGGGGCGTCTAGGCCGGGGGACGGAGCTCTATGTCGTCGACGAGTGGAATCAAGTGATGAATCCCTACATCTATGACGAGTGATGGCAAGTGAACTGTGCTGCGGGGGATCGCCCCGGAGGCGTTGAGAATGTCTCGAGGACTCAATGGTGACAGATGGTGTCAAGTATCTAGGGATTGTGTCGAGTGAAATACAGTTCAAAAACCTTAATGCAGTCGAGTGTGTAGAAGGAGAGTGCAAAAAATACGGCACTCAGGCCAACAACCAGCTCAAAACACTCACTATAACAGTTGTGCTACAATAAGTGGAGTGTCAACAATAATGGTCAGAATACCAACAAGCAGCAAGTTTCCTAACAAATAAAAATAGTGGACTCATTAGACCAAAGGGAGGTAAGGGAGCATGCAAGCACCTAGCTAAATAGTATTCTAACTCAACCAGACATATCCTCTGCAAGGTGATGAAATCCAAGTCAGACAATATGGATAGTAGAGCCAAGTGGCTAAAGATATCCCCCTACCGGGAGGGACACCGGGTAAGACAATCCTAGAAGAAAGGCAACTAAGATACCCTGTTCATGACACATCCAGAAAAGGTGAATCTGCAGCTCCGGTCCTATCACCGTGTGGGCCTAAAAGGAATCACCACACGCAGACCAACGAGTAGGTAGCATTCAGTTACTAAATGGATTGCGGTATTCCACTCAGGCCTCTGGAACCAGTCTGGCTACTTCAACCCTCCTAAGGGAGAGGCCCTCTGATAAACTGGTTGTGACCATGCCAAAAAATACTAGGGGATTTTGGTTCCCTAATGGACAACAACTATGTCTCAAGTGTAAGCGACCGAGGGGTGTTATTTGGATTCCTATCCCCCCTGTCCTACCTAACTACAATATTCTTATGTGTTCCCCAAGTGGGGTTAGAATGTTGGTTGTGTTAAGTAGTATTTTAAGGCTCACTTGAATTAGGTGACAGAGTGTGTGCGTGTGAGATAATGAACCCAATCAAAAGTGCCATGGGGTGGGCAACTTTCAACCAATAATAATAATGCAGAAATTAAACTTGAAATGCAAAAAAAAAAAATTTCAATTGAAATGCTTAAACTTAAAAAACTCTGTAAATGGAACAGAAAGCAAACTGTAGAAAAAGGTTGTAGGTAAGTATGGCTGCAGACAGATTAGGTGGCTGTGCAGGTGCAGAAAATATTGCAGCAAAGTGTTGGGTCCAAACAGGGTAAAAAATTGCAGAAAATAGATCGCGGATCTATGGCAAAACTGCGACGCCGAATCGCTGGAAACATGCTGAAAGCCGCGGGGAGATCGCAGGAAACAAGTTGAAATTCGTGGGGAGATCGCACGAAATAGGCTGAAGCCTCAGGGAGATCGCAGGAAACAGGCTGAAAGCCGCGGGGAGATCGCAGGAAATAGGCTGAAAGCCACAGGGAGATCGCACGAAACAGGATGAAAGCCACGGGGAGATCGCGGGTAACAGGCTGTAAGCCGCGGGGAGATCACAGGGAACAAGCTGAAGGCCGCGGTCGGATCGCAGGAAATAGGTTGAAAGCCGCGGGGAGTGTTAAATTTTGAGCATTAATTCACAATGCTCTAGGATCTTCACTGAGAGAATAACATATACAGTATATCAATGCATAACAATCACAATAAGCATGACAAGCATCACAAGAATCAAAAGCATGAGAGACAAGAGACACAAAGTTTCCATGGGGAAAACCCTAAGGTGAAAAAACCCACAACTTACTCAGAGATAGAGAGAGAAATGGCTCAACCAAAGTACAACCAAAATACACTTGAGATAGTCTCCTAGAAGCAAATGATCCTCCTCCTCACTAGTGCACCACTTTCTGAGTGAGAGAGAGATGACTTTCTGAATGATATAAATAGAGATCTCCTGATCTATATTTATACTAACCTGTTTTCCCAGTGACCTTATGGGGACGACTTGTCTAGCTAGGTACATCCACAATATAATATATATTTCAGGGCCGACCCCACACATGGTAGTCTAATAACCCATCGACAAGTACACACACTTGCGACACTTGTCAATCCACATGACGACACTTCCTTATAGAGGAATAACACATCTCTAATAAGGGTACAATAAATATATATGAAATATATAAATGAAATACATTCCGAAGTTACATATACATCAACACTCCCTCTTAACTAGGAAGGTATTTCTCGACACAGATCTGCTAGACAAGTCTTCTTCTCAGGATCATCGTCATCGATGCATCGTCATCATCATCGTCACTGCTGCTGCTATCTCAACCAATCTCTGACTCTACTCGTCATAGGAAGTTCTACAGAGCCAGTCCTTTTTCATACTGGATATAGGCCCACCACCTGCAGGTCTTCATCATCACTGGCCATACTGTGGAAATCTGAGGACTTATTACGTGCATTGGGTTAATCCTGGAAGAGAATGAGTTGGACTCATATGTAAAAGAAGACATCCCTATCCCAGAGGATGAAGAGGCTAAGGTATAGCATAAGAAAAACTTGGTCAAGGCAAAGAGAATCATTGTTGATTCTATCAAAGACCATCTCATACCCCATGTGTCTTCTCTAAAGACACCCAAGGAGATGTTTGACTCTTTGACCAAGCTATTTGAAGGGAAGAACATAAATCGAAAGATGACCCTGCGGAACCAATTGAGAGGAGTAAAGTTTCAGAATGGAGAAACCATTCAATCTTATTTTTCAAGGGTCTCCCAGATCAAGGAACAACTATAAGCAGTGGATGAAATGGTGGAGAATGGTGAAGTGGTGATGACCACTCTAAATGGCCTACCCAGGTCATGGGATTCCTTTATTCAAGGAATTTTTGCAAGGAAGAAGTTGATCTCCTTCAACATATTGCGAGAAGAATTCTCTCAAGAAGAAGCTAGGCTTGTGGCCCGAGAAGAAAATATGGGAAATGAAGATCAAGCTCTCACAGCACATGCCAGGAAAGGAAAGTCCAAGAAGCAATCATCTCATAACAGGAGATTCTCACACCACCATTATCATAAAGATAAGAAAGATCTCAGATGCTTCAATTGCAATGAGAAGGGACACTTTGCTTCAGATTGTCCCAAGAAGAAGAAAGACAACAACAACAACTTCAATAAGAAGAAGAAGAATAACAAAAGAATATATCATGCTCATGCTGCCTAAGATGATGAACCCCCAAAGAAGAAGGCTAAGGCAGAAATTGATAGTGATGATAACTCATCAAGTGAAGAAGAGTATGTTCTGATCTCTGCTCTCATAAGTACCATCTCCCATGGTTTTAATGATTGGTTGATTGATAGCGGGGCTTCCAAACACATGACTGGGTTTAAGGAATCTTTTGTGAATCTATCTGAACATGAATCACCCCATAAGGTGAAACTTGGGGATGATTATCAATACCCAATCAAAGGAAGTGGTGAAGCCTCCTACAACCTAGATTATGGAAAATCTTTGAAGATGAAAGAAGTCCTTTATGTACCTGGGCTCAAGAAGAACTTACTCTCCATCTCTGCATTGGATGCAAAAGGTATGAGGGTTGCTTTTGTGGATGACCAAGTCCTAATGTGGCCAAAGGGAAAGAACATAGATGATGCAGTAGTGATTGGAGAGCAAGATGGAGGTTTGTATAAATTGAAGGGACAACCTGAACATGCCATGGTGCATGAATCTATGGAGCCAAGTGAACTTTGGCACAGAAGACTTGCTCATATGCACTATAGGGCACTTCCAATTGCAAGCAAGGCTGTAGAGGGTCTTCTTGAAATCAAGACCAAACATGAAGGTGTTTGCAAAGGATGTGCAAAAGTTAAGAACATTAAGAAGGCTTTCCCAAGCAGTGAAAGCAAGACAAAAGACATCCTGGAAATCATCCACTTAGATGTATGTGGTCCTATGTCATCCAGTTCTCTAAGTGGGTATGTTTACTATGTCTCATTTATTGATGACTTCTCCAGGAAGACTTGGGTATACTTCTTGAAGAACAAAGATGAGGTGTTCGATAAGTTTAAGGAATTCAAAACCTTGATGGAGAATCAAACTGACAAGAAGATCAAAACATTCAGATCCGACAATGGTGGAGAATTCACCTCAGGTGACTTCAAGAAGCTTGGCAGTGATTCAGGGATTAAGAGGGAGTTGACTGCTCCTTACAATCCACAACAGAATAGAGTTACAGAAAGGAAGAACAGAATAATCATGGAAGCAGCAAGGGCAATGATCCATGACCAAGATCTACCTATGCATCTATGGGCAGAAGCAGCTAGAACAGCTGTATATGTGCAGAACAGAACACCCCACAAGATATTGGACAACAAGACACTAGAAGAGGTCTTTTCTGGTAAGAAACCTGAAGTCAGCCATCTCAGAATATTTGGTTGTCCAGTATTCACTCATGTCCCAAAGGAAAAGAGGACCAAACTAGATCCTTCAGGAAAGAAGGGTATATTTTTGGGTTACAGTGAAAGATCGAAGGCTTACAGAATATACTTTCCAGGGTTCAAGAAGATTGATGTCAGCAGGGATGTGACATTTGATGAAAACTCAGCATTCATCAAATCAAGGAAGGCACCTATCGAAGTTTATGAAGAACCTAAGGAAACTAGATTTCAAGACACTACCATGACTGAAGCAGTTCCAGAAGTTGTTCGTGAGTTTGAAGATCCGCAAGAACCTGTAGATCCACCTCGTGAGGATATCTCTCACAAGAGGAAACCTACATGGGCTAGAGAGCTCATTCAAGATGCAGAAATATTTTGAATTCCAGAAGAAGAACACAGAGCAAAGAAGAGAACCAGATCACATACCAGTTATGTTGCTTTACTCTGTGACATTATGAACAAAGAGCCTTCAAGTTATGAAGAGGCAGCGGAAAAGAAAGAATGGAAGGATGCCATGGTTGAGGAATACCAATCAATAATGAAGAATGATGTTTGGGATATTGTACCAAGACCTAAAGAGAAGTCTGTTGTGACTTCTAAATGGATCTACAAAATCAAGCATGCTGCAGATGGCAGTGTAGAGAAATACAAGGAAAGATTCGTAGCTCGTGGCTTCTCTCAGAAAGAAGATTATGAAGAAACTTTTGCACCTGTAGCCAGGTATACTTCCATCAGAACAGTACTTGCCCTGGCTGCAGCAATGAAATGGAAAATACACCAGATGGATGTCAAGACTGCTTTCTTGAATGGTGTAGTTGAAGAGGAAGTATATGTGGAGCAGCCACTCGGTTTCGAAATACATGACAGGGAGTCATATGTGTGCAGATTGAAGAAAGCCTTGTATGGCTTGAAACAAGCTCCCAGAACTTGGTATGGTAGGATGGACAGTTTCCTATCTAGTTTGGGCTTTACCAAGAGTAAAGCGGATTCCAACCTTTACTACAAGGTTGAAGAAGGGAATCCTGTGGTTCTACTCCTGTATGTGGATGACTTATTTGTAACAGGAGATGACAGATTGATTGCAGATACTAAGAGGAAGCTTGCTGCTGAGTTCGATATGAAAGATTTGGGAATTATGCATTATTTCCTAGGTATGGAGGTGTGGCAGAGTGCAGGTGGGATCTTCCTTGGTCAAGGGAAGTACATAGTAGATATCCTGAAGAGATTCGGGATGATGAATTGCAAGGCCATGGCCACACCTATGGCATCGAATCTGAAGCTTCTATGTGATGCTTCATCTGAGCCGATTGATGTCTCTATGTATCGTCAGATGATTGGGTCCTTGATGTACCTGACGAACACGAGACCGGATATTTGCTTTGCTGTGAACACATTGAGCCAGTTCCTGACGGATCCGAGGAGTGTTCACCTGGTTGCCGTAAAGCATGTTCTGAGGTACCTGAAGGGTACAGTGGATTTTGGGCTCAAGTATGAAGCGAATCAAAAGTTTAACCTACAGGGTTATGTTGATTCAGATTGGGCTGGCAGTGCTGCAGATAGGAAGAGCACATCTGGATGCTGCTTCAGTATGTGATCAGGTGTGATCTCTTGGTTTAGCAGGAAGCAGTCCTGTGTAGCATTGAGTACAACTGAGGCAGAGTATGTTGCAGCCTGTTCAGCTAGTTGTGAGGTAGTATGGCTACGGAAGCTACTGTCTGAGTTATTTGATCTCCCATTGGATGCTACTGGTATCTTCTGCGATAACCGGAGTTGTGTGAAGCTTTCTGAGAACCCAGTGTTTCATGACAAGTCGAAACACATAGAGATCAAATATCACTATATCAGGGATATGGTGCAAAGAGGAGCTGTGAAGCTCCTGTATGTTGTGACGAACCAGCAGATTGAAGATGTGCTGACGAAGCCACTAGCTAGGGTGAAGTTCGAGTACTTCAAGGAGAGGCTTGGTGTTCTTCAGATCGAGGACACTTCAAGGAAGAAGTGATGGACACATTTTCTGAAGCCATTCCAAGCATGTTGGAAGGAGGATCCTTCACATGGCTGTGGATGTAAGCACTGGATGATGAGCATCAGGATGATGTTCTAGTTTCTGCTTTGTATGATTAGTTGGATCATTTATATGTATATGTATGTGTGCATCATGTTGGATGCTGGATATGATCAGTTGGATCATTTATCTGTATTTACGCATCATGTTGGATGTTGGATATGATCAGTTGGATCATTTATATGTATGTACGCATCATGTTGGATGATGGATATGATCGGTTGGATCATTTGTATGTATTTTGTATATGCATCATGTTGGATGCTTGGACCATGTATCTGTATATGTATCAGGTGGATACATTGTATGATCAGGTAGATCATGTATGTTGATATATATCAGGTATGATCAGGTAGATCATGTATGTTGATGGATACATTGTGTGGATCATGTATCTATGTATCAGGTGGATACATTGTGTATGATGATATGTATCAGGTAGATACTTGGTGTGCATCAGGTGGATGCACTGTATGATCAGGGTGATCGTGGATGACGAGCTTCTCCAGATGACATGCACCAGGATGTTGCAGTGATGATGATCAGGATGATCATGTGTACATCAGGATGATGTATGGTGAGTATCAGATGATACTTTATGGTTGTGGATCAGGTTTTGCCATGACCACATGTAATTTGCTCCTGGGAGATCTGGACAGGATGAAAAAGGCCTCAGATGCTTCAGCCAGGTTTTGTGGTGGACCACATGTAATGTGCTCCTGGGAGATCCGACAGGTAGAGTTGTGTGCTCGTAACAACCTGGGATGCTTCAGCCAGGTTTTGTGGTGAGATCACATGTAATGTGCTCCTGGGAGATCCGACAGGTAGAGCTGTGTGCTCGTAATAGCCTGGGATGCTTCAGCCAGGTTTTGTGATGGGTCACATGTAATGTGCTCCTGGGAGATCCGACAGGTAGAGCTGTGTGCTCGTAATAGCCTGGGATGCTTCAACCAGGTTTTGTGATGGGTCACATGTAATGTGCTCCTGGGAGATCCGACAGGTAGAGCTGTGTGCTCGTAACAGCCTGGGATGCTACCGCTAGGTTTTGTGACGCATGTAATAAGTCCTGAGGATTCCACAGTATGGCCAGTGATGATGAAGACCTGTAGGTGGTGGGCCTACATCTAGTATGAAAAAGGACTGGCTCTGTAGAACTTCCTATGACGAGTAGAGTCAGAGATTGGTTGAGATAGCAGCAACAGTGATGATGATGATGATGATGCATCGATGACGATGATCCCGAGAAGAAGACTTGTCTAGCAGATCTGTGTCGAGAAATACCTTCCTAGTTAAGAGGGAGTGTTGATGTATATATAACTTCGGAATGTATTTCAGTTATGTATTTCATATATATTTATTGTACCCTTATTAGAGATGTGTTATTCCTCTATAAGTGTCGTCATGCGGATTGACAAGTGTCGCAAGTGTGTGTACTTGCCGATGGGTTATTAGACCACCATGTGGGGTCAGCCTTGAAATATATATACATTATATTGTGGATGTACCTAGCTAGACAAGTCGGCCCCATAAGGTCACTGGGAAAACAGATTAGTATAAATAGAGATCAGGAGATCTCTATTTAGATCATTCAGAAAAGTACATCTCTCTCATTCAGAAAGTGATGCACTAGTGAGGAGGACGATCATCTGCTCTAGGAGACTTTCTCAAGTGTATTTTGGTTGTACTTTGGTTGAGCCATTGCTCTCTCTATCTCTGAGGAAGTTGTGGGGTTTTTCACCTTAGGGTTTTCCCCACGGAAACTCTGTGTCTCTTGTCTCTCATGCTTTTGATTATTGTGATGCTTGTCATGCTTATTGTGATTGTCATGCATTGATATATTGTATATGTTATTCTCTCAGTAAAGATCCTAGAGTATTGTGAATTAATGCTCAAAATTTAACATGAAGAGGACGTGCATCATTTGGTAGGATAGGCATCTATGCATGCATTTTTGTTAGAAGATAGTTGTACATCAACAGAAGAAGGGAGAGCATACGTGGAGACTCAGTTATCATACCATGAAGTCTCTTTGCAAATTTTGGAACCTCGCAGACTGACTGTCATTGCAGAAGAAGCTAATGCTTGGGAAAAATATTTCTCTAGTTTTTTTGGGCCCACATGAATTCGAATTTGTAGTAACATCTCATGGGAAAAATACATTTTGAACTGAAAAAGACAGTTGGAAACTGTTTTAGTGTATAGATATCAAAAATAGTTGGAAACTAATTTTGTTTTTATGAGCACTAGAAGACAAACTTTTGTGATTCCCTAGGGTTAGGGTATGAGAAGAGACAATTTTGTAAAGATTATAAATAGAGGAATAGAATAGAAGGAATGGAATTTTGGAAGGTGAAAGGATTGATTTGTCTTGTACATGAACTATTTTTCTACATCAATAAAGAAAGCTCCATTTGCCTGGGAAAAGATAGCACTGTGTTTTGCTTGGGAATATGTTGAATGTCTGTTGAATTATTTCTGCATCTTTCATGCATATACCGTGAGATCGTTCCTGACTATTCTGAATGATTTCTTAGTTATGAATGCTTTCATTTCCTATGCAAATATTATGTGTTAACTGAGTAATGGAATGTCTTAATTCTTTCAAAGCTATCTTTGATATCTCTTACTTTCTACTGAAAATGTATCTATGTTATTGAACAGCTACCTGTGAGATTCTTGGGGGTATTTCCAACGTATTACTCATGTTTCAGTTTTGCTCCCTGCAGGGATAGATTAAATTAGATTAAACAGTTCAGATTTACTTAGATTATATAGTTTATTTCATATTAATTTAGATTACATGAATTTAGATAGATCACTTTCACATCATCTTTAAATATAAAATACATAAATGGTGGATCGAGCCGCAATCGGTGAAAACCCAACTTTAAAATCACATATGGTAGTCGGGCCGTTAACCGGACAGATTCTCCACACCAAACGGTGAGCGATCTAATTGGGCTTGCTTACCGGGGAGAATCCCTTGCTGATTGGTGCTGTGAATTTTGAGGCATCAACACAGAAGCACCAGCACTTCTAAAAGGATGCCAAATCACCAAAAAGCACAGGATTGGAAAATTACAGGCATTTGGAGATTCTCTTGTAATTATCCAAGCACTCAACACTCACACAGTCTACAAAAAATTGGCAATAGAAAGGATCATTCACCGGATTCAACAAATCGCGAGTACATTTGATTAGTTCAAGGCATATCATATCGTGAGAAACTCAAATCATGAGGCAGACATCGAGGCAAAAGATGGAACTAGTTTTGCACCCAAAAAAATAGAATTCTCAGGCGGGGAAATAGGTTATCACCACATCCCCTGACCCTGAATTCATGTTATCGGTATCATGCTCGCCTATGAATGATGATTGTTGAACAATCTCATGAATAAAATCTAGAAATTCACATCATCACTCAAGCAAATAAACCTATGTTTTAAGCAATCTGAACATGATCCAGAAATTGGCTCATGACATGACAAGGAATCTTCCAATAAGGTAACCATGATTCGTTCTAATTCTCTCAAGGGAATTCCACCTGGATACAGCAAGCACTAACTCTACTTGGATACAGCAGTGGCATCATCAACACTTAGAAAATGCCTTGCAATTTGGCAAGACATAAATCTATTGTAATCTTATCCACGTCTCATAATTTTCATTACAAACCACGAGGATGATTAAGAAGAAGGAATGGGATGAACTCGACACCGAACATCCAACATGAGAGCACCATTGAAAGCATCAAATTCAATTATTAAAGCAATAAGAGCGCATTTCACTCATTACACAAAGATATTGCTGATCTCCAAACACAATCCAGTTTTAAGAAAAAGAAAATCAATTCATGATGATATCGATTCTCAGAGCAATTAACATTCTAATATTTTTAGAATGTACTCAGTCAATTATGGCTCAGCTCAATTTTTTCATTTTTTTCAATATATTTAACCGTTTAAGTTTAAATAAAAACAATGATAATTATTATTTAGATTAACTACTAACATTCATAATTATTATTGAGATTAATTATTAACAATGATAATTTTTAATAAAATTTATTATAAATAAAAAAAAATTCATTTTCACATTTATTTTTAATTATTGCCCCTCTAATTATTCAATCAAGTTTGATGTGTATTAAGTACCACCCTGCCTCCTCATCTTTCCACATCTTGACTTTGCAAGAACATAGTAAAATAACTTGAGTTTAATTATTTAAATAATTCTAATGTTTATAGATGTAATATAATAGATATATGTTAAAAAATTGTCGAAGTTTTTTTATTCTTTTGAACCCTCCCCGTCATTAGTCAAGAATAACAAATAAAAATAACAATAATTCAAACCATTAAAGAAATCTAACTATTAATACATAATTAACAATTTAATAGGGGTTGGGAATATAAATCTTTCACCATTTGTTTTAGTGTGTAAGTCTCCACTCTTCATGCTACCTTCTCATTTGCGATATTTGCACCTTAATTGCTTGTGTATGCATTTCCATATCTCTTTATCAACATCTATTGGTCTTATACTCTTTACTCTTTGTCCTTTTCAATTCAATAATATTTTTTTAATATTTCCCTAAATTTTCTCACTACCATATAAAATGAATATAACCATCAAAGTTGATAAAGAGACCTATTAAAAACCTAAAGTATTACAAAAATGAGTGAAGAAAATGAAGATTAATTCAAATTTCACGTTATGTGCGATCTCTTCCTCCTCAGAGTATCATCCATTATATTCATTTCCTATACCATTGTGGCATAGTTTGGGAAACTCCCTAGTGATAATATCCAATATATTTGTATGGAAACATTTACCCCTCCATACCATAGAATTCTCCTCTACAATCAACTTTGTTAAAGGAGGGCTAATCATGATGATTTTGTAATTTGAATGGTTATTTTTATCACCACTTTTCAAAAACAAACAGTGAGAGTGAGGTTCAAATCTCTCCTCCAATTCTCATAAAAGCAACTTGAAGAACCAACTAGATCGAGCACAAATTGCTGAGACCTTGTTGTGACCATCATCAGAAAATAAAATCCACAATTAACAATCAATCTGTAAACTCTTGTTAAAAAAATACAACTGAACATCCAACTAACCCCAAATATGTGGTTTTTTTTTCAATCTTGACTCTTACATCATAATATTTAAACTCCCATTCTCTGCCCCCACACTCAAAAAAATTAAAAAGATTTTATACCTTGTGTATGCCCCTATTCCCAGTTTTCATATGAAGAACATTTCAAAGAGGTGAGTTTATTTTCTCCTTTACCACCTCATGCAAATTATACTTTAATTATTTTTGGATATATTGACCTTTTTAGTAATAAATCGAAATCAACTATATGCATGTTGTGGCTTTTTCATTCTCTTAACAACAATGGTAAAAGGAACTTGAAGAACCAACTATATTAGTCACAATTTGTTGAGACCATGTTGTGACGGTCATGAGAAACTAAAATCCACAGTTAACAATCAATTTATAAACTCTTGTTAAAAATAATACAACTGGACATTCAACAAACAAGCATTTTTATTTAGTTTTGTTTATACTCAGTTGGGGTGCATATTTGTTTTAATTGGGATCCTTTGGCTATGGGACAAAACTGCCTAAGATGTCATTGAACTACATGGGCATGTTCTTGTGCTTTCCATTTTAAACCTGTCTTATCATGTTTTCAATACAGTTGACAAAAAAGTGCTAGGCTATTTGTTGTTGTCCATGTATAACTTGTTTATAGGATTCCCTTAATTATTTCCCCTGCTAAAACATATTTCCCTTGTTTCATTGTTTTTTTTTTAATTTCATCAATTGTCTGCTATGAATTATTGTTTCATGCTCTATTAAATTAAAAAAACAACCTTGCATAATAAGTGTTCAACATTCAAGGGAGGCAGGTGAGGGAGGGGTCATCTTTGACCTTGGAGGAAAAAAGATCAAGTCTTTTGCTTGGGGGTTATGCAAGAGAACTAACAATCGGGATGAATGGGTCGCGCTAATGCAAGTTTTGGAAACTATGTATGAATTAAACATAGACAACTTCAACGTCTTTGGTGACTCCTGGATTGTTATTCAATCAATGCACGACCTTTTATCAAGCAAAGAGAAGAAGAAAGGGATAGTTCAAAAGAGAGCCCTGACCTTCTTCCTGTACATTTCCAGAATCAATTTCTTTCACGTCAAGCATCGGAATGATCATGAAGTTGATCAACTTTCTAACGTTGGTTCAAGACTAAAGCAAGGGGAAATTTTGTTTGACAATACTATTTCATCCCACAAATGGTTATGCACCCTCCATACTTAACATTTATGGTCCCTTTACCCAAGTGCTTTTGGAATTAGGACAAAGGTGACAACCGTTTGACCTATCTTCCAGGTGGTTCGCTACATTGGTGGGTTGGTGTGGGCATTATATGGCCCCACTAGAGCTCATTTACTCCCATCCATTTGGCTTGTGTATTCAACAAAAGCTCGCATGATTTGGTTAATTGCGTGGATATGGAGTATCTTTCCCTTGTTTTTGAGTTGGCTTCCTTTAGAAGTATCCAGTCTCGTCTTCACCTTATGCACATTTCTGGGTGTTCCATCTGCAGAATGGGGTTAGCTTTCCAAGTGGCACCAAGGCTCGACGGATGTGACAGTGCAACGGAGAAGAATATGGAAGAGCCCCTTTCTACTAAGGATATCACTCTGAAACAGGTTCTGAATAAAATTGGAGGTTTGAAAAATGTCATGGTGGAGTACAAGAAGATGTTAAGATGTGTTTTAAAGGTGGTGAAGGCGGGTTTGGAAGAGACTAGGAGAGTCTCCTTGGACATTTCTCATCTCGACTTTTGTGTGGAAGATATTGAAGGAGGTTACCGGGTCCAATCCAGAGAGGTTGAGGATGTCAAGCGATGCCTGAATGACATGGAGAGGACGATGAGGTCCATGCATGAAGGGATGCATGGGATGGTTGCAGAACTGAAGCGTGTAGTGCATGAACATGGCATGAATGCCTCTGAAAGAAAGTTGAAGGAAATTCTGGAAGAAGTTCAAGAAGATATCAATGGCTTGTATAGAGGAAACAGTGGCCACACTCATGAACAGGATAAAGCATCCCCAATGGATGAAATATCCATCCTCCAGTCAGCTGCAAATGAAGACCCTCCCCAGGAATGAAGTTTTTGGTTTTTATCGCTAGTTTTTGCTATGTTTTTTTTCCAATATATTGGTGGACAATATATTGAGGTTTACACTATTAGAAGCAGCAAAACAAATTTCACAAACATTGTAAATCTCTATATCTGACTGATCAGATTGTGAGCCTTTCCTGCATGGAATTATTATGTTCAAACCTTCGTTCTGTGTTTTTTTGTTGCCCTCGGGGCTTCTATAAATCCTGTTTTTTATATATAAACGTTTGTTCTCGTTTCTGTTGAAAAAAATAAGTGTTCAACATTACTCCTTATAGTTATCGAACTCATAAATGCAAGTCCACTCATCATCTTTAATATTGGGCTTGTAGGGTCATTATGCAACTATCTACTACCAAAGAGTCTTCATGTGTCTACATTACCACGTAGACCTGATTATGAATCACATGGAGAGAAAAATAAACTAAAAATTTATTTTGGTAGGTTATCTAGTAGTCTTGCTACACGGTATACAAGAGAACAAATTTTTTTGTTTTCATCCATGTTGCTGCACTCACCCTTGAGTGGAAGTGTGTTGCCTTGGGAATTGAAAAGTTCTACTATGGTGAAGGAAAGGTAGGGAAAATTGCTATGATTATGCCTTATGCTATGTAAAATATTTCTTACATAAGTGTGAAAGTGTTGGACACCACAAAGAGATCAGAGAAATGTAACCAATATGCATAATCTAGTTTCTTGCTACAAAGTAACATCTAGGCAATGATTTGGAGTGCAATATTCTTTTAGGGTGATCTTGACATTAAATAGTGGTACCATGGATTCCTTTTATTTTTCCAAGGCTTGGGGAATATGTGAAAGAACTAATATTTTTAACACATTGTAGAAAAATATAATTGCTTATCAACTTTATGAATCAATTCTTATATTTGAATTTTGGTCAGCATCTTTAGTTGAACTCGTCTTGAGTATCATTCATTGAAACAACAAACATATTATTGACTAAGAACAACAAACGATTAAAGGATATGCAAAGGTGATCAAACCTACACGATAATTTTTAATAATTAAAATTTTACAATATTCTTGATAAAATAATTTACAATATTTCATCATTAATAAAATTTCATTCAAAATGACTTTTGAAGAGAATAAAAACAATCTAAATATCTTTTAAAAAAAAATTAAAACAGTATTTTTTTATTAATTTAATTACATAATTTTTACAATGAAAATAATTTTACCAAAATAGTGACCATCTCTATTTTTAGTCCCTATCATAAAGATACTATACTTTCATAAGTCAAAAGAGTTTGGTTGTATATTAATTCATTTTCTTAAAAAAAATCCTAAAGTTTTCCTATGTTTACAGGAAAATTATATATTAAAAATATATTTTGTATAATTTAAAATAAATTTTTAGCAATTTTTAAATTTATAAAATACTAAATTCATTTTCTTTTAAAAAAAATCATAAAGTTTTTTCCTATGTTCACAGTAAAATTATAAATTAAAAATATTTTTTTCATAATTTAAAATAAATTTAACAATTTTAAAATCTATAAATTACTAACTTCTTATTGGTGGTTTAGGGTTTGGTTGGAGCGAGCTAAGAGAAGCTTTCTGTAAGGGCTGTGTTCACTGTGCGGCATGATATTCTTCTGAATATCCATCAGCTTGGAGTCAAGATAGTTCATTTTGAACCATCCCAGTACCAACCAAGTTAAAAAAAAAAAGTGGGAATAGTATCGTTCGATGGTTATTCTAGGTTTATCCGTCACCATATGGCACATCTTTTCTGTCGTCTTTGGCATTATGGCTTAGGTCCTTCTAGTTTGGCGGAGTTCTAACTCTTTCTGTTTTGTGTGTGGTCCTTTTCGTGCTTATTGAGGGTGGGTTGGCCCTTGATGTGGCTGACAATTGTTTTCCATTTTCCTTGATTTGGGTATTGATTCCCTGTACTGGCGGATGGTGGTTGTGACAGCTGCCACTTAAAACGATGGTTCTAGATGGGCCTGCACTAGTTGGGAGTGGGTTACACTCACCAGTGGTAGGCGGTAGTAAGCCTTTTTTCCCTGGCGTTGATTCTGGTGGAGGGTTTGGTCATTTGGGTTCCTGTGAGGATGGTCTGGAGGATTTTCGGCTTTCCCTTGGTGATGATGCCCGTGCAACTGGCAAGGGATGGAAACAGCAGTTTTCTGGATTGAAGGCTCGTAAACGACGACTAGCAAGGGACCTGGAGGTGCGAGGGGGGATTGATCGCTTCGTTATTCCAGAGGAGACAAACCTCGACCACATAGAGATGTTGTCTTCCAGGGCAGTTGTTGGTCGGCTTGAGTTTACCTCTGGGGACCAAAAAGAACTAGTTGATTGGGTCCGGAAGAATTGGGTTCCAATTATTGGGGAGATGCCTAGAGTTATGCAGTTGATGAATAGATGGATTATGTTTGTTTTTACAAAATCTGAGCATGTTGGTCGTATATTGAAGAGGTTTTGGTGCTTTAAGGAAGGGTCGTTGTATTTGAAGAAGAGGTATTTGGCCTTCAATCCTTTATCGGAAGTGCAGAGTATTAAGCATCTCTAGCTGCTCATCCCCGGGTTGCCAATCGAACTTTGGACAGAGAATATATTGATGGGTATTGCAAATACAGTTGGGAAGTTTGTCCGTTTGGATAACCGCTCATTGTGTGGGTTTGATAGGCGAGCTGCAAAAGTGATGGTTTCATTCGAGATGGCATTGGGTCTCCCAGAAGAAATTGAACTGGTTTGGCGGAATAAGATTTGGCGACAATGCTTAGATTATCTTCAAATGCCATTTCATTGTTTTTATTGTCAAGGGACTGGGCACATTAGGGCTCAATGTCCGATTGCTGTCGCACATTCTCCTGGTTTGTGTAAGTGGGTTCGCACAAAATCACAGTTTCCTCCTTCGACGGCTCCCTCGGATGGACATCTGGATGGACAAGCGAATTTAGGTAAGCATTTTCTCTCCTAAACCCACAATTCTTGTATTCTCTGACGCTGAGATAAATGAGATATTTGGTTATAATATCTCTCACAAGCAGAAGGGGTCTAATTTCGTGGGGGATGGGGATCCTATACCTGGGAAGGATGCTCAGTTAACTGTGAATTCGACCTGTCGGGAGTTGTTTGGGGATAAGATAGAATTGGGGGAGGAACCTCAAGGGTTGTTAGGGGAGTCCTCTGTTTTAAACACTTCTTCGAATTTGGGGGAAAGCTCTGTATTTCCTAACTCTGTGGATGATGGGGGGGAATTGTTGAGGTCTGAGCCGGTGGTTGTTACTAATTTAGTTCCTCTGGATCATGGGGTTGATGGGGAAGTTGGCATTGGTGATTCTGGTGGGGAAAATACTTTTTTCCCTCTTTCCATTTATTCAAGAACCCTAGCTCAAATCCCCTTGTAAAGTCTGTTCATTCTGACAGGTTTCAGAATGTTACCATTAGGAAACCTCGACGTAAACGGGGTACTCATGGTGAAAATTCTATTGATGGATTACAAGGCCATATTCCTGTCTCGGAGAGGATTGATCAATTGGTAATGGATGTGGATTCAGATGTTCATTCGCGAGGTCTTAGAGCTATATCCCCGGAGAGGAGAGTTATTTAATGTCTATCTGCTCCCTAAATATTCGAGGATTGGGGGGGGTTGTCCGAGTCAGGGCCCTCACTGATTTTTTAGCTACTGCTCGGTAGAGTCTTTTGTTACTACAGGAAACGATGTGTTCGGATTTGGATGTTATTTCGAAGTTTGTTGGACTTAGGGGGGGATGGGAAGTTTCGGCATCCAGCTCCAATGGTCTATCTGGCGGATTGCTTGTGGCTTGGGATCCAAGGGTTTACTCTTTCCAGGCTTATAAGTCAACTTGGGGTATTGTTTTGGATGGAGCTCATAGATCTGATGGTTTCTCGTTAACAATTTTGAATTGTTATGCGCCTTATAAAAATCGTGAAGTATTTTGGAACGGTCTTCAAGCTTCTAGCTTGTTGGAGAGAGATAATATTTTGGTGGTTGGGGACCTAAACTTTACTAGATTCTCCCAGGAGATTTGGGGCAATGCTGCTAAATTAGACAATTTGGCAAATTATTTTAATGATTATTTGTTAAAAAATGATTTGGTTGATGTGTGTACAGGTGTCTACTCCCCCACTTGGACTAATGGCAGAGGAGGTCAAGACACTATTATGAAAAGATTGGATAAATTTATCACAAAGGAATCTATGTTGGAGTCCTGTGGCAGGTATCGTTCTTGGGTAGGAAGATCGAAAATATTTTACCATTGGCCAATATTCTTGCAGCTGGATGATAGTTTTCAGCATCGTTGCTACCCTTTTAAATTTGACAGCTCCTGGATTGAAAATGTGGAGTTTGTTAGCTTTGTCTCATATGCTTGGCTCCATATTGATTTGGAGGAAGATTTGAATCCAATGGATAGGCTCTGTTATAAATTGCATGTGCTTAAGGGGAAATTTTCAGCTTGGATTCATGACAGAAAGAAGATGGCTAAGCAAGATTTGTTGGTCATTGATTCAAAGCTTCAGGTATTATACGAACAGTCTATGCAAGCTCCTTTGGATGATAGCAATTTTATATTATTGAAAAATTTGGAGAAGGCTAAGGAAATTTTTTACTTAATGGAGGAGAAGGAATGGCGCTTAAAAAGCAGAGCCTTGTGGGTGAAATCAGGTGATAAGAATACACACTTTTCCATTCTTATGCCTCGGCTCGGAGGAACAGTAATACTATTTGGAAAATGGATGATGGTGAGGGTAATGAGGTAGTGGATGCTCTGGGGTTACAGGGTTTGGCTAAGAAGTTTTTTAGTTCTATTTATTCGGTGGATCATGCTTGTGACTTAATGTCACAGTTACAGGTACCAAGATTATACCCAAAATTCATTGATGACTACGTTGTTGCTGAACTTTGCAAGGAAGTTTCTTTGGAGGAGGTAGAGTGTACATTGAAATCATTTGCTAAGGAGAAGAGTCCTGGGCCAGATGGCTGGACTATGGAGCTCTTTATTCAATTTTTTGATATTATGGGTAAGGAGATTCTTGAGATGGTGGAATTTTCCAGGACTCGGGGTTATATATTTGGGGCTTTAAATGCTACATTTATCACACTTATCCCGAAGGTAAATGATCCAAAAAAATTTGGAGAATTTCGGCCCATTGCCTTATGCAATCTTATTTATAAGGTTGTTTCGAAGATTATTGCGGGTAGGCTTAAGCCTATATTTTCAAGGTTCATTTCTCAGGAACAATTTGGCTTCTTATAGGAGAGATAGATTCATGATGCTGTGGGCATCACTCAGGATCTTCTTCATTCCATTAAAAGCAAGAATTGAAAGGCTATTATTTTGAAGATGGATCTGGAAAAAGCTTATGATCGTGTCAGTTGGGATTTCCTCAGACTGGTTTTAATTCATATTGGGATTTCGGCTCTTGTTATAAGGTGGATTATGGATTTTGTTTGCACCATGAACATTGTTGTTCTGGTAAATGGTGCACCATCTTCTTTTTTTAGTTGCTCAAGGGGCTTACGCCAAGGTTGTTCACTGTCTCCTCTGCTATTTTTACTAGTCATTGATGGATTAAGTTGGTTGATTAAGAGAGCTGTTGGGGAGGGTAGAATCAAGGGTTTAAAAATTTCAAAAAATCTATCAATTTCCCATGCTCTCTTTGTGGATGATGTTCTACTTGCTGGAATTGATTCGGTGGAGGAATGGACTGCATTTCAGAGAATTATCGATCTATTCTGTCGAGCCTCAGGTATGAAAGTGAGTCTTAAAAAGTCTTGTATTTTATGAGAACATGGTCTGTATGGATAGACTGCGTCTTTTGAGAGCCTTTTTGCCTTATAATTGTTCAAAAATTGGGGATGGATTTACCTACCTTGGCTTTCATCTTAAACCAAATGGTTATCTAGTTAAGGATTGGTAGTGGCTTATTCAAAAATTTGAAGCCAGGATTTCACATTGGACTTATCGGTTACTTTCCATTGGTGGAAAACTTACCTTGGTAAGGTCGGTTCTTACAGGGACACCGGTCTATTGGCTTTCATTACTCCCTGTGCCTACCTTTGTCATTAATTCCTTGATAAGTATGATGTTTAAGTTTTTATGGTCTGGGGGTTTGAAGAACTCCTATCTGCCAATGATTGGATGGGATAAAATATCAATCCCGATTTCAGCTGGTGGTTGGGGGATAAGGGATATCTCTGTCTTTAGTGCTGCCTTGAGATTGAAAAGATTCTGGAGGGCCTTGTTTGGCAGAACCCTTTGGACCCAAGTGATTCAAGAAAAGTATATCAAAATTAAAATCTCACATTGGCTGAGGAAGCCGAGGAAAGTTCTGAGGGGAGTCTCACCCATTTGGAATGGGTTTATGAAAGTATACTGTTGGTTGGCAGATGGAATTTGCTGGAAAGTTGGTGATGGGGCAGAAGTGGCGATCGGGGTGGACCCGATCTGTGGATTGAATGAGCAATTGGTTTTTTCGTGGGGGTTATTAAATATTACAAGAGAGAAAGGTTATATCACACTTAACTCTATTGTGAAGAAAAGGCCACAGGGATACTGGATGACTGCAGCGGACTTGCAGCTACCTCGACAGGTTGCTTGGGAATGGAATCAGTTTCTTGGTGCATTCAATTCTGCTGGTATTCGATGTAATGATAAGGAGGATGAAATTCGGTGGGCAGGAAATGCGTCTTCATGTATGATAACTGCACGTACTGCTTATGATTATATCATAAAACGCAAACGTATTTTCCCTTCTCATTGGTGGTATATTATAATATGGAAATGGCATCTTCCATTGAAACTTCAATGCTTCTTATGGTTTGTGCTTGTGAACCATCTGAAAACTTGGGACAACTTGAAATTGCTGGGATGGATAGGCCTGAATCGGTGTATACTTTGTAGGATGGATTCTGAATCTGTCACTCATCTTTTTCTGGAATGTGGTTTTTCTAAATGTGTTTGGGCGAAGTTTATTAGTAATATGGGTCTCTCTTATCACTGGGAAGGATGTAATGTTGAAAAATGTCTGCATGATTGGGTGGTGATTGGTAAATCTCACATCACATTGCCAGTTTTCATATGTTGGGTGATTTGGAGAGCTCGGAACAGAGCTATTTTTGAAAGTATTACTCCCTCTACTGATTCTGTGTTCCATGAGGCTTTAAGTTACTACCTGAAATTTCAAGGGGAAGATTTAATACCTACGGTGAGAAATATTGGTAGGTTTTAGCTGGTGGTGGATGATCCGGTATTATTTTTCGATGGGGCAGCAGTTGCGAGGAATTGTGGTATTGGGGGAGTTATTTTCCTCAACTCTGATCATTTTTTCACTCTTCGTATGAATGGTGGTTTTGGGACCAACATGAAAGCTGAGCTTCTAGCTCTCTGGTGTGTCGTCAGAGTTGCTTTAAGATTTGGATTGCATAAGGTTAAAATATTCGGTGACTCTAGGGTCACTATCAAGTGGGCTCATGGTGAGTTTGATTTGCAGATACTGAATCTAATCTATTGGTGCAATCGCATTCAGCAGGACTTAAGATCATTTATTTCATATTCGCTGGATCATATTTACCGTGAATTTAATTCACATGCTGATAAGTTATCCAAGTTGGAATTGGAAGGAGAAGAGGGTCTTCTTTTTGGGGAGGATGTTTGTGAAGATATTGTGGTGGACTCTGGGTCCCTATCTTTTCTTGTCTAAGTTTTCTACAGATTTTGTATTACTGTATACAAGTTATGGTTTCAGTCTAGTTTGTTAAATTTTGTAGTTCGAAGTTTAAGGAAGTATCATCCTGGACTTTTGGAAAGATTGTAATATCTTTTTTATGAACATCTGTACTACTTGATTCAGTTGTAATTGAATAACAGTAGTATGTTTTTTTTTCGCGGGAAAAAAACTTCTTATTGGTGAAGCACAGTATTGATGGGACATAAATCTCCTAGAAAAGAGCTCTCAAATGTCAGAAAAACCATTATAAAAAAAAATTACAATGAAATCATTTAATAGAATGTCACATTGTATATGGAAATGAATACAAGTTTCATATGGCATTGAACTCAACTTACATGGGTGTACAATGGTACATCATACCGTTCTAGGCAAGCCCATGAAAGACACACACAGACGTTATTCAATCGAATATGGAAAGCATGAAGGACACAAAAATTAATCCATATAGATAATGGGGACTAGGCGATGGCTTGGAAGCATCGTGTCGTTGGGACCATCACTGGCAGGTCGGCTAGAAATATGTGCACAAACAAACTGCAATAGATATATATATATATATATATATATATATATATATAAAGAGAGAGAGAGATAATAATTGATATTTAAATTTTTTTACTAAAATCAGTCGATACGTTCAATTTTTTACTAACATATATTTATTAATCCGCGGTTGTGTACGGTGTGCTCATTGATTGTTATTAATATATGTTTTTATTTCCATTTATTACTTTTATTTGAAAGTCTATTTACGGTGGGTATGGGCTCTATTATTGGGACACAAATTTGTTTGGTGGAGAATCTGTTGAAGAGGACACACGACATGCACAACGTTTTTTTGCTATAGTTGCAGAGTTTCTTCTGATTCATGTGGAGGGGTCTTTGTTGATGCAGGTGTGTTTCTATTCTTGGGTGTTGCATGGGTGAATTTAGTGGGTGGTTATGTTCTTCAATGCCAAATTATGTTATGTCCTGTTATTTTTTTCACTATGAGGTAGTTATGTTGCTATGTTATCATTGCTAGGAGTATAATTTGTGTGTATATCCATAGTTTGTAATGTCCCCATCTTGACCCTATTGCATTAATATTGTAAATGATGTAAATATTGTTATTTAGTCATGGTGAGGAGCTCAAGGCCAAGGCCCCGCCATTGATTTATCGTTTTATGTATCGGCAATTAGAATAGATGCATATGGTTCTTGTGCTAGCTGTGCACAATGTAAATTCGGACATCATGTAAATATGCAATTTTAATGAAAAACCCACAACCAGCTATGCAATGCAACAAAGAGATGGGGGCATGATCTTACAAGGAATAGGGAGGAAAAATAACCAAACCCTTGAGCCAATGGAGTCAATCCATGTGTCAATGAGAAAACCCATGAGACCCCAACTACCCATTTTGGCTTATGCCCCAATCATTAAATTCTTCCAAGAGTTGGTTGAGGCAGTTAATGCCTTGGGAATGATGAGGTATGGCAGCCAATTTCGGGTATGGGCAAGCCATCAATCTGGGAATTCGATTTTTTCTTGCAAGGCAAGAAATTACCCACATTTTGCCTTCCCAAGCCATTCTGAACCACGATCTTTTCCTCTCTCACGCAGCCTGGGGCGAACTAGGGTTTTTCCTTCACGTTTTCACCATTTCTCTGCATTCTTCCATGCCTGGGAACTCGTTTTTGGTTAGCACATTGGCTGGGAAAAGAGAGCCACGATTTTCTGGGGTTATAGAGGCCGTTTCTGCCCATGAATTGCCCATGGACGTTTTTCTGAAAACGATTATGCTCCTGGGGTTGTTTTCCCTTTTTTTCAAATTTCATTTTGGGCTTTCCCACGTTTTTCTGAGCTGGTTGAAATCCCATCGTTGGGAATCCTACTGCAAAAACGCCCAGCACTTGCATTTCTGGCTGTTATGTCCCTCCCTATTTAGCTGGAACCTGTGAGCAGGAGATTCAGGAGTGGAAGAGGACAGATTTGGCTTGATGAGCCCAATGAAGTATCCATAGCTCAATGGTTGAGCCACTAGCCTAGTAATTCACCTCTGTCCATCTCTTAGCAGCCTGAGAAACCCAACTGCTGATTGGCTTGGCTGATTCTGGTGTATCTTTGGCTATGTGAGAGCCTGCTTTCTCCTTTTCCTTGTGGAGATCATGCCCAACTCGGGGGTGGCAGTGGTGCTGAGAGATTGAGGAGCACACTGGCCTACGGTTGGGTGGAACGTTGCAGAAGCGTAGCTGGTTGCTCAGGGACTACTTTGTTGAGATAAGTATTCTCTTGTGTTAACTTTGCATTTATGTATTTGATGAATATCGTGAACGTATGATGGATGTGTTATTGAAATTACTTCTGCTGTGTTTTATTATAATTATACATGTCCATATTCTCTTTTATATTATGTGAATGCTTACATAGAAGTTCATGGGGCTAGATGCCCGGTTTTAGCATCACAATCCTCTCCATCGCACTGGTATGATGGGAGGGGACGTGACATAGTTTCTTCCCGATACTATTAAGTCTATATGTGTTTTGTGTGCATGTATTTTTCTATGGTAATTATTGATAGTTTCATGAGCTTTGTGAGGGAACATGCACTGAAAATCACTTTTACTTGCCAAATTGTGAGGCTAAATGAAATATTGAAGCTTTGTTAGCTATACTACATAGGAAGTCTTAAGATTGTGGCATAACATTTGTTGGTGTTTCGTTACTTTCTCATTTTGCACGCTAGCTATCAGATCTAAATTACATTTCATGGCAATAAAAATCTCCATTATCTTGGAAAATTTTGTTAGCAAAACCTTTTTTAACTATTAGCAATGGAGGAACAATCATGCATTTACCAATTTATATTATTGCATTAAAAAATAAGGACGTCGTAGTTTTGGTCTATTGATTCATGGATGGAAATCATTGACCACATATCAAAATCGCAATCCTAAGAGGGAAGAACTTTGCAAGCATGAACTGTAACATAAATCCTAATGTCACCAATGTAATACGCAAGCATGAATCATTCTCGCCTTCTTAGACGTCCTACATTTACTTGAAAAGGGAGACTAATGCTCCTTACATCATGTCAAATGAATTAAACTTGCTTCCACATTAAGCGCTAGAAAAATCATGAAGATAATTCACTTGTTAACATTAATTCAAGACTAAAGAAAGCAGAAATTTTGTTTGACAGTATTATTTCATGCTACAAATGGTTATGCGTCCTCCATACTTAACATTTATGGTCCCTTTTCCCAAGCACTTTTTGAATCAAGACAAAGGTGACAATTGTCTGACCTCTCTACCAGGTGGTTCGTTGCATTGGTGGCTTGGTGTGGGCATTATATGACCCAACCAAAGCTCATTTACTCTCATCCCTTCAGATCGTGTATTCTACAAAACCTCGCATGATTTAGTTAATTGCACGGATATGGAGGATATTTCCCTTGTTTCTGAGTTGGATTCCTTTAGAAGTATCCAGTCTCATCTTCACCTTATGCACATTTATGGGTATTCCATCTGCAGAATATGGTCGGCTTTCCAAGTGGCATCAAGGTTCGACGGAAGTGACAGTGCAATGGAGAAGAAGATGGAAGAGCCCCTTTTTGCTGAGGATATCACTCTGAAATAGGTTCTAAATGAAATTGGAGGTTTGAAAAATGTCATGGTGGACTACAAGAAGATGTTAAGATGCATTTTAAAGGTGGAAAAGGTGGGTTTGGAAGAAACAAGGAGAGTCTCCTTAGACATTTCTTGTCTCGATTCCCGTGTGGAAGATATCGAAGGAAGTTACCGGGTCTAATCCAAAGAGGTTGAGGATGTCAAGCGGTGCTTGAACGATATGGAGAGGACGATGAGGTTCAGGCATGAATGGATGCATGGGATGGTTGTAGAATTGAAGCATGTAGTGCAGGAACAGGGCATGAATGCCTCTGAAAGAAACAAGGATCATTTTGTGCAGTTGAAGGAAATCCTGGAATAATTTCAAGTGGATATCAATGGCTTGTACAAAGGAAACAGTGGCCACACTCATTACTAGGCTGAAGCATCCCCAATGGACGAAATCTCTTGTAAGATGAAAAGTCTTACATGTTTGGTATTATTGATAATAATTATTGAATATATGAATTGATGATGGTTACATTGGTAGCAGGACAATTATATAAGGCCCGATAGGGAAAACGTCATGTTTATTAATAAATTGACATGACGTATAGTATTTATCAATTAACTAATAATTAACCTAGCTTATTAAAATATATCGACTAATATGTAAATAGTGGTAATATACACCTAGGAATATTACAAGTCATCCTGCCTTGAAAAGATTCATCCACGAACCTTGGATTTTGCTTAATTAACTGTGACATCAAAGAAGCTTCCAAGCTTGATGACAAACAAACCTTCTTTAGTGATTTATTTCAGATAACAGTATCACGATTTAGTAGTTCTTGAAAGAGTCGACTACGTTTCCACTGATTTTTATTATTTGATCATCGTAGTTGATGATACGTGTCGATATGAAATTCTAAGTGATGAACACAACTTCTAAAATGTAGACGAATCGATACATCCTAATTCAATTCTTTGTGGAATGTTGTATTGCCATGGCGAAGTGTCGTCATAAGACTTAATTGCATTGATATCAGTAACTTTTGTTATTTGTTCTTGGCTTTTAGGATATCTACTCTCATGATTGGGATGTTGATAGGGAATTTTTATAACGTTATTTTCCTTGATCTTGTTTGTAGTGTTTTCTTGTTTTAACTTTAGTATATGATTTTCTTCAACTTTGATGACATCCTGAGCGGTGTTATGAACTAGATATGTGAGTGTTCCTTTTTCCATAACTTGTACTTTTAATCTTGAAGATTTTGATGTCTCATTCTGAATTTCTTCTAATTTGTCTTCTAATAGCTTGTTATCATTCTGAATCTTCTCAAACTTTTCTTGCTGCAACTTTTCAACAACCTTTTGCTTCTTAAGTTGCTCCTTAAGATCTTACTTATAACTCTTAAGGTGGTGATTTAATTCTTCTATTTCCAATAGTTTCCCTTCCATGTCCTCATTAGTTTGCTCTATTTTTCAAGAATTTTTTAACTTCTTTAGTTTCGTAACTAGCATCTTATTATGGCTTCTTAGTAGGAATATTTCTTCAGTATTGTTTGATAATGTTTTATTTATTTTTGTGATCTCCAACTTGTGCCTTTTTTATGTCATCTCTTTATTGTTTGAGCTCTTTTATCTGTCATTGACATTGGTAGACCTCTTATTCTTGGCATCGTAATTTTTCTTGGATTTGTGCAACTTCCTCGTCCTTGTCCATGAGGATTATGTTCATGCATTTTACTTCTTCTTCTAGATTTGCATAGCTTCGATACGATGATTTTTCCATTGTATCTTTTGACGAAGGGACTCTCAGCGATGATTCATGTATTGTTATTTTCTTCTTCTCACGGAAAAAGGTCATGACTTTATTTTTCGCATTGAAGGTAATTGTATGATCCAGGAGGATCTCCATACAAAAAAGAAATTTATTTTACTCATTATGATGAACTTGAAGTTTGGTGACAAAGAGGGAAATTGGTGGATTTATGCTTTGATGAGTTCCATATTCTAACACATTTTTATTAATGCTTGGTGAGATAAGTCTCATTCATTTTTCATTTTTATTTGATTAATGCTTTTATGAGATGCTCATGTATTTAATTCACTTTTGATGTAAATACTTGTGAGGGAAAATTTGTCTCATGTATTTATCATTAATTTGTAATTTTGAAAATTGGTTTTTCTTTGAGAAAACCACCTCACACCAATTTTCCATTTTTCTCAATTGTAGGTTGATAGAATCAAGGGCTTGGTTGAAGAGAATTTGGGTGGTTTTAAGAATTTCCCATTTTTTAAACTGAGATGGTTTGAGATCAGATATTCATGGATCTTGTCTTTTCCTCTTTTGTCTTGAGATCCTATTGTTTTGGATCTTGGAATTAATGCTCTTTTGTTTGAGAGTGGATGACAAAAAATTATAAATATTCCTTATGTGAGATTATTCAAAGGAGGGTGTCCTAAGGAGCTTCTTCGGGAGAGACCTGAGGAGCTTGGTAAGAAGCTTGCATTGTGCATAAATATTTCTTCTTTATGTCTAGAGTAAGTTCATTGATGTACGCTTTGTAGGAGCATATGTTACATTGATGAGAAGGTCCTAGCATTATTCAAAGAAGGCAATAAAGCGATCCATGTTCCAATTGGATCGGGTCCGAAGATGTAGCCTCATTGGAGGGGTGAACTCTGTTATCAATCTCTATCTCTCATGTGCTTTATTTATTTTGATGTGATTTATTCATTTTGAGTTCTTTACCTTATCTAATTCATGTTAAGCATGGTTAGTTAATGAATTTATTTGCTCCTCAAATCTTTTTGTAAGCAACAGTCAAAAAAAGATTCTTAATTGTAGACTTTGTATTGAGTAGTACTCACCAAGTTTGCAGATCAACTAGTATCAGAGTAGGATGATTGTATTGCATCAATGGGAAATCATGGCAAAAGGACCGAAGCGAGCATGGCTTCAAGAATTGGAGGAGATGAATCAAAGCATTCAAGCAGAGAATGCGGAGCTCAAGCGGCTTCTACAAGCTGCATAAGAGGAGAAGTAAGAACTTCAAGACAGGATGCAAGCCAAGGATGACCTCTTGGCCAAACTCCAGAATGGTGAAAGAGTGGAGGACCAAGAAGAGTCCACAATGCAAAGGATATTGTCATTTATCGTAGATGCACAAACCCAAACTGAGGTATGGAGTGAAAGTGTTTCATCGTGTTCTCTTTTGTCACAGTATGCTAATAATGTTGGCATGAAGTGCCTCACAAAGATGGGATACTGAGGGGGTGGAATTGGCATTAATGGCCAAGGAGTCACTCATTCATTGGAGGTGGTACCAAGAAAACCATTTGTAGGCTTGGGTTATGGGTAGGAAGAGAAGGGGGAGTGCTCAAAGATCACTGAAGCAAAAACCATATCTACACCATCAAATTCCAAGAAAGGAATCAAGCCACCTAGTCCTCATCCGATCAAGGAAAAATCAAGAAGGTATAAAGGTCATTCCATTTCCTTCTTTGCATATAAGAAAAATTATTATGCATTAGATCTTCTAATTGTGAGGTAGCTAAGCATCAACTGGAGAAAATTTGGGTTAAGAAGACAGATGTGTCCACGGGAAGTGAGACAAAGCAGAAACCACACCTTCCAATTCATCCTGATAGAAATGCATCGTTGAATGGAAAACAAAGGAATTTTTGAAATTGCTGCAAAATCAGTGGCCATTGGGCAAAGAAGTGTTGGAAGTTGCACCCCGAAATCCACCACAAATCAAGCAGCAGGAAGATTGTGAAAGAGCCCATGAAGAAGGCGGCTCCATCAGTGATTGAAACAACACAATTGCAAAAGGAGGGCACCTTACATTGGTTGGGTAAGCAGTGGTTATCATTTCTGCAAAATTGAATTATTCAATTTACAAGTTTTCATAAGACTGCCAGATCCTACCTACGGATGCAAAAGAACTTGTAGTTAGTATCCCTACACCAGTCCCTGACGAAAAACAGTTTCAGAAGGAAAAAGAGTATGTTGTAGCTATTTCTAGATTAAGGTCTAACCAGCAACAGGCTCTAGAAAATCATTTTGAATATCCTAGCAGGGAAATGCTAGCCTTGATTATCCGCATAGTGGAAGAACATGGATTTTGTAGATTACCTCCTTGCCATACAGGGTTGTTCACCCTCGAGATCCAAGACTGAAATATTGGTTGATGTTGCGAATTCAGTTTCGATTCCTCTGCTAGGAAATGTGAAGGGTGCCATCGATCTTGCTGGGCATAGAGTGCACTTGGTTCTGTGAAATATTGCACATCGTTTGGTTTACACCATTGTCCTAGTTGTTGTTAACTTTGCTCACAAGTGATATGAGATAGTGGAGCTATCCTGGTGACACATTGAAATCATGGAGAAATTAGTCAATCACGACATATGTTTTTGGATAATAAAAAAGAAAGAACAGGTCTTCAGAATTCAGCGCCTTCCATCTAATTGTAGTGCAGAGATTATTAAGCAAAGCAGCTTCAAGTTGATTTGGACAATGAGGATGCAGAATTTCGTGCTCTTTCTGCTGAAGAGGCTAACTTGCACCAAGAGCTAGAAAAGCTTCAGGAGTCAAATAATCACAAAGCTGATTTGGATGACGATGCTCAAGATTGTGATGAGAATATTTCGGCAGATAGAAAAGATTGGGAGTAGTTCCGTCATCTGAGGAGATCTCTCTCCTTGAATTGAGTGATCCACAGATACGTGATCACCTGAGCGCAGGCGTTATGGCCAGTTCGGGCGTTTCGTTATGACCATATGCCAAATTAAAACATGATTTGTCAAGAAGACCACCATCTGTTGTGAAAGATACCGCCATCGTAACAATCATCACTATATTGTTGCGCAGTAAGAGGAACGGTGAGCACAGCTCGAAGCCCAAAGGGAGTAAAAACATTGCTAGTTTTGCTCTGTGAAGAAAGCATAGAACTTGGAAGGACATAAAAGATTTCCAGTTCTTGTGCAGTGGTTACAGAGTCCGTTATGATCTTCTATTCTTGAACAGCCTTTGGAATTTCCAATCAATAATGTACTTCTCGATAGCATTCACTCAACTAGCAGAGTGTTTAATACTGTGAGAAGTGGTCTTGTATTTCTTCTTGACCTGGAAGTTATATTCTCCTCTTTCAATAGCTTCCATTCTTCCCCCATTTTATGCATACCATTATTTATAAAAATACATATCTTATCCATGGTTTTTGTTGATGAAGGTGATATGTTTTTAGAAACTCCAGTTAGAGATTTCTTGGGAGCACTGCAAGACTTGTATGGGCAGGTCCTTGACAGGGAGAGTGTGGCAAATAACATTCTGATGTCTCAAAGGAGCAAAAGTGAAAAGTCACTAACTCCCCAGGACTGCAAAGATCTTGTTGTAGATCAAAAGGATGGTGGAAAATCTCTGGAAGGTGTCACTCTTTCCACTCTCAACTTTCAGAGGGACATTGATGATCTCTATGAGACTTTTATAGATACTCTCATTCAACATTTTGTGGCTACGTCCTTTGGTGATGTGGTTTATGGGCGTCAGGTGGCAATTTACTTGCACATGGATGTTGAAGCTTCAATCAGACTGCAACGTCGAATGCATTGACCAATGATCATATTTTGGAGTTGTTAGCACCGCTAGAACAATGCCTTGCTCATCCCAAAGGATATCTCTTCCCTCCCGAGGTATTGTGTGAAGCAAATAGGTCAAATTGTGTATATTGTATAGAATCTGGGGTTTTCAATCTACTAAAATGCACTATTTTTCCATTACATTCTTGATGACTGGTTAAATATGGGTCTAGAAGCTTTCAAGTCTACCTATGTTGTACTTGAAGAGGAAATTCGTCAGTGGAAGGCCTGCATAGTGGAAGGTCTGCATAGAGTATGGGATATGGTATCATGTTTTCCATATTTCTATCCAGCACTTTGTGTTTGGCTATAGTCAATGAAGTCCTAGCTGTTGCCATTAAAGAGGCACTTTTGGAACTGTGCACATGTTATGTACTTGGGAAATCTGATTCGTATTCATCTCTAGTTGCATGTTTTCAGCACATTAAAATTGCCATGTAAAAATTGATTATGAAGCATTGTAAACAGGCATTTTAGCCACTCTTATGTGAGGAGAGTGAGAGGCATTGTTTTTACGTCTAACGCCTTAATTATTTGGCTTCTTTGTAATCAATTGAATGAGGCGTTTTTGCCTAGGCCATTTTGGTGATTTATTGTAAAATTGACCAATGAGTATGTTTATAAACTCTTGGCAAGTATTCAAAGATGTAATACAAGTATCGTCAGCTACGTAATCCAGAACAGGTTATAGATTTATGCAGATGTGGGCTTTGACATTTCAGCTTCGAAGAACAAAGGTGAAGAAGACAGGGGACGTGATTTTTTCAATACATTTTCTTTGCAACAGTTGTAAGTGTTGGCGTTGCATTTTAATTCTGAAGTACGTGGGTGAAGGAGTCTTTCGGAATGTGCCTTTTTTAAGACATTTGCATGCAGTTGATGATGGATTGAAGATTAGAGTTGGTACTTTTGGAGAGATATGATCCAGGAGGATCTCCATACGGTAAAGAAATTTATTTTGCTTATTATGATGAACTTGAAGTTTGATGACAAAGAGGGAAATTGGTGGATTTATGCTTTGATGAGTTCTATATTTTCACGCATTTTTATTAATGCTTGGTGAGATAAGTCTCATGCACTTTTCATTTTTATTCATTTAATTCTTTTATGATATGCTCATGCATTTAATTTACTTTTGATGTAAATACTTGTGAGGAAAATTTTGACTCACATATTTATCATTAATTTGTAATTTTGGAAATTGTTTTTTATGTGAGAAAACCACCTCACACCAATTTTCCATTTTTCTTTATTGTAGGTTGAGAGAATCAAGGGCTTGGTTGAAGAGTCTTTGGGTGGTTTTAAGACTTTCCCATTTTTTAACGTGAGATGGTTTGACATCCTACATTCATGGATCTTCTCTTTTCCTCTTTTGTCTTGAGATCCTATTATTTTGGATCTTGGAATTAACGCTCTTTTATTTGAGAGTGGATGACAAAAAATTATAAATCCTTATGTGAGCTCATTCACAGGAGGGGGACTTTTGGAGATTCTCCTGAGGAACTTGGTAAGAAGCTTGCATTATGCGGAAATATGTATTCTTTATGTTTGGAGTAAGGTCATTGATGTACGCTTTATAGGAGCATAGGTAACATTGATGAGAAGGTCCGAGCATTATTCAAAAAAGGCAATAAAGTGATCTTTGTTCTAGTTGGAGCGAGTCCGGAGATGTAGCCCCAGATGTAGCCCCATTGGAGGGGGTGAACTCTGTTAACAATCTCTATCTCTCATGGGCTTCATTCATTTTGAGTTCTTTACCTTGTGTGATTCATGTTAAGCATGGTTAATTAATGAATTTATTTGATCCTCAAATCCTTTTGTAAGCAACAGTCAGAAAAAATATTCTTAATTGTAGACTTTGTATTGAGTAGTACTCACCAAGTTTACAGATCATTGTATCCAATGTTTCCATCCATTTAGATCCTAGTATTGCATTAGTAATACCGTCATCTATAGCTACAACGGTGAATTCTGATGTAAGATTATAATTCCTGACCTATAAGTCTAAATTTTTTATTTGTTGTTAGTTCCCCTTCTTCTCTATGTCTAATTCTGCAATTGGTAGTTGATTAGCAAGATCAACATTGATAAAAATTTCTTTATTAGAGGGACATATGGCAATGTTAACAGGACTTTCATAAAATTTGCCATTAACTTCTAGCATCGTCATTGGTATTTTTTATGGAACATCATTAAATCTTTATTCTCTTGAGTAGAATTTGTCTCTTCCATTCTGACTCTTTTTCCCCAAAATATTTTTTTAAATAAAACTATTATAAAAATAATAAATTTATTATTATATAGTTCTTCAATGCTTCCACTTAAAAAAAACCTTCCTCTTAAATAACTAACTTAACTTCAACACTCTTGAATTGACTTTTAATATAATCATTTTTTTATAAACTCTTTTAAATAACTTTAAAAAACAACTTTATAACCTTGGGAACACTTCTTAAATCACTTTATATTTTCCTTGGATAAAACTCCTTTATAATTTTAATATACTAAATAACACCATGTGTGTCATAAAACAATGTATTGGTTATATATATACACACACACAAAATAAAACCATGTGAAGTTTCATAAAACCATGTATTGGTTTAATATATTTATATATATTCTTTCTTTATTTCTTTCTTTTTGATTTTCTTGGGATAAATATCCTTCTTTTATTTTTACTTCTATTTCTTTTTTCCTTTTTTAATTGAATCTTATTTCCTCTCTTTTTTTAACTTCCTTCTTTTCCCTTTTTATTGATTGGGGAGATTGAGTGCTTGATGTGTTCAAAGAGTTTTTCTCAGAGAAACTCTGAATTTAATGGCTAAAAGCCAAATTGAGGTCAAAGACCTAAATTCAAAGAATCTTTGATAATTTGGGGCACAAGCCGGAATCAACGCTTTAATACCACTTCTAAGATGAAAAGTCTTACATGTTTGGTATTATTGATAATAATTATTGAATATATGAATTAATGATGGTTACATTGATAGTAGACCAATTATATAAGGCCCGATAGGGAAAAGTCATGTCTATTAATAAATAGACATGATGTATAGTATTTATCAATTAACTAATAATTAACTTAACTTATTAAAATATATATACTATTTGTAAATAGTGGTAATATATACCTAGGTATATTACATCTCCACCGTCCAGCCAACTGTCGATGAAGACCCTCCCCATGAATGAAGTTTTTGGTTTTTCTCTCTACTTTTTGCTATGTTTTTTTCTAATATATTAGTAGACATTGTATTAAGGTTTACACTGTTATAAGTAGTAGAACAAATTTTGAAAAGCGTTGTAAAGCTCTATATCTGGATCCCAGAGTAGGGATCGAAACGTCGAGAGTTTCAACTTTCCAATGAAGCTCCTCCTTATTTTCAAGCATTATAAAGCTCTATATCTAACTGAGCATACTGTGGGCCTTGCTTGCATGGAATTATTATGTTCATACCTTCGTTCTGTGTTTTTTTGCTTCCATGGGGGCTTCTGTAAATCTTATTTTTAATATATAAAGAATTTTTCTCTTTTCTGTTGAAAAAAAATAAGTGTTCAATATTACTCCTTGCAGCTATCGAACTCATAAATGTAAGTCAACTCATCATCTTTAATATTAGGCTTGTAGGGTCATTCTGCAACTATCTGTTACCAAAGAGTCTTCATGTGTCTACATTACCATGCGGACATGATTATGAATCATATGGAGAAAAAAATAACTAAAAATTTCTTTTGGTAGGTTATATGGTAGTCTTACTACAAGGTGTACACGAGAACGAAATGTTTTTTTCATCCATGTTGTTGCACTCACCCTTGAGTGGAAGTGCGTTGCCTTGGGAGTTGAAAAGTTCTAATATGGTGAAGGAAAGGTAGGGAAAACAGTTATGATTCTGCCTTATGCTATATAAAATATTTTTTACATAAGTGTGAAAGTGTTGGACAACACGAAGAGATTGTAGAAATGTAACCAAGATGCATAATCTAGTTTATTTCTACAAAGTAACATATGGGCAATGCTTTGGGGTGATCTTGACATTAAATAGTGGTATCATGGATTTCTTTTATTTTCCCAAGGCTTGAGGAATATGTGAAAGAACTAATACTTTTAAACACATTGTAGCAAAATAGAATTGCTTAACAATTTTATGAATCAATTCTTATATTTGAATTTTGGTCGACATCTTTAGTTGGACTCATCTTAAGTATCATTCATTGAAAGAACAAACCAATTATTGACCAGGAATAACAAACAATCAAAGGATATGCAAAGGAGATCAAACCTACACGACAAATTTTGATAATGAAAATTTTACAGTAATCTTGATAAAATAATTTAAATATTTCATCATTGATAAACTTTCACTTGAAATGACTTTTGAAGAAATAAAAACAATCTAAATATCTTTTAAAGAGAGAATTAAAAAATATATATATATTGATTTAATTACATAATTTTTACAATGAAAATACTTTTACCAAAATAGTGATAATCTCTATTTTTAGTCTCGGTCATAAAAAGAATATACTTTAATCAGTCAAAAGAGTTTGACTTTGTATTAATTTATTTTCTTCCAAAAAAAATATAAAATTTTCTTATGTTTACAGAAAATTATATATTAAAAATATATTTTTCATAATTTAAAATAAATTTAACAATTTTTAAATTTATAAAATTCTAACTTCTTATTGGTGAAGTACAGTACTTATTGGACATAATCTCCTGGAAAAGAGCTCTCGAATATCAGAAAAAACATTATAAAAAAAAAAAGAATTTACAATGAAATAATTTAATAGAATGTCACGTTGTATATGGTAATGAAAACAAGTTTCATATGGCATTGAACTCAACCTACATGGACATACAATGGTACGTCATATTGTTCTAGGGAATCCCGTGAAAGACACAAACAGACATTATTCAATCGAATATGGAAAGCACGAAGGACAAAATAATTAACTCTTGGTTTTGGGTTGTGGGCTATGTGGGAAAGTTTGAACCTCTGTGGTGGCTTAGTTAGTATCTGGATCATTGTAATGATGCAGTATGTAATTTGGTTCCTATCTTAATCGAATGAAAGTTTTTGCTTAAAAAAAAAAAAGTTCATTATGGCTTTTTGCATATTGAAAAAAAATGTATAAGCTGTGTCAAATGTAAGAGATCCAATTTAATCTATCCATAAAATTCATACCAATTTCAATTGCATTTTACATGACCACATTAATCTAAATGTAAAAATAATTAACTTCTTTATGATACTTTTTTGCTCTAAAGTTGTATTTTATATGTCACATTGAACAAGTAGAAGTTACATTATTGTTTCTCTTTGGTGATTCAGTTTTCTCCTCTTATAAACAGAACTTGAACAACAAACCAAAGAATCATAACATGTACCTCTTGCTCTCATTGAGTATGATGTCAAGAGACATGCAAAACATAAACAGTTGACCACATTGGACACAAAATGACATTCATGACTAAGTTATGTTTGATTTTATGCCCAATGTCTTAGCATTTAAAGAAAACATTGGTTGTAAGATACACTCTACTTTATGTTTAATAATGTTGTCACCAATCTTAATGTGTAAAGAAGTCTTTAAGGGGTATCATCTCCTTAACATCTTTTGATAGACCAACTTGCACGTATATGTGCGTATGTGGATATACATAAAACCCAGTAGAGTTGGCATTTGAGATGTTTGATGGCATTATACAACGCTAAATGGGTTAGGTATAATTTTCAATATAAAAAGAAAACATTTTGGGATACCTTTGACAATTTCTACTTGCCATTATTCTCCAACTAATTGAAGATGAATGCGTCACAATTAAAGTTTGAACTCACAATACCATCCTCTCTTCTTGTGGTGTTTATGCAAACTTGACAGGTTTCAGTAATTAGGAATTAGTTTGAAATATTAATTGAAATTCTATACTTTGGAAAGGCTTAGGTGCAAACAGAAGTTATCAACTTATATTGTAAGACAGATAAGTTTATAGCCTGGTGGGCTAGCTTGATTGGTTGAGCTTCATGCAAGAGGTCTCAGGTCCAATCCTCCATGTTGGTTGCCTCTATCGCATGCCTCAATATCCCTACCAGGTCAGGTGGCGTAGTTAACACCAATAGGTTTACATTGGGTATCATCCAAAAAATTATTCCTGTGAGGTTTTCCTTGTTAAAAAAGTCAGATAAGTTTGTTAGAGTTACAAGAAATGATGAATTTTTCCATAGCAAGGACTAATTCCACATAAGCTACCCTTTTGCATTTGCTTTCAACTAAAACTTCTTTTTTATTTCTTACAACCACTTTTAGCCATAATCAAGAGCATTTTGGATATTTACTATGGCCCATTATTGCAACCACTTCTTTTTTATTTCTTACAACCACTTTTAGCCATAATCTGCTTCCAATCTCTACTTAGAATTTCATGAACATATTAGAACTATAGCCTCAATAAGACCCAAGTGAACACTTGTGCAGGGCACATGAGAATGTGAAGTTAAAACATTCTTGAACATATCATATTAAAAAGAATGGAAATTATTGACAGAAATGGCATTTAAATAGAAAAATATTGAAAGCGGATCATTGAAGGTTAACCCCTATTTGTTTTAGATCATTGTTCACCCTCAAGAAAACATCTTCACTATTCAAAATGTAAAGGGTGTGTATCCTATGCATATAAAACATGAGCACGGAAATATTCTTCAATTGTTATGGGTGAGACCCAAACACAACTTACATATTGGCTTGCAGGACTATGTGGTTTAAAAAGATCATACATTTGAGCATGATAGTCTCAACTCTCTCATCATGAGATTCTGAGAAAATTCTGCTAATGTCAGACTCAAGCAAGTATTGATTGAACTGCGAGGAGTTTGCTTAATGTCAGATAAAATCTCCCAGTCATCAGAAAATACAGAGAATGATCCAAACAAAAAGGCATTCTCAAGGGAATAATTTTGAACCAAAATGAGGGCCATATGGTTAAGGGACATTTTGGCACAACTAAGTCCAAAGGCTGTGAAGAAAGAAGCAATATTTTATGACCTAGTATTGGGTTAAATTATTAGTCCCATTAAGTATAACTATAGACCATATAGACATCAAGCATGCCTTATACCTCAACATATAATGTTAGAATATAATTTATTACATTTTAGCAGAAATGACACCACTTGAAATCCAATAAGGGTATGTACTTGGGAGTCAAGGACACCATATAGACACATGGAATGACACTTAGGAGTCAAAGACACCATAGAGAGGACATGTTTCATGATTGGGGCTCGACTCACAATGTGTAAGTCCTAGAAGGTTAATCTTCCCGTGAAGGACCTTTTTTTCCTTTTCAACCATGGTCTATGCCCCTGGACCTATCACGGGTCCCCAAAATGAATTAATCATAGCCATATCCCAATTAGAGGCCAAATATTCCATAGAAAGGTCTTATGTGGTGTTGCAATTCATATTTCACCACACTTGAGCCAAAGAATATTTGTTAAATGACCAAGGATCTTTTTATACTGTCCTAACCATTATCAAGATGCATACACCCATCATTGTTACTAAAAACATTATAATGTCCTTTGGTAAACTATTCATAGTTGAAATATGGCCATGAGATGCAATGCTTTATGGATTTTAGATGTTTTTAATGGAAAATGAGTCTAAGAAGGATTATTTTGGGAATATGGCTAGACACTTCAATATTTTCCAGCACTTTGTTTAGTGATTGCTTCTTGTACTTAAACATTGTTTGTGGTCAGTTTAGTGAATCATAATTTAGTAGATTGTTCTTTTATTCTTTCCAGTAAATGAAAAAATGAAAAAGAGCTTTGTTGTAGAAAGTTTTGATTTTATGGCACTTTTGTTTCCTTGTTGCAACCACGCCACACAAAAGCACTACCCTTTTTGAGTAATAACAGCCCTAAAAACTTTTTAATAAAATGAAATAGAAACATTTTTCTTTTTTAGGGTACACTACACCAATTAGTTTTGGTTAGGATCTTGAGTTTAAATCACCTTAAACCACTCAAGATCACACATTACGCAAAAATCGTAGTGAGACTATCACAGGTAAACCCATTTCACTCAAAACTTGCCTGGGATCTATGCAGTAGGTCATTGCGAGATCAGATTGTTGGGAATACTCCTCCTACTTTCTGTTCGAGCATACGCCAGGATTGGATTGCGTATTGGGGACTCTTTCGAGTTTCGGGCTTAGCTACCCTGCCCACCGCTTTCTGATTCGACCGGTGACTGTTCCCCCAGGAGTTTTCGGTGTTGTGGTATCCTTAGTATCTGACTCTAGGTTCATACACAGGTGACAGCAGAGGGTATATCTGTTGTACCTAAGACAAACGTGGGAGGAAATCCCTTGCAGGTCTTTGGGAGGGCGGTTGGGTGATTCCAGCGCTTGCACCCTTAGTCATTGTATTGTGGACCCCGGGTAACTGTCTTTCTTCCTTCGTTGATCTGTTCTGGGCCCTCATCATCCCAGACTCTTCTTCGGAAGGCATCTTTGTTTGCCTGGTTTGTATACTTAGGACTTTTTAGTTGGCGTGTTGTTTTCCCCCTAGTTGTAGTGGCCACCAGGTTCTAGTCTGTTATTTTATATTTATAATCACGGAGAATCAAGAGCTTCGTAGATTGAGGAGGTTTCAAAACCTTCCACCACTTAGAACAGAACCTTTTCAGCGAGCTAGACGACAGCGGGTAAACCCCCGGTATTTCTTCAGAAACTACTCCTGAAACAGAATTTCAACAGAAAACCTTGCAATAGAGGTTCCTGAGGAACCACTACCAGGTACCACAGATCAGCGACACCCCGTATTCAGCGACAACAAAGTATTCACATGAAGGGGCATGAATGAGCTGTCATTTCCCACAGATGGTGTAAAATCTTTCCTGTTAGAAAACACTCATATCCAATCCAACAAGGGGTGGAATCCCCCAATTGACTCATACCATTTGGACTATCTAGAGGGATGTGTCAAGTAGAGCATCTTGTGTTCATGATCTGAGATAAAAAATTAAATGTGTCTTGAATCTCGAGTCATCAAAAAATATAACAAATGTATCAAGTTGAGGTATAAAAATCAATTGGGAAGTGTTACCCCCTATTAGCATAGGGTGTGCGCTTTAAATTTTCATGATTTCTGGGATGACCTGGGAATCAACGAGTCATTATGGGCTAGTTGCACGATTGAGAACAACAATGACCAACAGTAAATCCAAGTCTGGATATTTTTTGGGCACTTCACCCCCAAACAACACTGAGAAGTAATCCTACTCCTGTTTTGACATCAAATAAGCATCAACAAACACTTCTGATATATTCTGGGCAGCTTCTGAAGTACATATCAGTGGAATAGGCATCAAAACTCAAATCGGGGCACAATTTGGATGGATATATGCATTCCTACAGCTCTTTGGGCTCTTTGGACAAGACTGGGCATCATTCTCAACAGTTTCTCCAAGTTCTGGGTGTAATCTGAACCCTAAAATAGAAATAGACATCATATTTTGGGTCTAATATGAGCCATATGGGGATTTCACTCAGTTTCATGGGCATGAATATCTAGTTGAGGGGTTCAAGTGCATTTAGATCATATGCTAGAGTCCATATCCTGGCATTGGATACCTCCTAGTTGGGATGATTACTGCTATATTCCAACTATGTTTATAGACTAGAATTGAATCACATACCTAATACTAACATAATAATATATGCTCGTTATATACTATAATACTTGTAACGAGCCTTACAGATGTTACTTGTGAGTATGAGAATTGGGCACCCTTGAGATGGATAAGCAAATCATTAATGTGAGAAAATGGGTATCAATTTTTTATAGTCACTTCATTGAGATCATGATAATAAGTAACAAGATGCCATGCACTAGATTCCTTTACAGAAATGAAGAAAGTAGAGGAACCATAAGGAGAGGAGTTAGGTTCTATATGTCTAGAGTTTAAGACATATTGAAGATGTCACTCAATATCAAGAAATTCGTGAGGGGCTAAATGGTATATTGGAGCAATTGGAAGAGAAGATGCTGAGACAAGATCAATAGTGTGCTAGATGAAATGAATGGGGGGAAGGCCAACAGGAGGTGTAAATACATACACAAAATCATCTAACAAGGGATTCATATAGGGTGTGGAAGGATGGGAGTCATTATCAATCTTAACCCATTTAACCACACATAGTGACATGAATTTGTGAAGATTGACATGGAACACATCAACATTGTTGGACAACAAGGAAGGTGAATGGGTTATAGAAGATGTGAGATCACAAGCCTTTCCATCTTTAAAAAATTTATAAGTGTTGTGGTGAGCATCATATAGGGAATGACGAATAATTTGGTAAGGGAACCCAGTAGTAAATATACACAATTGAGAGGAGACACATCACATTCCAAAGTATATTGAAATGCCCCAATGGAAATGGTGATAACATAATGCTCAGTGACATTTAGATGAGGAGCATATTTTGTAACCAAACCTGATATGGAGTTTGATGGTCTGTAGTGGGGAGTTGCAGATAGGAGACTAAATATCATGGGAAAATATATTTATTTGGCTACCATTATCCATAATTAGGGTGGTGATTTTAGATTTAATTTGATAATTATGAACATATAGGAAACCTAGTTGATGCTGGAAGGATTTGTTGTACATGAATGATAGTGTAGGATCTGGGGTGGTGGCATTGGGTAAAAAAATTGGAGGACTCAAAAAATTGGTAGAAGAGTGAGATGAGGTACTAGGAATAGGCTTTGATAGGAACAATAATTATAAAAGTTATCTCCAAGTAATTTTTTCCCAAGCAAATAAATAGACCCTTGAGAAATATCAATGACAAAGTGTGAAAATTAGTGTCCAATGTTTAGCTTGGATTTAAGATATGTAGCAATTCCAGTTAAGTTTCATAGATATAGCAGATTAGGAAACAGACGGATCATACCACTATCAAGGACATAATAAATTAAAAAGTCCCTATGTTTTCCTAGGGGATTTGAATATTTACTTTGATAAGTTCCCAGGATTGGATGAAGGCTACCATAAAATGAGAACATTGTTATCTTTCTGTTTAAATGAAAACTTTCATGAGTATGGCTTAACTCTACACAAATAGTTGTTGTGACCTAATAGTTGCTGTGACCTTTTTTTCCTTGGAAAAGTTGTAATTTTATTTCAAAAAGATGAACAAAATTACATTCTGCACATGTATTAGGATCACTGTGATCCCTACATTGACACATATTTACTGTCCCATATTAATATCAAGTCCAAATTTCCATACTACTTCAAAACAATGAGTCCGGCTGTTCATACAGCCCGCATTTATCCGATTACAGATAGACTACTGTATCAGACCATCACATAGCTGCTATCTACAGCCGGCATATATCCATACAACTAAACAAAAACTGTTACAGAAATTAAAATAGGCGTCCATCCCTGGTCATCAAAATCTGAGCTATTGCTCAATTCCGTGCCTCTATAGCTTCATGAAATGTTCTGTGGTAATAACTGTAGGTGCCCCCAATAGAGTGAATAGTAATCCTCCAAGTGCCAAGTGCTAAATGTTGCTGCGTCGCTTATTTGGAAAGCTGATCGGCCATCCCATTCCTCTCCCTGTAGACAAGTGTAAATGTAATATGATTAAATGACTGTTTTAACCGTATTACCTCCTCCAGTATAGGTATGAGTACCATCACATGACAATGAGTAATCTCCTTTGCCCAGTCAATAACTATCCTGGAGTCGCCAAATATCTGAAGAGATAGACATCCTTGTTCAAGTGCAAATAACAGCAGCAGCCTAAGAGACATAAGTTCAGCATAGTTGTTAGATCCCCTCCCCAAACCAGCCACGATATGAAAGAAATGAGACTCGGTTTTGAAAAGGACTCCACCCCCACCACACTCCGATCGATGGTCAAGAGAAGCACCATCAAAATATGCCCACGGCATGGTTTTATCGATCATTTCCTCACTCACAGGTCGAGTTCTAATCTCTTTGACAGGTGTCTTGTAGTGTTGGATAACAGCCATAGCTTGTGCCACTACAGTCTCCTTCAGAATCCTGCAATCTTGAAATATGATCTTATTTCTGGTAATCCATATGCCCCATGCGAAAATACAAGGGGAAGCCCGGATGGGAGAGGATTTTTTGTAAAGTCCACCACAATTGGAATGCTTCATCGACACTCGCTCCCCACCATCTCACATTTAAATCCAGATATTTGCATATATCAGCCCAAACTGCCTGAGTAAACCGACAATAAACAAATAGATGATTAATGGTCTCTTCCGCATCTTTGCAAAGTGGAAAGAACCCCGGTCCCTGGAGGAAGCGTTTTTGCAGAATGTCCCAGGTTGGAGCCTTATTTTCCAGAATAGCCCAGAAGAGTAATTTTTCTTTACTCGGACACTTTAACTTCCACAGATATTTCCACCACCACACCAATTCCCTGTTATGTGCTTCCACATTCAGCTGGATATATCCATTCCTTGGGGTGTAAATTCCAGAGGGATGGTGATCCCAGATAAGTTCATCATTCCTATTGGTCAGTCGTATATACGAAAGTCTTAGGATCCGGAGAAAATCCTCCCAAACTCCTTGCATATCTTCAGGAATCTCAAGACGATGTGCAGAGATCCACCCCTGATGCCAAAGAGTAGATGATCCCGGATCCTCTACATCAGCCAGAAAATGGCAACCTCTAGCTGCCAAGAAGTTCCTCAAGTCCACAGGCATGACATGACCTCCCCTACAGCCAACCCAAGGGTCCAGTCCAATACGAGTGAGTCGCCCATTTCCTATCCTCCACACTAATCCAGAGCCGACCAAAGGAAAATGCTGCACCATCGCTTTCCAGACCACAGAGCAATTTGCTTAACTCTACACAAATAAAATCTATTGCTTAAATGCTACAGTACCGTGCTTGGAGATGTGAATCAAATTGCAAGTTAAGTCACCATTTTCTCCTTTATTTTGCAAATAAACCTCAAGTGTTTTATTGACTAAATGATCTTGGATATGTTTCTGATGTTCTTTCATATCTGCATACAAAATTATCTCCTTTTTCCTAGGCAGGGACTCTTCAACCTTTTCCTTCAGCCTTCTGAGAAGAAATGGTCTAAGAATCAAATTAAGCTTTGAAATTACCTAGAAAAGTACTTCTTATCAATGCAAACAAGGGAATTTCTTTACCTAGATGGACATTTGATGTGGGTACCTGAAAAAGGGAATCTCTTTACTATTTATTTATTTATGAATTTTCTAGTTTTCAAATTTTATTTTAAGACGAACAAATAGAACTTGATATTAATCAATGGATTTCAGTCCAATTTCCCTCAGTTATTAGAAGCAAGATCTAACAGGAATGAGTGCGACAAATGACCAATAAGGATAGGAAACTTGGGATAGACTTCTTAATAAACTGTAAGAAATAGGTCTAATGGCAGCATTCTATTCCTAGAAATGGAAGCAAAAAGTAAGATCTTCTCTTTGTTATGAAAAAAACCTGGTCAATGCTTTTTTCACTGCTAGGATACTGCACTTTTCTGAACATATAGAATCTGAGATCTCTTTATTGAGAAGTTTTATGAGTTAGTGGGGATTTATGTTCTGTTAGGGATTGTGTGGCCATTTAGGGTTAGTTCAGTGGTCTTTGCTCATGTTTATCTATTATTATTTTCTGAAGTAAAAAAGGAGAAATAATGTTGGAATCCTGGAACCAATAGGTTTTGGTAGTTTTGTGAATTTTTGAGAAATTGCTAGGAGTTTTTTGAAACAATGATAAATTGTTGAGTAGTTTCCATATGTTTGGAAATGTTGCTGAGGTAGTTTGTAGTGGTTTGACATATTTCAAAATTTGGCTATGGTCTCAAGGTACGTAGTTTCATTATGCAATCTACATCCTATTTGGGTTACAAAAAGAAGGAATATTGAAAGAAGTCTATGATGTTGAACATGTATTGGAATGAATGTGGGGCAAGTAATGCACTTGAGCCTTGATTTTAGGTTTGATCAATTTCGAAAAATTAGATTTAGTCTTGTACTATTTTCTATTAATAAATTGTCATCAGTTTGCAATGAAGTTAGGTAACACCAACTACAATTGAAGTCACACAATTATCTCATTCTTAGATATGGGTATAGCACCTTATGCATAGTTACTTGACTCTTATGAGCTTGAGTCAAGTCTTCCAAGTTTAATTTGGCCTTGGTTCATATGCACAATTTTGTTGAGTCTAGAGAGCCATAGGATTGTTTGATTATATTTTTCAAAAATCTTTTTAAAACACATCCTTTTATCAAAATTTCTTCAAAGTGGCTACTCTCCCGACCCGCTAGTCACGGCGGCAGCGAGGTGAGTTCATCAGGAGCACAAGGGACCCCATCACCACAACCTTAGGAAAAATTTTATTGTGGTGTGTTGTTTGTTCCCTGTTGTTCTAGTGGCCCATAGGTTAATCACTTAGTATATTTTTGGTGCAATTGTGGAGGACCAACCTCCTCGTAGGGAATTGCAGTTGTACTAATTTTATATCATTTTTCTCATGCAGGCCTCCTTCTGGTTTCTATATTGATTTGGAATATCAATTGTGGAACATTAAGTAAGAAACAAGATGTCAAACATGGATCATGGAGAGAAAAATAAAACATTAAGACAAAAGGATGTAATGTCATATTTTCAAAAACATCAATCCAATCATCCACATCATATTCATGGTTCAAGCTCTCTTGAGCAAGGTATCGGTGAGAGAGATGTCAACACTTTGGAGGATGCATCTGCAAAACATACAATGGATGGTAGAATACATTCCTCTAGTGATCAAAGTGAGGCAAATGCATTTTCATCAGAAATTGGTATCTCAAATGTTGAAGATTTTTCCTTGCAAGGTGACATAGACCATTCACTGAAGAGGAAAAAAGGCCGATGGGACTTCGGGAGACAATTCCAATCTGATTGGGTATCAAGATTCCCATTTATTGAACCGATACCTCCAACAAATAAGAATGAGACCTCACGAGAAGTTAAATGCATTTCATGTAGTTGGAAACTTGGCAAGGTAGTGAAATTGCAAATGAAGCTGGACACAATAGAGAAGCATGTTGGGAAGGTGTATGATAAGAAAACTGGAAATGATGAGAAGAAATCTACTGCTAGATGGAAATCTGATAGCCGACATCTCCAATGTGAAGAGGAATACAATAAATACTTAATAAATAAGAGAAAACTAGATGAAAGTGGAGGAACCATCACTTCTCAATTCGGAAATATGATGGAAAAAAATTTGTTATCGAAGTCAATACAATTAAGCACTGTATTTCACATCCTATCCAATGGTCGTCCTATGACAGATTATCCAAAAATGATGAAATATCTATCTTTTATTCAAGTGCCAAATTTTCCATCTTCTCATTGGTCTTTAACGAGTGGTTGGGAATGGGGAAAATATCTAGCTCAAGTAGAAAGGATGATATGAAAGAGAAGATTGTGAATGCAACATTTTTGTCACTGTCCTTGGATGAAGTTACAGCTGTTGATAATACTGCATGGATTTGCATGAGCATTTATACGGTCAATTACCATATCAGGAATTCCTATCTACTTGGAATTCATAAAATGAGCAAAAGTTCTACAGCAGAAAACATTTATGAACTAGTTATTAATACTTTGAAGGAAACTGGTGGTATGGATCATTCAATGATCGCAAAAAAGTTGGTATGCGTTGGAGCAGATGGGGCATCAGTAATGCAGGGACAAAGGAACGGCCTTTGTGCTAGACTACAACTCTCAGCTTCACCGTATATGATTGGTATTCATTGTATGGCTCACAGAATGAATCTTGCATTTAAAATAGTGAGCAACTTTCCATTGGTTTCAAAAGTTGAATATCTTGTACGTGAGGTTCATGCATACTTTTGTCGGAGTCCCAAACGGTTTTCAGAGTTTAAAAAATTTGCCAACGATGTTACAAATGGAAACAAACTATTAAAAGATGTTGATACAAGATGGATCTCACTGAAGGGACCAGCTCAAAGACTATTCGATGAATATGCATCCTTGGTAGGGGTGATGTATGAACATCGCCTAAGTGTAGAAAAATCTCAAACTCTTCTCTTTCTATTAACTGATATAGAGACATATTTAACATTGGCTGGAGTTCTTCCTCTGCTTCATGAAATGAATAGCCTCGTGAAGATGTCTCAGAGTCGCACGATGTATATTGCTGAATACACAAATGCTAGAAAACTAGCATGCCTTGCATTAGATAATTTGTATATGATAGCAGATTCTTTTACAGGTCTAGCATTTACAAATTGGGCTAAGATAATCAATATTGAAAATGATGAAAATTTATTGAAGTTTGATGAAAAAGGGTTTCTATGTATGGCAGTGCGTGGGTATATGGTTCCTTTTTATTATAATGACAAAATAGGAAGAACCACCAAAGAGTGCCCTGTGTCAAGAGAACAATTTGACAATGTTGTGATTTCAGTGAGGCGCAGCTTGATAGAAATTGCAAAATCACTATCATCAGAGATAAGAGAACGATTTCCTCGAGATGAATTGTTGGAGGCCATGTATGTGGTATACCCTCAATATTGGAACGATCGTCAATGTTCAAAAACTATAAAGGTTGACTTTATAGCTAAAATCAAGATTTTGCAGAGCCATTTTTGTCGAGAGACCGAGATACAAGGAGAACATATTCAAGGTATTTTAGATGGAAAAAAATTGAAAGATCAAGCCCAATGCTTTGCTGATACAATGTGGGAGCAATTTTCTAAGTTGGATAATGCTCTAGAATATGGTGCAATTACAAAATTGTGGACTACACTCAGTGGTAGTGAATTTCTACTGCAAAATATGTCAGAGTATTTCAAATTAGTAGATTTATGTCAAACCATGATTTTGGGATCAGTGGAGGATGAGAGAATGTTTAGTGCATTAACATTTTTGAAGTCAAAGTTGAGGAATAAGCTTGATAAAAATGTGGATACATGCTTAAGATTATATGTAACAAAGTATGAGGTTGACAATTTTCCATATGAAAGAGCAGTAGCTCTCTGGCGATCAAATTGTGAAAGAAGGGGAGAAAACAATTTGGCAAATTTATCTAATGAATTTGATATGGAACATAATGTTGTTGAGGATCATAATGACGGCTCATTCGAAGAAGGTCATGTTCAGAGTGCCGAAAATGAGGACCAGTCCCATAATGTGAATTGGGAAATGGATTTTACCTAAGATTGTATATGATCCAATACACATGAGAGACTCTTGGGTCTTATTTTGGTATAGGTGTTCCATGGACCCTTGCGGGTGATCATTATATGTAAATTTGAGCTAGCATTTTAATTAAAAATAGATTCTACATTGTACTTTTTTGTTATAACATTGATGATATGGCATACATTTCCTTGATGCAGTTTATTTTAAGATTGATGTTTTTATATTTATCTTTTACATTGTCTCTTTTTTTATGTGATAGGAAATGACACTGGAATTTGACAAAGCTAGGCCTAGGAGCTATCTCTTCACATAGATAGTGTCCTGACATTGAAGGATAAATAACTAATTTGACTACACTTTCGCTAAGCAAAAATGAGCTCATTCAAGTACATGAAACCATGTTGGTGTTTATCTCAAATATTTTGTGCAAATTTTTATGGTTTGTTTATTGCTTTTATTTGAAACATTTTGTCGATTTGTGGAGTTTGCATGTAATTTGGTTAATTATTGTGTTAGACCCTTGAATGCTTCTAGTTCTCATTTGATGCTTGATTTAGCCCTTTGTTGTAGCTTGAATCAATATTAGATTTAGTTGATTTCCATTGATTTAGGGTTCGAGAAAATAAGTTTTTATTACCTTTTATTTGCATGAATTAATTGTCTTCACTTTTTCGATTTGTTTATGCTGATTGTATATTTTCTTTGTAAATACTTATCGTTATTCAGAAAAATAAATGAGCTCTACATAGCTAAGCAAAGAGAAAAATGGTCTATGCACTAGGTTCCTATGCATTGATCATAGGAGACCTATTGGCACGAGACCAACATTCCTCTAGTCCAATTGGCTCAAAAATTTCCTAGCCTCCATGGGCATAATTGGCTAGTGAAGGCCAAAATTATGCATGATGTCTGATTCTATTATTTTATCGGTTTGTCAAGGTCCAAGTCCCCACATGTCATGGAAACTCTAATCAATAGAAAAAAACAATTTGTAATAAAAGCTCTAACATGGGTTATAATAACATCTACACACCAATATCAACAAACAATACAACATCTACAATCAAAATCAACTACTAGACACATTTAGATATGGTATCAACAAATGATATAACATTTAGATATGGTACTAGTGTTGAGGAATTTAGATGGAAAAAAGTTACATTGTCCAAAAGTATGACACAACAATAAGATAGCCCCCAATAGTCGACACTACAGGATGCCAACAAAATCACTATAATGTTATTCAAAGTATGTGCCAAGAAAAATACTTAAGGAACATGCCTAGCTTAAAACCTATGTACAAAATTGCCTTGAAGTATCAAAAACAGTCTAGGGTAGCCACACAATCTATTGAAGGATAGTCTGTGGGTGCAATTCCTTTGTTGATTTAAGCAATTCAAAAAAGTCATCTCCCAAGACTATTAAAGAAGAAAAAGAAGAAATCTCTAATAATTGCAGGGAGGACTACAAATAGATTCTAGAAACTCAAGTAGTAGAGGAAAAAATTGTAAGTAAGAAGAAGATGCAATGCTAACGTCATCAGATCTATGAATGACAATCTCCACCCGAAGAACCCCTCTGATAATGTTCCTCCCTGCCATGTCCATGTTGAGCACATATTGAAAGCATTGCATTCAATGAGCTTGTATTTCGCTTTGGCACTTGGCCAAACACTTTATGTGCATCCTCCAAACACCCACATTTAGAATACATGTCTCCAAGATCTACTCGGCTTTGCTTGGATATCAAGGCTTCATTAAGGCCACCACCATTTGGTATTGAGACCAAAACTTGAAATAGAGCAATTGAACTCAACATTTGAAGAAGCCTTGAACTCATAATTAACAAGCAGAGTGTCATTCAATGTGTTTTATAGATCAATGAAATATTCGCCAAATTTTTACAATATTTTATAATTCAGTGAAATATTCGCCAAATTTTTACAATATTTTATAATTTAGTGAAATATTCGTCAACTTTTTACAATATTTTATAATTCAGTAAAATATTCGCCAAGATTTTACAATATCTTATAATTTAGTGAAAGATTCGCCAAGATTTTACAATATCATGTAATAAAATGAAAGATTCGCCAAAAAATTATATATACATATTATATTATTGATAAAATCGCTTTCAAATTTTCCTATATATCGGGGAGATTCGCCAATTTTTTTACCATATAAATTTTGGGGGGGTTCTTAAAATCATCCCTAGTGTTGTTTAGTAGTCAGCAACACTTTGTCACATTATATGTAGGAGTTTTCTCTGAGTTAACATAATAACCTCCAAAGACAATGAAAATGGTCATAAGTGATGGCCCTGAAGCCATCGATGCCTAAGTTGTATTCCGCATTTGTTCTTACTTAACTATTCTTATTTCAAACATTGTTATTTTTTATCAAACAAGTTTATACGCTTATGTTTCACATACAAAACCTTTTATCCACTTTCACCCTCTAAACGGCGTCAACTTCTTGACTTTGAGGATTTAAGACTGCCTTTCTTTTTTGCAGGTTGCTACTAGATGGCCATAATCCTGATCCACTTGGCACTTGAGGCCACATTTTCTTAACCTATACTTGCTTCAAATTTTCTCTAAAGATTTGTAGGATAATTTTCCTAGTTGTCCTCTAGTCCTACTATGTAATGTAGATTTGAGCACATATAGGTAGTGATCTTTCTTTTGAACCTTCTATGGTGATAGAATTGACAAGAACATCACTTAATTTTTTAGTACCTATTTTACCTATAAATGTAAAGGTGGATAGGAAACTCAAACTTCATCTAGACAAGGGATGGAAGACAAGGTAAAAGTAGTCAAATTGAACTCATGAAATTGAGGTCTCTCGAAAATATCTACATTTCCCCCCAAAATGAACCTTTTTTAGTTTCTTCGATCTCTAATAAAGCTGATTGAATTCTGTGATATACTTCCATTTAAAAACAAAGAAACAAAATAAATCTTTGGTGCAGAGGTAGGATGCTAAGGTCACCTGTTGAAAGAGGTAACGATGACTTGAAAATTCAAGCTTCAGTAGCTCGTTTACTTGGCCAGAAACCATTAGACTGGTAGATCAGTGGGTTCTCCAAAAAATCCAAATAATTCTTGGACCAAGGCCAAGTCAACTTTTTAGGGGCTTCTACCATCTTCTCTTACCCATATTGAAACAGAGTGGGACCGGAACCTCGACTTGGAAGGATAGAACCCTTGAGGGCTAAGATAAGATATTTTACCTGTGGCATGTATCTGAGGGATAGACAGCTGCTCCCGGTGTAAACCATAGCCTCCTTCAAGTTGTAGGGGGCCCAAACCTCCTTCAAAATCTTGCACTCCTTTGGCCAAACATCGAGGAAATTCTTCACTAAAATCTCTTAGAGTGGATTTTGTTACATTTGCAGAGGACCAAGTTTCCTACCAAGTGCACAAGACCTTCCATGTGAATAGTTTCTACCTTGAGATTATGTGTCTGTCATCTCTGGTGGAGCATTGAACAGAATTTGCATGCTCTAGAGCAAGCAATGCAAAGATTTTCCATCCATAGTATCCCCCATAATTTAATCACAAATACCTAGGTATCAACTTGAAATGATCATGCTAGAGGGATAGTAAAAATATATTCCTCCTGCATATTTTCCTTTTCTTAATCCATTTGTTGCAACGATCTTGTCAAGACTTGTTGACATTGTTCATAGAGTTGTTTATACATCCCTTCCTCGTGAGTTTTTAAGGATAGGTATGACTATGGTGATGCTATTCTCTGCAAGAAAAATAGAGAACATCAGCAAGACAAGGTTGTTAAATCCTAGATTGCTAGTTTGGCTTAAATTTGGAGTAGAATTCCCTAGGAAAAAATGGCCAAGTGGAGGTCACCAAGATCTACGCACTTTAGATTATGGCTATGTGGGAAAAACTCTTTATAGATTAGATATGGTAGCGGAGGTCACCAACTAACACCAAAAATACAGTACACAACTAAGAATATTAGGATGTGTTAGAAGTTAATATTTTATTAGGAGTCTTATGTGGCTTGTCAGTAATTACAGAAAGAACTTGTAGTTGGTGCATTGCCCTTGAGGTGGTCTTCGCCCTATCATATGGAGGAAGCAAAGAGTAGCAAAGTCCCTTGATATATCTTCAGATAAATGTCAAGTACTCCATACAACTCATCATCCAAAGACCGCGAAAAATATGGAAGGGCTTCTGCTATTGATAAAAACTTGGCATGCTTAAAGTTCACATATGGGGCTATGTCAACAAGATAATCATCCACTAATTTGGAAACTCTTGTTAGTGGACCTTGTGATTGGGATCCCACAACAGGATCCACTTCCACTTGAGGTGAACAGGACGATACACTTTCTTTGTCAAACATAAGAAAATAGTGAATAATTCGCTACATGCAATTTGTGTCATAAAGTGTCTCTACTTTATCTGAATAATTGGGAATCAGAAGGCCATCAAGAGTTGCAAGTTCTAACTGAAATCCTATCCTCTTCTCCAAACAGTCCTTGCATGCCTGACTTGCATTCAATATCATTGCACTTTGCAACATTCTAAACAAGAATCTACAAGAGGTTATCCCTTTCTTCATAGGCAAAAGGCATTCAATAGGTTCCAATAGAAATTTCTGATTGGCAACAGCTAGAAGAGTACCCGGATGAACTATGGAGCCTCTAACACTACCACTTTTCCATCTATTGAGGCCAGGAAGATATTGTTTGCATAGTAAACAACTACACTAGCTCTATTTTCAAGTCGTATTCTTTTGGGAGCAGATTCAACAATAACAGATTTTTTGAAGATAGTCTTTGCACTTATTTCTGAAAATATCACCTTTGCAAGATTAGTTGGAGCTGGGTAGTTATTGTTGTTCCATTAGTAGATTCTACAGGTGCTTCAACAGATTCCAAAACAACTTGCAAGTCTGTGTTTGTATTTTTTGTTGTTGAGGGTGAGCCTCTTTTTCGCAATAACTTTAAAATATGGTGAAGTAATGAATGGAACAAACTGCTCTTTCTTACATCTATCATCAGACAAGTCAGGGATAAAATCTGTTATGACAAGGGTGAACCCATATTCACAACTAGAACATCTAATCCAAGGGATGGTAAGTGTGGAACAATATCATGATCACCTTAAGAAGAACTTGCTAGTGTAGAATGTATAGGAGTAGAAGATAGCAATTCCATACAACTGATCATGTAGGAACTAAAAATAGATTTGAATTTTTTGTTATAGGTCAAATCTGCACTTCTCCGTCCGTGATCACATTGCCCTATTGATCACACAAAAGGACACCATGGATGGAAGAGTTGGATTGACCTTGGATGAGTTATTGCTGATTTTACACCTCTTTCAGCTAAAAATATATTTCATGATGTATGCGCTACTTCTGCTACAGACATCCAGCGTTCTAAACGCTGGTCTATATTAAGACAACCAGCGCACTCCCTCAAAATTTTGTGTGCGCCTGATGTTGAGAAGAAAAGTTGCGCACTGTGCATTCGTTCACCTATATGATACTTGCGCACATCTTAAGATGAAATGGAAAAAATAATTAAAATTACGAATTGAGATTAGTTGGAGGTAGTTCTGCAACTTCCCCAACCTCCCAATTCAACCACCTATCAAATCTAACTTCCTTCCTTGTCCCATAAATACAAGGGGAAGCCATGAGGTAGGGGACTAGAGAAGAAGATGCTAATGTCATGCTGGAGGAATTTGTAAGTCACTGCGAGGAGTAGGAATCCGGGTCTCAGTTACGAAAGTGCCTCAGACTGAAGTCAGGTATTGTTGTACTTGCTTCATTTGCTGATCAATAAAGTGGATATCTTTCCTTCCCAACATTACTTGTGTCATGTATGTTGTGCATTTTGATTATTAATTGATGGTTTATGCAATCTTAAATGTCAATTTATTTTATATAATCAAATAATCTTAAGGAAGGTATAAAGTTTGTTTTGCAGTTTGATACATCAAGGAGCAAAAGAGGAGAAAGCTAGGATCATACTTCGATAACCAGGTAAACCACTTTCTCACCTTTATCTCATTTGCTTACAAATATGTGTATGCAGAACTATATCTATCCACCCTGTAGATTTGTATGTTGACAGTCTATGTTCCCCGCCTGTAGGGTATTATTCCCGCCAACAGAACTGGCGATTCCGCTGGGGAACCCTTTTTCAGTTTTCTGCTCTGGGGACCTTTGCTAGTCTTTCTTTTAGCTTTTACAGTTTGGTTATTTTCTGGGAGGTTTTTAAGGTCATTATGTCTTTCCTACTACTTAGATTCATTTTCAGCCTGCCTGAGCAAAGTTTTTGATTGCTTTAAGTCACTGGGCGCTAGTATACTGTGCATACAGTAGTGCATTTCTGTCTTGTGCACTGGTTTCTCTGAAACACAGGTGCGCATTTCTTGTGACAGGATCTGGTTTTCATACCACACAATAGCGCACTTTTCCTGTAGGGTCAAGCCTTCTACTAGGGTTTGGTTTCCAAGTTTGGGAGTCTACTTCTATCTTTTTGCCTTGCTTCTTTAGCTAGTTACTGAGACATGTTTGTCTTTCTTGAGTCTTGTTTACCTCTCTGAAGTCCTTTTAGTTTGCTTCAAGTATTTTTTTTTAGGTGTCTTTCTGCTTGTTTAAGCCTTTTTGAACCTGTGCGCTACTCCCTGCTAGTTATAGCAGCACACTTTGTGCCCTAGACGCATGTTGCACTTCTACAGACCTGCGCACAGAACACATGTTGTCTGTTGCAATACCCATGCACATTTACTGTGTTTGGCTTTTCTGCTAGGGTTTTTTACCCCAGTTTGAAGTCTCTTGGGTGTTTTTGGAAAGTTTTGATGATTTAATGCCTTCTGAACTTCTGTTTAGGTCAGTGTGATTTGCTTAAAGCCTTCTTAGCTCTTCTTTTCAGTTGGTGTACTGGTAAAGTGATTTTTGGTTTGCTTGCCTACTCTGTTTATTTGGCTGATGCTTTTGCTGGGTTTTGATGCTTAGGAGCAGCCTTATCGGTTTGTCTTTCCGTTACACGCATTTTTTTCCCTTTTTTCTTTTACATTCAGTTCCAAGTCTAGAGTTTTTTCGTTTCGAAACAACTTGGTAGGTCGAGTCTTTCTCAGTTTCTACTTTGATTGTTTAAGCCATTAGTCTCTTATCTTTACCTACACCGGTGCTAGATCTTACTTGTTCCATTTTCTGATTCAGTTTCTTTGAAAAATTAGAAAAGATAAAAAAAAAAATTGAAAATTGGTAGCATCACTGTAAGATTTATCATTCCTTTTCAAGGTAGCATAAATTTTGTCTTGCTTTGAAAATAAAAAAATTAAAAAATTAAAAAAACACTTTAGGTTTGCTTATCTTTAGTTTTGGAAAACAATGAATGAGAAAGTTTTGTGAAAGTTAGTTTATTTTTATGCACTTTTCTTTTCGGTCACAACCACGCCACACACTTCACTACAACCTTTTAGTAAAAATAGCCTTTAAAAAGAATACTTAATAAAATTTATTGCAACTTTTTCTTTTTTAGGGTTGTCACTACACCAACTAGCTTAGGCTAGGGTTTCGGATCAGAACACACTTAAACTATCCGGAATCAATTTCATTACTCAACAATCGTAGTAAGACATTCTTTAGGTAAATCCATTTGTATAAAAATTTCTTGGGAAACTCCACTGAAACGGGAGCTAAGCATGAGGTCGTGTGAGACTGGAATTGTTGAGGATAACCCCTCACTTTCCTTTCGAGCATAAACCAGAGTTGTTTCGCGTACGGGGGTCCTTTTGGACTTCGGGCTTTGTTACCCTGCCCATGCGTCTCAGCTAGACTGACGACCATCCCCCCAAGAATTTTTCGCACTTTTGGTAGCCTTAGTATCTCGTCCATTTAGGATTCTACATAGGTAGAGTGGAAGGCTATTTCCACTTCACCTCGAATAGACGCGGAAGGTAACCCTTTGGCAGTGATCTCGGGAGGGCGGTTTGGTGATTCAAACGCTTGCACCCAGAGGACCTCCATTGGACGCCGCATAACTGATCGTCAGTACTCTATTGGTTTGTTTTGGGCCCTCATCATCCCAGACTGACTCCTGAGAGTATTTATCTTGTTTTCTTGGTCTTTATCACCTTAGGACATTTTTAGTGGTGTGCTCTTTGTGTCGCTTATTTAGTTGGTCTTAGAGATTTTCTGGCCTGTTGAGTCGGAAACTATGGATAGCATCCCGATGAGCACCCATCAAGGAACCCCTATTCAAGGGACTCCTTGTGCTTTTCCATTCATTGGGAACATTGGTACTCCCTTAATGGCTACCTTGAATCTTCCAGGATTCACTATAGGGATACCGATTTGGTTGTTTTCCACTCTGAACGCCTTGCATGCTCCTGATGCTTCTCAAGTAAGCACATCACATCAAGAGCATCAAACCCCTATGCCTGCTTCGCCAGTAACATCTTCTCCTCCTCCTTCTACCTCATGTGGTGAAAGTAGTAATACTAGTAACCAGCAGTCTAAAAGGAATAGATGGAGGAAGAATAGGAAGAAGATGCCAAAGCAAGGGGGCATCCACCCAGCCTCTAGAATTCATGCTAGGGGCACCTACCCAACCTCTAGTGGTCATGTTGGGAGAACTCACTCAGTCATTGTAATTCATACTGAACCCACCCACCCAGCCTCTAGAAGTCATGCTGGGGGCACCTACCAATCCTTTGGAGGTCATGTTGGGAGCAAAATTTTAGTCACTGCAAATCATACTGAAAGCATGTCTTCAACCACTGTTGCTCATGTTGAGGACACGTCATTGATCATTGATGGTCATATTAATGACAAGTCACCAATTACTGTGAGTCATACTGGAGACACTGAATCAGCCACTACAAGTCATGCTGAGAAAGTTGACATTGTCGAAAAACCTAATAAACAGAAGCTTAAGTTCCCTTGTAAGTTTTGTGAGGGAGACCACCTAACCTATTTGTGCCCTATACTTCCAGAAGTACAAAAAGTGTGGTCCGTAGTTTAAAATTCTTCAGCTTCTGCGCAACCAGCCACTGCAAGTCATGCTGGGGGCAAGCTGTCAGCCAATGCTAGTCATGCTGACAGTATTGATGTTGTAAAGGAGTCTAAGCTTATAGGACGGAAGCCAAACTTCCCTCGTAAACTGTAAGGGAGATCACCTTACTCACTTGTGCCCTGCTATTCCAGAGGTGCGGAGAGTGTGGTCCATGTCTGAAGGATCCTCTGCTCCTAAATTGTCTATAAATTCCCTACAACCTGATCAACCTTTGGTTGATAAAGTGGTTGAACCAATGCAATCTTTGGTCAATCCCACTCTTCCTTCAGAGATTGAAGTGATTGAATCGATGCAATCTTCAACCGATCCCATCATTCCTTCAGAGACTGACGCACCTGCCCCTGAATTCGTCTGCATTACTAGTTCGGATGTTTCTGAAAATGGGGGCACTTCATCGGTGCTAAATGAACCCCTACCAAGCTCTAGGATCATTTCCTTTGATTGGAATAGTCTAAATGGGCCTTGCCTTCCTTCTTCTACACCTTTCCAAATAAAGGTTGATATCGGCAGCCATGCGTTTCATCGATGTATTGTAGATGAAGGAGCCTCTGTTAGTATATTATCCCCTTATGCTTGGAGAGATTTAGGTTTTCCTAACCTTGTTCCAGTTGTTAATTGGCCATTGACTTTCGATAAAAGAACTAGTGAACTGTTGGGATTCCTCCCTCGAGTACATGTTACCTTGGGTGGAAAAATAGTCTTAGTTGATTTGATGGTTTTAAAGGACCCTATGGACTTTGTATGATCCTCGGGTGTGATTACGTATATGCTATGCATGCTGTGGTGTCTACACTCTTTCGTGTGATGCATTTTCCTCACAACGAAAGCATTTTCACTATCAATCAGCTTACATCTATGATCCTCCTTATTACCTAGTTGTAGACCAAGTATATTCCTCGTCGTTAGGCACTACCATGTCACAATCAAATTATGTGGTATATTGTTCCTTGAATCCAATTACTACTGAGAATAAGCCTCTGAATTCATGCCTACCTTCTCGGGACTGGGTCCCGGCAGTTGATCAAGTGATGACTCCATCTGAATGTTTAGATATGTGTTATATCTGGGATGATATACTTCCTTCTGATGAACTTTTCGTAGAGTCTATAATGCAGTCTGCCATTCATTTGGACATTTATCCACCTACGAGCATCCTTCTACCTTCACTTCGACTCGTTAAAAACAGTAAGGAAACTATGACCATTCTTCCATATCTCCTTTGAGCTCATTAAAAACAGTAAGGAGGTCACGAGTTTACTTTTTCAATCTCATTAAACATTTACGAAAAAGATTGTTATAGAGTTCTTTCACGCTCTTGTTAGACTCTTTAACTATGACAAGATTGCCGAGTATAGTTGTCTTTTCAGACTCGTTAAAGGATTTGAAGCGACATCCACTTAAGTATAAGTCTACCCCTTTTCTGGACTTTTGTGGATTAACTACGAAAAAGGTATACTCTAGTCACTTCTGGCTAGAAGAGTTCTTTTCCATGGTTTTACACTTTTTCGGGGGAGGAGACTAACTGTACGAAAAAAAGACCTTTGGAGCCTTCTTTAGGATTTTCAGGCTCTTGAAACATGAAAACACCAACAAGCATTCACCTACTTGGGCTCGATGTGAAATCCACGAGAGGGTATATAGAGGATGGTTTAAGTTTTTCTGACTCTTTAAACAAGAAAACACCGGCGAGCACATACTAACTCGGGCTCGATATTAAAATCCACGAGTAAGTGTATGGAGGATTGTTTAAGTTTTTCAGACTCCATAAACAAGAAAACACCGGCGAGCATAAACCGATCCAGGCTCGATATTAAAATCCATGGATCAGTGTTATAGAGTACTCGTCTATCTCTTCTTCGAACTCTGTAAAAAATGAAGAAGGTACTGAGTCTTCCTCCCATGGGCTCGTTAAACCTTTTACATGGTTGGACCTATTGGGTTTTCTTTCTTGGAATCATTAAAACAACAAGAAGGACATTCTTTTACCAGAAAGAATCAGGGAAGGGAAGGATATCTACATCTTTGTCAGTTTCAAAGGCAGTTAAGTCAGTCATGTCCTTGAACACAACACCTATTTGAGTCTATCATTCAGTTAGGGTTTCAGTTTTTGACCTTTGGGTAAATCTGATCTCAGAGTTTGTTACTCCTCCAATTGGTTATTCTTCCAGTCATATGGAGAATCTGCTAATGTCTCCTACATTGCAGATTTATATCACATCCCCCTTATGTTGAAAGTTGCCTAAGTCACTTTTGAGTCGTGCTCACTGTTCAAGGATACCACCTGTGCGGCCATTCTGCAGTTACCTTGACCTCATGTGTCGGCCAGCATGGTGTCAGTTTGTTTCATCTTGTGATTTTCCTACTCCAAATCACCTCAAACTTTTGAGTGTTCCTCGTATTGGATGATGGAGGATGCCTTAAGGCCTCCCTTCCAGCAGACTTCTTCCCATCGACTTCAACTCATTATGCTCTGGGAATGAGGTTTAGAGTTTCGGTTAGTACCTTGGGTATTGCAGTCATCAGTGGCAGTTTCCCTCGTCGGTGAATAAGGAGAATACACCAATGTCTCTCATTCGATGGGTTCCTCAGGTGTTCGACTTCAAGTCCACCTATTCACACTTGTTGGAACGTACTAGGTACCTTGGGCCCCATTATTATTATCGGTGGAAGCCCTCGCCTTTGTTAACGGTATACATCAATGACCGGTAATCAAACGGTACCCCCCCATGTTCGACTTTCAGCTCATTTATTCACATGGATAGGGTTCATACCTTGGGATGTTTTGGATGAAGACCTTGGGATTGTGATAGCACTTCCAGATTTGTGTTATTACCCAAGTTGCGCAAGACTGAGCCACACACATTTTTGGCTCTTTATGAGACATAGATCCAGCTTGTTGTTATGGCTATGATCTCTCCTCTTTGACATGGATCCACACTTGTATCTCAGTGGCCATGCTATATATATGTCTCTCAGTTATGTATCAGAGATCATATTGTATCACACTACACATCTATATGATGTCAAGATTGTAATTGTCTGCTGACCTTGATTGATGTTTCAGGTATTTTTGTGACTTCGTCCTGTGGTTTCTCGATCCTCCTCTGACTTGAAATTATAATGTATTTCGGCCATCGTTTCCCTCTGACCTCACACATTAGGGGGCATTTGTTATAGGTCAAATCTGAACTTCTCCATCCGTGATCACATTGCCCTGTTGATCACACAAAAGGACACTATGGATAGAAGAGATGGATTGACCTTGGATGAGTTATTGTTGAGTTTACACCTCTTTTAGCTAAAAATATATTTCATGATGTATGCGCTACTTCTGCTACAGACATCCAGCATTCTAAATGTTGGTCTATATTAAGACAACCAACGCACTCCCTCAAAATGTTGTGTGCGCTTGATGTTGAGAAGAAAAGTTGCGCACTGTGCGTTGGTTCATATATATGATAATTGCGCACATCTTAAGATGAAATGGAAAAAAAAATAAAATTACGAATTGATATTAGTTGGAGGTAGTTCTGCAACTTCCCCAACCTCCAAATTCAACCACCTATCGAATCTAACTTCCTTCCTTGTCCCATAAATACAAGGGGAAGCCATGAGGTAGGGGAATAAAGAAGAAGATGCTAATGTCATGCTGGAGGAATTTCTAAGTCACTATGAGGAGCAGGAATCCAGGTCTCAGTTACGAAAGTGCCTTAGACTGAAGTCAAGTATTGCTGTACTTGCTTCATTTGCTGATCAATAAAGTGGATATCTTTCCTTCCCAACATTACTTGTGTCATGTATGTTGTGCACTTTGATTATTAATTGATGGTTTATGCAATCTTAAATGTAAATTTATTTTATATAATCAAATAAGCTTGAGGAAGGTATAAAGTTTGTTTTGCAATTTTATACATCAAGGAGCGAAAGAGGAGAAAGCTAGGATCAGAGTTCGATAACCAAGTATGCCACTTTCTCACCTTTATCTCATTTGCTTACAAATATGTGTCTGCATAACTATATCTATCCACCCTGTAGATTTGTATGTTGACAGTCTCTGTTCCCCGCCTGTAGGGTATTATTCCCGCCAACATTTTTTATCCAACCCTGAATCTGAGAAGGAACCCTTTCTAGGAGATTGTGCTAGAGGAAGATGATCTTTTTCATCTGCAATAGGTATTTTTGAACCACCAAAAAATTAAGTGTGCCCATCTAACAAAACTTCATGCAGATTTAAGAATTCAGCTTCTATGATTGAGGGACCTCATGTTATTTCATGTTCAGTTATTTCGTCTAGCAACTTAAGTTTGACCTCAGTAGAAGGATAACAGACCAAAGTCTTTTCAATGAGATGGCATTTAACACCACAATCCAACAATTTAATACATGGAATAGTCAGTTCAATCACATAGGGCAGCAAAATCACTTTGGCATTATGTGTTTGAGCATGGAATGTCAGTTGCATCTCCAAATGCCTAAAACAATGGTGGGAGGGAACATATTTCAACCTTGTATGTGTGAGAGTGGAACTATCCCATTGGATGCTTTAGAAACCCTAATTTGACAACCTATGTCATTCTCATTTCGTTGAGTAATTGATCCACCAGATCCAAGAATATGAAGCTAGAGAAAAATGGCCATAGTCACCACAAATCTTACCAATAGACACCACATATTTCTTTTAATTTCTGTTGTGTGCTCTTTCCATTGACCGAGCCTCCCAAATGCATGCTCATCAAACTCACCATCATCAAGGCCACTTGAGTGGGATCTCTTATGCAATTGACTAGTTTCAAGGGACTGTTCAGTGGACAAGATTGAAGGTAGGAGGTGTTTTCCAAAGAAGTTAACTATAATGGTGGCAACAAGGGGAGAAATGTATAGCTTTCTCATCAAACCACTATAAAATTTTATAATATCTATAGCTTCTTGAATTTTCGCTATGGACAAGGTAAAGCAGGTCACTAAATCTTGCAAATCCTTCCACCAATCATGATGCATGTCAATGAAGTCATCTCCAAAAGAGAAAAATGGTACATCCGAATTAGGGAGATCAATGGGTATGAGAAAAGGTAGGGAGATGTCAGTCGAATAAGTTATAGCCCCCCATTTATGGTGCATGATGTGACCCCAGCCTAAGTCCAACTGTATGTCCTTCACAATCTAAGACTAGAAAAATATATTGATTCCATTAGTTGTAGGTTAGAGTTAATCTAGCATAGTTGATATTGACTTATATTTCCATACAACCCACTTTAACCATAGGTAAATATGTTTTTAAGTGATGTTGGAGCCAGCTAGGGACCCATTTAGAACTTTGGATTATGTCCTTTCAATAGATGCATGGGTAGGTGAATGAATTTTCCTGGATTTTTTTGAAGAGACGAGCTATGTTTTCTTGGAGAAGTATCGAGTCCTATCTTTTGGAGTTTAATGCAAAGGTATAACATACTCATTATGATTCAGTGATGTTATTTTCAGTCCAAACTAATAATTTTTCAGTATAGAAAGTGTTTTTCTTTGTTTGTCTATTCACAAAAATTAAAGGGTGAAAAAATGCCTAGTGGTTCCAGAAATAATCTATAAGTTGAGGTAGTCTTATGGAAAATTTTCATGGTCACATCAAGTCTTTTCCCTAGGCATGGCAGAACTAGGACATAGGTGTCTCGACTGTCATTAGAATTGCATTCTCTTTTATGGTTCAGGATCAGACTATAAGAAATACCTTATGCTTCTATAGTTTCCCTATAAGAAACAATTGGTCTTGTCACTTGTAGCTACTGTCATGAGTGATCTTTTTCACAAAGATCCAACTTGTTATTCTATTGTAGATGCGGTTGGTCTGCCTAATGCTTTTTTGGATGCTGTCATGGTTGGTGTCCTTCCTTCTGCAGATGTAGTAGCTTGTATACCACAGTGTTTGGATGCTTTGTGCCTTAATAACCTTGGTCTTCAAGCTATTAATGACTGTGGTGCTATAAGATGTTTTGTGAAAATTTTTACATCAAAAACCTACTTACGGGCTTTGGCAGGTGATACTCCTGGGTCCTTATCATCTGCTTTGGATGAGCTGATGCGACATGTTGCTTCTTTGCGGGGGCCTGGGGTGGATGTATTGATTGAAATTTTAAATACTTTTTCAAAACTTGGATCTGGCATTGAAGTGTCTTCCATGTTGCAAGATTCTACCAGTTCTTCTACACCTATTCCCATGGAGACTGATTTAGAACAGAAAACATTTATTTCAGTGGATGGAGATGAATCATCGAGGGCAACGTCTGAGCCGGGAGTTGATAATTCTACTGAAAATTTGTCTTCAATCACGGAAAGCTTTCGCCCAAATTGTGTAAGCTATGCTACACGTCTCTTAGAGAATATTCTTCATAATACATATACATGTGGGGTGTTAATTGAGAAAAAGGGTATAGAGGTCGTGCTGCAAATATTTGATTTACCTTTCTTACCATTGTCATTTGCTAGTGGCCAGAATATCGACATTGCATTTAAAAACTTTTTTCCATGGCACTCATCTCCCCTCACTAGGGTTGTTTGCACTACTCTTAGAGAACACATGAAACCTGCAATCGAATTCATGGTTTTGTTGGCTGAAGCAAAGCTGGAAAATATTGAGGGATCACAATGCATGAGAGTTTTGAGATGCCTTTCAAGTCTTGAGGGTGTTTTATCCTTTTCAACACATCTACTGAAAAGTACAACAATAATGATGCCTGAAATTGGTTCCAAAGATGCAGATATATTGAAGGATGTGGGGAAGGTGTACAAAGAAATACTTTGGCAGATATCTCTTGTTAGTGATTCAAAAGTAGATGCAAATAAAGAGGTTGAACAGGGACCTGCAACTGGAAATTTGGCACCAAATGCAGCAGGTACAAAAGTTAGCAGTGACCCCAACACAGTTTCAGTTGTTCAGTATGTGAACCTAGTGTCTATGAGGAATGGATCTGCTACTCACTGGTCCATTGAACCTGATTATCTTTCTGTTATACAAACAGGATTGCATTTACATAGAAGAAGGGACCATGGTATTGAAGGGATTTAGAGAATGCATCTTGGTCGGCTTGGGTGACATGCAGATGCATCAGAGGTTGGACATTGGAGGCTCTGTCAGTGTAGGTGAAACATCCCAAGCCCAAGAAATTAAAAGGAAATCACCTGATCTCTTTGAATTTGAGACTATGAATAAGGTGGCATCTGCAATGCGGTCATTCTATGTGACTCTTGTGAAGGTATTAGTAGTGTCCAATAGACGTCGTGATGAAGCAGGATCACTTAGTGGGGCAGCCAAGAGCGTGGTGGTTTCTCTTTCCAAAAAATTTCATGACAGTCTTGATGTGGAGGAGAATTGTAGTTCATCTGATTTTGAATCATCACTTTCTTCAAAGTGCCGGTACTTGGGGAAAGTTGTGGATGACATGACAACAGTTATATATGACAACCGTAAGCGCATGTGCAATACAACAGTAGTGAATTGTTTCTATGCTCATGGTACAATTAAAGTCTTTTGACTACTTTTGAAGCAACGGGTCATTTACTGTGGATAGTACCATTTATGTCACAGCGAGAAATGGAAACTAAAAATGACAAAGGGAATGAAAACGACAAGCTAGAGCATGCTCCTTGGTTGTTAGAAACATTATGATGCTATTGCAGGCTCTTGGAATACCTTGTGAATTCTTCTTTGCTGTTAACTATGCCATCTGCATCACAACTGTTAGTGCAACCAGTTGTTGGAGGGTCTTTCACTGTTCCAAGGGACCCAGAGGCTTTTGTCCGCACACTACAAGCTCAGGTTCTCTATGTTGTTCTACCTATTTAGAACAATCCAATGTTTTGTCGCTGCAGGCCATCTTTGATTACCTCTGTGCTTTCCATTATTACCCATGTATACTCTGCCATAGGTGATGCCAAAGGAAGCATAAAAGGTATTCCTGGAAGCACAGGTCAACGTTTTAGAGGTCATCCACCTGATGATTCTACCATTTATATGATGGTTGACATGGAATTTCCAAGGTCTAGGACAGAGGAATCATTGAGGCGTGTTGAAACAAATAGTGTTGAACTGGTTATGGAGTGGCTCTTCAGTCATCCCGAGGAGCCATCACAAGAAGATGATGAACTTGCCCAAGCTCTTGCCCTATCACTGGGTAATTCAGAGACTCCCAAAGACAATGCCAATGAAAAAGGAATAGAGGCTTCTTATGAAGAGAAGCCTCTAGAAAATCCCCCCGTTGAGGATATCTTAACCACGTGTATGAATCAGTTGCAAAGAACAGGTGCCATTGCTTTTTCCATGACTGATTTGATTGTGACATTGTGCATCCAAAACAAAGGCCAGTACCATCTGAGATTTATTTCAGGATTTCTCATTCAACAACTAAAGCTTTGTAAGGTGGAGGGAACTAAAAAGGACACTAGTCTATTATCAAGTATTTCTCATATTTTGGCATTAGTTTTGAGTGAAGACAACAGTACAAGAGAAATAGGAGCAGAGAATGGACTTGTTGGTGTCACATTGGACTTATTGATGAATTTTATTCCAATTTACGTGACAGGGGAAAACGTTTCATTTCCTAAGTGGGTGACTGCCTTACTGCTTATACTTGACCATGTGCTGCAATGCAAGCTCCAGCTTACTCCAGATGTTCAGAACACTGTAGCTATGGGAGGAACTTCAGTTGTGTCTGATTTTGAAGATACAACCTTAGCTAGTGCAGGTGCTATGGTTAACAGTAAAAAGTATTCCTTGGATGACAACATCAAAGGAAATAGTCCACTCATGAAGATTTTAGGAAAACCTTTGGGATACATGACAACAGATGAACAACATAGAGTAATGAATATTTCTTGCAACTATTTGCAGCTGCACCTTCCAACAGCTACAGTACATGCAGTTCTTCAGTTGTGTGCTAGACTAACAAAGTTGCATTCCATGGCAATGCAGTTTCTATAGAGAGGTGGGTTGTCTTCCCTTTTGAGTCTTCCTAGAAGTTGTTTTTTCCCAGGTTTTGATAGTGTGGCAGTAGCTATTATATGCCATCTTCTCGAGGATCCTCAGACTCTTCAGATTGCCATGTAGGTAGAGATACGATAGACTCTAATGAACATTTTAAATCATCATGGTGGTCGTGTTTCTCCTCGAACATTTTTTACATCTATGGCTCCATTCATTTCTCGAGATCCAACAATTTTTATGCAGGCTACTGCTATGGTTTGTCAATTACAGACAGTGGGAGGAAGGCCAAATATCATTTTGTCAAAGGAGAAAGAGGATAAGGAGAAAGAAGATAAGGAGAAAGGTAAAGAGAAGGAGAAATTGAAGGAGAAGGACAAAGAAAAAGATAAAGGCAAAGGTTCTAGACATATTGAAGCAGGAGTTCCATCTGTTGATTTTGGTCGGGTACATCATGTAAGCAAGCCACATGATGCGCTAGGTAAATCTGCCAAGGGTCATAAGAAAATTCCTCATATCTTTACACAAGTTATAGATCAACTTTTAGAGGTTATATTGCACTATCCGCCACCAACAGAGGAGGGTGAATGCACAGGTTCAACAACAACCATGGAGGTTGATGAATCTGCTCCAAAGGAAAAAAGAAAAGCAAAGCTTGATGAATCAACAAAATTAGAAAGTGACAAGGTTTTTGTTAACACCCAAAAAGTGCTCACTAGCTCATTTCCTTATTCACATGACCCATTTGTCCACTTTTCCACCATTTGAACCTCTAAAGCCATCCAAAGGTCACCAAAAGACCATAATACACCCTTTTTCCCCTCAAAAGATATATTTTTCCTCAAAAAACATTAAAAAAACCCTCAAAAAGGGTCCAGAATTCCCAAAAATATTAAAAGGGAATAAAAATATTCAAAATATTCAAAAAAGGAAAAAAGGAGGGAAAAGATACCTAAACCATGTTGGTCAATACCATTGGTTTCCTCAAAACCACAATGGTATTCCCCATCACCAAAACCTATAAAAAGGTGATAGGGGCTCCTCACTTTCCATCCATCCATCATCCTATCCTCATGCTGTCAAAATCTCTCTTGAGTTCTTGACCATTGTAGCAATCTTGGAGAAGAGACCATTGGAGCCTGGAGCATCTCAACCTTGGAGCTGCTCAACACTACAAATCCTCACCATTTGAGGTATGATAATACAAAACATTTTTTTATTTCTTGTTCTTTCTATGAATCGTTTTTAGATTTATTTGTTATATGCACATGTTAGTTTAGATTTAGATTTAATTCATAATCGTTTTTTGCTTTCTATATTGAAACTGCTATCACATTGTTGATAGGTGCCCATTGCACAAGCTTGGTTGCAAAACCAAGCCAACAGTTTTTGGCAACTCCGTTGGCTTCGAATTCTTAGATCTTGGTTTTTTGCTTTAGATCTTAGTTTTTGTTAGTTTTAAATCATTTTAATTTACAGATCTGTCATCCTAGGCAGCAGATCCATTGCTGCTCTAGATCTTGGCCCTTTCTGTAGCCATTAACTGCCCGAAACTTCAATTTTAAGGTTCTTTTTTTCAGCAATTTTTTTTCGTTTTCGCCCCTCGGCTTTTCGCCCGACAGTCGCGCAGCTCATCGCGACCTCGCGGCCTTTTTCCGCGCAGCGCGCCGGGGCTTCGCGTCCATTTTCCGCGCTGCACATCGCGGCTTCGCGGTTGAAACCCGCGCTGTACATTGCGGCTTTTTCCCTGAAACCCACGATGCATTTATTTTGAATTCGGCCAATTTTTTAGAAAAAAAATTGCTGTATTTTTTGCCCATTTAGCCTATTTTACAGCATTATTTTTTCTGCATTTTTACAGCCATAGTGAATTATTTTATATTTATATATGCTCCATTAAAAAGTCTTTTTAAAAATTTTCAGAAAGTGAAAGAAAGATTTTCAGCATTATTTCTAGATCATAGGTTTCACTTTAAATTTGCTCAATAGATTGCCCAAGCAATATTGTTTAAGAAATCCATTTATTTCTTGAATTTTTTATGTTTTTTGCTTTCCTTTAAAAAGTATCTCAAAAAGTCCATCATTTTTTCAATCGTTTTTATTAAAGCATTTACATTTCGAAAACGCCTTCATTTTTTGCAAACTGGAAACGTCTTATTTTTTCATTTGTAATCAATCGCCCAAGCAAGGCAAATCAATTTCAGTTAAATAATCACACTTGCACCCACTCTGCCACATTATTTTAACTAAGCCTTAAAATCTACCTTAACTCAACAAACTTTTTAACCCCACTTGGGGAGCACTTCAAAGAATCTTGTAGTTAGGTAGGATTGAGGGGATAGGTGTACCAATAACACCCCTCAATTATTTACATCTGAGACATAGTGGTTGTCTTTTAGGGTCCCAAAAATCCCTTATAATTTTGACACGGTTATCAACCAATTTATCGAGAAGGCCTCTCCCTTAAGAGAGTTGAAGTAGCCAGACTGGTTCCGAAAGCCTGAGTGGAATACCACAATCCATTCAGTAACCGAAGGATACCTTTCGAAGTTCTTGGTGTACACCTGTATGGGGGTGCAGCGGCGATAGAACCAAACTGCAGATTCACCCAACCGAACGTGTCATGAACGGGGTATCCTAGTTGCCATTCTTTAGGATTGTCTACTCGGTGTCCCTCCCGATAGGGGGATATCTAGCCGTTGATTCAACACTCTATATTGTCTGACTTCGATTTCATCACCTTGCAGAGGATATCGTTTGTTGACTCACAATACTTCTAGTTAGGTGTTTGTATGATACATACCCACCTTTGGTCTAGTGAGCACCACTTTTTTCTAGGAACTGTTTGACTTTTGGTATTCTGACCATTTTTTTGGATCCCTCCACTTATTATAACACAGCTATTATAATAAGTGCTTTTTGAGGTTGGTTGTTGGCCCGAGAGCCATTATTTTTTCACTCCCCTCTTGCACACATTGTTGCACTAGGGTTTCGAGTCTTTTACATCACCACCATCCACTGGAATTTTTATACATTTCTCACCATTGAGAATTTAAGACAGTCCCACCGTTTTCAGGGTGAACCCCCTCAGTTCGGTGCCCTTGACTCGACACGTCATCAGCATAGAACACCGTCATCCGATTCTGACGCACCTCACTTCACATCTGATTCTGAGGCTGAATCCGAACACCCCACTAAAATATCACCAACCAACACCATGGCTGGATCACAATACGATCCTCTTTTCACCATTACTATTGGAGATACATCGACAAACCCTAGTACTACTCTGCCACCCACGGTAATAACAACCCCTTTCGGCATGCCTAATATAGGGGCCATTCCCCCTTTAGGTATGCCCAACACAGGGCCACCACCTGTTATGGGTATGCCCAACATAGGGGTCACACCCCCTCTCATTACCACAATCCACATCCCAGGAATTCCTGGCACTATTCCTAACCCCTCTGCAACCCATGTTACACTTGGGAGCGCAGGTCCTTCCCACACCACATCAGTTGGAGGACATATACCTTCAATACCTAGCATACCCTTAGGGGCCACAGGACAACTACATAATGCCACCATTAACAGTTATGTCCCAGTCACTACGCCACACCCATCTACTAGACTACCATACATGGCTAGTCTGAACTTGCCAGACCTAGCCAGGTTAACCAACGATCCTATCAGGCACAACCCTACATGGCCACCCATGCCTACAAAGCTTCCCTTGGACATCCCAAAGTTTGAAGGAAAAGCTGGGGAAGACCCCCAAAACCATATAATGTCATTTCACCTATGGTGTTCATCTAACTCCATAGTGGATGACTCCATTATACTAAGACTGTTGCAACGAACGTTCACTGGCTCTGCAGCCAAGTGGTACATTGAACAACCACATGGGACCCACCACAAATTTACGTCCCTCGCCTCCACTTTCCTTCAGTTTTTTCAGCTACCTGTATGCTATGATGCAGGAGTTGAAATACTGTTGTCTTGTAGACAAAACACAGCTACCCACATCACCGGCCATATCCATGAGTGGCGCAAGCGCCCATAGCCTCTGCAAGATAAAACTGGACAACCGTATATTTTTGGATTGGTTTCTCAAATCACTCCTACCCCTCATAGCCAAAGATGTAGCTTCCGAACGACCCCAGTCAGAAGAAGAAGCTATCTTAAAAGCTCAACAGTTTGACCTGATATATGCCCAGTCAGGCTATCTCTACACTATCATACCAGACGCCCCACGAGGCGATTCTTCACGCGGTGACGCTCTGGGGGCATCACATGCTGCTGATGGTATTATCGGCCAAGTCACGGCACAAAATAAACCTTTTAGCATGGTGAGCACCATAAATAGCCCAGACCTCTCTAGGGCTACATCCAATTCTAGAGCTACAACTTCATACGCTCCAACGAATCAGACTCATCACACTCATGGTCCCTCTTGTCCACCACATTGCTACGGGAAAGCGCCATCGACCTATGTACCACCCACATACTATAACCAACCGGCCGCCCAGAACCCAATTCACTTACCGGCCCAACCAATTTATTACCCCTAACAGGCTACACCAGCTAACCCACCACTTCCAATAGCTCATGGTTACCAACAACCCCAGCAGGCAACTGGACCTCCTCCAACCCCACCAGCTTACTATCCACCGCAACTTGCTCCCGCACCTGCAGCACCTCAAAATCCTCCAACTACTCAAGGGCAAGTGTACACATTACACAATCAGCCCCAGCACCAAAACAACCAACGCAACCAGGGTGGACAACAAAACCGCGAAAGAAGACGTAACCGCACCAAAACAACCAACAACATAATCAAGGTCCACCACCACCTAATCCTCCAAATAATAACAACGCTGCTCCCCCCAACCAAAATCCTGATCGTCCTCCCAAACAGGTGAAAAGCAATAACCTGAGAACAAACCATCCATGTTCTATATGTGGAGTCTATGGCAACTACACTCACAACTGCCCCCATTTAGAGAAAGCACGTAAGCTTTGGGATGACGATGCCCAACGCCAAGGCCATGCTGGACAGCCAGCTCCACTTAATCAACCGCAACCCATGATATTGCAAAACCCATTTCCAAACCAAGGAGTAGTAAATGCTAGCCCAATGGATCCCCCACAAGGATCTGCTGCACCTCAGCAGCAAATCACCTATGCCGCAACTGATTATTAGCATACGGATTCAGGCACACACCATTTATTAATGATGTCATCCAATGATATCAACCTCCAGACTCGCAGGAATCTATACGACCCACCCCCAGAAACTCCTCTCATTGACGCATCCACTTCCCTTCCATCAGATCAACCACTACGCATACCAAATATGCCGTTGGACGGAGGACCTAAAATCCCTCGCATACCTCTGCGAAGAATTAATAACAATCCTAATGCTCGAGCAACATCCAATTATAATGTCGTGGAAGATTTAGCACAATCCCCCGCTGCTATGTCTGCTTTAGAGGTATTGAAAACATGCCCTGCACAACGAAAACTACTATAATCTGCCATCGGAGGAGTAGATCCTAACGACACACATATGATGGCCTTTGACTTAGACCAAGCTGAACCTCGACTGCCATCAAATTTAGCCTTTCAAGTATTCGTAAACATTCGGAACCTTGTTGTGCATCGGTGCATCATCGATGAAGGAGCTTCAACATGCGTTATGTCCACTCTTGGGTGGCAGAAACTTGGCTCCCCCACTTTACAACCATCCACCACAGCATTACGATCTTATGACAGGCGCTCAGCTCAACCACAAGGTCTCTTAGCAAACATACCCGTAGAACTAGGCGGCAAATTAGTTCTCATAGACATCAAAGTGATCAATGCCCAGCTCGACTACAACCTCCTTCTTGGACGTAGCTATATGTACAAAATGAAAGCCGTCGCTTCATCTGTGTTCTGCCTCATGATGTTCCCACATGAAGGACGAGTTATCAAGATTGATCAACTCACATATTATGATCCTAACGCCCCCGCAGCCCCTCAAAATGTGCTACCAATGATTGAACAAACCATTCAAACTGCACCAACATCATTTATCACGTCAATTGGTCTTGGAATCTACACCGAGTCACCTATGACTTCCACATTTCCATCTATCCCACCACCTTTCCCGATAACAAAAACATCTTATTTGTGCACCCTGTTGCACACCACATAGCAACCCCCGTCATTGCCATAAACACCCATAGTGCCTGCTCATATCGGAACAACGCCAATTCACACTATCCCATTCTTGTTCTCGTTTTTAGGAGTTGTTAGTTCGCCGGTAATGGCTACACTCAACCTTCCTGGTTTAACATTAGGACTTCCGGTATGGTACTTACCTGCTCCGAGCCCCCCGCCAACTCCAACTGTTATTTTACAACCGGTACAACCTATCGCTACTACCAACCACCCACCCCCTCTTGTCACTCATCTGCAAAACAGACCACCCCCAATAGTGACCACCGCCTCAACATCCAATTATACTCCTCCACCACTCCGCAACAATGGAGGCAGAGGTCCACAAACCTACACCACTGGACCCATAGCTCGCACCCCCTCAGCGACCCCCAAATTAGCAAAGAATCCCCCAACAACCTGTGTACTCCCTAAGTGCTCTTTGTGCGACGACATAGGCCATGCCACCCATCAATGTCCACAATTATCGACACTTCAAGAGCATATGCAAATGTTGGATGATGACACTAACATTCCAATTGTCAAACTCGAGGTTCCCCCTCAGCCTCGTGATAAATATTTGCATACTAACGGCCCTTGTGCAATATGCGACATCTACGACCATTATTCACATCACTGCCTCGATCTCCCAGATTATAGAGCAGCACTATATGAATTGAATAATGTCGACCTAGAGATATCCCCCCCTTTCATTGAGGAAATTCATCCCCCACCATATTCCTCCTCAAAAGATATTAACACCATTTACACGGTTTCCACTGGAGACCCCTCTGTTCGGTCGGCCCCTTCCACAGATCCCTTTGACACACATGTTCAACGCTTTCAAATCGACGAGGAAACCACATGTCCACAACATGGGGGCAGGCCCAAAACCTTGCCTACTCATCATCATCGTGATTCTCGTCGGAGATACTGGGGGCATCCACCCCACAAGGGGAATCCCCCATCATCATATCATCACTTCAGTATGCCACCACGGCCCACAGCCTCATGGTATATTCCCCCCGCCAGCAGTTGCTCAATGCCCTATTGATCCCTCTCTGAGGCAACATCTGCACCACATTGACACCTCTGAGTTAGGGGGCATAATAGATTACCTCGACCCTGGGATAGGGGGCATGATCAATCATTTTGAACCTTCCCCATCACATCTATCTCATTATTTCAATGACCCCATTGTTCAAACCAACACATATGTGATCCACAATCATAAACCCCATGCACATAGCATGGGGGCAGGTCATTAACCCTGCTCACTTTTTCACATGCGTGATATCAACCATTTTTGAGGTCACATATCACTTGCATATTTGATTTGATTTGATACACCTAGTATTCTTCCCCCGCGGGTCATCATTTCTCCCCACCACTGCATCCTTAGCTTGGTGGGCTCACTTTTATTTGTAACCATTTTTTAACCTAGTTATTTCCTTTGACCATTCCGGAGTCCTTATGACCTCCGTTTTTCACACCATTTGCACCGCCGGATTCATATTTCCGTGCCCGTGGTGATGCTTGAGATTATTTCTCGCTCTCACCCCCATGGTTTTTGGGCATTTCTCCAAAATGCCCCTCGTCACCTCGATTTGCGTGCCACATCGGCCGTCGTCCGTTTTTTACGAGTCTTATATCGTCGGATTTAGTTTTCCGTGCTCATGATGATGCTTGAGATCATTTCTCGCTCTCACCTCCAGATTTTTCGGGCATTTTTTCCCATGCCCCTCGTCGCCTCGGCTTGCATGCCGCATCGGCCATCGTCCATTTTTTACGAGTCTTATATCGTCGAATTCAGTTTTCCACGCTCGTGATGATGCTTGAGATCATTTCTCGCTCTCACCCCTATTTTCGGGCATTTTTCAAAATGCCACTCATCACCTCGGTTTGCGTGCCACATTGGTCGTTGCCCATTTTTTACAATCTTTATGTCACCGGATTCAGTTTTTCGCACTCATGATGACGCTTGAGACCATTTCTCGCTCTCATCAATACCTTTTTGTTCGGTATAGTTTTACCCCTTTTTCGGGCCAAGCAATTCCTTTTACGAAAAAGGCACTTAGGGAGTTTATGTTAAGCTCTTTTCTGACTCCTAAAACAATGAAAAGATCACCGAGTAACCTTGCTTCCTTTCATGCTCGCTAAATGTATCTGAAAGGGCGTCTACCTGGTATAAGTTTACCCCTTTTTCGGACATTGTAGACTAATTACGAAAAAGGAATACTCTAGTCACATCGGCTAGAAGAGTTCTCCATTTGCATCATTTTATGATTTTTCGGGCCTTGGAGACTAACTTACGAAAAAGAACACCAATGGAGTCCACTTACCGCTTTCAGACTCTCTAAACATGAAAGCGACCACGAGCAATCACCATCCTGGGCTCATAAAAATCCAGAGGATGGTATGCCAACACCACTGCAGAGTTTTCTTATCGTTTTTAAACTCCTTAAAAATGAAAGCACTCGTGAGCACGAACAGTCCTGGGCTCACAAAATCCATAGGACAGTACCATTTCAGAGCACACTTTTATCCCTTCTTGAAGCTCATTAAAACTACGAAGAAGGACCCAATGGTGCTTCTCAGTGCCACAACAGATCATGTCTATTCATATGGCAGCTTCCCCATTTTGGTCGCCTTTGTTCAAAATATTCTACAGTATGTCACCCTGAAATTCCCTCTACAACATCCATCAACTTGTCCCCCCAGAGTCAATACATACCCTTCAGTCCTTAAAACTATGATCCCCACACCTACAAGTCAATTTTTTACACTGCCAGGTCAACCATGTCATCATACTCTAAACAAAGGAAGCTTGAGTCCACCCACTCTGCAACCCCAGTTATTTCCCATCCCCACAGTATGTCAGTCCTACCACACTTCAGTTCTACACCTCGTGCTCCTATCAAGGAAACATCTTTGCCTTGTTAGTTGTTGGTCTCCCTCTATCGACGCCAACCAAATTTATTCCAGAGGATAGACCTAGAGGTCCCTATGCCTTGGACTCATCACCATTTATGATGAGTGCCTACGAATCATTTCAAGAAGAGTCCTCAGTGCCTCTCCAAATGGTTGTTTCTCACATGCTTGACTTCAACACCTTGATCGCATCGTTGAGACTCGCACAGGGTATTGGTCGTTTCAGTTATTTGTTGAAGACCCCGAATACCACCTGACTCTTCCGCATTTGAGAGTCTACTTATGGAAACAACTAGTTACATTTTCCTATAGATATCCAGGTTGCGCATGGCGACAGTATTCAAATGTACCCCAGTTTTATACTCCCTCGAGTATACAGTTACATGTACTTCTCAAAGATGACTCACAGTCATTGAGTCCCTACAGATGTTGGACACCTTCAGTTTCAGCAGTTCATCAACCCTTCTGAGACCTTGTTCAGAACGGTTGTCGCTTTATTCCAGTGTATCAGTTATTGAGATTAGTCACGTTATGATCATGAGTACATCCCAAAATAGTGTCCCCTTTGGACCATTATGATGTACCAGTAGATTTTTTATGTATTATTTAGGTCCCCCTTCTTGGGACTAATTGTTATGTATACGTATTGATACGAGCATGGGTATGCCCGCCTCGTCCATTATTAGAGATTATTCCTCATTTATATTGAGGCCATGTAATATTTTTTGTTTTTGCAACTTCCAAGGGGCCGTTGATCCAGTCTCCAACCGGTCTCTTCTCTTCCCCAAACCCCAGGAAAAAGATAGAAGAACTATGATGTCTATCGGCCATACGATGAGCTCCTACCCTCACACATCAGGGGGCAATCTGTTAACACCCAAAAAGTGCTCACTAGCTCATTTCCTTATTCACATGACCCATTTGTCCACTTTTCCACCATTTGAGCCTCTAAAGCCATCAAAAGGGCACCAAAAGACCATGATGCACCCTTTTTCCCCTCAAAAGATATATTTTTCCTCAAAAAACACTCAAAAAGGGTCCAGAATTCCCAAAAATATTAAAAGGGAATAAAAATATTCAAAATATTCAAAAAAGGAAAAAAGGAGGGAAAAGATACATAAACCATGTTGGTCAATACCATTGGTTTCCTCAAAACCACAATGGTATTCCCCATCACCAAAACCTGTAAAAAGGTGATAGGGGCTCCTCACTTTCCATCCATCCATCATCCAATCCTCATGCTGTCAAAATCTCTCTTGAGTTCTTGACCATTGTAGCAATCTTGGAGAAGAGACCATTGGAGCCTGGAGCATCTCAACCTTGGAGCTGCTCAACACCACAAATCCTCACCATTTGAGGTATGATAATACAAAACATTCTTTTATTTCTTGTTATTTCTATGAATCGTTTTTAGATTTATTTGTTATATGCACATGTTAGTTTAGATTTAGATTTAATTCATAATCGTTTTTTGCCTTCTATATTGAAACTGCTATCACATTGTTGATAAGTGCCCATTGCACAAGCTTGGTTGCAAAACCAAGCCAACAGTTTTTGAAAGCTCTACAGGGTTGGCAAAAGTTGCTTTTATTTTGAAGTTGATGAGTGACATTCTTCTCATGTATATACACGTAGTTAGTGCAGTCCTGCGGCGGGATTCAGAAAGTATTCAAGGTCGTGGGCCTTGCCAAGCTTGCTTTCTGTGTAAATTGTAGTTTTTAAAATCCTAGTCCCATTTATGAATTTTTGTCTCAGCTTCACAAGTATGTCTAATTATTTCTTAGTTGGATTAGATATACATCACGTATTTTAACTCTTTCCATAAGGGATAAACCTGTACATTAGGGTTAGAATTCTATCTATTCCTGGATGTAATCAGGAAAGTCTTGGAAAATACCCAATTGGTATTGCAATATTGGTATTTTCGTGTATCCTCAAAGTTTTTGATGTTTGGACTTGCTATGAAGGAATTCTTTTTCAATATATGCCATTTTGGATTTGAGAGCAGCATGACAAGGAACTTAGGCCCGTTTTTCAATACTTAGTCAATTTTGCCAATGGCGAGCATTTTTATGGCATATATGTCATGTCGACAATAAGAATCACTGCACTATGTTATGAAATGCATATCACATGATTGAAATTTGTGTCTACCAATTGTATGCAAATTTTTTCAACATTTTTGTTGTATTAGTAAGTAATCGAAAAGTTTGGAATTATAGTTCTTATGCCTTGTGAGGATTGCAAAAAGTAGGTTGCTCTTGCATGATAATCTGTAGATATTTGGGTACATGTGGATATCCTATTACAATCATCTCCTGAACATTGTTATTGTCTTTTCTTAGACTTAAAAACAATGCAATATGGGTGTTAATATTTCTCATCTTCTTGTTGTCTTTTCTTATTGTGTTAATATTGTTAAAGGGTGCTAGCTCAATGGTAGAGCGCCTGCCTTACAAGCAGGAGGATGGTGGTTCGATTCCTCCGTACCCTATTGATATTGCAATAATAGTATTTTTAATCAAATATATTTTATTATGATTTATTATGGCTATAGAGGGGGTTTCAAACTATATTTGTATGTTTCTACAAGGGGGGTTTTAAGCCACCTTCATATGTCACTACGAGGGGAGTTCTAAGCCACCTTCATATGTCTCTACGAGGGGGGTTCCAAACCACCCCTATAGGAATCTACGAGGGGGGTTACAAACTGCCCCTATAGGCATCTACGAGGGGGGTTGCAAACCGCCCCTATAGGCCTCTACGAGGGGGGTTTCAAACTACCTCTATAGGCCTCTATGAGGGGGGTTCAAAACCGCCCATATAATCCTCTACGAGCGGGGTTCTAAACTACCCCTATAGGCCTCTATAAGGGGGGTTCCAAATTGCCCCTATAGGACTATACAAGGGGGGTTTACAACCGCCCCTATAGGCCTCTACGAGGGGGGTTTGAAACCGCCCCTATAGTCCTCTACGAGGGGGGTTCCAAACCGCCCCTGTAGGTTTGTATGAGGAGCTTATGAGGGGGGTTCACAACCGCCCTCGTAGGTCTCTATGAAGGGGGTTCAAAACCGCCCCCGCAGGTCTCTATGAAGGGGTCTACGAGGGGGGTTTAAAATCGCCTCTGTAGACCTCTACGAGGGAGGTCACAAACCGCCCCCAAAAGTGACTTTTGGGGGCGATTCCAATCTCATCAAAAACCGCCCTTAAAGGGAAAAACTTTTAACATCAGTGCCTTTAGGGGCGGTTTTTCCAAAACCGCCCCCAAAGCCAAACCCCCACCCCCCCCCCCCCATAGGTCACTTTTGGGGGCGGAATACAACCCCCCCTAAAGGCCAAAAATGTAGTAGTGTTCTTCATGTGACGTTTGTTGTGGTTGGTCATGCCAATGTCTAGTATGAGCTGGTAGACACACTCTTATATGTTCTCATGGTCGATGTTGAGTGCCTTCCTTTCGTCAGTCGATTGTAGGTGTATGTTTTGTGGTCCATTCTCCAGCTATGACTTGTCTTGTGCTCCTTACTCCCATCTACTGTCATTGTGATGCACTTTATTTCTAACAACCATTCATGCTTTAGCACATTTTTCTACAATTTTTTTCTTTGGGTGCAATTTAGATTTTGGTACCTACCTTTTTCTTAGGTAATGTAATTAAGCTTGGTTAGAAGAGTAACAAATTTACAGACCTAGGGCACGACAGTCGACCAAATGGTGATACATCCATTCGGTCAGTGTCGTGCCCGTGTTAAGCTTTATAGTGTTTCAATCTTGCACCATTGACAACTTTGGCAAAAAAAAATCCTTGCAGTGCCCTTAGGAAAACCGACCCGTTCTAATTTATTTTTTCGACTACATATAGGTCGAGCCATGTTGTATGTAGTTTCTCAGGATTTCCTTTTATGCGGCTGTCATAAAGTAGTGTTAAGTCACCAACTGATATATTTTTGCTTTTGATATTATGGTCGTGCCAGGATTTTTATTGTTGTTTTTGGACTTCCTGGTGATAGGGTTGTTTGGCGTTGTTCTTCTAGCTTTGATAAGTCAAAATTTCTATCTTATATATCTTTAACAATATCCATATGTGGTACTTTTGCGATAATAGGTGTCTGTTGTTTGAAATGTAGCAGAACGACTGCTTCTTTTCCATAAACAAGTTTGAATGGTGTATGTCCTGTCGACCATTTATAAGTTGTCCAGTATGCCCATAAAATAGATGGTATCACGTCATCCCAATCATCTTTCTCGGTACTGCAGAGCTTTGTTATACCTTTAGTTAATGTTTTTTTAAATGCTTCAGTTGCTCCATTCGACTGCGGATGATATGCATAACTCTTTTGGTGATCGATCATAAATTCCTTGAATAAAATTGATATCGTCTTGTTGAGGAAATGTGTCCCTCTATCACTAATAAGAGTAAGTGAGAAACCAAACATTGTGACAATATTCTCATAAATAAATTTTGCAACTACTTCACTAGAACATGCTTCAACAACTTCAGCTTCTGCCCATTTAGTGACATACTCGACTGTTGTTATGATGTATCGAGCTCCTATCCGTCGGCCAGGTATTGGAAATGGTCCAATGAAGTTGATGGCCCATATTTCAAATGTTAAAGTGGGGTTAACCGACATCAATGGCATTTAATTATTTGGCAATATTCAACCTAATATGTGACACTTCTCACATTTATTTACCTGATTTTTGTAGTTTTTATGTAATGTTGGCCACCATAGACCATACTATAAAAAATTTCTCACAGTTGTGTCAACATGATAGTGTCCTCCAGCAAGTCCATTATGGGCTTCATCGATGATGACTTGGCATTCATGTTCTAAGACACGTCATCGCAGGACTTTGTCCGGTCCAAGATTATACAAAAATCCATTCATTAATGTATATGGCATAGCCTTCATTGCAAGTATATTTTTCTTCTTTTATGGCATGCTGTCGGGAGCTTAAACTTGCTAAAGAAACTCTGTTGTATCCTGCAATTCGGTCTGTACGACTTCAACTCGGAATAAATGTGCATCGGGAAGATCATCATCAATTACATTAGGATCTTCCCTTGTTTCGACTCATGAAAGATGGTCAGGCCCGACATTACTTTTTCCAAGTCGGAACACTATTTCGAATTCAAATTCCTAGAACAAGAGTACCCATTTGCATAATCGACCATGATGCAAAGGTTTACTACTAAGTATTTAAGTGCTTGATGATCAGTGTAAAATATAAATGAATTGGCCAAAAGATAATGTTGCTACTTCTGAAGTACAAAGACCATGCCTAATGCTTCCCATTCTATGGTAGGGTAATTTATTTATGCCTTGTTTAACTTCTGATTAGCATATGCATTCGGTTAGTCCATTCTGTCTTCTCCTGGATGGGTAAGAATTGCATGGACTACAATGCCCAAGGTGTCGATATGAACATGAAATTGGATCGACCAATTTGGAAATCTCAGTATCGGAGCTTCAACAAGTTTCCTTTTAAGGAGCTCAAATGATTCTGTGCATTCTTGAGACTATCTGAAATCTTGATTTTCCTTTAACAATTCCTCCAAAGGGTATGTCATATCAGAATAGTATCTTATAAATTTTCAATAATAAACTGTGTGACCAAGAAGTATTCTAACTTCCTTTGGATTTACAGGTGGGTTTCAAGTCGAGGATAACCTTAATCTTTGCATAATCGACTTTGATCCCTTCTTTACATACAATATGTCCAAGTAGGATACCGATTGGAGTTGCAAAGATGCAATTTTTAATATTCAATGATAGTTGGATCGGTCGGCATCTTTCTAGCATTAGTCGAATATATTGGATATGATCCCTTAATAGTGAGTATATTATCCAGTCGTCGAAGTATACAGCCATAGTTTTATATATATACTCTTGGAATGCTTTAACAACTATTCTGGAGAATACTGCTCGTGCATTCTTTGATCCAAATGGCATAAATTTGTATTCAAATTATCCAAATTTGCAGACAAACATCGTTTTGTGGTGATCCTCCTTTGCAAAAGGTACTTGATTGTAGCCTAAGAATCCATCGGTGAAAGAGTAACATTCATATCATGCGACTTCATTGATAATTTCGCCGGCGAAAGGTGTAGGGAATGGATCGGTTAATGTCAATTTATTTAGTCCCCTGAAGTCGACACAAATTCTTATTTTTTTCGGATCGTGTTTCTTTGGATGGATGACCATAGGGATTTCCCATTCATACTGGTCGACTGGGTAAATGATTCCTGCAGCAAGCATATTCTCAATTTCCTTTTCGACTATGTCCTTATATTTGTGTGCCAGTTTATAAGCTCGTTTCTTGACAGGCTTGGCATATGGGTTTATATTGATCTTCATTTCGCCCATTTCTTGGACTAGTCCTTTTAAGTCTTTGTAATCTGGGGCAAAAACATCCTGATATTCTTTCAATAAGTTAGTAATGTCAGCTCCTTGCTGGTTGGACCAATAATCTCCAATCTTTACCATTTTTGGTCAGTCGTCGTTTGAGATGTCAACTTATTTTATTTTGATTTATGCGTCCATCAATTATGGTGCTCTTTGTTCATTGATCTTTCACTCTCCTTCTTTGAATTCTATAAATGCCCACGGGAATTCGTTTGTAGTCAATATTTATGGTTTTTCCTTTTCTTTCGTGCTGATATTCATCAAAAATTTTATGGGCTTTTGAAATTGGGATGATGTCTTTTCCATTGAAAAATCTTGCCCAATGTTTTATCATTTTCGAGCTCTAGTCGTGTTGATCTGTAATACCCCGTGTGTTAATCCCCTGGACATATGTTATGGTTATTATTTGTGTTGTGATGTGGCACTAGGTGCTTGGACTCTATGGACATTATTATTATTATTATATTATTATTATTAATAATTAAATAAATAGCTCAACCTGGACAACTAATGTGGTTGGGGGGCCATGGATTCCACATGTGAGGGGGTTGGGGACTACGAGTTTTGGCTCTCCCTAACAACACTCTTTGTTACCTATTTTTTGTTATTTTAGCCTATGCTGGTATTATTGAGCCCAATTCATCATTTATTGGGCCTTACTTAGTGCTTGGATGGATTCCACTTGTTAAATGTGCCCCTTTGGTGCTTTTGTAACTCCTTTGTGGAGGTTACACTTGGTTTTGTAACCCCCACTTGCACAAGTGCACCCTCACTGGCTATTTTTAGCCTTGACACCTCAAAAGTTGTGTAACTCCCCTCATGTTTTGTAACTTCCTCTCACTAATTCTACTTGGCCTCTTTGGGTTGGAGTTAACCTCTTATGGTTTGGGTAACCTCCATAATGAGTTGGAGTTAGACTCTTGGAGTGGATCGAAATGCTCTATATGAATTTGAATGGGCTCTCTCATGGGCTCTCTCTTAGCTATTGGATTGAAGGTGCATGCTCTCATGGAGGAGAAGCATTGCATGTTTAAATATTGAAGTCCTGGGTGAGGGTGGTGATATACGAAGGGCCATGGTGAGCGCAGATAGTCATAACTCACCAGGATTGAAGATTGAAGGCATTGTAATGAGGTTTGAAGACCCTGTAATGGGGATTGAAGATTTACTATGCAGAACACAACATGAGTCCTTATCCCATTGCTTGTCCCTATCTGAATATCTACATGTGAAGCCCGATGGTGGATGGTGATGTCCTGAGGGACTGTGTGGTGAAGGGAATCCCATTGCACCAGGTAGTGTATATGGAAGGGAAAATTTAGATGGAGAAAGGTGTAGTTTTGGTTTCTGATAGTGTGGAAGGGAGAAACCATATGGTCTGTTTCAACACTTCTGATCATTTTTGGCTTGTGAGACCTATTCCATTGCGTCTAGAGCGACATTTCCAATAAGGAACACATTTTATTTCACTGAAAATGGTTTCAGTATGACTAAGATTTGGTCATTTTTGTGTGGCAGGGTTCTTGAGAAGGGTGCAGCCACATCTTCTGGTTCATATGTTTTTGAGCATTTTTGGGTGGTGAGACCTATTCCATTGCGTCTCGAGCAATGTTTCCAATAAGGAATATATTTTGTTTCATCGAAAAAACTTTCTATGTGGCTGAGATACAATTATTTGTGTGTGGCAATGTTTCCGGTATTGAGATGAGTGCACCATACCTATTGGTTTGAGAGTACCTCTCCTATGGATCTATGGCCTCAGCTCAAGGGTGACCTATTCAATTATGGCTTTACTTAACTATGTTTATGGTTGGGTGGAAAGTTGTCTAGTTGAAGCTACTTTCCCTTCAATCATATAAGTATTTTATTACATTTGTATTTACTGCATCATTGGAATTATATGTGCTCATGGATCTGATTTGCTTATGATCTATATGGATGTAGGTGACAGCCTTGAGGAATGACTTTATATGGCTGTATATTATACCTTTCATACTTGAATTTGTTCATGATGATATGGCTATGGTTGGTAGTATGTGATGATTATTTCATTATGTGCTTATTTGTAGTACTTTGATGTAATGTGCTCTTGGATCTGATTTTGCTTATGGTTTCTATGGCTGTAGGTGAAAACCATGGGATATGACCTATTTATCATTTACATGGCTATAGATTACAACCATCATATCTACTTTTGTTCATGTTAATATGGTTGTAGGTGGCAATTAGTAAATATAGCTTCTAGCTTTGTCAATATGGTTGAATATGGCAACCTATGGATCTTTTATTTATATTGCTAGAGTTAGCTTGCAAATATGATTTTATTAATGGTTATATGGTTGTAGAAGATCTGATTGATTTATGTTATATTACATGTTAAAAGTTGGTTTAGATCCATTTACAATCATATTTGCATTTACCTTGCATAGCAGGTGCATATAGAAGATGAATTGTATCATACTTGTCTTTAAGAAGTTGGTTGATTGTTTTATTTATTTGGCTTGTTGGCATGATGGCCAGCCTTAGATAACCTTATCTCATTGTGCATTTATCTTGATTCAGCCTTCCTTTGGGTTTACATGTGCCTGTGACCTTGGTTTCGGGGTCGGGTACGTTACAGAGTGGTATCACAGCTTAGGTTCCAACATTGCGGCTATTGGGCCTTCCACAGAGTTATAAATCTTTTGTTTATATGCTTTTGGAATTTATAAATGTGTTTTGTGAAAGAATTTTAACCTCCCTTATGTTAACGTAAGAATAAGAAGCCTCACTTTAGAGATCAGTTTGTAGTGTGCTTTAGAATTAATTAATATTGCATATTGATTGGTAAGTACTATGTGGTGCATATCTAATAATCGAGTAGACTAATTGGTTGATGCATGTTCACCTTGCATTGCCTCTTTTATTGTTCAGTGACTTGATTGGTTGATGTTTGTGCATTGCCTCTTTTACTGTTCAGTGACTTGATTGCTCGATGCTTGTTCATCATGCATTACCTCTTTTACTGTTCATTGAATTATTAATATTGAAATGCTTCTTGTGATATGATTTATTTACTGGTACATTATGATTATTAAATGATAAGTAAATAATTGTCATTATAATAATATGTTCTATGTACCATTATCAGTATTAATTTAATGCTAATTTATTAAGATGATATAGTTTTATTATTATTAAATATTAACATGATTTAATAAGTGACATGTATAACCTATACGGATTTTGGATTTTCTATTGATGGTATGCTTTTATAGGCTTATTTATGCTACTTGGATGGTCGTGGTTATATTGATGAGTAACTCCTTGTTTATGTTTGGAGGAAATGAGCCACTTGTCTTTAATGGTTCATATTTTCTTCTATTTTATTTATGGAGATGTAAGTCTTTGTCTATTTTTGGCTGAAATGACCCACTTGTCTTTAATGGTTCATATTCTCTTTTATTTTATTTATGGTAATGTAACTCCTTGTCTATTTGTGGAGAAAATGAGCCACTTGTTTTTAATGGTTCATATTCTCTTTTATTTTATTTATTTTGTTTTGTTTAAGCAAATGTAACTCCATGTCTATTTTTGGAGGAAATGAGTCACTTGTCTTTAATGGTTCATACTCTCTTAATTTTATTTATTTTATTTTATGTGTATAAATAGGTAGTATAATAGTGTATGATAATGTTATATATATATATATATATATGACCTAAATTTAAATAAGTATAACATAATAAGTGATGTGAGATAGATGAGGGGTATATGATATTGGATATAACATAATATAAACTTATATATAATATATTATATACATATGTGTGTATGTGTGTGTGGTATATACATAGTTGTTGAAAGTATATATGTGTGTGTGTGTGTGTATGTGTTTTAAAATATGCAATAATTATTAGTGTTACGTGTATATGATATTGCATATATACTATATGTATAGATGTGAACGTATGTAATGAAGCATGAAGTATTTGGGAGCATTTGGGAGTATTTGGGAAGTGTTTGGAAAAATTTGGAAGTATTTGGGAATATTCAAGTGTTTGGAAGTATTTGGGAATATTTGGAAGTATTAGAAAGTATGGTGTGATCAAAAGTATTATGTTAGTATCTATGTTATAATGCATATTTAATACGATAATATTGGATTAAGTAATTATACCATTGTAATTGTATGGATATTATGGTATAACATAATAATTATACTAGTGTATAAAATATAGGATATATAGATTATATGACTAATATGATGTGTATATGATTAATAATAATATGATATATAATTGAAGAATTATAATATGCATGTACACAAATGGGCATATGTATAGAAATAATACATATGTTAGTAAGTATGGTGTATGGTATGAGTGCATGATGGTGTGTTGTATAGCTAGTAATTATTTTATTGCAGAATGTTAGAAGATTTTCGTGGCGGGATGTTTGGTTGCTTGAGGTGACTATGTATGTACTTTGGTTGATAGTATAAGTAGTGTGATGTGTGTAAATAATTAGTAACGTAATGTATGGTTTGCATATGGGTATTAGATGGGATTGCCATCAAAGAATGAATAACATTGTTATTGATGGAGTATGTATGTAGGAAAGATGTATGATTGTGTATGTGTGGAGTGTTTATGTAAGTGCAGTATTAGTAGTGTTTATGTGATGTTGTTGGTTGCATACATGTATTATTAATATAGGAATATTATATATATCGTCATGTGCTAATAATTATATATAATGTTATGATAAATAATAACTATTCAAAATGATTGATATGGTTGATGTATGATGTTTGAAAGGTTTATGTATGTTGTTTGATACTATTGATTATTAATAATTGGCGTTGGTTGATTAATGGTTGATACATGTATGATATTGTCATTAATGTATGTATGGCTATTATTGGTTGTTCTTGAGTGTTATGGTTGTTGTGTGTAAGCTTGATGGACGTTCGTTGATGTTGAGTGGATAATGTATGGATGATATTGTTATTCATATGGTTGCTATTGGTTTTTAATTTTCGCCATTGGTTGATATTGGTATGATTGATATATTCTGATTGATGTATCATGATTTGATTGATGTATTCTGATGGATGTATTTTGATTGATGTATTCTGATTGATGTATCCCGATTGATATATCACGATTTGATTGATGTATTCTAATTGATGTATTTTGACTCAAGTATTCTGGTTGATGTACTCTGGTTGATGTATTCTAATTGATGTATTTTGCTTCTGGTTGATGTATTTTGATTGATGTGTTCTAGTTGATGTCTTATGGTTGAGGTATTTTAGCTTATGTGTTATGGTTGATATTCTGGTTGACGTACTATGATTGATGTTTGTATGAGTTGTTGATGCGTGTATGGTTGTCATTGGTTTATATTGGTGTATGATTGATATATGATTGGTATATGATTGATATATGGTTGAGGTATTATGAATTGATGTATTATGGACTGAAGCCTGCATGACTGATGTATGGTTGATATTGGTTGATGTTACTGGTTGATACTAATTACTATTAGTTGATGTACAATGGATTTTTGGATGTTCTCTAAAGAAGAATTATGCTTTGTGTGGAGATGAAAGGTAGTATGTTTAACTACTAGTGTTGTGGCCCTTTTTTTGTTTCCTAGTTAGATTGGAATTGTAGCATATAAGTTCACTTATCTGTTACATTAAGTGCATAAAATGTTTAGATGATCTTTGCGATCTTTGTTAGAAAAATATCCTTGTGATCTTTGCTAAAAGTATCTTGTTAGGATATCCTTGCAGTATATCAAATACCTTTATTGAAATGCATCTTTGTAAAGTATCATGGTAAATCTCATGCATCCTTGTAGGGAAAGTATTTGGGTGATAAATCATGTAAAATCATCTCGGTAATGCATCTCATGTGATTGAATACTTGGAATGCATTTCATATATCTTAGATGAATTTCATGTATTTTGTTGATAAAGCATATGCATGATGCATTTCATGTATATGTATATAAAAATTATATGCCTTTCATGTGATTGATTGACTAGAATGCATTTCATGAATAAAGAGTACACACTTGATGCACTTCATGAGATTGAATGGTATACTTGATGCCCTTCATGAAATTGATTAATACACCTAATGCGTTTCATATGATTGAATTGATTAGAATAAGATTCAGGTAGATGCATTTCAAGTATTTTGTTGAAGAAGTATCTATATCTCATGCATTTCGTGTGATTTATTTCATGTATCATGTATCTTGAATATGTATGTTATGTGTTTAAATGAAAAGTATATATACATGTTTGTTGTTGATCGTGTGTTTGGTGGAACATAAAAAGTATCTTTGTAGAAGAATATCTTTATATCATGTATCACATATTTTTATGTACCTGATGTTAATCATAGGAGTGATTGAAATATGATTTTCAGGTGGATGTATCTTTGTTGAAGGTTTGAAGGCCTTGCAAAGAAGATTGAACACCCTATGATGGGGATTGAAGATTGACCCTTACTTCCTTGAGTCCACTCTATTAGTCTCGGTTCTCCCATGGGCGGTGGAGACAGACAGGAAAGTAGGTGCTAGTGGGAAGTATTGTGGTTCGAAAGATGTTATCATTCTAAGGCATGTATTTTATACTTTTGTAAAGGAACGTATGTAATATGCATCAAGGACGATGCATTGTTTAAGGGGAAGGGAGATGTAATACCCCGTTTGTTAAGCCCCTTGACATATGTTTTGGTTTTTATTTGTGTTGTGATGTGGCATTAGGTGCTTGGACTATGGACTATGGACATTATTATTATTATTATTAATTAAATAAATAGCTCAACCTAGACAACTAATGTGGATAGGGGGCCATGGATTCCACATATGAGGGGGTTGGGGACTAGGAGTTGTGGCTCTCCCTAACAACAATATTTGTTTCCTATTTTTGGTTATTTTAGCCTATGTTGGTATTATTGAGCCTAATTCATCATTTAGTGGGCCTTCCTTAGTCCTTGGATGGATTCCACTTGCTAAATGTGCCCCTTTGGTGCTTTTGTAACTCCTTTGTGGAGGTTACACTTGGTTTTGTAACCCCCACTTGCACAAGTGCACCCTTACTGGCTATTTTTAGACTTGACACCTCAAAAGTTGTGTAACTCCCCTCATGTTTTGTAACCTCCTCTCACTAATTCTAGTTGGCCTATTTGGGTTGGAGTTAACCTCTTGTGGTTTGGGTAACCTCCATAGTGAGTGTTATCAATCAAATCATCACTTCTCCGTCTGTGATGACACTTTGTTGCTCACATAAAAAGACACTATGGATGGAAGAGACTGGATTTGCTATAGATGTACGTGGCCCTAGTCATTCCCCATTTCTCCATTCTACCTTTTTTTTTGTATTTGCTTTAGGAAATACATGATCCTTCTAGCTTGAAAACTTGCGTGTCACCCGCTTGTGGTCCCTTTGCCACTCGTCCCCAAAAGTTGTACTCGCATGTTGTCTGAAGCCTTTTAGCGTTTTACTTGCGAATGGTATAGTCTTCACCCACGCGTTCCTCATAAATCATGAAAAAAAAAATCAAAATATGGGTAGTTGTATTTGGTTTCCTAACTTCCACACCCATCCTAACTAATCCTCTCTCAAAACTACGCTCCTTGCTTAGTCATAAATACAAAGTGAGGGCCATGAGAGAAGGGGTTCACTCATTTTGCAAAGTCATGCTGGAGGAATTTTGGTAGAAGGGAGGAGCAAGAGAATCCAAATCAGGTTTCAAGAGGTGCTTGTGTAGATCAAGGTAAAATGTATCTTGTTACTATTCGTTGCAATCAATAAAAATATCTTTCCTTTTCCACATTGCTAGTATTTGATGCATGAATTGGATATTTGAGAGTATTTCATATTTCTATGTATATGTGCTTTCAATTTGATATATATCCATGTGTATTCAAAAGCTTTGAGGAGGGTTACATTTGTTTTATAGGTCTTTATGCAAGATTGTGGAGTAGGGATAAAGGACTAAAGAGTTTGGATCAACCTTCATTGATGTAAGGTATTAATTGCTCGACTTTCAAACCCTTGTTTATTTCATGAGTAATATCTTGTTGTTTGTCTGCAATTTTATTTGGCTTATGCTAGATTATGTTAGTATGTTGGTGACCTCTACTTACCCCAGTCATTAGGAATATTTTCCGTACAACGTAATTGACGACTCCGCTGGGGAAGCCCTGTTGCTTTGGGGGTCTTTTGCTTGAAATTTCTTCAGTTTGAGTGTGATTTTAGGTTTTAGGAGGAGTTTGCAGAGGGTTTGTACCCCTGTTCTTAACCCAAAATTTGACTTTTCTGAGCAATTTTTTTAAGGCATATTTGCGAGTTGCCTTTATTTACAGTAGTGTTTTCCCCTATTTCACGCAAGTGGAAGGTTTCACACCTACGTGTCACTCGCTTGTTGTTGTCTGTACAATCGCATGTAATATTGTAGGTCAAGTTTTTCCTGCTAGGGTTTAACTTTTAGGGCTTTGACTTGAATGTTTATGAAGTCACCGCTCTTTACAGGTTCTGTATAGACATTTTGTTGTCTGTGTTGAGGTTTTTACTTCTCCTTTTGACCTTTTTTTACTTTGAATCTTGTTGAGGGTTTGTGCCTTAGTCTTGCATGCTTGCGTGTTTGGTTTGTTTGTGATTTGGTTTCCCACCATTGGTATTGCTGGGTTGTCTGAGGGTTGCATATAACCCTGAAGGGTTCGTTCTTTGATACATTTCTTGTCTTTCAATTCCTTAATCAAAGCATCTTATGCCAAAGTTAGTGAATTTGATTTTTTGTTTGAATTGACTTGTTGAGCATGTTGTTTTCAAAGTTTTAAGTGAGTTGGAATTCTGATCTTATAGGCCTAGGTGCAGAGTTTTATACACTTTGTTATCATCTTAGTGTAGTGTGCTTGTTTCTAAATAGTTTTTTCTTTTCATACTTTAAAGAGAAAAATTCAAAAACAAGTTGTTTCCATCGCAAGCATTCTAGTTTGATTTTCAAAAGGTAGTTGCATTCGCATACTTCTATTTTTGAAAAGAAAAAGAAAACTTTTATATCATTAGGGTTGCATTATCAATATTTGATTTCGAAAGGCAAAAGAAAAAAAAGTGAAAGCATCATTTTTTTCAAAGTTTATTGTACACTTATCATGTTGTTTCCACACTTCAGTCATAACATCACTGTGTGCACCACCACTACCTCCTGTGTATACAACAGCCTTAAAAAGAACAATTAACTTGAAATTTATTAGCAACTTTTCTTTTTAGGTTCGATCACCAACTAGTGTAGGTTAGTGCTTTGGACTAGGTTGTCTTAAAGTATCCAAAGTAGATAAACTTAGACGTAGTGGCCAATATTCATGTAAATCCACCTTTGTAGAAGGTGAACTAGTAAGCTCCACTAGCACCAGAGTCAAGCACGAGGTTGTGCAAGCTTGAGTAGAGGAGATACCCCTCTGATATTCAATTGAGTATCTACAAGGGTTGGTGTGCATACGAGAATTCATCAGTACCTTTGGTGATTTTGAGTTTTGGGCTTTGTTACATTTCCCATGCGCATTAACTCGACCTGCGACTGTCCCCCTGGATCCTCTCTATAAAGTTGGTACCCTTAGTAATCTGGACCTTTAGGGCTCATACACAAGTGATGGTTGAAGGTTATTTATGCTATACTTAGGACATACGTGGGAGTAAATCCCTTGCAGCGCTTTGGGAAGGTGTTTGGTGATTCAAATGCTTGGCCCCAAGGTGATTGTATTGTGGACCCCTGGTAACTTTCCTTCATCCCTTCACTATTTTGTTATGGGAACTCATCGTCCCAGATGCTCCTTTGGAAGTTCATATATTTTCTTGGTTTTGAGCACATAGGATTCTTTTAGTGGTGTGTTGTTTGATTACATATGTTTTAGTTGGCCCTAGGTTTTCTTTAACTTGAATTTTTAACTATGGAGGATCATCCTCTACGTAGACCTAGAAGGTTACAAAACCTTCCTCCACTCACTGTAGAGCCTCCACTGCGACCTCAACGGCGACGAATAAACACAAGTGGCTCTTTTGAGCCAATTGGAACAACTAATCTTCCTAGGGAACCTTTCTTATCAGTCACACTTCACCAATTTTAGACACAACTAGGGTTGAGGATTTGCAAGTTGGAGGCTTTGTAAGACCCTTTAACCCACCCTTAACTGGACCCTATGATTCGGTGTTAGTGCAGGTATCTTCTTCATGTCAACCCGGGTTAAGTACTTACAGGATTACATATGGTTTCATTATGGATAACATGGGGGAAGGATTGGGAAATGTCTATACTCCCACTTCTGCTATCGTTTCTGGAGGGTTATCTCCTCCTCATGTTAGCATTCAGGTACCTACTTCATTGCAATTAACTTCTGCTCCATTCACACCTTTGAACTTTAGTACAGTATCCTTAGGGTCACCTAACACTCAAGCTTCTACTACCTCTACACCCTTTGGGTCCAACACTGGTTCATTTAGTGTACCTTTACTAGGATCCCTATGGTCCCTTTTACATCATCCCCTTTCCTTTGAAACATTCAGACTGGTCCTACTAGTTTGATCCCTTTTGTTCACGGATTTCCTTCGCATGGAGGACATATTCCTCCCTCTTATCCTTTTGCAGGATCTATGCCTGTTCATCACTACACCTTACACGAGTCAAAATCCCTTTGCAGGTTATGGTTTTCAACCAACTAATGTGCAAACATCAAATGTGCCTGTATGGAGTGCTCCTTTTTCACTTTTTGGTGGAAGAGACAATACTTCTTTCTCTTCAACCCCTCTTTTAGTTGGAGGTAGTTATACTCAACCTTAGTATAGTGGACACCAAGGGAGCAATCCACTTGCATATGGACGGAGCTCTTTTCAAAACGCTTTTACTTCACAGCCGATGTCTGGGGGCAATCCCAACCAACCTTATGGGAGATATGGCTTAGGAAACTTTCCTCATCCAACTCCCAAAACACATTTTCCTTTTGTTAGACCACACTTTCTTTTTTCTGGCAACTTTGAACTTTTCATACCTTTTGAAACTCATGAACGATCTGGTCCGTCGCGATCCGAATTGGCCTCCTATTCCAACCAAACTTCCCTCAAACATTCCAAAGTTTGAAGGTAATACTGGAATATCCCGAGGACCATGTCACTACTTTTCATTTGTGGTGTTCTTCCAACTCATTGAACGGAAATTCTATATGGTTGAGACTCTTTCAGAGAACCTTAACTGGTGTAGTAGCCAAGTGGTATATTGAATTGTCGTCCGTTGCTTATCATTGTTTTTATGATTTAGCGACAGTATTTCTTAACCACTTCCAACTTCCTATTTGGTATGACGCCGGCACAAACATTCTGTCTACATTTCGGCAAAATAAGGCCACTCACATTTCTGACCACATTCAGAGTGGAGAAGAAGGAAAAGGATGATCAAAGCTGAGATACCACCAGAGTTCTTATTAGAGTGGTTCTTGAAATCACTTCTACCTTACATCTCTAAATATGTTTCTACTTCAGGGGTTACCTCAGAGGAGGAAGACATTTTGATATCCCAACAGCTAGACTTGATTTACTCTCAGTTTGGGATCCTATATGAAATTATTCCTAACATGTCGAGATCAAATATTGATCCTGTCAAACCTAAGCCTGGACTACATGCTAATGGCATTGTTGGTTCAGTTGCCTCATCAACTGTAGAAGCTTTAGCCAAGCAAGTGCAAGAGCTATATGTTAAGCGTTATGTAGCGAAGGCAACTACGGTTGCCACCTCGCCTTCTCAAACAGCTACGATAAACAATGTGCAGTCTAACCAAAAGGGTACTCAACAACCTGGTGGTAAGAAAAACAAGGGCAAGAAGGGGGAGGGTAATTGAAACAAGTCCAAGACCACTAACAATGCTGAGGGTGCCAAGAAGGAATAGAAGAAAGTAAAATCTCCTTGTAAGCTTTGCAAGGAATACCACTTGACTCATCAATTCCCCTCAATTGATGAAGCCCAAAAGCTACTACAACAAAAGAAGCCTGTCGTCCTTAAGGATCCTTTTCCCAAGGGACAAAACATGGCTTCTAGAGGCTCTAGTGCTGGGGGCACCCAAGGTGCCACATCATCTGATCAGTCATACATAAATATGGTTAGCTTAGACAATTTATTGCAAACCAGAGAAAATAACTATAGCCCGGAGTCGTTACAAAAAGGCAAAGGGATTCCTGAGGTGTCTACTCCTCTTGATTTCGAGAGGCTTGCCAACCATATGCCAAAGATACCAAAAGGTGTCTATAAGCGGGCTTCACGCAATCCCAACGTGAGGGCTACTCCCAACTATTATGTTGTGGAAGACTTAGCCCAAACCCCATGTGCAATGTCAGCTTTAGAAGTTTTGCAAAGTTTCCCTTCACAACAGAATGCACTTCTGTCAGCTGTTGGAAGTCTTGATTCATCCAATATGTTGGCGAAGTTTGATAGGTCTAATGTCAAACTCCTGTTGTCGTATCACATTGTCTTCCAAAATGAAGTAGTTCATGGTTCTAAGACCATTGGATGAACTGTTGTAGATGAAGGCGCATCTACGTGCGTAATGGTTATTTCTTGCTAGCGATCTTTAGGCTCCATTAAGTTGGTTCCTTCAATAACACTTCTGACTGCTTTTGATGGAAGATCTTTCTGTCCTCATGGGATTTTACCCTCCTTTGAAATCCAGTTGGCAAGGAAAGTGGTTTCATTGGAAGTTGAGGTTGTAGATGCTCCTCTTGACTACAATCTATTGTTAGGAAGGATTTGGACGTATGCTATGCAACCATTCCATCATCTGTTTTCTGGGTCTTAATGTTTCCTTGTGAAGGACAGATCATCACTGTTGACCAATTATTCTTTACCCGAAAAATAACACAGTCTCTTCTGAATCAAACATTCTAATGATTGATCAGGCACGTCCAACCAACGAGAGTTTGGGAGTAGGTTTGTATTCATAGCTTATGGGCACTTTTGATTTGCCTGCTCCAGTGAATTATATTGGTTCAACGAGTACTCGAAACATTGTTTCAGTATCTAAGGATATTTTTACAATCGCCAATAGAACTAATCCTTGGATATTACCCATTCAAAATGAACCAGTGGTGCCCTTATCTGTGGCAGAGGTTACTTACCAAGCATTATAAGAAGCTGCCATAGATTCTATTTCTACTCCTTTAGTCTCCGGTGAGTTAGATGTTGATTATGCGCTTGCATGGGCAATAGCCTTTGCTCATTCTTTTGGTTGTTTAAACACGGTTTTACCTTTGGACGAAGCCATTTTGGAAGCAATGGCAAGCATTAATCAACCTTGGGAACATATGCATTATAGATCTTATTTTCTTCTAGAGTTAGTCAATATTGAGAATGACAAGTTTTTGTGAGAATTAGTGGGGATGTTGATCAACCCATTAACTCTTTAGCGAAATAGGGAATTTTCACTGAAGGCAATATGCCTAATATATCGAAAACTATCCCGATCATTATCTTTGTAAATCCTAATGTCGTGGAAAATAACTTTATCGGTGCGAATTGTTCTCCCAAGGAGGTTTGCATGTATACCGATATGTTTAAGGAGTTCCGCGATGTTTTTGCCTTGTCATATGAGGAGATGCCAGGCATCGACCCGTCTATAGTTGAACACAACATTAAAACATATCCGAACGTGAAACCTGTTCAAGAAAAACTTCATCTAGTTAACCCATGGAAAGCTATAGTTGTGAAAACTGAAGTGGAAGAGCTCTTGAAAGCCGGTTTTATCTATCCTATTGCAATGACGGATGTCATGTCCCCTCCCGTCGATCCAACGCAAGGAAGGGATCATGATACCAAATTCTGGGGCTTTTACATAAACTCATCCCATTCATTAGATTCACAACAATAAAACAAATGTGTGCAAACGCAAATCAAGCAAACATGGATAGCAAAAATAAACCCCATCCACACACATTTCATATGCATTCAGTATATAAAAAACAGTCATCAATTTAAAACATTGTAGAGGCAAAACACATAGATAGAAAAGCACTTATCTTTATTGTGAGATGGTCCCAAGCAACTAGCTATGTTGCTACAACGTTCCACCCAACCATAGGTCTCTGCCCAGCCTGTATTATTTCAGCACTTAGAGATCACCCCCGAGCTGGGCATGATTTATACAAGGAAAAGGGGACATTCAAGCTCATACACAGCCAAATAATCATTTTATCTAAGCCAAGCCAATCCACAACTGGGTTTATCAGGCTAAATCTGAACCCTCTTCAATTCTGGATGCTTGCACTCAAGCTCAATCCAAAGAAATGGATACCCATAACCCATACCCCAACATACACTACTTACACACAGCAAAACTCCATCATTGGGCATGGATACACATTTTAACAATGGGATTTACAACAAGATGGCCATGGGTTTCCCCCAAATCATGGGCACACCAAAACGAACTGTGGAAAGAGAAATTCGACCACAGGGAGAAAAACTGATTTCTCCCACAGGTTATGAGCATTCCAATGGCCAAAACGGCCTCAATGAAACCCCAAATCAATCTGTTCTCTTCCCCACTGGTAACCAAAACAAAAACGCCCTTCCCAGCTAGAAAGATGAAGGAAAACACAGAAAAACCATGGAGGAAAACGCCTAGGAAGATCCAAACTCGTGAGAGAGAAATACTAATGGATGAATAATGGCTTGGGGAGCAATTTCATGGCTCCTTTCTTGCCCAAGAAGCAAAACACGAATTTCTAGGAAGGGTGGACTGCCCATACTCAAATTTGGACAACCATACCTCTCCATTCCCCAAGGCATTAACTACCTCAACCAACTCTTGGGAGAAATGAATGATTGGACACAAAAGTCAACATGGGTAGTTGAGGGTTCATGGGTTCTCTCATTGACACTTGGATTGACTTGATTGGATCAAGGGTTTGAATATTTCCCTCCCAATACCTTGTGAACATCATGCCCCCATCTCTTGTTGCATTGCATAGCTAGTTGTGGGCATTTATATTAAAATGCATATTTACAATTCCCATGGTTCACTAGCACATGGCTAGCATAATATCCAATACTTGCCTCTTCAAGGTCAAGCGTTCACTAGCGGGGCCTTGGCCTTGAGCTCCATGCTAGGAATCATACATAATATGCATACAATATTTACATTATAGCCCAAAATATTATAAGGGTCAAACTGGGGGTATGACAACGGAATGGGTTTCTAACTTAGTTCTAGTTGATAAAAAACAAGGTACTATCCGCGTTTGCACAGACTTTAGGGATTTGAATAAAGCATGTCATAAAGATAATTACCCCATGTCGTTCATTGATTAGATAGTAGATACGTATGCGGGTATCGAAATATTTTATTTTATGGACGAATTTTTCGGGATATAACCAAATCCAAATCAAACCCGAGGATCAACACAAGACTGCTTTTATCTGTCCCTGGGGTACCTTCGCTTATAGGAAGATGCCTTTCGGTTTGAAGAATGTTGGAACTACTTTCCAGCGAGCAATGAATTTTTCTTTCCATGATATCAAACATATAGTTGAACTGTACCATTTACGACTTGTGTTTGAATGATGCAGGCATTACAATATTCGATTAAATCCTCGTAAATGTGTGTTATGTGTCGAGTATGGATGACTGCTAGGTTTCATTGTGTCCAACAAAGGGATTATGGTCAATTCATTGAAATTTGAGGTTATCATCAAATTGCCTCCTTCTCGCAACATTCGTCAACTTCAAAGTTTGCAGGGCATGTCCAACTTCCTCAGATGTTTCATCGTTAACTATGAAAAAATAACGAAAGGATTCATGCGTCTATTCAAACTATCATCAAATTGCCGCCTCCTTGCAACATTCGTCAACTTCAAAGTTTGCAGGGCATGTCCAACTTCCTCTGACGTTTCATCGTTAACTATGCAAAAATAACGAAAGGATTCATGCGTCTATTCAAACAAGATACCCCCTTTTTTGGGACGAGGCTGCTCAAAATGTTGGTTTCGGAGCCTGATCTTCCTGATTCAAAGATTATGTTGTTTCAGTTGTGTTTGTACCCCAGTTTTATATGATATGCAGATGGATTGTACACTCACCCCAACGGGGGGGTTCGGGGGTGAAGCCCCCGAAAGAATTTTTTTGGGGTGTTTTGTTGGCCAACAGATTACAGGCCCATGGTTTTGGATAACCCATGGTATTTTCCCATGGTAATTCCCCTTTAAAAGGAAGACATTGTAATACGGATGTGTAATGTATTGTAGCATTGTTAAGATCTCTGATTGTGTAAGAGAGACTATGAGAGAGTGAAGAGGGAGTTGCAGCGGATGTGTTGCAGGCTGTATCCCTTAATTTGTTGGATGGTATAATAATAAGGACTTGCAATTTCTGTGTGGACGTAGACCATCTTGGGTGAACCACGTTATATTGGTGTCTCTCTTGTAATGTGTTTTATGTGATTTATATTTGCATCTTGTTTATTGTTATTGCTCTGCGATCCTGTTTTTATAACACAAAACTTGTTTGAGGCTTTGAAAAAAACATTATTATCAACCCCCTTGTTGAGTCTGCTAGATTATGCTAGAGACTTTATTCTATATATGGTTGCATCCGATTCTACAATTGGCATAATTATAGTTCAAGAGAATGACCAGCTCCAGGAGCACGTCATCTATTATCTCAGTCGTGCTTTGGTAAGACTTGAACTTAAGTATTCTCACGTTGAGAAGTTGGAACATGCATCTATTTATGTTGTTCAGAGGCTTCACCATTACATTTTGTTGTGAACTATTATGGTTATTGCAGAGGTCAATCCATTTCAATATGTTTTGACTCGACGCATAATTGGGGGAAAATTCAGTAAATGGATTGTTATACTTCAGGAGTTCGATCTCACTTTTCAGTCTGCTAAATATAAAAAGTCCTTAGTGTTCACCGAGCTCATTTAGAGTTCCCTAGTGGTGATGATTCTAAGATGGAAGATGATTCATTCCCTGATGAACACATCTTCCTAATTTCTACCTCTAATCCATGGTATGGGGATATATTAATTTTTCTCCATACTTTTAAGTGTCCATGAACCTTTTCAATTGAAGAGTGACGACGACTTCGACAGAACGCTAAGAATTACCTCATAATTGCTTATACTTTGTATAGAAGAGGGGTTGATTCCATCTTACGTTGTTGCTTAACTCTTGAAGAGGTTGAGTTTGTTCTGAATGATGCCCGTAGTGTAGTATGTGGGGGTCACCTTTCTGGGTTGGCAACAACTCAGAAAATATTACGTGCTGGTTATTTTTGGCCCACCATCTCCAAGTATTATGTGGAAGTTATTAAGCATTGTCATCCATGTCAGCTCTTCACCAAAAATATGCGATCACATCTTGATCTTGCTCCCTTGTTCCTCGTCATCGCAGTAGGCCCCTGTTGAATATGATTGTCATTGATGTCAAAGGAGTTCAGTAATGACAAAGGAATAACCAAGGACATAATGACAGGGCAAAACTCAGTGAAAGACAAAGGAATGACAAAGGAAGTGATGACATGGCATGTATGATGATGTGGCATGTGTGATGAAGCTGGAAAGACACATGATGATGTTTTGGTGCTATCATTAAGTCAGTGTTGCAATCTGACATCATTCTGAAAAAGCATGGCAAGTTTATGAGACTTTGGAAATTGACTACGTAGGGAAAAATTAGTCAAAACTGCTCTAAGAGAATGCCCGCCATAATTCATGGTTTGAAGATAATGCCCACACCATCATATCAGGATATACCTTGTTGAATAGGCTATCTAACCATGGTCTCATTTCTTCAAAAAGAGTGCTTCGTGACAAAGGTATAGATCTTCCAAAACTAGGGTTCAAGCAGTTTTAGACATTCTGAAAAATGGCTAAGTGTTGGAAAATTGGTCCAAGTAGCCTTGGGGAAATGCACGTCGTACCTCATAGGTGAATGGTAAAAATTATTTGAAACTATCATGCTGTAGCTTTTTGAATAGGCTAATTACCATGGTCTCAGCTCTCAAAGAGGGTGTTTGATGACAAAGTTAAAGGCCTGTCAAAACAGGGTTTCAGGATGTTTTGCACCAGAGGTAGTAAAACTGCCTAAGTGGCCTCAAGAAAATGCACGCCATAATTCATAGGTTGAAGTAAATGCACACACCATATGTTCAGGTTGTAGCTTGTTGTATTTTATACTTGACCATGTTCTCATATTGACTTGAAAGTGCATGAGGAAGAAGTTATGGATCTGCCAAAACATTGTTTCAGGCAGATTGGACCAAGTCTAGGAAAGTTCAAAAATTGTCCAAGTGTAAAATCACTAAAACTGCCTAAGTGACCTCAGTAAAATGCATGCCATCTCTTATGGTTGATGTCTTAAATCATTTTGAGAGTATGGATCTCTAGAATGTTGTTTGGTGCATCCACCCATGGTCTCAAATTGTCCAAAGAGTCTCTGAGAAGGAAGATATTAATCTGCCAAAGTGCCTCTTAGCTTGATTTGCACTACTCCAGTAAAATGCCCACCGAGGAGAGAGAAAGAGGCTTCAAGAAGTGAAATTGGTCTAGATGAAGTCACCTTGTTGGCCTCTATCCATTGGGTGTCTCACACTTCAAAATTGGTGAAAAGAAAAATCTCATCATACTAACATAGGGTTTGATAATTTTGTCTGTGTCAAATCAACAGTTTGAAAGACTACTTTCAAATGCCTGCCAGATGTCGTGGGTGTGTCAATAAGTACATCAATTTACATGGTCCTGTTCATTGTTGAAGTGTCTATCCATCCATGCTCTTAGTTTTCCTTATGTTGATTAGATATGAAAGAAATCAATCTACCAAAGTGAAGGAAAAAGTGTTTTGCATTTTAAGAACAAAAAATTTGTCTAAGTGTTGAACTCACATGGCTAAGAGGCCATTTGGAAATGCCCACAAGGAGGTGTCCTTGTGTTGATAAAACTAATAAGGTGGGATAGGCTTGTTCTCTGGTGAATTGGCTATCTAACCATGGGTTCAGATTCTCCTCTGAAGTTCACACGTGTAAAATAGAAGTCTGCCAAAATGAGAAAAAGGTTGTTTTATTGTTCAATTATAGGTTGATAAAGCATTTGGAAATGCTCGCAAGGAGGTGTCCTTTTGATGATAAAATTCATCAGTTAGCATGGTCTTGTTCCTTGGTGAACTAGCTATCTACCATGAAGTCAGATTCCTATTTGGTGCTCTCACGTGCGAGTTATTGGTCTCCCAATAACAGATAAAAACATGATTATTTATAAAGGGGGCTTAAGGGTTAAAAGCTCCCAAAAGCTTTATTATGCCTGCAGGGGCTAAAGAAATTCCCACAAGGGCTAAAAGATGCCCGCAAGGGTTTATCTATGCCCGCAGGGGCTGAGGATAAGCCCACAGAGGCTTAGGGATGCCCGCATGGGGTGAAGTTAAGCCCGCAGGGGCTTAAGGATGCCCACAGGGGCTGAGGTTAAGCCCGCAGGGGCTTAAGGATGCCCACAGGGGCTGAGGTTAAGCCCGTAGGGGCTTAGGGATGCTCGCAAGGGGTAACGTTAAGCACATAGGGGCTTAAGGATTCCCGTAGGGGCTGAGGTTAATCCCGCAGGGGCTTAGGGATGCCCGCAGGGGGTGAAGTGAAGCCCGCAAGGGCTAAGATTAAAGTCCGCAGGGGCCCAAGAATGACCGCAAAGGCTTAGATAAGCCCGCAATAAGACAACAAGGAAGGAAAGATGAGCCCGCGAAAGGAAGCCCGCAGGCTTGAGATGGAAGGAGCCTGCATGCCTGAGATGAAGGAAGACCACAATCTTGAGATGGATGAAGCCCGCAGGCCTAAGAAATCTAAAGAGGTTTTTTAATTAATTAATTAAAAATGTGTAATAAACAAAATCACAAATTAAAGATTAATTATCAGAGATTTGAAGAGACACGATGATGAAAAGGCATGAGCACAGGTTGAAGAGATGCAATGATTAAATGGTGAATTATATGATATATAAACACACATTTGAGATGGAAGAAAAATGTCTCGGGTGTCCAAGTTGAAGGAGCAGCAAGAACAGGCCGAGACCAATGAAGATCCAGAATTGAAGGAAATAGGTTCTGGAAAATCTGAAGAAGACAGACAAGGGTGGAAGGGTGGAGCTAAGGCAGGTTGTAGCCTGCTAAAAGGGTGTTGGTGCATCTTGTCAGTTGTAGCTGACAAAACAGGGTGTTGGTGCATCCTTCAGTTATAGCTGATAATTTGGGTGTTGGTGCATCCAGCAAGTTGGAGCTTGCAAATTAATTGTAAACATAATTTTGCAGTAATAGAAAGAATTGGTGGTTTTCCCAATTGGGAATCCATGATAAAATTGTGTCTTCTATAAAATTGTGATAAAATATAGAAAATAGTGTAATACTGATTCACCCCCCCCCCCCTCAGTATTGCTTGATATTCCAACAACCCCTTCACCAAGAGGGGGGTTGATTATATGACATGTAACCCAGTTTCTACTAGGGGCATCAATACTTTATTGTCGTTGTGGATTACTTTACTAAGTGGGCAGAGGCAATGCCTACTGTGAAGGCGAATGGAGAAACTGTAGCCTATTTCATATTCAATCAAATTATCTCTAGATTTGGTATCCCCAAAGAGATTATTACAGATCATGGTATATTTTCAAAATAACATGATGATTGAGTTGACTACTATGCTTGGATTTAGACAGGAGCACTAATATCCTTTCTATCTGCAAGTGAATGGAAGTTGAAGCAGTACACAAAACTTTGAAAACCATTCTCCAGTGCACAATTAATGCTAGTAGGTCAAACTGGCATATCATGCTATATTCGACTCTCTAAGCGTATCGAACAACTGTTATGACTGGTATAGGTTTTTCACCCTTCCAACTCGTTCATGGGTTGGAGACAGTCACACCGGTTGAGTGTGAAATACCATCATTAAAGTTGGCCATTCAAATTGTACCCAAGACATCTGCTTTGGAAGAACGTTTGCTTCATCTAGAACATCTGGATGAACAACGTTGAGATGCGCTCATTGCAAATGAAGCACACAAGAGACGAGTCAAAAGTCAATAAGATAAGTCTATTAGACCTAGGTTTTTCTCTAAAGGAGACCTTGTTTTGGTCTATGGCCAGGACAAAGATCCTTTGGGGGTAGGCAATTTGTGGGCAATTTCAAGTCTATGTGGCTCAGACCTTATGTAGTCTCCAAGGTTTTGAAGAAAGGTGTATGTGAATTGGTTGATTATGATGGGTATAAGTTGTCGTAGACTAGAAATGGGCTCTATTTGAAGAAGTATTATGCCTAGCTCATATACTTTTTCTTGTAAATAATTGTACAATAGTGTAGAGTTTATCTTTTCTCGTTTCTCATGTAGTTCTGGTTGTGTTTTAGAAGTCAACCGAGTTGTTTGTAGGATTCATTGATGGCGTTAGTCGTCATACTCGTAACCTCGCCTCAACCACTTGGGTGATTTATTCACCTACAGGCCAGCTAGTTTCGTCAGGAGGTGCTTGTTTAGGACTTGCTACTAACAATATGGTTGAGTATAGCGTTGTTATTGAGTTGCTCCGAGATGCGTTACACCATGGCATTTCATGTATGGAGGTTAGAATTGATTCTCAATTAATCGTGTCTCAACTAAATGGTGAGTATCGAGTTAGAGATCCTTCATGGCTACGTTAGTTCTGTAAAGTTAGACTACTTGAAAGACAATTTGATTTCATTATATATCAACATATTTCAAGAGATCAAAACACTATCGCTAATGCATATGCAAATTATATACTTAATTGACATTTGTACCATACACAGTAAGTCCATAACCACACACATAGAAGAAACATGTAAATATAACCGATAAATGTATATATAGGTCCAAAAAATAGAAAGAGTTTGAGTATCCGTATCCATCAATAATACATATCAATATACAAAAATCGGGATTATAGCCTCAAATGATGTAAATGTCACTATGGAGAGGCTGGAGCCTCAACTTCCTCAGCCACTAATTCTCTATAACAGATGACTAGCCTAGCTACTTTACAGAGCAGCCTAATCCATGTAGGTGGCACTCCCACTACATGCTCCTACATGTCCATAAATAAGGCAAATCATGTATATGGCAAGTTGTGTAGTGTTGAGCCAAGCTTAAAGGATCATGATCATGTCTAAGGTGGGTGTAATGTGATGTTCGAATGTCAGTAATGCCATATTGAGTCTAAGTCAAGGTTTTCCCACCCTTGCTTTTTCATTCCTTGTAATTTACTTATGATTGTCCACCTTCTATAGCGTCATGGCCTGTTTTTAAACTAGAGGTGCTACCAACGTTTCTAAACCTTTGTAGCGCTAATATTCAAATTTGATCTATGGGCGCTGCTGAAATGTCAGAGTCTTAATTATGATTTTAAAAGCCTTCAAGTCATCTAAATGTCATGTCATACAGATCATTTATGACTTACAACCTCGTTATCTGGGTCACGTAAGTCGGTTTGACATACGATACATCAAGATTTTGCTAAGTCAAGTTTTCCCTCATGTTGTCCATACCCTAGAGATCTTCGAACTATTACAGGTGTCCAAGCTGACATGTGTGAAACGTATCGAATGACATGGAGCCCGAGCCAGCACAGAAGAAACATAAAAAGGGAGGCATTGTGGTTCGTTTTGAGCCCCAAAATACAGACCTACTAAATTCTAACCTTGATATGAGAGAAATTTTCCAGCGTGTCGGTTGTCTCAGGTTTTGTGAAAAGCTACAAGGATATCACAAGCAGGTAGCCAAAGATTTTGTACTTAATTTTGGTGGAAAGAAGACCAAGGTAGGCCTTCTAGAATTCGAGGCCTCAACAGAATCCATTGTTGTTGCAACTGAGATACTTCACCATGGAGAGCAGTGGTTCAAGGCCATGAAATTCCAATTAGCAAATTGTGATGACTTCTTGAAGGAATACCATAAAGGAGCTGATTTGACACATGGAGTACCCAAAGCTTGGATTTATGAGTAGCATGAAAGGATTGTATATGCTATCCGAAAATTTTTCACATGTGAAGGGAGATTCGATATTGTTTACCAGTTCCATTTTAAGTTATTGTTGTATTTCGCTCATAAAAATCCCTTAGACATCCCATTTTACCTGTATAGAAGTTTGGGCAAGATGGCAGACAAGGCACAATAAAAACCTGAAAAAGTAGAGCATTACATTTTCTATTTTGGCTTGAGTAAATTGTTGATACTTGAAGAGCTCAAGAAGTTGAACCGAGATTGGAATACCTTTCTCTTCACATATTTTTTTGAACCATTTGTATAAGTTTACTTTCCTTCGTTATAAATCTTTTGCATCAACAACTTTTCATTCTTGACGTCCAATCTAGTCATGAACAATGATCATGAACTTCTTTATTTCATAGGGAACCGTTTCTATAAATTTTCCATGGGATTCAATAAAGAATTTATCCCTTGCCTAATCATACATAAGAGAGTAAGTGGAATAGCCACAACAAGCTTTGTATTATTCGGACCAAACGGAGTACAATATCAATGCCAAGATATCCTCATGATGTCGTCTCTACAGTGTATTTATATAGATTGCATACAATATAAATTTTCCATGGGATTCAATAAAGAATTTATCCCTTGCCTAATCATACATAAGAGAGTAAGTGGAATAGTCGCAACAAGCTTTGTATTATTAGGACCAAACGGAGTACAATATCAATGCCAAGATATCCTCATGCTATCGTCTCTACAGTGTATTTATATAGATTGCATACAATTATTCAGTTACAACTACCTGGTTAGTCAACTAACCGACCGATGGCATTGGGTCTACCATAGTCGGCGGAGGACCTAGTCGGCCAGTTGACTAGGGTCCTCCAATAGTCAATAATAACAAGGTTTTTGACAAATTATCTCAACAAAGAACCTTAATAAATACAATGATCACAAGCATAAATATAGCCCCTAATGGGTTCCAACTAGACCCTCAACTGCGCACCTGACATTGTGGTGTAATGATGGCACCATGCAAGATACATCCATTACATTCTTTACCTCTTCTTGTACATAATTTTAAAATCAAAACCCTCTAATTAGCTTGCACATTTGGCTTGTAATTGATTTCCATGAGAACAACCCCTATGCTAATGCTATAAGCATCATGTTCAACTATAAAGGATTTACGAGAAATCTTGGCCTACTATACAAGGGTGGAAGTCATTACCTTCTTCATATATTGAAAGTCATATCTCATATCCTCTATCCCTTTGAACCGATTCTTCCTTTTTAGGTTAGTTACAAGTGCCATAAGACCTGCAGTTTCCTAATAAACTACATGTAGAAGCTACATAGCTCATGAAGGCTTCTCGACTATGTCAAATTCTTGGTTGGGTCAGCACTACCTATGTACCTACATATGATGTGTTGCAAGTACACAACTATGTGGCACATTCTTTGGAATGGCCATTTTTATTGGTTGGGCTCTTAGTTAGGTCATCTCTAACTCTTTCCAAATTCATACTTTGCCTTAGAGTCAAATCATATGAGTTCTAAAACAATTATCAAATGATGAAAATGATGCTTAATATCCTTGCTAAAAAAGAGAGTAGCATCCAAGAACATGCAAATAAATATCCCTTACCCAATGATTCTAGGAGTGCTTGTGTGCAAAGGGGTATGACCTTAGTTGATCTTACCCATCCCAAAATCTATTCATAGGATGCTAATAATTTGCCTTTGAATTCGACAATCCCATGATTTAGGCCATTATTTTTGCTCATTGGTCTTATCTCACCCTAGGATCAAGAAGCCTATAGATAACTAAGTGGCATGCACACCATTTGCATTTTTTTATAGATAAATTCAATGTACATGATTGATAATAGCAAGGTGTTTAACAAATTATCCCTCTAAAGAAACTTGATAAATACATTGATGACAAGCATATATATAACCCCTAATGGGTGCCAACTAGGCCCTCCACCAAGCATATGTCACTGTGGTGTAATGATGGCAACATGCAAGCTATGTCCACCACATTCTTTACATCTTATTGTACACAAATTTAAAATCAAAACCTTGTAATTAGCTTGGCCTTTTGGCTTGTTATTGATTTCCCATGAGATCAATCCCCATGCCAATGCTGGAAGCATCATGTTCAACTATAAAGGGTTTGCGAGAAATATTGGATTGTTATTAAAAGGGTGGAACTCGTTACGTTCTTCGTATCTTGAAAGCTAGACCTAGTAGCCACTATCCATGTGAACTCGTTCTTCTTTTTGAGGTCAGTTAGGAGTGCCACAAGATCTCCAATTTCCTAATAAACTATATATAGAAGCTACATAGCCCATGAAGCCCTCTCAACTATGTCACATTCTTGGTTGGGTCAGCGCTAACTCTGTCCTTACATATGATGTTTTTCAAGTACACAAGTATGTGGCACATTCTTTGGAGTGGCCATTAATAATGGTTGGACTCTTGGTTGGGTCATCTCTAACTCTTTTCAAACTCATACTTTGCTTAAGAGTCAAGTCATATGAGTTCTAAAACAATTATCAAATGATGAAAATGATCCATCATATCCTTCCTAAAAATGAGACCAACATCAAAGAACATTAAGATAAATATCCCTTGCCCAATGATTCTAGGAGTGCTTGTGTGCAAAGGGGTATGACCTTAGTTGATCTTACCCATTCCAAAATCTAGTCATAAGATGCTAATAATTTGCCTTTGAATTTGATTATCCCATGATTATGGGCAATATTTTTTCCCATTGGTCTTATCTCGCCCTAAGATCAAGATCAAGCCCATAGATAACTAAGTGTCATGCACATAATTTGCATTTTTTTATAGATAAATTCAAAGTACATGATTCATAATTGATACGAACCGTTACACCAAAACCTCGAGGTGTTAGTGAAGGCCGCCCACTAGGATCTTAACATCCCACCACGCTCCGCAGTCCAGACTCTGGGTTGGATGTGCACCTGTACGGTGGTGTCCCCTTTGCGCCGTACGAGCCCCGGGCGAACACTGCAATGCCGACGTTTCCACCTGCTCTGTGACTTGAACCTTGGTGGAGGCTCTAATACCAGATGTGATGAACCTGCAATAATTAATTAATGCAAATACACAAGATATCAAAAATAACAGAACTCATAATCACTTTTATATTGATCACAGGCCACTTCGAGGGGGCAACCTCCTTTGAGTAATCTCAATACAATTAACTTCACGGTGCCTTCAATGACCTCAACACACACTTATATACTAAGTCTATGCCCAATACTATGAGTCAAGACCATGGGACATATAATACTACGGGACGACTTACAAAGCATATGGGCAAGGGTTTGAGCAATCCCGAAAGGAGTGCCGTTTCACCCTTATTGACTTGGAAAGTATCATCGTCAACCACCATCTGTTGAATTGTCATTTTTAGTCCCTGCCAAAAGAAGTTACATTGTTCCCGGTCATACATTTTGCAAAACCCAGAGTGCCCTGTTGATGAAGAAGCATGGAGTTCATAGAAGAGATAGCCCTGTTGAACATATTGCAACCAATTTGGAACAAGCAGAGAAAGAGCTGTAAGAGAAACTGTGTCATCAATTGTGCGAGAAGGAGCATCTTCCACCATATTGTCCTTACCCTTCTTGTAAGTGATCACATAGGGAGAACCCATGAGTTGGATAACCCATTTCAGGTGTGTTGGGGAGGAGACCCATTGTTCCATAAAATTTTCCAGACTCTGGAGATCAGTCTTGATGCAGAAATAATTCCCTAATAGGTATGGCTGCCTCTTCTGTACTGCATGCAAAATAGCTATCATTTCCTGCTGAGAGGTAGATGTGGCTAAATTCTTACCGGAAAGGTCTCTTGAAGGCAGCAAGTGCATTGGTTCAACAAAGATACCTACATATCTATCCAAGGAAGTAGTGGAGACTATTGATGGGTGCATCTGAATGGAATTGAGCTGAGCGATGACACCATGTGAATTCTTCTTAAGGATTTTTTCCAGGCGATGTGAACTGATGATGCAGAGAGACCCTGGTTGTAAGCCCATAAATTTGTGTTGTGCCCCATTGACTTTAAACTGCATCCAAACTTAAGCAAAATTCCATAAGATGGGGCCAAGTGTGTGTAACCATTGAATGTCCAAAACCACATCACATCTGCCTAAGGACAAGGAAAACATGTCAAAGCGTAGGTTATAATCTTCCATAGAGATACGCACATTGTGACACTTCCCCTTGCAAGGTAAGGTGCCCCTATTGGCAACCATGACTTCAAAGTTGGAGCAAGGATGGACAAAACAATCAGCCTGTTTGGCAATCTGAGGGTCAATGAAGTTATGAGTGCTACCAGAATCAATGAGTATGGTAAGAGGGAGCTTCTTGAAGTATCCCCTGACCCGCATTGTTTGTGGGGTGGTGACGCCGATTACAGCATGGAGAGAGATCTCAGGTGGGTCGTCCTGAGATGGGGTGTCAACAGGTGGGTGTTGAATGTCGACCTGATCATCTACTGGATCTGTAGCTTCTTCACCAAGTTCTAAGGCAGGCAGAGAATCCACATCCAAGAGATAGAGCTTTTGTTGAACACATCTATGTCCCCGAGTGAATTTCTCATCACAATTATAGCAAAGCCCTTTTTCTCGGCGTGCCTGCATTACTATTTCAGACAAATGCTTGATAGGAGTTGGCTGAGGAGCAGGCGTGATGGGAGTTCATTGGGAACCCATATTTCTGAAGGGAACAAAGGTGGGTTTGGAGCGTTGTTGAGCTGCGATCTTGTCCTCGACCAGCTTAGCCAACCCTAGGACTTCCATCATTGTGTTGGGACAAAACATTTTGACCTCGAAGCATATTTCATCCTTGAGACCATTGATAAAACAACTCCTGTAGAATTCATCAGACAATCCTTCTGTGTGATTGGCCAATTTCTCAAATTCTGTCTGATACTCTCTCACCGTGCCAATTTGGTGAAGTTTAGTGAGTGCTCCTGTGAAATCATCAAAAGCACTAGGACCAAATCGTGGCAAAATGAGTTGGCAAAAATCTGTCTAGTTTGGATCGGGATGAGCTTTGATGTACCAATGGTACCATTGAAGAGCTTCCTGTTCCAAATGAAAGGATGCAAGTGGAACTTTATGGGCATCAGAAGTATTATGCAGAATGAAATATTGTTCTGCTCGATATATCCATCCAGTCGAATCAGTACCATTGAAGCGAGGAAAATCAAGCTTCGGCCCACGAAAATTGCTGGAAGAAGAGAACCCGGTGGCTGCAAAAGATTCTGGCTATCTGGTATTGTTCATGGCTGAATGCTGAAGATGGAGGTTAAGAAATTTTTCATCCAGATCTTGGAGTTTGGTTTGGATGGCTGCAAGTGCTTCCTCCATGGTGTGTGCTCCTGCACGGGTGACAACCAGAACCAGGTTTTTTTTTTTTTTTTTGGTGGAATGGGTAGAAAAACACAAACTGAAGCTGATTAAGTAAAGGGAAATTTGGATTGGGGAAACAATCTTATGGGTAATTGGGGTTTGACTAGATTTTGGACACTATCGAAAGGACAAGAAAGCAAAAAGGGGGATTTCAAAAGCGGGGTGAGAGAATGAGAAAATTTGGCAGAGAGGGACAAAGAAGCAGAATTCAGAAAGGAACTCTGTAGTAAAATTTGAAGGTGATTGGGTGAAATCTGAGGAAGTTATGGCAAACCCTAAAAATAGACAAATGTGGGATTTCGGGTTCTGGGAAGGGGAATTGGGGATAGGGTCCTCAGGAATGAAAGATGCAAAATGGGATGACAGGGGTTCCCTGAAAATTTCAAGGGAAACAGAGTGAAAACAAGGGAGATATGGAGAAAAAACTGAATTTTATTTTATTTATTTATTTTCAGAAGTGGATCGGCAACAGCAGCGCAACGGCGCGGAAGGGATTGAAAACGGCTGGATCTGAAACGACTACTGGATCTGGAACGACTGTCAGAATAGATTTGAAACGGCTGGATCTGGAGCAGAAGTGATCAGCAACAGTTCAACTGAAAATAGATATGGACCCCAGGTATGTGCGGCTTCCTATCGGTTCAGGTGTTTCACTCGGCCACCAATGCTGTCTGATGGCTTGCGTATTGGGGCAGTACCCCTCACTCCACGGCTCAGGTAAAACTGATAACCGCTTTGCCACAAATGACAGCTCTTGGTTTACCTCACGGGTGGGAACTAGTCAATCAGGTAGGGGTCGTTGCCCTTTTCGCTGGCAGGTCCTCTCAATGGGCCAGCTACTTTGGGGTTCCTGTGGTACTCCTCACAATGAGTTTTAGGGATTATGCCCAAGTACTTCCCACAGTGAAGCGGATAGGGATTATTCCCAAATCCGAAGCTGCAACAGATGCGAAAAAAAAATTTGACAGAAATTCCACCCAACGAGCCCAAGAAAGTGCTCTGATACCAGATGATACGAACCGTTACACCAAAACCTCGAGGTGTTAGTGAAGGCCGCCCACTAGGATCTTAACAATAATAGCAAGGTGTTTGACAAATTATCCCTCTGAAGAACCTTGATAAATACATTAATGACAAGCATAAATATAGACCCTAATGGGTGCCAACTAGGCCCTCCACCATGCACCTGCCACTTTGGTGTGATGATGGCAACATGCAAGCTACATCCACCACATTCTTTACCTCTTCTTGTACACAAATTTAAAATCAAAACCTTGTAATTAGCTTACCCATTTGGCCCGTTATTCATTTCCCATGAGAACAATCCGTATGCCAATGCTAGAAGCATCATGTTCAACTATAAAGGGTTTGTGAGAAATCTTGGACTGCCAGTAAAAGGGTGGAACTCATTACGTTCTTCATATGTTGAAAGCTAGACCTAGTAGCCTCTATCCCTTTGAACTCATTCTTCTTTTTTAGGACAATTAAGAGTGCCACAAGATCTCCAATTTCCTAATAAATTATATGTAGAAGCTACATAGCCCATGAAGGCCTCTCGACTATGTCACATTCTTGGTTGGGTCAGTGCTAATTCTATCCCTACATATGATGTTTTGCAAGTACACAAGTATGTGGCACATTCTTTGGAGTGGCCATTACTAATGGTTGGACTCTTAGTTGGGTCATCTCTAACTATTTCCAAACTCGTACTTTGCTTTGGAGTAAAGTCATATGAGTCTAAAACAATTATCAAATGATGAAAATGATCTGTCATATCCTTGCTAAAAATGAGACCAACATCAAAGAACGTGAAAATAAATATCCTCAAGTATGGCTTGATGATTTGTTTCATCGTAACCTTCTAATGTGGTTAGTGCATTTGTTAGCCCAAAAGACATTGGACAAAACTCATAGTCGACATCATTAGTTCGAAAGGTTGTTTTAAATTCATGACATTCGCTTTCCCTTATCTAGTAATATCTAGACCCAAAATCAATTTCTGTAAATATTGTTGGCACATGTAATTCTACCAGTAACTCATGTACATGTGACATAGCAAATCTATTTTCAATAGTCATGTTGTTTAATTCCATGTAGTGAATGTATTAGTATATATGGAAGGAGCCTAATGGAGATTCAAAGATGCTTTTTCTATGCTCTAAATGACCCCTATCCAATAATTCTTGCAATATTCTTTATTCTTTCTATTGTCCTTAAATAACTTTGGATATATGCAGGGAGGACCAATGACCAATTGCATCCGATACTAGCTCAATGATGTGTACATGTCCCATCTTAAGTAGCAGTTTATGACATAGATATAGGAAAACATTTGCCAATTTATCACTCAGTTGTTGGACTTTGTTTTTGGTTGTTCACTTATGTTCGTTTGACTTGACATGCAATCCCTTCATGGAGTTGCACTAAAAAATGAAGCACAATTCATCCTTACGAGGTTGGATCCACAATACATATATTGAGCCTACATTGTGATACGATATATACTAAGTTATCAAACCTTGTGATGCAATCTGTGCCAAGTTGCATCTCTCCATTGGCATGGAACACAATCACGCTCCTAATCAACATATATAAAGAAAGGAACCCTTTCATGACTTCGAAATAGAGATTTTCATCACAAGAGAGGTTTGAAACATAAGAACTATGTATTTATAGGATATCTTTTGATATTGGCACATGAATTTCTTCTCTTAATCCTAATTGTTGCTCCATGAAGCCTTTTGGGGCAGTTCTAACCTTGTACCAATGGTTAAAGTTATTTGCACCTCTTGTTTCCAATGCATATCATTGATTTGGTTTCTTTAAATCTCCTACTGTGGCACAATATAGCAAAACCCTCACAAAGAATTGTCATTTGCACCTCTTCTCAGTGAATACATAGGTGTGTTTGACTCTTGACATGGATGGGGTGGTGCTCCTCTACATAGTTCTTGCTTGTTGGATGCTAAAACATTGCCAAGGATTGAAGATTGTGACATAACATTTGTCGTTGTTTGCTTACTTTCTCATTTTGCAAGGCAGCTATTAGATCTAAAGTCCATTTCATGGTAGTAAAAATCCCCATTAACTTGAAAGTTTTTGTTTAAAAAATGAGTGTTTTTCATTTGAACTAATATTACAACATTACTGGGAGTTTCAAATTGGGGCATGACATTTGTTGGTGTTTCCTCGCTTTGTCATTTTGCACGCTAGCGATAAGAAACGTACATTTTATGCTAATCAAAATCACCATTACCTTGAAAATTCTTGATAGCAAAATATATTTTAACTATTAGCAATGGAGGAACAACCATACATAACCCAATTTGTATTATTGTGTTCTAAAATAAGCATAACGTAGTTTGGTCTACTGTTTCATGGGTGGCAATCACTAGCTCAAAATCAAAATCACAGTCCCGAGAATCTGGTTAAATTAAATAGAAAACATAGACCCTAATGTCATGAATGTACTTTGCAATCATGAATCATTCTTAGATACTTGGACATGTTGCATTTACTTCAAAGAGGAGGCTAATACTCCTTACTCCATGTCAGATGAATTAGTCATGCTGTCCTTACTCCATGTGTTATGATCAAAGAGCTTAAATACTCTTACTATTCGTACAAGGGCATTTGATGTACTTGTATAATTATCTCTTTCGGTTGTAGAGGTCTCGAGTTCGATTCTCGCAATGCTCCTTATTTCTCCATAAAATGACAAAAAAACGTCTTTAGAACAAAGAAACTTGCTTCTCTACTCCATCGAGGCATAATGCATTTTGTCATATGCATTAAGCTGTGTAATTACTGTATATCCCAAGCATTCATGAAATCCAACTCGTGACCAATTTGCTTAAAAAACCGTAACACTGAAACATTTCGAAGGTGGCACATGGGTTCAAGTTTGACCAGATACCCATCCATCTATTGTGCAAATTGTAGGGTTTCTTGCTACTACGTTGAGTTTTCAAAGCAACAATATCAATAGTGACAAAAGAACCCAAGGTTTCCTTGTCAAAAAATAATCTAGAGTTTGTTCCTAGCATTCTTCCGTCTTATGGGGACATGAAAAAAACATATTTTTCCAATAGGTGAATTAACCATTCGTACCTTTTCCCTTGCGAAAGAGGTGCAATCCCACTGTTTCCTTTTGTTGTCGTCTTGGCTTTCACAATGTCGCAATCCAACTGTTTCCTCTCGTTGTCATCTTAACTTTCACAATCTCATTTCATTTGCAAATCTCCTCAGCGTCAGCTTTTAATACTTCCAACATTGGTAGGGACTATATTGCCTACGCAATTATATCTTGTCTTTACTAATATTTCGTTGTCATCTTAACTTTCACAATCTCGTTTCATTTTCAAATCTCCTCACCGTCAGCTCTTGATACTTCCAACATTCATATTGCCTTACAGTTATATCTTGTCTTTATTATTAATTTTTTAATGAAGGTAACAAAATAAGATTACAACGAATTCTACCAAATAAATGATAATCTTGTACCGAATAAATGATAAAACATACTATTACTCTTATAGCATGGATTCGCTGCGTGGCTATTGCCCTTGTTTGATAGCACTGAACTATGCCAACTGTCGGCGTTGAGCTTCCTAATGTATTTAAGAGTAAGTAGCGGGGCATTAAATTTTCTCTGCACAGACTTTATGTGATACTTGTACCGGGTCAGGTTAGATTCATTTTTCACCTTCCATCTGTCAGTTACATGGGAATCTGGGGATCCGCAAACTTCTGCATTCTCGTAACCTCGTAAGTCTCTTCCCCTGTGGGAGTTCTTGGTGGTTAGTTTGTGAGCGTGGGAAAAAGGTTTTCCAACTTCGGCTTCGGCTGTAGAGTATTAATCGTGGCTGGTAGCGGTTGACTTGAATTTCACTAAGCTTGGAGAATTGAGGAAACTGACTTAGCTCGCCATGAATATGATATTATAGTTATGTCTGAGACAAAACCCAAAAAGAAAAGGTTTCTAACGATGGGTCCCTGCTTTTTCCTGCGAGGGAAAGCATCAGAATTTTTAGAACAGCAGAAGAAAGGGCCTTTCTGTTCACCAGTTTGGCCTTCTTGGTCATTCGGATGATAAAAGAGTTCCTGCTCGTCGATTTCCAATCCAACATGTATTTACTTCATTTACTTACTTTGTTTAAGTGATTTTATCTTTTTATTTAAACACACTCTTCCTATTTTTTATTTTTTTTACGCTTGTACAGATCTCGGATGTTCCGAAGCAGGCTCAGGGTTTCGACGGCTCCTTTCTGGGTTATATACTCAGACACAGCGATTAAAGTTTTATCGACATTTCAGGTATCGGTAATTTCCTTTAAGCAGATCCTTATTTCAAGGTGCTTTGGAAGTATCATCCGAGTTATGAAGCCTTACGAGGGCGATGAATCACCTTGATTTTGTATTTTTTGTCTATACGTTTCTTTTTTTTTTTTTTTTCCCTCGGAAAAAATCGTAATTTTATTTCAAATAGATGAACAAAATTACACTCTGCACATGTAGTAGAGAATCACTGAGATCCCTACATTGTCACATATTTACTGTCCCATATTGACATCATATCTAATGTCCCATACAACAAATCACTGCTGACCATAGTTCCCGCATATATCCGAATACATAAGAACTATTACTATAACAGAAAACAAAACCATCATTTGACATCAAAAACTGAGCTATTGCTCAATTCTGTGCCTCAATAACCTCATGAAAATGTCTATGATAATAGCTGAAAGTGCCCCCAGGTGAATGAATTGTAATCCTCCAAATGCCAAGAGCTAATTCCTGCTGCGTTGCGTCCTTAGAGAGCTGATCAGCCATCCCATTCCTCTCCCGGTAAATATGTGTAAATGAAATGTGATTGAAGGACTGCTTTAACCGTATCACCTCCTCCAGGATAGGTGATAGTACCATCACATGGCAATGTGTGATCTCCTTAGCCCAGTCAATAACTACCATGGAATCTCCAAAAATCTGAAGTGATAGGCAGCCTTGTTCAAGTGCAAATAACATCAGTAGTTTAAGTGACATGAGTTCAGCATAGTTATTTGATCCTCTCCCCAATCCAGCCACCAGATGAAAATAATGGTCCTCAGCTTTGTAAAGAATTCCCCCCCCTCCACACACCGATCGGTGGTCCAATGAAGCTCCATCAAAAAAGGCCCACGGCATAGATTTATCAATCTGTTCCTCACGCACAGGACGTGTTCTAATCGCCTGGGCAGGTGCCATGTATTGTTGTATCACCGCCACAGCGTGAGCCCCTACAGTCTCCATCGGTACCCTGCGATCATGAAATATGTGCTGATTTCTGGTAATCCAGATCCCCCAGGCGAAAATACACGGGATTGCCCGAATGGATGAAGTTTTGTGTAATGACCACCACCCCTGGAAAGCTGCAAGGACGCTCTCGCCCCTCCACCTCATCTGAATATGCAAATAATTGCTAATATCATCCCAAACTGCCTGTGTAAACCGACAATGAACAAATAAATGTGCAATAGTCTCTTCCGCATCCCGACAAAGAGGGCAGATCCCCGGACCCTGGAGGAATCGTTTTTGCAGAATGTCCCAGGTAGGTGCCTTATTTTCCAGTATAGCCCAGAATAGTAATTTTGCTTTACTCGGACACCTAAACTTCCACAGATATTTCCACCACCACACCAATTCCCTGTTATGTACTTCCACATTCTGCTGGATATATCCATTTTTTGGTGTGTAAATACCCGAGGGATGGTGATCCCAGATCAGTTCATCAGCCCTATCGGTCAGTCGAATATTTGTAATTCTTAAGAGCCGCAGAAAATCCTCCCAAGCCTCCTGCAGATCTGCAATGATCTCCAGTCGCTGTGCAGAGATCCACCCCTGATGCCAAAGAGAAGATGATCCCGAATCCGCTATATCAGCCAGAAAATGACAGCCTCTAGCAGCCAAATAAGTCCTCAAGACCGCAGGGAGGACATGTGCACCCCTACAGCCAACCCAGGGGTCCAGCCCAATACGGATGAGACGTCCATTTCCAATCCTCCACACTAACCCAGATCCGACCAATGAGAAATGCTGCACCACCGCCTTCCAGACCACAGAGCAATTTGCCCTCGACTTATTGCCCAGCCTGATCCATTCGAGAAGAGTAAGAGGAGCAATATATTTATGATATACTACTCTAGTCCAGAGACTTTGTGTATGGATAAGTCGCCACGACACTTTGGCCCCCAATGCTTTTGCAAACAGAAAAATATTCTTTAACCCCCAACCTTCCAGTGCTTCTGGAACAACAATTCTTTCCCATCTGACCCACACCAATGCTCGATGCTCACTCTTACCCTTCCAAAGAAAAGCAAAACACAATCTACGGATCTGCTCCAGGATACCTTTGGGGATTCAAGCAAGAGACATCCAATACACCGGAATTGCTTCCAAAACAGATTTGACCAGAACCAGCCTCCCAGCCCGAGAGAGCCATTTATGACTCCATCCATGTAGTCGCTGATCCAATTTTGCTAATAACCAGTGCCAATCAGCCTTCAGATAAGCATTCGGTTTCAAGTGAAAGCCAAGGTACTTTAATCCATCATCAATATCCAATGTCTGATAAGGTAGTTTGTTAGCCAGTCTTTGAATCTCCTGCTCTGTTAAATTCGAGCATGTGATAGTAGATTTGTCAATATTCACTAACATACCCGCTGCAACTTGCACTAAATGTAGACCTTCAACCACCTTATCAATATCCTATTGCGAGCCATCACAGAATATCAGAATGTCATCAACAAAAAGGAGATGTGTAATATACAATACCTGAGAAATGGATATTCCCCGAAAGGAACCATCAGCTTTTGCATTCAGTATAAATCGGCTGAGTCCTTCAGCAACAAGGAGAAACAGCAGCGGAGAGAGGGGACATCCCTGTCGTAGACCCCTTCCCGCATGGAAGAATGGACTAGCAGAACCATTGATCAGTACAGCAAAGCTAACCGTAGTGATGCAGGCCATAATCCATCTAATAAATTCGTAGCAGAACCCCAGGGGAGTAAGAAGCATCCGGATATATAGCCAGCTAACCCTATCAAATGCTTTAGAGAGATCAATCTTAATCACGGCACCCTTCTGCTTCTTCACTTTCAGTGTGTGTAAACCTTCCTGGGCAACTCCAATGGCCTCATGTATTTGGCGACCTTCCAAGAAGCCAAATTGCTCACAAGAAATATGCTGCGACAAAATATTCTTGAGTCTCCTCGCCATAACCTTAGATATGATCTTATAGATACAATTGCAGAGAGAGATAGGTCTGAATTCATCAAAGCTGTCAGGCTTGTCCGTCTTCGGAATGAGAGCTATAAAGGTGGAGTTGAAGGGGCCATGGAAAAACCCAGCCTTTCGCGATTCTTCCACCACATTCAATAATTCCTCCCCGAAGAAGTCATAGAATCCTAAGAAGAATTCTATAGGCCAGCCATCTGGCCCCGGGCTTTTATCTTTATGAAAGGATTGCATGACCAGCGAGAGCTCAATCGGCAACACCTCCTCCATCAACTGTCTATTATCTTCCTCCCCCACAAAGCGAGGGAAAAGCTGAGTCACCAGAATAACCTCAGCAATGGAGGCTCCAGGTTGAGCAGTGAATAAATCACCAAAATGTTTAACACCCAACTCCGCTAAGCCATCAAAGCTGGAGACCGGATCCCCTTCGTCAGATAGTTCCCAAATAGAGTTGGAGAATTTCCTCCCCTTAGCGTATGCTTGAAAAAATTTTGTATTCTCATCACCACACTGAAGCCATATCGCCCTGCTTTTCATCCTCCACATCTCTTCTCTCTCACACAGAATCACATTCCTGCGTCGCTCCCACTCCATCAGCTCACCTTTCTGCTGTTCATCCAGATATCCCATTCCCCGACTGTTAAGAATCCGATCAATATTCTGCTCAGCAGCCCGCAAAGTCTGTTCATCAATCGCCCTTCTATCATGTGCCCAGGAAATAGTGGCCTCTTTGATTCGCTTAAGGTTGTGTTGGAAGTGTGCACCTGCATGTATCAGAGAATCAAGAGGTCGATGAACCCACAGATCCTGAACCATCTTAAGATAATCCGCCTCCTTCAGCCAACCAGGATTGAATTTGAAAGGGCTGGGAGGTTTTTTCCGACCACCTCGTAACTCCAGGAAGATGGGGCAGTGGTCAGATATCCCACCTGACCCTACCCACTGCCTGACAATATCAACACCCAGTGCCAACACATCGGCCACCAGAAACCTATCCAGTCTCTTAGCCACCCGATGTTCCCCTGCTCTCTTATTCCTCCAAGTAGGAGTTAACTTGGATGGTAAAATGTCGAGAAGATCCTTCCTAGCAAAGGCATGAATGAAATAATTTGCTAATGTATCCGGCGCAGCCCGAGGTCCCCACACTTCAGAAGTCCCCAGAGTAAGATTGAAATCCCCACCCAAAATCACATCCCTTCCATAAAAAAGATCCATACATAACAAGGCGTCCCAGAATCCAACCCTATTTAAATAGGGCCTGTAGATATTGAGAACCGTGATCATCCTCCCAATCTCAGTATCCCAGACTTCCAAACCGATACCAGAAGATATTCCCCAAGAACAGTCACATCTGCAACTCTTAACCTTCCACCCCGAGGCCAGCCCTCCAGAGTGCCCCCGAGCATCCACTCCAACAAACTTCCAACCAGGAAGCAAAGTTTCTAATGCCCGTACTACATCCTCACTGCCACCCAAAGTTTCTTGCAACAGTATAACATCCGGTTGATTAAAGTCTACCAGCCTCCTAATCGATGATTTTTTAATGGGACTCGCCAACCCACGACAGTTGAAGGACATAATCTTCATATCAAACCCCCTTCCTGGGCTTTCACTGCTCTAAGTGCCCACTCAATAGAAGATTGAGTACCCATCACTAAATCCACTTTTGCCCGGTCTTGTGCTTTAGACAAAAGGGATTTACGGCCTCGACCTTTCCCCCCAACACTATTGGCCAATTCAGGGAGTCCCTTCCCCCCCATACCAGCTACAGGGATCTCCCTACTGCGAAGAGCATATCGGATACTACGACCCTCAGAGTAGGTAGAGAATTTGGTGGATACAATGGGCGTCGAGATACCACTATCCACATCAGTCAGCACACAAGGAGCTACCGGACATGGAATGACAGTATGGGCAACAGGAGGAGACCCAAGCCTACCGTCCCCCAAAGCATCAGAAACATCAAATAGAGAAACAACAGGTGAAAATAAATGTGACATACCCGAGGACTTCTCAGCTGAACCCCGTCGAGTTATGGATAACTGCTGATGCAAACTGGAGGTAGTCAATGTAGTAGGAGTCGCTGATCCCAAGGGAGCCCCCTCATCATCATGTTCCGCACTCCCAATGAGCACCTTACCATTGTTCACCAAAGATGGCAGCAAATCCGCTGATCCATGCCTCCCACAGATATCAGCTGGTACCACAGAATCGTAGATGACCCCCCTGTTAAAAGCAGGCCCACACCCATCATCCTCCACTGCCTGAGAGTAATCCTTCGACACTGGATCTGCACCTCTACATCAGCTACCTCATCAGTCAGTGGCTTACAATTCCGAAACGGTAAAGGACATCTGGCAACCATATGTCCAAGTGAGTGGCAGCGGTGGCACCTAAACGGCACACCCACATAATCCAGGATTTGAACAAAGTCCCTCTCCTTGGATTGTACATTGATCTCAGCAGAGAGTCCCAGCCAAAGATCGATATTTACCAATATCTTTGCCACCGTGTACTTGCCAGTCTCAAGATGGGAGGAATCTGAACACACATATTCACCAAGAAAATTCCCAATCGCAGCAAAACAAGATTCATTCCACAGATGCATTGGAAACCCAGGAAGCTTCACCCACAGCGGTTCTTTATCAACCTTCTCCGTTTTTGAGTCGAAGAATGGGGACCAGCTTCGCAGGACTAGAGGAACTCCCAACATCGACCAATGTCGACTTAAAATAGCGTCGACCTCCCCTTTGTTCATGAAGATGAAGGAAAACCAACCCTTCATCAATACCCGGACTTCAGGGGCTGATGACACAATATACTTCCACTGCTCAGCCGCCCAACGCTGAAGGAAACCCCGACCATATCTTCTGCCGCGAACATGACCTACCACAGTAGTGAGAGAGAGATCCTCCGCCTCTTCCATCGTAACATCCACCCCTAGCACCAATTGATCCTGTCGCTTCCGTTCTTTTACCATCGTAGCGGGTTTTTTAAGAAAGTTAGCCTTAGCAAAAGTCCCTGTCCGAGGACTAAGCCTGCCTGTCATGGTGGGCCCAGAAAAGACCTCAGGCCCCCCGCCAGTCATGGAGGGCCCAGACGACACCCCGGACCGAGTCATCCTAGCATAGACAGCTCCATCAACAATATTCCCACTGTCACCTACCCCGTCACCGGTGTAAACTACGTCCTCTGCCATGCCAATCCCCTGCACAAAGCGATCAACAACTCCGCTGACAGGTCGAAATACCAGAATAATTATAAACCCAGAAATGGACCGGCCTCCAATCCACAATTCCCAGTGATCAGCAACAAGAAGCAGACCAAAGTCAACAAAGCCTGCCAAAAAAAACCAGATCTCGGAAGCCCTCAGTCAAAGCTCAGTAACCCCGTTCCATCAACTGGTTCAAGGACCGACCAACTGAATCGAGTAATGCAAATCACTAATATATATCTATCAAGTAGGCTCAATCAATACAGAATCGGTATGATCTTTCATATTCGCACTTCTTGCAGCCTTCTTCAAATTCAACCGTCATCATCTTGATTCCATTGACAGTCGACCAAGAAGATCAACCTCTAATCCGTTGCCTAAACAGAGCTTCATCATCTGAAACTTCATTCAATACAGAGTTGGTAATGCTGGCTCATTCAATGCTGCACACCTCCTGCAATCAAACAGAACCATGATGTTGTCAATTCTTGATTTCATAACCGCTCTTCTTGCAGCTCCCACTTCATTCAATTTCCATGTCAAACCTTGTCCATGATTTTACCCACATCCATTGATATCCTTCTTCTATCTTATAAATTCCTCTTAGTCTGCTCAATAGTGCTAAAAATCTTCGCCTTCTCCCTTAAATTTCCCTCTGGTTCAGAATTTGTATTCTCCGTATAGTGGGAATCCTTCACCAACTCGTTCAGAAAAACAGTCGGTTATGTGTTTACCTCCACAATACAGTCGGTATTTCCATCAGAAACCTGGCAAGAACCGTAGAGCTGTCATCAAGTGCATTTCCTATGTGATCCGCCAATATTATGCCTCCGATCGCATGCATTCCCATCAGCTTTCTTGCAAATAGCGCCAAGATTCCTCTTCGGCTTTCTTGCTCCTGCTACCAAAGTAGATCTCAAAAATCATGTCTATACGTTTCTTATTCTTAATGAAGCTCTCCAAATTTGCAACAAGTTCTGTTAAAAACATTTTTTTAGTTTTAAGTGAAAATACAGCCTGGGCTTTTATCGGCCTTTAATGGACTAAGCTAACTATGGATTACAGTTCTATAAGCTTAACCAGAACTTACTTTGAGACAATACTGGCTTTTGTACTTAATTTATGGAGAAATTAGGACAATACTGGCTTTTGTACTTTTTTAGTTTTAAGTGAAAATACAGCCCGGGCATTTATCGGCCTTTAATGGACTAAGCTAACTTTGGATTACAGTTCTATAAGCTTAACCAGAACTTACTTTGACACAATACTGGCTTTTGTACTTAATTTATGGAGAAATTAGGTAACCCTATCAACTAGGGGTTATTATGAATTACAAATACTTCTAAAAAGGTTAATTACAGAGAGTTATTGTGAGCGTACATAGTTGTAAAAGGTGGTATTTTAAGCTAGATCCCGGTGGTTGTACGAGTGTAGCAAGGGATCTATGAATGTATTATAAATAATTTTGATTACAAGGTTATCGTACCTTCTCGTGTGAGTTACTGTTAAGCATAGCATCATATCATTGCATCCGTTATGGGATTCTGGGTTTGGCTGTATTGGCTTTCACTTCTATTCATCTACTTTTTATTAAAGTTAATCGTCTTATAATGGGCAAGATTGTAAATACGATTTTCCTTGGGAATTTCTCTTTGGTCCATTTACTGATAATTTTGACCCTCCAGGCCTATTTAAATTAAACAAGGATTACACAAGGAACTCTGCTAGGGTTTGGGGTTTTGCTTGTTTGCCACAAAAGGAAAGAAAATCTCTGATTGCACCTTTCTATATATCTCCTTAGATCATTGTAAATAAACGAAACTATTTAACTGGCTTTTGAAATAGATACCTAACATTTATAGAGTACTCGTCTTACTTTCAAATGGTATAAAGCGAGTATGAGTTTTGATGCAATCTAGAGGACAACTCTACCAGCATTAAATATCCTATTCCCTTGAGGCTTGTTAATCGGCCAATTACCATTTTCAGATTTTCTTGGTCTTTCCCTCAATGAATAATCTTTCTTTTCTAAATGAAAACTAATCCATATTCTAATACTGTATACATAGTTAATTTAATCTATTCTCAATAAGTTTGCCAGGCAAATTACTTGAAACTAATATATTATCTCTGAATGATCCATGAAATGAATTTGAACAGAGTTTTCATGCAGCGTAAATTAGTCAAATCAGTCATGTACATTATTCTAGGGTATGTAGCTATAATAGAGTCTACAAAGGAAATGTTTTCAGAACATAAATTCATTTAAACACAAGAAGAATAGGTACCGATCTACAGTATCTCTATATATTGAAAACTTTTAAACAGAATAACTGTAGGTTGCACTCTCAAAAATAAAATCAAGAATCATTGATAAGTTTTAGCTTTTTTGCTTCTATTTCTCATAACTAGAAATTTCACAGCAGAATATAAAACGAAGTGTCTTTTTAAAAAATTGGCTAAAAGGTGTTAAGAAATCCTTGTCTGTAACCTTTCAAATTTCTTCCTGAAGAACATATGGACAGCTAAGTCACCTGACACGGGGACACGGGACACAAAGGACACGAAAATACGAGAGTCCGACACGGACACGGTGACCCCCGAAATCAGGACACATAGGATACGTTTTATATACATATATATTTTTTAAAAAAAATATTAAAATTTAAAAATATAGACATATAGATCCAAAAATCTTTAGAAACTAGAACATTTACAAATATTCAATAGAAATCAGAATAAAAACACATTAATGATTACACATTTGTCATTCACAAATCACGATTCACAACACATTTGTCATTCACAAATCACAATGAGACACAGATGCATGTCGGAACCATATTTCTCATTAAGTCATCAAAATCAAAATGTATACATATATGTCGGAACGCCACTGGGCACTGGCAAATGCCAAATAGACTAATAGTAAATACAAAAAGGGGTGGATCAAGATGGGAGAATCCCATATGTCAGTAGTCCTCCTCCATGCCTGAATCAACATACTCATCATTGCCACTGCCCTGATCCTCATCCTCCTCCCCCTCCTCCTCCTCTCTGCCCATCTGACAATCTGCATCTGTTGCTGTGGAGGATGACCCCTCTATACGATCACTATCATCAAAAGTGACCGGCTTTAGCATTGGATCATTAAGATCCATGTTGGCTAATGCCAACTCAGTATTGTTGTCCAAACCCATATCATCAGGAAAGACATCCCACATCTTTGTCTTTCCCTTCACCCACTCCTCCCTCTTCCTGTAAATAAGATGAAGGTTGGAGTGCACACACACCATCGACTTTGCCTTGGACTGCTCAAGCCTGCTCTTCTTCACACTGTACAAGTTCCCATATGTGCTCCAATTCCTCTCACAACAAGAGGATGATTTAACTTGAGAGATGACCCTCAAGGCTAACTTCTGTAGAATAGGGGATGTTGCCCCATGAGTTGCCCACCAAGCATAGGGTTTCTTACCTCCCTATCTCTAAGCACATCATAGCCTCCAAATCTCCCAGTGCCAGTGGAAAAATCTACAAAGCCCTCCTCTGCCTCCTCAAGCATGTCGCTATCCTGAAATAGCCGTTTAAGTGCTATCTTCCTCCCATGTGCAATCTCTGCATCCATGTGAGGAGGGACTCTGTGTGAGGCCCTCGATCCACCAGTGAGCCACTCCTGAGTGTAGAACTTGGGGTTCAAGGAGTGGGCCAAGCAATGCAAAGGTGTGCAATTCTTATCCCACCTGGAGATGAGAATATCCCGAATAATGGTCCATAAGTTCTCTGTCGATGTCCCATACTCGGGACACTCATTCTCCGTGACAATGGACCTCATGGACTCAATCATGGAATCCCACCCCTCATAAACCTCTGCTAGGATGGGCTGGTCCGTGTCTGCAAACCGCAACAAAGAAATGATTGGCTCCATGATCTTAATGCTAAGATCTACCGTGTCCCACCAACCATCATCTAACACCGTGTCCTTCACCTTTTGTGAAGTAGCCTGATCCGTCTTTCTCCAAAAAGCCCAAAACTCTGAAATCACCATGGACCCAAGAGCGGTTTTGACCTCCCTCAACCTCTTGAGCATGATGAATGAGGAAGCAAACTGAGTATCTGTAATCTTCAGCAATGAAAGCTGTGTGTACTGTTTGTAGATGGTGAGGGCATTTGTGTGGTTTTGTACAAAGTTACGGATATGGCATGCATCATCAATAAGGTTGCCAATCCATGTCACATCCGAAGCAATGGCTTTCAGTGCTAAATTCAAGGAATGGACAATGCAAGGTGTCCAAAAAACCTGTAAGAGCAATAAAAGCATGTATTAATGACTCTACAACACTAACATTGCAATGACCAAATTCAAACAATGAGCAAATTAGAAATGAAAGGTGTCCAAAATGAACATACCTGTGGATATTTAGCTTCCACAATCATGCCAGCAACCTTGCAAACAGGTGCATTGTCCGTGATGATTTTTACACACGAATCAATACCTACTTCTTCAATGGTTTTGATGAATAAATCACCTGTAAATTGTGCATCCTTGTATTTCCCAAGAGCATCCACCGCTTTCAAGAACAACGGTCCATTTTGGGAACATACCATGAAATTGATGAGTGGATGGTGTGCGGGATCCGTCCATCCATCAGAAACAATACTCACACCGCATGAGGGCCATGTTGTTCTAATTGGCTCAAGGATTTTATCTACCTCCTTTTTTTGCGTTAACCAACAATGTGGTTCTAAGCTTCTCTGAACCAGGAGGCACATAACCATTTGGAGCTCGTTCCAAGATAGTTTTAACCGTCTCAAAATACAATGGTGACTGTGCAACATTGAATGAGATGAAGTTGAGGTAGAATAAAAATGCAATGGTAGGGTCTATCTCTTCTCGTGCCTCTTGTTGGAAAATCCTATCCATTGGACTACCTGTAGATTGCCTCTTTCTTGTTTGATAAGTATCCCCACGCCCATCACTGCTAGGTGGAAATGGAGGCTTGGTGCTAGAGGACTTCCTCAAAAATGGAAGAGGATCATCCTCTTTTTTCTTGCTTGTTGCTGCCACCTTCCCTAAGCCAACATGATCCTCTTTTTCCATATCCCTCCTTTGGTTAACACTCACCGCTTTGCATGAAGAAATCCCACAAGAAGGAAGGGCCAACAAATGGCCCTTAACCCGGAAATATGTGCTCATGAACTCATGCTTGCAAAAATTGCATCTCCAAGACACATTGCCTCCCCCACCAAGCTTTGCCTTGGGCCCATCTTTCCTTGTCACATACTTCCACAAAGGGTATTTTTTTTCTTGGGCTTGTTGTCTTGCTAAAATAGGGTTAAATGGAGCCATAGAATGAGCTCCACTAGCAGCCGATGTAGCACTTGACGGAGGAGGAGAACCGCTTGTGCTTGGTGGAATAGGAGGGGAGGCCTTAGATGGTGCATTTCTCCCTTTCCTTTGCCCCCTACCTCCTACCCTAGCTGTTTGAGACATTCCTTTTCTTGTGTGATGGTTGAGCTTGCAATCCTCTCCACAAATCCACCGGAATGCACTTGGAATCGCTTGGAAACAATGGATATCCTTCAAATCTCCTTCACCTGCACATACAACTCACTCGCAACCAATTGCTTTCTTGCAAATGACAAAAAGAAAGCCAAAAATTTGTTTTAAAGCAAACCTGGATGCCTTTTTCCGTGCTTTACGTGTCCTGTTTTCCGGGTTCGTGTCCGACAGTCGGGATACGCTCAAATTTCGCGTCCGATTCGTGTGTGCAACGTGTCCTGATTTCGGATTTGATGGAAAGTCAAATCAGACACGAATTCAAATCGAATCGTGTCTGATTCGATCCCCACGGGACACGAGGGGGGTTTCCAGCGAATCCGGTTTCTTAGATGGACAGCTTCTCCAAGATTTCACTAGAGAAATTCCTAATCCTAAGAGACTTGGACATTACAGGAATTGGTTGAAGTAAAGATGGGTCTGAAAAGAATATTGTGCTGCCAATATTTGTTAACAACCCTAGCCTAACTTAGCCTAACCAAAACAGACAATTGTAGATCATGAAGCCAAGTAATAGTATATGAATGTATCCATATCTCCTTACCAGTGGAGGCAAGGTTATCTAGAACTGCCAAGATATCAACTTCATAACCAAAGCAAACAATTGTAGATCATGAAGCCAAGTAATAGTATATGAATGTATCCATATCTCCTTACCAATGGAGGCAAGGTTGGTTATCTAGAACTGCCAAGATATCAACTTCATTAAGGAGACAAGCAATCTACATACCTGGAATTGATGCTACGTCAATAGGAAGACAATCAATCTAAATAACCAGAATAGAAGCGAACCATTATATATACCTTAAATCGATTCTGAAATCGAGGTTGAAACATTGGATTGTGTTGTCCCTCGAGATGCACACTAGCAGCAGAAATCTTCCGAAAGCCGTTCCCTCAGTACAAGTGGGGAAAGTGTGGCCTTGGGGCCAAGCAATGAGCCAGGTACTGTCACCTGAATCCCAGCTCCTTCGTTTAAGCTAACTCCTAACGAAGCCAAGGGGGGTAGTCCCTACAAAGAGTTTACTATGGCTCTTATGTGTTTAAGTGTTTTTTGTATGGGGTGATGCAGATGAGTGTTGTTTAGGAGTTTTTAGATGAAAGAGACACAAAATTACTTTAACTGAAACACAAGATAAAATGCAATCCACGTTGCGAAACAGTATATGAAGACTTATAATTTAAAGCATCCACAGATAGACAAATTTCAATAAAAAAGGACCAGTGCCTTATCCAATGGGTAAAGGAGTCTAGTGATTGAGTGTAGTGCTGGGGGATGCTAAAATGTAAGTCTCAATAGTAGTTGTTCGTGAGATCGTTTTGCAATTTATCTTGTTTAGTTAAAAGTTTTAATGGTCTTGATTATTAGTCTAAGAACAACAAGGTAATCAAGAGACTGGAAAGGTACACTTTAAGTGGCTTCCCCTCTGATGGTAAGACGGATCCGCCCAGATTTCAAAGAGTAGGTGTCTAAGAATTAAACCACTCTGATGTCTAGACAGCGGTGGATCTCCGGCCCCAACAGCGATTGGAATTTTGCCCTCCACTTAAAATGTTTCTCAAGCGATCAACGCCGGTTCGTTGGTTGTGGGGTGAAAATTTTATTATGTTTATCCAACTTAACAAATCTAACACCTTTCTGAGTACTAGCCCAACCTTTTCAGGTTGGCAGAGCATACGGGTGTTAGATAGCCAAAGAAAATAAATTTATTATGGGGGTGTGGGTTGCAAATTTTAAAATTATTAAGAGCACACCGTTCGACTCTCCGATAGAGAGTGCTCTTCACTCAGTTTTAAGACCAAAGTTTAAGAGACTTTAATTACTCTAAATGCCGAATGCAAGACTATTATGCTCTCCGATAGAGAGTGCTCGACTTGGGTTATTTCAAGTTCAAGAGACTTTGTTCATTGTTAAGATAGAAGCAGTTATAAACGGGAACTCATGTGATAGCTCAAAAAATGATTGGAAAATTTGAATAACTTTGAACTAGCGAATAGAAATTACTTTCAAAAATGAAAGACTAAGCAAGATACATACGAAAGACTAGGCCAAATCTAACAACTAACTAAGAAATAAACAAGAAGGTGGGATCAACCTCCGAACAAGGTCGACCGCTAGAACCACTAGTCCTGAAAACCTTCCAGCTAGTTGGATGTCCGCAAGGATGCTAACGGAGAAAGACAAGTAACCACAAAACTATGTGGCCCTGCCCTTGGGATGAAATCCCAAGGATACTATCTCAAGTCAAGACTTGGAAGAGAACTAATCTAAGTACAAAAAATGAACTTTTAATCTAGAAAGCTTGAAGTAGAATGAATGCTAAAGGAACAAAAACACTCTTTCCCAAATGGGGAAGAAAAACCAAAATGTGGGAGGCCTTATCCCACTATTTGCCCTTTTTATTAAATGGGTTACAAGTGCCTTTGGGAATTAAACCCTTGAAAAGTCTTTTCAGAGAAATAACTTGTAAAAATACTTGAAACAAGCTCTTAAGAGCTTTTACAAAGGATAAATAGTAGTCTCTTGGTTTGGATCGCCCTTTTTGTCTTCTTGATAACTTCTTGTTTTAGAACTTTTCTCTTCTTCTTGCCTCAAGTTTTCTCAAAGTTTCTCTTTTGCAAAGAGAGACCTATCACAATGAAGCACTTCAATAAACCATTAACATTAGTAAATGAAACAAAGTTGAAACTAACAAAACTAAAGTCTATAAAAGAGATCTAATGCTACATGCAAGTTCTAACAAAATAGAGACTAGCCTTAGGATGCAAATGCAAGTTTGGTGTGAAAAGCCTAACTTTATAAAGAGATCTAAAGATGTAAATGTAACTATCAAAGCATGAAACTAAAACTACTAATCAAACTTCAAACCTCAATTCGTTTTTGTTGTTTATATTTTTAGGGCTCTTTTGAAGGTGGGGGAAAGGAGAGAAAGAAAACAAGCTTGAAGGGAAGGAAAGAAAAAAAAAAGGCAAGAGTAGGACGAGAGCAAGGAAACTAGGAAAAGCTAAGGAAGAAGAAGGCTAAGGTAAGAAAATAAGTGGGCAGTCAAGGGATAGGGGTAAAGAGCAGCGAAATGGGAAGAAAACAGTGAGCAAAAAGCAGCGAACAGTGAACCCAAAAAGAGCAGCAAACAGTAAGCAATGGCAAGCTGGAAAGAGGAGAAAACAGTGGGCAAAAATTGTCCAACTGTGGGTAAGAAAGGGGACAAAAGGTGGGCTCTTAAGTGTCCCAACAGGGGGCTGAACAGCGGGCTATTAAGTGCCCAAACAGTGGTGAAAAGAGGGGCAACAATTGCCCAACACTTTGGGACAAGTGGCTCAACTAGGGCACACTTAGAAGAGGCCAAAAAAATGGCAAAAATGAGGCAAAAAACCAGCGATGAGAAGGCAAGAAAAGGATGGAAGAAAACAAAGATAGGACTATAGCAAAACAAGGTAAGGGAGATCAAAGAGAGAAAATGGAAGGTTTGAAGAAGTAAACCCTTAGGATATAGTAACCAAAAATAATAGATTGTTTTGATGGATGGACTTTGAAACAACTTCTCAAGGTCAAGCTTGAATCACTGATTTAACTTTTGGAGATCCCTGAAATGCAAACATGTTAGAAAAATGTTTGTGAAGGAGAGAAAGATGCATTCGAGCTCAAGCTCTACTTCACTTCTATAGATCTGCACAAAACATATAACTCACAAGAATACTTGGTCAAACTTAGTATGTCAAATAGGATGGGATAAGAAGATGCATAAATATTTCCTACTACAGTCTGCACTTCTAGATCACATGAAATACAACATAAATGAACAACTTGTACCTTCAAATGTTCATTCTATGGTCTTAAAAAAGACTTCTAAGCAAAAGAATGACCAAATACAACAAATGTGAGCAAATATAATAGCACAATATCACCTTATCATGTGTAGACAATCCTCATGAACAAGTAAAGCACTCCATGTAGACCTCCAAAGTCGTTGTTTTATTTCAAGATAGCAATTGCTATGAGCTAATACACAATTGCCAGAGTAATGATGCACAAAAATTCCATGAGAGAAGAGCCAAAATGGCTTCCCTTTATAGCAAAATACAAGAGCAAGCTAACCTAATTCGAATTGGCTTAGAAGGAGCCAATAGCCATGAGTCATCAAATCGAATTCTCCATCAAGTTCAATCAAATCCAATCAAAATCCATGTCAATCAAGCTTGGAGTGCCTTAAACCTCTACATAACTCGAATTTGTAGTTGTTGGGATGGGGAGGTGGCCTCCACCTTGGCAAGGCACCCCCCATCCATCTTCTTGGAAGTATCACCATCAAATAGTTGAATGCCAAGTGTAATTTCGAACTCCAAAAGGAAAATACGTGAGCCTCATGGGAGATGGCGTGAATCCCTTCATAGTTAATGCATGAGCTATTATAGGGGCGTTGGTTGAGTTGCATTGAGAGCCAAGCCCAAGTGGTGCCACCAAAGGAGGAGGGCACCTACTATAATCATAAATACAACCCAACCACCCATTAAACATGTGCCAACACATCAATTCACAGATTTGAGGAAAGAGGGCGAATTCACTTGATGGAGATCTCTTGCAGTGACTGGATAGTTGATTGAATGATGACTGAGATGATTGGAATTTTCATTAATGCCCAGTGCCATGTCAATTAGCCTTTTATTTTAATCCATTTGGATTATTTTAGAGAGATTTGGATTATCTCCAAATATTTATTTTTTAATACTTTAATTAATAATTTCTTAGTAAATGACTTTTATGAGAAATTATTAATTATGAGGCTGAATTGACATCCTAAACTTAGGATAAACTGCTCCGGGGATCATGAATGATTTTTGGCTTAAGTCTGGAGCCTTCAATCATTGAATTCGGATCCCAGATGACTGACATATTACAAATTGAAATTTTTCCATTCAAACTATGGAAAAATTTATTAAAATTAAAAAAAAATTAAAAACCCAAATTTGACGGACCCGGTAAAATTTTTTCGAAATTTTTTCTGAGGGTCCTAGAGACTTAGGACATGACCAAAACCTATTCTAATAGTGTCTAGTAGGCTTATATACATTAGTTGGACTCTAATAACCCCCCATGGCTCAGATTTTCAAAATCGGGCATTCCAGCTTTGGAGGAAGCGGGAGAAAACCTCATCGATTATAGCTCGGCTATAGGCAAAGTATAATTGACAAGGGAAAAAAATCCCTGGAATACCTTAGTTGCTTAATCAAGTCATGGGGAACCGAGCCACACAAGATCCTACTAGCACACTTTATTACAAACCCCGTGGGGCCATGGTCGTGTTGACTGAAAAACAAAACAGACTAGCCAAAATTGGCTAGGCACAAAATAATGGATCATTCGATACACTGGAACACAAACACCCATGGTGCTTGTCAAATGGCGGCTCTTTAGATAATTCAACTATGGTACAAAATTGTTGGTAACAGATTGGACCCAAAATAGATAGATTAGTGAAATGTCGTCAAGAAATGGATAAGCCCTGTTAGTAGAATAGAACTTGTTGTTCACCTTTTTTGCAAGCTTTATTGATTTTGAAATTGATGTTTGAAACATTGGATTAGACCCAAAATAGATAGATGAGTGAAATGTTGTCAAGAAATGGATAAGCCTTGCTAGCAGGATAAAACTTGTTGTTCACCTTCTCTACAAGCTTTCTTGATAGGATTTAGGATTTAGGATATTGAAGGAGTTTAAACTTCGACAATTGATTTCGCTTGTTCTCGACAACAATTTTCGGCACGAATCCAATATAAGAGTTTGAGATTTTTGTTGGAATCGCTAATCCGTTTAGGGTTACTTGTTATTATATTCACATGGGAGAATGTGAACAATTGTGAAGGAGTCCAAGATACCACTTGGAATATGAAACCAAGGGTCACCCTCCATGTATTTATATGTACATATCTTAATGATAAAAACATCTCATGCTTCTCTATTTGCTTGTGTTTGGATTTGTGTTAATCATTTGAGTGTATGCCCTATTAGGCATCCTATCAATGGTATCAAAGCCCATAATATCTCAGGACTGTGTTATTATGCTTAGAGTTCTGTTATTGCGAGTTTGCCTTATTCCCTTTAGTTCGCCTGTGCTTAGAATTTTGCTATTGCCTTGGTGAACCCTAATCTATTGTTGCGTTGAAGGTGCTGTGTATTGCAACGTTTTCCCTCTATCATATTGAAGTTTTGTTGTTTGTTGAAGTATTTGCTGCAGATTGTGTGGAAGACTTGATGCATATTATGTTGAAGACTTGATGCTTGGGCATTTCCAGTACCAGACTGTTGGTGCTCTCCTCCATTGTTGCGTGAGAGTTCTTCTTTGCCTAGGACATCGGGGATGCCCAAGAGTTGCCCATCTTTAATTCAACAGTAGCCTTGACTTCGGGAGGGTTGTTGATACTCAACACCATCAAAGATTGTTCTACACTCATCTGTGCTTTGACGAAAGAGGTTTTCACCCCACTTAACATAATCAAGAGTCCAATCAAATTGGCAGCCATTGGAGCTCTCATAACCTGTCCTTAAAAACATGTATTTGGCATCAATTTCGTACCCTCCTTGATTTGACAACACAAAAGCTGGCACTGAAATATGTCAAAGAAACCAAAGTTGCAAAGTTGAGTTCACTGTCAGCATTCACGAAATCCTCCTCATGTTTTGGGAAGGGAATGTTCGGGCCCCCCAATTTTTGCACCCATGGGAGTAAATTCATAGATGCTCAAATGAGCCTTTTGAACCCTGTGAGGTTCTGTCTCTAGAAAAGACAGACACGAAATCCAACCTCGGGACCTCTTAAATGATTTGTTATTTGATAAATTCTTCTTAGGTGTAGGCCATGAGGAGGTGGTCGGTTCATCTATACTCCACTTTGCTTAGCTAAATGCCAAGGGTTTGATTTGGTCATTGCTAGAAAGTGTTCAGGTGGTCATGAGGAGGTGGTCGGTTCATCTATACTGCACTCTCGACTGAGATCGACGCCCTTCATTCTTTGAGTTTTGTTGTCGAGTCTTATTATGAAAGGGCGGAGTTGCAAGAAGCCCTTCACTATTTGAGTGGTTCATGTTTTAATGGTTATAATAAATGGTTTGGTAGAGTTACTGAACACTTTACTTCTCTCCTCTGTCAACAACATTGTCATGATTGACAAGACTACTCTCACTCACATTCGAACATGTGTGAAAGGTTCACAAGACACTATTGAGTTTCTTCAGCTTGAATCACAACTCCAACATGATGAACTACAACAAAGGAAGCAAAATTTTGAACTTGTTCATATTTAGAACAATCCTCTTTTCTGTGATTCATATTAGCACCCTACACATAATGATACCACTTCAGGATTACGTAAGCAAATCGGTGGCCCCACTACAGAAGCAAAAGAAAATGAAGATGAAGTTATGCATACAGAGGTTTTGCTTGTTCTTTCCAAGCCCATCATTAGACCATGTGAAGAGATCACCCACAACAAGCATAGAACCGATCTTGGATACGACAAAGAAGTGATCGTTCACATTCTTGATTACTCCAAGCCAATCTAGTTTCAGAGCGTTGGGTTCTTGAAAGAAAGTTCATCTTCATCTACACCTGTTCAAAGTTCAAAATGCCAACATTGTGATTGAGTTGGCCACATGAAAGACAATGTTTTGATCTTCATCCTTGCAAGCATTGTGGAAAGCATACTCATTCTTCAGACAGATGCTTCATGTTGAAGAAACCTGCAAGAGAGAAGATTCACTATGGGTGGATCGCTTCTTGGCAATGGTCATCAACAACCAAGAAGATATATATGTCATTCCAAAGAATTCATTCTCGAGTAATGACACATCTTGCAACTGAGAGATCTTCTTCTCCTCACTTTATCCTTGACAGGGGGGATGATATCACCAAATCACAGTCAGGAACAAGAGAGCCTGAACAAGTGAGCGGAAAAAAAGCGAGCCTATATAAGATCCAAAGCCTTGATCTCGAATTATCTAGCCTAGCCAAACTCAGAGCTGCAGCCAAAACCAAAGCTAAATCTAGAACTGGACCCCACTAGAGCCAGAGCCAGAGCCATGACTATTCATTTAGTAGAATGCATTATATTCTACTAGCTTTTGGAATGTTCCAAGAACCCCTAAGCCCTCGAGCCAAGTTCCAGAGTTTGTGGTTAGCCTAAAACTACCCATTAATAGAAGACATACAACTTTTGCTAGCCTTTCGAAATGTTCCAAGAACCTCTGAGCCTTTGAGCCAAGTTCCAAAATTTGTGGTAATCCTTAAACCACCTTTATGGTTCATGGTTTGGTCATTCGAAACCAACTTTCATGGCCTTGGTTGATTTTTGGTCATCCAAAACCACATAATTAAAGATGTTGAGATCTATCAGTTTGTGGTCAACTTAAAACCACCCATTTAGTAGAAGACATCAACTTTTGCTAACCTTTGATTAAGAGAGCTTCTTCAGGGATTTGCAGTTGTCCTTCTCCAGATTTCAACTCTCTGCTTGGACTCATATACACCCCTTTGGATTAGGGGGGATTGTTAAATCACTAATTCGTTAAGGGTTAATTCATATTGTATTCACATGGGAGAATGGGAACGGTCGTGAAGGAGCCCAAGAGACCACATGGAATATGAAACCAAGGGTCACTCTCAATGTATTTATATGTACATATCTTAATGAGAAAAGCATCTCACGCTTATCTATTTGCTTGTGTTTGGTTCTGTGTTAGTCAAATGAGTGTAAATGTTCAAATTTGCTATCCATTTATGCATTCAGAAACACAATTTAAAAACATAATTTAAACAACACAAAATTCGGATGTAAAAAAAATATCATCGGATTTCAATCAAAAAACTCGCCCCACGAGTGAAATCCTCAAATGTTTAGACTCCAATATCATATATCATAAATGTTCAGATATGCATCTCTGCATATTTATTATCATTAATGGCATTGAGATGAAGTATAAATATCAATCCTCCTTGATATGTTGATTTGGATCTTTATTATTAATGATGGTACTAAGGCCAAGTGGCAATCCTCATTTTCTAAGATCAAGTGGCTGCCAAGTGGCAATCCTCCGTATGCAAGTATCATAAATCTTTGAATACTTTTTTATTAAAATGATGGTACTAAGACCAAGTGGCATTCCTTCGTATGCAAATGTCATAAATCTTTGGACACATGGATCTATGTCTCTCTTATGTTTCTTAATGGCACTGAGAAACAAGGCCAAGTGTCAATTTTTTATTAAAAAAGAAATTATAAATTATAAATTGTTTTTTGAATCTGACAATTTGCCATGCTACGAGGGGTATTTAGTCAATTTATTGTACTTAAGGGGTATTTAGTCAATTTAGTGTACTTAACCAAACGAATTTTAAAAATTCAAAATTAAATTTTCTATTTTCAAAATATTAATTTGAATACAAAATTATCTTAAAAACATTTGAAAACTATATAAATTTTTTTGTTACTTATATAAATTGAAACTTATTTCATGACTAAACGATATCTATATTCCTTGCAGGGCAAGGACAAAAATGTGATTACACCCATGCACTTAGATATTATTTTAATTTGATCTCAAGTTTTCCTCTCTAAAACAATCAATTGTTCAACACCTTCCACCTCTTCTTCTGCCTTTTCTAACCCATTGCACCAACCAACAAATTGCACCCTCTCATGTACAATGTTCAACACCTTCCACCACCTCTTCTGCCTCTTTTGACACGGCGCACCAACCAACATTGAGCACCTTCTCACACTTAGCTTCCAAAGCTTTGTCAACTACGATAACCCTTGTATTTTCTCTAGCTTCACACATCTATCTGTGGAGAACCACTCCAAATATACCAATATTTACATACTTGGCAGCTCTTCTAACTCACATCACCCATCAACAAACATCAATTGAAGCTTTGTACAATGTGCCAACCCCTCTATCCTCTTCAACTTCACACATTCAGATGAACGAACCCAAAGATACCAATGTTTCCATACTTGGCAACTCTTCTAACTCAAAGCTTCCATCAACATACAACAAGTGAAGCTTTGTACAATGTGCCAACTCCTGTATCCTATTCGGCTTCACACATTCAAATGAGTGAAACTCCTCCAAAGATACCATTGTTTCCATATTTGGTTGCTCTTCTAACTCAGAGCACCCGTCAACATACATAAACCAAAGCTTTGTACAATGCGCCAACCCCAGTATCCTCTTCAACTTAACACATTCAAATGAGCATAAGTCCTCCAAAGATACCAATGTTTCCATACTTGGCAGCTCTTCTAACTCAAAGCACCCATGAACATATAGCAATCGAAGCTTTGTACATTTCGCCAACCCCTTTATCCTCTTCAACTTCACATATCTAGTTGTCCCCAACTCCAAAGATACCAACGTTTCCATATTTGGCAGCTTTTTTAACCCAGAGCACCCATTTGGCATAAACATACAACAACTGAAGCTTTGTAAAGTGCGCCAACCCCTGTATCCTCTTCAGCTTCACACATTCAATTGTGTTTCTGGATCTGTCCACCTTGGGCGATGGATGCGCGAATCCTCGGATTTGGCAAGGATATGGATCTAGATTCGCCTAGGATCTACCCAAGATTCACTTCAATTAAAACAACAAATATTTATGCAATATTCCATTTGCCTTGTCACTTTTGGAACTCGTTGCTTGGATCCCATGAATGATCCGACAAAATCCTTAGTGCATTAAGAGGTTTGCACTTATTGGTTTGGAAGAGAAGAGTTCGGCACGATCGCTTGGAATTAGAATCTTTAATCATATTTAAAATAATTAATTGACAATACGACTTTTGCACTCGGCCCAATTTGTATTAGAAGCTTTAAGAATACTTAAAATATTAAATTCATATGTGCCACGAGGAAATTGCACTAGAAATGCTAGGAAACCGCACCAACAAATGCTTGCGTTGTCGCGCTGAAACACACGACTATATATTAACTTGGATATAAATTGTGTATGCTACTCAAAGTGGCCTCAAACCCATGACGGAAAGGATGATCCATAAGGATATAGGAAGAACCCACTTTTATAAAGTAAGTAAAACTTGAAAAGAAAGGTGGTAGTGTTTTTTATATGATTTGTGTTATATATATATAGTGTTCCACGGGGCTGCGTCCCACAGGGGTGGGGATGCGTTTCTGTGTTTCCTGCATCTCAGGGATGACGAAACTCCATGAGAAACATTTCTGGACGTTTCGCTTTGGGCAAAATGTTTCGGTTTGTGGCAAAACTCGTTTCTCCATGACGAAGCTCTAACGAACCTTCTGGGCGTCATGCACGAAACTCTGAAACTCCAGTGAACCTTCCGGGCGTCCCGCACGAAATTTCGAACCTCCAATGAACCTTCTAGGCATCCGGATAATCATATATAATCATGATGAATCGTGTAATGTGTTTGCATTATAAATTTATCAGATTCTGAATTAAATTGCATGATTGCACAATGATGAATGTAGTATTTAGTAATTTACCAATTTGCATGGGATGAATTGTTATTGTTGGGATTTATATTTTTCATATTTTTCATATTTCTTATATTTTTAGAATTTTTATGACCCTGGCATCCTCCCGTCCCCCTAAATTTTCCTAAAATTTGGGGGTGGTCTCCACGCATCCCGAATCTGCATCTCCCTGCTCCGATGTCCCACCGTCTCAAAACCTTGGGGGAACATTGTATATATGTAATAGCAAGGCATATAAATTATTATGTCATAAATAATTAGAATTATAATATAAATAATAATTTTATAACTATGAATTAGTTTAATCATTATTTATAAACATTATTCATCAATTATTTATTTATTTTATAATATAATTAAAAACATATATATTTTTAAATTTTCGAGGTTTTATAAAACATTCTTAAAATTTTATAAAAATATATTTATATTATATGTACCTACCGTTTCTCTGTCGTATCCGGATCCCAGCTTTTCAAAAACTTGACGGATCCGTATCTGAATCCAGATCCGGATTCGAATTTGTAACTTAGCATTCAGATGAGCTGAAGTTCTCCAAAGATACCAATGTTTCCAATTTCCATACTTGGCAGCTCTTCTAACTTAGAGCATCGATTAACATACAAGAACTGAAGCTTTGTAGTTTGTACAATGCACCAACCCATTTATCCTCTTCAACTTCACACATCTAGCTGTCCCCAACTCATCCAAAGATAGCAATCGTTCCATATTTGGCAACACTTCTAACTCAGAGCACCCATCAACATACAACAACTGAAGCTTTGTAGAATGTGCCAAACACCTTTATCCTCTTTAGCTTCACACATTCATATGAGAGAAACTCCTCCAATCCAATGTTACCATACCTGGCATAATTGGCAGCTCTTCTAACTCACAACACCCATCAATAGACAACAACCGAAGCTTTTTACAATTCACCAACCCGTGCATACTCTTCAGCTTCACACATTCAGATGAGCGAAACTCCTCCAAAGATACCGACGTTTCCATACTTATCAGCTCTTCTAACTCAGAGCACCCATCAACATACGACAATTGAAGCTATGTACAATGCGCCAACTACTGTATCCTCTTGGTCTTCACACATTCATATGAACGAAATTCCTCCAAAGAATACCAATGTTTCCATACTTGGCAACTCTTTTAACTCGAAGCACCCATCAACATACAACAACTGAAGCTTTGTACAATGTGCCAACCGCTTTATCCTTTTCAGCGTCACACATTTAGATGAGTGAAACTCCTCCAAAGATACTGATGTGAACAATGGTGAAGGAGTCCAAGAGACCACTTGGAACATGAAACCAAGGGTCACTCTCCATGTATTTATATGTACATGTCTTAATGAGAAAAGCATCTCATGCTTATCTATTTTATTGTGTTTGGCATTGTGTCATATGAGTGTATGCCCTATTGGGTATTCTAACAATTTCGAATATGTTTAAATTTGCTATCCATTTATGCATTCAGAAACATGATTAAAAAACATAATTTAAACTACACAAAATCCGGATTTAAAAACAAAATATTACTGGGTTTCAGTGAAAAAACCTCCCCCCACGAGTGAAATCCTCGAATGTTTAGACTCCAATATCATATATCATAAATGTTTAGACATGCATCTGTGCATATTAATGGTATCGAGTCCAAGTATAAATATCTGTCCTTAATATGCCTATTTGGATCTTTATTATTAATTATGTTCCCAAGGCCAAGTGGCAATCCTCCGTATGCAAACATCATAAATCTTTGGATATTTTTTTATGAATGATTGTACAAAGACCAAGTGGCATTCCTTTGTATGCAAATATCATAAATCTTTGGATAAGTGGATCTATATCTCTATTATGTTTCTAAAAGGTACTGAGAAACAAGGCCAAGTGTCAATTTTTTTATTGGTCTTTGAATTTGACATTTTGTCATGCTACTAGGGGTATTAGTCAGGGGTATTTAGTCAATTCAGTGTACTTAACCAAAGGAATTTTAAAAATTCAAAATTAAATTTTCTATTTTCAAAATATTAATTTAAATTCAAAATTATCTAAATTTTTTTGAAAACTATATAAATTTTTTTGTCATGAAACTTATTTCATGACTAAACAATATCTATAGTCCCTGCAAGGCAGGGAATAACATGATTACACCCATGCACCTAGATATTATTTAATTTGATTTCAGTTTTTCTTCTCTGAAATAATCAATTGTTTAACACCTTCCACCTCTTCTTCTGCCTATTCTGACACATCGCACCAACCAACATTGAGCACCCTCTCACACTTAGCTTCCAAAGCTTTGTCAACTGCGATAACACCTGTATTCTCTTCAGCTTCACACATCTATCTGTGGACAACCCCTCCAAAGATACCGATGTTTCCATACTTGGCAGCTCTTCGAACTCACAACACCCATCAACACACCGCAACCGAAGCTTTGTACAATGCGCTAACCCCTGTATCCTATTCAGCTTCACACATTCAGATGAATGAATTTCCTCCAAAGATACCAATGTTTCCATACTTTGGCAGCTCTTCTAACTCAAAGCATCCATCAAAATACAACCGAAGCTTTGTACAATGTGCCAACTCCTGTATCCTCTTCGGCTTCACATATTCAGATGAGCGAAACTCCTCCAAAGATACCAATGTTTCCATACTTGGCAGCTCTTCTAACTTAGAGCACCATCAACATACAATAACCGAAGATTTGTACAATGTGCCAAGTTGCCAACCCCTATATTCTTCTCAGTTTCACACATTCAAATGAGTGGAAGTCCTCCAAAGATACCAATGTTTCCATACTTGGCAGCTCTTCTAACTCAGAGCACCCATGAACATACAGCAGCCGAAGCTTTGTACATTGCGTCAACCTCTTTATCCTCTTTAGCTTCACATATCTAGTTGTCCCGAACTCCTCCAAAGATACCAATGCTTCCATACTTGGCAGCTTTTCTAACTCAAAGCACCCATCAACATACAACCACCAAAGATTTGTACAATGCGACAACCACTATATTCTCTTCAGCTTCACACATTCAGATTGTGTTACTGGGTTTGTCCACCCTGGGAAATGGATGCGTGAATACCCGGAATACCCGGATCTAGTACAGATATGGATTCAAATTTGCCTAAGTTCCACCCAAGATTCGCTTCAATTAAAACAACAATATTCATGCAATGTTTCGACTGCTTTGTCACTTTTGGAGCTCGTGGCTTCGAGCCCATGAATGATCTGATGGAATCCTTGGTGCATTATGAGGTTGACACTTATTGGTTTGGAAGAGAAGAGTCGGGCTTATTCGTTTGGAATTAGAAGCTTTAAGCATATTTAAAATAATAAATTGAGAATACGACATTTGGACTTGCCCAACTTTGTGTCAGAAGCTTTAAGAATATTTAAAATATTAAATTCATTTGTGTCACCAGCAAATACTAGCATCGTCGGGCTGAAACACACGACCATATATTAACTTGGATATAAATTGTGTATGCTGCTCAAAGTGGCCTCAAACCCATGACGGAAAGGATGATCTCTAGGATAGAGGATAAAACCCACTTTTATGAAGGAAGTAAAACCTAAAAAGTAAGGTGGTAGTGTTATTTAAATGATTTGTGTTATTGGTATAAAGTGACTTTACTTTATAATCAATATCAATTAACAATTTAACTTATATATAATAGGAATTGTATATAAATAATAATGGAAATAATTATATCATAAATAATTGGAATTGCAATATAAATAATAACTCTATAACTATGAATTGGATTAATTCTCTATAAACATTTTCATCAATTATTTATCTATTTTATAATATAATTAAAAACATATATATTTTTAATTTTTGAGGTTTTATTTTTAAAATTTTATAAAAATATTTTTATATCATAGGTACCTACCGTTTCTCTGTATCTAAATCTGGATCCTGGTAAATTAGCATTCAGATGTGCGGAAGTCCTCCAAAGATACTAGTGTTTCCATACTTGACAGCTCTTCTAACTCAGAGTACCAATTAACGTACAACAACCAAAGCTTTGCACAATGTGCCAACCCCTTTATCCTCTTCAACTTGAATTATTATTATTAGATTAATGAATTAAATTAATTATTATTTGTAAAGATTATTCATCAATTACTTATTTATTTTATAATATATTTTTAAATTTTTGATGTTTTATTTTTAAAATTTTATAAAAGTTTTTTTATATTATATGTACTTACTGTTTCTTTGTCGTATTCAGATCCTGGCTTTTAAACTTGACGGATCCGTATCTGAATCCGGATCCAAATAAAGGTAACTTAGCATTCATATGTGCGGAAGTCCTCCAAAGATACCGATGTTTCCATACTTGACAGCTCTTCTAACTCAGAGTACCGATTAAAGTACAACAATCAAAGATTTGTACAATGTGCCAACCCCTTTATACTCTTCAACTTGACACATCTAGCAGTCCCGAACTCCTCCAATGATACCAATCTTTCCATATTTGGCAACTCTTCTAACTTAGAGCACCCATCGACATACAAAAACCGAAGTTTTGTAGAATGCACCAACCCCTTTATCCTCTAAATCTTCACACATTCATTTGAGCGAAATTTCTCCATTGATACCAATGTTTACATACCTGTCATACTTGGTAGCTCTTCTTGTTAATTTTTTAGTGTAGCTGCGAGATCCATTCTCAGAGAGAATGGCACCCTAGTCAGTCAACTTGGGCTCCCGGTTATGTTAACCGGGCAGAATAAAGAGTAAGACCCAGAAGGTACCCTAGGGCCCCCAATTGTCTCCTGGGGTTCTTGGTCAGGGGACCAAGCAGGTTGATGCCATGGCAAAGTCCCTAACATGTGGCTAGGGCCCCTATTTGTCTCTAGGGTATTTTGGTCTGGGACCAGACAGTTTCTTGGTCATGAGGACCAAGCAGATCCTGCAGGTTGAGACAGAGACATCCTGGTCCTAGACCAGGCAGATTCTTGGTCAAGGACCAAGTAGGTCCTTCAGGTGGTTGATCAACATTCAGTCTAGGACTTAAAGCTTAGCTTGAGGCTGAGGACCATTCTTCGGGAGAATGGAGGACTTGGTCAAGGACCAGAGGGTTTATCAACATGACTCAGTTTGGGACCGAAGTTCAGCCTTGGGCTGAGAGGCATTCCTTGAGAATGGAGGTTCTTGGTCAGTTACCAAGATGATGATGTGTGATGTCCTCTTCTCCTAGGTCTTCGAGATGGTTGAGTTAGATGGTCTTCTCAAGGGATTGGCCACCCCTTGTGAAGCCACTAACATTTGACCTTAGGAGCAGTCCAGAGGACCACATGATCACATCATCCGTGTGGACCCTTCCTTATACAGTGATGATGAACTTTCAGGTTATATGGAACATTTGTACATTTGAGAGAGAGATGACTGGTTGTACCTTCCCCACCTTGGTTGATTTACTGTTGGTCCTTACACCGTGTTGTTTACCCTTATGGTTAGTGGGGTCTTCTACCCACTTTAAGTCGTTTCTTTACTTTTACCTTGTTGGTTATTGGTCTTGTGTACCTTGTCTTTGACATGTGGTAAATAGGGTCATTTACCCACCTTGAGTTATTTTTTTATTTATACCACCTTTGATGTTTTGGTCTTATGGGTACTATGGTTGTTTGTCCACTTTATGTGACTCTTTTATTTTTTATCTTTTGTTTTTTATTTTATATTTTTATATTTTTATATTTTATTTTATTTTTATTTTTTATATATATATTTATTTATTTGTTTATAGGTGGCCACTTCCTAATGTGATGGAACCCTAACTTAATTATTTTTATTTGATCATTCTAGAAGATATAAGATCCTATATATTGAGATCTTGGTTCCTCTTTTTTGATATGAATTAATTCCACTAACTCAGCTCTGCTTGAAGTGAAGGGTTTATGTTGCTCATCTGCGTTGTCTACTTGCTGGAGATTACTTTCCTCTCAGATCTGTTTTGGCTTGTTTGACTGCTGAAGGTTGACGTCTAGCTTTTTCTCTTCTAGGGCTTGATCAAACACTTCACTGCTGCCTTCTCTGTCTAAGCCGTGAGCCAGTTTTTCTAACCCGTGGTCTCTGTTAAAGTTTTAAGGAAGGCCTCAGCCTGTTATAGTCTATGCCGTGACCTGTTGAGGTCCGATCTGCCTTTTTGAAGTCAAATCTGCTATCCGATTTGTTGGGATCTGATCTGCTTATTTTTTGAAGCCCGATTTGCTTGGTGTAAGACCTGATCTACTGTGTGAGAGGTCCGATCTGTTTATTGAAGTGTCTGATCTGTTTTATTGTGTTCTTTGCATGACTCAGCAGTGAGCTCTAGAGTTCAGTCTAGCTCAGCTGTGAAGCCCTAGGGTCTGATTAACCCTGCTGTGTGCTCTCTTGAGAGACCGTTAGTCTCTTTGATCTTGATCTGATTGTTAGCTGTTCATTGGTGAGGGCTTTAGCTTGTATGGACAGCTTGAACTGAACTCTTAAGTTATTTGTTGATGCTGAGTCTTATATTTGCCCAGATCTATTTGTTAAGACTTACCTTGGTTCAGATTGTTTATTTGCTGCCAGATCTATTTGTTTGTGATTGTGACCAGATCTGATTGACTGAGAGTTACTTGTACTAAGATTTTTGTTGAGATCATTTTTTGTGAATTTATTGACCTCTGTTATGTTAAGACTGTAACTGTGCTTTTTGACTGTCATTGAATACCACTACAGTTGCCTTAAACCTTTCATCTCTCTCTCTCTGGTTTGTGCTTACCCTCTAAGTTAGGGTTAGCAGGTTCCTAGTGTTGACTGACTTCTGAGAGGCTCAGTCTTTTCTGAAAGTAACTTTTCTGAGTATTTTACAGGAAAGGTTTCACACCCAGGTAAGTATCTTCTTCTATCTCTTTTACTGCTAACAAGTTGATTATTTTATTATTAATTACATGTTACTGAAGATTACTTTAACACAGTGACAATTGGGTAGTGTTAAAGGTGTGAAGTTGAAAGATATGAAAATTACGTTAAACGTTTCTGCTGTACTATTTCATATTTAGTTTCAGTACTTGTTTATCTACCTTTTGCATTAAAATATATTGAATTGTTATTCTTTTGTATTAAACCCTAAATCTTGTTAGTTTTTATACCATGGATGTGTTCCCCCTAGTGATTTAGCCTAAGTCACTAAGAAAGGGGTGGTGGGACCCTCACATTAATTAAATTAATTAATGAGACCATAAAGTCACTTTTGTCCTAAGTCTAAAAGTGGGTGAGTAATAATTAATTTAAATGATTTAATTAAGTGACTTTTACTCACAACCAATCTCAGCCATTGATTAGATCTAATCTCAACCATTGGTTTAAAGATTCCTTTTAGGGATGGATAAAAGGGAGGGAGGCAGAATAACCTAATCATTATTATGATTTTGAATGAGGAAAGGAGAGAGCTCGAGAGTCTGAAGAAGAAGGAGCTAGGGCGCAGCTGCTAAACTTGTGACTTCACCAGGCACGAGTTTCCAGGCACAGGGTTCCAGGATTAGCTCAGATTTCAGGCATTCGTACTGGCAGCTTATTGTTCAGCAATCAGGACCGTGAGTTTACTTGTCTTATCAAGCACAAAGTCGTGGTGTCTCAGTACAGCAGTACCATCCACAGCACACAATTCGAGGATGGTTCAGGGGTCAGATTTCGTGGGTGTTGCATTCTGTAGAAGCTCAGACACGTTGATGTCTTATCCTGGCACATATCCCGAGTTCTGCTAGGAGTTATCAGTCTGCACTGTTTCATAAACAGTGACTGGTACAGTGGACTATACTGCAGTCTTCCCCTATCACGATTTTGAGGATTGGCAGATGCACAAGGTTGAGTAACAGCTACAGCAGTGAGATCAGGGTTATCTACTCTGAAATAAAGGAGGATACAATACCATAAATAGCACAGAAACCGAGAAGGATTTGCACTCATTTCCAGGCAGCAGTTGGGCTCTGAAATCGAGGCAGACTGGGGTGCTTTTAATGGAGATAAGTTGTACTTGTTTTTTGTACTGCTGTAGAATTACCTTGCTGATGGAATAATATATCTCTCTCTCACTCAACTGGTTTTCCCCGTGGGGGTTTTTTTCCAGGGCTCGATTTGGCCAAAAACTACTGTGTCAAATTTATGTGTGAATGTTGTGAATTAGTTTGCAGCCTGTTAATTTCTTTCAGCTGTGTGTTTATTGTTTATCTAAAGTGCATTAAGTAACCTACAGCCAATGCAAAACAGGGCTGTAGGTGAAAACCACCTTTAACTTGGCATTAAACCAGCAGGCAGTGAAAGGCAGAAAATCTACAAATCTATCGAAAAATTAACACTTCTGAGTTCTAACTCACAGCGCCCATCAACAGATGGCAACCGAAGCTTTTTACAATGCGCCAACCGCTGCATACTATTCAGCTTCACACATTCAGATGAGCGAAACTTCTCCAAAGATACCTATGTTTCCATACTTGGAAGCTCTTCTAACTCATAGCACCATCGACATATAGCAACCGAAGCTTTGTACAATGTACCAACCACTTTATCCTTTTCAGCTTCACACATCTAGCTGTCCCCAAGTCCTCCAAAGATACCAATGTTTCCATACTTGGCAGCTCTTCTTGCTCATAGCACTCATCAACATACAACAACCAAAGCTCTGTACAAAGCGCCAACGCCTTCTTGCTCAGAGCACTCATCAACATACATCAACCAAAGCTTTGTACAATGCGCCAACGCCTTTATCTTCTTCAGCTTCACACATTCATCCGAGTGAAACTCCTCCAAAGATATCAATGTTTCCATACCAGGCATATTTGGCATCTCTTCTAACTCATAAAACCCATGAACATATATAGCAACCGAAGCTTTGTACAATGCACCAACCCCTGTATCCTCTTCAGCTTCACACATTCAGATGAGCAAAACTCCTCCAAAGATACCAATGTTTCCATACTTGGCAGTTCTTCTAATTCAGAGCACCCATCAACATACAACAACCGATGCTTTATACAATGGGCCAACTCCTGTATCCTCTTCTGTTTCACACATTCAGATGAGTGAAACTCTTCCAAAGATACCAATGTTTCCATACTTGGCAGCTCTTCTAACTCAGAGCACCCATCAAATATACAGCAGCCGAAGCATTGTACAATGTGCCAACCCCCATATCCTCTTCAGCTTCACACATCAAATGAGCGAAACTCCTCCAAAAATGCCAATGTTTCCATACTTGGCAGCTCTTCTAACTCAGAGCACCCATGAACATACAACAACTGAATCTTTGTACAATGCGCCAACCCCTTTATCCTCTTCAGCTTCACACATTCAGATGAGTGAAAGTCCTCCAAAGATGCCAATGTTACCTTACTTGGCAGCTCTTCTAACTCAGAGCACCTATCAACATACAGCAACCGAAGCTTTGTATAATTCGCCAACCCCTGTATCCTTTTCAGCTTCACACATTCAGATGCCACCAACTCCTCCAAAGATACCAATGTTTCCATACTTGACAGCTCTTCTAACTAAGAACACCCATCAACATACAGCATCCGAAGCTTTGTATAATGCGCCAACCCCTTTATCCTCTTTAGCTCCGCACATCTAGCTTTCCCCAACTCCGCACATCTAGCTTTCCCCAACTCCTCCAAAGATACCAATGTTTCCATACTTGGCAACTCTTGTAACTCGTAGCAACCATCAACAAACAGCAACTGAAGCTTTGTACAATGCGCCCAACCTATGTATCCTCTTCAGCTTCACACAATCAGATGACCGAAAGCCCTCCAAAGATACCAATGTTTCCATACGCAGCTCTTCTAACTCAGAGCACTCATGAATATATAGCAACCGAAGCTTTGTACAAATTGTCCAACCCCTGTATCCTCTTCAGCTTCACACATTCAGATGAGCGAAAGTCCTCCAAAGATACCAATGTTTCCATACTTGGCAGCTCTTCTAACTCAGAGCACCCATCAACAGAGAACAACCGAAGCTTTGTACAATGCGCCAACCCCTGTATCCTCTTCAGATTCACACATTCAGATGCCCCCAGCTGCTCCAAAGATACCAATGTTTTCATACTTGGCAACTCTTCTAACTGACAGTACCCATCCGAAGCTTTGTACAATGCTCTAACCCATCAGCACAAAGCAACCGAAGCTTTGTACAATGCTCTAACCCATGTATCCTCTTCAGTTTCACACTTTCAGATGAGCAAAACTCCTCCAAATATACCAATGTTTCCATACTTGGAAGCTCTTCTAACTCAGAGCACCCATCAACATGCAGCAACCAAAGTTTTGTACAATGCCCCAACCCCTTTAACCTCTTTAGCATCACACAGTCCATTGTCAGCAACTCTTGCAATAATGCTGGCAGCTGGAAAGGTGCTTGCAAATATTAAAATTTAAGACTTCAACCAAAGAAGAGATATTTATATATGACACATTGTAGTGCAATATTAACATCGACTAAACCTACCAAGATAACACAACAAAGTTTTAATTACCTGCGATTTGCTTTCCCCTTCCCATAAAGTGATTAATTCACTACTTGAAACGCGTTTAAACCTTAAATTCTTCACTGGAATCCAGGAAGGCGGGGAAGCGTATGAACACCTTATCCAATGGAGCCATAAGATATTTGGATTTGGTAACTCCGTCCTGAAAATGCATTCCACTACAACACCTTCATCATCAAGAATTTGCAACGACCCGTACCAATACCCCGCAATACGCGTTCCATTTTGTGATCACTATAATCACTAAGATCCATTCTAATTCCCCGCACAGCTATTACCTGACCATTCTTTAAAAACGATCTTTATTACTGGCTTACTCTTGAAAAAATGATCAAAGAATTGATCCCAAACATTTATTTAATAATCTTTAAAACAACAATTAATTAAAGAAATGATTCTAAACATTTATTTAATAATCCTGAAAAAATGTTTAATTAAGGAAATGATCGCAAACATTTATTAAATAATCTTGGAAAAAATAATTAATTAAAAGAATCAATCTCAAACATTCATTTAGTAATCTTGGAAAAAATGATAAATTAAATAATTGATCCCAAACTATTTATTGCAGACACTTACTCATGATTTCTGTGACAAATCATCAATTGCATTCTTCGTCCAATATGCCAAAGACGAAACAGTGACGATTTCTCAGCGATATTTTCTCCAGATTTCTTAGGTGCTAATGCATATATATCACATTCCAATCATCCACTTCGATAAGATATTTGTCCTGTAGATTTTGAAACCCCGCCTTCCTTTCCACCCTGATGTGTTCCACATGCTTATGGCTGTATCCCTGTTTAGTCCTCCTTTGAAAAAACATGCAATGTCCAGGAAGATCTGTTGTTCCTCTGTATTGAGGACGTCATAACTAATTTAAGGCATTCCTTTACCTTAGTGGGAAGACTCCTGAATTTGTTGTCCTACTCAGATATATCTCTTGTATAAAGATGTTTCCCCTAATACTTTTAGGGACAAGGGCAATCCATTAGAACATTCTAAGAATTTATCTGCCACATATTCATATATCATAGGATCAGAAGAGCTCCTAGGAGTGTTTTTTGTTAAGTCCAGTCAGCTTATAAATTGTTGATTCTTCAACCCTTGAGTGTATGAGAACACACTTATCTCTAGATGTAATCAATATTTAGCTCCTTGAACATAGTTCATGAGGTTGAACAGGCAAAAGTGCTTTCACCTGATGCACATGGTCTACATCATCTAAGACAACAAGGGCGTTCAAAGATTTCAGCATTATTGGCATGCTTTCCCATCCCAATCAAGCTCTTAAGAAGTTGACTCTGCAATGAAATTAAAGATTTTTTCGCTGCATTTTTTTTTACTTCAAATAAAAAGCAGGATTTAAAATAATCCCATTTCTTCCTATAGAAGAATAGTTTTGCCAACGTTGTCTTTTTAATGCCACCTAACCACACGATCCCCCAAGATCTGAGGTTTCCCGCTCTGCAGTTGCTGCAACATGACTGCATCCTCAAAATCTTTCAGCTTGTGATCCAAACCTGTTGGGACGGTCAGCGGTTTAGGAGGATGCAACCTTTGCCAATTGGAAAACAAAAATTGCAAAACAGGAGATGTGTTAGTATTTGACAAGCGCAGAGAATTTATAGAGAAGATAGGTGTGCATATTAAACCCTGCACCTTCACCTATAGTTTATGCAGGTTTATCTTAATCCCACATCGACTATTAAATTCAATGTGTTTTAAGGAGCCAGGGTGACCATCAACCACATGAAATCTATATTTTTGCTTGTAGAGTGAATGCACATTCTGATAAGAAAGCACAAATGCTTTACATGGTGCATGTGCTCGTCACATAGTATGGACTATAATTTGACACGTATTCATTAAAAAAGATAAGACGCACTAAATGGTGAACTCACATAATTCGGATTTTACATGTGCCTGTACACCTCAATCTTTGTGGCATGCCATAATCTCTTATCAAAACGAAATATAATGCAAGTAGGTACGGAATTTGACATTTCTTCTTTATATGAATTGAAAAATCAGAATAATGTTAGTAGGTGTGAATTGAAAAATCAAAATAATGTTAGTAGGTGTGGTTAAGTTATATATGTAAATGTTTAATTGTGAATGGTTTTTTATGATATTAAATATTTTTGCTTGTAGAGTAAATGCACATTCTGATAAGTAAGGACAAATGCTTTACATGGTGCATGCGCTGGCCACATAGGATGGACTATAATTGAACATGTATCCATTTTAAAGATTAGATGCTCTAATTGTTAAAGATAATGCAGCTGCGAGAGCCATTCTTTGGGAGGATGGCACCCTAGTCAGTTAACTAGGGTTCCTGGTTAGTTAACCAGGGAGTGCAAGTCCTTAGCAGGTATCTAGGGCCCCAACAGTCTACTGGGGTTCTTGGTCTGGGACCAAGCAGGTTGGAGCCATGGCAAAGTATGTAGCATGTGGTTAGGGCCCCTATATGTGTCTAGGGCATTCTGGTTAGGGACCAAACAATTTCTTGGTCATGAGGACCAAGCAGATCCTGCAGACTGAGACAGAGACATTCTGGTCTCGGACGAGGTAGATTCTTGGTCTGGAACCAAGTAGGTCTTGCAGGTGGACCTGGTCAGTTAACCAGATGGATCTTGGTCAGTTAACCAAGATGATGATGTGTGATGCCCTCCTCTTCTAGGTCTTCTATATGCTTGAGCTAGGTTGTCTCCTCGAGGGACTGGCCACCCCTTGATGGAGTCATTGGCATTTAACCCTGGGAAGAGTCTGGAGGACTAGAGGATCACATCCATCCAGTTTGGACCTCCCTTATATGGTGATGATGAACTTTCAGTTATTGTTTGGAACACTTGTGGACCACATACCTTGAGAGAGAGAAACAAAAGGGTTGTGTTCCCACCTTACCCTTTTGTCTTGTGGTTAGAAGGATTGTTTTCCCACCTTGTTGTTTTGTGAAGGGTTGTCTTCCCACCTTACCCTTTTGTCTTGTGGTTAGAAGGATTGTCCTTTGGCTTAGCTTTATGGTGACCCCTTTTTTGTTAGAGCGCCCCCCCTTGAGTGTGGTAACTTACTCTTTGTCTTAGTACCCACTCCTAATCTTAACATTAATTTATATCTTATATTTGGTAACCCTCCCTTAATTGTGTGACGTTTTGACCCTTGTAGTGTAACCCTAAAGTCAATGAAGACTTAGAAGGTAAAACCTTCTAGAAGTCCTTAAAGGGTTATAATTACAACTCCAAGCATTCATTATGTATGCATCTTGTGAAGGAGATCTGAGATCTGATTTGTTTTAATGACTGTTCAAGGGTGATGTCAAGGGTTTCTAGCTGCTATCTGCTTGGTTGAGGGTTCCACTGCTTTTAGAAAGAATGCCACTTCTATTGTGAAGCCTATTAGGGCTGCCACTGCTTGACTGAACCTTGTTTAGAGGTGCCGCCACTGCTTGAGAGGGTGCCGCTGCTGCCAGGAAGGTTCCGCTACCTATTAGGAGAGGGTCACTGCCTGTTAGGGTCAACTTGGGGCTGCCGCTACCTTGTTTAGGTCTGCCGCTACCTGTTGTGAGGGGTTCGCTGCCAGGTTGAGGGAGCCGTTACCTTGTTGAGGCTTGCTAAAAGGCTGTCGCTGTCTGTTTGCTGCCTGTTAGGGCTGCCGTCCTCCTTGTTGTGACTGTCGCTGCCTGTTTGGACTGTGCAGAGGGTGCCACCGCTTGTGTGGAGGCTGCCGCTTGCTGTTGTGAACTATCTTTGGCTGCCGTTTGCTGTTGGTCACTGTTTTGAGTCTGCCATTGTGACTGAGGTCTGCTGTGAGGGCTTTGAGAGCTGTCATACTCTCCTGTGAGGGTTTTGAAGCTACCATCCACTGTTTAACCTGCGGTACCTTCTACTGTAAAAGTCTAACCCTGTCCTACAGCACTTTATCTCTCTCTGTCTCTGTCTCTCTCTCTCTCTCTTAGGTATGTGAATACCCTCAGGTAAAGGTCAGTTACTTGTTCCATTCTAGTGACTTGTCTCTGAGAGACAAGATCTGATCTGAAAGTAAATTCTGAGTATAAGGAATGTCCAATTCATCAAGTAAGTTATTAGACCTGTTTTGTTAGATCTCGTACTGCTGCTATCTTACAGTCTATTGAATTTTTTGTTAATTAGTTAATTTTTTATTGTTGCTACTGTGCTACATTGGTTTATTTCAGTAGTATTAAATTATGTTTTTGCAGTTGTTAAATTCTTGTTTCAAACCCTAACTTTAACACAGTGATGCTTAGTGAGTCTTAAAGTTGAAAGAGATGAAAATTTAACATGAATTAAATTTGTTTTAAAACCCCAAAAATTCAACACTAATTGGTGAACTCATATAATTTGGGCCTGTCCACCTCCATCTTTGTGGCAGGCATAAAAACCAAATATAATACAAGTAGGTACAAAATGAAAAACCATACAAGTAGGTATGAAATGAAAAACCAAAATAATGTAGTAGAAAAGGAATTTATATTTCTTTTTCTTTTCATTTTAAGTTTTATGTAAATGTTCAAGTTTTTTGAAGTCATTAAATTTTTATTTTTTTCATCTTAATGTTAATCATATATATATATATAATGATCAAGTTGTTAGTTGGCATAGTTGTCATTCATATATATATATAAATATTTATAATGATCAAGTTGTTGGTTGGCATAGTTGTGGTTTGTATCATTATTAGTCCTTGCCAAAGGCCAGAGTATCTATTTTATTTGATTGGATTTGGCTTTGTATTAATCTGTCTTTGACTGTAACTATTGTATTCCATTGGTTCTGACTTTTTATTAGTCCATCTTTCACTTTGCATATTTCTTCATATGTCCTAAACTTTTTAACATAGCTTGTAAATTTATCCATTAATTATTCCATTACATATTATTTACCTGCAATAGTATTGGATGGTACTTTGAATTGTTATTGCGGGTGCTTATTTGTGAGTTTCAAGGTTCAGCTCACCTTTCGCTGACACAGAATGGAAAGTTGTTTCATCTCCTCTTCTTTACCTCCTTACCACTGCCACAGCTCGAGCCTCTTCTAACTCTATACAAACTGGTTTGTCGTTGTTATGTTGGAGATGTATTTCTTTCTAAGCTTTGACTATATTGTCTATCTGTTCATCGCCTTGGATTCTCATTGTCTGAGGACCACATCAGTTCTGCTATCTAACTATGCCTTCACCTCCATGGAGCTCACTATTACTTGAAAACCTAATCACATACTGTGTTTGCAAAATTTATGCTAGGCTTTAGGCATTGTTTTGGGGTCTTGGTTCAAGGTTCAAAACATAGTACGAAACAGAGTTGGCTCATTCAACATGTACAATATTCGTTGCAGACCTCTATCAAGTGCCAAAGGGCATTTGGTTTGCTATTGGAATTCGTTATTTGGCCATTGCTTGTAAAAACCCTACGAATCCTTGACTTGCATTTCAGGACTTCTGTATTTATTGTGTGCATTTTAGGACAAAGACTATCATTTTCATTGTTGAGAGGATTTCAAGGTTTTTGCGTCATGTCTTACTTGATTGTGCAGTACAATTGTGGCAACGGAGAGCAACAGTGGGGAAACTCTCCAGTTGTTCCTTAAGTTTGGCTTGGACGAGTGGACTGCTCTAAATGCTATAGTCAATGGCAAGGTCTCCTCCAATTTGACGGATGTTATTCGTGAGGTTCATACATCAATTGGCCTTATGGAATTTGTTCTATCATAAAAAACGAGTTTGAAATACGACCCTAACACGATCATAAGATAGCATAAACAAAGCATAGATAAACAAGGTTGACAAATGTATTCACTATGAAAACACTGGACTGTTTTTCTTGCCATAAGACTTGAAAGCTAAGGCCATAACCTAGACTATGTTGTCCTTACGAAATTGATTATTGCTGTGTTTCCATACATGTATAACTTTGGAAATTAAACAACGACCTAATAAATATCAATAACTGTACATAGAAAGCATTATCAACGAATTGGTTGCTAAAAGATATCTCTCCGTAAATAACCAAGTCGCTCTGATTGATGTAGTCATTTAGAAGTATGTGCATCTTCGATGTACATGCAATGGCACACGCAGGTGCATCTTAGATGGACAGGTCAGAGCACATATAAGATTAATGGTTATATCAGTTAATTTGCATTTTAACTGCACATTTGAATTGCAGGTAGGATGCTAACGTTAATGGGCAATCCCCTTTTACCTAATTACATCGCATTTGTACTCATGTCAAGGCTATTCTTATTTCCTATAAACTATATTGATACCTGTAAAGAGTCATTGAATTAGTGGATTGGAAATAAAAGGGATTCCAAAATGCACACTAAAACAATAACTATAAAGACATACAATTAGTGAACATAGAGGCGACTTGAAAATGTCTAGTTAAAAGCAATGGTTAATGACAGATGGCCAATCACCTCATCAAAAAATTCATCGGATCTAGGCATGCCCTTGCTTGTTGGTAGAACATAATTTGCTGCGAAAAAAGTTATAGTTCAATGATAAAGAACCTATAACTTGTCTAAAAAATTGGAAACTAAAAGAGCTTCTGTCAAGCAATTAAACACTACAATTTCTCTAAAATCAAAACCTGGATAAATAAACAAGTCTACGACTCTACACCTAGTAAAAAAAGATTGTACAATGCCTACCATTTCATTTGGTGCATCCGTCGGGACTTCCTTTCCCATTTCCTTAAAACGCTTAGTCGATCTTACTTTGATCTCTTGTGGAAGAGGGAAGATAACAAGTGCAATTTGAAATAGGCGACTTTAAATTAATAGGTACAATTATGTTATGACATAAAAAACATAAAAAACGTTGTTTAAGCTATTATAATAGCTTATAACAATCAAGCTATGCCAAACAATTTAGTTTTGGTCAGCTTTTTCACGTTTTGATAGTCCACAAAGGCTCTTAGTTTGTGTTTACGGGCACTTTTATAAACATTGGTTTGATCTAGGATGTAATTACTAGTTGTTTTAGTCGCTCTATCTAATAGTGTGTTACATATTCTAGTAGCTTGATCCATAAAACGATCAAACATTCCCCATAATTGTGTTTTCGCAGCAACCCTGGAACTTGAAACATTTGCCATGTTAAATGAGTATTTATTGCCTATAAAAGTATAAATGAAGCTACCAATAACTGTTGTAGTATTATTATTTGAGACTCCAGAGATTTAATTACCCATTGAGTTCTTACAATTTACAACTGTTAAACAATATATCATTAAATATATATGAAAAAGATAAGCAGAGACATGAAGACGAACAGGGCAGAAAAGGCTATATATTAATGAGCTGTTAAGCTATCTAGCATATACACAAGATGTACATATATATTACAAAATCACCATAACTGTCATGTAACCGCATAACAGTTAGGTTAAGCTAACTAATAATGATTAATCTTTAACATCCCCCCTTAATCATAAGTTAGTTAGCGTCTGAAAAACTGCCTCTGCTTGACTATCAACTGTGTCAAGCCAAACCTCTAGCAAAAGATGAAGGCTTCTACTAAGTTGTATGGTTTCAAGTTGACCATAAACTAATGGTTTTAAGTTGACCATTAAACTAACATGGCTCTCACTCTGGCTCTGGCTACTGCTCTGACTTTGGCTAGGAGGCGGCTAGGAGGCTCTGGCTCAAGGCTCTGGCTACTGGCACAAGTTCTAGCTCTGGCTCAGGTTCTGGCTTCCTTCTCGATTGATAGGGCTTCGACACTGAACTATCAATCAATCTGCAATCCATCAAACTTTGAAACTTGAAGTCTGACAATCATCATTGTGTTCCCCCGTCAGCTGAAAGATTAGAAGTTCTCTTAAAATGTAAACAAGCAGAATTTCATGTTTTCTGCTTAATTGGTGGTTTTAGGATTACCACTAACCATGTCAATCAATGAGGTGGTTTTAGGATTACCACTAACCATGTCAATCAATTTGTATGTTCAGGAACAATCCTCAATACTTGTTTCCTATTTGATGATCTGTTCACAGGCTTTAAAACAAACTTGGAACATGACTTTGACGTTGATATCCCCCCTGTCAGTGACAAGTTATCAACTTATCAACTGCAAAAACTTCATTTGACCACTGAAATCTCTAAACATAAATAGGTTTAGAGTAGTTGGTCCTTCATTCACAATCTTCTGAAAATTCTGAACATAAACAGGTTCAGAATGTGTACTTTTCTTTTGTTGCACGTCTTCTTTCACGTCAGGCTCACCATTTTACAATAACTCAGAAGGTGTTGGGTTCAACCAATAATGCACCCAATTACAATCATGCTTCAATTCAACAGTATTTGATCCTTACAAACACAATAGTAAGTACCAGAAAGCTTGCAAAAACACAGAATGCAACTCATAAAAATCTGAACATGCACAAGTTCAGAAAAGAAGTGTTGAATTGTTCTTTTAAATCCAGATGCTGGAAACTCTGTTCTGATTTCTCTGGCAATGCATGCAATTTTCAATTTGGCGGCAATATCTTGAAAAAGATGTATCTCATCTTCCTCTGCGGCTCAACTGGTGTGTCTTCTACATCAACTTGGAATAATACGTGGGCTAGGGCACATACTTCCCACGAATTTCCTCACACAGAGCATCAACTTGGAATAATATGTGGGCTAGGTCACATACTTCCACGAATTTCCTCACACAGAGATAGTCTCGACCTTCACAAAAACTCAATTTCAATATAATATCAAACTTTTTAATAACCATACAAATCCTTTCTCCTCATTTGTAATAATAATCAAATCCTAAATACATAGGATTTCTGTCTTGTTTATACATAGATAGCGTACTCTGGTCTGGCCCTTTTCTTAAAGACTAATCATACTTGCTCTCTGTCTTCAAGTTGCAGCTCCTTCCTCTCTTCACGCACAGATCTGAGACTTCAACAGACCACAAATTTCTCACATGACAGCTGATATGGTTGTAGCGATCCGTAATAGGCATTCTTCCCAGCAGTGACATCCTTTCAGACTGAACAACAGCTTCTCTACTTTGTGCGTGGGGCAGGGATCTTCATCCTTCTCAGCCTCTTCACCGGCATCTTTCAAAACCGACGAGCATGAACTACTTGAAAACGCTCTTCAAAATGCTTTCAACAGTAATTATGTTTCAGTGAACACTGGAACCTTCGCCTCCGGCAGAATGCTTCTCCTCAGGTTCTCTCTCCTTCAAATAATGCATGTGGGTTTCCACCAACGCAAACTGCAAACTGTAGGTGCACCTTTCGGGAAACCTCCATGCATATATATATATATAAACGTCAGAGTTCTGTCTACAGCAGGCCTTTCTAGTTTTGCGTGACAGATTCCGTTATTCAATGCAGATTGGTCCAGGAGCATTATGCGATCTCTTTTAGGTTTTTCTTCACACAAAATCGTTTTCTTTACACAGGAGGCAGTTATAGAAAATAATGGCTCTATATAACACATGAGCAATTCAATTTAATAACTGCTAAAATGATTGGGCTCTAACATTTTCACCTTTACCGACAGTAGGCTCAGCTATGGCACAAAAACGAATTTCTTTCTTCACAGCAGCGGTGACTTCTTTCCAGACCGCGAATCCACCTCCTGCGACTGTTTTTCTCCAATGGATATGCAGATCCTTTTCTGCTCCTCTGATAGCGGGCTTTGTCCTTTCGTGTCCAGGCCTTTAGATCCCCCGCTCTGATACCACTGTTGAACAATATATCATTAAATATATATGAAAAAGGTAAGCAGAGACATAATATATTAATGAGCTGTTAAGCTATCTAGCATATGCACAAGATGTACATATATATTACAAAATCACCATAACTGTCATGTAACCGCATAACAGTTAGGTTAAGCTAACTAATAATGATTAATCTTTAACAACAACATAACATAGAAACTACAAATAAACATGTACCTTCATTTGATCAAGTGCTAAATTTGCCCCAAGGACCATATATCGCTTATCTAGATGGTCCTTTGCCCACTGCTGGTAGCCCTACCAGCAGTATAACTTCACATTCTTTCTTACTACTAAATTCAGGGCCAATTATCCCATTCCCATCACTCCAAGGCTTGTAACCTTTTGGTGGAACAAGACCATCCTCAATGCTGAATTGCATCTGCACCAGAAACTCAGACGCTCTCGATCATGAACTAAACCTTATACTTCTGGCTTGCATGCAGCTTGTGCATGGCTTAAATGTGGCTGTGTTGGTTCCCTTCAGGACTGTCGGATGTTGGATCACATTGCATTATTTAAACGTGGTTGTGATTTCCTTGGGATGTTGGGTACATGGCCTCGATGTGGCATTTTTTTTCTTTATTTTTGTTTTTGTTTTATTGTGGGTATTAGTCCTAGACAATACGGCTTGACATTGTTCAAACAAATGGCACGAGAGAGATTAGTTGTCTTAGTTGAGCTTAACAAGTTTTGTCCATCTGTTCGTTGACGCCTTGGTTCACGGGTGAACCGCTCCGTTTCTCTCACCGCCCTTTGGGTGCAAGTATGCCTGCCTTCCTTTCTTTCAACGTGCTTTCTTCTTTGAATGCGAACAAAGAGTGCTTGGCTTCCTTTCATGGAACACCATCTCAGCCGATCGATGAAAGAGAATGTTGAGTTGTTATTGAATTAAAACCTACAGGGGCGAAATAGTTGTGCAATTTAGTATTTTCACTATGATCTTTAAAGTATATTTACAATTCCGACAGCTATCTAATTAATTCGGTAGAACAATACCAAATACAGAAAATGTTTTTGGTGTGATACCATCATTATCGATTATTACTATTACTACAATGAACATGATTTTGATTAATAGTATTGAAATTAATTGTGATTTTAAGGTGGCCCATGCTTAATAATTCTATGCATAATAGGTATTGGTATTTTCACTGTGCTTTTGAAAGTTTGTTTACAATTCCACTCACGGGTGTTCAATTTATTAACTCGGTAGAACAATACCATGTGCATAAAATGTTTTAAGTGTGGTACTTTAATTATGGGTTATTACTACAGTGACACTGACATCCAATAATAACATAATCAATACTAGGATTTTGTTCCTCTGCTTCACTGCTTCCTTCTTTGTATCCTCTAGTTCTCATATAAGGCTCCGGCTTTTGTAGGCAATTCTAAATTTTGGTTAAGACCCCGTTAGATATCACTATTTAAGGTAAGGGCTATACTGGCCTGTTATAACGTTTACCTGCAGAGTATATCAAATCCAGACGTCTAGCTCTTATCCTAGCTCTCTTTAACTAGGTAATTCACCACGGTATGTTAAAGATGAAAGCCTTCTCTGAACCACATATCTATATTCCAGTCTTACCACTTAGAAGAATAAGCCCTACCTACAAACAAGAAGTGAAAGGCTCGTCTTGCACCGGCATATCAACCCATGCACTACCTCCAAAAAAATTAACGCACCGCAATTAATTAGAATGCGCATGGGCCGACCTTCAAACAAAGTATCCGTGTGTTAGACAGTATAGCCGTGCGTGCGGGTTAGCTTCTGTTAAAATTACGGTACCATCCAAATTAGTCAGGAGGAGAGAGGAAAGAAAGGTCTCTCCACTTGCTCCGTTGTTCATAAATAGATCTTTTTGGTGAGACATTAGCAATATTTGTCCTTCCACGTCCGCTTTTCACCCACCACGTTCAAACAAGAATGAGCGAATTCTCTTAAACTGAAAATGGCCAAGTTCAAAAGGGTGGGAATTAATAGTTGTGGGTGGTCTCCCCATGGTGCACACCACTATGAAACCTACTAACCAACAAAAGGCCCTTCCACATGTTGTGGTTCAACAACCGCACTCGCTGTTCTTTTAGATCTTTGCCTCGTATTTTCGATATGAAAACCATTCTGTCGAATCGTCCATGAAAGAGAATGTTGAGTGTTCGATGAATTAAAACCTACAGGGACGAAATAGTTGTAACTTTACTTGACTTAGTGTATTCAGGTTTTCACTGTGATCTTTAAAGTTTGTTTACAATTCCACTGACATGTATCTAATTAACTCGGTAGAACAATACAAAGTACAAAAAATGTTTTTTGTGTGATACTGTCATTAACTGTTATTACTACAGTGAACATAATTTTGATTAATAGTATTGAAATTAATTGTGATTTCAAGGTGTTCTATTAATAATTCTATGGATATTAAGTATTCGTATTTTCATTGTGCTTTTGAAAGTTTGTTTACAATACCACTCACAGGTATCTAATTAACTTGGTAGAACAATACCAAGTGCAGAAAATGTTTTTAGTGTGATACTGTAATTGAGTTATTAGTACAATGACATATCCAATAGTAACATATAATTGATAGATTTTGCTGTAGAGGCCAAGATCTAGAATCTACATAAAAAACAAAACTTGCAAAGGCATATAATTAAGAGCAGAGAATGAAAAATGAATAAAATGAATTCTATTACACAATGAGTGAATAAATAATTACAAGATATAAAACTCTACATGCATCATAGTTGAGCATCTAAAGATATGTTGATGTGCTAAGAGCAGAGAATGAAAAATGAATAGAATGAATTCTATTACACAATGAGTGAATAAATAATTACAAGAGATAAAACTCTAAAGATATGTTGATGTGCACACACCGAACTGACATCTAGTCTTGGTGAAGTTAACTAAAACTTATGGATGCACAAGTGGAACACCCTCTTAGATTTGGAAGTGCGCTTGTAGTTCATGGTGCATGTTATATATCCAATACCCCCCTGAAGCACAACTATGGAGAACATAATGAACGGGTCTCGACAATAAGCTTGATGAGGTACCCATGTACAATGCATAAAAAAGGAAAGAGGGAAAACCAATTGGGAACAAAACCCCCCTGAACACTACCAGGGTGTAGACGATGAATGGATTCCGATAACCAAGACAACCAAGGCCGTGTTAGGTACCCATTTTACAATGCATCTAAGAATGAACACTGAAAAATAGAGAAAGATGAAAACCTCATGGGAACAACTCCCCTTCAAAGGACAATGTATCAAAGAAGAAGAAAGAAAGGCAGTTACTAAGCAACTGTGAGATCCACCATTGGTAGACAATTTCCAAGAAATCAGAAAAGATAATAGTCACTGGAAAGGCAACTACTAAGCAAAGATAATAAGTCAGTGGAAAGGCAGCTACTATAAGATCCACCATGTGGTAGACAATTTCCAAGGAACCAGAAAAGAGGATGAGTCAGTGAAGACTGATCTGAAAATGACAGATCATAATCTGCTCCAATGAATGTGCTTATGCTGAAATGTTGTAGTTGATACCCATCAACAATTTTCAGATCTCTCTAAACAACTAAGGCCCAACTTACACCAAGATGGTCAGGGTAGTCAGAGTGCTCCAACTTGTAGAAGCAAACACCATAATAGTCCTCAAAACAGTGGCGCAGATGTTGCCATGACCAATCATCAAGCCAACCACATAAAATCGTCGGAGTTGGTACCTTACCAAGATGTTGTCAAGGATATCGATATGTGGATGATGTAGATCCTGAAGCTGATGTTGGAGAGTCTGATGCTACCAAGAGCTCTAATGTAGGTGCAGAAGAGTCTGATGCTACCAAGAGCTCTAATGTAGGTGCTGAAGAGTCTGATGCTGGCTGCTTTGATAATTTTGAAGCTGGTGCTGATGCTAGTTGTGTTAGCTCCAAAGATATATCAAAAATAGGTGTACGAGATGGCTCCTGCAACTCCTCAGTAGAAGAGTCATCTGATGTGATGATCTCAAGTGCTGGAATGAACTGAGCAGAAGAGGAATCAAGACAGCTTGATAATGTTTGATGAAGCCCATCAAAACCTAATCCCGTTCTCGCTGCTCTGATCACAGGTTGAATAGGGTTTGAAATCCCTTGTCCATTCCTACCCAAGGCCACCACCAATGTAGCACATCTTCAAAAGTAGTTTGGATCCAATTCCACAAGTATGCATCTCAAAAGATGCACCTCCTCAGTAGAAGAGTCATCTGATGTGATGATCTCAATGTAGCACATCTTCAAAAGTAGTTTGGATCCAATTCCACAAGTATGCAACTCGAAAGATTCACCTCCTCAGCAGAAGAGTCATCTGATGTGATGATCTCAAGTGCTGGAATAAACTGAATTTGAGCAGAAGAGGAATCAAGACAGCTTGATAATGTTGATGAAGCCCCATCAAATACAAAAGTAGTTCGGATCCAATTCCACAAGTATGCAACTCAAAAGATGCAACACCTCAGTAGAAGAGTCATCTGATGTGATGATCTCAAGTGCTGGAATAAACTGAATTTGAGCAGAAGAGGAATCAAGACAGCTTGATAATGTTGATGAAGCCCCATCAAAACCTAATCTGGTTCTCGCTGTCTGATCACAGGTTGAATAGGGTTTGGAATCCCTTGTCCATTCTTACCAAGGTCACCACCAATGTAGCACATCTTCAAAAGTAGATGTTGTTTGGATCCAATTCCACAAGTATGCAACTCAAAAGAACCAGTTTGCTGGAAGCTCCTGAGTAGCGATATTTGCATGTGGGATTTGACATGCGTCTGATGTTGTTGGAAGTGTACCGTCTTTCTATCAGTATCTACAGAGAAAGATGAGTCTGTAGGAATTGAGGTACAATCTGCAGTAGAACACGATTTAGCACTATCATAAAAGATCAGCAACTGAGGTACAATCTGCAGTAGAACACGATTTAGCACTATCATAAAAAGATCACTAGGCTTAATTGTTGTTTAATTATAATTTGAATATAAGTTGTTTTATATGTTTTTATTTTATATTTAAAATTTTTGATTCAACAAGTGTCGGGGTTGAATACCATTTTTTAATGAATATGTTTACGTCTATCTAGATGATTATAAGTTCTCTGTTGTAGACTTTTCCTTTTCTAAATTAGAGAGTGAATTCTTCATTTTTGGCATTAGTTTTTAGGTTATGCTTGATTATGCATAAAATGTTGGTACTTTACATGTCAGATTATAATGAAAATCTGAACACATAAAATAAAGTAAAGTACAAAATGGAGAATGGTCCAGAATGTGCATTCCGCAATGAGGGATTTTGTGTGCCAAAGTGTGCATTGATATTTGGACAATTATTTGGCTAAAGTTTCATTAACATGACTCTTCTAGTGATGGATTCTAGCAATAAATGTCATTTAATTAAGTAAACTTAGGTTGAATCATCTCTAGGGTGTACCACATGCTAGCTTAGTTAGGGAAAATGTCCTTTCAACCTAAGCATTATTTCGTAGCATGCAGGCATTGACGATTCAACATTTACAGATTCGAATACAATGCTAGTACCATCATCTCTGTTGTTTAAGCAATCTTTCATAGCTTCACAGCAGTCGAATTGTGCATATATATTCTTGTGTGCATGCCTTTAATTCAAGGCTTGTCACTAGAGAGCTACTATCAGTATCTATTATTGGTGACATGTGTTGACAATCATTTACATGCATATAGTACAAGATCCAGATCGAATAGAAATATTGCTTAGCATTATTGTTTAATTTTTTGCTTTATGTGCATATAGCCCTTATTCTATTTCATTTATATTTGCATCCACAACTTGTCTTATAGTTGTTTTGACTTCAAACAGTTTCATGTCTCTTCTTGTTTTAACTTCAAGCAGTTTCAAGGCTTATTTGATTACTAATCGCTATTTTAACTCCTTAGCAAATTATTACGCAATATAAGTTTACAGCAGGACACCGCATTCTTAGCAAATTATTAAGCAATATAAGTTTACAGCAGGACACCGCAACCACTGTAACACTTGTTTATATTCAAATTACATCATTTGATTTTACCAAAATCACAAATTACATCATTTGATTAACCAAATCACAAATATTGTTGGCCTTGAGATTTTACACACAAAATTATCTCCATTGTAGTGTAAATGTTTTGGTCAAATTTAAATTTAAGATATTGCTAACTATAACATTATAACATTTCAACAAAGTACTAATTAGCTATAAGAGCAAAGACCCCTTCCGATAAGATGCAAAATGAGAAATTGTAATAACAACAAAAGACCCCTTCCTATAAGAGATGCGAAATGAGAAAGTTGTAATAACAACAAAAGACCCCTTCCTATAAGAAGCGAATTGAGAAATGAGAAGTTGTAATAACAACAAAAGACCCCTTTCTATAAGATGCGAATTGAGAAATGAGAAGTTGTAATAACAACAAAAGACCCCTTCCTATAAGATACGAAATGAGAAGTTGTAATAACAACAAAATGAGAAATTGTAATAACAACAAAAGACCCCTTTCTATAAGATGCGAATTGAGAAATGAGAAGTTGTAATAACAATAAAAGACCCCTTCCTAAAAGATTCCGATAAGATGCAAAATGAGAAATTGTAATAACAACAAAAGACCCCTTTCTATAAGATGCGAATTGAGAAATGAGAAGTTGTAATAACAACAAAAGACCCCTTCCTATAAGATACAAAATGAGAAGTTGTAATAACAACAAAAGACCCCTTCCTATACGATGCGAAATGAGAAATTATAACTAACAACAATCAACAATGATTGGATTTCTTTGTCAATAGTATTACTTCCTACAAGATGCAAAATGAGAAATTGTAACTAACAACAATCAATCCTATAAGATGCAAAATGAGAAATTGTAACTAACAACAATCAATCCTATAAGATGCAAAATGAGAAATTGTAACTAACAACAATCAACAATGATTGGATTTCTTTGTCAATAGTATTACTTTCTATGAGATGCAAAATGAGAAATTGTAGCTAACAACAATCAACAATGATTGGATTTCTTACTTCCTATAAAATGCAAAATGAGAGATTGTAACTAACAACAATGATTGGATTTCTTTGTCATTAGTATTAATTAAATGAAGGAAAATGAAAATACGATATTTATAAAGATTAAACCATACAAATATTAACAAAATGTTGGTTGAATCTCCCATGTATATCTAAAAAAATATTAACAAAATATTGGTTGAATTTCCCACATGTATATCTGTAAAAATATTAACGAAATGTTGGTTGAATCTCCCACATGTATATCTGTAAAAACATTAACGAAATGTTGGTTGAATCTCCCACATGTATATCTGTAAAAACATTAACGAAATGTTGGTTGAATCTCCCACATGCACATGTATATCTATAAAAATAGTAACAAAATGTTGGTTGAATCTCCCACATGCACATGTATGTCTATAAAAATATAACAAAATAACAAAATGTTGGTTGAATCTACCACATGTATATATACTTTTTATACAACAAAATGTTGGTTGAATCTCTCACATGCACATGTATATCTATAAAAATATTAACAAAATGTTGGTTGAATTTTCCATTCCACATGTATATCTATTAAAATATTAACAAAATGTTGGTTGAATCTCCCACATATATATCTATAAAAATATTAACAAAATAACAAAATGTTAGATATTAACAAAATAACAAAATGTTGGTTGAATCTACATGTATATATATTTTTTATATAACAAAATGTTGGTTTAATCTCCCACATGTAAAATATTAACAAAACAATAAAATGTTGGTTGAATTTTCCACATTTATATTTAGTCAATATAATAAAAATGCTTTCACCATTTCCACTATTTCTCATTTAGAAATAAGAAAATAAGAATTGTAAATATAAAAAGAATGTTTGTACCATTTTCACTATTTCAATAAGAAACTATAATAAGAATGTTGGCACCATTTGTACTATTTCAACTTATTTAATGTTGGTTGAATCTCCCACATTTATATCTAGTGAATATAATAAGAATGTTTCCACCATTTTCACTATTTCTCCCACATTTATATCTAGTGAATATAATAAGAATGTTTCCGCCATTTTCACTATTTCTTATTTAGAAATAAGAAAATAAGAATTGCAAATATAATAAGAATGTTTATCTAATGAAAATACAATAAGAAACTATAATAAGAATGTTTGCACCATTTCCCCCTATTTCAATAAGAAACTATAATAAGAATGTTTGTATCATTCCCACTATTTCAATAACTTATTTAGAAAATAAGAAAATATAATAAGAATGTTTGCTATTTCTTATTTAGAAATAAGAAAATAAAAATTGTAAATATAATAAGAATGTTTATCTAATGAAAATATAATAAGAAACTATAATAAGAATGTTTGCACCATTTCCACTATTTCAATAAGAAACTATAATAAGAATGTTTGCATCATTTCCACTATTTCAACTTATTTAGAAAATAAGAAACTATAATAAGAATGCTTGCACCATTTCCACTATTTCAACTTATAAATAAGAATTGTGAATAAGAAACTATAATAAGAATGTTTATCTAATGAAAATATAATAAAAAACTATAATAAGAATGTTTGCACCATTTCCACTATTTCAATAAGAAACTATAATAAGAATGTTTGCACCATTTCCACTATTTCAACTTTTTTCAACCGAAAAAAAAAACCGTATTATTGCTATTCATAGAATCAAATAGTACAAAGATATTCAACCTTATAAAACAAGGTTTTTTGTCATCATGTTCTTGGCTACAAGCCAGATTGCTCAAAATCTCCTATCAGGTCCAAATTACATTCAAAATAGGCTAGACAGTCCAGTATTCCTATCACAAAATACAGTCTTCAGAATATAGTCTGTAATAACTTAATTAAAGAAAAAAAACGTCATCCTTGTCCAGCATAAAGGAATTCATCCATTCTTTCCATAATAGGTGGCTATCTGTACCTTGAAGAGCTTGCTTAGACAGATTATCAGCCATTTCATTGTGCTCCTTGTAAATATGGGTGAAGGATATGTGCTCATGCCTATCAATCTCCTCCTTTATGCGCATGCACCAGTGATTAAGGGCCAAAACATTTAGTTCAAATTCTCCAGTTGCCCATTTTATAGTGACACGTGAGTCATCGAAAACCTTTAAATTTACTGAACCAAAAATGTTTGCACATTTCAGTACACACCACAAAGATAACAGCTCTGCCTTCATATTGCTTCCTATACCACAGTTAAGACGAAGGGTGAAATGGTGACTCATTCAAATGTATCACACCACCAGCTGCATAGATGCCATGCTGGGCAGCCCCATCAAAAAAGAGTATGGGTTGTTCAACTTTATAAGAAAACTGTCCAATCCTTCTATCACCAACATTATCATTATCATATTTAAATTGTTGGGCTAATTTTAAAGCAATAAGCCCACATACCTTTGACTCCGGCCTTTTCCCCTTGAAAAGTAGCACTATTTCTAACAAACCAGAGTGCCCAAGAAACAAATATGGGCAGCAGTAAAGAGTCCTTTGAATATCTATACCAATTAAGAAGAGACTTTCCAAAGTCACCCACGTCCCATTCATTAAAGACTTTCAACTTTGCACAACAGAAATTCCAAACTCTTTTTCCAAAGGAGCAATGTACAAACAGATGACTAATATTTTCAGAATTTTTCTTGCAGAGAATGCACCAGTTTGGGCCACACCATCCACGCTTCACAAGATTATCCCAAGTTTTCAATGTTCCCCCGGCAAGGCATGCCATAAAAAGCACTTGATTTTTAAAGGGAACTCCCACTTCCAAATCCTCTTATACCACCAATTTTGTGGAAAAATGTACTTCTCCTGCAGAATTCTATCATAAGCAGTTTTCGCTGTGACCATCCCAGATTTTCCATTCCCGCACCATACCAATTTATCATTTTGAGTAGTCAAAATACAACCTGTAGAATTGAGAGCATAAATATAATTGTCCCAAACAGAAGCATCATTACCATCTAAACCCAAATCAATGGATTTTAACCAGTAAGAATCTCCATCTTTGTTTCTGATACTCTTTAAAGAAGTCATCCCATATATCTTTAAGTAATCCAACAACCTGTTAGGAAGATAACAGGTATCCTCCATTCCAATCTTGATATCCTCACCATTCCCAACCTGCCACTTCAAGTCTCTAGTAATCCATCCTGAGACTTTTAGCAATCCACGCCACATAGGTGAAATACCTCCTCCAATAGGCATCGAATTTATAATCCAGGATATCACATCCATTTTGATATACTTAACAAAAATAACCCTGGACCAAACAGAGCTGTTAAAAAGACTCCTCCACAGACTCTTGGTGCTAAGAGCCATGCTAAAAGTACCCAGATCTTTTATCCCCCATCCCCCAAATTTCTCAGGCCGGGATAGGGTCTCCCACCCTGTCATTACCAGATTAGCTCGATCTGAACCTCCAGTCCACAAAAAATTGAAGATTAACTTTCTAATGACATTTAAAATGAAGGCTGGAACCTCAAGCAGTGACATCCAATAGACCGGAATCCCCAGTAAGACAGCTTTAACTAGAGTAAGTTTCCCACCAACATAAAGCATCCTGTAAGCCCAGTGTGCAATGCGGGCTTCAACTTTTCAAATAAGCCACCACTAGTCTTTAATCTGATAATTGTTAGGTCTAAAAAAAAACCCCAAATATTTGAGCCCTTCATCTAACGGATAGCAAATATATGGCATAAAACTTTTGATTTCACATCTTCTATCTAAGTCCACATTAAAATAATGGAAACTAGATTTTGAAGAGCTTACCTTCATCCTAGAGACGCTGTGGAAAGAGTTAATAATATTTCTAAAAACCTTCCATTCTGCAACTATTGCTAAACCCGCCAATAACACATCATCAACAAAGATCAGGTGTGTTAATACACAACCAATTCCCATCTCAATACCTTTGATCAATCCTTCATTTTTGGCGAAGTTCAACAACCTACTAAGTCCATCAATAACTAACAATAACAATAATGGGGATAATGGACAACCTTGACGGAGTCCCCTGGAACACTGAAAAAAAGCAGAGGGCGATCCATTAATCAAAACAACAATGCTGGCCGTTGAGACACAGTTCATAATCCAATTAAGTACCAGAGGAGGAACCCCAATCTGAATCAGTATGAGTCTTAAAAAAGTCCAATTGACCCGATCATAGGCCTTTTCCAGGTCCATTTTAAGCAGCATAGCATGGTGTTTCCGAACTTTGATGGTATGAAGTAGTTCCTGTGAAGCCCCAATAGCATCATGGATTTGGCGATTGTGTAAGAAACCGAATTGTTCTTCAGTGATGTGCTCTGAGAGAGCAGATTTAATTCTTTGTGCAATGATTTTGGAGACTAATTTGTAAGCTAAATTACAGAGCGCAATAGGTCTGTAATCCCCAAAAGTAATAGGTTTACCTTTTTTTGGAATCAGAGTTACAAAGGTAGAATTTAGAGCACCAGAAGAAAAACCATGCAACCTAGTATATTCCACCGTTCTCAAAATGTCCAAGCCCATAATATCAAAGAAATGAGTGTATAATTCTATAGGCCAACCGTCCGGTCCAGGACTTTTTTCACTGGCGAAAAGTTTCAAATTTTTCTCTACCTCCTCAAGTGTAACCTCATTCCCCAGTTCTACAGCCTCTTGGTCATTAAAAAACCTAGGGAAGAGTTCTACAACTCTAATATGTTCCAGAAGATCACTGTTTCCCTCATCCTTATATATATTGCCAAAATGTTTAACAGCTTCATTTTTCAATGATTCACCACCGGAGAATTTGTTACCCTCCATATCTTCCAATTCCCAGATAGAATTCATGTTTCGGCGCGCAGAAGCAAAGGAGTGGAAAATTTTTGTATTGCGATCACCATGTTGAATCCACAAAGCCCTGCTCTTCAATCTCCATTCCATTTCCTCCTGTAGAAGGACCTCCTCTTTTTTCTTCTCATACTTCTTAACCACCTCAAAGCCATCCTGATTCAACTCACTAATAAAATTTTCCAGATGATACTTCTGAATTTTCGCCTCCAGATGTGCCAATTCTTTTTTGTCATTTTCTTTCCGAGCCTTTATCCATCCAACTACTTCTCTCTTGAGAATTCTCATTTTATTACAAAACAAATCTAAGGGGTTGTCACCATCAGCATTCACTAAATGCCAGAAGTCTTTAACCATATTGCAGAAGTGCTCTTGAAGCAGCCAGGAGTTATTAAACTTAAAAAGGAGCTTTGGTTTTCAACCCATAGTCATCGAATTGAAAGACAATTGGCCAATGATTGGAAAACTTGGAATCATGCACCCAAGATCTATATCTCTGAAAAATCCCCAACAAAGATACCTTTACCAAAAATATGTCAAGTCTTTTATGGACTCCCTCTCCACCACATCTACCATTTGTCCAGGAGGGTAGCATCTTTACAGGTAAAATATCAACCAACTCGTTATCCATCAACAACTTAGAGAAATATTCTGCCATTGGATCCAATCTAGCATTTTGTCCCCAGATTTCCGAAGGTGACTTTGTGAAATTTAAGTCACCTGCAAAGATTAGATTCTCAGCATTTAAAATCCCAGAGCAAGCTAGGGAATCCCAAAAACTCTGTCTGTTTGAATAGGGAGCATAACAGTTAAATACAGATAATTTTAAATTTAGTCCAATGCAAAAACCTTCCATTAATATCCCCCAAACCGTTCTAAAAGCTTTGAACGAGAATAACTGAGGGTTCCAGGAAACAGCCAGGCCTCCAGATAACCCAGAAGAGTTTGTGGCCGTAACCTCCCAGCTCGGCAAAATACCCCCTATTTTAGAGATATCATCAGAACTAGAACACATTGTCTCTTGAAATAAGATAATACTCGGGCAAGTGGAATGGAAAAGGTTGGATAGGGCCCTAGCCCTTGAAACCCCACCCAACCCACGAACGTTCATAGAGAGTATCGACATTAATAAATATCAACAATGGGCTTCTTCGCTCTAAGGCTCAACTTTGAATAGTCAACAATAACCCTTTCTACACCAGCCATACCCTCATCAGCCTGTAAAACAGGATCTGGAGCAATCTTCTTTTTCCTCCCCTTGCGGATTGTAACATTTTGGAATTTTGGAGAATTAATAGGAAAAACAGCCGAGTCCAGGGAAGGATTTTTGGAAAATATAGTGAGAGGTGAGAAAACATTAGCTTCCTTAGTCCCAATATCACTAAAACAAACAGTATCAAGGGCTTCGGACACCAGCTCACTTGGAGCAGTGTCAAATTCCCGGGAAGTCTCGACAGAGGCAGGGTTTAGGGTAGGGATAGTGTCAGAGGTAATAGGTAACTCCTCACTGGTAAAACCAGCAGAAATAGGTTCAGGGCACAACCTTGGAGGACAGACATCCAAACCCTCTACCCCAAGTTCCATATCAAGACATCTAACCACCGGAGGGGGACTAGAATTAGAAACTAAAATAGACGGCAGGTCACTAAATTTATTCGACAAGCCATGCCTCAACTGAACTTCTCCTCTAGATATCCTCCTATCTAAGTCCAATTCCATATCTGAAATAAAATCCAAATCTTCTTTTGATAGTTCAGAATAAGCTGATTCTGGAGGAAGTTTTTTCTTACCTTTTCCAGAAGAAATTGGAGTGACATGACTAAGATTTGGAGGGATGAACTCCTTCTCGTGTCCCGAAGACCTCTTATTGGACAATAGAGTAGCAAATTTGGCTTGTATGTGACCAATATCGCGACAAAGAAAACACCTGAACGGGGTTCTGAAGTAATCCAACTGTTGAATCCAAATTTTATCACGCCACACAATCTCTATGGCAGCAGGGAGTCCCAAACTCAGGTCTAGTTCCACCATTACCTTAGCATATCGTCTGTCAATGCCATAAATGGAATTCTTATCCACTCTTATAATTTCCCCACCGAGTTTTCCAAACCCACCACAATTTCTTCCGTCCATAATTCAATGGGGAGACCGAGAATTATTATCCAGAGGTGCTGAATGCCCTGTTGTTCCCGCATAGGGTCAAAGGAGACTTGCCAACACTTAAGGATTAAGGACCCCTCTTTAAATAGCCATGTACCGGCCAAAATCTGAGCCAAAGCCTCTTGACTGGGAAAGATGAAAAGAATCCATCGATTAACTAACAGGTTTATCCGCGGAGTGTTTCCAATAACAGGTAACCAGAACTTATTAACCCATTCCACAATTTCAGTCTTGGAACCATAAGCAAATTCGAGCCTCCCCACCAACGCTCGCCCTGCTAGCATCTCAACCCTATCTAAGTTTGATCCAGCCGGAATCACGAACCTATCCACCGTCTCCCTGGCTTTTAGGGTCTTAGCCCACCTTCGATTCTTAGCTTTGACGCCATGAAGATTAGGGTTTTTCACAGACCCACGAACGGAGTGAGGGAAACCTGCCAAGCATTCTTCACCAGCACCTCCGGAAGAAAGGAAAGATGGTGCACCAAATTGCGTAGTGTGGAGAGACATAGTCCTATTACCGGTCGGGCCAGTCACACACTACACCTGTCTCTACAAAAGGTACCACTGCGACACCTCCCCACTAACTAAACACCTGTCTCTGTAGACACCTGCCCAGCATAAACATCCCCTCGAATCCAGTATCCCGACGTGGACCCCAACTGTAGATAAAAACCCCCACCACTATAAAATCAAGCACCTCCAAAAAACTAGCACCAAGGGAAAAACCCCACGACAAAATAAACCACCACCTTAAATCTAGCACCAATTCTAAACCAAGAAATAGAAACAGGACAAAAGCGTTTCGAGAGGTTCAACGAGCATATTACCACTTTTTTAGACTTGGCTGGTACTAGGCCAGTTCTCGTCGAACCAACTTGACTCCAAGTAGCTGAGTAGCTCAAGAAACGCCTCTCCGTTCCGCCTCCTTGGCCCGAACCAGTATTGAAAAACCCTGCAAAACCCTAGTTGCAGCCATCTTCCCAATTATAGCTACTTACTTCTTTTCCTCGACACATGTTTCTAATTCCATGGCATCATTGTTCCATCCACTATTTCAACTTATAAATAAGAATTGTAAATATAATAAAAATATAATAAGAAACTGTAATAAGAATGTTTGCACCATTTCCACTATTTCAATAAGAAACTATAATAAGAATGTTTGCATCATTTCCACTATTTCAACTTATTTAGAAAATAAGAAACTATAATAAGAATGTTTGCACCATTTCCACTATTTCAACTTATAAATAAGAATTGTGAATATAATAAGAATGTTTGCACCATTTCCACTATTTCAACTTATAAATAAGAATTGTGAATATAATAAGAATGTTTGCACCATTTCCACTATTTCAACTTATTTACAAATAAAAATAATGGAAAAAGAAATGAAGATTTGGAAAATTGTGCGATATTTCCACTATTTCAACTTATTTAGAAATAATAATAATGGAAAAAGAGATAAGATTTGGAAAATTTTGCGGTATATCTAGTGAATATAATAAAAATGTTTGCACTATTTCCATTATTTCAACTTATTTAGAAATAAGACTAATGGAAAAAGAGATAAGATTTGGAAAATTGTGTGGCGATGACCCTTAATTTCTACAAAACCATTTGTCATTATAAGAATGCTTGCACCATTTTCACTATTTCAACTTATTTAGTAATAAGAATAATGGAAAACGAGATAAGACTTGGAAAATTGTGTGGTAATGGCCATTTGTCAGTGATGGATGGCACAATGACACAACATAAGCTTCTCAGGCACTTGCAGTGCTTACACATTATTTTATTCCAAAAAACAAAAAATGGTTAAAACCTTGCAAAATTGCTTACAAATTCTTTTACTGCACAAAAACAAAAAACGGTTAAAAACCTTTGCAAGGGTTAGTCAAGGTGGAACTACATCAAACAATAATTTTTACATGTGTGAAAGGGATATTCATATCCAAACCAGACTTTAAATTATGATACGTCGACAGCGGTGCTCTACAACCCAGTATGGGGGAAATGTTGTAACGTGTGTGATGTAAGGTTACAACATTACAAATAATTAAAAAAATTCATGTCGGCTCATAAAATAAAAAAATTATGGAAAGTATTTAAAAAAAATCCATGTTGGTTCATAAAATAAAATATTATGAAAATCAATTAAAAAATAGATGTGCGTGTATAAAATAAAAAACTTAAAACTTAAACCCGGATCTATCAATCAAGAGAGATCAAATTTCTTGAGTTTAAATTTAGAAAAAGAAATACACCTCAAGAAATTGGATCCCTCTCGGTGCTTGATAGATACGGGTTTAAGATGGATCTATGCTGGTAAGATTCCACATTTAAAGCTTCTCTTGAATATAACACATTCACTTGGTTTCTTGTATTGATTTCACTTTTGGTTATTTCATTGAATAATATGTTGATTTTTATAATTACAATCACAATAAAACATCCTTGCAACTTGTGTTTTTGTTATCAGAGACGTAATCTTTTGATACTTTTGATAATACATTGATTGATAAGATTTCTTTTGATTTTGTATTTGTACTCTTCTTCGAGTATGAGTTTTTACATCTATGAATTTTATTATTTATTCCTTGTTGGTAAGTTGCTTCAATGTTTATTGTTGCAACTTCTATTCAATTTTAACTTCTTAATTAGTGTCATCAAGGTTGGACTATGATAATTAAGGTGAGATTTAAACTCGTCTTTTGAAGTGTAAGGAATTTTTTTCTCAATATCATTGGTTAATTTTTTAAGGGTGAAATTTTGCCAATTAACTATATTGGAATTATTTTGGAAAAATAAATTTGTTGATAATTTTCACTTTAAAAAACACTTATTGTTTGCATACATTATGGTTATCTTGATAATATTCACTAAAATTTACATGTTATATATATATATATATATATATATTCAAAAAATTAATTTACTAACAGGCCATTTTCACTTTAAAAACTCACATTATTTTTACATAAACCATGCTTGGATTGATAATAATAATATTTGTTAAAATTTACATATATATATGAACTATGCTTGTATTGATAATATTTGTTTATATATATATATATATATGGATTTAACTTTTATACCTATAATAATATATGATTTTTTTGTAAGTGCAATTATCTATTAAACTGAAAAAACAAAATATACATGGCAATCATCAGCCTGTGGTGGCCTGAGAAGATGGAGCCACCACCTCAGGTGCTCAAAAATGCTGAGATATCTGTACTTAGCACAAAAAGACACCTGCACTATATAGGGAAACCAGGCCATCCAAAATTTTACGCCATGTTCCGAGCAAATCATACACAGATACTGCCTTTTTAACAAAATGCAAAGCAAACTATAACAAAAGAACTGGAAATCACACATCGAAACAGAATTAGTTGTCCATCTCTGCATGAGGTAGGTCAAGCACTTCCTCAAGAATTGGTTAGCCTACAAAAAAAGCATCCACCGAGTCCGGGGTAGGAAGCTTCATCGACATAGGTTTAGATTTGCACTTAGGAGAAATGTCTCCTCCTTCTCCCTCTATAATCCTTTTGCTGAGCAATGGGCCGGTAGTCGAAGGCACGAGGAGGTTTTCGTGCTCCAGGCCAGTGTGAGGCACAGACTCTAGAATTGCCACAGAGGTATCGCTAGCCACTTCGCTCCCCCCAACACCGCGCCCACATCCTGTAACACCTCTCGTGCGACCTCCCAGTGCATAGTTGTTCCAGTTGAAGCTAGCCTCAAGACCTACCAGCTTCTCATCCAGCTGTATCAAATTTTCCCTAGCATCCAACACTGTATCCTTGGCAGAGTTCCAGTTCGCCATCATGTCTTCCATCAAGACTCCCATCATGTTCTTGAAAAGCCAATAATACTTTATCCTACCACCATCCCTACTAGAGGCCAGGTGTTCAGAGACCTAGCGTGCTTCCCAATCATCTATCAGCACTCGAATAGGAAAGGAGATGCTTGCTGCATAGCCATCTGTTGCGTCCCAGACCTAAGTCCTCTTGGTTGCTCTGCAACCTCCACTCCCACGACAGGGAGTTCCTCTCTGCCTCGTCATGGGAATGCACCAGAGAGTTATCTTGTGTGCAGAGAGAGCAACCAACCCAGGAGAGCGTTGTAGCAAGGTACAAGGAATTAAAATGAAGTTTCCTTGTTCGTCCATACTTAACCATCTGCTCATATCCATACAGAGGGCTGCACGCAGGAGCGCCTTTGCAATAGAACCTTCGTTATGTCGCCTGGTACCTTGCATCCCGTCCGAGCTCGGATGACAGGACTCCTTCTGCCCTTGGCGTAAATGCGTCAGAGCCCAAGGCACTTGGCATATTTACGCCAAAACTGTACCGTGTGCCACGGGTCAGGCACACTTGCCCACACCACACACGCCCTCCACGTGCTTCTTTTGAGTTGTCACCCACATCCGGGTAATATATGACTATTTTAAATTTAAAAAAAAATTCAAATTTTAAAATTGATTTTTTTGAAATTTAAAATAATCATATATTATTTTAGGTATAAAATTTGAATCCTTAATATATATATATATATTTTCCAATTTAAAAAATCACATTATTTTTACATAAACTATACTGGTTTGTATTGATAATATTTGTTAAAATTTACCTTTTATATATATAATTAATTTTTTGAAATTTAAAATAATCATAGGTATACAATTTGAAGATTTTTTGAAATTTAAAATAATAATCTATATTATTATATTATTTTTAGGTATAAAATTTGAATGTTCAAATAGTACGAGATCCGAAGTAAGCCATTTATTAGCATTTGTTTAATCGTCCCACATACCTTTGAGTTGTGTGTTCCAATTGAGTTCTATTCTCCACTGAAACCAATATAGCTGGGATATTACAATTATGATATATATAATTCTTATTTACCGGTCTAAGAATCAACTTATAAAGTACTTTAATATTTTATATTAAAAATAAAATGTGTCATGATTTCTCAAACTAAATAAGTTTTCGAAGTATACATGTTGGGTTATTTTAACAAGAGCGACACAGTGGCATTGTCTCTAGCAATGTCCCTGCATTGCTGCAGAGTAGCAATCCAAAATAGTGGCAAATGAAAGAGCTATCTAGAGGAGCAATTTCAGGAAGTTCTAAAAATAGACAAGCAAAGTTAAAAGAAACTTTGCAAAACACAAATGTGAAAAGAAACATTGCCATATCCAAGAAAAACTTGTCAAGAAATCCTGATGTGAAAAGAAAGCTTCATAGAAACTACAAAAATTCTAGTTGAAAGCGTTGGAAGAGTTAACATGTGAAAATACCCATAACATAAAAGTTCTTATGTCTTGTTAGCACACTTTTTCACCCTCAAATCAGATCTATAAATCATCATTGAAAAGTGTCCAATTCAAGGAATGAATGCCCCAAAGTGTCACATGCAAACCTTTTGTTCGTTCGAGTTGGTGCGTGCCAACCTCAAGGGGGAGTCCCTAAGTATCGGGCTGCTGATTCGTACTTGATTCTCTGCAAAACACACAAAAAATAGAAGCGAATTTGCTTTGGACAACACCGTAAACACTTTACCAAAGCCCTTAGAACAAAATTTGAGTAAACTTTTTTGGTTAGATCCTGTAGGGTTAGCATGAGAAGACAAGAAAAAATAGAAAGAATACCTACTGAAAGATCGAAATTAATCACGATAATAGGCTATGAACTACTAATCGATGATAAAAAAGAAACACCATACCAACAAAAAGGGAGCTTCGAAGAAAACATAACACTTCTTTATTAAAAGTCTTGAGAAAGAGTTGATTGCGTTGATGATTTTTCATAGCAGTTAGATGTTGTTAACTTATTATAATTTAACTAGCACATAAACATAAACTGCATGCATATAAAGGATCACTGAAAGAAACTCATTCACAATAGACACAATTTTACCTTGGGAAAACCCTCTCATGGGAAAAACCCAACAAAATTCTCTAGATAAGATTCTTCAATAAGATACAATGCCAACCCTAGTGCCCAACACTAGTTACATAATAATGATACAAGAAAGATACAGAATAACCTATGAGCTTGAGGAAGAGAGAGAAGAAATATAACACCCCAAAATATTTTCTTCACAATGCTTCTTGAACCCTTGACTTCTCCTCCTTGGATTTGCGCACTTCTCCTTGAGCTTGAGCGAATTGGTGTGTTCCAATTGAAGCAACTTCACCTCTATTTATAATGAAAAGTCACTTTTCCTTACTGGGCCGACTTGACCTACTTGACTGGGTCACTTTTCCTTAACTGGGTCGACTTCACCATTTGATTGGGTCGACTTTTTCTGGGCTTTTTATTCATCTTTGTTGTGGAGTATGTTCTGATGCTACTAGAAACATTAACGCTCCCTCTTAGCTAGGAAGGTATTATTCTGGCACATCCTTTAGCCCCTGGATTTCTGATTGTTGACTTCTGGAATCTTCTATGGTCTAGAGAAGTTCTCTGAGAACCTTCCATCCTCTGTGACGCTCTATAAGGTTTGACCACTTCCAAAGTGGTTTCTTTCTGTCTCATTGTACCATTGTACACCACTAGCCAATCAGATGGCTATCTGAAATTTACAAGAGGTTTTACTGTCTGTGACAGTCCTGACTGTTACTCACCGAGTATCTGATAGTCCCTGATAGTCTTGGAGACCTTGAATATCATCTGATAGTCATATGAGGTCTTGAATATATCTCTACTCATGTGGGTGCACTCCACATGAGATATTGCAACCCTTGGTTGTATACTACAGTCCCTGGATGTATACTGTAGACCCTTACTAAATACTATAGCCCTTGGCTGACTGACTCATACTACGACCCTTGGTTGTCTGAGTCACATTACAACCCCTGGCTGCCTGAGTCATGTACCATGACTAACTAGTATCTAAACCATGTACCACTACATGACTAATATGAGTTTGATCCATATACCTCTATATGGCTAATCAATGTATGAGCCATGTACCTGCATGGCTTACCAAGGGGGAAGGTAACCGAGTCATGTCCCACATCACTAACTGGTGGGGGAAGACTGCACCTTGTTTCCCATGGATAATCACAACCACTCCATCTCAATGAGAGAAGCCATTCTATACTACACCAAACTTCTCCCGAAAGTACTCAAACTTTACTTTAGACAGAGTCTGGTAAGTATATATGCAATCTGTTCTTCGGTGGATATTTATTGGAGCTTCACTGCTCCCCTTTGCACCATGTCTTGTATATAATTGTATTTGATCTCTAAATGATTCGACTTGTCGTGAAATACTGTATTATCTCAAAGCTTCACATAACTTTGGTTATCTCAATAGATCCAAATCGCCTCTAACTGTTGATTAAATATCCTTGCAAGCAACTTTCAAAGGCACACTGCTTTGCAACTGGCAGCACTAGCTTCTATGTACTCTGCCTCTGTAGTACTGAGTGCAATAGATGTCTGTTTCCTGCTAAACCATGAGATCATGGTTGATCCCAAGTTGAAACAACATCTTGATTTGCTTTTCATGTCCATTGCACTACCTACCCAATCAGAGTCTACATACTCTTGCAACTTCACTTCACTTTGTGAGACATATATGAGTCCATGTCCAACTATACCCTTCAGGTATATCAACACATGCTTTATTTCTATCAAATGTACACTTTTGGGATCAACCTTGTACTGAATCAAAGTGTTCACTGCAAAGCATATGTCCGGTCTGGTGTTAACCAGATACATCAAGGATACGATCATTTGTCTGTATAGCATGGGATACACCAAATTTGAAGAAAAGTCAATCAACAACTTCAGATTCGTCACCATTGGCGTGGCCATGGACTTATAGTGATCCAGGTGGATATCGGTGGCCACCCACCTTTCCAACTGGCTCAAAACAGTTTTCTGGCAATATTGGTAATTTACTATTTTTAGCAGTTTTTTCGGGTCCTGAACTTCCGGGGTCGTTTTGAGGCCCTAAATGACCTTTTTTGGCAATTTGGGGGGCCAAATGGTTTCCAACAGCAATCATTTGGTTCTAGTCAAAAGTTGTAAATCTCGAATAGACCTTTCCAACGGGCTACCGAGCGCCCCAAACAGAGATCGTATGCAAAAGTTACGACCCCGAGAAGTTGATGTACTAACTTACGCAAACGGGGCCCACATGACTTTTGGCGCTTCATTTCCTAGGGTTAGGTTTTTGGATGTCTAGGGTTTTTGACATTCCTGTTTATTGTAAAAAGGGCTTGAGAGCCTCATTGTAACCATCTTCTTGCGAATAAGCGCAGCCGTCACATCTCCTCTCAAAGATAAGCCGCCACCATTCCAGCAAGCTTGTTTTCCGCTGCATTTTACAGTTTTAGCTTATTCCTTTATTGAATAGAAAACTAGTTTTACTGTATCTCTGTTATTTTGTGTTAAGCAGCTAATAATAATCTGTATTCATTTCGTTCTGCTCATAAAATCCGGATCATACAGTCCATCATCCTGAATCTCTTCAGGATCTCTACAATGTATTTTCCTTGATTGAGGAAAATCCCATCTTATCTCTGCCACACTTCTAATCCCAAGAAGTAAGGCATCATTGATTCATTCCTAGATCCTTCATCTCAAATTCTGCTATAAGCTCCCTCTTGCACTCAATTAGGAGCTTCTCGTCCCTTGTAAGAAACATTTCATCTACATACAATAGCAATATCACTAGATGCCCAACCACAACCTTGTAGTAAAGGTTGGGGTCAACTTCACTCTTGCTAAAATCCAAGCTCATGAGAAAAACATCTATCTTGGCCATACCATGCCAAGAGTGCCTGGTTAATCCCATACAAAGGTTTCTTCAATTTACACACATGTGACTCTCTGTCACGAGTCTCAAATCCTAGAGTTTGCTCGATGTACACTTCTTCTTCTATTACACCAATCAAGAAAGCAGTCTTGACATCCATTTGGTGTAATTTCCATCCCATCACGGAAGCTATAGATAATAGCTTTAATGGAAGTGTGTTTGGCCACTGTAGCAAACGTCTCATTATAATCTATTTCCTCTTTTTGAGAGAATCCTCGAGCCACAAGTCTTGCTTTGTACTTCTCTATGCTGCCATCTGCAACATGCTTGATCTTGTAGATCCACTTGGAAGTTACTATTGACTTCCCTTCTGGTCTCGGAACCACCTCACATACATCATTATTCATGATGGATTGGTACTCCTTCATCATGGCTTCCTTCCATACTTGTTGATCTGTAGCTTCTTCATAACTAGAAGGTTCTGTATCAATGATGTCACTCATCAGTGCCACGCAGTTGGAATATTTGCGAGGTATTTTTCTTTCTCTGAAAGATCCAATGGGAGCATCATACTTCTCTGCATCCTGGATTGTGCTCCAGAACCATGTTGGTCTCTTCTTAGAGACTTCCATCTCTCTAGGTGGATCTACTAGGGCTTCTGGCTCTACTATCTCATCACAATCTTCTGGAATATGTCCTGTCGGAGTAGAGTCTTATTCACTAGTTCTCTTTGGAGCTTCATTCTCCTCATTCATGTGAGACTTCCTAGATTCGATGAAAGCAATATCTTAGTCAAATGTTACATCTCGATTGATCTCGAACTATTTCTGTCATGGGATGTAAATTCTGTATGCCTTTGAAGTCTCACTGTAACCAACAAAGATGCCCTTTCTTGTTGAGGTTTCTATCTTTGTCCTCTTATCCTTGGGAACATGTATATACACTGGACAACCAAATATCCTCAAGTGGTTGACTTCTGGCTTCTTTTCGATGAATGCTTCTTTTGGTGTCTTGCTTCCCAATATTTGATGAGGACTCCTATTCTACACATACACAATTGTCCTGGCTACCTCTTCCCATAGATGCACGGGTAAGTCTTGGTCATGAATCAATGCCTTTGTTGCTTCCATGATAGTTCAATTCTTTCTTCCCGCGACTCCATTCTGTTGGGGATTGTAGGGAGTAGTTATCTCCCTCTTAATCCCCATTTATTTGCAAAAATCATTGAATTCATTTGAGGTGAATTCCCCTCCATTATCTGACATCAAAACCTTAATCTTTCTTTTGGAAAGATTCTCAACAAGAGCTTTGAATTCCTTGAATTTATTGAAGACTTCATCTTTTGTTTTCAAGAAATATATCCATGTATTTCATGAGAAATCATTAGTAAAAGTTACATAGTAAAAATACTTACTGAGGGAGGATGTTGACATCTGTCCACATACGCGTGAATGTACTATGTCGAAAAGTCCTTTTGCTCTGCTGTCATTGCTTGAAAACATTCCTTTGACATTCTTGCCTAGTGCACATCCTCTGCACACACCTTCGTGTTCCACCTGGATGTTTGGTAGTCCAATAACCATCTTGCTAATAATTGGTAAAGCTCTGTAGTCAAGATGAGCCAATCTCCTATGCCACAACTCATTTGAGCTAACATTGTCATGCACTAAGGATTGAGCTGGTTGTCCCTTCAACTTGTATAAGCCTCCCTCCCGAACACCAATCGTAGTAGCTGAACCAATACTTGATTATTTTGACCACATAAGAACTTGGCCATCTACAAATGCTATTATGAAGCCTCTATCTTCTTAGGTTGATATAGAGAGAACATTCTTCTATAAACTTGGTACAAATAGTACATCTTTGATCTTCATAGATTTTCTTGATTCCAATTGATAAGAGGCTTATCCCACTACTTTAATTGCATACTTGGAGGTGTCCCCAAGTTTCATTTGATAGGGAGAATCCTTATGGAGTAATTTTGAGAGTGAATCCTTGTAACCAGTCATATGCTTGGATGCAACACTATCTACTAACCATGTATCATTTCCATGAGTAACAATACTTGTTAGTGCTGAGATAAGTTACAAATTCATCATCTGATGCTTCCCTTGGCTTCTTATGTGAAGTATGTTTGTCATCATATACCACATGAGCATGATGCTTCATTTTTCCCTTATTGTTGTCTTGAGTACAATTTATTGCATAGTGTCCCAACTTATTATAGTTGTAACACCTGATCTTGGACATGTCCTTCTTACTTTCTGATACTAATCTTCTATTGGAATTCTAGGAAAACTTTCTACCTTTTCTTCTTCGCATGAGCTGCAAGTGCTTGATCTTCTTCATCATTTGTCTTATGTATCTTGGAGATCAACCTTGCCTCTTCTTGAGTACAATATGTCCATAACTTGTCAAACTTGGGTAGCTTCTTAGTTGTACAAATGCCTTGAAAAAACACATCCCAAGAAGAGGGAAAACCATTCAACATTGTCAACACGAGCTATTTCTCTTCTACAATATCTCCAATAGCTGCTAGTTGATCCTTGATATGAGAAACCCTTGTAAAGTAGGAGGACAATGTATCTGACTTGTTCATTGTCATATTCCTTAATTGATGCATTAACAATAACTTTTTGCTAGTATTCTTGCTTTCATATAATCTTGTCAAGGCCTCATACATTTCCTCAGGAGTCTTCAATTCTGATTTGATTCTTGTTTGAATAAAGATAGAACTCTTTTTGATTTTATCACATTCCTCTTGTGTTTTGCTTTAGTTTCTTCTTCTTTTGGTTTTGAGGTATCTCCTTTGATGTAATCTAAGAGATCATTCTCTTCTAGGACGAGAAGTATCCTATGCTTCCAAGATTTGAAGTTGTCTGCTCCACCCAATCTATCCTCAACCCTTAGATTGGTTGTCATCTTGTCAAAGTTGAGATTTGACCTAGAAACCCTAGCAGAGGGTGGGTCAAAAATGAAATTTATCAATTGAAAAATACGAATCCACAAGTAGATGCGTCCTCCAAGGGAGAGTTGGAAAGCCCTCCCTTTCTATCAGTTCCGTGGATAGAATAACTCAAGACTGGAAGCCCTAAATCTTGACATGTCACACAAATTATGTCAAAACCAAAATTTCTCGAATCTAATATCTAGTTCCACAAATAGATGCACCCTCCTAGGGTGATTCGGAGAATGCCAAGACCGAGCTTGATCTGTGGATGGAATAGCTTAAAACTGAAATACCTAGTTTCCGACTGTACTGGTAATGGCTTCTATCAACACTACTCTGATCCCATGTTGATTTTTCTTAGCAGTTAGATGCTGTTAGATGGCTGCATGCATATAAAGGATCATTGAAATAAACACATTCACAGTAGACACAATTTTACCATGGGAAAATCCTCTCATGGGAAAAACCCAACAAACTTCTCTAGATAAGATTCTTAAACAAGATATAATGCCAACCCTAGTGCCCAACACTAGTTACATATTAATGATACAAGAAAGATACAGAATAACCTCTGAGCCCGAGGAAGAGAGAGAGAAATATAACACTCCAAAATATTGTCTTCACAATGCTTCTTGAACCCTTGACTTCTCCTCCTTGGATATGCACATTTCTTCTTGAGTTTGAGCGAATTGGTGTGTTCCAAATGAGGCAACTTCATCTCTATCTATACTAAAAGTCACTTTTCCTTACTGCGCTGACTTGACCTACTTGACTAGGTCACTTTTCCTTAACTTTGTCGACTTGACCATTTGATTGGGATGACTTGTTATGTGCTCGTTATTAATCTTTCTTGTGAAGTATATTCCGATGCTACTACATCAACATGTGCCACGATGCACAAGTCCAAAACCAGTACAATGATTATCCTCGCTTAAAGGAATAATAACTAGTTTAAAAGAGATAAAAAATAAAGATGGATGCCACTGGTGCAAAGAAAATCTGACCATTAGACAATGCAACCTATTTCCTTTTATAGATTTCAAAGAGCTTTTAGGTCGAGGGGGGGGCATGAGTCATGCAAAAAAGAGTGCATGAAGAAATATCTATGAATTAGAACTTCAATGAAGTTATTGAAAACCATGCGCACTAATGTGGACTGCTCCTCACTCTAGTCTTATGAGGGTGTGCATTAGTAAACAGATTTTGACTCCGATTTAACCCATTGTAACTGCTTGAGATAATAAAAGCAATACTTCTCTCACTGGTTTTCCCGAAAGGGTTTTTTTAGGGTCACATTGATTGAAAATCTTGTGTCCATTTCATGTGTGTATATTGTTGTTGGTCAAAAGAGTAGATATATCTTATGTGTTTCTTGTTCTATATAATTGTTTATGCTATTATACATTCTTTGGGGTTGAGAATCAAGTTGTGCATCTAACTTGTGATTTAGAGAGACTTGAGACCAAGTTGAGATCTGGGATTTTAAGATATTTATGAAAAATCTACAAAAATTGTGGATGATACTTAGTGAGAAGCTTCGAAGGAACATGCTAATAGACCCCTGTACCTGTATGGCAGAAACTGGCCCTGTAACTTGACTTGTGATACCAATACCTGTCCAATGGGAAATGGAGTCAAAACAATATAAATCTCCCACTGATAAATTGAGACGAAAGGTCTAATCCAAATCCGCTCCCTGCTACCACCCACCATGTACACTCCTCGTGGTAAATGTGTTGAAGTCGACACAAGGGAGAGAGTCACTTAGTTAGATGTCAATAATGTAAACACTTTCCAAGTGCGAAGGAGACTCACCAATAATGTCAATGGATCCTAAGGTACGGGCACAACTTGAGGAAAGTGCCAGTTAACTACAGTGCATGCATGGATCACTAGAGTTTCAGGAGCGCATGTAGGGATATGTTTTAGTTAGACAAGGAATTTGCATGGATCATTGGAGGTTTCAAGAGTGCATGAAGGAACTTGCTTCAGTTAAATAGCATGCATGCACGAGAAAGTTGGTATCTGTTGGCCGGGAAAACTGTCCTAGGCCAACTTACGGAAAAATAGTCCACACACTTGACTTATTGCAATCTTGTGTATGTTTAAGGTAACTGTTTCTCGCAGGATCAAGGCCCTGCTGCCTGTATGATGTGCTCTCCAAAAAGAGAGTCTCTCAATCTGCTTGTCTAAATTCCTAAAAATGTAACTAAAACCCTAAGATGCAACCTAACCTAACCCAAGATGCAAAATTTAAAATAGCTGAAAACAGGAAATTTAGTAGCTCCTAAACTGTAAACGACAGTTTAGTAGCTCCTAAAAAGTCTTGTAGGTTTTAGCTACAAAATAAAATCTAAAAAAAAACTTCTAATTAATCTATTTCTAAAATTACCTATCCTGATCAGGATCAAGAGCAGTTGAGATTGATATAAGATATATAAAGGAAAAATTACATTATTGTTACTTAATGAAAATCAAACAAACAACAATATGTTGAAGCACATCAATATAACAGAGTCTAGTAAACTACTTCGATTCTGCATATATGATTTATATATCAGGTCTGCAATTATTCTAGACAATTAAATGCAACGAATCTATCATTTAAAAGAAATAAACAGATAGATTGTATCTAACTAATATTTCAATGGATCAACAGAAAACAACTTTACTGCAACAATCCAATGAATCTGAAACAAAAGCAAGAAGAATTTCTAATTACAAAATCATTCTGATAAGAAGCTATACAGATTTAATTACATATCCATAAATCCTTTCCAGCAACAATGCCTCCACTCCTTCTTGCAATTTAAGAATTACAAAAGAATCAAAGTATGAAAAACAAAAGTGCCCCCAACTCTGCAGAGAATTCTATTGCACAGAAGAAAAATGTATTGAGAGTCAGAAAGTAATTTCCTCTCCTCTGTCTAGTATCTCCCACTGGTGAGGATATGACAGCGATAACAACTTCCAATATTTATCTCCTTATGAAACACTGTTTACAAGGGAGAAAGACTACAAAAAAAGGAAAACGTTCCTTCTCAGAAATGCACAAACCACCACCATAGGAGAAAACAATCTTGGGAAACAATTCCCTTCATAGTTTTCAGAACCTCCCCCCCTTTACATTTGAATTGCATCTACCTTTTATAGGCAATCGGGTGATTCCTTTATTCGGGTACCTCTAAAGCGTAATTACTTTATGAACAAACCCTCGAATGATTCTTGCGATGAGGTGTTTCTTCTGTGCATTAAGTTATTCAAAGGCCGACACATCTCTTTTACTTTCTTCTGTGCATTAAGTTATTCAAAGGCCGACACATCTCTTTTACTTGCTGCAGTCTCGTAGGAATTCTGGTAGCATTGTTTACATGGAACTGAAACTTAACAAACTTAAACCAATTTCTCAAAGAGCGCATTTGGAAAATTTGCAAGTCTCCAGCTGTTGCATCCTCAACGACCACCATCTCATATCATTCTTGATTTTTTGTCCTTATCCGGTATAGCTAGCTCCAAATCCTCAACGATTTGTTTTTATCTTCCTCATAGAACAATAATTTGTTTTTAGTTTTACCCTGCACAAAAAGTCATGATTAATTCGTGAAAACAAGAAGAATTATTGAAAGAATTATTATGAAAATAAAGAATTAGAGCAGATGTAGAAATCTCCCTCTTTATTGATCTGACTTGAAATTTTTTTCTCTTCTTATTGATTTAAGATAATTTATAACTTCCTGGCTCGGTAACTTCATACGGAAGAAATCACGATTTCTCTAGTGAAACAATTTTCTTACTCATGAACGGAGTCCTTTTAGATTTCCAGCTACTTGTTTGAGATGTTAATGATTTGATAAACTGCTTTGTTGATAAGAAGAAGCGATGTGCCAAGAATCTATGTGTTGCAGTGATTCAGTGGACACGTTAAGATGTAGTTTCTTTTGCATTTATTTACATATCACTTCTAGGCCAGAAATCTCTTTAAAAATGAACCAGATCAGAAGTGAATAATTTCAATGATTGCCAACTAACTCATAATACCTCTTTTAGCTGCTTAAGTGGCATGATGTCTGGAAATCATAAAGGAGCTTTTATGAAATGATTTTACTTGGCCGTGACAACAAACAAATTTTAACGTGACTTATCCCTCCAACACTTGTGAGTTTAACACCTTAATTGGTTGAAAGCGTTGACACATATCTGAAATATTTTATTTACAGAAATAACACAAAACTTAAGGGCTGGTGCAAGGTAATGATACCCAATTATGACAGTTGCAATGACTTTCTGAAAAAACAAAATATTATCATTAAAATGAATTATTAGGGGTACTTACAAAACTTTTTCGGATTAGGTGTAAAAAGATGAAACGTAGAAAAACGGATGACCTTCCGGAATATATAACTTTTATTTATGGAAACGTTGTATAACCACCCCAAAATGTCATTATTAGAATATTCGTATGTTATTTTTTTTTCTAAAACATAATGCACATGTTTTTGTTGAGCCACCTGTTTGCTATGTAAATTTTCAATTTACGAGAAAAAAAATATGTAGAGGCGTAGGCAACAGAAAAATCTTGTGTGGGGCTATTTTTCCAAAATTTTAAAAGTCAATTTTATATTTTTTTAAATTACCGAAGTCAATGAAGCCCTAAAACGACATGGTCAAGTGTTGAGCCACCATATCATGGTCTAAAAATAATCAAAATACATTTTTTTTTTTAGGTTGTAGGTATTTTTGTGCTCTTGTGCGGGTTCTTTTCCGTTTTCGAAATAGGTAAGCCAATCAACAGTCATAGGCCAAATAAACGACCTATGTTTTTTACGAATTTGACATGAGTGCAGTTTAAAATGAATTAAAAATAGAGAACAACAATAGATCTATTAAAAAATTATATATTTAGAATCTGCACACAGAGCTCGACAAGTGTGTGCAATTTCATCTGTAGTGCACTCATGGAGCTTATGCAGAACTAGTTGTGAAAAACAGAAAGTTGCAGCATTTGATGTGTTCTGCCATAAATCACAGATAAATCAGACCGAGCCTAAAGCTGCAATCCGAAGCTAATTCCAAGCCTGCAAGGGAGCCAAAAACAATTTGAATTCATACACGTGTGCGCGCACAGAAGCGCGCACGTCCACGAAAGCGCGCACGCGTAGGTGCGTGTACGTGTTATTGTATCCTATATGGTTAATTTAATTTTGCTTTGTCAAGGGGATACATAAAGTTGATGAAGATGTGATGATGAAGAAGATGACGATGATGGAGATGTTGATGAGGAAGGGGGAGATGACAATGATGATTAAGATGTTGATGAGGAAGGGGGAGATGACAATGATGATGAAGATGTTGATGATGATGATGAGATGATGGTGACAATGGTGATGAAGATGATGATGAAGATGATGGTGATGGTGATGATGATGGTGGTGATGATAGTGATGAGGATGATGATCATGATGGTGATGAAGATGATGATGATGATGATGATTAAGATGATGATGATCATCATATTCATCATCATCATCACCATCATCATCGACATCTTCATCATCATTGTCATATCTCCCTTCCTCATCAACATCTCCATCATCGTCATCTTATTCATCATCACCATCTTCTTCATCAACATCATCATCATCTTCATCACCATCGTCATCATCATCAACATCTTCATCTCCATCATCATCATCTTATTCATTCTCATCACCATCACCATCATCATCATCTTCATCATCATCATCATCGTCATCATCAACACCATCATCATCATCGTTACCACCCTCTTTTTCCTCATCATCATCAACATCTAGGTCATCATCTTGATCGTCAACGTCAGATCAACATCATCATTATCATCCTCATCATCACCATTGATGGTGATGATGATGAAGATGATGATGATGATGTTGATGATGAGTACGATGACCATCAACATCATCATCATCTTCATCATTGTACTCATATTCATCATCATCCACAACCACCACCACCACCACCATCATCATCTTTGTCATCACCCTCTTCCTCATCAACAACATCTTCGTCATCATCATCATCATCATCATCATCATCATCAATGATGATGATGATGACGATAGGAAGATGATGACGAAGGTGGCGATGATGAGTATGATGAGGATGATGAAGATGACGATTATGATGATGAAGACAATGATGATCGTGACCATGATCATATGATGATGATGATGGTGAGGATGACGAAGATGGTGATGATGATGACTAATGAAGATGATGATGATGAATATGATGATTTTGATGGTCATGATGATGATGATCATCATATTCGTCGTACTCGTATTCATCATCATCGTACTTGTATTCATCATCATCCACCACCACCATCATCATCATCATCATCCTCATCATCCTCATCATCATCCGCGTCCTCACAATGATGATGATGATGATGATCATGATGAGAAAGTTGATGATGATGATGTGCTGCATATTCCTCATCATCTTCATCATCATCATCTCCAAATTCGTCATCATCATCATCTTCGTCGACAACGATGATACGAAGATGTCAATGATGATGATGATTATGATATGAAGATGTCAATGATGATGATGATGATACGAAGATGATGATGAAGATGTCAATGATGATGATGATTATGAGGAAGATGGCGATGACGAGTATGATGACGAAGATGAAGATGACTAAATTATGATGACGAAGACATTGATGATCGTGACCACGATCATATGATGAGGACGATGATGATGAGGATGATGATGATGATGATGATGGTGATGGTGATGACTAATGAAGATGATGATGACGAATATTATGATCATATTCGTCATTATCATCATCATCTTCATCATCGTACTCATATTCATCATCATCCACCATAGTCATCATCATCACCATCACCATCATCATCATCATCATCATCACCACCACCATCATCATCATCATCCTCGTCCTCACAATGATGATGATGATGATGATGATGAAGTTGATGATCATGATCATGGTGTTGATGATCATGATCATGGTGTTGATGATGATCATGATGATGAGGATGATGTGCTACATATTCGTCATCATATTCATCATAAACAACATCATCATCTCCATTAGTCATCATCACCATCTTCATCGTCATTGTCATCATCATCATCATCCCCGTCCCCAAAATGATGATGATGATGAAGATGGTGATGATGATGACTAATGAAGATGGGTATGATGACGAATATGATGTTTTTGCTGATGATGATGATGATCATATTCGTCATCAACATCATCATCTTCATCATCGTACTCGTATTCATCATCATCCATCGTCATCATCATCATCATCATCATATCATCATCATCTTCATCCGTGTCCTCACAATGATGATGATGATTATGATGATGATGACGAGGAAGTTGATGATGACGATCATGGTGTTGATGACGAGGAAGATGATGATGATGTGCTGCATATTCCTCATCATCTTCACCATCATCATCATCGTCATCATCATCATCATCATCTCCAAATTAGTCATCATCATCATCGTACTCATATTCATCATCATCATCATCATCACCATCATCATCTTCGTCGATGATGATGATACGAAGATGTCAATGATGATGATGATTATGATACGGAGATGTCAATGATGATGATGATGATACGAAGATGATGACGAAGATGTCAATGATGATGATCATTAGGAGGAAGATGGCGATGACGAGTATGATGACGAAGATGAAGATGACTAAAGACAGTGATGACAAACATAGTGATGATCGTGACGATGATCATATGATGACGATGGCGATGATGGTGATGATGATGACTAGTGAAGATGATGATGACGAGTATGATGATTTTGATGATGATCATATTGTTGATGATGATGATCATGTTGTTGATGATGATGTGCTGCATATTCCTCATCATCTTCATCATCATCATCATCATCATCATCATCTTGAAATTAGTCATCATCATCATTGTACTCATATTCATCATCATCATCATCATCATCTTCGTCAACGATGATGATACGAAGATGTCAATGGTGATGATGATTATGATACGAAGATGTCAATGATGATGATGATGATACGAAGATGTCAATGATGATGATGATTAGGGGGAAGATGGCAATGACGAGTATGATGACGAAGATGAAGATGACTAAAGACAATGATGATCGTGACCATGATCATATGATGACAATGGTGATGATGGTGATGATGATGACTAGTGAAGATGATGATGACGAATATGATGATTTTGATGATGATCATATTCGTCATCATCATCATCATATTCTTCATCATCGTACTCATATTCATCATCATACACCATCATCGTCATCATCACCATCATCACCATCATCATCATCATCATCATCACCATCATCCTCATCATCATCTGCGTCCTCACAATGATGATGATGATGATGATGATGATGATGAAGTTGATGATGATGATCATGGTGTTGATGATGATGAAGATGATCATGATGATGAGGATGATGTGCTGCATATTCTTCATCATCTTCATCATCAACATCATCATCATCTCCATTAGTCATCATCACCATCTTCATCGTCATTGTCATCATCATCATCATCCCCGTACCCACAATGATGATGATGATGACTAATGAAGATGAGTATGACGACGAATATGATGTTTTTGCTGATGATGATGATGATCATATTCATCATCAACATCATCATCTTCATCATCGTACTCGTATTCATCATCATCCATCGTCGTCATCATCATCATCATCATCATCATCATCATCATCATATCATCATCATCTTCATTATCCTCCTCATCATCCGCGTCCTCACAATGATGATGATGATGATGATGATGACGATGATGATGACGAGGAAGTCGATGATGACGATCATGGTGTTGATGATGAGGAATATGATGATGATGTGTTGCATATTCCTCCTACTCCTCCTCCTCCTCATCATCATCGTCATCGTCATCATCATCATCATCATCTCCAAATTACTCATCATCATCATCGTACTCATATTCATCATCATCATCATCGTACTCATATTCATCATCATCATCATCTTCGTCGATGTTGATGATACAAAGATGTCAATGATGATGATTATGATACAAAGATGATGACGAAGATGTCAATGATGATGATGATTAGGAGGAAGATGGCGATGACGAGTATGATGACGAAGATGAAGATGACTAAAGACAGTGATGACGAAGACAGTGATGATCGTGACCATGATCATAAGATGGCGATGGTAATGATGGTGATGATGATGACGAGTATGATGATTTTGATGATGATCATATTGTTGTTGATGATGATGATGATGTTGTTGTTGATGATTCATCATTGTACTCGTATTCATCATCATCCATCGTCGTCATAATCATCATCATCATCATCATCATATCATCATGCATCAAAATATTTTCATAATGATGATGACGAGTATGATGATTTTGATGATGATCATATTGTTGTTGATGATGATGATCATGTTGATGATGATGATGTGCTGCATATTCCTCATCATCTTCATCATCATCATCATCATCTCGAAATTAATCATCATCATCATCGTACTCATCATCATCATCATCATCTTTGTCGACGACGATGATACGAAGATGTCAATGATGATGATGATGATACAAAGATGATGACGAAGATGTTAATGATGATGATGATTAGGAGGAATATGGCGGTGACAAAGATGAATACGACTAAAGACAGTGATGATCGTGACCATGATCATATGATGACGATGGTGATGATGATGACTAGTGAATATGATGATGATGAATATGATGATTTTGATGATGATCATATTCATCATCATCATCATCATCATCTTCTTCATCATCGTACTCATATTCATCATCATCCACCATTGTATTCATCATCATCATCATCACCATCATCACCATCATCATCATTATCATCCTCGTCCTCACAATGATGATGATGATGATGACTATGAAGATGGTGATGATGATCATGTTGTGGATGATGATGATGAAGATGATGATGATGATGATGTGGTGCATATTCGTCATGATCATCATCACCATCATCTACATTAGTCATCATCAACGTCTTCATCATCATCATCATCATCCACCTAGAAGCATTATTCTTGATGTAATACATATGTTTATAATTCAAAATTAAATTAATGTTTTGAAATTAAAATACATATTTGTAAATATACCCCTAAACCCCTAAACACCTAGAAGCACTTAAATGCACATAGGGATTATGGGTTAGAAGAGGTCCTAAAGGCCTTTATGGGGGAGGAGCTCTTTATGGGGAGGGGCTCTAGGAATAACCCGACACATTTATATCTCTTGGGTAATAAATGCACTGAACGTTACCCACCAAACAATACAACGTTCAAAAGGGACGCGCACATGCTAATAACATGTGTGCGTTATATGCGCGTACGCGTCCCTGTTGAAGATAAAATTTAGAAAATCACTCGCGTTCTTTCTCTCGCAATGTTTTCCTCATTTTCGCGTTCTCTTCGCTGGTTTCACGCATAGTCCGACAAGCATTTACATGTTAGATTAAATTCATACACCATTCGGTGCTTGACCATTTTGATAGAATACACAACATTTTGGGCTCTATTTGGATCCTTGGATTGAATACACACCTCTTGGGATCTATTTGGATCAATCGAGTGAATACACAACAATTGGACTCTATTAGGCACCTTGTATTGAATTCTCATGCTACTTGGACACACATGAAGTCTTCTTACATATAGTGGACACATCAAAAGAGCATTTGACATTTGAGGCAAAGAGCAATCATAATCCTTGAGGTATGGTGATAATTTTATCTTGTTAAATGTAGTTTAGTCTTCATGCACTTGTTTGAATGGCATCTATTTTGGTTTTTACTCATGAATTGTATGATAGATCTATTTTCGTTTTCTTAATCTTCAACATAGACAATAAAAACATCTTACCAAAAAAAAACTACAAAATGCACCAAGAAATGCTTTCAACCTGTCATGAAGATAATAAAAAAAAATTACTTGCATCACCACCAATAACATTTCATAATCACATTCTTCCATCTAGTAGACAAACATTTGTTGAATTCCTCATGGTTTCACTACAACAACTCACACAAACACCTAGAGAATTGAAAACTCTTAGTCTTTTGGGGCTATTTTACCTCATAGGGAAGTTGCTCCTACTAACATCCCATACCACCATTCAATACCATCCAATACCATCCTACCAAGTTCTTAGAGGTGTCGTTGTAGTTATATGTAGGGCATTCCCAATAGCTTTTAAGATTATATGAAAACATTCTCACTAGATGTTGTTGTACATAATCAATTGCTACATCGAGATTTAATAATTATGTGCACATCGAGTTTTAATATCTTATTTGTTGTTCATTCTTGCAGGGGTGATATTTTTGTTTTTTTTTAAAACGCATTGAATATGGGCAACAAACGTAATAATAAAAGAAAGTCTAGAAGGACGGGGCTGCCCCCTGAAAAGGCCCATGAGATAAAGAGAAAATGCCAGGTTGTACATGCAAAACCGTAGAAATCAAAATGTTAGTGCCTTAGATCCATCAACAAGCAATGACGAAGTGGTTGAAGCCAATCAAATCTTGCTTGATGTCGAATATGAAGGGATGGATGTTGAACAAGTTCTTAATTGGAAACCTCCCCAAGAAGAGCACACACATGCAGAACACACTCCCTTGCAGGATCAAGTTGTGAACGAAGGGTCACAAAAAGTTGTTGACGGGACTCATACTTCCTTGCCGACTCCCTTGCCTCGACTATCAAGAGGACGACGAAGAACTCCTAGACGTATTCATGTGGATGAAAGTTCATTTTCAGGACTTGAAGGTAAGATGCCCAAATGCACTATTGATTTCCATTGTAGCAAGATAACGAAAGAATTTTTTGAATCCAAAACCGATGTAGCAAAATGTCAATTGTTTCTTGCTTTGGTAAAATCACATTGTCTAGCGGATGTTAGGAGAATTTTGGGCATAAAGGTAGTTAGAAGTTCATATGTCAACAATCATGTTGTTAGAAATCTACAATCTGCATTTAATTTGATTGGAAAAACTTCTTGTACAAAAGATTTTAATGCGGCCCATCGTGTATTGTCGGAATCGATTATACACAAATCCATAGGGCAACGTCCCCTACTATCACACACATGTAAAATATTTAAAGTAGACAGAAAGACTCTTCAAAAGTATTCTGCCATTAGAGAAAAACTTGAGACCCCAGGCCAAAAATATTGTTGGGCCTTTGTTGGTAGGTTACCTCGTTCAGACATGAAGCTCATTGATGCTGTTAAAGAACTAGTGTAGAAGTTTTGGCATGATAACACTAGACCGTCATCAAATCAAAGAGATGTTTTAAAGTTGAGAAAAGGTGTTAGGGGGGGGTGAACCCCATGTCAAGCACTTCCTTGACATGACACAAACATAACTCTACGATAGGTTCAAGAATGAGCACACACAATTGAACTTGGGCCAAAGGTCCTTTGAAAAATGCAAACCCTGGTATGTTAAAATTTGCAATGATCGCAATACATGTTGTTGTAGATACCATGTAGAATTTGAGTACTTTTATGATACATATAGACATATATTTTGTGATTTGCATACTAACATTGTGCAGGATTTCCCATCATTACAACCACCGAATGCATCCATAGAATTTACACATAGCATAATGTGTCCAAGACCTGAAGGACAAAAATATTATAAAAGATCATGTTTATATGGGATGTGTTCCAGTTGCAGTGGATTTGCATTATTGAGCCCCTGCATCCACGCAACCGCGGAGCACGCATTTGGGAGGATGTCAGTAGAAATGCAGAACTTTCAGTACATAACATATCAAGTAGATAGTTCGAAGGAAAGCAAAAAAATTGCATTGGTGAAGTCACAGGGAATCTAAGTTTCCATACTTTCATACTGTACATGTTGAATTTGTACATATATATTCACATTGAAAATGTCACGTTCTATTAATGCCCTTGGTTTTGTGGCACCAGGTATAAATTTGGAATTTCATGAAGGAATTCTACCAAAAGACCGAGCAGTATGTACAGCATGTCCATGTAGCACGATGGCAGGATGAACAGTACAGATAGTGCAGGGACACCTTCCCCAATGGCACAATATTGTCGGTTGTGGACTTTGCTGAAAACTACACCTTGCAGCCACAGAATGAGATTCAAAGTCAATACTACCATTCAGACCAAGTTAGCATAATGGTCCATATCACGTATAGGAACGCGCCAGAGAGTAGCAACGACAGGAGGATAATATTGAAAGAGACCAACTTCTACATGAGTGACAACAGGTGCCATGACCTGCATTACGTGCAACATTGCTTCAAAATTTTCTATGATCAGCTGAAGGAGAGAGGTATACAGATGGATCAGCATTGGATATGGTCAGATGGTTGTGCAGGCCAGTTCAAAAATGCACGTGTATTCCAGTGGTTGAGTATTTGCACAAGACTTGTGATGTGCTGCATGTGTGGAACTATTTTGAGACCGGGCATGGAAAGAAAGAGCACGGCGGTGTGGGGCATGTCTCAAAACTGCCCTACGAAGGGAAGAGATGAGGTGCACGAGAAACCCTCATATTCGGGATGTAGAAACCATAGTTCAATGGTGCTCTGCAAAAATGTCAGATCGAACCACTGAGCAACACATACCAACAGGTAGAGGACATGTTGTCAAAAATTTCTGGCATGTAGTTGATATAGACCGATTGCGTTCTTATAATTGCAGTACTGTGCAAGGAACTCGTGGATTTCATTCGGTTCGAAGCTCAAACAACCCCTTATTTGAAATATGGACACGAAAACTTGCTTGCTTTTATGGGCCTTGCAGCAATTGTGAATGGGATGAATGCGAATCAATGGATTGGGTTGATGAATGGGATCATGTATCACTTACAGTGGACCCACGTGCAGTTGTTGAAACAATCCAGTTAGAGGAAGGCCAATCCTCTATTTCGAATGAATATGATCACATATCTGATCTAGTACATCCAGGTAAACATTTCTGCATGCATATCCCGGTTCCCTCCTTGTTTATATGTAATTATCCAAGTTATCAAACCACTACTTGTTGGAATATCACCGTAAAATGCATCTTTGCAGGACACATCTACGCAGTTGTTGCCCCGACAGACAGTGCAATTGGGACGAATTATTGGTTGGCACGATGCATCTAGGGGAAGCAAACCCTCCTCGCATCATTAACGGATAGTGAAGGCATTAAATTTTCCACTGGCTCGATGGTTGTTCAGGAGGAATATCTTACTATGGATGGAAAGGGACCAAAGAGAAATGGCTACACATACACGGATTATAGACCAGGGTCACGGGTGTATCACTTTATGCACTTGATCATTGGTACAAACATCCAACTACAGACAATGTCAATGAAGTCATCAAACAAGGTACGCTACTTACTACCTCATGCAGAGCACGAGAGGTTGTTGGAGACAATAAAAAGCCGAGAGGATCCAGAAGGCCTAATTGATTGAGGTACATAGTATACTAATGATGTGATTGTTTATTCATGCATGTCCAAAGTTATTCATGTTAGATAGTTTATTTGATATCATTATCTTATATCGTTTATTTGATGTTTGAGTTATGATTAAGTTATGATTTATAGCCATGTGATTGTTTATTCATGCATGATCAATGTTATTCATGTTAGATAAGAATTTGGTATCGTTATCTCATATCGTTTATTTGATGTACATGAGTTATGATTAAGTTATGATTTATGCGAATATGTATGTGGTTCATGTGATGCAACAACTTCCATATTGTCTTGAGCTACTTCATCATCTCCTTGAGCAAATTTGATGGTCAAATGCATATAGATCTTCTAGACTCTTAGATATGTATCCTAACAATTTATTTTAAAACATGCTCATTTATGGTTGAAGATTGATGCTTGATTCCTGTAGAAAACCACTTAGATACATCATCTCCATCATCATCATCATCATCATCATCTTCATCACCATCACCATCATCATCAACGTCTTCATCTTCATCATCATTGTCATCTCTAGGTCCCTCACCAACATCGCATGATCATCACCATATCCATCATCTTCATAATAATCAACATTATCATCATCATCTCCATCATCTTCATCATCATCTTCATCATCATCATATTCATCACCATCGCCATCATCATCAACGCTTTCATCATCATCATCATTGTCATCTCTAGGTCCCTCGTCACCATCTTCATCATCATCACCATCTTCGTCATCGTGGTCATCTCTAGGTCCCTCATCACTGTCTCCATCATCATCACAATCATCATCATCATCATCATCATCTTCATCACCATTGGAATCACCATCAACGCCTTCATCAGTTAGCCACTAGCCATAAGTGCCCGGGGGAGGATTTTGCAAAGTTGACCCCGTGTGCAAAAATTGCACACTCCTTCACTGAGCAAAACCCTAGTTTCCAAGATGGACCTACAAGGTGACACCCGGGCCACAGGACTGGAGGGGAGGGGCACCCCTAGCACTATCCCTACGTCCTAAATCCAACGGAGTCGACGGTTCGTCGATCGGAGCCACGGTCGTCGTTCTATGGCTCACTTCGTCTTGCATCCGAAAGGCCTTCAGGGACACCTGCTGGATACCTGCCGGAGGCATAGAACTCCAACCGTGCAATAGAACCAAGTTCTGGCAAGTCCTGCAAGTGTGTTTAGGGGGTTTCTGGCTGGGGATGCTAGCCACAAGTGCCCGGGGGAGGATTTTGCAAAGTTGCCCCCGTGTGCAAAAATTGCACACTCCCTCACTAAGCAAAACCCTAGTTTCCAAGATGGAACTACAAGGTGACACCTGGGCCACGTGACCAGAGGAGAGGGGCACCCCTAGCACTATCTTGATGTCCTGAATCCAACAGAGTCGACGGTTCGTCGATCGGATCCATGGTCGTCGTTCTATGGCTCATTCTGTCTCGCATCCGAAAGGCCTTCAGGGACACCTGCTGGGGGCATAGAACCCCAAACGTGCAACAGAACCGGGTTCCGGCGAGTCCTACAAGTGTGTCTAGGGAGGTTCTGGCTGGGGATGCTAGCCACAAGTGCTCGGTGGACGATTTTGAAAATTTTACCCCATTGTGAAAAAATTGCACACTCCCTCATTGAGCAAAACCCTAGTTTCCAAAATGGACCTACAAGGTGACACCAGGACCATGGGACCAGAGGAGAGGGGCACCCCTAGCACTATTTGGACGTCCTGAATCCAACGGAGTCGACGGTTCATCGATCGGAGCCACGGTCTTCATTCTATGGCTTGTTTTGTCTTGCATCCAAAAGGCCTTCAAGGACACCTGCTGAATACCTGCCAGGGCATAGAACTCCAACCGTGCAGCAAAACTTGGTTTCGGGGAGTCCTGCAAGTGTGTCTAGAGAGGTTCCGACTGGGAATGCTAACCACAAGTGCCCGGTGGACGATTTTGCAAATTTGACCCCATTGTGCAAAAATTGCACACTCCCTCACTGAGCAAAACCCTACTTTCCAAGATGGACCTACATGTTCAGGTACACAGGGTACTCCCAAAATACCGAACACCTAGAGAAACCACTTCACACAAATAGATCACAGATCGATACACCGATGTTTTGACGTGGTTTAAACCCTCGTGAGGGAAATACTCCACGGCCCCGGCCAAATAGCTTCTATGGGACAATTTATTATGTAAAGAAAGAAAGTTACAAATGAGCTTCTCATAATCGATCAACTTTCCAATGACCCTCCATGCTCTTTAAATAGAGATCATGGACCAATCAAGTGTTAAGCCACGGATCAAGGGTAAGTATGATCTAAGAGAAGTTGAGCCGTCGGATCACTCTATGTCGAGAACATATCGTGACCGTAGGATTAAGTATTTACAAATACATACTAATGCATACTAAAGAAACACACTTTTCCTAACAGATATATTACACAAGTTGATCTTAACTAACTCCCAAGTGTCTAAATATCCTAACATCCCCCCTGAAGAACAACTTGGGATAGGATTGAAATATTTACAAAATTGACACTATTAAGAGAAGGAAGGAGGCATTAGAGCCTATCCCCCCTTAATGACAAGTTTCTGAACTCCTAACATAGATCGAAGTTTAGAAAACTTCGCTTCTGTAAGAGACTTGGTGAAGGTGTCTGCAACTTGATCATCTGTAGGACAAAATAGTACTTCAAGAACACGATCATGAACAAGATTTCTGATGAAGTGCATATGAAGCTCAATGTGTTTGCTGTGTTGATGTAGGACTGGATCTTTGGGAAGCTTGATGGCACTTTGATTATCACACCAAAGTGGAGTAGGTTGTTGCTGCTCGAATCCAAACTATGAAAGGATCCGTCGTAGCCATAAAGCTTCCTGACTGGCATTAACTATGGCTCGATATTCTGCTTCTGCTGAAGAAAGAGCAAGAGCTTGTTGTTTCTTACAAGCCCAAGTGATAGGTCAAGATCCCAGACTGAAAACATAACATGCTGTAGACTTTTGATCATTAGGATCACCGACCCAATCTGAAACAGTGAAACCAACCAACAAAGGTTCCCCCCCTGTACTGTAATGAATCCCAAACTGAATTGTTCCTCGAATATATCGAAGTATTCTTTTAGCTGCTTTACAGTGACTTTCATTAGGTGTCTGCATATAACGGGCAACACGACCAATGACAAAGGAAAGGTTAGGACGGGAATGAGTCAAGTATAAGAGACTACCAACAAGCTAACGATACAAGGTGGCATCGACTTCAGGTGAAGTACAAGTGGCAGAAAGTTTGACTCCAGACTGGAAGGGAGAAGGGGCTGGTGTACAATTGTCCATGTGAAAGCGACGAAGAAGGTCACAGGCATACTTAGACTGAGAAAGAAATATTCCTTCTTTGGTTTGTAGGACTTGGAGACCAAGAAAATAATGCAAATGTCCTAAGTCTGACATTTCGAAATTTTGCTTAAGACTGGATTTCACATGGATTATAAGCTTAGGGTCACTACCAGTAAGAATAAGGTCATCAACATATAGAAAAAGTATGATGAGATGGTTTCCTACTTTCTTGGTATAGACATTGGGGTCAGAATGGCATCTAGAAAAACCAGTGTCAAGGAGAAAGCTATCCATTTTGGCATACCAAGCTCTAGGAGCTTGCTTAAGCCCATATAAGGATTTATTAAGGTGGCAGACAAGGCTAGAGTTATTCTGAACATATCTAGGAGGTTGTTCCATGTAAATTTCCTCCTGTAAATCACCATGTAAGAAGGCAGACTTGACATCCATTTGATGGACTTCCCAGTTATGTAAGGTTGCAAGGGAAAGAATAAGGCGGATGGAGTTCATTTTTGCGACAGGAGCAAAGGTTTCATTGTAGTCAATCCCTTCAACTTGGGAAAAACCTTTGGCAACTAACCTTCCCTTAAGTCTTTCAACACTTCCATCTGATGCATACTTAGTTCTGTAGACCCATTTACATCTGACAAGTTTTCTTCCTTTTGGAAGAGGTACAAGATCCCAAGTATCATTTTCCATTAAGGAACGATATTCTTCATCAACATCTGCAGGTTTTGGTGTAACGAAAAACCTTACATGGTATTAGAGCTTTAATGAAGAGCCGCTTCCGGTTATGATCTAGATATTGAACTGTTGTTTCCGAAACTCGAAAGGGTTTCTATTTTTGATATTTTTGTGCATTTTTAGGCCGTGGGAGGTGTTCCATTGCGTTCGGAGGGCCGTTTCCATTGGGAAATAGTTTTCGTTTGATCGAAAACGGTTCCCAGTTGCTTCAGAAACGTGTATTTCATCAGATCTGAAGGTATAATGTTATAGTGACGCATTTTTTTTTATTTTCTGTTTTAAAAGAAAAATATCTCATATTTTATTAGTTTTTACTATTATATTTTTTTTAGGTTCGGATTGTTGCTTTCCCTATCTGCGTATGCTCTTTGCCGTGCACCTTGCGCGATCTCGACAAATCAGAAACAGAAAGGGAAAGAGTTTTTCTCGGCTGCGTATGCTCTTTGCCATGCACCTTGTGCGATCTCGACAAATCAGAAACAAAGAGAAAACATAGACTTTCCGGGCAAGCTAACGAGATCTAACCCCACAAGTTTGGAAAAGTTTTTTTGTTTCGGTTTGTGGTGTGATTTGCAGGAAGAAAAGGCAAGCACAGAAACCGAACAATAAGAGTAATAAAAAAGAAAAAGAAAAAAGAAGCCCCCTTCTTCATTCCCATATTTTGCATACCTTTTAATCTATCTCACTTGGTTCAAAGTTGCTTTATTCCTTAATAAGTCTTGAGTTCAAGTCTTAGGAAGTTACTTTTAAAAGAAAAAGTGCATGCAATTTCTATTTTCAAGTTACTTTATTGTAAAAGTGCATCTCACTTAAATAATAAAAAAATAAAAATAAAAAGTGAGTCACTTAAGTTCTTTTTATTGTTGCACTATTTAAAAGTAACATCATTGTAAAAGTGAAATCACTTATTTTATAAAAGTGATTCACTTAAAACAAATTTATTGTAAAGTGATTGTCAAAGGTTCATCTTGGGAAGAGGGGGGTCCTTTTTTTTAGCTGATCATTCTCTATATGCCACGTCACTATTGGGGACATTTTCAACATTTTCTTTGTTCAAGCATAACTTCATCATCCGAAGTCAGTTTTCAGTGCCTTTTTTTTAAACTGCCTATTTTTTCGAGCTCTTCGCATCCAGAATATTGGTTTCTGCTTTTAGAGCCATTAATTTACAAATATGGCTACCCATTGTGATATTCTACTTACCAGTTCCAACTATTTATCACGAAAATTTCATATGGAGGATGTTCTACGAAGTAGGGGACTTTTCAGAATTACCTCAGGGAAAGAAACATAACCCACTGATGATGATAAGAAAATAAAATGGGCAAATAGATGTGACGAAGCTCGTGGATTGATTGGGATGTCAATCTCTACTGATTTGCGATTCCACATATTTGGAATTGATGAACCTGATGCTGCTTGGGACAAGTTGGAATCTGTGTTTGGTAAACACAATGAAATTCGAGGTTATCAACTAGAAAATGAGTTGATTTCTTTAAATCCAAGTGATTTTTCATGCATTCAAGATTATTTATCTAAATACAAAACTCTTTAACTCTTATGTGCAGATTGTAATATTAAGAGGGAATACAAACAATGCATTTATCATATTCTTTCAAAACTTGGACCTGCATATTCTGTTTTTGTATCTACATTTTACTTCACGAAAGAATCCTTCAACACAGCTAGCTATCAAGAACCTAGTCTTGAATCATTTTGTGATTCCTTGATTAGAGAGCAAGATAAACTCATCTATCTTGGAATAATCAACAATGCAGATACATCTGGGAAAGCCTTATTGTCCCAGCAAAAAGAAAAGTCCAAGCCTCCCAAGAAACAAATTTTCGCAATAATAAGTCAAACAAGGGTCCCAAACCCTCTCAGTCAGCTCCTTCTTTAAAAAATGACAAAGGATCCAAGCCAAAAGGAAAGAAGACTGAGCGTCATTGCAACTATTGCGGAAAAAATAATCATGATGAATCTAAGTGTTTCAAGAAGATGGCAGCCTTAGAAGCAGCAATGAAGAAGCACCACATCAGCCTATATTCGCCTTCAGAACCTACCTCTCATGGACATGCACTTTGTGCTCCTGGTTATTCTTATAATGCATCTTCTTCTTCTACTTCAAATGAATGACTCATTGATTTTGGAGCATCTTATCATATGGCTAAGGATCAATCCATCTTTTCTACTATGCATGAATGTAACACCAAACAAATATTTGTTGGTGATGATAAATTTCTAAGTGTTGTAGGAGCTAGAACAGTTCCAGTAGATAATGGTCATTTTAGTGATGTACTATGTGTACCAATAATTTCTTGTAATTTGTTATCAGTCTATCAGATCACTCATTCTGGTGAAGGTAAAACTATGACGTTTACACCTCACCAAGTTGTAATCAAGGATTTTAAAGATCCTCAACAGGTCCTAGCTAGCGGAATGGTTGATTGTATCACCAGGTTGTACAAATTTAACAACTTTGGGTCATCACCTTTTCCTTCAGTTTTTGTTGCTCATAGTGATAACTTGAGCAAACTTTGGCATGAGCAATTTGGTCACTTAAATTATCGCTCATTGCAACAACTATGTAAAGACAATATGGTGACAGGTCTTCCGATGGTATCTTGCAGGGATGGTGTTTGTTCCGGTTGTGTACTCGAAAAACATCATCGGGACAATTTTGACAAACGTGTCTCTTGGCACGCCTCGGTGCCCTTAGAGCTTGTGCATAGTGACTTGTGTGGTCCTCTTCCATCTGCTTCCTTTTTTGGTTTCAAATATTTCTTAACTTTCATTGATGATTACACTAGATGCACTTGGGTTTATCTCCTAAAACTTAAGAGCAAAGTATTTAACATGTTCTTGGCCAACAAGGCCCTTGTTGAAAAACAATCTGGTTATCAAATTATTAAGTTAAGATTTAACAATGGAGGAGAATATGTTAACAAAAAGTTCACTACTTTCTGCACTGAACAAGGAATCCAACAACAACACACTGTTCCATATACACCACAACAAAATGGTGTAGCTGAACGGAAGAACCACACTTTAAAAGAAATGGCTAATTGTATGATCTAATCTAAGGGACTAAGTCTTCAATTTTGGGCTGAAGCCATTAATTGTGCAAATTACATAGTTAATTGCACCCCCACTAAAGCATTACAAGGTATCACACCGGAAGAAGCATGGAGTAAAATTAAACTAGATGTAAATCACTTCCGTGTGTTTAGTAGTCAAGCATGGGCTCACATTACGGATGAAAAACGGAAAGCATTGCAACCTAAAAGTCAAAAGTGCATATTTGTTGGATATTCTGAAGATGTAAAAGGTTATAGACTTCTTCAACCACATTCTCATGATGTAATCATTAGAAGATATGTTAAATTTGATGAAAATCTCTTGGCCTGCGAGGCTAACTCGACGATTGTGCCATCTTTGGCCTGCGAGCCCGATTCAGAGATTTTTCCTTCTTCTTCTTCTTCCAACTTCCTTGACAGGTTTCTAACTCCAGTTTCTGATGATGACAGTGAGGATAAAAATCCACCTCTGCTTGCTCATGTTCCTCCAGTTGCACCAGCACAAGTGCTTCCTCGATGGGTCCATTCAACATGTGAAGCAGCTGGTGATCTTGCTGGTGATCCTAGAGATCAATGTCGAACACGTTCTCAGTTTCAGCGAGCCTCTTCTCTTTTGGCTCAAGTTTCTGAGAATCATGATCCAGAAACCTTTGCAGAATCTTCAGAAAATCCAGATTGGGATGCAGCTATGGATGAAGAATATCGTTCCTTAATGGCAAATGATACTTGGGATCTTGTACCTCTTCCAAAAGGAAGAAAACTTGTCAGATGTAAATGGGTCTACAGAACTAAGTATGCATCAGATGGAAGTGTTGAAAGACTTAAGAGGTTTTCCATTACACCAAAACCCGCAGATGTTGATGAAAATTTGAAACCAAGCACAAGGTCCTATTACCAGGAATGGTAGTTAGTCCACATTTTCATATTCCCAGAGGAGCGGCGGTTATACCATGTGGTTGTACCGATACTCCAACACCCCCCCTCCGACATAGCTCAGGGGAATTGAACCTGAGACCTCAGCTCTGATACCATGTTCGGGTACACAGGGTACTCCCAAAAGACCGAACACCTAGAGCAGCCACTTCACACAAATATATCACATATCGATACACCAATGTTTTGACGTGGTTTAAACTCTCGTGAGGGAAACACTCCACGGCCTCGACCAAATAGCTTCTACGGGACAATTTATTATGCAAAGAAAGAAAGTTACAAATGAGCTTCTCATAATCTATCAACTTTCCAATGACCCTCCATGCTCTTTAAATATAGATCGTGAACCAATCGGGTGTTAAGCCACGGATCAAGGGTAGGTATGATCTAAGAGAAGTTGAGCCATCAGATCACTCTATGTCAGGAACATATCGTGACCGTCGGATTAAGTATTTACAAATGTATACTAATGCATACTAAAGAAACACACTTTTCCTAACGGATATATTACACAAGTTGATCTTAACTAACTCCTAAGTGTCTAAATATCCTAACACTAGAAGGTGACACTGAGACCGTGGGACTGGAGGAGAGGGGCACCCCTAGCACTATCTCAATGTCTTGAATCCAACAGAGCTGATGGTTTGTCGATCGGAGCCACAATCGTCATTCTATGGCTCGTTCCGTGTCGCATCCAAAAGGCCTTCAGGGACACCCGTTGGATACCTGCCGGGGCATAGAACTCCAATCGTGCAACAAAACCTGGTTTCGGGGAGTCCTGCAAGTGTGTCTAGGGAGGTTTCAGCGGGAAAATATAGATCTTAATAGGATTTATACAATCTCTGTTTTATGAGAAACTGACCTTAGAACTTCTCGTAGCAATGACAATGAATCCTTCATTTTGCATTTGTTAGCAGCAGAAGATCAATTTTCGACAAAACAATGTAGTTATTACATGTGGAAGCAGCGGTTTCCCGTGGAAAATGAGTGTAGGGTTGAGCAGAGGAACGATGTTGGGAAATGGGATATTACATTAGATTTTCCGATGGGCAAGCGGTTTACAGAAGGAAATATGGCGGCTGTAGGTATCTATGCTTTTCTTCCGACGAAAATTGTTACAGGATTTCCATTTATAATACAGGCAGATTTTTCACTGGTTTCGTCAAGAGAATGTATCATTTTCAATAACAAGTGGAACCAGGGAATCCTTCGTTGTGTTCCATTAGTCTTTTGTTCAGCATTTCGTGCTCTGATAAGTGGTAATTCACCTCTATCATCGAAAACTTGGGTCTATAGGTACCTTCCCTTTCATATTTATTGTTATCCACAGCTAACACAAGTTAGAGATGCCATTCAGACCCAATTGAAAGTTGACGAAGTGGTTTTATGTGACGTCAGCTTTGGAATAAACATTTATGTAAACCAACAAAAGCTCGGACAATACTCCCTGCTTTTAAACGCAATCTGGAGAGAGCAAGAGGACAAGTTCATCAAAGCGATTTCATTCATCTATATTCTCGTAATGTACACATAGTCCATCCTTATCTCGATAAACAAGAGTTTTATAATAACTTGAATTTTTTGGGCATGGTTATCTCCCTGTATTCGGTTGTCTGATTGGTTGACAAGCTTGCCTGAAAATCTGTACGTTGAACTTCTTTGTTTTATTGCTGAAAAATGGAAGGGATTTTCAAGTCACCTGCAAAACGCTCCTTTGTTGAAATATCTAAGTTCTTCCAACAACATAGATTTGGCTAGTGTATCAAATGCTGCCGTCCACACCAGAATTTATCTTTCGTCAAAGGAGTTGCACATATTATGGCTAACCAAATGAGCTCGGGATCTTGGAAGTGCAAATATTATTCCATGCCTGAATCTACCCAGAAGGCAATTATAAATTTAGATCCTCGAGAATGCCTGAATCTACCCAGAAGGAAATTATAAATTTAGATCCTCGAGAAGGTGAGAAATTGTATGAGTGGTTGAATCAGTATCCTAAAATTACAAATATTTCTATCTCAAAGTTTGCTGAGTGGCTCCTGGATGTAGTATCCGACTCAATAGACAATAAACTTGTTATCACCACTAGAATGGCCTCGGGGTGCCCTACTAGAATGCCCGTAGCACCCGAACCGTGGCTCTGTTCATGAATCTGTCGACTCCGGTGGGTCCGGGATGCCGGGTTTCAGCTAGGGGACCCCCCACAGCATGCCTCGAAGACCCGGAAGCGGTGCCAATGGGCCATCCTCGGAGCTAGGGTTTTGCTCAGTGAAGGCCATTCCAAATTCGCTCATTGCGGCTATTTCTTGTCTGGAGGTCCCCAGGCGTGTGTGGCCACCGTGGAAAGGTCCATTATGGCCACGTGTACTTGTGGGAGCCGACGGAATCCAATCCCGCTCACCGGTTTGGGTTTCGTGGCCGCGGAGCAAATGTCGAAAGTGTCCTTGAATGGCCCCGGGGTGCCCAACTAGAATGCCCGTAGCACCCGAACCGTGGCTCCGTTCGTGAATCCGTCGACTCCGATGGGTCCGAGACACCAGGTTTCAGCTAGGGGACCCCCCACAGCGTGCCTCGAAGCCCCAGAAGCGGTGCCAATGGGCCATCCTTGGAGCTAGGGTTTTACTCAGTGAAGGCCATTCCAAATTCGCTCAAGGGGGCCATTTCTCATCTGGAGGCCCCCGAGCGTGCATGGAAACCATGGAAAGGTCCACTATGGCCATGTGGACTTGCGGGAGCTGACAGAATGCAAGTCCGCTTGCCGGTTTGGGTTCCGTGGCCGCGGAGCAAATGCCCAAAGTGTCCCTGAATGGCCCTGGGGTGCCCGACTAGAATGCCCATATCACCCGAACCGTGGCTCCGTTGGTGAATCCGTCAACTCCAGTGGGTCCAGGACGTTGATTTTCAGCTAGGGGACCCCCCATGGCATGCCTCGAAGATCCAAAAGTGGTGCCAATGGGCCATCTTCAGAGCTAGGGTTTTGCTCAATGATGGCCATTCCAAATTCCCTAAAGGAGAGAATTTCTCATCTGGAGGCCCCCGGGCGTGCGTGGCCACCGTGGATAGGTCTTCAATGGCCACATGGACCTCTGGGAGCTGACATAATCCAATTCCGCTCACCGGTTTGGGTTCCGTGGCCCTGGAGCAAATCCCCAAAGTGTCCCTGAATGGCCCCGGGGTGTCCGACTAGAATGCCTGTAGCGCCCGAATCATGGCTTGGTTCGCCAATCCGTTGATTCCGGTGGGTACGGGAAACCGGATTTCAGCTATGGGACCCCCAATAGCGTGCCTTGAAGACCCATAAGCGGTTCCAATGGGCCATCTCCGGAGCTAGGGCTTTGCTTAGTGATGGCCATTCAGGGACACTTTGGGGGTTTGTTCCAGGGCCATGGAACCCAAACCGGTCAGCGAACTTGGATTTTTTTAGCTCCCACAAGTACATGTGGCCATAGTGGACTTGTCCACGGTGGCCACGTACGCCCAGGGGCCTCCAGACGAGAAATGGCCCCTTTGAACGAATTTGGAATGGCCTTCACTGAGCAAAACCCTAGCTCTGGGGATGGCCCATTGGTACCGCTTCTGGGTCTTCGAGGCAAGCTATGGGGGCTCCCATAGCTGAAACCCGGTGTCCCGGACCCACCGGAGTCGATGGATTCATGAATGGAGCCACAGTTCGGGTGCTACAGGTATTCTAGTGGGGCACCTCGGGGCCATTCAGGGACACTTTGGGCATTTGCTCTGTGTCCACGGAACCCAAACCGGCGAGCGGACTTGGATTCTGTCGGCTCCCACAGGTCCACGTGGCCATAGTGGACTTTTCCACAGTGGCCACGCATGCCTGGGGGCCTCCGAACGAGAAATGGCCCCCTTGAGCGAATTTGGAATGGCCTTCACTGAGCAAAACCCTAGCTTTGGGGATGGCCCATTGGCACCGCTTCCGAGTCTTCGAGGCATGTTGTGGGGGGTCCCCTAGCTGAAACTCGGCGTCCCAGACCCACTGGAGTCGATGGATTCACGAACGGAGCCACAGTTCGGGTGCTACGGGCATTCTAGTCGGGCACCCCGGGGCCATTCAGGGACACTGTGGGCATTTGCTCTGCGGCCACGGAACCCAAACTAGCGAGCGGAATTGGATTCCGTCGGCTCCCAGATGTCCACGTGGCCATTGTAGACCTATCCATGGTGGCCACGCACTCCCCGGGGCCTCCAGACGAGAAATGCACCTCTTTAGGGAATTTGGAATGGCCATCACTGAGCAAAACCCTAGCTCCGGAGATGGCCCATTGGCACCGCTTCCGGGCCTTCAAGGCACACTTTGGGGGGTCCCCTAGCTGAAACCCGGCGTCTCGGACCCACCAAAGTTGACGGATTCGTGAACAGAGCCACGGTTTGGGTTCTACGAGCATTCTAGTCGGGCACCTCTAGGCCATTCAGGGACACTTTAGGCATTTGCTCCAGGGACACTTTGGGCATTTGCTCCGGGGCCACGAAACCCAAACCGGGGAGCAGACTTGGATTCCATAGGCTCTCACAGGTCCATGTGGCCATAGTGGACCTGTCCACAGTGGCCATGCACACCCGGGGGCCTCCGGACGAGAAATGGCCCCCTTAAGCGAATTTGGAATGGCCTTCATTGAGCAAAACCCTAGCTCCGAGGATGGCCCATTGGCACCGCTTTCTGGTCTTTGAGGGACGCTATGTGGGGTCTCCTAGATGAAACCCAACATCCTGGACCCACCGGATTCACGAACGGAGCCGCGGTTCGGGTGCTACGGGCATTCTAGTCAGGCACCCCGGGGCCATTCAGGGACACTTTGGGCATTTGCTCCACGGCCACATAACCCAAACCGGTGAGCGGACTTGGATTCCGTCGGCTCCCATAGGTCCACATGGCCATAGTGGACCTGTCCATGGTGGCTATGCACACCCACGGGCATCCGGACGAGAAATGGCCCCCTTGAGCGAATTTGGAATGGCCCTCACTGAGCAAAACCCTAGCTCCGACGATGGCCCATTGGCATCGCTTCCGGGTATTCGAGGCACGCTGTGGGGGGTCCCCTAGCTGAAACCCAATGTCCTGGACCCACCAGAATCGACGGATCTGTGAACGAAGCCACAGTTCGGGTGCTACGGGCATTCTAGTCGGGCACCTCGGGGCCATTCAGGGACACTTTGGGCATTTGCTCCACGGCCACGGAACCCAAACCGGCGAGCGGACTAGGATTCCGTCGGTTAGAGTTAGAGTTAATGATGATGACGAAGATGGTGATGCTGACGAAGACATTGATGATGATGGTGATGGCGATGGTGATGGTGATGGTGATGGTGAAGAAGATGTTTTAGTGCCAGGGTTTGGGTGAGGGTTAGGGATGGAGTTATAGAAGGAAAATGAGTTAGGGTTAGAGTTAGAGTTAATGATGATGATGAAGATGGTGAGGATGAGGATGATGGTGATAGCGATGGTGATGGTGATGGTGATGGTGGTGATGAAGGAGATGGTTTAGTGCTAGGGTTTGGGTGAGGGTCAGGGCTAGAGATATAGAAGGAAATTGAATTAGGGTTAGAGTTAGAGTTAATGATGATGACGAAGATGGTGATGCTGATGAAGACGTTGATGATGATGGTGATGGCGATGGTGATGGTGATGGTGATGGTGAAGAAGATGGTTTAGTGCTAGGGTTTGGGTGAGGGTTAGGGCTGGAGTTATATAAGGAAATTGAGTTAGGGTTAGAGTTAGAGTCAATGATGATGATGAAGATGGTGATGATGATGAAGATGGTGATGGCGATGGTGATGGTGATGGTGGTGATGAAGGAGATGGTTTAGTGCTAGGGTTTGGGTGAGGGTTAGGGCTAGAGTTATAGAAGGAAATTGAATTAGGGTTAGAGTTAGAGTTAATGATGATGACGAAGATGGTGATGATGACGAAGACGTTGATGATGATGGTGTTGGTGATGGTGATGAGGGACCTAGAGATGACAATGATGATGGAACCTAGAGATGACAATGATGATGATGAAGGCATTGATGATGATGGCGATGGTGATGGAGATGGTGATGAAGATGATGGAGATGGTGGCGACGGTGATGAGGGACTTAGAGATGACAATGATGATGAAGATGGTGATGATGATGAAGGCGTTTATGATGATGGCAATGGTGATGAAGATGATGATGAAGAAGATGATGATGATGATGGATATGTTGGTGACGATGAAGATGATGATGATGTTGATGATGATGAAGATGATGGAGATGGTGATGATGGTGGCGACGGTGATGAGGAACCTAGAGATGACAATGATGATGAAGATGGTGATGATGATGAAGGCATTGATGATGATGGCGATGGTGATGGAGATGGTGATGAAGATGATGGAGATGGTGATGATGGTGGCGACGGTGATGAGGGACCTAGAGATGACAATGATGATGAAGATGGTGATGATGATGAAGATGGTGATGATGGTGAAGGTGTTGATGATGATGGTGATGGTGATGAAGATGATGATGATGATGATGATGATGATGAAGATGGTGATGATGATGGAGACGGTGATGAGGGACCTAGAGATTGTTAATATTTAATATGCTAAGATAGAAAATTGCTACATTACATTCCATTTCACAATAATAGCATATACATGATCACTGAAGAAACAACAAGCACAACATAAACACAAGAGACACAGATTTATCCTGGGAAACCCTCATGGGGTAGAAAACCTAGCAAAGCTTCCTCAATATAGATGACCAACAAATACAAAAGATGTAACCCTGAGCATAAGCTCCTCCTTCTCCATAGCATACCTCTCTCTCATAAGTGCGCCACTCTCAAGTGAGTGAGTGTGTGTATAAAATGAGGAATACACCTCCTCTATTTATACACTACTCTGACTTGTCTTTTACACAAATCATGTAGGCTCGTATTTAACTATTGGGTTAAATACCCCACTACAATTGACTAGGCCGACCCCTCTAGGGTGGTCTAATAACGCTTTGACCCACATAACACATACAGGGCTGACCCCCACTAGGGAAGTCTAATAACCCAATTTACCACATTCCGACGGAGGAATAAACATCTCTGGATATACAATAAGATCTTCACGGAGGAATGAAACATCTCCGAAATAATAAAGTACAAATATAATATTCTTTGAAGTTACAATATCTCAACACTCCCCCTTAACGAGAAGGATATTATAACAACATCTGCACGAGCAAGGAGTCATCAACATCATAGATGATACATCTATAAATCATTGGAAGCTTTCTCAACATCATCAATCACTCAAGCAGTTACTGGAACATCTTCAATACTGGAACATCAACATCTTCAATACTGGAACATCAACATCTTCAATACTGAGTCTTTATCTTCTGCAGCACTCAAACAGCTACAACAACATCAACACCTGGATCCTCACGATCATCAGCATCGTCATCTCATGATTATCAGCATCGTCATCATACGATCATTAGCATCATCATCACATGATCATCAGCATCGTCATCTTACAATCATTAGCATCGTCATCACACGATCATCAGCATCATCATCACATGATCATCAGCATCGTCATCACATGATCATCATCATCGTCATTACACGATCATCAACATCGTCATCACACGATCATCAGCATCGTCATCTGGATCATCACGATCAGCAGCATTGTCATCTAGATCATCATGATTAGCAGCATCGTCATCTAGATCATCACGATCAGCAGCATTGTCATCTAGATCATCACGATCAACAACATCATCAATACAAGTTAATACAGGTATCCTCATCAATACAAGTATACACATCATCAATACAAGTATCCTCATCAATACAAGTATACATATCATCAATACAAGTATCCTCATCAATACAAGTAGACACATCATCAATACAAGTATCCTCATCAATACAAGTATACACAATAGAAGCATACCCTGCAACACACATGATCCAATTACGGGATGGTCAATCCCTCTCACTTTAGGACATAGGTCCAAGGATGATACAATCCTGATCCACTTACGGGATGATCAATCCCTCTCAATTTAAGACATCTCTCATGTCTATGGACGATGCAATCCAGATCAACTTACAAGATGATCAATCCTTATCCTTTTAAGACACCTCACCATGTCTAGGGATGATGCAATCCCGAATCAACTTACAGGATGATTAGTCCTTATCACTTTAAGACACCTCACCATGTCTAGGGACGATGCAATCCCAATCTGATTACAGGATGATTAGTCCTTATCACTTTAAGACATCTCACCATGTCCAGGAACGAGGAAATTCCAATCTATTTACAGGATGATTAGTCCTTATCACTTTAAGACATCTCACCATGTCTAGGGACGAGGCAATCCCAATCTATTTACAGGATGATTAGTCCTTATCACTTTAAGACATCTCACCATGTCTAGGGACGAGGCAATCCCAATCTATTTACAGGATGATTAGTCCTTATCACTTTAAGACATCTCACCATGTCTAGGGACGAGGCAATCCCAATCTATTTACAGGATGATTAGTCCTTATCACTTTAAGACATCTCACCATGTCTAGGGACGAGGTAATCCCAATCTATTTACAGGATGATTAGTCCTTATCACTTTTAAGACATCTCACCATGTCTAGGGACGAGGCAATCCCATCATGTACATTTTGAACCAAATGCTTAGGGACGATGCAGTCCTATATACATCCACTAAGGACCATATTCTCGGAGACATCTGTCTATGGATCACTTTAGGACTGAAGTCCAGGGATGATACAATCCTCATCGTTCGCTAGGAACCGCATTCTCGAAGACATCTGTCTACGGATCACTTTAGGACTGAAGTCCAAGGATGATACAATCCTCATCGTTCGCTAGGAACCGCATTCTCGAAGACATCTGTCTACGGATCACTTTAGGACTGAAGTCCAAGGATGATACAATCCTCATCGTTCGCTAGGAACTGCATTCTAGAAGACATCTGTCTACGGATCACTTTAGGACTGAAGTCCAAGGATGATACAATCCTCCACCTGTCCACTAAGGACTTCATTCTCGGAGACCATACGTCTATGGATCCTTTTAGAACATGTGTACAAGGATGATGCAATCCCCTCGTCAACTTAGACCCTGTCTAAGGACCGTTCACCAACCTCTCTATCGGCATCACCAATATAGGTATTCACATCGTCGACCTCACTGTCGATGCGGGCAATCTCATCATAAGTGACCACATCACTCCCCCTTTCGAGGAGAGTCCTTCTGAACTACACTAAGCTTGTCTCGGAAAGATTCAAACTTTTACTTGAGGAAGAGGTTTGGTTAGTACATCGGCAACTTGTTCACTTGAGGTAGAGGTTTGGTTAGTACATCGGTATCCTGTTACAAATTCGAACTTTATAGTTCCTTTCTGCACCATATCTTGTATATAGAAATGTCAGATATCTATGTGCTTTGACTTATCATGGAACACTGGATTCTCTGTCATCTTGATACAACTCTGTTTGTCACATAGGATCACAGTTGGGTCTATCTCTAAGTCAAACAATCCAGAATCCATACTGCTTCACAACTAGCAAAGAAAGCAACCATATATTTCGCTTGTGCTGAGAGCCACACTAGATTGCTTCCTGCTAAACCACGAGATCATGGCTGATCCTAGACAATAACATCCTCTCGATGTGCTCTTCCTGTCTGATATACTTTCTGCCCAATCAACATCTGTGTAGCCATCTGAAGTCATGATCTCTAAGATAACATAGATCAAATTCTATCGTATCCTTTAGGTACCTCATCACATGTTTGCAACTAACAGGTCAACACATCTAGTTTCCACTAGATACTGACTCAAGGTGTTTAGAGCAAAGCATATATCTGACCTAGTATTCGTTAGACACATCAATGACTCAATAATTTGTCCGTACAGAGTTATATCCACTAACTCTGATGAGTCATCTGCTAACAACTTCAAGTTGGAATCCATGAGAGTGGCCATTCCAACACATCAAGTCCTTTTAATATTTCCCAGCATACTTTCCCTGGTTGAGAAAGATTCCTTCTGAGCCTTGCCATACTTCCAGACCTAGTAATGCATCAATCTGAGATCTTTTTTTTTTTTCATTTCTGCAGCCATCTTCTTCTTTCTTTTCATGATCTATTTGTAAAAATAGATCATCCTCATACAGTAATAGTATGATAGGTTCATCATTCATAACGGATCATCTTTACTTTTGGTAAAGCCCAAGCTTATCAAGAAACTGTCAATTCTCGCTTTGTGACTAAACATCATTCACACTCTGCATTGAATGATCTTCTGCATATCTATCTGTGCCATCTCTCGTTAGATGGGTCTACTGATAAGAGACTCAATATCATTCGAACTCTGTGGTGAGTTCCTTCTTGCATCCATGTCATCTGTGTATAGAAACCATATTCAACCTTGTAGCAAAGGTTGAGATCCACATCACCCATGGTGATCATTAAGCTCATCAATTGATTATCGATCCTGGGTACCCATACAGAACCTGATTCACACTTCTTCTTTAATTACACCATTAAGAGAATGGTCTTATCTAGCCACTTGGAGCAAACATCTCATCATGATTCTCTTCCTCTTTCTAAGAGAATCTTCTAGCCACATGCCTTCTATAGTGTGTTTGATTTGTAAATCTTTTTGTTGAACATCCATCACTTGTTCAGTGTTCATCATTCATCCTGATCTTTCATACAAATCAAAATTAAGTACATGATTAGTAATACTTCATAATCATCAAATCACATTGACATGATAACCTATTATGCATACAGATATCATTTACATAGTTGTGCAACTATTTTGGCACAACACTTTTCCATATCCTGTATGCATACAGTGGCTATCTAGATGCCTTCCATCTCTACCAAAACATACTATCGAGTGTGCACAACTCTCAGCATGTCAGCAAAGAGGTTTCATTCTAGACAAGCAACAAGGAATGAATGTCCAACTTACCAATCATATGCATATTAGTAGTATACTGTTCAATGCTCTATGAATATTTACACTCAGCATGATATATTATAGGAATACAAATATGCATACAACCTATTACAGGCAATATCATTTACTATTTCAAATAACAACTCAAATACTTATCTTTTATGTTTGTGTGGTTGCCTCCCGCTTGATCTTCTGTATGTCTTTTGAACTTCTATTCATTCTATACCACTGTGCATGCTCAAGTGTGCACTAGTGTCATCCTCATGATCTCATACACAAACATACATTCATTAGTATAATCTCAATATTATCAGAACATTATAATTTTAAATAATCTTGAATATGTATAGCCATGATCATAGATAATAAACATTAGTATTCAAGGTTTCAAGGAAGTCTTCTTTTACTCATGCATATTCTTATTTGATCATAGGAATCTTCTGGTTAGTTAAATCATCAATCAAGATAAGAGACATAATATGCATAAACCCTTGATTACTAATTTTATGAATAAGCATAACCAATCATACCAAGTATACTTATATAAGGGGTCCTAACACAAGGTAAGATTCTAACTTGACATAGAAAAACATACCTGGATTAGTATACCTGTTTAGTTATGTCTAACATACCTAAGCAATATCTTCTTTGTTCTCTTCAATGATTTAGAGATCCTGTGCTAGAACCTGCATATCTCATAGGTTAAGCATAATATAACAAAGTCATACATACCTCGTAAGTAGAACAAATATTATGGACAAGTCTTTGTCTTCATGTTGTCATGGTCATGGAACTTGATTTGTCTTTCGTGATGTACCTGTATCTTGTTAGCAGACAACATCAACCCCATACAACACCATAATGCATTAGTACAATAATATATCCCTAATCAATGAATGTATTCGATCATTCACATGCATTCATACTGTTACTAGGGTGATAAGACAATTCTAACATTAATCAAGATTGTACTAATAATATGAAGACAAGTTCAAGAAATACCTGAACCTCCTTAAGTCATACCTGTCAAGACTTCTTGTAGTCTTCTTATGTAAGGCCTTAGCCTCAACTCCCCTTGAAACTTGATCTGGAGCTTGATTAGGGTTTGCTAGAAAAACCCTAAAAATTCAATCTTTGACTTTCACACTTCTGAATGGATGGAAGGATGTGTCTTGCTGAGCTAATCAAACTAGCATACTTCAATTTTGAAATCTCCAAAATTTGACCCCTCAAAATTACCTTCGAAACTTCTGGATCTTCTGAACAGGATCCCGAACTAGGGTTTGATGAAGCCCACCCTTCTGCCCAATCAAAAGGTTAAATCCAAGGATCTAAACTTTTATTTTTCTGAGGAGCTTCCAGCCATGGTTACAGACTTAAAAAATTCCAACTTTTGCTGAAGCCCTAATTTTCCATCTTTCCGATCAAAATCCCGAACTGGCGTTTGATCAAGCCCGATCTTCTACCCAACCAAAAAATTCGATCTTGGACTCTAAATTTCGATTTTCTTGAGTAGCATTCAGCCATGGATTCTGATTCCAAAAATTCTAACTTTCTCCGAAACCCTAAATTCCGGAAGCCATAAATGAAGGTGCTCCAAAAATAATTCTGTTTTGACAGAAATATGTACCTGATTGTTTCTGCTGTAACTCTGAACTTTTCGCTCCACAGGGTCTGAAATTTTTTTTTGTGGTATCCTGACCTGTCATCTTTCCATCCCGATAGGTCTGACCTCAATTGGATTTTCTGAGAGAGAGTTATGCCAAGTGTCGCAACATGACCTGTTTATGGAATAAAACATGAGAGCGAACTTGTACGGCGTGCCACGTGTCACTGGTTCAGCTTCGGCCTCTGAAAGCATTTCCTGAGATAGTGCAGTCTGTGTACTACCTGTCACTTTTTACAAAATTTCATTTGGATCTTCCTAGCCCAATTTATGAGCTTTTTTCCTAGGTCACCTGATTTTGACTGAGATCTGGAAGAGGCAGAAACCCTAATTTGTACTGATCATAACTCACAAAGTACAACGAATATGAGGGTTCCTTTTGGACACAAGGTACCTGGGGATGTTATCTACAACCTGTAAACTTTTCATATCCCGAACCTTCGCATAAATGGATTTATAGCGAAAGTTCCACGATGACGGGTTTTTTCTATGTAAAACCCAAACCTTCAAATTGTCGCAAGTGAAGCAAGTGTCGTAAGTGCCATACATTGCCTTCCTTCAGGTTAGCTCTGATACCATGTTAATATTTAATATGCTAAGAAATAAAATAGTATCATTACATTCCATTTCACAATAATATCATATACAGGATCACTGAAGAAACAACAAACACAACATAAACACAAGAGACACAGATTTATCCTGGGAAACCCTAATGGGGTAGAAAACCTAGCAAAGCTTCCTCAATATAGATGAACAGCAAATACAAAAGATGTAACACTGAGCACAAGCTCCTCCTTCTCCATAGCATACCTCTCTCTCATAAGTGTGCCACTCTCAAGTGAGTGAGTGTGTGTATAAAATGAGGAATACACCTCCTCTATTTATACACTACTCCGACTTGTCTTTTACACAAATCATGTAGGCTCGTATTTAACCATTGGGTTAAATACCCCACTACAATTGACTGGGCCGACCCCTCTAGGGTGGTCTAATAACCCTTTGACCCACATAACACATACAGGGTCGACCCCCACTAGGGAAGTCTAATAACCCAATTTACCACATTCCGACGGAGGAATAAACATCTCTGGATATACAATAAGATCTTCGCGGAGGAATGAAACATTTCCAGAATAATAAAGTACAAATATAATATTCTTTGAAGTTACAATATATCAACAGAGATGAACACGATGACGAAGATGGTGATGATGATGAAGATAGTGATGATGATATTAGATGTAGTGATCATAATCATCATGGGGAGAATTTTTTTATCAAATGCCACACAATCATAGTTGTAATAACCATAGTCACAGTCCCAAAGGTGCATAATTGAATCACGAGCAACATCAACTAATTGGGGCATCACCTGAACATGGTAAGAATAACCATTGATGTGGGCGAGGGTGGTTATAAACATTGTGTAGATGATATAGAGAAAAATTTTGGTGCTCTATAGAGGTTAAATGAGATGACCATATCCAAATGATGTATGATGATGAATTTGGGAAAAAAACTTTATTCTCACTAAATACACAAAACACCTTACCATCCTTGAAAAACTGAAAAAAATGGTTAGTTGTTTTTAGAGGCAGTATATAACTATTGATGGCAATTTCTTTGATGAACCATGTTTGGAAAACTACTATAATGGTTTGTGTTGTATGAAGTGAGAGTCCCTGGGATCCATTTGTTGGAAATAAAAATTCCATATTAGATTCTGAATGTTACAATGACTTGGCAAAAAATTTCATTCCTTTAATCAACTTTACTTGCAAAAATTCATCTTAACCCCCAATCTCTTTCATGCTAAGATCTATCGAGAAAGTGTAGAGTGTCTATCTCAAAATTCTTAGACTTAACTCCTCAATTGTTTGGATAGGGTTAAGATCAATTTGTGTATCCCAAGGGGATAACTCAATGATTTGTAGCCATTTTTTATGGCCATTTCACTAATTATGTTCCAACACATGCTCAGTTCAAATCCCCCCAGGTGATGCACACAAATTTACGTTGATATGTTTACTAAAAATGCAATCCTTGAATATGGGGAAGTGTTCCTTGAATTTCCTCACAAGGTTTCCTTTAGAAAGGAAAAGATCAACTTGTGATATCAAAGCAGTCAAATAATGTATTTTGAAGGTTAGAAACACGTATGCTCTAAACTACGAAATATTGTCCATCAACAACCATGTAGATATTCTATAAGTAATCCCAAGATACTCTGCAAGTTGTCAACAATGGCCTTTATTGTGCATAAAATCACATAAATCAACCAGTAATCAAGCATGGAGTATACACTACACATCCATCACCATTGCACTTGAATAAAGGTAAGTTTATGTAGACTATGCAGGTGTGGATAAGTTATAAAAGTGGTTCCACAACCGATTTTAGCATGCTTTTGATTGGTTGAAACAATCACAAACATATTCTCAAGTAGTTAAATTTATCAAAAACAAGTTGAATGATCATGTACTAACAATCCACCAACAACCCTATAGTGAATCATATACTTTGCATATCTTTTTGAATGTATTGTGGAAAAACATTTCAATCATTCCTAGCAATTATTGAACATTTGCAAATGCAAAAGAAAAAAGGGTTGAGTGTTTCTTAATTATAAAGCTACACATCCAACATTATTGCACCTCAATGAGGATAGTTTATAGAGACAATTCAGGCATGGATAAGTAATACTATAAAAATTGGTCTTCCACAACCGAGTTTAGCATCCTTTTGATGGATTCAAAGAATTATAGACATATTACTAGATGACTAATGTATCAAAAAAAAGGTTAAAGAATCATGTACAATCTAAGCAAGTTCTCTAATAAAATAGTTGAACATAGTCAAATGTCATTCAATGAAATTTTAAGCCTAAAACAAGGATTTTTAAAACAAATGTCAAATATACATGATATAGGGGTACCTAAAAAATGTCATGTCATTTAATGCACTGCAACACTTACACTTTGGATGCAAAGGAGTAATCAAAGACATGATCATGATTTCATAACACAATTATAATTGTAATGTATTAAATTAGCAAACAATGTACTATTTTTATAGGCGCGTGTATGCCAAAATTATTAATATTTTCCACTCTCCTATACGACAATCATTTATTTGATATTGACCACTTGATGTTAAAAAAAAAACCAAAAATATATATATTCGACTAAAACATACGATAAGTTTGTCAATAACAACACTCTAGTATATCCATTGACATTGATTCCTTATATGGACTGAAAAATACTGTATTTGTCATGTTTTCACACACATGCCTATGCACTAGGTTTCGTTTATGTGTATTTTGCAATAGTGTATAATTTATTTTTGCTTACAAGTATTAGATTCAATCCTATCTAAAAAGATGCCTATTTTGTCCCATTTTCTCATTAGTGAGGAATTTTGGACATGCACATCCATTTTCTACTATTTTCAATTGCATAGATATCCAATACACACACACACACACACTATGATATCCAACTTCTCTTCTAAGATCTAGGTAAAACCAAAATTTAGACAACATCACATCCTGATACACACAACATGAGACAACGAGATTAGACAATGAGATATATAAATCACATAACTGAAAATCCATGTACATTGAGGCTGCAAAACTCATCCAAACATATACAATTTCTGGAAAATAGTGGAACATGGTTCCCAATGTATGTACAGTGGCAACTCGTGCCCTAAACAAAATGCGACAACTCATGGCGTAGATCCAAAATACATGGAAACTCGTGCCGTAGATACAAAGTACATCAAAATTGGTGCAAAAAATGCCACATCGTGGCTAATGTACATAACACATGGTGTGTCAAGCATTGTGACCATCCCCATCACTCCCAGGCGCATCTCCAAAGTTGATCTTCCTACTCATCGAGCTACCGGTACCTCGGGTCTTGCTCCGTCTAGGAGTAGACCGTCTCTCCGGGCTCTGGAACAAATGATATAAGATACCGTCATTTTCAAGCATTTGCAACATTTACCACATTTATAAAACAAATCTAGAATTCGAATCTTAAATAAATCACCTCTGATGTGAGTGGGAAACGTTGGACAGGTGTCCTAGATCCGCGGAGCCTCTTCGCAATTCTAGCCTACAACATTTACAACAATCATTTCATTGAAAAGTAATAATTGCTTAAATTAATTTGTGTTAATGCATCAAAATATTTTCATAAATTAGTTTGATTCTCACCGTGTACACCTCCGACGATGGACATGGCTGGGCTTCTGGGCTAGCAGGTGGCGCAGATGGCCGGACAATCACCTCCGATGCAATGATGGGGGGGGCGCAGATGTAGTGGCAGTCACTACAGGTGCAACCACTGGAGATACAGATGAGGATACTGGAAGGGTAGATGCCACAATAGTGGCGGGAAGTGGGGATGATATGGTGGGAGAAGAAATGGTGGTATGGGGTGGAGGAGGACGTCATGGACGATGAACCCCTGTCGGTTGTACGATAGAGGGTACCGAACCAAAAGGGCTAGGGGGGATGTTGAGGGATGGTGCATGGGAGGGAAGTACTGCATAGAGGGAGGAGGATGGACGGAAGGGAGGTTGTGGACGAAGAGGGGAAGTTGGAAGGAAGGGGGGGCGCGGATGAATCGGGGAGGATGGATAGACAGGGGGGCGTGGATAAATTGGGGAGGATGTATGGACGGGGGGGCGTGGTCGAGTGGGGGGGGATCGATGGAAGGGGGAGTATGGCTGGAGAGGGGAGGCTGGATGGAAGGGAGGTGGTGGGCGTAGGGAGGATTCTAGATGGAAGTGAGGGGGGGGACTCATGGGAGAGGGTGGATACATAGGACTAAAATGGGGAGCCGCAGCTGTTGGTGGCACCTACATATACATTTGTAATATCACAATTTAGTAAACAAACAATAATTTAAACCATAGTAAGTCACAATAATTCAAATTAAAAGTGTGCTTATAACTACACATTGTACCTGTGTATGTGGTGATTTGCCAATCCTTGGTGGGGGTGGTTGATCACCGTAGTCAGGGAAAACCTGTGGACACCAAAATGGATGCATGTTATGGACATGTTAAACAAGTCATTATTTAAGCAATCAAGATATTCAAAAACATTGTATGAACTATCAACGTGTATGCCACAAATATAAATACTTGAGTAATATAAATGCCGTAAGTAAGAATAGTATTGTGCCAGGTACTGAAAAATACCTCGGTGTGGGGTGTCACAATTTTAGTTGCAGCTGCCATTGCTGCATCCAGGTTGGGAGATCCTACGTTCTCCCATGTTGGTGTCTCAGCTCTGAATAACTGTACATTGAAATAATAGTTTAAGTCAAACAAAAATACTTTAAAAATACTTTACAATTTATCAAGTGATGATTGAAAACACATTAAAAAAATTGCTGACCTGATCCATATAACAACCCTTTATTGCGCCAGGGCAAGTGTACCTGCAATGGGGACAAAGATGTGGAATTTCCCCCGTCGAACTGGAATGCCCAGCATGGCTACCACCGGTCACGGGTATATCCTGGCCCTGTCGTGAAGGCCGTGCACCTAGATCTCTATCAAGGTCAACCGACCTCTCCATTGTAGTAGCTGCAACAAAGGAGGTATGTCTGAGGAGTCCACGTGCAACATTCCTCATTGCCACCTCGATCTGATCAAGCTTGTGGGGTAACTGAGGTGGCTGGGGAGAGGGTTTGGGCTCACGCCTAGGAGCTCGTGGCATTCCTAGTGGGTTCCTCCTCGCAGCAGGTCAATCTTGGGCAGAGCCATGCCCAACACCCTGGAACTCGGTTATGTAAAAATAGTTGACATGTAAACCAAGGAAAAACTCAGCCCACAGTTGGCGAAGGAAGTATTGTGGAACCTCCCTATTATTGCAGGGAGGTTTATCGTACACCATGAACCACCTCTGCATCCAATTGTCCCTCCATGGTTGGTAATGACATCAATCCATGCAGACACGTGGCTTTGTAATGTTCGGTGGTTGGCCTGTTTTCGACTCGGTGAACATACTATATAATTGGGCTTTTGTAATGTTCAAATCTTTTATTGCTTCCTTGGAGATGCCCGTGGAGTAGTACTCCCGCATCCTAGCTCTAAACTGATTCATGTCTATCAATTGCCGGTGTGAATGGATGAGGGAGTCGATTGAGTTCTCAATTGATGTGCCAAGAGACAATCGAGATGGTTCACCCAAGTTTCTAAGTTCGCAAGTGTGCACTCGCATTTCATTTACATAGTGGTTAAGGTCATCTTATTGAAAATTTGGTTGTCGGTTTTGGTTTTGTTTGGAATTGGGTCCAAGGTTCGGGTTTTCTTGTGTTCCACCAGAATTGGGGTTAACATCTTGTTCACTCATTGTCTCAGTTGCAATCTGCAGTTGAAAATTGGTTCATTGTTTTCAAAATTTAGGAATTTTTTACAATTACATAAACAAAAAAATATAAAAATTGACACAAATAATGAATAAAATTGAAAAAAAACGTGATATTTACCTATTAATCGAAGTGGTGATGAGTTTGTGGGTGTTGTTGGGTGGTTTTGGAGTGGATTTGGCCTCCGTTGGTGGTTGAATCGACGCATATGCGGAGGAGGAGGACGCGCTCGGCCGACCAAATGGAAAATGGGGAAATTGTGCATTGTTTTTTTTTAATATATTTTTAACAGAGGCGCGTGTGCATCTCCTTTGCGCGTACACGTCAGCAACGCACACGCGCCATCAATGCGCACACGCCATGAATGCGAACGCACCTCATTTCGGTACCGAACCTAGAGGCGCGTGTGCGTCTCCTTAGGTGCGGTCGTGTAATTTTTTTTCTCCGCTAGCGCAGCCCTATTGCAAGGAATATGGGGAGCATCTTCGTGCGTCCTCCCTTAAGTTTGATTTCATCCTTAATGTATTCCCCATTATTGATCTTCGACTCAATTTTATGATATCATTTTATAGAAGATATATGGCATGATAAAATATTTCAGTTTATTGATCTTTGAATGATTTTTTATTGTTGGAAAAATTGATAAACAATATGGAAATGATGGAATGAGTTGATAATGACGAGACGAGGTAGTAGATTAGGGATCAAGCTTCCTTGATAACTCATCGAAGTTTTCATATTTTCTGGCAATTATCTCTTATTCATTTCATTCTTATGACAACTACTTGAGCCTTCCGTTTCCTATTACTTAGATTTGCAACATATTTTGAGAACTTCAAATAATATACACGTCGTAAAATCTAAGATTCTGTATGTGATTGATATCATAAAAATTTCATGCAGAAAATTTCAATGTGTTGAGCCCATGCCCAATTCGTTTTAAGAGGATCGTGGCTTTGTTGAAATATTGTAACTTGTAAGAATATTATATTTGTATTATTTCGGAGATGTTTCATTCCTCCGATGGGACTTTATTATGTATCCGGAGATGTTTATTCCTCCGATGGATTGTGGCAACCAGGGTTATTAGATCTACCATGTGGGGGTCGGCCCTGAGTTAATTTATTAGGGGTTATTAGACTCTCTTAGGAGAGGTCGGCCCCATAGGGTAAAAAGTCAGTCGGGAAACAAGTATAAGTAGAGGAGGATGTTCCTCAATTATCTCACTCATCCATCACTCAGAAAGTAGCGCATAAGTGAGAGAGAGGTCTGCATAGGAGGTAGAGAAGGAGCTCTAGTCTTGGACTACATCTTGTATTTGGTTGATCATCTTATTGAGGAAAGCTTTGCTGGGTTTTCTACCCCATGAGGGTTTCCCAGGGTAAAATCTCTGTCTATGTTGTGATTGTGTTTCTTTCAGTGATCTTGCTAGTCAAATTAGTATAAACTTAACATGGTATCAGAGCTAGCCTGAATAGGACATCTTTCACAAGGTGAAAATCTCTCTCTCTCTTCCTCCGGTGAAAATTAGGGTTTCTGCAAAAAGTTGGTATTTTTGGATTTTGATTGCATGGCTGGATAGCCCTCCTCAAAATCAAAGTTTTGAGCCCCGGATCGAGGTTTTTGGTTGGGTAGAACTCCGGGAAAGTCAAACCCTAGTTTGACCAAAAGTGCAAAAAACCAGAAAACCAGAGAACCAGAGAACCAGAAAAGTTGCACACATGTGCACCAGTAAAGCAGAAAATCTGCGAACTTGTGCACCAGAAAACCAGAAATTCCGTTGCAAATCCGGAAGGTGAAAAGTTGAAGTTTCCAGAAGCAGAACACACCAGATCTTCCAATTCAATCAAGCACATCTCCTAGTAAGTGTTATTCTATCTCTTGAGAAACTTCAATCTCTTTTGAACCCTAGAGAAGATGGCTCCAAGCACTACGCTTGAAGACAAGCTAGAGGGTATAGAAAATTTTCGGGCATGGAAATACAGAATTGGCCTCATTCTTGAAGAGAATGACCTTGCCCAGTATATCAAGGATGAGATTGCAGAACCTGGAGAAGATGAAGCCAAAGAGAAGTATAGGAAGGATTTGATTAGGGAAAAGAGTATCATTGCTGATTCTATTAAAGACCAGTTGATTCCCCAAGTGGAATCCAAGAAGACTCCAAAGGAAATGTATGATGCCCTTTCCAGAATGTATGAGGGAAAGAACATCAATAGGAAGATGAATATGAGAGCTCAATTGAAGAGCACAAAGATGAACAAAGGAGAATCTTTTCAAGACTATTTCTCAAGGATCTCCCATTTCAAAGAATAAATAGATGCTATTGGAGATACCCTTGATGAAGATGAACTAGTCATGACTGCTCTAAATGGTCTCACTAGACCATGGGAGTCATTTATCCAAACCATGTGTGCTAGAAAAGAAAGCATGAAGTTTTATGTGGTATGGGAAGATTGCATCCAAGAAGAAGCTAGGGTTTCTAACAGAGAAGCCCTACTCAAAGAAGATGACCAAGCCTTGGCTACAAACACCAAGAGAAGAAGGAATCAATCTTACTTCAAGAAGGATAGTCACAAGGAGTCTCAATCTCCACAAAGATTTCAAAAGAAAGGAAGAAGAAAACACTCTTCTTTCCAATGTTTCAATTGTCATAAAGGACACATTGCTAGATATTGTCCCTCAAAGAAGAAGAAAAATCTTCACCATAAAAGACATCAAGCACATCTTGCAGAAGATGATGATGAAGAAGAAGAAGAAGAGGAAGAAAGGCCTCACAAGAAAAGATCTAGAAGAGAAGAAGAAGAGGAAGAAAGGCCCCTCTTCAAGAGAAGATCTAGAAGAAATTAAGAAGAAGATGCAGAAGAGTATGTTCTGTTCTTTGCACTCTTTGGATCCATAACACCCGGAGAAGATACATGTCTTATTGATAGTGGTGCTTCAAAGCACATGACTGGACAGAAGAAAACTCTTTCAAAACTAGAAGAGAAGACCACCCCACAAAAAGTGTCATTAGGAGATGACTATCAATATCCCATCGATCGAATTGGTGAAGCAAACTACAAGCTTGATTCTGGAACCCCCATGAAGATGAAGGAAGTATTGTATATACTAGGATTGAAGAAGAACTTGCTTTCCATCTCAGCATTAGATAAGAAAGGTTATAGGGTTGCATTCATTGATGGACAAGTATTAATGTGGTCCAAAGGTAAATCTATTAAGGATGCAATTGTCATTGGTGAAGAAGAAGGAGCTCTGTATAAGCTCAAGGGCCATCCAGAAGTTGCCCTTGTGCATGAAGCCACTAGCCCAAATGAGCTATGGCATAGGAGGCTTGCTCATATTAATTACAAGGAACTACCTTATGTAAGCAAGGTAGTTATAGGTTTGCCAGACTTAAAAATTGATCATGATGGCACATGCAAAGGTTGTGCAAAAGGAAATAATATCAAGAACCCATTTCCAAAGAGTGAAACAAAGACTAACAGTACCTTGGAGTTAATTCACTCTGATGTATGTGGACCAATGCCCTCCACATCCCTGAGTGGATATGAATACTATCTCACATTTATTGATGACTATTCAAGGAAGACTTGGATATACTTTCTAAAGGGAAAGAATGAAGTCTTTGGAAAGTTCAAGGAGTTCAAAGCCTTGATAGAAAATCATTCAGAAAAGAAAATCAAAATAATCAGGACAGATAATGGCGGAGAATCTACTTCCAGGGACTTTGAAGATTTCTGTAAGGAAGCTGGAATCAATAGGGAGCTAACCACTTCCTACAATCCCCAACAAAATGGTGTTGTGGAAAGAAAGAATAGAACCATCATGGAAGCTATGAAGACAATGATACATGATCAAGACCTACCTATGTATCTATGGGCCGAAGCAGCTAGGACAACAGTCTATTTGAAAAATAGACTATCCCACAGTGCTCTTGATTTCAAGACTCCATAAGAAGTGTTCACAGGAAAGAAGCTTGAGGTAAGTCACCTCAAGATATTTGGATGTCCAGTATACATTCACATTCCAAAAGAAAAGAGGACTAAGTTAGATCTTTCTGGAAAGAAGGGAATGTTTGTCGGATATTGTGAAGCATCCAAAGCATTCAGAATTTACATCCCAGGTTTTCATCATATGGAAATAAGTAGGGATGTGACATTTGACGAAGAAGCAGCTCTCAGGAGATCTAGGAAGTGCCAGTATGAAGAAGTATATGAAGAAGATGCACCTCCCAGAACTACAGAAGATGTACCCATCCCTGAAGATGTAACACCTGAAGACCATGATATGATAGAGCCATAAGAACCCCCCTTTCAAACATTTCAAGGAAAAGAAATCCATCATGGGCAAGAGATATTATACTAGGAGCAGAAAAGTATGGAGCTCCTAAGGCTCCACTAGAGTAAGCAAGAAACCAAATCCATTCTCTAACTATATGGCTTTGATGTGTGATCTTGTAGATCAGGAACCTACTAGTTATGAAGAGGTAGTTCATAAGAAAGAATGGGTAGAGGCAATGACAGAAGAATACCAGTCAATAATGAAGAATGATGTTTGGGATATAGTTCCCAAGCCAAAAGACAAAAGTGTGGTATCTTCCAAATGGATATACAAAATAAGGCATGCTGCGGATGGTAGCATTGAAAAATACAAAGCAAGATTTGTGGCCAGAGGATTCTCTCAGAAAGAGGGAATTGACTATGAAGAAACATTTGCCCCAGTTGCAAGGTACACTTCCATTAGAACCATCATGGCACTTGCATCCATGATGAAATGGGATCTACACCAGATGGATGTAAAGACGGCCTTCCTGAATGGTGTGATTGAGGAAGAAGTGTACATAGAACAACCACAAGGATTTGAGGTAGAAGATGGAAGAACCCATGTATGCAAACTGAAGAAGGCCTTATATGGGTTGAAGCAAGCTCCCAGAGCTTGGTATGGAAGAATTGACAGTTTCTTGCAAACTTGGGCTTTACCAAAAGTAAAGCTGATCCTAATCTTTATCTCAAGGTTATGAATGATGAACCTGTCATACTATTGCTATATGTGGATGATCTATTTCTGACTGGAAATGAGAAACAAATTATCTAGTGCAAGAAGAAGCTCTCATTAGAGTTTGAGATGAAAGATCTTGGATTGATGCACTACTTCCTAGGTCTGGAAGTATGGCAAGGACCAGATGGAATCTTTCTCAACCAAGGTAAGTATGCCGTGGGAATCTTGAAAAGATTCGATATGTTGGAATGAAAAGCCATGGCCACTCCCATGGATTCCAACTTAAAGCTATTAGTTGATGACTCTTCAGAGTTAGTGGCTGTGACTCTGTACAGACAGATTATTGGGTCATTAATGTATCTGACAAATACTAGGCCAGAAATATGCTTTGCGGTGAACACTCTGAGTCAGTATCTAGTGAAACCTAGACGAGTTCACCTAATTACTGCAAAGCATGTGATGAGGTACCTAAAGGGTATGATAGATTTTGGTCTCTATTATCATGGAGATCATGACTTCAGATTGTATAGCTACACAGATGTTGATTGGGTAGGAAGTGTATCAGACAGGAAGAGTACATCAGGTGGATGTTATTGTCTGGGATCTGCCATGATCTCGTGGTTTAGCAAAAAGCAGTCAAGTGTGGCTCTCAACACAACTAAAGCAGAATATATAGCTGTCTGCTCTGCTAGTTGCGAAGCAGTATGGATTCGAAAGTTATTATCAGGATTGTTTGACTTAGAGATGGATCCCACTATGATTCTATGTGAAAACCAGAGTTGTATCAAGATGACAGAGAATCCAGTGTTCCATGATAAGTCAAAGCACATAGAGATCCGATATTTCTATATATGAGATATGGTGCAGAAAGGAGCTATAAAGCTCGAATATGTAGGCACTGATGAACAAGTTGCCGATGTACTGACCAAACCTCTATCTCGAGTAAAGTTTGAGTATTTCTGAGACAAGCTTGGTGTAGTTCAGAAGGACGCTCCTCGAAATGGGGAGTAATATGACTGATAAAGATATCTTTGGGTATTGGTATCGATGTGGATACCTATATCGATGATGAGATTGCCTATATTGATTGACGAGGATACTTGTATTGATGATATGTATTGATGTGGATACTTGTATTGATGATATGTATACTTGTATTGATGTGGATACTTGTATTGATGAGGATACCTGTATTGATGATATGTATACTTGTATTGATGTGGATACTTGTATTGATGAGGATACTTGTATTGATGATATGTATACTTATATTGATGAGGATACTTGTATTGATGATATGTATACTTGTATTGATGTGGATACTTGTATTGATGAGGATACTTGTATTGATTATATGTATACTTGTATTGATGTGGATACTTGTATTGATGAGGATACTTGTATGGATGATATGTATACTTGTATTGATGAGGATACTTGTATTGATGATATGTATACTTGTATTGGTATGGATACTTGAATTGATGATATGGATACCTGTATTGATGAGGATACTGTATCGATGACGAGGCTACCTGTTCCAACGATGAGGTTGATGGTGAGGTTGCCTGTTCCGACGATGAGGTTGATGATGAGGTTGCCTGTTCTGACAATGACGTCGATGAAATGGTCCTTAGACTTTTTCTAAATGGACAGTAAGAGGATTGTATCATCCTTGGACTTCAGTCCTAAAGTGAGCCGCAGAAAACATGTCATCAAGAGTGGGGATTGTATCATCCTTGGACTTCAGTCCTAAAGTGAGCCACATAAAACATGTCACTGAGAGTGGGGATTGTATCATCCTTGGAATTCAGTCCTAAAGTGAGCCGCAGACAATATGTCATCGAGAGTGGGGATTGTATCATCCTTGGACTTCAGTCCTAAAGTGAGCCGCAGACAATATGTCACCGAGAGTGGGGATTGTATCATCCTTGGACTTCAGTCCTAAAGTAAGCCGCAGACAATATGTCACCGAGAGTGGGAATTGTATCATCCTTGGACTTCAGTCCTAAAGTGATCTGCAGACAGATGTCTTCGAGAGTGAGGGGATTGTATCATCCCCGGACTTCAGTCCCTGAATTGATCTGTAGACATATGTCTCCGAGAAGTGGTCCTCAGACTTTTTCTAAGTTGAAGAGTGGACTACATTGTCCCTAGACATGATATGGTGTCTTAAATAGATCATGTGTGTTTCAGGGTATGCTACTATTATGCTGTTGATCGAGAGGATCTAGTTGATGACGATGCTAATGATCGTGTGATGACGATGCTGATGATCGTGCGATGACGATGTTGATGATCGTGTGATGACAATGCTGATGATCGTGCGATGACGATGATGATGATCATGAGGATCCAGATGTTGATGTTGCTATAGCTGTTCGAGTGCTGCAGAAGATGAAGACTCAGTACTGAAGATGTTGATATTCCAGTATTGAAGATGTTCTAGTAACTGCTTGAGTTACTGATGATGTTGAGAAAGCTTCCAATGATTTATAGATGTATCATGTATGATGTAGTCGATGACTCCTTGCTCCTACAGATGTTGTTATAATATCCTTCTCGTTAAGGGGGAGTGTTGAAATATTGTAACTTCTAAGAATATTATATTTGTATTATTCCGGAGATGTTTCATTCCTCCGTTGGGACTTTATTATGTATCCAGAGATGTTTATTCCTCCGATGGATTGTGGCAAATAGGGTTATTATATATACCATGTGGGGGTCGGCCCTGAGTTAATTTATTAGGGGTTATTAGACTCTCTTAGGAGAGGTCGGCCCCATAGGGTAAAAAGTCAGTCGGGAAACAAGTATAAGTAGAGGAGGATTTTCCTCACTTATCTCACTCATCTATCACTCGGAAAGTAGCGCACAAGTGAGAGAGAGGTCTGCATAGGAGGTAGAGAAGGAGCTCTAGTCTTGGACTACATCTTGTATTTGGTTGATCATCTTATTGAGGAAAGCTTTGTTGGGGTTTCTACCCCATGAGGGTTTTCCAGGGTAAAATCTCTGTCTATCTTGTGATTGTGTTTCTTTCAATGATCTTGCTAGTCAAATTAGTATAAACTTAACAGGCTCCATATGATGAGGTATCCATACGCAATGTAAAATCATATCTAAATCCATTATTGATTATAATATCCCTTTGGTTTGTGAAAACCAAAAATGTTAAGTCATACTACCTTAAAAGCCTTTAATAAAGTATCCATAAAATAATTACAAGGCTTTAATGATAAAGTGACTTTAATAATGTTATTAAAGGATATGTATATAAAAGATAAAGCAATTTTCTAATACGTACCATGTTAATAGAAAAATAAAAGTGTCATTTAGATCATGTCAAAGAGTTTAAAATAAAAATTAAAAGATTTAAACTTATTCATGATTTTGCATAAATGTAAAAATAATAAAGATATATATATATATATATAAATATTATTTGATACCTTAGTTAATTTAATATGACTTGCATGATATAAAATGGGTGATGGATCTTTGATAATGATATAATTTTTTTTTTTGTTAAATGAAATGAGCAAAAGATTCGTATTAACTCAATGCCATTATTTAATAAGTAATCAATTAAGGTATAGAAAAATTATCTCAAAAATAACTTGTCTTAATCCATGAAAGACTTATTTAATAATGAAAATTTAAACTTCTCAAGATTGTCGAAGCATCATACCAATCCAATCAAACCAAAAGATGTAGTTAACTCAAATAAGCTCTAAATAAAGTCATACCAGCACGATTAAAGAGCTTGGAAACCAAGAAAGTTGAGCAACAAAAACAATCATCCAAATCTCAAAAACCCCATGAAGTGAAAACTAAGCCAAAGAAAAAGAAATACGAAAGGTAAAAGATCTAGTCAAGGAAGTCAAGAAATTGTACTCTCATGCTAAGCAAAGATGAAAGAAAACCCTAAAGCTAAGTATTTACAAATTCTATGGGGGCCCTATTATTTTGTCAAAATCAAGGGGTGTTGTTGGGGTGCCAACAGTATCATAATGAGTTAAACCAAGGTCAAGATTAGTTAACTAATGTAGCCCCTAAGAAGACTAGAGTAAAGAGTAGTCCACCTCAGTGTGCATGGTTGTCAATCACTTTATTGGAGTTCTAACTTAGAGATGTTTCTTCATGCACTCCCTTTTGCATGACTCATGCGCCTCCCCTCCCTTGACCTAAAAGCTATTTGATACCTATATAAGGATAGAGGGTCATTGTCTAATGGTCAGTTTTTCTTTGCAATAGTGTCATGCACATTCACGATTTCTCATTCTTTTTAGACTAGCTATTTCTATGTTTGAGCAAGATAATCATTGTACTTGTTTTTGATTTGTCCATCGTGGTGCAATCAATCCTTTGGTGAAACTTTAATAAAGGAGTGATGTGTTTCTTTGAACTTTCCTTCTTGTTGGTATTGTGTTTCAATTTTGTTCATTGATTAATAGTTCATAGCTTTATTGTAGTCATTAGCTTCCATCTTTCAATAGGTATTCTTTCCATTTCATTCATCTCTCTCATGCTAACCCTATACGATCCCTCCAAGTAGATTTAGTATTTATTCAAATTTTTCCTAACATCTTGGCGAGTGTTTACATGCTGTCCAAAACAAGTTTGTTGCCATTTTTGTGCGTTTTTGCAGAAAATCAGGTACAAATCAGCATCTTGGTACCTAAGGACTCCCCCTTGAGGTTGGCACACACCAGCCCGAACAGAGAGGAGGTTTGCAGTGACACTTTGGGGCATTCTCTTCTTGAATTAGCCGTTTTTCATAGCTGATTTTTAATCACATTGGATATGATCGAATGGGTGAAAAAGTGTGCTAACAAATTGGCGTTGTTGCTAGGGAACACAAGCCTTGGTAACAATGACATTGGTGAGTTTTTACTTTGATTGATATACTCTTTTTAAACTCACTTGGAGACTCCACGGGATACAAGGATGACTTGACAGTGGAACTTACACAAGAAGATCATATGATTTTGATTCGCTTGCAAGGTCTACTTTTTTAACATCTTTTTCGGAACAAGACTATACTTCACTAAGAACTCTCCCTAAGTTGGTAAACATATTGAGTTTCTGGTAGGTTTTTTAACAAACATATTGGTAAGAGGCTAACCTCAACACCTTCATCTTTTATTTTTATTTTCATCTCAAGCTAAAATTATGGTAGCATCTGTGCTTGTTCGAATCTCATATTAGCAATATGGCCATAGCTGTAAGGCCACGAGCAAGGTGGAGATTCTATGCTTTAGACCCATTGAGTTTTATTGCATTCTCGAGTTATCCTCACGACTTCCCTGTAGGTGGCTATCTTAAATGCTTACATCGGTTTGCAGGCAAGTTTGGAGTATCAGATGAGGATCGCTTGGTTGATTTTTTAATAGTGGTGGATGAATTTTGGGTGGAACATGAGGATGTTTGTGTTGAACCTTGAGGGGGAGGCACGAACATGGTACAAGTCTCTTCCTTATGCCTCCATTAATGGATGGGATTCGATTCAAGAGAAGTTCATTGAAAAATGGGCAGATAAACTAGACTATTTTTCCTTGGTTAATGCTTTTGATAATATAAAAAGAATGAGGATGATACTGTCCGTGATTTTAATGCTCACTTTTCTAAGAATTATTATAAAATTCCTACTACTATAAGGCCTAATGTTTCTTTGATTTTTTATCATGAGGTTTGATGGAATTTTTGGTATTGTTCTCAGGAGTAAGGAACCTCGAAATCTGGAGGAGGTCCAAGCTACTGCTATCAAGTTAGAAAGACATTTTCTTCTAGCCTATGATTTCCTTCTGATCCATGATTTTCAATCATTGGTTGTTACAATAGTTCAAGAAACCTCGTTAATAAAGATCAACCACAACTTGCACTATATCAAGTTCCTAGAGATAAGCAGGATGATGGTGGCTCAGGTTTAGATGATCTAGAACCAATAACTGCACCACTTGAGTCACATGCAGAGTTCTAGGAAGATGAAGTTGAAGACTTGAACACTCAAGAGTGTTCCTTGGTTCCTTCCGGTGAAGATGATAAATTTCAAGAGGTAGAACCACAAGTCAACTAAGTAGAGTTGGATCAACATGAGACGCCATCTGTACCCATCCCAGTGGTGTTTGAAGAACAACTTGATTAGATACTATTATAGTAGGAGGAGCCACTTTTGGTTCAACCAGAGGATGATGTCCCTTACACTTTTCCTATGATCCTACAACAAGATCTTGTTCTTCGGGATGATTCTTTCACTTCTCAGTGCTTGGATATCAGGGGTTATCATGATCTAATTGAGCTTAGGATGATGGAGGTGTTTCAACAAGTAGATTCAAAGAGTTTCGACTCTCATGCATTCATGCTTATTACTATCGATGTACTATTTTCCAAATTCCAACCAACAACCTTTAGTTATGCCTTCACTAGCAAGTACATCAAGGAATTTTCCCAACATATGAGATTTCATGACTGGTTGCACTGGAAGGTTGACTATGTTGATATTTTTCATCTGATTGATCACCTAGTTGCATGGTTACATTGGTCTTTTGGGTATGTTGATTTGATCCTGGAACCTTTGAGGTGAAAATTTTGTTAATAGGGGTAGCTGTGTTTCCTTTCCGCATCTCATTTATGTTTTTCCTTATGTTTTAGGACAAAAATTTACCTTTTCTATGTGAATAATCTTTCCATTTAGTTATTTTACTTTCAACCTTAGCAAAATGTTGTATATTTCTGCTTTCCTTGTATCATCATGTGGTCGTGTCTTGTGATGTTGTAGGTTTTTTCCTTTTGTAACATAGTAGATCATCATGTGTCTTATCATTAGAGTGAGCCTGGATGAGGGTTCTGTATGTTCATATTCCAAAGAATTGAGTCTTTAGGATGGGTAGATTTGAAGAGACATAGGAGAGTTTTTGAGTCATCTTATGTCTTTTTTGTTCATTGTTATCACCGAGTCTTCTTTTTTGAGTCAATCTTACCCCCCATCCAACAGTAGGGACATGGTACCATACATCTTATATCTTCTTGACTTATCACTTCCCGTTGAGGGAAGAGTTTCATCATTGTTCTTCTTTTCAATAGATCATCCTGCATCGACTTCGAAACATTATATGCGGATGATCCGGAAGTAGAGGACTTTGATGGTTGTTAGCCTCGCTGGAGGCTATCTCACATTTGACAAGGATGACCATTATTGGGCCTTGATTGAATGATACTTTTCATTTTTCAACTTTAGAACATTTTTCATAGTGTCCGGTTGTGCTCGTACCTTAGGATCCATTAACATTATTGGTGGATTTCCTTCGCACTTAGTAGGTGTTTATATTATTGACATTTGACTAAGTGACTTTCTCTCTTGTGTCAACTTTAACACATTTAGCACAGGGAGGAGTGTATAGGGTAGATGGTTGTAGGTAGCAATGGTGGATGAGTCCCCATTTTCAACAGATCATTTGGGGGGGCTATATTGTTTTGACTCTCGTTTCCCATTGGACATGATTTGAAGTCAGCTTACAGGGCGATTTTTCTTCAACATAGTTGTCACGGGATCTATTGGTATTTTCCTTTGGAGTTCTCACAACATATCATTTTTCAGTTTTTAGATTCAGAGATTTGTGGGATTCTCAACATCCCGCAGGGGGATCTTGTCCCCTTGACCCGACATTGTTAACCCCTATATTTGCTCCATAGTAATCTTGATGGGTTAAGGGCTATCACATTTCATTAGGCTGGTATGTAGACATCATCTCCAGAGACAATTTGTCAGAGCCAAGGTTGGTTCCCATTGAGTTCAGATATATGATTGGTATATTGATGTTTCCTTGGCACATATATAAATATTTCACAAGTTTTTAGTTTTGAGAAGATTCCTATTTTTTAGGAAGTTTTCCTACTTTCTAGGAAGCAGGGTTCGAAGGACCGCATGACAGAGATGATCACATTTTTTGCATCCTTGCGAGCTAAGGATTCCAATGAGACTTTTTTGGGCAACATGTAAGATACTCCATTTTTAGGGTTAGGGTTTTGATTTGCTTGGCATTGCATGGCACATGGACATATATACACCATTTTTCATGGCACATGCACGCACATGCATTAACTTGAGAAAAAGTGGCAATTAACTATAGTGCATGCATGGATCATTGGAGTTTCAGGAGTGCATGAAGGAACTTGCTTCAGTTAAACATGATGCATGCATGAGTCACTTGAGTGATCTAGGGCGCATGCATGAGAAAGTTGGCATCTGCATGAGTTAAACCGAGGTCAATACAGGTTAACTAATGCGCCCCCTCAGAAGACTAGAGTGATGAGTAGTCCACATCAGTGTGCATGGTTGTTAGTCACTTTATTGGAATTCTAAATCAGAGATGTTTTTTCATGCACTCCTTTTTGCATGACTCATGCCCCCCCCCCCCTTTGACCTAAAAGCTATTTGAAATCTATTAAAGGAGAGAGGGTGTATTCTCTAATGGTCGGATTTTCCTTACAGTAGTGAATGGTCCAAATCACAATATATAACAAGTTCAACTTAAGGGCATTGCAAAATAACAAGTATGAGATATCATATGATTTACAATAGATGTCTATTTGTTTTTCCAAAAGAGAGCAATGCCAACTAGGATTTACAATTCACATCAGATCACAGTTTGGCATGGCATGGAATGTCATAAACTAATCTCGTCAAAAATAAGATTCCAATGGATTGTGATAATTGATGCCATAATTCCCAAAGCAGTTGGATCCACTGGTGAAGAGCGAGGATTTTTTCACTAGTGGGAAAGGATAAATTCCAATGAGGGTCGAGCCTAAATCCATGGGGTCACCTTGAGGTAGTGGTTGAATGTGTGGTTGCACCCAAAGATATTGTATTAAATGATCTTGTGACCGGTGCACACATAAGTTGATCAAAGCCCACCCCGATGTCCTTCAATTTTAAATCACTAGACCGGGTGTCATTCGGACAATAAATGGGAACACGTGGTCATTTGTGGGGAAACCCAAGTGGTGGTGCATGCTCTTTCACCAAGCCGAGTTTAATATGATGCATGGTATGGATAGTTTGGCCAGCCTAGTTTCAGATCCTCCTCAGCTCCGACACAATACGACTTTGATATTTTGCTTGCTCCTTCACATCACCTTGTGGCTAATGCAACTAGCTTCATACTCTATGGAAATGATGATTGTTAATGCAATTCAAGTTTCCCTGTTGGTAGTCTCCAAGGATTTCTCTTTGGAAATGATATCGCATTCAATGCTTGGGCATACGACTTTTCATCGCCATTATGGTAGGTTTCCGATTCTTTGTTTAAATTTTCTTCAGGACTTCTCTCTACACCAAACAACTTGCGATGTTAGAACTCGTTTCAATTCCCATTGGGTTCATATTATGCCTCAGATGAAGCTTAGAGGGATCTCTCAGTAGGCTCGGGGTGGTTGTTCTAGGATCTACACTCATTTAGTTCATCTGCCTTGGATATGTCTTCTCTCCATAATTCAAATGATGATTTAGTTGCATGTTTGGAGAATGAGGCCTCTTCAGATTCATAAGCGATGTCGTCTAGTGGGGGATGTTGTATTGAGTGGTTTGATGATAATGTTCGCTCATTGGGTTTTGGGGATTACGTGGCACCCCCCCTTCCGACTCCAGAACGTAAGTTTTAGTTCCATGGCTCTATGAATCCCTTTCCTACAGCTTGCTCTCTTGATGATAGCTCTCCCCTCTATTTTGCTGGCTCTCTTTAGAATGAGCTGGTGGTTCAGGCGTGATGTGACATGGTATTTGAGAATCACCGAAATATGGAAGATTTGTGATTCAGAATGGCGCTTATGGACAAGAAAATATCATTAGTGATTTCTTCTCCTTTTGAGCTTATGTTGTTAGTCTTTACATGGTTAGTTGTGTTTTGGGTCCTCAATCTTTTTGTGCTAAGGGAAATCTTTGTAGTTCTTTTCATCATATGTCAGAACTATAGTAGTCTTGGATTGTCTAGACACAATGGCATGCTTAAAATTTCCTTATCTAAAATGGCCACGGTCCTCTACTTCATCCATGTATATTTTCATATGTCAGATCTTGGATAGTATTGGTATGTCTAGTCAAAGTGGCATGTTCAAACTTGCCTTATCAGAAATGGTCATAGGCCTCTACTACAACCATGTAAATTTTCTTATTTTCATATAATATAATGTTCTCTTCCAAAAAAATGATAATTGATGCCATAAAAACCATAAAAAGGAAAAAATATGGCTGATATTAATCAAACTACAAAATGAACAATAATCCCGAGTAGGATTTAGTAGGAAAAATGGTGTTGCAAAGATTTCAGTGCAGCATAGAGAGTTTGGGGACATGAGCATTGTATCCTCCTCCTCCAAATGCCACTGAGCCTTTTCTAGATTGTGAAGCTGTTTCTAAAAGATCCTTTGCCTTGAAGAGTTGTTGCATCTGACTTGCAACTGCATGTGCATAGTTGATTGGTGCATTCCGAAAGATCCTTTGCCTTGAAGAGTTGTTGCATTTTACTTGCATTTAGATGTGCATAGTTGATAGGTGCATTTGCACAACAAACACAAAATGATCAAGAACAAACACATCTGACAAAAGGCATTTCAAATTTAACCATAATAATCATGGTCCTTTGTAAGGTTAAATTCTTCACATGAATAAATTGTTGTTGTACTTCTTTGATACCCGCAAAGAAAGAAATACTATTAGAATTGCAATTAAACATTAAAGATAGTTAGTTACACAAAATACATAGTGGATATAGCTAATTAACACTAATTTCGTCCAAACATCAAAATGCAAACATTAAGGATGGTATCTTGCACATAAGATAAAGCGTGGACAAGAATCTGCAGACCATCCAGATTAAATTCATTCTCATATAATAATAGATGATAATGAGCAAGTTGTGATGTTCCCTACAACATATATGATTCATCCAAAAAGCAATGTGTCAAATAAATATTTTTACCAGGAATCCATGTTCTTAATATCACTAGAGTATGAATACAGAAGTCAAAGGGCATATTTTACTATGGGAAAAGAGTAGGGTGAATGCTATAGAGACTTACAGTATGAAGCCTTGAATCACAAAGGTTGTAACAAAAGCCACAATGTCAATAAACCTTGTATTTATACATGATTCACATTAATGCAAAGCATCTTAGCATTGGAATCACCCAAGCCTAACAACATTAACTTAGGTAATTGGAATCATGTATGCCAATTGATTTTATTTTTAAATAATGTTAAAATTTATGGTATTTTTAAGGAAGGGATTCGTATTCTTTAATAGACCTGTATGCATTTTAAATCCATCATCATTTAGACGACTAAGGCTCGATGGAAATTACCATTATTAAACAAATAGATACGCTTTTTAATAATTCACATTACATGAATATTTTCCCAAGAAGAGAAAAATTATAGTGACTTTTGATTCCAATTATGATATTTTCATGGTTTGTGGGTCCTTAAGCATATTGATTTACTACCAGGCAATGAACACCTTGGACTTGGTTTAAATCCCCTACTAGTTGCCACTGGTTCAAATCCCCTGTTGGATCAAATCCCCTATTTCTTCATAGTTCTAAACCCCACTTGTGGCCTACAATCTCATTGCCATTTATTTTGATCACAATCTTTTAGAATTTAAATGTAGCAGTGGATTGCCAACTATGGCTTGCTATGTTGTTTCTCTAAAGAGGGTTATTTGATCCTTTCAAAAAACCAATCTCAAAATCACACATGGTATTTTTCTTGAGATAAAATAATCTAATTTCAAATGGAACCACAATGATTCAATCAATTTGTTTGCATTTTATTTTATTGGTTTACTTGCCTAATCAATGCCAACACACACACAATTATAATCAATCTCTTTCATTTGTGTTATATCAATCTAGTAATGCAACAAATTGTCAAATCATGCACACACATAGCTTCTCTTCTATGCATCATGAAACTTCTAGGAATTGAAGATCATACATACCACATATAACCATTGCACCTTGATAAACATAGGGTCATCAACTATACAATATAACATACAAATTCTTTATTCCTTCTTATACATTTGTCATGCTAAATCTAAACATAGTTCAAGTGATATTCCAATTATTAGTGCATCTCCACAATAAATGAGTGAGAATATTTTTTGAAGTATAGATAGACTATTCTCTCACTCTCTCTTTGACCATATGAATATTTTCACTTGAAACCATCAAAGGAAACCTTTACTTAAGTTATAACATTGTAGTAGAGATAGCACAAGCTTCTCCTTATCTCATAGTATATGATAATTCCCTGATTTACTTTGGCATCCTTAATTTCCCATTTAGAAAGTATGATAATTCCTTACTTCAACATTTAGAAAGTATGATAATTCCTTAATTCCTTACTTTGATATTTTTAATTGCCTCTTCAAAAAGTATGTTTTTTTTTTCTTCTTTTAAGGACAATCTGTATGATTTTTTTTCTTCTTTTTTAAGGACACCCTATATATTTTTATAACAAAGAGGCAACTTGAATAGATAAACTTATGTTTTAATTTATGGAAGAATATTACACCACTTACACTTTCCACACTAAATGGATTTGAGTACAAGTGTTGTTATTTTAATAAGCTTCCTTCAACAAGATCATACTTGAGTATGACACTTTACGAGGTTTCTTTTTGCTGACTTTATTTTAATATTCAAGCATTTTTCTTTTTTTTTCTTATATAATTTTAATTTTGATTGAATTAATATTAATTTAGTTTTTAATTGAATGAATAATTTAATTTAATTTTTTTATTGATAATGATTTTACACTAGTATAAATGGTGAATAGGCTACAAGTTAGAAGACCCTTCCTCATTCACCCCAAATTGTAAAATATAAACACCAATCTCTGTAATAAGATTAACTATGTTTCTCTTATATTCTCTTTGTAAAAACTCTTGTATATTTTTGTTTTTAAACATCTCCCTATTTGATTTTGGAAAGTACTAATAAAACAATGAATTTGTCACCATCCATAGATAATCCAAAAAACATTTTCGAATATTAAAAGTAGCAATTGCCCCATAAGGTGCAAAGGAACACCGATAGAAGCAAGAAACAACAAACATAAGTTGTTGGTGAGGTAACTTGATGAATGGAAATAAGTTTTTTACTCTCAACTTGCAAAGAAAAAAATCATGTTACATTGATATCAACTACTAAGCCAAATTATTTCTTAATGCTTAAGAAAGCAAATTGTTGGTGGACCAACAAACATAAGGTGTTGGTGAGGCAAGTTCATGAAAGGCAATAAGTTTTATACTCTCACCTTACAAAGGAAAAAAATTGCATTACTTTGATATCAACTGCTAAGCAAAAATATTTCGGCACTGAAACTGCTAAAACATAGAAAGTTAAATGTTGAAGTATGAACCATACAAAATGGTAACCAAGGTGAGAAATTAAAGGTATTTAGGAAAATATCAAGATGTATTGATGAAACCAATTGGATTTCCTCTTGTTAAGGCTTCAATAAATTGTAAGCCTATAACAAAATGTTGTCAAATCAAAATAATGATTGTATAAAGAGGTCAACAAGCTTCAATATATGGTTCGACCATAACATAATGTTGTTGGGAACCAAAATAATTATCGTATAAGAGCTCAAAACTTGAAGATGAAAATATCAGGAGTAATAGCAATTGACTATAAAGTTCATATTTGACATAGTTCTAAACCATGTTGTACAACAATAGTATCAATATCCAAGAAAGGTGGTAATTGAGAAATATGTGAAGAGCAATTTGCATCGAACAATGCATCCTTGACCAAGGACGAATGCCAAAGTATACAACTGCAAATAGTTTGTAGATTCAAGGTTTGATTGAATCAATATACACCTCAGATTGGTCCACCTCTATGCTTTCGCCAACCCTCCATCTCCTCATATCCAATTAGTGAAGTGAATCCAATCTCCATCTCCTAACAAATGCTTAGCTAAGAAAGAGTTAGGTGAATCAAGCACTCCATGTACTAAAAAGACCCAAGCAAACAAAGATAAATCAATCTCCAAAATTCTTGAGAATGCATGCCTTAATGTAATGGGAATGAGCCTTCCCAAGCCTTACATAATGAACCAAGTGTATTAATCTATTTCAATGGCTAAATGGAAAGTTGAATTATGTTTTATCATCATTGTCTACTAATAGCTCGAAAGATATTGTAGTGTTGTTCTTCTCTTTATTATCTCCTTAGTATCAAAAGGGATACATTATTGGAGGGAGAGATACACAAGTTCACTACAAGAAGGGATTCAAGGATTTTTTTGTTGAATACTTGTAAAATAAAAGGCACGTGTCTTGAAATAATTGCAAAAAGTGTATTCTTATTTAGTGGGATGTTCTATTCATCTTTCTACGACTCGGATTCAATCTTAATTTGTTGTGTGGTTTTCTTGAATAGTTTATTTGGCATGCAATCTTTCACAATTGTTTTCTCTCTTCCACAACAAGTTTGAACCATTTTAGGAATCTCAAATATCATCAAAGTCGATGTAATTATGATATTACTTTGCCAATTAAAAAAATTATTTTATTTTTTCCCTTTTTTATTTGGTAATATTTTTAAAGAAATAATTTTATATCCTGTTGATATAGAGAATAATAGTTTTGAAGTTTAATGGTTTATTAGCATATTTTATTAAATGTGAACATAAATTTCATGCATGAAAATCAAGGATTTTTGCATTCCTCTAATCTTTTTTTTTAATGTGGTTCATGGCCCTAGAGCTTGCTACATCAATGGATCCAAGCGAAGGGGGCCCACCCGAAGGGGCCTCACCCTTGTTGGAATTACTTCGATGCCTAACCCTAAAGAACCTATATAATTGAGCCCCCGACCTCAACCATGTGCCATCTTGGTCACAGAAGATCCAACTAACTGAGCTACCTCTCGAGGCTGCATTGCTTTAATCCATGTTGACATTATTCTATTAATTAATATAATTATATTGAATCTTATATCTTTATGATGTTTAAATACAAGATTTAGAATGATAATAAAATCATTCATAAGAAGAATTTGAAATATTACAAAAAATTGTTTGTTGATCAAAACTATTTTTCTAACATTTTGATCCTAAATAACAAAATTAAGATCGCTAAAATCAAAACTAATATCATTTCTTCAAAGTTGATTAGTTGGACTAACCCAAATCACCCTTAGATAAATGGATTTGTAAGATTTATAAAATTTGAAAGCCTAAATATGAGCACTATTTCTGTTTAACTTAGCCTACTCTTAATAATATAACTTTCATAACTTAATAATAAAAAAGACAAGACTGCTCATATTCAAGATTAATCTCTTTAGAGGTTATATGCATGTTTATCATTGCAATATATAGGAGAGTGATAAAAAAATCATCCATGGAAGGATCTCACACAAAAATTGAAGAAAAAACCTAAAAATTGTAAATATAATTAACAAAATAAAACTTTCAATCCCATGGATAAAAATAAACATTTCGTCTTAGATTTTCTCCAGTGCACAAACAATTTTGTATATTTTGTGAAGATTAATGAGTCTTTCAAGGTCACTGACTTTTGTAATTTATGATGTTCCCACCAAAGTTTTCATGTTTTCTAAAGATTAATGAAACTTTCAAGGTCACTGACTTTTGTAATTTATGATGTTCCCACCAAAGTTTTCATGTTTTCTAAAGATTAATGAAACTTTCAAGACCACAAATAATGAAAACACTTCCCAAGTCACAACCAAGTAACATCAAGAAGCACAATGTCACTAACATCACCCGCTAGCACTCCTGAATATATGACCAATATGTTAAGGAACATATATCACAATTTGCTTGTTACAGATATTAAGGAATAGTTATCAATTCAAAACATTCTCAAATCTCAATTCACATAGCTATATCTTATATGGTTGAAAACCACCAACAACATATAAAATATTATTGTGAATAAACTACAAACTACACCGACCTGGACTGTTGTCCATAGAGCTACAACTTCATATGGATTGGCAGTGACATTTGGTTATTTGTTAATCACTCTCTTGACAAGATCTGGAAGAACATGAATTCTAGTAGACATATATCGACAAGAAAATAGTTCCATCCAAGTCCTTGTAAGGCAACTTTGCATCTTTGAATAGTTCCATCCAAGTCCTTGTAAGGCATATCTTTATGGAAGATAGATATCTGAGTGAGAAGACGAATTGGGGAGTCTTCCCAAGAAGGTAAAGGAAAGCCTTAAAATTAGCTATGACACCCTCAATACAGAGAAGACAACAGATCTTCTTAGACATTGCATGTTTTTTAGACAACAGATCTTCTTAGACAATATTGGTATGTCTAGTCAAAGTGGCATGTTCAAACTTGCCTTATCAAAAATGGACATAAGCCTCTGCTACAACCATGTAAATTTTCTTATTTTCATATAATATAATGTTCTCTTACAACAAAAAAAATGATAATTGATGCCATAACAACCATAAAAAATAAAAATATGGTTAATATTAATCAAACTACAAAATGAACAATAATCCCGAGTAGGATTCAGTAGGAAAAATGGTGTTGCAAAGATTTCGGTCCAGCATAGGGAGTTCGGGGACATGAGCATTGTACCCTCTTCCAAATGCCACTGACCCTTGTTTAGATTGTGAAGTTGTTTCTGAAATATCCTTTGCCTTGAACAGTTGTTGCATCTGACTTGCAGCTACATGTGCATATTTGATTGGTGCATTCTGAAAGATCCTTTGCCTTAAAGAGTTGTTGCATTTGACTTGCAGCTAGATGTGCATAGTTGATTGTAGCTAGATGTGCATAGTTGATTGGTGCATTTGCACAACGAACACATAATGATCAGGATCAAACACATCTGACAAAAGGAATTTCAAATGTAAACACAATAATCATGGTCCTTTGTAAGGTTAAATTCTTTACATGAAGAAATTGTTGTTGTACTTCTTTGATACCCACAAAGAAATAAATACTATCAGAATTGCAATTAAACATTAAAGATAGTTTGTTACACAAAATACATAGTGGATATAGCTAATGCACACTAAATTCGTCCAAACATCAAAATGAAAACATTAAGGATGATATCTTGCACATAAGATAAAGCGTGGACAAGAATCTGCAGACCATACAGATTAAATTCATTCTCATCTAATAATAGATGATAATGAGCAAGTTGTGATGTTCCCTACAACATATATGATTCATCCAAAAAACAACGTGTCAAATAAATCCTTTTACTAGGAATCCATATTCTTAATATCACTAGAGTATGAATACAGAAGTCAAAGGGCGTATTTTATTATGGGGAAAAAGTAGGGTGCATGCTATAGAGACTTACAATATGAATCCTTGAATCACAAAGGTTGTAACAAAAGCCACAAGGTCAATCAACCTTGTATTTATACATGATTCACATTAATGCAAAGCATCTTAGAATTGGAGTCACCCAAGCCTAACAACATTAACGTAGGTAATTGGAATCATGTGTGCCAATTGATTTTAATTTTAAATAATGTTAAAATTTATGGTATTTTTAAGGAAGGGATTCGTATTCTTTAATAGACCTATAGTTTATGATGATTATCAAGATCTACATTTTAAATCCATCATCATTTATATGACTAAGGCTTGATGGAAATTACCATTATTAAACAAATAGATACGCTTTTTAATAATTCACATTACATGAATCTTTTCCCAAAAAGAGAAAAATTATAGTGACTTTTGATTCCAATTATGATATTTTCATGGTTTGTGGGTCCTTAAGCATATTGATTTACTACCAAGCAATGGACACCTTGGACTTGGTTTAAATCCCCTACTAGTTGCCACTGGTTCAAATCCCTTGTTGGATCAAATCCCCTATTTCTTCATAGCTCTAAACCCCACTTGTGGCCTACAATCTCATTGCCATTTATTTTGATCACAATCATTTAGAATTTAAATGTAGTAGTGGATTTCCAACTATGGCTTTCTATGTTCTTTATCTAAAGAGGGTTATTTGATCCTTTCAACAAACCAATCTCAAAATCACACACGGCATTTTTCTTGAGATAAAATAATCTAATTTCAAATGGAACCACAATGTTTCAATCAATTAGTGTGCATTTTATTTTATTGGTTTACTTGCCTAATCAATGCCAACCCACACACAATTATAATCAATCTCTTTCATTTGTGTTATATCAATATAGTAATGGAGCAAATTGTCAAATCATGCACACACATAGCTTTTCTTCCATGCATCATGAAACTTTTAGGAGTTGAAGATCATACATACCACATATAACCATTGCACCTTGATAAACATAGAGTCATCAACATACAAATTCTTTATTCCTTGTTGTACATTTGTCATGCTAAATCTAAACATAGTTCAAGTGATATTCCAATTATTAGTGCATCTCCACATTAAATGAGTAAGAATATTTTTTGAAGTGTAGATAGACTATTCTCTCACTCTCTCTTTGACCATATGAATATTTTCATTTGAAACCATCAAAGGCAGCCTTTACTTAAGTGATAACATTGTAGTAGATATAGTATATGATAATTCCCTGATTTATCTTGGCATCCTTAATTTCCCATTTAGAAAGTATGATAATTCCTTACCTTAACATTTAGAAAGTATGATAATTCCTTACCTTAACATTTAGAAAGTATGATAATTCCTTAATTCCTTACGTTGGCATTTTTAATTGCCTCTTTAGAAAGTATGGTTTTTTTCTTCTTCTTTTAAAGACAATCTCTATGATTTTTTTTCTTCTTCTTTTAAGGACACCCTGTATATTTTTATAACAAAGAGGCAACTTGAATAAATAAACTTATGTTTTAATTTATGGAAGAATATTACACCACTTCCACTTTCCACACTAAATGGATTTGAGTACAAGTGTTGTTATTTTAATAAGCTTCTTTCAACAAGATCATACTTGAGTATGACACTTTACGAGGTTTCTTTTTGTTGACTTTATTTTAATATTCAAGCATTTTTCTTTTTTCTTCTTATATAATTTTAATTTTGATTGAATTAATATTAATTTAGTTTTTAATTGAATGAATAATTTAATTTAATTTTTTTATTGATAATGATTTTACACTAGCATAGATGGTGAATAGGCTACAAGTTAGAAGACCCTTCCTCATTCACCCCAAATTGTAAAATATAAACACCAGTCTCTGTAATAAGATTAACTATGTTTCTCTTATATTCTCTTTGTAAAAAATTTTGTATATTTTTGTTTTTAAACATCTCCGTATTTGATTCTGGAAAGTACTAATAAAACAATGAATTTGTCACCATCCATAGATAATCCAAAAAACATTTTCGAATATTAAAAGTAGCAATTGCCCCATAAGGTGCAAAGGAATGCCGATGGAAGCAAGAAACAACAAACATAAGGTGTTGGTGAGGTAACTTGATGAATGGAAATAAGTTTTTTACTCTCAACTTGCAAAGAAAAAAATCATGTTACATTGATATCAACTACTAAGCCAAATTATTTCTTAATGCTTAAGAAAGCAAATTGTTGGTGGACCAACAAACATAAGGTGTTGGTGAGGAAAGTTCATAAAAGAAAGTAAGTTTTATACTCTCACCTTACAAAGGAAAAAAATTGCATTACATTGATATCAACTACTAAGCAAAAATATTTCGGCACTGAAACTGCTAAAACATAGAAAGTTAAATGTTGAAGTATGAACCATACAAAATGGTAACCAAGGTGAGAAATTAAAGGTATTTAGGAAAATATCAAGATGTATTGATGAAACCAATTGGATTTCCTCTTGTTAAGGCTTCAATAAATTGTAGGCCTATAACAAAATGTTGTCAAATCAAAATAATGATTGTATAAAGAGGTCAACAAGCTTCAATATATGGTTCGACCATAACATAATGTTGTTGGGAACCAAAATAATTATCGTATAAGAGCTCAAAACTTGAAGATGAAAATATCAGGAGTAATAGCAATTGACTATAAAGTTCATATTTGACATAGTTCTAAACCATGTTGTACAACAATAGTATCAATATCCAAGAAAGGTGGTAATTGAGAAATATGTGGAGCAATTTGCATCGAACAATGCATCCTTGACCAAGGACGAATGCCAAAGTATACAACTGCAAATAGTTTGTAGATTCAAGGTTTGATTGAATCAATATACACCTCAGATTCGTCCACCTCTATGCTTTCACCAACCCTCCATCTCCTCATCTCCAATTAGTGAAGTGAATCCAATCTCCATCTCCTCATCTCCAATTAGTGAAGTGAATCCAATCTCCATCTCCTTACCAATGCTTAGCTAAGAAAGAGTTAGGTGAAGTAAGCACTCCATGTACTAAAAAGACCCAAGCAAACAAAGACAAATCAATCTCCAAATTTCTTGACAATGCATGCCTTAATGTAATGGGAATGAGCCTTCCCAAGCCTTACACAATGAACCAAGTGTATTAATCTATTTCAAGGGCTAAATGGAAAGTTGAATTATGTTTTATCATCATTGTCTACTAATAGCTCGAAAGATATTGTAGTGTTGTTCTTCTCTTTATTATCTCCTTAGTATCAAAAGGGCTACATTATTGGACGGAGAGATACACAAGTTCACTACAAGAAGGGATTCAAATTTTTTTTGTTGAATATTTTGTAAAATAAAAGGCACGTGTCTTGAAATAATTGCAAAAAGTGTATTCTTATTTAGTGGGATGTTCTATTCATCTTTCAACAACTCAGATTCAATCTTAATTTGTTATGTGGTTTTGGCTTGAATAGTTTATTTGGCATGCAATCTTTCACAATTGTTTTCTCTCTTCCACAACAAGTTTGAACCCTTTTAGGAATCTCAATTATCATCAAAATCCATCTCAAGATGTAATTATGATATTACTTTGCCAATTAAAAGAATTATTTTATTTTTTCCCTTTTTTATTTGGTAATATTTTTAAAGAAATAATTTTATATCGTGTTGATATAGAGAATAATAATTTTGAAGTTTAATGGTTTATTAGCATATTTTATTAAATGTGAACATAAATTTCATACATGTAAATCAAGGATTTTTGCATTCCTCTAATCTTTTTTTTAAATGTGGTTCATGGCTCTAGAGCTTGCTACATCAACGGATCCAAGCGAAGGGGGCCCACCTGGAGGGGCCTCACCCTTGTTGGAATTACTTCGATGCCTAACCCCGAAGGACCCAGATAATTGAGCCCTCGACCTCAACCATGTGCCGTCTTGGTCACAGAAGATCCAACTAACTAAGCTACCCCTCGAGGCTGCATTGCTTTAATCCATGTTGACATTATTCTATTAATTAATATAATTATATTGAATCTTATATCTTTATGATCTTTAAATACAAGATTTAGAATGATAATAAAATCATTCATAAGAAGAATTTGAAATATTACAAAAAATTGTTTGTTGATCAAAACTATTTTTCTAACATTTTGATCCTAAATAACAAAATTAAGATCGCTAAAATAAAAACTAATATCATTTCTTCAAAGTTGATAAGTTGGACTACCCCAAATCACCCTTAGATAAATGAATTTGTAAGATTTATAAAATTTGAAAAACTAAATATGAGCACTATTTCCATTTAACTTAGCCTAGTCTTAATAATATAAATTTCATAACTTAATAATAAAAAAGACAAGACTGCTCATATTCAAGATTAATCTCTTTAGAGGTTATACGCATGTCTATCATTGCAATATATAGGAGAGTGATAAAAAAATCATCCATGGAAGGATCTCACACAAAAATTGAAGAAAAAACTTAAAAATTGTAAATATAATTAACAAAATAAAACTTTCAATCCCATGGATAAAAATAAACATTTCGCCTTAGATTTTCTCTAGTGCAAAAACAATTTTGTATATTTTCTGAAGATTAATGAATCTTTCAAGGTCACTGACTTTTGTAATTTATGATGTTCCCACCAAAGTTTCCATGTTTTCTAAAGATTAATGAAACTTTCAAGACCACAAATAATGAAAACACTGCCCAAGTGACAACCGAGTAACATCAAGAAGCACAATGTCACTAACATGATCAGCTAGCACTCCTGCATATATGACCAATATGTTAATGAACATATATCACAATTTGCTTATTACATATATTAAGGAATAGTTATCAATTCAAAACATTCTCAAATCTCAAGTCACATAGCTGTATCTTATATGGTTGAAAACCACCAACAACATATAAAATACTATTGTGAATAAACTATAAACTACACCCACCTGGACTGTTGTCCCTAGAGCTACAACTTCATATGGATTCGCAGTGACATTTGATTCTTTGTTAGTCACTCTCTTGACAAGATCTGGAAGAACATGAATTCTAGTAGACCCACCAGCCAAAATAGTTCCATCCAAGTCCGTGTAAGGCAACTTTGCATCTTTGAATAGTTCCATCCAAGTCCTTGTAAGGCATATCTTTATGGAAGACAGATATTTGAGTGGGAAGACGAATTGGGGAGTCTTCCCACCAAGGTAAAGGAAAGCCTTAAAATTAGTAATGACGCCCTCAATACAGAAGAACAACAGATCTTCTTAGACATTGAATGTCTTATAAAAGGAAGACTAAAGAGGGATACGGCCATAAACATGTGGGAAGCGAGGGGATTCAAAATCTACAGGACAAGTGTCTTATAGAAGTGATACATATATTGCATCGGTGAGAAATCGTCGCCGTTTCGTCTTTGGCGTTGGACAAAGAAAATCATTGATGATTTGTCACAGCAATCATCAGTAAGTGTCTGCAATTAATAATTTTTTCCAAGACATGTTTGACATCAATTATTTTAATTGATCATTTTTTTCAAGATTATTAAATACATTTTAGGATCATTTCTCTATTTATTCATTTATTCCAAGATTATTAATCATTTTTACCAAGAATAAGCTAGTCCGTTTTTCAAGAATGGTGAGGTAATGGCTGCGAGGGGAATTATGATGGATCTTACTCAATATAATGATCCCGATATGGAATGCGTATTGCGGGGTATTGATCCGAGACAGTTGCAAATTCTTGATGCTGAAGGTGCTGTCGTGTAGCGCATTTTGAGGAGGGCGGAGTTACTAGATGTGGAGTTACCAAATATCTTATGGCTCATATATAAGATATTTGGTTGATATCGCACTACAATGTGTCATATATAAATATCTCTTCGCTTGGTTGAATCGCTATCATTTTGCAACTATCTTTCCAGCTGCCAGTATTATTGCATGAGTTGGTAATCGACTGTGTGAAGCTGAAGAGGATACAGGGGTTGGCGCATTTTACAAAGCTTCACATGCTGTATGTTGATGGGTGCTGTGAGTTAGAAGACTTGCTGTATATTGATGGTTGCTGTGAGTTAGAAAAGCTGTCAGGTATGGAATCATTGGTATCTTTGGAGCATTTTCAGTCATCTGAGTGTGTGAAGCTGAAGAGGATAGAGGGGTTGGCGCATTGTACAAAGCGTAGGTGGCTGTATGTTGATCGGTGCTCTGAGTTACAAGAGCTGCCAAGTATGGATACATTGGTATCTTTGGAGAAGTTGGTGGCAGATAAATCTGTGAAACTGAAAAAGGTACAGGGGTTGGCGCATTGTACAAAGCTTATGTTGATGGGTGCTCTGAGTTAGAAGAGCTGCCAAGTATGGAAACACTGGTATCTTTGGAGGAGTTGGGCGCAGAAAAATGCGTGAAGCTGAAGAGCATACGAGAGTTGGAGCAGTGTACACGGCTTTGGTATCTAAGTGTGAAAGGCTGCTGTGAGTTGGAAGAGGTGGAAGGTGTTGAACATTGTACGTGGTTGGAGAAGCTTGATGTCTCTGCAGGTTCCAAATTACAGTGTCATGTGTGAATGGTAAATTTAGAGTAACTTAATTGTAAATTTAGAGCAACTCAATTGACTGTGTCAAAGAGGGGATGCTTAATGGGTTGAAGTCAAATTAGAGCAACTATGAAATTAGAGCAATTGTGAAATTAGAGCAACTCAATTGATTGTGTCAATGAGGATAAATTGAAGTTAAATTTAAATAATCTGTATTATGTTGGCCGCTATTTATATTTCTACTATTATCATTTGGTTTTATAATCAGCATAGATACATCTTAAACCTGTATCTATTAAGTACCTAGAGGGATCCAATTTCTTGAGGTGTATTTCTTTTTTTAAATTTAAACTCAAGAAATTTGATCTCTCTTGATTGATAGATCAAGGTTTAAGTTTTACCAAAACTTTGGTTACTATATGTTAATGGGTGCTCTGAGTTAGAAGAGCTATCATGTATAGGAACATTGGTATCTTTGGAGAAATTGGGCACAAAAAAATGCGTGAAAGTGAAGAGCATACGAGGGGTGGAGTAGTGTACACGGCTTTGGTATCTAAGTGCGAAAGGCTGCTGTGACTTGGAAGAGGTGGAAGGTGTTGAACATTGTAAGTGGTTGGAGAAGCTTGATGTCTCTGCATGTTCCAAATTACAGTGTCCTGTGTGAATGGTAAATTTAGAGCAACTCAATTGATTGTGTCAAAGAGGGGATGCTTAATGGGTTGAAGTCAAATTAGAGCAATGTATCAAAGAGAGGATGCTTAATGGGTTGAAGTCAAATTAGAGCAACTCAATTGATTGTGTCAACGAGGATAAATTAAAATCAAATTTAAATAATCTGTATTATGTTGGCCGCTATTTATATTTCTTTATCCTCATTTGGTTTTATAATTAAGTAAATTAATAATTAAAAAAACTATATTTTAAATATATATGGCTCCTCTTAACAATTTTGAAAGGGGATTGAAATAACAAAGCTTATTCCGAAAGCTTATTCCGAGTAATATTATAAATTTGAAATTCAAGTCATTGACTGTTATTCATTAATCAATTACGATTCATGCATTCATATATCAATCATTAATTATTTTTTATATTCTTTTGTGTGGTTATCCATTCATCGAGTAGTTATCTATGCAGTTTTAAATTCTTTATTTTGAATTTTGAACGATTTCCATAGTGCATATCCAAGTAAACAACCTCTCTTCCAAATTTAACTTTAATTATTGGGCCGGAGAGGCCCATCCCTTATGGATAGAAGTATTTAAATTGTGTTTTTAAATCTATAAATATATTTAACACCCTCAAATACCTCCATGGCACCCAACTTATGCAATTTCCATAGCTAATATATGTGATTTTAAGATTTTTTACAAATTTCCTATTGGACTTCCAACATAATACGATATGCTCGAAGCTTGAAAACTTAGAATGTCTAGACCACACCTAAAAATAACATGTCAGCTCAAAGTAGATTTAAAACATTTTAAGACATATAAAACTACACAATTTAGATAAATTAAAGCTCTTTCTCAACATTTGTACTCTAAAAAAGGGTTTGCACCTGCAGATATTCGATCCCCTTTTAAAATGGGTCTATGTTGGTTTAACTACCTATCTATCTATCTAAACTATATGCACATACTAACATATTTAACATATTACACCTACCTATCTCTTTATAAACCAGTAAATCATCTTGATTCCCCAATGAAAACACATTATATACATAGGTTATAACTAAACATTATTTATGTATTTATTGGCCTAATTGTTTCTTCATCAACTGTGAGCAGTTCCAATTTGAAAAACTGGGTGAAGGGCATAAAAAGTTAAGTTATTGGATGCCAAGTGTTTATAAAATTTCGGTAAAGAGAAAACAATGTTAATTAAAAACTAATTAATGAAACCATCAGATGATTAATTAATTTATTATTATAAACAATATCTGTTCACCAGTATTTGGTAAATGACTGTACTCCTAAGCAGTTTTAAATTTAGATAGATTTTGCATGCCGGATCTACATGGTTGAATAGGATGAATTGGATGGCCTGCAATGATTCAAAGGGTATTAAACTGTTTTGGTCATAAAGAGGAAATAATTTAACGGACATCGAAAATGACCAAATTGACGTCATCAAGTAGCCATAAAAACTCTTTCTCCAGTTTCTAAAGTGCGAGTAGGTCTCCTCAAGATATTCCCTGCTCTTTGGCATTCCACATTTTAGTTGGTACCATTGATGATGAATGTTTTTCAATGGTTGGAATGGAGAACCCAACTTTTCACCCAGCCAAAATACTGACTGAATCATGTATATTTCTGCTTCCAAATGAACTATTTTTTCTGCAATTTGTGATAGTCTTGCTTGGAGACAGTACTATTATTGGTGGTATCCCTTACTCCTACCAAGTTGCCCAACTCATCGATTAACTCTTGGGTTACATTTATATATTTGGACCCCATAACCTGTTGCTGCTAGTTCTGATGTTCCCATATTTGCATGCACTAAATCCGCGGCATGAGGAGTAAGAAACGCCGAATTTTGCTGACAATAAAATCCCATGGGATCCAGCTGAGTTATATGAAGAAAACCAACCAAACCCATTTTTTCCTTTAACATCTACTGATTTAGACTTAACATCGGCGCTTGCTTGCAGACGGCTATCTATGTCCTGTGCATAAATTGACAAATTTAGATTGGTTTACTCTTGTATACGAATTCCACACATTAATACAATCTGAAAAATTCTGCATGAGTATCTTCGATTCTGCAGTCTCTGAATAAAAAAGGATCAGCCGATTCAACAACATGATCAATGTTATCTCACAAAAGCAGTGAAACCCACTATGAGCCGAAGTAATATAAAACACTAAAACCTAGGAATCTAAAAACCATACAAACACATTAAAACATGATTTTCACATATTCCAATTCAATGAAAGAACAAGGGTAAAACATTTTTCCCGGATCAACAACAGCTATTTCCTTCTTGCAACCTGCCAAAGCCTCCTTGCAACTATTTTGGACACAGTAAAAACAACATTGAAGCCCGGTAATAGTCATAAATCTTACAATTTGATTTTGAGAATCATTTGAAGAACCATCATTAACCGCTGTTTGGGTGTTGAGAAATTGGCCTTTAAATTGGGTACGAGGGATGAGAGAATCAAGACTATGGTCATGAAGGCTGTTGCTAGGTGGGCATACTCGGAATTAGGCACTGCAATTTGTTCAACAATCGGCTCTACAATTTCACAGGGAAATGAGGCATGGATCCTTCGCTCTAATGTTAATGTTGGATAAACGCCTACAAACTTATTATATTTGAAAATTTTATATGTAATATAAATTTAATCATAAACCAAATAAAATATTGCATGGGGACCATTTCTGAATTAAAAAACGAATTTGTATGGAGTTTTATGGTGCATGTTAGTAAGATCCCATTAAAAAATGTGTTAAATAATGAGTAGTTTCATCAGGGTCACTAAAATAAGATAAAAGTGGAGAAATGTTCCAAAGTTGAGGGATAGGGAGGAGGGTGCTTGGATTGCAAGGGGAAATCTAATGATACTCTAATTAATAAAACTCCAACAACAAACAATATACACACGCCAAAAGAAAAACATGAATATGGATACCATTATTTTGTTTATGTGGATTGTTAACCACACCTTTAGAAAGACACAACGAATTGACACGATTTGTAAGAGTATAACATAGGGAACACTGAGAGGGGCGTAAATGGTAGCTAGGATATAGATAAGGTTAAATACCTATCAAATTTGAAAGTCCCAATGATGATCTCATGCTAACTATCTACCTTTTCTCTGAAACTGCAATGTGATGTACCTACAAGCTTGCCAACATTAGATCTATAATTCATTACTAAAAAGTAGATCTATAATATATTATTAATACAAATATCAATGGAATTTTTGGACTCACTTGATCGAATCTTGAGCGAAACAAAAACTATTGGAAGAATGAAAACCCTCTGCCCTTCTTATTCATATATTTCATTAAACTAGGCTCTGAAATTACAATGTGATGTACCTACAAGCTTGCCAACATTAGATATATAATTCATTACTAAAAAATAGATCTATAATAAATTATTAATACACATATCAATACTAATACACAGATCAATGGAAGTTTTGGACTCACCCGATCGAATCTTAAACGAAACATAAACTATTGGAAGAATGAAAACCCTAGGCCCTTCTTATTCATAGATTTCATTAAACCTAACACCCATTATCTAACTCATTGTTCCCATGCTCCTAAGATGCTAGATGGAAAGCTTATTATACGATGCATGGATTCACTACAGTGAAGGTTGAGTTGACAATTTCTTCGCACTCGAAGAGATGGAGTATTACCACGATTTACAGTTTTTATCATCCAATTCCCTTCGAGCACATGAGCTAACTTATTGATGGACAACTTAATTGGGCCGTTCATGGATTCACTCCAATGAAGGTTGAGTGATTGCTTTGCAGGATGAGAAATGAGTATGATCACAATTTTTCTATTAGCATGTTTTTATGATTGGATTTCAAGTAAACGTTAATCCAACATTCCGATAGTATATGTCTGAGCAAGAAAGCCTACAAGATATATTAAGGAAATTCCAACAGTTTGGCCTAGAAGCAATTATGAAGACTCCAGTAAAGAAAACAACTCAAGAGAAAGGTGGGGCATCTAGAGCATCACCGTGGCATGCACCAGAACTTAAACCGAAGGATAAACAGAAAGCCAAGGAACAAGAAAAACCACAGCCTACAGAAATTCCAAAAGAGTATCTTCCAGAGCGACCTCGCGAGAGGATGATTCTGCTGATACCCGAGTACATCCCTCCGCGAAGAGATGATGTGCCAGTGGTAGTACTGCAGAAGAATCCACAATATGACATCCCATTGCCACTCATGTCAAGCCATGTTCGGGAGAAGGACAATTTGCTAGGCAAGATTCCCGAATGTAAGTTCACAGATCACGATCTACTGAACTCAACTAAGTATCCACATTTTCAACCAGATCAATACATGTGTCCACAATATGATGAAGCTACGAAGCAAACAACCATTCAAGCACATGACTGGATTGTGCCATTGCAATCCTTAGGATTGCTGAACCTGTTGAGAATTCCGCATTTTGACCGAAGTCCGAAGCTTACAACAGTTGTGCATACATTTCTATCATGCACGCACCAGGGATACTTGTGGCTAGAACAAAAGATAGATATTAATATTGATCTAATCTACATGATCACCCATTTGAGAAAAAAAGGCACTGACCCCGCAACAAAATTCGTGGGAAAAAATAAAGACAAAGAACTCACCAGGAGGATGAAGAGCGAATTTAGCTTAGTAAAAGGAACCCGTGGCTATCAAGCGAATCCGATTAAAGATGTTTCCACGAGGTTCACAGTACAATTGCTCGTAGGAAAAGTACTAAGTAAATGCAAACTGACAGAAGTGCCGGCTGTTGCGATCTCATTAGCTGCTAAGGCTAAGGATGGACTACAATTCAACTGGGCAAGTTACCCGTTAAAGGAATTTCTGGATGATGTAGTGGATGCGCAAGACAATGGATATCAGTTAAATACAAGACGGGTATAAGCAGACGGCCGGATCCAAACTTTCCCCATGACTTAGCCCATTTTGTTTTCCCCGCGGCGTGCGTCGGGAAACCCCAACTTTCCCCGTGACTTAGCCTATTTTTTTTTCCTCGTGGCATGCGCTGGGAAACCCCAACTTTCCCCGCGACTTTGCCATTTGTTTTCCCTGCGGCGTGCGCCAGGAAACCCCAACTTCCCCCGTGACTTAGCACATTTTTTTTTCCCTCACGCGCGCCGGGAAACCCCGACTTCCCCCGCATGCGCCGAGAAACCCCAACTTCCCCCGCGACTTTGCCATTTTTTCAAAGTGTAGCAAAATAAATTTCAATATGAAATAAAAGTCAAAGTTCAATGCGAAGTAAAGTCCAAGTTCATTGTGAAGCAAAGTCCAAGATCAATATGAAATAAAGTATAAGTGTTGAAACTTGGCTTGCGAAATGAATTGTGCACTGAATCGGGGCGACCAAGGGATGAATCTCAGTGGATCGTGGCAGAAAGGCCACTTTTCCACTTACAATACCCCGTCGTGTATTTAAGTCGTCTGCAAAGGATTCTTCTCGCCAACCATTTGGAATTGAACTTCAAATCTACCCCAACCGGTTTGTATCCCGATCGGAGTTCGCAATTGACACGAGCCCCTAGGTATGCTGAAGCACCCCTACTATGGGTCACGATACACTCGAAGAGTGACAAGCACTGCTTCTAGCGTGGATTCTGACTTAGAGGCGTTCAGTCATAATCCGACACATGGTAGCTTCGTGCCACTGGATTTTCAACCAAGCGCGATGACCAATTGTGTGAATCAATGGTTCCTCTCTACTAAGTTGAATTACTATTGTGACGCAGTTCATCAGTAGGGTAAAACTAAGCTGTCTCACGATGGTCTAAACCCATCTCACGTTCCCTATTGGTGGGTGAACAATCCAACACTTGGTGAATTCTGCTTCACAATGATAGGAAGAGCCGACATGGAAGGATAAAAAAGCAACGTCGCTATGAATGCTTGGCTGCCACAAGACAGTTATCCATGTGGTAACTTTTCTGACACCTCTAGCTTCAAATTCCGAAAATCTAAAGGATCGATAGGCCATGCTTTCACAGTTTGTATTCGTACTGAAAATCAAAATCAAATGATCTTTTACCCTTTTGTTCCACATGAGATTTCTGTTCTCATTGAGCTCATCTTAGGACACTCGCGTTATCTTTTAATAGATGTGCCGCCCCAGCCAAAATCCCCAACTGACAATGTCTTCCTCCCGGATCGACCCACAGATGCGTGCCTTAAGGCCAAAAACAGGGGCAATGCCCCGTCTCCGCCCCACAGAATAAGTAAAATAACGTTAAAAGTAGTGGTATTTCACTTGTGCCAAAAAGGACTCCCACTTATTCTACACCTATCAAGTCATTTCACAAAGTCGGACTAGAGTCAAGCTCAACAGGGTCTTCATTCCTTGCTGATTCTGCCAAGCCCATTCCCTTGGCTGTGGTTTCGCTAGATAGTAGATAGGGACAGTGGGAATCTCGTTAATCCATTCATGCGTGTCACTAATTAGATGACGAGGCATTTGGATACCTTAAGAGAGTCATAGTTACTCCTGTCGTTTACCCATGCTTGGTTGAATTTCTTCACTTTGACATTCAGAGCACTGGGCAGAAATCACATTGCGTCAGCATCCACAAGGACCATTGCAATGCTTTGTTAAACAGTCGTATTCCCCTTGTCCGTACCAATTCTGAGTCGACTGTGCTTCGCTTAGGGAACGTCCCACAAGGGGACATTCTATGCCCGTAGCACGACATGCACGTGACTTCCCGCCCTCGCCGTGAGTGCAGCTCGCGCAGACTGCCGACAACCCACAGGTCGGGGACACAGACCCCTAGGCCCAACCCTCAGAGCCAATCCTTTTCCCGAAGTTACAGATCCATTTTTTGACTTCCCTTACCTACATTGTTCTATTGACCAGAGGTTGTTCACCTTGGATACCTGGTGCGGTTATGAGTACAACCGGGCATGAATGATACTCGGTCATCCAGATTTTCAAAGGCCATCGAGGGCGCACTAGACACCGCAAGACGTGCAGTGCTCTTCTAGCTACTGGACCCTATCTTCGTTTGAACCGATTTTCGGGTGGGAACGCTGTTAAAAAAACATATAACTCTTCCCAGGGCCCCAGACGACGTCTCCGGATTTCCTATATTGCAGATATCGGTGAGAAATCGTCACCGTTTCGTCTTTGGCGTTGGGAAAAAGAACACCATTGATGATTTGTCACAACAATTAATAATTTGTTCCAAGAAATGTTTGAGATAAATTCTTTTAATTGATCATGTTTTCAAGCTTATTAAATAAATTTTGGGATCATTTCTCTATTTATTCATTTATTCCAAGATTATTAAAAAAATGTTTGGGATCAATTTTTTAATTAATCATTTTTACCAAGAATAAACTAGTTCGTTTTTCAACAATGGTCAGGTAATGGCTATGTGGGGAATTATGATGGATCTTACTAAATATAATGATCCCGATATGGAATGCGTATTGCGGGGTATTGATCTGAGACAATTGCAAATTCTTGATGTTGAAGGTGTTGTCATGGAGCGCATTTTGAGGAGGGCGGAGTTAGCAGATGTGGAGTTACCAAATATCTTATGGTTGTCTTGGAATAACTATCCATACGATTCCATTCCTTTCTGGATTCCAGTGAAGAATTTAAGGTTTCGATAGGTTTCTGGGAGCAAATTATTCAACTTATGGGAAACGGAAAGCGAATCACAGGTAATTCAAAATTTGTTGTGTTATCTTGGTAGGTAATTTAGTCGATGTTGATATCGCACTACAATGTGTCATATATAAATATCTCTTCGTTTGGTTGAGCCACTAACATTTTGCAACTACCTTTCGAGCTGCTAGTTTTATTGCATGAGTTGGTAATCGACTGTGTGGAGATGAAGAGGATACAGGGATTGGAGCATTGTACAAAGCTTCACTTGCTATGTGTTGATGGGTGCTGTGAGTTAGAAGAGATGTTAGGTCTATGGAATCATTTGTACCTTTGGAGCATTTTTAGTCATCTAAGTGTGTGAAGTTGAACAGGATAGAGGGGTTGGAACATTGTACAAAGCTTAGGTGGCTGTATGTTGATGGGTGCTCTGAGTTACAAGAGCTGCCAAGTATGGAAACATTGGTATCTTTGGAGAAGTTGGTGGCAGATGAATATGTGAAAATAAAAAGGGTACAGAGGTTGGCGCATTGTACAAAGCTTCAGTTACTGTATGTTAATGGGTGCTCTGAGTTAGAAGATCTACCAAGAATGGAAACACTGGTATCTTTGGAGAGGTTGGGCGCAGAAAAATGCGTGAAGCTAAAGAGCATACGAGGGGTGGAGTAGTGTACATGGCTTCGGTATCTAAGTTTCAAAGGCTGCTGTGAGTTGGAAGAGGTGGAAGGTGTTGAACATTGTACGTGGTTGGAGAAGTGATCCACATAGCAGTTCGCATTTGTTGTCGAATGCTAACTTCGACTCGACAAGTCATTGACGTCGATGCAACTTCGACAAGTTTCAACTCGACATGACTTCGACAACTTCGACAGGTTCGATTTCGACACAACTTTGACGAGTGTCGACTTCGACACAACTCTGACGAGTCTCGACTTCGACATATTGCGACACACTTCGCACCTTCAACATTATCAACAACTTCACAGTTTCGCAACATCGACATGCAGCATTGACATGTGACCAACGACTATCGAACTTCGACATACTATGTCTCTGTCTTCCAATCAACTGTAACAGTTGAACCGTTCTAACTTCTTCTTTGTAACTGAACGTAACAGGCAGGCACCCAAGCATCTCATAATCCTATATAAGCATGTATATTATTGTAACATACATCAATTGATCAGTTTAGCAGTCAAGCTATCTGTTTACATCTAATAGAAGAACAGTTCGCATTCCTGCATTTTGTTTGTGCGTATTCTGTAATGTCCCTTGTTAGGAATTTTATTAAAATGACAATTTTTCACTTTTTTCCCTAGTTAGACCTTTGACTAGTTTTGAGCTATAGTTCCCCAAATTGCTCCCAAATATTTTGAGAAGGTATATGGATGATGTTAGAACATAAATATGTATTTCAGGGATGCTTTTGGACCTTTAGAATAATTCTGCAAATCTGCTTTCAATTCTGGCCAATGTAGAGAACTTTACTAGGAATTTCCCTTTGACTAGTATTGGTCTCTAGGTCTCAAATTGACTCCAAATGCCTTAAAATATTCAAGGAAGGTGTATGAATGATATTAGGACTTGAATATGATGTTCATGGATGTGATATGGCCACCAAAATACCTCTGCAAACTCTCTTAAGATTTTGGACCAAGTATGCAATTTTACTAGTAATTTGGGGTTCAAATCCCCCTGGGGTAAGTACTGAAAATGGCTTCCAAAATGCCTCCAAACCCACTCAAATTTATGAACAGAGGTAGGGAATGTATTAAGGATGTTATTAAGGTCTCATTTGCACCATTAATTTATTATTATATCTGTTCCACCCCTCTCCCATTCAGCTGCAAAAATCACCAATTCGACCCTTGGGGAAATGGCACTATTTCTTCTCCCAATGCAATTAAACTGAGTAAAAATACTTCAAATGATCAAGTAAAGTACATGAAACTTGTAAAATACATCCATGGTAGTAAATTAATCACAAATGCATAAGAGAATCATCCATTCATTCGAAATCATTAGCATTACATTGGTTCACAACAAGGTAGTGGGGAAATGGCATTGTTCTTTCATTAAAAATGAGATTTATACATTTCTACTTGGAATTTCGACCTGAAACTTTTTGGAGATGAAGAACAGAGTATTTAATTCATATTACAAAATAAATGGGGCATTAGAAGCTCCCCAAAAGAGTACAATATCTCACCAAAAAAGCCCTCCCTCAAGGATCAAGAATATGCCATCAAAACTGGAAATGGTTGAAGGAATGAGCTGCAATAGAAGAAACCATGAGCTTCCCTGTAGCTTAAACCTACAAATAAATACTCCATTAAAGCTCCATATGAAAGGTCTGAATGGCCTTTCCAATTACCAACTTGGATGGGAATCTTTCACCCTCGAAATTGGATAAGGCAAGAAACTAGTCATCCACTCGCTCTCTCTCTTCACAAATGCAATTGCAAATTATACAAATGATCCAAATATGGTTTCATTGTTTGTTATTGAAATTTATAAATTTATAATTTCCTCCATGGGTCGAATTCCTTCCAAGAGACTCATGCCAACTCAAATTGGGAAGAGATTCCAAAGAACGCCACTTGTACAACAATTCCTAGTCTCCCACTTCCACCAAATCACATGTGGAAGCATCTTAGCTACCCTAACACCCTTGAGAACCATCTTGGAGTCTATTTTTAGCCTTGACATGTCATATATGTCATATGTCATCCTTCAGGTCTGATTTGTGTCATAGGTGTCATAGCATCTTCATCATTGTTGTCATAGCGCTAGGGAATCTAGCCCAAGTGTCTCACTAGCTCCAAATTTCCTCTTCGTCTTCCATGGGAGTTACTCTTCCTCTATATTTCGAACTCATTGACTCATGACAAGTATTATTGACCTTATAACTCATCCCAAGAACATTAGGCTTCCCATAGATTCGAAATTGCAAGAAGAGGATGCAATGTGGCACCTACATTCTAGATTGTGTGGGTCCCACCTCCTCCATGTGTCTTCATGATCAAATACCACTTTGATTTTCACTTGTATATATTTATTTATCTCCTTTATTAAATATTTATGCTATCCTAATGTTCCAACATCATTTATTATCCCCATTATTCACAATCCCAAAGCTTCCACCCCAAACCTAGGAAACTAGTAATTTTCCTCCTTGGCAATTATTTGACCTTTAGCATCAATTTGACAAACTCTAATGAATATGGCAAATTTTATTTGGCCATTGTGACCCAATTCCAAATTTGGGACATGACATATTCATGTTTATATGTGTTGAGTAATCCTGTTTTTTCTCATTCTATTTATTAAGCTTCCTCCATAATAGAGCCGATTCATTCAGTCGAACTGTTATCCCCCTCGTGCTTCTTGGACACGACACAGATCATTGGTATCAGAGCACTCATTTTTTTCATGCTTAAGTTATGCGTATACACTTCTCTTGAAGTTACCTGACTTATGCCGGTTCAAACTTGCTCATAATCTCAGCAATCCAAGCAGATGCCAACTCCATAAATGCCAGAAGAAACAGACAATAGACATGCAGCCGACGAGATAACACAACTTATTGAGCAAGCTCTGTCTCGACAATAGACTGAAATGTTCTCCCAGTTCAGCGAGATTCTCATGCGATTTTCTTTGACATCCAGAGGATCTACTACGAGAACTCACTCCGATAAAATCATCCCCTTCAAAGTGTAAATGAATTTGGACATACCAAATCTTGAAGGTAAGATTGACGCAGAATCCGTTGACAATTGGGTACAACAATTGGAATCCTATTACGCTGTAAATCAACTCTCCGAAGTTGAAAAAGTCACCATTGCATCCTTAAAGATGTCAACCTCCGTGCAGTGTTGGTGGTAGAACCTCTCGACAAAGATGGAGAAAAGCGGAGACCCCATCGACACATGGGACAAATTCGTCGAACACATCCGAAAGGAATTTTACGCACCAAAATACCTCGAGCAAGAGTATAAGAAGTGGCAGTAGCTAAGGCAATGGAAAGACCAATTAGTACAGAGTTACACCGACGAGTTCTATTGACTCAGGGAGAGACTTGGCATCCAAGAAGAAGAGAAATTGCTTGTTCTGAAGTACACCAGCGGATTGTCCCAGTACATCCAGCAAGAGATGGAATTTTTGACTGTTAATACGCTTGCAGATGCATTCCACCACGCCAACAAATTGGAAACCAAGTAAAAAGGGAAAGCACGCCTTGCGACAAAGTCGACATCAGGACGACCACTCGACAAAAAAGCACCAGCCAACTTCGACAAGTCGAAGTTTTCTCAGCTGAAACCGCCAAAGCCTGAGCATGGTAAGAAGCCTTTTCACAAGAGGGAACGTAGCAAACAACCACCAATTGGAAAATGGTGCGATTACCACCACTCATCTTGGCATGATACGTCTGAATGCAAAGCTCAGAAGACATTTTTGTCAAAAGTGTCAACCTCCGACACGTTCGAAAAGACGGTGGAAGAATTTGATCCAGACGCATTGACCCTTTTGACATCGAAAACTTCAGCAGCCTCGACTATCGTCGATGAGGAGGAATGAGACCACCTGTTCCATACATGGATATGGGTCCATAGTAACCCATTGCATCTAATTGTGGACAACGACATCCAGAAAAACTTCATTTCTAAAGATCTTGTGAAGAAACTAGGTCTTGTTACCACTCCGCATCCTCAGCCTTACAACATCGGTTGGATGAAGGATGGACAAGAACTACGGATCACTCGACAATGCAAGCTCACTTACTTCATAAATCCTTTTGAAGATGAATTACTCTGTGACGTGGAACCACTCTCCATAGCCGACGCCCTATTTGGGAAACCTTACCTCTGGGATAGACTTGGAAGTTATCAGTCACGACCTCAGAAAGTGATTGTCAGAATTCAAAATCGATGGATCAGCATACGAAAGCGTCAACCCACATCAACAGTTGCAGTGATATTTGCCAAACAAACAAAGAAGCTCATCAATCATGCTCAGAAGTTTGCATTAATCATGATCAATCCGCAACATTCTAAGAAGACTGCATCAACGAGTCGAGTCATCGACCAATGCAGCTCCCCACAGAAGCAGCAAGTCGATCATATTCTCGATGAGTACTAGAACCTATTTCAAGCTCGACGGATTACCTCAATATTGTCAGGTAAAACATTCCATTGAATTTGTTCCCGGTTCTTCTTTGCCTAACGCATATGTTTACAGAAGATCCATTCTCGAAAATGAAGAGATTCGCAAACAAATCCAAGAATTAATCGACAAAGGTCATATCCGACCTAGCTCCTCTCCTTGTGGAATTCCAGTCGTCCTAGTTCCGAAGAAAGATGTGACTTGGCGCATGTGCATCGATTACAGATCTCTCAACAAAATTTTGGTAAAGAATCGCTACCCTCTGCTGCGAATAGACGATCTCATCGACTGTCTGAAAGGTGCTAAATTCTTTACTAAGCTCGACCTCAAGTCAAGATATCATCAGATTCCAATCTGGCCCTCAGATGTGTGGAAAACTGCTTTCAAGACCAAGGAAGGATTGCTTGAATGGTTAGTCATGCCTTTCGGCTTAACCAATGCACCTGCGACCTTCATGTGACATATGGATAACATTATTTGACCTTTCATCGACAAATGGGTCATTGTCTATCTCGACGACATATTTATTTTTAGTCGATCATGGGAAGAACATGTTGGACATCTTCGACAAGTCCTTGACACTCTCTAACAACATCGACTCTATCTAAACATGGACAAGTGCTCTTTTGTGATGACCAACATAAAATATTTGGGGTATGTAATTGAATCTGCAGGAATTCACGTCGATCCAGACAAAGTACAGATCCTCAAAGATTGGCCCATTCCTAGAAGCATTCAAGAACTAAGAAGTTTTCTTGGTTTGGTGAATTTCTATCGACGATTCATACTCGGCTTCAGTCACATAGCTTGGCCCTTGAATCAGTTGACGAAGGGAAATGGGAAAACTATCTTCCAATGGACATCTAGACATCAAGCAACTTTTGAACAACTCAAACACAGGCTCTGCACTGCACCAGTACTTGTGTTACCTGATTTGCATCAACCCTTTGAGATTGAGACAGACGCATTGGACTATGCCTTGGGCGCAGTGATCACCCAGTCGCTTTTCATTTCAAGACTTTTAATGACACAGTTAGAAGATACTCGACGTACGAAAAAGAACTGTACGCCATTGTTCAAGCTGTCAAGCAATGGAGGCATTACATCCTTGGCAAGGAAATGGTCATTCTCACTGATCACAAGCTTCTACAGTTCGCTATGACACAATCAAAGTTGCAGACAAACCGACAACTCAAGTGGATTAATTACCTACAACAATTACAGTTGGTGATTAAGTATCGGAAAGGAAAATCTAATGCCACCGCAGATTGCCTTAGTCGACCACCCATTACTCTCCTTTTGACAGTGATGCGTATGTAGGGATATGACACGACCACTTGGCCACAGTTGTACAAGGACGACAACGATTTCTCAACAGTCTACCGACAGTTATAGACTAACAAGTCGTCGACCTCCAACTACTTCCTGATAGACACCTTGTTATACAATCTTGGACAGCTTTGTGTACCAACCAATGAGCACTGACAACAGCTCATTTGGGATGCGCACTACAACAAGACTGCAGGACACTTTGGAGTAGCAAAAGCACTTGCTATTCTGCAGAAGTATTTCTTCTGTCCTACACTTAAATTCGACGTCAACAAGTACATTTGATCATGCATGGTTTGTGCCATAGCTAAACTGCCTAATCGACGACAGGGATTGTACACATCTCTGCCAATTCCTAGTTGACCATGGGAATCTATTTCTATGGACTACTTGACGGGTTATCCTACTACCAAACATCAACATGACACAATATTAGTAGTAGTCGACCGATTTTCCATGATTGCCATTCTCATACCATGTAAGAAGACTATGACAACGCAGCAGACCACTCAGCTCTTCTTTACACATGTTTGGAAACACTTTGGTTTACCCACAACCATTATTTCCGACCGAGATGCCAGATTCATCAGCATCTTTTGGAAGACCCTCCGGCAACAGCTGGACACACGACTCTCATTGTTGATAGCTTTCCATCCTCAGACCGACGGATAGACGGAAGTTGTGAATCGCCTTGTAGTACAACTGCTTTGCATGTACAATCACAAGCATCGACGCACATGGGATGAAATTATTCCATATATACAACACACCTACAATCATGCTCAACACAACTCTACAGGAAAGAGTCCATTTGAGATCTGTTACGAATTTCAACCCTTAGCGTCTATCGATTTGATCAACTCCTCGACAGCCAAACTCCGATTCCGACCACAGCCAACGAGAAGTTGATAAAGTAGTCAAGTTTCGAGAACAAATTTGCAACATCTAGCGACAAGCAGAGGATATGTTGCATAGAGCAAACAAGAAAGCTAAGGCCTGACACGACAAGTATCGCATTCCTAATACATTCCAAATTGGAGATAAGGTTTGGCTACATCTTAAGAAGGAGCGCTTCACAGGTTCTTTCAAGAAGTTAAAACCTTTGCGATATGGTCCGTACAGTATTCTTCGACAAATTGGCGAAAACGCTTTCCAGCTCGACATTCTTGCATGCCTAGGTCTGCATCCAGTGTTCAATGTGGATCTACTTCGACCACACCATGCACCCTTGTTGGAACAAAACGACTTATCGACAGCAAAACCCAAAGACATCCATCCAGATCTTTAGGAGCCTCTTCCTTGCAACACCATCGTGGGATGACGAGTATGCCTTTCAAGGACGGACACAATTCCCTTGTTTCAGGTTTCCAAAGCTGGCCAACTCCCATCTCAAGGAAAGTGGTACTTTGTTACTGAAATCACCGACAAGTTTCCTCACCTTCGCGAGTAAACAATGGAGACCATTGTTTCTTAAGGAAGGATATCTGATCCACATCACAGTTGGCATTTGTTGTCGAATGCTAAATTCGACTCGACAAGTCATCGATGTCGATACAACTTCGACAAGTTTCGACTCGACATGACTTCGACAGGTTCAATTTCGACAGAACTCCGATGAGTCTCAACTTTGACATACCGCGACACACTTCGCACCTTCAACATGTTCAACAACTTCACAGTTTTGCGACATCGACATGCGACCAGTGACTATCGAACTTCGACAGACTGTGTCTCTGTCTTCCAGTCGACTGTAATAGTTCAACTGTTGAAACCATTATAAATTCTTCTTTGTAACTGAACGTAACGGGTAGGCACCCAAGCGTCTCAGAATCCTATATAAGCATTTATATTATTGTAACATATATCAATCGATTAGTTTAGCAGTCAAGCTATTTGTTTACATCTAATAGAAGAAAATTTCACATTCCTGCATTTTGTCTGTGCGTATTCATGTTTATCTGTGTTGCGTAATCATGCTTTTGCTCATTCTATTTCTTAAGCTTCCGCAGTAACAAAGCCGAATCATTCAGTTGAACTGTTGTCCCCCTCGTGCTTCTTGGACATGACACAGATCAAGAAGCTTGATGTCTCTGCATGTTCCAAATTACAAATTACAGTGTCCCGTGTGAATGGTAAATTTAGAGCAACTCAATTGATTGTGTCAAAGAGGGGATGCTTAATGGGTTGAAGTCAAATTAGAACAACTGTGAAATTAGAGCAACTCAATTGATTGTGTCAACGAGGATAAATTGAAGTCAAATTTAAATAATCTGTATTATGTTGGCCGCTAGTTATATTTCTATTATTCTCATTTGGTTTTATAATTAAGTAAATTAATAATTAAAAAAACTATATTCTAAATCTATATCGCTCCTCTTAACAATTTTGAAAGGGGATTGAAATAACAAAGGTTACTCCGAGTAACATTATAAATTTGAAATTCAAGTCATTACCTGTTATCCTAGGTCACCTATTTATGACTGAGATCTGGAAGAGGCAGAAACCCTAACTTGTACTGATCATAAATCGCAAAGTACAACGAATTAGAGGCTTTCCTTTGGACAAAAGGTACATGGGGATGTTATCTACGACCTGTAAATTTTTCAAATCTGGAAACTTCGCCAAAATGGATTTATAGCGAAAGTTCCACGATGACTGGTTTTTTCTATATAAAACCCTAACCTTCAAATTGTCGTAAGTAAAGCAAGTGTCGTGAGTGCCATACCTTGCCTTCCTTCAGTTTATCTCTGATACCATGTTAAGATTTAATATGCTAAGACAGAAAATAGCAGCATTACATTCCATTTCACAATAATAGCATATACAGGATCACTGAAGAAACAACAAGCATAGCATAAACACAAGAGACACAGATTTATCCTGGGAAACCCTCATGGGGTAGAAAACCCAGTAAAGCTTCCTCAATATAGATGACCAGCAATATACAAAGATGCAAACCAAAGACATGATCTCCTCCTCCACCATAGCAGACCTCTCCTCCACAAGTGCGCTTCTCTCAAGTGAGTGAGTGTATATCAAATGAGGAACACACCTCCTCTATTTATACACTACTCCGACTTTTCTTTTACACAAGAACATGTAGGCTGGTATTTAACCAATGGGTTAAATACCCCACTACAACTGACTGGGCCGACCCCTCTAGGGTGGTCTAATAACCCTTTGACCCACATAACACATACAGGGCCGACCCCCACTAGGGAAGTCTAATAACCCGAGTTACCACATTCCGACGGAGGAATAAGCATCTCCGGATATACAATAAGATCTTCACGGAGGAATGAAACATCTCCGGAATAATAAAGTACAAATATAGTATTCTTTGAAGTTACAATATCTCAACATTCCCCGAATTGACGACCTCCTTGATCAGCTCACGGGGGCCAAATACTTCAGTAAGATTGATCTGAAGTCTGGCTACCACCAAGTCCCAATAGAACATACATATGTATGGAAGACTTCCTTCAAGTCAAAAGAAGGTCTTTTTGAATGGCTGGTCATGCCTTTTGGTTTGACAAATGCTCCAACAACTTTTATGAGGATGATGGACGATATCCTCCGACCTTTCACCAACAATTTTGTAGTGGTGTATCTGGATGACATCCTCATCTACAGTAAGACTTGGGAGGAACACTTGCAGCATATTCAGCAGGTTCTGCACACCCTGCGGAAGCACAAACTATATGAAAACTTGGAAAAATGCTCCTTCGGCATGGACAGGGTCCATTACTTAGGCTACATCGTTGATCGACATGGTGTGCATGTGGATTCTCTCATCCGTGACTGGCCAGCCCCAACCACACTCACTGAACTTCGGAGCTTCTTGGGCCTCGCCAATTTCTATCACCGGTTCGTGCTGGGATTCTCTCATATCGCATGGGCCCTCAGCCAAGTGGCCAGGGGTGGTGGTAAGGCAAAATTTGTGTGGGGCCTTTCCCAACAACAAGCCCTCGATGACTTGAAGAAGCGTTTGTGCTCATCGCCAGTACTCTCATTACCGAACCTGCAACATCCCTTTGAGATCGAGACAGATGCTTCAGATTATGCTGTGGGCGCCGTTCTCACTCAACACGGCCACCCCGTGGCATATCATAGTGAGACACTATCAGATGCTGTCCGCAAGTACCCTACATACGACAAAGAAATGTACTCCATTGTACAAGCCTGCCACCAGTGGAGACATTACATTCTTGGGAAGGAGACAGTCATCCACACTGATCACAAGCCACTACAGTTCATGCAGACCCAAGGAAAGTTGAAAAATGACCACCATCAGAAGTGGTCAACATATTTACAGCAGTTCCACCTCAACATCAAATATAAAACAGGGAGTACCAACTGAGTTGCTGACTGCCCCAGTCGACCTCCAGTCGCGACACTTACCATGGTGCTAGACTCTTGCGGCCACGAGACCTCTAGATGGCCCCACCTCTATGAGACAGACCCTGACTTCTCCGCCACCTATCAAATGTTGGGCACCAACTCAGTGGTTGCTAATTTCCATCTTCAGGACGGGTTGTTGTGTCGTTTAGGCCATCTCGGCGTTCCATCAAGCGAGCGCGCGAAGCTGATTTGGGAAGCTCACTACAGTCGGGTGGCAGGACACTTTGGCGTCGAAAAGATAGTGGTAGTGTTACATAAACATTTCTACTGGCCAAAACTTCGACAGGATGTCGGCAAGTATATCAGGTCCTGCACCGCTTGCACTATTGCCAAGCCGACCACTAAGCAATAGGGCCTATACACCCCTCTGCCTACTCCTGACAAGCCATGGGAATCCATCTCAATGGACTACATGTTGGGCCTCCCATCCACCAAGAGGGGAAACGACTGTGTTTTTGTGGTTGTTGATCACTTTTCCAAGATGGCGATTCTAGCCACTTGCAAGAAGAACATCACGGCAGAAGCCGCTGCCAAGCTCTTCTTTGAACGAGTATGGGTACATTTTGGGATCCCACAGACCACTATCTCATACCGTGATAGTCGGTTCCTCAGCTCATTCTGGTCAAGCCTCTGGTCACTGTTGGATACCAAGCTCACCAAATCCACTGCCTTCCACCCCCAGACCGATGGACAAATGGAGGTCGTCAACCGGATGGTCGTACATATCCTGCGCATGTACAATTCAACACACCCCCACACATGGGATGAGAGTCTCCCCTGTGTCCAACATAGCTACAACCGAGCCCTGCATAGCTCAACTGGCCACAGCCCCTTTCAGGTGGGGTTGGGATTCCAACCATTGGGCCCCCTAGATGTTGCAATTCGCCTTGCGACCACCTCGGCCGACTCGTCCCCAGAAGCTGACAAAGCTACCCGGTTCATTGAAAGGATCCAGCATATCCGCCAATAGGTTCAAGATATTCTACAGAAGTCTAATGCCAAGTACAAGCAGCGCCATGATCAACATCGGGTGCCACATAAGTTTCAGGTGGGCGACAAAGTTTGGTTGCATTTGCAGAAAGAACGCCTTACAGGGTCCCATCGAAAGCTTTGCCCACTCCGTTATGGGCCGTACACCATCACCAAGGCGGTGGGTGACAATGCTTTTGAGCTCAACATTCCCCCCTTCCTTGGTCTGCATCCAGTCTTCAACGTGGCTCTCCTTCGGCCATATTTCCCACCACTATTAGACACCTCAGAGATAGCAGAGAAGTTGACACCAACAGAGCTCAACCCTGACTGCCTACAACAAGCATCCAATGATCATATTGCAGACACACAGATCAAGGGCACTCGACATCAAAGGATCCAGCTTTATCGAGTTGTCAAAGCAGGGCAGCTCCTGCACCAAGGCAAGTGGCTCACCCGAGGCCAAATTCAGCAAAAATTTCCTCATTTGATGGGGGAACTCAACGCAATGGAGACCATTGCTTCCTAAGGAGGGAGGATTGATCCAGGTGGATATTGGTGGCCACCCACCTTTCCAACTGGCTCAAAACAGTTTTATGGCAATTTTGGTATTGTACTATTTTTAGCAGTTTTTCGGGTCCTGAACTTCCGGGGCCATTTTGAGGCCCTAAACGACCTTTTTTGGCGATTTGGGGGGCCAAATGGTTGTCTTTAACATGCATTTGGCTCCAGTCGAAAGTTGTAAATCTCGGATAGAACTTTCCAACGGGCTACCGAGCGCCCCAAACGGAGATCGTATGCAAAAGTTACGACCCCGGGAAGTTGATGTACTAACTTACCCAAACGGGGCCCACATGACTTTTGGCGCTTCATCTCCTAGGGCTAGGTTTTTGGATGTCTAGGGTTTTTGACATTCCTGTTTATTGTAAAAGGCCTTGAGAGCCACATTGTAACCATCTTCTTGCGAAATGAGCGCAGTCGTCACATCTCTTCTCAGAGATAAGCCGCCACCATTCCAACAAGCTTGTTTTCCGCTGCATTTTACAATTCTAGCTTATTTCCTTATTGAATAGAAAACCAGTTTTACTGTATCTCTGTTATTTTGTGTTAAGCATCTGATAATAATTTGTATTCATTTCGTTGTGCTCATAAAATCCGGATCAACATCTCTATCATCATCGGTGGCGTTGATCTGTAAGTGATCTTGTAATGACATCTCTTAAAATGGATGTAATCATGTAGAATGTATGCAATTGTAGAATTTATCTTGTGTGAGATACAGGTCAAAGGTTTTCAATAGGAGCTCCTAATGATCAAATTCATTGCTCAGATTGTCAAGAGGTCACGCCAAATGCTCAACATTGTGAAATTTGAAGAGAGTTTTGAATGCCACCGAATTCACTACAAGTCCACACTTAGCTGCCAGGTGCCAAGATTGAATGTTTGAGTTTTATTTGTGTATCACATTCCGACTATTTGATCAAAGTGATGAAGCTGCGCAGGCTGGAGGACATGTTGGTTATATTGGGTATGCAATTAAAATCGAGTTCAACCGCCATTAGTCACAAGCTCCCGATGCATGTTTTTTCCTTGTAGACCATCTTATTGCAATCGATTACTCTACCGATGATATGTATATTCTATCATTGGCCCCTAGAGCACTAGATTTGGTTTAATTGGTGGTAGGGATAGCTTGTCAAAGCCCGGTTGGTGAAAATGGCGGTTGGTAAGCATGGCTCTCAGGATAAGCAGGCATCGTCGTCACTGTGTTTTAAAGGGACATTGATTATCTTTGTTGGGGTTTGTATTCTTGTTGTATGGAAGATGAGTCCAGAGATCCTGGTGAAACCGTGTGATTCTTCTTCTGGGTTTCAAGAGACAAGGCAGAAGTTATCAGCGAGGATTTGCAGAAAAGGTGTTTTCGATGTGTTGGTGCTATTGTCATATATTCATTCATGCAGGTAGTAGGGATTCCAAATGATCATCACACTCACTGTTTTAGATAGAAGTATTTTGTTCTGCTTTCAGATGGACAACATACAGACAGAGGAAGATTTGTGATTCAAAGGCTCATTGCAAGGTTACATTCTATTGCGCGAGATTGAAGCTATCGGGTTAGGTATGAATTGAGTCTGGCTGTAACATCTATGGAAGAACCATTGCAAGCTTCTTGATCAGAAGTGGTCTTGCAACCATATGCCAAAGAAGCCATAAAGGAGAAAGGTAGCCAAGCAATAGAACAAGTGTTTCAAATGTGAAATTGAAGCTAAAAGGAAAACCATTAAAAACACCAGAGAAAGTAAAAGCGTTTCAAAATCATGGGAACCTGAGGGATACTCTTCTTTTTGTATATAAACGCTCAACATCTATGGATAGGTGTCCAAAGGAGATTGTAAATAACTGACTCCAAAATCTTATAATCAAGATCACAATCATTTTCTAATGCCAATTGCCAGGAAAATTGATTACGTATCCAGATTTTGGGGCAGAGGATCAACACTCAGTTAAACTTTTCCAGATTTAGTGTTAAACTTATCCAGATTTCCAGGCCTAATGAAGGTAGCCAATTATATGTGGCAGTCAAGCATTTCATCGAAGAAGTAGAGAGATTCAGTGGCATTCAATCTCAACAACTCCTAATCTTTTGCAGAAAAGTTGAAGATTTGTGCTATTTTGAGTTTGTTGATAGAATTTCATGCCTAATTATTGGTAACAGCTATGATCATGTAATTGCTATGTATTTCATAAGTTTGTAATGTAACAGAGAGGAGATTTCCAGCCGAGGGGGCTGAGGCAGGGATTTGAAAATTCTGATACTGAAGTGGTAAGGGCATGTATACATTTCATCTTGTGCTGATATAATAAGCTGCTTTGAAATGATTATGTTCATATGAGCATGCTTTCTGTTTTAATAATTGAATTTCATATTTTTGTGATTTTGTCTGGTGTATGGTCTTAAATCCATTGCTAGATTCTCATTGTTAAATGTGAAGTTATCTTTAAAGTGCTTAATGCAGAACCAGGTTTATGTCTTTCATAAAATCTTACTTGTAGCTTTGTCTTATTAGTCTTGATTGTGATACATATACTGCTGTTCAGTATTCGCTTTCAAATTTAGCTTGATTTCTGTAGTGCTGGTCTTCCTACCACCTAAATCTACAAAAGTTGTTTCCCAATTAAACTGTGTTTACTGAAAAAGATTTCTCTAAACTTAACCCTAGCAGTCAGATTCAACTTTAGGGATAACACATACAAACACATTAAAACATAATTTTTACATATTCCAATTCAATGAAAGAACAAGGGTAAAACATTTTACCCTCAACAACAGCTCGAAAATGGAAATCTTGAACCCTCTGCAGCTTGCAAACAGAAATATCCATCTTATGTTGAAAAACCCTATGCTAGAAAACCCTCAGTAGATCCCAGACCTAATGGAAATTTGTTTGCATTTGTTGCACCACCTGTTATCGAAAGGTGGAAGGTGATAGCTGGCCCTCAATGGGAAGCATCTTCCACAAGCGTCGAAGCTTGCATCCCAGGAACAACATGGAATCTATTCGTGTAGCTGCCAAGACCACCAAATCGAATTCACCATAGATAATTTGATTTGGAATCTTCCACGAAATGCCACTAATGTATGACTTAGCTGTAAGTTATTTGTCAGCAACTTTCCATTATCTATTTATCAGCTATCTATTTCCTTCTTGCAACCTACCAAAGCCTCATCGCAACTATTTTGGACACAATAAAAACAACATTGAAGCCTGGTATTAGTCATAAATCTTACAATTTGTTTTTGAGAATCATTTGAAGAACCATCATTAACCGCTGTTTGGGTGTTGAGAAATTGGCCTTTAAATTGGGTACGAGGGATGAGAGAATCAAGATTATGGTCATGAAGGCTGTTGCTAGGTCTCGAGACATGAATTTTTTTGCGATTATTAAATTTATGTCGCCAAAAGGTTTTCTGCCTGGGTCTAATAAGATAGGTCTTGAGCGTGTAATGTTGCAGGTGAGCATACTCGGAATTAGGCACTGCAATTTGTTCAGCAATCGGCTCTACAATTTCACAGGGAAATGAGGCATGGATCCTTCGCTCTAATGTTGGGATAAACGCCTACAAACTTATTATATTTGAAAATTTTATATGTAATATAAATTTAATCATAAACTAAATAAAATATTGCATGGGGGTACTTATCTTTGACCATTTCTGAATTAAAAAAAAGAATTCGTATGGAGTTTTATGGTGCATGTTAGTAAGATCCCATTAAAAAAAGTGTTAAATAATGAGTAGTTTCATCAGGGTCACTAAAATAAGATAAAAGTAGAGAAATGTTCCAAAGTTGAGGGATAGCGAAGAGGGTGCTTGGTTTGCAAGGGGAAATCTAATGATACTCTAATTAATAAAACTCCAGCAACAAACAATATACACATGCCAAAAGAAAAATATGAATATGGACACCATTATTTTGGTGCCGTGGATTGTTAACCAGACCTTTAGAAAGACACAACGAATTGGCACGATTTGCAAGAGTATAGCAGAGGGAACATTGAGAGGGGCGTAAATGGTAGCTAGGATATAGATAAGGTTAAATACCTATCAAATTTGAAAGTCCCTCCCTATTGTGGATGATGATCTCATGCTAACTATCCACCTCTTCTCTGAAACTGCAATTTGATGTACCTACAAGTTTGCCAACATTAGATCTATAATTCATTACTAAAAAACAGATCTATAATAAATTATTAATACACATATCAATGGAAGTTTTGGACTCACCTGATCGAATCTTGAGCAAAACAGAAACTATTGGAAGAATGAAAACCCTCAGCCCTTCTTATTCATAGATTTCATTAAACCAGGATCTGAAACTACAATGTGATGTACCTACAAGCTTTCCAACATTAGATCTATAATTCATTACTAAAAAACAGATCTATAATAAATTATTAATACACATATCAATACTAATACAGAGATCAATGGAAGTTATGGACTCACCTGATCGAATCTTGGGCAAAACAGAAACTATTGGAAGAATGAAAACCCTTGGCCCTTCTTATTCATAGATTTCATTAAACCTAACACCCATTATCCAACTCATTGTTCCCATGCTCCTAAGATGCCAGATGGAAAGCTTATTATACGATGCATGGATTCACTGTAGTGAAGGTTGAGTTGACAATTTCTTCGCACTCGAAGAGATGGAGTATTACCACGATTTACAGTTTTTATCATCCAATGCCCTCCGAGCACATGAGCTAACTTATTGATGGACAACTTAATTGGGCGGTTCATGGATTCACTCCAATGAAGGTTGAGTGATTGTTTTGTAGGATGAGAGATGAGTATGATCACAATTTTTTTATTAGCATGTTTTAATGATTGGATTTCAAGTAAACGTTAATCTAGCATTCCGACAGTATAAGTTTGAGCGAGAAAGCCTACAAAAGATATTAAGGAAATTCAAGCAGTCTGGCCTAGAAGCAATTATGAAGACTCCTGTAAAGAAAACAACTCAAGAGAAAGGTGGGACCTCTAGAGCCTCACCGCGGCATGCACCAGAACTTAAACCGAAGGAAAAGAAGAAATCCAAGGAACAAGAAAAACCGCATTCCGAAGGATAGCATGTTTTAATGATTGGATTTCAAGTAAACGTTAATCTAGCATTCCGACAGTATAAGTTTGAGCAAGAAATCCTACAAGAGATATTAAGGAAATTCCAGCAGTTTGGCCTAGAAGTAGTTATGAAGACTCCTGTAAAGAAAACAACTCAAGAGAAAGGTGGGACCTCTAGAGCCTCACCGCGGCATGCACCAGAACTTAAACCGAAGGAAAAGAAGAAATCCAAGGAACAAGAAAAACCGCATTCCGAAGGATAGCATGTTTTAATGATTGGATTTCAAGTAAACGTTAATCTAGCATTCCGACAGTATAAGTTTGAGCAAGAAATCCTACAAGAGATATTAAGGAAATTCCAGCAGTTTGGCCTAGAAGTAGTTATGAAGACTCCTGTAAAGAAAACAACTCAAGAGAAAGGTGGGACCTCTAGAGCCTCACCGCGGCATGCACCAGAACTTAAACCGAAGGATAAGCAGAAATCCAAGGAACAAGAAAAACTGCAGCCTGCATAAATTCCAAAAGAGTATCCGCTAGAGCGACTTCGCAAGAGGTCGATTCTGCTAACACCCGAGTACATCCCTCCACAAAGAGATGATAAGCTGGTGGTAGTACTAACGAAGAATCCACAATATGACATCCCACTGCCGCCGTTGTCAAGCCATGTTTGGGAGACAAACAATTTGCTAGGCAATATTCCCAAATGTAAGTTCGCAGATCATGATCTGCTGAACTCAACTAAGTATCCACAGTTTCAACCAGATCAATGTTGAGATATTGTAACTTCTAAGAATATTATACTTGTACTTTATTATTCCGGAGATGTTTCATTCCTCCGCGGAGACCCTATTGTATATCCGGAGATGTTTTATTCCTCCGTGGATAATGTGGTAACTTGGGTTATTAGACTTCCCTAGTGGGGGTTGGCCCTGTATGTGTCATGTGGGTTAAAGGGTTATTAGACCACCCTAGAGGGGTCGACCCAGTCAACATTATGTAAAGTGGTTAAGTTGGGGCCGACCTAGTTAGTGTAAAAGACAAGTCGAAGTTGTGTATAAATAGAAGAGGTGTGTTCCTCATTTAACACACATTCACTCACTTGTGAGTGGCGCATAGGTGAGAGAGAGATCTGCTATTGAGGAGAAGGAGCTCATGTTTGGGATTACATCTTTTGTATTTGCTGGTCATCTATATGGAGGAAGCTTTGCTGGGTTTTCTACCCCATGAGGGTTTCCCAGGATAAATCTGTGTCTCTTGTGTTTATGCTGTGCTTGTTGTTCTTTCAGTGATCCTGTATATGCTATTGTTGTGAAATGGAATGTAATGCTGATATTTTATGTCTTAGCATATTGAATTTCAACATGGTATCATATCTATCCTGAAGGAAGACAATGTATGGAACTTACAACACTTGTCTCACTTGCGACAATTTGAAAGTTAGGGTTTTACATAGAAAAAAATAGTCATCGTGGAACTTTCGCTATAAATCCATTTTGGCGAAGTTTCTGGATTTGAAAACTTTACAGGTCGTAGATAACATCTCCATGTACCTTGTGTCCAAAGGATAGCCTCTAATTCGTTGTACTTTGTGATTTATGATCAGTACAAGTTAGGGTTTATGCCTCTTCCAGATCTCAGTCATAAATAGGTGACCTAGGAAAAAAGGTCACAACTTGGGCTAGGAAGCTCCAAATGAAATTTCGTAAAAAGTGACAGCTAGAGCACGGATTGTAGTTTCTCAGGTAAGGTTTTCAGAGGCCGAAGTTGAACCAATGACACGTGGCATGTCGTACAAGTTCGATCTCCTGTTTTATCCCATAAACAGGTCACGTTGCAACACTTGGCATAAATATCTCTCAGAGAATCCAATTGAGGTCAGAACTGTGGGTTTGGAAAGATGGAAGGTCGGGATATCACAGGCCAAAGTTTCAGACCCTGTGGATTCATAATTTCAGAGATGCACCAGAAACAATCAGGTGCATATTTATGTCAAAACATAATTGGATTCTGAGCACCTTCATTCCACGGGCGATTCACTCAATAAAACACTATCATAGCACGTTCGTTCATGGCATATGAAAAAATACCCCTAATTTCATTAAATATTGGAAAATACCTTCCAAAATCATTTTTTAACCCCCTCCCAATATGCCTTCCCAATTTAAAAAAACCCATATTTTCACTAGATATTGTATGTATCAAATTTTTTATTAGCATTTTTTATACCCCTTTATATTTCTACCTAGTATATTGATATGATACCCCTCTTATGACCCCACAAGCATTCTACAATGCACCTTGCTTCTTTCGATGTATATTGTGGATGCACATTAATTCACCCACAATGCAATTACTTAACCACATATCATTATGATTTGAAACATCTAATGGTCGAATGAAGAGATAGGAGATCACTTCTTGCATGTCACTAGAGTCAATGCACATAGTACAACATTTATATTGCATGTTGTAGTTCCCCAATCGCTGACTAAGCATGTTGTGGGATAGGTATCCAAGCCCCCAGGGCCTGTAACAAGCTCTAGGAGGCTGACTAAACCTCCCAAGGCTTGTAATAGGCACAAGTGGTTGGGTATTCAAGCCCCCAAGGCCTATCGAGGGCCTATAACAGGCCCTGGAGGCTTAGATCCTCCCAAGGCTATTGGTAACAACTGGCTAAGTGCTATTGGTAACAATTGGCTGTCAATGACCACTGTCTCTTGACTATGATCTACTGGAAACCCACTTCACCACGAAACCCCCTGGCCTCAAGCATGCCTTAAGACGCAATTTCCCTGCGTACTGGTAAGCCTGAGCCTTTCCTCAACCCGATTTCTCATCCGCCCGTGATCCCTCCATCTCCATTTGGCGGATATTTGTCAACTCGCCCTTATAAAAAAGACCCCAAAGTATTTTTGTATTGTTACATTAAATAAAAAAACCCTTTGCCCCTTAATATATAAGAAATATAATTTTTAGGTTTTCATGAATATTTAATACTGCAGTATGAATGAACGTGGTATTATATTGCCTTCTAGTGAAACCCCCGTGCTTCATTGTTGGCTTATCACTGCCGCGAGAATTTAGGGCTTTGTAGAAAGTTGGAATTTTTGGAATCGGAGTCCATGGATAAATGCTCCTCATCAAAATCAAAATTTAGAGACCAAGATCAAAATTTTTGGTTGGTTAGAAGGTCGGGCTTGATCAAACCCTAGTTCAGGATTTTGATCGGAAAGGTGGAAAATTAGGGCTTCTGCAAAAGTTGGAATTTTTGAAATCTATGACCACGGCTGGAAGATCCTCAGAAAAATCGAATTTTAGAACACAAGATCGAACCTTTTGGATGGGCAGAAGACCGGGCTTTATCAAACCCTAGTTCGGGATCCTGTCCAAAAGATCCGGAAGTTTCAAAGGCAATTTTGAGGGGTCAAATTTTGCAGTTTTCAAAAGTGAAGTATACCAGCTTGATCAGCTCAGCAAGCCACATCTTTCCATCCATTCAGAAGCTTGAAATTCAAAATTTGAATTTTTAGGGTTTCTCTGACAAACCCTAATCCAGTTCCAGTTCCAGTTTCAGGGGGAGATGAGGCTAAGGCCTTACATAATAAGACTACAAGAAATCTCGACAAGTATGACTTAAGGAGATACAGGTATGTTTTGATATCTGATTCTTGATTAAGTTCATAATATGTTTGTCTTCATGTTATTGAGGTTAGTACAATTATGATTGTTTGATAATGAATGAATGTGAATGATAGAAGACATTCATTGATTAGGGTTATGACACTTATGATTGTACTAATGCACCTATGGTGTTCTATGAGGATGATGATGTCTGCTAACAAGATACAGGTACATCAAAGGAAGACAAATCAAAGACTCATCCATAGTCTTTGACCACATAGAAGCTCTACTTACGAGGTATGTATGACTTTGTTCTACTATGCTTAACTTATAAGATATGCAGGTTCTGGCACAAGGTCTCTAAATCATTGAAAAGAACAAAGAAGATATTGTTTGGGTATGTTAGACATAACTAAGCATCTATACTAATCCATGTATGTTTTCCTATGTCAAAGTTAGAATCCTAATTTGTGTTAGGATCTTAGAGGAGTATACCTATGTATGAAATGATCACGGACATACATTCTTAATATTATTTAGAATCATAATGTTTTGATAGTATTAAGACTATACTAATGGATGTATGATTATGTATGAGATCATGATGATGACACTAGTGCAGACTTAAGCATGCATAGTGGTCCAGGATGGATAGAAGTTCAAAGACATATAATCATGAAGGGAAAATAGAGATCAAGCGAGAGGCAACCACACAAACATAAAAGATAAGTATTTGAGTTGTTATTTGAATCTCTGAAATAGTAAATGATATTGCTTGTAATAGTTGTATGCATATTTGTATTCCTAGAATATATCATGCATAGTGTAAGCATTCATATAGCATTGAACAATATACTACTAATATGCATATGATGGGTAAGTTGGACAAACATTCCATTGTTGCTTGTCTAGAATGAAACCTCTTTGTTGACATGCTGAGAGATGTGCACGCTCTCGATAGTATGTTCTGGTAGAGATGGAAGGCATCTAGATAACCACTGTATGCATATAGGATATGGAAAAGTGTTGTGCCAAAGTATTGGTCAAGATAGTTGCATAACCATGTGAATCATATTTGTATGCATAATAGGTTATCATGTCAACATGATTTGATGATTATGAAGTATTACTAATCATGTAATTAACTTTGATTTGTAGGAAAGATCATGAAGAATGATGAACACCGAACAAGTGATGGATGTTCAACAAGAAGACTTACAAATCGAACATACTATAGAAGGCTTGTGGCTAGAAGATTCTCTTAGAAAGAGGAAGAGGATCATGACGAGATGTTTGCTCCAAGTGGCTAGATAAGACCATTCTCTTAATGGTGTAATTAAAGAAGAAGTGCGAATCGAGAAAACTCCCAGGATTCAATTGAAGAAAGCTCTGTACGGGCACCTAGGATCGATAGTCATTTGATGAGCTTAATGATCACCATGGGTGATGTGGATTTCAACCTTTGCTACAAGGTTGAAGATGGTGTCTATATACAGATGACATTCTTCTCTTAGATGGATATAAGAAGGAACTCACCACATAGTTCGAATGATATTGAGACTCATATCAGTAGACCCATCTAATGAGAGATGGCACGAATAGATATGCAGAAGATCACTCAATGCAGAGTGTGAATGATGTTCAGTTACAGAGGGAGAATTGATAGCTTCTTGACAAGCTTGGGCTTTACCAAAAGTAAAGTTGATCCTAACCTTTACCTTAAGGTTATGGATGATAAACCTGTCATACTATTATTGTATGTGGATGATCTCTTTCTGACAGGGAATGATAAACAAATCATGGAAAGCAAGAAGAAGCTAGCTACAAAGTTTGAGATGAAACATATCGGATTGATGCATTACTTCCTAGGTCTGGAAGTATGGCAAGGCTCAGAAGGAACCTTTCTTAAAGCAGGGAAAGTATGCTGTGGAAATCTTGAAAAGATTTGATATGTTGGAATTTACAACCATGGACACTCTCATGGGTTCAAACTTGAAGCTGTTAGCTGATGACTCATCAGAGTTAGTGGATGTAACTCTGTACAGACAGATTATTGGGTCATTGATGTATCTGACGAACACTAGGCCAGATATATGCTTTGCTGTGAACACCTTCAGTCAGTACCTAAGCATGTTCACCTGATAGCTACAAAGCATGTGATGAGGCACCTAAAAGGTACGATAAACTTTGGTCTACGTTGTCTTGGAGATCATGACTTCAGATTGTATGGCTACACAGATGCTGATTGGGCAGGAAGTGTATCAAACAGAAAGAGCACATCGGGTGGATGTTATTGTCTGGGATATGCCATGATCTCGTGGTTTAGAAGGAAGCAGTCTAGTGTGGCTCTTAGCACAGCTGAAGTGGAATATATAGCTACTTTCTCGGCTAGTTGTGAAGCAGTATGGCTTCAGAAGTTGTTATTAGGTTTGTTTGACTTAGAGATGGACCACACTGTGATCCTGTGTGACAACCAGAGTTGTATCAAGATGATAGAGAATCCAGTGTTCCATGATAAGTCAAAGCACATAGAGATACGATATTTCTATATATGGGATATGGTGCAGAAAGTAGATATAAAGCTCGAATATGTGAGCACCGACGAACAAGTTTATGATGTGTTGACCAAACCTCTGTCTCGAGTAAAGTTTGAGTATTTCCGAGACAAGCTTGGTGTAGTTCAGAAGGACCCTCCTCGAAAGGGGGAGTGATATGGTCGATGAAGATATTCTTGGATACTAGTATCGATGATGAGATTTCCTATATCGACGGTAAGGTCGATGATTAGGATACATGTATTGATGAGGATACTGTATCGTTGATGTGGATACTGTATTGATGAGGATACTGTATCGTTGATGTGGATACTGTATTGATGAGGATACTGTATCGTTGATGTGGATACTTGTATTGATATTGAGGTTACCTGTTCCGACCATGAGGTCGATGATGAGGTTTCCAGTTACGATGATGAGGTCGATGCATGGTCCTTAGACTTTTGTCTAAGAGGAAAAGGAGAGGGATTGTATCATCCCTAGACTTAGGACCCTGAATAGATCCGTAGACAATTGTCTTCGAGAAATGGTCCCTAGTGGACGAGGAGGGATTGTATCATCCCTTGACTTAGGTCCCTGAACAGATCCGTAGACAGTTGTCTTCGAGAAATGGTCCCTAGTGGACGAGGAGGGATTGTCCCTGGACTGAGTTCCCTGAATAGATCCGTATACAGATGTCTCCGAGAAGTGGTCCCCAGTGGACAAGAGGATTGTATCATCCCTGGACTTTGGTCCCTGAATAGATCCATAGACAGATGTCTCCGAGAAGTGGTCCCCAGTGGATGATAGGATTGCATCATCCCAGGACTTTGGTCCCTAAATAGATCTATAGATAGATGTCTCCGAGAAGTGGTCCCAAGTGGACGAGAGGATTGTATCATCCCAGGACTTTGGTCCCTGAATAGATCCGTAGACAGATGTCTCCGAGAAGTGGTCCCCAGTGGACGAGAGGATTGCATCATCTTGGGACTTTGTTCCCTGAATAGATCCGTAGATAGATGTCTCCGAGAAGTGGTCCCCAGTGGACGAGAGGATTGCATCAACCCAGGACTTTGGTCCTTGAATAGATCCGTAGACAGATGTCTCAGAGAAGTGGTCCCCAGTGGACGAGAGGATTGTATCATCCCAGGACTTTGGTCCCAGAATTGATCCGTAGACAGATGTCTCCGAGAAGTGGTCCCTAGTGGACGAGAGGGGATTGCATCATCCCCAGACTTTGGTCCCTGAATTGATCCATAGACAGATGTCTCCGAGAAGTGGTCCCTAGTGGACAAGAGGGGATTGCATCATCCCCGTACTTTGGTCCCTGAATTGATCCGTAGACATATGTCTTCGAAAAAGAGGTCCTTAGACTTTGGCTAAGTTGAAAAGTGGACTGCATTGTCCCTAGACATGCTATGGTGTCTTAAATGGATCATGTGTATTGCAGGGTATGCTGCTATGATACTGTTGATCGTGATGATCTAGATGATGATGCTGTTGATTGTGATGATCTAGATGACGATGCTACTGATTGTGATGATCTAGATGATGATGCTGCTGATTGTGATGACGATGCTGCTGGTCGTGGTGATCTAGATGACGATGCTACTGATCATGATGATCTAGATGACGATGTTGTTGATCGTGAGGATCTAGATGACGATGCTGTTGATCGTGAGGATCCAGATGATGATGCTGTAGATCGAGAGGATCCAGTTGATACTGTTATGATGTTGATCGAGATCGAGAGATCCAGATGATGCTGTTGATCAGAGGATCTGATGATGATGTTGCTGTAGCTGTTCGAGTGCTGCAGAAGATGAAGACTCAGTACTGAAGATATTGATGTTCCAGTATTGAAGATCTTGAAGATGTTCCAGTAATTTCTTGAGTTACTGATGATGTATAAAGAAAGCTTCCAATGATTTATAGATGTACCATGTATCATGTAGTCGATGACTCCTTGCTCATGCAGATGTTGTTATAATATCCTTCTCGTTAAGGGGGAGTGTTGAGATATTATAACTTCTAAGAATATTATACTTGTACTTTATTATTGTGGAGATGTTTCATTCCTCTGTGGAGACCCTATTGTATATACGGAGGTGTTTTATTCATCCGTGGAGAATGTGGTAACTTGGGTTATTAGACTTCCCTAGTGGGGGTCAGCCCTGTATGTGTCATGTGGGTTAAAGGGTTATTAGACCACCCTAGAGGGGTCGGCCCAATCAGCATTATGTAAAGTGGTTAAGTTGGGGCCGACCTAGTTAGTGTAAAATACAAGTCGGAGTTGTGTATAAATAGAAGATGTGTGTTCCTCATTTAACACACATTCACTCAGTTGTGAGTGGCGCATAGGTGAGAGAGAGATATGCTATGGAGGAGAAGGAGCTCATGTTTGGGATTAAATCTTTTGTATTTGCTGGTCATCTATATTGAGGAAGATTTGTTGGGTTTTCTAACCCATGAGGGTTTCCCAAGATAAATCTGTGTCTCTTGTGTTTATGATGTGCTTGTTCTTTCAGTGATCCTGTATATGCTATTGTTGTGAAATGGAATGTAATGCTGATATTTTCTGTCTTAGCATATTCAATTTTAACAATCAATACATGTGTTGACAGTATGTTGAAGCTACGAAGCAAACAACCATTCAAGCACAAGACTGGATTGCGCCATTGCAATCCTTAGGATTGATGAACTTGTTGAGAATTCCGCATTTTGACCGAAGTCCGGAGCTTACAGCAGTTGTGCGTACACTGCTGTCATGCACGCAACAGGGATACTTGTGGCTAGACTGCAAGATAGATATTAATATTGATCTAATCTACAGGATCACCCATTAGAGCAAATGAGGCACTGACCCCGCAATAGAATTCGTGGGCAAAAATAAAGACAAAGAACTCGCCAGGAGGATGAAGAGCGAATTCGGCTTAGTAAAAGGAACCCACGGCTATCAAGCGAATTCGATTAAAGATGTTGTCACGAGGTTCACAATACAATTGATTGCAGGCAAAGTACTAAGGAAATGCAGACTGACAGAAGTGCCAACCGTTGCGATCTCCTTAGCTACTAAGGCTAAGGATGGACTACAATTCAACTGGGCAAGTTTCCTGTTAAACAAATTTCTGGATGATGTAGTGGATGCACAAGAAAATGGCTATCAATATTTCACTACAGGTGGCTGATAGTCCTCATCGCATTTTTGGGATGGAAAGAGCCAAAGTACCAACATAATGTACTGGTGTTCGCTGGAGACTGCCGTGGAGCTAGATATGCGAACATGTGGAGCAAGTCAAGGCCATAAAGACAAAGAGTGAACAATGTGTAGTTGCACACACTCTATGGGAAAATTTGTGAAGGATCAAGCGCACTTCACGTATTCCTAAGGAAATAACAACAACATACATCCGAAAGATGAGATTCAGAGCGGGCCTCCACTCTATCTTCATACATCCTAGAGAACCATCAAACCCAGAATGGTATGAGGGTCAATATCAGTTGGATGCGCTGAAAATTGACCTCATCATTGAAGATTGGCCACTCGAATGGAAAATTTATGCACCAGAGACATTGATCACGACATCTGATGAAAGTGCCAATGAAAGAGACAACCAAGAGCAAGAAGAATATTAATAACAAGAACAACAACAAACTGCTGATTTTCCAGCAGGAGAAAAGAGGAAGAACCCCAACATAGAGGTGCCGGAGGGATCGAAAAGAAAGAAGCAAAAAGCGACTAAGACTATGCTAGATGAAAAGTTGCAAGATGATGACTATGACTGCATCGCAGCCAGAGTCCATGCATATATAGATGAGACGCTTGCAGAAAAAGACAAGAAGCAAGAGCAACTTCAGACAAGCATGGCAGAAAGCATCGCTGAGCTAAAAAATATGATGGAAAGAGTAGAGCAAGTACAAAAAGATCTAATGAAGGAATCAAACTTTGAAGATAGATCAGAGGAGTCAAGCTGAAGAAAAAGGAAAGCGCCTGCAATAACAATGTGACCTCGGTTAGTGCGCATAGAGTCAACGAACTTCATATTCCCATCCAATGAAATCACTAAAGTTGCGAAGCACCTCACGCACTTGGACATTAATGTGGGAATGTTACCCATTGAAGGACTGCATAATCTACACTTGCAAGTTGTAGAAGAAATTAAAGATAGAGACATGATCTCATACAACCAACATCTGAAGCTAGAAGAAAGTTATAATAAGTTGAGGAATGAATGCAGAGTGAAGACCAATGAGCTAGAAAATGCTCAAGAGAAGCACAAAAAGCTGAAGAAAGCAGTAGAGGAAGTCTGCACGAAGATCCCAGACTTTGACGAAGAACCTGAAGTAGAAGCGACCATCGTTAATATTGGTGCTGTAGTAGACAATCTCAAAGCAAAAATGGAAGATATGGAAATTGGTTACAAAGAAAAGATTGCAGACTTAGAGTCTGGACAACAACCTGGCACTCCGCCAGAAGTAAAATTAGCAAGAGCTGAAGAACTGAAGACTTCAACAGAGAACATCTCCACAGAAGTTGAGGTGTCAAGATTTGCTAGAATAAGTGACCAAGTCATGGGCCACACTGCAAGAAGACCCAACATTACGGAAGATTCAGGATGAAGTGCAGAGTAAGTAGAAGGATCTTGACTTAGTGAACACGGCTATGAAGGATTTTCCGCCATGACAAAGAATACAAAAGTTCGCAGAAACAAAGGAACTTCAAAAAGAATTGAAGGCATTGAGGACGAAGGAAGCTGAAACTTCGACAAAGTTGCAACCTATGCAGGAAGATGCATTGGCACTCTCTAAAGAGATCGAGGTGAAACTGCAAGAGCTTTGCACAACAGAGAGCACGATGAAGGACCAAATGCAAGAACCAGTATATGCGATGCTGCTCAACACAATGAAACAATACGAGCAGGAGACTAAGGAAGTTGTTGCGAAGCTGAGCACAACATATCAAGAGTTCGTAGCGAAGATGAACATCCCAAGTGCTGCAAAATCAAAGAAGCCCAGTGTAAGTGGCTCAGGGACGAGCCATAAGTAAGTCTTAGGGGCCTGTTGGGCACATCCCATGTAAAGGAAGTTATGAAGGAAAAGTACAGTTAGGCGAGGCCTGACATTGACCATTTTTGGGAGATAAGTAACTCCACAAATCCTGAAAAGAGGGTATGGAGAGAAGTTTAGTCAAGTAGAAATGACTTGTTTCCTTAGTAAAGGCGAAGTACTAAGGATAACCAGAAGTGGTTGAAGCGGTTAAAGGCCGAGCGATGACCTGACTGCTACATGAGTAGAAAGTAAAGAAGCGGAATGGTGTAAAGGACACTCTATTGCAGAAGTCAGAGCTGCGCTGTCAGAGTCAGAAGAAGCGGTGCCAAAGGGACAACGAAGTTAAATCTAAGCGTGGTCTACAGGAGAACCACTGGTTTTTGGGTTTAAGGGTACTATGGGGGTTGGTCCATAGTTATTATAATATGTGACCTTCGGGAACATCTATATATAGAGGTAATTTTGTATAAGGAAGGGTTGTTGTTGACGAGTATGATGCTAGAGGGGTTTTAGCTCTAGAGTGAGAGAGAGGATATCTAAGAGAGATAAACTCTACAACTGAGTGCATAGAGATCTGATTGTAGAGAAGAGTCTGCAGCTGAGTGCGCAGATTGGAACTATTACCCTTCCAAAGAGAATACAAAGAATAGTTCCCGTGGACGTAGCTCCCACCTGGGGGTGAACCACGTAAATCATGTGTTATGTGTATGAGCTTGTGATGTGCTTTGTGTTCATGTTATGATGTGTTTATGTATTTTATTTCATATGTATGTGGATGAAAGTAAATGGAACACCTGTGAATGAATGTTGCGAAGTAACAATAAGTATGATGAATGTGTAGTTGTAGAGTGAAGACAATAGAGATTACGCGTAGTCCTATAAATTGTTATAGCTGCGAAGTGTGAAGTCATCTCTGTAATCTATTTTTCTAGTAGATATTAAGTAAGAAACAAGTTGTGAGGTTGTTTACCACATCTGCACATCACCACGGTTACAAAAAACTGATTCTGTAACCCCCCATCTTTGCTTTGGGTGAGACTTCAACCTGTCCGCAGGTTGATGCGGAGAGGGCCAGTGAAAGGGGTTTTGTTGTTGCTGCGATTAACTTCGCCGAACCTGGGTCAACCCAGGCAGTAGCCAACAGTTAACGTTATCGACTTACCAACGATAAAATGTGACACATTCATCCATTTTGAAACCGAACGGCTTTATATATATATATATATTGAAAAAATTGTAAATGAAGTTTCCATCTCCCAGTCCAGTATGCATTCTAAACTTTAGAAAGTCTTCCAAATATGTATTTGAGTTTGTTATTAATTATATTAAATGACATATGTTATAATATTAAAAATCCACTTTAGACTTATGATATAATGTATTAATAATTTTTTATTAATTTCCTAGGTGTTGATTAGGTAGTTGGCCCAATGTTGCCTCTTTTGGCCCACACGTGCCATTATTATCCACATGAGCGCACTTAGAAATATTCTAGATAATATTCTGCTACTTTGATGACTGTCTTGAATTAGCAAGAGTGCTTTCCTGCCTTACACAATTTTGTCCTGCTTTTTCTGCTTTTCAGTGGATAAGGATAAATATAGGCGTTCTCTTTGACTTGGCAAGATGTCTATTTTTAGGCCAACTCATCCTCTATATTTTTCTCACCAAAATCCATTATCACATTCATTTCCATCTCTCATCATTGTTCTCCTCTTACACTTCAAATATTGAGGATCCTTGGCTAGTCATTGGTATCCAAGAAGGTGATCTAATGATTATTTGGAAGTCCAGTATACAATGTTAGGTTGTTAGTTGCACTCTCACTTCCACTGTCCGTGGTCCTGCAAGTTCCTGCATGATTTCCAACACATTTTCTCAAGAAGTTGTAGACACCTCTCAATTCTCTCATATGTCTTCTGATTCGAATTGTGAATATTATCATCCAGTTGTTGCAACTCATACACACTCAAAACCTCTCTTTGGTTTTGTTTTTGGTGTGTTATTGGATGCTATAGAGACATAATTATAGTTTGGAGTGGCTAGATCCACTCTTACTGTCATGCTTTTGAGCCACTGCATGATTATTGGAACCTGTATTCAGAATTGCACAGAAGATGGAGGACATTATCAAGTTTTATTTGGACTTGATCTCAGAAAGTTCAAGTCTGGTGAGAACATTCCACTTCATCCCAAGAAGAATATTCCTCCAAATATTTGACCAAGTTCTCACCTGCTTGGAGTTTGGAGAGACTTATTATGGTGTATTCCATGTTGATTTTAAGGGGAGGTTTTCTTCCGAAGTTGTTTTCCTTCTTTCCTCACCTACATGGACTAATAAATTTGTGTAAAGGGTGACCATAAGCCATAGTTTCTTGGCCCTCATCATATTTTACTTACTCTAAGTCAGGCTTAAGTGGGGGTGTTAGAATATTAAAAACCTACTTTAGACTTAGGATATAATGTATTAATATTTTTTTATTAATTTCCTAGGTGTTGACTAGGTAGTTGGCCACATATGGCCTCTTTTGGCCCACACATGCCATCATTATCCACAATAGCATACTAAGAAATATTCCATATAAGATTCTGCTGCTTTTATGACTGTCCTGAATTAGCAAGAGTGCTTTCCCGCCTTACACATTTTTGTTTGTTTTTTATGCTTTTCAGTGGATAAGGATAAAGCTAGGCGCCCTCTTTGACTTGGAAAGCTGTCTATTTTTAGACCAACTCATCCTCAATATTTTTCTCTCCAAAAGCCATCATCACATTCCTTTTTCACCACTCATTAGCTGTCATTCCTGATTTAGCTAATTTGTGAGCCACTTGACTATTTTGGAAAGTGATTTTTCCACCTTGGGGTTTTTTAGTTTTTTAGTAAGCTCGCCTTTTGTGAGATTTTCAAACTTGCCTCCAAGGCATTCAAATTCTCTCTTGAGGATGTATTATATATTGTATTCATATTGTTGAATAATATATATATGATATTTACATCAACTGAGTTCTCTCTCTTATAATTCTGCGAATTCTCTCTTATAGTTCAACTTCAATATTTCTTCTTATTTTTGCATATCTCTAAATAAATTATTGTGAGGACTTCTTTACTTATATATCCTGGATTGATCCTACCTTGTAGATAGAATTCCTACATGGTATCACAACTATAGAATTCTCACAGTATTGCATCATGTATTTTATTTTTATATATTTTTATGACGTTGACAATTTCATTTTTGACATATACGACAACTTAATGCGTTACTTTCTAAAGTGGAAGTAAGTGTACATAGTTAGTGCACATGTTTGTGTATTCCATTTCCATACTGCAATTCTATATATTTCACCTCATATCAACATATTTCTTATGGTTTTCAGTCTAATTCATGCTAAGATAAAACACAGTTCCTTGTTCTTTTGGTGGGGCACTGCGTGTTTGTCACCATGTATATCTATTCTATTACCTGCAGATCGAATAAAGAAGATTAGATAATGTAAGGAATAGGCTCCCATATCAAACAAATTATCAAATATCAAACAAATTTTACCAAACAAAAGAAAAAAGGAACATAGCTCCAATATCAATTTGTTAAACTATTGGTTTGATTTTTTTAATCGGGTATGGATGAAGTAAATCATCATATGGTTATCAGCTACTAATTTAACGAGTCTCACAGTTTAATGGAAGTATCGTGGCAATGAATATCAATCGTACCTATGTAAACATCAAAAGCTGGTATATTAGATGTTATACATATCCCGACTTCCTACCTTCACCGCCGGGTGTTCACAATCTTTGAGCATATATGGAATGTGAAACAACTCGAAAAAATAATAGAAAATCTGATCCATGCAAATCTACAACCAAATAATGCACTGCACAAACACAACAAAAATAAGGGATCCCATTAAACAATAGTAGGGTGGATATTAGTAGGAGATAAAATAAAACTCAAACCAAACGCTCATGGAATCTTAATCCTTAAGTTAAAATCCCTAATGCTTTTCAGGTGGCTTGACTTCTTTCCAACACATTTAGATATCGTTTGTGGAAGATTTAAATTCAATGGAGACAGAAAAATAAATCGAACCTACTAATATCTATGACAGAAAATGACGCAAAGTCCTACGGCATTGGACATAGTAGTTTGAAAGTCGAAGAAGGATTATTGCAAAAATTCCTGCACTATTCAAAGATGTGATGCAAAGCAAGAGTGAAAGTGAAAACCCAAGGTGATGAGGAGGTTGTGAAAATGCGGCGGTTGTGCAAATTTGAAAGAGTGAAAACCCTAGGTGATGCAAACCTAAAACGGTCCCTACCAGAGTGAAAACCCTAGGTGAAAACCCTAGGTGAACGACAACCATAGAAACAATATGGTTAATGCACTTGTTCTATTCTCCTACAATCTAGGAAATCTATATATGGTAATCCACCCCAAATTCTAAGATAAGTACACCTATAGATATAAATATTATTTTATTTTTTATGTCTTTTAAAATAAAAAATACTTTTTGTGAAATAGAAAGAATTATAAATTAACGTAAATACATTTATAAATATTATATTTACACGAGAAACACATTTTTAAAATGAAAATAGTTTTTATTAAGATATTTTAATTTATTATATTACAATAATAAATTCATTTTGTTATTAATATTAATTATAGATTTAATTTTTTTTTTTTTTTCCTCGGAAAAAAAGCGTAATTTTATTCAGCAGAGGTGAAAAAATTACATTCTGAAAATGCGTAGAAGCATTTGGTTATCCAATTAAGGATAAAAAAACAGTCCAACAAAAAAAGATTTCTGTACACCCGTCCAGTATGATCAATGACCCATACATGTCATTATGATCCAAAAGAATATGAACCCCATGATATAAAGGAACTAAGATAAAAACTATAAAAAGTCTGTTGGCTCCCCGAGCCTCTTGAAAACATCCCAGTGAGTACATTACAGTTCTAAAAACCAAAAATGTCGCCATAGTAAGATAGCATCCAAAGCATCTTCATAGATTTTGGAAAAAAACAAAAAAACGTTATACATGAGCTAGTTCCATTCAAAGCCCCTGGAAATCTATATCATCAACAAAAGGGCTATGAAAGTATTCATAGAGAGTTCCATCCCTGAACTCCTTCACTTTCCACATCCCCATTGCCATGTCCCTGCCAACCTTAGAAGCCTCGTCCGCCTCCTTGTTGTTCTCTCTGTAAATATGTCTGCAAGCAAAATGTAAAAATGAAAGTTTTAGTTGCATAATGTCCTGTAGAATGTTTGCTAGTCTAAGATCCCTGCAGTGTTGAGTGCCACTAGTCCAATTTGTGACATTCATTGAATCACCATACACATTTATTTGTTGGCATCCCTTCTCCCTAGCAAAGATGAGAAGAAGTTTCAGGCTCATGATTTCAGCATAATTGTTTCCTCCCTCCCCCAGCCCCCAGAAAAGGTGGTATGAGTGGGTTAATGAAATATGTAGTATAGCCCCACCCCCGCAGTTGTGTTCCAGAGCAGATCCATCATAAAAACCCCAAGGCATAGAATCATCAATTTCCAAGGCAAGGACCTCTCGTTGTTTTGCAACTTTGACGTGGTGTGGAAAGGCCTTACGGAAACTGCAAATCTGAATAGCAGTGACCACCGGTGTACAGGATTTTTCAGTGAAGATCATTCCATTACGAGCCAACCAGATGCCCCATACCACTAGTAAAGGGAGGTTCATGAAGGATTTTCCGATAGGGTCCAAAACCCACTGTGTCCAGGCTGACAACACCGAAACCCCTGTCCAATTAAATAAGGTATTATAAATTCTGGAACATTCCGCCCATACTTGCACCATGTATGGGCAATGGAGAAATATATGGACACACGATTCCTCACAAGCTTTGCATAATATGTACCAGCCTGGCCCGATCCTGTTCTTCTTCTGTAAAAAATCCCAGGTGGGTATGGTATTTTCGAGGAAATTCCACATAAAAAGTCGATGTTTCAAAGGGCAATTAATCTTCCAAATGGTTTTCCACCACCCCACCAGCTCACGTTGATTCATGAAGTGACATAGGCTGATGTATCCATCCTTTGGTGCGTAACAACCATTCGGGGCCCCTACCAAGCAGTCATCCCTGTCCCGGATGCGAATATGAGATCGAGAAAGTGCCCGGTAGTAGGACCTCAATTCCACCCGTTCATCCACAGTTAGTGCCAGAGAATCAGCATCAACCCATGACTGAGTCCATGGATGTATTCTATCCTGAACAGCCAGATGAGATAGGTAAATAATCCCCATATCCTGAAGAGAGAAAATCAATTCACCAGATAAGAGGTGACCACCAGCACTCCCAAACAAGGGGTCCTCCCCAACACAAAGAGCCTGTCCATTCCCAATATTCCAAGTGAGCAGATCGCCTATTATTGGGAACGAATTGATGACAGCTTTCCAAATAACAGAACAACCAAAATGTGATTTATCCACCGACCGCACCCATTCCACAATTGAGATAGGGGCAATATATTTCCGAATGACAACTTTAGTCCACAGGCTTTTAGATTTCAACATTCTCCACACCCCTTTCGCAGCCAATGCCTTTGCAAAAAAATGAATATTTTTAAGACCCCACCCCCCTAAAGCTTTTGGAATTGCGATCTTCTGCCATCGAACCCATGGGGAAACAAAATCTCCTTTTCCGCTCCAAAGGAAACGAAAACACAGTTTTCGAGCTTTCTCCAGCGTTCCTTTTGGAATCCATGAGAGGGACATCCAGTAGACCGGGATGGCCTCTAATACCGATTTTACTAGGACCAGCCTTCCTGCTCGCGAAAGCCACCTATGGCTCCAAATCTTCAGTCGCTTATGGATTTTTTCAACGAGCCATTGCCAATCCTGTTTTGTATATGCATTTGGTTTTAAGTGAAACCCAAGGTAACATAAGCCAACTTCAAGGTGTAGAAGGGTATATGGAAAGATCCTCCGGATAGCCGCAATATCACATTCCCTAAGCAAATGGGTAGATAGAGTGGATTTCCTCTCATTGATCTCCATACCCGTAGCTTTAGAGAAAAGTTGAAAGATGTCCTGTAGTGTTTCCATGTCCCTAGGCGATCCAGTGCAAAAGATGAGTATATAATCCACGAACAACAAATGTGTAATAAAAAGATTAGGTGCCACTTGGATACCATGTAGCATGCCATCCCTGCAGGCTTTTTTCAAAGCTTTACTAAGCCCTTCAGCGACCAGCAGGAAAAGTAAAGGGGATAGTGGGCATCCCTGTCTCAGGCCTCTTTTAGACCGGAAAAAAGGAGAGGCTGCACCATTGATGAGCACCGCAAAGAATACCATAGAAATACAACTCATAATCCACCTGATAAAATCCACAACAAAACCCAGATGAGTGAGAAGTAAATGAATATACAGCCAACTCACCTTATCATATGCTTTTGACAAATCAATCTTGATTATAGCTCCTTTGATTTTCCGAGCTTTCATGCTATGGATGCCTTCCTGTGCAACCCCAATAGCCTCGTGTATTTGTCTCCCTTCCAGGAAACCAAATTGTTCCTCCGAAATATGTTTGTACAGAATCCCTTTTAGCCGCCCAGCGATAATCTTTGATACCACCTTGTATACACAGTTGCACAAAGAAATGGGTACAAAGTCGCTTAAAGAAGAGGAATTGTCAGTTTTAGGTATAAGGGCAATAAAAGTGGAGTTCAGGGCAGCCGAAATCCTCCCCGATCTTCGAGTGTCTTCCACCATCTACAACAGATCATTCCCAATAAACTCAAAGAGTGCCAGTAAGAATTCCACCGTCCATCCATCCGGTCCCGGGCTTTTATCTTTTTGAAAACCCTGTAAAACACCCTTCAGCTCATCTTCCGTAACAACAACCATCAAGGAGTGATTGTCTTCCTCTTCCACAAACCGTGGGAAAAACTGGGCCATCCTGATCACATCCAAAATGTTAGCCTGTGCTAGGGCTTTGAAGAGTGTTTTGAAATGATTTACCCCAACCCCAGCCATATTAGCAAAAGACGTCTGGGTATTCCCTAAGGAGTCTTCCAAACTCCAAATGGTATTGGCCGCCTTCCGTCCTTTGGCATATGCATGGAAAATTTTTGTGTTCTCATCCCCAGCTGATAGCCATATAGCCCTGCTCTTCAGCCGCCACATTTCCTCTTTCTCCAATAACAGCTTATTTCTCCTGCCTTCCAGTGAAACCAAAAGAGCTTTCTCTTCCGGTGTGCCCAAACCCCCTGTTCCAGAATCATAAATGGACTGCAACTCCAGTTCAATAGACTTTAATTCTCTATCATCTCTATTGTTCTTTTCATGTGCCCATGCCTTCACCGACCTTTTAACTCTTTTGATATTTTCAGAGAACTGTTGAGAGGCAGTGTGGCCCTCCCTGGGGTTGTAGGGTACCCAAAGGGATCCAATAAGTTCTGTAAAAGTCTCATCATCTAACCAGATTTTATTAAATTTGAGCGGCTCAGCTGGTTTCAAAGGACCATCACGAATCTCCAGGAAAATAGGGAAGTGATCCGAAGAGCCCCCCGAGCCAACCCACTGCCTCAGTAAATAGTTCCTATCTACAAAGATGTCAGACACCAGAAAACGATCCAAACGTTTTTCAACTCTGTAATCACCAGTACGGTTATTTCTCCAGGTAGGTTTAAGGAGAGTTGGCTCAATATCCAGCATATTGTGGGTGACCAGCTGGTGAGTAAAAAAATCAGCCAGAGGATCTGGCCGAGCTCTGCAGCCCCAAACTTCAGCCGGTCCAAGGGAGAAATTTAGATCCCCTCCCAAAATAAGGTTCCCTACTTGTAGCAGAGGATGAGAGAACATAGCATCCCAGAAAGGGACCCAGTTCAAATATGGCCCATAAATATTAACCACCGTGAGAGTATCACCAAAATACAGAGACGAGCAGGTCATCCCCAAAGCCGCTTCCATTCCCCAGAGATTATGGCACTGGACAGTACGGGTGTTCCACCCCATAGCCAGACCACTCGACCGGCCCCTGGCATCCAAGGTAGCAAAGGACCAGCCACCAAACCAACTTTCGAGTAAATTTTTAACAGTCTCACCAACACCCATAGTTTCCTGAAGCATAATGATATCCGGGTGTTCAATAGACACCACTCTGTGGAGTGCTAATCTTTTGTGGGGACCAGTGAGACCCCGGCAGTTAAAAGACATAACTTTCATCAACGTCCCCTCTTTTGGGCACGCACCGCTCTAAGCGCCCGATCAATAGTCACCTGTTTGCCATCCATGAGGTCCATCTTGGCCTTGGTTTGTGCTTTAGCAAGGTGGTATTTTCTGCCCCGACCCTTACCATTCTTGCCAACCTTATTTACTCCGACACCCAGCCCGCCCGGGGAAATTTTTGAAAGGGATCACAGAAAGTAACCAGACTCCGATGAGGTGGTAGGGGATAAGGAGAGTGGAGCATCAAGAGGCCCAGGATCGTCTACAGGGGGAGGGTCAAGCAACAATACCCCAGGGAGTGGCTTCAGAGATGAGCAAGGGGGGGGTCAGGATCAAAACCGGTAGTATCAACCAACTCCATTGCCGAAGATATATTCAAATTTTTTAAAGCCTCGATCCAGTCTGGATTTTCGAAAGACAAGTTATTTAAAACAAAATGAAAGGAAAGGGATTTAATGGAGTGAGTAATACCCGCAGAGGATGACCTAGGTTCCAAAATGGTAGCCGGTTGTGTAGCCTCAATAACAGTATTTCCAGGTAGCAAATCCCCAGCAGGAGGCGCGTCCAAACCCAGTTCCCGTTGAAAGTCTGCCTCCCCTGCCACTGCATCACCTGTGACCTGTAGAGTAGTGCTAGTAGGGAAAGGGTCTACCAGATCCCATGGAGAACCATGTCCTTCAGCCACGGCCAAACCCGCAGTAGGGAGGGTTTCAGCGAGAGGGATAGCCGGAGGGGGAGTAGCCTCCACCGCAATAGGATCTTTATGCGAACCATCATACTTCCTCCGGAACGGAAGTTTGCATTCAGCAACTGGATGACCATAAGCATGGCAGCGATGACATCTGAAGGGGACATTTTCGTAGTCCAATTTCTGTACATAGACATAGGGCCCCCAACTGAGGGTAACATCCGGTACTAACCCATCTCTAATATTCAAATTTACCAGAATACGAGCAACCTTCCGCTGACGGGTATGAAGAAAGCTATAGTCACCATCTAAATAATTCCCAATCATGTTCCCAATCCCTCTGAAATGTCGCTCCGACCAGTAATGGAGAGGTAAACCAGGGAGCCGTACCCACAATGGTACAATATCCAGTAGTTCCCTCCTAGCATCAAACAGCGGATGCCAGGGTTTGATCATGACCGGGCAGTGATCCCAGCTCAAGTTGGAATTTAGAACCCATTTTGTATGCTCCTCCGCATGGAAATTGAATGCAAACCAGTTACGGGTTAATTACACTACTTCCGGTGAATAGCCTAAAACCCCAGCCCACTTTTCCCCCACCCAATCTTCAATGGTGTGCAGAGAGAAAGATCTGCCCGGTGCTTTGCCGACCAAAGTGATACTGGTCATCTTGACCAATTGATTCCACTCAATATCTTCCCCCAGAGCGTAATTGTATCTTGTCCTGCTAAGTTTCAACCACCTCTTCCTGCCCCGTTTCTCTTTATGAGTGTTATCCTCTGAAGAAGGTCCACCCCATTCTTCCGAGCTCGTGCCAGAGCCCACACAAGGGCTAGCAAAACCACGCTGCTCGTGTAGTTCCAGTTGCCCCGCCCACTTTTCCTCCCTAGCCTTCGCAACGTTCAATACTGGAGAAGGGTCCAATGGAGAAGAAACCCTGCCAACATTGCCCCGATAACCATCATTCACCGTGCTATAACCCTTATTTCTGCCTGCCGAACCCTCCAAAGCATCAATAACCTGTTCCGAGGTCCATAGCGGCCCGAATTCCTTCAAAGTATTCGATGGGATACTGGGTAAAGGAGCACTTAACGTCCCCGGACTAGGAGATAATGCCAAGAAATCGGACGGTGAGAACCCCAGGGCGGACCTGCTCTCCAAAGTAGGTAGACCCTCCACCTCGCCACCACCAGATGAGACCCCAATCGGCCACCCGACACCCGTAGTTTGTGTCCAGATGGGAAAATCATCAGATGCGTCATAGGAGTAATCCACCCTGTCGTCATATGAAGCCATATGCAGGGAAAATCAAACCACCACCGTAACACAGGTAAAAAAACGTAACAATCCACCTAGGGTTTACCACTGAGCACAGGGGTTGTGCAGTAAAACCGGGAGAAAAGAACGGAGTTTAATACCGTAACTATTCAACACTACACTGCTGCAAGCTTCCGACAACCTGTGACCCCTCTTGACGGCAGCAACCCACCCAGTGTCCAGCCTGTTAACCTAGGAATCCACCATTGCCAAGAAAAACCCTGACCTCCATCGCGCTCCAAGAAACCCGTTCATCTCGACTCATTAACTCCAGATTTAATTTATTATTAATGTTAATTATTAAAAAAAAAAAAAAGGTTGATAAAAAATAAGAAAGTACTTAAAATTAATAAAGTTGAGTTGAGGTTGGAAATCATTTTATTTTCACTATTATAATTTAGTTATTCTTAACATTTTGGTAAGATAAAAACATAATAAATGGTATAGTTTGAATTTATTTTCAATTTTATAATTTAATTGTTTTTCAAATTTGAATAGAGATAAAAATTATAATAAATTTGATATTTTCTTTTTCACTATATTTAAATATAAAAATAAAATAACATTTAAAAAATATTTAATTAGTTGCTACCCTAAATCATAATTATCACAAAGTCATAAGAAAGAAATAACTTTTTGAGAATATTTATATAGGAAATGACAAACACCATCATCATTGTAAATTTTTTTAATAAAAAATTATAAATCATAATTATTACAAAAGCGAAAAAAAACAAGATGCACGTGGTGGCAATGTCCTTGACATTGCCATTGCCACATGTTGTTGCAATTTTGATATGAGAAAATTTTGTTGTTGTAAAATAAGTACCTATTTATATTAACAAAATATACAGAATAAGTCTGAAAGCTTTACAAAATATATGTCACCCCTTCTAGACCAAAAACCATGATAAGTCTAAGAGTTATACAACGATTTGACCTAATGCTCCTCCCCCGAAGGAGAAAACAGAGCATTCATATGTTCATAAATAACATAAACAACAAAAAACCGCTATGGCACAAGAAACAACATAAAAAAACCACTAAAGCCCAAACTAACTAACAATAGAAATGCCTAAGACCCATGCCAAACCATCATTACGCTAACATCTCATGAGAACAAAAATAAAACAACCAAAACACTAGGCAATAGCCTACTAGGTCTCGTCAAGTTGAGACTCATGCTTGGTCGGCTATGGAACACCTTCCACCCCAGTCGCTTTTGCTTTGTTGGCCAATGTCTGCACATTCTTCACTGGTTCAAAAGAGAAGTAGCCCATGTTTGGGAGAAAAGGAAGCCCCAACCCTTTCTCTATGGCATCGATTTTCATATGCAGAAGGTGGGTATCTACATACAACTCCTTCCAAAAGTCCAGAGGCATATCATCCCCCCCAGTTTCTTATCCCTCTCCACCAGAACCTTGCTCAATAGACCCTTAATGACCTAGTATAAAGTCATTGTTTTCTCATAAAGACCTTTTCTAGCTCTTGATGATCCTGGATCCTGGATCTAGCGTTCAAGCACCACTTCATTTAGTGATGGAGCATTCTCTGCCACCTCCCGTGAGACCTCGTTCTCCATCATATCCTGATTGTCCCGAATGGAGTCATGGGATAGTCGCTCGATAGTGCCAAGCCGCTTGTGCTGCACGGGTATGCTCCCGGATAGTGCATCGCTTTCGCTGTTTCTCTCCCTTTCCCGAGTTCTTTGCCAACTCCATGTTGAGAATGACGATTAACCAACACTCGCCGTCACCCACCACCTCGTTGCTGCACTATTCCTCTCAAGCTCACTTTGTTAAACGATAGGTCAGTTAACCCTCTACTACTCTTGTTATACTTGGGATCACACTAGTTCAGAAAATTTAATAAAGTGGCAAGGAGAATTACCATTAATTCCAACTTGACCTTCCCATTATGGCTCTTCAGTCCAGCGCAATTCCCCTGACTTTCCATAATTTTCTTCGTCTGTTTCCAGTCGCTCCCCATACGCGCAACAAATGCCATATCGTATCTCGACTGCCTTCTCGTACTTCTTTGGACCATGAAGATCACCCACATGCATGCTCCCGTCACTTTGATCCGCTTACCACCTGCCTTCATTAACGCATTGTCCTCGACGCATGTTAACCTAAGTTGTGCTCCCTTCACACCATCCTTCTTTCCACTTGCTTTCATTAAGGATTCCTCCGTGACACATGTTAACCTAGGTTGCATGCTGCGATGGTGCATGTTGCGATGGTCTCAAAGACCAGAAGCTACTCAAGAGGATGCTTCTTCATCCCTTACTGGCCCTCCTCCTCCGACCTTTGATACACATATGCAAGATGCCAATGCTTCGTTAGATCCCTCACGTAAGTTCCATTTTGGTATAAATGGACTAAATAATCTATTGTCCCAAATGCATGAGCAACCAGTTCTAAACATTCAATGTCAATCCAGAGCTGAAGTGAAGAATGCTATACAATTGCTAGCACAGTGGGTTTTGTATAAAAGGACCCAAGACTCTACAATTACTGGACAACGATTGGGTACTCAATTAATTGCTGGTCTATCTGGACTTGCCCACGAATGGTGGCGATGGCTCCCGCAAGATGCAAGAAATGAAATGCTACAAGTTGATGATGTTGATCAACAAATCTTGCAGGCTTTAAGTAAAGAGTTCTATGGTCCCGATGACAAGGAAGACTATGAGCATTTAGCCTCCTTATTTATGTCAGCCCGTCTCTGTGATTTAGGACAGAGCGAAAGTATTTCTGCTATATGCAAAATCTACTCATCTCATCAGGAAAATCAGGTGAGCCTACTTATCTTAAACATTACCTGCGTAGCTTCCCAAGTCATGTACCTGATGCAGTTGAGCAATTTTTGAAGGATAAAAGATAAATCTTAGAGGACTCTCATTGGCACAATTACATGCCTTTATAATGGAAACTTGGCAAGAACATTGCCTTGAAAGAAGAGTCAGCAAAGATTTTAAGAGACACCAGTCAATGTATTCCTCATCTTTTTGTAAGAATGTGGCATAGATGCTAGATTGGGGATGTGGTGCCTACAATAGAGGTCACTTTGGGAAAGAATCCTGTCACTACAAAACTAAAAAGAAAGGATTCTATACTAGTGCCCCCAGATATCATCCTTCAAAACCTTATAAGCATAAGGCGAAATATGTCCACAAAAAGTCTTCCAAGAGATTCAACAGACCTTTCCAGAAGCGGTTTGTTCGAAGAATATTAGAAAGAACAGATAAAGAAAGTTGTTTTGTTTGTGAACAAAAAGGTCATTGGGCAAGCAAGTGCCCACAAAAGAAATCCAAGCCACGGCTAGCAGCCTTGTGTACAAAGCTTGATCCCGATTGGTGGGATCTATGTTCCTATTCTCCAGATACTTCTCCTTCCGGAGAAATTATATTTTTGCCATCTGATGATTCATTAGATTCTGAGTCTGATTCCGAATCAGATTTCTCCCCAATAGTTCAACTTGATAAATTTGCTCCTTCCTCCTCTTCAGATTCTGAGATGGAAGCAAATTTAGGGGGGTGTGAGCCTCCAGACTTTGATTTTTCTCTGTTTATGTTTTCATTAACTCCAAAACAGTCTTTACAGAAACAGTTGGCTACAATAGAATTACGACTATCAGAGACTCCTGCATTTGAGTATATTATCAGGAGAGACTTGAAAGAAGAGAAAATAATGCTTTTAGCTTTGTTGGATAAAGGTAAAGCAAAAGCTGAGGAAATCATGCTTGTTCACTATAATCCTGCAGAATTATACAAAAACTATCTAGGTGAACACACGGATAGATAGGAATTCAGAAGAGATAAAGAACAGCTGCTGAGAATGCAGATTAGAGAGAAACAACTCACTCTTCAAAAGCTTGTCAAAGAGATCGAAGATCTCAAATATATGGTCAAAGTTTTGGTCCAGGAAAGAGACCAATCCTCAGATGAGGAAATGAGTAGGAAGTATGAAGAAGCACTAAAAAGTCCTGAACATAAAGAGCCTTCTTCCCCTGACCCATTTTTAGTTTTATTCACCGGTCCTAAATTGTTCATTCAGATTTTGTTTTTCCCTCCAGAATTCAAGTCATATAAAATAGATTGTATGATAGATTCTGGTTGTCAGTTAAACCTAGCCAAAGGAGGCACAATTCTAGCCTTCTATTAGGAAAAATCTGTTGACCATGGTACTACTATAGAAGGTACCCCTGTACAATTATTAGGTAAAGCTGCAGACTTTCCTAATAAGATTGATAATTGTTCTAACGCCCTATCTTTGTATAGGTTAGACAGTATTAAAGAAGATTGTATATTTGGTTCTGATTTTTTGACTAGAGTTAGTCCTTTTTCCATAAATACCCAGAAGTTGATTTTTTCTTGTGTTTTAAATGGAAAGTCAGTTTCTTGTCCCCTTTCCTCTGAATCTAAGTCCAAGTGTCAGAGTCTAGCAAAGAAGCCTGAGCCAAAACCAAATATTGCAGAACTGTTTAAGATGGAAAGGTGCATAGCTTACGCAGAGATACATAAGGACAAAGCCCTTGCAGAAATCTCAGGTAAGCTTGAGAAAGATTGCTGCTCTGAGAGTCCAAATGCATTTTGGACGAGAGAGAAATATTTTGTTTCTTTTCCTTTTGATCCTCTACAGAAGCACAAAGCCATGAAATCCTCTGCTCGGCTTATGTCACCCTCTGAACAGGAATTCTGTGCTTCAAAAATAAAAGAGCTCCTCTCTAAAGGTTTGATTGAACCATCAAAGAGTCCTTGGGCTTGTAGAGCCTTTGTGGTTAATAAACATTCAGATATCAAGAGAGGAAAGCCAAGGTTGGTGGTAAACTATAAACCACTGAATGTTGTATCGCAGAAGGTTAGGTATCCTCTACTTGATAAAGCTAGCTTATTGCAAAAAATAGTTGGCTACACAATCTTTAGCAAATTCGATTTGAAATCTGGTTTTTATCAAATAGGCATTGAAGCTAAAGACTGATACAAAACAACATTTGTTGTTCCACATGGCCAGTACTAGTGGAAAGTACTACCCTTCGGTATTAATAATGCTCCAGTAGAGTTCCAAAAACGTATGGAAGATATCTTCAGCGATAAACATTGGGCATTGGTTTTTATTGACGATATCTTAATTTGTTCCAGAAATTTGCAGGAACATTTGAAGCATTTACAGGAGTTTTACACCTTGGTGTATAATCATGGTCTTGTTCTTTCTAAAAGCAAGATGGAAATTGGAAAGATAGAAATCGAGTTTCTCGATTTCAAACTAAATAAAGGACAAATAATTTTGCAGCAGCATGTCCTAAGTGTGTTTGCCAAATTTCCAGACCATATCCTAGAAAAGGTACAACTACAAATATTTTTGGGTAGTCTGAACTATATTAGACCATTTTATAAAGGGCAAGCAGAAGACATCCATATTCTGGAGCAAAGATTGAAAAAGAACCCTCCTAAGTGGTCTTCAGCAATGACTTTGGCAGTCCAAAAAATTAAATCCAAAGTCCAAGAAATTCCTACCTTAGCTCTGCCTCAAGGGACATGCCAGCTCATCATTGAAACATATGCTTCATCACATTCATGGGGTGGAATCCTCATTGAATCCATTAATGGCAAGGAAGGCATTTGTGGTTTTGCTTTGGGATCGTTCAAATCAACTGAATTAAACTATCCATCAAGCCACAAATAGCTTTTGGCTATCAAGAAGACATTTAATCATTTTAGATTATTTCTTAAACCTGTTAAGTTTGTTATTAGAACAAATTTGAAAATAATGCCAGGGATTTTTAAAAATGAACAGCTCATGACAAAAAATAGCAGTAGAATTTTAAAGTGGTTTATTTGGTTACAAAATTTTGATTTCTCTATTGTATATAAACTAGGTTATCTAAATTGTGTGGCTGACATGTTAACCAGAGAACAACAACAGCCTCGTGCTCTCCCTCTGCTAAATATGTTTACTCCAGGAGCATCAAGCTCCCGGAATAAAGGCAAAGGTTTGGCAACTCCTGCAAGCCGATCGCATGAAGGGTTGTTTCTGAAACCCTGGGATGATTCACTGACACCTGAGGAACTTCATCTAATGCTTGAGCATGCTTCTAGAAAAGAAGCAAAAAAATATCTGTCTATTACTTTAATAAAGCAAATCCAAGCATCTCCTTTGAAAATCCAAATCTTAGAAAGATGGGAAAGAGATGCATTCAGAGGCTTTGAGTGAGCCTTAGAGAAGATCAGAGGATGCCTTGAAATATGGGTGGACTGCAACGAAGAAGAAGAAGGACTAGTCTGGTATGTGGATATTGGTCAGGGAGATTTAACATGGACCACATATAACTTAATCCTTCAGTTTTGTAGAGAAGAAAGGTCCATTATTATTTGTGTTGATCCCTCTAATCTGATAAATAATGCATTATGGTTGGACTGAAATTTTATTAGATAAATTTTGCCCAAGAAATGATTGGGTCCAGAGGCATGCTAATTTTATTTTGCATCTGCAAGCAGACATGCAAGTGGCTGACCAGAATCACCAGTGGTTTAAATTCAGGTTGCACCATCATGGCGGAAGGTATACACCCCTCGAGAATACTGCTTATACTTCTTAGAAATTTGTGAAGAGAGATCAAGCCGGTAACCGCATAGATGCTAAAATTCATACTCGAAGAATTCCGCTGAATTATCGAGTTGAATCTTTGTACCAAGGGGAGTTCATCTGCGGACCAAATCCTATCTTTTATGGGTCCGATGTTGAAAGATGCTTCGACAACGATCTTTATCCGCCAATCCATTTTGAAGAAGATCCTCCAGAGCTCGAATATGAGTCCGACATTGATGTGTTCAATTTCCCATGCGGTGGGGTCAATCTCGGCGATGGCCAAGACATGTGTATCTGTTTTCGAGTATGGAATCCTCGTGACTGATTGAAAGGCGTGGTGGGCCACCATATGCTCCACTTTGTACACTATTTACTTTTGCTTTAGTCAGTGTCAAGTCCAATAGTGATAATTTGGGTCCCCACATGTCATTTGACTCCAAGGGATGAGATAATGATGGTGGTTGTCCCCACCTGTCACCCCGAATCTTGCTTTTGACTGATAGTTGTCAGTTTCTAGTCATCGGGACACCGGTTAAAGTTGTATAGATAAAGCCTTCTAGGCATTTGCAATTCATTCGGTCATTTATGAGTTCATGTGTTGAACGCTCTGCCAGTCCGAGTCATTTGTAAAATTTTTGTGTCTGAGTGTGGGAAACAAGCAGAAGGTAGCTTCGGCTCCTTTGAGTTCCCAAAGTGTGTAATACTAGTCTACATATACTGAGACTCCCAAGAGCTTTGGATTAACCATCAGCATTGCTGGTGCGTGAAACATAAACGAACTTAGTACATTGTGTAGAGGTATTGGTCTAAGTGTTCAGAGATGATCTTCGCATTCCGAAGATGATTTGAAATATTGTAATATGTCTGTATTGTGTGCTAGCCATTTAATAAAATTTGAAGATTGAAGAAGTAAAAGAAATCAAAATCGATCTTGGTGCATTTGGTATCAGAGCCAAGACTCACTCACATCCTGGGTTTGATATGAATAACTTAAAAGAACATTGTTTACTTTTCATGTACGTGTCAATGTTATAAGTAAAAAGGTATAAATCTTGCATTTTATGCTGGGAAAACTAATTATATTCTACAAATTCTAATCTATAACTTTTAATATTATAACCTCTAAATTGTGTTTATTATTTTTAATATGATTTTTTGTTTTTTGTTTTCAATGTTCGCAAGCTTTATATTACCATAAACAAAAATAGTGTATTAATTTAGGCCTTCACCATGTGAAACTAGATCATAATTAAAAAAAAAACTTTCTGTAAGGGTCCAAAATGTAGTGTTAATCATGAGATACTGACAAGAAAAAACAACTATAAACTTTGTATAACTATGATAACTAAGTGTTAAAAAACTAATATGTAGAGTAACTAAACTAACAAGTCCTTGATTCATGCGGTCACTTAATAAACAACTACCATTAATTCTTGAATTGGCTTGAAGGGCATACTCGACACCTTGTCCCATCCCTATCACCCCATTTGCAAGTCTAATTTATTGTGAACATATATCCTAATTTGGATGGATTAATAAGTGTGTAACAGATAACATGGATCCAATTTTTAAACTTTAATAAATTTTAAGGCAGTGATAATGAAAGTTTAAGAAATTGAAACAATTTATTTATTAAAGTTATATTTGCAACATTCCTTCTTAAAGGAGGTATGATAAACAACATCAAGCATTGTTAAAAAATTGACATAATAGCATGGTTAATTGCTAGGAACCAATGGGCTTTGTCCCAAGGTTGAAAAATTATAGTGGTATACAACCTTGAGGAAGTTTTTCATATGTTTAGAGCCTAGAAAAATTCGACTATGCTTGTACATTTAGTTATCGAGAAAATATATGAGGCACCAAGTTGGGATTTTTTATGGGAGAAACTTTTTTTTAATCTTTATAAAACGATTCATGTTCCACTAATATATAAGAAAAACATGAATTTTACAAAAAAGGTATTGAGAGATGGCCACCACAAGCTATCGTGAGAAGGCACAATATCTATCCAATCAAAATTGGCCATGGAGGGCCACCAAAATTAAACCGTCATAAATCCCAAGGTAGAAAGCAATAAAAACATAAAGAAACAAGCTATCCAACTAGAGTAAGCAAACTGATCAAGATGTTGTAGGAATCAAACTCATTCCAAAAGGACTATCTTTGTCCTCCAGAGGAAATCTCATCTTTTAGTGGTGCTCAAAGATGAACCACTATGGGATTCTATTCATAGTCAACAAATTTTTTAAGGATCCATAATTTTTTCAAAGTGTAAAACCTTGGTGAACCTTATTAATTTTCAAATTTGCAACCATAAAATGTTTGGTGATTGTTTTTAAAAAACTTGAAATTTCTAAGGACTTATATAGTTTTTGGGTATTTTTGGTGATTTTTAGAGTAAAACAAAATTATCCCATGGAATTTGGACTAATTATCACCTTTGAAAAAAAGGCAAATTGGTGAATCTTTTTTTGGGAAAAAAAGGTCAAAAAATATCCCATGGGCTAAATTTCGGCCCTAAAAGTTTCCTTGTTCATGGTTCACCAACTTGGATTATTTGGTTTGGAAATGGAAAAAGGAACAATGGGAAAATTATTAGTTTAGGGGAAATTTGGGGTTCTTGCTCAGGTCCAATGCCTTTACCTCCCTTGATGGTCTCTTACAATGCACCTTGAACTATGTTGGTATTGTTGGTCACTTGAAGCTTGGGAGTGTGTAGAGTGGGTAGTATAGTGCCCTTTAGGTGGAACCTTGATCATGGTGAATGGTGCACTGGTCTAGTAGTCCATAAGCTCATGTAGGTGGGTTGATTTAATCTTTGATCCAGGTCAATATAGGTGGCCACCCACCTATTCCACTGGCTCAAAACAATTTTCCATTTTGGCAAATTTCTATGGTTTTTCGGGTCCTGAACTTTCAAGGTTGTTTTGAGGCCCTAAACGATGTTTTTTGGAGATTTGGGTAGCTAATGGTTACTATTAAGTTAATTAACCCTAGTTGAAATTTGTATATATTGGATAGACCTGTCAAATGGTCTATCGATCGCCAAAAACATATATCGTATGCAAAATTTATGACCCCAAGAAGTTGACTGTTCAACTAACCACCTTGTGGCCACAAACTTTATGACGATTCATCTTTTAGGGTTGGGTTTTTGGATGATTAGGGTTATTTCCCTAATGATTATGATAAATAGGACCTTTTGGCCTCTTTTTGTATTTATCTTGTGACAAATGAGCGTAGGCGTCACATCTCTTCCCAGAGATACAACTACCACCATTCTAGTTGCTTTTATTTTATATTCTGTTATGTTTCATTCATTTTAATAGAATCCGAGTTTATTGTATCTCTGAGTTTATTGAAATATAGCTATGTAGTGAATATATTTATGTGCTTTCATTTTGTTCTTACAAAAATATGGATCAGTGGTATTAGAGTAATTTTCTCTTGTGGTCTCAGTGCATGTCCCCGACGAGATTTGAATATCGAGAGTTGGATCTTGAACAAATTGAGCTTGGGGAAAACCACTTTCATCAACCCAAGAAACCTCACATGGAAGGAGAAGAAAATAGAGATGACGGAGTAGGAGATCCTATTAAGCTGTTGCTCAAGGAATCCCTCCCACAACAGAGGAACGAGATGATGGATAACTTCGCCCAACTCCTTTGACGAATGCCAATGACAGTGGATGCACCTTCAACGAGAAACTGTTTTGGAGGTGTGAGTTCCTTTAGGGTACAAGTTAACTTTGGCATTCCCTTATTTGAAGGAAAGATAGATACATATGCTTTGGATAAATGGTTAAATCTGTTAGAGGATTACTTCTCTGTTCAAAAATTTTTTGACAGCGAAAATATCACCTTCGTTCTCCTTAAGTCCCTCCCTCATATGAAAGACTGGTGGGACGGGTACTGTGAGAGGCATGCAAGAGATGATTATGAAATATATAGGCCATAACCCACTTGGGAGGATTTTTTAGGGGGAATTATACCCAATCCGACACTATGATGACCAATACACTAGGTGGATGACTTTGCGACAGGAGAGAAGCCAGATAGTGCCGAAATTTACCAACATATTCCATACCTTGCTCTCAAAACTGGGTATTAGGGAATTTGAGCGGCACTTGGTCTTAAAGTACCGTAGTAACCTGCACATGTACATTTAGACAGAGATGGATTTTCTGGACATATCCTCATTGGGAGATGCTTATCGGTATGCTATCAAGATTGAGAAAAAGTTTAAGAAAAAGAATAAGTGGGAGTTTGGGTTTGCAAATAAATGATAACAAAATCCTATAAAATGTGGCCCTAACTCACAAAGGAAAGGACAAATAAAGGACAACCAAAATCCTGACTATGGCTAGTGTTTTCACACAAGCTAGTGCAAAAGGACACCTACTAAGAGTTGATGAACTCTTAGTAGCAGTTCGTGAATGGGTAGTGTGTGAGTGCAAATAAAAGTAAAAAAATAACAACTATACTAAATGATTACTGCAATAAAACAAGAAATAAATTAAAACCCATTAACGAAATGATGATTTTATATTATGTTGTAAAAATGGATTTACAATAGATGGTTGTTATCGGACAATCCACTCAAGTGGACACGAGCCGGATCTCCCTAGCTCAATGCGAGTCTAGAACAAATAGAACAGACTACAAACACATTTCCTAGATCTACTCAAGGATCAAGTGCTAGATGTCTTACCTCTTTGATTCGCTATTCTTTCTCCTAAGTGCTGCTCCACGTCCCACGATCGTTAGATTCAAGCTGCAAGACCTGTCAAGACACAAAAGCAAGAGAAACGAGTAAAGAGCATCTATATAATAAGCGATCTAAGTAAACAGTTAAGTAGGTAAACTACACAACATCATTGCACATAAGAACGATATTGGTGGAAAGCATTTGTATTACTGCAAATAGAGGAGTACACGATAGAGATATAGGACTGCAACCAGAGACTTAACGTAGCATCCCTTCTCCGACCAAGCCAATTGCCATGTTCTTCCGAAGAAGTATGAGTTCTCCAAGAGGTGAATGAAGGTGTCTTAAGAGATATTTCCCCAGCATGTAAGTACTATAGGTTTTCCTCCTAAGACAGATTTCACCAGCATGTAGATACCATAGTCTGCCTCCCTTTGGTATGGGAGTGAGATTCACTTATATAGGACTAAATGGATAGGGTGTGGATAGGGTAGGTTGAGGAAAGGTAGGAGAGAGATAGGGGATCTTCCCAAAGAGTTAGGGGTCGAGTAACAGCTCTCCTAGAGGTTAGGGATAAGCCCCCAAATGAGCAAGTTTCAAGAAGGATCTCGAATAAGCTATTTTTTCCCATTAACAGACCTCATCGCACCCTGTAGAGGAGCAAGCTGCGACGTCGCATGTTGCTAGTGTGCAACATGCGACGACCCTTCAGAACCTAATACAAATGAGTACAAACCCTCCCAGGATGATTATTAGTCCAAGTAACTTCAGGGGTGTATACACTGAATCTAATGATGAGTAGATTTTGGGTGTAACAGAATGCCCCCCAAAGCATGAAGTTGTTAAGGATGTACAGGTGAAGTGCTTTGATAGAAATAATGGCAAAAGACTTGTCGGATGAAGGACATTGCTGCAGTAAAACTGACTCTGAACTGACAATCTCATATGACGTACAACATGGCTGTCGACCAATACATTACAGATCCATGGTAGTAATGACCGACTGAACACAATCATGGATACTAGACACAAGCGTAGATCCATGATGAGATGATAACATAGACATGACCAAGACAAAAGTGGATTCGTGTAATATGACTCAATACAAACTCCATCGCAACTTGGGTAAAACATGACTCCCCGGGGTCTTCAAGCTGAACCTGCAATGATACGAATCTATCCATGTGATTACAAATGTCTTGACGTCGAACATGGTAGAAACCACTTGATTACCAGTCATTGATGTAAACCGTTAACAAGTGCAAGGGAGATCACCATTAATATCAATGATTCCCAAGGTATCACAGTACATATCACCAAGCGTGAATAAATGAGTTGAAGTCGAACGCAAGATGAAATCTTCCAGTCAAGAGCCAATGATGTAAACTCATGATGAAAGAAAGGTAACTTGCCATTGAGGCATGCAAGGCCAAGGTACTTGGTTGGTTTCTAGATTCAATCCTTGGATGATGGGTTGAAGTCGACAAGGATGAATCCGTCGAAGGAGGGCCATGATGAATCCCCCATCAATCGACACAAAACACGACAAAAGATGTGTAGAGTGGATCATATGGTACAATAACATGTAAGACTGACTCAAAGTAACAACGACATGACGACGTGTGTACTGACTGTAGATGATAAATAGTGGACGTGTTCTTGAACATGGGCATGGCATGACTTGGCAGTATTGACATAATGATAATGACGCAAACTTCTAATGCAACTGATGATGGAAGCTTTCTCCGAATGACTCAGAGGAGTAACAAGACTCAGACAGTAAGCGGGGACTCATAGACAAACAGATGACCCAAGTATTGTATGCAAATGCAGATGAGTGCCATGTTCCAGAACGACTGTATACTGCCACTAAGGTATGTAATACAAACACTTTCCTTTGTCCCCATCATGAATGATGAGTGCTTCATGTGTTTTTTACGAGCTTGATGAGGGTAACCAGATGCTCGGTATAGCTCATCTCATAGATGAGTCCAATCCCAAACATTTTCCAAACCTGGGATAGGAGGGGTTCGTCCCATGATGGGCCCTTCAATGTGAAAATTTAATGAGTCCATAGAAGGAAAACTCGGTCATCATTTCATATTTAGAGAGTTTGAAAATAACTAAAGAATACTCCAACGGTCCTTTTTTGTAAAGTTAGCCTCATTGCCCGAAAAAGGGTAAAACAACGCGGGAGAGGACTCTTCCAGTCATGATTGGCTGGAGTATTCCTTTTTCGTAATTAGTGCCTCCTGGTCTGAAAAAGGGGTAAACTATTACCAGGAAGACGACCATTCAAATACTTTAACAAGCATGAATGCGACAAGTTCGCTTGGAAATCTTTTCATATTTAGGGAGTTTGAAAAGAGCTTAACTATGGACTCTGGGGGGTGTCCTTTTCCGTGGAAGTTTAACAAGCCCGAAAAAGTGATAAATCATAACTCGGTACTTGTTCTCATGGTTGGGTGAGTACGAGAACAAACGAAGAGTGAACTCATCCTCATGTAATAATTATGATTAACCAAAAATAATAATGACAAAACATTCAAAGGGGTGTTCATACCTGTAGTTACTGTTGATAATGCGAGAAATGACACAAAAGACCACTTTACGACTCCTGTACACTAGAAAAAGTGTCAAATAGCCCCAAATATAATGACAAACGGTTGAAACTATAGTAAATGGCCCAAAAAGCATCAAAATATTTGAAAAGGAATATTCCATTCTATTTATAAATAGAAATATGCGCCAAAAATAGAAACATTGTTCAAATTTCCAATTTGGGTGGAGAAGTACCACTTTGGAGCCAAAAATTCCTTTGCCGATTTTGGGAGCTACAATCCGCCATTTCACCAACCGTCCGGACTAGGTAGGTCTAAATCTCATCCAACAACTTTGCAATGGTTTACTTTTTGATTTCTCGTCCATTTTTTGGGTTTTTTGGTGATTTGTGGAAGGGCCATTGTGCTCTCGGCTCGTCGCAAGTGGCCCTTTCAGGACTTGCGACGAGGCTGAGTTGTCGCAAGCCTCGAAAACGAGACCTGCGACAGTGGAAACCCAAAACTCAAACATAAAAAATAATCCAAAAAATGGGTTTGTGAAAGTTAAGGAAGGACCTAACAGGGTTTAAATGTCCCTTTTGGCAGGTTACTAGCAAGAAAAAATGGTATTGGAGTGGCTAGAGAGAGAACATGAAGTAGAAGATGAACAAGCCGCAAATGATCCACAATGCGTGGAAGCTTTGAGAAACTGTGGGTTGCTCAAATTCTTCGAGATACAGGGGCTGAGTGCCCAGATCCCGATACTGACATACATGCTCTAGAGTTGGGATGTGGCTCAACAGTACTTTGTGATAGGTGAGCATATCCTCATGATTGACATTGAGGATATCTACTTTCTGACCGGTTTGTCCCGAAGGGGGGATGCTATACATCTTACTAGGACACGGGCCAGTGATCGTACGGTTGAGGACATGGTGTCGCAGCACTGCATTGCTACTTCTCGTCCTTCTAGCGGGAAGGTACTTATCAGGGATGTGGTGAGTCATCCATTGTGGACCATACTGCTCACTATTACTAGGACGGCGGGTAGCCAAACCCCTCACACGGCTACTTGGACCCAGATGTTGTATGTGGAGGATTGTATGTCCCCCATGGTTTTCAACTGGTGCAAGGGTCTCCTTGCCAACATCTGAGCTCAGCTGACCAAGTGTCGGCGATGGGAGCTCAAGTAGTTTGGATATGGATTGATCATAGTATCGTTCCTCTTAGATCGGGTTCCTCTCTTGTGCCTGCAGTTGGTACTGGATGAGAGGGATCCGAGAGATCCTCACATGCTCAAGTGGGCAGAGGTGGTGACCCGCCATGGTGGGGGTCCCATCATCAGTTTTGGTCCTGAGTTTTTCAGCTGGCTAAAGGGCCAGTTACTTATGGTCAAGGACTTTCCATACAACGGAACGGACTTTCGGGAGGATCCCGACTTGGTGCTGCCGGAGGGTTCAGCATGCGGTGATATCGGTGAGAACAAAACCCTTGTATTTTTAGTTTTGTATATTATATCATTTTTTTTGATGTAGTGCTAACAAGTACGTAATATGTGTGTGCAGATGTGGGTCCCATGCGACAAGTAGGTCTCTCCCTTCTGGCGAGGAGAGACAAAGGTGGGGAGGAAGTTGTTCCTACAGGTGCTCATGCTGCCATCGAGGAGATGGAGTAGGTGTACAGGAACCTATCTCAGCTGACCGTGGAGGTACCCGAGCCATCCATTGATGACTTACCAAGGCCCATGCAGAGATTTGGGGTTGGAGCGTCTGTGCGCTTCAACGCCTTACTCCTCAAGGTGGATCATACTGTAGACTGCTTCCTCACCCAGCGACAGAGAGCTGTTCGAGCTAGGGGTGGTGTACGGGTCAGGCATACAGCCTGATTACACTTTTATACTTGTACTGAGAGCTTAGAGGCCTCAGATTTTGTACTTAATGAAAGCTATGATGCTTCAGATTTTTGTAGAGACTCACTGAAAGCCATCATGCTTCAGATTTTGTACCAGCACTACTTTTGAGCGATTTATATATATATACAGACATTATCGACGATTTATACATTATGTGTCTTCAACATGATTAGTGATGTGATCTTGTTTACATGTTTTGCTTTTATACATTACGTTATTTACATGTTGTGAATGCTTTTACATATTATGGATATTATGTGTGTGCAATGTACCAATCCAAAATGAAATTGGCCATCGAGTCAACAACTGTGTTTAACTCTCGTGGAATGTGCAGGTATTGAACAGATTCAAATGACCTTTCCAGGAGACATACTCGTCTGAAGAGACGGAGTAAGGTGGGATCGTGGATGGCGTAAACCTGGTTAAGATGAGAAACCACTAATTGAGAATCCATGTGGATGACAATGTGGTTCATACCTAAGGAAATGGAGTTAGCTAGGGTTCCGATTACTGCCTGATATTCTGCGGCATTGTTGGTCGCAAAGCCTAGGCAATTTCCTCCTGAGCTAATGAGCTCACCTGTTGGGGAATATAGTACCCAGGCTGCTGAAGCAAGGTTACGGGTATGCCGGCTGGCGCCATCCGCGAGTCCATAGCACGTTTCCATTTGCACACGTAGACAGAACATGGTATAAGAAGCAGAAACAAGATCAAAAGACACTTGAAAAAGAAATGCATCACACCACACAAAAACACAAAAAAATGCCATGTACAGTATATACAAGCAAGTCTATGCATGAGAGATCAAGCATAGCATCTCTTCAGGTAAAGCCCATTGCGGGGTTCACCCAAAGAGATTCCGTCATAATCTTCAATCTTGTAAGCAACTTTTTCCAACACACGCTTTATAACGTAAGGTCCATGCCACATGGACTTGAACTTCCCTGCTCCTAGTTTATCGTGCTTTTGGTCATAAGTGAGGACTAGGTCACCCTCGTTAAAGATACAAGGTTTAACTGACTTATCGTATTGGGATTTGATGTGTTTCTTGTGTGTTTCATTAGCAAGAGCGGCATCTCGGCGAGACTCGTCGAGTTTTGCTAAGTCCAAGAGACGTTCTTCCTCAACAGTAGTGTTAGGAAGAAGTTTGACCGCGAGATGTAGTGACGAAATTTCGCACTTTATCGGTAGGATAGCCTCCAATCCATATACCAATTGGAAGGGAGTGAATCCTGTGGCAGTTTTAACGGTAGTTCGGTAGGCCCATAACGCTGAAAAGAGCATGTTATGCCAATTGGACTTATGTGTCCCTACCATCCTTTGGACCATAGTTTTCAAGACCTTGTTAATTGCCTCGACCTATCCATTGGATTGCGGGTAGTAGGGTGTTGAGTTTCCGTGGCTAAAACCCAACCTGTCGCTTAATTCATCAACCATATGGTTCTGAAAGTGAGAACCATGGTTGGTAACTATGGCTTGTGGAACTCCAAACCGTGCTATTACATGATTAAACATGAAGAGTGCGGCGGTTTTGCCATCGTTTTGGTATGTAGGCATAGCCTCGACCCACTTTGTAAAGTAATCCACAGCTACGATGATGTAACTATGCCCCCCGGCCGAGGTAGGCTTACAGTGCATAAAATCAATGCCCCATTTTGCAAATGGGCCGAAGGCAATAACCGGATGTAGTGCGGCAGGATGAGTGCGCTTCTTCACATGGAAGTGTTGGCAAGGAGGACATTTTTTGACGGCCTCAATACAATATTTGAAGATAGTAGGCCAAAAATATCCTGCGCGCAAAATCTTCTAGGATGTATCCATCCCAGAGAGATGACCGCCACATGCCCCAGCGTGACAGTCATTTAGAACGCATTCAGCCTCATCATGAGTGAGACAACGTCGAAGAATTGTATCGACACCACGACGATACAAAGTATCATCGATGATTAAATAATACTTTGCGTGGTGACGAATCTTATGATGATCGTCGCGAGAAAGTTGAGGATCGAATCGTTGGGTTTGTAGATATAACAGGATATCTCCATACCACGGATTAGTCGTATTGATGACAAACAATGATTCATCCGAAAAGGAGTTATTGTGCTCAACTTCTGCATCAGGACGGGGAAAGTCGTAAATGAGCTCTGCAAACACCAAAGACTTCTTAGACTTGGCTTTCTAAAAAAGAAGATCGAATTCTTGCAGTATCACGATCCAGTGTGAATACTTGCCCCCAAGCACCTGACATGTCAGTATGTGGTACATGGGGTTTGAGTCGGCGATGATAGTGGTGGTGCGGAGCAAGATGTAGTGACGAAACTTTTGGACAACAATGACTGCCGCGAAAGCAAGTTTTTTGACATGTGAATATCTAGTTTCAGCGTCAGCCAGACCCTTACTTGCATAGTATATCACATGTTCCTGGGAGTTTTGATCCTCCTTTACCAAAACCATGGCGATAGTGGTAGAAGAAGTGGCGAGATATAAGATGTAATCTCGATAATAATTAGGCGATTGGACTACGGGGGCATGCGTGATGGCATGTTTGATACTGTCGAAGGATTTTTGAGCTTGGTTGTCCCAAATGAACGGGATGTCCTTCTTGAGCAGTCTCATATACCCCTGAGTCTTCTCCGCGAAATTGCAAACAAAACGTCTTATATAAGTCACCTTCCCTTGGAGACTTTGAAGTTCCGTAACATCATTCGGAGGTGGTAGGTTGATGATGGCCTCCACCTTTAAGGGATCGATGCGGATCCCATCCTTCGAAACGATAAATACTAAGAGGCATCCAGACTCAACGCAAAAGATACACTTATGAGGATTTAGAAAGATATTGTACCGTCTGCATCTGAGGAAAATAGCCTTCAGATGATCAATGTGGAATTCGTGCTACTTTGAATGAGCGGGGAGATCGTCCAGGTAGGGTTCCACAAAGTCCTTAATATCGTGGAAGGCGTACGACATAGCCCGCTGGAACGTGGTGCCAGCATTTTTAAGGCCAAATGGGAGCTTGCGGTATGCAAATGTACCCCATGGGAAGATGAAATCCGTCTTATGTTGGTCGGCTGGGTTGATCTCCATTTGGTTGTAACCAGAAAAACCATCCATGAATGAGAAGATGACGCTTCTGGAACAATTGTCGATGATCTGGTCGATGAAGGGGGTCGGGTAATTATCTTTTGGACAAGCCCGATTAAGGTCCCGATAATCAACAAAGACGTGAATAATGCCCTAATTTTTGTTCACATGAACGACGTTTGAGACCCAATCCATCAATGGGATAGGATAAATGAAACCAACCTTTAAGAGCTTTTCAATTTCTGCCTTAATTGCCGCAGTCTTCCAGGGGTGTACCGGTCGCAATTTTTGGCGTATAGATTTGATGTCAGGATAGGTTTTTATTTAGTAAGAAACAATTGCGGGGTCTATCCCAGGCATGTCCTCATAGGACCAAGCAAATACGTCTCGAAATTGCTTGAACAAGGCCGTGCTAACAGTGATTTATTTTGGGGAACACTTTTGGCCTATGCGAATGTGTTCCACTATACCTGGTTTCACCGAGATGTCTACTGGGGTGGTTGGCTCAATGTTGGCCAAGTTTCCCTCCATGTCCGTAAGACATGTAAGGATGGGGGAATGAGGGGATGGATAGATATCTGGTGAAAAGAGGGTGTGAATTTTGTCCTCTATGTACTCCAAAGGAGGAAGAAAAGATGACCTATGATGGAGATCATCCGACGGACTGTCGTCAATATTCATTACTTCCATGATGGAATCGTCTGAGTGAAAAGTATGAAGTAAGAGATCGGGTAGAGATGACGTCCGTCGTAGAGAACAAGATGGGGAGGCCACGGTTAAATGGTCCTCCGGTGCTGATTGAATAGCCTCATAAATGCATTCAGAGGGCGAAAGAGGCATTACATCTCCAAACAGGTGTGTTGTGGCTTCGTCCGGTACAAGCCAAGCATCGTTTGAGTGAGATAAAATCTTTGTGGAGATCATGTTCACCTAGCAACATGATTAGGGGGGTCCGCGGTTGGAAAAACGCCCATGAGAGATGAATCTTTCAAAAGGCCAACCCCTACACTCTCATACTGTTTTGACATCTGTCCGATGGAAGGAATATGGTCACCAAGATGAGTAGTGGCGTCTGGTGTACAAAAATCTAGTTGGTCGATAGTAACAATTCATCCTTGGTGGGGGAATTGTACTATGTGGAATATTGAAGAGGATACCGCCTGCATGGTGTAAAACCAATTGCGACCAAGCAAGAGATTATAATCTAATGGGGCTGAGACCACTTCCACGTTAATGGTTACAGTCTTTCCTCCCAACTCACCTGCAAGAGCTTGTAAGATCCCATGAGGTTGAAAGCCACGCCCGTCGAATGCTTTCAACGTGGTAGGAGAAGGATTAAACTCGGGGGAGCCAATCGCTCTCCAATAGGCGATCGACATGACAGAAGTGAAGGCACCTTCGTCTAGAAGGGTGCGATGGACAATCTTCCCAACAATGTTTGCAGAAACTTGGAATGTGAGCTGGTGTGAGAGCCTTGACTTAAGGTTGTCAAGTCGGAACATGATGGTATTCGAGGAATCCGGGTCGAATGCACCAATGGCTGCAAGGAGAGTTTTGCGTTGATTAGGACAATTCTGCAAAACTTCCAGGGTGGACATGGCGCAAGGAGCTTGGGCCAAGTCCTCTACGATATTGTAATGTTGTGCCGCCCGAGCATTAGGATTGAAAACAACTTTTCGAATTGTACTCTTGGGCAGACGTAATATCGAATCTAAGGAGGGTCTCTCTATGGTGAGAGAAGTTGATGGTACAGTGACATCAGTTAAGGATTCGGAAGCTTTTTCAGTATTACTTCCAGTGGATTCTTTCGAAGGGACCGGTTCGTAATATTGCGAGAAAGTATTCAAGTTGATGGTCTCATTACGCAGCAGGAGAACATGCGCGGTATTGGATGGTTCCCCCTGAGCTGAGGGGGTTTGAGCAATCATTTGCTGGTTCTGAGTGGGAAATGGATCATTGAGGACTGCGGGAGTTGGTTTACCCCTAAGAAACTTTTGCACTTCGTCTCTATGGGGACACTCCTTGGATAAATGGTCTTCTCCACACAGTAAACAAGGATATTTTAGTTTCCGTTTCTGCTTGGTATCGTCAGGAGTGCTCTTTGGTTCCTGCTGGGAAGAAGACTTTTTGGATTTCCCCTTGTTCTTCTTTTTACCGTTAAACTTCTGAGATGAAGCTGATTGAACATAATTCACCTCTTCAGTTACAGCAGGAGAGGTGGACTTGGCGGTGCTGTGTCCAGCCGGAGTCGAGTTGGATGATCCAACAATGCTAGCAGCAGGCTGGGTGTTAAGGGATCTGATGATTCCATCAGTTTGGAGTCCCTTATGTGGTTTCGTGGGCTCGTTAACGTCACGGGGTGCTTCAGGAAAAATATTAAACAAAGTGCCAGACTGAGTGTAGAGCAGTTCTAGCAGATGGGCACTCGCGATGGCCTGTTATTCGGTGACAACACCTCTCATGGAAACATCTTTTGCTATGGTGGGAATGAACGATTTTGTAAACCAGTCTGCTAGGAGCTGATCTGGAATAGGAGCTTTAATGAGACATCGTCTCCTTCGCCACTCGTGGATATGATCCAAAATGTGAGTGGAAGTATTCTGACAGAGTGAGGTTAAAAGCTCAGTACCAGTCTCATACCGTATAGGCAGCTGGAAATGCATCAAAAAGTTCATAGCAAGAGAGCCAAAATCAGGAAAAGAGTGTGGTGGCAACTCAATGTACCACTTGGCAGCCGAATCGGTGAGGGCCCTTTGAAACAATCTAAGACGAATTGAATCATCCATTAAGGAATTAGATGAACACCATAAGTGGTATGTCATCACGTGGTTGTTGGGGTCTTCACCCAGCTTTCCGTCAAACTTGGGGATATCAGAATGAAGTTTCACCGGAATTGGTGGCCAGTTAGATCCGTGATAAATGGGATCGTTGGTTAACCAACCCTCCAACATGAGATAATCCCATGGTGGATGGTCCGGTGGGTTGGGACAGTCTGACGGAAGGCCCGTTGGGGTTTCCACTGCCTATGTTCTAGTTAGGAAACAGGGGTTGCCCCCCAGCTACAACAGGATGACCACTATTCAAAGGTTGAACCAACGTAGGTTGTTGACTAGCTACCGTAGTAATAACATTACCAATAAGGTAACCCGGGGGAACGGAATACCCTCCCCTCGAATTTTGAGGTGGGGGAGGAACTGGTAAAGTAACTGTGGTAGTGACGAGTGTGTGGGACTATTGTCCTTCCACCGGTTGGTTCACTTGAGGTGCAGGACTGGACTCTTGCGAGGGTTGACCAGTATTACTAGTGGTCACATGGTGGGGTGATCCAAAAGATATCGGATGAACTGGGATGTTTCCGTCGTCAAATATTACTTGGAAATGGCGATTATGGAACTCTTCAGAGTGTTGCTCGAGACTTTGTCTTCGAATCTCATCACCTTTAATACATAACTGTTCCAAACGTTCATGGATGGGGCCGAAAATCTCGGCAGGGTTAGGCCTATAGTAATGCCTAGAGAACTCTGGAGTAGTCTAATCAGGTGGGGATGAGATGGCAAAATGAGCCACTGGGTGGTCTGTAGAAGATGTCCAATAAGCTGCTGAAGGACCAACAGCTGCTGTAGGGTCGTCCTGGGGTCGGTTTATCCATTCCAATGATCCAGGTTCTCTAGGGATGAGGGGAGGAAGGTCTTGTGAAGTGGGGGTTTGTGCTCCTTCATCCTGCGGGGGATGAGAGGCAGGTGAATCCGGAGGAGTTTGTAGAAACAAAAGTCCTCCAACATTCAAAGTGGGGTTTTCCACTTCAGTAACTACGACTGCGTTACGCTGATCCATTCTTACCCTCGAAATAACCTCCGAATTAAGGGGATATTTGGGTGATAACTTCAAGATCCTACGGGACCTTCTCCAGGGAAAATCCACCAGAGTGTCAGGATGATCAGCCAGGATGGCTGAAACAACGTTTCTCCTAAAGGTATACTAAAAGAAAAGCAGTCCAAAAAAACCTACTCAAACTAAGGAAACAAACAAACTTATGTGACAAAGTGGATTCAAAAGTCTGGAACCTCACGGGATTATCAAGGCATCGCAAACCGCGATATACTACAGGGTCCAACAATATGACACGACAAGGAGGATTGGGACCGTACCCTTTCCTGCATACTCGATTACCTGGACAGTACGTGCGTGCTAATCTCCTCGAGTGCTGTTCTCGGTGTATTTCTTTGCCAAGACGACCAAATGGTTAACTCAGTTGGTTTCAGGAATCCTAATGGTGTCTCCCGATATACGCAAGGTACGTGGGAGCTCAAATCCGTAGTGGTGCTGTCTAATGCACAACCATTCGGGAAGAGACCTTCCGATATACGTGTCGAGTATGTGATACACCCTTCGATATATGCCAAGTATGGATTATGGTACTTGGTGGGTACATGAAGGAGCTCGATATACCGATGTACGTGGAAGACTACAATACCCCCGGGATACTGTTAAATTTTGAGCATTAATTCACAATACTCTAGGATCTTCACTGAGAGAATAACATATACAGTATATCAATGCATAACAATCGCAATAAGCATGACAAGCATCACAAGAATCAAAAGCATGAGAGACAAGAGACACAGAGTTTCCGTGGGGAAAACCCTAAGGTGAAAAACCCCAGAACTTCCTCAGAGATAGAGAGAGTAATGGCTCAACCAAAGTACAACCAAAATACATTGAGATAGTCTCCTAGTAGCAGATGATCCTCCTCCTCACTAGTGCGCCACTTTTTGAGTGAGAGAAGTGTTAGTTTCTGAATGATCAAAATAGAGATCTCCCGATCTCTATTTATACTAACCTGTTTTCCTAGTTACACTATGGGGCCGACTTGTCTAGCTAGATACATCCACAATATAATATATATTTTAGGGCCAACCCCACACATGTTGGTCTAATAACCCATCGGCAAGTACACACACTTGCGACACTTGTCAATACACATGATGACACTTCCTTATAGAGGAATAACACATCTCTTATAAGGGTACACTAAATATATATGAAATACATAGATGAAATACATTCCGAAGTTACATATACATCAACACTCCCGCTTAACTAGGAAGGTATTTCTCGACACAGATATGCTAGACAAGTCTTCTTCTCGGGATCATCGTCATCATCATCGTCACTGCTGCTGCTATCTCAACCAATCTCTGACTCTACTCATCATAGGAAGTTCTACAGAGCTAGTCCTTTTTCATACTGGATGTAGGCCCACCACCTGTAGGTCTTCTTCATCACTGGCCATACTGTGGAAATCTCAGGACTTATTACATGTGTCACAAAACCTTAAAAGAGTCTCTTGACTAGCAAGAACCCTAAAGAGCATCTGAGGCCTTTTTCATCCTATCCAGATCTCCAGGACTTATTACATGTGACCCCACTCACAAAACCTCGAAAGAGAATCCCAGGAATGATTACGAGCACAAGGCTCAACCTATCGGATCTCCCAGGGCACAAATTACATGTGGTCACCACAAAACCTCGAAAGAGCATCCCAGGACTGATTACGAGCACAAGGCTCAACCTATTGGATCTCCCAGGGCACAAATTACATGTGGTCATGGAAAAACCTCGAAAGAGCATCCCAGGACTGATTACGAGCACACGACTCAACCTATCGGATCTCCCAGGGCACAAATTACATGCCATAGGACAAAACCTCGAAAGAGCATCTGCCAGATATCCCAGGGCACAAATTACATGCCATAGGCAAAACCTCGAAAGACTATCTACAAATCTCCCAGGGCACAAATTATATGTCCTCCCAAGCAAAACCTTGAAAGAGCATTTGCCAAATATCCCAGGGTACAAATTACATGCCATAGGAAAAACCTCGAAAGACTATCTGCAAATTTCCAGGGCACAAATTACATGCTTATTTGCACAACTTGTTCCACGGCCACAGAGTATCAACCTGATACTCACCATACATCATCCTGATGTACACATGATCATCCTGATCATCATCACTGCAACATCCTGCTACATGTCATCTGGAGCAACATCCTGAAGCTCGTCATCCATGATCATCCTGATCATATAATGCATCTACCTGATGCATACCAAGTATCTACCTGATACATATCATCATACATGATCCACCTGATCATACAATGTATCCACCTGATACAAATACAAAAACATGATCCACCTGATCATACCTGATACATATCAACATACATGATCTACCTGATCATACACAGTATCCACCTGATACATATACAGATACATGGTCCAAGCATCCAACATGATGCATATACAAAACATATACACATGATCCTACTGATCATATCCAACATCAGACATGATGCGTACATACATATACATATAAATGATCCAACTGATCATATCCAGCATCAAACATGATGTGTACATACATATACATATAAATGATCCAATTGATCATATCCAGCATCCTCCTGATGCATATACAGAGTAGTAACTAGAGCATCGTCCTGATGCTCATCATCCAACGCTTACATCCACAGCCATGTGAAGGATCCTCCTTCCAACATGCTTGGAATGGCTTATGCAAATGTGTCCATCACTTCTTCCTCGAAGTGTCATCAATCTGAAGAACACCAAGCCTCTCCCTGAAGTACTCAAACTTCACCTTGGCTAGTGGCTTCATCAGCACATCTGCAATCTGCTCGTCCATCGCAATATACAGGAGCTTCACAGCTCCTCTCTGCACCATATCCATAATATAGTGATATTTGATCTCTATGTGTTTCGACCTGTCATGAAACACTGGGTTTTCGGACAGCTTCACACAACTCTGGTTATCACAAAAGATACCAGTAGCATCCAATGGGAGATCGAATAACTCAGACAGTAGCTTCCGTAGCCATACTGCCTCACAACTAGCTGAACAGGCTGCAACATACTCTGCCTCAGTTGTACTCAGTGTTACGCAGGACTGCTTCCTGCTAAACCAAGAGATCACACCTAATCCCATACTGAAGCAACACCCATATGTGCTCTTCCTATCTGCAGCATTGCCAACCCAATCTGAATCAACATAACCCTGCAGGTTAAACTTTTGATTCGCTTCATACTTGAGCCCATAATCAACTGTACCCCTTCGGGTACCTCAGAACATGCTTTACAACAATCAGATGAACACTCCTTGGATCTGTCAGGAACTAACTCAATGTGTTCACAGCAAAGAAAATATCTGGTCTCGTGTTCGTCAGGTACATCAAGGACCCAATCATCTGACGATACATAGAGACATCAACCAGCTCAGATGAAGCATCACAAAGAAGCTTCAGATCCGATGCCATAGGTGTGGCCATGGCCTTGCAATCAATCATCCCGAACCTCTTCAGGATATCTACAGTATACTTCCCTTATCCAAGGAATATCCCATCTGTACTCTGCCACACCTCCATACCTAGGAAATAGTGCATCATCCCCAGGTCCTTCATATCGAACTCAACAGCAAGCTTCCTCTTTGTATCTGCAATCAATCTGTCATCTCCTATAAATAAGTCATCCACATATAGGAGCAGAATCACAGGATTCCCTTCCTCAACCTTGTAGTAAAGGTTGGAATCCGCTTTACTCTTGGTAAAGCCCAAACTAGATAGGAAACTGTCCATCCTACCATACCAAGTTCTGCACATATATGATTTCCTGTCATGTGTCTCAGAACCAAGTGGCTACTCCACATACACTTCTTCTTCAACTACACCATTCAAGAAAGCTGTCTTGAAATCCATCTGGTGTATCTTCTATTTCATCACTTTTATATTTCTTTATGCTGCCATCTGCAACATGCTTGATCTGATAGATCCATATGTAAGTCATAACAAACTTCCCTTCAGGTCTTGGAACTACATCCCAAACATCATTCTTCATGATCGACGAATCATGGCATTCTCCCCATATCCTGGGAACTTCAATATCTTCAATAGATAATTTTGTTGCTGAACAAATGTTGTAGTCCTTCTTTTGTAGGTGAAGGTACACAATCTTTCCTACAAAACAAGTTAAATTGCATGATTAGAAACATCTCATAATTTTCAGAACAAGTTCTTTCACATAAAGGAATATGTCATACAGTCATGCAATTATTTAATCCAATGCTTCAATACAACATTTATCCATATCCCGTAACTTTCTAGATGCCTTCCAATCTCTACCAGAACATTGTTAAGAGTGTGCACAACTCCCAACATGTCAGTAAAGAGGTTTCATTCTAGATAAGTAGCAATGGAATGTTGTACAGTGCCATAGGCCACTTACCCATTATATGCATATTAGTAGTATCCTGTTCATTAATGCAAATATGAAAAATACACAACCTAAGTCAAGGAATATATTATTAAACAATCAAATATATAAGAAATGACAATTCAAATACTTATCTTTATTTGTTTGTTGGGTGGAATCCCTCTGAGTGTTTGCTTCCTTGCAGGAGCTGCTGGAGTCCTAATCTGAAGTAGCTTCTTCTTACACCTTTCTGTTGTGGAATGTAGAGAGATGGTCAACTCCCTCTGAATATCTGCATCCTTGCAGAAACCCTTGGAGTGTGCTCCCTCTTAATATTTGCTTCCTGGATTACCTGTTCTTGAACTTATATTCATTCTCGATCCCTATGCATTCTTATTAGTATCATCATTGTGTTATCCTCGAGGTCTCATACATAATCAAACATTCATTAGTATAATCTTAATATTATCAAAACACAATAATCTCAAGCATGTATAGTCAGGATCATTTCGAACAGAAATAATAAGCACTCTTATGGTTAGTCATAAACCTAATATACCTAAACCCGTGATTACTTAAACCTATGACTCTTCTGGTTAGTCATATCATCAATTAAGGTAAGAAACATAATATGCATAATCCCTAGATTACTCAAACTTGTAACTTCAAGAGTAATCATTATCAATCATACAAAAGTATATGATATATATAACAAAACATACCTTGTCATCGTATTTGCTAGTTATGTCTAGCAATGTGTTCTTGTTCTCTTCATGACCTGCATAACTCATTAGTTAACTTTTGCAAAAACAAATTATACATACCTCTATGTGATCCATGACTATGGATGAATCTTTGTCTTCATGTCACCATAGCAAGTTCAGGTTGTCCCTTCAATTTATACAAACCTCCCTCTTGCTCTCCAATTACTACTACATCATTTATGGTCTTACCCTTTGGCCACATTAGGACTTGGCCATCCACAAATGCAACCCTCATACCTTTTGCATCTAATGCAGAGATGGAGAGTAGGTTCTTCTTGAGCCCATGTACATAAAGGACTTCTTTCATCTTCAAATATTTTCCAGAATCTAGGCTGTAGGAGGCTTCACCACTTCCTTTGATGGGATATTGATAATCATCCCCAAGTTTCACTTTATGGGATGATTCATGTTCAGACAAATTTGCAAAATATTCTTTAAAACTAGTCATGTGTTTGGAAGCCCCACTGTCAATCAACCAATAATTACAACCATGGGAGATAGTACTTGTGAGAGCATAGATTAGAACATACTCTTCTTCACTTGATGAGTCATCATCACTATCATCACTTTCTTCCCTAGCCTTCTTCTTTGGGGGTTCATCATCCTCGGCAGCATGAGCATGATATCTTTCTTTGTTATTCTTCTTCTTGTTGTTGAAGTTGTTGTTGTTGTCTTTCTTCTTCTTAGGACAATCTGAAGCAAAGTGTTCCTTTTCATTGCAATTGAAGCATGTGAGATCTTTCTTATCTTTATGATAATGGTGGTGTGAGAATTTCCTGTTATGAGATGATTCCTTCTTGGACTTGCCTTTCCTGGCATGTGCTGTGAGAGCTTGATCTTCATTTCCCATCTTTTCTTCTCGGGCCACAAGCCTAGCTTCTTCTTGAGAGCATTCCTCCCACAGTCTACTGAAAGAGATCAATTTATTTCTTGCACAGATTCCTTGAATAAAGGAGTCCCATGACCTAGGTAGGCCATTTAGAGTGGTCATAACAATTTCACCATTGTCCACTACTTCATCCACAGCTTCAAGTTGTTCCTTGATCTGAGATACCTTGGAGAAGTAAGATTGAATGGTTTCTCCATTCAACATCTTGACCCCTTTCAATTGATTCCGCATAGTCATCTTCCGATTTATGTTCTTCCCTTCAAATAACTTGGTCAAAGAGTCAAACATCTCTTTGGGTGTCTTTAGAGAAGACACATGGGGTATGAGATGGTATTTGATAGAATCAACAATGATTCTCTTTGCCTTGAACAAGTTCTTCTTATGCAATACCTTAGCCTCTTCATCTTCTGGGATAGGGATGTCTTCTTTTATATATGAGTCCAACTCATTCTCTTCCATGATTAACCCAATCCTATACTTCCAAGCTCGGAAGTTATCAGCCCTTTCAAGCTTATCCTCAAGCCTGGTGTGGTGAGACATCTTAAAGAGTACTTCAAATGGAAATAGAAAAGATTTAGGTCTTACCACTTGAATTGCTGAAAACTGGATATGGTCCCGGATTAGGGTTTGTCAAAAAAACCCTAAAAATTCAAAATGTGAATTTCAACTTTCTGAAAGGATAGAAAGATGCGCCTTGATGAGATGATTAGCTTGGTGTATTCAAAATTTGAGATCAGCAAATCTTTACCCTTTAGATTTGCCTTTTTGTCCTCCCGGGTTCACTAGGGAGAGCCCTGAATTAGGGTTTGAGTTTCCCGCAGATCTACCTAGCCAAAAATCTTGATCCAAAGCTCTAAACTTCTATTTTTGCAAGGAGCTTCCAGCTATGTCTTCAGATTTAAGAAATTCCTATTTTTGTGGAAACCCTATTTTTTAGGGCCAAATCTGAAAATGCTCATAATTGAATTCTGATTGGACAAATAGATTCTCCTTGATGAGTAGAGTCAATCTACTATACTGCATTTCCAAAATCTGTGGAGAGACCCAATAAACAAGAAACTCAAGTTTTCGTCACTGCAAAAGGTCTTCTTCTCAGGTTAGCTCTGATACCATGTTAAATTTTGAGCATTAATTCACAATACTCTAGGATCTTCATTGAGAGAATAACATATACAGTATATCAATGCATAACAATCACAATAAGCATGACAAGCATCACAAGAATCAAAAGCATGAGAGACAAGAGACATAGAGTTTCCGTGGGGAAAAACCTAAGGTGAAAAACCCCACAACTTCCTCAGAGATAGAGAGAGTAATGGCTCAACCAAAGTACAACCAAAATACACTGAGATAGTCTCCTAGTAGCATATGATCCTCCTCCTCACTAGTGCGCCACTTTCTGAGTGAGAGAAGTGTGAGTTTCCGAATGATCAAAATAGAGATTTCCCGATCTCTATTTATACTAACCTGTTTTCCCAGTTACACTATGGGGCCGACTTGTCTAGCTAGGTACATCCACAATATAATATATATTTTAGGGCCGACCCCACACATGGTGGTCTAATAACCCATCAGCAAGTACACAGACTTGCGACACTTGTTAATACACATGACGACACTTCCTTACAGAGGAATAACACATCTATTATAAGGGTACAATAAATATATATGAAATATATAGATGAAATACATTCTGAAGTTACATATACATCAACAGATACAGTGCTGGAAAATAACGATAGTTGCCACGCTTAACGACACCGGAACATGTCTCTAACTTACACACAAGTTTCTAAAATTTTTACCTAGTTCTACCGTTAATTTTATCTTGGATGGTTAGGTGAATGCATGAGGTGAGTACATAATCGGAAGCATAATGCAAGCCCTAGATACATGCACGAAATATTCTTTTCTTTCAATGAATTCTAGCTAGGGGAAGGAGAAAGCTTTTTCCAATGGTATTGCCAAAACAAACTCAATGCAACACACTTCCCGATTCAAACAAATTTGATAATGAAAGTACTCTTTTCCTTTTCGACGAAACACAAAAGTACACAACACTACTATCCAAATCAAAGCATTTTTTCTTTTCTTCTTTTCTTTTGATTTTCAATTCAAAACGACACTAAATGATGAAAAGAGAGGATTCTGAAACGAAATATGCAAGTTTTTCACTTTCTCTTTCAATGATCTAAAGGCAACAAAAATTAAAAAATGCAACTATCTTTCCTTAGCATGGGATTAGTTTTGCAAAAATTGAAGCGTTCTTTGAGTCTTTCAAGAAAATGAGCGATTCATAATTCGAGAAAAACACAATAGATCATACATTCATTCAACTTTTCCAAAATATAAACAAGAATTTTCCAATGCACAACAATCTTTCTTCAATAATTTTTTGAGAAACAATGGGAAAAAAACACTTTTTAATTTTTTCAATGGATGCATCAAAGAATAAACTTGACAACAAATTTGCTTTCAGATCTAAATGACTGAAAGGAAAACGCTACTTGCAGCATTCATACAATCAGAAAACTCAAGAAAAGACAAGCACTCAACCAAGCTAAAAGACACACTAAACTCAAAATCAAGCAGCAACAAGCAACCTAAGCAATCAAAGCTCAAAAAAAAAGTAGATGAGGTCTGGGAGCTGATCCAATGTGATGATCAGATCAGGGATGGAAGGAAGGGTTTGCAAGAGTGAATGGATGAAGGTGGAGGAGACAAGAGTATCCACCACTACCGATTTCAAGCTTGCCCAAAACGGAACCCAAAGTCAATCCAAATGAAACCAAACTCTCAACACACAAATCATAAATGGGGTCTCTGGCTGGATATTGCAGCATAGAGGGAGTTCATACATCAGACCAAGACTCAGACTGTCAAATGAGAGGATGGATTCCTGTATGCAAAAAGTTTGACCGATCGGTGCACTCTGTGTTTGTACACAGTGCGACGTCGCAGGTTTCCTACACGAGATGTGCGATGATGTCGCAGTTCACTAATCCACAAGCCGCGACGAGTAAGCAACAGACAAAGGATGAAGACTCAGAAAAACACAATGTCGCTCTGTTCTCACTGCCCAGGTGCGACAGGTGAGTTCTAGATTAAAAAATGAATCAGATCTCTCAATAATGAACCATAGACAAGCTTGAAACTGAGTTGTATGGACTCAGAGGAAGAATATTAGAATATTCAATGTGAAGATCTGACAGTGAATGGAAAAAAATGATAAACAGGCTTGTGTCAAGTAATCTACTGAAAATGACTTCCATATTTAATGACTACTAAACAAAACAAACACTACTCCCCAGTATATTCGCCAGATTTGTTATCGAACAATCCACTTGAGCAGACGCGAGCCAGATCTCCCTAGCTCAATGCGAGTCTAGAATAAATAGAACAGAGTACAAACACGTTTCCTAGATCTACTTAAGGATCAAGTGCTAGATGTCTTACCTCTTTGATTCGCTATCCTTTATCCTAAGTGCTGCTCCACGTCCCACGGTCGTCAGATTCAAGCTGCAAGACCTGTCAAGACACAAAAGCAAGAGAAACGAGTAAAAAGCATCTATACAATAAGCGATCTATGTAAACAGTTAAGCAGGTAAACTACACAACATCATTACACATAAGAACGATATTGGTGGAAAGCATTTGTATTACTGCAAATAGAGGAGTACATGATAGAGATATAGGACTACAACTAGAGACTTAATGTAGCAGCGCTTCTCCGACCAAGCCAATTTCCATGTTCTTCCAAAGAAGTATGAGTTCTCCAAGAGGTGAATGAAGGTGTTTTAAGAGAGATTTCCCCAGTATGTAAGTACTATAGGTTTTCCTCCTAAGATAGATTTCACCAGTATGTAGATACCATAGTCTTCCTCCCTTTGGCATGGGAGTGAGCTTCACTTATATAGGACTAAATGGATAGGGTATGGATAGGGTAGGTTGAGGAAGGGTAGGAGAGAGATAGGGGATCTTCCCAAAGAGTTAGGGGTCGAGTACCAGCTCTCCTAGAGGTCAGGGATAAGCCCCCAAATGAGAAAGTTTCGAGAAGGATCTCGAATAAGCTATTTTTTCCCATTAACATACCTCGTCGCACCCTGCAGTGGAGCAAGCTGCGACGTCGTATGTTGCTAGTGTGCAACATGCGACGACCCTTCAGAACCTAGCACAAATGAGTACAAATCCTCCCAGGATCTTTATTAGTCCAAGTAACTTCAGGGGTGTATACACTGAATCTAATGATGAGTAGATTTTGGGTGTAACAATGGTTACCTCAAAAGGTGAGTAGATGGGGCCCTGGAAACCGTACAAAGAGTGGTGCTCCGGGTCTTCATGGTTCCTTGCTCTTCTCCAAATGCTTTGATGGTGGCTGAAACTCAACCAGGAAGGGGATCCACAAGCTTGGAGGGAAGATGGGGCTTCAATGGGATTTTCAACAGCATAAGGTTAGAGAAGAGTGAATGTTTTTTGTTAAATGGGGGGCCTTTACCACCTTTTTATAGTAATTTTGAATGGTGGTGTATTGTCCTGTGGTATTGGGAAGCCACTAGTATTGGCTAGTGGTATTTGATGGTTTCCCTCCTTTTTCTTTTATTTTTACTATTTCCCCTTTTACTTTTTCTTTCATTTTTATTTTTTGAGAGTTTGACCATTTTTGGGGGATTTTGGACTTTTTTTGGAGGATTTTCATTAATTGATGAGGGAAATAATGATTTTTTTCCCATTTTTTTACCAAATTAGGGACTTTTGGGTTTTTGGAGGCCAAATATGAAGGAAAAAGGGGATAAATGGGTTATGTGACTAAGGGAATGAGCTATGGTAATAATTTTTGGGTGTTAATGGATTGCCCCCTGATGTGTGAGGACAGGAGCTCATCGTATGGCCGATAGAAAATCATATGTTCTGAATTTTTCCAAGGGTGTGAGCATGGTGGTGGCGAAGAGAAAAAACTAGTTGGAGATCAGAACAAGCGCTTCATACAAACTGCAAGGGCTATAACTGGAAATACAACACCTCAATAATGGATGAGGAACATATAATATCAAATATATGGACGACATGGGCATACCCATGCTCGTATCAAAATATACAAATAATGGTGAGGCCCAAAGGGGACCTAGACAATACATAGAGATCTACTGTGTACATCATAACGATCCAGAGAGGACACACGTTTGGGACATACTCATGGTCCAACCATGACTGATATGAAGAGATGGAACTGGGAACAATGGCATGCATCCCGAATGCGGTACCATAACAAATGATGCATTGCTGGATCTGAAGGGGTCCAAAAGCTATATGGACTCAACAACTGAGAGTTGGATTCTCAAAGGTACACTAAACTGCATCTGATCTGGATACTCTATGAAGCAGACAACTATAGGGCTTCCGAACACTGTCGTCAATGTAGCCCGGATATCCACAGGAACATATAACTGGGGGGCTCCAAATAGACTCACCGATGTGCTAGAGTTAGAGGGACATCCAAGGTCTTCGACCAATAACTAAAGGGACCAATACCCTGTACGAATCTCAACGGTGTGATAATGGAGTTGAAGTCAAGCACGTGAGAAACAACCATTCTAAGAGGCACTAAGGACTCCGCTTAGATGGTCCGTAGGAACTCACCACCGATGGAGATTAGTCCAAGTTACAGGGACCTTTGGGTCTATCCTATGGAATAGATGTGTTGGCATCGATAGAGGGAGACCTGCAACTACCAAGGCAATGATGTTTCCTTGATAGGAGCGTGAGGTGTACAACCAAGATGTGATAGTACTGGAAAGGAGACTACGACAACATGGGGGGAGGACGAGGGCCACAGAGAGATGGGACTCAAACTTCCTCTGTTCAAAGTATGACGACAGGGATGACCTATCAGCATATGACACTAACTTAGAGGGAAGCGGATCATAGATTAAGGGGTCAAGGACTGTGATTGCAATGAGGGTGGCTCAGGGGGAAAACTGATGAGTGATATCAGGAGATCCGAAGGGGACATATCGCAGAGTACTCTGAACAAAGGAGACCATACTGGGGGTGTTTTCATAATGGGGGGAACATAGGTGATTTGTTGGGGCATCGAGTGGCACCGTTTGGGCCTTATTCATGGTTTAAGGAGCTCGAAGAAGGGATATAAGTGTGCTCGAGATGATACCGTTGTGTGGATTTTTACGAGCCCAAGACAATGAATGCTCGTGGGTGCTTTCAATTTTAGAGAGTATGAAAGCAATAAGAAGACTCCCAGGGGGTTCTTTTTCGTGTGTTATTCCCCAAAGCCCCCCAAAAGCATAAAATTATGCAATGGAGAACTCTTCAAGCCGAAGTGACTAGAGTATTCCTTTTTCGTAATTAATCTACCAGGTCTGGAAAAGGGTTAAACTTATGCTAGATAGACACCCTTTTAGATACTTTAATGAGCATGAAAGGAAGCAATATTTCTTGGTGATCTTTTCATTCTTTAAGGAGTCAGAAAAGAGCTTAATAGAAACTACCTAAGTTCCTTTTTCGTAAAGGAGCTTCTCGGCTCGAAAAATGGATAAATGTATACCGAACATATATAAAAATCAGGCAAGGAGGAAGTGTTCAAAGCGGGGTAGAGGTATGAGTGGACCAACGAAAAAGGTGAGGGGGGAACATTGATGGGGCCTCCTTGCGGGTAGATGAATGGCGAAAAAATAATGCAATAGCTGTAGAATGGAGGGAGCCAAGAGCTCGTGAATAGGTCGTGATAGTTAAACGGTACAAATGTACCAAGAACCGTCGATGCACTTGATGGCATGCAAATCAAGGAAGAGGACCATGGCAGAAATGCTAAAAAAATGGGAAGTGAGAACAAGAAATGATCTCAAGCATCATCACAGACATATAATTCTAAATCCGTCGGTGCGAATGGTGAGAAAAATGGAGGGCGAAGGACTCCAGAATGGTCAAAGGTAGAAAAACAGGCCATAAAGGGGCCATAGATGAGGGGGATCCCACTGAGATGAGGATATGACAGTGAGGAGATATGATGACCTATAGGGGCAGGGGACTAGGTGTATGGAAATAAAATCAAATATACAAGTGATATGTGACCTCTAAAATGGTTAAGATCACGCATGTGCAAAAGTGAGTAGGGTTAATGACCTGCCCCCATGCTATGTGCATGGGATTTGTGATTGTGGATCACATATGTGTTGGGTTGAGTGATGGGATCACTGAAATACTGATATAGATGTGATGGGGAAGGGTTAAAGTGATTGAGCATGCCCCCTATCCTAGGGTCGAGGTAATCTATTATGCCCCCTAACCTAGAGGTTTCAATGTGGTGCGGATGCTCTCACAGAGAGGGATTAACAAGGCATCGACCAACTACTGGAAAGGGGGTGTACCGTGAGGCTATTGGCCATGGTGGCACACTAGAGTGATGATATGATGATGGGGGATTCCCCTTGTGGGGTGGATTCCCCTAGTATCGTCGATGAGAATGACAACGATGATGACTAGGCAATTTTTTGGGCTGCCCCAATGTCGTGGACATGTGACTTTCTTATCGATTCAAAAAGGTCGAACAGATAGGTCAGAGGGATCAGTTGAAGTTGATCACATGACTCTGGTGTCGAAGATTGAAATAACATAAATGGTGTTGACATTGGTCAATGAGGATTATGGGGGGTGGATCTCCTCAATTATAGTGATCGAGGACTCTAAAGATCGATGACGTAACTCATGGAGCACCAACCGATACTCTGGTAAGTAAGGACAATGGTGGGAGTAATGGCCGTAAACGCCGCAGATGGTGCAGGAGTGATTGGTGCGTAACGATTTGTTATGTGGTGGAGGAGTAGCTGGAATTCAACAACTGGGATATTAGGGTCATCCTCCAACGTCTTCATATGATTATGAAGGTAAGGCAAGTGCAGATAAGTGTGGGTAGTGTGGCCCAAAACATCGCACAAAGCACATTTAGGGGGTTCTTGTGTTGGAGGTGGGGGTTCACGAATTTAGTCGCCATTTTTGCGGTGTTGGTTTGGGTGGTTTTTCCCCCAATATTTTTGGAATACCGAGGAGCGACGTTGGAGGAAGTAGTTGCTGACACACTAGGAGGTGGACGATTGCTGGTGTTGATCGGTTGAACCGGTTGAAGAATGACTTGTGGGGTCAGAGTGGGATTGGGGGAAGGTAAGTACTAGACGTGGATCCCTAATTTTAGCCCTGGGAGGTTTAGCATAGCCATGGCAAGCATACTCAAGACTCCTGATGGGGGAAATAAAAAAGGGATTGTATGGATTGGTGTGGCTCCCACGTGACTAGGTACCGATGGCAGTTGAAATTGAGGTGGCGATTGGGGCACTGATGGATTAGTGTGTTGTGAGTCAAGGAATGATCTACTTGATTAAATGGTGCACAATTTTGAGATCTCAAGAGCTGGAAGGGGACGGGGAATGGTGTGAAACATGGAGACCATTGGAGCCTCTGAATAAAGTCCAGGCCCCATGGGGGAAATCAAAGGTGAAGATGCACTAAATACAGGTTTGTCGACCATAGGGAGGACATTCTCTGGCGTAGCGGGCACGTTGGGGTCATAATAAGTAAGTTGGTTGATTTTGACAATGGGGGAACATCATAAGCTAGAACATAGACAAGGCATCGACCTTCATTGTGTACATGTAGCTTCGTCCAAGGAGTAGGTTGTAGTCGAGTTGTGCATTGATGAATACGATGTCAATTAGGACATTTTTTCTAGCTAATTGGACTGGAACATTGGCAAGAATGCCTTGCGGCTGAGCTGCACGACCATCATAAGCTCTGAGGGCGATTGTGGATGGCTGTAGAGGAGGGGATATGAGCTTCTGCCACATGAATGTGTACATGACACATGTAGAGGATCCCTCATCGATGATGCAACGATGGATGACAAGGTTCCTAATCGAAAACTGATATCCAAAATGCGAGGGTTGAAGGCATGCGGGGTTCAGATTGGTTTAAATTGAATGCCATCGATCATGAGTCAGAAGGGTCGATCACACCTATGGAAGACAAAAGTGCTTTGCATTGTGCTGGACAGTTCTTTAAAAATTCGAAGGCTAACATAGTAGCGAGTGACTAGGCTAAGTCCTCTACGATATTATAATTGGGGGCAGCACGAGCATTGGGGTTGTTAGTGATGCATCGAAGAGGGAATCTGGGATCTTTGGTGGCCCCGTCTAGTGATGGTGGGGGTATTTGTAAAGACGGATCCACAGGGTTAGATGTGGCAGCCTGGTCCGTAGTGATGGTATCAGTAGTAGAACCATACTGGTTACGGCGTTCCTGAAGGTTGACCTCACATGAGCACATCATTAAAATATGGTGAGTGCTTGAGTGTATGGGTTGATTAATAGGAGTAGTATAAGTAACTGGCTGTTGTGGTGTAGCAACCCCTTCAGGGGGTTCCAAAGGTTGGGCGGAAACAACCCCTTGCTTGGGTAAGGGGTTTTGCAACACCATAGTTTGTGTGGTGGGTAGCAATGGGTTGGGGGGTGCCGGAGGGGTGGAATGCCCTTGGTGTTGGGAGTCCTTGGTCCAAAGTTGTCAGGATTTAGCCAAATGGGGACAATTGTGCATGTAATGGTCGTAGACCCCGCAAATAGAACATGGGTGGTTCGTATGTAAGTTGGGATTCTTACCTTTCCGGGGTGGTCGGTCTGGATTTTGGTTAGCTTGCGCGACACCATTATTATCGGGGGGATTCGGTGGTTGGCCATCTCCGGCCGAGTTGTTGGTTATATACCTAGTTGTGACCTCATCTCCATGATTCTGTTGGCCTTGTTGGTTCCATTGGGAATGTTGGTTTTGCAGCTGGTTCTACTGGGCATAAACTTGACCTTGTGGAAGGGGAATATTTTGATGTTGGGGCGGGTGTCGGGGCTACTGGTGATGGATAATAAGCAGGAGGAGCTTGAGGTTGTGCATGCGCGGGTGTAGACGGTGGAGGGTAGTAAGTGGGTGGTGCGACAGGGGGGGCGTATGCTGGCGAGGTATGACTGTAGCATTGTGCTAGACAGGAAGGAAGGTCCATGTATATGAGGAGATTGGGCCTATGGAACATATGAAGGTGTTCCTCTAGAGTGAGCAGTGGCATGTGAAATATTGGGGCCACCACTCATGGAGGGTGGCGTAGAAATAGGTGTCGGGTTATAAACATGGGCTGGGTCTGGAGGCATATGGATATATGACTAACTGGTAGATGCAATGTGTCCAATGATGCCATAGACAATGTGAGATTCCCCTGTCACGTCCTTTTGAGAGGAATCATCGAAAGGAACATTACATAAAATGGTGTAAAGGTAGCCTGACTGTGCATAGATAAGGTCAAATTGTTGGGATTTAAGTATGGATTATTCTTCAATTTGGGGTCGTTTGAATACCACATCCTTGGCGATGGCTGGTATGAGAGACTTCAAGAACCAATCTAAAAATATACATTCATCTAATTTGATCTTGCACAAACTACGGTGACGCCACCACTCATGGATATGGTCAGTGATGTGGGTGGCCGTACTCTGTCTGCAAGATAGGAGAATATCAACACTAGCGTCGTAACAGACGAGTAGTTGGAAGAATTGCAGGAAAGTCAAAGCGAGGGAAGCAAAAGTGGAATGCGTCCCATGGGGCTGGTTAATTTACCACTTGGCTGCAACGCCGATGAGTGTCCATTGTAAAAGGCATAGGCGGATCGAGTCATCCACTATGGAGTTGGAGGAACACTATAAGTGGAAGGACATGATATGGTTCTGGGGGTCCTCACCACCCTTCCCCTCGAACTTGGGTATGTCCGAAGGGAGTTTGGTAGGCATCGGAGGTCACGTGGGGTCATGCCAGATCAGATTGTTAGTCAACCGGGCCAGATCAAGAAGGTTGAGACTGGCCATGAAGGGAAAACTAGAAGAAGGATGCGACATGGTCGAGGCAGCCTGTGTGTTATCCATGGCGGTGATCGTGGGGCCACCTCTTCCAAGCGGTGGTGCAGTGGTGTGAGTCATGATGGCCATCGATGAACCACCCGTCAGGGGGGGAGGGGTATGAAAGGAAGGGATGCGGGAACCACTAGTAACCAAAGGGACGGTGGTCAAAATAGATCCACTACTGATGGGTATGGAGGTAGTAACTAGGTGCATTGTAGTATCGGGGGTAGGTCCTGTAGATGACATAGCGGGGATAGATGCTAAAGTGGTAGAGGGGCCAGTGGTGGATCCACCACCGACAATCCTGCAGTAAAACCGATTGGGATTCATGTCGGCCATGGGACTAGACGTAGCTGTGTGTATCAATGAATCTGATTTAGAATTAGATGTGAAACAAGGGGCGTCATGATGAAGATCTGGGGACGACGATGTGCGTCTAAAAGGAGTGTGATGAGTGGGGTCTAATGGACCTTACTGCGGGGATTTCCCCCATAGGAAACGAGAGTGTCTCGGTGAAGCAATGGTGACAAGTGTGTAAGTGCTAAAGGCATGTGGTCAAAACATGCTCAAAAATCCTAGTGCAACCATGCGTGCAAAAGGAGAGTTCTAAAAAAATGGTACTCAGGCCAACAAAAAGCTAAAAAACACCTACTACAACAACATGCTACAATAGGTGGAGCAGAAACAAAATGGTCAGAATACCAACAAGCAACAATCCTAGAAATAAAAAGACTCACTAACCTATGGGGTATAGGAGAATGCAAACACCTATCTAAAATATATGGAAGCTCACTAAAATCGTATTCCCTGCATGGTGATGTTAAATCTACAGTCAGGAAATATGAAATGGAGAATCAAATGGCTAAGGGATATCCCTCTACTGAGAGGGATCCTGGGTAAAACAGTCCTGGAATAATGGAAGCTCAGCTACCTCAGTCAAAGCAAGTCCGAAAAGGTGTATCGTAGCTTCAATTCTTTGGTTTTCTCCCACCCGGTATGGTGGCCAGCATGTGTGACGAGAACAACGAGTTGGTGTCCTTCAGTACAAAGTGGAGAGCAGCATTCCACCCAGACTTCTGGAACCAATCTTGCTACTTTCCCTCCTAAGGGATAGGTCCCCTAGTAAATCGGTTTGAACTGCGCTAATCAAAGAGGGTTTTTCCTCCCTAAAAGACAACAACTATGTCTCAAATGTGTATGACAATGGGGGTGTTGTTTGGATGCCTAACCTCAATGTCCTACCTATCTACAAAGTTGCTTTTGGGTCCCCAATTGGGGTTAATGTGTGTTTAATTAAACCAATTTTAGTCTCACTTAGAACTTAGGGAGTGAGTGGGTGCACAAGTGGTGTAAATAACCCAAGATACGCCGAGAGTAAATGCTGAAATAATAAATAACTGAAACTAAAATAAACTTTTCTTTTGCTTTTCAAATAAAAGTACTAAATGCTATGACATGTATGCAAATGATGTAGTAAATCAACTCGTTGAAATGTGATGCAAGAGATAGCAATGCCCGCAGACAGGGGTCTATCGAGTGCTACAAAAAACCAAAATCAAACAAAATTTCTATGAGAAGAAAACATAGTAATAGAGGGCCGACTACAATGGGTAGAGGCTGAACTGAAATGATAAATGATGTTAAATAAAAAATTGGAGAAACTTCTATGAAAAATTTCTGAAATCTAATTGCATATTTGGATTCCTTGTTTGAAAACACCCCCCCAAAAAAATCATCCCAAACGGAGTTCGAGAGAGGGAGATATGGGCGTTCGAAAGTTGAGCACACCTATCGGGAAACTGGAGCGTGCTTTTGGGAAAGGTAAGTGCACTTCAATGCGTTTCTGGGATGAATAAGTGCACTTTGGAGTAGGCTTCTGGGCAGGATAAGCACGCTGGAGTGCACTTTTGGGCCAAATAAGCATGCTTCTGGGGAGGAAAATCACGTTGGAGTGCACTTCTGAGACTGAAAGTTGCGCTCGAGTTGTAGATTGCAAAGCGCAATTCGCGAAGGAAAACCCGCATTACAGAGCGTGGAAACGGAGCGAGAAGTCACGGCCCGGGCCGTAAAAATGGAAAATAAAAATGTACTGCGATGGAAAAGGCGAATCCTACAAGTATGTGGTGCAAGGCTATACCAGAACTACCCAAAGGGGGCTAACAACTATAAAAACTAAAGAAAATTGCAATACAAATAAAAATAACAAATGCAAAAATAGCTACTGCGCTTACTAAACCATAGATTGGTGGGAATCGACCCGGTCGCCAAAACTGTAGCTAATGTTTTCACACAAGCTAGTGAAAAGGGAAACCTACTAAGAGTTGCAGAACTCTTAGTAGCAGTTCATGAATGGGTAGTGTGTGAGTGCAAATAAAAGTAAAAAAAAATAACTATACTAACGGATTACTGCAGTAAAACAAGAAATAAACTAAAACCCATTAATCAAATGATGATTTTATATTATGCTATAAAAATGGATTTACAATAGATGGTTACCTCTAAAGGTGAGTATATGGGGCCCTCACATTCGTACGAAGAGTGGTGCTCTGGGTCTCCAAGGTACCTTGCTCTTCTTCAAATGCTCTAATGGTGGTTGAAACTCAACCAGGAAGGGGAAACACAAGCTCAAAAGGAAGCTGGGGTTTCAATGGGAATTTCAACAGCATAAGGGTAGGGAAGAGTGAATGTTTTTGTGAAATGGGGGGCCTTCGCCATCTTTTTATAGTAATTTTGAATGGTGGTGTATTGTCCCATGGTATTGGGAAACCACTAGTATTGGATAGTGGTATTTGTTGGTTTCCCTCATTTTTATTTTATTTTGACTATTTCCCCTTTTACTTTTTCTTTTATTTTTATTTTTTGGGTATTTTGACCCTTTTTGGGGGATTTTTTGGAGGATTTCCATTAATTGATTAGGGAAATAATGATTTTTTTCCCATTTTGTTACCAAATTAGGGACTTTTGGGTTTTTGGAGGCAAAATATGAAGGAAAAAGGGGATAAATGGGTTATGTGACTAAGGGAATGAGCTAGGTGAACAATTTTTGGGTGTTAACACTGACAACCCTCCTAAGCCGCAGGTAAAGAAAGGTAATGAGAATTCGAATAAGGAAAATAGAAAGTGGTGTGAGTTCCAAAAAATCCCCTCGCACAACATTTATGAATGTCGCTTAAAAAAACATTGTTGGCTGAGACGGAGTCCCCATAACCGGACTCTTGCTTAGAATTCGATTCAGAGCAAGAAAGGGGAAAGATGATCATTGATGCGGAACATAGTGCCACCATCACAACCAAAAAGATCCAACCAAAAGATTCAGAAGATCCAAAGGAAGGGGATCGTCTCTTCCATTCACAACTGTGGGTGAAGGGGAATCCACTACATTTCATTTTTTACTGTGGTATCCAAAAGAACCTCATCTCGGTTGAGGTCATCAAAAGATTGAAGCTGCCGATGATTCCACGCCCCAAGCCATACACCATTTCTTGGTTGAGCCAGGGATGAGACATTCACGTAAGTCAACAGTGGTTCATATCCTACGTCATCAAGCCCTTCAAAGATGAGGTAATTTGTAATGTTGCCCCACTTGAATTTTGTGATGTTCTTTTAGAACAACCATAAATATGGAAACGTCATGTTGTGTATGAGTCTAGACCTTGTAGTGTCACTATTACTTTGGGAAAGAAACTCTACAAGATATTAAAGACAATTCACACTATTGTAGTGTCCCTCATCACAGTTAAGCAGTGTAGGAAGGTGTTCCAGATAGGAAAATTTTCCCTCTTCATGATTCGTTCTGAAGGTGAATGAAATATCACAACAAAATCCACCACCTCCACACAGAGTCCCTATACATAGAAGAAGGAGGTGGACAATATTGTGGAAGAATACAAAGACATCTTCACAACACCTACCGGGGTGCCAGTACATTGAAAGGTCAAGCATTCCATTGATTTGGTACCCACAACACCTCTACCTAATAGACCAATATACATGCATTCCCTCATGAAAAATGAAGAAATCAAATGTCAGATTCAAGAATTAATCCAGAAAGGGCATATTTGACCCAACTCCTTTCCTTGTGGGAATCCAATTGTGTTGGTGTAGAAGAAAGATGGTACATGGAAACTCTGCATTGATTACCGAGCTCTAAACAATATCACAGTCCAGAATGAGTATCCCATTCCCTGGATCAATGACCTTCTGGACCAACTTAAGGGTTCCAAATATTTTAGTAAGATTGATATGAAGTCTAGTAGTCATCAAGTCTCAATTGAGCATACCGATGTCTTAAAGGCTGCCTTCAAATATCATTAAATCCTTTTTGAGGGGTTTGTCATGCTTTTCGGCTTGACTAATTCTCTAAAAACCTTCATGAGGATTATGGATGATATTCTCTAGCCATTCACCAATTCTTTTCTAGTCATATATCTAGATGATATCCCCATCTATAGCAGAACATGGGCAGAACATTTGCAACACATCTAATGAGTCCTCAACACCCGACGACAACACAAGTTATACGCCAATATCGAGAAGTGCTCATTTGGCATGGAGAGGGTTCAGTATCTAGGATACACATGGATTAACATGGAGTGTATGTGGATTTGGGAAATATCCAATCCATTCGTGATTGGACAACCCCGACAAATCTTAGGGATATTTGCAGCTTCCTAGACCTTACCAACTTCTATCGTAGATTTGTGTTGGGTTTCTCTAACATTACTTGGTCCCTTAGATAGGTGACCAAAGGGGGATCTAAGGCCAAGTTTGTTTGGTCCAATCCACAACAACAAGAATTTGAGGAGAAGTAGTGCTTATGTTCATCACTCGTGCTCACCTTACCGGATCTACAACATCCATTTGGGGTTGAGACATATGCTTCAGACTATGTTGTTGGTGCATTCCTCACTCAACATGGCCATTCATTGTCCTATCATATTGATATGCTTTCAGATGCAGACCATAAGTACCCCACCTATGACAGGGAAATGTATTCCATTGTCCAAGTCTATTGCCAATTTAAAATTACATCCTAGGAAAAGAGACAATCATACACATTGATCACAAGCCCCTGCAGTTCATGCAAACCCAAGGAAAGTTACAAAATGAACACCACCAAAAGTGGTCCACCTACTTGCAGCAATTCCACTTGAACATTAAATATAAGAAGGGAAGCACCAATCGAGTCATCGATGATCTTAGTCGACCTCCAGTAGTAGCACTCACCATGGTGATCAACTCTTGTGGACACGAGAGCTTTGAGTGGCCTCAACTATATGATAGTGATCCCGAATTCAGTTCCATCTATCAAGAACTATGTGCAGGAACACTAGTGGTAGAATTTCATCTCCAGAAAGGATTACTATGCCACCTAGGCCAGCTATGTGTTCCTTCAAGAGAGCGTACACAAATGATTTGGGAAACACATTACAATCGGGTAGCAGGCCACTTTGGCATCAAAAAGATAGTGGTGGTATTGATGAAGTATTCTTATTGGCCCAATCTCCAACAAGATGTTAGCGGATATATCATATCCTGCACTACCTGCTTCATCGCGAAACACGCCATCGAGAAGTAAGGGTTGTACACTCCTTTTCCTACTCCCAATGGGACATGGGAACCCATATCCATGGATTACATGTCATTACTACCTTCAACCAAGCATGGTAATTACTATGTGTTTGTGGTCATGGATCGATTCTCTAAGATGGTCATTTTGATAGCTTGCAAGAAGAGATTCTCCATCGAATCCACTGCTAAGCTCTTCTTCAAGCGCATTTGAGTTCACTTCGGGATACCACTGACTATCATTTCATATCAAGACAACATGTTCCTAAGCACCTTCTGGTCCATCTTATGGTCATTGATGGATACCAATCTCACCAAATTGGCTCCCTTCCACCCCCATATCAATGGATTAACATAAATAGTCAACCCAATGATTAGCATCCCCACACATGGGATGAGGTCCTTCCATATGTTCAACATAGTTATAACATAGCCCCTCATAGCTACACAGGACATAACCCTTTTTAGGTGTGGTTGGGGTTCCAACCATTGGCCCCATTTGATGTATATCTTCCCATTGTATCCATACGGGTGGAATCTGTCCATGCTCAAAATAAGGATGAAGAGGACACTGGATTTGTTGAACAAATCCAACACATTCGGTAATAGGTCCATGACATTTTGGAAAAATGCAATACCAAGTATAAGCAACAACATGACCAACATCGGGTTCCACATAAGTTCTAGGTGGGTGATAAGGTTTGGTTGCATTTGTAGAAAGAGAGGCTCACAGGACGCCATTGCAAGCTTCGTCCAATTCGATATGGTACGTACACCATCACTAAGGAAGTTGGTGAGAATGCCTTCAAATTGAGCATTCCTCCATTCCTTGGCCTACACCCAGTGTTTAATGTGGAGCTCCTTTGCCCATATTTTCCAATGTTGTTGGACACATTAGAGGTGGTAGAGAAGTTGACACCTAAATACCTTAACCCTGAATACATGGAATATGAAACCACCGATGGAATCATGGAAACATGGGTTAATGGCACCCTCTAGCAGAAGATCCAACTATATCGGGTTGTCAAAGTAGGGCAACTACTCCACCAAGGCAAGTGTCTCACTAGGAGTCAAGTTCAACAAAAGTTTCCCTATTTTATGGGGGAAATCAACACAATGTATAACATTGCTTCCTAACGGGGGAGGACTAATATAGGTCCATATTAGTGGCCACCCACCTAATCCACGGGCTCAAATTTTTTTTCCATTTTGGTAAATTTCTAGTAATGTTTCTACAGTTTTTTGGGTCTTGAACTTCTGGAGCCATTTTGAGGCCCTAAATGATGTTTTTGGTGATTTGGGTGGCCCTTAGTTTCTAACATAATTTACAATCCCTATTTAGAAGTTTTAGAGTTCGAATAAACCTTTCTAATGGGATATTGAGTGCCCCAAACAAAGATCGTATGCAAATGTTATGACCTCGAGAAGTTGACTATTCAACTAACCACCTTGGGGCCGCAAACTTTATGACGGTTCATCTTATAGGGTTAGTTTTTTGAATGTTTAGGGTTCTTTCCATCATCCTTATGATAAATAGTCCCTTTCATCCTCTTTTTGTATTTGTCTTGTGACGAATGAGCATAGTTTCCACATCTCTTCTAAGATATATAACTACCACCATTTTAGCTACTTTTATTTTACACTCTATTATGTTTCATTCATTTTAATACAATCTGAGTTTACTGTATATATCTATGTTTCTTGAAATATAGTTGTTTATGTGAATATATTTATGTGCTTTCATTTCATTCTCACATAAATCTGGATCAGTGGTTTCAAAGCAATCTGCTCTTGTGGTTTCTCAGTGCATGTCCTTGACGAGATCTGAATATCAAGAGTTGGGTCTCGAACTAGTTGAGCTTGGGGAAAACCGATCTTGTCTGTCCAAGCAACATCACGTGGAAGGAGAAGAAAAGACAAATTATGCAGAAGGAAATCCTATTAAGGTATTTCTTTAGGAATCCCTTATGCGACAGAGGAATGAGATGATGGATAAATTTTCCTAGATCCTTCGACAAATGTCGATGACAATGGATGCACCTTCAACGAGTAACCATTTTGGAGGTGGGAGTCCCTTCAAGGTAAAAGCTAAATTTGAAATTCCATTATTTGAATGCAATATAGATGTATATGCTTTGGAGAAATGGTTAAATATGTTAGAGGGTTGCTTCTATGTTCAAAAATTTTTCGAGAGTGAAAAGATCACCTTGGCGCTCCTTAAGTGTCTCCCCCATATCAAAAAATGGTGGGACAAGTACTGCGAGAGGCATGTGAGAGATGAGTTTGAAATATACAAGTTAGAACCCACTTGGGAATATTTTTTCGATGTCGTGAAGGGGGCAATTCTACCCAGTTGGAAACTATGATGACCAACACACCAGGTGGGCGACTTTGTGTTAGGAGAGAGACGAGACAGTGCCAGAGTTTACCAACATATTCCATACCCTACACTCAAAATTGCGTATTAGGGAATCTGAATGACACTTGGAATTAAATTACTGCAGTGGCTTTCAAAGGTACATTCAAACATAGATGGATTTCCTGGACATTTCCTCACTGGAAGTTGCTTATTCGTACGGTGTCAAGATTGAGCAAAATTTTAAACAAATGAATAAGTGGGATTTTGAGTTTGCAAATAAATAACAACATAATCCTAAAAAATGTGGATCTAACACACAAAGAAAAGTACAGAGCAAGGATAGCCAAAATCCTAACAACCATCTCAAGCCATAGGCAAAGAAAGGTAACGCGAAATCGAAGAAGGACACTGGCAAGTGGTGTGAATTCCACAAAATCCCGTGGCACAACACTGATGAATTCCTCTCAAAAAAATCATTGTTAGATGAGACGAATTCCCTAGAGACGGAATTTGGATCGGAACCTAACTCAGATCTGAAAAGGGGAAAGAGGATCATTGATGCAGAACCTAGTGCCACCATCGCAACAACAAAGATCCAACCAGAAGAGTCGGAAGAGCCAGAGGAATGAGAGCACCTCTTCCATTGACAACTATGGGTGTAGGGGAATCCACTACATTTTATTGTTGATAGTGGTAGTCAAAAGAACCTAATATTGGTTGATGTCATCAAAATATTGAAGCTGTCGATGATTCCACACCCCCAACCATACATGATCGGTTGGATGAGCCAAGGACGAGACATTTGTGTCATTCAATAGTGTCACCTATCCTATGATATCAAGCCCTTCAAAGATGAGGTAATGTGTAAAGTTTTCCCACTTGAAGTTTGTGATATTCTTTTAGAACAACCATATATATGGAAACATCATGTTGTGTATGAGTCTAGACCTCATCGTGTCATCGTTACTTTGGGAAAGAAACTCTACAGGATACTAGAGACAATTCCCACTACTGCAGTGTCCACCATCACAATTAAGTAGTGTAGGAAGGTAATATTCCAGACAGGGAAATTTGTCCTCTTCATGGTTCATTCCGAAGGTGAACGAAAGATAATAGAAACATCCACCACCTCCACATGAAGTCCTTGTACATAGCAGAAGCAGGTGGACAAGATCATGGAAGCATGTGAAGACATTTTCACCACACCTACCGGGGTGCAAGTACATTCCAAGGTCAAGCATTCCATTGATTTGGTACCTGGGGTGCCTTTACCGAACGAGGCATGCCCTCATAGAAAATGAAGAAATCAAATGTTATATTCAAGAATTAATCTAGAAAGGGAATATTTGACCCATCTTCTCACCTTTTGGGAGTCCAATTATGTTGGTGCAGAAAAACGACGGGACATGGCGAATCTGCATTGATTACCAATATCTAAACAAGATCATAGTCCAAAATTATTACCCCATTCCCTAGATTGATGATATTTTGGACCAACTCAAGGGTTCCAAATATTTCAGTAATTGAATAATATGAAGTCTGGATATCATCAGGTGCCAATTGAGCAAACCAATATCTGGAGGAATTCCTTCAAATCCAGGCAAGGCCTTTTTGAGTGGTTGGTCATGCCTTTAGGCTTGAATAATTCTCCAACAACCTTCATGAGGACGATGGATGATATTATCCACCCATTCACTAATTATTTTGTGGTCGTATATCTAGATGATGTCCTCATCTATAGCAGAACATGGGACCACATCCAATGGGTCCTCAGCACCTTGCGACAACACAAGTTATACACCAATATAAAGAAGTACTGATTTGGAATGGAGAGGGTTTAGTATCTAGGATACATCATGTGTGAACAAGGTGTGCATGTGGATCTAAGAAATATCCAATCCATTCGCGATTAGCCAACCCTGACAAATCTTAGGGAGCTTCGCAGCTTCCTAGGCCTTTCCAACTTCTATTGCATATTTGTGTTGAGTTTCTCTAATATTGCTTGGAACCTTATCTAGGTGAAAAAAGGGGGATCTAAGGGCAATTTTGGTTGGTCCAAGCCACAATAACAAGTGCTTGAAGAGTTGAAGCAACACTTATATTTGATGCTCATCCTCACCTTACTCAATCTGCAACAACCCTTTGATATTGAGAAAAATGATTCAGAATATGTTGTTGGTGCAGTCCTCACTTAGCATGGCCATCGAATGGTGTATCATAGTGATACGGTTTCAGATTCAGTCCGCAAGTACCCCACCTATCACAAGAAAATGTATTCCATTGTACAAGCCTGCCGCTAATGGAAGCATTACATTCTAGGAAAAGAGATAGTCATCCACACTGATCACAAGCCCCTACAGTTCATGTAAACCCAAGGAAATTTACATAATGAACTCCACTAAAATTGGTCCACATACTTCCAACATTTCCACCTGAACATTAAATATAAAAATGGAAGCACCAATCGAGTCATCGATTGCCTCAGTCGACCTCTAGTAGTAGCATTGACCATGGTGCTACACTCTTGTGGCCACGATACCTCTTGGTGTCCTTAACTATATGAAAATGATCCTGAATTTGATTCCATATATCAAGTGTGAAATTCTCTCACATAGATGGATCTCTAGCAGTAAAAAAATCCTCACAATGTTTAACACAAATCTACAAAAAAATTGAGAAGAATAGCATAAGGAAAAGATAGTTTTGAGTGTAATTTTTTTTCATATTATTCATCCACGAGATGTGGTCATTCAAATAATATTATATGCAAAAGATTTCATGAGCCTCTGATGGAATTTGAATTCCACTAAAGAGACATGCTTAGTTTGTATTGGATCCATCACCCGACAAGGTCTAGTGGCCACTAATGATGAATGGCTAGTTAACTGGAGTTGGTTGGCGAATGATTGAGTCATTAGGGATAGAAATTAGGGAAGGATACTTTGAATAGGTGCATTACTGACTTGTAGTGGTCAAAATGGGCTCTCCTACACTCAGTCTCAATGAAAATAGGTGTAATAGTCAGGTAACAAGGCAATCAAGGGGACAAGGTGCCTTAATTCATGGAACCAACAGTATTGACTCCTAAAATCATGTATGAGGGCACATTAACACTTAAGTAATGTGGATAAGGAGGCTAATGATGACCAATATTAAGCACTAGGGGGTCAAAAACATAGTCTATATTCTAGGAGACTTAATAATTAGCACAAGGAGTGCATAATTAAGGGTATGACCAAGGTATGGATCGAAAGAATGTTCCAACATCAAGAACTATGTGCAGGAATACCAGTGGTATACTTACATCTCTAGGAAGGATTGTTATGTTGATGTATATGTAACTTCGGAATGTATTTCACATATATGTATATTGTATTCCTATAGAGATGTTGTTATTCCTCTATACGAAAGTGTTTGTATTCCTATAGAGATGTTATTATTCCTCTATACAGAAGTGTCATCATTTATATTGTAAGTGTCATAGCTTATACTTGATGGGTTATTAGACCACCGTGTTGGGGTCAGCCCTGTATAAGTCATGTGGTTCGAAGGGTTATTAGACCACCCTATTGGGGGTCGGCCATGTGGGTCAAAGGGTTATTAGACCACCCTATTGGGTGTCATTCCAGTTAGCATTGTGTTATGTGGTTAAGTTGAGGCCAACCTAGTAAAGGTTATTAGGCAAGTCAAGTCAAGTATAAATAGAGTGCAGGAGGCACTCTATTTGATCATTCTATTCTTACACACACTCTTTGGAGAGAGGCACACTTGTGGAGGAGGAGAAGCTGCTGCTAGGAGATGTCTATCTCTTATGCTTGGGTTGTATCATTGCTCTATCTATCTCTGAGGAAGTTATTGGGGTTTTTCACCTTTATGGTTTTCCCCAAGTAAACTCTATGTCTCTTGTGTGCTTGCATTATTGTGTCCATGATTGATATGTTGTAGATATGCTGTACATGTTGTTCTCTCAGTTAGATCCTAGATCAGATTGAAGTAAATTTTGAAAAACTAACATGGGATTAGAGCTAGCCTGAAAGAAGGCATGGTATGGCATGTATGACACTTGTTGCACTTGCGAAGCTAGGGCTTGATATAGAAAAAACCCATCATCGTAGCACTTTCGCTATAAATAAATTTTGGCAAGGTTTCAGGGTCTAAAAATCATACAGAGCGAAGCTAAGATCCCCATGTACCTTGTATCCAAAGGAAAGCCTCTAATTCGTTGTACTTTGTGATTTATGATCTGTACAATATAGGGTTTCTGCCTCTTCCAGATCTTAGTCATAAACAGGTGACATTGGAAAAAAGGTCATAACTTGGGCTAGAAATCTCCAAATGAAATTTAGTAAAAGTGACAGGTAGTGCACGGAATATACTTTGTCAGGTAACTTTTTCAGAGGCTAAAACTGAACCAGTGACATGTGGCACGCTGTAAAAGTTCGCTCTCCTGTTTTATCCCATAAACAGGTCACGATGCGACACTTGGCATAACTCTCTCTCAGAGAATCCATTTGAGGTCAGACCTATGGGGTTGGAAAGATGACAGGTCAGGCTACCACATTAAATATTTTAAGACCTTGTGGATTAGAAAGTTCGTAGTTCCACTAGAAACAATCTGGTGCATATTTCTGTTAAAACAAAATTATTTTTTGAGCATCTTCATTCATGGATCCGGGAATTAGGGTTTTGGAGAAAGTTGGTATTTTTGTAATCGGAGACCACGAATGAATGCTACTCATCAAAATCAAAATTTAGAGACCAAGATCAGATTTTTTGGTTGGGCAGAAGGCTGGGCTTGATCAGACCCTAGTTCGAGACTCTGATCGAAAAAGTGGAAAATTAGGGCTTCTGCAAAAATGGGAATTTTTGAAATCTGTGACCACGGCTAGAAGCTTCTCAGAAAAATAGAATCTTAGAGCTTTGGATTGAACCTTTTGTTTGGGAAGAAGGGTGGGCTTTGTCAAACCCTAGTTCGGGGTCATGTCTAGTGAATCCAGAAGTTTCAAAGGCAAATTTGAGGGGTGAAACTTTGCAGTTTTCAAATTCTGAGTATACCAGGTTGATTAGCTCATCAAGGCGCATATTTATATCCTTTCAGAAGTTTGAAATTCAAAGTTTGAATTTTTAGGGTTTCTCTGACAAACCCTAATCCAGCTCCAGATCCAATTTCTGCAAATCAAGTAGATTGGGTTAATCCTAGAAGAGAATGGATTGGTCACCTGCACAAGTAAAGAAGTTCTTGTTTCAGAGGGAGATGAGGCTAAGGCCTTACATAAGAATATTACAAGCAATCTCGACAGTTATGGCTTACAGGTATGTTTTGAATTCTTTTTTTTTTCCTTGGAGGTATGTTTTGAATTCTATTCATGGTTAATTTTATGATATGTTTGTCTTCATATCATTACGGTTAGTACAATCTTGATTAATTACTAGACTTGTCGTATCACCTCAATAGAAGATATTCATTGATTAAGGTTTTGACACTTATGATTGTACTAATGCATTATGGTGTTGTATGAGGTTTATGTTGTCCGCTAACATGAAAGGTACATCAAGAAAGACAAATCATGTTCTAGTTCAATAACATATGATCATGGTGACATGAAGACAAGATTCATCCATTGTCATGGATCACATAGAAGATCTATTTACGTGGTATGTATAACTTGGTTCTATAATGGTTGACTTATGAGATATGTAGGTTACTAGCACAAGTCATTGAAGAGAACAAGAAGACATCATGTGGGTATGTTAGACATAACTAGATAACAGACTAATCCAGGTATGTTTTTCCTATATTAAGTTAGAATCCTACCTTGTGATAGGATATCTTATATAAGTATACATGGCATGATTGATAATGATTATTCATAGGTTTGAATAATCATGGGTGTATGCATATTATGTTTCTTACTTTAATTGATGATATGACTAACTAGAAGAGTCATGAAAGTATAGGTTTGAGTAATCACGGGTTTAGGCATATTATGTTTCTTACTTTAATTTATGATATGACTAACCATAAGAGTCCTTGAATACTAATGCTTATTGTTTTTGTTTGAAATGATCATGACTATACATGCTTAGGATTATTGTGTTTTGATAGTATTGAGAATATACTAATAAATGTATGATTATGTATGAGATCTCGAGGATATCACAATAATGATACTTAGTGATCGAGGATGGATATAAGTTTAAGGACAGGTAATCCAGGAAGCAAAGATCAAGAGCGAGTTGACCACTTCTCACAATCCACATCAGAATGGAGTTGCATAAAAGAAGCAAAGACTGAGAGGGAGTTAACCCAACAAACAAACAAAGATAAGTATTTGAATTATCATTCATTGCATATTTTATTGTTTAAATAATACTGTTCAATAATGTATATACTGATGTTCCTAGAATTAGGTTGTGTATTATGCATATTAGAATATTTGCATTGATGAACAATATACTACTAATATACATGGGTAAGTGGCCTATGGCACTGTACAGCATTCCATTGCTACTTATCTAGAATGAAACCTCTTTGCTGACATGTTGGGAGTTGTGCACACTCTTAACAATGTTCTGGTAGAGATTGGAAGGCATCTAGAAAGTTACGGGATATGGATAAATGTTGTATTGAAGCATTGGCTAAGATAATTGCATGACTATATGACATATTTCTTTATGTGTAAGAATTTGTTTTGAAAACTATGAGATGTTTTCTAATCATGCAATTTAACTTGTTGTGTAGGAAATATCATATACCATCACCTACAAAAGAAGGACTACAACATTTGTTCAACAACAAAGTTATCTATTGAAAATATTGAAGATATTGAAGTTCCCGGGATCTGGGAAGAATGTCATGATCGAGGAGTACCAGTCGATCATGAAGATGTTTGGGATGCAGTCCCAAGACCTGAAGGGGAGTTTGTAGTGACTTCCAAGAGGATCTACAAGATCAAGCATGCTGCAGGTGGTAGCATAGAGACTTTTGCTCCTGTAGCCAGTTACACTTCCATTAGATCAGTACTTGCTCTGGATGTAGTGATGAAGTGGAAGATACACCAGATGGATTTCAAGACAGCTTTCTTGAATGGTGTAGTTGAAGAAGAAGTGTATGTGGAGCAGCCACTTGGTTCTGAGACACATGTCAGGGAGTCATATATGTGCAAAACTTGGTATGGTAGGATATATAGCTTTCTATCCAGTTTGGGCTTTACCAAGAGTAAAGCGGATTCCAACCTTTACTACAAGGTTGAGGAAGGCAATCCAGTGATACTACTTTTGTATGTGGATGACCTGTTTATTACAGGTGAATATAGATTGATTGCCGACACGCAGTGAAAGGTTGCTGCCAAGTTCGAGATGAAGAACTTGGGGATGATGCACTATTTTTCTAGGAATGGAGGTGTGTCAGAATATAGATGGAATCTTCCTTGGACAAGGGAAGTATGCAGTAGAGATCCTGAAGAGGTTCGGGATGATGGACTGCAAGGCCATGGCCACACCTATGGCATCGAACCTGAAGCTTCTGTGTGATGCTTCATTTGAGCCAGTTGATGTCACAATGTATCGTCAGATGATTGGGTCCTTGATGTACCTGACGAACATGAGACCAGATATTTGCTTTGCGGTGAACACATTGAGCCAGTTCCTGATGGATCCAAGGAGTGTTCACCTAGTTGCTGTAAAGCATATTTTGAGGTACCTGAAGGGTATGGTTGACTATGGGCTCAAGTATGATGCAAATCAAAAGTTTAACCTGCAGGGTTATGTTGATTTGGACTGGGCAGGAAGTGCTGCAGATAGGAAGAGCACTTCTGGGTGCTGCTTTAGTATGGGATCAGGTGTGATCTCTTGGTTTAGCAGGAAGCAGTCCTGCGTAGCACTGAGTACAGTCGAAGCAGAGTATGTTGCGATGGATGAGTAGGTTGCATATGTATTGACTAAGCCATTGGCTAGAGTGCAGTTTAAGTACTTCAGAGAGAAGCTTGGTGCACTTCAGATCGAGGTTCCTTCCAAAGGGAAGTGATGAGTTCGGAAGATGCAAATGCACATGAGCTTTTCTGACATGGTTGATGTGTTCTCCCATGGTCATGATGTAATTGCTGAGCCATTCTCACATGGTGGTAGATGTGTTCTCCCATGGTGTGGATGTAAGGGCTGAAGCCATTTTTCACATGGTGGTAGATGTGTTCTCCTATGTTGGAAAAGTAAGGGCTGGAGCCTTCCCCGAATGGTGGTGGATGTGTTCTCCCATGTCGGTGGTGTAAGCGCTGGATGATGTGCATCTGGGCTGTGCTTCGTGGACGATGAGATGATCTGAAGAGGACGATGCTATGATGATCAGGAGGATCATGGATGATGAGCATCAGGACGATGCTCCAGTTACTGCTCTGTATATGTATATGCATCATGTTGGATGCTTGTTATGATCAGTTGGATCATTTATGTATGTATGCACCATGTTGGATGCTAGGTATGATCAGTTGGATCATTTATGTATGTATGCATCATGTTGGATATTGGATATGATTAGTTGGATAATTTATGTATGTATGCATCATGTTGATGCTGGATATGATTAGTTGGATCATGTGTATGTATCTGTATATGCATTAGGTGGATATATTGTATGATCAGGTGGATCATGTATTTGTATGTGTATCGGGTGGATACATTGTATGATCAGGTAGATCATGTATGATGATATGTATCAAGTAGATACTGTGTATGCATTAGGTGGATGCATTGTATGATCAAGATGATCATGGATGATGAGCTTCAGGATGTTGCTCCAGATGACATGCATGAGGACGATGCAGTGATGATGATCAGGATGATCATGTGTACATCAGGATGATGTATGGTGAGTATCAGGTTTATACTCTGTGGTTGTGGACAGGTTGTGCAGATGAACATATAATAGCGCCCTGGGAGATTTGCAGACACTCTTGCAAGGTTTTTTCGATGGCATATAATAGATCCCTGGGAGGTCTGGAAAATGCTCTTACTAGGTTTTGCTCAGAGGGACATATAATAGCGCCCTGGGATATTTACAGATACTCTTGCTAGGTTTTGTGCATGGCATATAATAACTCCTTGGGAGATCTTGTAGGTTGTGTTGGGCACGTAATCAGTCCTGGGATGCTCTTGCTAGGTTTTGCCGATGACATATAATAGCTCCCTGGGATATCTGGTAAATGCTCTTGCTAGGTTTTGTCCGTGGCATATAATAACTCCCTGGGAGATCTTGCAGGTTGTGTTGGGCACATAATTAGTCCTGAGATGCTCTTGCTAGGTTTTTTCGGTTGCATATAATTTCTCCCTGGGAGATTTGCAGATGCTCTTGCTATCTTTTTCCTATGGCATATAATATCTCCCCGGGATATCTGACAAATGCTCTTGCTAGGTTTTGGTTGGTCACATGTAATAGCTCCCTGGGATATTTGACAAATGCTCTTGCTAGGTTTTGGTTGGTCACATGTAATAGCTCCCTAGGAGATCCGATAGGTTGAGCAGTATGCTCGTAATCAGTCTTGGGATGATCTTGCTAGGTTTTGTTGACACACGTAATAAGTCCTGAGGATTCCACAGTATGGATAGTGATGATGAAGACCTGCAGGTGGTGGGCCTACATCCAGTATCTGTAGAACTTCCTATGACGAGTAGATTCAGAGATTGTTTGAGATAGCAGCATCAGTGACGATGATGATGATTCGAGGATGATGATCCAGAGAAGAAGATTTGTGCTAGAAGACCTGTGTTGAGAAATACCTTCCTAGTTAAGAGGGAGTGTTGATGTATATGTAACTTCAGAATGTATTTCACATATATGTATATTGTATTCCTATAGAGATGTTATTATTACTCTATACGAAAGTGTTTGTATTCCTATAGAGATGTTATTATTCCTCTATACGGAAGTGTCGTCATTTATATTGTAAGTGTCGTAACTTATACTTGATGGGTTATTAGACCACCTTGTTGGGGTCGGCCCTGTATAAGTCATGTGGGACGAAGGGTTATTAGACCACCCTATTGGGGGTCGGCCATGTGGGTCAAAGGGTTATTAGACCACCCTATTGGGTGTCGGCCCAGTCAGCATTGTGTTATGTGGTTAAGTTGAGGCCGACCTAGTCAAGGTTATTAGGCAAGTCAAGTCAAGTATAAATAGAGTGCGGGAGGCACTCTATTTGATAATTTTATTCTTACACACAATATTTGGACAGATGCGCACTTGTGGAGGAGGAGAAGCTGCTGCTAAGAGATGTCTATCTCTTATGCTTGGGTTGTATCATTTCTCTATCTATCTGTGAGGAAGGTATTGGGGTTTTTCACCTTTATGGTTTTCTCCAATTAAAATCTGTGTCTCTTGTGTGCTTGCATTATTGTGTCCATGATTGATAAGTTGTAGATATGCTGTACATGTTGTTCTCTCAGTTAAGATCCTAGATCAGGTTGAAGTAAATTCTGAAAAACTAACATGTTATGCCACCTAGGCCATTTCTGTGTTCCTTCAAGTGAGAGTGCATAGATGATTTTGGAAACACATTCCAGTTGGGTGGTAGGGAACTTTGGCACCAAAATGGAAATGGAGATATTGCATAAGTATTTTTATTTTCCCAATATCTGACAAAATGTTAGCCGATATATCAGATCTTGCACTTCCTACGCCATCATGAAACCTACCATAAAGAAGCAGGGGTTGTACTCTACTTTTCCTACTCCCAATGGGCCATGTGAATCCATATCCATGCATTACATGTTAGGACTACATTTAACCAAGAAAGGCAATGGATGTGTCTTTGTGGTCGTGGATCGCTTCTCTAAGATGGCCATTCTGATAGCTTGCAAGAAGAGCATGTCTGCCAAAGCCACTGCTAAGCTCTTCTTCAAGTGTGTTTGGGTTCATTTCAAGGTGCCACAGACTATCATTTCAGATTGGGACAACATATTCCTAAGAACCTTCTAGTCCATCTTATGGTCATTGATTGATACCAATATCACCAAATCAATTACCTTCCACCCCCACATCGATGGACAAACATTGATAGTCAACTGGATGATTTGCATATATAATTCTGAGAATGTACAATTAGAAACATCCCTGCACATGGGATGAGATCCTTCCACATGTTCAACATAGCTATAATAGATCCCTTCATATCTCCACTGACCACAACCCTTTTCAGGTGTGCTTGGGGTTCCAACCACCGACCCCATTTGATGTATCCCTGCTCATTGCATCCACATAGGAAGAATTTACCCATGGTCAGACAGAGGATTATGAGGCTATCAGATTTGTTGACCGAATCCAACACATCCGCTGATAGGTCCATGACATTTTGGAAAAATCCAATGCCAAGTAAAAGCATCGACATGACCAACATCGGGTTCCACATAAGTTCTAGGTGTGTGATAAGGTTTGGTTGCATTTGTAGAAAGAGAGGCTCATAGGACCCCATCGCAGGCTTCATCCACTTCGATATATGTCATACACCATCACTAAGGAATTTAGTGAGAATGCCTTCAAATTAAGCATTCCTCCATTCCTTGGCCTACACCCAATATTTAATGTGGATCTCCTTCTCCCATATTTTCCACCATTATTGGACACATCAAAGGTGGCAGAGTAGTTGACACATACAGAGCTTAACCCCGACTATGTGGAACATGAAACCACAAATCAGATCATTGACACACTAGTTAAGGGAACCCGCCAGTAGAAGATCCAACTATATCGGGTTGTCAAGGTAGGGAAGCTACTTGTTGGCTTATCTATACTTCGACCTAGGTCCACTAAAATATTCACCAACAAACCACAAGATATCGTCCCTTTCAACATCACCTACGAACAAGTGGCTTCTCACCCAAGGTACCTATGGGAGCTGCAGGAACCAGGCTTCTACAGTAGAGAAGGAGAATGACCAAAATCTACAACAACTAGCATTTTATAGCTTCGACACAAAAAACCATATTTCCCACAGTCCATATAATGCAAACGTATCAAAAATAATCAGGTTCATACATTAGATTCATAGCATGCAAACTTACTTCTCATATATTATTATATCAACATCATTATATAATTATAATGCATGGCAACACAAAAGAAAAATTAAAACGCATCAATCATCCACACATGAATAGTAGAAATTACACAGAAACCTAAGATGGGAAAAACCACAAAAGTGTTATTCTTAATCATGAGTTGCAACAAAATTAGCACTTCATGTCTGTGCACACATCCATCATATTTTCTCTCCTCATTACAATAGATTTGTGCACTAAGCCTGTACATCACTACAACCTCTTGCAACTCACTTATACACCAAAATTACAACAGTATCTAAAACAAGCTTTCTTCATTACAATGGAAAAACTATATGCCCTCTCTCTTCCTAGTCTAACCAACCCCCAAAATTTCTCAACCCATTACATATATATAGGACTTATCTATAGCCCTCCTCGCTCCCACTACTTAAACTCATTAATGTAAGTGGAAAAAAAATGTAACTACTCTCAACTAACTCTGCTGCTTGATGAAGTCAAACGCCCTTCGCTCCTTATTCTTCGACCGCTTCATCGAAGCCAATCTTTCTTTCATGGATTACTTCTTCCTATCTTCATTCATACCAAAACCAATAAGCAAATTGCGCCAAAACATTCCTAGGCCCAACAGGTCCCCAACACTCATATTTTTCTTGTTCCAAGGCACTTTACTATTGGTCCTGTGGTTGCTTCCACTACATCAAAAACTGATCATATTTGTCCTTCATTGAGATGACAATATCCTTCACTTTCTTTATTTGTTCTACTAGTTCCTCAACTAGTTGTGCATTTATACTGCCATGAACTTGTTTTTCAACTAGCTTGACTGTCACCTTTATCTTCTCATGTTTCCCTCGAATAATGTCAGATACTCTAATCTCGATTCTTTAGATACTCTACATGATGGATTCATCTCTATTGATCTTCTCTTAACTAATTAATTTTGGCTTGTAGCTGCTTATTCTTAGCTACCTTCGTCATTCGTTCTTGTGGTGGTAGTGTCCTGATGACATCCTTTATATTCACAGCTAGAGAGAACTGCACACTTTCCAACTTAACAGTAATGTCCTGCATACCCTGATCATCCTTCAAAGTTGTCCAACCCCGCAAATTTTCATCAAAGAGCTTTGCACATTTCTCCTTTAAGGCCTTAATGCCTTCAACATAAGCTTTAACTTCCTCAACTTGTTGATCTCGTACTTTTTTTGGAGTCATTAACATAACTTGTGCTTCTAGATCACTGATTCTTATTCTAAGGCGTCTAATGACTTCCCCCAAGCAAGACATCTTGCTCTCCAATGGTGTTGTTTCTGCCATCTCTACTTCAGGAACTTCGCTACAAACTTCCTCAATAACTTTCTTCTTCCTATCCTTTTTCTCGGCTACAACATCCTTCTCTTTTTTAATTCCCTTACATTTTTCAACCAGCTGAACCTGTTCCATATTCTAATTCAACATTTGACTATAATTGTATTCTTCCCATCCCTTGATATCATTAGCAATGCTTAAATGTATAGTGTGTAAATTATGCATAGGAATATCTGCTAAGTGTAGATCAATATAGCTCAAACCTTCGACACTCACTTGTACCTCTAGTTTGGGAATCTCAATTCCTTCAGTGGTATAGTTACAATTTGGGGCTCCATAGTCGAAGGCAGCTACGACATTGATCCCTCTCTCCATTGAGACCCAACCTCCTTTTAGTTGTTGCATCCCTTGGATTGGAGTTTAATCATATTCCTTCTAACACTTCTTGTAGCATATTGATTTGAGTTAGAATCCCCCCATACAACTTTAAGTGTGTATCTGCACCTTTTTCAAAATATTCTCTATTGTGTCCTTGAATATATATGTTAGAATCTTGACATCATCCTCTATCAGTGCCAAAACTGCAAAATCCTTATGAACCTTCCTCTTTATCCCACTAGTGCTTCTGAGACCTTTCTTTTTTTCTTTTCCTGAAGGACCAGGTTGTGTTGCATTGGACTCTCAATCTTGCTCTTATGATTGTGGTGGGCCTTCTTCTACTCCACCTGTTCCCCCAGTTCCCCCCATCATAGTGGATATAACTTCACCTTGTTGTGTTTGAACTTTCTTTCCTCCGCCATTTTGTTGATCCTTTGCACCTTTAGCCTGCGACACGACTGGAGATAGTTCTTCCAGAGGAACAGGAACCCTCTATTCCTCTAACCATTCATTAATGATTTCAAAAATGCATTTCTTTATTATCTTGAAGTGGATTTGTAACCACTCTTGATTTGGATCTCTCCGAGCTTGAATGTACATGTTTTGTAGTGTGGCCTTAAATTGGATGATATGCTTAAAAATATCAACCAATCGAGGTTTGATCCGACAAACCTTCTTGATACTATATTGAATGGATACCTTATACAATGTACATGAATATCTTAGAATCCTTCTGCCTACATGGATTATCACTAACCCACAATGATGCAAACCATGCGACCATAGGACAACAGAGTAGTACTGCTGCAAACTAGGCGTCTATGGGCTCCTCCCAAGCAACCAAATCGATTAATAGTAGCAACCATGAATAATGGAAAATATTACCTGCTTCTTATGCATCTCTATAGTCACTCAAAAAATGATTAAGTAGGAATGTGGCTCAATTCATTTAAAAATATTCAGCACACTACTTTGCCAGTGCAATGACTAAGTCCAGAACTTGGTTTGGCCCACACTTCCACAACAACTTGCTTGCCAAAAAAAATTCCGTGAACCACGATTCATCTTTAATAGAGCCTACCTCATATCTCCGGTTACTCTTCTTTAGGTCGTACTTATCTTTCATTATGTTTGTAATTACTTGATATTTTATCCTTCCCCATACAATATGATGCCGGGTCCAACCTGTGAGTTGGAAGACAAGTAATCCTTGCTATCAAGTCTGTATTAATCAAAATTTTCCTATCTAACCACAAGAATCCACCATGGATAAACAGGAGCAGTTGCTTGACATATGCATTAGATTATGGACTCTGACCAAAACTACTATATCTTCAAAAGACCGAACATATCCGATTTCTTCAAACTCGAAGCCCATTCTAACGGATCTAAGACACACAATACTCCTTATGCATCGGGTACCATCTGTGAATACTTATCCTGCACAAATGATGGGAAATTATTCTTGTCAACAAGATCATGTTTGGAATACTTCAAGTTCGACACCTTTCCCATCATGTCACCTACTTGTAGAACTCCTGCTGGGATATTTGGTGTAACAAACAAATACTTAGCATTCTTGGGAACCTAGACTAGTTTTTCAGTTGACTTCCTCAATAGAATGTACTCTTCTATCCTAGATGGCATCAAAGATGTCGATGCACCTATATCATTTCTTTTCTTGGTTCTTGCTTCTTAACGCCGTGGATGTGGTGTCCTTCTTTGTGTCATCCTTGACGAACCAGGAGGGGCTACTGGTACCTACTCCCTAATCACTTGTGGCTCACCTTGAGCTCTCGACATGCCAGAATCCATGAAATCTCAAATAATATCATCGATTTTTCATTCATGTATAACCTTTTACTCAGTGGGATATTCTTCGACTCTACTCTTCTCTCATTTCTCAACAATGCCCAATGAGCTTGAATTTTGAAACACAATAAGTTTTAATGGTTCACAATCTAATCTTTTCACTATAATGTCCATAGATTTTATGCATCTAACCAAATATTACACATAATTACTTAATTAAGATAACATTTATTGCTGCTATGATGAGTGGATCGTTCCCACCTTTTTGTCGGCCTTTGAGATTTATTACATTTATTGTCTTCTAACCACCACCTTTTTCGTTTTCATTAATGAGGATTTTAAAGTATTTTTTTGGTTTTTTCAATTTCATGTGCAAATTTTAAATATTTGGCCATTCACCTACAACATATTCATGAATTCGACATATGTATAGACTCTTACTTTGACACAACCAATAGCTTAATTTTTTTTTAACAAATGCAGACTTCGTTCAACATCCAATGGCTATTTCAACTACATTTGGCACCTAGGCTTCACTCTCTAGTTTCAGCCGACTCTCACTGACTATCCCCTTCATAATTTCACCATTAGGTTCTGAAGTTGAACAACACCTCCTCCTGTTAGTTACTTAACCACATAGGCCCTAACCAATGTATTTTCAACTTACCTAGATGTTTGAGGAACTTACTGTCATACAGGAGAACTAAATCTCCCTCTTGAAAGTGATTATGCTTGATTTGATGATCATTCTACGCCTTTTCTCATCTCTTTTGAACTTGCTAATGAATAATCTGTCTTCCTCTAATTGTAGTAGGTGCGACAACCATTCTTCTACTACACCAATGTATGACATTTCAGTAAACACAAAAATTCTTAAGATGGGTACAATATATTCCTTTGGAATAACAACCTCCTGCCCGTATACCATCTTGAAAGGTGTTTGGCCTATCAACTTCTTACAAGTTGTTCGATAAGCCCATAAAACTACATAAACCTTTAGATCCCATTCATCATGGTTCACATTGCACAACTTAGTCAAAGCTTGTTCTAGAATCTTATTAAAGGATTCGATGGTTCCATTAGGCTGAGGGTGATATGGGGGTACTCTTCTGGTTATGGATATGGAATTCTTGTGTAAGTGCTTCAATATTCTGATTCACAAAGTGAGTTCCTTGGTCACGTAATAAAACACGAGGGTAGCCAAATCTAGTAATCACACTTTGAAACAAGAACTTCGTTGTAGTGGTAGCAGTGTAGTCTTTTACTGGTTCGACTTTAGCCCATTTAGTTAGATAATCAGTGTTAGTGATAATTTACTGTGCACCTAACCTCTTTATAGGTGGGTTAATTGGTCCAACAAAATTAACAACCCATTTTTCGAAGGCTTGCAACCTGACCTGAGGTAATAATGGAATCTCATCCCTCCTTGATGTTTTCCCAAGTCTTTGGAAAATATCACAATATTTGTAGTATTCCTTGGCGTCCTTATGTAGGGTAGGCCACTAAAATCCTGGCTACAATATTTTTTGTGTTGTTGCTTTCCCTGCATAGTGACCTCCAGCGACACCATCACAAGCTTTAGCCAAAATCAAGGGCCACTCATGCTCCAAAACAAATCTTTTCAAGATCTCATAAGGTCCTAGTTTATATAATTGGGATTCTATGAGATGATACTCTGCTACTTTGATAACCAATTGCTTTTTCTACTCTACATTAAACCCTTGTGGTGCCATACCTGTAGTAAAATTTTTTGCAATATGTTCAAAATATTCATCTACCATCTTCACATAGTAGATTTGTGCATCTGGGAGGTTGTCATCCAAATTGACAGGATTTTCTCATGTTTCTATCCTTAACAATGGTCAAGACCTACATTCAGTCTCCCTAGTTTACCTACAATTTCAAAATCATATTCTTGGAATAACAGTAGCCATCGACATATCCCCCCCCCAACACTGGCTTTTTAACTAGGTACCTCAAAGGATAATGATCAATGAAAATTTTAAAATGACCTCCTAACAAATAATGCTTGAATTTTTTTGAAGCATACACCATAGCTAATCCTTCCCTTTAACTCAAATTAGAATGATTAGTGGACATTTTAAAATGACCTCCTAACAAACAATGCTTGAATTTTTGTAAAGCATGCACAATAACTAATCCTTTCCTTTCTGTCGTAGTATAATTTCTTTTTGTTGTGGATAATTTCCTGCTAGTGAACACATTAGGATGGTCAATAGACCCTTTTCTAGGTTGAGCAAGGACGACACCCAAAGGAATGGATGAAGCATCAACATGTACAAGGAACTCCTTTTTCCAATCTGGAAATACCAGAATATGTGTCGTTACCATCTTTTCTTTAATGTGTTGAGGCTCTATTGACATTCTTTATTCCACTAGAACTTAATATCTTTCTTTAACAACTTCTCCACCGGCGATGTAATTTGTGCATATCCTTTAATAAATTTCCTATAGTAACCTATATGTCCCAAAGTAGTTCTCAATTGTCATATTGATGTTGGATGTGGCAGGTCTACTATGATAGTTATCTTCAAAGGGTCAATCAATAGGCCCTGTTTACAAACTACATGTCCCAACAATATATCAAATGGGGCACAAAAAACACATTTCTTCAGGTTTAAATATATTTGATATTGTCTACAATGATCTAAGATCAACCTTAGGTTCTCAATGTGATTCTTTAACAACCCATAGACCGCCCAGTCATCAAAATATACCTCCATAAATTTATAAATGAACTCTTTAAATGCTGTGAAAACCACTTTAGAAAATATAGCTGGGAAATTCGTTAAGCCATATGGCATCATCGTGTACTAATAACATCCCCATTTTGTATCAAATGTGGTTTTATGTCGATCCTCTTTAGCAATCCTAATTTGATGGTAGCCAGAAAATCCATCCGTGCATGAATAAGCCTCTTGATTGCCAACATTTTCTAACACTTTATCCATAAAAGGTGTAGGAAAGGGATCATCCAAACTTGCATCATTCAACTTTCTCAAGTATACAGAGATTTGAATTTCACCAGTTTTCTTGTCTTGAACTACCATTGGACTAATCCATTTAGATTCTTCGAAAGGTTCAATAATTCCTGCTTCTAACATTATTTGAATCTTATATTTTACCTTTTCTACTTAGGGTTTAACCTATAAGGTCTCTTTTTGATGTGTTTTGCATCAGGATTCAGTGGGATCTTCGTTTCTCCCAAATCTCCAACAATACCTTTCATTTCTGAAAAATTAGTAGGAAATAAGTCTTGATATTCATGTAATAAGTCAATTAGTTTGCTGAGAGTCTCATCATCCCAATAATCTCCAATATTAGCAAATTTATGATGTTCTTTTGAATCGATATTTACCTTCTTTGTCTTCAAAGGTTGTAAGAATTTATTAGATGCAATTTTAGGTCCCTCCAAATTTTGACTTCCTTCTGTTTCTGGGATATGCACATCTCTCGGATCATCATCTAGGTCCCCAGTAACATTGTAGCATTCCAAATCTTATTCAACTACTGTAGTTCATTACGGTGTCTCAGATAGTGGTGCCGCTATGTCTTCATCCATTATTACTATATCCATTATTGGATCATCATCTTCATAGCTGAATGTTCTTCTGAAATTTATAGCCAGATCATCCCAATATGTTGTACCTCATCGAATCTCTAGAGAAATATACCAGTTTATCGGTATAGTATCGAGCATATGGATAAACATATGGACCCGTTCCTTCTTAGGTATATCCTTCCATATATTAGTACGTGTTACCAAATGTTCCATAGGACTAGTTATCCCATCATACTTTTTTCCAACATATGGAATCCCTTCTCTGAACCTAATCTCCATTAGCCTACAACACTACTGCCAACCTTGTATATATTCCTTATGGACAGACCACCATCTTGTTGGGGTAGCCTTTAGTGCTACCTCCAGGGATAGCAATCATTGTTGTTCAAGCATCTTAAGTTCAATAACAGTAATACAATCATCTAAATTAGGTAACCCCTCGTAAATAGGGATATCACATACCTCAATACCAACCCAATGTATTGACTTTGTAATATGGGTGCACCTCCTCATTGAGACTTCATGCAGTCTAGTTTGCCAATTAACCAATGCTTCATTAGGATCTGATGAACATGAACTAATGATTCACTAGCTCAATGTACCATCTACTGTGGGGTTCACATAGTCATCTATTCTCGAAGTTATGTTGTAGATATTTTTTAAGTCTTGGACATCATCTTCTTCTTTGACAGGTTCAATATCACTTGGACCCTCTAAGGGATCCAATGGTGCAACAAATTTGATGTCCCCCCCTTGAATTTCATAATCCTTTTTTCAAATTTATGATAGCCCAATTTTCAATAGCCCAATCTATACTAAGAAATGCAGGATATGGGTTAGTGTCATCAAATATCTCTATAACTTCGAAATATGCAAATCCTCTCAACCCTTCCACTTCGAAAGGAACACCTTCCATTCTTCCGAATGGAGTCACTTTCAATTGTTTAGGAAATATTAACTGAATAGGTGACCATATTAGCTTAGGTTTCGTCATATGTTCCCAAATATTATTCATGATGGTATTCACATATGATCCTAGATCTAGAATGATAAAATCCATGTCATAGTCCCCAATCTGTGCGTTGAGCCTCATTTCCCTTCCTGTTTTTCTATTTTGTAACACCCTGATGTTGACTCCATTACGTTAAACATGTAAATGATGTAATATCATTATAAAATCATGGTGAGGAGATCAAGGCCAAGGCACCTCCATCGATTTATTGTTGTTATATCGGTAATTAAAAATCGGTGCATGTGGATTGCGTGCCAGCATGGCATGATGGAAATCGTAAATATGATGTAAATGTATTTTAATAAAAATACCCACAACTAGCTATGCAAGTCAACAAGAGTATGAGGGCATGATTTTTACAAGGAACAGGATGGAAATATTCAAAGCTTTGAATCCAATAATGTCAAGCCAAGTGTCAATGAGAGAACCCATGAACCATTAACTACCCATGTTGACTTATGCACCCAATCATTTAATTCTTCCAAGAGGTGGTTGAAGTAGTTATTGTTTTGGGAAATAGAGAGTATGGCTATCCAATTTTCATGTATGGGAAAGCCACCATTTTGGAAAATCATGTTTTTCTTCATGAGCAAGAAAAGACCCACAAAATTGCTTCCATTCCATTCATTCATCCATGATTTTGGATCACTCACGTAGCTCTTACTTGATGGGCGTTTTCCTCCATGAATTTACAATGTTTTCCTTCGTTTTGTAGATAGAAATTCATTTTTGGTATTGGAGAATGGTGGGGAAGAAGGGAAGTCATTTTTTCTACTTGGTTGCTAGTGCACATGTAGGGATTTTGATCTGTAGCTTTCAATGGTTGTTTTCCATTTTCAAAATCGATTTTCGATGTGCCCACAATTTGGAACACTCATGGAAATCTTGTGTTGCGAATCCCGCATATAAACATTTTGCCATGCCTGAAATTTGTGCCTTATTGTGTGTGTATGGATATATTGCTATGGATTGGGTTACATGTGTCCCTTGTTTTGGCTTGAACTTGTGTGTATGCAAGTAGGAGTAGACAAGGATTTTGAATTGGCTTGATAAACCTAGTGAAGGGTGTAGCCTCACTAAAGATGATAGGGATTTAGATACTTTTCTATGCACACCCTGAGGAGCACTAGAAGGGAAGGAATGGCCCTAGGGACTTTGGAGTAGTGAAGGGGATACCTTCCTTGTGTTGGGTGTGTAGGTATTGTGGGTGCTAAGCTAGCTAGATCTTGTAGAGGTACCGATAGTTCTATGGATTGAGCTCAATAGCTTAGCAATTCATTTCCCTCTACTTCCTTGACAACCTGATAAACCTAGTTGTGGACTGGCTTGGGTGAGATGTGGTATATACTTGGATATGTGTGAGTTTGTTGTTCCCTTTTCCTTGTGGAAATCATTCCCAGCTCAGGGGTGGCAACTTTGTTGAGATATTGATGAGCACAACTAGCCTATGGTAGGGTGGAACGTTGCACTTGCATAGCTAGTTGCTAGGGACAACTTCATTTCAAGAAAAGTATTCAATGAAAGCTTCATTGTTTTCAATTCATTAGTTATTCAAGTGTTGAATGGAATGAATGCGTACATTGGTTGTTTATAAATGATGCTTGTGATTATTTCGCTTGTTTATGAATGCTATGTGTGGTGGATGGAGTTTACTTCCCCTTCTTCTTTGTATTATGCATCTACACATGTATTTTGTTTGCATGAATTTCTAAAATGAATTGCGATGAAATTCGGAAGCCCGAGTTTAGTTCATGTTCCCTCCATTAAGTTGGATTGATGGAAGGGGATGTGACAGTGTGGTATTAGAGCTACAGGTTCCAACATCGGGCTTGAATGAGCTAAATCGAACAACTTGAAGTGCTAAGATCGCTTCGTCATCATCACTGATTATAAAAAAAAATTCTAATTTTTTTCCTAAGTATGTGTCGACATATTTGAGCGAGTTGCACCAACACCCTTAGGCCGGACAAAGAAAATTTTTTCGATGAATTTTAGGAATTTTTTCAAAAAGCATTTCGGCGAAACTGGAGAAGTTTGCAAAAAAGTGTTTCGGCGAGATGGATAAAATCCACCAATGTGTTTCCATGCATTTGGAAATTTTTACCAACAAGTGTTTCGGCGAATTTCGACTATTTTTGGGAAAGTTCATTGATGCATTTTGACAAATTTGGAGCAAATATGTTGACACATTTTGGGTTGTTTTGGAAAAATTTCGCCGATGAAGCATTTCGGTGAAATTTGAAGAATTCGTCGATGAAGTGTTTCGATGATTTTCAACGATTTTTTTGAAAAGTTTGTCGATGCATTTCAACGAATTTGGATAAACTCCACTGATTCGTTTCGACAAAATTGGAGAATGTTTGTTGATGGAGTATTTCGACAAGTTTTTGAAAAGTTTGTCGATGCAATTTTTGGCAAAGTTGGAGAAACTCCACCGATGCAATTCGATGAAGTTGGATAAAGTTTGATGATGGAGTGTTCTAAGCATTTTTTGAAAGTTCACCAATGTATTTTGATGAGTTTTGAGAAGTTCATTGACGGAGTGTATCGACGAGTTTTGAGAAGTCTGCTGAAACACATAAATTGGGTAGTTTTGCAGGTGAATTTCCATGGAGATTTTCAGGTATCATAAATAAAAAATAGCACTGAACTTATGTGCCAGATTGCATGAAATCAAATATGTAAAAAAAAAGAGGGCGCTGCCCTCGACCTACCCTATAGTGGTGTAGGGAGGCCCCAAGGGGGAAAGCCCCCTTGATCCATATTTTTATTTTTATTTTTTATCTACAAAGTTAAATCTTGGGTTCAACCACGACTATTGAAGCAGTGCAAAATTTAGTGGGTTGTGAATTCTGAATGGCTGATTTCAATCCTTTGTGATTTGACCAATATTGACAATATGGGTTGTTCCCAAGATGAATGGATATTTTTTTTATAATTTTCAAAAAATGTGATAAATCTAACACATGTTTTTATATGAACAGGTTTTGCAGGTTCATAATCATATCAGAGACATTTATGTTTTGTCATTCCATATAGTTTAGGATGAAAACATTTGGTCTTGGTTGGGACATGCATATCAACATCATGGATGATGCACAGGATCCCTATGAGCCTAAGAAATATGCCATGGGAGAGAACATACAGGTTGAGAATGCTGGTGTTGAATCCAATGGTATAATAAATCAAGAGACTCCCCCATACATTGTAGCCACCATGAGGAGCCTAATGGTGAAACTACTGAGTTGTAGAGAAGACAATGAGAGGCTAATTAAAGCTCAAGAAGAACAAAATCAACTGAATATAGCTATGTTGAAAAGTTTGGAAGACATTCAAAAGAGGATTAACTCTGGGCATCACTCAACAAATCTAGAAAAGAGTGAGAATAGTTCAAAGAAAAATTCCCGCAAGAGGTCCAATAACTCAAGAAGAGTTTCTAGAGAGAGGACATATACTCCAAAAATCCCTTCTAGTGGATCAACTAACTCTGAAGAATCCATTGAAGGTTCAAACTCTTCATCTCATAGGAATAAGAGGAAGAGGCATTACAAGAACAATTCACACATGGGGATTTAAGAAAGCCAAGCCTCCTATATTTGATGGTGAGGTAAAATATGGTCAAGAAGCTAAAGCCTGGCTTCTTGGGATGAGGAAGTATTTCCAATTCCAAGACTACTATGGAAATATGAAATCAAGGGTATCCATATTCAATCTAAATGGAAGAGAATCTATATGGTGGGATCATCTTCGACAAGTGAATAAGATTAGTGAAATGAATATTGTGTGGAATTATTTCAAGAAGTACTTCAAGCATAAGTACCTCTTTGATAGGTACTACGATGATAAAATCAATGAATTATATGAACTAAAATTGGGGAAAATGACCATGGAAGAAAATGAAAATAAATTCTTGGAGTTATTGAGATATGTTAAGTATATTAGAGATGATAAGGTCAAAATTCAACATTTTCTAAGTGGACTACCTCAATCATATAAAGACATAATTGAGTTCGGTGAACCTTGAACTCTAGAGGAAGCCATGAGAAAGGCCAAGTATTGTTATCATCAAAACAAAATCAAACCTGATTTCCATAAGGCATGGAAGGACAAGAAAAATGAGAAGTTTTACCAAAGGAGGAAGGGGTTCAAACCTTCTCATCTCAGAAATCAGCAAAGGCAGCCTCCATAAGGTGTGACTAAGCCAATTAGAATGATGGGATACAATCCAAGAGATCCAAAGGATCCAAGAGAGCCACTTTAATGTTGGGGATGTGGAGAGGACCATATGCTTACAAACTGTCCACATCAGAATGGGAGTGTAAAGAATGTTCACAACATTCAAGGAGCTAAAACTGTGGGTCAAGTGGTAAGGACCATCCCTTGAATCTATGTAGCACAAGAGGACCACCAAGAACACCATCAATCAACTGTGGTTGAAGTTGAAGGTAAGATTGCTAATCAATTTGTTTCTATTTTCATTGACCTTGGATCTACTCACAATTATATCACTCCTAAAGTTGTTGATATTTGTGCTTTTAAGAATCTAAAGCATAGTAAATCATGGTTAGTTCAACTAGCCATTGGAACCAAGAGAAAAGTTATTGAAATGGAAAATAATTTTCCATTAGGCATGGATGGGCTATTCACTTTTGCAAATATTAATATTTTGCCACTTGGTTCCTATGATATTCTCATTGGAATCGATTGGTTAGAAGCATACAGAGTTAAACTTGACTGCTACAACAAGAATTTTGAATGCATGGACGAAGAAGGAAACCTAAGGGTCCTAAAAGAAATTCCAAAGGTGATTTATGTTAGGCATATTTTAGCCATGTAGGTGAATAAGTTCTATAGGAAGGGTTGCCAATTGTATGCTGCCCATGTTTTGGAGGCAATATAAAATGAAATTTCCAAATTGGAGGACTACCATGTGTTGCAATAATTCAGGGATGTGTTTCTTGGTGAGATTCCAAGACTTCCTCCAAAGAGAGACATTGATTTTACAATTGACCATGTGCCAGGAGCTACACCAGTGTCCAAGACACCCTACCGGATGAGTACACCAGAATTGCTAGAAATGAAAATGTAGCTACAAGAGATGTTGGAAAAGAAATATATCAGGCCAAGTGTGTCCCCATGGGGAGCACCTGTGCTATTTGTGAAAAATAAATATGGAACTCTCGGGTTAGGTATTGCTACAGATAATTGAACAAATTCATTGTGAAGAACAAATACCCATTACCTCGAATTGATGACCTTTTTGATCAAATGAAGGGGCAAGGGTATTTTCAAAGATTGACTTGATGTCTGGTTACCATCAGGTAAGAATCAAAGATGAATATATTCATAAGACAACCTTTAGAACACGTTATGGGCACTATGATTTTGTGGTGGTACCATTTGGTCTCACGAATGCACCAACTACATTCTTGTGTCTCATGAATAGTGTTTTTATCAAGTATTTGGACAAGTTTGTTCTTGTTTTTTTAGATGATATTCTTATATATTCTAAGAATGAAGAAGAACATGAAGAACATTTGAGAATGGCCTTACAATTTCTAAGGGAGCATAAGCTATATGAAAAGTTGAGCAAATGTGACTTTTAAACAAATAAAATTCATTATCTGGTTCACATTATTTTAGAGGAAGGAATATCGGTGGACCCTGAGAAGATTGAAACCATTATTAATTGGCCAATTCCAAGGAACATGACAGATGTGAGATCCTTTATGGGACTTGTTGGTTACTATAGGAGGTTTATTGAAGGATTTTCCATGGTTGCTAATCCAATTATTTCCTTGCAGAAGAAGGGAATGAAATTTGAGTGGACACCAAGATGTGAGGAAAGCTTCCAATGGTTGAAGAATCTTCTCACAAGTGCACCACATTTGAAAATTGCAGACCCAGAGAAAGACTTTGTGGTGTATATTGATGCATGCAATCAATGACTTAGAGGAGTTCTTATGCAAGAACAACATGTGGTATGCTATGATTTAAGAAAATTAAAGGAGCATGAGAATAACTATGCCACCCATGATTTAGAACTTGCAACCATAGTGCATGATTTAAAGATGTGGAGGCACTACTTAATGGGTAGAAAATTTGAGCTAAGTATAGACCATTGTTGTCTAAAATATTTGTTTGAGCAACCAACATTAAATGCTAGGAAAGATAGATGACTATATTTTTTTTGTGAATTTGATTTTGAGATCAAACACATAAAATGGAAAGAAAATAAGGTGGTTAATGCACTCAGCAGGAAAGTACATGAAATGCATGTGGCAACCCTTAGTACCTGTTAATCAGATTTGAGGCAACAAATTGTTAACTGTATTGTTGCAGATGAAATGTGTGTGTGGATAATTTAAGGACAAATTGCAACAACATAACTTTGAAAAGAGGTGTGAAGGGTATTAGTTGGAAGGTGATGAACTCCTTACTTATAATAATATAATTTATATTCCAAATGTGGAAGACTTGAGGAGGATTGTTATGGATGAAAACCATAAAGATCCATATTCCAGTCACCCGGGTTATCAAACAAAATTGCTACTGCTCGAAAAAATTATTTCTGGCCAGGAATGAAGAAGGAAATCGCTGGATACATTTCTAAGTGCATGAAATGTCAGCAGGTGAAGGCTGAACATCGACATCCAGTAGGTTTATTGCATCCACTGCTAATTCTAGAATAGAAATGGGAGATAATTTCCATGGATTTTATTATGGATTTTCCAATGACAATAAAGCAGTATGATTCCATGATCATGGTGGTGGTGGACAAGTTAACGAAGGAAACACACTTTATATTGGTTAAGTCCACATATAAAACCAATGCCATTGCAAATATTTTCATGAAGGAAAATTTTAGATTGCATGGATTTCCTAAGGCAAAAATTTCTGACAAGGATACCAAGTTCACTTCAAATTTTTGGAAAGGTATTTTTGCATATTTGGGTATGCAGTTGAACTTTACCACATCATACCATCCTCAAACAGATGGGAAAACAGAAAGAGGAAATCAGGTGCTTGAAGACATGCTTCGCATGTATGTAATGTACAAACCATCCAAGTGGGAGGATTATCTACACTTGGTTGAGTCTGCATATAATAATGAGCATCACACATCATTGGGCATGAGTCCATTTGAGGATTTGTATGGCCGGAAGTGAAGGACACCAATGACTTGGTATAATCCAGTGAACATAATTGTACTTGGGCCATATTTGCTTAAGGAAATAGAACAAGAGTTTACAAAGATCAGGTTGAATTTAAAAGCATCCCAAGATAGATAGAAACTATATGTAGATAAACATAGGGTGCAGAGGGAGTTCAGTGTTGGGGATCATGTTTACCTTAGAGTGAGTCCAAGGAAGAGTTCCTTGAAGCTTGGGAGTTGTGCCAAGCTATCACCCAGATATTGTGGGCCATTTGAAGTGCTTGAAATAATAGGGCCAGTTGCATATAGAACTGCATTTCCCACTAACAATGGAGCTCATATTTTTTTTCATGTTTATTTGCTTAAGAAATATGTACATGATCCTAACCATGTGATTTATTGGGATGTGATCCAAGTGGAACCTGAAGGAGAGTTCCAAATCAAACCATTGTGCATCATAGATAGGAAGCTAAAATTGCTTTGGGACTGAGCCATTAGATAGGTGAAGGTGCAACGGAAGCACTGTAGTATCAATGAGGCTACATGGGGTATAGAGGATGCCATGAGAGTGGCATTTCCATTTTTGTTCAATTTCAAAAATCACTCAGGATAATGTTAATTTAAGGGGGACATGAATGTAACACCCTGATTTTGACCCCGTTGCATTAAACATGTAAATGATGTAATATCATTATAAAATCATGGTGAGGAGCTTAAGGCCAAGGCCCCATCATAGATTTATCTTTCTTACATAGACAATTAAAAATTGATGCATGTGGATCGCGTGCTATCTTGGCACAATGGAAATTGTAAATATGATGTAAATGTATTTTAATAAAAATATCCACAACTAGCTATGCAAGGAAACAAGAGTATGGGGGCATGAGTTTTACAAGGAAAGGGGGGGATATTAAAACCCTTGAATCCAATAATGTCAATCCAAGTGTCAACGAGAGAACCCATGAACCATTAACTACCCATGTTGACTTATTCACCCAATCATTTAATTCTTCCAAGAGGTGGTTGGAGTAGTTATTGTTTTGGGAAATGGAGAGTACGGCTATCCAATTTTCGTGTATGGGAAAGCCACCTTTTGGAAAATTGTGTTTTTCTTCATGATCAAGAAAAGACCCATAAAATTGCTTCCACTCTATTCATTCAGCCATGAGTTTGGATCCCTCACATCCCTCTTGCTTGCTGGCTATTTTCCTCCATGAATTTACAATGTTTTCCTTAGTTTTATAGCTAGGAAAGTCATTTTTGGTATTCTAGAATGGCGGGGAAGAAGGAAATTCGATTTGAGGTTCCGTGAGATCTGTTTTTGCTGCTTGGTTTCTAGTGTACTTGTTGGGATTTCGATTTGTAGCATTTAGTGGTTTTTTTTCCCTTTCAAAATCCATTTTGGGTGTTGTAATGCCCCATATGTGAATCCCTCGACATATGTTGTTATTTTGTTTAGTATTGGGCACTAAGTGCCAAGAATATGGAATTTGCACATTATTATTATTATTATCATTTTATTATTGTTTAATTAAATGAATAGCTTCAATTTGGACAACTAACGAGAATGGGGGGGGCATGGATTCCACATGTGAGGGGGTTGGGGACTAGGAGTTGTTGCTCTCCCTAACATTACTTGTTGGACCCTATTTTTTATTATTTCTATTTATGTGTTAGGATATTTAGACACTTAGGAGTTAGTTAAGATCAACTTGTGTAATATATCCATTAGGAAAAGTGTGTTTCTTTAGTATGCATTAGTATGCATTTGTAAATACTTAATCTGATGCTCACGATATGTTCTCGACATAGAGTGATCCGACGACTCAACTTCTATTAGATCATACCTACCCTTGATCCATAGCTTAACACCTGATTGGTCCATGATCTCTATTTAAAGAGCATGGAGGGTCATTGGAAAGTTGATCGATTATGAGAAGCTCATTTGTAACTTTATTTCTTTGCATAATAAATTGTCCCGTAGAAGCTATTTGGCCGGGGTCGTGGAGTGTTTCCCTCACGAGAGTTTAAACCACGTCAAAACATCAGTGTATCGATCTATGATCTATTTGTGTGAAGTGGTTGCTCTAGGTGTTTGGTCTTTTGGGAGTACCCTGTGTACCCGAACATGGTATCAGAGCTTTTATGAAGAGTCGCTTTCGGTTATGATCTAGATCTTGAACTGTTGTTGCTGAAATTTGAAAGGGTTTCTGGTTCTGGTATTTCTGTGCATTTCTGGACTGTGGGAGGTGTTCCATTGTGTCCAGAGCACCGTTTCCAATGGGAAATAGTTTTCGTTTGATCGAAAATAGTTCCTGGTTGCTTCAAAAATACATATTTCATCAGATCTAAAGGCATACTATTACAGTGATGCTTTTTTATTTTTATTTTTAAAAATATCTCATATTTTATCAGTTTTTATTATTAGATTTTTTTAGTTTCGGATTGTTGTTTTCCCTGTCTACGTATGCTCTTTGCCGTGCACCTTGTGCGATCTCGACGAATCAGAAACATAAAGGGAAAGGGTTTTTCTCGGTTATGTATGCTCTTTGTCGTGCACCTTGAGTGATCTCGGCAAATAAAAAACAGAGAGAAAACATAGACTTTCCGGGAAAGCTAACAAGATCTAACCCCAAACGTGTGGAATTTTTTTTGTTTTTTTTTGTTTCAGTTTGTGGTGTGTTTTGCAGGAAAAAAGCCAAGCATGGAAACCGAGCAAGAAGAGTAAAAAAAAAAAAACTACCTTTTAATCTAGCTCACTTGGTTCAAAGTTGCTTTATTCCTTAATAAGTCTCGAGTTCAAGTCTTAGGAAGTTACTTTTAAAAAGAAAAAGTGCATGCAATTTCTATTTTCAAGTTACTTTATTGTAAAAGTGCATCTCACTTAAATAATAAAAAATAAATCAAAAGTGAGTCACTTAAGTTCCTTTTTATTGCTGCACTATTTAAAGTAAATCATTGTAAAAGTGAAATCACTTATTTTACAAAAGTGATTCACTTAAAGCAACCTTATTGTAAAATGATTTTCAAAGGTTCATATTGGGAAGAGGGGGGTCCTTTTTTTTTAGCTGATCATTTTCTATCTGCCACGTCACTATTGGGGACATCTTCAACAGTTTCTTTGTTCAAGCATAACTTCATCATACAGAGTCAGTTTTCAGTGTCATTTTTTTTGAAACCGCCTATTTTTTCGAAATCTTCGCATCCATATTATTGGTTTCTACTTTTACAGCCATTAATTTACAAATATGTCCGCCCCTTGTGATATTCTACTTACCAGTTCCAACTATTTCTCATGGAAATTTCGTATGGAGGATGTTCTACGAAGTAGAGGAATTTTCATAATTACCTCAGGGGAAGAAACAGAACCTACCGATGATGATAAGAAAATCAAATGGGAAAATAGATGTGATGAAGCTCATGGATTGATTGGGATGTCAATCTCTACTGATTTGCGATTCCACATATCTGGAATTGATGAACCTGATGCTGCTTGGGACAAGTTGGAATCTGTGTTTGGTAAACACAATGAAATTCGAGGTCACCAAATCGAAAATGAGTTGATTTCTTTAAATCCAAGTGATTTTTCATGCATACAAGATTATTTATCTAAGTACAAAACTCTTAAACTCTTATGTGAAGAATGCAAGATTAAGAGGGAAGACAAACAATGCATTTATCATATTCTTTTCAAACTTGGACCTGCATATTCTGTTTTTGTATCTACATTTTACTCCATGAAAGAATCCTTGAATGCAGCTAGCTATCAAGAGCCTAGTTTTGAATCCTTTTGTGATTCCTTGATTAAAGAGCAAGATAAGCTCATCCATATTGGAATAATTAACAATGCAGATGCATCTGAGAAAGCCTTATTGTACCAACAGAAAGAAAAGTCCAAGCCTCCCAAGAAACAAAAATTTCGCAATAATAAGTCAAATAAGAGTCCCAAACCCTCTAAGTCAGCTCATTCTTTAAAAAATGACAAAGGATCGAAGCCAAAAGGAAAGAAGACTGAGCGTCATTGCAATTATTGTGGGAAAGATAATCATGATGAATCTAAGTGTTTCAATAAGATGGCAGCCTTGGAAGCAACAATGAAGAAGCACCACATTAGCCTAGATTCACCTTCGGAATCTACCTCTCATGGACATGCACTTTATGCTTCTAGTTATTCTTATAATGCATCTTCTTCTTCTACTTCAAATGAATGGCTCATTGATTCTGGAGCATCTTATCATATGGCTAAGGATCAAGCCATCTTTTCTATTATGCATGAATGTAACACCAAACAAATATTTGTTGGTGATGATAGATCTCTAAGTGTTGTAGGAGCTGGAACAGTTCTAGTAGATAATGGTCATTTCAGTGATGTACTATGTGTTCCAAGAATTTCCTGCAATTTGTTATCAGTCTATCAAATCACTCATTCTAGTGAAGGTAAAACTGTGACGCTTACACCTCACCAAGTTGTAATCAAGGATTTTAAAGATCCTCGACAGGTCCTAGCTACTGCAATTGTTGATGATATTACCAGGTTGTACAAGTTTAACAACTTTGGGTCATCACCTTTTCCTTCAGTTTTTGTTGCTCATAGTGATAACTTGAGCAAACTTTGGCATGAGCGATTTGGTCACTTAAATTATCGCTCATTGCAACAACTATGTAAAGACAATATGGTGACAGGTCTTCCGATGGTATCTTGCAGGGATGGTGTTTGTTTCGGTTGTACACTCGGAAAAAATCATCGGGACAATTTTGACAAACATGCCTCTTGGCATGCCTTGGTTCCCTTGGAGCTTGTACATAGTGACTTGTGTGGTCCTCTTGCATCTGCTTCCTTTTCTGGTTTCAAATATTTCTTAACTTTCATTGATGATTACACCAAACGCACCTGGGTTTATTTCCTAAAACTTAAGAGCGAAGTATTTAACATGTTCTTGACCTACAAGGCCCTTGTTGAAAAACAATCTGGTCATCAAATTATTAAGTTAAGATTTAACAATAGAGGAGAATATGTTAACAAAAATTTCACTACTTTCTGCACTGAACAAGGAATCCAACAACAACACACTGTTCCATATACACCATAACAAAATGGTGTAGCTGAATGAAAGAACCGCACTTTAAAAGAAATGGCTAATTGTATGATCCAATCTAAGGGACTAAGTCTTTAATTTTGGGTTGAAGCCATTAATTGTGCAAATTACATAGTTAATCACACCCCCACTAAAGCATTGCAAGGTATCACACCGGAATAAGCATGGAGTAAAATTAAACCAGATGTAAGTCACTTTCGTGTGTTTGGTAGTGAAGCATGGGCTCACATTCCAGATGAAAAATGGAAAGCATTGCAGCCTAAAAGTGAAAAGTGCATATTTGTTGGATATTCTGAAGATGTAAAGGGTTATAGACTTATTCAACCACATTCTCATGATGTAATCATTAGAAGAGATGTTAAATTTGATGAAAAATTCTTGGCCTGTGAGCCTAACTCGGCGATTGTGCCATATTTGGCCTGCGAGCCTGATTCAGAGATTGTGCCTTCTTCTTCTTCTTACAACTTCCTTGACAGGTTTCCAACTCCAGTTTCTGATGATGATACCGATGATGAAAATCCACCTCCGCCTGCTCATGTTCCTCCAGTTGCACCACCACAAGTGCTTCCTCGATGGGTCCGTTCAACATGTGAAGCAGCTGGTGATCTTGCCGGTGATCCTAGAGATCAATGTCGAACACGTTCTCAGTTTTAGTGAGCCTCTTCTCTTTTGGCTCAAGTTTCTGAGAATCACGATCCAGAAACCTTTGCAGAAGCTTCAGGAAATCTAGATTGGGATGCAGCTATGGATGAAGAATATCGTTCCTTAATGGCGAATGATACTTGGGATCTTGTACCTCTTCCAAAAGGAAGAAAACTTGCCAGATGTAAATGGGTCTACAGAACTAAGTATGCATCAGATGGAAGTGTTGAAAGACTTAAGGCAAGGTTAGTTGCCAAAGGTTTTTCCCAAGTTGAAGGGATTGACTTCAATGAAACCTTTGCTCCTGTCGCAAAAATGAACTCCATCCGTCTTGTTCTTTCCCTTGCAGCCTTACATAACTGGGAAGTCCATCAAATGGATGTCAAGTCTGCCTTCTTACATGGTGATTTACATGAGGAAATTTACATGGAACAACCTCCTCGATATGTTCAGAATAACTCTAGCCTTGTCTACCACCTTAAGAAATCCTTATATGGCCTTAAGCAAGCTCCTAGATCTTGGTATGCCAAAATGGATAGCTTTCTCCTTGACACTGGTTTTTCTAGATGTCATTCTGACCCCAATGTCTATACCAAGAAAGTAGGAAACCATCTCATCATACTTGTTCTATATGTTGATGACCTTATTCTTACTGGTAGTGACCCTAAGCTTAGAACCCATGTGAAATCCAGTCTTATGCAAAATTTTGAAATGTCAGACTTAGGACATTTGCATTATTTTCTTGGTCTTCAAGTCCTGCAAACCAAAGAAGGAATCTTTCTTTCTCAGTATAAGTATGCTTGTGACCTTCTTCGTCGCTTTCACATGGAAGATTGTACACCAGCCCCTTCTCCCTTCCAGTCTGGATTCAAACTTTCTGCCACTTGTACTTCACCTAAAGTAGATGCCACCTTGTATCCTCAGCTTGTTGGTAGTCTCTTATACTTGACTCATTCCCGTCCTGACCTTTCCTTTGCCATTGGTCATGTTGCCTGTTATATAAAAAAACCTCATGAAAGTCACTAGAAAGCAGCTAAAAGAATACTTCGATATATTCGAGGTACAATTCAGTTTGGGATTCATTACATTACAGGGGGAAACCTTTGTTGGTTGGTTTCACTGATTCAGATTGGGCTGGCGATCTTGATGATCGAAAGTATACAGCAGGTTATGTTTTCACTCTGGGATTTGGACCTATCACTTGGGCTTGTAAGAAACAACAAGCTCTTGCTCCTTCTTCAACAGAGGCAGAATATCGAGCCGTAGTTAATGCCAGTCAGGAAGCTTTATGGCTTCGACATATCCTTTCAGAGTTTGGATTCGAGCAGCAACAACCTACTCCACTTTGGTGCGACAATCAAAGTGCCATCAAGATTTCCAAAGATCCAGTCCTACATCAAGCAGCAAACACATTGAGCTACATATGCACTTCATCAGAAATATTGTTCATGATCGTGTTCTTGAAGTGCTCTTTTGTCCTACAGATGATCAAGTTGTAGACATTTTCACCAAGTCTCTTACAGAAGCGAAGTTTTCTAAAATTCGATCTATGTTAGGAGTTCATGAACTTGTCATTAAGGGGGGATAGGCTCTAATGACTCCTTCCTTCTCCTCATAGTGTCACTTTTGTAAATCCTTCAATCCTATCCCAAGTTGTTCTTAAGGGGGGATGTTAGGATATTTAGACACTTAGGAGTTAGTTAATTTCAACTTGTGTAATATAACCGTTAGGAAAAGTGTGTTTCTTTAGTATACATTAGTATGCATTTGTAAATACTTAATCCGATGGTCACGATATGTTCCCGACATAGAGTGATCCGAAAGCTCAACTTCTCTTAGATCATACCTACCCTTGATCCGTGGCTTAAAACCCGATTGGTTCATGATGTCTATTTAAAGAGCATGGAGGGTCATTGGAAAGTTGATCGATTATGAGAAGCTCATTTGTAACTTTCTTTCTTTGCATAATAAATTGTCCCGTAGAAGCTATTTGGCCGGGGCTGTGGAGTGTTTCCCTCACGAGGGTTTAAACCACGTCAAAACATCAGTGTATCGATCTGTGATCTATTTGTGTGAAGTGGTTACTCTAGGTGTTCGGTCTTTTGGGAGTACCTTGTGTACCCTAACATTATGAAGGTACTATTACACCCTCTTGGATGTTTGGTGGGGCTCTCTTGACTAGTGAACCTTCCTTTACCTTGGTTTGGTGTCATTTGTAACTCCTCATGATAACTAGTGCACCCTCACTAGCTATTTTTAGCCAGTACTATTTGAAGTGTAGATCCCAACTTTTGATGCACCCTACTTTTTCTATTTTGGGAATGGAATCTAAAAAATGAGTAACTCCTCCACCAAATTCAAATTGTGCTCTAACCTTTAGATTTACCTCTCTAGGAATTTGAATGACTCACTTGGGGATTTGAATGGCTACTTGTGCACATGAATGAAATTCTTCTCATTCTTTTTCTCTAGTTTTTATCATGAGCTCTCCAGTGTAGTGGAATGCTCTCTTGAGTTGGGAATACAAGATATTGAGGAGGATATGCATAGTATTGCAGAATATTGAAGGCATTGTAATGAGGTATGAAGACCCTGTAATGGGGATTGAAGATTGATTGTGTAGAACACAACATGAGTCATTGTTCCATTGCTTGTCCCTGTTCGAATATATGCACGTGAAACCCGATGGTGGATGGTGATGTATTGAGGGACCTATGTAGTGAAGAGAATCTCATTGCACTAGGTATTGCAGATGGAAGGGTAAGTTTAGATGGAGAAAGGTGTAGTTGTGGTTTCTAACAGTTTGGTAAGGGAACAACCGTATGTTCTGGTTCACCTATTTATAATCATTTATGGGTTGTGAGAAATTTTCCATTACATCCAGAGAAATTTTTCCAGTAAGGAATAACTTTGTTTCTTTGAAAAAGCTTTATATATGACTAAGATATGGTTATTTTTGTGTGGCAATGTTTCTAGTATTGAGATGATCACACCCCTATTGATTTGAGAGTACCTCTCCTGTGGATCTATGGCATTAGCTTGGGGGTGACTACCATGTTGAAAGATGCATGAGCATGGCATGTCTATGGCAAGGTTAAACATTGTCCTGTTGAAGCTAGTTTCCCATGATTGATATGAGTATTCTTATTATGCCTATTTGTTGCATTTTCATGATATATGTGTTTATAGATCTAGTTTGCTTATGGAATGTATGGTTGTAGGTGATAGCCTTGAGATATGATTTTATATGGCTATAGATGATGCTTTTCATGTCTGAAATTGTTCATTTTCATATGGCTATGGTTGGTAGTCAGATATGAATATTTTATTATGTGCTTATTTACAGTGTTTTGATGTACATATGCTCATTGGACCCAGTTTTTTCTTATGGTTTCTATGGATATAGGTGACATCCATGAGATATTACATTATTGTCGTATTTATGGCTGTATATGGTAGCCATCACATCTAGTTTTACTCAAGTTAATATGGATGTAGGTGACAGTCAATAGATCTAGTCTTTGGCTTGTCAATATGGTTGAATATGGCAGCCTCTGGATATTTTATTTATATTGCTAGAGTTAGCTTGAAAATATGATTTTTTTAATGGTTATATGGCTATATAATATCTGATTAATTGATGTTATATTGCATGTTAAAATCTGGTTCAGATCCGTTTACATTCATGTTTCCATTTACCTTGAATAGCATGTGCATATGGAAGATTAATTGTATAATTTACCTTGAATAGCATGTGCATAGGCTTATTGTTTTATTTATTTGGCTTGTTGGCATGATGGCCTAACCTTATATAACATTATCCTATTATGCATTTACCTTGATTCAACCTTCCTTTGGGTTCCGAGTGACCTTGGCCTTGTATTTTGGGTTGGCGACATGGCAGAGTCGTATCAGAGCAGATTTTTTGACTCCGCGGATGTTGGGCCTTCTACCGCTAATCTGTTTTTGGAATGTGTTATGAAAGAATTTTGACCTCCCTTATGGAATGGAAGAGTCAGTTTTATGCATTATATATGAAAGAGACGATTTTATTGTACTAACAGTGATTGACAATGAACACATTGTAGCCTCCAATTATGTTAGTTGATGAATGAACATGCATTGTGACTATTGAAAAACCATTTTTTAAAACCCCTAATCAAACCAACAAAGACTAAAGACTCAGAACATAGCGAAAAGGAAGATACAATAGAAGGGATCATAGATGGATTACGAAGAAGGACATATTCCATATAGCTCTAAAGATACATAACATTCTATCCAAGTCTAGCATGTAGCGTATTTCATCAGGAATAATGCCAGCAGATGCTTGTAAGATGCTTTCTTTGTCAAAATATTCTTTTTTTCATTGGTTAAAATTATCCACATGGTTGAGGAAATAATATTTTTTATTGTGAAGATGGTGAGTGAGTCAACTAATCGCAAAAGTATGTGGACAGAAAAATTTTAATGGGGACAATTTCTTGGCAAATCGGGACATTTTCCTGCAAAAAGAAGAGTTAACGCAGGTTCAACATGAGTTAGGCAGCGACAAAGGTGGGTTTAAGAGTATTGAAATTCTAAATCGCATTCAATAACCAGCGTATTCCAAGAGTGAAATCTGCAAGTAAATTAGTTTTTAATTTCTACATATTTAAGAAAAGGGTGGCGCAATTTTGTGATAGGAGTGGTGGAGCATCCATTCCTGATCACGCTATGACGGGTAATAAACTGAGAAACGTTTCCTAAATTGAAATTAGTTGAGAATCCAAACCTGACCACCCATTTGTCGTGAAACGTAAAAAAAATTCAGGGAATAAATTAAACTAATAATGATTTTTGAAAATCAAAGTGGTTGAATCACCGATCTGGCGGGCAACTTAAAAAAAAATCATGGAAGAAATAAAACTGAGAATGTTTTTTGAAAATCCTTTTTTTGGCAGTGATATTTGGCACGGTGATGAAAGAACGAAAACATGCCATTGTATTCATCCTTACCTTTGGCCATCAAGACGACTCAGAACAAAGACAATTCCTGAAAATTCATCCAAGCAAAAAATTCTTTTGATAATTTCATTGTCTTGAAGGTATGTCGTGCAGGTTAGAAATAAACCATTCTATCAGGCCATTGTAATCTCAATAAGAAATAAAAATGTACTTTCCTGTTACTATTTATCAATAAAAAACAAGAAATATGAGCAATAAGAGCATGTACTTACTAATGTTTATAGAAATTTGTAAATCATTGCTTCTATGTGTATCCCATTCATAGGATATTCTGAGATGATTGTGATGATAGTAAGAAAAAACATTGGTTGATTGGTTGAGGAAGTGTGCATTTTTGTGCTAATCATGAAAAATTGGCTTTCCTGCCAAATCATGGATAAGTAAGCTCATATATGTGTATGCAGCGAATTTGGCAGAGTTGATTCATGGATAAGTATGCTCATATATGTGTAATTATGCGTCAGACCAGATTTCATACATGCGGCGTACTTGGATTGGGCGATGTGCATTTTTGTGCTGGACATGAAAAAATGGGAAACCCCATCAACTGTTCATTGTTTTTATTTCCTTGCAATAAAAATTTAAGGAATGATAAATCATTTTCATGAAAATTTATTTTATATCTGAATTTTGAATTTAACAGTGATTATATAAAATGATTGGTTGAGTCTCTAAATTTCTGGAAATGATGTTTTTATGAAATGCAATGACAATGGTCAAGTGCATAAATCATCCACCTACAAGTTGATGCTTTCATAAATTCTTTATCCCTCACAAGAGAGAAATTTTTTATCCCAAGGCTACTTAATCCTTGTTTTTCAACACTTAACCAATTTTGCCAATGGTGAGGATTTTTCCAGGAGGGTGCAAAACATGATGAATGGTGGTTTTGGCAAGAAAACATCTCCATGACTAGATAATTTTTTTCCAAAAGGAGTCAATGGTCAAGTGAATCAATCATCCACCTACAAACTTATGCTTTCGGAAATTTTTTATCCCTCAAATATGAGAAATGACGGGAATTTGCCTAAGTCCATTTAGGCCATTTTTGGATGCAAAACATGCTGAGTGGTTGTTTTGGCAGGCCAATATTTTCTTGACCAGAGACTTGTTTTAAAAACTGAGACAATGGTCAAGTGCATGAACCATCCACCTGCAAGATGATGGTTTCCTAAATTTTTTGTCCCTCATAGTTGAGAAATGGTGGGCATTTACACAAGGATACTTAAGCCCCTTTTTTCAACACTTAACCAATTTTGCCAATGGCGAGAATTTTTCAGGGAGGGTGCAAAACAAGCTGAATGGATGTTTTGGCAGGAAAATATCTCCATGACCAGAGGCTTTTTTTTCAAAAATGAGTCAATGGTCAAGCTAATAACTCATCCAACTACAAAGTTATGCTCTCAGAAATTTTTTATCCAACATAGGTGAGAAATGGAGGTCATTTTCCTAAGGCCATTTAGGCTATTTTTAGGTGCAAAACAAGCTGAGTGGCTATTTTGGCAGGCCAATATTTTCTTGGCCATAGACTTGTTTAAAAACTGATCCAATGGTCAAGTGCATAAATCATCCACCTACAAGATGATGCTTTCCTAAATTTTTTATCCCTCACAGGTGAGAAATGGTGGGTATTTACCCAAGGCTACTTAAGCCCATTTTTTCAACACTTAACCAATTTTGCTAATGGCGAGCATTTTTCTGGGAGGGTGCAAAACATGATGAATGACTGTTTTGGCAGGAAAATATCTCCATGAACAAAGGCTTTTTTTCAAAACTGAGTCAATAGTCAAGTGAATAACTCATCCACCTACAAACTTATGCTCTCATAATTTTTTTATCCAACACCGGTGAGAAATGGTGATAATTTTCCCAAGGCCATTTAGGCCAGTTTTAGGTGCAAAACAGGTTGAGTGGTTGTTTTGGCAGGCCAATATTTTCTTGACCATATACGTTTTCTCAAAATTGAGCCAATGGTCATGTTCATAAGTCATCCACCTGCAAGATTATGCTTTCCTAAAAAATTTATCCCTCACAAGTGAGAAATGGTGGGAATTTTCTTAAGTCTACTAAAGCCCTTTTTTCAATACTTAAACAATCATGCCAATGGTGAGCATTTCTCTGGGAGGGTGCAAAACAGGCTAAATGGCTGTTTTGGAAGGAAAATATCTTCTTGACCTGAGACTTTGTTTCAAAAAGTAGTCAATGGTCCAGGGAACAAATAATCCACCTACCAACTTATGCTTTCAGAAATTTTTGAACCCTCAAAGGTGAGAACTGGAAGGCATTTGCCTAAGGCCATTTAGGCAAGTTTTAGGTGCAAAATAGGCTGAGTGGCTGTTTTGGTAGGCCAATATTTTCTTGACCCGATACTTGTTTTCAAAACTGATCTAGTGGTCATGTTCATATGTCATCCACCTGCAAGCTGATGCTTTCCTGAAATTTTTATCCCTCACAGGTGAGAAATGGTGGGAATTTTCCCAAGGCTACTTAAGTCCTTTTTTTCAATACTTACCCAATTTTTCCAATGGCGAGTATTTTTCTGGGAGGGTGTAAAACAAGCTGAATGGCTATTTTGGTAGGAACCAATCTCCTTGACCAGATATTTTTTTCAAAAAAGAGTCAATTTTCAAGTGAACAAATCATCCACCTACAAACTTATGCTCTCATAAATTTTTTATCCCTCAAATATGAGAAACAACGCGCATTTTCCTAAGGCTATTTAGGCCAGTTTTAGGTGGAAAACAGGTTGAATGGCTGTTTTGGTAGGCCAACATTTTCTTTACCATAGACTTGTTTTCAAAACTAAGCCAATGGTCAAGTGTATAAATCATCCAATTGAAATCTGATGCTTTCCTAAAAAAAATTTCCCTCACAGATGAGAAATGGTGGGCATTTTCCCAAGGCCAGTTAAGCCCTTTTTTTCAATACTTAACCAATTTTGCCAATGGTGAGCATTTTTCTGGGAGGGTGCAAAACAAGATGAATGGTTGTTTTGGCAGGAAAATATCTCCTAGACCAGAGACTTTGTTTCAAAAATTACTCAATGGTAAAGTGAATAGATCATCCACCTACAAACTTATGCTCTCATACATTTTTTATCCCTCAAAGGTGAGAAATGGTGGTTATTTGCCTAGGCCATTTAGGCCAGTTTTAGGTGCAAAATAGGCTGAGTGGATTTTTTGGCAGGCCAATATTTTCTTGACCAGAGACCTTTTTTCAAAACTGATCCAATGGTCATGTTCATAAGTCATCCACCTGCAAGTCGATGCTTTCGTAGAATTTTTATTCCTCACAGGTGAGAAATGGTGGGCATTTTCCCAAGGCTACTTAATCCTTTTTTTCAGTACTTAACAAATTTTGCCAATGGTGAGCATTTTTCTAGGAGGGTGCAAAATAGGCTGAATGGTTGTTTTGCAAGGAAAATATCTCCTTGACTAGAGACTTTGTTTAAAAAGTAGTCAATGGTCAAGGGAATAAATCATCCACCTACCAACTTATTCTCTAATAAAAATTTTATCCCTTAAAGATGAGAAATGGAGGGCATTTTCCTAAGTCCATTTAGGCTAGTTTTAGGTGCAAAACAAGTTGAGTGGTTGTTTTGGCAGGGCAATATTTTCTTGACCAGAGACCTTTTTTCAAAACTGATCCAATGGTCATGTTCGTAAGTCATCCACCTGCAAGCTGATGCTTTCCTAATTTTTTTATCCATTATAGGTGAGAAATGGTGGGCATTTTCCCAAGCCTACTTAAGCCCTTTTTTTCAATACTTAACCAATTTTGCCAATGGCGAGCATTTTTCTAGGAGGTTGCAAAACAAGCTGAAAGGTTGTTTTGGAAGGAAAATATCTCCTTGACCAGATACTTTGTTTCAAAAAGTAGTCAATGTTCAAGTGAATGAATGATCCACCTAAAAAATTAGGCTCTCATAAATTTTTTATCCCTAAAAGGTGAGAAATGGCGGGCATATTCCTAAGGCCATTTAGGCCAGTTTTAGGTGCAAAACAAGCTGAGTGGTTGTTTTGGCAGACCAATATTTTCTTGAATGGAGATTTTTTTTCAAAAATTGGCCAATGGTCATGTTCATAAGTCATACACCTACAATCTGATGCTTTCCTAAAATTTGTATCCCTCACAGGTGAGAAATGGTGGGTTTTTTCCCAAGCCTACTTAAGCCATTTTTTTTAATACTTAACCAATTTTGCCAATGGCGAGCATTTTTCTGAGAGGGTGCAAAAAAGGCTGAATGTATATTTTGGAAGGAAAATATCTTCTTGACTAGAGACTTTGTTTAAAAAAGTAGTCAATGGTAAAGTGAATAAATTTTCTGGCAGGGTGCAAAAACACAAATTCGAATTTTTATTGCACAACATTACTTAGAGTGTAAAATTACAAGTAAAATTTGAGTGTAAAACTACATTTATGATATATTTCATATTTTTTTAATTAGAGAAATTGTCTGAAATCTAATGCCAATATTGTGTTTTTGTTTATTTTTCAAAGTATCTCATCAATGGATCATTCAAATGAGCCATCTCAACAAAATATTCCTCGAAAAAGAGGTCGACGTAAGGGTGTAGATTACTCAAATCTTAAAACTTTGGAACCATGTGACATTGTCCTTCAATTCACTCATGCTAGAGGTAAAAAAACTACGCAATGCGTTGCTCATGGACAATGTTGAGGATTTGAAGGTCAGAACTCCATACCACAAAACGAGTCTAGAAGTTTCCCTAAAACAACAAGCAATCATCTTGTCATTCTTCAAACTCATTTTCCTCAATGTAATCAACCTATGCCAAACAACAATGTTGTTGGACAACAAAGGCAACCTTTGTCTCCAATTGCAGTTGAAGGGAATGTTAATACACAAAGTGGAAATATTTATGAAAGAATGAACTCTATTTCAGAGAATGTGAGGGTCCCAAATTTCCCTCAGAGAACAATTTTTATTCCTGTTGCCACTACAATGTACTTTGTTTCAGAGAATGTGTCGGTCCCAAATTTCTCTCAGAGAACATATTTTATTCCTGCTTCCACTGCAATGAACTTTGTTCAGAGAATGTGCATGTCCCAAATTTCCCTCAAATAACAAGTTTTAATCATGCTTCCGTTACAATGAACGTTGATTTGCAAAATAAAAATCTGAACCAAAGAATGAACCCAGTTTTGCAGAATGAGGCCCTAGTTTTCCCTCAAAATATAGTGATTGATGCTATTGTTGTTACAAATAACTCTAATCAAAGTGTAGGTTGTGTTTCTCAACAACCTAGGGAGCCTTTGACTGCATTTACTAATAAAGGGGATCAAAGTGTAGAGCCCAATGGGCATCAATTGGAACATGAAACTCTTAGGAACTTGGATGCAACTAAAATACATGAAATAACTGAAATAATTGGATTTCATGAACAAATGGATAGAAATGCAACTACAGGAAACCAAAATTCTACAATTGCTCAAGCTGTAGCAGAAATGCCAGAAGGGTTTTTAGCAAATGAAACTATGCATGTTAAGAGAAGTTCACTAGGAACCACTTAAGGACATCCTTATTGCATCTTAAGAAGTGGTCGAGATGGTATAACCATAGACTAAATGAGGGGAAGAAAAAATTTAAAGAAATTGGGAGATGGTTTTCTGGAAAATCACTTGAAGATGTAGATGAGAATGGCATTATTACTGGAATTGGGTACTTCATGAGAAAAAACCATAATGAAGAATCTAAAATTGAGGATGTTCTTGAACATCTAGATGGATTGCTTGATAAACTTCGACCAATTGTTGTGGTAGAGATTCGTAAGGATTTTATTCCGAGGAGCATGGCTTCAGTATTTATCTAATCAAGCATGACTCATAAGGCTTTGCAATGTCTGTAGAGAATTGATGCTCATGGTGTACTAAAGGGGGTTAATCGAACATCAGTTTGTAGCGGAATGAAAAAGTGGAGCAAAGAAGTTGAGGATATTGATATGGGTTGGGAGAGAACTGATGGTTTCACATATGGAGTTAGGGTCAAGCAAGTAAATTCATATGCTTCCTTTATGGTTGAATCGTTTGAAAAGAGGTCTGGAACTATAGACAATGAATTAGTTTTTTTCAAACTTGGTATTGATTCTCGCATACATTATGATCGATGTGGGAAGGTATGTGAGATATTATTTTAGTTACTAGAAGACAATGTCTTGATGTCTTCTGTAAGCCTTGGAAAATGGGATGGAAAAGAAGAATATAGACAATTTTTAGCACCTGCTGCTGATCTTGAAAATGAGGAGAACTTAATGAAACAAATAAATAAGCTTTCAGAAGATGGCATCAATATGGTAGATGGAAGGGTTGTAAAAATTAATTTGTTTGAGTGTCATGATCTAGTGGCCATATGTAGTTTAGTATGCAATAATAGTGTTTCTCCAATGGGAAATAATTTTTGTCCTTGGTGCACATGCCATAAAAAGCGAAACACATGGTTACAGATGGAATCAACATTGAAGAAGGAGATACTATCCGTAGTGTTTCTGAATGTTATGCAATGTCAACAGAATTTCTCCTTGTAAGCTATGCAAATTTATTTCAAGTTTTGAAATTTATGTTTATATCTTGCCAAAACATTCTTAATCTAATTATGTTCTTGAACTTTACTATAGGATTTGAATCTTGATTTGGAACCAAACAAAGGATGGGAATAAAATTTAGATGATCATATTATAAGCATTTAGCCAACCTTATCTGCTAGAAAGATGAATATTGTGAAGAATTATCCCATTGATAGAAGAAGTGATGAAAATGTACACACTTTCATGATTAGTTCTTAAATACAAATTAAGCTTCTTAGTATTTCACTAATTCCTACCTTCAAAAACTGTTGGTGCCAATTACAGTTGAATCCTCGCTCAATGTCCAATCTTGTATATTGTTCTCTCCATGCTGGGATTAGAACAATTTTGAAGATGTTTCGTGAAATTCAAAGAATTGCACAAGATTATGACAAGGTTCATCCAACTAGAGGCATGGAGAAATCAAAATTTGTTCAAATTTGGTAGGAGATGGAGAAAAATTGTGTTCCATGTAATCCATGATAACCATACCATCATAAACGCCATCAATACAATGATATTAACTATGGGCAATCAGATGGATCAGCATCAGACAAGATCCTCATTCGACATGAGGGAATTTTAAGGTTTAATAATTATGTTAACATATCAATTATTTTTTATGTGGGCCTTGACTAATAATAAATGACGTTGTTATTAAGTTTTGACTATTGTTGAATGGCTCTCAGTGTTATTCACTTTGAACATAAAACTTAGTATTTATTCATATGCATTGAAACTTATGTATTGTACGTTTCTAGGTTATTGAATGTTGCCTACCAGATGAAGAGAATAATAAAACGTTGGTGAGGATGTGGAAGTGTTATAAATAATTTCACATGTTGCAACTGCAAGGGTGTAGGGGGGATGATGTATATGAATACGAAAAAAGGTACGTCAGTTTCATCATATTATCTATTTTGAATGGTGGTATCATTTCATTCATGACAAACAGTTTGAGTCACTGTCATTGCAGGATTGACTTCCTTGCAAGTGTGTTGCTTTGGTTGTGTTCTTGTTGTTTAGGAGATGAGATGGTTCCTTATATGCATGTCCAAGGGGCCCATTGTCTTGAGATGACACATTCTATTCCTCCTTATACGTTGGGACATTGAAGGAATGAAGTAATGGAGCATAAGCATAGAGAAATGAAATATTTGAATAGCAACGAAGGAAGAGGAAGAGGATTCCATAAGGACAATAGAAGCACATTTGAACATGATAGAATGTGTCTTGTAAATGAGATGAGAGAACACTTTTTAAAGATTTTTATGAGATCAGAAGGTACTTTCCAAAATTTTGGACAAAGAATATTCTTGCCCTCAAATATTAGAAGTCAAATTTGTGTTGAATATGATAAGTCAAGAAATCAATCGAATAGGGAAACTACAACACAATTGGCATCACGTTTACCTGATGTCACTTGTCAACAAGTGGAACAACTATTTAACTCATGGGAAAAATAGTCTAAGAAATAATTGATTTTACCACCAACAATAAGTTTGTCTTAATTTTATATGTTATTTGGTTCGATTTTCATTTTATAGTGTGAGGATTCATAATGTGTGTGTTTAATTATTAATATGTCCTCCCGGTTCAATAACTATCTTCCGAGATCAAAACCAATCAAAAAATATGGCAAAGAGGGTTATTGTGAATCACATCTCTTTGGAAAGCATGAGGCAAAAAATGGTGTTAAAACAAAAAAAAAAACTTGTCTTTAACTCCAATAGTGAGTATTATATTCATTCAATTCATTACATATCAACATGTCTTTATCAATCTAGTTGATTTGTGGTTGAAGGTACAACTTATACTTGAACTCTGACTTTGTCCACCTCACTGATCACAGGAAATGAGCCAGGTTGGTGTGATCAAACACAACAAATGCAAGGGGAAGTTGATTATGATACCCTAATGATGACTGATGACAATAACAATAAAACTTTGGGTGTTTCATCCTCGATAAAGAGGCATTGGAGACCAGTCAAATACAAGAATTGAATGGAGCAACTACTGTTGATATGCCATTGATGGAATCTATGATTCACAATATAAGGTGTCTTCCATCCTCGATAAATGAGGCAGAGAAAAAGTGCTGAAGAACAAGAAATTCAGGGGACAACTCTTGGCATCCAAGTGATGGAAGATAACAATCATATTAAAACTAGTGTTGATAAACCAAATACGAGACAACCAAAAAAGAGAAAAGTCCAAAATGATCATAAAGCAACATTGTATGAAAAGTGGTGAAGAACATAACATTCAAATGATATGGCATTCTTATGGTCTTAATGTATTAAGAGACCTATTTTGATGATATTTTGGATGTTAGCGATATTTTGAAGATTACTAGATATAGTTCTGAAAAGGTCTAATATTGTATGCACCTATAAGCATTGTATTTCCATTTCTCTCTGGAAATAAAAACTTGGATTTTTCTGAGCAAACAAATAACCATTTGCTGAGATTTCGTCATAAATTCATTATATTGTGGTTTCGTTCTGTTACATGTGTAGTTATAATTTTTTTTACCCAAGAAAAGAACAATATAATTGTTATTTCATAGAAATGAAATCGAGCACAATTGTCCATTGTTATTGCCAAAATTCACCAAGTCAGCATAGCCAATATATGAAAAAGGATATTAAAAATATTTGGACAGTTGCAAATGCTCTAAAAAATTCCTTGAGTGTATAAGCAATGGAATATATTTTCTATCACTCACTAATGTATAGCAACAAAAAAAGTAAGACAACTAAAAATGCATTTTTCATTATCTGTCGATAAATACAAAACTCCATCATACAAAAATGCATTTTTCATTATCTACCGATAAATACAAGACTCCATCATACAAAAATGCATTTTTCATTATCTTTCGATAAATACAAAACTCCATTATACAAAAATGCATTTTTTGTTATATGCCAATAAATACATATATATAATGATTTATACATGTCTAGCATGTTTCTAAGATGGATGCAATCCCTCCACTTGAGCAAAGGAAAAATATGTATGGTCTCTCTTTCCTTTTGTAGAAGACTCTAATTATTCTAAAGCTATAGGAGGCACATTTTATAATTTGTTTTCAAGCTCTTTAACTTTCTGTGTAACGTTTTTTAAATTTCCAAGCAAGACACTTTTTCTTTCCATTGGTTTGTTCAACATTTCCACATTTTTCTTATACTTCGTTGATTCCTCTTTTCCCTTAACTTCCAATTGTTGTCTCGTATTTTTCAACTGGTTGGTAACTTAATCCAATTCAGCTGTTAGATTCTTTATTTCTTTCTCCTTCTCTTTTTCCCTCAACTAGGTCTCATCAGGAAAGACATGAATTGTCATCATCGCAGTAGCTGGACCCTGTAATTCCTTCTGCAAATCAACAATTGTGGATTTAAGTGTTTGAATTTCCATACCACATCCCAAATGCTGAAATTTCCGGTTGTCCAAGAGTTTTGATTCTATATCTCTTATTTTTGTATCTTTTCCATCCATCTTCTCTTTCATTTCTTTATATAATGGTGATGAACCAAACACATCACCTAGATCAATGCTCGTTGAGAAGCATTCATGTGGCATCTTCTCTTGATTTACTAAAGACATCTCTCGGTCTTCTAAGGACGTTGTACCTATATGTGTTTTTTTCTTTTTACCCTTACCCTCATCGCCTTTGGTACCCTTACCTTCACCCTCACCACCTTCTTTACTGTGAATTTTTTTTCCTCTCCTTTGGTTTTTAAGTTCCAGTGATTCAAAGATCATTTCGAACCTCTTGGCTCTCAGCTTATCAACTTGCTTAGAAATGTTTTTTCTCAACCGAGAAATTAATGATTCTAATTCTCCAAATTTTTGTTCATGTATTCCCTCCCACTCTTTCATCTTCAACTGATATTATTGTATTAAGTGTTCCTTTTATTTCATTTTCTTCTCCAATACCTGTAAAGGACCCATTTATGTCCTTATTGGTGGTATATTCAAAACATGTGGTATTTTTTTCAACTCTTCTTTAAGTTCACTCACTTCAACTTTAAATTTTTCCAAAGCCTCTTTATACACAACCCTCACAGACTCAATTTCCTTTTCAGCTTCATCAGTGATTTTGTCTACTTCTTTGGATAATTCTTCAACCATTTCTTCTTTTCCTTTTATAATTATGTTCTCTTTGAATTGATTTTTCACAACTGTCTTTTGCAACACTGTTATCTATTTAAGGTATTCTATAATATTATTATCTTTTATCACGCCCTCTTCCACCCAATTGCATATATAGGAAGATTTTTCCTTGAAATGCTCCATTTTATCATACATGATGAACAAAAATCTACTATCAAGCTTATATGATGGATTACCTAAATGCATAGTAGAAGCCCTTGAATCAAATTTGAAAAAACAATCATACTCAATAGACAACTATTTAGGAGGAATTCTATGAAGATCCTCTTGAGGAATGGAAACGTCAACAGTAGTTTGTTCCATTTCATTGTCCATCACCTACTCCCAATGACCTCCATATACATGTACATGTAGCTCTTTCAAAGTTGTGGCAACATGAACTACATCAATGGTGACAAAATCAAGAGACTGTGCTTGTAATTCGTCATGGTGCTCAGGAGTTTGTATTGGCAATTACTCATTCTATTCAGGAGGCTGTACTAGTAATTCCCGATGGTGCTCAGGAGATTGTACTAATTCCTCATTCTACTAAGGAGACTATACTAGAAATTCCTCATTATTTTCCTTGCTATTATATTTCCTAAAGTATGTTTTATGAACAGGTGGTTTTGGAAAAGATACATTTTCATGCTGATTGATATCACCAATATATGCATATCTGATGAAGTTGCCATTTTCCTGACCACCTTGAACATAATCCTTGTATAAGTTGTAGATTTCCTTCCTTGTGAAATTATCTAGAATGTGTATTGTTTCTCAATTTGGCATACTCTCTCCATGCTTGGAAAATAAATCATGCATCCATGATATTGTAATGTGTGTTGATGGCCCAGTGATTCGTCCCTGATAATCGTCAGAATAAAATGTAGGATCCTTTTCCATTCTTGTTTGGATTCTTGATAATCAAAGATTACCAATTGAGTGAATCCATTTGAATGCCTTTCTAAAAAGCAAACTTTTCCAATGCGATAATAATAACCCATCCTAGTAGAAATCATGCACCCCACTAAATATGAATTTTGCATACTTTTGTTCATTGATAAATACATCTTCCTTTTCTCCAAGGCATAATTGTAGCCTAAAATTTTCAAACAACTTTCATGGCAACACTCAATCAAAATCAAAGGAGTAATGGAACTTGGACTTGTGAGCAATTCTTTCTTAGACCTTGTATAACTGGAATGATTTGGATTGACATAAAAAGGTCTAGTCCTACACTTAATCCTGCTCCATGTTGGATTTTGTCGCTGCATTTCCTGGACCATTATGTCTGTAACAACATCCTCATTAGAATTAATTTTTTCATTGTGATGCATATGACCAGGGATGATTTTAAGAACCCCCCCAAAATTTATATGTATAAAAAATGGGTGAATCTCCCCGATATATAGGAAAACTTGAAGGCGATTTTATCAATAATATAATATGTATATATATTTTTATTGGCGAATATTTCATTTCATTATATAATGCTGTAAAATCTTGGCGAATCTTTCACTAAATTATAAGATATTGTAAAATCTTGGCGAATATTGCACTTAATTATAAAAAAATTGTAAAAACTTGGCAAATCTTTGACTGATTTATAAAATATAGTAAAAATTTGGTGAATCTTTTTCCACTAAGACTCAAACTTTTGATTTTGTAGATTACTAAGGTAGTGCAATAGAAGAACATACACCGGAGCTCAACTCTGGACTCTCTCGACTCCTAGACTCTCGAATGAACAAGTGTATGAATGAGGAGAGGATGGATTTATTTATACATTTCACAAGCAGTATTTGATCACTCACAACTAGAAGGTGTCGACAAAACACGACTGCACTAACTAGATTTAGGGAAAGTAGGGACTCTAGTTGTTATCTCGTCCCTTAATGGTCCAATGGACATGTGGGGTCATGAATATTGACAGGCCAACAAACTGATAGAATTAAGAGAATATCCTAGTAGCGGGCCACTTCCTTTATATAGAGAGATAGTTCTTGGACCAATTCCAACCTTCCAACCAATCTTCTCTCCAAAATTTCTTCTCTTTTGTGTCGAATGGTAGGAGAGTTTCATATTTGTCAGTGAATACTTAAAATGGCTCAATCCACACAAATTTTCCTCGGAAAGTGATAACTTCGCCCATCACTATTTTAAAATGTCCCAACACTATAAAAGCATCCATAAATTGATAAATAACAACCCCATGCACTTCTAAATTCACCCAGTGATAAGAAAAACGCCTCAGACACTTCAATTCTTGCCCCAAGCACTTCAAAATTCTCTCAAAGATGATAAAAATTCCCTAAGCACTTCAATGTTTTCCCAAGCACTTCTAAATTCTCCGAAGGATGATAAAAACTCCCCATGCACTTCAATATTTTCCCAAGCACTTCAAAATTCCCTTGAGGCACTTCAATACTTACCCCATGCACTTCTAAATTGACCCAATGATGATAGAAATGCACCATGCACTTCAATACTTTCCTCGGCCACTTCAAAATTCTCCCGACGATGATAAAAACACCTAGACACTTCACCCTGGTGCTTAATGTGTATCACCTTAGGGTTGGATTGGTTGGAATAGTTGTCTGTGGACTTTGTCCACTTTATGTGTTGGAATCCCTCATATATTCTATATAAAGGGAAAAAAGAGTCTTTAGTTGAATCATCTTATCTTAAAGAATGTGAAAGTTCATTAGATCATTTGTATCTTGAAGATGAACTTGTATTGAGTCTTTGTACTTGTATTGATGCAAGGAAGGTGCTAGGGTTTGTAAGAGGAAAAACCTAGTGGAGACTTGAAGTGCTAGGATTTATGATAGGAAAAACCTACAGGATACTTGAAGTGCTAGGATTGGTGAGAGGAAAAACCTATAGGATACTTGAAGTGATAGGATTTGATGCCTTGTGGGAGAGGGACCCAAGGTTTGTGGTAAATAAACCCTAGAGGAGACTTGTAAATATTGTGTGAAGCAAGCTTGGTGAAAGATCATAATGGATTTGTTGGTGTTGATGTCAGGTTGTCATGGAACCTTTGGTGTGTCTAGACTCTAAATAGCTCGGGGGCATGCCTTTCTAGGCATTTGTGTTGCTGGTTAGAATTTTATATCGATGGTGTATTCTCTAGCTAGCTATATTTAGAAATATTGAAATTTTCTTTTCCATTAAAAAACATATTTAATGATTAAGAATGGAAATTGCTTCATTAATCCACCTTGCGATTCACATTTTCCTTGAGGTTCAAGTTCACCTTATGATTCACCTTGAAATTCATCTTTGAAATTTAGCTAACACCAACAATTTCATTTTTTTTAAAATTTAGCAAATTTCAAATCTCATCAATAAAATTCACAAAACCTTGTGACTTAGGTTTATATCCATAAGAGCCAAAATACACATCTGAATACTACTACCTTAAAAAATACAAATACAATGTAATCAATTTAGAATTATGAACAGTTTTAAGATTCATTCAGAAAACTTGAATTTTCATTTTGCATGTACCATACCCAAGAAATCAAGGTAGAGAAGAGAAAGAGAGATCCAAACCGGGACTTTGTTGAGGTAGGTTTTCATATGGAAGAGGATGCATCCCGAAAATACACTAGCAAATAGAAGGATAGCAAAAGTTTCCATTAAAAGATAAATTCTACTTTCAACCTCTAGAGAAGGCTAATTTGAGGATTGCACCAAAGCCATGTATTGAAGGTGATCTAATTTTGGATTCTTAGCATTTCCCTTCTAATTGTGTTGTGGGGAAAATGCACCTATAGTTCAAGGGAGAAACTACCAACTTATGGTGATAAAGATAGACTTACAAGCATTCTACAAGTATAACAAATAAGTGAAGAGATTATGGTTTATGGATGTATGCACCTTATTCAGAAGGTTGATCTTAGCTTTGCCTCCCTCGCTCTTCAATGCTTATCCAATGTCGCAATGCCCATACCTGCAAAATAACTTGATACCTTTCTCAAATACATTTGACTACATATATAAGATTGATATTCATAACAAAAGAAGACATCAAACTACAAGCAAACTGTAATCAAATCCAAGACACATTAATAGGTCATATTTGGAAAGGAAAGAATGTTTGATCTTTATTAATGAATGAAATCAAGTACATAAAGTTATACCTTCTTTCAAGCTCGGCACTTCATGAAACCTAGATTCAAGGTCTCCTGCTTCTGTTCTCCAAGGATCCCAGCCTCTAACTAGTAGTGCTAGGGTTTATCAGAAACTAAGCACAAGAGAGGGGGATGAAGGTCTCCATTCCTCCAGCATAACAATGTTATAGACCTGGTCCCCTCACATGGCCCTTCTACCCTCCTTATATAGTCAATGAAGGAGAGGAAAAGAAGTTATAACTGAGTAGGAGGTTCCCCAACTAGCTTAACTTCCCAAAATTTTGAGATTTTGACTTGTACAGGAATGTACTCTACTCTACAGTAGACAAACTAGAGTACATGTGGAGGTGGGCGCTACTTTAGTTAAGTAGAGTAGGGTATATACGCTACTATCATGCCTGTGTACTAGCGTCCATGTGAAAAAATGGCCAAAAACAGGCTTTTCTGCTTATTTTCAGGAGATGGTTTGGTCTGGAAAAATGTTCCTAAGGGTTGTAATCATCAAATGGGTCAAGAATGAGGTAATTTAAACCATTTTTAGTGTCCCAAATGACTCCTCCATCCACAAATGTCCTGTTGTGTGACTGAACTTGATCTCAATAAGTGTCGTCATGCGACCAAGGGAAGCAAGTGTCGTCACGGACAGAGAGGTGTCATTTTAAGATATAACAGATGCCCCCTAATGTATGAGATCGAAGGGAGTGCAGGAAATGATGGCTGAAATACATTATAAATAACAAAGAGTTGAATCATGGAGAAACTGGAGAAACCAAGAATCATAGGCTCAAATGAAGTACCTGAAAGCAAAGGCAATGTCAGACAAACTTATCCTTGGGGTAACTGTCCATGTTCAAATGGTGGAACATGACCTCCAAGAGGATACAATAATGATCCAAATACTGATGCATATATCATGGCCACTAAAATACAAGCATGAATCCATGAGGAACATAAGTGTAAACATAGCCACATAAATACAAGGTGGATCTATGTCAAAACTGGAGAACATAGCCATAGAGAACAAGCTGGATCTATGTCTCATCAAGAGCCAAAAAGAGTGTGGCTCAGTCTTGCGCAACTTGGGAGATAACATAAATGAGGTGATGTTATCGAGGATCCCAAGGTCTTCATCCAAAAACAACCCAAAGTACAAACCTATCCATGCTAATAAATGAGTTGATGTCGAACATGGGAGGTATCGTTTGATTACCGGTCATTGATGTATACCGTTAACAAATGCGAGGGTGTCCACCGATAATGAAAATGGAACCCAAGGTACCTAGTACATTCAAACAAGTGCGATTAAATGGTCTTGCCGTTGAAGACTTGAAGAATTCATCGGATATGAGACATTGATGTATTCCCATCTGTTGGCCCGATTTTGCAACCAGGCTTAGTGCTATGGGCACCTGCTAACTAGTAGCAGCAGTTTCAAATAGAAATAAACAACTAATTAAACTAAACAAAACTAATCATGGATCTATGCAAGAATCTAAGCAAATAATGTAAACATTTAAAAAACAAGAACAAGAAAATATTAAACAATGAATTTGTATTGAAAAATGGGGGCAAGCAAGTGCTTGCGATAATACCTTCAATGGTGAAGGTTGATGTTGAGCAACTCCCAAGATGAGTAGCTCCAAGCTCCAAGAGGTCTCCTTCTCCAAGGTTGCTTCAATGGCTAAAATGCTCAAGGGAGATTTCAGCAGCATAAGGATGAGATAATGGATAGATGTGAAATGAGGAGCCCCTACCACCTTTTTATAGGTTTTGGTGGTGGGGAATACCATTTGTGGTTTTGTGGAAACCAAATGGTATTAACCAACATGGTTTAGGTACTTTTCCCTCCTTTTTTCTTTTTTGAATAAAATTAATATTTTAATTCCCTTTTTAATATTTTTGGGAATTTGGACCCTTTTTGAGGGTTTTTTTATGCTTTTCAGGAAAAATAATCTTTTTTAATGGAAAAAGGGGTGTACTAAGGTCTTTTGGTGACCTTTTGTTGGTTTTAGAGGCTCAGATGGTGGAAAAGTGGACAAATGGGTCATGTGAATAAGGGAATGAGCTAGTGAGCACTTTTTAGGTGTTAACAGATTGCCCCCTGATGTGTGAGGGCAGGAGCTCATCGTATGGCCGATAGACATCATAGTTCTTTTGTCTTTTTTCAGGGGTTTGGGAAGGAGAAGAGACCGATTGGAGACTGGAACCACGGCCCTTGGAAGCTACAAAAACAAAAAATATTACATGGCCTCAATGTGAATGAGGTATAATCTTTAATAATGGACGAGGCGGGCATTCCCATGCTCGTATCAAGACATATACATAACAATTAGTCCCAAGAAAGGGGATCTAATACAGAAAGAATCTACTGGTACATCATAATGGTCCAGGGGGGACATTATTTTGGGATGTACTCCTGATCATAACGGATCTCAATAACTGATACACTGGAATAATTGGTGAACTGCTGAAACTGAAGGTGTCCAACATTTGTAGGGACTCAAAGATTATGAGTCATCTCTGAGAAGTAATGTAACTGTGTACTCAAGGGAGTATGAAACTGGGGGACATCTGAATACTGTCGCCATACGCAACCCGGATATCTATAGGAACAGTGTAACTGGTTGTATCCAAAGGTAGACTCTCAAATGTGGAGGAGTCAGAAGGTATCTGGGGTCTTCGACTAATAACTGAGCGGACCAATGCCCTGTGCGAGTCTCAACGATGCGATCAAGGTGTTGAAGTCGAGCATGTGAGAAACAACCATTTGGAGAGGCACTGAGGACTCTTCTCGAAATGATTCGTAGGCACTCATCATAAATGGGGATGAGTCCAAGACACAGGGACCTCTAGGTCTATCCTCTGGAATAAATGTGGTTGTCGTCGACAGAGGGGGACCAGCAACTAACAAGGCAATGATGTTTCCTTGATAGGAGCAAGAGGTGTAAAACTGAAGTGTTGTAGTACTGATGGTAGGGCTGACATACTTGTGGGAATGGGAAATAACTGGGTCAAAAAATGGGTAGACTCAAACTTCCTTTGTTCAGAGCATGATGACATGGTTGACCTGGCAGCGTAGGGAACTGACTTGTAGGTGTGGGGATCATTGCTTTGATTGAATGGTATATATTGACTCTGGGGGGGAGGACGAGCTGATAGGTGTCGTCGAGGAATTATCAAGGTGACATACTGCAGAATACTCTGAACAAAGGCGACCAAAATGGGGAAGCTGCCTAATGAGTAGATGTGATTTGTCGTGGCGCCAAGAGGCACCATTGATTCCTTCTTCGTAGTTTTAATGAGCTCCAAGAAGGGATAAAAGTGTGCTCTGAAATGGTATGGTCCTGTGGATTTTGTGAGCCCAGGACGGCTCATGCTCATGGTTGCTTTCATGTTTAGAGAGTCTGAAAACGGTAAGTGGACTCTATTGGTGTTTCTTTTTCGTAAGTTTAGTCTCCAAGGCTCGAAAAAGCATAAAATGATGCGGATGGAGAACTCTTCTAGCCGATGTGACTAGAGTATACCTTTTTCGTACTTAGTCTACAAGGTTTGGAAAAGGGGTAAACTTATATCAGGTAGACGCCCTTTCAGATACGTTTAGCGAGCATGAAAGGAAGCAAGATTGCTCGGCGATCTTTTCATTGTTTTAGGAGTCAGAAAAGAGCTTAACAGAAAACTCCCTAAGTGCCTTTTTCGTAAAAGGGGTTGCTCGGCCCGAAAAAGGGATAAACTTATACCGAACAAAAATGGATTGATGAGGGCGAGAAAAGGTCTCAAGCATCGTGATCAGTGCGGAAAACTGGATCCGGTGACATAAGGATTGTCAAAAACGGAGAACGGCCGATGTGGCACGCAAACCGAGGCTGTGTGGCAGGCATGGAAAAAATGCCCGAAAACTCTAAAGGTGAGAGCGAGAAATGATCTCAAGCATCATCACGAGCGCGGAAAACTGAATCCGGCGATATAAGGCACGTCGAAAACAGAGAACGGCCGATGTGGCACGCAAACCGAGGTGACGAGGGGGCATGGAAAAAATGCCCAAAAAATCTAAAGGTGAGAGCGAGAAAAGATCTCAAGCATCATCACGAGCGCGGAAAACTGAATCCGGCGATATAAGGCATGTCGAAAACGGAGAACGGCCGATGTGGCACGCAAACTGAGGTGATGAGGGGGCATGGAAAAAATGCCCAAAAAATCTAAAGGTGAGAGCAAGAAAAGATCTCAAGCATCATCACGAGCGCGGAAAACTGAATCCGGTGATATATGGCACGTCCAAAACGGAGAACGGCCGATGTGGCACGCAAACCGAGGTGAGGAGGGGGCGTGGAAAAATGCCCTGAGAATCGGGACGTGACTGCGAGAAATGATCTCAAGTATCGTTCTGAGCGCGGAAAACTGGATCCGGTGACATATGGCACGTCCAAAACGGAGAACGGTCGATGTGGCACGCAAACCGAGGCCACGAGAGAGGCCAAAAAATGGTCAAAAAATGGACCCCGTGAAAACGGGAAAAGGAAGGAACCTGCATGAAGTTCTCGCTGTGCTGATTCCAACGGTACCAACGGTTTGAGAAATGGACTTCGTATGATACCACAATGGTTGTTTGAAAATTGGTGGAATTCCTATAAATAGGGCGTGGGGCCCAAATGACTTGTCATTGTTACGTGCGAGTTTGATAGAGCTGTCAGAGCTATTTCTCGATTTTCGGGAGATTTCACCGTTGGTTTTCGATTCAGCGAGTTGTAGGTAACTCTATTTGCCTTAGCCTTGTCAATTATGTCTTTTTTGTTTGATGGCGGTCCCCCGAAGGCCGCGAAATTCCATGTTGACTCTCCAACGTGGAATATCGCGGGTTTCGGGGCTGTTCCCGCGATGAACCGCACGGGTTTTAGGCTGACAGTCGCGATGGTCATCGCGACTGTGAGGCTGGAACCCGCGATGTTCATCGCGGGTTCACGGGGGATAGTCGTGATGTTCATCACGACTGTTCGGCCAAAACCCGCGATGTTCATCGCGGGTTTTTGCATGAATCCCGCGATGGTCATCACGGCTTTTGGTGGAAAAGCCGCGATGGGCATCGCGGCTTTTTGTGTAAAAGCCGCGATGGGATTTTTTCAAAAGAATTTTATGCTGGGGCTAAAAAATTTTCTGTTTTCTGGCAGGATGTTGAGGAGACCACAGTCCTCGTGGCGTGAGCGAGAGATCGATGATGATCTTATGGCGAGGATTGAGACTGACGCAGGGGTGAGACAGACTCTGGCTATGAGCGGACTTTTGAAGTTCGCTCAGATCCCACCTATTCGTTCAGTGAGACGGCTCCTGAACAAGCTTGTGCAGTGGTGGGTGCCGGCGGAGGGTGCATTCATTATTGGGGGTGAGAGGTTAGAGATCACTCTGATGGATGTCTATTTTTTGACTGGGTTGCCTCGTTTGGGTGAGGTGGGTGATATCTTGCCGAGGTTGCCTCCAGGTATAGATATGGAGGACCTGTTACAGACTTTCTGTGTGGATGATGCTGTTTTGCAGAACAGCTCTATTAGTCTGCGATCCCTACGTGAGTGGGATATGCGAGCTGTTGGTGCCTGCGTTCTGCGGATATTGGGTGCTGCTGCGCCACATCGTATGTCTGGGGGGCAGACGATGATGGTGGATTCTGTTCTTCAGGGTACTTATTATGCCTGGGGGCAGATGTTTCTGGCTGGTGTCCGGAGAGATCTGGACAAGGCCATCAGAGAGGGAGGCGAGTTTTGTTATGCCTCATTTTTATGCTGTTTTTTCTTCGAGCGGGTGCCGACCTTGCGGCCACGGGTACCCGTTCGTGCTGGTCTTCAGAGTGAGCCTCGTATGATGAGATGGGGGCAGATGATGCCTCATGGCGGCGGTGGTGTCCGCGGCTACTTCACGGAGGATTTTTATCAGCAGTGGGAGCAGATGCCTCTGGTGATTGAGGACTACCCCTACGCCGGCATGGACTACCGAGGTGACCCAGAGATGCCTCGTGCCCCAGGACAGGCCTGGAGTTTAGACGGTATGTTTTGTGTTTTATTTGATATTATATCATATGTTGTTTGATTTATCATTGATGATTATTGTTGTATAGTATGTGATGGCTTACTTGCTTTGTGCAGATGTGGGTCCAGTGCCACCGGACGACTACGTGCCTCGTCAGGGGCGGGCGATGGTGGTCGCCCATCCACCCGTAGCGGTACCACCTTCACATGGTGGAGGATTTGTAGCTCGTGGGCGAGGGGTTGGCCCTCGCGATGACGCCATAGAGGGTGTCAGACAGACCTTTGCCCGGATCCTAGCTGGACTCCCTGAGGATGGTTGGAGAGACCTGGATCGGGATATTTTGCAGGGTTGTTTTGGTGCGCCACCTGAGTGGCAGTCGCTCCTATTGAGGACAGCGGTGTTCGTGGCGGGGCACAGGGATGGTAGACGAGATGATCCGGCAGGGCCGGCTCAGGGGAGGATACGTCTGCGGGACGATCCAGCGGGGCCGGCAGAGTGGAGAGTTCGGGCTCGCCATGACCCGGCGGGGCCAGCGGAGGAGGAGCCGGAGGATCCTAGGGATCCAGATGAGTAGAGATATTGTATCTGCCCCCAAATGCTGATGAGCATATGGGGAAGCATTTTTGTATGACAGATGTATTTTTTGTATATCGGGTGCTGAGGGAACCTATGACATGTTGACTATTTGGCTTATATATATATGTGGATATATATTGGGATATATTGTCGTGTATGCACGTGGATGCACCTTTGTCTTTTGTATATGCCCGTGGAGGCACATGTTATGTACTTGGATGCAGTATGGTGTTTATTTATGTATGCCCGTGGAGGCACATGTTATGCACGTGGATGCAATATTGTTTTTTGTATATGCCCGTGGAGGCACATGTTATGCACGTGGATGCATTTTGTTTATGGATATGACATGATGTGACTGGTGTGCCAGTCGAGGACATTGTTGGCCATATTATCTGCTACACTATTGAGGTGTCTTGGGACATGTGTGAATGAAATGAATTCAAACTGTCTAACCATTTGTTTAGTGCACAGGAATTTTCTGAAAAGACAGGGATCGCGTACCTGGTAATCATTGTTGAGCTGGGAAACTAGGAGCTGTGAGTCCAAGAAAACGTTGAGGTGACGGATGCTCATTTGGAGAGCAGCGGCCAGGAGACCGGTCACGGCATCGTATTCAGCTTGATTATTGGTGGCGGCACCTAAACATACTCCGTCAATGTGAATTAACTCATGTGAAGGGGAGTATATTACCCAAGCTGCGGAGGCGAGATTGGGAGACCAACGGCTTGCGCCATCAGCGAAACCGACATGGCAGAGTGGAAGAGGCTCCATCTGCGGTCATGCAGAGAAAAAAGAAATATTTAGGTTTTTTGAATTTTTTGTGAACAAAGAAATTATGCCTATACTAAAATGGATGATGGTGTCCATCAGATTTTCTATGGGTAAAATCGTTTAAGGTACAACCCGTTGCGTGGGTTGCGCAGGGGATTGCCTTCTGAATCGGTCAGAATATATGCCCCCTACCCGAGGCAGGTGTGTATGATGTAGGGGCCTTGCCACATAGACACGAACTTTCCCTTTCCGGTTTTATCATGAGCTTGATCGTAAGCGAGGACAAGGTCTCCCTCAGAAAAGGTTCTTGGGTGGACGTGTTTGTCGTAACTTAGTTTCGATCGTTGTTTAGCTGCTTCCATGTTTTGAATGGCTGTGCGCCGATCTTCATCGGCCTGCTCTAGGAGTAGTAAACGTTGCTCGATCGGGGAAGTGTCCGGTAGGAGTTCAACGGCGATATGTAAGGCTGGGATCTGGCACTCAATAGGGAGGACGGATTCGACACCGTGAACTAAATGGAAAGGGGTAAAACCGGTGGCGGTTTTGGTTGAGGTGCGGTAGGCCCATAGTGCCGGGAAAAGCATGTGGTGCCAATTGGATTTGTGCTTGTCTACAGTACGTTGGAGAATGGTCTTCAAAATTTTATTGATCGCTTCGACTTGGCCGTTTCCTTGGGGATAGTAAGCGGAAGAGAAATGGTGTTCAAATTTCAACATGGTTGATAATTCCTTCCAGACGGCATCTTCGAAGTGAGAGCCGTGGTCAGAGACTAGTTGCTGTGGTACTCCGAAACGAGCGATAACATGGTTGAAGAAAAACCGTGCTGCAGTGTCGGCTTTGCAATTATAGGTCGGCATGGCTTCTGCCCACTTGGTGAAATAATCGACAGCCACAACGATGTGTTTGTGACCGTCGGCTGACGTGGGGTTGCAGTCGAGGAAGTCTATGGCCCATTTGCAGAATGGTCCAACAGTGATGACTGGATGAAGGGGGGCAGGGGGGGTTCTTGCTTTGGGGGCAAATAGTTGGCAGTTCTGGAAATGCTTGACTGCGGTGATGCAATCAGTAAACAATGATGGCCAAAAATAACTGGCCTGGATGATTTTCTGGGCGGTGGCCATGCCGGAGAAATGGCCTCCGCAGGCATCGCTATGACAATCATTGAGGACTTGTTCTGCCTCACTATGGGATAGGCAGCGGCGTAATATGGTATCAACGCCGCGTCAGTAAAGTACATCCCCTATCAATAGGTATCAGGGGGCGTGGTGTCGTATGCGACGGCGTCCATCACGATCGATGTGTGGTTGAAATTTTTGCGTACGAAGGTAAGTCAAAATGTCTCCGTACCAAGGGTCGTCAGACGAAATGATAAAGATCTGCTCGTCAATCAGGTCCGTTTGGATAACGGGTGATGTTGAAGAGGATGGGAGGTCAGTGATGAGGTGAGCAAGCGCGAGGGCTTTAGTGCTTTTGGGAGTTCTGAAAGTGAGGTCATATTCCTGGAGGATAATGACCCATTTAGCAACACGACCTTGTAGGAGCCGCCGGGTGAGGAGATAGACCATGGGGTTGGAGTCGGCCACGACTGTGGTATGACTGAGTAGAATGTAGTGTCGCAATTTTTGCACGGAAAAGACTACAGCTAGGGCTAATCTTTCCTCGTATGGGTAACGCAGAGGTGGGCCAGACAAGGTCTGGCTGACGTAATAAATCACATGCTCTTGGTGGGAGGCATCTTCTTGGACCAAAACTCCAGACACAGCATATTCAGATGCTGAGACATAAAGGGTGAAGTCTTGAGAGAAATCCGGTGGGGATATCAAGGGGGCTTGTGTGAGAGATTTCTTGAGGGCTTTGAATGTCGTGTCTGCTTGCTCATCCCAAACAAAGGGTATGTGGGTGCGAAGTAAGCGTAAGAACCCGTGGACTTTGGTGGCATAATCAGGAATGAAGCGCCTGAGGAAATTGGACCGCCCCTGCAGACTTTGGAGCTGCCGAAGCGTGCGAGGAGGCGGAAGTTCTAAGATGGCTTTGAATTTCAGGGGATCAACAATGATTCCATCTTGGGAAACAATGAAACCCAACAAGCGGCCTGCCGAGACGCAAAAGACACACTTGTGTGGGTTTAAGCGGATTTTATATTTGCGACAACGCAGGAAAACTTGCCGGAGGTCGTTAAGGTGGTCTGATCGTTTTCGGGAACGAGCTGTGAGGTCGTCAAGATAGACTCGCAGGATATGGACCAAGTCGTGAAAGCAATAGGTCATGGCTCGCTGGAAAGTGGCACCAGCATTTTTAAGGCCAAATGGCATGACACGATAGGCAAAGGTGCCCCATGGGGTGGTGAAGGCAGTCTTGTACTGATCCTCCTTGCGGATGTGAATCTGGTTATATCCAGAAAACCCGTCCATGAAGGATAGGACTTCATGGTGTTGGGGCCAAGGTCGCAGCTATAGTAAAAGCTGCGAATTTTGGGAAAAAGCACAAGTATGGAAGGAAAGTGCTAATTTTGGGACAAGCACTAAGTTTTGGGTAAGAAGGAGACGGTGCGCAGTACGGTGCCAGATGGATGATCTCAGCGCAGATCACGGACCGGAAATTGCGGAGCTCGCGCGCACGTCATCGAAGAATGAAGGTGGCTCAGCTACCATAATAAATAATGTGATGGAGTAGAGGGCTCAGCTACCCTCATTTAAAGGCCCAGTACAGAAGTTATGGTTGCTCGGATCAAGGAGGAGCAACGGACCAGAGCATTGAAGGCGAAGGACGATCGCCCATACCCACAATCTGCGCCGGAATTCATGGAGCCTGCAGGAAGCGGCGATGTGACTGCAAGCGGCGCCTACAGTACACCTAGCCATGTGCGTGGTTAGGGTTTTTGGGAATCACTGTTGGGAAAGGCCCACAGTTTTGTAAAGGTGTGACCGTCATGGCCACCTATATATATGAATAATTGTAATGGATAGAGGTTGGGTTAGAGAGTTAGAGAGAGCTAGATGTTAGACTGTTAGATAGCCAGTCTAAAGGATAGATCATGTGTTGATTATCCTTCACGGTATTTTCTACCCAGTGCGTAGAACTAGAGAGGAAATCGGATAGCCGAGGAACTAATCCCTGAGTTGCCAGACAGTCTGAGTCGACGTCTGTGCCTTTGTAATCTCCATAGAGAGGAGACTTGATTGAGAGAAGGGCTCCCAACTGTGTGCATGGAGTTTCCTGGAAGGATCTAAGGCTGCAGCTGTGTGCGCAGCATATTGTATAACTCTATCATTTTCTGGTTAATATAACACTCCCGTGGACGTGGTTTTCCTCGAGGAGATGAGCTTCACTTATATCTTCTTGTTATAATGTTTGCGTGAATGATAACTATTTAGAGTTCATTATTTGTGTATGCAAGACTTCTGTCTTATCTAGGTGACTGTTTGAGCGAGTTGGAAAGATCCCTTGATAACTATAAGTGTCTTAAGTACTAAAGAAGTAGTAACGCACGGTCGCTGCGGCGAGAGCAGACTGCGTTACTGTGCTGGATGTGAAGGGCGAGGAAGTGTTTAGCGCGTCGACCCAGGGGATAGTTGCCTGCTGCGTTAGAGAGGAGAAACTGCGCGGTAGACCTGCCAAGGAAGGAATCCACGCAGCTGCGCCGAGCGGCCTGCGGGAAGGTCCGACCGCCGAGTTCGCAGGAACCATTCAAGGAAGAGCTATCTCCGCGTCACCCAGGTTAAGGAAACCTGATTCCTTAACCCCCCCATAGCCACTTCGGGTGAGACCTCGAGCTGCCGCGCAGCTCGTTGCCGAGAGGGCCAGTGCGCCAAGGGGTTTTGTTGCTGCGCTTCATTAAAACCCGGGTCTGCCCAGTAGAGCAGCCAACAAATGGTTCCGTTGCCACGTGAGCGAGACTTCTTATTCCAGTGACGCGCGAGATAGAGGAGCCAACAAATGGTTCCGTTGCCGCGTGAGCGAGACTTCTTATTCCAATGACGCGCGAGATCGAGGAGCCAACAAATGATTCCGTTGCCTTGCGACTTCTTGTTGTAAGACTTACTAGTTACGCGACATCTGAGATTGTTGCTAAAGACAACATAAGGTTCTGTTACACTGAGACTTGCTCAGTTAACAAATGTGTTACTGGAATCCTACAGCTAAGGAAATTGGAGATTGGTTTGATTTAAAGGCTAAAGAGTTCGCTGAACAAGAAAATAGAAGCCTTATGTTTCAAACAGAAGACTGGTTACAGAAGTATATTTATGCTGACCTTTACGAAATTTTCTTTGTTACGTTTGCATTGGAGTTACACGCTTGGATAGCCAAGTTAGCAGATTCTACACCTACGCTGCATGTTGATCGACCCGTCACGTGGACGCCTGAGCTAGTCAGTATTGTGAAGCGGATCGACAATTCTGTTTCCCGCGCAGTAGACTTTTGGTTGAATAGTCTACTGAAAGGTTTCATTACTGAATTTGCAGTTGATACACGAAAGAGTTTCAGTGAAGCTGAGAGGAGTTTCTTCCAAGTACACAGAGGTAAGTTCTTAAATTCTCTGAACTTATGGATTAAAAAGCTTCTGTATGAAAAAGGAAAGCTATGTATTGCTTCTGATGAATAGCATAGTCAAGTAATGTCCGTAGATTCTGATAGTGATCCTGAAGTTATCGGTTGCACTCGTAGTGGAAAACGATATAAAGTAGGCCTTGACCAATATTCTTTTGAGTCTAGCCCAGACGATAGCCAAGTCCCTAGAGCAAGCCATATAGAACGACAAGGGAGTGCTCATATCCCTTATCACCCCTTTACACCGCAAAAACCAGACGGAGCTCAGTATAATCCTACAGTAACACCTTCTAGTAGCCCACACGGTACTTCTAGTACCTCTGTACCACCTTTGTTTAACCATCCCGGAGGCACTGCTACAGTACCTCCACCTCAAACCCGTGCAAGAAGGATGGGTGACGACATGAAGCTACCAACTTTTAGAGGAACAGGGATAGAAGACCCTGAGCAGCACTGGTTCTTATGTGAAGCCATTTGGACAATTAAGCAAATTAATGACGATGCTGTTAAACTGGTTCAGTTAGCAACCACACTAAGAGAAAGAGCCTTGACTTGGTTCATGAAATACTCAGCAGCACAGAATAGGACGCTTGCTGAGGTAAGAAATGCTATGATTCGGGAATTTAAGAAACCTAAGTCAGAATCACAGTGTATAACAGAGCTCAAAGACATCAAACAGTTACCTACAGAATCAGTATGGGACTTTGACCAGAAGTTCAAAGCCTTGATAGATCAAGTAAGCTTCGAGTTTGCACCACAGCAACATAAAGAATGGTTCATTGCTGCGCTGCTCCCACACATTAGACTTCCTCTTATGCAACAAAATCTCAATACTCAGGAACAAGCTCTAGAGATGGCTATGAAACTAGAAGCTTCACCAATTGCAGGAACAAGCAATGATGTTGCGCATTTACAGAACCAATTAGCAAACTTAACCTTGCAAGTGCATGATATTAAGAAAGGCAAGGAGATCAAGGAAGAAATTTGGTGTACAAAATGTAAAGCCCAAGGTCATTCAAAGGACCATTGTCCTGTTTTCATAGACTATATTGCAACTGGAGCACCTAATCCTTTACCACAGGCACAAGGGCCTTGGTGTGAAATCTGTAGAACTAGAGGTCATAGACCACAAGAATGTCACTTACTCCAGAAATATGTGCAAACCCCAAAGAATCTATATTGTACTTTATGTAAATCAGTAGGTCATGATGAGAACAATTGTAGAGCATATGATCTTATGATAGAAAGAAAGCATGATGTTTATAGGGTACAAGCAGAGACACAAGGACCCACAGCAGGACCACCTTATGACCAAACTCGGGACGCCCAAGCAGCAAATTACAGAGGACGCGGACGCACAACAAATTTTGGTCGCGGAAGAGGACAGATCACTTGTTATAATTGCGGAACACAAGGTCATTTTGCTAGGGATTGCCAAAATCCTACAACCCTCTGCAGGTATTGTAAATCTTCTGACCATATCATTGAAGAATGCCCTCAGTTACAGGCTAAGATGCAAGCAAAGACACCACAGGTCAATCAGAATATCCAGTTGATTGGAGCAGAAAAAAGAGAACCAGACCCTACAGTTAATATAGTGACACGCAGTGGAGCTACCACTGGTGCGCAAGAGATGGGAACGGGAAAGCAAGCGACGCAATGGGTGCGCCGCGCTAACATTAAACCAGCCCCACTTAACCTACAGAAGCAAAAAGAAGCATTTAAGCAAGCTCAAGAGTATTTCTCAGATCCGAGAGCTTCAAGTTCTGCCGCAATTCCGCAGACCATTAGTAGATCGCAAGTGCTAAGACAAGACAACCTGGTACAAGAACAAGCCACTACAGCTGGAAGACCTGATGACGATAAGGAGCATGCACTAGGCAGTGTTCATGCGTTCCTGCGACAATGTTTAAAATTGTTGCGCAATGAACAAGCAACTCTAGAACTCCAACACCTGTTGGATCAGTGCCAACACTCTGCTTCGACGAACACACCGCAGTGTGCTGTTCACCAGATTAGGAGTCACATTAGAACAGGAAAAGAGATGAGGCTCACAGCGCAGATTGGAGCATTTGAAATGGACGAAGTTATGTTAGATTTGGGCTCAGAAGCCAATGTTCTCACTATGCAGACATGGGAACAGATGGGAAGCCCTCAGCTTACAAGATCCCCTATCCAGCTAAGACTCGCAAATCAGCAACGAGTCTCTCCATTGGGCAGATTACCCAATGTACCTATTGATATTGAAGGAGTAAGAAGCTCTGCAGATTTTGAAGTAATCAAAATTATGGATGATAGTAGACCATACCCAGCGCTGTTAGGAATAGACTGGGCACTTGATAATTTGGCTGTCATTAACCTGAAGAAAAGACAGATGACCTTTGAGGATGACCAGATCAGGGTCATCGCACCTCTTGATCCTATTCAAGGACCAAGATATATAGAACCCATTCGCGCAGAAGAGGAAGCGCGCCACATGGAAAGCTTGTATCAGATGACCACTAACCACAGTGACTATGTCAACCCCACAGCAGACGGCCATATCAGCTGGCGATGTGATAGCTCGTGCACATCAGATTCAGATGTAGGATTGGAAAATTGGCAGAATCGTCTACATGAGGTTTCTGCAAGACGTTGCGCCATGATTACTAAATCCATTCGATGGATTGGCACAGAATTAACTGACACTCCAACTTTTGATGGTCTAACCGAAGTAACTAAATTCATACAGGAATATGAACAAAAGCTTCCAGAACCGCAGCGCATACAGGCACTGGATATAGCATTGCGCGCTACACCCGCAAGATGGTGGATTGCGCACAAGGAGAATATTCATACATGGACAGACTGTCGCAAATTGATACTGCGCAGATTTCAGGACACCACAGCCGAAGCGCTACGCAAATATGAAGGACAGAGTGACCCCAGGTCACACATTGAAGCATGTATCCAGCAATGGTCAGATATTCCGGAAGATGAATGGGTTCACCAATTCATCCACACATTGGATACAATTCCAAGGAATTGGTATACTGAAACAGAATTGCGCAGAGGCACTCTTACTTGGGCTCTTATGATAGAAAGCTTTCAGCTTACCTTCAGCTTTGAGTCAGAACATCCAAGCATTGATCAGGCTTTGAAGTGTATTAGAAAGAAGGTATTTGAACACTATCCAGTACCAGAGTATTCCCAACCAGATTGGGCTGTCCAGATGGAACATGCCCTGGAATGTTATAACTTCACCGCCGAAGATGAGGAGGACGATCCTCGCAACCTCAATATCCCAGAATCAGAAGGGACGCGCAATATTGAAGGTCCTGAGCTTGATATTCCTGCCATCACAGAACACGTCAAGCTCAAGAAAGTCAACATTGGCACAGAAGCTGACCCAAAGTTTGCTTCTATAGGAGATTATTGGGATGATGAAACTGTTGCGCATGTTTCAGATTTATTACGTGACTACCAGGATATCTTTCCTACCAAGTTCACAGAAATGAAAGGCATCCTAGGAGACTTAGGAGTGATGCGCATACCTCTCAAACCAGATTCCAAGCCAGTAAAGCAGCGCCCATACAGGTTGAACCCGCGCTACAAAGAAAAAGTCAAAGAAGAAATTGATAAGATGCTTGCAGCAGGTATTATTGAGCCAGTAGAGGAAAGCGATTGGATTAGTCCTATGGTGGTCCAAGAAAAGAAAACGAAAGGTGAAATAAGAATTTGTGTCGACTTGCGCAAACTCAATGATGCATCAGCACACGACCCATTTCCCACTCCTTTCACAGATGAAGTACTTGATAATGTTGGAGGACAAGAGGCTTACTCTTTCACTGATGGTTTCTCGGGATATCATCAGATCAGAATCCATCCGGACGACCGCCACAAGACTACTTTTGCAACTGAATGGGGCTCATTCCAGTATACGGTAATGCCCTTTGGTCTTAAAAACGCACCTGCTATCTTCTCTAGAGTTGTTGTTGCTGTTTTTAAAGAATTTATCCACAAGTTTTTAGAAGTCTATTTTGATGACTAGACTGTATTTGGTTTACTAAAGAACCATATTGCGAATCTGCGCATGATGCTAGAAAAATGTAGACAGCATCAGATTTCCCTTAACTTGAAAAAATGTATATTTTGTGCGCCCTTTGGTATTTTGTTGGGACATATTGTATGCAGACAAGGACTTCTGATGGATCCTGCGAAGGTTGCCATCATTGCTAATTTACCAGCGCCCAACTCAGTTAAGAAATTGCGCACTACATTGGGACATACAGGATACTACAGAAAATTCATCAAAGGATATGCAAGGATCACAGCACCTATGGAAAGATTGCTGAAGAAGGATTCGAAGTTCTACTGGACAGAAGAATGCCAACAGAGCTTGGACACACTTAAAGAAAAGATGATCACAGCGCCTATTCTAGTTTTCCCGGACTGGAGAAAACCTTTTCATGTTCATGTTGATGCTTCTTCCATAGCACTAGGAATCGTGCTTACACAGTCTGGAGAAGGAAGTATTGACCACCCAATTGCTTACTCCAGCAGAAAGCTATCTACAGCTGAGAAGAATTACACCACTACAGAAAGGGAAGGACTAGCTATGGTGTATGCCCTACAGAAATTCAGACACTACCTGTTAGGAGCTCACTTTAAAATGTATACTGACCATTCTGCTCTGAAATATTTGGTCAATAAACCAGTTTTAGGAGGAAGAATTTGCAGATGGCTACTGCTCTTTCAAGAGTATGATTTTGAGGTTATTGTAAAGCCAGGCAGATTGAATGCAGGGCCTGACCATCTATCCAGAATAGAGTCAGGAGAGGAACCTACGAGTCTGGAGGACAATCTGCCTGACGCACAATTGTTTTCTATCCAAGTAGCAGACGAATATTATTCTGATATTCTTGAGTTTCTCACTACCGTACAAGCGCCGGCTGAGTTTACAATCCAGCAAAAGAAGCAACTTGTTGTTAGAGCCGCAGACTTCACTTTGATAGCAGGCCAGCTTTATAAGTTGGGCCCTGACGAAATTTTGCGCAGATGTATCTTACCACATGAAAAGAGCTCTATCATCGCAGAAGCGCATTCAGGTACCGCAGGAGGCCATTTCGCAGGAAAACCGACTGCGCAAAAGATATTAGCCGCAGGTCTTTGGTGGCCGACATTGCACAAGGACACTAAGGAATTCTGTAAATGTTGCGATGTGTGCCAGCGCACAGGAAAACCCTCAAGGAGAGATGAAATGCCGCTAAGACCCCAGATCACACTGCGTGCTTTTGATAAATGGGCCATTGACTTTGTAGGACCTATTAACCCACCAGGAAAAAGAACTGGCGCAAGATATATCATTACAGCTACTGAATACCTCACCAGATGGGCTGAGGCGAAGCCAGTTAAGAACTACGACGCTGCTACTGCCGCGCAGTTCATTTTCGAGAACATTATCACTAGGTTTGGATGCCCGGTGATCCTCATGAGTGATCAAGGTACACATTTCCTCAATGAGACTATAGAGGCCCTTACTCAAGAATTTCAAATTAATCACCATAAGAGTACACCCTACCATCCTCAAGCTAATGGTACGGTGGAAGCATTCAATAAGATTCTTGAGAATGCCCTGACGAAAATCTGTAATCAACAAAGAGATGATTGGGACCTTAGAGTCACAGCTGTATTATGGGCTTACAGAACTACTTGCAAGAAACTAACAGGTCACACACCTTTCAGCTTGGTGTATGGACAAGAAGCAGTTATGCCCATGGAATACATTGTCCCCAGTCTCCGAATTGCGCAAATTACAGAAATGGCAGACCCTGATACTATGAATGAAAGACTTTCGCAACTGCTCTCCTTAGAAGAAGACAGACTTTTGGCCGGATTTCATCAACAGGTACAGAAGGCAAGACAGAAAGCTTGGCATGACAGGCACATTAAGCATAAGCACTTTGAAGAAGGAGACCTGGTACTCCTTTATGATAGTAAATTCATCAAGTTTCCAGGCAAGTTTCGCGTGCATTGGTTAGGCCCTTTTCAGGTAATAAAAATAACAGACGGAGGTGCAGTTCAGCTTGCCAAGCTGGATGGAGAATTCCTACCTACAATGATAAACGGGAGTCGGCTTAAGCTTTATTGCGACGGCCACTCCGCCCTGTCGACATAATATATTGCTATAGTGCAGATGTCCGGTGTAGTTGAAAGAGACATCGCATTCAGTCTACACGGAAGCTGCGACACACCCTCAGTTTCCAGCTTCCTGCGCAGTTCCTTGAAATATCCGCGCATCCTGAATAAAAATTGCTTGAACAAAGCTTAGCGGTCCGCTCTGGCGAAGTTTTGCTTTGTGGACCATTGGACTATCGCTCTTGCGAAGTCCCCTTTCATAATTTGCCGCTTAAAAGAGTTTTGTTGTGGACCCATAGAGGCACAGTTTCCTAAGCTGAAATGACCCGCCGGAAATTTTGAATTACAGCAGTTATGTAGCCGCGTTTGAATAAATGAAGGATAAGGCCGCTATTTAATTCTAGCCGTTCTGACGGATTCGGCTTAATCTCCGAAAAATTTGCATTTAACCCAGGCGCCGAAAGCATTAGCTTCTCCCGGAAGGCTGTCAGAACCCGTCAATCACACTAAATGCACCGCTACGGCAAGGAGGATAGCGTGTTGTCACCTTACGTATAGTCGCCTACAGCTACGTAACCCCACTTGGTCGCATTTACTATCCCCGCTGGCTATAAATACCTCACACTTGTATCATTTTCGGGTTACTGTCTCGAGTTGCATAAGTTGTGTTTGAAGATCTGCATTATTGTTTTCAGAGCCAAGTGTGCAGAGTATTTTCCCTTGTTTTCAGCATCCATACCCTACGCAGGTCCGCCATTTACTGTCCAGAGTTTTGTTATTTACATTGGTTCACGACGGAGAATTTATCGACTGAAGAAGTTGTTCGTCAATTTCTACGCCGAGGCTTAGATTTCGGCATGGCCACTCCGGTGACGCCGTCGACCTACGTACACCCTGGTGCTACTGATCCCAGAACATCTCCAGGCACAAGAGCATCTCAGCAGCAGCCGGAGGAACCTGTTCCAGAGCCGCTCGCGTCTATGGTGAACTACATCCCGCCGCGTCCAGATGATGCGCCGGATGTACAGATTCCGAAGAATGCAAAATATCCAATTCCGCTACCGCCACTACCGGCTAGTGTGCGGGTAGAAGGCCAACTATTGGGAAACATTCCATTGGTTAAATTCTCTGATTTTAACCTTGGAGACTATAAGACATATCCTCAGTTCCAGTTGGACCGATATCTGGATATCGTCCATAATCCCACCAGAAAAGTTGATGAGTTTATCCCGAAGGGATTTGCAGCAAATCTTGAGCGCCCTGGACTCTTGAATTTGTTGAAGCTACCGCACTTTGGGCGTAGCAATGAAGTGAACGCAATCGTTAAAACACTGCTATCCTGCGTTCATGGAGGTTACCTTTGGCTCGGGAGGCCAATTGATCTAAATGTTGATTTGATACACCGTATCACCGGTCTATCTAAGGTTGGTAAGGATCCCAATATCCATTTTGTGGGAAAGGAAAAGGACCGAAAATTGGCTGCAAAGCTGGTCCAGAAATATAACTTGACAAGAGGAGGTCGGGCTTATGACCTCACGACAGTCGAAGATGAGGCACTTCGCTTCACAGGAAGTCTGCTTGCAGGCAGACTTCTCACCAAGTGCCGACCAAAAGAAGTTACTGGAGCTGTCGTAGAGCTCGCTATCGCAGCTGCGGAGGGAGAACAGTACAACTGGTCTCTCTTCCTGCTGAATTCTTTTTTTGGCTGATTGCCTGAATGTGCAGGACAATCCAGCCCAATCATTCCATTTTTCGTGGCTTCTAATTTTATGCGCTCTCGTCGGGTGGAAGGAGCCCCCGAATACTCAGTTCCTTCCGCGCCGCGCAGGAGAGGTTGCCGGCATGCGCTACATCAACCTCTGGGATTCCCCTAATCCCGCGAAGCGCAAGATGAATCGCGCTGTCTTTTGTGAGTACTACTATCTCCTCCGAGATACCATACAAGATATTCCAAGGCTGAGCGAGGAGACAGCCACATTGTATGAAGGCAAGTTGGCTTTTACTGCCGACATCCATCAAATTTACCTTCGGCCTTGCGACATTCCAGGCGACTGGGCGCTAGGTCTTTACAGAATGACCACAGAAGATGTCGAAGAAACCATTAAGTCATGGTCGGACGAATGGAGAGCAGCAGCCGACATCGCATCTGCGATGCCACCCGCCGCTGCGAAAGAAAAGGATAAGGGCAAGGAAGCCCCTGAGCAAAAGAGCGATGAAGCCTCAACAGAACCAGCCACCAAGAAGCAGAAAGTGTCGCATCCCACTGAGGCCATTCCCTCGGAGATCGACAAATATTTGAAAGAGCAATTTCGTGAGATGCGGAACACGCATGCCCACATCCGAAGTGCTCTAGACTTACAGTTTGTAGAATTGAAAGGTCTCGCAGGAAGGATTGCGCAGACCCATGCGCCAGCATCTACTTCGCAGGCGCCACAACCAGTTCCAAGTGATGAGCGAGTTGAAGAACTCACAGAAAGGCACACTGTCGTGCATATTCCGCCTACCAGCATGACACTTCCAGATCCTCTAGCTGAACTACAGGTAAGCACAGTTGGACCTGTAGAAATTAATTTGTCTATAATTCCTATAGAGACTTTACAGCTTGTACAGGAAAAAGTTTCTCTTGAGTTGAGAGCTAGAGAGCTCTCTACTTTCCAGCCAAACCAACGACTGCAATCGCAGGAGATAGCGCTGAAAGAAAGTCATAAGAATATCTCTGCGAAGCTTGCACTCTATGAGGCGCAAGACACCGGCATCAGAAACGCAATAGAAGAGATTGCCCAGGATCTGCCGGCTTGCGAGATTCAACCAGACCTCCCTCTGGTTGCAAAAGTTCAAATTATTGGCGAAAGGGCGAAAACCCTGGAGCAAGAAGTAGTTGCTATGGCAGAAGGCCATAGAACCCAGATTGCTGAGCTAGAAGCTCGCGTTGCTGCGCATCTTACGGATGATGCGCAGGTACAATTTGAAGCATTGAGCAGAGCTTCCACACGAATGAAAGATCGAGTACAGGAAGCCAAGAACTTGATGGACCAGGCTATGGAAGCTTGGTCAGAGCTTGTGAACCTCCCTTTTAAAGTGGGACTGTCAGAACAGGTGCAAGCTGCAGAACAGTCTCTCACTGTTCTCAATGAAGAAGCTAAGGCCCTAACAGGCCTACCAAAAATGAAGAAAATGGCCGAAGTGCGCAAAATGCAGCAGCAACTGCACAAGCTCAGAAATGAAGATGAGAAGCTCACCAACAGCATTCAGCCATTCATGGATGAGTATGCTGAAATCGTTGGCCAGATTGAGACAAAAATCAAAGAGATTGCCGAGTCTCAAGAGATCATTGATACACTCACTAAAGGCGAAGCAACCGCAGAAACAGTGCAAACAGCTGATCAGTGTATTGAGGAATTGGACTCCGCTATTGCGCAATGGCAGAAAACATTCGCGGAGATTCAAGCAAACGCAGATGCGCAAATCCAACGACCACGCGCTAGTGCGAGTGGCTCGAGGGCGAGCCACAAGTGAGTGTTGGGGGCCTGTTGGGGCCAAGGTCGCAGCTATAGTAAAAGCTGCGAATTTTGGGAAAAAGCACGAGTATGGAAGGAAAGTGCTAATTTTGGGACAAGCACTAAGTTTTGGGTAATAAGGAGACGGTGCGCAGTACGGTGCCAGATGGATGATCTCAGCGCAGATCACGGACCGGAAATTGCGGAGCTCGCGCGCACGTCATCGAAGAATGAAGGTGGCTCAGCTACCATAATAAATAAGGTGATGGAGTAGAGGGCTCAGCTACCCTCATTTAAAGGCCCAGTACAGAAGTTATGGTTGCTCGGATCAAGGAGGAGCAACGGACCAGAGCATTGAAGGCGAAGGACGATCGCCCATACCCACAATCTGCGCCGGAATTCATGGAGCCTGCAGGAAGCGGCGATGTGACTGCAAGCGGCGCCTACAGTACACCTAGCCATGTGCGTGGTTAGGGTTTTTGGGAATCACTGTTGGGAAAGGCCCACAGTTTTGTAAAGGTGTGACCGTCATGGCCACCTATATATATGAATAATTGTAATGGATAGAGGTTGGGTTAGAGAGTTAGAGAGAGCTAGATGTTAGACTGTTAGATAGCCAGTCTAAAGGATAGATCATGTGTTGATTATCCTTCACGGTATTTTCTACCCAGTGCGTAGAACTAGAGAGGAAATCGGATAGCCGAGGAGCTAATCCCTGAGTTGCCAGACAGTCTGAGTCGACGTCTGTGCCTTTGTAATCTCCATAGAGAGGAGACTTGATTGAGAGAAGGGCTCCCAGCTGTGTGCATGGAGTTTCCTGGAAGGATCTAAGGCTGCAGCTGTGTGCGCAGCATATTGTATAACTCTATCATTTTCTGGTTAATATAACACTCCCGTGGACGTGGTTTTCCTCGAGGAGATGAGCTTCACTTATATCTTCTTGTTATAATGTTTGCGTGAATGATAACTATTTAGAGTTCATTATTTGTGTATGCAAGACTTCTGTCTTATCTAGGTGACTGTTTGAGCGAGTTGGAAAGATCCCTTGATAACTATAAGTGTCTTAAGTACTAAAGAAGTAGTAACGCACGGTCGCTGCGGCGAGAGCAGACTGCGTTACTGTGCTGGATGTGAAGGGCGAGGAAGTGTTTAGCGCGTCGACCCAGGGGATAGTTGCCTGCTGCGTTAGAGAGGAGAAACTGCGCGGTAGACCTGCCAAGGAAGGAATCCACGCAGCTGCGCCGAGCGGCCTGCGGGAAGGTCCGACCGCCGAGTTCGCAGGAACCATTCAAGGAAGAGCTATCTCCGCGTCACCCAGGTTAAGGAAACCTGATTCCTTAACCCCCCCATAGCCACTTCGGGTGAGACCTCGAGCTGCCGCGCAGCTCGTTGCCGAGAGGGCCAGTGCGCCAAGGGGTTTTGTTGCTGCGCTTCATTAAAACCCGGGTCTGCCCAGTAGAGCAGCCAACACATGGCCCGCACACTCATCAATGAGTTGGTCAATGAATGGCGTGGGAAAATTGTCTTTTGGACAAGTGTGGTTTAAATCGAAGAAGTCAGTGCATACTCTAAGGGTGCCTTGCTTTTTGTTGACGGGAATGGGGTTCGACACCCAGGTGGTGTACGGAATAGGGTAAATGAATCTTGCTTTGCGAAGTTCCTTGACCTCAGCTTTAACAGCGGGGAGCTTGGAAGGGTGAATGGGTCGCTGTTTCTGACGAACAGGGGGTACCTCAGGCCATGTATCAATGTGGTGTTCAATAATGGCGGGGTCGAGACAAGGCATCTCAGTATAGGACCAGGCAAAGACATCACGGAACTCTTGAAAGAGCTTTTTGTACGCCTGAGTTTCTGCTTGAGTGCAAGATGTGCCCAGCGAGATGAGCTCAGGTTTCCCTGGTGTTGTGGAAATGTCTATCTGTATAGTGGGGGAAATGTTGGACATGTTCCCTTCTTCAAAGGCATCCGGTGCTGGGATGGGGTCCTTTAACCAATCGACCTTAGTGGGTATGAAATCTTTCGATTCGACCGATAGCTGGTCGGATGCGGAGGATGTAGATGCTTCTGGGAGGAAGTACGAGCGATGATGCATATCATCCCAAGGGTAGTCGGGTGCAGTGAGTGTCTCCAAAATTTGCTCATCAGTATTGAAGTAGTCAGACCATAAATCAAGGGGTTCTGGTTTGAAGGTTGTTGAAATCATATATATTGTATTGACTTCTTCCGACGAGGATGATGGCGGGGGGTAGATCTCCTCGATTAGGGGAGGTGATATCTCCAAATCGACATTGTTTAACTCGTACAATGCTGCTCTATAGTCAGGGAGATCGGGACAATGGTGAGAGTAGTGGCCGTAAACACTGCATATGGCACAAGGATGGTTGGTGCGCAGTGATCTGTCGCGAGGCTGAGGAGGTGGCTCAAGTCTAACGACTGGGATGCCGGCGTCATCGTCCAACATATTCATATGCTCTTGGAGTGCTGGTAATTGTGGGCATTGATGAGTTGGATGGCCTATCTCATCACACAACGAGCATTTAGGGGGAGCTCGAAACACCGGTGGGGGTTTAACTGCCTTAGGAGGTGGTATAGCAGTGTATGGTTGTGGGCCTCTGGCCCAGTGGGCTTGATAGGAGGGGGGGGATTCGTTGACGACGAAGGGATATTGAAACTAGGAGGAGGTTTCGTTGACGACGAAGGGATTGCGACACCAGGAGGAGGTTGATTTGTGGTAACAATAGGTTGTACCGGTTGGAGGATGACGTTTGGTGTCGGCGGTGGAACGGGAGGCGAAATATACCACACGGGTAATCCCAATGTTAACCCAGGTAGACTAAGGGTAGCCATAACCGGGGCGCTTACTACCCCCGAAGGAGGAAATAGAAAGGGGATGGTGTGGATGGGTGTAACACCGATTTGACTCGGTACCAATGGTGGTTGACTACAGGGTGTTTGTGTATTCTGTGAAAGAGTACAGAGGTTTGCGACATGGGTCTCTGGTGACGGTGGTGGAATGGCCTAGAATGTAGAGGTCATTGGTGTATCTGAGTAAAGTCCGGGTCCCACAGAAGAAACAAAGGAGGTAATTGCACTAGAAGCTGGTTGTTCAATCATGGGAAGAACATTTTCGGGTGCTGCAGGGGCATTGGGATCATAGTATGTGAGTTGGTCGATTTTGACCACGCGTCCCTCGTGAGGGAACATCATGGTGCAAAAAACGGATGAGGCGACCGCTTTCATGGCGTACATGTAACTGCGGCCAAGTAAAAGGTTATAATCGAGTTGGGCATTAATGACCTCAATGTCGATGAGCACAGTTTTCCCACCCAACTGGACGGGGACCTTGGGTAGTAGACCTTGAGGTTGAGCTGACCGACCGTCGTAGGCCCGCAACGCAGTGGTGGATTATTGGAGAGTAGGGGATCCCAACTTCTGCCAAACAAATGTGGACATGACGCATGTGGACGCACCCTCGTCGATGATACATCGATGGATGACAAGATTCCGAATAGAAACAGAAACTTGGACTGCTATGGTGGAAGGCAGACGTGGTTCGGACTGGTCCAAATCAAAGGTCATCAATTTCGAATCATTTGGGTCAATCTCCCCAATGGCGGAAAGTAAAGTCTTGCATTGCGTAGGACAGTTTTTCAAGACTTCTAATGCAGACATGGCTGCGGGAGATTGAGCTAGGTCATCTACGATGTTGTAATTTGACGCACCCCGTGCATTGGGGTTGTTGTTGATACGGCGGAGTGGGAAACGAGGTGCTTTAGACGCGCCATCGAGTGGAAGAGGTGGTATCCGTAACGTCTGATCGGTGGGATGAGCGTTAGTATCCTTATCGGCAGGGGGGCTTCGGAGGTAGGGCCATACTGGTTCCGACGGGTTTGGATATTGACGTCGGCAGTGGACATCATCAATAAGTGGTGAGTGCCTGAATCAAACATGGGTTGATCAGGAGCGGCGTAAGTGATTTGTTGTGGTTGCACGTTGCCCTGTGGGGGGGCTAACGGCTGAGTGTTCACCACTCCTTGTGTTGGAAAAGGGTTTTGTAGCACCAAAGGTTGTTGTTGAGGTGGTGGAGGGTTGGGTGGCGGCTGAGGAGCCGCTTGCCCTTGACGATGGGCGTTATCTGTCCATAGTTGTCGAGCTCGCTCCAGATGTGGGCAAGCGTGGGTATAGTGGCCATAGACACCGCAAATAGAACAAGGATGGTTTTTTCGTAAAGTAGCATTTTTGGCTTGCTTAGGTGGCCGATCAGGATTCTGATGAGCAGGTGCCGCGTTATTGTTTTGCGGAGGATGGGTAGGTTGTGGAGCTTGGTTATGGTTTTGGTTATTTCCACGGTTACGTCCTCTTCCGGGGTTTGGTTGCCCACCCTGATTGCGTTGGTTATTTTGGTATTGGGGCTGATGTTGTTGTGCGTACACATGCCCTTGAGCATTGGGGGGATTCTGGGGAGCCGCAGGTGCAGGAGCAGGTTGCGGTGGATAATATGTTGGTGGAGCTGGAGGTGGTCCAGCTGCCTGTTGGGGTTGTTGGTACCCCTGAGCTATTGGATGTGGTGGATTAGATGGTGCAGCTTGCTGGGGGTACTGCATCTGCTGTGGCGAGAACTGAATGGGGTTCTGTGTAGCAGGTTGGTTATAGTATGTAGGAGGTACATATGCTAATGGTGCTTGTCCATAGCAATGTTGCGGACAAGAGGGTCCATGAATATGATGTGTCTGGTTTGTTGGAGCGTAAGAAGTTGTCGCTCCGGAACTGGATGTAGCCCTAGAGAGGTCTGGGGCAGGCATGGTACTCACCATGCTGAAAGGTTTCGCTTGGGGTGTGATTTGGCCAATAATGCCATCGGCGGCATGAGATGCCCTCGGCGCGTCACTGCGTGAAGAGTCGCATCGTGGGGCGTCTGGTATGATTGTGTATAGATAACTCGATTGGGCGTAAATGAGATCAAACTGTTGGGCTTTGAGGATGGCCTCTTCTTCAGACTGGGGTCTTTCAGATGCCACATCCTTCGCAATGAGAGGGAGGAGGGATTTAAGGAACCAATCTAAGAAGATACGGTCGTCTAGTTTGATTTTGCAGAGGCTTCGGCGTCGACGCCACTCATGAATGTGGTCAGTGATGTGGGTGGCCGTATTCTGTCTGCAAGACAGTAGGATCTCGACGCCCGCATCATAGCAGACAGGTAACTGAAAGAACTGCAGGAAGGTCGAGGCAAGGGAGGTAAAGGTGGCATGCGTCCCATGGGGTTGCTCGATATACCACTTGGCTGCAGAGCCAGTGAAGGTGCGTTGTAAAAGCCGGAGGTGGATTGAGTCGTCCACTATGGAGTTGGAGGAACACCATAAATGGAAGGACATGATATGGTTCTGGGGGTCTTCACCTGCCTTGCCCTCAAATTTAGGGATGTCAGAGGGGAGTTTGGTGGGCATGTGAGGCCACGCAGGATCGTGTCTGATGGGGTCATTTGTGAGCCTAGCTAAGTCTGGCAGGTTCAGACTCGCCATGTATGGCAAGCTAGCAGATGTGGTGACTAGAACTAGGACATGCCTAGTCATTGTGGTATGATGTAGGGGTCCAGTAGCGCCTAAAGGTATGCTAGGTATGGAGGGTATGTGCCCTCCAATAGGTGTAGTTTGGTATGGGCTAGCGCCTCCAAGTGCAACATGGGTTACACTTGGGTTAGGAATAGCAGTGGGGATTCCTGGGATAGGGTTTGTGGAAACCAGAGGGGGTGTGACCCCTATGTTGGGCATACCCATAACAGGTGGTGGCCCTGTGTTGGGAATTCCTATAACGGGAGGTGTCCCTGTGTTGGGCATTCCTAAATGTGGAGTGTTGCCCATGTTGGGCATACCCAGGGGGGTGGTCGTTGCCATGGATGGCACCGCAGCAGAAGGGTCTCTGGATGTCTCACCTATGGTGCTGGTAAAGAGTGGATCAAATGGTGTTCCAGACATAATGTTGGTTGGGAATAACGCAGTGGGGTTTTCGGATTCTGCCTCAGAATCAGAAGTGAAGTGAGGCGTGTCAGAATCGGATGACTGTCTAGTTGACCGACGATGTGTCGAGTCAAGGGATAAGGCTTTGCGTCCGTGACGTGGAGAGCCAAGTGGACTAAACTCTGGGAGTTCGCCCTGTAGACGACGAGAGCGTCTAAAATTCTCAATGGTGAGAATTAAGTTTTTGTGTAAAAAATTTGTTTAAATATCAGGTGGTGATATATTTATAAAAGACTCAAAACCCTAATGCAACCAAGGGTGCAAGAAGGGGAGTGAAAAAAGAAGGCTCTCAGGCCAAAAAATCAACCTCAAAAAAGGCACTTATTCTAGCAGTTGTGCTACAATAAGTGGAGGAATGCAACAAATGGTCAGAGTACCAACATGCAAACGGCTTCTATGAAAAAATAGGTGTAACTAGACCAAGGGTGGGTTGAATCATGCAAACACCTAACTAAAAGTATTGTGACTCGAACACACGATATCCTCTGTAAGGTGATGAAATCCAAGTCAGACAATATGAGTGTTGAGACAACGGCTAGATATCCCCCTACCGGGAGGGACACCGGGTAATCAATCCTAAAGACAGGCTACTAGGATACTCCGTTCATGACGCGTCGAGAAAAGGTAAATCTGCCGTTTGGTCCTTTGATCGCAATATCCCAATACAGGGATATCCCGAGAACTGCGAATGGTAGCCCTTCGGTTACTGAATGGATTTCGGTATTCCACTCAGGCTTCCGGAACCATCCTTGCGACTTCAACCCTCTTAGGGGAGAGGCCTTCCCACAAACCGGTTGTGACCGCGCCAAAAAGTACTAAGAGATTTTAGCTCCCTAATTGGACAACTTCTATGTCTCAGATGTAATAACTGAGGGGTGTTATTGGAACACCTATCCCCCCAATACTACCTAGCTACAAAGTTCTTTTAGTGTTCCCCAAGTGGGGTTAAAAGTGTGTTGAAATTAGGGTACGTTTTAAGGCTTAGTTCAATTAAGTGATCGAGTGAGTGCACGTGAGGTATTGTAAACTGAACTTGAAAAAAGGTAAATTCTTTACAGGAAATTTTCAAAAAACAAAGGAGCTTTTGAAAATAAAAAAGCAAATATTTATGACTTTTTCAAATAAATTGAAATTAAATGCTTTTGCAAATATCAACTCAAAAAACAATGGATCTTTTGAATTATGAAAGCAAATAATAGACTTCTTTAAAAGAAATAATGGACTTCTTCTTTCAAGGAAATTGCTAAGGGCAAGTTTTTAAAGAAGTAAACAGGAAAAATTTTAATCTAGATAAAAATGCAAAAATAAGTCTTTCTTTCACTTTCTTGAAAATTTTTAAAAAGATTTCTAGATATGCATTTTTAAATAGTAAATTTTTTTTTCAAGGCTGTAAAATATGCAGAATCTAATACTGTAAAAATGTGCTATGTGGACAGAAAGTACAGTAAAAATGAATTTTTAAAATCGAAATGGCCGAATGAAAAATTCAACAGCGCGGGTTTTACCAGAAAAACCGCGATGGACCGTGCGTGTTTCGGTCGCACAGTCGCGATGGACCGCGCGGAAAATGTCCGCGAAGCCGCGGTGTGCAGCGCGCAAATAGGCCGCGAAGTCGCGGTGAACCGCGCGGAAAAGGGCCGCACAGTCGCGATGGACAGCGCGGTAAATGACCGCGGCGCCGCGATGTGCAGCGCGGAAACCGGCAGAAAAGCCGCGGTGAACCGCGCGGAAAAAAGGCCAAAAGCCGCGATGAACCGCGCGGAAAAAAGGCCAAAAGCCGCGATGGACCGCGCGACTATCAGGCTAAAAACCGCGAGGCGAAAGCCGTGTACGGAAGCCGAAAAACGAACCCGAAAATTGAGAATTCCGAGCTGTTAATGGCAATAGATGGGGCCAAAACTTAGAGCAGCAATGGATCTGCTGTCTAAGATGGCAGATCTATGGATCTAAAGGTTAAAAACTAATAAAAAACTAAGATTAAAAGAAAAACTAGAGATCTATTGTTCAAAACCCAGCGGAGTCGCCAAAAACTATTGGCCCGGTTTTGCAACCAGGCTTAGTGCTATGGGCACCTGCTAACTAGTAGCAGCAGTTTCAAATAGAAATAAACAACTAATTAAACTAAACAAAACTAATCATGGATCTATGCAAGAATCTAAGCAAATAATGTAAACATTTAAAAAACAAGAACAAGAAAATATTAAAGAATGAATTTGTATTGAAAAATGGGGGCAAGCAAGTGCTTGCGATAATACCTTCAATGGTGAAGGTTGATGTTGAGCAACTCCCAAGATGAGTAGCTCCAAGCTCCAAGAGGTCTCCTTCTCCAAGGTTGCTTCAATGGCTAAAATGCTCAAGGGAGATTTCAGCAGCATAAGGATGAGATAATGGATGGATGTGAAATGAGGAGCCCCTACCACCTTTTTATAGGTTTTGGTGGTGGGGAATACCATTTGTGGTTTTGTGGAAACCAAATGGTATTAACCAACATGGTTTAGGTACTTTTCCCTCCTTTTTCCTTTTTTGAATAAAATTAATATTTTAATTCCCTTTTTAATATTTTTGGGAATTTGGACCCTTTTTGAGGGTTTTTTTATGCTTTTCAGGAAAAATAATATTTTTTAATGGAAAAAGGGGTGTACTAAGGTCTTTTGGTGACCTTTTGTTGGTTTCAGAGGCTCAGATGGTGGAAAAGTGGACAAATGGGTCATGTGAATAAGGGAATGAGCTAGTGAGCACTTTTTAGGTGTTAACACCATCTATCCAATAGCGAGGGAAACTACCACTAATGACTGCAATCCCCAAGGTAATAACCAAAACTCTAAACTTAATTCCCAGAGCACAATGAGTTGAAGTCGATGGGAAGAAGTCCATTGGAAGGGAGGCCTTCAGGCATCCTCCATCATCCAACACGAGGGACACTCAACAGGTATGAGCTGATTTGGAGTAGGATTGAACACATGATGAAACATACTGACACCAAGGAATGGCTGACGCATGAGGTCAAGGAAACTGCAGAATGGCCGACACAGGTTATATCCTTGAACAGTGAGCATGACACAAGAGTGACTTAGGCAGCTTTTAACACAAAGAGACCACGATACAAATCTGTAATGTAGGAGACATTAACAGATTCTCCATATGATTGGAAGACTAACCAAACGGAGGAGTAAGAACTCTGAAATCAGGTTTATCCTAAGGTCAACACTAGAACCCAACTTGTTTGATAGACTCAAAACAGGTGCTTTGTTCAAGGAGATAGTTGACTTGCTGCCATCATATTGAAAGATATTTTAACATTCTTCCCTTCCCTTTCCTTTTTCATTTTTTAACGAGCTTGAAAAAGAACTAAAGAATGCTCAACGGTATTTTCATATTTAAGGAGTCTGAAAAACCCAGAAGAAAACTCCATACACCTATTCGTGGATTTTATATCAAGACCGGATTAGTCTGTGCTCGGCGGTGTTTTCTTGCTTATAGAGTTGACAAACTCAAATAGTCCTCTATACACATACTCGTCGATTTTAATATCGAGCCCAAGTAGGTTAATGCTTGTTGGTGTTTTCTTGTTTATAGAGTTTGAAAAACTTAAACAATCCTCTATTTACCCTCTCGTGGATTTCACATCGAGCCCGAGTAGGTGAGTGCTCGCTGGGTGTTTTCACATTTCGAGAGTCTGAAAACCCTAAAGACGACTCCAAAGGTCCTTTTCGTAAAGTTAGTCTCCTTCCCCGAAAAAGTGTAAAATGATGGAAGAAGAACTCTTCTAGCGCATACAAGAGTATACCTAGAGTATACCTTTTCCGTAAATTATCCACCAAGGCCCATAAAAGGGGTAATTCTATACCTAAGTGGATGTCAGTTCAGTTATTTTAACGAGCCCGAAAATACAACTATGCTCGGCAAACTTTTCCTATTTAAGGAGTCTGAAAAGGGCTTAAAAGAACTCCATAGGTATATTTTCGTAAAGGTTTAACGAGTCCGAAAAAGTAAACTCATGACCTCCTTACTATTTTTAACGAGCTCAAAGGAGATATAGAAAATGCTCATAACTTCCTTACTGTTTTTAACGAGCTTGAAGGAAAGGTGGAAGAAATGCTCGTAACCTACTTATTGTTTTTAATGAGCTCGAAGTGAAGGCAGAAGAATGCTCGAAATGGGAGGAGACGAGTGTCAGGGACATGCGAGACTAGCTCCAAGCAAATGGAACAAAGCTATTCCTAATGCAAGGAACATGAGAAAGATAAGGACACTCGGGGCATGTCTCCTCCAGGTAAAAGGTGTCAAACTGCGAAGGCAAAATGATATAGGGCTTAGCGGAAATGAGATCAGAGATGGAGGCTTATATAACAAGCTAAAAGCGTGGAAGCCGGCATCAGGGTCATTAGCGCAAGCGGGATCATAACAGATGCATATGCAACTTAAACACAAAGATGGGAGCCTTATCAGGGACGACCAGAAATATATGAGGAAGAAAGATATGAGGCTTCTTCTCAAAGTCATGGTAAATCTAAAAAGGCTCCCGAGCCTATGAGAAAAACTTAGCATAGGCACCAGAATGGCATAAGGGTGTTGACTAGGGTGACCCATGTTAGGTAGGCTCTGCTATCGGACTGGTGCACAATGCATAAAGAGATGGATAACACACCAATATCCAACAGGTTCGACCCTATGGAGAATTCGGATGGCAAAAGGTTCAAATGCAACATAACAGTGGGGAATCCTAAACCTATATGCAAGGTTTCGAATATACCTGACATGGTCGCACAAGGTGTCGAAAAGGACTAGTAAGCGAGTATAAATCCAGCTAAGAATCCTGTCTCCAAGAAACATTAGTACCAGGATCATATCTAAAACATATGTAAGGAAAGACCTGATACAAGTCATTGTGGTAGAAATACTTTCAACTTCACTATCATCAACAACAGGCATAAACAAGGCAGAGTTTTCAAATGAAGACTCTATCGTACCAAATCCCAAGGACTTACAATCAACAAGATCGACTTCAGAATGAAGATCAAAGTTGAAGGACATGATGGAATCTGTAGAAACAAATTCATCATCACGGGAGTTGAAAACTCTAGAAGCAGAATCAAACTCAACAGGAACACCGATTTGTGGATCTATAGGAGAGTCCAAAGACTCAACAGTAGGAAGATTAGACTTTAAGGTCAAACCGGGGCTGGACATAACTGCGACTGGATCAACATCCAAATGAATAGTAGACTGCACTATGGACTCTAGGAAAACTTCATCGGAAGGAAGTATATCATCCTAGATAGAACACATATCTAAACATTCAGATGGAGGTGTCACTTGGTCAAAAGCTGGGACTAAATCCCGAGAAGGTAAGCATGAACTCAAAGACTTCTTCTCAGTAGTAGTTGAACTCAAGGAACAATATGCCACATAAGTCCCATGTGACATAGTAGTGCCTAATGATGAGGGATCAGACTGGTCTATAGTTGGGTAATAAGGAGGATCAATGAATGCAAGCTAGTCGATAGTGACGATGCTTTCATTATGAGGAAAATGCATCACACGAAAGAGCGTAGACACCACAACATGCATAGCATAAACGTAATCACGCCCAAGGATCATATCAAAGTCCAATGGGTCTTTTAGAACCATAAAATCAACTAAGACTATTTTTCCACCCAAGGTAACAGGTGCCTGACGGAGGAATCCAAACGGTTCACTAGGTCTTTTATCAAAGGTCAACGGCCAATTAGAAGCTGGAATAACATTAGGGAAACCCAAATATCTCCAAGCATAAGCGGATAAGCTACTAACAGAAGCACCTTCATCAATAATGCATCGATCAACCGTATGGTTCCCGATATCAACCTTTATCTCAAAAGGTGTCGAAGAAGGAAGACGAGGCTCAGCTAGACTATTCCAATCAAAGGAAACGATCCTAGGGCTTGGTAGGGGTTCACATGGCACAGATTAAGTTTCCCCTTTTTCAGAAACATCCAAACTGGTAATGCAGAAGACTTCCGTAGTGGGTGCATCAATCTTGGCAGGACTGATGGGATCGGTCGAAGATTGCATAGATTCGATCACTTCACTCTCCGAAGGAAGAGTGGGGTCAACCAAAGATTGCATTGGTTCAACCAATTTATCAACCAAAGGTTGATCTGACTGTAGGGAATCTATAGACAACTCAGGAACAGAGGTTCCTTCAGACATGGACCACACTCTTCATGCTTCTGAAATGGCAGGGCATCGGTGAGTAAGGTGATCTCCCTTACAAATTTTACAAGGGAACTTTGGTTTCCATCCTATAGGTCGAGACTCCTTTACAACATCAGTACTCTCAGCATGACTAGCATTGGCTGACAGCTTGCCCCCAGCATGACTTGGAGTGGCTGGTTGCTCAGAAGCAGAAGACTTTTGAACTAAGGACCACACTTTTTGCACTTCTGGAAGTACAAGGCACAAGTAAGTAAGGTGATCTCCCTCGCAAAACTTACAAGGGAAATTAAGCTTCTGTTTGTTGGGTTTGTCGACAATGTCAACTCCCTCAGCATGACTTGGTGGCTGATCTGATGTCTCTAGTATGACTCACAGGAACTGGTGACTTGTCATTAATATGACTAGCAATGATCAATGTCGTGTCCTCAACATGACTGACAGTGGTTGAAGACAAACTTTCAGTATGATTTTCAATGACTAAAAGTTTTCTCCCAACATGACCTCCAGAGGCTGGGTAGGTGCCCCCTGCATGATTTGCAGAGGTAGGGTGATTGCCCCCAGCATGACTTACAGAGGCTGGGTTGCTGCCCCCATGTTTTGGCATCTTCTTCCCATTCTTCCTCCGTCTATTCCTTTTAGACTGCTGGTTACTAGTATTGCTAATTTCGTCACATGAGGTAGAAGGAGGAGGAGAAGATGTTACTGGCAAGGGAGGCATAGGGTTTTGATGCTCTTGATTTGAGGTGCTTACAAAAGAAGCATCAGGAGCATGCAAGGCATTCAGAATGGAAAACAACCAAATCAGCAGCCCTATTGTGAATCTAGGAAGATTCAGAGTAGCCATTAAGGGAGTGCCAATGTTTCCAATGAATGGAACAGCACAAGGATCCCTCAGAACAGGGGTACCTTAATTGGCACTCGCCGGAACGCTAGACATAGTTTCCTGCTCAAATGAACAAGAAATTCTCTAAGGAAAACTAGGACAAGTAGCACAAAGAGCACACCACTAAAAAGGTCCTAGGTAAATCAAACTAGGCAAATAGATGCCTTCCGGAGAAGAGTCTACTATGATGAGGGCCCAGAACTGATCAACGAAGGATGAAGAACAGTTACCCGGGGTCCACAATACAATGACTAAGGGTGCAAGCGCTGGAATCACCCAAACGCCCTCCCCAAGACCTGCAAGGGATTTCCTCCCACGTCTGTCCTAGGTACATAGATATAACCCTCCGACGTCACCTGTGTATGAACCTATGGTTAGATACTAAGGATACCACCACACCGAAAACTCCTGGGGGAATAGTCTCTAGTTGAATTAGAAGGCATGGGCAGGGTAACTTATCCCGAAACTCAAAAGAGTCCCCAAACGTGATCCAATCCTGGTATATGCTCGAAACAAAAAGTAGGAGGTGTATTCCCAACAATCTGATCTCACAAGACCTACTGCATAGATCCCAGGCAAGTTTTGAATGAAGTGGGTTTACCTGTGATAGTCGAACTATGATTTTTGCGTAATGTGTGATCTTGGGTGGTTTAAGGTGTTTTAAACCCAAGATCCTAACCAAGACTAGTTGGTGTAGTGTAACCTAGAAAAGAAAATGTTACTGGTACATTTTATTAGAGTTCATTTTAAAGGTTATTTGCTTACTCAAAAAGGTAGTGGGTTTGTGAGAGTGGTTATAATAGAGATAGAGTACTGAAAATGAAGTGTTCACCACTAAACAAATCTTTTCTTTTCAATGCAAGTCTTAAAATTATGATCTAGAATGCATATGCAAATGCAATTTTTAATCTTTCGAATGCAAAAAAGGTAAAAATAAAGTCTAAATGTACAAAATTAAACTCAAAACCTAAGAATGCAGCTACTCAAACAAATAGGTATGCAAAAGAAAACTTGTTCTTTTTTATGCAAAGCACTCTAAAATATTTTAAGCCACTTGCAAGGTACTCTATTCAAAAAATAAATCAAAATTCTTTATGCTTTTCTAAGGTAAGAAACAAAACTGAAACTAACCTACTATCAAAGTAAAGCAAAGAAACTTTTAGGTTTTCTTTATTGAAACAGTAAAAGCTACCAAATATGACTTTCAAATTCTTATTGATGTAAGCATGCCAAACATTGGGAAAAGAGTATAAAAACTACTTTTATACCCAAACTAAGCAAATGACCTACGAAGAAGTATGGTTTGGTAAAGTCAGGTCTGCACATAAACAATGCAAACAAGGTCTTGAACAACAGCCAAAACACTCGAGCTTTCACTACAAAAGAAAACTAAAAGCATAAGGGAGGATAAGAAACCAATCTAAAGAGAAATTTCACTCAAATAGATACAAACATGGTCAAGTAGACTCAGTAGGTTCCAATCCAGTGGAAATGGAGCAAGCAGGTTCAGTTTGACTCAAATTAGGGTACAAAACACCAAACTGGTCCACAACCCCCCAACTTGGGTCAACAAGCGCCAAAACTTTCCAAACAAGCCCAAATTGATCAAAAGAGGTTCAAGTCATGAATGTAGGATCAGTACAAGGATGGGATACCACTTACAGTGGTTTAACATAGACCTAAGGTCATCAGGGACCCCAAAAAATGCAATCACAACCGCCAAACAAATTTGGGTCCACAACCCAAAAACTCAAAAATTTCAAACCCAGATTGTGTACGCTACTATCTATGAGGCATACCAGCGCCCATAGCAGGGGTGGGCGCTACTGTGTAGAGGAAAAATAGCGTATGGGCGCTACTGTGCTTCGAAACAGTAGCGTATAGGTGGGAAAAGTTGAAAAAATGGGGTTAAAACTCCCCAACTTGGGTCCACCAAGGTCTCAAAGGGCTAGGAAGGGTCTGTAAGAGTCAAGGAGGGTCAAACAAAGCCTAAGAACTGATTCTAATCAAGAAATTGAACAAAGAACTTCAGGCAAAACTAAAGAAATGACCTTGGATACCCCTAAGCAGTTAGGCTTTCCCTAATGGAGTCGCCATTCTATTGTGGGGAAAATGCACCTATAGTTCAGGGGAGAAACTACCAACTTACAGTGATAAAGATAGACTTACAAGCATTCTGCAAGTACAACAAATAAGTGAAGAGATTAGGGTTTATGCATGTATGCACCTTATTCAGAAGGTTGATCCTAGATTTTCCTCCCTCGCTCTTCAATGCGTATCCAGTGTCGCAATGCCCAGGCCTGCAAAGTAACTTGATACCTTTCTCAAATACATTTGACTACATATATAAGATTGATATTCATAACAAAAGAAGACATCAAACTACAAGCAAACTGTAATCAAATCCAAGACACATTAATAGGTCATATTTGGAAAGGAAAGAATGTTTGATCTTTATTAATGAATGAAAGCAAGTACATAAAGTTATACCTTCTTTCAAGCTTGGCACTTCACGAAACCTAGATTCAAGGTCTCTTGCTTATGTTCTCTAAGGATCTCAGCCTCTAAATAGCAGTGCTAGGGTTTATCATAAACTAAGCACAAGAGAGGGGGATGAAGGTCTCCATTCCTCCAGCATAACAATGTTATAGACTTGGTCCCCTCACATGGCCCTTCTACCCTCCTTATATAGTCAGTAAAGGAGAGGAAAAGAAGTTATAACTGAGTAGGAGGTTCCCCAACCAGCTTAACTTCCCAAAATTTAGAGATTTTGACTTGTACAGGAATGTACTCTACTCTACAGTAGACAAACTAGCGTACATGTGGAGGTGGGTGCTACTTTAATGAAGCAGAGTAGGGTATATACGCTACTATCATGCATGTGCACCAGCGTCCATGTGAAAAAATGGCCAAAAACAAGCTTTTCTGCTCATTTTCAGGAGATGGTTTGGTCTAGAAAAATGTTCCTAAGTGTTGTAATCATAAAATGGGTCAAGAATGAGGTAATTTCAACCATTTTTAGTTTCCCAAATGACTCCTCCATCCACAAATGTCCTTTTGTGTGACTGAACTTGATCTCAAGAAGTGTCGTCATACGACCAAGGGAAGCAAGTGTCGTCACGGACGGAGAGGTGTCATTTTAAGCTATAACTTCTTTTCCTCTCCTTCACTGACTAAGCACAAGAGAGGGGGATGAAGGTCTCCATTCCTCCAGCATAACAATGTTATAGACTTGGTCCCCTCACATGGCCCTTCTACCCTCCTTATATAGTCAGTGAAGGAGAGGAAAAGAAGTTATAACCGACTAGGAGGTTCCCCAACCAACTTAACTTCCCAAAATTTTGAGATTTTGACTTGTACAGGAATGTACTCTACTCTACAGTAGACAAACTAGTGTACATGTGGACGTGGGCGCTACTTTAATGAAGCAGAGTAGGGTATATATGCTACTATCATGCCTGTGTACCAGCGTCCATGTGAAAAAATGGCCAAAAACAGGCTTTTCTGCTCATTTTCAGGAGATGGTTTGGTCTGAAAAAATGTTCCTAAGGGTTGTAATCATCAAATGGGTCAAGAATGAGGTGATTTCAACCATTTTTAGTGTCCCAAATGACTCCTCCATCCACAAATGTCCTGTTGTGTGACTGAACTTGATCTCAAGAAGTGTCGTCATGTGACCAAGGGAAGCAAGTGTCGTCATGGACGGAGAGGTGTCATTTTAAGCTATAACAGATTGGGGGATTTTATCAAGGTAGCATGGGTATAAGGTAACATAGGAACATCAAGTAGGGGTATGGAGTACCTTTTATAGAGCCCAAAAAAGTTGGATATATTGTATTGTACATAATATATCTACCATTGCAGACTAGAGAACAACATCTAGTGTCTCAATTTTCTATTATATTAACAGCCAAAAGTTAAAACAAAAGCACATCCGATATATGATAATTCATATATTATATCAGACAACATTAATATGTCATGAATACAGCTTACCAAAAACAATAAATGAATCTTACTCGTGCACCAATGATGCTTCCTACAAATTAACAGTGTCACCTTACATGTCCAAAATAGCTGACCACAAGTGAAAATTGTTGTTCATTGTTGAAAAAGTCTTGTGGAATGAGTGATGATGAGTGGAAATAGTTTTTTTAATGTTTTAATAGGGTTTACTAAGTTACTTAAAGGATTTTTAAATTTAAAAAACCTTTTTTTTTAAGTTTTTTTTTTTTCTATAAATAGTGCAGTCTCAATATTCACAATGTTATGGCGAGTTTATAGCATCAGCAACTTGAGCTTGCACCCTTTTCTCGGCTTCACATGACAAGTTTGCAGGAACTTGCAAGAGATGCTTTTAACTTTTAAGTAGTAGGTTTTGCAAGATAAAAGGTTTTGTGGATAGCACAATGGGTATATGTAGGTCCATTAACAGAATGCTTACGGATTGTAGCTAACCCGCAAGACAAGCTTGTGGCTACACAAAGTGTCGGTGCACTTGCCACTAAGGAAGCTTGTAGATACAGATGCAAATGCACGAGGAACATGAAGAAAAACAAGCAAAATAAGGAGGTTCAAGTGATTACAAGAGTTGACGAGTCAGTTCTGATTTTCATTCAGAATCTAACAGTTCAACTGTCATGTACATTGTAAATGTATAAATATATGTTCTATCACATATATAAGAGTCTAGTTAAGTTGATAGAAAATAAAAAACCACAGATCCTTACCAGTAAATACTTTGTTCTATCTAAACTATCTACTATTGTGGCTTTCATTTCCATTTCAATTTTTCTTGAAGATAGAAATCACACCTTAAAGGATGGCCCCTGGTTCTGGGGTAGTTTTGGCCTCTATTTCAAACCTTGGTGTCTAGATTTTGACCCTAAAAACATGCTTATTTCTTCCATGCATGTATTGGTGAGGAAGCCAATCTCCCCATATGCCTGTTGGAACCAGATCTGTAGGAAGCAGTGGGTAACTCACCGGGTGAATTCATTCTCTTGATTGAGATTAGGGGAAAATGAGGGATTGTTACTTTTGATAAAAATTTCATGAGCTGGATTTTGTAAAGGATTACGAAAGAAGACAATTCTGAATCGATATTATTATGAGTGGATACAAGTTTTAGATTATAAAAATACAGCCTTCCAGTGAAGATTTTTCCTCGAGTTTGGCTAGTTAGCTACATTGTGCCCCAAGCAAGTTGAAGAAGAGAAAAACTTAGTGGAAAAGATTAAGGTTTCTCAGCACAGTTCAATAATTATAGTATATAAATCATGCTAGGTTACAAGAGGTAAAAGACAAATTGTCTCAAATTGGTTCAACTTCAAAAATTGGTTAAGAAAGGCAATTCTTCAGTTATCAGTGTAAATCCAGTACCTGAAAATCTTCCATCCTTGAAATGGACTAAGTATAAACCAACAGAAAAAAATAGGGTTATTAGGTGAAACTGATAACCAGATTATTATAAGTCAACCAAGTAAGTACAATCCATTTGAAGAAGTCGGATAGAGAAAAAACATGTGATAAGTCGGATAGAGAAAAACATGTGATAAGGAAGAAATCCCATAAGTCTTCCTTTCTTATCAAATCCCCAAAGCATTCTTTGAATATTCAGCACAAAAGGGTCCCAATAAAACCTTGATCCAAATCAAGACCAAGGCTAGTTTCATAGAAGTTGTTTATTATTGACGGCTATTTGATTATTCTAGTGAGAAGTAGATTTTCTTTTTAGTAGTTTGTATTATTATCCACTACCGGCATAGTTAGGTGGATGTATGGAATCTGTATTACTCTCATGTCATAAAAAAATGTTTCGATATAGTGTTGTGCACCTTGGGTGAGTGTTTGTATTACTCACCTGTAATATTCACAAAAAAAATGATTTGGAAACTGTGCACTCAAATGCAATGTATGGTTTTTAACATTTTTAAGTGTTTTATGAGAGGTATGGCCCCTCTGATGGGAACATCCTCCAACTAGGAGGAATGTTTATCTCCATCCCATACTATACAGGTACCTCGAATACATATTTAAGCATACCGTAGATCAAGACATTCCTAATTAAAATTGTGGGCCCACTATTTAGAGACTCCTCCCTTGAGCTAGAGAAGACCCAGCCTAAAGACCAGAACAAGGTTGGTGAGGTGAAAGTGGCCCCCTCTTAGTTATCCATAAGCTATCATTGTTTTTAGGGCTTTCAATATCAAGATGTTTGTTGGTGTGATAACACAACCCAACCACCAGGAGCACCAAAAATTAAAATATGTTCAGACAAAGCATTCAGAGAGTGGAAAAGAAAATCAGAACACTTGAACAAGAACTAGTAAGATACCCACTACATAATGATACAAATATTACTAACCAAAATGACAGGGGCATTGGCAACATAGGGGAATTCATAAGGTTAACTCCATCTTAGGATAATTTGTAGCTAAAAGGTTTCTCCATAAGTAAAAAGGAATAAAATAGGAGCCTTTGTCACCATGGCACGAAGCTAGCAGTGTGCTAAGGATAGAGCCCTAAAAGCATATGGCCCTAATAGGCCATCACATACGTTCTATTTCATTAATACAAAAAATTACCTTTCTCTTGTAATATATATCCAAGAGAGAGGAAGCCTGGGACAATGAGGGATTAAGGATTTTAAAAAATGTCTAGCCCTCCACTTAACCCTTCCTCTATAATACATCCAATAAGAATATCATAGAAAGAACATAATTAGGACTAATATAGAGAATATGACCAAATTTTCTTATAATATTGGGACAAATCCAACCACAAGCTTCTACGAGTTCGACAAATTATAATGGCTATGTCACTAGAGGTACTTCATTGGCATAAGCCTGCATCAATTCATTATTACACCCCCTAGTAATACTTCGTTAACACATGCTTAGACAGGAAAAGACTCATTTTGCAATCCCAGGGCCTTGATATTCAATTAGCTCACTCAATTCCACTATCCCCAAGGTCATCCCCTAGCAGTACTACCCATTCGTCCAATCCAAAATCCCCTTTTTTGCGACTCAACTTTGACAAGGCCTCCAAAGGGGACCTGGATGAGGCAGGTATCAGTGGGGCTATATGCAACTGTGAAGGCCACATTTTCTGGATTTACACAAGGTTCATTGGAGTAAATTCCAATAATGCAGCAGAACTCCAAGCTCTTCTCAAAGGATTACAGGTTGCTTTGCAGCAAGGCTACTCCTCTCTCATTACCGAAGGTGACTCTCGGCTGATTATTCATATGCTATTTCTCACCAAGCTTCAGCATGGTGCACCTATTCATAAGCTTTCTACCAACTGGCACCTAGAAGCTCTTATCAAGTAGCTCCCAATTCTCATAATTCAATTTGATATATAATCAGTCCCTCTCACATCAGACAATCAACAAACAAGTTAGAAGATTGTCTAGCAAATAAAGGATCCTCTATCACCTATCAGTCAATAATCTTAGCTTGGGGGACAACGGAAAACTATCCTTTGCATGCAAAATGTCGAGATCTTTCCACCCAAGACATGCTTCCCCCATGTAGGGTAATCCACCCCAGAAACGTGGAAAATGCTCTCCACTCTGTGAGGTTTGTAATCCCCTCTCTACACCATCAATTAGGATGTGCTCGAGATATGGTTGTCCTCCCCAGCTGCTAAAGAGAAAGCATGGTCATTATGAGGATACAAGGGTAACTGTCATCGACTCTTCTCATGCAACAACAGCTGACCTCAGACATTACTCCACCCTAATCGCTTCGCTGGTCACTAGTGATGAACGTACAATCTTTCCCTCAAGCTCCAATTGTTGACATGATGAACAATGTTAAGGGAATTTATGTATTTGAACGGGCACTTTGGGACAATTGGTGTTTCATAATTTCATAGCAGAAGGGTGATTAGAGAGCTCGGCTAGTTGCTCTGGCAGACTTCTCATTGTCGTATTCCTGGTGTTCATCTGGTTCCAAGTTAGGAATTGTGTGGCGGAAATGAGGTCAAAGAGGAGGAGGGGAGAGGACTCCCATCCCTATCACTCCCAGCATGCGTCGAGCAGTTAACACAGCCTGCACCTTCTGCAGGCTGGTCCCATAGAATATCCAAGCTAACATAGGTATGGCCAAGGACAACGCTCTATTTGAGTGGACATTCATTTATGATGATGAGGTAAGGGTTGATTTCAAGCAATGCGTTGTCGACCCAGGAAACACCCACTCTCGATTTTTTCTCTATCAGAGAATTGTAGATGGTCTCTAGGTTCATAAATGTCTGATAGGGAAAGCTTTGATGGAGAGGGCGAAAGCATACAACGAACTCCTCCTTCAGCAAGATGAACCATAGGAAGTTGTTGGCCGAATGGAAATGAAGGTGGATGCTTTGGACAAGAAGTTGGTTTTACGGGTGCAGGGATTCAGCATCGACATTGGACACTAGACGCATTTGGGTCACACACCAAGTTCTCCTGCAACAAGCCACTCTGACAGTCCCATTGCTCGCAACTTATTTCTGTTTTCACAATTTAGACTTGGCCTGTCTACTTTCTGGACAGCATTATCTCATGTTTTAGAGTCTGGTTGACTGGTTCTGCATGTCTATTTCATTCCAGTTTTTGTTTAAAAACTCCAGTACTAAACATTACAGCCTGGTCTCCCCTCGAGGCAGGTTTATTTTGTAGATTCTTTTAACTGCGTAGTTCAACAGCTTGTTTTCCATATGGAGGGATGTCGACTGCTGGTAACTATGTTCTGGTGTTTTTTATCTAATGATATGAAGGTCTCGTCCTCTATATTACCAAAAAAACAACTTTGTTAAAGCAATAAAGATGCCTGACAATTAGTTTCATCCATATGAAATATGGATTGCAAAAAGACAAAATATAAGAAGCCCTTGTAACAAGGGATTACGCATAAACAAATTGTGATCTTTTTTGTATGGTAGCAGCATCCATATGAACTTAAAAATTTTAGTGCCTCCTCACAAAGCAATATGTAACAATGAGTCAGCTAAAAGCTTTATGTTTCTAAATACTAGAAAACAAAAACTAGAAGAACACAGATGTAACAATAATCACAATGTAGCTTCTCAGACATGGTTAAAAAATCAAATATACTGAGATGTAGAGCACCTCACTATTATCGATGCAATTACAATAAAACATTTATTTTATTATTTTCCTAATTACAATAATACTAATTAAAATAATATTTATGGTCCTCCCTCATGCTAATACTTAATACTTGTCACCTTTAATGGATCCATACCTCGCTAAAAGCCCATGCTTTTGGAATGACTGGGCTTTTCATAGACTAAGTATTTGATCGTCCTATAGGTTGCTTCGAGATTTCTTCCGTCCTAGGTTGTTCTAGTCAATCTGGTCCACTTTTCCTTTCTCTATCTATCTTTAGAAGGTAGGTATTTTTTTTCGGTTTCTTTCAGAGTGCTTCGCCCTTCCCTCTTCCTCAAAAAACCAACCGTAATAGAGGGAGGGTTAGACAGAACATATAAGACCCCAGTCAAAGAGCAGAGGGAGGGTTAGACAGAACATATAAGGCCCCAGTCAAAGAGCTATTTTCTTGGATTTGCACATTCTTGAGTAGATCAGGAATGAAATTAAAGACCATCCCTACCCATTTCCATTACATGTTGGGACAAATCCTAAATATATAAAACAAATAGCAGGATCTAGCTTCTTTATTGTTGGTGAGATTAAAGTTCTCTTAAAAATTGAAATATGTAGATCTAACAGTAAGTATTATGCTAATGCTAATTTGAAAGCAAGCCTAACTAAACCACATTACCTCACGGATTTTCCCAAATTCCATGCCAGATCATCTCTAACCATTTGTAAATAGGTCTGTTCTAGTTGTTACAGAACATTTGCAACGATAGATGATTCTACCATTTTGAGTTGCATCACTTCTGCATTATTTTGCAACACATAGGGCCATAGTGCAACAATTGATGTTACTAAATTACGTGAAGTCCATTTCAAACAAATTTCCATGGTTCCCCTCTGCCGAAAGCCATAGATCCTGACATAGTTTCACAAGTCCTTTAAAATTGTGAAGTTTCCAGAGTCATTGCAGCCAGTAAATTTTCGAGCATGTTTTGATGACCGTTATTTCTGTGAAATATTATTTCATGATAATTTCATAGAAATCAGGCAATAAACATGGAAACTTCCCTGATGGACCAACAATGGAGATTCTCCAGGGACTGCAAAAAAACTAAGACCCGTTGACTGATTAAATCACATTCAAAAAGATAAGATTGCACTTCATTTTCATTGCCAGTGTTTGAAGTATTCCAGCATTGTCAGGTCTTTCCACATGAAACATGGAAGAAAATCCATGTTACAAAATAGAAAAAGAACTTGGTATCAACTTCAACGGCAATGTTCCTAATTTGAGTATATAGCATTTTATCCATGAGGACATGCTGCAAACACTACTCCAATTGCAATGTTGTTGTCTAGGATAAGAAAATTAATGTCATCGTAAAATGAAAATATCTAATTCAAATCTAAAAAATAACTGCTATGAACCACAACTCAAAATTGGGAATTCATGAACTGTGTGTCTAATTCACATCTCTTCCTAGGCCAAAACCGAAGTCCACACGTGGGTATGATTTCAGTAAGAATTCCATTTGCAATATTAAAAACAATTGTGCCCTCATCTATTTCAATTACAACTAAATACATATCCTACATTGCCATTTCATCAATGACCACAATAAAACATTTAACTCTTGTGAACTCCTTCCATCAAATATAGTTTGCTAAACTCTGGCCAAAGAACCTGCAAAATTGCCAAAAGATTAAAATACCGGTTATCAAAAAAAGGAATACCAATAAAATATGGATAGTCTCTACTAAATAGTATACTAAAGCCCAATACCAATCAGTGATTCAATACTGTCTTCGAAAAATAATAATTTTCTAATTAAAAGGTACATGCACCTTTATCAATCTAATAATTGGTAATTTGATTCATTGAACAAAGTGCAATGAAGTACTAATGAGATGACTATCAAGATTGCTGATAACAATTTTTCTATATAGACATCCAGTTTTAAGAAATTTTAAATAAGTGAAAAATTAATAATAATGAGAAAACTGCTAAAGAGTACCCCTTTATTTGGTCACAGTAGTTGGCAACTTGATTGGTGATGAGATAGCTCTCAAGCCTAGAGGGTTCAATAATTGGCTTTGAAGACAGGGTTTGAAGGATCCTCTTCAGATAATGATTCTTCACCAACAGCTTTACGTGCCATGTTGTCTGCTTTGTTAATCACAAGCAATAGTGAGTCAGAAATCCATGGAAAATAGAAAATATTATCAGTATGCTCTAAAAGAGAAAACAGAGACAGACCATGGATTCATTGAATCTACGTAATATAGTTACAAAATATTGAGTTATGAGACGACAAATGAGTAGCATGCCACTGGTGGGAAATTTACCTTATTTTTTGCAACCAAGCCTGCTGCTGAGCTTGCTATCGTGAAATATTACCATAATAATATTGAAACTGGAAGAGGATAGAGGCTATTAGAGGAGCATCCACATTTATGAAGAGCAAAGGGGTAACATAAAAGACAGAAAAAAGCCAATAAAAAAGATAAAATACACCATTAAACAATGTACAAACCTTCTGTTGTTCCATAGAAAGATCATCCATGCAATCAATTAAAAACTCAAGATTCTTTTCCGTAAAAGGATATGTGGACAAAACCATCCTGTCATAGTCACCCTGCTACAATTCCAGGCTGAGTCAATCAGAAGAGGTCAATGACAGAACATAATAACAATCTCATTCAAATCACAGTATGAAATAAGTCCAAAAATATAGACACTAGAAAATATGGACCCTAACAAGATTAAGACCTCAACCGGACATAAAATAAAGTCTCAGTAGAATAAGACTCAGCAAAACACAGATCTGAACATAAACAAGTTTATCTGACAGTAAGTAAATAGTCTGAAATAAAACAAGTCTTAACAAGGGAGATTTGGGTAAAGATAAGAGTGAGCATTGCCACAAACTTAGAGAACTCGGTCAAGCTAGATATGAGAACTTCTCAAATAATCAGTCAACAAACAGAAAGAGCATGGAAAAGGGTAGTATGAACCTTAAGGCTTCATGGCCCTCCTCAATTAGCTCACGACCTTCATTAAAGAGGCAGATCTAGGGTTACGAATGATTGAGTCTTCACACAAGCATGCCCCGGGAGATCAAAATTCAATTAGGACTGAAAAATAGCAGATCGGAGTTCTTCAAAAATCAAAACAAACCCTTAACAAGCAGATCGAGTTTATCCACTGGAAATCGCCCTTTCAAGGATGCGGCACTGAGAACATAAAGATCAGTGCCATGTGTGTAGATCTTGCAATCTAAATCAAAATTAATGCTAGTGCTTAAACCTATCTTGATGATCCCAAAATGCATATGCACAAATACCAAAAATTGTAATTGAAATTAAAAACTGAAATTTATATTAATGTCCTCAAGGATCCAAAATAGGTCAATGGGACTAGAAATCATATCACACAATAAAAGACGACCAAAAAGAGCGGGGTGGAATTAATGCACCTAAGATGATGAAATGAAATGAAGATAGGTACAATAACAACAGAAAAGAATGCTGGAGGTACCAGGTAATGCTGGAGCTGGGGAAGAATCAAATCCTAAGAGATCTTGAAGAAAATCCCTATCAGATACTGCAGGAGAGGGAACATCATCCACACTTAAATCAAACAAGTCCATAAGATCATTTGTTGGTGGCTTGCTTACTCCATTTGGAAGGTTGGCAGGTGTTCCTAAAACTTTAGTTTTACTATCCACAAGGACAACACCTGTTGTATCTGCTTTATTTCCACTGTATGCTCATTCATCTAAAACTGGCATTCGCTCCAACAATGTTGTCCTGCAAAGTAATGGTCCCTATTAACTTTAGAAGTCTTTCATCCAGAGTGACTTAAATTCTTAAATAAGAACATAGCATACATATAACTCTTGTAACAAAATGTTGAAATCATACTTAATATTTTGGTGTTTGTGAAGAATGGAGACAAATTCGATTGACCTCTGCTGCAACTCTAGAACAAGGCTTCCCTTGTTTTGAATAATCAAATATTTAATTCGCCTTCAGATCACCAAACACAGAGTCAAAAATCTGCATTGATATTTCTTGCATGAGAAAGAAGTTTGAATTCATGTCCACAGATAACCAAACAGTGGTCAATACGATTGGCAAGTACGAATGTCCAGTATATATTATAATGCCTCAAATACTGAAGGCATCTCCAAGCCAGGTGTAAAAGAAAATATAAAAATAGAAATAAGCAATCATGTAACAAGCTGGTTCAACTAAAAATAAAAAATTAATAGTTATGTAACTGTCTTGAAAGAGCAGCCTCAACTCGGAAAAATCGGAACTAAGCAATGCTACTTTGCTATGCAAACAAATCTACCATCCACAACTAAAGATGGGTAAAACATTATCTCCATTTAAAATAGAAAATTGTAGCAGACTGGTTAATATATGATGAATACCAACACATTATCTTACTATTGGCAGCTAGAAGTCCCATCTTCCCTGATCATTGTCAGAAATGTCTTGGAAAAATATCAAAAATATCAGCAAGATCAGTTTACAGAAATCATTGTCTTACAGGTCATTTACCAAATGCCTCACAAAGCTACAAAGACAAGAACCACCACCATAACCAAATATGACAGAAATTGAGGCATTGAATATCTGAAAGAAAGCATAGACCAACAAAAATATTGAGTAATATATCTGAGAAGGTGAACCCCAGACTGCAAGTCAGGATCTTGATTCATATTAACTACTAGGTCTCTTTGTTTAACATTTGGTCTCTTGATGAAAGACAAGAAAAACAGGTCCTGAACTTCAACTTCATAAGTTCTCACAAAATGTAATCTATCTTAGGGGATCAGAATAGGGAAGACATCTACCAGCAGTTTATAGAGAGACAAATAGGTCTAGCTCTCCCACTTCATAAGTTGTAAATGTAATCTATCTTAAAAGATTAGATTAGGGAAGACATCTATCCAAAGTTTATCGAAGTTACTCAGGTTTCTCCCTCTTAACCTTTCACACCAAGCTGACCTTATATGCACAATATTTTTTGCATATCATTGATGGTCTCAATGTTTGTCTCCACCATCTATGGGAGTTGGTCACACAGTCTTATGATCCCTCTTGTCCAGTTGAGGGTGTGTTCTTGCAAATTGCGAGTCAAGACAAATCACAATATCCCTCATAAAGATAGGACACTATGTTTCCCAAGAGGGGTCATGTTATGAACATAAATATATCAATAAGCACAAAATAAATAATAATAATTAATGCTCCTCCCCCTACTATGTAAGTTGGAAAGTATGGCTTTCCAAAAACGAGGAAATTTTTAATAATATCCCTTCTTCTTCCCAAAGAGTTGCTACCAAAGCTTCGGTGCTGCTATGTGAAAAACAATGGATCAAAGACATTTTACAAGTCTCAACATGCAGAGTGCAAAAAAAACAAGAAGGCAGATGACCAGCCCAAATGGAAGATATGGATCCCAATAGACAAATCGTTAACATGGATGAAGCAATAACAACAGTATATTATTTTCAACAGTATATGATTGACTCGGCCTGGAATTGTAGCCTGTTTTTACCCCCTTTAGTACATAGCTACAATTCTGCTTAAAGAAAATCCTTCAACTAAAAATATCAAGTGGCCAAAAAAATTTCTTACTTCTCATAGAACAATTTACGGAGGTAAAAACATTTCTATAAACGAAGGATAAAAAAATCAACACCTTAATCTAATTGATGAAAGAAAGATAAACCACAAAAATATATCTAGAAAGAAAGAACCAAAATCAACCAAAATAGACAAATTGTTAACATGGATGAAGCAACAACAACAGTATATTATTTTCAACAGTATATGATTGACTCAGCCTGGAATTGTAGCCTATTTTTACCCCCTTTAGTACATAGCTACAATTCTGCTTAAAGAAAGTCCTTCAACTAAAAATATCAAGTGGCCAAAAAAATTTCTTACTTCTCATAGAACAATTTACGGAGGTAAAAACATCTCTATAAACGAAGGATAAAAAAATCAACACCTTAATCTAATTGATGAAAGAAAGATAAACCACAAAAATCTATCTAGAAAGAAAGAACCAAAATCAACCAAATAAATACCTTATCAAAATTACCCAAGCTAGCCATCTCAAGAAAACGTTGTGGACAAACAGGAGAAAGTACTTCCAGGCCAGTCCCCAAGTCGTACAAGACATCAGCTGAATATAGGAAGATAATTAATGAGTACAAAAGAACCTTGTTTCCAAAAAAATAACTAAAAGTTATTGGCTTTGAAAAGCTAAAAGGGCATTTCATACAAATTATTTTCATATACTAAAGTTGTAGCACACAACCTAAGATCCTCCACCGCTTTGGTTCAAAATCCATTCTTGCACCCATGTTACTACAAATTAATTTCCCCATATGCTGCATTCCATCCTTCAGAACCTACAGATATGGAACCCCACTAAATTTCTCAATACTAGTTCGATATGAAATTATTTGCAAGGAAAGTTTCAAATGACCATGAACCCTTCTAATAAATTACAATCTTCACCACCATAACAAGGGTTGTACATACCTAGCTCACAACTATATCCTGCGCTGGAGTTGGCCACAAGCCCGCTGCAAATAGCAAACTGGTACAAAGAATCTAACCCCTGGGTACATTATATCATTATAAATTGATTATAGGAACCATGTTTGGATTAAAAAACATACACCATCCTACACATGCATAAATCATAGTGTTGTAGCTAACATATGTCATATAATATTTGAAAATCAAGGAAATCCAAAGGCACATGCTAATAATGGAATGAGAGTTCATAAATTTTTTGAGTAAGCAACTTATCTCAACCAAAGTAGAGCATAATAAGTTCCTTGTTATGACCATTAATGTTGACTGGATCCCTCAAATCCCAACAATATTCAACTCGAAATAGTTACAATGAGCCACAAAATAGTTATATGCAACTGTCATGAGATGAAGTAGCTATCCAGTGAAGGTAGATATCCATCAAATTGTAACTAGAGGAATACTCCCAAAGCTGAAACATCTATAATCGCAGGCATACTCCCAAAGCTTAAGCATCAAAAGAGGGCTAGCATACATAATAAATTGACCATGATAAACCCTTATGATAATTATTTTGAGCCCATTTCCCTGAAACATTGAAACTATTCCCATTTCCATCAATTAAAAAGGAAGTTACGGACGAATTCTTCCAATATTTCCCAGTGATCAGGAAACCATGGCAAATATTAGCCTCCATTCCCCACAATAGAGTAAAACATGGCGAATATGGACCAAAATTGCAGGGAATTAGTTGTGTGCGGGCGAAGGTAGGGCTTCATGTAAAAAAAGGAGGGCAAAGTTCGCGTTTATGTACCATTCCTTTATATATATTTTGGCTATTAAATCAATATTTATAATATAGTATATAAAATTGGGGCTAAAGTATAATTAAAAAAAATATTTGTAATTGAAAAAATCGCCCAAGTGAACTTTTAAAAAGGGGAAATTTCGCCCATGGGTGAAATTTCACCCTTAAAATCATCCCGGCATATGATCCCCCTCATTGAAAATCTCATCACCAAATTTAGTATGAAAATTATTGTCATGATCATTAATAAGTTGATCAATTGCTGACAAATCAATGTGACCATCAACACTATTTGTGCCACTAAATTCTTCACTGAAAGGGAACTCTTGAGATTCAACATTGAAATCATTGGTGCCTGTAAAATCCTTACTTTGAGGAGAATCATTATCTTCATCATTGGTGCCTATAACATCCTTACTTGGAGGAGAATCATTGTCTTCATCATTTGTGGTTTCATCGTCGACAGAATGATCATTGGTGCCATTGAATCCTCGCTCGGAGGATAATCATAATCGGTTCCATTGAAATCCTCACTCGGAGGAAAATCATAATCGGTTCCATTGAAATCTTCACTCAGAGGAAAATCATCATCGGTGCCATTAAAATTTTCGCTCGGAGGAAAATCACTATCGGTGCCATTGAAATCCTCGCTCGGACGAAAATCATCATCGGTGCCATTGAAATACTCGCTTGGAGGAAAGTCATCATCTGTGCCATTTAAATCCTCGCTTGGAGGAAATTCACCATCGTTTCCATTGAAATCCTCGCTTGGAGGTAACTCATCATCGGTGCCATAGAAATCCTTGCTTGGAGGAAACTCGTCATCAGTTCCATTGAAATCCTCGCTTGGAGGAAAATCATCTTCACCATTATTGATGTCTTCTTCCTCACAAAAATCATCATCTATCCCATTAAAATCCTCACTTGGAGAAATCATCATCAGTCCCATAAAAATCCTCGCTGGGGGAAAAATCATCATTGGTCCCATTAAAATCCTTGCTTGAAGGAAAAACATCATTCGTCCCATTAGAATCATTGCTATGAAGAAAACCATGAACATTATTTGTACATGCATGCTCGGAAAAGTATCATTAGTCCCATCAAAATCCCTGTTGTGAGGAAAATTGTCATCATCTTGCTTACTGTCTTTAGGATCACCACTTGGAGGAAGCTCTTCATCATCATCACATTCTTGCCCTTCATTACTAGTGTCTTCAAAATCTTCATAATTTGGAAGTTCTTGAATAACATATTTGATTACATTTCTTGCACTGCCAATATCTTGGCTAGATGAAAAATACAACTCTTAGTTGAAATTGGAATTTAATTCAGATGAGTCCATGAATTTTCACTAAAAGTTAGAATTATAGAAAAATATTAATAGATATGACAATGAAATTTTACCACAGTCCTCACCAAAAAGTAGAATGATGCAACTGTCAACCAACAATTTTATAGCTATGAGAATGAAAATATCCCTCCAACATATTCCCTCCAAATGTTTCCCTCCAAAACCTCCCTCCAAAATTTCCCTACAAAATTAAAGTGCACATTCATAAAACTAGTAAAAAAAACGAATTTATGATATAAAAAAAACTAATTACTTATTTCTATCCCAGACATGTAAGACTAGTAAAATTTCTCGTAATATTTTTTATATACAATTTGTAATAAAGTAATGGCTATTTACATTTTTTTTACTCCCACATTCATAACATTAGTAATTATTTCATTTAAGCCTATCTTATATAAATTTAATAATAATTCAGTAACTAATTTTATTTTTTTAATCTCACATGCGTAAAACAAGTAATGTTAAACCTAATCTAAGCTATATAAATCATTTAATTTCCTACTATTCATCATTTAATTTGGAGAAATTTAGTAACACTTTCAAGGTTAGTGCTTTTCTGTTTTTTAATAAATTAGTTAGTTTTATTGTTAATTTTGCAATGTTTATTTTATGGATTTATTAATTTGGTAATACTTGTTTTATGACTTTATTGATTTATTCTTATACAATTTTGTTTATCTCACATTCTTGAGAATGGTAAACTTAAACCTAATCTATCTTATTAATACACGATTGTTTAGTCTTTGGAACAATTCACGAATGTTTTCAAGAAGAACGAGAAGATTGAGAGAGGAGCTTCTAGGACTTTCAAAAGAGGAGGCTCTACCACTTTCCGGGTTAGTTATATATATATATTTTTTTAAATGTATTTTTTTCTTAAATTCATGTATTATTAATCAAGACAAGGCTTGCCCCCTATCCCACGAATATTAGCTTTGGGTTTAAAATTAAAATTAATTTTTTTTTATCTAACCTACCCGCGCCCCCCTTCCTAATTTTTTTATCTAACCTACAAAAAAATTAAAACAACCCCCCTAACCTACCCACACCCCCCTTCTCCCTCCTCGTGGCCCCTTCCCCCTTCCCCCCCTTCCCCTCCCTCCTCACGCTCCCCCCCCTTCCCCCTCCTCCCTCCTCGTGTCCCCACCTTCCCCCTCCTCCCTCTTCCTCGCGCCCCCTTCCCCCCGCCGCCCCACCCTCTTCCCCCTCCTCCCTCCTCCCTGTGCCCCTCCTCCCTCCTCCTTGTGCGAGTGGGCTGCATGCCCCCTCCCTTCCCCCTCCTCCCTCCAGCGCCCCCTTCCCCCTCCTCCCTCCAACGCCCCCTTCCCTCTCCCACCAACCCGCACCCCTCCCCTTACCCCTCCTCCCCATGCCTCCACCGTTCCCCCTCCTCCACGCACCCTCCCTTTCACCTTCCCCCGCCGCCCACCTCTCCCTCCTACTCCTCCCTTATCCCTTCGGGGCCCTTTGGCCGCTCGCTTGAGCGGCCAAGGGGAAGGTGGGGGAGGTGGGCAGCGGGGGGAGGTGAAAGGGAGGGCGTGAGGAGGGTGGGGCCACGGAGAGGAGGGAGGAGGGGGAAGGGGAGGGGCGCGGGGTGGTGGGGGAAGGGGGCGCAAGGAGGGAAGAGGGAGGAGGGGGGGCGTTGGGAGGAGGGGGTTAGTTTAATTTTTAATTTAGGGGGGGTTAGTTTAATTTTTTTTTAATTTTTTTATTATTTTGTTAGGGGGTGTTAGTTTTAATTTAAAATATATATATATATATATATATATATATATATATATATATATATATATATATATATTGTTAGGGGGGTTAGGGGGTAGGGAGTTAGTTTTAAATTTGTTTTTTCTAAATTTTTATTATATAGTTAGGAGGTAGGGGTAGGGGTAGGTTTAATTTTTTTTAAATTAATTATTATATATTTTAGGGGGGTTAGGGGGTAGGTTTACATTTTTTAAAGTATTTTTCAAAACGTAAAAAACGATGATTATGAATGTAAAAATATTTTTAATTTTTTTTTAAACGTTTTTCAAATACAATTTATAGTGAATATTGATGTTGATTTTGTTTAGATTATGAATGTTTGTTGATTTATTCTAAAATTCTACATTTTGGATATAGGGACAATGACATCAAGAAATATATCTGTAAATGTTTCTGGATCAAGAGCGGCGATGATTGCATTGAAAAAAACAGTTGAGGCATCTAAGAATGTTGAGCCTCAAGACAATGTTCTTAGATTTGAAGAATTAAAAATGAAGAATTCTAGAGAATAGAAACATGCAGCAGAAGAAGACAAAATAAAGTATCATTAGCATCTGAAGGAAAAATATCAAGGAAAACCAGAAAGCATTCTCTTATATTCTTCTGCATTTCCAAATATTCAATCAGATTACCATCTATTGGGATTGTTGAGAGATATATGTGTGTTGCCGCGTACAGATATTGTTTATGCACAAGTGAAACAAGCCAATACCTTTGCCAAAATCTGATATTCTTGGAAGATTTCAAAATATAATGTTCAAGAAAATTTCACAGATTTTTGTCAAGGGGTCATGCATGAAATTGACAGCGAGATGGAAAGTTTGAATATTGATATTATTCTTAAATTGGTTTTGTTATAACTTGGATACCACAATGTAATAGATTTAATACAATAATGTTTTTATTTTGTAGGATTTTTCCATTTCGATTTCAAAAATGTTGAATAGAATTTATTATACAGAGGATGATCCTATGGATGTCATTAATGCCGCTATTCAAAAGGGACCAGAAGCAAGGAAGAAGAAACAAGTGTCAAATGTTCAAACTGAAGAAGTACAAGCACAAAGAGGAAAGAGCATCCGACATTCAAATCAGGTACCTAAAAGGGTTATATTTAATCTTCATCTCGCCCAACTGAACATGATGAAATTGTTGCAAATGACCTTGTTGCTCCTGCTAGTAAGAGTAACAAACAATCTCGTAAAATAAATATGGTTGAGAGTGCCTCGATTCTTGTTGAAGGCATTGTTGATTTAGAAGGAACCCATTCAAATCAGAAAAAGAGGAGATCTATTGTTACTGAAACCAATGTTATTCCTGAATCTGAGAGTGAAAATTCTGGTGGTAGTAGGGAAATCATTACTCCAGGTGCTGATCTAGAGGATGGCATTGTCAAGACAACACAAAATGCCATTTGAGATCGATTGCAGAGGGATAATTTGGTTAAAAATGGACATACATTTTAGTTTAATGTGAATTAAATTTATAGACCCACATAAGGGCAAGATCAATTTAGAATTAGAAAACCACATCACTTGCATATTCACAACTTGAAAGCATTGATGAGGCACAATCCCTATGCACATGTGGTTGACTACCTAGTCCTTGTTGACCCGAAAGATGTTCCTACTAGATATGAATTTGATCAAACAAGATGTTTTAATTACAAATATTATGTTCTTGGGGGGAATCATTCGGCAGAGGCAAGAAGAGAGTTGATGCAAGAATATCTCAATAACCCTATTTTTGAAACAGTTAAATGCATCATTTATGCTGGTTTAACAGATGTAAAAGAAAAGTTGTTGGCATGAGATCATAACAAAGATAGTGAATATAGGTTGACAATGACATTTATTCAAAGGGTGAGATTTATCCATAGTGAATTTGTGCAAATATGTGGTGGGGAAAAATCTAGAGTTGATGCAAGTTTTCGGAGACAATGTTGTTTGGAAATAGGTCTCCCTATTAAAGAGGATAATGTGAAACAAAAAAATGCCAAAGGAAGTGATGCATTCAAAGTTGTAGATGCCTATTTCTAGTTGGCATTTAGAGTTGGGAAAACATGGGATTTGATTGATGCCATATTTATCTTGTGGGAGAATATTGGCATAAAAAACCAGAAAGTGAAAAAACGTAGAGTTGTTCCATGGAGCGGTGGTAAGGTAGGTCCTGACGTCAAGAATATGCTAGAAGACATGACTATTAAACCTTGGAGAACATACAAGGTGTGAAGGATGAAACATTAATAGCTACAATACTATCATGGGTAAATTCAGGTGAATTATCCATGGAGGAAATGTCAGCAAATTTGACAAGTAAGTTGATTTTTTTTTTTATGGTACGATGTTTTGTTCTTGAGTTTAAAGTTTTTGTTATGTTCTAAGCATTTTGTTATATTATTAAATATGATTGTAAACATCATTTATTGTTTCATTGTCTAGTCACAAGGTCTACATGAAAATACAAGAGGAGATGGTTATAATGTTGAATGAGAAGAGTTGGGATGATGTCAAATGCAACTATCCAGACTCAAGCTCAATACAACCTTCAATGGTAAAGGGAAAAAAAGGAAGCAACTTTATTGGTAATATATTTGCACTATATTATCAAGTTTTTGAATTTATAATTCAATTATATTTATTGATAAGTTAATTAATTTTTTTTTATATTTTTGTTGCAGGACAAATCCTAATGTTCATAACTCTAGCAGCTAACCATTCATGAGTGATATTGAAAGCATACATATTGCAACTTGGACAAAAGATGAGACTTATGATTCTCTTTTAATCAATGAAAAGAGTGGAGGAAAATATAGTCAGTTGTTGAGTTATAATGTCGTGGTAAAAAAAATAACATATGGAGAAAGGGATTTGAAAGGAGTGACCATAAACATCTATCAAAAGCCACAAGCGTTGATTAATTATCCCATAGATACATTTTCAAGAGAAGGAGACTGGGTCTTAGATTTGTTCTCGGGTTCAAGTAAACTTTCTCATATTACATATGAAAGCATATATCAAGTTTTATTGTATGTTTTATTCTTCATTATTTTATTGTTTTAAATTACGCTTCTTTATGCTATTTGACTTAACTTTATTTTTGTTTTTGGTGATTAGGTACAAAAATAGCATGCTCCTTACAGAAAGGAAGAAATTGCATATCCATTGATAATGATCCACTACAATGCAATTACATAAAACAAAGAATTAATGTTATTCAAGTTCTTCCAGATGAATTGCAAGAAGTTGGTTTGAAGAAAGGAGAGTTTAGTGAAACACTTGTGGCAAAGATGTCAAAAGAGCCTCAACACCCATTTGGAGGGGTGTTTGGAAAAAATCACTTTGGGGATCTTGCAGACATAGAAGACCCAATGGAAGGGGACATTGATGTCCCCGAGGAAATCCAAGCTCCAGAAAATTCCAATTTCGATGAAGAATTTGGCCTGCATGATATTGTTGATTAGTTTCATGTTTTGAAGAAAATTATTTTTTTATAAGATATATTAATAATGTTTTGACTTTCAGACTTTATTTTAGAAATAAAATTTCTAAATATAATGTTTTTAATATGTTTTTTACAAATCAATTGTATAGTTTTTCTTGAATTTATGTGAATCGTCACTTTTCAAAAAATAATATGAAATAGTATCATTTGTATACAAAAAAATCTGAAAATTGATTGAAAATGGTTTTAAATGTCTTTATTTTCTGGAATTTTTTTACAATTTTGTCAATAAAAATGTCTTATTTTATAGAAAAAATTGCAAAATGTATATGTTTTTTCATTATAAATTGCTTTAAAATGTATGTTATTTTGTTAAATTTCAAAAAACACACTTGAAAATAGAAATTAAAAATATTTTACGATAAAGATAATTCAAAGGCCCCAAAAAATGCCTCAAAATGAAAATGTGTGATACTGGTATCAACCCTTTTTGAAATGGAGGTAAAAATAGCTACTAAAATTAGGAGAGAGAAAAACGAGAACTATGTCGAGTTCTTGTTTCATAGTATAAGTGGTTCAATCTCAACTGATACTGCACATCAACTAATAACTGGATGTTCTAACTTTGTGCACCAGTATCAGATGGAACTGCGCACCTTCAGAGATATGCCAGTTCTATCTTGGTGCAACAACCTTTAGATCAGCTGTGAAAAACTGTGCATCATCTGTGATATGTCCTTTTTGTTTGGCACACTTGTCTCGGATCATCCTCATCTTGAAGCTCACCCTTGACTGTGTTGCAACTTTATCTTTTCACATCTGATGGACTGCCTTACCTCACACACATCAACTCAGTCTTCGTGCATCAGATAAACTTTTTCACTTTGCGCATCACAATATATAATTCAAATATGTATCTACGCTTCTATATTAGAACATATACAATGGTCTATCATATTATCATTCAGTCCTCATGAACTTGCGTATATTCTGTAGTTCTGTCTTTCTATCTTCGCGCAACTGTCACATATTTACTACATCATTCTATGCACCTTCATTTATTACATTACTCTGCTCGTGCGCACTCGGCTCTTTAGCTAGATCATTTTGTTCTTGTTCAAAGAGCACTTGATGACCTGAGAATTATAAATCCGTATCTTCTAGTTTTCCTCTTCAAAGCATCCTCATCCCAGCTTACCAAATTATCCAACTTGGATTCTTATTTATACTGATCTGCGGAGATGGTGATGTCCACAAGTTAGTTGTACCTTTCCTTTTTCTTTGCTTCATGGTTCACGCTTCCAACACTTGTCATGTTCTATACCACTGATGTGTCTTCACTTATGGGTATTGCGCATACTTGGTCCTTTCCTTAGTGGGACTTGCACCCTTGCATTTTGATCTTGCGCCCATGTGGTGTGGTCTTGTGCCCTTGATGTGTCATTGCTTGCGGGACTTGCACACTTGAAATCTTCAACCACTACACCCTTTTTAATACTTTTGTGTGCTTCAACAACTGAATGCTTCTTCTGATTGGTGAGTCTTGCACGCTTTCAGGACTTGCTTCCTTGTTCAACCATTTCTTGTTCCAAGGTACTTGCGCACTCCTGAACCTTGTCTGATCACCTCTTTGGATTGGTTGCACACTCCCGAACTATTTTCCAACCAACTCTTTGACTTTTACCTTAAAGGAGCATGACTTTGGTGGACTTGAGACCTACACCTATACCACATTTCTTTAGAATGGATTCACTTCTGGATATACTTATTCATATTGGAATCCATATACTTCTTCAAACTATCTTTTATATGCTTCTTTAAACTAGCATAGAGATATACTTCTTCAAAGTGGCTTTCATACATATTTTTTCAAACTAGCACAGGAATACTGAGTCCTCTTTGACATTAGTTGACACCAATGACAACCAAGGTTCAACATTGTCATGTATTATTTGCAAGCATATTAAAGAATATTTGAAAAGGAAAGGGTTGGGTTAGAGATAGGTTGTAGTAGGCAACACTTCTATCTTCATTCAAGACAACATCTTAAAAGTGAAACACATTTTCTATATATGGATTTACACATAAATTTGATATCGATTATGTATATGAAAGGTGACAGTATTTTCATCATCTATTAGGTTAAAATGTCATGTCTTATTTGCAAGCATATTAAAGAATATTTGACAAGGAAAGGTTTGGGTTGGAGATAGGTTGTAGTAGGAAACACTTCTATCCTCATTCAAGACAATATCTTAAAACTGAAACAAATTTTGTATATATGTATTTACACATAAATTTTCTATTGATTATGTATATGAAAGGTTGACATGAGGGAACCCTTTCTACATTTACAACCACATGTGGACCAAGCCATTGGGTGAATATGCTCTTCCAAGTATAGATCAAATATATTGACTATACGTCATCCCCAACTTCCAAGTGGTTTAAATATTCGAACTGCCTTCCACACTCCATGGATGATTACAATATTATATTTTATTGTCATCTAGAGGTATTACCAGTTACCAGGATTCCCTATACCTCATATTTTCCATGTAATAACTAGTTTTAAGTATCCATTTGTGGTATGTTGCTTCAATAGGTTGGAGTCATTAAAATCACCTAGTTTCGCCCCTCAACAATTCTTCATACCACTAGGCCTATATTGCTGCATATATATCCTAAGATTTCTTAAACATAACTTAGGGCTTCTTCCTAAGAATAAATAATATGGCCCTTCTACATTGAACCTCTTTCCATATTTGATGAATATCTAAAAAATAAGCAACTATCCTTTGGAGAGATAATAAGATACTACCATGTCTCCAAACCTCAACTGCTCTTTACATTGGTCTTTTTTTGGTACTTCACTTAGAAGAAGATGTTTGTCCTAAAAAAAACACTTTGATTTCCCTCTCATGTACAAGATAAATATATTACATGATATAGTAGTCCCCATTATATACTTTCATTGTTCACTTGACGGGACTAGAGTCTTCAAGTTGTTATTTACATGCCAAGCCTAAACTTATTTACATGCCAAGCCTAAACATTGCCAGTGTCACTATAAAATGGTTTAAGATCCTCTTTTACTGAAATGTGTTTGAGGAGGCCCTTCACATTCAAGCTTGTTGCTTTAACAACACTGCAATGTTTCCTCTATTCTCTTCATATGATGATAAATCTGTCTTTTATGGCCACATATCAATTTCTGATCAAAATATGATGGTTTCAAATCTGTCAAATACATGATATCTCATAACCGATTTAACTCTCCAGAAATCGTCAAGGTAGATGGTGAATTTTGACATTTTTTTTCTGCACATCACTCAATATGAGTAGGTAGTTAATATATCATTGATTTTTAGTGAAAAACAAGCTAACTTGAGTATCTTTTGGATTGCTTAGGTTAAAAATGAGATAAGTTCTTCCAACTTCGGGCATTTGCCAACAATAGAAATGCAAATATGGTTGGAAACTGTGGTAGGTGTGAATTGTTGTTCAACTAGCAGTGTTCTGCCAATAAGAGATCTAGAATTCATTAGATGATTATCCTAGGTTCATGTTGAAGAATGGGGTTAAGTCATAAAAGTTTTGTCTTTGATCTTTTCCTCTTAATTATGGAGGTAGTTCATTGAAAATCTAGAGATTCAGTGAGCTCTAAGATCTAGGAGAAAATTAATGTAGATATTACCGAGGGAACTCAAATATGGAGTTATGATTAAGTTTTGATCTTCTTCTAAGCAAATATTTTGAATGGCATAACGATTTCATTCATGGAAGAGGAAATTTTCAAAAGAGAGTTTGTGCATCATCTTTTGCACAATGTGAAGCTCAAGTGAGAAACTCTGGTGAGTAAACGAGGGGGATTGAGCATGATTTTTCTAACATGGACTATGTCATTTGAAATGAAGCCTACCACAATATCTTCCCTCATCATTCTTCACTTGATGGAGTTTAGGGTAACAACGTTGTTGATTTTTGCAAGGGAACTCCTTGCTACTCTATGGGAACTTCAAGAAATTCGATCTTTAGGTATAAAAAATATATTCAAACTAAATAAATAAAAGCTAGAGGAACATGAATATTACAAACAAAGAGAATAATAAAAGACATGTATCCATTAGACAATCCAACCACTCATGCAAACATTCTTTCCACATTTTTTTTATATTCGAAATTTGTGAAATAAGCTTAGCTTTAGTTAGAATATTTGTTATCAATCTTATTTTAGAGCATATTATTGTTATTCTTCATTTTAGTTGTTAAATTTTCGTCATTTTTTTAAGGTAAAACATTTTGTTCTTAATTTTAGAGTCCTTTATTATTATTTTTGAATCTGGACAGTTTTTTAATAGAGGCCTTATGACAACTTCTAGTTTTACATGTACGCACACCTTGTACAACTGAATTACTTTCCTTTGTGCATCCTTCTTCATCTGAACTTGGGAGATTTGTCTAGTGGTTCCTTCTTCTACCAGAATTAAACTTAAATTTTTTTTGTCATATCATTGTTATGCTACTACTTTACAGGTTTTTTTTAAACTTATAAATGTTAGATTTGTTTTCATGTTTTCTAGTCTATATTCATGACTGAAATATCCTAATTGAGTTTGCTACAATATACCATCTTCTTATTAGGTCTTAAAAATCCCACTTACATATACACTTTTGAGAAAATTTCCGCCATGTGGATTGCAATCCAGATATATCTTGAGAAACTCTAACAAAAATGTAAATCTGTCACACTATATACAATTGTATAGAGTGTTAGAATTGTAGCAAGCAAATAACTGCAAACTTGTTTCTAGAAAATAACTACAAACAATGTCTATCAATGCATAATATATACGCCCTCCTTGGATGCAGTTGACTTTCCATACATTTCGGATCATGGGAGGGCCAACACGAATTCCGGCGTTTCCCACCACGCAGCGACTCCTTGACCCTCCTTCCATAAAAATTTATGACCTCCCTCCATAACGGATGCAGACTTAATGGAGTGGATCTATTGTGCTATCAACGGAGTCATTCTCCGTACCTGGGTCATAATGTCTCTCTCAAGCAAATTAATGTCCTCCCGGTAGGATGGTCCTTTCCTTTTTATAGGGTTGGTTTCCATTTGTAGGAGTATCATATTGGGAACGTAGGTAGAGTTTCCATTCTGAGTTCATCTGGTCTCCTCCACTGCGTTAGGTTTGGTCTCTTCATTGTTGGGTTCTGGTTCTTTTCGGTTACTCTCAAGCATTGGGTTATTGGGTGTTGAAATATTGTAACTTCTAAGAATATAATATTTGCATCCTATTATTCTGGAGATGTTACATTCCTCCGACGGGACTTTATTATGTATCTAGAGATGTTTATTCCTCCGATAGATTGTGGTAACCAGGGTTATTAGATCTCCCATGCGGGGTCGGCCCTGAGTTAGTTTATTAGGGTTTATTAGACTCTCTTAGGAGAGGTCGGCCCCATTAGGGTAAAAAGTCAGTTCGGAGATGAGTATAAGTAGAGGAGGCTTGTTCCTCACTTATCTCATTCATTCACTCACTTGTGATTGGTGCATAGGAGAGAGAGAGGTCCGCATAGGAGGAGAAGGAGCTCTAGTCTTGGACTACATCTTTGTATTGGTTGATTATCTATATTGAGGAAAGATTTGCTGGGTTTTCTACCCCATGAGGGTTTCCCAGGGTAAATCTTTGTCTATCTTGTGATTGTGTTGCTTTTAGTGATCTTGCTAGTGAATTTATGTCAAAACATAACATTTGGATTATTCCTTGGTTCAAGTATGCTCTCAGAGGAGGTTACAAGCTCCCATTCCAGATTTTAAATTTGCAATTTGCAATGCCCAAAACTATGTCATGAAGGCTTAGGGATACCTCCTACCGCCACAATAGAGGAAGAGGCAGATCTGGTAGAAGGGGTCATAGAGGTTCTTTTGAGAATGGGTATGAAAACTCCATCCCGGGTCATCTCAGAACCATTATAGATGACTGGGAAGAAGAAATGGTTCTGCAACAAATTATCAGTCAACATGATTGCATTAGACGTGGGCACTATTAGTTAGTTAAAAATTCTCTGGCTTATCTCCTCATGTAGTATCAATATTTTTCTTAGGGGAACACTCCACCCCCCTCAACCTCCCCAACTCTGGTTCTCCATTTTGCATCCTCCCCAATCACCTCTAAGGTTTTCAAGCCGTCAGTGCAACCTGATTTACAATTGGGCAAGGAAGCATAGCAACCCATGGAAAAAGAAAACATTGCGTCAACCAGTGGACACAAGAGAAAGCACATGGAACGTAAAGGCATGGTGAACCTCTCCTCCTTCTTGAAGATGGAATCTTTGCCAGCCAAAACAATTCCCAAGAGTTCCTCCAATTCAAAGAGAATCTGATGCTCAATCATTGAGGAAAAACTAGACAATGCAGATTCTATCTGCAAATCCAAGTAATCATGTTGTTTTCCTTCTTTCTCTCTTGGTTAGCCATTAGTTACAGGATGATAGACACTTGGATTTTCGTCCATGGGGCATATAGAATTTTGGTTTAAATGTTTATTTTTTTTGATAAACGGCTACTTGGGGCTCTTTTTGTCATGTTCTCATCCCTGCACTGTTTAAGCAGGCTCACAATTCTCTCAAGCTTAAGTAGGTCTCTAGTTTTATTTTTTTTTCCAGCCTCTTGGGAAGACAGTCTATTAATGATCCTTAGCTGGTTGTATTGGCTCTGTGAGCATCCCAAGTGGACTCTCAGACATCTTGTGCCTGTATTATTTTTTGTATCTTAATATAAATTTTCTATGGAGCTTACAAAAAAATGCATAATATATACACCCTACATGTGTACATCAATTTATCAATAAACCATCTCTAAGTTTAAGTTTATAACTACAAATTGGGAATGATCGTTTCAATATATTTTAGGGAGAATAAATTCAGACAAGAAAATCACAATACATAAAGGCCAAGAAAAGACCGGTTATTACATGTCGGCCAGGGTCATTTTTAGGGGCAAAATTTCGCAATTGGCTATTTTTTGGGCCTTTTTCTAAAAAATAAATTCATTATTTGGTCATTTTTAGTCTCTAATATCACCTACATTTACATAAAATATATTTTTTTATGGTAATATTCACCAAAATTTACATGTTTCAATAGTAAATTATATGTTTCATATTTAATAATCTCCTGCTTATATATATACATGACTTTTTCAATCCAAAATAATCGCCTATGATACTATACTTGAGTATAACATTAGAATCCTTAAAAAATACCCTGATGTCGGTAGAATCAACAAGCGCACATTTTAAAGGTCAGAAAAAAAAAATGTCTTGAAAGTCAAGCTGCCATTGCATTAGGTCAACTTCCTTACTCCTCCACAAGCTCAACATTTTTCCTACTCAAACCCTTGTTAGAATGCCACTTGTACTTTTTTTTTCCAAACCTTTTGAAAGGATTGGATGTTGACAACCAGACTGACACCCTTAACAATTGGAGGTTAGAAGCACAATCTACTATTCCCCCGCAACATGAAGACAAAATACAAGTACATAAGAGATCAGTGCTCTCTTATCTAATCACTACTTCCATAATTGTGAAGATTGAGAGAAGAAAGAAGAAGCCTAAAAAGGAAAGGTTCAATGACTGGACTATCCGCTTGAAAGATCAAATCCAGGGTAATTTTTAGGGGCGAAATTTCGCCAATTGGCTATTTTGGGGGCTTTTTTTCAAAAAATAAATTCGCTATTTGGTCATTTTTAGTCTCTAATATCGCCTATATTTACATAAAATATGTTTTTTTATCATAATATTCGCCAAATTTACACGTTTTAGTATTAAAATGTAGGTTTTATATTTAATATTCGCCTACCTATCTATATCTTTTTTTTTTCAATCCAAATTAATCGCCTAGAATACTACACTTACGTGTAATATTAGAATCTTTAAAAATTACCCTGATCAAATCTAGTCTCCACCAATCAATAGTGAGAATAAATGCACAAAATATGCATTAATTGTGCTTAAGAATTTTGAATTTATGACAAAATCTCCAAAATACTATAGAAAGAGGGTTTTTGATTGAAAAATAAAATATTGGGGGAAAAGGTCTTATCCCACATTGAAATGGGATTCCTGAATTCCCAATTCCCAAAGCTATAAAAGAAAGGCATTAGGGGCATAGTGAATTACAACAGGTGAGAGTGGGGATGAATCTACTCTAATTACCTATCTTCTTCCAACCATATTGGACTTTTTCCATGCTCACCAAGTTGAAATTAACACAACCCCTAACCTCCTTTAACCATATACTAATCCTCCCAACTCACCATTTCTCACAACTTTTTTAGGCTATTAATAGCATAATATTTAACCACTTTGAAGCTTGAATTCACCATACCCTTACGATGAAAATGCTTTTGGCCACAATCGTTCCATTCGAAGACAAATGTTTCCTTCAAGACTTTTTGTTTGTAGATCAAGTCAAATTTTTATCAAATCCACAATTTTCTACGCAAAGGACCCAGTAGTCCATTTGCAATAGAGTTTTGTGGTTATGAAACTAAGCACATTACGGTATGTAGAAAAAACGTATTAGGAATGTTATTGTAATTTACGTTGGATATGTATAAGCAAGATTTGATTCCATGAACAATGATTCTTTTTCTCATGCCCCTTTTTAGAAAGTAGTTGCAGTTAGGCCTTTATCCTTTAGATGCATTGGATAGTGAAGAAGCAAAACAAACAAAATCACAAAACATTTACAATATTGTATGTCCTAATCTGATCAGCGTTTATGTTTATTATTGTCTTTCCTGTGAACTTTAGTTGCTTTCCTCTTCTTATCTATTGTTTCCTTTTGGAATAAACTATTATAATGCTTGTCTTGACAATTCCTTTAACTCCTTTCCACTTGTCTTGCAGTTCTTGTAACTTCATACCAGAAGGAAGAAGAAATTGTTCCACAACATACCAAATTGTCCCCATATTGACAACTACTGTTACTTGTGTCCAAACTTTTCTTTCCTAAAAATATGTTTTTAAAGTCTACTTTCAAATACTATACTCCTTGAACTAAAATTTCACTTAAATGATGCACCTTTTCCATTGTATGTTGTGTTTGTTTAGATGGTTTGGCTTCTTTACTTGTTGCTAGGTTGTAGCAGCAATCTATTTGTCTTCAAAACAATCGATGCTTGCATCCTCATAGACTAATGTGCCCATTCCAACCCATTTACTCTTATGCCATTGGTTAATGAGATCATTGGATATCTTACTTTAACCTCTCCTTGCTTTGCTTGATCTCATTTTCTCCTTTCCATCAACTCTTTATTGCACTCATCTTTTGCTTTCGCGTACCCATGTATACATCTACTAGATTTTCTACTTGCCTACACACACCAACTTCCTACACACAATACTCTTTTACTTCCAATGCTCTGCTTTATACACAATACTCTAGATGTGCAAACATTGTCTCAAACTAAAAGCTAAGAAAAAAACATGCCTTTTTTCTAATAAACCTTGTCACATTGGCAAAGAGAAAAACAAAGATCCTTTTTTTTTTGGAATCCTTGTATGTGCCTAACAATGCTTTAGCCATTCTAAAATATGTGCTGTGTAAGATTCATTTCTAAAAGTACCTATGTACACTTGAACTCAGTACTATGCTTATGCACAAGTTTCCATGCATTTCACTTTAGCACTCAAGCTTGATTTGCACTCCGTTTATAATGCTTGTAATTTGGGATTATGTACAACCAATGGGATTTTGGTCCTCTTAGTATGGAAGTGCCCCTTTAGCCATGGTTTCCTTGCACTCGCTTGTATGTACTTTCCTTTTTTCCTTTTGTTTTCCTTTTGTAGTACCTTGTTTTCCAATACATCTCTTATATTTAAGTTCTTTTTGTAGAACTTAGGCTTATCCCGCATAATGAAGCTAACCTTGACGGAAAATGTGATTTCTCTTCTCCTACATGGTTCTATACAACTCCAACCATATCTGCAGGTTTTTTTAGTGTCCCCGGTCGGCTCAACAAAGGAAACAATTACACGATTCCAACTGACTATCTTTGATGGTACCAACACGCACCAAACTCTATTCTCAAATGCCTTCAACTCCCTCTTGTCAAATGGAGAACTTTAGGATGGATCTATCATCAACCTTAACAAGTACACTTGCAACATTATTCATAATGCCACGTACATTCACTTTCTATACTTTTTATCTCATTCTTTTTGCCCCTTCTTTTCAAATTTTATCCATCTCCTTAGTACTATTTTTGTATCTTTTTTAATTAATTCCTTTTTTTCTTAACAAGACTATTACAGTGCTCAATATTTAATTGCTCCACTACAAAGTTTCCATTATTCGGAACCCGTTGCCTCTTTTACTCCCAATTGGGCTTGGACTTCCGACTGGCTTGTCAACTAGCCAACCACTTGGCATCACACAAGAAAGTGATATTCTTTACTCATCTGAAACATCAACTCCACCAACATCCATGCCACCTACTACTATTTTGTTCAAAGCACTTAACCCCAACCACAAAAAATGGTCCATTCAAGGTCTCGTAGTTGCGAAGACAAACGTTCACGAATACACCAACCAAAGAGGTCTAGGGAAACTATTTGGCTTTGATCTCCTTGACTGTTCTAGACAAGAGATCCATGTCTCTACATTTAACAACTTTGTTGACTCCTTTTATGTCCAGATTGAAATAGGAATAGTGTACATTGTCTCCAATGGAAAAATCAAAGCCAACAACCCTACATATAACCATTTGAATAACCATCTTGAGATTATCCTTTCTTCTGCGTCGACCATCCAACCTTTCCTACAAGACTTCCCCTTGATTACTTTGCATTCCTTCCACTTTAAAACAATCAATGACCTTCAAAATGCACCATTAAATTCCATGGTTGACCTTATTGGATTGGTCAACTGTGTCTTCCCTGGCATCGACAATTCAAAAAAAATACGGCTCAGAAACAAGTAGGAGAATTGTTGGCCTTAGAGACACATCCTGCTTTAGCATCGATGTCACCCTGTGGGGCCATAATTTCCACAATGAGGGATCTGAGCTTGCTTCATTACACTCCTCTAATATTCCTCCAGTCCTTGCAATCAAGGGTGGTCATCTTATTGAATTCAATGGCAGAACACTTGGTAGTGTTCCCAGTAGTACCCTCCTTATCAATCCAGATATTGAAGAAACCCATATCCTTCATAAATGGTTCATTGACAATGGATTCTGTGCAACTTCACCATCCTTGAGTAAAAAATGTGCACACTCTTCTTCTCAAACACACCCAAAGAAAACAATCCTAGACTTGGAAACCATTCAACCCTCCAAGAAGGCATTGTGGTTCTATGTACATGCTTCCATCGTTGACATTAACATGGACGATTCCCACTTCCTTGCATGCCCTTTCTTTGATGATGGCATACACTGCATGAAAAAAAATTCTCAGAGAGCATGCAACATTTGGCATTGCAGTAAATGTGATGGTGAATTATTTGTGTGATGGTAAATGTGATTGCAGTAAAATATTCACTCCTCCTTTCAACCGAACCATCAACCTTAAATGATATCTCTCTAGAAATAACTTGACGACATACCTTTTCACCTTATCCATTAAGACAAAGACTTTTAATGGCACTAAAATATTGGAAACAAATGTTGTTAGATCTAAGGAGGTTCCTTATGCATCTGCATCATCCATCCTCCTTGAAGAAATACATGAACTCACATATTGTAGCCAGCCTATTTACTGTCCACTTTGACCTCCCCTCTATACATTTAACCCTTCTTCTATGCCAAACACTCTTTCACATCACCCTACCACAATTTATTATACCTTCACTCCTTCATTCTACCTCCATATATTCCATACATATTTTTCCACTTGCACATCATATGTCTCCAATGTTTCCACTTCATCTCCATCTAATTATGTGTATTCCACTTCATCGTTGTCACTTATTTTCTTCCCATGTCCTTCCTTCCTTACTTTTATGTAGTCTTTTACCGGTATATAATGTAAAAAAATTCTTGCTCTTTCGTGTACTTTTCTACTATTTCTTTTATGTTCATATGACTATATATGTTATCAAAGACATTAAATTGCATCTCTTTTGAATTAACACTTACATTGGTTCACAAAAACTATACTTCTACATATGTGTGCAACCAATGGTGTAGGTTTACTTTCAAGGATACAATTTTTAGTATGTCATTTATGTTGTTCTTTTATGTATACAATGTTTAGTTCACATACACTATACCTCTCTATATGCGTGCAACCAATGGTGTAGGTTTACTTGCATGGATACAATGTTTAGTATTTCATTTATGTTGTGCTTTTATATATTATGCTTCTTTCTATTTACCTCTCACATACATATATATGTTGGTGAGAGGTAAATAGAAAGACTATATCCACCTTGTTTTTTGATATAGTTTCGCATGGGCTTTACTTCTATATTCATAAATACATTATTCTATGTAGAATGCATTTCTTTATTTAATATATGTGCTTCCATTTTTTTCAATTTTGAGACCACTCCATTAATGTCTCCTCTGGGTTTAGCAAAACCTTGCTTTTATTCAATGCATGTATGTCGTCCAATAGTGGAAGTGAATAAATAAATTCATGGAGAAGGATTATGTATAGGTAGCACAAAGACAAGCACAACCCACAGAGACATCTTTGTTATAAATCCACACATCCCAACGCCGTTGTTGAAACCATCCCCTCACCTAACCCATTACTATTCCAATGTGCTCCACCTTTAATCACATCCACCCATACACTTGAAAACCTCAATGCTCCACCAATGCACACGTCTTCTACACCCCTCCTCCCACCCACCCCATTTAATGACCCCTTAAGAGATGCTAAGTGTCGCTTTCGTAAATGCCTTGATCGCCTTCGTCCAATGCAGATTTGCTCCATTTGCAGGGAATCATATCCAGGCATTAAAACAAAGTTGTCACATGGAATCTATAATTTCTCTCGATGTACTAAAGAATTCCATGGCCATCGCTTCTCCTTAGAAAACAACATGGACCCTAGAACACAACCACATGTGCTTGCAAGACTAACTCAAATCGAAGAAATGTTAATTTCTCGTGTCAACCCAATACTTCAAGTTACACACATGCATGGTGGGAAATACAAATACTATGGTCATACTATTAGTTTCCCCCAAGACATATCCACAATATCCATCTCGCTTCCACGCCTCTTTCGATACTTGGACATCCTTTTTCTTCGTAAATGCAATGCTACAAACAAGCCTTATGAATTTGTTGTTAGTCGTTCAAATGTCCTAGCTACCTTGGAATTAAAATTGTCCAATGACCCATATTACGAGGATGTTCAACTTAATATATTTGCACTAAATTCGTTTCCATGTCAACCCACAAATGTGTCCCCCCTTCTTCACCATGACACAACCCCTGGACCAAACCTCCACATACCCTCTTCCCTTGATGATGATGCATTACCTTGATTTCCAACTCCATCAAACCCCCAAATCTCCTCCTTCATTTACTCATTTCCATATTCTCACACCGAGACAGAATAAATCCAACACTTTGTCGCATCAAACTTTGGAACCCCAACAATGTCCATTGAATGGCCCCCAATTGGGATTTCCCCAGTAAATGAATACAACATAGAACGCCTCCTCTTTATGGAACTCCCAACCTTGTTCCCCATGGGGGTTTCCATGCTTAAACAACCACATGTTTAAGAAATCAACATGCAAGAGTATGCTTTGCACCTTATGCGCTACCATGATAATAGGTTCGTCCAACACCTTCGCTTTCACTACTATTTGTACAACCTTTTGATGCACCATCGAAGCCAAGCTACTACTTCTGTATTTGTTAAATGCAACCTTGAAGACACCCTTCCTACAATAGTCTCGGCACTACTCATCCAACTCCAACAAGTGCCAAATTCTTATGTGGCAGACCATGCCATGCATTTTGGAGCTTCTCTTCACGAGACATGCTCTTTTTGGAACAAAAAAAGAGGTGAGCTATATGATATGATCACCCAACTTGGTAGCCCAACCTTCTTCTTTACCCTCAGTGCAGTTGACACCAAATGGCATGACCTTCATATGCTCATGCCGAGCCCTCCTCCAACTTCTTTTCGTACACAATTCCAATGGAGAATTCATAACATTATAGCCAATGCACATATTTTATCTGTATATATGCATCATAGATTCACCATATTCCTTGAATAAATCCTTCAAAACAAATTCCATACAAAAGAATGCTAGTGTTTGTTTGCCCCTTCTCATATTTCGCATTTTCGTCTTTTAGAATTTAACAATTCCATTTGTTTTCCTCATTTTTTATTCCCTTCTTTCTGTAGGTATTAATGGTAGCACAAAGGTTCTACTCATATCAATGGTTTCATTTGGTTGGAAGGCGCACCCACTATGGACAACCTTGACAGGGAGGATGCTCCTACTGTGGAAACGACAAAAAAATACTTTGACGACTTCTTAATTGCATGGAACCCCCATCCCCTGCACCTTCATGCCCCCACATTCCATCAAGCATCTCATCAATATCCTTGCACACTTGAATCATCCTCCACACTTGCAGCAAGTCAAAGTAACGACTATGAATCCCTTGTCAATTTCGTTCAGCAACACACAAAATGAAATGAATCCTCCTACCTTCGTAAAAAATGGTCTACGCTTGTATGTCGTTATGGTTTCGCCTTTGAAATGCATATGACATATTCTATGTGCATTGATTCTAATGGGAAAAAAACATACATCCCAGCTAGGAATGATGAACTCTTTAGCATACACAACCCTTGCATGCTCTCAATATGGAGAGAAAATGTTTACTGTCAACCTATGCTCTCACGACATGCTGTCCTCACATACATTTAAAAGTATGCATCAAAAGAAAAGAATAAATATGAAATCTACCATGACATGCAATCACGGATTGCACATGTTTCCCATGTAGAATAGGCGATCTTGTAGCCCATCCGGCCACTCCTCTCAGAAACCATTGTTGATCAAGACATTGGAGCGCAATATACATGCCATATATTGTAGAAACTCCCCTTGACCCTTTGCATTCGTTATTTTGTTTCCCTAAATGTTTCCCATGTTGTTTTCAAATATGTCTCAATAGACCTCCCAAACACCCCCCCACCAACCACCTTCATTATCGCCTACATGCAAAGACATCCTTCACTTGAGAAATTGGCCCTTCTTGAAGCTCTCCTCTCTGGTCCTACTCTGAGTTTAGGTATAGCATCCATTGGAAGCCCCACAAAGCACCAAAAATTGTGCATGTCCTTCCTTTCTTTTTTGAAATCCCTCCTTCTACTTCCCCTCTTTATGCCAGTTTCTGATGGAGTGAACTCCTACTCTACAAACATTTTCCGAATTTCCAAATGACATTGGTTACATAGACTTGGAAATTTTATCTTCTTAGGAATGCTTTCGTGGCAGTTAAACTGCTTGGAATGTTGAACGACACCCTCCACCCTGCTAACTACTAAAACTGAAAATTCTCCCCATCATGAATCTCATGGGCCCTCCCCCATGGACATGTGCGAATGGGAAATCCTCTCTCAAATCCACCCCGAAAACAACCTCCAAATTGATGATATTGACATGCTTGGTCACCAAACACAATTGGGCCCACACACATATCCCTTTACACTTGCAAGAGTCAGCCATCACATGCATTGATGTGAATCGCTCATTGAACCAAGTACATCTACACCTGTTCTCAACTTCCGCTTCTCCTAACTATTTCTCTCCAACTCAATGCACAACCTTCGAACTTGTTATGTCCCACTACACACAACACACAAAAACCAACCCTTTGAAAATGGTCATCCAAGGAACTGAAGAAATAGTCACTGTATTGGGTGGAATGGTCACTATATTGGCACATCATGCAAACTGCGTCCACTAATATGACTTTGCCTTCTTACTAACACTACATTCCACCCACTTTTTCTCAACTAACACTTATGTTCCCTTCCATAACAAACAAATAATTAAACAACTAAGTGCCCCAATTACACGATGTTCAAAAGAAGTGAGGAAGAAACCATCGATGTTAGCGCCAAAAGATGAAAAACTAGTTATGATCATTCTACTTTCCATTGGCCAACAAGTTATGCTTACCACAAACCTTTGGGTTGAGGCAAGCGTTGTTAATGGAGCTCTTGGGTAATTTTTTGCAATCCTCTACTACACCAATACTACTCCACGTAACCTTCCATTGTTTGTTGTTGTTAATTTTATCCACTACAAAGGACCACCATGGGTTGCTTCCAACCCAAACTATGTTCCAAACCTACATGTAACAAGGGGCTCTCATAGCAAACTTCCACTTCACATGGCTTGGGGTTTAACAATCCATAAAGCACAAGGCATGACCTTACAAAATGCAACAATTGACATTGGTGACATTGATTGCCAAGGGCTTACATTTACTAATGTTTCCAGAGTCAGGCATCTCTCTGACCTCCACATAACTCCAGCATTCTCTTTTTCTCTATATGCACGTATGTAGTGTAGCTCTTCTATCCAACGTCGAAAGAAAGAGGAAACTTTAATTTCATCCAAATCAATTGTACGTCATGTCCATTAACAAATATGTTTGTTTTACTTGCATTTGCTTACACCTAGACATTGCTTCCCCTTACCCCCTTCTATGTGGAGGCAAGCACATGTGTATTCTTTGGTTTTGTCTATATTTTTTTCCCAACTCTCATTGTTTAAATACAGAAGGGAAAAAAACACAAGACTGGCAAAAAAAAGTGCACTATCTTTTGCTTTGCACTTGCTAGAAAAAACCCCAAAAAACGTGCATGGACTAAAATTTGCCCTAAGCTTCTACACTTGTAACATTGGGTGCCTCGATTTTGCCACTATAATTCTATTATGGGCCTGCACAAAAATAGAAGTATATGTTTTGGGGGCCATGGACTATAGGGATTAGTATTAGACCTTAAAACAAATATATTGATTTTATATTTTGAATTCAATATATTATGATGATGATGATGATGATGCTTAATTACTTCAAGTTTTATTTTTTTGTATTTCATATATGGCTTGAACATGTTACTGCTATTGTTCTATTTTTTCTTAAAAAAAACACACTTTCTTGCACATTATTAGTCCTTGTTTTCCCAAAATATAGGAGAACAATTTAATAAGTTCCACCATTGTCTTGCATATGCAATAGGAAAACAAAATAAGTCAAACAAATTCCATTACACACGTTTTCCATTACTTTTATACATCTATATGGTTTGAACATGTAAAGATTATAATGTTTTTTTTTAAACTTATAGCCCTTCCACAACAAACATGGATATGGAATATCTCAGCATGCTTGTTGAATTCTACTAACATATCAAGGAACAACAAGTATCAATTCAAAAAATACAAGCACATCTCCAACCAACTTCCACGCTCCCATTGAGTCACATCCACCCAACTATTATGCTTCTCTTAGACTTGAAATGCCTCCTTCAACACATGATCCATATGCATGAAAGGGACACTTTGCGCATGGCCCGACAAGACTTTCTACTCCCCAAACCACCAAACCACATATTGCTCCAAAATTAAATTGCAATTGGTGTTGTCGTTGTCATTGTCATTCCCCCTCCTGCATATATGATTGATTGCTCCTACTTGCTTGTGGTTTCCTTTTCCCTCTCCTTCCACCCACTTCTTTCATGCATGTGTTCCATTCACTTCCTTTACGCCCCAAGACCCCTTCTTATTTTGTTCCCACGCCTTCTCCACCAGTCATTTGTACCCTCTTCATTTGTATAAATTACCATATCTTCAACCTATGTTTCCATTCAATCACTATATTGGCACATCATGCAAAATGTGTCCACGAATATGACTTTGCCTTCTTACTTCATGGTTTAAATTTCAAACAAACAAAAAAATTAGATTCTTTGAATTGTATATGGGTGTAATTCGACTTTATCACTGCATCATATATTTATCTGCATAGTATAGTATATTACATTAGAGAAGTACATCATATATTAGAAATACTTTGCCTGCCAAGGCTCATGTGATTTTTTTTTTGTGATATTGTTAAATGAAATGAGTACTAATTATCTTGTACTTCCAAGTGTATTACAGATTACCCAGACGTACAATTGGTAGGACAATCAGCTTAATGTGTTTTTCACTTTGATGGTTCATTAAATAGGAATCTCAAGAGAGGGAATTGTCACATATTTGGGAGAACTAGACCTATAGAAGAATATTACCAAGAATGTCCTTTCTGGATGGAAATCTTCATACATTGTTTTAACTTTGGCTGGAAATATTTATAGTTTGTTTTAACTCTTCCATACAGAAAGTTGATATATTGATTAAAAAAAACAAGGAACTATTTTCAAAAAAAAAAAATTGTAGGAAAAGGACGGGCTTACTTTGAAATCATATACCTTGGATTTGTGGATGTTGTTATTTGAAATCAGAGTTCTCTTGTTTATCCTTGTCATACCCATTTAAAATACGTATGATTTTATAGCCATTATACGAAGAAAATATACCATCTTTCCCTCATGTAGCTCTAAAATTCTCCTTGCGATATCATCTTTCGAGTATTGAGTGATTAGTAGTTAGCTGCAATTGTTAACTGAAATATTTTCAATTGCTATATTCAATAACACGTGCAATTTTTTTTTGGTTAGTTATGCTATTAGTATCTTACATTTTGTAGCTGATAATGAGATATGCCAACATTGCAGTCAAGCACTATAATGCGTAGTGGGTGTCTTTCAATATTATGTATAGATGATGTTGAAGTTTATTTCTTGCTAATGTCCATTTTCTTGTCTTCCATATTTATCTCTTTATATATATATTTATTTATCAATTCATATGTGCATCATGACAGATATGTATGTAATTACTACTAATTAAAAAAAACTTACATAAACAGGTTACTGATGCATGTGGCACACTTGTTTTACCAAATAAAATAGGTCGGAAAAATCCAAATTATTTCTATTTTCACTTGCATGTCTGTTGGGATTTTCTATTCGTCACTTGGAGTAAAAGAAAGAAAGCATAAATTTTAAAGGGGAACCACATGTATATGTGATCCAGGATTATCTCCATAGTCGAAGAATGTAGAAGGTTTTCATTATCGCCAAAAGTATTCAGTTGACGAAGAGCTCGCAGAGAGCTTTCTGATGCAATTTGAACGGGGTCAAATGGACTTCGTTTGTGAAAGAAATTGTTTGTTGAAATCACTGACAAAAAGGGGGATTTTCCCTTTCCAACAACAAAAGTTCACAATATATGTTGGACAAGTGTTTTTACACATCAAAGTTGAAGGATTCAATGGAATTTAGTAAAAGGGGACATAAATTAATTAATACTTAAGGGAGCATAAAAATGCTCATGTATTTTTATTTAATTTGTAAAAAGGAAATTAAAAGAAGGTGTGAGAATCCACCTCACCCTTAGTTTCCTAGTCTTAAGGGAGTGTTGAGATCTTTATGGAAATGTTGAGATCTTCATGGAGAAAGTTGAGATCATTTCTCCACCTATTCCTTGATGTGTCCCCAGACCCTAATTTAGAGGATCATGAGAGAGATATTCTCCTTGATGTGTGTAATTAGATCTTACCATGGAGGGCTATTAAATCCCCTCAAGGGGAGAGGGATGTAAAGAGTATTCTTTGAAATATTTTCTTTGCATTGAAGAGAATAAGCAAGGAGGTCTTGTTTGTGTAATTTCATGTGAGAGCCTTAGGAGAAGGCTTCCCAAGATGGGAGAGAATGCCACATGATTCTATCCATGTAAAATGCATGCATATTTTGAAGGAAAATTAATAAGAACGGTTCGGAGTTTTGACGAACCCGGAGACTTAGTCAAGAGGCCTGACGAACTCCGTTATCATTTGGTTGTCTTCATTTGGTATGTGCGTATTTGAATGTTCTCACTTTGTTGAGTAGTGATGTCATTTCAAGTTTCGTACATAATTGTGATAAATTGCTTATGTTTAATGATGGATAAGTACTGAATGTTCATGATTTCACATGCAATTAAGTGTTAGTAAAATATATTTTTTTTGAAAATATGAATAAGAGAAAGTTCTCAGTAAAATTTTCAGATCAAGTGGTATCAAAGCTGGTCTGGCCAGTTTTGCAAATTGTGAATTCAATCAAGGGTAAAATATTGAAGCTTGAAAGGGTTCAAGAATTGGAGGAAATCAATCACTGTATCCAAGTGGAAAATGTTGATCTTAGAAAACTGTTAGCAACTTCTGAAGACGAGAAGCAAAGGATACAACAGTTATTACAGGAGCTTAGAGGAGAACAAGTTGGAGAAAGCTCTTCTGCAAAACGTCCCCCTAAGACAGAAAATGAATAAATTTGCACGTTCTGTCCACATTCAGAGGATGATACTTTGGAAATCTCATATGCAATAAGTCAAAGCAAGCAGAATGAGGATATCTCGAAATATCATATGTGCATGATTGCTCCTCGGTCAAAGGAAAATGAGGCAAGCAATAATTATTCATGTTCAATTTCATCAATTGAAAATGTTGGTTTAGGTTCTTTCGAGGAATTGGATCGAAATTACTATTGAAAATGGGTTACAAAGGAAAAGGTTAGGGCATACATGGTCAAGGGGTTACAAAAGCCATTGAGGTTGAAGAACGACCTCGATACCAAGGATTGGGATATCGTGAAGAAGAATAATGTGAAATCCATTGGGTGATAAATAGAAAGTGTATGCAAGCAGTGATTCCAAATCTGAAACTGAATCACCAAAAAGAGATCCAGTTAAGGGGTCTCCGCGGAAGCATAAATATCCAAGCTATAAATCAAATCATTCTAATGACTATTCTCATTTTTCCGATAAGAATGTGATTCCTTGTACTTTTTGTGGCAAAGATAACCACTGTGTTTCAAAGTGTTGGAAGCAAAAAATTTATTGCAGAAGAATCATGACAACTTGAAGCAAACCCTGACAAGACGACCATACTCTTCGTTTGAATAAAGAGAATGTCAAAATGGAGCCGCATTTGCAGATTTTATGCACCCATTGTAATCTGAGAGGGTATTGGGAGGAGAAATACCGGAAACTCCACCCACATTTACTTCATAGTTTGGATAAGAAGCCTGTGCAAGAACCCATGAAGAAAGATGTTGCAAAAGAAAAAGTGGAAAATGTGATTTGTATTCCTGAAGCTGTCATTGAGGAAAAACAACAGCCAAAAGAAAGTCCCTTGAGCTGGTTCAGTAAGGAATGGTTAACATATTTGCATCATTGAAATTATTATGTTAACTAGTGTATATTTCTATGCTAGTGTAGAGGAAGAGATTTCCATCGCAGCCTGCATGTACCTGAAAAGGAGAGATTGCAGTATGGAAGAGGGAGACGTCATATTGACCATTACAGTCTCGGACGTGAGTCAGAGCAAAGCTACTAGATCGAATTCATTGGAGATGAATCTCTGTTGAATTCGAAAGAGCAAGATATCAGGTTTGTGAATCACAGAGGCGTATCAGCTGTTGAAATAAAAGAGCAAGTTGAAAGGTGATATGTTGATGTCGTGTAATTGATTTATGCACAACCGCTTCCTATGATCCTTGTGGGGAAAGCCGCCCGGTACAGGAGTCGTTGTGTTGATGGTGTGGACACACTGTGGACATGAGCCTTTTGGAGGTAATTGCATATATAGCCAAATATCTATGTTAAACCATATCATTTGGTAGATATGGTAAATCTGGATAGCATGGTGCTCATCCATGCCGACGAGATCATCATTGGAGAAAGTGTGATGAAGATTCATATTCAGAGCAATCGGCAGAAGATCTCATGGAAATATTCGTGGGAGTTGAACATGATCGGCGTTGAATAGAGATGTGTAGAGGAGAGTAGCCGTCAGTTCAGAGGTTTACGGTGACATAGAAAAACAAGGAGAGGAGACCAGTAGGCATAGAGAATTCATCACTAAGAAGTGGAGCTTCCAGAGCCACCGTGGAGGAATCCCTCTTGTTTTCCATATTCAAAGGATCCCAGGAGCACTTGGAGGTACAAATCACGCAGGCAACGGTCTAGAATCTCGGATCATTGAGAAGCATGATAGTGTTTCCCTCACATGGGAGTAGCCACATGGTAAAAATGAGTGTGCGTGCATAGAAAACTCCCATGAGGGATTCATTGTGGACATCATGACTCCGAAGTCGGGTTTGAATCCGGGACCCTTTTCTCTCAAACGAAAATTTACAGAGAGGTTGGAGCAGAAACCTAGGCGCCTATGGAAATTAAAACTTTGCTCAGGTGACATTGTTGCATTGTGGTGCAATATAGCCTATCATGCTTGATCTGGGTTTGTGTGGACCATGTTTTTTTGTTCAAAAAAAATATAATACTTATGGCCAAGTGTTTCCTTCAAGAAGACGTTGCAATACGGAGGGCCAAGAGCCTAGTTCCAAACCGTTTGGGAATAAGATCGGGTTTGAACTCGAGTTCCTTCATCACCAGTGGAGCGCCTTACCAGCAAGCCACGGCATGGCTGATTTCCTAGAGCACCGATCCCACAGTGAGAGGACCGAGGTTTGGTACAGCGGGCCAAAAATTCTGGTAAAATTTCTTTTATATTATTTGGACTTGTATGGTATTTTGCGCAATAATTCCACTTTTTGGACATGGTGGCCATATTTGGGCAAGAGACAAACCATAATTAAAATGGTTGTCAATGGCCATGAGGCACATTATTATTATGGTGTACATTTTTCCATGTGATGGATTGATGACAAATTTTTGGGCTTTATATTTTTTGCACTTTTTGTAGTGTGGATTTTTGAAACTATAGAGTTTCACCATTAGTGCACATTTGATGTACTCGTCATCTCACTTGAAGTTGAAATATTGTAAAGGACTTTGTATCCAATTTCAAAGTGCTAAGATCGTAAGAGGCTTGTAATCATTATTGAGTGATTTGCTAGGGTCTATTTTGGCCTTTATTGTAAACTTGACCATGAATGTTTTCTAAACTCTTGGAAAGTACAGTAGTGTTTTGAACATTTGCTAAAATTGGGTACATGTAATTACAACTTGCAGTTTATATTTTTGGAGGTCCAAAAGTGTTTTTACGTGGGGAGATTTAATCCGGGAAGATCTCCACAGTCGAAGAATGTAGAAAGTTTTCATTATCACCAAAAGTATTCAATTGATGAAGAGCTCACAGAGAGCTTTCTGATGCAATTTGAACGAGGTTAAATGGACTTCGTTTGTGAAATAAATTGTTTGTTGAAATTACGGACAAAAAGGGGGCTTTTCCCTTTCCAACAACAAAAGTTCACAAGACATGTTGAACAAGTGTTTTTACACATGAAAGTTGAAGGATTCAATGGAATTTAGTAAAATGGGACATAAATTAATTAATACTTAAGGGAGCATAAAAATGCTCATGTATTTGTATTTAGTTTGTAAAAAGGAAATTAAAAGGTGTGAGAATCCACCTCACCCTTAGTTCCCTAGTCTTAAGGGAGTGTTGAGATCTTTATGGAAATGTTGAGATATTCATGGAGAAAGTTGAGATCATTTCTCCACCTATCCCTTGATGTGTCTCCAGATCCTAATTTAGAGGATAATGATAGAGATATTCTCCTTGACGTGTGTAATTAGCTCTTACCATGGAGGGCTATTAAATCCCCTCAAGAGGAGAGGGATGGAGAGAGTATTTTTTGAAATTTTTTCTTTGTATTGAAGAGAATAAGCAAGGAGGTATTGCTTATGCAATTTCATGTGAGAGCCTTCAAGAGAAGGCTTCCCAAGATGGGAGAGAATGCCACATGATTCTGTCCATGTAAAATGCATGCATATTTTGAAGGAAAATTAATAAGAGCGGTTCGGAGTTTTGACAAACCCGGAGACGTAGTCAAGAGGCCTGACGAACTTTGTAATCATTTGGTTTTTATCATTTGGTATGTGTGTTTTGAATGTTCTCACTTTATTGAGTAGTGATGTCATTTCAAGTTTGATCCATAATTGTGAAAAATTGCTTATGTTTAATGATGGATAAGTACTGAATGCTCATGATTTCACATGCAATTAAGTGTCAGTAAAAGATATTTTTGTTGAAAATTTGAATAAGATAAAGTTAGTAAAATTTTCAGATCAATATGGAAGGGGATTTTCCATTTTTTTATATGTTTTTAAGAGAAGGGAATGAGGTTCTCTTCTGAGTTTTTGTTCCATGTTTTTTTCAATTTTGGTTATGGTTGATTTGAATAAATAGTAATTTCCCCTTCATGTTATAGTTGGCAGCAACTGAACTCATTCAATTACACTATCACTGTATATCATCATTGGTTGTTGTGTTTTGCATGCATGGTTTAAGTATTTATTATTATTTTTTTCAATGAATGTTTCTATATATGTTTCATTTAGAAGGATTATGGTATAGTTGCACATAAGAATTCAAAAAAAAAAAAAAATGGAACCACCAGAGCTATGTTCATGTGCTCTCAACAATATGGCCTTTGAATGCCATATTTTAGAGTCATTTTATTCCTTTATGTCAATCCCTCCTGGAGTTGATCATGTCTGCAAAGAATGGAAGAAAATAACTTCAAAACCATGCTATGCACATACTAGCAGTGACAACATTTAACAACTTTGGTTGCAACTGTCAACATCAATTTGGTAAGTCCTATCTTCCTCATATTTTTCTTCATTGCTCAAAATGTAGCTTTGATTTACATTTTGTTGGAAGTTTCCTATTAGATATAAGCAATCGTGAAGTAAATTGATTTTATGCTTGACAATTGATGTGCAGGGGGCAGAAGATGAACTCAAATTTGTTTTGGGTCTTGTTCTCCATGTCAGTGTGGAATTCCAAGTTATTAAGGAATCTTGATTTAACAAGGAAGGAGTCTTCACCAACACAAATTTTGTTGAATACCCAATGGTATGAGGAAATGCTTATTCTATGGAAACACAAAGTATAGCAAAATAGTAAAAGCACGATCACTATTTTTTTTATGAACCTGGACCTGTGTGAAGGATGTCCCAGCAATGAAATTGTAGACTGACTCTACATTCAAAACTTTTCAAATTTGTGGCTCATTAGGATTTCATGAAACGTTTGTGAGGCGATTGTCTGTGAAATATTTAATGTGGGTTTTAGTATAATTTGCAGGATGTCAACCATGTTGTTTTGGCTGTTGCCTATGGTGTTAGTGAGGAGGGGACTCCATACTGGACCATCAAGAATTCATGGGGAAATAGATTGGATGATGGATGATACTTCAAGATGGAGATGGGGAAGAATATGTGTGGTGAGTTATTTTATGTTTTTATGTTCCTATATCTTATTTTTTCGTTAATGAATCTGCATCTTAGAGCCTTTGCACAGTGTAAGGAAATGTGATAACACAATTTTGGATTTGATATTAGAGCCTTGAGTAGTAAATATAAACCAGTCAAGGTTTCAAAGCTTTGTCTAGGATGTACAAAAAACAAATTGGACACTCACGGTTATAAGTAATGTGGAAAATATGCAATATCCAAATTATGTATGAAATTTCCAGTCTTTTAGTGCTAGGACTGCTTTTCTAAATTTTATATAAGGTTGATTAGTTGTTAGTAATCATATAATTAAGTTCAATATTGTTGAATGTTTCCTAATGCATGTTGATGACAATGAAAAGGATACATGTTTAAATTCGATATTGTTTAATGACCATTGGACATATGAATCAAGGTATGATGTTCATACATCATCGCCATCACCTTGAGAATGGTGGTTGTTGTTGAAAAAATTGCACAAGTGTGCACTCTTCCACTTGGTAAGGGGCTAGGACTTGTAGGCTACAGCAAGGCCTCAGTCCTTGGATCCCTTGTGTGTGTGAGTTGGATGTCCTCCAAGTGATCTTGCAATAGATTCTTAGTGCAATTCACATAAAAGAATGAAATATGGATAAAATGCAAAATAAAAGAGATGGGGGGCGAATGCAAACTCCAATAACAATCCAAGATATGCCAAACCACTTTTGTATTTCCCAATGGTTAAGTTGTGCAACACATAGGAGGTGTGAGCTTCAAGGGAAGCCAACAATCTCTCTTAGGGAGGCCTTTTTTTCCAAACTATATGCTAAGTCAATGGTGGAACAATAGAGAGGAACTCTTGCCCTTTGAAGGAAGGTGGCAAGGGAGCTTGGGAATGCTTACAATGATAAGGAAAGGTGGGATATGAGGAAGCTCCAACAAAAATACAATAGCATAACCTTGCTCTTAGTTTATCTCTACAAAATGCATGCCAATGGCTTCCTTTTATAGGCCAAGAGGTGGCCAACAAACAACTAGATCCAAATGTGAACACATCTACTCCATGAACTAGTTCCAAGGTACACTAAGGGGGCTATTTAATGCCACCAAGTGTGTGAGGAACCGAATTCAGATCCTTGGAGATGATGGAGCCTTCAATGCGCCGCAGGAAGTAGGTGGTCCTTTCATTTTGATAGTCATGTGACTATCGAAGGAATAGCTGTGTGGGTATCGCACGTGCATTGTTCTGGTGACTTGCGCTACAGCGCAAGTTAACAATGTATTATCCGCGCGACCCCTTCTTTTGACTGGTTTTTTGCACTTTTGGACTCATACTGTCTTTTGGATTTGTTGAGGATGACTGTGGTGAGTTGCGTTGCATTCTTTATGTTGATGACGCCTTATTGGAAGAATCGGAGAAATGTCGCATGTGTCCAAAATTTAGGTGTTAACAGTGGTTTCATCTGTGCAAGAGCTTAGTCCTGTGTTGCTATAGGGTAATCACGTGGTGGATGTGATAGAGAATTAAGTATACTATATTCTTACAGTATTACCATTGTAGAGCAATGTCTCATTTGACTTGCATTTTTTATTGTTTGTCTTTGTTTTCTAATTACAAATGCAAATTCTGATTATGTATTTCAACACTTCCGTTCCAAGAATAAGATACATCATTTTTTTCTTTTCACTGCTACATATGAATGTTGCATTTTCCATTTTTTATTCTTATCATATTAGTTATTTGAAATTGTGCCATATTTCAAAACTTGTTTTTTTCACTATGGGATACATACTCCTTCTTTGTTATTATAATTACATTTGCTTATCAAATTCAGTACAAGTGCACTTAATGTTAGTTTATTTACAATTATATGGGACTGGTGTTTGTATAGATTTGTATGCCAAGGCATTGGGGAGGACTACATTGTTGAGCCAAATGATTCCGAGAAGCCATTCAGAGCTTTGTTGGATGTATGTCTTGTCAGGACCAATCCTAGCAACATCGTTTGTGGATCTCAACATCAATACATGAATACAGACACTCTTAAAGATGTTATTAGAATCCTTGAAGTTCCATTCAAGGTTAGAATTTTGTGGGTCTGATTCGTTAGTAGCTACAATGCGAGGCTTTTGCTTCATGATGCTTAGCATATTCATTGAGTCATGCTTAAATACCGTCTTAACATAGTTGTGTTGTACATGTTTTATATCAAGGAAACCAAGGCCCCATTGAACATATGAATCGAGTTATGGTGTTCACACATCATCGTCATCACCTTGAGAATGATAATTTAAAACTTTCTTGCTATCTTCTTATGATGCCTGCCTACAATTTGTTATGGATGCAACTTAGATTCTTATGAGAGTTTTTACTAGTGTGTAAAATTTCATGCCATGCAAAATTTTCAACGACTGACAATGAAATAACTTCGTTTTTGTAGGATGGCACATGTACAGTGTTTGTTGATGATGCTGGAATAGTGACATCTACAGCTTCTTAAATTGATATCATACCTCCCAACAATTCAAATAAGATAAATATATGAGCAATCTTGCTAAACCAAGCTGGCTATTGTAAAACCAAACTCAGGAATTTCGAGGGTTTCATCTTTTACCTTTGCACGAGTTGCAAGTGGTGCAAAGTTCTCACGTGGAATTTTCATTTCCCCTCATTTCTTTGGTAATAGGGATACTGTAGTAAGGAAGTAGAATCCAAGTTATGACAATATCCAGCATAAAAGTGGTGTTGGACCTAATGCTTATTTGTGTCATAATTAACAACTTATTGTTGTACGTTTTTTACAATAGGACATGGGAGTAACACCTTAGATAGTTAAGAATATCTAGAAGTGTTTTATGTAATCATGGTTGTGTAGATATGTGCCATCAAAGTGGTTGGAATGTTGGATATTATGGAGAGTATATAATATGTACAAGGTGTAAATAATATGTCATAACTTATATGCCACGGACCGTTGGCATGGAGAATCCATAGATAGCATTAGAATAAGAATCTTCTATGTATTTTAAATATATGTATATTTGTTTTTTGAATGCAATAATATGGTCCATTTATGAGAACTTCTGGGCATCAAATGTTTGCATCCTCATCTTATTTTTTCATTATTGGTATTACTTGTGTGAGAGAGCTTGCATACATGTAGTGAAGTTTTTTTTAGGGTAGAGCCATGGTAGTTTCAATTTTGAAGAGTTTGTTTTAGGGTACAGCCCATGATAGTTTCAACTTTCAAGAGCACCATGAATGAAGTGTTTTAGTTTAATTTTTTCATGGAAATAAATAGTCAGTTTAATTTGTGTGTGAGATGAGCAATGTATTTATGGGTTTTTGAAATATTGGTTCACAAATTTTATGTTTATCCATTCAATATTCCCTTACAAGATTCATTTATGTGTGTAGTACTTATATTTATGAGCCATAATAACAAAAAATAAAAATAAAAAATTATGATTTATCAATGAGGTAAAATTTTATGTGGGCAATATTTTTAAATTTAAGAGCCATGAAAAAAATAAAAGAAATTACATGATTGAAGATTTTACAGTGCCATTTGAGAACAATGTGAATTTGATTGAAGTTACTGTAAAGGCTAATAAAGAAGTGAACTCATTAGTATGTATGGTCATGTTTAGAAATTTTGAACGTTGAATTTGAATTCTTAAAAAGAATATATATATATATATATATATATTAGAAAATATTTGTATCTACATTTCACAACAATCTATTTCCATTTGTGAAGGTATTTATCAATGGTTTTGTATCTATTTTATGAAGGATTCTGCAATCTCTATTGAGAAGGGAAAAATTGGGAAAGGATGTTATTGTTTCCCACTTGGATATAGGTAGTATCCCTCCTTAGTTGCTTTCTAATTGACATTGTAATTGTTGCAGTAGCCCTTTTATTGTATTTTGAACGTTTTATATTAAGATGAGCTACAAAAGGTCTAATAGGAGCTTGCTAGGAAGTATACACAAAAAAAAACTAGAGAATGCAGACTGTGGGGAGACAATTCAAACCATTGCCTGTGCTACATACCCAATCTATCAATAAGACTGAATTGTATCCATAATAATAAATAATAACTCAATTGATGAAGTTTACATGTTGTACTTTCATACCAATGGGATGTCCATAGAGGTAGTAGTCCATCTCAGTAGTTGTTCAATTTAACAGCTCGTCTTTTAACTTGAGATCCTTCACTTTTTAAGGAAAGAAAATTGCAATAATGGACATGACTGGCTACACTTTCAGTCACCAGATACATTTATGTTGAAATTGGTTTAAATATCAAAGACTAAACCAAGGCTTGTCCATTTCAATCCAACTTTTTATGATTAGTTATCAACTTTTGATGATTGGCTTAGCTATCAAAGAGTAAAGAAGGGCTTTTAGATAAAAAGAATATCTTCACTTCCACACTTGGCCCTTTCTACATGAACATGAATATCTTATCGGCGTATTATTTCACTTTTTTAGGGCAATTGCTAGTTTATTTAAAATTTTGATAAATAATTACAATTTGTTTTTAATATAAATGGTTATCTTTGTATTATAAAAAATGTTCAATCTTGATTGCTCAAATTGAGATTACAAAGAAAATAAGAGAGGGAACAAAGTCCTATATGAGTTTATGAGAAAATTTTAATCTTAGCCAAGTACACATTCGACAAAAAAGTCCTATAACTAATACATATTTGCAAAACATATAAGGGGAAGCTTATCAATAAAGTTGCTTGATGTTCAATTCTTTGTCATTGAAGGTGACTTCTTCACCTATCTTCATATCCAGCTCCATGTCCACTCACATCTAAGCCATTCTTTCCTCTTCTTTTCCAACACTCATGAAAAATCCCATCGAGAGCCTAAGAGAGGATGCAAAGTGTTTCTCTGTATCCAAATTGCTCACTATTAACTTAAATTATGTTATTTCACCTTGCAGGGGTAGAACTTGTATTTTCAGCTAAAGGAGGAACTTCATGGTAGTAGAACCTTGAAAAGAGTAGATTCGTTCATTCTTATGCATGATGTCCTGAGGTCATCTAACATTTTGTCACACATGCAGAGAATCTTCTTAATATCTACCAGCTCCCCTTTCCAACTTGAAATGCAGGAGGGACACACCATTGTTTCTGGATTTTTCCTTCTTTTAGACCTCTTCAAAACCTTGCCTACACCTTTTCTAAAGAACCCAAGAACTGACCAGCAAGGTCGCCAACAAGTTCCAGTCCCTCAAGGACACTAAAGATAGAGTTTTCTAGGTCAATGCTTAACCCAATTCTACTAGGAAACAATAATTCAAACTATCCATGGAGACGACTCACAGACCTTCCTCTTGGAGCTTAGAGGAAGATATAGCACCCAGGCATCAAACTGATGTTTGTCCTACCTTGAAAGGCCATAAATCCAAAACTTAATTTATATCCTTGAGCCAATGTAAATGCAAATAAACACTAGAGTATGTGAGCGTACTCCATCGTGCTTCAATGATATGTGTTGGTACTTGTTCGAATTTGATATTTGATTATGTGACAAGTGTTTGTATGATGTTGTTGCATGGGAGACTAAGGGATATATTGGAAACAAATAGCCCCATGTTTGCTTAGTTCATCTTGCTTATGGTGAGTGGCCTCATTGGCCTTTTTGTCTGCCTCGTCGTTGTTAGCTCTTAAAACATGATTAAACTTAATTTCCACAAAATCATTCCCGCCCATCGGATTCTGGTCGATGAAACAATCAAGTTCCTTGTTTGCTTGCTTCTTGTTGTTGATGGCGAGTTTGGTTATGAGTGAGGAATCTTCGATGACAACCAAGGTTGTGATTCGAAGGGAATGTGCAATAAGAAAGCCGTGTAGAAGGGCTAGTGCCTCTTGTTGGAAGCGATCCCTGTTGGCTTGGTTTTGCAACCAAGCTTAGTGCTATGGGCACCTGCTAACTAGTAGCAGCAGTCTCAAATATTAAAGCAAAAACAATTGTAAATCTAAAACTAAAACTAAACTAACATGTGCATATCATAATAAACTTTTGAATTGAAAACAAGAACAAGAAATAGAAAAAATAACTTTGTATTGAAAAGAAAGGCAAGCAACTGCTTGCAATGGTGATACCTCCAAATGGTGAAGATTGTTGAGTAGCTCCAAGGGTGAGCAGCTCCAAACTCCAAAGGTCCCTTCTCCAAGGTAGCTACAATGGCCAAAAGCTCATGGGATATTTTGGCAGCATGAGGATAGGATGATGGATGGATGTAAAGTGAGGAGCCCCTACCACCTTTTTATAGTTTTTGGTGGTGGGGAATACCATTATGGTTTTGTGGAAACCAATGGTATTGACCAACATGGTTTAGGTACCTTTTCCCTCCTTTTTCCTTTTTTGAATATTTTTAATATTTTTATTCCCTTTTTAATATTTTTGGGAATTTTGGACCCTTTTTGAGGGTTTTTTTATGCTTTTTAAGGAAAAATATTCATTTTGAGTGGAAAAAGGGGTGTATTAAGGTCTTTTGGTGACCTTTTGGTGGCTTTAGAGGCTCAAATGGTGGAAAAGTGGACAAATGGGTCATGTGAATAAGGAAATGAGCTAGTGAGCACTTTTTAAGTGTTAACAGATTGCCCCCTGATGTGTGAGGGCAGGAGCTCATCGTATGGCCGATAGACATCATAGTTCTTTTGTCATTTTTCTGGGGTTTGGGGAGGAGAAGAGACCGATTGGAGACTGGATCCACGGCCCTTGGAAGCTGCAAAAAACAAAAAATATTACATGGCCTCAATATGAATGAGGAATGATCTCTGATAATGGACGAGGCGGGCATACCCATGCTCGTATCAAGACATATATAAACAATTAGTCCCAAGAAGGGGGACCTGAAAAAATAAAAAATCTACTGGTACATCATAATGGTCCAAAGGGGACATCATTTTGGGATGTACTCATGATCATAACATGACTAATCTCAATAACTGATACACTGGAATAAAGCATCAATCGTTCTGAAAAAGGTCTCAGAAGGGTTGATGAACTGCTGAACCTGAAGGTGTCCAACATCTGTAAGGACTCAATGACTGTAAGCCATCTCTGGGAAGTATATGTAATTGTATACTCGAGGGAGTATAAAAACTGGGGTACCTCTGAATATTGTCGCCCTGCACAACCCGGATATCTATAGAAAAAATGTAACTGGTTGTTTCCATAAGTAGACTCTCAAATGTGGAAGAGTCAGGTGGTATCCGGGGTCTTCAACTAATAACTGAACGGACCAATACCCTGTGCGAGTCTGAACGATGCGATCAAGGTGTTGAAGTCGAGCATGTGAGAAACAACCATTTGGAGAGGTACTGAGGACTCCTCTCGAAATGATTCGTAGGCACTCATCATAAATGGTGATGAGTCCAAGACACAGGGACCTCTAGGTCTATCCTTTGGAATAAATTTGGTTGTCGTCGACAGAGGGAGACCAGCAACTAACAAGGCAATGATGTTTCCTTGATAGGAGCGCAAGGTGTAGAACTGAAGTGTGGTAGTACTGATGGTAGGACTGACATACTTGTGGGGATGGGAAGTAACTGGGGTCATATAGTGGGTAGACTCAAACTTCCTTTGTTCAGAGCATGATGACATGGTTAACTTGGCAGCGTAGGGAACTGACTTGTAGGTGTGGGTATCATTGCTTTTAGGGACTGAAGGGTATGTATTGACTCTGGGGGGGTCAAGCTGATGGGTGTTGTCGACGGGTTCTCAGGGTGACATACTGCAGAATACTCTGAACAAAGGTGACCAAAATGGGGAAGCTGCCATATGAGTAGACGTGATCTGTTGTGGCACCGAGAAGCACCATTGGGTCCTTCTTCGTAGTTTTAATGAGCTCCAAGAAGGGATAAAAGTGTGCTCTGAAATGGTACTGTCCTGTGGATTTTGTGAGCCCAGGACTGTTCGTGCTCATTGGTGCTTTCATTTTTAAGGAGTCTGAAAACGATAAGAAGACTCTGCAGTGGTTATGACTACTGTCCTGTTGGTTTTACGAGCGCAGGATGGTGATTGCTCGTGGTCGCTTTCATGTTTAGAGAGTCTAAAAGCGGTAAGTGGACTCCATTGGTGTTCTTTTTCGTAAGTTAGTCTCCAAGGCCCGAAAAAGCATAAAATGATGCAAATGGAGAACTCTTCTAGCCGATGTGACTAGAGTATTTCTTTTTCGTAATTAGTCTACAAGGTCCGAAAAAAGGGGTAAACTTATACCAGGTAGACGCCCTTTCAAATACGTTTAGCGAGCATGAAAGGAAGCAAGGTTTCTCGGTGATCTTTTCATTGTTTTAGGAGTCAGAAAAGAGCTAAACAGAAACTCCCTAAGTGCCTTTTTCGTAAAAGGGATTGCTCGTCCCGAAAAAGGGATAAAATGATATCGAACAAAAAGGGATTGATGGGAGCGAGACAAGGTCTCAAGCATCATCATGCGAAAAACTGAATCCGGTGACATAAAGATTGTCAAAAAGGGGCAACGACCAATGTGGCACGCAAACCGAGGCGACGAGGGGTCATGGGAAAACTGCCCGTAAAATCTGATTATGAGAGCGAGAAATGATTTCAAGCATCATCACGAGCGCGGAAAACTGAATCCGACGATATAAGGTTCGTAAAAAATGGACGACGGCCAATGTGGCACGCAAACCGAGGTGACGAGGGGGCATGGAAAAAAATGCTCGACAAATCTGGGTGTGAGAGCGAGAAATGATCTCAAGTAGCGTCACGAGCGCGGAAAACTGAATCCGGCGATATAAGATTTGTCAAAAACGGAGGACGACCGATGTGGCACGCAAACCGAGGCGACGAGGAGGCATGGGAAAAAATGCCCGACAAATCCAGGCGTGAGAGCGAGAAATGATCTCAAGCATCATCACGAGCGCGGAAAACTGAATCCGGAAATATAAGACTCGTCAAAAACGGACGACGGCCGATGTGGCACGCAAACCGAGGCGACGAGGGGGCATGGGAAAAAATGCCCGACAAATCTGGGCGTGAGAGCGAGAAATGATCTCAAGCATCATCACGAGCGCGGAAAACTGAATCCTGTGATATAAGATTCGTAAAAAACGGACGATGGTCGATGTGGCACGCAAATCGAGGCAACGAGGGCATGAAAAAATGGTCAAAAAATGGACCTGGTGAAAATAGGAAAAGGAAAGAACTGTCATGAAGTTCTCGCTGTTCTGATTCCAACGGTTTGAGAAACGGACGTCGTATGACACTGGAATGGTTGTTTGAAAAATGGTGGAATCTCTATAAATAGGGCGTGGCGCCCATATGACGTGTCATTGTTACGTGTGAGTTTGGCAGAGCAGTCAGAGCTCTTTCTTGATTTCCGGGAGATTTCACCATTGGTTTTCGATTCCACGAGTTTCAGGTAACTCTATTCGCCTTAGCCTTTTCAATTATGTCTTTTTTGGTTAGCAGCGGGCCCTCGAAGGCCGCGAAATTCCATGTTGGCCTTCCAATGTGGAATATCGTGGGTTTCGGCTCCTTTACCGCGATGGACATCGCAGGTTTGAGGCTGACAGTCGCGATGTTCATCGCGACTGTCAGTTTGAAAGTCGCGATGTTCATCGCGACTGTCAGTTTGAAAGTCGCGATGTTCATCGCGGGTATGGGGGAGACAGTCGCGATGTTCATCGTGACTGTCTGGCCACTACCCGCGATGTTCATCGCGGGTTCTTGTATAGAAGTCGCGATGATCATCGCGGCTTTTGATGGAAAAGCCGCGATGGTATTTTTGAAAAAAAATTCTATGGTGCTAAAACTTTCTTTGTTTTTTTTTTTTTTTGGCAGGATGATGAGGAGGCCATTGACATCGTGGCGAGAGCGAGAGATGGAGGAAGACTTGATGATCCGGATTCGGACTGATCAGCAGGTCCGGCAGGTTTTGGCAGAGGGTGGACTGCTAAAGTTCGCTCAGATTCCCCCAATACATTCAGTAGGACCCCTACTGAACAAGTTGGTGAGTTGGTGGGTACCTGCAGAGGGTGCCTTTGTTGTTGGGGGTGAGAGGTTGGAGATCACTCTCACAGATGTCTATTTTCTTACTGGGTTGCCTCGCTTAGGGGAGGTGGGGGATCTTCTGCCGAGGATCCCGGCAGGTACATGGAGGATCTCTTGGAGACTTTCTGTGTCGCTGGGGTGATTGTGCAGAACAGCGCGCTGAGTCTGAGATCACTGCGAGAGTGGGACATGCGCGCTGTCGGGGCTTGTGTTCTGCGGGTGTTGGGTGCCGCAGCGCCACATCGTTTGTCAGGGGGACAAACGATGATGGTGGATTCTGTGCTGAGGGGGACTTATTATGCATGGGGTCAGATGTTTTTAGCTGGTGTCCGGAGATATCTGGACAAGGTCAGTCGGGAGGGGGGAGAGTTTTGCTATGCCTCCTTTTTGTGTTCTTTTTTCTTTGAGCGGGTACCAACTTTGCGACCATGGGTGCCCATTCGTGATGGTTTGGTGAGCGAGCCGCGGATGGTGCGGTGGGGGCAGATGATGCCTCGCGGAGGTGGTGGTATCCGCGGGTTCTTCTCGCAGGAGTTTTACAAGTAGTGGGAGCAGATCCCTCTGCTGATTGAGGACTATCCATATGCTGGTATGGATTACCGAGGAGATCCTGAGATGCCTCGAGCCCAGGGACAGGCCTGAGGTTTAGATGGTATGTTTTGTTCTCTACTATATCATATGTTTTTAGATTTATTGGTTATGATTATAGTTAGATATGTATATGATGGTTTATTTGCATTGTACAGATGTTGGTCCTGTTCCACCGGCTGACTATGTGGTGCGTAGGGGACAGGCGATGGTGGTTGCTCCACCTCCGGCAGCTGTACCGCCTCCACATGGTCGAGGATTTGGGGCTCGTGGTCGAGGGGCTGGCCCTCGAGATGATGCTGTCGCTGGTGTCCGAGAGACACTGGATATGATTGTAGCAGGATTCCCAGAGGATGGGTGGAGGGATCTGGATCGGGACATCGTCGAGCGATGTTTCGAGGTGCCTCATGAGTGGCGCTCGATTTTGCTGAGAGCGGCAGTGATGGCGGCCGAGTTGAGGGATAGGGATCGGCGGGATCAGGCAAGGCCGACGGAGGGTAGGATCCGTTTACGGGATGATCCAGCGGGGCCGGCGGAGAGGCGAGTCCGGGCTCGGCATGATCCGGCGGGACTGGCGGAGGAGGCGCCAGAGGAGCCTAGAGACCGTGATGATTAGATGATATGTATTTGCCCCCAAATGCTGATGAGCATATGGGGAAGCTATTTTTTATACGGCTGATGTATTTTTGTATATTGGGTGCTGAGGGCACCTATGAAATGTTTTGATATATATATATATGATGTTGATATATAGTTGTGTATGCACATGGATGCATTTGTTGTCTTTTTGTTCGCCCGTGGAGGCATGTTTGATTTTCGGTATGCCCGTGGAGGCACATGTTTTGCACGTGGATGCAACATTTTGTTTTGGTATATGCCCGTGGAGGCACATGGATGCATTTTCTTTATGAAATGATTTGATTGGTGTGCCAGTCAAGTACGTTGTTCGCCATATGGTCTGCTACACTATTGAGGTTTCTTGGGACATGTGTGAATGAAATGGATTCAAACTGTCGAATCATTTGTTTAGTGCGCAAAAATTTTCTGAAAAGACAGGGATCGCGTACCTGGTAATCGTTGTTGAGCTGGGAAACAAGGATTTGTGAGTCCAAGAAAACGTTAAGGTGATGTATGCTCATTTGGAGAGTTGCGGCCAAGAGACCGGTCACGGCATCATATTCAGCTTGGTTGTTGGTGGCAGCACCTAAACACACTCCGTCGATGTGGATCAACTCATGTGAAGGGGAATATATTACCCAAGCTGCGAAGGCCAGATTGGGGGACCAACGGCTTGCACCATCAGCAAAACCGACGTAGCAGAGTGGAACATGTGTATGAAAGGGATAAATGGCAGGGGCCGACCGGATAGAGGGGTATCCAGTGGAAATCGTGTAAATGGTGTTACTTGCTTCCGAGGAGGAAGATTGTGGGGGATGAATGGGTCACTGTGGCTGACGAATGGGGGGGACATCAGGCCATGTGTTACTGTGGTGCTCTATAATGGTGGGGTCAAGACCATGCATTTCGGTATAGGACCAAGCAAAGACATCACTGAATTCGTGGAACAGTTTTTTGTATTCTCCAATTTCATGGTCACTGCAGGAGGCTGCTAATGTAATGATTTCAAGGGCACCAGGTGGGTCAGAGATATCGATGTGGCTGACGGGTGAGATATTGGCCATGTTACCTTCCTCAAAGGCATTAGGAGTAGGAATAGGATCCTTAAACCAGTCGACTCTAGTAGGAGGGAAATCTTTGGACTCAACCGTGAATTGGGTAGCGGTGGTGGATGAGGTTTCTTCTGGGAGGAAGTATGAACGATGATGCATATCTTCCCAGGGGTAATCAGGGGCAGTAAGAGCCTCTAGAATCTCCTCATCATTGCGGAAACTTTGAGTGGTCAAATTGGTTGACGAGGTAGTAGTAGTCGAAGAGATCATATAAACGGTGTTAATCTCTTCGGATGAGGATGATACGGGAGGGTAGATTTCCTCGATGAGGGGAGGAGATATTTCTAAGTCGACGTTGTTCAACTCGTACAACGCTGCTCTGTAATCTGGGATATCAGGACAGTGATGTGAGTAGTGGCCGTAAATACCACATATCGCACAAGGGTGGTTGGTACGCAGTGATTTGTCACGAGTCTTGGGGTTTGAGTCGATTTTGACAACCGGGATGTTGGGGTCGTCATCAAGCATTTGCATGTGTTCCTGTAATGCAGGTAACTGTGGGAATTGATGAGTTGGATGGCCTAACTCATCACACAACGAGCATTTAGGAGGAGCACGGAACACGGGGGGAGGTTTAACTGCTTTGGGTGGGGGTACCGCAGTGTATGGTTGTGGGCCTCTGCCCCCAGTGGGCCTGATGAGAGGAGGGGGATTCGCAGATGACGAAGTGTTAGTGATACCGGGAGGTGGCTGAGTAGAAGTGACAATGGGTTTCACCGGCTGCAGGATGACATTTGGTGTCGGTGGGGGAACGGGAGGCGAAATATACCACATGGGTAATCCCAATGTTAACCCGGGGAGACTAAGGGTAGCCATAACCGGAGCGCTTACTACGCCTGAGGGAGGAAATAGAAAGGGGATTGTGTGGATGGGTGTAACACCAATGTGACTAGGGACCAATGGTGGTTTAGGTAACAAGGAGGGTTGATTATTGGGTGTTTGTGTATTGTGTGAAAGAGTACAGAGGTCAGCGACGTGGGTCTCCGGTGACGGTGGTGGAATGGATTGGAATGTAGAAGTCATCGGCGCATCGGAGTAAAGTCCGGGTCCCACGGAGGAAACGAACGAGGTAGTTGCACCAGAAATAGGTTGTTCAACCATAGGGAGAACATTTTCAGGTGCAGCGGGGGCCTTGGGATCGTAATAGGTGAGTTGGTTGACCTTGACCACGCGTCCTTCATGAGGGAACATCATGGTACGAAAAACGGATGAGGCAACAGCCCGCATGGCATACATGTAGCTGTGGCCAAGTAAGAGGTTATAGTCAAGTTGGGCATTAATGACCTCTATGTCAATGAGCACGGTTTTACCAGCCAGCTGGACGGGGACATTAGCTAAGAGACCTTGGGGTTGAGCTGAACGGCCGTCGTAGGCTCGCAACGCAGTGGTGGACTGCTGGAGAGTAGGAGATCCCAACTTCTGCCAAACGAATGTGGACATAACGCATGTAGAGGCACCTTCATCGATAATGCACCGATGGATAACAAGATTCCGAACGGAAACAGAAACTTGGAATGCTAAAGTGGAAGGTAGACGTGGTTCGGATTGGTCCGAATCGAATGCCATCAGTTGTGAATCATTGGGGTCAATAGCGCCAATGGCAGAGAGCAAAGTCTTGCGCTGTGAAGGACAGTTTTTTAAGACTTCTAAAGTAGACATGGCTGCAGGAGACTGGGCTAAGTCATCTACAATGTTGTAATTCGAGGCAGCGCGAGCATTGGGATTATTGTTGATGCGACGAAGTGGGAAGCGAGGTGCTTTAGAAGCGCCATCGAGTGGAGCCGAAGGTATACGTAACGTCTGATCTATGGGATGAACGTTAGTGTTCTTGTCGACGGGAGAGGCTTCAGGGGTGGAGCCATATTGGTTCCGGCGGGTTTGGAGGTTGGCATCTACAGATGACATCATCAACAAGTGGTGGGTATCTGAATCGAAAATGGGTTGATCAGGAGCGGCATAAGTGATTTGTTGTGGTGGCGCGTTGCCCTGAGGGGGAGCTAACGGTTAAGTGTTCACTACGCCTTGGGTTGGAAAGGGGTTTTGCAACACCAAAGGTTGATGTTAAGGTGGTGGAGGGTTGGGTGGCGCCTGAGGAGCCGCTTGCCCTTGACGATGGGAATCGTCAGTCCAGAGTTGCCGAGCTCGCTCCAAATGTGGGCAAGCGTGTGTGTAATGGCCATAGACCCCGCAAATAGAACATGGATGGTTTGTTCTGAGGTTATTGTTTTTGGGCTTCCTGGGATGACGATCCGGATTCTGGTTGGGAGGAGCAGCGTTGTTATTTTGCGTAGGATTGGGAGGTGGAGGACCTTGATGTTGTTGTTGGTTGTTTCCGCGGTTACATCCTCTTCCACGGTTTTGTTTTCCACCCTGGTTGCGTTGGTTGTTTTGGTGCTGGGGATGATTGTGTTGTGTGTACACTTGCCCTTGAGAAGCGGGAGGATTTTGGTTTGCCGCAGGTGTGGGAGCAGGTTGCGGTGGATAATAAGCTGGTGGGGCTGGAGGTTGTCCAATTACTTGCTGGGGTTGTTGGTAACCCTGAGCTATTGGAGGTGTTGGGTTAGTTGTTGCAGCTTGCTGTGGGTAATATATTGGTTGAGGTGCGGCTGGGGGGGCGTATGCGGGTGGTGCATGACCAAAGCACTGTGGTGGACAAGAGGGTCCGTGGGTATGGTGGTGATGTGCCATGGGAGCATATGAATTGGTTGCTCTAGACTGAGATGTAGCCCGCGAAAGGTCGGGGCCATGGCTAGGATGTGCAATGGAAAAGGGTTGGGGATGCGAGGCCATACGACCAATGATGCCATCTGCGGCATGGGATGCCCCCGGTGCATCGTGTTGGGATGAATCGCCCCGAGGGGCGTCTGGTATAATGGTATACAGATAACCTGACTGGGCGTAAATGAGGTCAAACTGTTGGGCTTTGAGGATGGCCTCTTCTTCAGACTGGGGTTGTTTGGATGCCACATCCTTGGCAATGAGAGGGAGGAGGGATTTTAGAAACCAATCTAAGAAGATACGGTCGTCTAACTTGATTTTGCAGAGGCTTCGGCGTTGACGCCACTCATGAATGTGGTCAGTGATGTGGGTGGCGGTGTTCTGTCTGCAAGACAGTAGGATCTCGACTCCCGCATCATAGCGGACAAGTAACTGGAAGAACTGCAGGAAGGTCGAGGCAAGGGAGGTAAAGGTGGCATGGGTCCCATGGGGCTGCTCGATATACCACTTAGCTGCAAAGCCAGTGAAGGTGCGTTGTAACAGACGGAGGCGGATAGAGTCATCCACTATGGAGTTGGAGGAACACCATAGATGGAAGGACATGATATGGTTCTGGGGGTCCTCACCTACCTTGCCCTCAAACTTAGGGATGTCGGAGGGGAGTTTGGTGGGCATGTGAGGCCACGCAGGTTCATGTCTGATAGGATTATTGGTTAGCCTGGCTAAGTCTGGTAAGTTCAGACTCGCCATGTAAGGTAAACTAGCAGATGGATGTGGCGTAGTGACTGGGACATGACTAGTCATGGTGGTATGATGTAGTGGTCCAGTAGCCCCTAAGGGTATGCTAGGTATTGAAGGTATGTGTCCTCCAACAACTGTGGTCTGGTATGGGCCAGCGTTTCCAAGTGCAACATGGGTTACACCGGGGTTAGGAATAGCAGTAGGAATTCCTGGGATCTGGGTTGTGGTAGTGAGAGGGGGTGGGACTCCTATGTTTGGCATACCCATAATAGTAGGTAGTCCTGTGTTGGGCATTCCTAAAGGTGGAGTGTCCCCCATATTAGGCATACCTAGGGGGGTGGTTGTTGCCATGGATGGCACCGCAGTAGAAGGGTTTGTGGATGTATCTCCTATGGTGTTGGTAAAAAGTGGGTCGAATTGTGTTCCAGCCATAAGGTTGGTTGGGAATAACGTAGTAGGGTTTTCGGATTCTGCCTCAAAATCAGATGTGAAGTGAGGCGTGTCAGAATCGGATGACTGTATGTTTGACCGATGATGTGTCGAGTCAAGGGATAAGGCTCGACGTCGGTGACGTGGGGAGCCAAGTAGACTGAACTCTAGGGGTTCACCCTGAAGACGACGAGATCGTCTAAAATTCTCAATGGTGAGAAATAAGTTTTTGTGTAAAAATCTTCTGTGTAAGATGGTAATGTATAAAAAACTCGAAACCCTAATGCAACCAAGGGTGCAAAGAAGGGGAGTGAAAATAAAGGCTCTTAGGCCAAAAAATCAACCTCAAAAAGCACTTATTATAGCAGCTGTGCTATAATAAGTGGAGGGGTGCAACAAAAATGGTCAGAATACCAACAGTCAAACAGCTTCTAGAAAAAAGAGGTGCTACTAGACCAAAGGTGGATTGTATCATGCAAACACCTAACTAAAAGTATTGTGAATCAACAAACGATATTCTCTGTAAGGTGATGAAATCCAAGTCAGACAATATTGAGTGTTGAATCAACGGCTAGATATGCCCCTACCGAGAGGGACACCGGGTAATCAATCCTAAAGAATGGCAACTAGGATACTCCGTTCATGACACGTTCAGAAAAGGTAAATCTGTCGTTTGGTCCTTTTACCGCAATACCCCCATATAGGGATATCCCGAGAACTGCGAATGGTAGCCTTCGGTTACTGAATGGATTTCGGTATTCCACTCAGGCTTCCAGAACCATCCTCGCGACTTCAACCCTCCTAGGGGAGAGGCCTTCTGATAAACTGGTTGTGACCGTGCCAAAAAATACTAGGAGATTTTGGTTCCCTAATGGACAACAGCTATCTCTCAAATGTAATAATTGAGGGGTGTTATTGGAACACCTATCCCTTCAATACTACCTAGCTACAAAGTTCTTTTAAGTGCTCCCCAAGTGGGGTTAAAAGTTGGTTGAAGTTAGGGTAAATTTTAAGGCTCAGTTTAAATTATGTGTTTGAGTGGGTGCACGTGTGGTATTTTAAACTGAAATTGAAAATGTAAATTCTTTGCAGAAAATATTCAAAAAACAAAGGATCTTTTGAAATAGGAAAGCAAATAATATGACTTCTTCAAGAAATAAATGGATTTCTTTTAAAATTTGCTATGGGCAAAATATCAAGAAAGTAAACAGTAAAAGTTTTTGATCTAGATAAAATGCAAATAAATCCTTCTTTCAATTTCTGAAAATTTTTAAAAAGAATTTTTTAAAGGTGCATTCTAAATAGTAAAAAGATTTCTAGCTGTAAAAAATGCAGGAATTTTAATACTGTAAAATGTGCTAGTTGGGCAGAAAACACGGCAAAAATTTAATTTTTTAAACGGATTGGCCGAATGGAAAAAATTGGCATCGCGGGTTTTGACAGAACAGTCGCGATGGACCGCGCGGGTTTCTGTCACACAGTCGCGATGGGCAGCGCAGTTTTCAGTCGCGAAGCCGCGATCTGCAGCGCAGCAAATGGTCACGAAGCCGCGATGTGCAGCGCGCAAATTGGACGCAAAGCCGCGGTGAGCCGCGCGGAAAAGAGTCGCGCAGTTGCAATGAGCCGCGCGACTGTTGGGCAAAAAGCCGCGAGGTGAAAGCCGTACACGGACGCCGAAAAACGAACCTGAAAATTGAAAATTTTGGGTTGTTAATGGCAATAAAATGGGCCAAGATCTAGAACAGCAATGGATCTGTTGTCTAGGGTGGCATATCTATGAATTAAACTGACTAATACTAACAAAAACTAAGATCTAAAGAAAAATTTGAGATCTAAGAGTTCTAAGCCAGCGGAGTCGCCAAAAACGGTTGGCTTGGTTTTGCAACCAAGCTTAGTGCTATGGGCACCTGCTAACTAGTAGCAGCAGTCTCAAATATTAAAGCAAAAACAATTGTAAATCTAAAACTAAAACTAAACTAACATGTGCATATCATAATAAACTTTTGAATTGAAAAGAAGAACAAGAAATAGAAAAAATAACTTTGTATTGAAAAGAGGGGCAAGCAAGTGCTTGCAATGGTGATACCTCCAAATGGTGAAGATTGTTGAGTAGCTCCAAGGGTGAGTTGCTCCAAACTCCAAAGGTCCCTTCTCCAAGGTAGCTACAATGGCCAAAAGCTCATGGGAGATTTTGGCAGCATGAGGATAGGATGATGGATGGATGTAAAGTGAGGAGCCCCTACCACCTTTTTATAGTTTTTGGTGGTGGGGAATACCATTATGGTTTTGTGAAAACCAATGGTATTGACCAACATGGTTTAGGTACCTTTTCCCTCCTTTTTCATTTTTTGAATATTTTTAATATTTTTATTCCCTTTTTAATATTTTTGGGAATTTTGGACCCTTTTTGAGGATTTTTTATGCTTTTTTAGGAAAAGATTCATTTTGAGTGGAAAAAGGGGTGTATTAAGGTCTTTTGGTGGCTTTAGAGGCTCAAATGGTGGAAAAGTGGACAAATGGTTCATGTGAATAAAGAAATGAGTTAGTGACAGGGAAAATTTTAGGGGCGAATTATAGCCCATGGGCGAAATTATAGGGGTCACCAAGAAACCCTGGGTGAATTTTTAATATGAAATGAGTTTTTTTTAATTTAACATATTAGCCCCATATTTATTTAACCCATACTCAAAAGAATTCGAATAGCCAATGTCGCGAAAGAGGAAAAATTTATGTAGCCCAGTGAACTAATCTCGAAATGGTGAATTCGCCCATAAATTCGGGTAAACTAATCTCGAAATGGTGAATTCGCCCAGAAATTTGGGTAATGGATGCCCAGAAGAGTTGGTTCGCCCACCATTTAGGTAATGGAGTCCGCGAACAATTGGTTCGTCCAGCCAGCAACCGAGGCCGCAATCAGTTCTGAGTTGGTAAGTTGGTTCAAATATTTTGGTGATGATGCCCACGAGCAGTTGGCTCGCCCCACGTTTTCAGAAATGGCGGCTCAGCGTTGAGATTTTTTATGAAAATCTCATTTCAAATTTTCAAATCGCCCCAACTGAAACTCCCCTTGATTTTGGTTAACGGGGGTTTGAATTGAGGTTTCAAACACTAAATTTTGTTGGGTAAAGATGATTTTAACCTTGAATTGGTCCATACTGAGACGAAGGTCTCGATTTTGGTTAACGGGGGTTTGAATTGAGGTTTCAACCACTAAATTTTGTTGGGTAAAGATGATTTTAACCTTGAATTGGTCCATACTGAGATGAAGGTTCTAGAATGTCGAAGTCGCTATATAAGGGGGAAAGAGCCAATAAAAACCACATGAAAAATCATTAGATCTCTGCATTCGACAAAGCTTGAGTTTTTGACAGTGGCTTCTGCAGTTGTTCAAAGTTTCTTGGGGTTTATAGTCTTCACTGAGGCTAAGAGGTTAGTTTTGTTTTCAATTTCATAGAACTAGATGTATGGATAACAGCGAATGGTTTCTTAATCTATGATTTTTGTATACTGGCATTACCTCAAGGACCATCGACCTAGGGTTTTGAAATGTGAATTTTCCAGCTATTGATCCAAAGATTTTTGGCTAGTGGCATTTCCCTAAGTGCTATAGAACCAGGGGTTTTGGATAATCTACTCTTTGGGGTTTAAAACTCTCTTTCATACCCAATGATAACTTTCTTGTTCATTTTGCAATAGAATTATCTCTCTCCAGGGTGTGCTCTTTTTTTGGCTAGTGGAATTTCCCTAAGTGCTATAGAACCAGGGGTTTTGGATAATCTACTCTCTGGGGTATAAAACTCTCTTTCATACCTAATGATAACTTTCTTGTTCATTTTGCAATAGAATGTTCTCTCTCCAGGGTGTGCTCTTTAGCTAATGCTTGTTCTATCCTAGTGGAAATCCAATACATTGCATATTTTTTGGAAGAAATCGATACAATTTCTTCCTTATTTGGGTTTTATCAAGGTGACTTTTGTAGACTTGTTTGCACCATCTTTGAACATAGTGGACACAATGGATGTTTGCCCAATTACATGGGGCTACTTCTGATATTTTGGCCAATCAGATAATGAAGAAACCTGTATGGATTTTTGTCACGAGGAACATGCCTCCAAGGCTTGCATGGTTTGTCTTTAGATAATTGAATAACTTGCAAGAGGAAAAATTTCCGACAAGGTTCTTTTAGATGATATTGCCTTTACATTTATAGCTGTCTGATTTTTGCTTAAAGTTATTTGTAAGGTAAAAAATTGTGTCGTGGGTGGTCTTCAAGAATTGTAGAGGCATAATATGTTGTTCTTGTACGGCTACCTAGGGTATTTGTGTCTTAAAGATGCCTCTAATTTCTATGTTATGAATTGAAAAAGAGTCAAAAGGTCAGAGTCAAGTTCAGTTTCAATTTTTGCAAGTTGTTTTTTTATTGCAACATGTGGGGTTTTGGGATTCTTAGCATCCCATGAGAGAATACCATCCTTGAGTAGGAGCCACTATCAGCACTTGTACCTGCACCTCATATCAGCAGCAAGTGGTATCATTTATCCAACAATTTCCAACCTTTTAGAAGTCCATATCATATTGGACAAGGGTGCTTGTAATGCTGGCATCGTTGGACACGTCCTAAGGATAATCACTACCTGTTGTTTGCAGCCTTTCATATATTCAGATTGTTTCCATTGCTGTGTTTGACTCTTGAGACATATTACCTTTTCTAAGAGATAGCAGTGCTAGAAATTGTATGTGGCAAGGTAGCATATTCCTTAACATAATTCCTAGATTCATTTGAATGCTGGAGAACTTATCAGTAGAGTTTTCTTACACTTCAAGATCAGTGAAATATAATTTGAATACTGTTGGTGGCTTGGTCACAAGTCAACTCTCCCATGACTGATTTTTAGATCTAATTGACATTTGATGAAAGATAATCGTACCAGCAGATGCAGGGCACTGTCCTTGGGTTGAATTGCATGAGGATCTACAGTCAAGGCGTTGATTTCAATAGTTTATCTTCTGCATGAGGTAGTGCCTTTTCCAAATTTGCCCCTTTGTTGGAAGCTGCCAAATATTAAGTGAGGGTGCTGTTATGGGTCTGATTTTAACACATATTCATCAAGCTTTGAGTATTTTTCATGAGAATTGAAGCACTACTGTTATGCCCACTTTTGAGGAGGATTCAACATGCATAATAGACACACTGTTTTGGGATTTCTTTCTTTGATTCATGCATGCACAGTTTCCCATGCTAAGTCAGCATGCAACCAGCACTAGGGCATGCAACCTTGGGGTTATTTTTAGAATTTTTCTTTGAGTTCTTTTCAGCAGGAGGGTGCACTAAGATGCCCCATTCACCGGCACAATCCCAAAGGGACCTATCAAGTATTGCATTCTCTTTTGTGCTTGGTTTCCTTTCTTTCTCTAGTGCACTTGTATTAGAGGTATAAAGCTTGAATTTCCCTTGGCCTTAGTGCCTCACTTACAATCCATACTTGCAGTCTTCTTTGGAGAAGGTGTGGTCAAAGAAGCTAAACCATTTAAAAAATCTCTCAACTTCTCAAAGTATAGAGGGAAAATAAAAAAAGGGCAAAATCCAAGATCTTTTTTAACACCCCATTAGTAGTCCAAGTTCATTTCAGTAGGTTAATCATTTTTGGTAAACCCAACAACACTTGGCCTCAAATCTTAGTGGCATTTCATTACAGATTCGCTCCCTTGGTATTCTCTTGTGATTGGCATTTCATTCTTTTATGTGCACTTGTGTATTTGTTGTGTAGTGCACTTGTGCTTGGGTATTTTTTCTATCTCTATCACACTTTTCACTTGGTTATTACAGAATTTGGGTTTGCCTTTGGTTCCATCAATTCTTTTCCTTTCACTTGTGAATCTTAACATGGTATTAGAGCGGGGATGTGAACATCATTCTACTCATTTTGTTGATGGTTAGGGTTTTCATTGGTTGGTAATGCTGGTATCTTCAGAGTTTCAGACCTTCTATTATTTCAAGGTTTTTTTAGTGCCGATTTATTGTTGATTTAGTGTGGTGTTCAATGCATTTCACCCTTAGAATGGTGCCCTAGCATTGTGTCATCTTAGAACCTTGTACATCATTCGTATTTTTGTGCATTTTAGAATGGGTGTGGACTGTGGAGATTCTTGACTATTTTGATTGCCCTAAGGGATGCATAACTAGGGTTTCCAGATCTGATATTTCACTAGCTGATCAAGGGATTTTTGGATACTGGCATTCCTTGCCATATGCATAAGTAGCAGGGTGAATTCAGTTGTCTCCCAACAAGCATTTGAATGACGTTAATCAGCTTGAGATAAAAGACACTCTTGTTTAGCACAAGCTTTTAATCTTAGAGACAAGGTTTTATCTATTTAAATTCTAGTTTCATGAATACCAATAATCTTTTGAGATTAACTTACAACATCTCAAGTTCGCCCAACTCTCCAATCTATTCAGGAATTTTCCCAAAAATCATATTGTTTCTTAGGACTCTGTCAACAATAATCAAGATGGAATATGCATAAGTTAACAAGAAGCAAAACATAGAAACAAATGTAAAACAAAATTATATCAACCATATAAACTTCAAAACAGTGTTTCTATGAAAAGGCACATGTACACAAACAACTTGACATCACTCACAATGTTGTAAGATTCTTCAGGTTCTGTAGGAATGAAAGAGATGTACCACCTCGAGGTATGTCACATATAATGTTGCTTAAACAAAAGCAAGTTAATACATGTAAATCATAATGAATATAATGCAACCCAAAGCACAATGTTTAACACAAGTGTAATAAAATAATGATGATTATCCTAAAAACAGACACAATATGTATACACGTGCTACAAGCCAGAACTGGAAGACAGAATAGTAATGCTTTACTAAATGAGAGAACACATCACTTTTAAAGTTTTGAGTAAATTGCATACAGAAGTAACCGCGTGGATTGGGAAATGAACAAGAAAAGATAAAGGATACCCATACGTACAGGCTATTTAATTTAGTCAAATTTGAAATGCTTGAAGCAATTGGACCCTCAAAAGAAGTTCCTTCAAGTTTCTTGCAAATAAAAAGACATTATCTCCCATGTGCATACACATGGAAAGAAGAAAAAAAACAGAAATCTTCATGTATTAATTTTTCCATAGATATTTTTCTGACTTCAAGTCATCATCTGAGGACAATTATATGTGAGCAAACCAAAAACTGATCAGTACTTCACACGTAAGGGATCTCACAAGTCCTGTAGTTGGCTCCAATTTCCAATAACATCCGGTATCTTTCCAGTAAAGTTGTTGCTAGATGCCCAGCTGTAGAACAAACACTAAAGTAAATATTTCTACAGAGATGATAGAGATTTTGTGTTTAAAATTTTAAATGATTATAACTGTCTTGATTTTGTAACTTACATGCAACATAAATGTAGAAGAAACTGACAAAGCTACTTACAATACTCTCATCTTCTTTAAGTTGGCAAATGTTGTTGGTATCTCTCCATTGAATCGATTGCTTCGAATGTAGCTGTCAGTGAAAGCCACTGGCCTTAATGTTTAGCACTGAATTGATTATTGATTCTAACAGAAGCCTCAAAAAACTACATGAAAGATTTCATAAAGAGAATAAGACTAGCCATAGTGTACACACGGGAAAATGTTTTAGAGGCAATCACTGTTAAGTCAGTCTAAAAGATAAGATAATTTTATCAATGTCCAAGTTCCAACAAGTAACCACAAAGTTGGTCAATGGGTGGTCCCGAGGGTTAGCTCAAGCAGTCATGAGCTAGATGCAAGATCTCTCCCCTGAAGTTGGGGAGGTAAAGGGTTCAACTATCTTGTTCCCCTCAAGAATTTGTGGAGGAGCATGTTGCTATTTACATTTCAAAAAAGGGTGTGGAAACATTGGTGGAGTGTGAAGAAGATGACAAGGATGCAATTGATTGCATGCCTCATGAAGCTGTGATGGAGTCACATGTTACAGTAGTGATTGCTCCCGTGGAGCATGGAAATGAATGTGAGGAGGAAGAAGAGGCTCCATTTGGTTGCATGCCTGAAGAATTGAACTTAGAAATAAATGAAGAAAATACTCCCACAAGACATGGTGAGGAAGAGAAATTCAAGAAGGATGAGCATGCAACAGATTATATGCATAAACATCAATGGGTTGAGTTAGGTTTGGGACCTGTTGCAGTAATGTTTACTCCCTTGAAACTCTCATCCCCATGCTTTGCATGTAACTTATGTGTGGGTTTATTCATCTTATGAAATTTTCCTTGTCTTTTGTCTTCTTAATTTAGTTAGGCATGCATGCAACCTTTTATCTAGAAAAGAATAACCTTGCCTTACATGTTCATATGTTGGGGAAGTTTCTGCCCTGAGGAGCACACCTTCTTTTCTTGCATGGTTTGCCATGCGTGCAAGTGTTATTCTTAGAAAACCACAGCTGTATTCTCCAAGTATAGCACTCACAGATTTGATTTTCCAGCATATGCATGATGACTATGCTCAGTCAAAACAGCAGCATAATAGTAAGAGGAGTGCTCTAGTCCATGTATTAATGCATGCATGCAGAACTGCAGTGATTTGTTACAGCCTTTTGATAATTTCCCTTAGTAAGCAGCAGTAATAGTGCTCTAAACAGCAGATACTTATGGAAGAGTGTACAGGATAAATGCTGCTACAACCTGTGGTTCCAGCTATTTTTGGCAGATCAGGAGAATAATGAGAGGTGCACACTGTTGGATTTGTTCCCAGCAGTTCTGACCTCATAAATGATAAATTGCTGTATGTGCATAGTAAGGGAGTGCCCAGTTTGAGGGTAGTGCCAGCAGATCTAGTTTTATTATTGGAAAACACCCAGATTTGAGAGTGGAAGAGTGCCCTAAATAACAAATTGGATACCCCAATGCTTGCATTGTCTTCCTAGCAATCAAAGACAACGATGTGTATGAAGGAATGGCACCCAAAACAACCATATCTTTGGAAAGGAGTGTTTTGTGAAGCAATTTTGGCAGATTTATGTGATTATTTTAAAACAAAAATTGTCATATCTTGGGAGCTATGATACCGGACACATCCATATAGGCCATCGTGTCCCGTGTCATCGTGTTGGACACGGACACGTCCTGACACGGTGTCGGACACGGACACGTCCTGACACGGTGTCGGACACATGTTTTGGACATGTCCTATTTTAGGACACGTCCAAAAAACGTGTCCGACACCGTGTCAGGAGGTGTCCCAAAAACAGGACACTTTTAACCCAAAAAAATTGTAAAAAAACAAGTTTACCCTCATTCATTCACATTTCTCAGTGAGTCTTGAGCTCTAAGAGGGTTTTTTTTTGCAGGTGAAGAGCATTAGAAGGTTTTCCATCTTGATTCAACCTTTTTTGTATTTTCCAGTGGCATTCCGACATCTATGTAATACATTTTGATTTTTATTACTTAATGAGAAATATGATTCCAACATCTATGTAATAGAACATTTTGATTTTGATGACTTAATGAGTAATTTTACGAGTTTCTGAGAACCCACTGCACCGATGGAATTATAGCCCCCCATGTTTGTCATCCTTCTATGTCTATCATTTGTGATGTATTTTTATTATTCTTCCATATACATTTACATATTACATTGCTTGGCTCTTAGTTGTGATGTATTTTTCTTATTCTTCCATCTACATTTACATATTACATTGTTTGGCTCTTAGCCTCTCAAATCAAGTCAGGGAGCACATTGTAAGTATTATGTGGGGGCATATTCCACAAACAACATCACAAGGGGATTAATTTTACATAGGGGAGGTTACCCCTTATTTATATTACTACCCATGACATTCAATCTAAGTGGCATCATCATTGTAAGTGGCATAATCTAAAATATAAAGAGTGTTTAGTAACGGGAAAAGATATTAATAGGGTGTGGCCCCCATCCATGTAATCTAATCAAATATAAATAGTCCTATTTTGGTTGGCTTTCTTATGCCTCTCGCGGGCATCCAATAGTGGGGGCAGGGGAAGACAATCACCAGCCTTTTTCCCTTGTTTCAATCAAGGGAAAAATAGCACTTGCCAAGGAGATGAGCCCTCCAAATTGCTTCCAATGCATTTGTTGTTAACATATTTCCGTCAAGAAGCCATATAAATCAATCCCAAGCCACCCTCCTCCTTAAGAAAAATGTAAACATCCCATGGGACCAAACACAACCCTTGCTCACCAACATACTTGGCCCACAAAAATGTCCTTCTGAATTTTTTAGTCTTCTAGAATCTAAACTAAGCCTGGCTAAGCAACCAATATAGAACCCACTCTCATCTCTATATCCTATTAATGCATCCAAATATATTTAGATACCTAGGTCCCATGTAAAACCCTTGTCTTCCTCAGTAAACTCATTTTAGAATCCCATCCATAAGCAAAGGTCCCGTGTACAAGTCTAGCCTCAAAGTTGAAGCAGTCTAAGAAGATTGTTCATAAACTCGAGTCATGTGTCTAGGTGCTCATGTTGACTACAAACTGATGTCAACTCCTTTTGTCACAAATGGTTGAAAGAGAAGAAATTAGTCAAATCAACTAACAACCAATGTAACTATTTATTGTCTTTTATTTTGTGGGGAGAAATGAATGGGTATTGGAGCTATCGTTGAGCCTTTATATATAGGAAGCACTAATAAATTTGTTAGTTCTAAAGGTGGCTCACTGAAATTCTTTTCATGAAAAATTGAAGTGACCATCTATAGGTAGATTGTTGAAGTTGTAATAAGTTTACATTAAGTATAGTTTTCCTAGAGTAGTTAGAGCTAAATAAATTAAATATTGGGCATTGAAGTTATGGTCCACATGTACATTGGTGTAGCTGCATGAACTGCTCATTGCTGCACAATATTCCTTATATAATGGTTCCAGTACATTGTTGAGGATATCTATATAGATAAAGATCAGAATTCCTCATCATGGCCATAAATTTTTAGGATTTTCATAAAATAACAATCAAATATAAGTACACACATTATTATATTTGTAGTCATATAAGAGTTGATGGAAATTTCAACCAACAGTTAGAACATGGGATTCTCTTACTCTGTGGATTTTTTGTTTTTTTTTTTTCTGCTGAAATTTGTTGTCATTCAAAACACTACCATGTAAAAGTTTAGAATGGAAGAAACACAACCAAGCCTCCAGATATCGTGTTTGAAAATTGTAGGTGGTTATGGCATTGCTAGTACATAGAAGGTACTGAGCATTAGAAGATTGTGCATGTATACAATATTTCAAGTTCCTCAAGCTTAACATAAAGAGGCGTTTGGTGCAAGATTATTTTGTTTTGAGTGTTAGACTATCTTCCATATATTATGAAAAATATTTCCTTCAATGTGGATAGGATATAATTTATATGTTGTCCTTGACATAATGTGTTACCTTGGAAACACTTTATTATTGAAATCTGTATAAATGTAAATTTGGTACAGGCTCTTTAGTGCACACAGTTTCATCCAATGATGATGTTATACAGGTGTATTTTCTCCTTTATCCTAGTGTTCATATCGTGTTTGAAAATTGTAGGTGGTTATGGCATTGCTAGTACATAGAAGGTATTGAGCATTAGAAGATTGTGCATGTATACAATATTTCAAGATGGCCCAAGGAGAGTAAAGTTCACCATGACGAAGATGAAATCCCAGGAAACCTTATGGTGGGAGTGTTCACAAAAGAACGAGGTGAGTCAAGGTAAGCAGAAAATCAAAATATGGGAAGAAATGAACAAGGATTTGGGAAAACATGGGAAAACATGGAAGTGGACGGGGGCATTTTTATCTTTGTTGCGAGAATTTTCATGTGCCCAAGGAAATATTGAGTGTATGGGAGTTTTTATCATCATTGGGAGGGTTTTGAACTCGTCGAGGCAAGTATTGAAGTGCATGAGATGTTTTTAGCATCATTGGGTCAATTTAAAAGTGCATGGGGCAAGAAGTGAAGTGCCTGGGGGTAATTTTGAAGTTCTTGGGGAAAATATTGGGGCATTTTTATCATCTTTCGAAGAATTTTGAAGTGCCTGGGGCAAGTATTGAAGTGCTCGGGGCATTTTTCTTGTCAATGGGTGAATTTTGAAGTGCATGGGGCATTTTTCTCATCACTGGGTGAATTTAGAAGTGCATGGGGTTGTTGTTTATCAATGTAAAGATGCTTTTATACTGTTGGGACATTTTAAAACAATGATGGCCAAAGTTATCACATGTCAAGGCAAATTGGTGTGTAATGGGGCATTTTTGTGATTGCCTGGTTGATTATATCATTGTCGGGTGTTTGTTTACCTTGTCGAGGGCAAGTATTGAAGTGCCTAGGGAATCTTTATCATAATTGGATGAATTTTGAAGTGTCTAGAGCATGTAATGAAGTGCCTGTGCAAAGATGGAAGTGGACGGGGGAATTTTTATCTTTGTTATGATAATTTTGAAGTGTTTGGGCATTTTTATCATTGTTGTGAAAATTTTGAAGTGGCCGAGGCAAGTATTTAAGTGCATGGGGCGTTTCTATCATCATTGGGTCAATTTAGAAGTGCATGGGGCAAGTATTGAAGTGCCTGGGGGGAATTTTGAAGTGCTTGGGGAAAATATTGAAGTGCATGGAGAGTTTTATCATCCTTGGGAGAATTTAGAAGTGCCTCAGAAAATATTGAAGTGCTTAGGGCATTTTTATCATCTTTCAGAGAATTTTGAAGTGCCCGGGGCAAGTATTGAAGTGCTTAGGGCATTTTTCTTGTCAATGGGTGAATTTTGAAGTGCATGGGGCATTTTTCTTGTCAATGGGTGAATTTTGAAGTGCATGCGGCATTTTTCTCATCACTAGGTGAATTTAGAAGTGCATGGGGCATTTCTATCATCATTGGGTCAATTTAGAAGTGCATGTAGCAAGTATTGAAGTGACTCGGGGGAATTTTGAAGTGCTTTGGGAAAATATTGAAGTGCATGGGAAGTTTTTATCATCCTTGGGAGAATTTAGTAGTGCCTGGGAAGATATTGAAGTTCTTAGGGCAATTTTATCATCTTTCAGAGAATTGGTATGCTCGGGGCAAGTATTGAAGTGCTTGGGGCGCTTTTCTCGTCACTGGGTGAATTTAGAAGTGCATGGGGCATTTTCCTCATCACCGAGTGAATTTAGAAGTGCATGGATGATTTTTCTCCTCATTGCATGAATTTAGAAGTGCTAGGGGTTGTTATTGATCAATGTATGAATGCTTTTATAGTGTTGTGACGTTTTAAAACAGTGATGGGCAAAGTTATCAGTTGTTGGGGAAAATTTGTGTGGATTGAGGCATTTTTGTGATTGCATGGGTGATTATATCATTGTCAGGTGTTTTTCTCCCTTTCCTAGGGAAAGTATTGAAGTACATATGGCATATTTATCATCATTGGATGAATTTTGAAGTTATTGGGCAAGTAACGAAGTGCTTGGAAAATCATGGAAGTGGATGGGCTCGTTTTTATCTTTGCTGTAAGAATTTTGAAGTGCCTAGGAAAAAATTGAAGTGCCTGGGCAAAACTTGAAGTGTTTGGGTGTTTTTATCATCGTTGGGGTAAGTATTGAAGTGCCTTGAGGGAATTTTGAAGTGCTTGGGGGAAATATTGAAGTGCATGGTGAGTTTTTATCATCCTTACGAGAATTTAGAAGTCCCTAGGAAAATATTGAAGTGCTTAGGGTATTTTTATCATATTTGGGATAATTTTGAAGTGCCCAGGGTAAATATTGAAGTCTCTGGGGTGTTTTTCTCATCACTGGGTGAATTTAGAAGTGCATGGGGTGTTATTCTCATCATTGGGTGAATTTAGAAGTGCATGGGGTTGTTATTTATCAATTTATGGATGCTTTTATGGTGTTGGGACATTTTAAAACAATGATGGGTGAAGTTATCACTTGCTGAGGAAAATTTGTGTGGATTGAGCCATTCTAAGTATTCACTAACAAATATGCAACTCTCCTACCATTCGATTCGCCAAATTTTTACTATATTTTATAAATCAGTTATATATTCGCCAAATTTTTACTATATTTTATAAATCAGTGAAAGATTCGCCAATTTTTTATAATTAAGTGAAATATTCGCCAAGATTTTACAACATCTTATAATTTAGTGAAAGATTCGCTAAGATTTTACAACATTATATAATGAAATGAAAGATTCGCCAAAAAATTATATATACATATTATATTATTGATAAAATCGCCTTCAAGTTTTCCTATGTATTGGGGAGATTCGCCCATTTTTTATACATATAAATTTTGGGGGGGTTCTTAAAATCATCCCTCGTTAGTGAGCACTTTTTAAGTGTTAACAATCCCAATTTCCCATTTGTATTGTATTTTTTTTATTTCCTTCAATATTAAGGATGATCCCCACACCTACTACCCCTAATTAAAAATTAATTTTAAATACTTATAAAATTTAAAATATTTTCAAATTAACACTCTATCATATTTTTAATTATTGGAATTTCTTTATTTCTTTTGAAAATAAATGTTACATTTTTATAAAGTATCTTAAACATTTGATTTACTTTTAGTCTTCAAAATAGTGTTATAGTTTTGTTTGTTTTCAAAATAGTGTTATAATTTTGTATAGTATATAAACTTATAAATCAACTATAAAATAGATTGATAATTTTAATATATTTAAGTATTTATGAGTTAGTTATTAAAATAGTGTTATAATTTTGTTTGTTTTCAAAATAGTGTTATAATTTTGTATAGTATATAAACTTATAAATCAAATTGATAATTTTAATATATTTAAGTATTTATGAGTTAGTTATTATTAATATAGTATATATTTATAAGTTAGTTATTATCAATTTGGTTTAATGTTTTTAATATAAAATGTGTTTTTTATTATGTTTTTGTATTTTTGTATTTTATTTTAAAGTAAAATGTGTGTTTTTATTATGCTTTTTGTAATTTCTTTATTGTGTTTTTTTAGCATTTTAGACATAAAGTAATAGTTTTCTTCTTCTCCTTATGAGCTTTATTTATTTAATGAGTATAGTGACCTTTGATTAGTATATATAAATATTTGTATTAAAGTATTACACCTCTATAAATATATCATGTTTTTTAAACAATTAATTATTTTCAGTAATAATTTTGTAGTGTGTATTTAAATATATCATAAATATATGATTTGATTAAAAAACTTAAAAATTGAATTATTAAATGGTGAATATTAAAATATATAAATAAATAAATGAATAAATATGTAAAAAATAAATTAAACCTCAAACATGTTTTATATTATAGTATGTGATGGAGATTTGAGAAAGAAAAAAGAACTACTAATTGATTTTTAATTTATTATATGCATTTATATACAATGTTTCATATTATATATGCCTTTATATCCATTGTTTCATAGGTGTGTGTGTTACATTTTAATTATAAGAATGTTTGTTTAATCATTGAAAACAATTTAGTGTTGTAGCTATCAAATTATTTACTTCATATATTGCATGTTAATGTTGGCACATATGAACATGTGTGCATGTCTTGGTGTGCACAACTAAAGGTGTTGCAGGTGTGTTTAACTTGTCAAGCACAAAATGTTGTAATGGACACATCAGATGTTGAAGTGTGTGTGCAAACTCTAGGATTTGACATGTAGCATAATGTTATTTACGTCAAATGTTGTAGAATATTTGGGGTCCTACATCAAACTCCTTAGGAGAGGATCCCCTCAACACCACCCTTTTGCAATGATAAGACACCACAAGGGGAGCCACCCATCAAGTCCTCTAAGGGGTGCTATCACTTGATTCCATAAGAGGAATTTGGGACCAAGGGTGGCTTGATTGGATAAGTGTTAGGTATAGGTGTTATATTGGCACATGTGACGTAATGAACCAATCAATTCATATGGATTAATATAAATTTGATAGATAATAACTTATTTTAAATTCCATAAACACTAAGTGATATTTTTATCACTTTTCTGGTCTCCTCTAGGGAATGTCAAAATATTATGAAAATCTTACATGTCAATGGAAAAGCTAAGGCTTAAGTGGGATGCCTTGTTAGTAAATATCTAAAATTTTATGTTTTTCTTACATGTGTGATGGATCACCCAAAACACTAATTTTCACAAAAGAGGGTACTTCAAACTATAAAGTCAAGTGATTGAAAGGAACAAGTGACTTGAATGAAACTGTGTTATGAGATTCATAGCATATGTTTGGAGATGTCAAAAAGGACAATAAGCTAAATCTTTCCCATTGAAACCATGCAAAGTGAACATACATTTATACTCATGTAAGCATTGGGAAAAAAATTGCACACTATATCCCATATTGTGAATCTAGATGTTTTAGTTATGAAATTGAAATTGATGTGAATATAATAATTGTTGCATATAAATGGCTATGAAATTGTCATGTCCCAAATTTGGAATTGGGTCACAATGGCCTAATCACATTGGCCATATTCATTAGAGTTTGTAAAATTGATGTTAAGGGTCAAATAATTGCCAAGGAGGAAAATTACTAGTTTCCTAGGTTTGGGGTGGAAACTTTGGGATTTGGAATAATGGGGATAATAAATGATGATTGAACATTAGAGTGGCATAAATATTTAATAAAGGATCTAAATAAATATATACAAGTGAAAATCAAAGTGGCATTTGATGATGAAGACACATGGAGGAAGTGGGACCCACATATGGCTAGATTTCACCACTACACTTGGCATCATTCTCTCACCAATTCGAATTCAAGGTGAATGGTAACATACTTGGGGGAGTCCAAAAGGTATTATTCATGGAATGACTCATCCAAGGTCAAAATATAGAGGAAGAGTAACTCCCATGGAAGAGGAAGAGGCAATTTGGAGCTAGTGAGACACTTGGGCTAGATTCCCTAGCTCTATGACAACAATGATGAAGATGCTATGACACCTATGACACAAATCAGACCTGAAGGCTGACATATGACATATATTACATGTTAGGGCTAAAAATAGACTCCAAGGGGGCGCTCAAGGGTGTTAGGGAAGCTAAGATGCTTCCACATGTGATTTGGTGGAAGTGGGAGACTAGGAATTGTTGTACAAGTGCCGTTCTTTGGAATCTCTTCCCAACTTGAGTTGGCATGAGTCTCTTGGAAGGAATTCGACCCATGGAGGACATTAGAACTGTATAAATGTCAATAAAAAAGAATGAAACTAGATTTTGATCATTTGTAGAAATTGCAATTGCATTTGTGAAGAGGGAGAGCTAGTGGATGACTAGTTGCTTACCTTAACCAATTTCGAGGGTGAAAGATTCCCATCCAAGTTGGCAATTGGAAAGGCCATTCAGACCTTTCATTTGGAGATTTAATGGATTCTTTATTTGCAGGTGTAAGCTACAGGGCAGCTCATGGTTTCTTCTATTGCAGCTCACTCCTTCAACCATTTCAAGTTTTGATGGCATATTCTTGATCCTTGAGGGAGGGCATTTTTGGTGAGCTATTGTACTCTTTGGGGGATCTTCTAATGCCCCATTTCTTTTGTAATATGAATTAAATACTCCGTTCTTCATCTCCATAAAGTTTCAGGTCGAAATTCCAAGTAGAAATGTATAAATCTCAATTTTAATGAAAGAGCAGTGCCATTTCCCCACTACCTTGTTGTGAATCAATGTAATGCTGATTATTTCGAATGAATGGATGATTCTCTGATATATTTGTGATCAATATAATTACATGGATGTATTATACAAGTTTCATGTACTGTTCTTGAGAATTTGAAGTATTTTTACTCAGTTTAATTGCATTGGGAGAAGAAATAGTGCCATTTCCCCAAGGGTTGAATTGGTGATTTTTGCAGTTGACTGGGAGAGGGTTGGAACAGATGTAATAATAAATTAATGGTGCACATGAGACCTTAATAAAATCCTTAATACATTCCCTACCTCTGTTCAGAAATTTGAGTGGGTTTGGAGGCAATTGGGAAGCCATTTTCAGTACTTACCCCAGGGGGATTTGAACCCCAAATTACTAGCAAAATTGCATACTTGGTCCAGAATCTTAAGAGAGTTTGCAGAGGTATTTTGGTGGCCATATGTCATCCCTGAACATCATATTCAAGTCCTAATATAATTCATACACCTTCCTTGAATATTTGAAGGCATTTGGAGTCAATTTGAGACCTAGAGACCAATACTAGTCAAAGGGAAATCACTAGTAAAGTTACCTACATTGACCAGAATTGAAAGAGTATTTGCAAAAGTATTTTAAAGGTCCAAAGGCATCCCTGAAACACAAATTTATGTTTTAATATCATTCATATACCTTCTCAGAGTATTTGGGATCATTTGGGGCAAATTTGGGAAATAGAGATCAAAACTAGTCACAGGTCGAACTAGGGAAAAAAAGTGGAAAATTGCCATTTTAATAAAATTCCTAACAAGGGACATTACAGAAATGCACACTTTCCTTTGATCATTTATATAGGATTGTGTTAAAATGCTAAGGCATTGGAAGCATCTCAGGGCATTTAAAATAATTTTTGAACATTGATGGTTAAGATAGTTAACAAAGGCAAGTTCGCAACGAAGAAGACAACATTATAGATGCAACAAAATAAAGAAGACATGGTATCAATGATGGAAAGAAAGGTCACTAAGGATGGTATTATTCAAAGGGTGAGGGGAATGTGATATCTTGATTTTGACCACTAAATTATAATATGTTAATCATGTATTATTTGTATGATGAGGTTATGTGACAAGAGTCAACCCATAAGGCCAAGTTAAATGCCCCATGTAATTGCAATATAAATATTCATAGTGCGGAGCTTAAGGCCAGGGATCGACGAGAGAATATGTATGTATTCTTGGTGGGCTGGGATTATGGTTTGATAATTATGTTTCCATGTTGTGCTTATGTTATGTAAAAGCATGGAAAGAAGGAATCTACATAATAGTATAAAACTAACAAAAATGTTGCTTTAGAAGTAAAAAGGGGACCATAATACTAGAAGGGGGAAAGAGGAAACTTGGGGATATATGGGTTATTTGACTTAAAACTTGTCCTTTAAAGGTGCAAATTTCTTTCTCATACTTCCTTACAATGTTTTTCAGGCACTCTTGTTTTTAATGCTCTATGCTTATGTATGTATCCAACTACATCACCCCTTTGTTGTACTCTAGTGATTTTTGCAAAGACTTCATCCTTAGTTATACCTTGGATTCTCTTAAAGAAATCATTTTTGAACCTGTCCTAGCTATAAGATCAAACGTTAGTCATAAACTTCCACCACATGTACCAATTATAGGCATTACCTTCAAGCTGCATAGCAACATGGCATATATGGTTTTTTCAGTGTTGAATTGGATGTTATGCATGCCAAAGTATTCATTTTCCTTACTAATCCAAGCGACATGTTTCTTTTCATCTCCATCAAATCTTGACAACTCTATTTTTACCCTTATCCGGTATATGTATATTGGTTGAGTTGAATAAGGTGGAGGATACTAACTATTTGGAAGCCATTTGGGGACACGCTCGGTTGGGGACCAACTATGCTTGGTGAGTTTGGGTTAGTCGTACTTGAATAATTTGATTGTGGGTAGATTTCTATGTGGCATTTGTATTTCCTAATGTTTCTTTGTCCTTGATGAGTCTTGTTAGTCTATCAACTACTAAATCCAGGGCAATTTTCATATCTTATCTTAGCAAATGAATTTTGTGCTTGAGACTCTTTGTTAGTTCTTGTTTCATATCATCATTTTTTTGTGTAAATTCTTCTCATTAAACCTAGTAGTTTTTATCTATTTTTTCCATGAATTTATTATGCCTCAATGATGTAGGAAGAAATTAGATCTAACTTTTTTTCTACTTATATCAATGATGTAAGAGGAAACTTGTCATTTTTTATTACTATAATTTTTATATTTTTTTAAATGTTATTTTAATATTTAGATATAATGAATATGAAAATATCAAATTTATTATGATTTTCTTTTGTTTCTATTCAAATTTAAAAAATAATTAAGTTATAAAATTAAAATAAAATGAAATTAACAAATTTATTATCAGTTTTATTTTTACCTAAATGTTAAAATTGTATGTCCAACTAAATATTAAATTGTGAAATGTTAACAATAACTAACTTATAATAATAACCTAAATGTTAAATTGTAAAATGTTAATAATAACTAACTTATAATAATAACCTACATGTTAAATTGTGAAATGTTAACCGGACTAACTTATAATACTAAAATAAAATTATGTCCAGTTTCATTTTAAAGTCTTTTATATTTTTTTTTATCAATTTTCAATTTTTTTTACTTTTAAATTTTTTGTTCATACAATTAAATAAATAAAATTTAAAACATAAAAAAATAGTTATATAAAATAATGTTTAAAACATAAAAGAAATTAAATTCCAGTTTTATAATGTTACTTAAAGTAAGCTTTCTTATTTCAATTCCCTTTTTCGTAGTAACCTTGGTCATTTCAATGCTCTTTCAAAAATGTTAAGAGGAGCGACATAAAATTCAAACATAGGTTTTTAAATAATTAATATAAAACGAGACGATCTCTTTCAAAAATGTTAAGAGGAGCGACATAAAATTCAAACATAGGTTTTTAAATAATTAATATAAAACGAGACGAGATTAATAGAAATATAAATTGCGGTCAAGATAATACTGATTACTTATTCCACTTCAATGTCTCCTCTTTGACAAAATCATTCAGTTGTCTAAATTTACCTTATTCTTACTCGGTACAAAATCAATTCAGTTGTGTCTAAATTTACCTTACTCTTACTCTTTTATTTCTCTAGAAATATTAAACATCTCTAAACCAGGTACAATGTTAAACACATTAAGCATCTTCCACCAAAGACATTAAGCATCTCTAACCACTTCTAAGACATCGCACTCATCAATACATTAAGCATCTCCAACGAAAGACATTAAGAATCTTCAACCACGTACAACAATGTTCAACCCCTTCCACCTCTTCTAACCCATCAGCACTTAGATCACCAACAAGCCGTTGCTCTGACTCACAGCACCCATCAGCACTTAGATCATCAACAACTTGCACCTCTTCTAACTCACCGTATCCATAAGCACTTAGATCAACAACACTTAGATCATCAACACTTACCTCAACAAGCCGTGTACACTGCTCCAACCCTACTATGCGCTTCAACTTCACGCATCCTTTTGCATACAATCCCTGCAAAGATACCAATCTCTCCATACTTTGCAGCTCTTCTAACTCAGAGCACCCATCAACATACAGCAACCGAAGCTTTGTACAATGCACCAACCCCTGTATCCTCTTCAGCTTCACACATTCGGATGCTCGAAAGTCCTCCAAAAATACCAATGATTCCATACTTGGCAGCTCTTCTAACTCGGAGCACCCATCAACAGATAGCAGGCGAATTTCTGTACAATGCACCAACCCTTGTATCCTCTTCAGCTTCACACAGTTGATTATGCTCAACTCGTGCAATAGTGCTGGCACCTGAAAAGGTGCTTGCAAAATGTTAGTGGTTCATATATGACACATTGTATTGCGATATTAACATCCACGAAACACAACAAATATTTAATTACCTCTAAATTGCTTTCGCATTCCCATAATGTGATTAATTCGCTCCCGGAAACGCGTAGATACCTTAGATTCTTCAGTGGAATGGACAGTTATTCCAACAGAGCCATAAGATATTTGGTAACTCCGCCCTCCTCAAAATGAGTTCCATGACAACACCTTCAGCATGAATAATTTGCAATACGCGTTATTAGTAGCTTATTATTGGAAAAAATGATTGAATAATCTTGGTAACTCCGCCCTCCTCAAAATGAGTTCGTTATTAGTAGCTTATTATTGGAAAAAATGATTGAATAATCTTGGTAACTCCGCCCTCCTCAAAATGAGTTCGTTATTAGTAGCTTATTATTGGAAAAAATGATTGAATAAATAATTGATCCCAGATATATATTTAATAATCTTGGAATAAATGAGAAATTAAAGAACTGATCCAACACATTTATTCATTAATCTCAGAAAAAATGATTAATTAAAAGAATTGATCTCAAACGTTTATTTTGTAATCTTGGGAAAAATGAATAATTAAAGAATTGATCCCAAACATTATTTTGTAATCTTGGGAAAAATGAATAATTAAAGAATTGATCCGTAACTCTTTTATTGCAGACACTTACTGATGATTGCTGTGACAAATCATAAATGACGTTCTTTGTCCAACGCGAAAGACGAAACGACGACGATTTCTCAGCGATATCTTTTCCCAGATCGCTTAATTGCTCATGCATACTTATCACATTCCATCTGTCTACTTCTATAAGACATTTGTCCTGTAGATTTTGAAGCCCCCGCCTTCCTTTCCAGCCTGTTCCGTTCCATATGCTTATCGCCGTATCCCTGTCCGGTGTTGTGAAAAAACATGCAATGTCCAGGAACATCTGTTGTTCCTCTGTATTGAGGGCGTTATAACTAATTCTAAGGCATTCCTTTACCTTAGTGGGAAGACTCCCCAATTCGTCCTCTCACTGAGATATATTTCCTCCATAAAGATGTGCCCCTACTACTTTTAGGGAAAAGGGTAATCCATTACAAGATTTTAAGAACTTATCTACCACACATTCAGATCCTAGGAGCGGATAGGCTTGGCCGAAGGCGTAGGTGCAGAAGAGCTCTTGGGAGTGTTGTCTGTTGAGCTCAGTCAGCTGATAAATTGATGATTCTTTAACTCTTGAGCTTCTGAGAACACTTCTATCTCTAGATGTAATCAATATTAAGCTCCCAGAACATAGTTCATGAGGTTCAACAGGCAAAAGTGCTGTCAACTGATCCACATGGTCTACATCATCCAACACAATTAAGGCATTCAAAGATTTGAGAGGCTCTGTGAGCATCCCTTTACCTTTATCAACATTGTATATTGGCTCATGTAGTAGAGTCAACTCCTTCAATAGTTTACCCTGCAGGGACTTTAAAGACCCTCTACTTTCATTATCCTTCACATCATATAAAAAGCATGATCTAAGATAATCTGATTTCATCTTATTGAAGTAAAGTTTTGCCAATGTTGTCTTTCCTATGCCACCTAACCCAACAATCCCCAAAATCTGAGGTTTCCCGCTTTGGTGTTGCTGTAACAGCACTGTATCCTCAAAATCTTTGAGCTTGTAATCCAAACCTGTTGGATGGTCAGCCACGTGTAAGTCCTGTTTTTTCACCAATTCCAACACACGTTCAACCACCTTATCTACGAGCTCCTGCTCGAACTTCAGCTCCAGCTCCAGCTCCTCGCTAGTTATTGAGAAGAAAATAAATAGAAGTAGTGAGAAAGAAGCATGTATGTCTATTTCTATTTATCAAACATAAAACTTAGAATAGTAGCATATCGAAAAAGGGAAGGCTGAGTTCTCACCCGTTGCACGTCTCCAGCTCGAAACCGCTGTTGTTTGCAACCTTAGAAAGTGCATTTCTCCATTTTTTAATAGTGTTGGGGTTATATCGTAGCTCCCCTTCCTCGCTTCTCCATTTTTTAAGTGTTGGGGTTATATCGTAGCTCCCCTTCCTCGGTTCTCTTCTCTGCCAGTTTTTTGAAGGCTCGATCATAATTTCCATCTTTTGAAGTCCACCGAACCTCTGCGGGCGTGACACGGTAAAAGAGAGGAATAATGGGAGCCTTTGACTCCAACATCAGTACGAGTTCATCTAGGCACCAATGTGATTCAGCGTATCGGGGGGATAAGATCGCCACGTGGACGGAGGTCTTACTGATGGCGTGGTGTAGTTGAGAACTAATTTCGTATCCCCGTTACAACTCCTCATGATCCAGAAAGGCCTTCAATCCTTTATCGTGAAGGCGAAGATAGAGAGACCTTGCGAAGGTCTTGCCATCAACGCCGCGATGGTTTAGGAATACGTGATACTGCTGATTGTTGTAGGGATGAGCAGCGGTGGAGGAGGATGCAGCCATTGCCAATTGGTAAATAGAAATGGAAGCGATGGTCGACAGAAATTGCAGAGGAGTTTTAGAAATTTTGTCACAGTTTGCAACGTTGTGGCGATACAACATGGAACCCTTCACCTTTTATAGCCAGGGTAGCCCTCTCGCTTCGTTCTGGTCATATGGTCAAAGAGAGAGAGAGAGTAGTCCATCGACAATTCAAAAAACTCGTCTCTCATTTTAATGTGGAGATGCACTAATAATTGGAATATCATTTGAACTAAATTTAGATTTAACATCACAAATATACAACAAAGGAATAAATAATTTGTATGTTATATTTTATAGTTGATGACTTTATGTTTCTAGGGTGCAATGATTATATGTGGTATGTATGATTTTCAAGTTCTGAAGGTTTCATGATGTATGGAAGAGAAGCTATGTGTGAGCATGATTTGACATTGTGTTGCATTATTAGATTAATATAACACAAATGAAAGAGATTGATTATAATTATGTATATGTGTTGGATTTTATTAGACAAATAAATTAATAAAATAAAATTCAAATTAATTTATTAAAAGAGTGTGGTTTCATTTGAAGTTAGATGCTTTTATCGCAAGAAAAATACCACATGTAATTTTGAGATTGGTCTTTTGAAAGGATCAAAGAATCATCTTCAGAGAAAGAACATAACAAGCCATAGTTGGCAATCCCCCTACTACATTTAAATTCTAAAAGATCATGCTCAAAGTAAATGGCAATGAGATTGTAGGCCACAAGTGGGATTTAGAGCTATGGAGAAATAAGTGAGGGTGGCAACTAGTAGGGGATTTGAACTAGGTCCAAGGTGTTCATTGCTTGGTAGTAAATCAATATGCTTAAGGATCCACAAATTATGAAAATATCATAATTGGAATCAAAAGTCACTATAATTCTTCTCTTCTTGGGCAAAGATTCATGTATTGTGAATTATTAAAAGGCTCATCTCTTTGTTTGGTAATTACGCTTTAGGCGTTTCACCATGGAGAAGCATTACCTCCACGTCAGCTAGATTCCTCGCTCATGGAGCGAATGGAATCCTGCCACGTGGATGGTTGTGCTTCTCCGCGACCTGCCTTTCGCCGACACGTCGCTGTGTCGTTGAAAAATGGCGAGTTTTTGTTGGTTTTGGTTGATGCAGGCAAGACAATGCTGGTTTTGTGTGTTTCCCTACCCAATCCTTGCGATCTCTTCTACCACTCACAGCCGAACTAACCTCGACAATTCACATGAGAGAAACCTGTTCGATTTTCACAGACCTGCTTAATAAATTTTTAATAGAAAAACAGGAATACCGGGGTTGTGCACGTGGCATATAGCCGCTTCAACTTTTAATTCCGCCGCATTTGGAGGCTCTTCAGGTTTTTTGGGATTTCGAAGCGCACCTCAAATGCGCTGTACTTTGGTTGAAGCCCAGTCAATTGGGATTTGAACTTAGCTTATAATCAACCGTTCGTTATCCTTCCTCTTCGGCCCAAATTTGGTTTTGGAAAGAAACCATTCTATAGGAATAACTTCCAGACTCCTCGCCGGCGCGTCGCTATATCATGTCGCAACTCGCCGGCGACCAGCGCCAGCAGTTCGCAAATTGGTTTTTACTTTCTTTTCCCTTGCACGGCAACCGGAGACACAGTCAGGCGACAAAACGGTCTGCCATCTCGCTAGCGACCGGCGACAAATTTCACAAATAGTTTTTTTCTTTCTTTGCCCTTGGACGCCGACTAGCGACCGACGACCAGCGACACAGTCAGGTGCCAGAACGGTCTTCCATCTCGCCAGCGACCGCCGACAGATGTTCGCAAATTTTTTGTTGCTTCTTTGCCCCTTGCACGCCGACCGGGGGACTGGTGACACGTTCAAGCGACGCAATGGTTGGTCGGCGTCGGTCGACTAAAATAAAAAAAATTCAAAATGCGTCGTTGGACACAGCTGCAACAGCGATTTCCTTGTTCACGTTATCCTCTCACCGAGGCTTCTCGCCCATGCGTTGCTGCGATCTGGCGATTTAGTGGCGACATTGAAGGAAACCTTCGACAAAATCCTGTGAGAGATTCGTATGCCCAATTCAGATTTCTTAAACTGATTTTTTTTTTAAATCATTCGTTTACTTTTCTCTGAATTTTTTTCATCAGTATCACCTATGTTGCGCCAATGGCGACAGCATCACCTATGGAAGTGTCTTATGCATCTTATGCATTTATTTTAACAAATTACAAAAAAAAAAAATAGGAATTAAGAATTTACGGATTAAAACAAAGCGATGGAACTTTGCATGAAAAAATCTTACGAGATATACACTTTTTTTTCTACAGTTGAGCATTCAATTACGGATTGGACATGGAACAACTTTCCATCAGGTTTCCCACGTCAAAATTTATTTATTTGGCTTTAATCGATCACGAACTTATGAATATTGATTCAGTAGTACTCATCTCTGCCTATGGACGTATTTGTGAATTTGACGGATTGGACCTTGTGGACATTCTATCTTCTGCAGATACAAGAACAGATTTCAATGCAACAATGGTTAAATGTGCTTAGACACCAATGCACCACCTTTACCTGTAATCGTTTATAAATTTGGATGGGTGAAGCTTCTGTGATTGTATTCTTGTTTGCTATTGTTATTGTGTCTTAGTTTTTTCTTCAGCTCAACGACCCTCTTCAGGAGATGCTTCTTGTTTTCTATTGAGAATCAAGGTTCTTTACTAAAACCAAAGTTATATTTGTTGTTATAATAACTCATATTTCTTGTTTGGTGTCTGAACTGTGATTTATTTACTCGTTTTACTTGTATGTTCAACCTTTAAAGTTATAATTTAATCATGTATGTCATTTATTTACTGGTTTCAGATGAAACGATGGTTGACTGACTTTTGTGCTGCAACAGATATTGTCTCCTAGATAAATTGCCCGTTCCAGAAAATAATTCTTTTTTTTACTCACAATTGTGTTTTTCCCTCCTCTGAAGTAATTTTCCCTGCCCTGAAGTAATTTTCCCTGCTCTGAAGTGTTTTTCCCTTTTCACAATTGTGTTTTTCTCTGTCCATGTTCCTATTCTACTTTCTGCTGCAACAGGTTTTGTCTCCTAAAGAAGTTATCCATTCCAGAAAATAATTCTTTAATTTTCTCACAATTGTGTTCTTCTTTGCTATTGTTATTGTGTCTCAGTTTTTTCTTCATCTCAACGACCCCCTTCAAGAGACAAAGCTTCTTGTTTTCTATTGAAAATCAAGGTTCTTTTCTGAAACCAAAGTTATATTTGTTGTTATAATAACTCATATTTCTTGTTTGGTGTCTGAACTGTGATTTATTTACTCGTTTTACTTGTATGTTCAACCTTTAAAGTTATAAATTAATCATGTATGTCATTTATTTACTGGTTTCAGATGAAAGGATGGTTGACTGACTTTTGTGTTGCAACAGATATTGTCTCCTAGATAAATAGTCCGTTCCAGAAAATGATTCTTTTTTTTACTCACAATTGTGTTTTTCCCTCCTTTGAAGTAATTTTCCCTGCTCTAAAGTAATTTTCCCTGCTCTGAAGTGTTTTTCCCTTTTCACAATTGTGTTTTTCCCTGTCTCTGTTCCTATTCTGCTTTCTGCTACAACAGGCTTTGTCTCCTAAAGAAGTTATCCATTCCATAAAATAATTCTTTAATTTTCTCACAATTGTGTTCTTGTTTTGCTATTGTTATTGTGTCTCAGTTTTTTCTTCAGTTCAATGGCCCTCTTCAGGAGACAAAGCTTCTTGTTTTCTATTGAAAATCAAGGTTCTTTTCTGAAACCAAAGTTATATTTGTTGTTATAATAACTCATATTTCTTGTTTGGTGTCTGAACTGTGATTTATTTACTCATTTTACTTGTATGTTCAACCTTTAAAGTTATAATTTAATCATGTATGTCATTTATTTACTGGTTTCAAATGAAAGGATGGTTGACTGACTTTTATGCTGCAACAAATATTGTCTCCTAGATAAATTGTCTGTTCTAGAAAATAATTCTTTTTTTTACTCACAATTGTGTTTTTCCCTGCTCTGAAGTAACCTATACTTCCTGTTCACTCCCTGTTGAAATTCCTTGCTGTCTTTTTCCTATTCTGTTTTCTACTGCAACAGGTTTTGTCTCCTAAACAAGTTATCCATTCCAGAAAATAATTCTTTAATTTTCTCACAATTGTGTTCATCCCTATTCTGAAATAACCTATACCTGTTGCTCACCCCATGTTGAAACTCCTAGATTCCTTTGTTCCTTTACTGATTTTTGCTTCAAAACCACGTCCTCTCTTCTAAAATACTGCCTATTTTTAGACTTACCAAAAAAAACTGCCCCTTGACTATGACTGGTATATATTCAGTTCTTTAAGTTTACCAATATAGATTTTGCCTCCTCTAGAACTTGTTCCTTCTAGTAGATGATTTGTTAATTTACTTAGAATTGTGCTTTTTCCTACTCTGAGATAACCTATACCTTCTACTCACCCCCTGTTGAAATTCCTTGTTGCCTCTTTTTCTATGCTGCTTTCTGCTTGAAACCCAGGTCCTCTCTTCTAGAACCCTGCTTGTTTTTAGACTTACCAAAAAAAATGCCGCTGACTTGTGACTGTTATATATTCAGTTCTTTAGGTTTACCATTATAGATTTTGCCTCCTATAGAAGTTGTCTCTTCCAGTAAATGATTCTTTCATTTTCTTAGAATTGAGGTTTTTCATGCGCTAAAATAAACTATTCCTGCTGCTCAGCCCCTGTTGAAATTCCTTGCTGCCTATGTTTCTATTCTGGACTATTACTGGTATATATTCAGTTCTTCAAGTTTACCAATATAGATTTTGCCTCCTATAGAAGGCAAAATCAGATTTAAGAAAAGTAATAAAAACTTAGCAAACCTTCATTACCTGGATACACAATTATGAGTATCCCCCAACATAAGCATCCATCATAGGTTTTTTAAAAATTGTTATTCAACATTTGATAAGTTTACCAATATAGATTTTTCCTCCTATAGAAGGCAAAATCAGATTTAAGAGAAGTAATAAAAAAATTAGCAAACCTTCATTACCTAGATACACAATTATGAGTATCCCTCAACATGAGCATCCATCATAGGTTCTTAAAAAAATGTTATTCAACATTTGATAGTTGCAAAGAGCAATCCTTCAAATAAGACTTTAGCAGTTTGATATATGTTTCTCTTCGTTTTGAAGATTTGGAACAGTGTACAATAGTTCCAATTTGATTGATCATCAGTACTTCTTATTGGATCATTTCTTTTCTTCTTATAAACAAAATATTATTTACTCAACAGGGGTTTAGCTGCATTTTCCTTCAAGTTCACTGAACTTGGGCATTATGCTAAAAGGTCAATATTCAATTTTTCATTTTTTCTATCATCATCTTAAAAATAGGACTCCAAGGACTGAAAGTCACCCCATATAGTTTTATGACGAAAATAGATATGCCCACAAAAAATTGCCCCATCAAAGACAGTAGACTGAAAACCAAAATGAAATTTTTAACATATATGCAATCACATATTTCAGACTCTATTTCTTGTTATAAATTACTAGATTGAATGCTTCAAATCAGTATTCACTTCATAGTCCTTTCACAAAACATCCTTACAAGCACTGAATATTTTCTAACCGAAAATCGAATATATATAACACATCAAATCTACCATTTTTACCAGCTTACGAGCAAGGTCTAAGTTCCAAGCAGAGAAGATCAAGAATTGATTGCAAGTCAACATTCAACCCATTGGAACAATAAAAAAAAATTATGTTTCTGATCTCTTTTGGCACTTGAAGGTCGCAAGAGCTCACAAAACAAGACCTGCAAACATTTCTAGCTACGACATCTGCTACCTTTCTATGGAATGCCCTACCCTTTCATTTCAATAATGTTTCAATTTCTGTTGCCCTTTGTCAAGTGACATACAAGAGGACCATAGATTGTTTCAACCCTTATGCACTAACCCATGTTGTTTTTAGTTTCTATATACCTATGAGCGCAAGTCATCGAAAGATACCAATGTTTCCATACTTGGCAACTCTTCTAACTCAGAGCGCCCATCAACATATAGCAACCGAAGCTTTGTACAATGCGCCAACCCCTCTATCCTCTTCAGCTTCACACATCTATCTGCCCCCAACTCCTCCAAAGTTACCAATGTTTCCATACTTTGCAGCTCTTCTAACTCAGAGCACCCATCAACAAACAACAATCGAAGATTTGTACAATGCGCCAACCTCTATATCCTCTTCAGCTTCACACATCTATTTGCTACCAACTCCTCCAAAGATACCAATGTTTCCATACTTGACAGCTCTTCTAACATAGAGCACCCTTCAACAAACAGTAACCAAATCTTTGTGCAATGCGCCAACCCCTTATCCTCTTCAGCTTCACACATCTGTGTGTCACCAACGCCTCCAAAGATACCAATGTTTCCATGCATGGCAGCTGTAGCTCTTCTAACTCAGAGCACCCACCAACAAACAACAACTGAAGCTTTGTTTTGCTTTGTTTTACTTTGTTTTACTTTGTTTCCTCCCTACGTTTTGTGTATGCGGGGGTGTTGGCATTGGTATTTTCCAATGCAATAGCTTATTGTGAGTTGTAAGCTCACATAGACATCCTCATCACCTTGCAGTTTTCCGCAAATGGCTAGGCTTCCTCAATGCTATAAATTGAGGCTCTTTCTCATGTAATAATCATCTCAAATCAACAAAAATTTCTTCAATTACAAGTGTGCTTATTATTGCTTATTATTTCTTATTAATAATTAAATAATTTTTAAAATATTATTTTTATGTTTAAATATAATGAAAATAAAAATATCAAATCTATTATTATTTTTATATTTACTCAAATTTGTAAAATGATTAATATTTTTATCTTTACTCAAATTTGTAAAATAATTAAGTTATAAAATTGAAAATAAATTACAAACAAATCTATTATAATTTATTTTGTGAAATGTGAATAACTAAACTACAACACTGAAAATAAAAGTATATCGAGCGTCAAATTTCTTTATATTAAAAACTAAATCAATTTATGTAATGTAATGTAATAAATTAAAAGATATTAAGAAAATTAATGAAAAGAAAACAAATTTTAAAATACATTTTTATTATAAATGTAATATTTATAAATTTGTGATTATATATTTATATTATTTCTATTTTATACCAAAAAATATTAATTAGATCTATGAACTTTTCTTTTTAATTTTTTTTATTATAAGACTACAATTCTATAACAATTCAAATAATCATTTTCTGTTTTTGTGAAGTGCGATAAACCAAATAAATTTAAGTAAACATTAAGCATTATCATTCTCATCAAAAGAAAATAAAAAAAAATTTATAAAACATTAAAAAATAAATTTCAATTATATAATTTTACTTTTTCATATTTTATAATAAAAATAAATAAATTTAAAACATTAAAAAATAAATTTATAAATTATATAATTTTACTTTTTCATATTTTATAAATTATAACTAATAAATAAAATTTTACAAACAGAATTAATTGAATTTCAGTTATATAATGTTAATCATAATAAGCTGAGATTTGTTACTTCAATCCCCTTAGAGAAAAATGTTAAGAGAAATGATAATCGAATTTCAGTTATATAACCTTACAAATTGCAGCCAAGATAATATATATTATTTAAATTTTGACTCCAATTTTTCCTCTTTGACACAATCAATTAAGTTGTGTCCAATTTTTCCTCTTTGACACAATTTTTTCTTCTATTTCCAGCATTCATTAATCCGATGATATTAAACATCTCCAAACCAAGTATAAAAATGTTGACACCATAAATCATCTCCAACCACAAAGATTAAACATCTCCAAACACATACAACAATGTTCAACCACCTTCCACCTCTTCTAACTCACCTTCAACACCTTCCACCTCATCTAACTCACCGCACCCATCATCACTTAGATCATCAACACGTAGAATCAACAAGCCGTGTACACTGCTCCAACCCTACTATGCTCTTCAGCTCCACGCATCCTTTTGCATGCAATGCCTCCAAAGATACCAATGTCTCCATACTTGGCAGTTCTTCTAACTCGGAGCACCCATCAACATACAGCAACCGAAGCTTTGTACAATGCGCCAACCCCTGTATGCTCTTCAGCTTCACACATCTCTTTGCCATCAACTCCTCTAAAGAGACCAATGTTTCCGTACTGGATAGCTCCTCTAACTGAGAGCACCCATCAACAAACAGCCACCGAAGCTTTGTACAATGCGCCAACCCCTGTATCCTCTTCAGCTTCACACATTCGGATGCTCGAAAGTCCTCCAAAGATACCAATGATTCCATACTTGGCAGCTCTGCTAACTCAGAGCACCCATGAACATACAGCAACCGAAGCTTTGTACAATGCGCCAACCCCTGTATCCTCTTCAGCTTCACACATTGGGATGCTCGAAAGTCCTCCAAAGATACCAATGATTCCATACTTGGCAGCTCTTCTAACTCAGAGCACCCTTCAACATACAGCAACCGAAGCTTTGTACAATGCGCCAACCCCTGTATGCTCTTCAGCTTCACACATCTCTTTGCCACCAACTCCTCTAAAGAGACCAATGTTTCCGTACTGGATAGCTCCTCTAACTGAGAGCACCCATCAACACACAGCCACCGAAGCTTTGTACAATGCGCCAACCCCTGTATCCTCTTCAGCTTCACACATTCGGATGCTCGAAAGTCCTCCAAAGATACCAATGATTCCATACTTGGCAGCTCTGCTAACTCAGAGCACCCATCAACATACAGCAACCGAAGCTTTGTACAATGCGCCAACCCCTGTATCCTCTTCAGCTTCACACATTGGGATGCTCGAAAGTCCTCCAAAGATACCAATGATTCCATACTTGGCAGCTCTTCTAACTCAGAGCACCCTTCAACATACAGCAACCGAAGCTTTGTACAATGCGCCAACCCCTGTATGCTCTTCAGCTTCACACATCTCTTTGCCACCAACTCCTCTAAAGAGACCAATGTTTCCGTACTGGATAGCTCCTCTAACTGAGAGCACCCATCAACAAACAGCCACCGAAGCTTTGTACAATGCGCCAACCCCTGTATCCTCTTCAGCTTCACACATTCGGATGCTCGAAAGTCCTCCAAAGATACCAATGATTCCATACTTGGCAGCTCTGCTAACTCAGAGCACCCATCAACAAACAGCAACCGAAGCTTTGTACAATGCGCCAACCCCTGTATCCTCTTCAGCTTCACACATTGGGATGCTCGAAAGTCCTCCAAAGATACCAATGATTCCATACTTGGCAGCTCTGCTAACTCAGAGCACCCTTCAACATACAGCAACCGAAGCTTTGTACAATGTGCCAACCCCTGTATGCTCTTCAGCTTCACACATCTCTTTGCCAACAACTCCTCTAAAGAGACCAGTGTTTCCGTACTGGATAGCTCCTCTAACTGAGAGCACCCATCAACAAACAGCCACCGAAGCTTTGTACAATGCGCCAACCCCTGTATCCTCTTCAGCTTCACACATTCGGATGCTCGAAAGTCCTCCAAAGATACCAATGATTCCATACTTGGCAGCTCTGCTAACTCAGAGCACCCATGAACATACAGCAACCGAAGCTTTGTACAATGCGCCAACCCCTGTATCCTCTTCAGCTTCACACATTGGGATGCTCGAAAGTCCTCCAAAGATACCAATGATTCCATACTTGGCAGCTCTGCTAACTCAGAGCACCCATGAACATACAGCAACCGAAGCTTTGTACAATGCGCCAACCCCTGTATCCTCTTCAGCTTCACACATTCGTATGCTCGAAAGTGCTCCAAAGATACCAATGTCTCCATACTTGGCAGCTCTTCTAACTCAGAGCATCCATGAACATACAGCAACCGAAGCTTTGTACAATGCGCCAACCCCTGTATCCTCTTCAGCTTCACACATTCGTATGCTCGAAAGTGCTCCAAAGATACCAATGTCTCCATACTTGGCAGCTCTTCTAACTCAGAGCACCCATCAACATACAGCAACCGAAGCTTTGTACAATGCGCCAACCCCTGTATCCTCTTCAGCTTCACACATTGGGATGCTCGAAAGTCCTCCAAAGATACCAATGATTCCATACTTGGCAGCTCTTCTAACTCAGAGCACCCATCAACATACAGCAACCGAAGCTTTGTACAATGCGCCAACCCCTGTATCCTCTTCAGCTTCACACATTCGGATGCTCGAAAGTCCTCCAAAGATACCAATGATTCCATACTTGGCAGCTCTTCTAACTCAGAGCACCCATCAACATACAGCAACCGAAGCTTTGTACAATGCGCCAACCCCTGTATCCTCTTCAGCTTCACACATTCGGATGCTCGAAAGTCCTCCAAAGATACCAATGATTCCATACTTGGCAGCTCTTCTAACTCAGAGCACCCATCAACAAACAGCCACCGAAGCTTTGTACAATGCGCCAACCCCTGTATCCTCTTCAGCTTCACACATTGGGATGCTCGAAAGTCCTCCAAAGATACCAATGATTCCATACTTGGCAGCTCTTCTAACTCAGAGCACCCATCAACAAATTGCCACCGAAGCTTTGTACAATGCGCCAACCCCTGTATCCTCTTCAGCTTCACACATTCGGATGCTCCAAAGTATTCCAAAGATACCAATGATTCCATACCTGGCAGCTCTTCTAGCTCGGAGCACCCATCAACAGACAGCACGCGAATTTCTGTACAATGCACCAACCTTTGTATCCTCTTCAGCTTCACACAGTTGATTATGCTCAACTCGTGCAATAGTGCTGGCACCTGAAAAGTTGTTTGCAAAATGTTAGCGGTTCATATATGACACATTGTACTGCGATATTAACATCCACGAAACACAACAAATATTTAATTACCTCTGAATTGCTTTGGCTTTCCCATAATGTGATTAATTCGCTCCCGGAAACGCGTAGATACCTTAAATTCTTCATTGGAATCCAGGAAGGCAGGGAAGAGAATGGACAGTTATTCCAAGAGAGCCATAAGATATTTGGTAACTCCATATCTGGTAACTCCGCCCTACTCAAAATGCGTTCCATGACAACACCTTCTGCATCAATAAATTGCAACGATCTAGTACCAATAACCCGCAATACGCGATCCATATCGGGATCTTTATATTCATTAAGATCCATCATAATTCCCCGCACAGCTATTTCCTGACCATTCTTGAAAAACTATCGTTATTAGTATAGCTTATTATTGGAAAAAATGATTGATTAAATAACTGATCCGAAATATATATTTAATAATCTTGGAATAAATGAGTAATTAATGAAATGGTCCAACACATTTATTCATTAATCTCAGAAAATATGATTAATTAAAAGAATTGATCTCAAACGTTTATTTAGTAATCTTGGAAAAAATCAATAATTAAATAATTGATCCCAAACTTTTTATTGCAGACACTTACTGATGATTGCTGTGACAAATCATAAATGACGTTCTTTGTCCAACGCCAAAGACGAAACGGCGACGATTTCTCACCGATATCTTGTCCCAGATTTCTTAATTGCTCATGCATACGTATATTATTCCAAGTGTCGACTTCTATAAGACATTTGTCCCGTAGATTTTGAAGCCCCCGCCTTCCTTTCCAGCCTGTACCGTTCCACATGCTTATCGCCGTATCTCTGTCCAGTGTCAACGTATCTCTGTCCAGTGTTGTGAATAAACATGCAATGTCCAGGAAGATCTGTTGTTCCTCTGTATTGAGAGCGTTATAACTAATTTTAAGGCATTCTTTTACCTTAGAGGGAAGACTCCCCAATTCGTCCTCCCACTGAGATATCTTTCTTCCATAAAGATGTGCCCCTAATACTTTTAGGGATAAGGGTAATCCATTACAAGATTCTAAGAACTTATCTACCACACATTCAGATCCTAGGAGCGGATAGGCATGGCCGAAGGCGTAGGTGCAGAAGAGCTCTTGGGAGTGTTGTCTGTTGAGCTCAGTCAGCTGATAAATTGATGATTCTTCAACTCTTGAGCTTCTGAGAACACTTCTATCTCTAGATGTAATCAATATTAAGCTCCCGGAACATAGTTCATGAGGTTCAACAGGCAAAAGTGCTCTCACCTGATCCACATCGTCTACATCATCCAACACAATTAAGGCGTTCAAATATTTGAGAGGCTTTACGAGCATCCCTTTACCTTTATCAACATTGTATATTGGCTCGTGTAATAGAGTCAACTCCTTCAACAGTTCACCCTGCAGGGAATTTAAAGACCCTCTACTTTTATTATCTTTCACGTCATATAAAAAGCATGATCTAGGATAATCTGATTTCATCTTATTGAAGAAATGTTTTGCCAATGTTGTCTTTCCTATGCCACCGAACCCAACAATCCCCAGAATCTGAGGTTTCCCGCTTTGGTGTTGCTGCAACAGAACTGTATCCTCAAATTCTTTCAGCTTGTAATCCAAACCTGTTGGATGGTCAGCCACGTGTAAGTCCTGTTTTTTCACCAATTCCAACACACATTCAACCACCTTATCTACGAGCTCCTGCTCGAACTTCAGCTCCAGCTCCTCGCTAGTTATTGAGAAGAAAATAAATAGAAGTAGTGAGAAACATAAAACTTATCAAACATCAATGTCTATTCTATTTATCAAACATAAAACTTAGAATAGTAGCATATCGAAAGAGGGAAGGCTGAGTTCTCACCCGTTGCACGTCTCCAGCTCGAAACCGTTGTTGTTTGCCACGTGAGAAAGTGCATTTCTCCAATTTTTAATAGTGTTGGGGTCATATCGTAGCTCCCCTTCATCAGTTCTCTTCTCTGCCAGTTTTTTGAGGGCTCGATCATAATTTCCATCTTTTGGAGTCCACCGAACCTCTGCGGGCGTGACACGGTAAAAGACGGGAATGATGGGAGCCTTTGACTCCAACATCAGTACGAGTTCATCTAGGCACCATTGTGATTCAGCATATCGGGGGGATAAGATCGCCACGTGGACGGAGGTCTTACTGATGGCGTGGTGTAGTTGAGAACTAATTTCGTATCCCCGTCGCAACTCCTCCTGATCCAGAAAGGCCTTCAATCCCTTATCGAGAAGGCGAAGGTAGAGAGACCTGGCGAAGGTCTTGCCATCAACGCCGCGATGGTTTAGGAATACGTGGTACCACTGATTGTTGTAGGGATGAGCAGCGGTGGAGGAGGATGCAGTCATTGCCAATTGGTAAATAGGAATGGAAGCGATGGTCGACAGAAATTGCAGAGGAGGAGTTTTAGAAATTGTGTCACAGTTTGCAACGTTGTGGCGATACAACATGGAACCCCTCACCTTTTATAGCCCTCTCGCTTCGTTCTGGTCATATGGTCAGAAGGAGAGAGTGAGAGAGTAGTCCATCTGCAATTCAAAAATATAGTCTCTCATTTTAATGTGGAGATGCACTAATAATTGGAATATCACTTGAACTAGATTTAGCATCACACAAGGATTAAATAATTTGTCTGTTACATTTTATAGTTGATGATTATATGTTTTTCAAGATGAAATGATTATATGTGGTATGTATGATTTTCAAGTCTTAAAAGTTTCATGATGTATGAAAGAGAAGCTATGTGTAAGCATGATTTGACATTGTGTTGTATTACTAGATTAATATAATACAAGTGAAAGAGATTGATTATTATTATGTATGTGTGTTGGAATTGATTAGACAAGTAAATCAATAAAATAAAACCCAAATTAATTGATAAAAACATTGTGGTTCTATTTGAAGTTAGATGATTTTATCGTAAAAAAATACCATGTGTGATTTTGAGATTGGTTGGTTGAAAAGATCAAAGAATCCTCTTTAGAGAAAGAACATAACAAGCCACACTTGGCAATCGCCCTGCTACATTTAAATTCTAAAAGATCATGATCAATATGCTTAAGGATCCACAAATTATGAAAATATCATAATTCCAATCAAAAGTTACTATATTTTTTCTCTTCTTGGTCAAAGATTCATGTAATGTGAATTATCAAAAAGCTCATCTCTTTGTTTGATAATGCTAATTTCCATTGAACCTTGGTCATCTAAATGATGATGGAGTTAAAATACATCTTGATAATCATCATAAACAACACCTATTAAAGAATAAGAATCATTTCCTTAAAGATACCATAAATTTTAACATTATTTAAAAAGAAAATCAATTGGCATACTTGCTTTCAATTAGTTAAGTTCATGTTCTCAATCTTGGGTGACTCCAATGCTAAGCTGATTTGCGTTAATGTAAATCATGTATAAATACAAGGTTGATTGACCTTTGGTTTTCTTCTTCCAAGAGGTCATTTGGGCTTTATTGATATGCAATTAATGTTAACATGTGATATTATACTAATTTAGATTTTAAAGAAATGAAATTCGATGTGAGAACTGAAAACACAAGCAATAGTCAACAATTGTTAACAAAGTTCACCGATATGGGCTACATCTCTGAGTCCACTTCAAGTGAGGAACCAATCATTTACAAAAGATTCAAAATGCAAAATTGCATCAAAGGATGGACTTCAATCTGTGAGACGACCTCTTTTGTCCTCTAGGAAGATATAATGGCTTCTTCCTACAAGTTGAACATCGACTTGTCATTTCTCCCAATGAAGGTATTTTTTCTCACAATTATGAACTGTGGCAACTAGGCAGTTTAATGGTTGTCGAAGCTTGGTAGTGTGAAAGACTATTCGTTGTAGAAAATGGGCAACGTGAAAGAACATTGGTCTCTTCTCGCTTTACTTTGATGGCTCTCTTTCCTCACATTAAACAATGCACATATCACATTAATGCACACTAGTGCGACCTTAACAAGGATACACATGGTATCTGTTTGCCCGACCTTTCATAAATTTTAAAAATATTAAAATAAACTTAAGTTTTGCATTATATAGTAATATGTGCACTAGTGCATACTTTCTGTATATTTTCATTGCATATCAGAAATTATTTAAAATATAAATTATAATGATTTACTTTCCTAAAAAAAAGCATGTATACTCATTTTTGTATATTATACATGATTATTATATAAACCTATTTTCTTTTTTCTTCAATTTGAAAATCGCAATTTTAGAAATCCAAATACCATAAATAGAGAGACGCAACACTCCATATACATATACAAAATCCCATTAAACATCCGGTAGCTAAAAAAAATATCATTGTAAAATGATAGAAAAGGTAAAATCTTAATACTCAACCACATAAAACAAAAAAACAATAAAAAAATTAAGATTTACAACACCAAACATAAATATTATAAAAAAAAATTATATTAAGATAGGTGTGCAAGGTATCGTTGTCTATGCACATTAAACCCTGCACCTTGGCCTATGTTTATGTATGGTTATGTTAATCCCACATCGACCATTAAATTCAATGCGTTTGAAGGCGAAAGGGTGAGCATCGATCACGTGAATGCACATTATGATAAGAAAGGACAAATGCTTTACATGGTGAATCTGGCCACATAGCATGGACTCTAATTTGACATTGATATGAATTTATGTAGGAACGCAACAGAATACACAAATACCCATAAAAACAAAGATGCAGCGGAAATAACACTACATTTCATTGCTCAAAGAACTGAAACTTGTTTACATACAGGATGGAAATAAACTAGCTAAAGTGCCGGTAGCTTATCTCTGAGAAGAGATGTGGCGGCTACATGCCTCTGAACTCTGTGTTACAATGAGGCTCGAAGGCCATATATTATTGAGAAACAAGGGAAACCCTACACATCCGAAAACCTAACCCTAGGAGGTGAAACACCAGAATATGGACCCCGCTGGGTAACTTGGTACATCAATTTCCCGGAGTCGTAACTTTGGCATACTACCTTCGCTTGACGCACATGATACATCATTAGAAATATCTATTCAAGGAATACATCCCTAAATTGTGAATATTGAATCCAAAACAGACTCATATTTGCCTGACCATCAGATGCTGAAAAAACGTCGTTTAGGGCCTCAAAACGGCTCCGGAAGTTTAGGACCCGAAAACTGCCAAAAATAGTAAATTGTGCTACAATTAAGGAAACTGAAAAACTAAAGAAACAATGGTGGGGGTCCAAGTGGAATAGGCAGGTGGCCACCAATATCCTCTTGGATCATCCCCCCCCCCCTAGGAAGCAATGGTCCCCATTGCGTTGAGTCCCTCCATGAGATGTGGAAACTTCTGCTGAACTTGGTCCCTAGTGAGCCACTTTCCCTGGTGAAGGAGTTGGCCTGCTTTGACAACTTGATATAGTTGGATCTTCTGCTAGCAGGTGTTCTTGATCTATGTGTCCATAATTCGATCAGTTGTGGCTTGTTCCATGCAATCTGGGTTTAACTCTGTTGGTGTGAGTTGTTCTGCCACGTCTGATGTGTCCAGTAGAGGTGGAAAGTAGGGTCGAAGGATGTCCACATTGAACACTGGGTGCAGACCAAGGAATGGTGGAATACTGAGCTCAAAGGAATTGTCCCCGACAACCTTGGTGATCGTGTATGGCCCATATCGAAGTGGGGGAAGCTTGCGGTGGGGTCCAGCGAGGCGTTCCTTCTGCAAATGTAGCCACACTTTGTTGCCCACCTGGAAGTTGTGTTGCACCCGATGCTGATCATGCCGCTGCTTGTACTTAGCATTGGCTCTGTCCAATATGTCATGAACCTATTGGTGAATGTGCTGAATGCGCTCAATGAAGCTGTTCGCCTTGGAAACTTCAGACTGGACATGAGCCGAATCAGTCTGAGTAGCTACAAATGGCATGGCTACGTCAATGGGACATAGTGGCTGGAATCCCAAGCCCACCTGAAAGGGGCTATGGTCGGTTGAGCTGTGGAGGGCCCGGTTATAGCTATGTTGTACATAAGGGAGGCTCTCATCCCATGTACACGGATGCTTTGAGTTGTAGATGCGCAAAATGTGAACGATCATCCTGTTGACGACCTCTGTCTGGCCATCAGTTTGGGGATGGACAGCTGTGGACTTTGTGAGCTTCATGTCTAGCATTGACCATAGGCTGAACCAGAATGTACTAAGGAACCTGTTGTCCCGATCTGAGATGATAAACTGTGGGATCCCAAAGTGTACCCACACTCGTTCAAAGAAGAGTTTAGTAGTGGCTTCTACTGTGATATTCTTCTTGTAGGCTGCCATTATGGCCATCTTTGATAATCTGTCGACAACCACGAACACATAGTCATTGTCGTGCTTAGTGGAAGGAAGGCCCGACATGTAATCCATGGAGATGGATTCCCAAGGTCGACTAGGAGTAGGCAACGGAGTATAGAGGCCTTGTTTCTTGATGGACAGTTTGGCAATGGCGCAGGCAGTGCAGGATCGAATGTACTTTCTGACGTCCTATCGAAGGCTCGGCCAATAGAAGTACTTCTACAGTAATGCCACTGTTTTCTCGACCCCGAAATGCCCAGCGACCCGAATGTAGTGCGCTTCCCAAATCATCTTGGCACGCTCGCTTGAAGGAACACAAAGGTGTCCCATGTGACATAGTAGTGCATCCTGGAAGTGAAAATTTGGAACTTGGTTGCCCTCCTAGAGCCTCTTGTATTTGTGGTTGAATTCTGGATCGCTCTTGTAGAGAAGCGTCCAATCAGAAGTCTTGTGCCCACAAGAGTTGAGCACAGTGGTTATCGCTACGATCGGTGGTCGACTGAGGCAGTCTGCAACATTCTTGGTGCTGCCCTTCTTGTACTTGATGTTCAAATGAAACTGTTGTAGATATGTGGACCACTTCTGATGGCGATCATTCTGTAACTTCCCTTGTGTCTATATGAACTGCAGGGGTTGGTGGTCTGTGTGGATGATCATTTCCTTCCCCAAAATGTAATGCTTCCATTGTCGGCAAGCTTGTACAATGGAATACATCTCTTTGTCATTAGTGAGATATTTGCGAACTGTGTCAGACAGTGTCTCACTGTGATATGCCACTGGATGCCCTTGTTGAGTAAGGACTGCCCCAATAGCATAGTCAGAGGCATCTGTCTCGATCTCAAATGGTTGTTGCAAGTCTGGTAATGTGAGCACTAGGGCACAACAGAGGCGATGTTTCAGCTCTACGAATGCCTTATGTTGAGTTTCCGACCAGAAGAATTTTGCTTTCGCTCCTCCCTTAGTGACTTGACTCAAGGGCCAAGTGATATGAGAGAATCCCAACACGAACCTACGGTATAAATTAGCAAGACCCAAAAAGCTGCGAAGCTCTATTAGAGTGGTTGGGGCTGGCCAATCCCGAATGACTTAGATCTTGGTTGCATCCACATGCACCCCACACTCATCAATAATGTATCCCAGATACTGAACCTGGGTCATGCCAAAAGTGCACTTATCCAAATTGGCACGCAACTTGTGCTTCCGCAGTGTTTGGAGGACCTATCGGATGTGGTGGAGGTGCTCTTCCCAAGTCTAGCTGAAGATCAGGATGTCATCCAAGTACACTTCTACAAATGAGTTGGTGAATGGCCGCAAGATGTCGTCCATTAGTCTCATGAAGGTTGCGGGAGCGTTCGTCAACCCGAAAGGCATGACCAGCCATTCAAAAAGGCCCTCCTTGGCTTTGAAGGCAGTCTTCCACACATCGGTCAGTTCAATCGGTACCTGGTGATACCCGGACTTTAATTCGATCTTGCTGAAATATTTTGCCCCTTTAAGTTGGTCCAGGAGGTCATCAATCCGGTGGATCGGGTACCTATTCCAAACAGTGTTCTTATTCAGCGCCCGATAGTCAATACAGAGTCTCCAAGTCCAATCCTTCTTCTATACCAACACGATTGGCTCCCACATGGCGATGAACTTGGCTGGATGTGACCGTTCTGCAGCAACTCCTGAATCTGCCTCTTGATTTCCTCGTTCTCCATAACAGAGCATCGATAGATCGGTCCATTGGGCAGCGGTGCACCTGGGGTCAGATCGATGGGGTGCTTGACCTGACAGTGCAGAGGCACCCCTGTGGGTGAGGTGAACATGTCCTGGTACTCCGCCACGACCTTGTCCATTTGTTGTTGTCAGGTGGAGGAGCCCTGTTTGGAGGTCGTGGCCACGATCTTCTTCTTGCCCTGAGGGTGGATCATCAAGAAAACAAATTTCCCAGTTTTGGAAATGAGCTTATTGCATTGTTTTGCAGTAACCAAAGAGATAGTGGCAGGCGGTGGTACCTCTGGTATCTTGTACAACTTATTTCCCAACGTAATAATAATAGCGCAAGGCTGAGACTCATACACAGCATGTCACTTCCATAAGTATGGTTGGCCTAATAATACATCACAAACATCAAGATGAGCAATGTCACATAATACCTCATCGGTGAAGGGCTTGATGCTATAGGGAAGGCGGCACTATTGGCTGACGCGGAGATCTCGTCCTTAGTGAAGCCACCCGATGGTGTATGACTGCGAGTGTGCTGTGGTCAGCAAGCCCAACCACTTCACGACGTCTGCTGAAATGAGGTTCTTTTGGCTCCTAGTGTCGACAATAAATTGTAGCGGGGAACCCTTTCCCCACATCTGGGAGTGGAAGAGACGCTCCTCCTCCTCTGAATCTTCTGGTTCTTCCTTTTGGATCTTCGTGGTGGCAACGGTGGCATTGGGCTCTGCATCGATAATCTTCTTCCCTCTTTCATTCCCCTTCTCAGGTTCTGATTCAGTGTCAGAGTATGCATTTGATTCAGAAGCCTTTATCTCAACCACCAGTGACTGCTTGGCCTGACACTCACTTGTGTTGTGAGTGGGGCTCTTATGGAACTCACGCCACTTTCCCGCTTCCTTCTTTGGCTTCGCAGTGTTGCTCTTTGCTTGCGGCTTTGGCAAGTTGTCTTGAGTCTCCATGCCTTGGCTTTGTCTTTGGTTCTGCGGTTTAGGGGCACCTTTCGCTTGCTTCTGATTCACAGACCCAAAGTCTCGCTTCTTCTGTTTGAATTTTTGCTCAATTTTGGCAGCATACTAGTATGCCGTACCAAGCGAGGAGATGTCGAGGAACTCCATTTCCTCCTGAATGTATCTGTGCAAAAAACTGCAGTACTTCAGCACCAAATATTTCTCTGAATCTTTGATACCCAACTTGATGCGCAAGGTATGTAACAGATTCGCCAGCTCATGCACATCTTGATCTCTTTACTGCCGCAGTGTAGTCCATTGTATGTACTTGTCCTAATAGCTCCCCATGGGATAATATTGTTCCTTTATGGCATCACGGAAATAATTCCAAGTGGGTACGACCGAGAACAGAGAGGGTTCCTCCTCGTCCTTTCTCGCAAAGTAGGTTTCCCACTAGTCCTTGACATGGGGGACGGCTTTGAGTAGTGAAACAGTAATATTTTCCCGGTCGGAAAAGTCATGAACCGAGAAATATCCTTCTAATAGATTCAACCATCTATCTATGACATCTACATCTATTCGGCCATCAAATATGGGAATGTCAAAGTTTACTTGTACCTTAAAAGGGGTTGCGCCTCCAGAGTGGTTGCTAGATGCAGATGCACCGCCAGTGTGAAGTCGTTGAAGAACCTGGGCGAAGTTATCCATCATCGCGTTCCTTTGTTTTTCAAGGGCATCCTCGAGCAACATTTTGATAGGATCTTCTACACCCTCATCTTTCTTTTTGTCCCCCATGGGCGGCCGTCGGGGTTTGCGAGGCTGATCTTGCAAAGGTTCAACCAGATCGAGCCCTAACTCCTTATATCCCGCCCTCGTTGGGGACATGCAAAGAAGGATTGAGAAAGAGCAGATTGCTCTAATACCACTGATCCGGATTTATGCAGGAACGCAACAGAATACACAAATACCCATAAAAACAAAGATGCAACAGAAATAACACTTCATTTCATTGCTCAAAGAACTGAAACTTGTTTACATACATGATGGAAATAAACTAGCTAGAGTGCTGGTAGCTTATCTCTGAGAAGATATGTGGCAGCTACATGCCTCTAACCTCTATGTTACAATGAGGCTCGAAGGCCTATATATTATTGAGAAACAAGGGAAACCCTACACACCTGAAAACCTAACCCTAGGATGTGAAACGCCAAAATATGGGCCCCTTTGGATAACTTGGTACATCAATTTCCTGGGGTCGTAACTTTGGCATACTACCTCCGTTTGACGCACATGATACATCGTTAGAAAGATCTATTCAAGGACTACATCCATAAATAGAAAATATGAAGTCTGGAACGAACTCATATTTGCCCAACCATCAGATGCTGAAAAAACGTTGTTTAGGGCCTCAAAACGGCTCCGAAAGTTTAGGACCCAAAAACTGCCAAAAATAGTAAATTGTGTTACAATTAAGGAAACTGGAAAACTGAAGCAACAATGGTAGGGTTCCAAGTGAATAGGCGGGTGGCCACCAATATCCTCCTGGATCAGACATGTATTCATAAAATAAGATGTATTAAATGGTGAATCCATATAATTCATTCCGATTTTATCAATTTATGATAGCAGAAAATAGTTTCTTATCAAAACCAAATATAATGCAAATATGTATGGAATTTGACATTTTAAACCCTGCACCTTGGCCTATGTTTATGCATGGCTATGTTAATCCCACATCAACCATTAAATTCAATGCATTTGAAAGTGAAAGGGTGAGCATCAACCACGTGAATGCACATTATGATATGAAAGGACAAATGCTTTACATGGTGAATCTGTCCACATAGCATGGACTCTAATTTGACACGTATTCATAAAATAAGATGTACTAATGGTGAATCCATATAATTCCGATTTTACATGTAAATAAAGCCTAAAAGCAAAGTACTCTCGAATATAAATAAACCTTGAAAACACATCACCTTACTAAATGTTGAAATATAAAACATAAAAAATTCCAAAGAGTGCATGTAAACAATACCCAAAAGAATAACAAACTCAAACATGACTCATAACCATATCAAATTATTTCTTCTACTATAATAACTTTTAAATACAATATAAAGCACCTCATTCTCAAGCAAATTATGTTATCATTTCCTTAAAAATTACAAACCACACTTTAATATATGCTATATAATAATATTGTTAATGAAAGCAAAAATAAATATATTTGGTCAAATGAAATGCAATGTAATCAACACCACCATCTTCCTTATTCATCTTATTATGGTTAAGATAACATTATGTGTCCTTATTCATCTTACTTATGGTTAAGATAACATTATGTATATGCCTATCTAGTATGTACTTTTACATGAAATAGGCCTTATCAACTTTATACTTGCCAAGTTCAATAACAATAATACAATAATATTACTTATCTAGTATGTACTTTTACATGAAATAAGCCTTATCTACTTTATACTGGCTAAGTTCAATAACAACAAGGGAAGTTGCAATGCAAAAAGTCCTTGCCATGAGCACTAGTCTTGGTGGCAAGCATAGTTTGTGCCTTCTATCTAGCCATTATATAGGCATTATATCAACCTTCGAATTTAAAGGTGTTTTTTCCATAGAATTATATTGAAAAGTCTAAGTATTACCGTGTTGATTGAGGTGTATAAAAATTAGTGTATGAAACTCTTATATAATTTCCCTCGTAAACATAGCATTGTGATAATTATTTAGTTTCTTGTCAACAATATAACTGCCCTCATAAAAATAGTGTTGTGATAATTATTCAGTTTCTTTTAAGTAGACAACTAAATGAATTTAAGAATTCCCTCCACTTTCCTACAATGATTCCTTCAAAGCGCCTCTCCCTGTTCCAATTGGCTTTCTCCCACCCACTCGATCCCCCGACGAACGAATGAACAACTAGGAACTCATATTAGGTTGGGCGAGTTATTGAATTCCTTCCCATCCTTATTGGCTAAAATCAAAGGTATTTAAGTTCCTCCATCATGCTAGCCTAGGTGTCTAGCAAAGCACATATTATGAATGAGTCATAAAGTACGAGTCAAGGGGGTGGGATGGAAGTGATGATAGAACGCGCTCAAAGGGAAATTTAAACGTTTTTCGTCATTCGCACCCCAGATAAGCCCCGCATAACTGATTGATTGATGTTATTGGGGTCAAGGGCTCCCGGTTACTACCTTTCAAAGTGGTGTTTTTCTTGCTTGCCTATATATTTTTTTTTGTGGCTTGTTCCTTATCTTTGATGATGGCTTTTCATTCAACTATACGAAATGAATTAATTTTTATGTTTCTCTATATTTTCGACTGCGTCCTTCCCGTCTAAAGAAGCAGGTGGGGGGCCTGACACCCATGTAACTGCCCTCATAAAACTAGTGTTGTGATAATTATTCTTTTTATGTCAACTTTGTTACAATACTCGTCTTAATACCTAGAATTTGGCTAGCAAGGTATTACTAGTGGATTTTGTACATATATTCAGTAGGAATGGACAAATAGGGTTGGCTACTACTGCATTTGTAATCACATCATTATCTATGACATTTCTCGCCTTAATACTCGGAATTATGAAGTGCTATTAATGCAAGTGTTTTACTTTAAGAAAATGGTTATAACATATATATCTTTTAAGTGTAGGACCTAGGAAAATATATTTTTCTTTCCAGCCATGAAATTTCGTGCCATAGTGGTTCACAAAACCATAATCACAGGAAATGTCAAAAGCTCAAATAGTATTATAACCATTATAAGAGCCCAATCAATGGATTATTTTTGGATTGATTGGTTAATATCAAGAGAGAATATATAACTATAAATTGAATTCTTTGTAATTTGATTTCAATTATGATAAAATTGGTTGTGCCGAAGAGGAACATTCTACAACCCAGTAGGGGGAGATATGTAACTCCTTTCGTGCTCATCTAAGAGTTGACACGTGTCCATTTAAAAATAAAATAAAATATTATAAAAAATAACATGTTGGCTATTATCAGCCCGCACGGGTGTGTCTCATTGGCGGTTCACTTGTTATGAAGTCACAAGTTGTAAATGAAGGTCATGAGTTCAAATCCCACCCGGCTTTACCTGTGTCCCCTAAACCCCGTGACAACCCCGTGACAACTAGAGTACCATATAAAACTACACAAATTTATTCAAATTAACTTGATTTCACTCCTTTAAGAATATATTTCAATAAATTGAACATAAATTTATTGCTTTTTTATGTTATTTAATTAAAATTAATTTTATTCATTTATATTTCAATTACTCTCAATTATGTTGACTTGATTCCTAATATATGGATAGTTCGGATTAACTGTATTTCATCTTGCAAGCAGCCAATAAATAATTTATATAACAAAATTGTTACTTAATTTTTTTTTCTTATTTTTTATTATATAAATAAACATTATTATTGCACTTACTCTAACTATTTTAAAAATCGAATAAGCATAAACACAAAGATCACTATTTCACCAATAATTTATATAGCAAAATTGTTAACTTTCTTTTCATACTTGTATTATATAAATAAAAGATCATTATTTCACCAATAATTTATATAACAAAATTGTTGACTTTCTTTTCATATTTATATTATATGAATAAAAGATCACTATTTCATCAATAATTTATATAACAAAATTGTTAACTTTCTTTTCATATTTATATTATATAAATAAACATTATTATTGTATATTTGTATTATATAAATAAACATTATTATTGTATTGTAGTTGCTCTCATTATTTTAAAAACCGAATAAGCATAAACACAATGCGATCACCAATAGAATGAAATATAAGATGTTTTAAATAAGTATCAAAACCAAATAACCAAATAAGCATAAACACAATGCGATCAAGAATAGAATGAAATATAAGAGGTTTTAAATAAGTATCACGCTTTATTTGATGTTTAAATTTTAATTTAATGTCAAAATGATGGTTACCATTTCAAAAAGATTAACAAATTAATAATACATTAACAAATTAAATTTTAAAACGGGAGATGATATAATTTTTAAAACGGGAGATGTTATTATTTTATAAATGGAAAAACATTTTTCATTTTTTTTTAATAAATAAGTAAATTAAATGGAAAAAATACTACTTATCAAAAATGTATTTTTGATTTAATTTAAGTTAAATAAATAAATTAAAAAATACTATACATATAAAATAAATTACAAATTAAGTTTTAAAACGGGAGATGATATAATTTTTAAAACGGGAGATGTTATTATCTTATAAATGGAAAAACATTTTTTTTTTTTAATAAATAAGTAAATTAAATGGAAAAAATACTACTTATCAAAAATGTATTTTTGATTTAATTTAAGTTAAATAAATAAATTAAAAAATACTATACATATAAAATAAATATTGAAAATGAAATATCAAAATTCCAATCCAATCAAATGCTTCAACAACCTCTAATATAGTTCACGCCTCTCAACCACCAAGCTCACTTAGTTTCAGCCTGCAGACTAGAAAATTAGATCAATTTTGGTCTCACTTTGACTTAACATTAATTGTGAGCCATTGGTATATCATTCACTTGCAGTGAAGGTCTCTTTATGTGTCATTCATGTGTGGTATGTCATTCAATTGCAGTGAAGGGCTCTTTGCATGTAAGCAGCCCCTGTTAGTTATGTGTGTGCGCATAGTCTGTTAGTTATGTGTGCGCATATTCATGTGTACAGTAACACAAGCCTTCGAGAAGCATACAAAATTCAATAGAAGAAGATACTTGTTTTTAAAATTGCGGCTAAAAATGCATTTCAGATTGATGATAGTGAGTTAATACATATTTAGTGTTTACAAAAATGTACCAATCTCAAGTTTGGTTGTTTATTATATTATTCACATAGTTTGTTTTTAATGTTTAGTACTAGTTATATCATAGCCCAACAGAGAAGGATTGATAAAGGATATTCAACATTCTAGATAAATTAGAGCACACATATATTTAACTATTTTTTCTCCAAAAAAAAGACATAACCGAAAACCATAGTGATCAACAACATAAATCAATATTAGAAAATAAATGATTATTCTTCTTAGATTCCATTGGAAGTTAGAAACCTATTAATATAAGAAAATAAATGATGTCGATCTTTCAACACTGTAAAAAATATAATTTGTTTTCTATAAAACATGGGTGGAGGTGTACCAGGATACTTTCAATTTTTTAAAGCTTCCTCATCCTCTTGGAAGATTCCTCTTACTCTTGTCAAGCTTTAATGTTTTCTCCTCTGTATTTTTGGAGGTTTCAGTCTAATTTGAGAAGCTTTATAGATATGGGTATCGAAGTTCTACCCTCACGGGATTATCTGGTTCATTATCAGGGTTATCAGAGTGCCCAGCACGCGAAAGTCCATCACTACGGGAAGAAGTTCCCTAACATCCGTAGTCCAGGAAAAAAACGGTCACGGACATGGTTCTTCTACTCAGAAGGCCAAGGTCAAGGGGGAAATCCTGAGAAGAAATGTCCCTTGAAGCCCAAACCCCGGAAAGAATATTCTCAGCTAGAGGTTTTTAGGAGAGGCATGTTCAACAATCTATTGTTGAAAACAGTAATTGCAAATTTGGCCATGGTGATGAACAGGCTTTGACGAAACAGCCTCAGCTAGAGGGAGGCAAAGAACCGTCCAAAAATCTTCTATTAAAGGGACAAGTTACTATTCTGAAGCGAGGGAAGGCATTAAAGCCTAATACTAATGATACAAGTCAGCGGAAATTGTGAACAAGAAGACGAGCTCTTTAGTGTTGAGCTCGACGGAAACCCTGAGGCCAGATCCCGCAATTGTTACCAAGACTCGAACTCTGAAATCAAGATTTGTTTCGCCAATGCAATCCAAAACATCGGTTCGGTCGAGTCTTGGTAACCCAGGAATACAGAAAGAGGTAACGTCATCAAAACCCATAATTTTTCTGTTTTGATTTCACGAAAAAAATGGGCGTTTTGATTTCACAAAAAAAAAATGGGCCAGTCCTGCATATAAGAATTCTTCGCCTCTGAGACGCCTGCTAGGTTTAGATTAAGCGCGTTAGTTCTATTGTATCGTATTTTTCTTGGGTGCTAAGGCCACACGGTAGATCTTTCAAGCACTCTTCTACGATGCGAAGGTACCTTCAATATTTTATCAAGCAAAGAAAGTGGTCTCGTAAACTTACGAGATGCCTTGGACTAAGAGATGTAACAGATTCTACCATTGTAGAGATGAATGAAATGGCTTATAGCCGAAAATCATCCAATCTGCGTTGCATTAGATAGAATTCCATGATACCAGCCAAACCAAGCAGCTAATTAAGCATATGTATGAAAAAGCAGCAGCAACAAGGGAATCGATACAGAAATCATAAAGCTGTGGTTGTTCGCTTAGAGGGAAACTTCGGTTGCGTTAGAAAATCACGAAGACAAAGAAAAACGAGAGAAAAAGCAATACCTGTTCATGAAATGAAGGCCGAAGGCAACGCAAGAACGAAGGACTCGGTAAGTATTTGTGGTTGGTGCGATTGTCGTTGCTCTGATTCATTCAATCTCAGATTGTCAACACAGATCACAACAGCTCCATTAACTTCTTTGATATTGAAATTTAGTAACTAGATGTCGGGAGTCTTCTCAGATACAAATTAGAGAGAGAAGAAACTGAGCATCACACATTTCGAACGCCAATTGCTCCTGGGTGTTATGGCATTTGAACAGGTTGGTTTGGAGCTTGAAACACAAGGAACAACTTATAACACAACACGTACGAACGCGAAGAGAGTAGCCGCGCCGATTACAAGTGGTCAACATGTAGCAAGACACTGGTAGGCACGTGCCATCATAGCTCCATGAAAATGACATACCACTGTATCGTATACTATACCACCATATCGTATACCATACCACCGTACCATACCGTAATCCTGGAGTGCCTCATCTCCACGTGTAAGACTATGGTTGTTGAATGTTATAAAAATAAATTATAACATAAATTTATACCAACTAATTTATCTTATCTAATTCCGCCGGCTATGTGGAGCCAAATGTAGACATTAGTTTATAAAATAAATGCTATAACCATGTATGATGATGCGTAGTATATTGCCAATATTTTTAATAAAAAATAAGCATTTAGAACACATTGTCTTCAATAAACGGTTCCTTTGAAATATCCTCTAGCGTGACCACATCCAACCCTTCGATTTCCAACTGCCACAGGAAAATAATTTTAGTGAAAAAAAAAAAAAGCTTAAGCTTTCCTCGCTATTCCCTATAATGCAGCGTTGCCATCAATTTAAAATGCGACCGTGAAATAAGAAGAAATCAGCGAAGAATGCCGTCAAAGTCGTGTGTCATATCGACTATCACGAAACAACCGCCCTTAGTTTTATATCCTCTAAAATTAACAAACATTATCAAGAATAGAGATTCATAGGACTTATTGTTGAGTCTTATGTTTTTTAATTTTTTAATTCTTTTTTAAGTACATAAAAACAATTAATTAATTATTAAATAAAATGTTATATTTTCACATTTTAAAAATTATTTTTTAATTACTACAGTATTCAATTTAATATATAATACTGCATGAATTAAAGTGAATTTAACAAAGTTTATGGAAAATACTCTGCCTTACGATAAACAGTTTCCTGGACCCTGTCGGTCTGTCAAACATGTTTCTCGTGAAGGAATAGTGGCTCTGGCCCAAATCGACTATCACGAAACAACCGCTCTTATAGCTTTAGTTTTATATCCTCTAAAATTAACCAACATTATCAATAATAAAATTAACAAACATTATCAATAATAAAGATATTAGAGATTTTGATAATGAAATTAACAAACATTATCAATAATAAAGATATTAGAGATTCATAGGACTTCTGGTTGAATCTTATTTTTTTATTTAAAATTATTTTTTAAGTATATAAAAACAATTAATCAAATTATTAAATAAATATTATATTTTCAAAATTTCAAAATTAATTTTTTAATTACTAATTTAATATAAAATATTGCATGAATTTAACAAACTTCATGGAAATTTTCAAATACATTACAAAAAAATAGTCTGCCCTAGAATAAACAGTTCCCTGGACTCTGTCTGTCTGTCAATCATGTTTTCTCGTGAAGGAATAGTGGCCCACCATCAACCGCGCCAAGCCATCTCTTAAGGCCAGTTGTAACGATTGCTTGTTGACCACATGAGCACATTGTGTATAAGTTTTTGCTAAAGCTATATTAATGCATTGAATGTGCACCACGAAAGGATGTTCTCTATTGAAAAAACCAAAAGAATCTATTCACGCGGGGTTAGCCAAAAAAAAAACTAACTAATGTACCTTCTCTTTAAAAAATTCAACATTTATCATTAAAAAATGTTTTAAAATATAAAACATTTTGGACTTTCAAGTATATTGAAATCATGTGGCCCTCCAGGTTAATCAAGAACATCATAAGTCACTGGAGTAGTTGTATAACACCCTGGATGAGATTAGGGAAACCTATATTGTTTTTGGCAAGATGTCTTTTGTTCTTGAAGAACAGAAAACCAAAAGGCTGCAAGCTTCTGCAGCAGAGCAAAACGTCGCTGAGTGGCAGAGATACATCAAGAACATACCAGAGGACATCCCAATCCTTAGCAGTTTTTAGTTCAATAAAATCAAAGCCTCATTGAACACTTGGCTAGATAAGATGAGATAGTTGAAGACATCATTCAGAAAGCACAGGCTATCTGTACCAGGTGATGGTATGCAGTAGACAATATCATGGTGATTCTGTAGCTCCCGCTTATCGAGTCTATTCTAGATGCTTGCCCACCTAAATGCATGGTTGAACAAGTTGAACGCAGGTGTGAGGAAGCCGAGCAGAAAATTCAGGCCCTTGAGAAGGTCAAAATTGATGATGTGGAAGGATTAATCAGGAAGGCGGTCACTATGGAAGGAAAAATTCACATCTTCATCCGTATTTGGCATAAGTTAGCCAAGAATGAAATGGAAACATATACATGTAATGCCCAGCTGGGCCTAGAATCGGTTAACTATCCGAATATAGATGAGTTGTTAGAAGTGGCAAGATTTTATGGATCAGTAGTCTGATCCGAATTATGTAATCTCTATGTTTTGGGAATTTCTGGTGGTATTTTGTTGTAACTCTTATTTAAAGGGGAATGTTTATCTTTGTAAGGGATGATACTTTTGGGGTAGAAATCAACAGAAGACGACTGGAGATACTATGTCTTATGCATAGCTTTGTAATTTCTTATAGACTTGCATTAATACAGTAAAGTTAGCCTCTTGCATTATCTTTTGTTCATTGCTCAAGTTTCTTTGGGAGATATTGGTTTCTTACTTCAATTTGTTATCTACAATGTGTGATCTCTTTGCAAACATAATTCAATACGCATATCTATGATATAGATTACTCTTTATGACTGGTCTATGTGTGATTATATTTGATTGAATTTCTTCAATTAAGATATTTTCTTTATCTATTTCTGCAAATGATCCACAGTGAGTTTAATTAATGTTAATTTTTCAATTAATAAGTTGATTACAGGTTAATCTTGAATGGGTTGGAACATTTAAGTTGCTTTCAGTTAATTTTCATTAATTGGTTGTGACCTAAGCAGAATAAGTAACAAATCTTTTAACATTTATGTTGAAGCTGATAACAATACTTATTCATTTTACATCAAGATTGACCTGCACATAAACAAGTTATCATATTAGAATAAACCTAACTTAGATTATATCCCTTTCTTAGGTAGATTTGTTTCATCAGTTCATACACCTTTGTTTTCCTTCATTGGGAAACTGATCTATTAATCAAAACTCACCAACTCATAGAGTGCCAGCGGAGGCCGAATATCCGTGGGAGATTACTACACCAAACAGGTTGGGGATAGAATTGCCGTTGCATAGGGTCTTTCGAAGCCTTTTAGTTTGGGTTTTCACCCTCTGTTGGGAGCCTTGGAACCCATTCCAGCACCTCGCACTTACCCTACACCCCCGAGGCCTCAACAGTCCAGCTATAAGAGTTTACTCTTCTTCCTTGACTTCTTTAATTCATCGAGGGCACTGACCAGTTCACCTTCCCAATCAACCTCTGCAGTTTCTTCTTCTTTATAATGACTGTCATATTTAACTTATGTGATAGGCTTTGAAGGTGTATTGAAAGACCCACTAAATAAGTACTTATCCAATGATCCTGGTTTGCTTTTCGCAATAGGTGTGTTCTTCTTGATTGTTGGACATCTCTTATTCTTTTCATCATTGCTTTCCTCTTCCACAAAGACCATGAATAGTACCTCTTTTGGATTCTCATCGCAGTCACTTTCTTCGGATACATTGTTGTCTTCCTTAGTATACAGACTCTTCCTCTGTTTTGGAATTTTCCTTTTATTTTCAGGTATGTTATGAGTGCGCGTAGTTCTTTGTTCACGGAAGCTATCTTGCTCCTCATTGTAGCTATATCCATCTTCCATGTAAGGAAACTTAGAAGCAAAATAGCCTATTCCTCCACATTTGAAACATTTGAAAGGCAATTTTTTTTTAGACTTACCATGTCTTCTTTTCACCTTCTTTACAAAATTTGAATCCTCTTCATCTGATTCATTACAAGAGTCCTTGTCATGCTCATGTTTATCATTTATAGTAGCTTTAAATGTTGCTTCTTTTCTTATGGGATTTTCTTTCTCGGTTTTCATCTCATATGCAGTCAAGATCCCCTGAAGCTCATCCTTTATCAATTCTACAAGATTGGATCTATCTTCTAACACAAATACATTTGCATCAAATCTTGAAGGAAGAGTTCTCAAAATATTCTATACTACTGATTCTTCTTCTAGAGTAACTCCAAGACTCTTTATATCATTAACTATCTCATCAACTCGCAAGAAGTAAGAGGCAATATTCTTGTCATCCTTCATTTTCAAAGATTCATATAACCCAGAGTAATTATGCATTTTTTCCTTCTTTACTTTCTTGTCACCTTCATAGACACATCTTAGATTATCCCATACATCCTTGACTGAGGCGCAATGCATTACCTTAATAAATTCAATCTCTGTTAACCCACATAGCAATTCATTTATGGCTCTTGAATTGCACTCATATAGTCTCCTTTCAGTTGGGTCAACCGGTGCAACTGCTGGGACATTGTAACCATCCACAATGGACTACCAAACATCAAATCCGAGAGATTGCAAATATACTTCCATCCTGACCTTCCAGAAAGTATAGTTGGTGCCATCAAACCTTGGTGCTCTGTTGGTGGATAAACCTTCTCGTTTGTCCATATTTGTGCACAGATCTATCTTCCATATCTTAAGTTGTTACTGAAGACACCCTCTCTGATACCAATTGTTGGAATCTATTTAATACTGAGAGGGGGTTGATACAATATTAGTGCAGTTATGAACAATTTTTACCTTCTTAACATATTAATATTTGAACTTAATATTGTGCATCCATCATAAATAAAACATTCATCCACATATACGCAATAACATAGAACACACAAAATTTTTACGTGGAAACCAAAATAGGAGAAAACCACAGAATTCTCTCTTATAATATAAATATTACATTCAAGGAAGCACCAACTTCCTAAGTTCTCCAACACCAACTGGAAGGAGGCACCGACCCCCTGGTTTTACAAGCACCGACCTAAAGGAAGCACCAACACCTTGATTTACCAGCTTCAACTAAAGGAGGCACCAACCCCCTGGTTTTGCAGGAACTGACCGGAGGGAAGCACCAAATCCATGAATTACCAACTTCAAGTGGAAGGAGGCATCGACCCCTTGATCCTTACCCTGTCCTACTTCTCTGATATACAACAAAAATAAGATATTACTCTTTTATACTTTTGATTAGCGCACACTTTAGATCTTTTGTTGTTCGTTCTGTTGTGTGCACCTTATGTATGATGTATTATTATTGTTACTGTGCTTCATACACCACTTGACTTCAAACTCAACACATTACTTCAACTGACATCGCACTTCATAAATTGTGTGTTGATTCATCCAATTTTGTAGTATGCGCCAAGGTTCAATATTCCATTTTGTTGCTACACATCTGCAATCTCAACTGATACTACACATCAACCGATAACTGGTTGTTCTGACTTTTCACACTAGTATCAGATGGAACTGTGCACCTTCAAAGATATGTCTGTTATGTCCTGGTGCAGCAGCCTTTAGATAAACTGTGACAAACTGTGCATCATCTATGATATGTTTGTTTTGTTTGGCGCACTTGTCTCAGATCATCCTCATCTTGACGTGCACCCTTGACTATGTTGCAACTTTGTCTTTGCACATTTGATGGACTACCTTACCTCGCACACATCAACTCAGTATTCATGCATCAGATAAACTTATTCACTTTGTGCATCACAATATATACTTCAAATATGTCTCTACGCTTCTATCTTAGAATATCTACGATTGTCTGCGATATTGTCATTCAGTCCTCATGCACTTGCATATATATTCTGTAGTTCTGTCTTTCTATCTTCACGCAATTGTCACTGATTTACTGCATCATTCTGTGCACCTTCAGTTATTACATTACTATGCTTGTGCGCACTCAGATCTTCAACTAGATCATTTTTTTCCTGTTCCACGAGCACTTGATGCCCCAAGAATTATAAATTTGTATCTTCCATTTTTCCTCTTCGAAGAATCCTCATCCCAACTTACCAAATTCTCCAACTTGGATTCTTATTTAAAATTATAATCATTTAAAATATCTAAAGTTATTGCTTGATTTTGCAGGTTTCAATAGTGCCTTAGATAGGTGTTCTATTGCATCTTTCACATTGACAAATATCCATATTCAATCAACGGTGTTTATATGTTTTGGAGTGATATTATATTGTATAAAAAAAAATCATTGAAAGATATAAAAACAAAATTATTTGCAACTATAATAAATATAAAAATTATAAAATTAATAATTATTTGAATAATATAAATAAAATTAAGTAACTATAACATTAAAAGAAGTAAAAATATATAAATAAGAAATATTTATAAAAACAATTATATAAATAAAAAATAAAACACATCATATAAAAATTGTTATAAAAAATTGAACCGATATAACATTATATAAACATTAAAAAATAAAGTAAAATAAATATTATAAACATTAACATTGAATAAAAGTAATTCAAATTTAAATAATAACATTGAATATAATATTTGTATAAAAACAAAATTGTTAAAAGTAATTCAAATTTAGAGTAACATTGAATATAATATTTGTATAAAAACAATTATTTGTAATTACAATAAATATAAAAATTATATCAAATTATAATATTGTATAAAAACAAAATTATAATTTGAATATAATATTGTATAAAAACAAAATTATTTGTAATTGCAATAAATATCAAAATTATAAAATTAATAATTATTTGAATACTATAGATAAAATTACGTAAATATAACATTAAAAGAAGTAAAAATATGTAAATACAAAATATTTATAAAAAAACAATTATATAAATAAAAAATAAAACACATCATATAAAAATTGTTATAAAAAATTGATCTAAATAACTTTATATAAACATTAAAAAATAAAGTAAAATATTTATATTATAAATATTAATATGGAATCAAAGTTATTCAAATATACATTGACATAGTCAATGTAATCATTAATTATATAATATGATATATTTCAATGTAATACAAGTATACAATGTTATATTTTAATATAGACTATATCTATATCTATAGTAATAAAAGTATGACATTGGTTATATATTAGCAAGTCATATTAATATTAATAATATGGCTTATATACACCACACATTTAAATGTGGTTGATATACATCATAAGCCATTTTATTAATATTAATATAGCTTGCTAGTTGAAAAAATGTTATGTTCACATATTCATATAACAAACATCTTAAATAAGGAGAGGTTTAAAAAAATAAAACCACAAAATAGTTAAGCGTATGTAAAATCAATATAATGTAGGAATTAAATTAAATCAATATTCCATTAATCAAAAGTAAAATTAAAATTAATACCAGCATAGATCTATTAAGCACCGAGAGGGATCCAATTTCTTGAAGTGTAATTTTTTTTGTTTTATCTTAACCCATTAAAAAAGAAATTACCCCTCAAGATCCTTTTCTTTTAATTTTTTAATTACTTTTTAATTTTTGATAAGTTATGAACAAATATGAAATTTTTAATCACTTTTGATTTTTTATAAGTTATGAGTAGACATGGGAAAGTAACGTAACAAACATCACATAAGTTGCAACATCTCTCCCATATTGAGTTGTAAGCATCTCATTACTCTTAGTGCAATACAATATTCCATCAATCAAAAGTAAAACTAAAATTATACGAGAAAAAAATGAAAAATGTTAGAATATTAAATTAGAGTAAATAAAAAAAATTTAGAAAAATCTCATATTCAAGTATGATGGTGAAGGTTTAATAAAATAACAACATTTATACTCAAAGCCATTTACTGTGAAAAGTGGAAGTGGTGTCTAATTTTTCGAGAATTAAAACATAAGTTTATCAGTTCAACTTGTTTCTTTGTTATAAACATATGGAGATTATTATAATTTTATTTCAAAAATTTAACATAAAATGTTTTAATAGAACAAAAAGAAATAAAATAACATAATAGAACAAAAAGAAATAAAATAACATAAGGTGTTTTTTTTAATTATATATATATTTAATAATTTTATTTCCAAAATTTAACATAAAATGTTTTAATAAAACGAAAAGAAAATAAAATAACATAGGGTGTTTTTTTTAATTATATATATTTAATAATTAAGATGATGAAAAAAATATCAACTAATATGGAATTAATTATATGATTATATGATTAATGATATCCACTTCATAAAATTTATAAATATTATATTATATTTTTATAAATATAATCAATTTAAAAACTTAATATAGAGTTGTTATAAATATAAACTAAAAAATGAAGTCAACTAATAAAACTAAATGCAATTAGTTATATAATTATACATTCACTTCATATAATTGTTTAATATGAAAATTTTTCATATTAATATATACTTTGTTATATAAATAAGATGATCATTTTCATAAATTTTAATATGTATCCTATTATATAAATAAAAATATGATACTTAAATGTGCATTTATAAAGTTTTAATAGTAAAATCCAACAAATTATATTATATATGGAAACCATTTTTACCCTTTCGCCTCTCACATTGTTATAAAAAAATCAACACTTTTTGCCATAACAAAGTTTAACAAATATTGAGGTTTATTTTTAACCTTTCCACCTCTCTTTGTGTAATAGAGAAGTTTAACTTCTCTAAACTAGCACACTTTTTTAAATAGGTGGATGAGAATGGTGAAGTAAAGAATTATGGTACTTTTTAAATGGGCAATTGAGAATGTCAAAGTAGTCTCACTCATTTAATGTGAAGATGCACTAATGATTAGTATATTACTGGATAGATTTAGCATAACAAATGTACACCAAGAAACAATGAATTTGTATGTTATATTTTATAGTTGATGACCCTGTGTTTCTAAATGCGCGTGATTAATCATTATAATCATTATATGTAGTATGTATATACATGATTTGACAATTTGTTCATTACTAAATTGATATAAAACGAATAAGAGAGATCAATTATAATTATATATATATATATATATATATATATATATATATATCAACTTTGCATTAAGTTTTTTAATTAATTATATTTTTATAAATATATATTAATTAAAAATGTAAGTCAACTAATAAACCAAATGTAATTAGTCATATAATTATAGAAAGTTTCATGTTGCACAGAAGAGAAACTATGTGTAGACATGAACATAAATGAAAGAGATTGATTTTATATACAGAGAGAAACTCTACATATAATTTTAAATTAATTATATTTATATAAATATATATTCATTAAAATATGTAAGTCAACTAATATAGCCAAATGTAATTAGTCATATAATTATATATATTCACCTCATGTATTTATTTAATATATGGCTTTTAAATTAATTATATTTATATTTAAATATATATTAATTAAAAAATGTAAGTCAATTATTTATATATATATATATATATATATATCAACTTTGCATTAAGTTTTTTAATTAATTATATTTTTATAAATATATATTAATTAAAAATGTAAGTCAACTAATAAGCCAAATGTAATTAGTCATATAATTATAGAAAGTTCCATGTTGCACATAAGAGAAACTATGTGTAGGCATGAACATAAATGAAAGAGATTGATTTTATATATAGAGAGAAACTCCACATATGATTTTAAATTAATTATATTTGTATAAATATAAATTCATCAAAATATGTAAATCAACTAATATAGCCAAATGTAATTAGTCATATAATTATATATATTCACCTCATGTATTTATTTGATATATGGTTTTTAAATTAATTATATTTATATTTAAATATATATTAATTAAAAAATGTAAGTCAATTAATATAGCCAAATACAATTACTCATATAATTATATATGTTTATCTTATTTATTTATTTATTATGAAGAACTTTCATATTGATATATACAGTATTATATAAATATGATTATTTAATATTTACTTTATATAATTATCTAATATGAGGAATCTTCATATTCATATGTATATCCTATTACATAAATAAAAATATGATACTTAAATGTGCATTTATAAAGTTTTAATAGTAAAATCCAACAAATATTGAGGTTTATTTTTAACCTTTTCACCTCTCTTTGTGTAATAGAGAAGTTTAACTTCTCTAAACTAGCACACTTTTTTAAATAGGTGGATGAGAATGGGAATTATGGTACTTTTTAAATGGGCAATTGAGAATGTCAAAGTAGTCTCACTCATTTAATGTGAAGATGCACTAATGATTAGTATATCACTGGATAGATTTAGCATAATAAATGTACACCAAGAAACAATGAATTTGTATGTTATATTTTATAGTTGATGACCCTATGTCTCTAAATGCGCGTGATTAATCATTATAATCATTATATGTAGTATGTATATGCATGATTTGACAATTTGTTCATTACTAGATTGATATAAAACGAATAAGAGAGATCAATTATATATATATATATAAACTTTGCATTAAGTTTTTTAATTAATTATATTTTTATAAATATATATTAATTAAAAACGTAAGTCAATTAATAAACCAAATGTAATTAGTCATATAATTATAGAAAGTTTCATGTTGCACAGAAGCGAAACTATGTGTAGGCATGAACATAAATGAAAGAGATTGATTTTATACACAGAGAGAAACTCCACATATAATTTTAAATTAATTATATTTATATAAATATATATTCATTAAAATATGTAAGTCAACTAATATAGCCAAATGTAATTAGTCATATAATTATATATATTCACCTCATATATTTATTTAATATATGGCTTTTAAATTAATTATATTTATATTTAAATATATATTAATTAAAAAATGTAAGTCAATTATATATATATATATATATATCAACTTTGCATTAAGTTTTTTAATTAATTATATTTTTATAAATATATATTAATTAAAAATGTAAGTCAACTAATAAACTAAATTTAATTAGTCAGAAAGTTCCATGTTGCACAGAAGAGAAACTATGTGTAGGCATGAACATAAATGAAAGAGATTGATTTTATATATAGAGAGAAACTCCACATATAGTTTTAAATTAATTATATTTGTATAAATATATATTCATTAAAATATGTAAGTCAACTAATATAGCCAAATATAATTAGTCATATAATTATATATAATCACCTCATGTATTTATTTATTTAATATATGGCTTTTAAATTAATTATATTTATATTTAAATATATATTAATTAAAAAATGTAAGTCAATTATATATATATATCAACTTTACATTAAGTTTTTTAATTAATTATATCTTTATAAATATATATTAATTAAAAATGTAAGTCAACTAATAAGCCAAATGTAATTAGTCATATAATTATAGAAAGTTCCATGTTGCACAGAAGAGAAACTATGTGTAGGCATGAACATAAATGAAAGAGATTGATTTTATATAGAGAGAGAAACTCCACATATGGTTCTAAATTAATTATATTTGTATAAATATAAATTCATCAAAATATGTAAATCAACTAATATAGCCCAATGTAATTAGTCATATAATTATATATATTCACCTCATGTATTTATTTAATATATGGCTTTTAAATTAATTATATTTATATTTAAATATGTATTAATTAAAAAATGTAAGTCAATTAATATAGCCAAATATATTTACTCATATAATTATATATGTTTATCTTATTTATTTATTTATTATGAGGAACCTTCATATTGATATATACAGTATTATATAAATATGATTATTTAATATTTACCTTATATGATTATCTAATATGAGGAATCTTCATATTCATATGTATATCCTATTACATAAATAAAAATATGTTACATATTAAGTGTGTATTTATAAAATTTTAATAACACAATTTACAAATTATATTATATATGGAAATACATCTTTATTTTTCCACCTCCATATGGTTATACAAAAAATCAACACATCCTTTGCAATAGCAAAGTTGAGGTTTATTTTTAACTTTTTTCATATATCTTTGTGTAATAGATAAATTTAATTTCTCTAGACTAACATACTTTTTAAATATGTGGATGAGAATGTCTAAGTAATCTTCATACTTTCTAAATGGACAATTGAGAATACCAAATTAGTTTCACTCATTTAATTTGGAGATGCATTAATGACTGGAATATTACTTGAATTATGTTTAGATTTAGCATAATAAATGTACAAAGAACACATAATTTGTATGTTATATTTTATAGTGTTGACTCTATATTTTTCAAAATACAATGATTATATGTGATATGTATGATCTTCAAGTCCTAGAAGTTTCATAATGTATGAATAAAATTGCATTACAAGATTGATATAAACACAAATAAAAGAACCCCACACAAACCATGTGAACTACTCATAGATAAAAAGACATATATATATATAAACTCCACATATCAATTAATATAACCTAATATAATTCATTATATGTTCACTTCATATATTTATTTAATATGAAGAATATTTTGTATTAATATATACCCTATTTATATAATATGATTATCTAATGTTCACCTTATACTTATACATGATTATTAAATATAAGGAATCTTCATATTCATATATATATCCTATTATTATACAAGTTATATAGCAATCAGTTTGCATTTATTATTTAATTAGTTTGCAAATTTTTAATTTAAATTTTTATGTAGTTCTCCAATGTTTTGTGAATTTTAATTATTAAATTAATTTTTTAAACAAATAAAATTACATTTAAATTTATTTTTTAATTGGCTTATAACATATTTTCTATTTTTTTATTGGCTTTAAAACCTGATGTGACAAATTTGCTCTGCCTGAATGTGACTTATGTTAAATTAAAAATAAAATAAAATAAAACAAAATTTTTGAAAATTATTTGAATCACTCCATAATAAATGTAGCCTATGCCTATGCCGTAGGCTAGGCTAGAAACTTGTGTATTTTTGAAGGCAAAATACCTTCTAGGGATGGTATCTGCTTCAAAACGACTGCTGCACACAAGGAATTCATGGCTGCTCACGATACCAATTGTGGGCGTGATACTCTTGCGACTTCTCGTAGAATTGCCCCCCCTGTACTTGTTTTCCCTTGTGCATTTTTTGATGGGGCTGCGGAGGGCCGTTATGGGGTTGGGGGAGCTGGTGCCATACTACATCTGAACATGGATTTTTCCATACATATCTGGCTTAACCTGGGTAATGGATCCAATACTCGGAGTGAGTTATGTGCCCTTTGGCTCGTTCTATTCTGGGCGCGCCTGAAATTGATCACCTCACTTGTTATCTTTGGTGACTCTCTATCTATTATCTCTTGGGCTAGTGGCAAGACAACACTCAATGTTCTGCTACTCCAATACTGGATGGATGCGACCAAAAACCTTATCCGGGAATTTGATCATCTTCACCTTCAGCATGTCTATCGGGAGGCTAACTTGGATGCCGATTTGCTTTCTAAACGTGCTCTTCATTCTCAGGCGGGGGTCATCATGTGGCAAGAATGGCGGGCTGATTCTCTTTCAGCTCAGGGTTCCTATCATCTTCATTGGCCTTGATTGTTATGATGCTATTTATGTCTGTATGCCTTTTTTGTTTATATGCTCTATTTTTTGCGGATATTTATCTTACTTTCCGGTTAGCTATATGTGCAGATACTCCTTAGAGCCTGGATCCAATTACTGGTTGGACATCATTGCTCTCTCTATATTTTTGCGGCTGATATGATCGATGATTGGACTATATTTTGGCACTACTTTTTTGTTATACTCCATATTTGCCTCTCTGGGACTCTGATAGCGGTTGCTGTAGGCATTATTGTTTATTGTACATGTTTATGGACTTATGGTTTATGGTGTGATCTCGGGATCCGTTTCTCCTCCCGGAGGGATCCTTGACTATTACTGTGGACATGTGGTACTATTTCTGGACTTTATTGTTATTATGGGTGACTCTTCTGGCTATGTCTGGCAAATCCACTTTTCTGGATTTGGATGTAGACATGTATGTTTCTAACAGCTGGTGTTATTTACTATTTCAATATAGCCTATGCCGTACTCTCAAGAAGTGATGCAGGGTAGTAGTAGTTAGGTAAAGCTGAAGGTAGCTTCCACCGAAGTTACTGATATTAATCATAAAACTTATGAATATCTTGCTTGTGTTTGTCTTTATGTGCGCATCCATCGATATCATTCCTTACCATGCGCTCCGATTTTGCTTTGAACTGTATGGATTCTTTCATTTAAGAAATCAGCACTTACATCTCAAGTATTGGATTGTCCACTGGACCAAATCAAATACGATAAATTCATAAGCACGCAACCGTATTTCATATCTACTGGAAACAAAAATAAGATTAATTATCTCAGAATCCACGCGTATAGGTCAGAAATCGGAAACCTAACCGCCTTTAAGCATATTAAATCTTGTTTTAGTAAACAAGATTGTTTAGTTGAATTTTTATATTGAAAAATAGAAAAAGGTTGAAAATTTAACATTATTTTTAACATATTCCAAATCATAATATCATATAAATGTGTAATATATATATTTAACATTTTAGTATCAAGTCTCATTAATTTAATATAAATTTTAAAATAATATATATATTTAATATTTTAGTGACACGTCTCATAAATTGAATATACATTTTAAAATAATTATTTATTAATATAAAAATGAAAATAAAAGAAGAATAACCAACTTTAATTTCAAAGAAAAGTGATTGAAACTCTTCTTTCATGGATATTGGAACAAGTCAACTCCAATTCACAATAATTAATAATAAATCAAAATTAGTGGATTCAAATTTGTGATTTACAATTTTGAATTTTGTTAATTTATCATTAAAGATTTAGCTATGCCATTTTTTACAAAATTATAACTTTCGATTGATAAAATTGTTGTTTGTATTTTTTGATAAATAAAAATATTGTTTTAAATACACAACAGATTCAACATCCTTAAATATATCTAATATAACATTATTTTAATTTCCTTCTCGTTATTTTAAGTAACCAAAAAGTACTAATGAATAACCTCTAACTTCTAAACTTCTTCAAAAATTATACTCTTAATTAAAATAAATACATTACTATGTTATAATTTGGACATTTTTCCAGTATATTATTCAATATTTTGGTTTGAAATATGGGCAAAAATTGAGGTATTTGAGGATTTATTCAAAAATGCAATTTCAATAATGAAAATTTGAATTTGAATTTCGATGATAACCAAAAGAGGTAGAGAATGCATAAATAATCAATTAACATTATTACAAGTTTCAAATATTTTATAACTATTTTAACTTTGGCTTTTAAGCTATGTAACTTAAATCACTATTACTAATAATATTACTAATAATATAATTGATTAATTTTTATTTAAATTAATCATCAATAATTAATGAACAAATACTCTTAATCATTATATTTCATATTTATATTTACCGTGTATGCATACTCATTGTCAAGCATCAACAAAACGATTGTGTTTCTTAATGGACCAAATACTAACTTGGTTACAAGAGTTGGTGACGTAGTTTCCAACAATTTCAGGCAGGCAAATACAGAGTGTTCTGAGCTCGTCTTACCTTTTGTTATAGTGCCCTCAATTGGTATGCAAATTCAAGGATGCTCATATGACATGTGCACTCTATTACCCTGGAATACTCCATAGAATCTTGAGATCTTCTCTCTAATAGGTCATTCGTATGTCTATTACCAAACGAAGGGGTGATGTGAACACCACCTCCACTTGCACACTAATAAAATATCTATTTTGAGGTGTTTAAAGATAATAGAATAATATATATATTAAGGTATTTAAAGATAATAAAATATTTATTTTAAAACTTTTAAAGATTGTTAAAAAAATTATTATATATTAATTAAGTTAATTTACACTCTACCATTTACTAATATTGTTATTAAATAATTAAAAATACAAGCATGTATATATTATTGTTTTTTTTTTTTAATAATTGTTGCTATTATTAATGCAAGGATATTTTTCTATGAGTTGTTATTGGTTTGTAGATTGGACTAGAACAATATTGTTTAGCTAATCCTTGACAAATATTGTCAAAAAAAATATCATTGCTAATTGTCTTAATTATAAAAAAAAATGTGATCAAGATTTCCAAAAAAATATTGCTGCTATTTTTTAAAATATCAATTTCTTTTAAAAACTTTATAAAGATTTGAGTCTACATATCATAGGTTCAATACTTTAGCAATTGTTGTAAAATCGTATCTTCCCAATTCTAATCCAACTAGTAAAGACATTGAAACTAAATTCTAATCCAACTAGTAAAGATATTGAGACTAAGAACAATTAGACGTTGCTTCTTTCTTGCTTTTAGGCTATGTATGCACAAGTTTAATACATTATTTTTTTAAGAACTTCAAGCTTTAAAGACATGGGACTAAGAATAATTAGGCACAGCTTCTAATTGCTTTTAAGCTATAAGAAAGTTTAATACATTAAAACATTTTTTTATTAAAATTTTCTTAAGAGGCTGGTGCTAAGAAACTTTGTTGCTCATTTTTGGCGGAGAGAGCTAATATATTAAAATATTTTTAAACTAATATATTAAAACATTTTTAAACTATTATTTCTAAACTATTTCTATCTTAATTTTTACTTTTGGATTATATATAATTTTTAATTAAATTACTTATAAACTATTTTAAAAAGACAGGTATAAACAGCTTTACTGCTATTTTCACTTGTTTAAATAGAAATGAATACATATAATATATAATTAAAGCATATATATTCTATTCATTCGCAAATTGACACCATCTTTTTGTGAGCGTTATGCGCAATTCCAAATTTTAAATAATAGTCCTACAGAGTAGGAGGGACGCATCAATTATGGTCTCCAAATAGATGTAAACCCAGTCGCTCCATGGTAGTTTTCATTTATTTTTGTGTTTATATGTTACCAAAACTGAATATATATATAACGAATTAGTTCTCCAAATAGATGTAAACCCAAGTCGCTCCACATTAGTTCTCATTTATTTATTTTTTCTATGTTTCAAAAGTGAATATATCTATATTGATATAAATAAACAATAAAGAATTAGTTGAATATATATAGATAGATAAAGAATTAGTTGAATATATATAGATAGATAAAGAATTAGTTGAATATTTTATATAAAATTAGTTGATTATATTAGATGGTATGGTTTTTATATAACGATGATTGAATTAATTATATAATTTATATATAATATTTAATAATTACTTTTTTAAATTATTTTAAGATCTAAATTATAATCAATTTTGTTATTTTGTAAAATTATGTATATAAAAATAAAGAAGAAGGTTGCAACTATTGTGAATTGGGGAATAGAAATGAGAAGATGGTCAACAAAATTTGGAAAGGAATTTGAGAAGCATGGAGAAATTATGCCCAAGCTTGCAATGTTGTGTACAGACAACATGGAACCCCTCACTTATATCTTATTGTTTTGCTATAGTCTAGTGGCTCTTTGCTTCGCTGTGTGTTTACTACTAGCACAACCACTTAACTTGTGGTTGATGAAATAGGTTATAAGTTAAGTGCTATGAACAAGTTATTTGTTACTTGTTCTCCATGTTTAGATATATCTTGTCTATGTCTCAGCTACTTGTTACCTTCTTTAGTTAAATGGGTTGTCTGTCACCTATTATCCATGCATGAGCTACCAATTATCCATGCATCAACTACCAATTATTTTTTATATTTCTTTTCTTTATAATTGTTTATTTTGACTTTTGAATAACAACTATAAAATCAATCTAGACAATATACTTGGCACATCCTCCTTCAATCTAAGAAAAACATATAAATAATAATCCACCCCAAATTTTAAGATATAAACACCTATCCATATATTATAACATAGTCAACTTTGAGTAAATCCAAATTTTTCCCCTTTGCCTTGAATACCGTCGACTAGGTCAGATTCCATGTACCACCCACCTCAATCTTTGTATTTCACGTTCTCCATTTTTTTTAATATTTGAAATATAGAGTCCAAGTCAAGGTTGCTTGTATGGTGACAAATTCATCATTTATTACTTTCGAGAATGGAAAACATCATAACTAAGGAGATGTATTGGATGAAAAAAAAATACAAAAATTTATTAAAAAAGAAAATGTAAGAAAAGCATAGTTGACTTTATATAAAATCATTATCAATGAAGAATTTAAATTAAAATCTTAAAAATAATGATATATTATATGTTATTATACTCAAAACACCTTAACTTAATTAAATTAATCATTCAATTAAAAAATTAAAATTATATAAGAAGAAAAAGGAAAATGCTTTAATATTGAAGGGAATATGAAAGTAAAGTCAACAAAAGAAAAACTCTTAAAATCTCATATTGAAGGGAATATGAAAGTAAAGTCAACAAAAGAAAAACTCTTAAAATCTCATATTGAAGGTAATATGAAAGTAAAGTCAACAAAAGAAAAACTCTTAAAATCTCATATTCAAGTATGAGCTTATTGAAAACTTAACAAAATAATAACACTTGTACTAAAAGCCATTTAATGTAGAAAGTGGAAATGGTGTTAAATTCTTCAAAACATTAAAACACAAGTTTGTCTATCAAAGTTGCCTATTATTATAAAAGTATTGAGATCATTGTAAATTTGTTTAGGAAACTTAACATAGGGTTCCTATTGATCTCCAAAAGGATCAACACGAGTATGATTGCTAAGTATTAGAACATAATGACGGTAAGAAGTTTGCACACTCCTTATAATGTCGCTTTCATGTTACCTCCTCCATGTATTCATTACCAGGGTTGCATTGTACATTATTTTTCCACCTCTTGGTTGTCGGCCCCATCACTTAACTTTTCATTTTCCTAAATTTCATTTATACCATTTGGATAGATCCCAATCTATAGCTAATTTTTGATACCTCGTTTTGGAGAATATCCTTATGAACCACAACATTGATATCACTACATCTAAGCATCCTTACAATACTCATAACAATGGCTTGCAACGTTGGAACTCTGAGAAAATTCACTACAATGGTTATGTGCCAGACACTGCATTACTATTGAGAAAGCATATCCTTCCAACCAACCTATTTTCTTGTCTCTTATTGAATTAAATATAAGTCTTCAATCCTTGGGATCAGTTGACCTTTGCATATGATAAAGGTATGATGAACCCAACAGTGAAATTCACATGTTCGAATCAACTATTTTCAATACAACACAAATGAATATTTCCATTCTTACAAAACTATTATCAATCAAATTATATGTTTGATTAATAAACGCTATTATATTTACTTTTATCAATCTGGGGTATAAGCTTGTGAAATGTTAACACTTTATGTGCAAGGTGACTGATTAGTTCCTAGTTCTTTGAATTTAGAAATAAAAGCCAATCTTCACTCAAACTCCAAACAATAACACAAAAACACCTAAATAATCATGAATACTTAATAAACACCGGCTTAAGGCCTTATTTCATAGACCTAAATGATGATGAATTAGTCTTGGTAGCAAGCTCTCAGATCCTGATATAGTAGACTATGTTTATTCCATTGTTCTGAAAAAACACTTATATTCATATCACTCAATCAAAAAATGAGTTTATTGGATTCACAGGTTAAATTACAAGAAATCAAAACACTCAAATACAGACTAATAGAACCATAGTCAACTAGTCAACCATATATTGAAATCACAAGTGTAACAACCCCGCCCATCTATCCAATTCCGGTAAGGGAACATGATGACAAACTCTGGGGCTTTTACATAAACTAAGCCCGTTCATTTTATTCATAGCCATAAAATTCAAAGGTGTGCATATGCAAATCAATTTAACATGCACAACGGAATAAACACCATCCACACACAATTCACAATTTCCATTCAATTTAACACATTTCAGAATTAAATACAAACAGAGAATATACTTATCTCACTGTAATGTTGTCCCCAACAACTAGGTATGTCGCTACAACGTTCCTCCCAACCATAGGTCTCTGCCCAGCCTGTATTATTTCAGCACTCGGAGACCACCCCCGAGCTGGGCATGATATCTACAAAGAAAAGGGGACTCTCAAGCTCATCACAGCCCAAAGCAACGGATACCCATATCAACCCCAACATTCATTTACACACAGCCACTCAAAACTGGTCATGGATACACATTTCAGCAATGGGATTCACCGAATACGGTCTATGGGTCTTACCCAAATCATTGCACACCCAAAAACGGATGTGGGAAGAGAGAATCAACCCCAGGGAAGAAAACCGATTTTTCCCACAGATGTATGAGCATACAGTGGGCCAAAAAAACCTCTATAAAACCCCCAAATCGTTTCCCCTTCTTCCCCACTGTTAGCCACAACATAAACGCCCTTCCCAGATATGAAAAAGAAGGAAAACACAGGAAAAAAATGTTTATGGTCATTCAAGGGACAAAAACAACCTTCACACAGTCATTAACTGGAAGCAAGGAACCAAAATGAATTTTGGGCAAAACTGTGACAGGTTGGCACCCGAAATTGACATATAAACAGTCACACAATTGATGGAAACATTCAAAAACGATTTCTGAGGTAGGAGATAACAGCTGGGTTCACAAAAATGATTTTTCCACAAATGGAACCAAAGCTGGAAATTCAAAAACGTTTTACAACAATAATGGAAACAGCAAGCTATCAAACTTATCTATTGAGCTTCCCAATGGATTCTCTTCTTTCCCCACAGTCCAGCCATCACAAAAACGGGATTCTCAACGTGGGTAGCCAAAACGAAGTGATAGATGGTGAATCAAGCCAGGGAAAGCAAATTCGTTTTCAGAAAACCTCTATGGGCATTCAAAGAGAAGCAATGGTCTCTACAAACCCCCAAATCGTGCTCTCTCCTTCCCAACAGGTATGTAATACAAAAACGAGTTCCCAGCAATGCCAAAAGGGAGAAAAACACTGGAAATCAGTGGATAAAAACGCCCAGGCAGCTCCAAAAACGTGAGAGAGCAAAAACTGATTGATAGGTTATGGCTTGGGAGGAAAATTCATGGCTCTTTTCTTGCCAAGGAAGCCAAACACGTTTTTCCATGCAGGGTGGTTTCCCATACTCGAATTTGGACAACCATACCTCCCCAATCCCCAAGGCATTAACTACTTCACCCAACTCTTGGGAGAAATGAATGATTGGGCACCAAAGTCAACATGGGTAGTTGATGGTTGATGGGTTCTCTCATTGACACTTAGCTTGACTTCATTGGCTCAAGGGTTTGAATATTTCCCTCCCAATTCCTTGTAATATCATGCCCCCATCTCTTGTTGCATTGCATAGCTAGTTGTGGGTATTTATATTAAAATGCATATTTACAATTCCCATGGCTCACTAGCACATGGGTTAAATAATACCAACATACTTTCCTCTTCAATATTGAGTGTTCACTAGTGGGGCCTTGGCCTTGAGCTCCACGCTAGGAATCATACAAAATATGTATACAATATTTACATTATAGCCCAAATATCATAAGGGTCAAGAATGGGGGTATTACATTCCCCTCCCCCTTGGAATAACACCGTCCTCGATGTTCCAATACTTAGCAATAATACACACTTTATACATGTCCAAAATTCACAAAATGTGGCAGGTCTGTCCTGCGTTTCACCATTTACTTGGGTTTTCAGGACCAAGTCCTTTGGCCTTCACAAACTGTTCCTGCTGGCTGGGACCTTCTAGCTCTGCAGGAGGACATTGTTCCAAAACAATTCCTTCCTTTTCTTTACCTTCCAGCTGGTCCACAAACCTGGAAAATTCACGGCTGCTACCCTCTTGATGTTCTCTTGTTGGGCATTCGCGGAGGAAATGATTTCTGCCACATCCCCGACATTTCATTGGTTGCTTTACCTTTTCCTGATCCATTTCCTTTGAGTCTTCCCACCTGGAACGTTTCTTAATTGACCGATTGGATGAATGCTTCTTCATTGATCCACTTTCCTTTCCCTTACTGATTGCTCCTAGAATACTTTTTACCTCTTTTTGCAGACGAATAGAGTCCTGCAAAACCTCGTGGTTCATCTCATTCTGTTGCTTCTGTAGCTTGAGCATCTCTCCAATATTTTCTTGGATTTTTGCAATTGTTTGAAGAATACTTTCAGCCAATTCTAATAGCCCTTGGTCTGCCACCATGGTCAATGTGCACAGCTGACCACTCTTTACTTACTAGCAATAGTTGCTTGTGTCGACTGCAACCAATTGTTTCAATTTCTCCCTATGAAATTTATCATGGAAACTCTTTGTTAGGACAAGCATAATATAAACATTAAAATTAGTCAATTATTTCCCAATTGACATAGAACGTCCATACTTCACTCATGCAACTTCCAATTTTATTTTTTTTCATGCTTTCCCAACATACACATGATCTTTTTCATGTTCATCCTTTCACAGTGAAATAACTATTTTAGCATTTACAATTTAATTCAAGCAAATAAACACATTCTTCTTCTAGTCATGACATGCATTCAACAATTCTTTGTTTTATAAATGCATCAATAAAAATGAAAGAGAAGAGTAAGAGTTTCTCCATCTTAGTCTTGTTTTATTACGGAGCTACGCCATCACTATGGTTTCATGCTCCTTAGTCTTTTTCACTTTAATGTGAATGCTTGAATTGCCCTTTATTGGCTATGACACTTAGTTTCTAAGGTATGTCTAGTGCTTTTCAACTTAGGTACCCCTTCCCATTCTGCTTACAGAACTTCTGGTTGCTAGGACCCACTCATGTTCACTAGCACCATATTTTATTACTACTCATATTGAGCTCTTTAAGACGGTCATATGTCCATATGCATCCCTATGATGCCTTCCTGGTCCTTAATTCCAACAATACCTACACTCAAACATTGAATCAATTCACATGTTTAGTTTATTTCATAAGGTTTTTCTCTAAACAAGAGTTTGAGAAATCATAACCAAATCATATACACACGTATATTCATAAGCAAGAAGCTGCAAGATAACCAAATACTTATCTGTATTGGATGTCTTCACTTTATTCCACGGGATCCTTCTTTGCTTTACGAGCCTTGGATTTCCCATGGACACAATTATGAATGTTGGGCCAGCACGTAGGCTACTCCACAATCATTCGAATAGGCAATGCCAAGCCAGTACGTTGACTGGTTTTATCAATTGTTTAAGGGGTATTGGGCCAACATACACGCTGTTTCACAATATTAAGTAGTGAATGCCCAACCAGTTACTCTCTGGATTTATCAATAATTTCATATCGCCCACTCATTTAATATCTGGATTTACCAGTAATTTTAGCGCTTTCGAGGTCTTGCTTTCCTGCAATGACCAAGGTTTCCAACAAAGAAACAATAGTGTATCAGCTTAGCTATTAGAAGACTTATACCTAATATCTTCATTATTCCAAACAAGACATAAATGAAACTGAATACTTATCGGTATTGTGCGTTTCCCCTCTGGTCCACAGGATCCTGCTTCGCTTTACAAGCCTTGGGATTGCCTATGGACTTGGATGTAGTTAATGCTTCACCAGTACACCTTCACGCCAACTGGATTTACCAAGCATTTGGTGGTGCCCAACTAGTCCCATACCTGGTTGGCCCTCTCCATTGCCAAGCCAACACTTTCATCTGGTTCATCGACCAATGGAAGGAAACTGCGCCACCTAACCATTATAGGTCAAGGCTCTACTATGGAGCCATATGCATCTCAGGGTTTTCAGTCAGTCTTGGCGCACGCCCTCCTACTGCTATCCCAATAGAGATTTTATGCCTTCACCAATGTCACCACACCTTCTTGCACCACAACCCTTCACACACACAACTCTTCATTCATACAAGGACGCCACTCCTTCTCTGGTGCAAATCGGTGGTTCCTTTTAGGAACTTTATAGGTGACTTTCTTGACTGCAGGTTAGCATGACCCCACTCACACAAGGATGATACCTCTTCTTATTACAAAGCTCTTCGAGCCTGTCCATCCCTTCTGGTATTATTTCATGTGAGCATAAAAAGGTTACCAATTCCTATACAGTCCTTTTGCGTACCCTTCTTCACTTTACCTCTTAATGTGCAATATCAATCTGCATTTGTGTAGGCTAACAACACAAGAAGGATAAGCAAGCTCATCAGTATTGCTATTCAATTTTGTAACCATAATCCATATCATTCACTATCAAGTATTGAAACACCAGAAATGCGTCCATTCCCTTAGGGTGTAGTCAATATTGAAAACCCTATCATGAACCAACACCAGAAAAGGTGTGCACCCCCTTTCCGATGTGTGCCATGTAGGCCCTAATCATACTCAAGCAGTCTGCAATGATATAAATAAGATAGAGCATGCTCTGCATATTAACCCTAATAATTTAGACATGCATGTTCTTGTCTAGGGTCACAAAATATTCATTCATTTTGCAGATGTATCTCACATGCCTTCTGGGCATAGCTTTACCATCTCACTCTCATGGTTTACCGACATGCGGTTTGGCTGAGACATTATCAATGGTATTTCACCTGAAACCCATTTCCAAAGCATGGGGTCTTTCCCATCTAGTTTGGCTTTTGCAGGCCATCACTCCTGGTCTTCCTGCAATGTGTCTTCCTAGCACATTTATCAAATAGCCAAATAGTTAGCAGCATTGAACAATAAAATTCAAATCTGATTTCTCTAATCAGTCAATGGCATTGATAATTAAATTCAAGTATGAATTGCAATTCTGTCCTCTACGGAAATTGATTCGCTTAGCCATGAGTCTGTTCTCATATCGTTTGTCTCTTGCTCGCGGTAGATTCCAATCTTCATCATGGACTTACCCATATTTTCCATGCCCAAAACAATCTACCTGAAATCTAAAACTTCCATCAGCCAAACGCTTTGTGAGTCTCTATGCATATAATATTTCATTGCTGCCACAATCACTGAAGATTTATATATCACCAAAATCATCTACTTCAGGTGAATCATTACCATACTAGAGTTGCATGGTTTAATTACATCATTTTATGCAATCATTCTCTTGCATTCACAGCAGCTCATGAAATGCTCTTAGGATTGACAATTGTTCACCATTCCATCTATTATCTAGTTGTAATGAAACATACACCACAATCATGCATTCACACAATGCATCTCAACATGTGCACCTATACATATGCATGCACTTTTACATCATTCACATAATATTTTAGTGTGCAATCACTCAATGTATAACCACAAGATTGTACATAATATTTTAATTGACATCTCCTCAATGCAACCCTGCATTAATTTATGAGTACTATGTATTCAAACATATTATGGCCTAACCATGTACTACCATGACAGGGCCATAAGTCCTCACTTTCTTATAATCTAGCATACACCAATGGCATGATATAATTCAATATGAATGCATTGAGGTTTATAAGCAACTATAGGGTGTAAGGCTCCTTGCCTTCACTCACCCAAATTAACATAGTTTAAACATAGTTTGAAGGGATCTTACCAAATCCTTTTTCAGCATTCATGCAATTAAGCACACTTAACCCTTACCAGCATGGTTATTATTAACATCGCTTGATGTTACCTGATCAGTTCGCCTCTTACCAAGGCTTCGCAGTCCTTTTTCCAACTTTATGATCATAGATTTGTTGCACCATCCTTTCTTCATAAGGTTGTTGGTCATATGCAACAATCATCATCCACATTTTCAGCCATGCTTCGGTTGTATTTGATCCTACAACCAATGTGAACACAACTACTTATTAGCAGCCACAATGATTATCTTAAGTGGCTCATTGCATATGTAAAACCTCACTATTTTACCAAGATGCAATATCATATATGCATAAACATTTTCACATGCATTGTGCAATGGCAATTAGTATTCCAACTAATGCATATTCACTTCATCAATCTAATTTTCTTGCGTTTTCAATCATGCTTTTATGGTCTGATTCATACAACCATTATCAACAACATTAAATACCATTAATGAGCTATTGCATGTGTAACTTCACTACCTTTACCCATAAGAAACATCATGCTCATGCATAAGCAATTCACATGCACTATGCAATGACTATTTAATCATGCCCACTAATTTATATTTAATCTATTACTCTCTTGCATTTCCAGCATCCTTATGCCATCATTTTCAGTATATAAATACAATAGTAAGAGAGGAGTGAAGGAATTCTCCCTTTTTAATCTCCATCATGACATGGAGTTCCTCCTCCTCATCATAACTGATCCAATTTCATGGGCTCTCTACCATGCACACAAGCAATTATTAGCTATGATCTTCTCACAAAGTAGAAATTCAATATAAGTATTCACATGTATAACATTCATTCATGATATTGATATTCTTGGCTCAACCAAGACCAAAAATTTCCAACTGCACTTATCTGGAATGTTGCCTTGATGTGACTATAATTATGCAAAAATGTGTTTATAAAAACAACTGTTAGCTGCATTATAATGCTATAAATTATTTGCATGTATGTGGAGAAATCCCATATTGAAAACTTTGTCCAATCATAGACCTTCCCCGTTTGGCGCAATTATTAAGGTTAAAATGGATGCCATTGTCGCGGAAATTTAGCTTAAAAAGTGTCGCCCATGTCGCGGAATTTTAAGCTAAAATCTGCCGCCAATCGTGTCGCAAAAATTATCGTTAAAATCTCCGACCGCCAACCCTGCGATCGCCGACCACTTCCCTTCGGCGCAGAGTTTAACAGCTATTTCACCGACTATTGCGGCGCTTTTGGGCTTATCTTTTCCGAAAGAGTCGCAAGAGTTAGCCCAATTCTCGCTGCCACACGTGCAAAAAATTAGTCTAACTTTCGCCGCTGAGCATGCAGAAAGTTAGCCTAACTTTCACCGCCGCGCACGCAGAAAGTTAGCTTAACTTTCGGCGCCGAGCATGCAGAAAATTAAGCTAACTTTTTCTGCTGTGCATGCCAAAAGTTAGCCTAACTTTCACTGTCGTGTCGCGCAAATTTAACCTATCTTTCGGCGCCGAATTAACAACTATTTCGCCGACTGTGTCGCGAAAGATAAGGCTAAAATCGTCAACACAGCCTTAGCAGAAAACTCAGAAAAATAGTTAGAAATTTTTTTGCAAATTTTCAATGACAGTTAGAATTCTTTTCTTGAAATATGTCCTTCATTTCCTTACAGAGGTGAGCTACTTATAGATCAAACTCGCATAAAAAAGAAAGTATTTCAATAAATATTGCACCTCTTTCATGTCAAGCATGAAACAACAAAACAACAAAATAATATAAGATGGCAAGAGGTTGCGCCTCCTTCTCTTCTTCATGGAGCAATCAACAAATACAAAAACAGAATGCTACTGCATTAGAAACAATGTAAGTAAGCATTCAACCTGAAAAGGGATTTTCTCTCTCCTTCCTCACTTTCACAACATGAAATGATTTCCCATTCTAACCAATAGAATCCATGGGATCTTCAGGTTTCTCTAATTCATTTTAACTTCAAATACTACATACATACACACAATGAGTTATATCTCTATGAAGGGCCCAACCGCCGTAGTGTTGAACTATAAGCTCTGATACCACACTGTAACAACCCCACCCATCTGTCCAATTCCGGTAAGGGAACATGATGACAATCTCTGGGGATTTTACATAAACTAAGCCCATTCATTTGATTCATAGCCATAAAATTCAAAGGTGTGCACATGCAAATCAATTTAACATGCACAACGGAATAAACACCATCCACACACAATTCACAATTTCCATTCAATTTAACACATTTCAGAATTAAATACAAAGAGAGAATATACTTATCTCACTGTAATGTTGTCCCCAACAACTAGCTATGTCGCTGCAATGTTCCTCCCAACCATAGGTCTTTGCCCAGCCTGTATTATTTCAGCACTCAGAGACCACCCCCAAGCTGGGCATGATATCTACAAGGAAAAGGGGACTCTCAAGCTCATCACAGCGCAAAGCAATGGATACCCATCTCAACCCCAGCATTCATTTACACACAGCCACTCAAAATTGGTCATGGATACACATTTCAGCAATGGGATTCACCAAATATGGTCTATGGGTCTTACACAAATCGTTGCACACCCAAAAACGGATGTGGGAAGAGAGAATCAACCCCAGGGAAGAAAACCGATTTTTCCCACAGATGTATGAGCATATAGTGGGCCAAAACAACCTCTATGAAACCCCCAAATCATTTCCGCTTCTTCCCCACTGTTAGCCACAACAAAAACGCCCTTCCCAGCTATGAAAAAGAAGGAAAACACAGGAAAAAAATTGTTTATGGGCATTCAAGGGACAAAAACAACCTTCACACAATCATTAACTGGCAGTAAGGAACCAAAATGAATTTTGGGCAAAACCGTGACAGGTTGGCACCCGAAATTGACATATAAACAGTCACACAGTTGATGGAAACATTCAAAAATGATTTCTGAGGTAGGAGATAACAGCTGGGTTCACAAAAACGATTTTTCCACAAATGGAACCAAATCTGGAAATTCAAAAACGTTTTACAACAATAATGGAAACAACAAGCTATCAAACTTATCTATTGAGATTCCCAATGGATTCTCTTCTTTCCCCATAGTCCCTCCATCACAAAAACGAGATTCTCAATGTGGGAAGCCAAAACGAAGTTATAGATGGTGAATCAAGCCAGGGAAAGCAAATTCGTTTTCAGAAAATGTCCCTGGGCATTCAAAGAGCAGCAATGGTCTCTACAAACCCCCAGATCGTGCTCTCTCCTTCCCAACAAGTATGTAATACAAAAATGAGTTCCTAGCAATGCCAAAAGGGAGAAAAACACTGGAAATCAGTGGAGAAAAACGCCCAGGCAGCTCCAAAAACGTGAGAGAGCAAAAACTGATTGATGGGTTATGGCTTGGGAGGAAAATTCATGGCTCTTTTCTTGCCAAGGAAGACAAACATGTTTTTCCATGCAAGGTGGTTTCCCATACTCGAATATGGACATCCATACCTCCCCAATCCCCAACGCATTAACTACTTCACCCAACTCTTGGGAGAAATGAATGATTGGGCACCAAAGTCAACATGGGTAGTTGATGGTTGATGGGTTCTCTCATTTACACTTGGCTTGACTTCATTGGCTCAAGGGTTTGAATATTTCCCTCCCAATTCCTTGTAATATCATGCCCCCATCTCTTGTTGCATTGCATAGCCAGTTGTGGGTATTTATATTAAAATGTATATTTACAATTCCCATTGCTCACTAGCACATGAGTTAAATAATACCAACATACTTTCCTCTTCAAGATCGAGCGTTCACTAGCGGGGCCTTGGCCTTGAGCTCCACGCTAGGAATCATACAAAATATGCATACAATATTTACATTATAACCCAAATATCATAAGGATCAAGAATGAGGGTATTACAACAAGTACCTAGGGCACCTATTTCATTCTTGAGTAATCCTGAACAATTTTGTGGTTGTCACTACACTAAGCATTCATAAACATGTAACTAAATATAATTTTGAGATCTCAAATACACATAGCAAAATACAAGATACTATGAAATAGAAATGAAAACACTCTATAACTCACTAAACATTCTATATGAACTGATAAATATAAGATCTACCTGTATACACATAGAAGAGTTATAAGCATGTATAAAATAATGTAATACATGAAGCATTATGATTTGTTGTAGACAAAGCAATCACACATTGAACTTAAAACATACACACAACAAAATATAATAACCTATCCTATGAATCTGAAGCATCGCTCACCAAGTTGAGGGTCCTTCTCAATCTGGTTGGCGCTGCTAAGAAGACTTATAAAACCAAAATGAAATCACGCATGCCTTCCAAACAACATCATATTGATATAAAAAGGATTTTGAAGTCACAAAATACAAGAATCTCAATCTCAACATAGAGCTACTAACATTGTTTGATTACATGCATATATATACCAAGGGTTTGCATTAGGAACCATAACCACTGCCCCGTCTCCAAGTCGACATGACTCCGAAATAGAAAATGGAGGTTTCAATATAATAACTCAATTGGTTTTTAATTAACAAACAACAACTATATCGTTTCTTCGGACCATTCTCATGACATGTAATACATTAGAATAGTCTTCTTGTTAGCACGAACCATGTCTTTCTACTACTAGCTTTTATGCAGAGACTGGAAACTTCACCACATGTACACACTTGGTCCATTGGCTCTGGGATCAATTTACTAAACATGGAATCATCTTGGGGGCACTTGGAATCATCTTGGGGGCACTGGAGACAAAACCCATGTCTTATAATTCCTCCCAAACAGTTGCAATCACCTGAACCATGTATTCGAGTTACGGGAACTACTTACGGTAATCGTGTATACAGTTCAATTCTAGTAGTTACAAGAATTTATCCTGTAATCAACACTGTAAGGCTTAGCAATTAATCAATAAATGACTATTAACCATATTTAATCTATCAAAAATTAAGAAATCAAGAATGGATAACTCATTTACCTTACATGTGCTCTTTGGAAATTATCATACTTTCTAAATGGGTAATTGAGAATGTCAAAGTATTCTCACTCATTTAATGTGGAGATGCACTAATGATTAGAATATCACTTGATCTATGCTTAGATTTAGCATAACAAATGTACACCAAGAAACAATGAATTTGTATGTTATATTTTATAGTAGATGACCCTATGTTTCTCAAGGTGCATGATTATATGTGATATGTATGCATATGATTTGAAAATTTGTTGCATTACTAGATTGATATAACATAAATGAAATATATATATATATATATATATATAATTCATATTACATTTTTAAATCAATTATATTTATATAAATATATTAATTAAAAATATAAGTAGTCATATAATTATAGAAAGTTCCATGCTGCACATAAGAGAAACTTCTTCTTTTCTTTTTTTCAGAAGAAAAAAAACATGCAACTTGTTATTCATTTCGAATCAAAGTTGCATATAATTGTCTTCTACTAACTAGTAGATTCGCTTTAGATCCTTCATAAATATCAAAAACTAGAACTGCATAGAGACCATAAAAGGCCTTCCTATAAGCTGTCGCATGGCTCATATAATACTAAGTGATATCCCATTACAAAACTGATACTATGTCATAAGCAAAAGAACTCCCAACATGATAAAGAGACTATCAAAAAAAGGACAAAAGATAGACTTATAAAACATTGTAGTGACCAGAGTCTATAAGGACTCCATCAATAAACTCCTCATAGAGAAGCAGACCATTCATTTCACCCACAACCTTTTTTGATAGCTCGCCAGCTTCGTTGTTGAAGATACGATAGATATGATCAAAAGAGATTCTATCAAAAGACATAATCAAATTCGTTTCTTGGATCATCCATTGTTGAAGGAAAATAGAATGCAGAGAAAATTTACCAGAAGCTCATTCAATAATAATCTTGGAATCGCCGAGAACTTTGAATTCCAAGAAACCTATTTTCTTAGCAAACCATAGTAGCCCCCAAAGAGTTAGGAGTTCAACAAGAGTATTAGTTCATCTTCCTGCACCCATCCATAAATGAATAGTGTGATCTCTCTGACAGTTTATAACCATTCATGTACCACACCAGCAATGTTTCTCTGCACCATCGAAGAAACTAGTAGGAACCTCCTCATTTAGAACATGCATGTATACAATCCTTCTTCTTTAATTTTGTCCCGAACCCCCATTCTTATAAGGCAACAACTTTGATACTTACACCATGTGTATGTGTGAACACAAATAAAAGAGGTTGATTTTATATATATAGAAACTCCACATACCATTTTAAATTAATTATATTTATATAAATATATATTAAGTAAAAAAATTAAGTCAATTAATATAGCCAATCGTCATTTAATTATATATGTTCACCATATAATTATGTATATTCACCTCATCTATTTATTAATATATGGGTTTTAAATTAATTATATTTATATTAATTAAAACATGTAAGTCAACTAATATAGCCAAATGTAATTAGTCATATATATAATTATATATGTTCACCTCATATATTTATTTTATTATAAGAAATTTTCATATTAATTATATCATATTATATAAATATGATTATCTAATATCCACCTTATATGATTATATAATATGAGGAATCTTCATATTGATATATAGCTTATTATATAAATATGATTATGTACTATCCTCCTTATATGATTATCTAATATGAAGAATATTCGTATGTACATCTTATTATATATATATAAAAATATGATACATATTAAGTGTGTATTTCTAAAGTTTTAATAACAAAATCCACAAATTATATTATATATGCAAGTACATCATCTCTCCACATTGTTATATAAAAAATCAACATATCCTTTGCAATAGCAAAGTTGAAGTTTACTTTTAACTCTTTTATATATCTTTGTTTTTAATAGACAAATTTAATTTCTCTAAATTAGCATACTTTTTAAATAGGCGAATTAGAATGTCAAAGTAAGTATATCAAACTTTCTAAATGGACAATTGAGAATACCAAAGTCGTCTCACTCACTTAATGTAGAGATGCACTAATGATTGGAATATCACTTGAACTACGTTTAAATTTAGCATAACAAATGTACAAGAAGGAACATATAATTTGTATGTTATATATTATAGTTGATGGACCTATGTTTCTCAAGGTGCAATGATTATAAGTGGTATGTGTGATACTATGATTTTCAAGTCCTAGAGATTTCATAATACATGGATGAGAAACTATGTGTGCACATGATTTGAGAATTCGTTGTATTACAAGATTGATATAACACAAATGAAAGAGATCGAGATTATGATTATATATATATATAACAACTCCAAATTAGGTTTTTAAATTAATTATATTTATATAAATATATATTAACTAAAAAATATAAATTAACAAATAGACCAAATGTAGTTAGTCATATAATTATAAAAAGTTTCATAATGTATGGAAGAGAAACTATATGTAAATATAATTTGACAATTTCCTATATTACTAGATTGATATACACATTATCCCAATGTAATTATTCATATAATTATATATCATTTCACCTCATATATTTATTTAATATGAAGTATCTTCATATTAATATATACCCTATTATATAAATATGTTTATCTATTGTTTACCTTATATTTTTAATATGAGGAATCTACATATTCATATGTATCCTATTATATAAATAGAAATGGAAAGGATGATCGAAGAAATTGCAGAGGAGGAAATTGAAAAGCGTGGAGAAATTATGTCAAAGTGTGCAATGTTGTGGTGAGATGACATGGAACCCTCGGTTTATAGAGCCAGTTTTGCCCTGTTCATGAGACTTCCACACTTTTCATGCTTTCGCAACATACACATGAACTCATTCATGTTCATCTTTTCTTAGGGAATTAACTATTTCAACATTCACAATTTATTTCAAGCAATAAACACAATCAACTTCCAATCACAACATGCATTCAACAATTTTTTGTTTCTAAGATGCATCAATCAAAAGGAAAGAGAAGAGTAAGATTTTCCCCCTCTTAGTCTTGTTCCAATACGGAGCCACACCATCACTGTGGTTCTATGCTCCTTAGCCTCTTTCACTTCAATGTGAATGCTTGACTTTCCCTTTCTTTTTTGCTATGACACTTAGTGTTTGAGGTCTGTCCAAGGCTTTCTCCATCAGGGAATCCCCTCCCCATGGTTTTTCTACAGAACCTTTGGCTGCTAGGACTCTCACATTTCCATTAGCACCACTCTCATCATTGCTGCTCATACTGAGCTTTCTAGGACAATCACATGTCTAAATGCATCCTTAGGATGCCTTCAAGGCTTATTGCTTTCCCGCAATGACCAAAGTTTCCAACAAAGAAACAACAGTGTATCATCTTGGTTGTCATAAGACTTGTTCATGAAATTTTCATTATCTGAAAATGAATGAAATTAAATACTTATCTGTATTGGGAAGTTCCTCGCTTCTCCATAGGTTTCCTTCTCTTCTTTACAATCCTTGGATCACCTGTGGGGTGGATTCTTGGCCAATACACATGCTGCTCCACAACATCCAAATGGTCAATGCCAAGCTAGTACACCAACTGGGTTTATTAGGCATGCAACAACCCTTAACCAATACCTCCACAACATCCAAATAACCAATGCCAAGCCAATACATCGACTAGGTTTATCAGGCATACAACAACCCTTCACCAATACCTCCACAACATCCAAATAACCAATGCCAATCCAGTACATCGATTGGGTTTATTAGGCATACAGCAACCCTTCACCAATTCCAAGCCAGTACATCAATTGGTTTATCAGGCATACAACAACCCTTCACCAATACCTCCACAACATCCAAATAACCAATGCCAAGCCAGTACATCGATTGGGTTTATCAGGCATACAACAACCCTTCAGCAATTCCAAGCCAGTACATCGATTGGGTTTATCAGGCATACAACAACCCTTCACCAATACCTCCACAATATCTAAATAACCAATGCCAAGCCAGTACATCGACTAAGTTTATCAGGCATACAACAACCCTTCACCAATACCTCCACAACATCCAAATAACCAATGCCAAGCTAGTACATCGATAGGGTTTATCAGGCATACAACAACCTTTCACCAATACAAGGATGACACTCCTTCTCCTATGCAACCAGCGGTTCCCTTTAGGAACTCTTTAGGTGACTTTCTTGACTGCAAGCTAGCATGGCCCCACAATACCCACAAGGATGATACCCCTTTTCTACTACACAGGACCTCGTGCCTATCGATCCCTTCTAGTTTCCTTTAGGGTGAGCGTAGAAAGGTTACCAATTCCCATACAGTCCTCTTGAGTACCCTTTCTTCACGTTGCCTCTTAACATGCAACACCAAATTGCATCTCTGTAAGATGATAGCACAAGAAGGATAAGCAGGCTCATCAGTATTGCTTCTCTAAAATTGTAACCATATTTCATAACATTCACTATCAAGTATTGAAACACCAGGAATGCGTCCATTCCCTTAGGGTGTAGTCAATATTGAAAACCCTAACATAACCCAGCACCCGAAAGGTATGCATCCCTTTTTGATGTGAGTCATGTAGGCCCTAATCCTACTCAAGCAGTATGGAATAATAATGAAATAATAAAACATGCTCTGCATATTAAATCTAATAACCAGACATGCATATTCTTAGCTAGGGTTACAAAATACATATCCCTTTTCAAGCGTATTCTCTCTTCATTTGTGAAGAATGGGGGATCCATTCTCTGAGTCAACAGTCCTTCAGTTTTCCACCCAATATTTTCATGTTCCATAACCCACACATGCCCTTTTGGCATAATTTCACCATCTTACTCACGTGGTTTTCCAACATGCAGTGCAGCTTGGATATTATCAAAATTTACTATGGCGTTTCACCCGAAACCCATTTCCAAAGCATGGGGTCCTTCCCATGGAGTTTGGCTTCTGCAGGCCATCGCACATGGTATTCCTGCAATGTTTCTTTCTAGAACACTCATAAAATAGCTAAACAATCAGCAACATTTAACAATAAAATTCAAATTTGATTGTCTCATAGCCAATCAATGGCATTAAGAATTAAATTCAATCATGAATTTGCAATTTTGTCTACTACAGAAATTGACTTGCTTAGTCATGAGGTTATCCTCATATTGTTTGTCTCTTGTAAGTGGCACCCCTCTACCCATTAGGGTTTTACGCTTGATACCATAACATGAACATCCACTTACAACACGTCCTCCTGACACAGTTCTATGCAAGCCAATGGTGATTAGCAATTATAAGCAAATTCTCAAATATGAAATATACAAGTCCAAAATTGACAATCTGTTCTGCACATAAACTATTTTTACAACCATGAGATCCTTCTCATGAGGTTTGGCTCTTGCACATGGTAGATTCCAATCTTCATCATGGACTTACCCACATTGCCATGCCCAAAACAATCTACCCGAAACCTGAAACTTCAATCAGCCAAACACTTTGTAAGTCTCTATGCATATAATATTTCATTGCTGCAACAATCACTGAAGCATTTTCAGAATTATAACACTCCATAATTCAAACACTTCTAGTTGTTAACATCTTAATATCACCAAAACTCATTTACTTCATGTGAATCATTACTATACTGGAGTTGCAAGGTACAGTCACATCATTTATGCAATTTAAATGAAAATTTAGATACTCATTACTTCACAACCATATCATTTTATGCAACTCTGTCCTTTCAACAGAGCACTCTTCGTAGCCCATCAACATGTCCACCTTCTTCATGCTATCATTCTCCTGCATTTATAGCAACTCATGAAATGCTCTCAGGATTGACAATAGTTCACCATTTCATCTATTATCTAATTGCAATGAAACATACACCACAATCATGCATTCACACAATGCATCTCAACATGCGCACCTATACCTATGCATGCACATTTACATCACTCACATAATATCTTAATGTGCATTCACTCAATGTATAACCACAAGATTGTACATAATATTTTAATGCACATCTCCTCAATGCAACCTTGCATTAATTCATGAATACTATGCATTCAAACATATTATAGCATAACCATGACTACTACACATAACATGCACTACCATGACAGGGCCATAAGTCCTCACTTTCTTTGGTTATTAAAATCAGAACCAACATACACAAATGGCATGATGCATTTACAATTTACAACAACTAGATGGTATAATGATCATTTCCCTTACTACCACATACCTTGCTATACCTGATGGAATAATGTTCGCATACATGCATCCGACATCCCATACATACCAATTTATGATTATTAAATATGGCTCAAGGGATTCTTACCCAATCCCCTTTCGACATTCATGCAATTAAGCACCAATAACTATTACCTGCATGGCTGTCATTAACATCACTTGATGTTACCTAATCAATTAGCCTCTTACCAAGGCTACATATTCCTTTTTACAACCTTTTGATCATGAATCATTACTCCAGCATTCCCTCTCGAGGTTTGTTGGTCACATGTTGTAACTTCTTTGTATTTTCAGTCATGTTTCTATGGTTTGATGCCTACAACCATTATCAACAACATTAATTGTCATCAACCATAGGAAATACCATTAATGGCCTACTACATATGTAACTTCCCTACTTTTATCCATATGCAACATCATTCTCATGCATAAGTAATTCACATGCACTATGCAATGAGAGTTTAATCATGCCCACTAATTCATATGCATTTAATATACTACTCTCTTGCATTTCCAACATTCCCTAAGCCATAATTTTCAGTATATAAAACTCATGAAATACAAATACAATAGCAAGAGAGGATTCAAGGAATTCTCCCTTTCCAATCATAGCATGGAACTTTTTCTTCCACATCATAACTGATTCAAATCCTGGCCTCCCTACCAAGCATACAAACGATCATTAGCCATGACTGTTAGAATATGGTAACTTCGGGATGTCCTCCATGACTCAGATTCCTTGCATGGAGGGACATTAGTACCATAGGCATCAGGATGGAGTAGAGAGTGAGATACACTCTACTCAGTGGCATGAGCCTAGGATGGGCTGCATGCGGAGCTTCAGGGGAGATTGACCTATGCATGCATGAGTTTTGCATGACCTGCCAGCATTTAGTGAATGCATGCAAAAGTGACTTTTTTCATGCACCGAGAATTAGGGTTTTGGAAAACCTAATTCATCGATGAGATTATTTATAGAGGTAGGGGGTCCCCGGATGGGGTTACTCAGTTGCATTATCAGAGAGAGATACTACCAGAGTGAGGAGGACGAATCTGTCCATGTGGGGTGACTTTCTGTGATAGGGAGGAGTTGCTGCAGGAGCTAGGAAGGTCAGATATAAGCTAGATCAGTGACCTTTAGTTCCAAAGAGACCAGATCTCCAGGACTATGAGCTGAGAGAGCTTCACAGCACGGAGGGTTCACTCAATGAACTTGTTGCATAGCACGATCGTTCGCGTGATATTAAAGAATACCCCTAATTTCACTAAATATTGGAAAATGCATCCTAAAATTGTATTGTTGAACCCCCCTCCCAATATGCCTTTCCAATTAAGAAAACCCCTAGTTTCACTAGATATTGTAGGTATCCATTTTTATCAACCCATTTTTAACACCCCCTTTATATGATATTATCAAGTTGTAACAAACAAGAGTCCTGCCACATCTTAGTATAAGCAAACACGATGCTAAATAAAATAATAGTATAATTCTAACAATAATCCCACTAGGATCACAGGGGTGACCGATCAATTTGTAGCATTGGAGAGTGGAACACCCAAAGAAATAAAGTACCGGGTAAGGCAAAATGCATAAAACAAAACCTAGTCAAGGGATCAACATATTAACAAAGAATGTAAAAGACTGATAGTCCAATTGTTAGTGCAATGCTTAGGAAATATGATAATTGCAAATGTTTCACAACACAACCTACCAATCTACCAATTTTATATCATGTAATACAAATATAGCCATAGATAACTCATGTTTTCTATATGCTTAATAAATTAATCTCCATAAAAATGCAAAAATGAAACCCTTTTGTGGAAGGATGCCCCTACCTTCCTATAAAAAAAACATCATTGTCGATGTTTGAACCCAAATGAACATAGAAAAATTCCTTTTACTTTTCAATAACACCATATGATCAGATCATGTGCATAGCTTGGATTTGGGTCATTCACAAGATCCAATGAATTGCCTCCACTTCCTCTACATTTATTCTTGCAATCACGGGAATTAACAACATTTAGTTACCTTTTCTTGGGTTATATCTAGATAGGGGAGAACATCCATTGTTAGGTTTCAAGCATGCAATAGTTATAAAGATACACAAATAGTGAAACTTATATGATACCATTTCATGGTAACGATAACACATAGGGTATCTAAATAAGGATTTAGATTTTCACCTATGTTCATGTTAATTCCAATATAATATTAAAACAGATGCCTTGCATATAAGAATTGAAATTACAATTATGAATGTGCCAAATATAACTCAATCTAACAACTATTCCTAACTGGAAATGTGAAAAAATTAAAGAAGAATACAAAAAGTCGAAATAAATAATTAGTCAAGAAACATTGATCAAACTTTTCTTGGTTCCAGTGAGCCAAGAAATATTGATCTTAAATTACATAACAGTTTCTCTTAAAATGCCAACATAGCAATTAATTCATCAAATTATAGAAGTAAAATACTTCATCCCCGCATAGAAAACTATAGTTTAAATACTTATCAATTATTCTTACCTTACTAATTATTTATGAATTGTAACAGTTGTTTTAGACCATCTAGCATCTTGAATATTTCTTTCTTCGATATCTTTGAATTTTCTTTTCAACAGTTATAAAAATAAATCTGTTCCTTTCCGAGAGTCATTATAAACTTTGAAAGTAGGGTTACAGTATTTACATGCAAAGACATTGCAGAACAGTATTATATAAATCTTAGCATTTATTTTTATTTCATAAAATTTTCTAGTATTTGTTTTCTATCACTTTTTAAACCAAAGGTGAAGTTTGAATCCTTGTTCAAATCCCATTATTCTTACAATTTCACTTCAAAACCCTAGGTTGACTCTCGACTTTTCATTACAACTGTTTTAAACATTATTGATAGAAGACACACAGGCAGTACTTGAGCTTCAAAACCCAGATCTTCTACATATCAAACCGAGCAAGAAGTAATTCAAGTTATGCTCACACAGGAACAAGGTTTCAACCCTGTAAATATTTTTTTTTTTTTTTTTTTTACATTGTAATTTCGTTTACGACTTTGGAAACAATACTTTGTCACTAAAACTTTAAGGCCTATTTATTAAATTACTTTTCTGACAGTTCAAATCGAAATCTTCAAAACCTCCATTCTTATTTATTTCCAGAATCTAACTACAGAAGTTCATTTCTTTAGATTGAGCGTCAAACTACAGTATTCGCAACAACTTTAACAGTACCGAATACAAAAAAAAGAACAACGCAACATTTCTTTTCTTCTGTAACTAAAAACCAGTATTATAATACCAAGTCAAATGACTTTCAATCCTTTAAAGCGAAGCTTGCAAGCTGTACTGTGGCGAAGATGCCATTGTAAAATATTTTCAGTTTACAATGCAGGCTTGAACCCTCGGCAACACAAAAACTCAGTCTAAACATTATCATTGCTTACGGATTAACCTAACTCTTTTACTGAGCAGAACGTTTTAACTTCCGACGAGTCCAGGGTTATGGATGAACCCGAGACTTACCAGGACGGCGGAGTCCTCGACGTTCATTTGTCCAGCAAGTTTGGATGTTAGACCTTTGATTGACCCTGCAAGTGAAACATACATCTAAATAAATTAGAATGAACCAAAATAAAGGATTTATGAAAACTCAAATTTCAATGATGGAACATAGAGACGTATTACCTTGAGTGGAAAGGCCAACGATCCAACCCCAGCACTGTAAAAATAGACTTTCACCCTGAAATAGAAACCACACCAAGGTCGTGGTATCAACTATTGAGCATTCACTTACAGGTCTGCAAAACACCATTAAAATAACGCAGAGGTCGCAGGTTCCAAACTCCAAGCAAACTTGCTAACCCTAAGTTTTAGCAGCGTGTCGGCCTCACACTCTAACTCTAAAACGTGAAAGTGAAGACTGAGAAACCCTCCAGCATTACTTACAATGAGAATTTAGGGTTTATCATTCAACAACTTAGATCTATTGTGATCAACGAGCGAGAAGGTGACAGCCTGATGCTTTGAGAATCGGGAAACCATAACATAAATACCTCATTTATTGTAACAGCTACGACAATGCCAACGCTGCATGCCAAGGAGTCAATCCCATGTACAGTTCGAAGGAGAGCTGCTTGTTCACTACGCATAGTTCGATTTCGTGAGTCACATTTTAACCAGGCTTCACGTGGTTTGACAATGTGGATAGACAGCATTACACTCCACTAAAGAGTTGGTTCAGAACCATTAATGTTTGGACGAGACACCATCAACCTGTCAGATCGATGCAGCAGCGACATTAATAACCGTCACTTCCTTACCAGTGTCGTATTTAATGCTTGGTGTAATGTCGTTCATTATCAATACATAGAGTAAGGTCGGGATTGCATTGTATATCGCTTCATCGCTATGGTATTAACCATCGAATGCATGATTACATAAATCAAAAGTTTGTATTGGTAATAATCACATGCATATAAGATTTAGATAGTTAGAACTTAGGTTAGAAAATAGTATCGGTACATTGTAATATTATTACAATAAACCATATAAAAGTTGTTTATTATAATAATGCACCAATATCACATTAGAATGGTTCACCCTATAGTTAAAAAGGGTCCACACTTATATTGTATTATGTTCTTAAATAAAATATGATTTTGACTTTATAAATATCAAGACTATATCCATATATATATAAATTATAAATGGAGAAAGTAGAAGCTACAATAGTTATCTTAAATAAAATACCAAGCATTGAAATAGTAAGTGAAATTTGATATTATAATAAAGGAATAAAGTTCAAATTGAATTTGTCCATCAATCGTTTCACCTGGTAGTAAAAGGTTTCATGAATTGGAATATATTGGCAGAATCATATTAGCAATTCATTCTTCAAATCTAGTAATTAATCTTAAGATTTTTAAGCATAGATATTTCTACCAAGATAATGTACTTTTGAACCCTGTTTAAATATTATTAACTTCTGCAACTTGTATTTTTTTTCGAAATAATACATTTAGAACTTGATAGAATTCCATACCTGAAACAAGGAGGTACTTATAATTTCTTTAACCAAATAAGACGACTAATAGGAAAACATAAATACTCTTAAACATTGTTTTGTCATTGTTATCCTTACCTGCGAATATTCGCAAGAAGGACAGGTACAAATGCTTTAGCTAATTAGCTAAGTAAGTCTCGGGGAACCTCGCAAGAACCCTTTCATCACCATCCCGAAATTAAAACTGTCAGTACCTTGTCAAGGAGAACTCCGTCTTATATTGTTTTGAAATTTCAGTTATTACAACTACAAACAAATTAGTGTCGTAATCATTTTTATGGAGGTAAGACACATCACTGTCTTAAAGCATCATTAGTTAAAAGGACATAGTAGTTAAATTGTTATATACATTAATGAATTTATTATTTAATACTGCCTTAACAAGCATTTATTACTTCCGCAATCACAATTTTAACAATTAATGCTGGTATAATTATTTTTTAAAATTTTATGAAATTATCAGGATGTTACATTGCTCAAGGACAATAATCCAAAGAGACTTCCATCGATATTATCATTGGTACACTATTATCAAATTTATTCAAAACTTAGGATCATAAGCAATATCAAATAAAAATGGAAGGTCCTTAAGTCTTAGGTGGGTATGAATTGAGCCCATGATTTGGACGTATGAATCCATCCCACGATTTGAAGGTTATTCCTCAACACTCCCAAATAAAATAACCCCCAATATTTATATTACTATGTCAAATAAAAAAAACCCCTTGACCCCTTAATACGGGGCAATATATTTTTAAGGTTTTTAAGAGTATTCAACCCCCCAATATGAATGGACGTGATATGATATTGCCTCACTAGTGAACCCCCCGTGATTCACAGTGTGATTACTGATTATATTGGAGAAGGCCGAGTTTGCTTGGAGGAGGATGTTTTTCCTGAGGAGGAGAAGCTCATTGTGAGCTGGATTGACCGAGTTGGAGTCCGAGAGTTTCAGGATAGCCTTGCCTCGAGATTTGAGGAAGGTTAGAGACTATCGGAGCTCAGATCTGTTGAGATCCGGAGCAGTACAAGCATTTGACATCCATAGGAGGAGGGCACACTTGTGCATGCAGAGAGGGCCGATTTCATCAGTGGGAAGTCTTCAAAGCGAGCATATCAGAGCAGAGTGATCGAGAGAGGGCAAATCAGTCAGAGGCTTCATCTGAGCACTCAGATCCATATTGGCAGTTAGGGCACACTTCATCAGTGCATGCATCAGCTGGATGCATGCAAATCAGGGTTTGCCCAAGTAAGAGGGATTGAGCTACCGGTTGAGGTAACTCTATATTGTATCTTCTTTTATATATCTATATGCTTTGGGCTTGAGATTGAGAAGATAGCCCCATAGTTAGCTGGTTTCTCCAGAAAGGGTTCCAAGGTACATCTGTTGTCTATATGATTGCTTTATGTGTTAGTTGGTAGATGCAGGCCTAGTTATTTGAATCTATGTTTTATGAGTATGTACTGACATAGAGATTCATATCACTTGAGGTCTCAGACTAATACAGAGGGAGTAGTGATCTCTATATCAAATATTTACATGGTTTCAGAGCCCTGTTGAGGATAAGGGTGGGCAGTCACTCATAGACCAGCAGTGTTGGTGACTAGATCTGAGATAGATCTAGTGTATTTGTGGAGATAGAGACCGGATCTACCAGATCTGAACATTCCCATTCAGATCAGAGGTTGTAGAGGTCAGATCTATCAGATCTGTGGTATTGGAGACTAGATCTGAGATAGATCTAGTAGTGCAGTGGAGATAGAGGCCAGATTTGTGGTTGTAGAGGTTAGATCTATCAGTTCAGTTGGTGAGTAGTCAGAGCTGAGATAGATCTGCCAGGTTTGTGATCATGAGATATTTCTGTTTACTGTGGGTTGCAGTTGACTCCAGTTGGGTGAGTATGGCTACTAGTTTGAGAGTGGAGGACCGGTTGGATGGTGCCTCCAACTACAGTGAATGGAGGGCATGCATTACTCTCTTGCTAAAAGAGAGTGAGTTATGGGATGTTGTGTATAGCACGACAACAAATCATGTTACTGTTCCGTCAGATGCCATTTCCAAAGCAGTGTATGAAAAGAAGAACATAAAGGCCCAAAGAATTCTGCTTGATGCGATCAAGGATCACCTTATTCCACATGTCTCTACCAAAGACAATGTGTATGAGATGTGGGATGAATTGACTAGTCTATACCAGAGCTCAAATGAAAACAGGAAGATGTTTCTCAGAGAGAATCTCAGAAGCATCAAGATGGGGAAGGATGAGACCATGGTTACCTATCTCACCAGGATCTCTCAAGTGAGAGATGAGTTGGGAGCAGTCGGTGAGAAGGTAGAGGACAGTGAGCTAGTTTGGCAGGCCTTGAATGGCGTATCTGTAGCATGGGCAGTGTTTGTGCAGTCCATCATAGGTCGTGAGAACCTTCCCAAGTGGGATAGACTTTGGGATTATTTCACACGGGAGGAGACCCGGAGAGGGTACATTTAGAGTTCAGCTTCTGCCATTCCTGAGGAGGAGGATGTGGCTCTCATAACAGGCGGGAAGCAGAGGGGTAGGCAGAAGAAGGATCTAAGCAAGATCAAGTGTTTTTCCTACAATGAGTATGGACATTATGCGGGACAATGTCTGCATAAGAAGAAGGGGAAGTAGGCGAAGGATGAGTAGGTGGCAGCAGCAGAGGAGGTTGATGAGTTCTCTTCTCGGTTTGAGAAGGAGTTCTCACTAGCCACAGTTCAGTCAGGACATGATAGCATCCCACCTGAGATTCAAGATGATCAGAGATGGAGAGTGGACATTACTCTCAAAAGTCATATGAAAGGAGTGCTAGATGCATTCCTGATCCTAGAGCATATGGCAGTACAGTTGACTCGGGATGGTCAGGGGGTTGACCATTTAGTTGCTGGTGTGGGCAGAGTGAGATTTCTGCTTGACCGTGGGGAGGTCCTGTAGGTATCAGGATTGTTCTTTGTTCCAGGACTAAGAGGGAGTGTTCTCTCAGTGGCAGCATTGGCAGCTGTAGGATTCCCTATAGTGTTTCACAGGGATCAGTTCTTCACTTATCCCAGAGGAGTAGACCCAGTGTTGATGGGTCACAGGATTGATGGTGAGTACTTGGTTCATGGAAAGCCTACTTCAGGCACATCAGTATGGTTGAGTGCATCCTCTTCAGATGCAGAGAGGGATGATGGGAAAGATGCTCACAGCAGAGATGAGGCCAGGAGGAGTGGGCCTATTCAGCAGATGGGTGAGCAAAAGGCTCACCATGATGAGGATCAGGGAAATGATTTGCGGAGTTCCGATGGATGAGCGAGATGCTCATGACAGTGATGAGTCACAAGATATTGAACCTTTGGGTTCATATCATATGGATGAGCATGCTGCTCATGCAGGTACCAGTCAGAGAGTGAGCTATACTCATGGAGATTGATCAGGTTGGTTCAGATCAGAGAGCGGTAGTAGGAAGATCAGTGTCAGTAGCAGTGGCAGGAAGATAAGTGTCAGCAGTAGTGGCAGGCAGATTAGTGTCAACAGCAGTGGCAGGAAGATCAGTGTCAGCAGCAGTGGCAGGAAGAACAGTGAGATCAGTGTCTGCTACAGAGGACTTGTTGGATCCAGGTATCCATGGTAGGACTTCCCTCATTAAGAGGGAGTGTTAGATTATGGTAACTTCGGGATGTCCTCCATGAATCAGATGCCTTGCATGGAGGGACATTAGTACCATAGGCATCAAGATGGAGTAGAGAGTGAGATACACTCTACTCAGTGGCATGAGCCTAGCAGGGGCTGCATGCGGAGCTTCAGGGGAGATTGACCTATGCATGCATGAGTTTTGTATGACCTCCCAGCATTCAGTGAATGCATGCAAAAGTAACCTTTTGCATGCAAAAATGACTTTTTGCATGCACTGGGAATTAGGGTTTTGGAAAACCTAATTCATCTGTGAGATTATTTATAGAGGCAAGGGGTCCCTGGATGGGGTTACTCAGTTGCATTATCAGAGAGAGATACTTCCAGAGTGAGGAAGACGAATTTGTCCATGTGGCAACTTTCTGAGATAGGGAGGAGTTGCTACGGGAGCTAGGAAGGTCAGATTTGAGCTAGATCAGTGACCTTCAGTTCCAGAGAGACCAGATCTCTAGGACTGTGAGCTGAGAGAGCTTCACCATGTGATTACTGATTATATTGGAGGAGGCCTAGTTTGCTTGGAGGAGGACGTTTTTCCTGAGGAGGAGAAGCTCGTTGTGAGCTGGATTGACCGAGTTGGAGTCCAAGAGTTTCAGGATAGCCTTGCCTCGAGATTTGAGGAAGGTTAGAGACGATCAGATCTCAGATCTGTTGAGATCCAGAGCAGTACGATCATTTGACATCTAGAGGAGGAGGGCGCACTTGTGCATGCAGAGAGGGCCAATTTCATCGGTGGGCAGCCTTTGGAGTGAGTAGATCAGAGCAGAGTGATCGAGAGAGGGCAGATCACTCAAAGGCTTCATCAGAGCACTCAGATCCAGATTGGCAGTTAGGGCACACTTCATCAATGCATGCATCAACTGGATGCATGCAAATCAGGGTTTTCCCTAGTCAGAGGGATTGAGCTACTGATTGAGGTAACTCTGTATTGTATCTTCTTTTATACATCTATATGCTCCAGGATCGAGATTGAGAAGATATAAGCCCCATAGTTAGATGGTTTCTCCCGAAAGGGTTCCAGGGTACATTTGTTGTTTATATGATTGCTTTATGTGTTAGTTGGTAGATGCAGGCCTAGTTATTTGAATCTATGTTTTATGAGTATGTACTGACATAGAGATTCATATCACTTGAGGTCTCAGACTGATACAGAGGTAGTAGTGATCTTTGTATCAAATATTTACATTGACCTTCTCACTAGGTAGCAATTCAATATATATATATAACATTCATTCTTGCTACTTTCCAAGCATACAATTCTCGTGCTGCAAACATGAATAAGTTAAGGTGAGAAATTTCCCCTTTTTTATCAACATTGCCTTACTGCTCCATTTGATTTCAGAAGGATATGGCCAAATTCAGCTTGACCTATCTTAGATTCCCTATAATTATCATCACATAGATTTTTCTCACCATCAACGACGTCTTAGGGGGACGACGAGGGTCAAGGGGTCAAGGGGGCAGCGCCCTCGTTTTTTTTTTTTTTGTAAATCCTTTAGTTTCGCACAATCTGGCACATAAGTCCCATGGAAATTTTTCAATTTTTGACACCTGAAATTTATCCTGGAAAACTGTTCAAATTCCCTGTTTCGGCGGTCTTGTCGTTTTTCCTCCAACTGTTTCGGCGTTTTAAATCTTTCATCGCCGACCGATCTCCTCCGACCGTTTCGGCGATTTAAATCTTTCATCGCCGATCGATCTCACGCCGACTTGCGACCACCGACCGCTGAACTGCGACCACCGACCGAGTCTTAAACCTCCGACCGTCGACTGCGTTGCCATGAACTCGGCTAAAATCGCAGTCATTGTCGCAGCAAAAATGGCTAAACTTGCCGACCATTTCGCTGCAAAAATGGCTAAACTCGCCGACCGTGTCACGGAAAAAATGGTTAATTGTCGTCAACTGTGTCACAACAATCTCGTATTTGGTCGCTGACCGCGTCGCTGCAATCTCAGCAAAACTTGCCGATTGTTTCGGCGTTTTTGGCTGATCTTCACCGACACAGTCTTGGTAGAAAATTTCAAAAAACACTTAGAAAATTTTTGAAATTTTCCTTAATGATCAGTGCTGAGCAAGAAGCATACTTACCTCTGCAAGTTGTTCAAGTTGGCACATGTAGGCCCAATGTTGTAGCCTTCTCTCCGATACCACTCTGTCATGACCCCTCCCGTCGATCGAATGCAAGGAAGGGATCATGACACTAAGATCTGGGCTTTACAGAAAACTTAGCCCCATTCATCAAGAATAAAACAAATGGCATTACAAATAAAATGGATATGTGTACATATGAAAATCAAGCAGACATGCACATTGGAATAAAACATCATCCACCATATCAAGAACAACCATCCATTAATTAAAACAATGCAGAAGTAAAACACAAATAAAATACTCATCTTGATGTAATGTTGTCCCAAACAACTAGTTATGTCGCTGCAACGTTCCACCCAACCATAGGTCTTTGCCTAGCCTATATTCTTTCAGCACTCAGAGACCACCCCCGAGCTGGGCATGATATCTACAAGGAAAATGGGACTCTCAAGCTCAGCACAGCCAAAGCAATGGATACCCATCTCAACCCAAACATTCTCTTACACACAACAATTCAAAAACCGGGCATGCATACACATTTTCAACAATGTATTTACAAATTAGGGTCCATCGGTTTTACCCAAATCATGGAACACCCAAAAACGGATTGTGGGAAGAGGGAATCAACCCTAGGGAAGAAAACCGATTTCTCCCACAGATGTATGAGCATTCAGTGGGCCAAAACGGCCTCTATAAAACCCCCAAATCGATTTATTCTCTTCCCCACTATTAACCAAAACAAAAACACCCTTCACAGCTAGAAAAATGAAGGAAAACACAGCAATACCATGGAGGAAAACGCCCAAGAAGCTCCCAACTCGTGAGAGAGAAAAACTAATGGGTGAAGAATGGCTTGGGGAGAAATTTTGTGGTTCCTTTCTTGCCCATGAATCCAAACATGAATTTCTATGGAGGGTGGCTTTCCCATACCCGAATTTGGACAGCTATAGCTCTCCATTCCCAAGGCATTAAATACCTCAACCAACTCTTGGGAGAAATAAATGATTGGGCACAAAAGTCAACATGGGTAGTTGAGGGTTTTATGGGTTCTCTCATTGACACTTGGCTTGACTTGATTGGCTCAAGGGTTTGAATATTTCCCTCCCAATTCCTTGTAAACATCAATCCCCCATCTCTTGTTGCATTGCATAGCTAGTTGTGGGCATTTATATTAAAATGCATATTTACAATTTCCATGGCTCACTAGCACATGGGTAGCATAATATCAAATACTTGCCTCTTCAAGATCAAGCGTTCACTAGTGGGGCCTTGGCCTTGAGCTCCACGCTAAGAACCATACACAATATGCATACAATATTTACATTATAGCCCAAAATATCCTAAGGGTCAAAATGGGGGTATTACACACTTTCTCAAAATTACTTGGAATTTCCCTTTGTGAGGCCTTTTACTTGGGGTTCCCAATTATCTCACATACTTTTATGCTTGAGCAAGTTTAGAAACAATTCGATTTAGGGTCCTTTTGCTTGACAAGTTTGTCGAATATAACAAGGGTGTATAGAAGGAAAGTAGTGGTGATATTATTGAAATAGTGGTCTACCACTCTAGGTTTATAGAGTTCGGCCATTGGATCATATTCTTCATTCCCACACTAGAGAAGTAGAAGGGATAGATTTCGTGAGAGACTCGTTAGGACATAAGGGAAATTTTGAATCTTGTGTTGCATATGGTTGAGAGAAATTCCTGGATGATTAATTGTTGGATGGGTGAGATACCCGTTGAAATTAATTATGGTGGGTGTCTTGTTCTATTTGAAGTTTTGTGACTTGGGTTGGGTTGCATGAGGCTAGAGCCACATAGGTATTTGTATTGCATGTGAGTAGAGACACATAGAATACATGAATGTTGGAGTTGAAAGTAGCTTTTTGAGCCATCTTTGAAGCACTTGGAGGAGAACACTTGATTTTTTTTAACTGTCTTTTGGTCAAGTCTTCAATTTTTATTTAGTTAATAAAGTTGTACTTTGCATGAAATTTCAATTTTGTGAAAAAATGATTTTTTTGAATGAATATATGCAAAATACGCAGTAATAGGGAGAGTTTACAAAAGAAAGTGGGCACTGTGGGTGACGAACACATGATAAAAATAGTTCTTCTAAAGTTAGTCTTGGAAAGCATACTTAGGGCTTAATTCAAACAAGAACATGAACATGAAAGTGACTTGATCCCTTCAAGCATGTGTCTTCAAGGGTTTTTGATGGTGGCGATGGGGATGATGAGGATGGCGATGGTGACAACGTGGACATGAGGAGGAATACGGTGACATTGATGGTGGAAATGGGAATGGGGATGGAATTCGATGGACACAATCGTGACAATGTGGATGATGAGGATGGCGACGGTGACAACATGGGCATGTGGAGGATGGTGTCGACGTTGATGGTGGCAATGGGAATTTTTTCAATGAAGCACGATGGTGATTGGACAGTGAACATGGTTCAAAACATGTAATGATTTAAATCATATAACATTGTCAAGAATACATTAATGTATGGTAATATGAACTTAAACATAACATAAACATGAAATAAATAATCTAAGGTAACAAGATCTACATAACATGAAATGAACTATCTAACATAACATGAAATAAACAATATAACAAGAAAAGTGTTAGACATGCATGAATAAATAATTACATGACTAATCTATGTACATAGCATGAAATAGTTACCTCAATAAATTAAGTCATCTGGATCCCCTCTGTCATACCCCCATTTTGACCCTTATAATATTTTGGGCTATAATGTAAATATTGTATGCATATTATGTATGATTCCTACCATGGAGCTCAAGGCCAAGGCCCCACTAGTGAATGCTCGACCTTAAAGAGGCAAGTATTGGATATTATGCTACCCATGTGCTAGTGAACCATGTGAATTGTAAATATACATTTTAATATAAATGCCCACAACTAGCTTTGCAATGCAACAAGAGATCGGGGCGTGATATTTTCAAACCCTTGAGCCAATCAAGTCAAGCCAAGTGTCAATGAGAAAACCCATGAACCCTCAACTACCCATGTTGACTTTTGTGCCCAATCATTCATTTCTTCCAAGAGTTGGTTGAGATAGTTAATGTCTTGGGGAATGGATAGGTATGGCTGTCCAAATTCAAGTATGGGAAAGCCACCCTTCCTAAAAATTCGTGTTTGGATTCTTGGGCAAGAAGAGAGCCACAAAATTGCCCCAAGCCATTTTCTTCACCCATCAGTTTTTGCTCTCTCACGATTTTGGAGCTTCCTGGGCGTTTCCTCCATGGTTTTAATGTGTTTTCCTCCATTTTTCTAGCAGGGAAGGGTGTTTTTGTTTGGGTTAACAGTTGGGAAGAGATTAAATCGATTTAGGGGTTTTATAGAGGTCTTTTTGGCCCACTGAATGCTCATACATCTATGGGAGAAATCGATTTTCTTCCCCAGGGTTTATTTCCTCTTCCCACAATCCGTTTTGGGTGTGCCACAATTTGGGGGAAACCCATGGACCCTAATTTGTAAAATCCATTGTTGAAAATGTGTATCCATGCCAACTTTTTGAGTTTGCTGTGTGTAAAAGAATGTTGGGGTTGAGATGGGTATCCATTGCTTTGGGTTGTGCTGAGCTTGAGAGTCCCCTTTTCCTTATAGATACCATGCCCAGCTCAGGGGTGGTCTCTGAGTACTAAAATAATACAGGCTGGGAAGAGACCTAAGGTTGGGTGGAACGTTGCAGCGACACAGCTAGTTGCTTGGGACAACATTACAACAAGATGAGTATTTTATTTTATTGTGTTTTACTCTTGCACTGTTTTAATTAATGGATGGTTGTTCTTGATATGATGGATGCATGTGAAATATTTTAGTGTCATGATCCCTTCCTTGCATTTGATTGATGGGAGGGGACGTGACACCCTCTATTTTTTATTGTCTCCAAAAATCTCTCGTGCTCTGGATGAGGTAGGCGCTAGTGTAGCCTATTTGAGCTCTTTGTTGTCATTGCTTGTGTCACATCCCCTCCCATCTTTCCAAACCATAGAGGGAACATGACTGTGAGATGGGTGTGTCTAATTCTTCCCCAAATCCATAAGATTGATTTTTACCATTTAAAGAAAATGCATACTGAAATTACACAGCAGAATTAAAACATATTTGCACACACAAAAACGGTAATGCATCAACATATCTATCACAAGAAGATGATGATTCAACATGCAGAGAATCAATCCCATTCCAATGCTATGCACAGATTTCATATCAACCATATTAAGACAATCATTTCAATCCATTGACATGAATAATTATCATTCAGAACTAACACATTGCAGAACACAGAATGCATATAATTTAAACCACAGAGAACACTTACGTTTGAGATGAAGCTGTCCAAACAACTGGCTATGTGAGAGCAATGTTCCACCCAACCATAGATCTTTGTCCAGCCTATATTCTTTCAGCTGAGAGATCACCCCCGAGTTGGGTTGTGTATCCACTAAGTAGGAACTAAACAGGCTCACTCACAACCATGGTTTCACTCAAACAGTCATGCTAAGCCAACACACAGTTAGGTTTATCAAGCATGCAATAAGCAAAGAAGGAGGATGTCAACCCAGTGAGCTCAACCACAGAGCTACAGGCATCTCAAATGAATTCAACAGTCATGGCACCCACAATACCTACCTCACCCAACACAAGGAAGGTCCCCTTCTCTACTGCACAGTCCCTCAGGCATCCCTTCCCTCAAATGCTATTCATGGTGGGCATAGAAAGGTCCAGCTACTAATTCCTTGAGATTCCAGCCTTCACTGGGTTTATCAAGCAAACCCAACCTCTGTTCAATCATTCACACTTGGATTTCTCACCATTTTGTCATCAAATAATTAATGCCGTCACTGGATTTCTGGGCTATAAAAACTGGGTTTTCCAATGGATTTCGGGGTATCTAATACCCTCAATTTCGCCCCAATGTTCATATCTATGGATCCCCCATTGGATTTCATTGTCAATACCAAATTCTGGGCGTTTATGGCACTTTAAAACGTGGGTTCTTGCAAAGTTGCGATTTCTGGGTTTTCTCACTGCTGGGCATTCGTAATGGATGAAAAATGATGCCCGGATCTTCCACCATCGAATGAGAATGAGGAAGAACCAACTCCCATGAGGTAGGGTGACTTGTGGTACAAGAAAAACGGAGCCCATACCTGCCATACGAATTTCTAGGCTGCCCATGCTCCATTGAAGCCATGGACTGAATTCTTCAACAATTTTCTTACACATAATTAAATGTCAGCAAGGAAATTCAAATGGGTTCTCAAGATGACATTTGGCAGCATATGGTTCAATCCCACAACCCCCTCACCACTCTCTAGTGGAATACACATGGCCCCTTCTCATTAGTTGCTTCCATAGCCAGTTTTGGGATTTTATTGAAATATTAATATTTACATCAATTACAATATTTCATGGCTTAATAGTTCATGGGGTAACAAAATATCAAATACTTACATTTCTAAATAAAATCCGAACATACACTAGCGGGGCCTTGGCCTTGAGCTCCATGCTAGGGAAACATGCATCGCATGTATACAATATTTACATTAAAAGCCAATATATCATAAGGGTCAAAATGAGGTATTACACCCCTTAACTAAAAGCTTTCCCATTTAGTTAGGTGTCTAACTTAAGTGTCATTATGCAAGTGTCGCATCTCAAGTGTCATCCTTTATTTTAATATAAGTGTCGTCTTCTAGTTTAACATAAGTGTCATCATGCAATAACACTTAGTTAACTAGATATTTTTTGTTATCACTTAGTTAACTTTCTTAACTGATTATTTCTCGTTAACATCACACTCTAGTGATCAATTTGAGTTTTCTCTTTTCATTTACTGAAGTCTTCACTAAAGTTTAACAATTCAAATTCTCTCTTAATTAAGTCTTTTATGTGCAAATCGAATTTTCTCATATCTTTCACATCTTATATTTATCTCTTGTCTTATCTATATGGTCCACATGTGCCAGCTTAATTATCATACCAAATATACTAAGGATATTTTTCCAATGATGTGATCATATTGTCCTACTATCGTTCCAAGTGGTTATATGCTAAAGTAATTCACTCTACGGGTGGCCAGTCCCTAGGGGAAACTTAATAGCTCAACCATGGTTAGTAGTACATCACACACCATACATGATTCGACATGCAAAACATCACCTCAACACATGACGCACCACCTCAATACATGAGGATCTGTCTTGACACACAAGACCTTAGCCTTGTCTAGAAATATTGTACAACATCATCACTTTGACATAAAAAGCACTTTCCTCAACACATGAAGCTTAACCATTCTTGAGTCCAACTCAAGATTCTTCTCCAAGTTTCTCGAGTCCAACTCAAACTCCTATAAGGCACTACCTTGACACACAAGGCTCAATCCTGATGCACAAGATTGACTGGAGAATGACTTGTGATGTTGTAACTTTAACACTCCCTCTTAGCGAGGGAGGCATTCTTTTCCATGCCAAGCTTGTTTCGGAAGTACCTATACTTCGTCACTAACAGAGGCTTAGTCAACATATCTACTATCTTCTCACCAGTAACAATGTATTGAAGTCTTATGGAACATCTCTGGACTATGTCTTTGATGTAGTGATACTTCATCTCAATGTGTTTCGATCTGTCATGAAACACAGGGTTTTCTGAGAGCTTTATGCAGCTTTGATTATCAGAGCGAATGACAATATTCTCAAGCTTCTCACCGAACAACCCAACAAGTAGCTTCCTAAGCCACACAACTTATTGGCAGGTGGTACCCGCTGCAATATACTCTGCTTCTCTAGTACTCTATGCTATAGAGCCCTACTTATTGCTGGACCAATACATCATAGCCGAACCCAAGCTAAAACAAAATCTGGATGTACTCTTTCGGTCCACAATACTACCACCCTGGGCGGAGTCGGAATATCCAAGTAACATCACTCCACCACTGGAGGCATATCAGCGTCCATAACCAACAGTACCTCGAAGGTATCTAAGAACATGCTTGGAATAAACCCAATGTCTATGTCTTGGATCATATATGAACTAACTCAAGATACTCACTGCATAACATATGTCTAGTCTACTATGTATCAAATACATCAAGGAATCAATGAGTTGTCTATACATGGTAGGATCCACTAGATCCGATACGGAATCTGACTCATGTATCTTCTTTAGATCAAACACCATTAGAGTAAACATGGACTTACAGTCCATCATACCAAAACTCCACAATACATCAACTGTGCACTTTCCTTGAGAAAGAAAGATCTCATCTTTCCTTTTCCAAACTCCTACACCAAGAAAATAATGCATAAGACCTAAATATTTCATTTTGAACTCAGAAGTGAGCTCCCTATTGCACTGAGCTATTTGTTGCTCCTCTCTAGTAAGGAACAAGTCATCAACATAAATAACTAAGATCAATGGATGGTTCTTCATAACCTTGCAGTACAGGTTGGGGTCAGCTTCACTTTTGGAGAATCCCAAGCTCAAAATATAGTTTCCAATCCTCGAATTCCAAGCCCTTGGGAACTGCTTAATACCATTAAAGGCTTTCTTAAGTTTGCATAAATGGGACTCCTTCCTATGAAATATAAACCCCTCAGGTTGTTGTATGTAAACCTCTTCCTCAACCTCACCATTGAGGAAGGTAGCCTTCACATCCATCTGGTGATGTTTCCAACCAAAAAATGAAGCAAGGGAAACTATGGTTTGAATAGTAGTGTACTTGGCCACATGAGTGAATGTCTCATCATAGTCTATCCCTTATTTACGTGAGAAACCACAGTCCACAAATCTTGCTTTATACTTTTCAACACTTCCATCAGCTGCATGCTTGATTTTATAAAGCCACTTGGAAGTTACTGTGGACTTCCCCTCGGGTTTAGGAACCACTTCCCAAACATCATTCTTCTTGATAGATTTGTATTATTATACTATGGCATCTTTCCATACTTGCATCTTTGAGGCTTCCTCATAGGTAGAGGGTTCTGAATCACTGATGTGACTCATCTGTGCTACATATCCTAAAAATATTTTAGGTCTCTTTCGCTCTCTGGATGATCTTGGAGGTGCTCCATGCTTTTCTGCCTCTTGCAGAATGTCTCGACACCATGCAGATATCCTCTTAGGAGTAGGTTCATCAAGAGATCGTTCTATCATATATTTAGGCTCTTCAGGATCAAGCGGATCTACGGACTCTTTTGGCTTCTTCCTCTCAACATTTGAAAGGGGAGAATAAAAAACTGGATCCTCCATCATAAGAGTATCATGCTCCTCCATATATGGGGAAAATAGTATTGATCGAACTCCCTTCCCTGTAAGGTTAAACTCTCTCTGAAAGTCGAATCGGCGGTGGCTATGGCAGTTTCTCCTTTCTCTTCCTTGGTTGCGTTGGCAATCACACTAAATTTCTTTGGAGTGCTTGAAGGCGGCCTCTTCATGAAATGTTATTTCTGTGATAACTTCAATGTTTCTTTGTCCTAGAACATAGATTCTGTAATCTTTGGAGGATTCACTATATCCAATAAATTTTCCTTTCTTTCTGAATGGCTCCATCTTTGTCCTCTTCTCTTTTGGTACATGAATGTAGACAAGACAACCAAAAATATTCAAGTGTCCAACATCTGGTTTTTCACCAGTGAAAACCTCTTCAGAAGTCTTTTCTCCCAAGATAGCATGACGACTTATGTTTTGAATATAAGCTGTAGTGTTGCAGGCTTCTGCCCATAAGGATGTGGGAATATCCTGATCGCACATCATGGATTTTACGACCTCACATATTGTTCTGTTCTTTCTTTTAGAAACCCCATTTTGTTGGGGTTATAGGGTACAGTCATTTGTCTTTTTATTATGGCATATCGACAAAATTCATTGAAGTCATGGGACTCAAACTCTCCTCCATTATCAGATCTCAAAGAATGAATGTGCTTTCTAGTTTGATTCTCAACCAGTGCTTTAAACTCTTGAAACTTGTTGAATGTTTCACTCTTTTCCTTCAGAAAATAAACCCATGACTTGTGACAGAAGTCATCTATGAAAAAAAATATAAATAACCACTCAAGGAGGGTGCAGAAATAGGACCACATAGATTAGAATGAATCAATTCAAGAATCCCTTTGGATCTATTGGTACTACTTGAAAAAAATTTCTTAATTTTTTTGCCAAGAGTGCAACCTATACAAACACTATCAAATCAGATTTAAATATGGGCATACCTTTCACCATTTTACAGAAATCTGAGTGGTGCTTTGAAATGGAGATGACCAAGCCTTCTATGCCACAGCTCACATAGAATGATTGTGTCATGGATCATGGCTTGAATGAGTTTTCCAAGAAATTTGTAGATACCTCCCTCTCTAACTCCAATCACTAATGCAGAGTTCAATTCTTCATGCTTAGGCCACAGGAGCACTTTGTTGTCCATAAGATAACTCTGAATCCTTTATCTTCTAGAACCCAAACAGAAAGGAGGTTCTTCTTCAATCTAGGGACAAACATAATTTCATCTGTATGAACTACATCTCCTGAATCCAACTGAAAAGAAGTGGATCTGATACCTTGGATCGAATAGGTGGTATTATCTCCAAGCTCCACCTTACAGGAAAACTTCTTTTCCTTCAGATTTGTGATAGCACTCCTATATCCAGTCATGTGCTTGGATGCACCAATGTCTACCAGCCATGTCTCCGCACTAGTGGTAATGGATCTAGAAAGGGCCAAGGCAAGATAGTACTCCTTCATTGTCTCTTGATCATCAAATGAATTCTTTCTTGTAGGTTCATCTTTTGTAGCAGTAGAAGCATGAAACCTACCCTTGAAATTTCCTCTTTGGTTTACACGACATTCTCTTGCATAATTACCCTTATTGAAATTGAAACATTTAAATTTAGAATTATCAAAGTTCTTGAAATAATTCTCCTTTTGATGAGAGAATTTCTTATGAGGTTTATTACCTATTTTCATCTGTGCCACAAGAGAAGGGTTCTCTTCTTTGGAGGTAGCATACTTGCTATGGATTCACCCTTGTTCTTGTATGAAATCATGACATAGTCTCTCAAATTTAGGTTGAACTTCTCGGCCATTTACTACAACCAAGAATTTCTCTCATGAAGATGGAATACCATCGACAACGGTCTGTATGAGATCGTCATCATTGACCATCACACCAATGCTCATGAGTTGATATATTACTTGAGATATCTTTGTGAAGAAGGAATCCACATCTTCATCCTTCTCCATCTTCAGATTTTGAAGCTTGTTCTTCAATGCTTTCTTTTGACTAGGAACCTTCTTCTCATAAATATTTGTCAAAGTGTCAAAGCATTCCTTTGTGATCTTCAATGGAGTAATCACGGGCATCAATTTGTATTTCATAGAATCATAAATAATTCTTTTTGCTTTTGCTTGATCCTTCTTAAAGGTAATGTGCCTTGCATTAGAAGTAGGCTCTTCAATAACACTGGATATGTATCCATCTAGATCATGTTCTTCCAGGAGATTCAGGATCCTGCCCTTCCAAGTATTGAAGTTTGAAGTTCCTTCAAGATGGTCTTCTGGTCTCACTGAGATTGAGGCCATTGTTCTTCAAGTACTGTGCACACTCAAGATCTACGTAGGCTAAAGCTTGATTTCTGAACTTATCTCTTTCACACCCTGAGCTCTAATACCATGTTAATTTTTTATCTTTAATTAAGAGTTTCAATAATACTTGAAATCAAATAACAATCATACACATAAGTGTGAAAATCCTCACAGCAGATCTAAGAGATGATGTATACCTCACAAGAGTAATTATGATTAAGAAGGAAAATAGAAGAGTGATCAATACAGTATAATGAGCAACAGAATAATATGGTACAATAGAACTCAGATAGAAGTAATAATACTTCACACACACTAATTAATTAATCACAGTATGGACAAATAAATAGTACAATGGTAGAGAGGATTCGAATGCCTAAGGTGGAAATTCGAATTAGCCTCTCAGAGTGATCATAATATTAATAGAGTGTCATCAGAGCACAACTAGGTGTCCTCATGATCATCGGAGTGCAACTGGAAGTCTTCATCATCATCATTGGAGTCATCAATGCTCAAGTAACTGTCAACCATAAGTCAAACTAACTTTGGTAGGTGTAACTGAGTGTAACTCAATGTAACTAAGTGTAACTGAGTGTAACTAAGTGTAACTGACTGTAATTGACTGTAACTGAGTGACAACTGGACTGGTAGGTGAAGAAGGGTGAGTTGCTCCCTAAAATCAAGGAAGAAGGGCGCATTAAGAAACTTGAGGGCTAAAACTGAATAGTGAGAAGCTCTTGGGGGCTGGCTAACTGAGGGCTAGGTGTTGGACTGATGACTGGGATGCATGCAAAATGCATGCAAACCCTAGAATGCATGCAAACCCTAAAGGTGCATGCATGACTGAAAATGTAAATGATCAAAATACTGGTGGGACTAGGATGGAGTATAGGAATATCCTAACACCCCCCCTTAATCCATCCTGGGCCCTGGTAACTAAGACCAAAGTCACCCAATACAATGAATAATAACAATCAATAAACCAAGGAAGTGGGAAAATTTCATGGGAAACATACCCCCTCCTCAAAAAATAGACTGTAAGGCACACATAAAAATAAATGCTCCAAACTCAAGCATGTGTGATGCTTGGTCATATGTCTGGAGGTATCTTCTTCTTGGGAAGAAGTGGATCATGCTCAAAAAGCATGTGCTTGTACTTTCTCTTCAGATGGAATGTGATGAGAACAAATCCAACAGTATGAGAATGATCCTTGAACCTGTGATTCGAATCAGCTAAGGTAGGATCAAATCTACGAAAGTGCATATAGTCTTTTGTCTTCTCCTTCGAACCACCATGGGTGAGATTATGCCAAAAATAACTATTACATGTTTGCTTGAAATCAAAATCAGATTTAAGACTTAAAAAACAGTTTCTTGACATCTCCTTTGAACCAGCAGGGGTGAGATCAAAACTATCATATGCATGAGAAATTATCCCAAGCAGTAATTGCTTAGAATCCAAATTAGATCCAAGACTTGAATCATGGTTTCTTGAGATCTCCTTTGAACTATGAGAGGTGAGATCAAAACCAGTAGATGCATGAGAAATTATCCCAAGCGAATGGAAATGGCCATATTCTTCAATGACCTTCTGAAAGCATGGAATTATGATCATATAGTAGTATAAAAGAGGAGATAGCTGGAGAGGAGCGAATGCATTACCTTCAAAAGCTGTTTTGACCTCTTAAATAATCATGTGATCATGATGCAAACCAGCAGACTCTGGTGCAAGAGAGGATTTAGGACCTTCTACAATATCTAGAGTGTGAGATGGCACATAAAGAGAATAAAGTTTGAGCATGAGTGGAGAATCTGCAAGTTCTTTGTCAACAACATCAATATGAGATAATACTGGTTCATGATCTGAGAGACCACCAAGAGGAGCGAATGCATCACTTTGCTTGCTTTTGAAGGGGTTTGGACCAAATCCTTCATTCTTTCTGCCAAATGTTTCCTCTAGGTGAGGCCATATCTCTTTTGGAGTTTCAATATCAAAAATGATTGGGAGCAATATGTAATCCGGCATAGTAAGCTTCATTCTTCCAATGTGCATGTCACCTTTATTCAACCAATCAATCTTCTCATCAGAGGATTCGAACTCTCTTTCAAAATAACAATTAAAGAGATCATGGCTCTTTAAATATGCTATTATTTTTGGTTTCCATTCATCATAGTTGAATAGAGAAAGAGGAATGATTTCTTCTAATTCAGGATACATTGAAGCTGTAGAAGACCTACAAAAACAATATAGAATAACTGCAACTGCTACTGCTGCAAAAATGCAGAAACTGCTGCAACTGCTGCACTCGAAATCTTGGTAATAACCTGCAAAAAACTCTCAAGAATGGAGATAAACAATACTCTCAACATGCTCTGATACCATGTGAAAATCCTCACAGCAGATTTAAGAGATGATGTATACCTCACAAGAGTAATTATGATTAAGCAGGAAAATAGAAGAAGAGTGATCAATACAGTATAATGAGCAACAGAATAATATGGTACAATAGAACTCAGATAGAAGCAATAATACTTCACACACACTAATTAATTAATCACAGTATGGACAAATAAATAGTACAATGGTAGAGAGGATTCGAATGCCTAAGGTGGCAATTCGAATTAGCCTCTTAGAGTGATCATAAGATCAATAGAGTGTCATCGGAGCACAACTAGGTGTCCTCATGATCATCGGAGCGCAACTGGAATTCTTCATCATCATTAGTGGAGTCATCAATGCTCAAGTAACTGTCAACCATCAGTCAAACTAACTCTGGTAGGTGTAACTGAGTGTAACTCAATGTAACTAAGTGTAACTGAGTGTAACTGAGTGTAACTGAGTGTAACTGAGTGTAACTGAGTGAAAACTGGACTGGTAGGTGAAGAAGGGTGAGTTGCTCCCTAAAATCAAGGAAGAAGGGCGCATTAAGAAACTGGAGGGCTAAAACTGAATAGTGAGAAGCTCCTGGGGGCTGGCTAACTGAGGGTTAGGTGTTGGACTGATGACTGGGATGCATGCAAACCCTAAAATGCATGCAAACCCTAAAGGTGCATGCATGACTGAAAATGTAAATGATCAAAATACTGGTGGGACTAGGATGGAGTATAGGAATATCCTAACAATAAGTAATCACATTCGACACATGAATTTACCCTAGGGAAACCCTCTATGAATTGAGGGAGAAAACCCCAACAAAACATTCCTTAGTAAATTGATAGATAGCAGAGAATGTATTTTACATCAAGCACCGCCAATGCAATTATAGAGCAAGAGAAAGATAAAGAAGAGAGACTCATAATAATATCATGCACAAAGAAAAGAGCATTTCCTTCAAGGGAAAAGAGAATTCGCTTCATACTGGATTCATCAATCATGTATAACATATTTATACATTCTTCACATGCATCGAATTTTATTTTTATCTTCTGACTTCAGGATGAACTCACCCTCCATGTGGATGCATCAATCTTGCATGAATAAGTGTGCCCCACTTCTCATACAATGCATTAACTCACTGAATTGATTCTTAGGATGAACTTGCCCCTTAACTGAAATCTTTCCCACTTAGTTAGGTGGCTAGCTTAAGTGTGATCATGCAAGTGTCACAACTCAAGTGTCATCTTTTAGTTTAACATAAGTGTCGTCATGCAATAACACTTAGTTAACTAGATATTCTTTGTTATCACTTAGTTAACTCTCGTAACTGATTCTTTCTTGTTAACATCACTATAGTGATCAATTCTAGTTCTCTTTTGATTTACTGAAGTCTTCACTAAAGTTTAACAATTCAAATTCTCTCTTAATTAATTATTTTATGTGCAATTCGAATTTTCTCATATCTTTCACATCTTATCTTTATCTCTTGTCTTATTTGCATGGTCCACATATGCCAGCTTAATTATCATATCAAATATAGTAAGGATATTTTCCCAATGAAGTGATCATATTGTCCTACTATTGTTCGAAATGGTTATATGCTAAAGTAATTCACTCTAGGGATGGTCAGTCCCTAGGGGAGACTTATTAGCTCAACCATGGTTAGTAGTAACACACCATACATGATTCAACATGCAATGCATCACCTCAACACATGAGGAACCACCTCAACATATGAGGATTTGTTTTGACACACAAGACCTTAGCCTTTACTAGCAATACTGTACAACATCATTACTTTGACATACAAAGCACTTGCCTCAGCACATGAAGCTTAACCATTCTTGATTCCAACTCAAGATTCTTCTCCAAGTTTCCTAAGTCCAACTTTGGCTCCTATAAGGCACTACCTCGACACACAAGGCTCAATCTTGACACACAATATTGATCTGGAGAATGACTCGTGATGCTCTAACTTTAAAAATTATTTGGTCAAATAACATTAGAGAGGAAGTAAATGAGTTCCAAGGTATCATTATCTCATGAAAATAACATTTGTTAACATTTTATTAATATTTTGTGAGAGAATTCTAGAATGAGGGGGAAAGGGCTCAATGGAGTCTATAAAAAGGATGTTGGCCTCTTGGGAGGGGGATTCTGGATATTTTGATTTTGAATATTCAATCTCTTATGGCTTTTCAAGCTTGGGAGATGTGCCCCTTGCAAATGTAAACTGGTTTTTGTGGTGAAATATTCCACCCTAGATGGTAGAGAGGAGGAGATCATCTAGATCTCTTCGCTAAGTTTCATTGCAGTTGATTATTGAGAGGAGAAGTCACCTTCAGATTTCTCTATAGATTTTATTTCATATGTTCATGTCCATGTTCAATAACTAATTCGATTTCATGTTGGTGTGTTTGAGTTCCAGTTAATAGCAGTGTGGATTTGTGGTGTTTTTGGTAGTTCAGTGTTTGTGGTGGTTTTTACTTGAGGAGGGTGCACCTGTTGCTATCCAAATCTCATGAAGAATGATCTAATGGTTGTATATCACTCATATTTTATGGAAGATTCACTGTAGGTGGCATATCTTCAAGTTGGGGTAGAAATCTTGCTTGTGGAGGGCGCAACAATGGAAGTAAATCACTCATTTGGAGTAGTAACTCTCCCTCTTTTCTCTGAGTTTTTGTAGCAGCCATATCTACTCTCTTTGTAGAATATATTTCTATGTATTTTGATATGTTGTAGCATCCATTGATGTACTCTTTGATAATGTCCCACTTATAACAAAAATCTCAATGTTCTTCTCCATATATTGTTCAATATTCATGCATGGGTTGATATATGAATAAATGGTTAATTTATGAGTAGATTTATAAGTGTAATGCTGTAATATTAATTTCCTGTTTGTAAATATTTCATAAGAGTATCTGGTGTCTGTTATAATCCATCTTTCTTTATTTGATTGTATTTGGTATCATTTGGGAGGTATTTAGAAGTTCTACAGTCGTGGGTGTTCTCAATCTTGTACCGGTGTTAAGGGGGTCGAAAGTCATCTTATGGTTTGACTGTTTTTTGAGTGCTTCTGGGGTGTCATACCTATTCCATTGTGTCAAGAGTGTCGTTTCTAGTATGATTTTTTTTTATTTCATCAAAAAAGGTTTATGTATTCCCAAGTTATGATCATTTTACCGATCAATTAAACTGCACAGTTATGCTTGCGCACCCTCAATTAGAAATGTCTATGTAGTCTGATTTATAGGATTCAAAGCTTGCATAAAAGTCCTCTGAAGTCTATTAGTGTTCATATTGGGAGTTTTTGGGTCCATTTGAAGTTGTTTGGGTCAAATTCAAGTTGGTAAGGAGGTGTTTGGGAAGAGTTGGAAATCCAATGTTTATTGTGTTCATATTTGAACTATTGCTCCTAGTTTCGAATCCAGTGATTCTCTGGGGTTGCATTGGGGTTGATAGATTTGATTTTGGATTAGGAATATTAAAGTGGTGATATATCAAACCTGATTGGCTACCTTACAGTGGTTTGACAATATACATCATGGGATGCACCATATTATTCATATTCCAGTGAACATATAAAACCATTGTTGCTGAAGAAATTTGAGAGTCAATTTACTCTCTACTGAAAAGTGGGAATTAATGTGTTTAAATTTTTAATTGGGTACATTACACCAACCACCTCCTTGGTCGACCGGATCAGTTGAGTTGGTTAATTCGACTATTGGGTATTTGTGTAGTTATTACTACCTAATCAATTGTATAACACACACACACACACACACACACATAGGTTGGTGAGTCATGAAAATAGTTATTCTTTCTTGGACAGTTTGGCCTCATGATATAATATAAAGGCTTTTTTTTGGTATTAATATTACTCTTTTCTTCCTTTCTCTCTTTGTCTGTATGTGTCTCTGTATAGAATATGTTTATAATGCACTACTGGTAACCACATGTAATCCCACAGATTACAACAATACTCATTGTATGACACAAGCATTTTACACAATTAGTTGTCTAGAAAAGTAACCACAACCTTATAATATTTGAGGAAATTCCCCAACTTTCCTGCAAACTATTCTACCATACTCGTCGTCTGACACAAGGATAAAATCCATTCCCTTGTATTAAAAAATGCCCTAGGGACAATGTGATTACTATTACAACGTTTGAAGCATAAAACGAAATTTGATCAACACAAATATGCCCATCCCCTTTAATCCTTTTGCTTACATGCTTGGGAAATAATTTGACATGAAAAATGTGTATCAGCAGGCTTCTTCCAGGAATATGACCTTTGAAAGTTCTGAAGTTTTTTACTTCAAGTATATGTTTTCTTTGGACATTTTATGAAGGAGTTGATATTATATGGTATTAGAACATAAAGGCTCTAGTGGTTAACTATATATTTGATAGCAATGAATGGTAGTGATAAGTATAGAAAAACCAAAACAGTTAGAAGAGCTACATCAACTAGAAATCTACTCATCTTTAATGGATCTATGTCAGTTTCTTAGAAGCTATGGTATAGAAATTAGAACTATTATCCTCCTTTGTTGGAAACTAGGAATTTTTTATTTTTCGCTCCCACTACCAATAGACATGGTGTTATTCCAATTGTGCCAATCATGGAAGCATGAAAGTATGTTATGTACAAGTGTTACATTATCTCTTCAGATATCAAAGGAAGTATACTTTTGGGTTCATCTTGGGAGGAATGAATTCTTCAATTGTAACGGAATTACCATTTTGCAATCATCAATCAAGCAATTAATTCACCTTATAGAGCATTCTTGGAAACTCAATAAAAGGAGATGGACATTCTCTTTTTATACTCTTATGTATAATTGGTTCGTCTGCTAAATAAATCATTAAATATTGCATAGCATTAATACCTATAATGCCAACAAGAGCACAAAGAGTTCAAAATACATGGACCATGGTAGATTTAGAGGCATGGGTTTACAACCTTCTGAAATACCAATGTGAGGGTTGAATTACAAGTGCATTGGTCATAATTATTCCAATCTAATGTGTATTTTAGTTTAGATTCTCGATTCTCTATCTCACAATAATTGCAAAGTAAGGAAGACCACACAAGGAGGTTACAAGGAAACGATTCAAAGGGTAAGAAGGAAAACCACACAAGGATATTACCGGAAAGTAGTCCAAAAAGTATTTAAATAACAGTTGTTCAAATTTCTCAAATTTAGCATTTTCAATAGTACCAATATTCTTGCTTGTAAGACTTCTAGCTCCAAACCTTTCCATTTATCTAATCTTCCAACTCTTGCTAACACTGTGTCAACTTGAATCCACCTCTAAGTGAATGTAAAAATATTTTTTTTGGATAATCTACAAATTACAATTTGGAAAAAAATATCACATTGTTGTTAAAGCTATTCCTAGAAAACAATACTAAATGTTTGAATGTTTTGAATGTTTGGATGTACATGCAATATTCAAATTAACATCCACAAGAATTAAGGACTACAGAATTTTCAACTATTCAAAGTGTTGCTCTAATCAATCACTATACTACAATACAAGTAACAGTTTATGCCTAAGACAACAATGTTCTTTATGTGCACTAACACTTCTTTGAAAACCTATTATGACTGACACTAGAAACAAAGAGGAAAATATAAATGCAGTATCATGTCATAAACTAGGAAAATAAATCTTGTTTCAGATTTTCTAAGAAATTTCCTCCTCTATCATGTATAATGAGTTTTTTCATGACTTCATCATGGGTTGCTCACATGCATAAAACAACAACCCTTTATAATTCTGTCTAATTTCACTTGGAATAATTTTGAAGGTTTGTGTTGCTTTCTCAAATGTTTGAGTCATCATGACAAAATTGTGCTCCAACCTCAATTCTAAACTCTTCCTACATGAGAGAAAAGTACCATCACCATCAAAGAGAGACTTCTACCATCGTGCTCATGATAAAAATTCCCTCTTAATCACAGCCTTTGATCATAAACATGATCTCTCAAGAATGTACAATGATTCAATCACGAGCCCTTACAAGAATAATATTGCTCGAGTAGTACTCTTCAAAAGACTCTTTATCTCAGCCATTGGTGATGAAAACTACCTCAAACACTTTTCCTCTTTGCTTGAGCTCATTGTACACCTATGTGGGATTTGGAGTGAAAGCTTGGAAGGGGGAACCAATGGGCAAAGAAATACAGAGCAACTGTTTTGTCCACAAATTCAGAAATTCAAAAACTGGGATTTGTTTAAAAATGAAAAAAACAGAAAGAATTATCACCACTAGACAGAGTCCTGAATCCACTCCATCAACAAATGTATCCACTAAGCATGTAAAAACTAGTTACCAAAATAGTGGAAAGCATTGTATATTTTTTAATAGAATCAATCACTTAATACATGAAAAATCACTTTATTGAAACATAGGATGGCATATAAATTACCATTCTTGCACATGCCATAACTTTTTGAGTCTCCATGGATGATTCCAATAAGCACATATCTGAATGGGCCTATGGACAAATATGCGAGCATAAGTCTCATGAGCTTGTTATCCCTACTTTTGATAGAATGTACTCTCTTGATCTTTGATTCTTCAATCTACAAAAGCAGTTGCATCTTTGTTTTAGGAGCCTCGGACGTGGGATTTTGTAAAAAAATTCAATGTATTTGCTTGTTGTTGTAGCTCCGATGAGCATCCATGGGCTCCATATTTGGCCATTAAATCTGAACCTTGCACTGGTAATAATTGATGCGGGGAAGCTACGATATATAGTCTCAGGTGCCTTCCATGAATGTCATGGTTGGTGTTCTAAGATTTGCCTGCCTTCATCAGGCTTTCATCGACTTCTGTTGTGCTGCTATGGTTTGTTATGTTTTCTTATTTATAGCTATACTCTCTAGTTTTGTTGTTTAGTTTGTTCAAATCTAAGCAAAAGCGCTTGTCCTGATTGTGTACATTCAATTTGGTATCCCGGAGTTGTGGTTAATGATGATATTGATCTTTTTAGATGTGCACCTAAAAAATCTATAAATTGCAGTAGACTCCATCTCTATTTGGTATGATAATTTGCAAAAGCAATTTATGTATATCCTTCATTGTTACATCTATGTTATATCCTTCATTGTCTGAACCTATGGAATACAGAATGATACGACAAAAACTTGACATTCTTTTGGGAATTGTTGCAGATGAAGTTATGAACACTATAGAAAGACTTAGAACTGAACAACCATTTGCAAGAACAAAATCCGTTTGCTTGGATTTGTCTATCATCAATCCTAGTACTGCATGGCATTATTTCCCATAGATGCATGGAGAAAAGGATAAAAGTTCGGACAAACATGTACATCCCTGTTGAATACCAGATATTTATCCATGATTGTATGTTGTTTTTTCTGTACGTGACCCTTAGTTTGGGCAAAGTTAATTTTTTAACATATTAATGTTATTGAAAATATATGCCTATGTTCTAGTATCATATTTTCCTTGTCTTTAAAACCGATCATATCATCTTGGAAAGCTTGGTATTTCTTAGTATGTTTCTTTGGATTTGTTTTTCATTCAAAACATTCGTATTGTAATCTCTTAATGTTGGTGAGTTTTTTTTATCTAATTGTCTCTGGTCGGGAGCATATGGATGTGTTTATTGGAGCCAGGAGCATATGGATGTGGTTATTGGAGCCATTGTGGTAAAGGGAAACGTGACCCCAAAAGTGTAGTCGTTGATTAATTTTTTTTTGAAATATCAACACACTGAAAACTTACGTGCAATTGTTTTTGTAGAGTGGGTTGTAAGTTGTAAATGCCCTTGTACTTCCAAAGGATTGTATAGTTTTCTGTGCATGTATCAATTGCTCTTTATTTGATTGTGAAATTTGTAAAAAAGATAACTTTGGAGGTCCTCCCATATTTTTGGTGTTGGTGTGATGAGGAGGACCAGAAAGTTTTGTCCTTTATGTATTTATGTAACAAAGTGACGTTTATGTAAATAAAGTGAAAGTGATTTTGTATTTTAGAAAAGTGGGTCACACTTAAGTGATGTATTTAATAATGAATGATTTTAATCATTAAAAATAAATTAAATGTAGACCCTTGATTTTGTAATTAAATCTCAACCCTAGACTAGGTAGTTGATGGAGTTAGTTACAAAAGGCAAGTATAAAACAAAGTGAGGGACAAATGAAAACACACCATTAGAGAGAGGAAGATGAAAAAATTGAAGAGCAAGAAGGGCACGATTTTCAAGAGAGGAACACCAACACAGTTCCCAATGCAATCCGTACAATAGCATTAACTCCAATCACACGTGTGTGCACGAATTCCTAGAAAGTGGCTCGAATCTCAAGGTTGTGAGCGGTGTAATTATTACGGACCATACAACATTGAACCAGAACATGCAGACACAGAAATCGAGGTAGACAATACAGCTTGCACAGCAGAAAGTACAGTCCGTATAGTTCCGTACAGCAGGTTGTACAACAGACTTTGGCACAAAAATCGAGGTTGGCTCAGATTTCTAGGTTGTCTGATTTCTGTAATAAATTACTATTTGTGGATAATCTGTCAGTTAGGGTGTAAAGAAATTCCAGTCTTTGAATTTATGTACGCTTCTTGAAGAATAAATTTTTCCTAGGGTTTTCCCCAAGTTTGTGGTGTTTTGCTCGGTCTTTGACCAAAATATTTTTGTTCATCTTGCTTAAAGTTATTTTCAGTATCTGGCAGTATTTGGAAGCACATTCTTGAAGTTGTGGTTTTACTTTCTGAAAATCAAGTTAAAACCCTAGTTTTCAAAGTGTTTGACTAAATGTGTGAATGACCAAACTTCATATTTTTAAGTCAATTTTCTTCATGGTATCAGAGATGATGGTATCAGATCTCAGATTAACAAAGCCATACTGAAAAAGAAAGTAAAGCAAGTGTTCTTTGAAGTTTAGAAGAGTGTTAGATTTATCTTTCAAGTTGTTTTTTGGTTGCAAGTTATTTTCCATGATGAGCATTAAGTATGAGGATAGGTTGGATGGAGTATCCAACTACATCCCATGGAAGTAAGAGTCGTTGTTGTATTAAAGGAACTTAGATTTTGGGGATTTACTAACAGTGTCATGACTAAACCAACAGATAAAGATGAGCTTGACGAGTTTGAAGCTCTTGAAGCCAGAGCCCAGAGAGTCATATTGGATGGGGTTACAGACCATCTCATTCCACACATAGAAAAAAAGAAAATTGCTAAAGAGATGTGGGAGACATTGAACCAGATGTTCGAAGCGAAGAACGAGAACCGGAAGATGGCCCTAAAATACAAGCTACACTGTATCAAAATGAGCAAAGATGAGGGTGTAGCCTCCTACTTGACTCGTGTCACAGAAGTCAAGGACGAGTTGGTAGCAATAGGAGAGACTACCCCTGATTCAAAGTCGGTGAGGATAGCCCTGAAGGGATTCACCAAGAAGTGGGAGGTCTTTGTGAAATGTATTGTGGGAAGAGAAAAACTTCCCAGTTGGTCCAGATTATGGGATGATTTTACCCAGGAGGAAATCTGGGAAGGGCCACAAGTTGGACAAACTAGTGAGGATGCTGAGCAGGATGTGGCACTTGCAGCCAAATCAAACAAAAAGAAGAAGAAATATTTGAGTCGGATCAGATGTTATCAGTCTGGTTAGTTAGGACGCTATGCCATGAAATGTCCTGAGAAGAAGAAAGGAAAGTCAAAGAAAGATTCAGCAGCTACTGCAATAGATGAGTTTGTAGGTGAATTTTCTCTAGCCTCTTTTGACTCTAGTGTAGGAAGATCAGTTTTTTAGCATGTATGGAAAGTTGACAGTGGGTCAACTAGACATATGACTGGAGTGTATGATGCATTCCATATTATCACAGAGTTGGGACCAGGACACTACATTCAGATAGATATTGACGGTCCACAAATAGCTATACTAGGGGTTGGAACAGTCGAGTTCCAACTAGACCTTGGAGATGTCTTGGAGATACATGGAGTCCTCTTTGTAACTGGGATGAGAATTAGCAAACTCTCAGTGTCATCTCTTGAAGATGATGGTTATGGGATGTTGGTCAGAGACGATCATATCTTCATCTGTCGGAGAGATGATCCTATCAGGACCACTATCTTGCTTAGTGATCACAGGGACAGATTATATATTTTGAGAGGACATGTTGTACGTCCTTGGACACGTGGATGGTTGTCAGAGTCAAAGGATGGGGCAGAAGATACAATTGATTGGCATGTTGTTTACATTTCTTCTAATGAGGAGAGTGAATATCCTAGGGCTTTCCCCAAGTTTGTGGGGTTTTGCCCGATCTTTGACCAAAATATTTTTGTTCATCTTGCTTAAAGTTATTTTCAGTATCTGGCAGTATTTGGAAGCACATTCTTGAAGTTGTGGTTTTACTTTCTGAAAATCAAGTTAAAACCCTAGTTTTCAAAGTGTTTAACTAAATGTGTGAATGAGCAAACTTCATATTTTTAAGTCAATTTTCTTCAAAATCTTCATTTAAAACATATTCTTAAGAAAATGAAGTTAAAACCCTAGTTTTCAAAATGTTTGACTAAATGTGTGAATGAGCAAACTTCATATTTTTAAGTCAATTTTCTTCAAAATCTTAATTTAAAACATATTCTTAAGAAAATCAAGTTAAAACCCTAGTTTTCAAAGTGTTTGACTAAATGTGTGAATGAGCAAACTTCATATTTTTAAGTCAATTTTCTTCAAAATCTTCATTTAAAACATATTCTTCTCTTGAATGGATAAGTATTTGTTGAACTCCCATCCTTAAATTTCATAAAGTGTTCAGGCTTGATTGGACACAACAAGATGAAAGAAACAATTGCCAAATTTCATGACGGTCAGGTATGATGACAAATTTGTCTTTGATTCTTTTTCCCTCACTATTCTGAATGAATGTCACCATATCAACTTTCCTTTTTGTTTTTTATACATTTCTAGGTATGTTGCTTTATTGCAGGTGACCTTGCTAGTTGCTACCAGTCTGGCAGAGGAAGGATTGGGGACTAGGAAGTGTAATGTTGTTATTCGCTTTAACCTTGCTAGAATTATCTTGGCTTATATCCAATCTAGAGGCCATGTTCAAAAACCTGGTTCAGATTATATTCTGATGCTTGAGAAGTAATATTATTATGAACTGTTTGCACATGTTATTTATTTATGGTTTTATTTATATATCCTCCCGGTTTGTATGGAAAAAGTGTAGATATATTTGTCAAAATGTTTTCCTAATTAGTCCGGTGTAATATTGCCAAAGGTAACTTGTTCCATGAAGCATTTCTTCGAAATGCAAGAAATAGTGAAGAGACCTTGCACAAGGAAGCTATTGAGAGAACTGATCTTAGCCATCTCAAAGATTCATCACAGTTAAGTGTAGTGCATACACAACTAGCAGCTGTATATGTTTTCCTAATTAGCCCGGTGTCATATTGCCAAAGGTAACTTGTTCCATGAAGCATTTATTCGAAATGCAAGAAATAGTGAAGAGACCTTGCACAAGGAAGATATTGAGAGAACTGATCTTGGCCATCTCAAAGATTCATCAAAGTTGAGTGTTGTGCAAACACAACTAACAGGTATACCAGGTGGCCAGCACTGGTGCCATTGTAAGTTTGAACTCAGTTGTGGGGTTAATCCATTTCTATTGCACTGGTGCCATTGTAAGTTTGAACTCAAATGTGGGGTTAATCCATTTCTATTGCACTGGTGCCATTGTAAGTTTGAACTCAGTTGTGGGGTTAATCCATTTCTATTGCTCCCAGATGTCAAGTGACAGGTATTCTTGATGACAATTTCATTTCTGATACTATTATTTGAATCAAAATGTTTTTAAAGTTGTTGTGTATGTCCATCATAAATGTGACAATTTCATTTCTGATACTATTATTTGAATCAAAATGTTCTTAAAGTTGTTGTGTATTGATGCAGGAGCATCTCGCTCAACTTGAAACATATCATAGATTTAAATTTTGTTTATTGGGCCTAAAATCGATGTAATAGGCACCTATTCCAGCCTAAGCACGGTGACACGTTAACCTATTAGTCTCTAAACCAATGCGCTGTAATGTTTTGAATTTTTCGGGCTAGTAAGGCCATTTATGCTTATTAATGGCAGTGGTTGATTTTGAAATCAAGGACCCGCTGGCTGTTTGAGGGCTCTGCGTGATATAGTAAAAAGACTTTCATTTTCATCAGCAGGGGAGCTAGGAGAATAGACACAGCGTGGATAGCCTGTGAGCTAGAAGGCTGTTTTTGATAAGCTGTAACCCTTTTGTGGAAGGCTCTCTGTCTCTGAGGCCATATATGTAACCAGAATGATGAATCCAATTAAATGAATAGCGTATTTTGTCCTCCAGAAGTGATTTCTTTGCACGTGTTTTACGGATCTGAGTGCTGGGCGTTCTATTTTGTGAATTTAAACCTCTGAAATTGTTTCTGGTTGACTGGTTGAATGTATATGTCGAATGCAGGACACGTTGAAGGCTGTGTATATGGTATTGGTTGCAGGTATGTCCCAGGTCGAAGGGGGGAGCTCCCGCGTGCAGTGCAAACTCAGATAGCAGCCGAGCAGTAGATCGAAGGTGCAGAGAGCGTGGGGACAGAGCTTTGGTGAAGGATAAAGGGGGGTTCTCATCTGCCAACGCTGAGGGTGTTGGCATCAGTTTGGTATCAGAGCCATTGGAAAGGTTCTGTGGAAGATTTGGAGGAGGATTTTCTAGGAGAAAAACGTGGGAGTGAGGATGCCACCGAGAAGAGAAAGACCAGAACCCGAAGTTCCAGTTTGGGGACGAGGAAGAAGAAGAGGAGAACCAGTTACGGAGGAGCAAATGAGAAGGCTGGAAGCAAGGATGGCAGCCATGGAAAGGAGAAACCCTGGTATGTTTGATATCAGTGACAATGAGGAAGAAGCACAGGAGGAAGTTGCAGAAGTTCCAAATGAAGAAACCAAAGCATGGAGGATGTTAATGGCAGCCAGCCATAAACCAAGACTAGAAGTCCCGATGTATGAAGGAAGCCTAAATGCAGAAGAATTAATAGATTGGATTAGTGCAGTGGAGAAATATTTTGACTTTGAAGAGGTAGAAGACAGGAAAAAGGTGAAATATGCAGCTACAAGGTTGAAGGGATATGCATCCATATGGTGGGATGACCTGCAAGCACAGAGAGAAAGACAAGGGAAGAACAAAATCAAGAGGTGGGACAAGATGCTGGGTAAGATCAAAGACCAATTTCTGCCCAAGGACTACCAACTAACTCTCATAAGACAGCTGCAGAATTTAAGACAAAGAGGCATGTCAGTTAAAGAATACACCGAAGAATTCTATAAGTTATGTATTAGATCAGGACAAAATCAAACTGATATTGAAAGAGTGGCAAAGTATGTTAATGGGTTGAAGTATGAAATCCAAGATGAGATAAGTTTGCTGAACCTTAGGGGTGTGGAAGAAGCTTACCAAGCAGCCACTAAAGTGGAGTAGAAGTTAGTAAGAAAACAAAATCAGAAAACTAGAGGAAGAGGAAGTGCAGTGAGAGGTGGATGGTCCTCGAATAGGGGTGGAAGAACTCAAGAATATAGGAATGATGGAGGGTTTCAGAACAGAAATGTGAAGTCTCAAGGATATCAAGATGAGGCTGGAAGCTGAAGTAATCAAAACACTCAGATAGGTGGATTTAGAGGAGGAAGGTTTAGCATAGCAGGAAGAGGAGAAAACAGAGTTATGAAGTGCTACACATGTGGAGATCCTACACACAAGTCATACAACTGCCCAAGGAACCAGCGAGTTCAAAGAAGTGCACACATTGCAGAAGGTAGAATGGAATCCCATAAGGGAGGACAAAAAAATAATGCGGCAGAGGATGGAGAGAGTCTCATGTTAAAGAGAGTACTGGTTAATGCAGAAAAAGAATTGCAGGAGCCACCACAAAGAAAGAGCTTATTCAGAACTAGATGTAAAACTCAAGGCAAATGCTGCAAAGTTATCATAGACAGCGGAAGCACTGATAACCTAGTCTCTACTGAGATGGTGGAAAAACTAAGATTGAAGAGAATGAAGCATCCTGCACCTTATAAAGTTTCTTGGTTGTAGAAGGGACACCAAATCTTAGTGACTGAACAATGTAGGGTTGAATTCCAGATTGGGGATTATAAGGATGAAGTGCTGTGCGACATCATGCCCATGGATGTTTGCCATATACTCCTAGGGAGGCCTTGGCAATATGATAGGAAAGCCATTCATGATGGAAGAAGGAACACCTATTCTGTGGAGAGGGATGGAGAAAGACAAAATCTGTTACCATTGTAGCCAGAGAAGGTTCAAGAGGCAGCAGAACCTAAAGTGTTGATGATGAGTGGAAAGGAGCTATTGCAAGAAGTTCAGAAGGAGGAAGAAATGCACTTTGCCATTGTTGGAAAACCCAAGGTAATCTCAAATACCCCAACAATAGATGAACTGCCTCTAGAGATTAAATATATGCTTGATGAATTTGAAGAAATTGTTGTAGATGAATTCCTAGTAAGCTACCACCAGTTAGAAGTATCAGTCATCACATTGATTTGATACCAGGAGCAAGCCTACCTAACAAAGCAGCATATAGGTTGACACCACAAGAAAATGAAGAAGTTAAAAATTAGGTTCAAGAATTGTTAGAGAAGGGTTTGGTGAAGGAGAGCTTAAGCCCATGTGCAGTACCTAATGTACTCAACAGGAGGAAAGATGGAGGATGGAGAATGTGCACCGACTCCAGGGCTATCAACAAAATAACAATTAGGTACAGATTTCCTTTGCCTAGAATGGATGACTTAATGGACTGTTTAAGTGGAGCAAAGTATTTTACTAAGTTAGATTTGAAGAGTGGGTACCATCAGATTAGGATTAGAGAGGGAGATGAGTGGAAAACAACATTTAAAACCAATGATGGGTTGTATGAGTGGTTAGTTATGCCTTTTGGGCTTACTAACGCACCTAGTACTTTTATGAGGTTGATGAATGAAGTCCTAAAAGATTTTACGGGGAAGTTTGTAATAGTGTACCTAGATGACATATTAATTTTCAGTCAAAGTAAAGAGGAACATTTGAAGCATGTTAGATTGGTATTGGAGACTTTACATAGAGAGAAGTTGCTGATAAATTTGAAGAAGTGTAGTTTTATGCAGACAGAATTGGTGTATTTGGGATTTGTGATCTCAGGAAATGGACTAAGAATGGACCCGGAGAAAGTACAGGCTATATTGGATTGGCCTACTCCAAGTAGTGTATTTGAGGTAAGGAGTTTCCATGGTTTAGCAAATTTTTACAGAAAAATTATAAGGAATTTCAGTCATATAAGTGCACCTATTATAGATACTATCAAAGGAAATAGGAATCCATTTAAGTGGACAGAGGAAGCAGACAGAAACTTTAAAGTGCTGAAAAGGAAGGTTACTGAACAACCATTGTTAGCTTTGCCTAATTTTGATAAGGTTTTTCAAGTTGAAACCGATGCTAGTGGAACTGCCATAGGAGCTGTCCTAACCCAGGAGAAGAGACCCATAGCATATTTCAGCGAGAAGTTGAATGAAGCTAAATAGAAATATTCTTCTTATGATAAAGAATTGTACGTTGTTGTTCAATCAATGAAAAAATGGAGACATTACCTTATGCCAAGGGAATTTGTTTTATATTCTGATAATCATGCACTGTAGTTCATTAACAGTCATCCTAAGTTGAACCAAAGACATGCAAAATGGGTGGAGTTCATGCAGAATTTTACATTTGTAATCAAGCACACCAGTGGAAAGTCAAACAGAGTTGCGGACGCTCTAAGTAGAGTTAATCTGCTGTTAGAAGAGGTTAAAGTGAGCATTGTGGGATTTGAAGACATGAGGGAAGCCTATAAAGAAGATGAGGACTTTAAGGATATTTATGCAGCTTGTGTAAGCCCTATTACTTGTAACAGAAGTCAATGGCTGGTGTATACCTTGCAAGAGGGTCTTCTATTCAAAAACAGTAAGTTATGTATCCCAAATTGTTCGGTAAGAGAGAATATAATCAAGGAGAAGCATAGCGGCAGCCTAGCTGGTCACTTCGGAGGGGATAAAACATTAGCCCAAGTGAATGCATTCTATTATTGGCCAGGTATGAGGAAGGACATCAAGAAGTTTGTGGAAAGATGTAGAGTATGTCAGCATGCAAAGGGAGGAAAACAGAATACAGGATTGTATCAGCCTTTACCCATTCCTGACAGGCCATGGGATGCGGTTAGCATGGATTTTATTTTAGGACTGCCAAGAACTCAGAGAGGAAACGATTCAATTTATGTTGTGGTTGATAGATTCTCAAAGATGGCGCATTTCATTGCTTGTAAGAAAACTACTGATGCTACCAATGTTGCAAACTTGTTCTTTTCTGAAGTTGTTAGATTGCATGGCTTACCATTAAGTATCGTATCATATAGGGATGTAAAGTTTGTGGGCCATTTCTGGAGGACATTATGGAAGAAATTGGGGATGAAGCTGGATTTTAGTTCAGCCTACCACCCACAGATAGATGGGTAGACAGAGGTAGTTAATAGAAGTCTTGGAAACATCTTAAGAAGTTTAGTGTATGAACATCCTAAGCAATGGGACTTGGCACTTGCCCAAGCTAAGTTTGCCTATAACGACTCACCTAATAGAGGTACCGGAAGGAGCCAATTTCAAGTTGTTTATGGGATGCACCCAAGAGGTGTATATGAGCTTAGAAATCTGGAGAAACAAGAGTTTAGAAGTTCAGATGGGGAGGATTTTGCATCTGCAATGCACAACTTACAGGAGAATGTTAAAAAGAAGCTGGAGGAAAGTGTAAGTAGGTATAAGCAGAAAGCTGATGAGAGGAAAAGGGAAGTAAATTTCCAAGTGGGAGATATGGTGATGGCTTACTTGAAGAAAGAAAGATTCCCAAGGGGAAATTACAACAAACTGAAACTCAGGAAGATTGGACCTTGCAAAATCTTAAGGAAATTCTCTGCTAATGCGTATGAGATTGATCTACCATCTGGATATGGTATATCACCTATTTTCAATGTTGCAGATTTGTCTCTTTTTAAAGAAGCAGGAGAATAGGATCAGGAACGAGGACTTCCAGCTAGTGATGGACAGGCTGTGGATTGGCAAGAACAACTGCCTCAGCTGGAGCAACCACAAGTTGAAGTTGTGCTGGACAAGAAAGTTACAAAAAAGACCAGAAGCAGGACCTATTATCAGTATTTAGTGAAGTGGAAAGGGCAGCCTGTTGAGGATGCTGTATGGATGACAGAATCAGAGGTTCAGCAGCATGGGACAGACCCTGAAGAACATGTGAAGAACTTCATTTTCTCTCCCCGGGAGGATGATGCAGGAGCATCTCGCTCAACTTGAAACACGTCATAGATTTAAATTTTGTTTATTGGGCCTAAAATCGATGTAATAGGCACCTATGCCAGCCTAAGCACGGTGACACGTTAACCTATTAGTCTCTAAACCAATGCGCTGTAATGTTTTGAATTTTTCGGGCTAGTAAGGCCATTTATGCTTATTAATGGCAGTGGTTGATTTTGAAATCAAGGACCCGCGGGCTGTTTGAGGGCTCTGCGTGATATGGTAAAAAGACTTTCATTTTCATCAGCAGGGGAGCTAGGAGAATAGACACAGCGTGGATAGCCTGTGAGCTAGAAGGTTGTTTTTGATAAGCTGTAACCCTTTTGTGGAAGGCTCTCTGTCTCTGAGGCCATATATGTAACCAGAATGATGAATCCAATTAAATGAATAGCGTATTTTGTCCTCTAGAAGTGATTTCTTTGCACGTGTTTTACGGATCTGAGTGCTGGGCGTTCTATTTTGTGAATTTAAACCTCTGAAATTGTTTCTAGTTGATTGGTTGAATGTATATGTCGAATGCAGGACTCGTTGAAGGCTGTGTACATGGTATTGGCTGCAGGTATGTCCCAGGTCGAAGGGGGGAGCTCCCGCGTGCAGTGCAAACTCAGATAGCAGCCGAGCAGTAGATCGAAGGTGCAGAGAGCGTGGGGACAGAGCTTTGGTGAAGGATAAAGGGGGGTTCTCATCTTCCAACGCTGAGGGTGTTGGCATCATGTATGTACATCATAAATGTGAAGGATGAAAAGTACATGCCAGTATCAACAAAAGGGGATGTTTTGAATTGTGCAATTTTCTTGTACTGATGTCCCATCTGGGTACTCAATATTAAGACCAAAATTTACCATGAAACAACATGAGAAGACGAGAGGTTCTATTCAGTATTCTCGTGAACTTCAGCTTCCTTACAATGCACCTTTTGAAAAGCTCCCATGACGAGAGGTTCTTTTGAGTATCCTTGTAAACTTCAGCTTCCTTGCAATGCACTTTTTGAAAATCTTGAAGGGCCTGTTTGTCGTTCAAATCGCTTAGCACAACAAGTATGTCACTTTTACCAACATGTTTTTTTCACATCAGAGCTTCCAACACTTTTTGATAGATTTACATTGTCTCACTGGTTTGTGCTCCTTTTGCAGGCAGTGTGCTTGGAGGCATGTAAGAAACTGCATCAAATGGGAGCTTTCACAGATATGTTTTTTTTCAGCTAAGGGCAGTGGTGAAGAAGGAGAAAAGGCAGATCAACTAGAAGCTGGAGAACCTCTTCCAGAACTGCTCAGGATAGATAATTTTATCCTAAAGGGGTAGCAAAATTCTCCAAGTACTTGTGGGATCCTTTCAATATTTATATGATGGTTTGTGATGCTCTGTTCTATTCGAACTTATTTATAAGAATGAAGATATATTTCCATATCCTAGAACAAAGATTCTAGTTTTCTTGATAATATTTTTAACAAGAAATATGGTCTTAAACTAATTTATGTATAACAAGCAACAACTGGGTTGGTTCTGAAAGGTCAACCCTTCTCGGTCAAGTAAGGTCCTTAAATGTTTTACATAGTTGGTATTAGTCTTACTTGAGCTCTCTTTAAAAATGAGTGTTATCAGAATTGGAATGGAACTGGATGGTTGGATAAGTTTTGTGCGGTTTCTGGGCAGAACTATATTGCTATATTGCTAGTTATAGCAGTTGAACCTTTCGTTGCAGGGTAGTTTTATTGGTTACATTAGCTGTAAAATTGTGAATAAGACATCCCAGGCTATTACAAGTTTATTTACAAGTACATTAGCTGCAAGTTGTTCTATTACAAGTGTATGGCATATGTACAATACGGAGTATGCTTGATTAGTATTGTTTTCTAGACCAAATAATTAGTATAATTATCATATATATTAAGTCAGAGTGGCAGTACAGATTCTTTCTAGAAGCGTTATCTTCTGCATTTTTACTACCATTGGAACAACCTCTGTTTCTCCTAACAGTCGAATATTTTAATGCCCAAATGCTTGGGATGATTGGGTGATATCATTTTACATGGAAGAACGTGGTTTTAAGCGTCAGGGCCTTTGTCTCTGTATTATAAAGGAAACCCATAATCTCAGTGCTTGCATATGGTGTATTTTACTGTCATTGATGGTTGTACACACCTGTTGAAGTTGGAATGAGCTAATTGTGACATTCATCTTCATGTGTATGCTCTGTCGGATGCCACTGGGATGGATGGTTGTGCATACATGTTGATGTCGGATTCAGCTAGTTATGCAGCATTTGGAGATTTAGGTTTTGTTTAAATGAATGGCTGATTCTATTAAGAGGATCCATGCTCTATGTTCTTGCATATGGTGTATTTCACTGTCATTGATGGTTGTACACACCTATTGAAGTTAGAGTGAGTTAATTGTGACATTCATCTTCATGTGTATGCTCTGTACATGTTACTTCTGGTTCTGAAATCACATACCGTTACAAGAAGCAGTCACCTGTAAGCAAGAAAAATACAAAACATCACGATGTCAATAATACTACCAGAGTTTTATCCTCACATAAGATCATTAATCCAAAATAGTCATAGAGAATGCTTATGCATATTCCACATAATCAAATCATTTGACCAGATGATCTCGAATATGTGAACCTTATTAAAATTCCCTTCATGTTTCCCTCAATAGTGTATCCTAGATGAGTTGCATTACAACACATGAAAACTCCACTTATTTTACTGGATGGATTTGTTTCTTTCTACAAAGTTGTCCACCACATGCTCCTACAATTTATGTAATAAACAGAAGACGAACATAATCCCTTGAAAGACTATAGAATAGAACTCAAAACACCCCCAAAGTCCATCTTACACATCATGTAGCCATCCATTACGTCACTGGTAGTTGATCATGATATCAGACCATAGCTCTTCAACAGATTTCGACCAGCATGACCCTAGGAAAATTTCATGACCCTAAATATAGTGTAATCTCTATTGTATGTGTACATTATTAAACTATTGTCCTATCATTATTGCCAATATCGACAAACATGATAGCTGATGATACCTTACACACAAATTGTCAGAAAATTAGAAATCGACATAAAAGTACCAAAACTGCTTTACCACATCTTGAAATACCAATGTTTTAGGGTAACATTGAATAATGCTGCGCTACTAAACCTTTAAGTTTTGTTGGATAAAAATAAACCAAGTTTCGAACAAATTTAAGACTATAAACTTGAAAGTAGAAAACCCATCCAACAAATCATACATGGAAAACAATAGCATTCCATGTTCTCCAACAAGATATCCAGTAATACTTTTGAACAGGCCTATAAAAAAGGACAATGGAACACAAACCTATGGCTCTTGAGCAAGAAAGCCTGCAACACCATACCCATTTAAAAATATAACACGTCCACCAGCAGCTTCAATGCGGTCAACTCGTCCTCTCGTTCGGACTACAATATACATATAGCCACAATAAGCTGCAAATCCAGAAATGATAATAAAACAATTCAACAAAATTGTCAATATTTGGTATCAGGACTTAAAACATGAACCAAATAAAAAAAATCAGAGACTAATTAACTGAAAAAAATGAAAAACCAACTCAATGTCAAATGAAAAGCTAATCATCATGCATCTGCATCAAACACGGATTACAGAATTGGATCTAGGCTATGGAAAAGCCTTAGATAATATATGGTTAAAAAATCCTTAATTTCCCTCGTACCTTAGCGTCGCTAGAAAGGGGAATAGCTTTGCCTCCCCTTGATAAGACTGCACTGGAATCTCCACAGTTTGCAATAGCAAGTTGAGATGGGCTCACAATGGCTACCACATCTGTTGAATCCACGTTCTCTGGTGCAATTGGACGGATTATCACAGCTTCCATTTGGACACATCCCTCCCACTGCCACATCTATTTTCGTGATGAAGGTACCCCAATTCTTGCTTCTGCAGTTTGTATTGAAAGAAGGCTTTCTTTATGAAACTCTGGCTCTACCTGATGGGTTCAGGGTACATCAAGGCCTAATTCTGGTATGTATCTCAAGGGAATCCATTTCTTCTTTCAGTTTGATGTAATGGAGGATTGCAATAAGCCATTTTCATTATAGGTTGAGCCTACCCATCATGGATATGGAAAATTTTACTTTCATGAACTCAAGCTTAATGTGCTTCCCCATTTTGGAAACTGATGCATCAGGGCAGTACTAAGAAGGATATATGTACAAGGAAGTATATTATGAGTCGATTACAAATTTTCCAAGATTTTGCACGTAAGTAGAAATCAATGAAAGCTCATATTACTTTGTTCTCGTTGAATTGATTTTCCAAGAGGAGAATGTGCATTGGATGGATTTCATGTTCTTCATGCCAAAACTTGTGTCTCTCTTTTCCGTTTTCCCTTACCTATGTTTCATTTCTTTGTCTATCCCAAAACTTTCAGACATTCTCCCCTTGCAAGATTTATGGTAAGATATTACAATCATCTGGATTAATGACAAAAGCTCGGGATATTGAAATTAACTAGATCTAATAGACACTTTATTGGGTTTTGGAGATTCTTTCAGGAGACTTGAAATGGGAATAGAGAATGCCTATTTCCAAATTAATGGTGTTCATGATCCTTAAACCTGGTTTTGGCATCTCATTTATGTTTTATCTTTTGGCATCTCATTTATGTTTTATCTTCTGTTCACCATGATTACTTTAATGTCCTGCCCCTTATTCCTCTTTTTCGGGACCGTCTATATATGGCAGTCTTCTTGCTATGCATTTCTTATCTCTCAATGCCAAGTAGCAAATCTCCATCTTACAACATGCATTTTGTGTCTACATGTGTGAAGGTCAAGTAAGTTCGATTTACTTCTGTATATACCTGCCTTCTTTTTCCAGTTTGCTATTACTCCCAGTAAAGAAGACTACATGTATTTTGACTATAGTTTGCATTGCGGTCACTGAATGTGGTAAAGAAGACTACATGTATTTTGACTATTGTTTGCATTGCGGTCCCTGAATGTGGTTCATAAATCACAGCATAGGCCTAAAGCTTCCCAATCCAGAAGCAGGCTTTCTGTTATGAGTCCTTGGACATTGTCATAACATCCCTCCTCTCTCCAGTGTTGGCACACCGGATCTGCATATTGAGCAGATGGCTTGTGAAGAGTTTTTTATGGTGGTATGATAGCAGAAAAAAAAAGAACATATGAATTCCAATTTGTCTTCGTTGTATAAACTACAAAGTTGCTTTTCTTGATTATTTCTAGGAGCTACTCAGTAGATACTGCGGAAGCGGTTTGTTGAGGTTCATGTGTTCCCAACATAACTATTTGAACCTGAAGAGTAGTTGCAGTTGCTAAAAGTCTAAAACTAGGAAATTATTTTGTTTCCAAACCCATATCCGCTAGATTTTGAAGTGCATTGTTCATGAAGTTGTCAATATTGTGCTACCTCCACAATTGATTTTGAAGTGCATTGTTCATGAAGTTGTCAATATTGTGCTAGCTCCGCTAGATTTTGAAGTGCAGTGCATTGTTCATGAAGTTGTCAATATTATGCTAGCTCCACAATGTTGGTAAGAAAAGTTAGTGCTGCCATTCAAGAAGTATAAGGCAAAGTACACTCTTGATGGGAACTTATTGGATCATTCAATAGCTAACCTATACTTCCGTCAAAGGCACTTCAAATAAATTATATATAGTTATAGATATGATAATATTATTAATGTCAAACAAGTGACCACAAGCGGTTCCAAACTAAGGCTGACCCCGGCTCGAGGTTTTGTACCCGCCCCGCCCGGTCGACGATGCTCGCTGGGGATAACGGCTAGTTCCTCGGTTATCAAAAAAAAAGATTATTAAAAAAAAAAAAAAACTAGGTCGATGGGACTTCCACGAATGCAAGGGCCACTTCTATATAAAGACTAAAAGCAGGTATAATATAACTCTAATATCTAGTGAAGAAAGTGCCGCTGGAAAAGGCGAAAGGGGAAAGAAGCACAAAATTAATGGCCCACCAGGATGGCAGGCAGCACCGTATGCCAAGAAAGAGGCATGTAACTTGGCTGTAATGCGAAGTTTATGCTATACAATTCAGATTTGGTATAATCTTAGTCATACTTCAAGACCTGATGTATATTTTTACAATGTGGCTGCTTATGAATGTTTTCTCAAAAATTTGATAGAGTAATTCTTATTATTAAATTCAGTTCCCAACCAGAAATTCAGACATTTAATTGTCTGTGGCATTTCAGTGATCAACAACCTTTGGCCTCCATCACCTCCCTTCAAAAATAAAAGGAAAAAGAGGGGAAAAGGAAATAATCTGGCCATTTCACTTCATTTTCCTGTGTGTCACTTGAACAATCTAAGACTGTTATCTGGATTTTTTTTTTGGTTCCCAAGTATTCCTAACAGCAAACAGGGAGCAAAATGAGAGCAAAATGAAACAAGTTTACGGAAACAGCAAACAGGGAGCAAAAGGAAACAACTTTATTAAAACATGAATGGAAAGGCTTTCAAAGGACACTTCGTTCCAAGTTGCCAAGTTTTGAAAGGTTGTATCTGTTGGCTTGCTGGAAATAGTCTCTAGTAAATACAGAGAATTTGGAAAACATGAAACTCCATCACAACTTCATGCCTATGGTAGTTCATTATGAAATTATGGTTTATAAGCTACAAAGGAAGTCACTAAAGACTTACAAGGGAAGTTACCACTAGATTCTAAGAAGGCAAAACTACATAGCGCTGTAAATCGAATTACACTGATAATTGAAGAGATATAGTATATCTCGATATGATATGAAGTTCGTGATTTATCCACATTGAAGAAAGGTAAAATATCTATTTATATACATTCCAAAGCACGCCAAAGAGATTCTCAGTAAAAGCTTACAATGGAAGTCACTACTAGTTCCCAACAGGGCAAAATGGAAGTCACCGCCAATAAATAAATGGATCTTTTATCTTTTATCCTAGCCTCCATTCCGGGATAATGGCACTCAAATCGCCCTGCTTTTCCGGCGATTTCCCTAGATCCGGCCGAATCGTAGTTCCACCCAATTTACTGGAGAACCTAGGCCATGGAGAACCTATGCCATGGAACTGTGCCCTGACCCCATTTTAAGACGACCCAGATCGTCGAAATTCCAAAAAAAATAACAACCCAGATCGTCGAAATTCAAAAAAAAATGCCATGGAACTGTGCCCTGACCCATTTTAAGACGACCCCATTTTAAGAGGACCCAGATCGTCAAAATTCCAAAAAACATAACAACCCAGATCGTCGAAATTCCAAAAAAAATAACGAGGAGGGTGAAACTGTGCCTTGCCGGAAAAATCGCCGACAGGGGGCGATTTGAGTGCCAGTTATATTCTGTATCTCTAAATTTACCATTCTAGTTACAAAACTGCTTTTCTGTATTTCCTTTCAATCGTTCATTGCTCCAGAGACATTAAGCATCTCCGAAATACTTACAATATTCAACACATTATGCATCTCTAAGCATGCATCTCAACTTTCGAATCTCTTCAGCTTCACACATGAGTTTGCCCACAACTCCTTCAAAGATACCAATGTTTCCACACTCGGAAGCTCGTCTAACTCAGACCACCCAGAAACATCTGGCCGCCGAAACTTTGTACTCTGCTCCAACCCCTGTATCAGCTTCACACATTCAGATGAGCGAAAATCCTCCAAAGATACCAATGTTTCCATACTTGGCAGCTCTCCTAACTCAGAGCACCCAACAACAAACATCAACCGAAGCTTTGTACAATGCGCCAAGCCCTCTATCCTCTTCAGTTTCACACATTCGGATTAGCAAAAAGTCCTCCAAAGACACCTATGTTTCCATACGTGGCAGCTCTTCTAACTCAGAGCACCCATCAACATACAGCAACAGAAGCGCTTTGTACAATGCTCCAAGTCCTCCAAAGATACCAATGTTTTCATACTTGGCAGCTCTTCTAATTCAGAGCACCCAGAGCACACATCAACACACAGCAACTGAAGCTTTGTACAATGCGCCAACCCCTCTATCCTCTTCAGCTTCACACAGCTAGCTGCCGTCAACTGCTCCAAAGATACTTGGCAACTCAGATCACCCATCAACACACAGCAACCGAAGCTTTGTACAATGCGCCAATTACCCCTGTAACCTCTTCAGCTTCACACATCCTTCTGCCCTCAACCCCTTCAAAGATACCAATGTTTCCATACGTGGCAGCTCTTCTAACTCAGAGTACCCATCAATATACAACAACCGAAGTTTTGTACAATGCTCCAACCCCTGTATAATCTTCAGCTTCACGCAGTCGATTGTCAGCAACTCCTGCAATAATGCTGGCAGCGGGATAGATTTGGCAGCATACTAAGGAGCAGAAAAGCTCATCGGAGCGTTGTCTGTTAATCTCGGTCAGTCAATAAATTGATGAGAACACGCTTAAGCTCCGTGAACATAACAGGCAAAAGTCCTCTCACCTCATCCACATCTTCTACATCGTCTACAGGTATCAACGCTGGAAAAACGCAGAGAGATTTAAATAACTATTTGCAGAATTGGTGCATGTCTGCCACATGGCATCAGTGTTATGCGTGAAGTTGACATGTTACACAGTGCATGGCTGCCATAAATGGTCTCGTTGAGGCGGCCTTGACACGTGTACACAAACCAGACGATTTCAAACGAATGGAAAACTCGGTGCATGCCTGCCACACGTGGCTTTCCTGGATAGCATCAGTGTTATGCGCGACATGCCTCACCTACGTGGCTTGCTTACGTAGTGTCATTGAGACCACCTTGTCACGCATACACAAACAATAGGATTTCAAACGAGGAACTAATCAGAGTAGCGTGGAAAGGAGATTTTAGAATTTAAATTTAAATTCATTACTATAAGGACTAATTTTATTTTAATATAATTTCAGTTAAAATTAAAATACAAATATTGACGGGAACAACAATTAGATACATGATCATGAGGTACAAACTATGATCATACACGGACTACACCGAAAAGTAGTGAAATAAGTATACACTTAAACCCACTCATAAGCGATCATGATAGAGATTCACCAACTCTGAGTGAACTCGGGCAGTGTCAGGTGTTTCTAAACCGTTGTTTTTAGTGGTGGTATGATGTTTTTTGTATTATGGATAAGTACGGATTGATATGTATTTGGTATATAGTCTATTTGAAATACTGTAGGTTGTGTTAATTAGAACATTAAGTAAAGAGCTGATCTGAATAAATGGGAGTGGAATCCTCCAATTGCTTAATTGCTTTATTGTTGTAATATGACAGAACTTTTGGTAATATAAAGGTTTTTTATTTTTAATGAAAAAAAAGATTCACCAGTTATGATCATGCATATGCTAGACTTAAAAGTAGTGAAATAGTTATACACTTTAAACCCACTTATTAGCGATCATGGTAGAGATTCACCAAGAAGACATCAATTGACCCATGACATATTAATCGAGTAATTCCACGCTAGGAGAGGGATGCCAATACATTTCCAATAGTGGTGTGCCCTCCCTTTGCCATGGTAGATGAATGCATAGCATCTACGTGGAGGTGTACGACATCTGTCCAACATAGGACACCACGTGATGTGGGTAGACAAGACTTTATTGCAACTTTATGTGCCTCCAATTGTGCCCTCCACATGCCTTCTCTTGTGGGTTCTCCTCTCCCTCATTCATTCTTGCTTGGGGTTGGTTTGTAGGCGTTCGACCACCCCGGAAAGGTAGAAATGGAATATTTTAGGTAGAGCTTGCAAAGGGATTACCTCCTTCCTTCAATAAACCTCTCCACAGCTAGTAATTGAGCTAGTATTAACTTGTGAAGGTGCCAAAACCACAAAATCATACAAATATCAGTCAAAATAAGATTGAAGGCTCTGATATGTTATTTAATACACTTTCAGGACGAAATCAGAGATTTGGAGAGAATATTACAATCAATGCAGTCTCAGTGCACTAGAGAGCCTCCAATGGAAAGAGATGGACTGGAGAAGGAGAAGAATTGTATGAATATCAGTATGGGACTGATATGGAGCTGCTACAGGTCAGAACAGAGCTCAGAGGGCCGAATCAGATGTTTTCATAAAGATCTCTCAAATATTAAGACTCCTCCATTAATTACAATTCTCACAAAGCTAGAAAAGTTAGTTTCAATCACTGGAAGTGCCAAACTCATCCTCAAACTTCAAATATCAGTTATAAGCATGTAAATATCTCTGATAACATATCAAAATGATTTTTAAGTCGAAATCACAACAATGGAAAAAGTATTACAGACAATCTCTTCAACCTCAGGAGGCCTCCAACAACTAGTTTTCCCCCACGGGAAAGGAGAAAGGGTTGGAGGAAGGGTAGAAGGATCAGATCTTTGATAGATCTAAATGATGAGCTGCTACAGGTTCATAACAGAGCTCATGGGCTGCGCACTGCTTCTCTTAGATGATCTGGGCTCCTCCTTCAAGAATGGGAGCTTTCTCCCCACTAGATCTACCACTGTCTTCACTTCAAGCACCTCTGGATGATGGAATCTCTTCTGATGGCTGCATAATCTTCAAGTATGGCAGATAAACATCTGATCAGTAGCAACATGAACCTATGGAAGTAGACTGGAGACTGGAAACCTGTAAAAAAATTGGGGCACATCTCCCAAGGTTGTTGAGGCACATCTCTCAACACTAGAGAAGCTCAGAGCTCTCAAGCAAAATTCTCAAATGATCAAAAGTCCTGAATGGGAGTTGGAAACATTCTTTTATAGAATTCATGTTGACTTGTTGAGAAGGTTACTTGGCTTGGTGACCTGTGAGAATAGGTCACCTATGAGTGGGTAACCTTCCTTTGCCTTTGCTTGATGTCTTTCCTTCATTTTGGAAACTGCCATCCCTTTGTTTCTTGCTTTTCTCTACATTCTTTTTATTTTTTTTAGCAAAAGCGCCCTTTTTGCTTTTTCTGATTGTTTCCATTTTCTTGCTTTTAGCAACTCTTACATCTTTCCTTCTTTTGTTCTTTTTCTAAATCCACAAGTTGCTTTAGCCATATTTCTATTTTCTTACCTCTTGTTCCAATTTAGCAACATTATCCTCAAGTGGGGTGCCCTCTTGGCCCATTGCACACATATTGGAAACTCCAATTACAAATATTAATTAAAAATTAAATAATCCAACACTCCAACATTAAAATAATTAAATAATTATTTAACTATAGGCCTGGCTCAAAATTCTCCAATTAATTAATAATTCACCTTAGATACTTAGTTTGGAGATTAATATTTTCAGGGGGGGCACCTTATCCATTTAATCACCCAAATACACCCTTAGGAATATTCCATAAGATAATTTCCACATTCACCCATTAATTAATTAATTAATGCCTAGGTGACTTAGGCCAAAATCACCCCCATGGACCATAGCAAAAATTGGGGACATGACAGTTCTCCCCTCCCAAGATTGCTTGTCCTCGATCAATTTAGTCCAAGGACTAATACTGGAATTCCATCCAAGCATACTTAGGACTTTTCTATCTCTCCTCCTGTTAGTGATCACAGTAGTCACCCATTCTTGGCACCACAAAAAAAATCATCAGAATCATGGGTCCCATCAATTCAATGGAATTGAAACATATGCTCTCTTAAGCATGCTCCACAATTCCATATATCTGTAAAAATCCCAAACTGAATCTGATAAGGTTCGACTGCTGCTCAACTGTGATCAGAAGTTGCTCATGTCTTCCCCAAGAGTCTGGTCCATCATGCAGTTCCCAATAAAAGGAACTAATCCACCCTTCACCAAATGTAAATCTTAAGAAAAGCAAGCTGGATTGCCCTCTTGGATCCCACTGCCTATGGTGCTTTCTCCCAAGCCCAAATGACACTAGGAACAAATTTTCAACCCAAGGAATGCCAGGATCCCATGGATTGTGCAACATTCTTCAAAAAATTATGGCATTTTGAAAGATGCCATGATCCCAATACCAAGTTGGAATCTCTCCACTTCCAACGCTCATGAAAATTTCTAATATGCACTTGTACACCTAAGCCTTGTGTGAATGTGTACTGGAAGTATCTAATGGCTGCAAATTACGTCTTTTCTGCTGCTTGCAAATCATAGAAAAATCAGCAATATTAAAAATAATTTTCTTGCAAAAAGACAAAAACCTTTTACCTTCCAGATTTTCCCTTTCAGTGATGCCTCTATCCATCCATTCAGTGGATGAATCAGGAATATTGCTTGCTGATTCACATGATCTATAATCAGCCTTCTCTACTGCAATAGGATCTATCTCCCATAGGGACAGATCATGATCCTCTTGTTGTACATGTGGCATCAACTAGAAAAACTTCTTCACCCACTGTTCATTCCCCATTGTTATTGCTGAATCTAGGACATGTGGGAAAGAACTGTGAACTTTCTTTGTATGTCTGCAAACTTTAGTAACAAGACTTATGGCTGCATATTCTTCATTATTGGCTGGTCCAAATGGGGTGATCCCATCCCAATCGCCTATGGGAGAGTGATTGTCTTCATGGAACAACTCAAGTTCCCTCAGGAAAAGATCAGGTGCTTGGTTTTCATCAAACTGTTCTGCACACTCCTCAAGCACATGTAAAGATAAATTATCCTCATGATCGACCATCTCATGAGGTTCCTCCATATGATCATGAATGCTTTCAACCCAATGAGGTTGAATGAATGGTGTGTAGGAGGGTAGGGGGGATCTTTGCAACTTTTCATGAAGCTGCGTTATCTCTGTCTCGGATTCTTGGAGGGAACTTTGAGTGTTTCTCAAAGAGTCTTGGGTGGCCATCAATTCATTATTTAGCTTTCGGATCTCTTCATCATCCTTAGAGGATGCACCATGAAACAATTCTACAAGCTCTGTTACACCCAAAATCTACTCATCATCAGATTCAATGTATACACCCCTGAAGATACCTGTACTAATAATCATCTTGGGAGGGTTTGTACTCAGTTGTGCTAGGTTTTGAAGGGTCGTCGCAGGTTGCACACTAGCAACATGCGACATCGCAGCTTGCTCCATTGTAGGGTGCGACGAGGTTTGTTAATGAAAACAAATAGCTTATTTGAGATCCTTCTCGAAACTTGCTCATTTGGGGACTTATCCCTGACCTCTAGGGGAGTTGGTACTTGACCCCTAACTCTTTGGGAGGATCCCCTATCTCTCTCCTACCCTTTCTCAACCTATCATATCCATACCCTATCCACTTATTCCTATATAAGTGAATCTCACTCCCATTCCAAAGGGAGGAAGACTATGGTATCTACATGCTGGTGAAATCTATCATAGGAGGAAGCCTATAGTATCTACATGCTGGGGAAATCTCTCTTAAGACACCTCCATTCACCTCTTGGAGAACTCATACTTCTTTGGAAGAACATGGGAATTGGCTTGGTCGGAGAAGGGATGCTACGTTAAGTCTTTGTTGTAGTCCTATATCTCTATCATGTACTCCTCTATTTGCAATAATACAAATGATTTCCACCAATATTGTTCTTATATGCAATGATATTGTATAGTTTACCTACTTAACTGTTTACTTAGATCGCTTATTGTATAGATGTCTTTTACTGGTTTCTCTTGTTTCTGTGTCTTGACAGGTCTTGCAGCTTGCATCTGATGATCGCGGGATGTGGAGCAACATTTAGGAGAAAGGATTGCATAATAGAAAGGTAAGACATCTAGTACTTGATCCTTAAGTAGATCTAGGAGATGTGCTTATAGTCTGTTTTATTTGTTCTAGACTCACATTGAGTTAGGGAGATCCGGCTCGCGTCCGCTCGAGTGGATTGTCTGTTAGCAAATCTGGCGACCATACTAGGGAGTAGTGTTTGTCTTGTTTAGTGTTCAATAATCTGAGAGTCATTTCAGTTGATTACTTGACACAAGCCTCTTTTATCATTTTTTGCCATTCACTTTCAAATATTCACGTTGAAGATTCTGATCTTCTTCCTATGAGTTTATACAACTCATTTTCAAGCCTGTTTATGGTTCAATATTGAGAGATCTGATTCATTTTTGAATCCAGAACTCGCCTATCGCACCTGGGCAGTGGAAACAGAGCGACACTGTGTCATTCTGAGTCTCTGTTCTTTACCTGTTGGATACTCGTCGCACCCTTTGCATTGGTACACTGCGACATCGTCGCACTTCCCGTGTAAACAACCTGCGACGTCGCACTGTGTATAAAGACAGAGTGCGCTGATCTGTCAAAAGTTGACATACAGGCATCCATTCCCTCATTTGACAGTCTGAACCTTGGTCTGATGTATGAACTCTCTCTGTGCTGGAAGATCCATCCATAGACCCCATTTATGATTTGTGTGTTGAGAGTTTGGTTTCATTTGGATTGACTTTGGGTTCCGTCTTGGACAAGTTTGAAATCGGTAGTGGTGGATACTCTTGTCTCCTCCACCTTCATCCATTCACTCTTGCATTCCCTTCCTTCCATCCCTGATCTGATTAGTACGTTAGATCAGCTTCCAGATCTCAGTTACATTTGTTTTGAGCTTTGCTTGCTTAGTTTGCTTGTTGCTGCTTGATTTTGAGTTAAGTGTGTCTTTCAGCTTGGTTGAGTGCTTGTCTTTTCTTGAGTTTTCTGAATGTATGAGTGCTGCGGGTAGTGTTTTCACTAGTACAAAATGAGAGATAAGTGACAAAAAAAACGACCAAAATCGGCATATAAATGACCACTTTTGAGTTGGTGACCACTGGTAGCAAATTAGTGGCCATATATCACACGACCAAAAATGTGGTCATATTTAGCTTGGTCATTTATAGCTTATCTTGTAGTCATATATTTGGTCATTAATTTGGTAATATATTTGGTCATTAATTGTCACAATTAATGACCACATTTTTTGTGACGTGATAAATGACCGCTAATTTGCTACCAACGATTGCCAACTCAAAAGTGATCATTTATATGCATATTTTGGTCATTTTTTTTTGTCACTTATCTCTCATATTTTACTGGTGGTCGTTTATATGCAAATTTTGGTCATTTTTGTAGTCATTTATCTCTTTTTAGTGGTTTAGAATATAAATAGGGCACGGTGGAATCGAACCAGCAATCTCCTGCCTATAAGGCAGGTGCTCTACCATTAAACTAGCACCCTTAAATAGAATTTCTTATGGATTGATATGAGAATAAAATTTCCAACTAAATAAATGCCCATAGCCATGAAGAAAAATGCCCACTGGCATGATGAAAAATGCCCGCCAACTTATGGAAAAGATGCCCGCCAACAGTGTTAGAAGATGCCCACAGGAAAATGTAAGGAGTGAGATATTAACATTGGACACACCAAGCCGGAGTCTGCATGTAAATACAAAATTATGAATAACTGAAAATAAGAAGAGGTGCCAATCTATCTTAAAATAACTTTTCTCTTTATTTTGATGATTAACTGTCATTTAGAGTGTTTTTCTCCCATTCATTTACCATTAAAATTGTTACATGTAGGAATTTCCATCGTAAAAATTCAATAAAGTATTTTTTTATCCCTTTGGTAGCTTAAGTGCAAGCCAATGATCATTATTTTCTAATGTTATATGGGTTTATATTGCAAATTTATAAGTTGGACAACAGTATTCAAAGATTAGGGACACCCCCCCTAATCTACATGCACCAACCCAAACGAAGAGGAGGTTCATTGATGACAAAGTGGGTGAATTTTCCTATAAGTTGTACTAATTTCCATTGCTGACTTTCATAGGTCTGGATCGTCATTACAAGTGCAGAAATTAGTGCTAACAGGGAGTAGGAGTGGGAGGGGCTTCCCACTCAACATAGTGTCCAAGTATACTATAAAAAGGTTTTGTGTAGAAAACTACCATGAACATACCTGAAAGTCATTATCTTCAAATTTATTGATGTTTTCACGCCAGAATGCTGGATCCTTATGCATTGGGGACCAATAAAGATTTCCTAGAAGAACTTCCTATTTAAACTTGTCAAAAGAACTTAGCCTTTTAATGCTATCTTCCAAAGAATTCAATGCTTCTACTAGATCCTGTACGAATAAATGGATAAAATGATTAACATTTCAAGATCCTCAAAAGAATTAGCTATCTGTAACACCAAAAGAAATTTTAAAATAATGAAGCTTATGGCCACTCAAAAGAGAAACTGATTTCCAACCTCATCACTCCAGGCTTGTGATTTTAAGTTTTGCATAATTTGTGGCAACCCAAGATCCACCATCTCACTTGCAAATTTCCCTTTGAAAAGTAAGTTTTTTCATGTTAAAACAACAACCCTTACGACCTGGGAGCATTCACCAAAGACAAAAACAAATTAGAGGCTCATGAATACAAAATATCTACCTCAATCTCAAATACAACACACATAGACTCTAGAGGTATACCTATTTCCAAGGAGGACGTGTAGGAAAAAGATTTCTCCACACAGATTTCCAACTTGAAGAATGTGCAACCAACTTGCATGCTTAATCAAGCAACCATTGGTCTCTAATGGCCACATTGAGCATTATTTGTGCATTGGACAGTCTTCACTCCCATAGGGAAAGCTATATTGCCAACCAAGCCTCCCATGGAATCCCTTGTCCAGTGTTCAGCAGACATGGTCATCGTTATGCCCTGTATACTGGAACATTGCCTGCATGTGACTCTACCCTTCACCATAAAGCCATGTCCAAAAGATATTCAGCATTAGTGTTTCAAAGCCCCTAGCTGCAAAGGGTAAAAGTATGTAGGGTTGTGCTCATCTGGGTGTCTCCTCCTTGGTCTCTATTGGAATTTCCATTACAATGACATTGGCCCCTATGGGTAATGCAATTATATACACACATAACATAGTGTCTGAGTATACTATAAAAAGGTTTTGTGTAGAAAACTACCATGAACATACCTGAAAGTCATTATCTTCAAATTTATTGATGTTTTCACGCCAGAATGTTGGATCCTTATGCATTGGGGACCAATAAAGATTTCCTAGAAGAACTTCCTGTTTATACTTATCAAAAGAACTTAGCCTTTTAATGCTATCTTTCAACCCTTCTTCCAAAGAATTCAATGCTTCTACTAGATCCTGTACGAATAAATGGATAAAATGATTAACATTTCAAGATCCTCAAAAGAATTAGCTATCTGTAACACCAAAAGAAATTTTAAAATAATGAAGCTTATGGCCACTCAAAAGAGAAACTGATTTCCAACCTCATCACTCCAGGCTTGTGATTTTAAGTTTTGCACAATTTGTGGCAACCCAAGATCCACCATCTCACTTGCAAATTTCCCTTTGAAAAGTAAGTTTTTTCGTGTTAAAACAACAACCCTTACGACCTGGGAGCATTCACCAAAGACAAAAACAAATTAGAGGCTCATGAATACAAAATATCTACCTCAATCTCAAATACAACACACATAGACTCTAGAGGTATACCTATTTCCAAGGAGGACGTGTAGGAAAAAGATTTCTCCACACAGATTTCCAACTTGAAGAATGTGCAACCAACTTGCATGCTTAATCAAGCAACCATTGGTCTCTAATGGCCACATTGAGCATTATTTGTGCATTGGACAGTCTTCACTCCCATAGGGAAAGCTATATTGCCAACCAAGCCTCCCATGGAATCCCTTGTCCAGTGTTCAGCAGACATGGTCATCGTTATGCCCTGTATACTGGAACATTGCCTGCATGTGACTCTACCCTTCACCATAAAGCCATGTCCAAAAGATATTCAGCATTAGTGTTTCAAAGCCCCTAGCTGCAAAGGGTAAAAGTATGTAGGGTTGTGCTCATCTGGGTGTCTCCTCCTTGGTCTCTATTGGAATTTCCATTACAATGACATTGGCCCCTATGGGTAATGCAATTATATGCACACATAACATAGTGTCTGAGTATACTATAAAAAGGTTTTGTGTAGAAAACTACCATGAACATACCTGAAAGTCATTATCTTCAAATTTATTGATGTTTTCACGCCAGAATGTTGGATCCTTATGCATTGGGGACCAATAAATATTTCCTAGAAGAACTTCCTGTTTATACTTGTCAAAAGAACTTAGCCTTTTAATGCTATCTTTCAACCCTTCTTCCAAAGAATTCAATGCTTCTACTAGATCCTGTACGAATAAATGGATAAAATGAATAGCATTTCAAGATCCTCAAAAGAATTAACTATCTGTAACACCAAAAGAAATTTTAAAATAATGAAGCTTATGGCCACTCAAAAGAGAAATTGATTTCCAACCTCATCACTCCAGGCTTGTGATTTTAAGTTTTGCACAATTTGTGGCAACCCAAGATCCACCATCTCACTTGCAAATTTCCCTTTGAAAAGCAAGTTTTTCCGTGTTAAAACAGCAACCCTTATGACCTGGGAGCATTCACCAAAGACAGAAACAAAATAGAGTCTCATGAATACAAAATATCTACCTCAATCTCAAATATAACACACATAGACTCTAGAGGTATACCTATTTCCAAGGAGGATGTGTAGGAAAAAGATTTCTCCACACAGATTTCCAACTTGAAGAATGTGCAACCAACTTGCATGCTTAATCAAGCAACCATTGGTCTCTAATGGCCACATTGAGCATTATTTGTGCATTGGACAGTCTTCACTCCCATAGGGAAAGCTATATTTCCAACCAAGCCTCCCATGGAATCCCTTGTCTAGTGTTCATCAGACATGGTCATCGTTATGCCCTGTATACTGCAACATCGCCTGCATGTGACTCTACCCTTCACCATAATGCCATGGCCAAAAGATATTCAGCATTAGTGTTTCAAAGCCCCTAGCTGCAAAGGGTAAAAGAATGTAGGGTTGTGCTCATCTGCGTGTCTCCTCCCTGGTCTCTGTTGGAATTTCCATTACAATGACATTGGCCCCTATGGGTAATGCAATTATATACACACATAACATAGTGTCTGAGTATACTATAAAATGGTTTTGTGTAGAAAACTACCATGAACATACGTGAAAGTCATTATCTTCAAATTTATTGATGTTTTCACGCTAGAATTCTGGATCCTTATGCATTGGGGACCAATAAATATTTCCTAGAAGAACTTCCTGTTTATACTTGTCAAAAGAACTTAGCCTTTTAATGCTATCTTTCAACCCTTCTTCCAAAGAATTCAATGCTTCTACTAGATCCTGTACGAATAAATGGATAAAATGATTAGCATTTCAAGATCCTCAAAAGAATTAGCTATCTGTAACACCAAAAGAAATTTTAAAATAATGAAGCTTATGGCCACTCAAAAGAGAAACTGATTTCCAACCTCATCACTCCAGGCTTGTGATTTTAAGTTTTGCACAATTTGTGGCAACCCAAGATCCACCATCTCACTTGCAAATTTCCCTTTGAAAAGCAAGTTTTTCCGTGTTAAAACAACAACCCTTACGACCTGGGAGCATTCACCAAAGACAAACAAATTAGAGGCTCATGATTACAAAATATCTACCTCAATCTCAAATATAACACACATAGATGTGAGATTTTCAATTTCTAGGAACTAGATTCATAAGACAATTTCACATGGAATATTTTAGACAATGAAAGAAGAATAATGGAGAGAATAAATTATGGAAATCACTTTGTATATTATTCATTGATATTGTAACAATATATAACACATCCTCCATGGAGAAAATTGAATTGCTTTGAAGCAATATGGAAAGAGCAAAAAGAAAAGGCTTAGAAAGGACAAAAAACCCTCTAGGTGCAAAAGCAGTTTCCAAAACTGTGCTAGAGGCTCACGAATTTGGCAAGTATGATATGGCAGCTCATGAGTGAGGTAAATGGAATGTAATGATGGCTTTAGAAGGTTAGATATGATGTGGAGGTCGAATTGGTCAAGTGGCAAAAAATTCCAAGCAAACTAGCTTTGTCTTTTCCACTAGAAAGCAGAAAAAACAGGACAAAGCTAACTAAAACTGGATAGTGTCTTTATAATTTAGGAATGGAATAAAATCAGATAGAGTACAAGGAAATCTTATCCATAATCTATCCAAATTCATTTTTGTGAATGAGGATAGCATGTGGTCCACTAAAAGACAAAACTGGCCTATTCTACCTAGTCAAAACTGAGGAAATTAATCATAAATGATTAATTAATTTTATCCTAAGTCTAGAATGACATAGTGGGTTTTTTAAATGTTCCAACACCCCCCCTTAAGCTTGACTTTATGTGATGGGAATTAGAAAAATATCATAAATATAGGGCCCAAGCAACAAGGCTTATGGTCACCCCAATACAAAAAGAACTAGTCCATGTAAACCGAGGAAATAGGGAAAACCTCATGGGAACAAAACCCTCCCTCAAAAAATGGACATGCTTGATGTCTTCATACTGTCATGTTGCTCATTTGAATGAGCTGAATGCGCTGAATGAGCTGCTTCTAAGTAACTGAATTGATGAAGAGAATGTGGATGTCATGATCATGCATCAGTGCATCGATGTTGTGTAGGCAAGAACCATGTGTTGAAGCTCTTTAAAGTTCATCTTCTGATGATGGAGGATCATCAAATGAATTTTTCTTGCTGCTGTAACATACATAATCAAATCTGAAAACATAATCAATGATGGAAAGAAGATCTATGCATACTCCTTCCCAAGGAGAAACAATGAACTCAACAGGATCAATTTCTTCTGCAGCTGCAATGTGGTGTACTAGTTCTTGTAATTTTTTCTCAAAATGATGTAGAACCTTTATGATATTTAAAATGAGATCATGCAGCTCTGAAATATTAGAATGTAAGTCATATGGAGCAGCAACCAGTGAAGATGTGGATTCTCCATGATCGAACATAATTTCAGTACAAACAATTTGAGAAACTAGATCACCCGGATAGCTGAGCGAGCCTGGAGAGTGTGAGGACTTGACTTTTGAACCATGAGTGATGGGGTCATGTCCATATGTGTGGAATATCAGTCCAAATAATGCAAAAACAATGGCTTTCCAACCAATGAAAGATATGCAAGACAAAAGTGCTACAGAGGCAAGTGACACAATGTAGGAAAACATAGAATTGTGTAGTTTCTTAACCGGAGAACTTGGGGTTTGTAGGGTATTTTGTGCATCCAAAGGTTGGGAATATGATGTGGGATATGTAATGACTTGCATATCAGACTTTAAATCATCTTCTAAATCAGAATCTAAAAGATTTAAATGATGGTGGAAAGACTTTCAGAAGACAAGTCAGAAGCTAGTAAACAATGACTAGTTTTGAGAGTAGACTTGGATGAACTGATTGAAGATTGTTCCAAGGAAGAGGTGTAGGTTTCTGATTCTGATATATTAGAATGTGAATCAATATCAGAGACATCAGAATTATATTTCACTCTAGCACTCAAAGCATAAACATTATTACCTTTGGAAGAGGCTTGAAGACAGAGTTCTTGTTCTACAACAAGCTTGCCTTGTTCTTTCTTTGCAAAGTCAGGGACATCTATGTTATGCTCTTCAAGCATCTTGGCCATGATGTCCAATTTCTTCTTGAAGCAATATTTCTCAGGATGAGTGCCTTTGCATCAATTAGAACACTTGGGCTTCTCCTTCTTCATCTTCTTGGATTTTGAATCTCCATCAAAATCCTCTTCATCTGACAATATCTTCTGTTTGGATTTGTCATTCTTGAAACTCTTTGCTCCATGAGCAACAAGTGCAAAGTCTTTGGAGGGTGATTGATCCCTCATTTGTACCAGCTTGTCCTTTTCTTGAGTGAGCGAATCAATGAATGCATCCAAGGTTGGCATCTTCCACTTGGGAACTGCAAGTCTTGTAGAATGAAAAGTAGACACAAATACTGAGTATTCAGAGCTCAGTTTTGACAGAATGGTAAGGATTAATTGCTCATCCTTCTTCTCTATACCACATTGCTTGAGTTGAAGCACTAGGTTCTTGAATTTTGAGATGAACTCCTCCATAGAATCGAAATTACTTGGACTAAGAGAGATCATCTCAATCTCCAACAAATGACCTCTGAGCTCGTCCTGTTTTCCAAAGAGAGACTCTAGCTTTGTCCACACTTCATTTGGATTTGATAGAGAATCAATATGGAATAGAATATCTGGAGATACAGAGAGACAAAGTAACCCATAAGCTTCATCAAGCCTATTGAACCATTTGGATTTTAATGCAATAGCTCCTAGCTCAGTTTCAAGCCCCATAATGACTCTATACAATCCTTTGCTCCGAAGCTGGATGATCATATATGCCTTCTAGTCAAAGAAATTGAAGGGAGTGAGAGTCACAGCTTTGGTTTGATTTTTCTCCATACTGATGCGCTCCTGGTAATGGTAATACCTGCAAAAAGCACTCTTGGAAATTGTTTTGAATCAAGCTAGCTCTGATACCATGTGAGATTTTCAATTGCTAGGAACTAGATTCATAAGACAATTTCACATGGAATATTTCAGATAATGAGAGAAGAATAATGGAGAGAATAAATTATGGAAATCACTCTGTATATTATTCATTGATATTGTAACAATATATAACACATCCTCCATGGAGAAAATCGAATTGCTTTGGAGCAATATGGAAAGAGCAAAAAGAAAAGGCTTAGAAAGGACAAAAAACCCCCTAGGTGGCAAAAGCAGTTTCCAAAACTGTGCTAGAGGCTCACGAATTTGGAAAGTATGGTATGGAAGCTCATGAGTAAGGTAAATGGAATTTAATGATGACTTTAGAATGTTAGATATGATGTGGAGGTCGAATTGGTCAAGTGGCAAAAGATTCCAAGTAAACTAGCTTTATCTTTTCCACTAGAAAGCAGAAAAAACAGGACAAAGCTAACTAAAACTGGATGGTGTCTTTCTAATTCAAGAATGGAATAAAATCAAACAGAATCTAAGGAAATCTTATCCAGAATCTATCCAAATTCGTTTTTGTGAATGAGGATAGCATGTGGTCCACTAAAAGACAAAACTGGCCTATTCTACCTAGTCAAAACTGAGGAAATTAATCATAAATGATTAATTAATTTTATTCTAAGTCTAGAATGACATAGTGGGTTTTTTAATTTTATCACTTTGATGAGGTACGTCTTGCTCAAGTCAAATCCAAAGGATTTCTTCTAGATCACGATGGTAACAATGTAGCTGTTCATGCATATTCAGGACTTAGTACAACACTGACTGCATTAAGCTAGCTCACTTTTTCCTCTGTAATTATATGAATTTTTGGGTAACATAAGACATTTATCCAAAATAAATAATGAGGAAGGAAACCATATGATATTTGCATGTCATTTGCTCAAAATAGATATTGGTCAAGTTGCCGCAAAGAAAATACAAGGAATATATGATATTAGAGTCATAGTTGTTAAAATTCGGGTCCCAGCTCTGGTTACAGGATATTTGTAATTTTGTAGAAAGCATGAATATATGTGTTAACAACTTAATTTGGTATAAATCTCAAAAATTACTGCACTTCCATGAAGAACTATGTGAAATAACGAAGATACAAAGGAAAGAAATGTATCCTTTATGTTACAGAGAAAAACAACACAGTATGGAGAGATTGGGAAGAAATCAGCCTTCATTTTCTTGCTTGTGTCAGTGCAATATACATGTATATACAAGACGAAAGTACATTGAACCATCCAGTTAACTGAAATGACTCAATTCTTGTAGTTGACTCAATTTACATTGCATGAAAATTTTCCAAACATCTGCCCACGAAGCTTGTAATTGTTAAATTTTGAGCATTAATTCACAATACTCTAGGATCTTTACTGAGAGAATAACATGTACAGTATATCAATGCATATCAATCATAACAAGCATGCCAATCATCACAAGAATCAAAAGCATGAGAGACAAGAGACACAAAGTTTCCGTGGGGAAAACCCTAAGGTGAAAAAACCCACAACTTCCTCAGAGATAGAGAGAGCAATGGCTCAACCAAAGTACAACCAAAATACATAGAGATAGTCTCCTAGTAGCAGATGATCCTCCTCCTCACTAGTGCGCCACTTTCTGAGTGAGAGAAGTGTGAGTTTCCGAGTGATCAAAATAGAGATCTCCCGATCTCTATTTATACTTGTCTGTTTTCCCAGTGACCTTATGGGGCCGACTTGTCTAGCTAGGTACATCAACCATATAATATATATTTCAGGGCCGACCCCACACATGGTGGTCTAATAACCCATCGGCAAGTTCACACACTTGAGACACTTGTCAATACACATGACGACACTTCCTTATATTGGAATAACACATCTCTTATAAGGGTACAATAAATATATATGAAATACATAGATGAAATACATTCCGAACTTACATATACATCAACACTCCCTCTTAACTAGGAAGGTATTTCTCGACACAGATCTGCTAGCACAAGTCTTCTTCTCGGGATCATCGTCATTGATGCATCATCATCATCATCGTCACTATTACTGCTATCTCAACCAATCTTTGAATCTACTCGTCATAGGAAGTTCTACAGAGCCAATCCTTTTTCATACTAGATGTAGGCCAACCACCTGCAGGTCTTCATCATCTGTGCGAACGGTCTGATAGAGGTGGTCTCTCAGGACTAATTTTATGTGCGGATGCAATACCTGACAAGAGTATCCCAGGAACATTTATGTGCCTAAGCACGACCGAAAAGATCTCCTCAGGATTGATTACATGCATCTCCTTCACAATACCTTTAAAGAGCATCCCAGGAACATTTATGTGCCGCAGCACGACCGACAAGATCTCTAAAGAGCATCCCAGGACTTATTACGAGCACACAACTCAACCTCTCAGATCTCCCAGACTGATTACATGTGAATAGACAATACCTTTAAAGAGCATCCCAGGAACATTTATGTGCTGTAGCACGACCAGCAAGATCTCTAAAGAGCATCCAAGGACTTATTACGAGCACACAACTCAACCTATCGGATCTCCAGGACTGATTACATGTCTCCGTAGTAATACCTCATCCCAGGACTGATTATGAGCACAAAGCTCAACCTATTGGATATCTGAGGACTGGTTACATACTACATAGCAATACCTCATCCCAGGACTGATTACGCGCACACAGCTCAACCTATCGGATATCTAAGGATTGATTACATGCTATTTGCACAACCTTCCACATATCATCTCTATCAACCTGATACTCATGATCCAACGGATCATCATCGCACGAAGCATCATCCTGATGCTCATGATCATACCGATCATCATCACTGTACCATCCTGGTACATATCATTTGGAGCAACATCCTAAAGCTCGTCATCATGATCATCCTAATCATACAATGCATCCACCTGATGCATACCAAGTATCTACCTGATACATACCATCATACATGATCCACCTGATACATACATAGATACATGATCCACACAATGCATCTAACTGATATATATCAACATACATGATCTACCTGATCATACACAATATCCACCTGATACATATATAGATACATGGTCCAAGCATCCAATAGGATGCATATACAAAATACATACAAATGATCCAACCGATCATATCCATCATCCAACATGATGCGTACATACATATATAAATGATCCAACTGATCATATCCAGCATCCAACATGATGCGTACATACATATACATATAAATGACCCAATTGATCATACCCAGCATCATCCTGATGCATATACTGAGTAGTAACTGAAACATCGTCCTGATGCTCATCATCCAACGCTTACATCCACAGCCATGTGAAGAATCCTCCTTCCAACATGCTTGGAATGGCTTCAGCAAATATGTCCATCACTTCTTCCTCGAAGTGTCGTCGATCTGAAGAACACTAAGCCTCTCCTTAAAGTACTCGAACTTCACCCTGGTTAGTGGCTTCGTCAGTACATCTGCAATCTTCTCATCCGTCGCAACATACAGGAGCTTCACTGCTCCTCTCTTCACCATATCCCCGATATAGTGATATTTGATATCTATGTGTTTCGACCTGTCATGAAACACTGGGTTCTCAGAAAGATTCACACAACTCTGGTTATCACAGAAGATACCAGTAGCATTCAACGGGAGATCAAATAACTCAGACAGTAGCTTCTGAAGCCATATTGCCTCACAACTAGTTGAACAGGCTGCAACATACTCTGCCTCATCAGTACTCAGTGCTACGCAGGACTGCTTCCTACTAAACCAAGAGATCACATCTGATCCCATACTGAAGCAACACCCAGATGTGCTCTTCCTATCTACAGCACTGCCTTCCCAATCAACATAACCTTGCAGGTTAAACTTTTGATTCACTTCATACTTGAGCCCATAATCAACTGTACCCCTCAGGTACCTCAGAATATGCTTTACATCAACTAGATGAATACTCCTCGGATCCGTCAGGAACTGGCTCAATGTGTTCACCGCAAAGCAAATATCTGGTCTCGTATTAGTCAGGTGCATCAAGGACCCAATCATCTGATGATACATAGAGACATCAACCAGCTCACATGAAGCATCACATAGAAGCTTTAGATTCGATGCCATAGGTGTGGCCATGGCCTTGCAATCCATCATCTCGAACCTCTTCAGGATATCTACAGTGTACTTCCCTTGTCTAAGGAAGATCCCATCTGTACTCTGCCACACCTCCATACCTAGGAAATAGTGCATCATCCCCAAGTCCTTCATATCGAATTCGGTAGCAAGCTTCCACTTTGTATCTGCAATCAATCTGTCATCTCTTGTTACAAACAGGTCATCCACATATAGGAGTAGAACCACAGGATTCCCTTCCTCAACCTTGTAGTAAAGGTTGGAATCCGCTTTACTCTTGGTAAAGCCCAAACTAGATAGGAAACTGTTCATCCTACCATACCAAGTTCTGGGAGCTTGCTTCAAGCCATACAAGGCTTTCTTCAATCTGCACACATATGACTCCCTGTCATGTGTTTCGAAACCAAGTGGTTGCTCCACATATACTTCCTTTTCAACTACACCATTCAGGAAAGCAGTCTTGACATCCATCTGGTGTATTTTCCATTTCATTGTTGCATCCAAGGCAAGTACTGTTCTGATGGAAGTATACCTGGCTTCAGGTGCAAAAGTTTCTTCATAATTTATTCCCTCTTTCTGAGAGAAGCCACGGGCTACGAATCTTGCCTTGTATTTCTCTACGCTGCCATCTGCAGCATGCTTGATTTTGTAGATCCATTTGGAAGTCACAAAAGACTTCTCTTTAGGTCTTGGGACAACATCCCAAACATCATTCTTCATTATTGATTGGTATTCCTCGACCATGGCATCCTTCCATTCTTTTTTTTCCGTTGCTTCTTCATAATTGGAAGGTTCTTTATTCATGGTGTCACAGAGTAAAGCAACATAGATGGTATGTGATCTGGTTCTCTTCTTTGCTCTGTGTTCTTCTTCTGGAATGCCAAATCTTTCCGCATCTTGAATGAGCTCTCTAGCCCATGCGGGTTTCCTCTTGTGAGAGTTATCCTCACGGGGTGGATCTACAGGTTCTTGCAGATCTTCAAACTCACGAACAACTTCTGAAATTGCTTCAGTCATGGTAGTGTCTTGAAATCTAGTTTCCTTAGGTTCTTCATAAACTTCGATAGGTGCCTTCCTTGATTTGATGAATGCTGAGTTTTCATCAAATGTTACATCCCTGCTGACATCAATCTTCTTGAACCCTGTAAAGTATATTCTGTAAGCCTTTGAGCTTTTACTGTAACCCACAAAGATACCCTTCTTTCCTGAAGGATCTAGTTTGGTCCTGTTTTCCTTTGGGACATGAGTGTATACTGGACAACCAAATATTCTGAGATGGCTGACTTCAGGTTTCTTACCAGAAAAGACCTCTTCTGGTGTCTTGTTGTCCAATATCTTGTGGGGTGTTCTGTTCTGCACATATACAACTGTTCTAGCTGCTTCTGCCCATAGATGCATAGGTAGATCCTGGTCATGCAGCATTGCCCTTGCTGCTTCCATGATTGTTCTTTTCTTCCTTTCTGCAACTCCATTCTGTTGTGGATTGTAAGGAGCAGTCAACTCCCTCTTAATCCCTGAATCACTGCAAAGCTTCTTGAAGTCACCTGAGGTGAATTCTCGACCATTGTCGGATCTGAATGTTTTGATCTTCTTATCAGTTTGATTCTCCATCAAGGTTTTGAATTCCTTAAACTTATCAAACACCTCATCTTTGTTCTTCAAGAAGTAGACCCAAGTCTTCTTGGAGAAGTCATCAATGAAAGAGACATAGTAAACATACCCACTTAGAGAACTAGATGACATAGGACCATATACATCTGAGTGGATGATTTCCAGGATACCTTTTGCCTTGCTTTCACTGCTTGGGAAAGCCTTCTTAATGTTCTTACCTTTTGCACATCCTTTGCAAACACCTTCATGCTTGGTCTTGATTTCAGGAAGACCTTCTACCGTCTTACTTGCAATTGGTAATGCCCTGTAGTGCATATGTGCAAGTATTCTATGCCAAAGTTCACTTGGCTCCATGGAATCATGCACCATGGCATGTTCAGGTTGTCCTTTCAACTTATACAAACCTCCCTTTTGCTCTCCAATTACTACTGCATCATTTATGGTCTTACCCTTTGGCCACATTAGGACTTGGCCATCCACAAATGCAACCCTCATATCTTTTGCATCCAATGCAGAGATGGAGAGTAAGTTCTTCTTGAGCCCAGGTACATAAAGGACTTCTTTCATCTTCAATGATTTTCCAGAATCTAGGTTGTAGGAGGCTTCACCACTTCCTTTGATGGGGTATTGATAATCATCCCCAAGTTTCACTTTATGGGGTGATTCATGTTCAGATAGATTTACAAAAGATTCTTTAAACCCAGTCATGTGTTTGGAAGCCTCACTGTCAATTAACCAATCATTACAACCATGTGATATAGTACCTGAGAGAGCATAGATAAGAAAATACTCTTCTTCACTTGATGAGTCATCATCACTTTCTGCCCTAGCTTTCTTCTTTGGAGGTTCATCATCTTCAGTAGTATGAGCATGGAACTTTCTCTTGCTGCCCTTCTTCTTCTTGTTGGAGTTGTTGTTGTAATCCCTTTTGTTCTTGGGACATTCTGAAGCAAAGTGACCTTTCTCATTGCAATTGGAACACCTTAGATCTTTCTTATCTTTGTGATAAGGATGAGAATATTTCTTCTTGTGATGGGATGACTCCCTCTTGAACTTGCCTTTCTTGGTGTGTACTGTGAGGGCTTGATCTTCATTCCCCATCTTTTCTTCTCTTGCCACAAGCCTTGCTTCTTCTTGAGAACATTCTTCCCATAGTCTACTGAAGGAGATTAATTTCTTTCTTGCATAGATCCCTTGGATAAAAGAGTCCCATGACCTAGGTAGGCCATTCAAAGTGGTCATAACAATTTCACCATTCTCCACCATTTCATCTACAGCTTCACGTCGTTCCTTGATCTGAGAGACCTTGGAGAAATAGGATTAAATGGTTTCTCCATTCGACATCTTGACCCCTTTCAATTGATTCCACAGGGTCATCTTCCGATTTATGTTCTTCCCTTCAAATAGTTTGGTCAAAGAGTCAAACATCTCCTTGGGTGTCTTCAGAGATGACACATGTGGGATGAGATGGTCTTTGATAGAATCAACAATGATTCTCTTTGCCTTGACCAAGTTCTTATGCAATATTTTAGCCTCTTCATCCTCTGGGATAGGGATGTCTTCTTTTACATATGAGTCCAACTCATTCTCTTCTAGGATTAACCCAATCCTATACTTCCAGGCTCGGAAGTTATCAACCCCTTCAAGCTTATCCTCAAGCTTGGTGTGGTGAGACATCTTAAAGAGTACTTCAAATGGAAATAGAAAATATTTAGGTCTTACCACTTGAATTGCTGAAAACTGGATCTAGTCCCGGATTAGGGTTTGTCGAAAAAAAAACCCTAAAAAATCAAAATGTGAATTTCAACTTTCTGAAAGGATAGAAAGATGCGCCTTGATGAGCTGATCAACCTGGTGTATTCAGAATTTGAGATCTACAAATCTTCACCCTTCAAAACTGCCTTTCTGTCTTCCCAGATTCACTAAGGAGAGCCTTGAATTAGGGTTTTAGTTTCCCGAAGATCTACCCAGCCAAAAATTTCGATCCGAAGCTCTAAACTTCGATTTTTGCAAGGAGCTTCCAGCTATGTCTTCAGATTTCAGAAATTCTTATTTTTGTGGAAACCCTAATATTTAGGGCCAAATCTAAAAATGCTCAGAATTGAATTCTGATTGGACAGATAGATTCTCCTTGATGAGTAGAGTCAATCTACTATACTGCTTTTCCAAAATCTTTGGAAAGAAACCCAATAAACAAGAAACCCTAGTTTCCATCACTGCATAATGTCTTCTTCTCAGGTTAGCTATGATACCATGTTAAATTTTGAGCATTAATTCACAATACTCTAGGATCTTTACTGAGAGAATAACATGTACAGTATATCAATGCATATCAATCATAACAAGCATGTTAATCATCACAAGAATCAAAAGCATGAGAGACAAGAGACATAGAGTTTCTGTGGGGAAAAACCTAAGGTGAAAAACCCCACAACTTCCTCAGAGATAGAGAGAGAAATAGCTCAACCAAAGTACAACCAAAATACATAGCGATAGTCTCCTAGTAGTAGATGATCCTCCTCCTCACCAGTGCGCCACTTTCTAAGTGAGAGAAGTGTGAGTTTCCGAGTGATCAAAATAGAGATCTCCCAATCTCTATTTATACTTGTCTGTTTTCCCAGTGACATTATGGGGCCGACTTGTCTAGCTAGGTACATCAACCATATAATATATATTTCAGGGCCGACCCCATACATGGTGGTCTAATAACCCATCGACAAGTTCACACACTTGAGACACTTGTCAATACACATGATGACACTTCCTTATAGAGGAATAACACATCTCTTATAAGGGTACAATAAATATATATGAAATACATTCCGAAGTTACATATACATCAACAGTAATTCTCGCTGAACCTGCATATAGAAGTCAATCATGTACACTCACAAACTGAAAATTTACAACAATAGCAGATGCATTAATTATTACAAAAAAAATATGTTAAGAGCAGAGCAGTGCACAAAGAAAAATAGTGAGGCAACAAATATAGGTTAAGAACTCGTAAATTAAGTAGAAAATATACTTAAACATCTAAAAGGCTGCAAAAATCTTGGTCAACTGGTAAATGACCAAAATTATCGATAAAAACATGAGATACTGCTTAAGAACCAACAATAATAGGACTGGTAAGAACACTCTTCTTGCACATGCTTTTGAACATGATAATTAACAATAGAACTTATACAGCCTAAGGCAGTCAGTAACTCTTTAGATGGAGCCATTTTAATAAATTGAAAGGAAAGATATAGTATTCTTATATCTTCTAGCCCTTATTAGTAATGATTAAATTAAATATTAATTTTAAATGAAGATGGTTAACATTTCAAGATCCTTCACAATGGAGACAGTTTGTTGAATAGCTCTTGATGAACTGTGTTTTTTTAACCATGGGAACTTAGCAACCTCCCAAGGGTAAATCCAACAGTCCGCAAGCCAAATATACTAGTAACTAGTGACTCAGTAGGGTATATTCAATAGTCAGCAAGCCAGACATACTAGTAACTAGTGACTCAGCAGGGACTGAGACGTCTCGAATCACACCGGGGTGAACCTCTATAACAAGGGTCGCCTACTCTTCGAGCCTTGTCACAATAGGCCAATGAGCAACCCTACCCCCGCCAGTATTGAACCTGCGACCTCCACAAAGATAACACATGTTCTTAACCATTAGGCCCACCTAGGTGCTCTTAGTGATGAACTGGTTTTTATCCAATTCATTCAGAATCCAGGAAGATAGCATTAATACCTACTTGGCTCATTTAGAAACACAAGAAGTATTCTACCCAAAAAAAAATGTTAATGCTTTTATTAAAAATTTTGAAATTAAATTTTCTAATCAAAACTTCCATCAAGTTCTATTTAAAGTTGAGCAATTTGAATACAAGAAAAGATGTCCTCTGGACCAGATAGGTATTAAAGCACATTCCAAGATACACATACATATATTATATCATATGCAGGCATTGTGCAATAAATCATCAAAGTCAAAATACAACAATTTACAATATCTACCCTATACCTTAAATGCAACTGTAAATCATGCTGGAGATACAATTAACTATTGTTAATGGAATTTTACCAATGTAAACATATTCTCAGCCCTATGAAGCCTCTGTTTAGGATTTGCGAGAATACCTGAAAAGATGAAACTAAGCTTTCATAGCGATTAGGGTTTTACTCAGAGGGCATGCAGAGTGGCTCCGAGCCCTAATTGGGCAACTCTCCTTCTGGGGAATTCATATGGCGCAGAGGTTGATTCCCATTCCATGAGACCACCCCATTCCTCGTAACTTCGCCTCCCTGAATTCCTCCACAGGAATACCTTCGTAGGCCTCCAAAGAAGTCTCGTCAGCACAACGCTGTATATCTTTTCTCAATTTATCTTTCTCCAACTTGTCTTTAGAAAGAAAACCCTCCTCTGTACTGTAGATTCGGCCATTTACATGAGCTTTCGATTCTTTTGCCCCGTCCCAAGCTAGGTTTGGACGCCATGTATTATGCATCTTGGGGATGGACTTGACTGTATTGGGAATAGGTGCGCTGGGATCGACTTCTGTGATGTGGTGAAGGGGTTTATCATGAAGTATGGATTTGGGTTTGGTGGTAGCCATTGAGGGAAAATTGAAGGAGAATTTCACTGTTTTTGGTCTCGAATCGTTGACATCTGTGAGAGACTCTCTAGGGTTTTCTTCCATCTCAATCGTAGCAAGATCGAAATGCTCTCAAAATTAACATTGATATACTCTTAAAGAACTGTCTTCATAAAATAAAATGCAATTCCTACTCTTCACTGAAAAAACAGATATACATGTTCGGTCAGCTGCAATTATTTTTGGAAATCTGATAAGTGGGATCAATGGGCCTATAACCACTTTGTACCATCTTGTTTTGTTTAGAGAGAAGTTATAACCACTTTGTACTATCTTGTTTTGTTTTGAGAGTAGTTATAATATTAGGTTAATGTTAGTCATGGTTAGGGTTGAGGATGGGTGTTGTTACTTTCACATGGGGTGATCCATCCAAATTTAGGCTAGCCAGGGCTCGGGTTATATACTAAAAAAAAAATGTTGATGTTAGTCATAATATAGTTCCATATAGGGATCCCATATCACCTGCAAAACTATACTTCCAATGCATAAAAATCTAGGGTTGCTTCAATGTATGATTGGATGTATTTATTCTTGTCATCTATTTTGAATATGTGTAAGAGGAATTTCATAGAAGGAAAGGCCATGTTTTATATAAGAAGAGAGGAAGGTGAAGCAAATATATTCACTTCACAACGAAATATTAAGTTAGTAACAAACACCATTGTTTTCTAGTTTCTTCCAATTAATATAGATGAATACTAGTAGCCAACAAGATGGCCACAACATCATAAATATAATCTTTAAGATCATCACTATTTACAATATCATTCCCATACCCTTGCTCCCACAACTCCATGTACCTACTATTTTTAAGAATCTTTTCAAATTCAACATTTGGTTTACCTGTAAAGGTTCCCATTACCCATAAAGGTTCACGCTTCAACATTTATCACATAATGTCTTTTTCCATTCTTTAAGTGCATTGGGAAATTGTTTGGGCACAATCCCTCCAGCTTTGCTATAGAATTGTAAGTATGTGACTATTTTTATAACCCATGTACTTGCTTGGCCCTAACACTTGCATATTTAACTTGGACCTGAGCTTCATTTCTTAAAATATGTTATCTCACTCCCAATTGGCTCAGTTGGCCAGAATTAGAATTCAATGTGGGGTTGATGTCTTAACTAACCCTTATGTTCAATTATTTTGCGTTGAATAAAGCCATGGGGATCATAAGCCCATTTAGTGACTTTCTCGAGATTGAAGGAATCAATAATTTCACCAACTTTATTGCATTCCTAGTAGTGAAATAATAATTCCCTAAAACAAATGGTGTGGAAGCAATATTTTTTTTCTCCATATGAAGAAGTTGGCATCTAAGATGTTCCATTTGTCTTGTAAATCCTAGTTAAAATATTTGAGGGGTGAGGAAATGAGGCAATCTACAGGGATCTTCCTCAAAACCACAAAATCTCACCATTGTGTAATTTTTAAAGACATATTAATCCCCTTCCTTGATTCTCTCATCCTAAAAGGAAGTTCATGCAAAATTAATTGGAAGGTCCTTCTCATAAAACTATCGATGAAAAGCTTATAACAAATCAATGATTTGTTTTTGTTAACTTCATTTGTCCAATCATTAACACAGTTGGTTTACCTAACACCCTTTTTTTAGTTTCGTGAACTCAAATTGGTTAGCTTGATGGAATGGTGTAAGGTAAATTAGATTGGAGTGAAACCTAGATTAGCTTGTTTTCTTGAATGTCGTCAACTAATGCTGAATTTCATATGCTAGATTCTCCTAAAACTACATTGTGATATTAAATGTAGTTGAGAATGACAAGCATGTAGGTTTTCAATGTAGAATTGGAGTCCCTTCCCATTACTACTGAAAACATGAAAACCAAGTCTTGAGACCAACCCTTCAAAATGTTAACCTTTGAATGGTTCATCTTTTGCAGAGTGAATTAGAAACTTGTGTGCAACCTGAGTATAGCCTTAACATGGATTCAGATTTATATCAAGAGTGCAAGTTCTGACATTATGGGAAGTGTCCTTTGTTGCTACTTGGGTGGAGCTTACACTAAAGAAGAATCATAAGCATATATTATATACATATTATATGACTCCGTGGGACTTCACTTGCAAATCAATCACTGTACTCCTCCAAACTAACTGCTCCAATACCATGTTGCCAAAAAATGGAGCAAAACATCCCAGAGGACCATAGATAGCACAAAAAAGGACAGACTGAAAAGCTTGTGTGAAACAAGGATGAGAGAAGTCACCAACTACATTAATGGCCTTCAATTACAACATAATTTGACTCTTGGTATCCTTGGTGACTTTTCAATATCTGTAACCTCTTACATTCTATGTCACTCACTTTTTCTTTATTACTAACTTGTCCTTGTTCACTTTTTCTTTATTACTAACTTGTCCTTGTTCATTTTTTCTTTATTACCAAAGTCATGGAGATTACATATGCGAGGTGGAACATTATTCAACACACATTCTAGCCACTATTCTATCTGAATTTGAGTAATGATTAGGATAAATGCATATGAATTTACTTAGTATTGTTAATGTCCAACAAGGTTTGGTCCTTCCATAGTTCAATTGGCAATCCTATAATTATGGCCTTGTAAAAGTTGTTTGCAGATTAAAACTAAATGTTGCATGGACCCTACAGTTATACCTTGTGAAAATTTCAGAATCTAGCATGCCAAGTTGTATTGAGTGACACATAGTCATTATGTGGTTGTTATCTCAGTTTTATTTCTTCATTATTACCTTATAGAGGGGAGCGCCATTTTGGGCTTTCATGTTCTGACCTGCCATGTTGGATAAGCAAGATACACACAATATTAGGAGCTGTACTCCCTTGTTTCACTTTACCTATGCCATGATGCTCATAGGCATCCTATCTTTAATTGGATTTCCAGTTCATGGACAAGATGAAAACGAGATGGAAAGGCTACCACACACAAGAATACCTGAAGATTGAGTGACTTCATTACCTTCCTTATGGGATTGTGTCATATGAAAACATCATAATCATGCAGACCAAATTGTATTATAAAACACCTGATCATCATATCTCCTTTTAGTCCATCTCAACAGTGTTGCATGCTTAGTTGTGGAATCTGATTAATTATGTGTGATATCGAAAGTGTAAGAAAACTATAAGAATTTAATAATTTAATTTGTTGAGATCTTAAATTAAACTTGGGTGTTAGTAGTCTGTGGTGAGGAAGTCATTGTTAAATGAATATAGGGACCATAACATATGTGGCTATTGTTTTTTTCCTTTCAAGCACAGGATACATCAAGACTTAAAATGAAAACTTGAAAAGTGTAAAAATTTCAGACCTTATCATCCTCAAGGTGACAAGGTTTTTTACAGAATGTTCTCGAGGAAGGTTCCTTAATTCTGAATAGCTAGTGGGGAAGTTACTCAAACCATGGTCATAATAATGTTTTATGTCACTGTAGGTTAAATTAGGAGATCCATGATGGAAAGAGATATATTATGTTGAAAATTTTGGAGCACAAACACCAGAGGCCATCGAAGAAATCAAAAGAGATGTTGTAATTTCCCTTACGATTTTCTCTGTACTCACTATTGAAGTGTGTGAATCCTAATTTCAGTTTTTTGTTTTTTGCATTCAGATCAGGTGTAGCTCAGTTCATGTTGGAATTAGGTTCTATAACCTTTTTTTCTATACGAAAATCAGTAAATAGTGGATCTAAGTAAAACTAAGGCCCATGAGGTGAATACTTATTAATGATGTCCCTTTGGCAGCTACATTGGTTTTCTATTTTGCAAATCACTATGGCCGACTTCTTTAACTCTTTATTCTTCTTTCTGCCTTATCCCTTTCAATTCTTGTATTTTTGGATTAGGAGTGGTCTGATCTCTCTCTTCTTCAAGGTAGTATTTTTCATGTGGACATACGAATGGGTTTGAGGTGGTATGAAGGAAAATTTCGAAGGGAGGCCTGTGTTTGGAATCTGGAGATAGTTGAAGTGAACTCAATGGTGTTATGTGATGTCCATCTAGTGTTTTATATGACACTTTCTTAAGGCCATGCATGCTTCATTACTTGATAATCAGTTATAAATATGTGATGCCCTAGTCTTACTTTGGATTGGTATTTTAAGGGAACCGACAAAACTTTGTAATAAATATGTTTAATGTTGTAAGAAAGGATAAAATTTCTTCATCAAGCCTTGTATATTTTGGTTTTGGAGTTTATTCTAGTTCACGAAACAACCCTTTATTGATTATGTCTAATATTGCATGCTAGAACAAATTTGCATGCCATACATCCAAACAAGCACAAATGCACTCACTCGGGCTTTAAGGAGTTCTTTAGTTAAAAGGCTTTAGTTCTTTAAGGAGTTAAACAGGGTAAGACGGGGTAGTAGACAAATCTTTATTGCAGAGGCTATCATACATCAACACCATATTTTATCCTCATACATCAATAAACCATTGTACAGGCCGTCATACATCAACACCATATTTTATCCTCATACATCAATAAACCATTGTAGAGGCCGTCATACATCAACACCATATTTTATCCTGTTACATCCTCGCCAATGTTGGCATATTATGTTAAAGTTAGTGCAGTTGTGAGACCCAATCTCAGAGAGGATGGTAACCTAGTCAGTTAACTAGGGTTCTTGGTCAGTTAACAAGGCAGAGTAAGTCCCTAGAAGGTACCCTAGGGCCCCCAGCAGTCTCTTGGGGTTCTTATTCGAGGACCAAGCAGGTTGGTGCCATGGTAAAGTCCCTAGCATATGGCTAGGACCCCTATTTGTCTCTAGGGTATTCTGGTATGGAACCAGACAATTTCTTGGTCACGAGGACCAAGCATATCCTCCAAGTTGAGACAGAGACATCCTGGTTTGGGACTAGGCAGATTCTTGGTCTAGGACTAAGTAGGTCCCGCAGGTGGTTGATCAACATCCAGTCTGGGGCTGAAAAATAATCCTAGAGCTGAGGACCATTCTCTGGGAGAATGGAGGACCTAGTTAAGGACCAGGGGGTTAATCAACATGATTCAGTGTGGGACTAAAGCTCAGCCCAGGGCTGAGATCCATTCTTTAAGAATGGAGGATCTTGGTTAGTTAACCAAGATGATGATGTGTGATATCCTCTTATCCTAGGTCTTTGAGATGGTTGAGCTAGGTGATCTTCTAAAGGAACTGGCCACCCCTTGATGGAGTCACTAGCACTTGACCTTAGGAGCAGTCTGGAGGACCATAGGATCACATCATCTAGTGTGGACCTTCGTTATATAGTGATGATGAACTTTTAGTTAGTGTGTGGAACACTTGTACATTTGAGAGAGAGATTAATGGTTGTAACCCCACCTTGGCTGTTCACCCATGGTCTTCCCACTTTGTTGTTCTTGGTCTTATGGTTAGAAGGTTTACCGCATTGTCATGTTCACCAACTTTTTCTTGTCATGTTACCCTCCTTAATCAATGGAACCCTAACTCATTAAAGAATTATATTTGTGACCCTTACAGAAGCCACCAAGAAACTATATATTGACGCCTATTTCTCCATTGGATATTATTATCCTCTTACATTTCAACTCTGAATTGTTTGCACTATTCTAGGGTGGCATCAAGCTTTTTGTTGTTGTTTTTAGGGCTGTTTGATCTGGGCCGTCCTCATGCTAAAGTTTCTGCTAATGTTTATGAATGATCCATGACCTCTATAGTTACCCTTAGACTATTTGATGGTGGGCCGCATGCCCCAGAAATTGTTTCTGCTGCTCTATGTTTTGATTTGTGAGATTGTTTTCCTTTGAGGGTTGATCCATGCCTCTTTGTGAACTGATCTACTACTTTAGGATAGGGCCACTGCCCTTGTAAGTTATTTTTTGTATCATAGACTGAATTTTTGGTGGGCCGCAGCTTAGAACTGTGTGTGGTTTGATTTGAAGGAGGGCCGGAGCCCTAGGGTTTCTCTGTGCATTGTTTGCTGCCCATTTTTTACTGGCCCGCTGCCATATTAGACTGTCAAAGTTGCCCGCATACTATGTAAAGGCTGCTAAGGTAAGAAGTTGTCATATGTGGGCTAATTGATGGGGTTGCTGATTGTTGATACCTACCTTGTGGTCAGATCTATTGTTCTGGAACTTGCCTGTGGTTAGATCTATTGTTTTGGAACTTGCCTGTAGTCAGATCTATTGTTCTGGAAATTGGCTGTGATCAGGTTTATTGTTCTGGGACTTGCTTGTGATTAGATCTATGTGCTAAAACTTGTTTGAGGCATGATCTAATGTGCTGAGACCCTGATCTATTGTGTTCAGGTATGATCTGTTGTGCTGAGATCTTGATCTATTGTGTTGAAGTCAGATCTCTTGTGCTTAGATCTTGTTTGAGGACTACCACTATGATTTTACTGTCATTGACCATCACTGCTACCTGTATGTCCTTATGGATTTGACTGTACTAGAGCCTATCATCTCTCTCTCTCAGGTTTGTACTAACCCTTCAGGTAAGGGTCAGTTTATTCCACATGTTTGACTTGCCTCTGAGAGGCACAGTCTAATCTGAAAGTTACATTTATGAGTACAAAGGAAGGTTTCACTCTCCAGGTAATTTATCATACATGTTCATTAGATACTTTACTATTGTTATAATTTTGTTAGTGTACTACTTCTGTTGATTACATGTTACTGAAGATTTCAACTTTAACACAGGGACCTCCTTGGGAGTGTTAAAGTTGAAAGAGACAAAATTTACGTTTTTAATTTTAGCATGACTTGTTACAGTTGTACTATTATGTTCCTAGTACATGTTTAGTATTTTATTTTTGCATTAAAATATATAAATTTTTAATTTTTTGCATCAAACCCCAACCTAACCAAAACTTTAACATATTGTACCATCCCTGCTATTTGTCTTCTTGTAGGGAAGTTTATCATTCTTGAGGTAATACTATCAACCTTCACTCACCCTTTAACTCTTTTTGGTTTCAGATGGGTCATCTTTTAGTTCCTTTTTGGATTTTGTTCTTTTATAATGCTTCATCCCCCATGGCTTTTCTATTTACTTTGATATGCAAAATAACAACTAGTGGTTTCCAGACTTGCAAGCAAAGAAAAATGAAAAAGAGAAAAAGAGAAAAAGCAAAAACCCACCTTCCGTCCTCTTTGGGCAATGACAAAATCTCGTCCATCAGACACCAAAAGACACTCTACGGTTTGTGCAGGCCTCAAGGACGCCTCCTCTTCCTTCAGCTAATTGAGTCTCTCTGCACTAAATGTATATGCCTCAACACCATAATCTCGAATGATCTCCAAAACTTTGGTAGTTACTATGCTACCCTCTTTGTCAATAACAACAAGGCGTGGAATGGTATTGACCTCAAAGGGTTGTTCAAGCTTCTTCCTTGTACTTTCATCTCAGAATGGTAGGGAAAACCACGATATAATGCGAATATTTCTTGAATGATTTCTCATCAACATCTGCAGAGAGGAAGACTATCTCGAAGCCCCCCTTCTCTAATAGATTTGCATAGATTTCAAACAAAGTAGAGGTGAAAACCCTACATGGAGAGAACCAATGGGAAGAAAAATGCAAACCCACATATTTCCCTTCTAGTTATTCAATTTTCATCTGTAGATTACAACCAAAATCAATGATGTCGTGAAATGTTTATGCGATGCTTGAACAGACAGTAAAACACATACCTTTTCTCCTTTGCTTATGATAAAGAAATCTTCCTACTCATCGCAGAGAAAAAACCTCAAGCTTTTGTGGGATTCACTCATAAGAGAGAGAGCCTTCTTTTGCTTCTTTTGGTCGGCCATCGTATGATCACTCGGTGTGCCGGCTTTTTTTTTTCTATTTTTTCCCTTTACCGATTGTAAAATCGTAGGATTCGAATTACCAAAAGAGAATGAAAATCTAGGCCATTTCTGCACGAGAAAAGGTCAAAGCTCAATGCGTGATGTTGGTAAATTCAGATCTAGCATCTTTTTCTTTTTTTGGTAAATGTGGGGCTATTTTCGAAGGCTAGCATCCGATTAATGTAGTTCCCATCTTTTCTAGATTTTATTTTATTTATTTATTTTCAATGCTAAAGAAGGAATTCCCTCACAATATTTAGATCTAATATGTTTTAAACCCTTCCGTAATGGAATGAAATGAAAAATATATAATGCTTATTAATAATAATAATATTGCTTATTGTATTTTAATCTTTCAAAAACCTCCTAACCTCCTAGGATTATGACAACAAGTTTTAATACATTGGAATTTATGGTTTGTTTTTTTTTCACAATAATCTATACTTGTATTTCATCTATCTCAAGGGGTTCAATTTGGGATTAGTATAGGACCTCCTTGAGTTCGAACCTGTAATGTCCCCATTTTGACCCCCTTTGCATTAAATCATAAATGATGTAAATATTGTTATTTAATCATGGTGAGGAGCTCAAGGCCAAGGCCCCACCATTGATTTAGCGTTTTATGTATCGGCAATTAAAAATAGATGCCTATGGTTCTTGTGCTAGATAGGCATAATGTAAATTAAGACATCATGTAAATACGAATTTTAATGAAAAACCCACAACTAGCTATGCAATGCAACAAAGAGATGGGGGCATGATTCTACAATGAATAGGGAGGGAAATTATTCAAACCCTTGAGCCAATGGTGTTAATCCATGTGTCAATGAGAAAACGCATAAACCACCAACTACCCATTTTGGGTTATGGATCCAATCATTTAATTCTTCCAGAAATTGGTTGAGGCAGTTAATGCCTTGGGAATGAAGAGGTATGGAAGCCAATTTCGTGCATGGGCAAGCCATCAACCTGGGAATTCGTATTTTTGCTTCTTGGGCAAGAAAACACCCACGAAATGGTGGCCAAAGCCATTCAAAACCCACAGTCTTTCCTCTCTCACGCAGTCTGAACTACTGGGTCTTTCCTCACCACATTTTTACCAATTTCTTGCATTTTTCCATAGCTGGGAGCTCGTTTTTGTGTTGCACAGTGGCTGGGAGAAAGGGAGTCATGTTTTGGGGGTTTATAGAGGTCGTTTTTGCCCCAGAATGTCCCTGGACGTTTTTCTGAAAACAGATTTGGCTTCCCAGGGTTGTTCCCCATCTTCCAGTTTCGTTTTTGGGTTTCCCACATTTTTCTGAAGCTCAGGGAATCATTTTCATTCTTATCACTGTACAAACATTTTTCTCCTGTCCAGCCATTGTAGCTAGCTGATTATCTGCATCCTTGTTTGATTTGGAGGCTGTAAGCAAGAGATTGGAGTGGTAGTGGACAGAGAGGGCTTGATAAACCTAGTGGGGGAGATAACCTCTCAAGAAGATCAAGAGGGATTTGGCTACTCTTCTATGCGCACCCTGAGAGCACTAGATGGGGAAGGTATGGCTTGAGGGACTGTACAACAGTGAAAAGAATACTTCCTTGTGATGGGTGTGTAGGTATTGTGGGTGCCAAGCTAGATAGATCTTGTAAGGTTACCCCTGGCTCTGTGCTTGAGCTCACTAGCTTAGCCACTTTTCCTTTCCATTTCCTAGCAGCCTGATAAACCCAATTGTAGATTGGCTTGGCTCATCTTGGTATATGCTTGGCTATGTGCGAGTCTGCTGTTCCCTGGTTCCTTGTAGAAATCATGCCCAGCTCGGGGGTGGCATTTGTATCAAGAGGTTGATAAGCACAATTGGCCTATGGTTGGGTGGAACGTTGCAGTTGCATAGCCAGTTGCTTGGGACTGCTTTGTTATAAGATAAGTATTCTCTTGTGTTAAATTTGCAATTATTTATTTGATGAATATCGTGAATGTATGATGGATGTGTTACCGAAATTATTTCCACTGTGTTTTTCTTATAATTATACATCTCATATGTTCTTTTATATCATGTTCTTGCTTATTTAAAAGCTCATGGGGCTAGATGCCCGGATTTAGTGTCACGTCCTCGCTATCATGTTGGTATGGTAGGAGGGGACATTAAATGAATTAGTTTCAATATAACTATAGGAGGATTTCTTAAATATGTAGGCTAAGAGGTAGATATTGAGCAAGGGGCTTTAATCCCTCTCTTGGGTTGGTTGTAATCTCATGTTTTATTGAGGAATAAAATGTTGCTTCCATTGTTTCATGATTGTTTCCCCTTCAAGGGTCTTACCACGTAAATCGGTCTCTCATGTGTTGTTTTGATCTTGTTTATTCCATACATTGCTATTTGGGATTCTGCTGCCCAACATAATTATTAATCTCCATCGACTTAGACAAAGTTTAGGTTTCATCTCCCTGTGGGAAGATATTTATAAGAATTCATGTTCATATCATTCTATCTGTGAATAGTGTGATGGAATAATGCCCTAAATTTTTTTACTTAAATTGTTTAAATCATAAAAAAAATACATCAAAACTCTTGGAGTTTTGAACCAACAAAAACCCTTATTCCTTATCATTGAATTCTAACATCTTCAAAAAACAATTCGCTTCATTTCCCTCTAGGAAGATCTTCATGTGAATTTATGATGATTTATTTTTGTGTTTAAATTATGTGTAGATAAGATAGTAACCAATAAACACTTTAAAGATGGGACACACTATTAAAATATGGAACAACGATAAATGAGGAAAACACTATGGGTAATGGCTTTCCTTCTCATTATTAACCACAAGTATATATAGCATTACATCACACCAAAAACCATGGGTAAATACCATGGAATAGTAAATACTTTGGGACAACAAGGTGTCTTAGTCATACGTCCTTCTCATTATTAAGTATAGGCTTATATAGGATTACATGACACCCAAAACCACGGGTAAATACCATGGGACAATAATAACTATGGGACATCCAAGTGTCCTAGTCAAACTAACCAACTAACCACTCAACTAATTTGAGATATTTACTATGGGAAATCCAAGTGTCCCATAGTATTTATTGTCCCGTAGTAAATACTATGGGACATCCAAGTGTCCTAATTGTAATCTATATTATTTTGTATGAGACTTAAGGAAACAACTTGTCTTCTTTCTTTTTGATACTCTGTTAAAATATCAAATGCTTCTAGATCACTAGGATCCTCTTCAACTACAAAATGCCACAAATCTTGTGACCTTAACACATTTTTTACTTTTAATGACCATAGTTCATAATTGTCTCCATCAAATTTTTTCCATGAACCTATTGAAGTTAACAGATTTCTTACCTCTTCGATTTCTTCTGGTAGCTCTTCTAGCACCATCTTCAATATTTGGTCTTCTTGATCGTTTCTTCTTCGGTATCAGTGATCCTTGGAAGCTAGATAGAAAATCCAAATCTTCTCCACCCTTTTCTATACAGGCTATTCTTGGATCGGTCTCTGCAAGACTCGATCTTCTTTAATCTAATCTAAACAATGCCAGTACTTGCCATTTTGTATAAATGGCTTTAAACAAAGTGCCACAACTTCTTTAGCTAACATAGTGCATCAGAGAGGTGCGGCGGGAAAAAATTCATGCAAGTGAACAAGTGTGCCAGTGAACAAGTGTTTGGGGCACTTTTCCTTAACAACAAGTGCGCCGGTGGCTCTCTTTTCCTTAACAGAAGGTGTACCAGTGGATCTCTTTTCCTTAACATAAAGTGTGCTGGTGGCTCTCTTTGCCTTAACAGAAGGTGCACTGGTGGCTCTCTTTTCCTTAACAGAAGGTGCGCTGGTGGCTCTATTTTCCTTAACAGAAAGTGAGCCGGTGGCTCTCTTTTCCTTAACAGAAAGTGAGCCAGTGGCTCTAACGAATATATATATATATATATATATATATTTGATGCGGCCTCAAAGCTATGAAGCTTCTCCTCCACGTCGATGTGCTCCAGACGATCTGAGATCGGATTGTGCTCTCCACTATGTGAAAAGGCTTGCAGGTATGGATTAAGCCATATGCTCTGATACCATGTTAAAATATGGAACAATGATAAAAGAGGAAAACACTATGGGCAATGGCTTTCCTTCTCATTATTAAACAAAAGTATATATAGCATTACATCACACCAAAAACCATGGGTAAATGTTGATGTATGTGTAAATTCAGAATGTATTTCATATATATATTTATTGTACCCTTATAAGAGATGTGTTATTCCTCTATAAGGAAGTGTCGTCATTTGTATTGACAAGTTTCGCAAGTGTGTTAACTTGCTGATGGGTTATTAGACTACCTGATGTGGGTGTCGGCTTGGAATATATGTAACTGGGGTTATTAGGTTGAGTTAGAAAAGTCGGCCCCATAAGTAATTAGGCAGGTCAGGACAAGTATAAATAGAGAGTCAAGATTCTCTATTTTGATCATCTCAGAACTCACTCTTCTCTCACTCGGAAAGTGGTGCACATTGGAGGAGGAGGATCAGCTGCATAGTAGGAGACTATCTATTGTATTTGGTTGCACTTTGGTTGAGCCATTGCTCTATCTATCTCTGAGGAAGTTGTGGGGTTTTTCACCTTAGGGTTTTCCCCACGGAAACTCTGTGTGTCCATTGTCTCTTGGTTTTGATTCTTGTGATGCTTGGCATGCTTGATATGATTGTTATGCATTGATATACTGTACATGTTATTCTCTTAGTAAAAATCCTATAGCATATTGAATTAATGCTCAAAATCTAACATGGTATCAGAGCTAACCTGAGAAGAAGACACTGTGCAATTGCGGAAGCTAGGGCTTCTTGTTTTTGGGTTTCTCTCCACAGATTTTGGAAAAGCAATATGCTCCTCAGCAAGGTGAATCTATCTGTCCAATCAGAATTCAATTCTGAGAACTTTTAGTTTTGGCCCTAAAAATTAGGGTTTCCTTAAAAATAGGAATTTATGAAATCTGAAGACACAGTTGGAAGCTCCTTGGAAATTTAGAATTTTAGAGCTTTGGATTAAGGTTTTTGGTTGGGTAGATCTCCGGGAAACTCAAACCCTAATCCGGCACCAGAACCAGTTTTCAGCAAACAAGTGGTAAGACCTAAATCTTTTCTATTTCCATTTGAAGTACTCGTTAAAGATGTCTCACCACACCAAGCTTGAGGATAAGCTTGAAGGATCTGATAACTTCTGAGCATGGAAGTATAGGATTGGGTTAATCCTTGAAGAAAATGAGTTGGATACTTATATAAGTGAAGAGGTCCCTATCCTAGAGGGAGAAGAGGCTAAGGCTCTTCACAAGAGGAATTTGGTTAAGGCAAAGAGGATCATTGCTGATTCTATTAAAGATCATCTCATCCCCCATGTGTCATCCCTAAAGACACCAAAAGAGATGTTTGATTCCTTGACCAAATTATTTGAAGGCAAGAACATAAATCAGAAGATGACCCTAAGGAATCAATTGAAGAATATCAAGATCCAGAATGCAGAGACTATGCAGTCATATTTCTCAAGGGTATCCCAGATAAAAGAACAACTTGAAGCTGTGGGTGAAGTTGTAGAAAATGGAGAAGTTGTGATGACCACTCTTAATGGCCTCCCTAGGTCATGGGATTCCTTCATCCAAGGAATTTGTGCTAGAAAGAAACTTATCTTTTTTGGTACACTATGGGAAGAATGCTCACAGGAAGAAGCTCGAATTGTATCCAGAGAAGAGAAGATGGGGAGTGAGGACCAAGCACTCACAGCTCACTCCAAAAGGCACAGTGACAAGAAATCTCACCATCATGGAAAGAAAGGAAAATATCAGAATCAAAGAAGTAGTCTCAGACATCGAAGGGACATGAACCATGTCCATTGCTATACATGTGATGATAAGGGACACTATGCCAGAGATTGTCCTAAGAATAAGAAAGAGGGTTCTCACAAGAAGAAGAACTTCAAAAGAAGACATCATGCTCATGCTGCAGAGGATGATGAACCTCCCAGGAAGAGGGCTAGAGAAGATAGTGAAGATTCTTCAAGTGATGAAGAATATGTTTTGATTTTTGCTCTCACTGGAACCATTACTCATGGAAGTAATGATTGGCTCATAGATAGTGGGGATTCTAAACATATGATAGGATTCAAAGAATCCTTTGTGAATCTATCTGAACATGATTCACCCCACAAGGTGAAGCTTGGAGATGATTACCAATATCCCATAAAAGGGAGTAGTGAAGCCTCCTATAAACAAGACTCTGGAAAGTCTATGAAGATGAAAGATGTACTCTTTGTTCCAGGACTCAAGAAGAATCTACTCTCAATCTCTACATTGGATGCAAAAGGCATGAGGGTTGCATTTATAGATGGCCAAGTCCTAATGTGGCCTAAGGGTAAGACTATAGATGATGCAGTTGTGATTGGAGAGAAAGAGGGAGGATTGTACAAATTGAAGGGCCATCCAGAACAAGCCATGGTCCGTGATTCAGTAGATACAAGTGAACTTTGGCACAGAAGGCTTGCACACATGCATTACAGAGCATTACCAATTGCAAGCAAAGCGGTAGAAGGTCTTCCTGAAATCCATACAAAGAATGAAGGCATTTGCAAAGGTTGTGCAAAGGGAAAGAATACAAAGAAAACATTTCCAAGCAGTGAAAGCAAGGCAAAAGGAATCTTGGAGATTATCCACTCTGATGTATGCGGTCCCATGTCATCCAGTTCTCTGAGTGGGTATGTATACTATGTATCCTTTATTGATGATTTCTATAGGAAGACTTGGATCTACTTCTTGAAGAACAAAGATGAAGTGTTTAACAATTTCAAGGAATTCAAAGCCTTGATAGAAAACCAAACTGACTTGAAGATCAAGATCTTCAGATCTGACAATGGTGGAGAATTTACTTCAGGAAACTTCAAGAAGTTATGCAACGATTTAGGGATTAAGAGGGAGTTTACTACTCCTTACAATCCACAGCAGAATGGGGTTACTGAAAGGAAGAATAGAACAATCATGGAAGCAGCAAGGGCAATGCTTCATGACCAAGACTTACCTATGCACTTATGGGATGAAGCAGCAAGGACAACAATATATGTGGAGAACAGAACACCCCATAAGATACTTGACAACAAAACACCAGAAGAAGTGTTTACTGGTAAGAAACCAGAAGTGAGCCATCTCAGAATATTTGGCTGCCCAGTATACACTCACATCCCAAAAGAGAAAAGGTCAAAGTTGGATCCTTCAGGAAAGAAGGGTATATTTGTGGGTTACAGTGAAAGCTCGAAGGCTTACAGAATATACTTCCCTGGATTCAAGAAGATTGACATCAGTAGAGATGTAACATTTGATGAAAGTTCAGCTTACCACAAATCAAGAAAGACACTTGTTGAATACAATGAAGAACCCAGAATATCCAGAACTCAAGACACCACAATGAATGAAGCAGTTCCTGAAGAGGATCGAGAAATGGAAGATCCACAAGAACCTGTGGATCCACCTCGTGAGAAGAATCCTCACAAGAGGAAACCAACATGGGCTAGAGAGCTCATCCAAGATGCAGAGAGATTTGGCATTCCAGAAGAAGAACACAGAGAAAGGAAAAGGACAAGGTCACATACTAGTTATGTTGCTTTACTTTGTGACATCATGGATAAAGAACCTTCCAGTTATGAAGAAGATGCAGAAAAGAAAGAATGGAAGGATGCTATGATCGAAGAATGCCAATCTATTATGAAGAATGATGTTTGGAATGTGGTACCAAGACTAGATGGGAAGTCTGTGGTAACTTCCAAATGGATCTATAAGGTCAAACATGCTACAGATGGTAGCATCGAGAAATACAAAGCTAGGTTTGTATCTCATGGCTTCTCCCAGAAAGAAGGAATTGATTATGAAGAGACTTTCGCTCCTGTGGCCAGATACACTTCCATTAGATCAGTACTTGCTCTGGATGCAGTGATGAAATGGAAGGTACACCAAATGGATGTCAAGATAGCCTTCTTGAATGGTGTAGTTGAAGAAGAAGTGTATGTGGAGCAGCCACTCGGGTTTGAGACACATGATAGAGGAGCACATGTGTGCAAACTGAAGAAAGCCTTGTATGGTTTGAAACAAGCACCCAGGACCTGGTATGGAAGGATAGATGCATTCCTATCCAGTTTGGGCTTTACTAAGAGTAAAGCGGATTCCAACCTTTACTACATGGTTGAGGAGGGCAATCCAGTGATACTACTATTGTATGTGGATGACTTGTTTCTGACAGGTGAGGATAGACTGATTGTCGACACCAAGAGGAAGCTAGCTGCTGAGTTCGAGATGAAGGACTTGGGTATGATGCACTACTTTCTTGGTATCGAGGTGTGGCAAAGTGCAGATGGAATCTTCCTTGGACAAGGGAAGTATGTAGTAAAGATCCTGAAGAGTTTTGGGATGATGGACTGCAAGGCCATGGCCACACTTATGGCATCGAACTTGAAGCTTCTATGTGATGCTTCTTCTGAGCTGGTTGATGCTATGATGTATCGTCAGATGATTGGGTCCTTGATGTAACTAACGAACACAAGGCCAGACATTTGTTTTGCAGTGAACACCTTGAGCCAGTACTTGACAGATTCGAGACATGTTCACTTGATAGCTGCAAAGCATGTTCTGAGGTACCTGAAGGGTACAGTGGATTATGGGCTCAAGTATGAGGCGAATCAAAAGTTGAACCTGGAGGGTTATGTTGATTCGGATTGGGAAGGCAGTGCCATTGATCGGAAGAGCACTTTGAGGTGCTGCTTCAGTATGGGATCAGGTGTGATCTCTTGGTTTAACAAGAAGCAGTCCTGTGTGGCACTGAGTACAGCTGAAGCAGAGTATGTCGCATCTTGTTCGGCTAGTTGTGAGGCAATATGGATTAAGAAGCTATTGTCTGATTTGTTTGATCTCCAGTTGAGTGCTACCTGTATATATTGCGACAACTAGAGTTGTGTGAAGTTGTCAGAGAACCCAGTGTTCCATGACAGGTCGAAGCACATTGAGATCAAGTTCCACTATATCAGGGATATGGTGCAGAGAGGAGCTGTGAAGCTCCTATATGTTGCGACAGACGAGCAGATAGCCGATGTGTTGACCAAGCCGCTTTCTAGAGTAAAGTTTGAATACTTCAGAGGGAGACTTGGTGTACTTCAGATCGAGATGCCTTCCAGAGGGAAGTGATGAGTCTAGAGACACAGATGCACACTGGGCCATTCTTGCATGGTGGTAGGTTGGTCCTCCCATGGCAAGATGTAAGGGCCGAGCCATTCTATCATGGTGGTAGGTTGGTCCTCCCATGGAAAGATGTAAGGGCTGAGCCATTCTCACATAGTGGTAGGTTGGTCCTCCTATGGTAAGATGTAAGGGTTGGGCCATTCTCACATGGTGGTAGGTTGGTCCTCCCATGGTCGTTGATGTAAGTGCTGTGCCTTTCTGACATGGTGGTAGGTTGGTCCTCCCATGGTTGTTGATGTAAGTGCCATGAACCTTTCCCAGATGGTAGTAGGTTGGTCCTCCCATGTTGGTGAGTGTAAGTGCTGTGTATGTGCATCTGGGTTATGCTCCGTGGACTACATAGTGATCTGAAGACATTGATGTTACATTTTGGTACACAAGTTTTGCAGAGGCATATAATCAGTCCTGAGATGCTCTTGCAGGTTTCGCTGAGGCAGTGTAATCAGTCCTGAGAGATCTTGCAGGTTTTGCAGAGGCAGAGTAATCAGTCCTGAGGTGTACCTACTTGATGGCTTGCTTGTAGTAATGATGATGATGATCAAGTTGATCATGTGATTATATACATCAGTTGGATGTATAGTGAGTGTCAGGTACTCTGTGGTCATGGACAGGTTGTGCAGTGGCATGTAAAAGATACTGGGAGATTCGAGAGGTTGATCTGCGTGCTCGTAAAAGGCCTGGGATGCTCTTGCGAGGTTTTGCAGACGCACGTGATGAGTCCTAAGGATTCCACAGTATGACCAGTGATGATGAAGACCTACAGGTGGTGGGCCTACATCCAGTATGAAAAAGGACTGGCTCTATAGAACTTCCTATGACGAGTAGATTCAGAGATTGGACGAGATAGCAGCAGCTTTGACGATGATGATGATTCAATGATGATGCATCGATGATGATGATGCAGAGAAGAAGACTTGTGCTCGATGATCTGTGTCGAGAAATACCTTCCTAGTTAAGAGGGAGTGTTGATGTATATGTAACTTCAGAATGTATTTCATATATATATTTAGTGTACCCTTATAAGAGATGTGTTATTCCTCTATAAGGAAGTGTCATTATTTGTATTGACAAGTGTCGCAAGTGTGTTAACTTGCCGATGGGTTATTAGACTACCTGATGTGGGTGTCAGCCTAGAATATATGTAACTAGGGTTATTAGGCTGAGTTAGACAAGTCGGCCCCATAAGTAATTAGACAGGTAAGGACAAGTATAAATAGAGAGTCGGGATTCTCTATTTTGATCATCTCAGAACTCACTCTTCTGTCACTCGGAAAGTGGCGCACATTGGAGGAGGAGGATCAATTGCATAGTAGGAGACTATCTATTGTATTTGGTTGTACTTTGGTTGAGCCATTGCTCTATCTATCTCTAAGGAAGTTGTGGGGTTTTTCACCTTAGGGTTTTCCCCATGGAAACTCTGTGTGTCCATTGTCTCTTGCTTTTGATTCTTGTGATGCTTGGCATGCTTGATATGATTGTTATGCATTGATATACTATACATGTTATTCTCTCAGTAAAGATCCTATAGCATATTGAATTAATGCTCAAAATCTAACAGTAAATACCATGGAACAGTAAATACTATGGGACAACAATGTGTCCTAGTCATATGTCCTTCTCACTATTGAGCATAGGCTTATATAGGATTACATGACACCCAAAACCACGGGTAAATACCATGGGATAGTAAATACTATGGGAAATCCAAGTGTCCTAGTCAAACTAACCAACTAACCACTCAACTAATTAATGTACCAATAACGGCTAGTGGACCGGTGAGATTACAATTCTTAACACACACAACTTTCTCAATGATACCCATGACATCCTTCTTCCCCATTCCCTTCTTGACCATTCTCATATGCTTAGTTGGATCATCGAATCCTATTAACCCTCCAAGTACATAAACTCTATCCACTTTAGCATTCCACAAGGCTGTGGCATCATTGAGTTTCTCTTCTATTAACAAGGAGCTTGATTTTATATCGATTGCCATGATAAATATAACAACTTTAGGGACATAAATATTAAAGGGTCATGACATGGTCTCCCACGTAAGACATCTAACCCCCTTACTATCTATGGTGAATACCAAAGTTCCCGATATTTTCAACGTACTGCCACATCACAGCCGGTTGTGGATTTTTAGTATTAATATTTACAAAATACAATATCTTTAGCCTTGCAGGCATTTATAAACAATGGCCATCATCTAACTAGGGGTTTCAAACCAAGGGTTTTACAACAATACTTGTCTAGGAGGAAACAATTGCACTGCGCAGTATCAACAGCCTGAGGCTTGAACCATTTTTCACCCTATTGTGCCAGTTCAGTCGCTATGGAAATGGAATTCTCTAAGATAAGAAAATTTACATATCCCACCGTAACTATTTTCCCATCGAAACCTTTTGCAAAATCCCTAGATACCTCAGTATGATGGCCCTATAATTTCTCGCAATAGAAAAACCAACCAGCGCTTTTAAATTTCACGCCAAATTCTGGATAAGCTTCAAGGATTTCATCCCCAATTGGCTCATATCTCACAACATGACCACTCCTATTTGCAAACATGGTTGCTTCATTTACTTTCTACGAAGAGTTAGGTTAAACTTCTATGCAGGGTCTTTCATCCTTTAAAAGAAACTAACAATATTTGAGAGGGATCTTCTAACAACTTCCTTTTGTCGATCACATTGATAGTTATATAAATTATGAGAAGAATAGCTCAAATTGGTTCACAGAAACCGGGGAACTCAGCATGCACCTGAATCCATAATTATCGATTTGGTTTTGTTCATAGAAATTGTAGGTTTTCAAAGATCAACATGACATGAGAGGTTGCTTTAATAATTACCCTAACTGCCTATGTCAGTTTCGTAGTGCGGGTGGGAAATTTGGTAGCGGCCCTAGTTTGGTAGCGCAACCTTTTGGCAGTTTTGTAGTGCAATGAAATTTAAACCTTATCCAACAATAATGCTCAACTTAACCAAAGTTAGGTCACTTAATCAACAATCATACCTGCAAAAATTTAGAATACAACAAAAGATACAATTTGTGCCACCTATCACCTTACAGACTAATAATCAGAATTTGAAAATAAAGAGCATGAGAAACACAACATCATAAAACAACATACTAATGGCAAAAGATTGCTTTGAGTGAATCAGACCTTGAAATAATTTTGGAAGAAGAAGGATTAAATTTGAAGGTTTTAAGGTCAAAATGTAGACAATTTGAGTGCATACCTAGGTACTAACAATTACCAACTTTCATCCTTCTGCTAGTCTTTTCTCATTTGATCTATTCTGTTACATCACTTTCCTATGTCAGTTTTGTGTCAATGATGGTGGACTCATCATGGACCTCCTTCGACAATTATATTCTTGTCGTCTTCAACACATTATCCAAGAATTAGACTTAGAAACCAGTTAGTACCTTGGAACATGCAAACCTCAATGGTAGGTATCCTAGTTTTTGACAGTAGGTTTACATTATTGGCCTCTGATCGAATGATTCCATGAATGTTTGACTTCATCTCATTTATTCACATTTGTTGGAATGACGTACTAGGGTACCTTGGGATACATTTTCATAATTGGTGATTTCCCTCGCACTTGTTAATGGTTTACATCAATGACTAGTAATCAAGTGGTTTCTACCATGTTCAACATCAACACATATATTCACATGATTATAATTGTACCATTTTGAGAGCGTAATGAAGAACCTAGGAACCATTTAGGAACCTACCACTGCTACGTGCCACACCCAGGTTGCAATGGAGATTATTGAGTACTTAGAATATTTCGGTATAGTCATTATGCTAGCAATCTCGCTGATGTATATGTTGTCACATAGATCCACCTTGTATTTGTTTGCGGTTGTGTTTTTGTCATATCGTAGCTCCATTGTGTATTCTTTCATGGCGATGACCTGATTCGGTCATGGAGGTATGGATCCACATTGTATTTTTGGTGGCCATAGCCTTATTCAGTGCTTTCATGGATCCGTAATGTATTGGTCAATGACCATGCTTTGAGCCAATTTATTCTGAACATGGGTATGCCTACCTCAGGGATGATACATATATACTATTTGATGTTTGTTTGCAGCTTATGCCTGGTTCTCCTATTCCATCACCCTTGCACACATATATTTATAAAGTGTTTCGGCCATTAGTTTTTCTTCTAACCTCACACTTTAGGGGGCATCTGTTACACACCTATTTGTCACACTTTTATCACCATGAGAGAGTGTTTGTCATGAGCCCTAGACATGTTGGAAGGAAAGCAAATTCATTGAAGGTCAAAACATTACATTTTACCCTAAGTTTTTAGCCCTTTTTGAGTTTCATCACCCCCTTCCCATATGAAGGGAGGCATAATCTCATCTTATCCCTCCTTGCTAATTTTTGAGGGAGCGACGAAGTCCTATTTCATCACACTGTGCTCAGTGTTAGGGGAGTGATGAAATGGTTACATCCCGTCATGCCTTATTTTGGAGGTAGGATCTGAGAATATCTAGTTGGTTTGATCAAGGAGTCAAGCCATATTTATCTTCTCTATCTAAGTAAATTCAAATCCCAACTTGTTGAGCCAAATCCTCATTTGATCTAACCTCTTCCCAAATTACCTTATGGTTGTTAGGCCCTTGACATCCTATATAATGGAAGCCATTCTTGGGTGAAGGGGTAGAATTTCTTAGAATATCATACTTATGATCTTGAGACACTCAAGGGGATGGAAGGGAGATCTTGAAGGTGTTGCAACAACATAAAGGTTAATGTTGTAAGTGTTTTTTGTGTATGTTTTCCATATTCAGTAATATAAACTTGGCCTATTCTCCCCAATTTTATGTTTCTGACGTTGAATCTACAAACTTTTTACCATTATTTGGTTTGGTAATTAGATATATTCATGATTGGCATACATATTGCATAGGGAAAGAGTTTCTTTTGTTTCTTGTAGGTTCTCATACACACCATAAGCTTGGACTTCTAGGATAGGATTTGAAGCAATTAGGTGCAGCGAGGACAACCGTCTGAATAGAGGTAGTCCATATACTTCTACTTTCCTTCCCTTTGCTTTGCTTTTTTGTATTTGAGATGGATATAGGGATAATTTAGTGTCCATTTGTTACCTTTTGTCTTGGATCAAAGGATTCTTGGTCCAAGGGAGGCTTCACTTGTCCACAGGGGAAATTTTCCACAACACCCATTCTGTTCTGACAATCTCTACAAAGATAAATGGACCTCAAAACTGAGTTTGAATTGCCGAAAATTTTAGTCCGTAAGTATCACAAGATCGCCTCTGTTTCTCTCAATTAGAAACCCACTTTTCTCAACTATTTTGGTGTTAGTTGATCTTCAGGTATCCTAATGGATAATGTGAAAAAATCTACAATATCAGCAACGTCACATTCCAGGAAGCCTTCCTCTTTTGTTTTGTCCTACTACAGCGTATTCATCACTTCTCTCTTAGTCAAGAAATATTTTGGTGTCAGAATGTCCTGCTGAGAGGGTTCCTTATCGTATCTCTCCTTCTCAAAATTTTGATCATTGTTGATATTTATTGAGGAAAGCTTCACCTTACTTCCATTATTCCTCCTTTGATTTTTCGAAGGGTTCTTTCCCTCGGTCATTTTACAACCAACCTCACTAAGGTTCCAAGGTTTCTAACATGCTCCCCAACTCATCAGTCACACCCAATGCATCCTCGCCATAAGTCATTTTCCCAACTATTGTGTGATGACATAGTTGTTGTCTAAAATATTTGTGATAGTCTCAGCTATTTTCATAGCTAACATTTGAGGTATCCTTCCCATCTTCCTCCTCACCATCGTTGGCACTTCCTAGCCTTTGATTTCATCAAAGAACACCAAGCTATTCATGTGGGGTATTTGTACTGCTTTGACAAATTCAATGAATTTTTTCCCTAGGACAACTATGTGGTCATCCATCAGAGTCACAATAATATCCAACCAACCAAACTAGTCTCCTACCTTTATCGAGGTGGCATACACCACTCCAACTATTGTTTTAGAAACTAATTTTACCACCTTAATGATGTCCCTACTGCACTTAGACTTACTATGGAGTGTTGTTTAATTTCTTTCATCAACAACACTGTGGGTGGCATAGATGTCTACAAGTGACGCTACCTTTAGCTCACTTACAATAGCCTTCATAAAATAGAGCTCAGGTGGATCTTCATTCCACATGTTTGATCCTCAATCATCGGTTAAGAGTTCGTCAGAACCTGCACTCAAGGTTCTTAATTTCATCTCGAGGGTGATTTGTTCCATAGTTGCCATTGTTGTCTCCAGGGATTTTCTTGTTTGAACTCTTGGCTTTTCTCTAGAAGTACTAGTCCCTTGTCATTATGGTGGATCAGTTCGAGATGAGGGCATGCAACCTCCACACTTTCCTTCATGGTTGGTTGTGGTACTATGTTATCCTCACTATCACTTGTTCTAAGTGGCTCTACCATCCAAGCTTTCACTTGGCTTGCAATGGACAACCACTTTTGCTTCCATGATTTCCTCTGCAATATTTTATGCTCCAACTTATGTTCCCATTCTTGGAAAATATGGTGGATATCATGCCCACATTGTTCCAAGATTTCCTTTGGTAATTCTAGATCGATTGTTATCAGTTCAACTCTTCCTCAGGACTCAATTCCAACAAATCCTCCCATTCTTACTGTTCTCTCGATTTCATCATGCTATCGAACTATTAATTGTCCTGCATATGGGAAAAGGTTGCAACTGATGTTGTTTCCTCACTTTTTCATAAGCGTCAAGTCTGCGTGTTTTCCTTCACGACAGGAAATAAGACACCCTAACTTGCCTCAACCACCCACTAGCCAAGGTATGTGATTAGCCTGCCTTCTTACCAAAAGCATGATGATTAGTTTCCTACTACACCCATTTGTTCACTCAGAATGCTTTAACACCAACTTATCACGAAAGTGTTAGTGGTGAATATCTCACCAAAGTCTTCTTCAAACTTTGCATCGGTTCCACCTATAATGTTTTTGTCCTAGAATGTACCGATGTGATCCTTACTCAGGAATCCTCTTGACATACTATTGAAGTGGCTCTAGTATCACTTGTTTCGATAGAAACAATGGTGAATATCCCCAAAGGTCACTGCTCCGACACCACCTATCACAGACATAGGAATTCCAGCTTAAAACCAAAGTCTCACATCTTCTTCCAACCATGCGGCATTGCCCAAACCCCACTCCCAGGGACAAGGTCACCCCAGGGAGAAACTTTCCAGACTATGCCTACATATTATTCTTATATGTAATTCTTAGTTAAAATTATAACCTAAAGATACCTTGTTGGTTTACAAGAATCCAGAGGCAACACAAATTTTTAAAGAAGCAAGATGGTTGGAATATTTTGAGAGATTAAAGGGATTTGATAAAGATATAGCTATGGAATTCACTAGATCATTACAATCTTATGTCACTGCGGTCAGCGACATTACTATTCAGGTAACATAAGAGGGTGTGGCTCGAGTTACATGATTAGCAGCAGAAGGAGAATGATGGTTTGAGAGGAAATTTTTTCCCATTTCCCTTCAATAAGAATTCCTAAAAGACAAAGAGAAGTTCATAGGAGATGAAAGAGGAATCATCAGGAGTTGATTAGCATCACCTTGGACAAAAGTTGCTTTGCGCATTCAGAAGTTTCTTACTTGTGAAGGATGTACCAACTTCTTTTTGGTTATCATTTCATACTTTTAATTCATTTAATGTATAAGAGGTATGTGAATTTCCCTGGTTTCTTCTTCTATCAATCGAGATTATGAGTACAAAAGTTATAAGTAGCTGAAATCCTGAAACAAACATGAACCATCATGGGTTGGTGAAGTTATTAGTTAAAGATAATTCACTATCAACCAGGTGGAGTTGGGTTGGGTTACTTTCACTGAGCATAATAAATATGATGGCATGTAGGAATAAGTGGTGGTTGCATAGGCTACAAAAACCATCATAGGAACAACAACAAGAGAAGTTGAAGATACTTGGAAGCAACTAAATTGCACATTGATGTTCCTAAAACATCTATAGGAGTTCCCAGGTCTATAAGACTTGAACATAAGGGTTTGTAGATTTTGTTTCCTCCAACCACCCCAAAGCATATCAGGACCCATCCTAGCATAATTGAAAATAATAAAAATATACTTGAGATAATTCAGTTAAATATAGAAGAGGAATTGGAAACGTATGTTAGAAGTGGGAATGTTATTCCAGAAACCAAACCCAAGGAAGGTTGTAAGAAACTAAGAAATCCCTTGTTTACTAAGAATCGGCCTTTGTACCTGATTTCCCATTTTTATAGGTCATATCAAAAGATGAGGAATATTATCAAAATATCGTGGAAAAATAATCAGGAGCTATGGAAGGAATTGACTTTGGACGAAGAGAAATTGAAGGTTCACAAATGCAAACCGAGATTGGATTCTCTCATACAAGCTATTGATGAACAACACTATCATCTGCATAGCATGATGATGGCCATTTGCATCAAAAAGAGAATTTCCAGTCCCGTGAGGACAAAATATCCTTCTCGGGAATAATGAGTTTATCTCAACTTATGGATTAATCACTCTAGGAAATGAAAGTAATGAAAGGACAATATCTAGCAGTGGGAAAGTCACAGAATTTAGAAAAGGTGAGTACCTAAAGTAGAGGTGCATGGAAGGGACCATCTTGTTTCACAACAAGAGGGGGTTGTTCTGTGTTTAAGTTCAAAGAAGATAAAGTTACAACATGCTCAGATGGAAATTCACAGATTGAATGGAGAGATTCAAAGACTCAAACAAGGAAAGCTTTAAATTTGTGCCATTTGGGCCATGTTATGAGGACTTATTGTAATCCCTCTTTCATATACTCTATATACTTGCAAGGAAATTTAGTTTCTCTCCAGATGAGAGCTTAGGCTGATGGTAACTCTTGTTGCATTGAAAACAAAGAAAAGTTTCTGAATTTGTACTTTATTTGCGATGAGGAAGACAAGAATTTGTTATGTGAGTTATATTAGCATGATTTGGTAATGAGCGAAGAAGTTGTATGGGACCCCAATCCATATGTAGATGATATTAAGTTAAGTGTTTTTTCTTCATTTTTAGAGATCAAATAACTTGGGGAAAAACATGGCCTTTCCTTGAATATACCGAGAAGTCTATGGGCCTAAGATTGAGGGGGGAACCTAACCCATCTGAGTTGCATGCATAGAAATATAATATGTTAAAATATCCACATTTTGTTTCTTCTTTTATAGAGGTTCAAACGCCAACTATTGCTTTCTATGAAAAAAGGATATCCCTAAACATATTAGAGGTTGTTTTGTGTCTTCAGAAATGACATGAGTCTTTTCTATTAGGAAAGACAATAAATGAACCTCTTTATTTTAACCAATTTGACCCTACTTTAAATTGAGTACCGTGATACATCGACTATTTGAAGACCTTGTGTATTTGATGGATTGGCCTAAAGTTTGATTTCCCAATATTGTGGCAGCCAGTGAAACCAGGAAAGGAGTCATAATTTTGGGCAACCACAATATCCAATTTAGGTTATTATTTACCTAATGAGTAGGGGAACCCAATATGTAATTGGATCAATTTATACTCTGAGTCCTTTCATCTTGCATCTATAGATCGTGAATTTGACAACTAGTTTTGTTGCATGGGGAAATGCAATATATCCACCTTGGGGGAGATGTTAGAGTTCATAAATGTCATTATTTTGATACATTTTATCAATAAGAATAGTTTTGATAATAGGTATTCATATTTGTGTTTCCATATTTTGAATGAATAATAAGGAGATTCTATACCTTGTGATTTCCTTTTGAGTATGATTGCAGGAAACAAGTTGCAAAATTTGTGGAAGAAGTTGTGGAAGCCGTGGAATGGGTTGAGTGCTAATATGGAAGTTGCGGAGCTGATATAAATTGTGGAAGTAGAAAAATAAGTTGTGACAGTAGTTGCGGAAGTTGCGGAATATTGTGGAATGCTACATAAGCTATACGACAAGTTGTGGTAGATCCATAATGGACGATCGCTATCGAGGCTGAGAATCCAGTGGCCGTGAATACATTATTAAGATATTTGTAACAATTCTTGTGTTGCAAATATATTCATTGAAATCTAAACAGGCGATGGTTTCACTCATATAGAGATAGTTGGTTTGAGATAACATCTAGTGGAATCCTTTCAACAATCAATTCAAAAAAATCCTATATTTATCACACGGGGGCTTCACTCAATAAACCACTATCATAGCGCGTTCATTCGTGGCATATAAAACAATACCCCTAATTTCACTAAATATTGGAAAATACCTTCCAAAATCATTTTTTTAACCCCCTCCCAATATGCCTTCTCAATTTAAAAAAACCCCTATTTTCACTAGATATTGTATTTATCAATTTTTTCATTAACATTTTTAATACCCCTTTATATTTATACCTAGTATATTGATATGATACTATTAGGATATTTAGACACATAGGAGTTAGTTAAGATCAACTTGTGTAATATATCCGTTAGGGATAGTGTGTTTCTTTAGTATGCATTTGTAAATACTTAATCCGATGGTCACGATATGTTCCCGACATAGAGTGATCCGACGGCTCAACTTCTATTAGATCAAACCTAACTTTGATCCATGGCTTGACACCCGATTGGTCCATGATCTCTATTTAAAGAGCATGGAGGGTCATTGTTTAGTTGATCGATTATGAGAAGCTCATTTGTAACTTTCTTTCTTTGCATAATAAATTGTCCCGTAGAAGCTATTTGGCCGGGGCCGCGGAGTATTTCCCTCAAGAGGGTTTAAACCACGTCAAAACATCGGTGTGTTGATCTGTGATCTGTTTGTGTGAAGTGGTTGCTCTTGGTGTTTGGTCCTTTGGTAGTACCCTATGTACCCGAACATGGTATCAGAGCTTTTATGAAGTGCCGCTTCCGGTTATGATCTAGATCTTGAACTGCTGTTGCCGAAACTCGAAAGAGTTTCTAGTTCTGGTATTTCTGTGCATTTCTGGGATGTGGGAGGTGTTCCATTGTGTCTGGAGCATCGTTTCCATTGGGAAATAGTTTTCGTTTGATCGAAAACGGTTCCTGGTTGCTCCAGAAATGCGTATTTCATCAGATCTGAAGGTATAATGTTACAGTGACGCATTTTTTATTTTCTGTTTTTAAAAGAAGAAAAAAATCTCATATTTTATCATTTTTTTTTGGGTTCGGATTGTTGCTTTCATGTCTGCGTATGCTCTTTGCCGTGCACCTTGAGCGATCTCGACAAATCAGAAACAGAAAGGGAAAGGGTTTTTCTCATCTGTGTATGCTCTTTGCCGTGCACCTTGCGCGATCTCGACAAATCAGAAACAGAGAGAAAACATAGACTTTCCAGGAAAGCTAACAAGATCTAACTCCACAAGTGTGGAAAAGTTTTTTTTGTTTCGATTTGTGGTGTGTTTTGCAGGAAAAAGGGCAAGCACGCAAACCCAGCAAGAAGAGTAAAAAAAAAAAAACCCTTCCTCATTCCCATATTTTACATACCTTTTAATCTAGCTCAGTTGGTTCAAAGTTGCTTTATTCCTTAATAGGTCTTGAGTTCAAGTCTTAGGAAGTTTCTTTTAAAAGAAAAAGTGCATGCAATTTCTATTTTGAAGTTATTTTATTGTAAAAGTGCATCTCACTTAAATAATAAAAAATAAAAATACAAGTGAGTCACTTTAGTTTTTTTTATTGTTGCACTATTTAAAAGTAATATCATTGTAAAAGTGAAATCACTTATTTTACAAAAGTGGTTCACTTAAAGCAACTTTCTTGTAAAGTGATTGTCAAAAGGTTCATCTTGGGAAGAGGGAGGTTCTTTTTTTGCTGGACATTCTCTGGCTGCCACGTCACTATTGGGGACATCTTCAACAGTTACTTTGTTCAAGCATAATTTCAACATACACAGTAAGTTTTCAGTGCCGTTTTTTTTTAAACCACCTATTTTTTCGAGCTCTTCACATCTAGACTATTGGTTTATGCTTTTACAGCCATTAATTTACAAATATGGCCGCCCCTTGTGATATTCTACTTAACAGTTCCAACTATTTCTCATGGAAATCTCGTATGGAGGATGTTCTACGAAGTAGGGGACTTTTCAGAATTACCTCAGGGAAAGAAAAAGAACCCACTGATGATGATAAGAAAATAAAATGGGCAAATAGACGTGATGAAGCTTGTGGATTGATTGGGATGTCAATCTCTACTGATTTGCAATTCCACATATCTGGAATTGATGAACCTAATGCTGCTTGGGACAAGTTGGAATCTGTGTTTGGTAAACACAATGAAATCCAAGGTCACCAACTCGAAAATGAGTTGATTTCTTTAAATCCAAGTGACTTTTCATGCATTCAAGACTATTTATCTAAGTACAAAACTCTTAAACTCTTATGTGCAGAATGTAAGATTAAGAGGGAAGACAAACAATGCATTTATCATATTCTTTCCAAACTTGGACCTGCATATTCTGTTTTTGTATCTACATTTTACTCCATGAAAGCATCCTTGAATGCAGCTAGCTATCAAGAACCTAGTCTTGAATCCTTTTGTGATTCCTTGATTAGAGAACAAGATAAACTCATTCATCTTGGAATAATCAACAATGCAGATACATCTGGGAAAGCCTTATTGTCCCAATAGAAAGAAAAGTCCAAGCCTCCCAAGAAACAAAATTTTCACAATAATAAGTCAAACAAGGGTCCAAAACCCTCTCAGTCAGCTCCTTCTTTAAAAAATGACAAAGGATCCAATCCAAAAGGCAAGAAAACTGAGCGTCATTGCAACTATTACGGAAAAGATAATCATGATGAATCTAAGTGTTTCAAGAAGATGATAGCCTTGGAAGCAGCAATGAAGAAGCACCACATCAGCCTAGATTCGTCTTCAGAATCTGCCTCTCATGGACATGCACTTTGTGCTTCTGGTTATTCTTATAATGCATCTTCTTCTTCTACTTCAAATGAATGGCTCATTGATTCTGGAGCATCTTATCATATGGCTAAGGATCAAGCCATCTTTTCTACTATGCATGAATGTAACACCAAACAAATATTTGTTGGTGATGATAGATCTCTAAGTGTTGTAGGAGATGGAACGGTTCCAGTAGATAATGGTCATTTTAGTGATGTACTATGTGTTCCAAGAATTTCCTGCAATTTGTTATCAGTCTATCAAATCACTCATTCTGGTGAAGGTAAAACTGTGACCTTTACACCTCACCAAGTTGTAATCAAGGATTTTAAAGATCCTCAACAGGTCCTAGCTACTGGAATTGTTGATGATATTACCAGGTTGTACAAGTTTAACAACTTTGGGTCATCACCTTTCCCTTCAGTTTTTGTTGCTCATAGTGATAACTTGAGCAAACTTTGGCATGAGCGATTTGGTCACTTAAATTATCGCTCATTGCAACAACTATGTAAAGAAAATATGGTGATAGGTCTTCCGATGGTATCTTGCAGGGATGGTGTTTGCTCCGGTTGTGTACTCGAAAAACATCATCGGGACAGTTTTGACAAACGTGCCTCTTGGCACGCCTCGGTTCCCTTGGAGCTTGTGCATAGTGACTTGTGTGGTCCTCTTCCATCTGCTTCCTTTTCTGGTTTCAAATATTTCTTAACTTTCATTGATGATTACACCAAATTCACTTGGGTTTATTTCCTAATACTTAAGAGCGAAGTATTTAACATGTTCTTGGCCTACAAGGCCCTTGTTGAAAAACAATCTGGTCATCAAATTATTAAGTTAAGATCTGACAATGGAGGAGAATATGTCACAATAAGTTCACTACTTTCTGCACTGAACAAGGCATCCAACAACAACACACTGTTCCATATACACCACAACAAAATGGTGTAGCTGAGCGGAAGAACCGCACTTTAAAAGAAATGGCTAATTGTATGATCCAATCTAAGGGAATAAGTCTTCAATTTTGGGATGAAGCCATTAATTGTGCAAATTACATAGTTAATCACACCCCCACTAAGGCATTACAAGGTATAACACTGGAAGAAGCATAGAGTAAAACTAAACCTGATGTAAGTCACTTCCGTGTGTTTGGTAGTGAAGCATGGGATCACATTCCGGATGAAAAACAGAAAGCATTGCAGCCTAAAAGTGAAAAGTGCATATTTGTTGGATATTCTGAAGATGTAAAAGGTTATAGACTTGTTCAACCACATTCTCATGATATAATCATTAGAGGAGATGTTAAATTTGATGAAAATCTCTTGGCCTGCGAGCCTAACTCGGCGATTGTGCCATCTTTGGCCTGCGAGCCTAATTCGGCGTTTGTGCCTTCTTCTTCTTCTTCCAACTTCCTTAACAGGTTTCCAACTCCAGTTTTCTGATGATGACAGTGAGGATGAAAATCCACCTCCGCCTGCTCATGTTCCTCCAGTTGCACCAGCACAAGTGCTTCCTCGATGGGTCCATTCAACATGTGAAGCAGCTGGTGATGTTGCTGGTGATCCTAGAGATCAACATCAAACGCGTTCTCAGTTTCAGCGAGCCTCTTCTCTTTTGGCTCAAGTTTCCGACAATCATGATCCAGAAACTTTTGTAGAAGATTCAGGGAATCCATATTGGGATGCAGCCATGGATGAAGAATATCGTTCCTTAATGGTGAACGATACTTGGGATCTTGTACCTCTTCCAAAAGGAAGAAAACTTGGCAGATGTAAATGGGTCTACAGAACTAAGTATGCATCAGATGGAAGTGTTGAAAGACTTAAGGCAAGGTTAGTTGCCAAAGGTTTTTCCCAAGTTGAAGGGATTGACTACAATGAAACCTTTGCTCCCGTCGCAAAAATGAACTCCATCCAGCTTGTTCTTTCCCTTGCAGCCTTACACAACTGGGAAGTCCATCAAATGGATGTCAAGTCTGCCTTCTTACATGGTGATTTATAAGAGGAAATTTACATGGAACAACCTCCTGGCTATGTTCAGAATAACTCTAGCCTTCTCTGCCACCTTAAGAAATCCTTATATGGCCTTAAGCAAGCTCCTAGAGCTTGGTATGCCAAAATGGATAACTTTCTCCTTGACACTGGTTTTTCTAGATGTCATTCTGACCCCAATGTCTATACCAAGAAAGTAGGAAACCATCTCATCATACTTGTTCTGTATGTTGATGATCTTATTCTTACTGGTAGTGACCCTAACCTTATAACCCATGTGAAATTCATTCTTAAACAAAATTTTGAAATGTCAGACTTAGGACGTTTGCATTATTTTCTTGGTCTCCAAGTCCTACAAACCAAAGAAGGAATCTTTCTTTCTCAGTCTAAGTATGCTTGTGACCTTCTTCATCGCTTTCACATGGAAGATTGTACACCAGCCCCTTCTCCCTTCCAGTCTGGAGTCAAACTTTCTGCCACTTGTACTTCACCTGAAGTCGATGCCACCTTGTATCGTCAGCTTGTTGGTAGTCTCTTATACTTGACTCATTCCCGTCCTGACCTTTCCTTTACTGTTGGTCGTGTTGCCCGTTATATGCAGACACCTCATGAAAGTCACTGAAAAGCAGCTAAAAGAATACTTCGATATATTCAAGGTACAGTTCAGTTTGGGATTCATTACAGTACAAGGGGGAAACCTTTCTTGGTTGGTTTCACTGATTTAGATTGGGCCGGCTATCCTGATGATCGAAAGTCTACAGCAGGTTATGTTTTCAGTCTGGGATCTAGACCTATTACTTGGGCTTGTAAGAAACAACAAGCTCTTGCTCTTTCTTCAGCAGAGGCAGAATATCGAGCAGCAGTTAATGCCAGTCAGGAAGCCTTATGGCTTCGACAGATCCTTTCAGAGTTTGGATTCGAGCAGCAGCAACCTACTCCACTTTGGTGCGACAATCAAAGTGCCATCAAGCTTGCTAAAGATCCAGTTCTACATCAACACAGCAAACACATTGAGCTACATATGCACTTCATCAGAAATCTTGTTCATGATCGGGTTCTTAAAGTGCTCTTTTGCCCTACAGATGATCAAGTTGCAGACATCTTCACCAAGTCTCTTACAGAAGCAAAGTTTTCTAAACTTCGATCTATGTTAGGAGTTCAGGAACTTGTCAGTAAGGGGGGATAGGCTCTAATGCCTCCTTCCTTCTCCTAATAGTGTCACTTTTGTAAATCCTTCAATCCTATCCCAAGTTGTTCTTAAGGGGGGATGTTAGGATATTTAGACACTTAGGAGTTAGTTAAGATCAGCTTGTGTAATATATCCATTAGGGATAGTGTGTTTCTTTAGTATGCATTAGTATGCATTTGTAAATACTTAATCCGACGGTCACGATATGTTCTCGACATAGAGTGATCCGACGACTCAATTTCTCTTAGATCAAACCTAACCTTGATCCGTGGCTTAACACCTTATTGGTCCATGATCTCTATTTAAAGAGCATGGAGGGTCATTGTTTAGTTGATCAATTATGAGAAGCTCATTTGTAACTTTCTTTCTTTGCATAATAAATTGTCCCGTAGAAGCTATTTGGTCGGGGCCGTGGAGTGTTTCCCTCAAGAGGGTTTAAACCACGTCAAAACATCGGTGTGTTGATCTGTGATCTATTTGTGTGAAGTGGTTGCTCTTGGTGTTTGGTCCTTTGGTAGTACCCTGTGTACCCGAACATATACCCCTCTTATGACCCCACATGCATTCTATAATGCACCTTGCTTCTTTCGATGTATATTGTGGATGTACATTACTTCACCCACAATGCAATTACTCAACCACATATCATTATGATTTGCAACATCTAATGGTCTAATGAAGAGATAGGAGATCACTTCTTGTATGTCACTATAGCCAATGCACATAGTACAACATTTAGATTGCTTGTTGCAGTTCCCCAATCGCTGACTAAGCCTATTGTGGGCTAGGTATCCAAGCCCCCAGGGCCTGTAACAAGCTCTGCGAGGCTGACTAAACCTCCCAAGGCCTGTAATAGGCACGAGTGGTTGGGTATTCAAGCCCTGAAGGCCTATCGAGGGCCTATAACAGGCCCTGGAGGCTTAGAGCCTCCCAAGGCTATTGGTAACAACTGGCTGAGTGCTATTGGCAACAATTGGTTGTCAATGACCACTGTCTCTCGACTATGATTGACTGGCAACCCACTTCACCATGAAACCCTGGCCTCAAGCATGCCTCAAGACGTTATTTCCTTATGTACTGGTAAGCCCGAGCCTTGCCTCAACCCGATTTATCATCCGGCCGTGATCCCGCCATCTCCATTTGGCGGATATTTGTTAGCCCGCCCATATAAAAAAGACCCCAAAGTATTTTTGTATTGTTATATTAAATAAAAAAAACAATTTTCCCCTTAATATATAAGCAATATAATTTTTAGGTTTTCATGAATATTTAATACCACAATATGCATGAACGTGGTATTATATTTCAATACGAATTGAAATGATTGAATTTATGCTTTAACTTTGCAAGGTGACCACTATAATTTGGATTGGATTTCATTTAGTACAGCTCTCGAGTGACAAAGGAACAAACCTCTATTAAACATATTGCGGAGATGTTAGAGAATGTTTCTTAGTTAGAGTCAAGTGATTAGAATGGTTTGTTTTAAGATTTTTTTGAGCATTTTCATTACATGACATAAGAGGAACCAATGAAAGACGATGCTTCATAGCCTGCATATATTTTTCCCAATAACTTTGAAATAAGAAATCTTTCCCTGGTTTGATGTTTTAACATTTGAAATAAAAAATCATGACATTTAATTATTGGTAGTTTAGATGTTTTAAAAGAACAATTAATGGACCCAACATTACTCCACTTCATAGTGAGAGTGTGTGTGTGTTGAATGAAAACTTCACATGATCCGCCCCTCTTTCCCAAAATATTCAAATGGAAGGAAACTCCACAATCAACAACAATTAACCCAATGGGACTCATCCAAACTCAAACATCAATCATACTAGAACCAAATAACACACAATGAACTCCACCCTAAAACAATCCATTCAAACCCACTAAGTTAATCTTTGTGTGTGTGTGTGTGTTTGTGTAATTATCTATTCAATCTCATTGAGTTAACCCACTAGGATGTGTGTGTGTGTGTGTCTTTCACTTGAAGTGTTTCTTAAATATTGTTGATGCATAACATCGAAGCTTTTTGTTGTAGTTTACCTTTTAAAACTTTCAAGGCCCATCAACAATCATTTATGTTGTCTAGAATTCTCAAGTCTTTAAAGACTTAGAGAAGGATCACCTCTTTAAAAAAGAAAGATATCAGTTCCTATTCCTCATAGGAAGATTTACTCTTGTTCTAGTTAGGGAAATGACATCAACAACTACCTTTGTTGATGTGCTTGAAATACATAGGAATTCCTCACCCTAAATGCACACTATGTTGCAAGAACAAACCTTAAAACACTTTCTCTAATTTTTTAATTATGTCCAATCAACCTAGGAATGGGATTTTAAGTTTTTTCACTCCTTGCTCACGTCCAATATCCCGTGGAAGGTTTCCCTTTTGGGATATTATCTCCCTTGGGATGTAGATTTTCACACAACACATCATTGTATTAGAATTTATATATTATATCATCTTTGGAAAATAGGAAATTAATATCTAATTACCAAGTCTCATCAAAACATTGATTTTTCCTAATAAGAGGAGCCTCTACTATGTACCCATCTACTGCTATCATGATCTAGATGTATACATGGAAGGTAACAAAGATGGAATTAGCCCACCTACATGAGCTTATGGACTACTAAACCAGTGCATCATGCACCATGATCAAGATACCACCTAAAGGGAATTCTACTACTTGCTCTCAAGCTTCAAGTGATCAACAATACCGACATAGATTAGGGTGAATTGTAAGATAAAATCAATGGAGGGAAAGGCATTGGCCCTGATCAAGAACCCCAAATGTCCCTCAGACCAATAAATTCCCCATTCATGTTCCTTTTCCCATTTCCTAACCAAATAATCCAAGCCGAGAAACGTCGAATAGAAGCCCATAGTGGTTGATCTTGAGCACCACTAAAAGATGGAGACTTCCTTTGGGGAACATATACAATCTTATTGGCATGGGTTTGATTCCTATGACATCTTGATCAATTTGCTTTATTTGGTTGGATAGCTTATTTGTTTATGTTTTTATTGCTTTCTACCTTGGGCTTTAGGTCAATTCAATTTTGGTGGCCTTCCATGGCCAATTTTGATTGGATAGACTTTGTGTCTTCTCCCATAACTTGTGGTGGCCATTTCTCAACACCTTTTCTTTAATAAACTCATCTTTTTTCTTGTATATTAATGCAAACATGAATTAATTTATAAATATTAAAAAAAAAAACTTTTATTGAAAAAATCCCAACTTGTGCCTCATACATTTTCTTGATGACCACTTGGACTAGAATAGATGGTTTTTTCTAAGTTCTAACATATGAAAAAATTCCCTAAGATTGTATACCACTATAATTTTTTAACCTTGGGACAAAGACCATTGGTTCTTAGTAATTAAGTGTGTAGTTATGTCAATAACCTTGGGACAAAACACATTGGTTCCTAGTGATTAACTCTTCCATTATGTCAATAATTTTACTAACAAACCCCTTTGGAATGATTCTCTAAGTCACATAACATAGAGATTATTTAACAATGCTTAATGTTTTCGATCATACTTCCTTTAAGAATTAATATTGCAAATATAACTTTAATAAATAAATTGTTTCGATTTTTTAAACTTTAATTATAATACTAAAATAAAATGAGGTTCAATCTCAACTTTCTTTAACTTTAACTCTTTATATATATATAAATGAAACTCTCAAATTTATTATGATTTTTTTTTATCTCTATCAAATGTGAAGAATAACTATATTATAGTGTGATTCGAGTAATTCTAACCTGCGGTGTAATTCTATCTATCTTTGAGTGTGATTCGAACTCTGCAAGGAAACTGCTGCTAGGACACTCTACTTCACAAGGAATCTACTGCTAGGGCATCAATTTATCAACTAAGTGCATACTTTCCTTTTCTCTCTTCTACTTTTCTTTTTCTTTTTCTTTTTTTAATACATAGTTTCATTCTCATACAAACATGAACACTTCTATTTTTCTTTTTCTTTTTCTTTTTTTAATACATAGTTTCATTCTCATACAAACATGAGCACTTCACTGCATTTACCAAAAGTCATTAAAGGAAGACCTAGCACAGTTACCCTACAAAGCCTATGAATATATGGAGTTAGTAGAAAAGCATAGGGAAGAAGAAAAAGCTAAATTTATGAATATAGAATCAGCAGAGAAACATAGGGAAAAAAGAGAAATATAGTTAAAAGCAATGCTTGATAATAAATTTGCAACCTTTCAAGAATAGGTCTAAAAACATAGATGATAAGATAAAATAATTGGAGAACAAGTTGGAGACAATGAAAATAAAAAAGGAGATGCAAATACATTAGAAAATATTAAGTTAAAGGATATGGCTAAATAGCTAGAGGAAAAAGTAAATCACAATCTAACCATAAATAGTAATGAAGGTAAATTAGATATCAAACCCATCAAAGAGGAAATGAATAAGCATATAGCTTTAGACCATGAGCATAGGAAAAGAGCCTTGAACCTAATAATTTTTTGTTTAAAAGAGGAGGCAGAAGAGGATACATTAGCCATTGTCAAGATAGAACTTCATAATAGGTTACAAATTGAGGTTACAAATTGAAACTAATGGTTTCATTGAAGCAACGAGGTTGGGGAAATTAATTGAGAATAAAGGAAGGTTAATACGGGTCAAGGTTATCTCTACCGAAAAAAAGTATGACATACTCAATAAGACCTCACGTTTAAAAAGATACAGGATATTTATAAATTGAGACCTCATTGGATAAGATCAGGTTGAATTAAGAAATGAGGTCCAAAAGGTAAAAGAAGCTAGGAAGGAGGGAAAATGGTCATTAATAAGAAACAAGAAAGTTGTTATTCGAGAGAGAAACCAAAATGATAGTAATAAATAACAATTTGACACACTTCGGATCCTCTCTTGGAATTGTCGGGGCTTTTCATGGAGAAAAGGCCCAAAGTTAAGTTGGATCCCGAGTGAAATTGATATCATTTTATTGGTTCAAGCTTGGGAGCATGAGGAATCCAAGGACCCTGATATAGACGAATATGTCCTATGGTCAATATGGAATAAACGTACATATCATAGAGGCATTGGTGGTATAGCATGTTACATCAATAACAACATATCCCCTCATGTTAGGATTTATAAAAATACCCTTACAACCAATATATGTGGATAGAGATTACATACATTGATGATAAAAAACTTACATAGCCATCTATTATTTTTCCCCTATTAATTCCAACTTCTATAAAAAAAGCAATTTAGATAAAAAACTATCATTTTAATAGTTTAGAACATGATATTGCTAGTCCCTTTGAAGGGTGACTTCAATGCACGAGTGCTCTCTCTCTCTCTCTCTATATATATATAAATAACCAATAATAAATTATATATAACCAATAATAAATTATTAAAGTGATAATAATAAAATAAAATCAATTAAAACAAAAGGCCGTGACTTATGTAAATTCACCTTAGTAACCAGAAGACCAAATTAGGCCACTATTGTAATCTAAATGAGATTGATTTTTATAAACTATAAATTATAGTATATATTATTTTATGCAACCGTGTTCTTCTCCAAGTGGGTTTTACCTTTTCACCAAACCTCAAGTAACCAAGCTATTCTTTTAAGCAATTAATCCAACCCTAATCATCTTTGGTTACGTGAAGACCTTGCGCTAGCTAATAAGTACAAAATAAGTCTTGAAGATCTAGGTGAAAATTTATGTAGTTCTGACCTAGTCAAGTTTTGTAGTGCCTAAGATCTTATAATTTGCAATGGTCTAATAAAATGGCCAAATTCTAGTCGGATGACTTGTATTCATGGACTTGGCACCAGTGTGGTAGATTATGTTATATCTGATATCCCTTTATACAAAAGAATATTAGTTTTTGACATCTTCAATGACCATGAGCCTGAATCTGATTATAGGCCTTTAATTATAACTCTCAATTTATTGTCATACACAGTGATCCCAAAGAGGAAAACGACCATGGCCAAAAGCACCTGATCTTTAATAAAAACAAAGCTGACATTTTTCTTCATGATTTAAAAAATGATTTGTTTCCTTTATCTAATATGGAGAGAATAGAGAATCTCTACCATAATTTTACTACACACCTTTCATTGCCCATTAGCAAGTTCTCTATTAAATTCTTGACTAAAAAGAGAGATAGTAGAACCAACCCTTGGTATGATCAAGAGTGTAAAGATATGAGAAAAGAAATTAAGCAAGCTACTGCAGTATCACTAAAAGTGAACAAGATAAATCAATACAAATCCCTAATTACAATAATAATAAAAAATGCACTATCGAAATAAAAGGCAAGAAAATCTCTTACATCTCTCCAAGGTGGCTCCTAAGAAATTATAAAGGAAAATTCTAACTCGCAAAACAAAAAAAAAGATAATAAAATTGTTTTAAGGGATTGTAATTATTATCTTTAAAAACTTTATGAATCCCCAGATATCAAATATAACATTCAAACCCTTCTTACAATGAAAGAAAATTTCTTGTTAGAAGACATAGAATTCAGGGTTAAACGCCTAGCAAATGGAAAAGCCAAAGACATTGAAGGCTACCAAGCAGACATCTTAAAAATTGAAGGGCTTGTCCTCATCCCGAACATCCACAAAAGACACCCGAGAAATGAGATGTAGATACATTAGAAAATATTAAGTTAAGGGATAGGATTAAATAGCTAGAGGAAAAATTAAATCACAATCTAACCCTAAATAGTAATTAAGGTAAATTAGATATCAAACCCATCAAAGAGTAACTGAATAAGGTGATAGCTTTAGACCATGAGCGTAGAAAAAGAGCCTTGAACCTAATAATTTTCAGTTTAAAATAGGAGGCAGAAGAGGATACATTATCCATTGTCAAGACATAACTTCATAATAGGTTACAAATTGAAATTAATGGTTTCACTGAAGCAACGAGGTTCGGGAAATTTATTGAGAATAAAGGAAGGTTAATATGGGTCAAGGTTATATATACCAAGCAAAAGTATGACATACTCAGTGAGACCTCACGTTTAAAAGGATAAGGGATATTTATAAATGAATACCTCATTCCAGAAGATCTGGATGAATTAAGAAAGGAGGTCCAAAATGTAAAAGAAGCTAGGAAGGAGGAAAAATGGGCATTAATCAAAAACATGAAACACTACTAGAAAAGTGAGATAAATGACTAAAAAAAATACTAAAAATTGTATATAAATGACTAAATTTAGTCATGTGACTAATAGTCATTTATTGCCCGTCACCTTTAACGTGACTAAAAAAATTTAGTCATTTATTGGTTTTTCTAATTTATCAGTTTGGTCGTATATTCAGTCATTGTTTTAGTCATTAATTGTTGTTTACTGCTCATTTATTTAGTCATTGATTGTTGTTAACTACTCATTTGTTAAATAGTTATTGATTGTTGTTAATTGGTCATTTATTTAGTCATTGACTGCAGTTTACTGGTCATTTAGTTAGTCATTAGATGCAGTTAACTGGTCATTTATTTAGTCATTAATTGTTGTTAACTAATCATTTATTTAGTTATTGATTTATGTAGATAGGATATAGAGGAATCAAACCACCAACCTCCTTCCTGTATGGCAAGTACTCTTCCATTGAGCTAAAACCCTTAAATAGAAGAATCAAAGTTCACACTTAGTGAACAACAATTGACCATAATTAAATCAACTTGGAAAAATCCTTATTATAGGATATTTATGTAAAGGGTCACTTTATTTCTAAATCTATGTATAGTTTAGAAAGAAAGAAATGAGTAGCTACTGCTTTATTATCAATTCTTTTTCTTATTAAAAGTAATAGTTATCTAGTCATCACCATAATTAAATCAACTTAGCAAAATATTTCTTATAGGATATATATGTAAAGGGTCACTTTATTTCTAAATCTATGTATAATTTACAAAGAAAGAAATGAGTAGTTTTTGCCTTGTTATCAAATATTTTGCTCACTAAAAGTAATAGTTACCTAGCCATCACACATTTAGATAACATTGAATTGAAAAAAATAAGAATTCCATTGTTACAAATCTGTAATAGAAAGTAACGAAAGTAGAATGCCAATGCTAAATTTTGAGTATATGATTGAATAACATTAAGACGAGTTGCCAATTTGATTCTTCCCCTTTAAGGAAAAGAAACAAGAAATAACATTAGAAATCTTGTTAAAATATCACTAACATAAATATTATATAAAGAAAACAAACATTATACATTTCCAGTCTCATAACATGAAGAATTTAGAAGGAAGGAACCTATAACTATTCTAAAGTGTCACATATCATTCCAAATTTGTATCATAAAGTCATATTCACATTCAAAGTCATCATATGGTAACAACATATTAAAGCACAAAGTTCAAATCTAAAATCACTCAACTTATTTTTAACATTATCACACACATTCACACCCTCACCTTCTCACCACCCACCTTCATGTCACAAATACAAAAATATAGATTTCCATTAATCAATAAATGTTTCTATAAATTTTGGAATGAAATGCTAAAAGATTGAAAATAGAATTCGTTGTGAGCTTCATCTTAATTCCCATGGTAGTAGTAAGTACTAGTTTAGTATTTTGGTCAAAACTTAAACAAGTTGAATTGCTAAAATTGCATGAAATTAGGTAAGTGTGCAAGGTAAATCTAAGTTTCCTATTTCTGTACTAAGGCACAATCGCATATTTTAAATTCTACTCCTTGTCTTCAAAGAGTGTTCAAAGATTGGTATGATTTTATGTGCAACTCTTGCATCCAATTGTCTTAAAATGTGTTTTACATATTCCATTTTCAGCTATTTTTGTACGGAGGCACAAGCTCAGATTTTCACTTCTATTCCTCATCTTCAGAGAGTGTTCAAAGATCGTTCTTATTTTATGTGCATCTCTTGCATCCATTTTCCTTAAAATATGCCATTATCCTTGTCAATCCAAACATACTCCCTATGACAGTGAATATTATTTATGATTATCTTCCTAGAAAAAAATACGAACAAAAATTTTAAACATGTTTGTAAACTTCTTTACCAAATACAAATATACAAAATGCTTGCTTAGGGAAGCCAATCCTAAGTTTTAACGCAATTTTTGGCACTGCACAAGATTTCTTTCCTTGATTTAGGAGAATGTATTAGTGAAGCCAAACCTAGACCACATTCCAAATTTCCAATTCCGCAACACATGTAAGTCTTGTTGGTAAGAACCACAACTCAAAGTGTCTTAAATTTCGGTAATATTCTTGGTAAGAATGTTAAATTAAAGTTCTATATAGCTCAAAATGTTTTAAATTTTTGTAATCTTCTTGATAAGAATTTTAACGTAAAGTTTTGTACAGCTCAAAATGTCTTAAGTTTTTGTAATTGACACCCAATTTATTAAATCCAAACATAATTCTAGTGTATATCAATAGTAAATACACAAATATTAACCTTTGTTGGTCTACCTATATTCACTTGAAGCTTACTAGTTGTATTAGTAATGACATCTGCTTTGCTTGTCCAGCCACAATGCCATATGATGAAAAAATAACAGCTAAAAGGGATATTTAATAGGATGCACACAAGATTTATTCTCAAAACATAAGATTAACTTGATAAAGCATGTAATTTAAATCATACCCATGCCCACCTTCAAAAAGCTATCCATTGGTCCAGATACAATGCCCTCCTAAATAACATCAAGGCAAAGAAGTGGATGTTGGAGATTAGAAACCATCTTTTGTGCTTGAATTCATGCAAATTTCAAGATTTTGCGTGCCTCTCCCAAAGGTTCTAACTTGTCAGTCTAGTAAATTTTTCTTATCCAAGACATTCAAAACTCTGCAATGTCCAATGTCAAGCGATGCGAGGACCACACACGTGTTAGTTTTTCAGAAATTTCAATCTGATCTAGGATCTTAACTGAGATAATAACATGTACAACATATCAATCATGCAGACAATAATGCAAGCACACAAGAGACACAAAGTTTCACCGGGGAAAACCAAGAAGGTGAAAAACCCTGCAAGTTCCTCAGAGATAGATAGAGCAATGATACAACCCAAGTACAAGAGATAGTCTTTGCCTAGCAACAGCTTCTCCTCCTCCACAAGTGCGCCACTCTCCAATGAGAGTGAATGTGAATAATAGAATGATCAAATAGAGTGCCTCCCACACTCTATTTATACTTGACTTGACTTGCCTAATAAGCTTTACTAGGTCGGCCTCAACTTAACCACATAACATAATGCTGACAGGGCCGACCCCCAATAGGGCGGTCTAATAACCCTTTTACCCACATGACTCATATAGGGCCAACCCCACCAAGGTGGTCTAATAACCCATCAAGTATAAGTTACGACACTTACAATATAAATGACAACACTTCCGTATAGAGGAATAATAACATTTCTATAGGAATACAAACACTTATGTATAGAGGAATAATAACATCTCTATAGGAATACAATATACATATATGAAATACATTCCGAAGTTACATATACATCAACACTCCCTCTTAACTAGGAAGGTATTTCTCGACACAGATCTACTAGCACAAGTCTTCTTCTCTAGATCATCGTCACTAGATCATCGTCATTGAATCATAATCATCATCACTGCTGCCGCTATCTCAATCAATCTTTGAATCTACTCATCATAGGAAGTTCTACAGAGCCAGTCCTTTTTCATACTGGATGTAGGCCCACCACCTGCAGGTCTTCATCATCACTGGCCATACTGTGGAATCCTCAGGATGTATTACATGTGTCACAAAACCTCGCAAGAGCATCCAGGCCGTTACGAGCACATGGCTCTACCTGTCGGATCTCCCAGGGTTGTATTATATGTGACTGTCACAAAACCTTAAAAGAGTGTCTTTACTAGAAAGAACTCTAAAGAGCATCCAAGGCCTTTTATGTGACTAGCACAAGCTATCCGGATCTCCAGGGCATACTACATGTGACAATGGAAAATCCTCGAAAGAGCATCCCAGGACTGATTACGAGCACAAATCTCAACCTATCGGATCTCCCTGGGCCGGATTATATGCCATAGGACAAAACCTCGAAAGAGCATCTGCCAAATATCCCAGGGCCAGATTACATTCCATAGGAAAGACCTCGAAAGACTATCTACAAATCTCCCAGGGACAGATTATATGTCCTCCCAAAGCAAAACCTCGAAAGATCATTTGCCAGATATCCCAGGGCCACATTACATGCTATAGGAAAAACCTCGAAAGACTATCTGCAAACCTCCCAGGGCTATATTATATGCTTATCTGCACAACCTATTCCACGACCATAGAGTATCAACCTGATACTCACCATACATCATCCTGATGTACACATGATCATCCTGATCATCATCACTGCATCGTCCTGATGCATGTCATATGTAGCAACATCCTGAAGCTCACCATCCATGATCATCATGGTCATACAATGCATCCACCTGATGCATACACAGTATCTTCCTGATACATATCATCATACATGATATACCTGATCATACAATGTATCCACCTGATACACATACAACTACATGATCCACCTGATCATATAATGTATCTACCTGATATATACATGATCCAACTGATCATACAAAGCATCCAACATGATGCATACATACATATAAATGATCCAATTGATCATATCCAACATCCAACATGATGCATATACATATACATGATCCAACTGATCATATATAGCATCCAACATGATGCATATACATATAAATGATCCAACTGATCATATCTAGCATCCAACATGATGCATATACAGAGTAGTAACTGGAGCATCGTCCTGATGCTCATCATCCAACGCTTACATCCACATCCATGGGAAGGATCCTCCTCTCACCATGCTTGGAATGGCTTCCAACAAATGTGTCCATCACTTCTTACTCGAAGTGTCGTCAATTTGAAGAACACCAAGCCGCTCTCTGAAGTACTCAAACTTCACTCTATCTAGTGGTTTTGTCAGCACATCTGCAACCTTCTCATATGTTGCAACATATAGGAGATTCACTGCAACATATCCCTGATATAGTGATATTTGATCTCAATGTGTTTCGACCTATCGTGAAACATCGGGTTCTCAGACAGCTTCACACAACTCTGGTTGTCACAAAAGATACCAATAACCTCCAGTGGGAATCAAATAACTCAGACAATAGCTTCCGGAGCCATACTGCCTCACAACTACCCGAACAAGCTGTAACATACTCTGCTTCGGCTGTACTTAGTGCTATGCACCTAACTACTTCTTGCTAAACCAAGAGATCACACCTGATCCCATACTGAAGAAGTACCCAGATGTGCTCTTCCTATCTGCAGCACTGCCTGTCCAATTTGAATCAACATAACCCTGCAGGTTAAAATTTTGATTCACATCATACTTGAGCCCATAGTCAATTGTACCCTTCAAGTGCCTCAGAATATGATTTACAATAATCATGTGAACACCTCTGGGATCCGTCAGGAACTGGCTCAATGTGTTCACCGCAAAAAAAATATATGGTCTCGTGTTCATTAGGTACATCAAGGACCCAATCATCTGATGATACACCGCGCCATCAACCGGCTCAGATGAAGCATCACACAGAAGCTTCAGGTTCGATGCCATAGGTGTGGCCATGGCCTTGTATTCCATCATCCCGAACCTCTTCAGGATCTCTACTGCATACTTCCCTTGTCCAAGGAAGATTCCATCTGCACTTTGTCACACCTCCATGCCTAGAAAGTAGTGCATCATCCCCAAGTCCTTCATCTCGAACTCGGTAGCAAGCTTCCTCTTGGTATCGACAATCAATCCATCCTCACCTGTAACAAACAGGTCATCCACATACAGAAGTAGTATCACATGATTTCCTTCCTCAACCTTGTAGTAAAGGTTGGAATCTGCTTTACTCTTGGTAAAGCCCAAACTGGATAGAAAGCTGTCTATCCTACCATACCAAGTCCTAGGAGCTTGCTTCAAGCCATACAAGGATTTCTTCAACCTACACACATATGACTCCCTGTCACGTGTCTAAAAAACAAGTGGCTGCTCCACATACACATCCTCCTTGAATACACCAATCAAGAAAGCTGTCTTGACATCCATCTGTTGTATCTTCCATTTCATCACTGTAGCCAGAGCAAGTACTGTTCTGATGGAAGTGTATCTGGCTATAGGAGCAAAAATCTCTTCATAGTCTGTTCCCTCTTTCTGGGAGAAGCCACGAGCTACAAACTTCGCTTTGTATTTCTCCATGCTACCATCTACAGCATGCTTGATCTTATATATCCACTTGGAAGTCATAGAAAACTTCCCTTCAGGTCTTGGGACCACATCCCAAACATCATTCTTCATGATCAATTGGTACTCTTCGATCATTACTTCATCCTGGATCCTGGGAACTTCAGATTCTTCAATATCTTCAATAGATAGCTTAGTTGCTGGAACAAATGTTGTAGTCCTTCTTTTGTAGGTGATGGCATACGATCTTTCCTACAAAACAAGTTAAATTGCATGATTAGAAACATCTCATAGTTTTCAGAACAAATTCTTACACATAAAGAAATATGTCATACAGTCATGCAATTATCTTAGCCAATGCTTCAATACAACATTTATCCATATCCCGTAACTTTCTAGATGCCTTCCAATATCTACCAGAACATTGTTAAGAGTGTGCACAACTCCCAACATGTCAGCAAAGAGGTTTCATTCTAGATAAGTAGCAATGGAATGTTGTACAGTTTCATAGGCCACTTACCCATCACGTGCATATTAGTAGTATACTGTTCATTAATGCAATTATTCTAATATGCATAATACACACCCTAAATCCAGGAACATAAGCATATACATCATTGAACAATATTATTTAAACAAACAAATATTCAAGGAATGACAATTCAAATACTTATCTTTGTTTGGTTGTAGGGTGGACTCCCTCTCAGTCTTTGTTTCCTTGCAGGAACTACTGGAGTGTGCTCCCTCTTGATCTTTGCTTCCTGGATTACTTGTCCTTGAACTTATATCCATCCTTGATCACTATGCATGCTTACTAGTATCATCATTGTGTTATCCTCGAGATCTCATACATAATCATACATTCATTAGTATAATCTTAATACTATCAAAAACATTATGATTCTAAATAATCTTAAACATGTATGGTCAAGATCATTTCATACGCAGATAATAAACATTAGTATTCAAGGTTTCAGGGAAAACTTCTTTTACTCATGCATATTCTTATTTGACCATAGGACTTTTCTGGTTATTCATATCATCAATCAAAATAAGAAGCATAATATGCCTAAACCCATGATTACAAACTTCAATGAATAATCATTATCAATCATGCCATGTATACTTATATAAGAGATCCTAACACAAGATAGGATTCTAACTTGATATAGGAAAAACATACCTAGATTAGCATGCTAGCTAGTTATGTCTAACATACCCGCATAGAAATATGAAAGGATAGAAATATGCGCCTTGATGAGCTGATCAAGCTGGTATACTCAGAGTTTGAAAACTGCAAAGTTTCACCCCTCAAAATTGCCTTTGAAACTTCCGGATCTTCTAGACGAGATCCTGAACTAGGGTTTGATAAATCCCACCCTTTTGCCCAACCAAAAGGTTCGATCCAAAGCTCTAACTTCGATTTTTCTGAGGAGCTTTCAGCCGTGGTCACAAACTTAAAAAATTCCAACTTTTGCAGAAGCCCTAATTTTCCACCTTTCCGATCAAAATCCCGAACTAGGGTTTGATCAAGCCCGGCCTTCTGCCCAACCAAAAAATTCAATATTGGTCTCTAAATTTTGATTTTGATGAGGATCATCTAGCCGTGGTCTCCAATAAAAAATATTCCAACATTCTCCGAAACCCTAAATTCCCGGAGCCATGAATGAAGGTGCTCAAAATCCAATTATGTTTTGATATAAATATGCACCTGATTGTTTCTAGTGTAACTCTGAAATTTCAGATCTACAGGGTCTAACCATTCTTCTTGTGGTAGCCTGACCTGTTATCTTTCCAACCCCATAGGTTTGACCTCAATTGGATTCTCTGAGAGAGAGTTATGCCAAGTGTCGCAACATGACCTGTTTATGGGATAAAATAGGAGAGCGAACTTGTACGGAGTGCCACGTGTCATTGGTTCAGTTTCGGCCTCTAAAAAACTTACCTGAGAAAGTGCAGTTCGTTCCCTACCTGTCACTTTTTACGAAATGTCATTTGGATCTTCCTAGCCCAAGTTATGACCTTTTTTCCTGGGTCACCAGCTTATGACTCAGATCTGGAAGAGGCAAAAACCCTATATTGTACAGATCATAAATCACAAAGTACAACGAATTAGAGGTTTTCCTTTGGACACAAGATACATGGGGATCTTATATTCGACCTGTAAGATTTTTAGAATCTGAAACCTCGCCAAAATGTATTTATAGCGAATGTGTTATGATGACTGGATTTTGCTATATCAAGCCCTAGCTTCGCAAATGCAACAAGTGTCATAAATGCCATACCATGCCTTCTTTCAGGATAGCTCTGATACCATGTTAGTTTTTCAGAAATTTCAATTTGATCTAGGAGCTTAATTGAAATAATAACATGTATAGCATATCTACAACATATCTACAACATATCAATCATGGACATAATAATGCAAGCACACAAGAGACACAAAGTTTCATCGGGAAAAACCAAGAAGGTGAAAAGCCCTGCAACTTCCTCGAAGATAGATAGAGCAATTATACAACCCAAGTATAAGATATAGTCTTCTCCTAGCAGTAGCTTCTCCTCCTCCACAAGTGCGCCACTCTCCAACGAGAGTGAATGTGAATAATAGAATGATCAAATAGAGTGCCTCCCGCACTCTATTTATACTTGACTTGACTTGCCTAATAACCTTTACTAGGTCAGCCTCAACTTAACCGCATAACATAATGCTGAAAGGGCCAACCCCCAATAGGGTGGTCTAATAAACCTTTGACCCACATGACTTATACAGGGCCGACCCCACCAAGGTGGTCTAATAACCCATCAAGTATAAGTTACGACACTTACAATATAAATGATGACACTTCCATATAGAGGAATAATAACATCTCTATAGGAATACAAACACTTCCATATAGAGGAATAATAACATCTCTATAGGAATACAAACACTTCCATATAGAGGAATAATAACATCTCTATAGGAATACAATATACATATATTCAATACAATCTGAAGTTACGTATACATCAACAACAAGTCACTATGCACAAGCTCCAAGGGGGCCGAGGCGTGCCAATAGGCACGCTTGTCAAAATTGTCCCGATGATGTTTTTTGAATACACAACCAGAACAAACACCATCCCTACAAGATACCATCGAAAGACCTGTCACCATGTTTTCTTTACATAGTTTTTGCAATGAACGATAATTTAAGTGACCAAATCGCTCATGCCAAATTTTGCTCAAGTCATCACTATGAGCAAAAAAAACTGAGGGAAAAGGTGATGACCCAAAGTTGTTAAACTTTTACAACCTGGTAATATCATCAACAATTCCAGTGGCTAGGACATGCTTAGGATATTTAAAATCCTTGATTACAACTTGGTGAGTTGTAAATGTTACAGCTTTACCTTCACCAGAATAAGTGATTTGATAGACTGACAACAAATTGCGGGAAATTCTTGGAACACATAGTACATCACTAAATTGTCCATTATCTACCAAAACTGTTCCAGACCCTACAACACTAAGAGATCTATCATCATCAACAAATATTTGTTTGGAGTTACATTCATACATAGTAGAAAATATGGCTTTATCCTTATCCATATGATAAGATGCTCTAGAATCAATGAGCCACTCATTAAAAGTAGAAGAAGAAGATACATTATAGGAAAACCCAGAAGCACAAAGTGCATGTCCATGAGATGAAGATTCTGAAGACGAATCAAGGATGATTTGATGCTTCTTCATTGCTGCTTCCAAGGCTTCTATCTTCTTGAAACATTTAGATTCATTATGATTATCTTTCCCACAAAATTTGCAATGACGCTCAGTCTTCTTACCTTTTGGTTTGTTTCCTTTGTCATTTTTTGAAGAATAAGCTAGCTGAAAGATTTTGGGACCCTTGTTTGGCTTATTATTGCGAATATTTTGCTTCTTGGGATGCTTTGACTTCTCTTCCTATTATCCCAGCAAGTATTTTCCATATGTATATGCATTTCTAATCATTCCAAGATGTATGAGCTTATCTTGCTCTCCAATCAAAGAATCACAAAAGGATTCAAGATTAGGCTCTTTATAGCTAGTTGGATCCAAGGATTCTTTCATGAAGTAAAATATAAATACAAAAACAGAATATGCAGTTCCAAGTTTGGAAAGAAAATAATAAATGCATTGCATGTCTTCTCTTTTAATTTTTAATTTTGCACATAAGAGTCTAAGAGTTTTGTACTTAGATAGATAATCTTGAATGCATGAAAAATCAGTTGGATTTAAGGAAATCATCTCATTTTCTAGTCGGTGACCTCGAATCCCATTGTGTTTACCAAACAAAGATTCCAATTTTTCCCAAGCTTGATCTGGTTCATCAATTCCAGATATGTGGAATCGTAAATCAATAGAGATTGACATACCAATCAATCCACGGGATTCATCACATTTATTGGCCCATTTTATTTTCTTATCAGCATCAGTGGGCTATGTTTCTTTCCCTGAGGTAATTCGGTAAAGTCCCCTACTTCATAGGACATCCTCCATAGGAGATTTCCATGAAAAATAGTTGGAACTACTAAGTATAATATCACATGGGGCGGCCATACTGTAAAATGTTGGAATATTGGACAATACTGAGAGGTGGGGGTGAATCAGTATTGATAACTTTTAACAATTAAAACCACTTTTAACTTATTCATTAACACACAGGATCAACAAGATACAAGGAACCCAACTTTTATCATGGAATCCCAATTGGGAAAACCACAAACACTTTCTATAACTGCAAAATTATATTTACAATTGTTTTTGCAAGCTACAACTTGTTGGAGAATTCAATCCCCAAGTTTCTCAGCTACAACTAAAGTATGCTACTACACCCTAGTTTTTTCCTGCTACAACACCCTTTTTATCAGCTACTACTGGAAGGAGGCTACGACCCCCTGGTTTATCAGCTACTACTGAAAGTATGTTTCGGCACCCTATTTACCAACTACCACTGGAAGGAGGCTACGACCCCCTGGTTTATCAGCTATTACTGAAAGGATGCTTCGACACCCCAACAACCAATGGAAGGAGGCTACAACCCTCTTTCAGGCCTGTAGCCTTCCCTAGCAACACCCTACCTCTCTATTCTTTGTTTTTCATAACTTCAATAACTTCTTACAATATCTTTTGTTCTTTGTCCTCTGCTGCAAATCATCAATTTTGACCACAGAGACAATACTGCTATTTTCTTACATTTTCCGACTTTTGTACTGCATAATATCTTCATATTAAACACTCAGCATACATCCTTTGTTCTTCCTATTTATTTGGTCTTTGTACAACTTCAGATCTCCATGTTCCTTCATGTATGTTACTGGATCTTATTTATTTCCTTGGTCTCTATTTTTGTTGAAGCTACATCAATCTAGACTTCAGAGCCTTCTTTCTTCCACTTCGAACTTCTGTTTAAATACTTCTTTCATCATGTCTTTTGAACCATTGTGTCTTGTCATCATTGTGTCCCTTCATTAAAACCTTTTCACCAAATGCATCTCTTCATTTTGGAAACGTGCCTTTTCATCAAAATGCATCCCTTTACTTCTCTGTTTAATTAACATACTCTGTTTATTAATCCTTCTATGTTTTAAGTAATCCTGTAAAATACTTCTCTCCTTAATTAATCATGTTGCTTATTTATCATTCTTTGTTAATTAATAATAATTTACTCTACTACAGGAATAATATATTTATGTTTACACTTTGCTTTATTAATAATACTCTGCTTAAAAATAATATAATTCTGTTTATATCTGCTTCATGACTTTTAATTCCATTTTAATAATAAACATGTTGTTTCTCAAAATTCATTTTTATATCTTTGTTTATAATTTATACAATCATGCCTTTTCTTATTAATCATAACTCTTCAAATATTAATGTTTGCATTCTTCAGATTCATTACTAAATACTCCCTTCATTCAACCTCCTCCATGTTCATATTTTCATTGCAGTTACAGGTTTCTTCCTTTTATTATGCATGAAGGAGTTTTCTGGAAATGCCTGAATTATCTTGCCTTCCATATTTTTTTCAATTTGGTCAATTTATATCTCACACGTGTGATCACCAAATGGAGAAATAAGACCAAGAATGGATGGACAGATCACCAGAGAACATATTCATGCCATTGGATGATTTTACTAAAGAAGATATAGCCTCTGGCATGCATTTCAAAATGGCCTTTCATATTTCCTGTGTTTTACACTTATACAGATTTTATTTATTTTTAACAGGAAAACACAATTTTTCTCAATTTGGCAGGTTTATATCTCACACATGTGACCATCAGAGAGGAAAATGAGAACATGAATGGATGGAAAATTCAACAATGAATAGATCCATATCATTTGTTGAATTTATTGACACACAGAAATCATCTAGTGGGCATTTGAAAGTAGCCTCTTAAACCCCTGATTTAACACTTAGACAATTTTATCAAACCCCAAGTCAACATGAGGTGATTTTTATTTTCACCTATTTGGAATATGAAGCATCCAAATCATGGGGGACAACATGCTGATTCCATCCGCGGCAATTTCATCCTCTGAAACCTAATCCTCTCTCCTTGGCGGACATTTTACTGGAATAGTGCAAATCAAGCCAGAAGGAACTTTTGGCAGGCCAATATCTTCACCCTGAATGATTGATTTGGAAAACTAATCATATGGTTAGATGCACAAACCAACACTCTACATTCCTATATCCTCAGTTTTAATTAGTCAATCAAATACAGAAGGTGGCGGGAATTTTCATGAGGCTACTTAGGTCGTTTTACTGGAATAATTAATACCTAGCCAAATCTTTCAATTTTCAAGTTTGAATCTTTATTTCACCAAATCACTGAAAATATGATACCAGACAATAGTATCCATCTAATTGAGCTCATCACAATTGGTTTCACCTCTAGATTCATCATCCTCTGACCTAGGCGAGCATTTTATTGAGTTGGGTTCCCAACCAGTAAAATAGCCTGAACCCTTGATTTGGAAGACCTATAACTTTTCCATCAAACACTCTTTTAGAGAACTAAGACCATGGTCAGATAGCCTATTCAACAAGGTATATCCTGATAGTTTCAGATAATTTTTATCATTCTCTTATGAGGTATGGCAGACATTTTCCTGAGGCCACTTAGATCAGATTTCCAACACTTAGTCAATTTCTAGATTTTCACCAGCATGCCATACTTTTACAGAATGATGTCAGATTGTAACAATGACTTCATGATAGCACTAGAACACTATCATATGTCTTCTAAGCCTCATCACACATACCACATCATCATACATGTCATGTCATCACTTCCTTTGTTATTCCTTTGTTTACTCTTTTACCATTCACTAAGTTCTCCCTACCATCATGTGTTTTGTTATCCTTTGTCTTTAATGAACTCCTTTGACATCAATGAAAATCACACTCAAGAGAATGCACAAAAATTCAATTGGATTTAAGGAAATCATCTCATTTTCTAGCTAGTGACCTCGAATCTCATTGTGTTTACCAAACACAGATTCCAATTTTTTCCAAGCTTGATTCGGTTCATCAATTCTAGATATTTGGAATCGTAAATCAATAGATATTGACATCCCAATCAATCCATGGGATTCATCACATTTATCGACCATTTTATTTTCTTATCAGCATCAGTGGGCTCTATTTCTTTCCCTGAGGTAATACGGTAAATTCCCCTACTTCGTAGGACATCCTCCATACGAGATTTCCATGAGAAATAGTTGGAACTAGTAAGTATAATATCACATGGGGCGACCATACTGCAAAATGAAGGTCGTAAAAAAAATAAAAGGAACTACATGTGGAACTACAGCATCAACAATCCCCAACTCACTTGCCTCTTCAAATTTGATCGGTTTTGACAACTACATTAATACGGTAAAGTAATATCATTAGAGGTAAATGTTTGGCCTAAAATCACAACGGAGAATGTGAGAAAAAAAAATCTTTAAAGAACATGCAAAAATATCATAAAGAAAAAGAAAAAGACGTTACAAGTATAATTTCAAGTGCCTTTAAAAGGCCCACAAGGCGTGGAACCCGTTGTGTACCTGTATCAGAAAGATCAACAATGAGATTTGAATTTATTTTTTAAGTTTGAAACAAATGATTGGACACAATGCAAAAACTAACTAATCTAGGTTAAATCTTATGGAGGATACATTTGACACTTGGACATCATGAAACCACTTTTCTATAGAAGTAGGCTTCACAATTTCTCTATATTGAAGTGATCCTTATTTTGTAATTCTCCCAAAAGAAAGTCGACATACCACCAAAACTAGGGATAACTCCAAGTTGGAGTTTAGGCAATCCAAGTTGAGCCTGTGGTGAAACTATGCATCCATGGCAAGCTTGCAATTACAATAAAGTTGCCAATAAAACCTTTCCTTAGATATTTTAAATTTGTCCATTAAAAAAAAGGCAGTGTAATGTGTTGACCATTGTACAAGCCTAGAAAGATATTTGAATGCTTCAGTAAATATTATGATGCATACAAAAATAAAGCATGAATGGATACCATTGCAATCTCAAGTCCACCGCAAAGAGCAAGACTATCAATAGAAGCAACTTACCGTTTCTTTGCACCTATGTATTTACACATTGAATTGCATACAAAATTAAAATTAATACAATTAATGACAAGGGTAAAGAACCCAAGGGTCAGAAATAGAGAAAAGATTCACACCCAAACTTGTTGGCTCCTTTACGAATGATAAACTACATAGTATATCAAGTATTTTTGGTTCAAAAGTACCTTCAAACAATTCTCTTATGATTCTGACTGAAACATCTGTCAATTTAAACTGCTCTCCTGCATGGGAAAAATCACTTCCTTATAGAAACAAGAATTTAACAATTTGTCATAAACAAAATAGTCTAAATTGAATTTTTCATACCTCCATTTTGTACATTACCATGTTTTACTCCCCCAATTTAAGGTTCCTATATCAAAACCCCCATAGAATTTTCCATTAGAACCTATGATTAAAGTTCAACATACCGTTGTCAATAGTTAAAAGTTTACAACAAATTAGGATGCAGTAAACAAATACATGCATAGCATAGTATATGGTAATAAACAAAATGCAAGTTTCTACAATTTTGCATTCTCTTTGGAGAAAGTGTCAAAAACTAATGGATAATATATCGAGATGGAGTTCAAAAGTATCATTTTTGCATTACCTGTAATAACTACAGCTTTCACGTCATGTCTTTGCAAATCTTCATCATATTTCTCTTTTAATCCTAGCAAGACTATAGAGAGAAGATGAGGGAATAAATGAGAAAACAAAATATACATTTACGAATTCCATGCAATGCATACAATGCTTACAAAAGAAGCACAATAATGCAAAGGATTATCATATTTTTTATTACATATGCACAGTGTTTAAGTTGCAAAATTTAAAATGTATGAAACTCCATGGATGACAGGAAAATTTTGGAAACTTTCAAATAAAATGAAGAAATACAGCTAACCTCGATAGCCACTACTTGAAAATATAACAAAATGGCACAAGTATATGACATAATACAATCCAAAATATATCCTTCAAAGAACAGTGTTGTCAATTTGTGTGCATAAATGCAACATTTTCATTATGAAAAGTAAAACTATATGTAAATGAGTTATTTTTCTTATATGCTCATAATTCTATGATGTAAAATAATAAAGTCATGATCCTTATGAAATTTTTTTTGCACCATTGTCCATGGGTCACATATGTTAAATAGGTCCCGATTGGGGTGATTAATATTAATAAGGACCACAACTTGCAGCTCCACTCTATTTGTATAAATAGGGGTTCCCCGCTCTTGTGCTTAATCCATTTATCTCTTACTAATGAGAACTAATTTTATCTCATGTAGAAGTCTTCCTCTAATCCTTGTTTTGTAGGTCCGAGTGTATAATACAAAGGTGTTTTAAAGAATCCCACATTCAGGTATCAACGATTCAATCTTTGAGGAGAATACATATAGTTCCCTGCCTAAAACTGCACTTATTTCTAAAGTAACCTTTAAGGCAGATAGCAAGTAAAACACTAACTTAGAGCCAATGATAGTAGATCTATATTTAATATGGATGGGATATATATTGAGTGGTTCTATCCAGTGTTGCAAATATCTTTGATTTCTCCCAAATTTTCCAATTTCTAACAAGTTTTCAGGTTAATTGTTTTTCCAAGTTTCTCATATCCAAGTTTAAGCTTGCTGATATCATATGACATTTTCAATAATTTTATTTCCTTAACCTTGATGATATATCACCTTAGAGCAAGGTCAAGAATAGCACATTACAAGCTTTATTTTGCTTATCTCACATTCTCACTCTCATTTCACTTTTCCCTTGGCCAAAGTGGAGGATATTACTACCGGAGATGTGCATCCAGTCGTCACAGGGATGAAGGATGAAAGAGCCTCAAATCAACATTCCTCCAATGTGAGCTCAGGAATAGGAAAGGGATGTACAACAACATCAGTGGAAGTGGTGAGACACTCATCGTTGGAGTTATAACCCTAGCACCATTTGCAAGCTTTATTGACTATCTATATATATATATATATATATATATATATATACAGAGAGAGAGAGAGAGAGAGAGAGAGAGAGAGAGATACTAAGTTTAAAATCATTTAGAATAAGTGGTTCAACTGACAGTCAGTCAACTTATTTGAGAATCTGCTAGGCATGGAATTAAAAACTATTCAATTATATACTCTCCATGTTCAAAGAGGAATCTTATATACTGGTGTGATAATACTAAACTAATGCTACACCTTTGGTCTCCTTTCTTACGAGGAATCCTAAATCCCTTGTTCTTAGAGTTGGGGACACAACTCTGTAAATATATCCTAATGCTCTCTTTGCCCCCATCTATCAAGTTGTTGACTCGTTAGGTCAATGCTTCTCTACATTAATTCATAGCAAGATCATTTCCAAACAATATATAAGGCTATTGGAAAGTCGGGGTTATAAAAAGCACATGGGCATACTTCCAATAGAAATTCCATGGGCATATAGAAACCAATTTCAAAACTATTCGATCTCGTTGTTGACCCAGAATCAATGCCATTTTTTTATTCACCATTACCAGAGGGTTGTTATGGAAATAAGGAAGGAAGGACATGTCTATTTTGTTTGTTTTCCTTAATTCAGTAGTCGATTCTTATCTAGTTGTTCAGTCCAATAACCAACAGAAGTCAACGTGGCAATAGCAGGACCAAATTCTGATGTTCTTGATCGATATCCTTCTTATGATGCTCGTGGTACAAAATCCAGATACAAATTATGAGTTTAAATATTGTGATCTAGATTATGATATTTAACATCAATGCTTTCCACATTGGTCCAATTCACTTCAGTGTTCAAGTGCCACAATTTTTTTGTTATTTATGTGCATTTCATGAATATCTCTTTTTCTATGGTTTGAATTTTAATTTTGTTATTATTTCAAAATTATTAGTAGTTTGTAGATCAAATCAATTGTTGTCCCTATTAAATTCCCACCTTTAGAGACACTACAAACAATGTCATTTATCCTACATATATTGATCTCGAGAAACAAACAAACCATCATTATAGACAATGATGAAAATTTGAAATATTAGTTACATGATCTATGCAATTATATCCAATTAAAACCCTCATAATTGCAAGAAACATCACACACAATACATTTTCACAAACATTTGCATCTGAGTGCTTCAACAGAGATGTGATGCCTTTAGAGTAAGCTAATGGAGCCATCAATTTTGTGACAACATTCAATAAACTATATGAAACTTTTCTTGCATCATTCTTGAAACCAGAAGGAACAATTGGATTTTTATATTTTTATCAATAATATTCAATTAGATAAGATCTCCTAGTGCTTCCTACAAAAGTACAGTGACATTAGATAAATAGTCAATATATTCTCCACAAGGGCACTATATCCTGCTTATATCTTACTCAACAGTCAGACTTATGCATATTTGAAGTAAAGAAGATTTTAAACCACCATTGTTCGATTCAGTCAATTTGTTTTTCAAACTTATTTAAGAACTCCACGATAAAACTAAGACCCAGCAATTTTTTTTCATCTCCCCCAAAACAGTTAGTTTTTCACCCAAATTTGTACATACGCTTGAAGTAAAATATATATTTGAAGTTCAAACCCAGGTGTGTATAATTCAAAAAAAATGTTTCACAAAGTGATGGTTTCCATAAGTGGTTACATCGGGTGTATTTCAATTGCCCTCACCTTGTTAAATTTTCAGAATTTACTTCAATCTGATCTAGGATCTTAACTGAGAGAACAACATGTACAGCATATCAATCATGGACACAATAATGCAAGCACACAAGAGACATAGATTTTACTTGGGGAAAACCATAAAGGTGAAAAACCCCAATAACTTCCTCAGAGATAGATAGAGAAATGATACAACCAGAATACAAGAGATAGTCTTCTCCTAGTAGCAGAGCCTCCTCCTCCACAAGTGCACCACTCTCCCAAGTGTGAGTGAGAGAATAGAATGTGTAAAATGAGAGAGACACACTCTCTATTTATACACTAACTTGACTCAACCTTTACTCAACTAGGTCGGCCTCAACTTAACCACTTAACATAATGTTGACTGGGTCGACCCCCACTAGGGTGGTCTAATAACCCTTTGACCCACATGGACGACCCCCAATAGGGTGGTCTAATAACCCTTTGACCCACATGACTTATACAGGGCCGACCCCAACAAGGTGATCTAATAACCCATCAAGTATAAGTTACGACACTTACAATATAAATAATAACACTTTCGTATAGAGGAATAATAACATCTCTATAGGAATACAATATACATATATGTGAAATACATTCAGAAGTTACATATACATCAACACTCCCTCTTAACTAGGAAGGTATTTCTCGACACAGGTCTTCTAGCACAAGTATTCTTCTCTGGATCATCGTCACCGAATAATCGTCATCGAGTCATCATCATCGTCACTACTACTGCTATCTCAATCAATCTCTGAATCTACTCGTCATAGGAAGTTCTACAGAGCCAGTCCTTTTTCATACTGGATGTAGGCCCACCACCTGCAGGTCTTCATCATCACTGGCCATACTATGGAAATCTCAGGACTTATTATGTGCATCACAAAACCTTAAAAGAGTCTCTTGACTAGCAAGAACTCTAAAGAACATCTGAGGCCTTTTTCATCCTGTCCAGATCTCCAAGACTTATGACACGTGACCCCACCACAAAACCTTGAAAGAGAATCCCAGGACTGATTACGAGCACAAGGATCAACCTATCGGATCTCCCAGGGCACAAATTACATGTGGTCACCACAAAACCTTGAAAGATCATCCCAGGACTGATTACGAGCACAAGGCTCAACCTATTGGATCTCCCAGGTCACAAATTACATGTGGTCATGGCAAAACCTCGAAAGAGCATCCCAGGACTGATTACGAGCACACGACTCAACCTATCGGATCTCCCAGGGCACAAATTACATGCCATAGGACAAAACCTCGAAAGAGCATTTGCCAGATATCCCAAGGCACAAATTACATTCCATAGGCGAAACCTTGAAAGACTATTTGCAGATCTCCCAGGGCACAAATTATATGTCCTCCCAAGAAAAACCTTGAAAGAGAATTTTCCAGATATCCCAGGGTACAAACTACATGCCATAGGCAAAACCTAGAAAGACTATCTGCAAATCTCCCAGGGCACAAATTATATGCTTATCTGCACAACCTGTTCCACGGCCACAGAGTATCAACCTGATACTCACCATACATCATCTTGATGTACACATGATCATCCTGATCATCATCACTGCAACATCCTGCTGCATGTCATCTGGAGCAACATCCTGAGGCTCGTCATCCATGATCATCCTGATCATACAATGCATCTACCTGATGCATACCAAGTATCTACCTGATACATATCATCATGCATGATCCACCTAATCATACAATGCATCCACCTGATACAAATACAAATACATGATCCACCTGATCATCCCTAATACATATCAACATACATGATCTACCTGATCATACAATGTATCCACCTGATACATATCAACATACATGATCTACCTGATCATACAATGTATCCACCTGATACATATACAGATACATGGTCCAAGCATCCAACATGATGCATATACAAAATACATAGACATGATCCAACCGATCATATCCATCATCCAACATGATGCGTACATACATATAAATGATCCAACTAATCATATCCAACATCCAACATGATGCATACATACATATACATATAAATGATCCAACTGATCATATCCAACATCCAACATGATGCATACATACATATATAAATGATCCAACTGATCATACAAAGCAAAAACCAGAACATCATCCTGATGCTCATCATCCAGCGCTTACATCCATAGCCATATGAAGGATCCTCCTTCCAACATGCTTGGAATGGCTTCAGCAAATGTGTCCATCACTTCTTCCTCGAAGTGTCATCAACCTGAAGAACACCAAGCCTCTCTCTGAAGTACTCGAACTTCACCCTGGCTAGTGGCTTCATCAGCACATCTGCAATCTGCTCGTCCATCGCAATGTACAGGAGCTTCACAGCTCCTCTTTGCACCATATCCATGATATAGTGATATTTGATCTCTATGTGTTTCGACCTGTAATGAAACACTGGGTTCTCGGACAGCTTCACACAACTCTAGTTATCACAAATGATACCAGTAGCATCCAACAAGAGATCAAATAACTCAGATAGTATCTTCCGTAGCCATACTGCCTCACAACTAGCTGAATAGGCTGCAACATACTCTGCCTCAGCTGTACTCAGTACTACGCAGGACTGCTTCCTGCTAAACCAAGAGATCACACCTGATCCCATACTGAAGCAACATCCAAATGTGCTCTTCCTATCTGCAGCACTGCCAACCCAATATGAATCAACATAACCCTGCAGGTTAAACTTTTGATTCGCTTCATACTTGAGCCCATAATCCACTGTACCCTTCAGGTACTTCAGAACATGCTTTACAGCAACCAGGTGAACACTCCTCGGATCTGTCAGGAACTGACTCAATGTGTTCACAGCAAAGCAAATATCTGGTCTCGTGTTCGTCGGGTACATCAAGGACCCAATTATCTGATGATACATAAAGACATCAGCTGGCTCAGATGAAGCATCACATAGAAGCTTTAGATTCGATGCCATACGTGTAGCCATGGCCTTGCAATCCATCATCCCGAACCTCTTTAGGATCTCTACTACATACTTCCCTTGTCCAAGGAAGATTCCATATGCACTCTGCCACACCTCCATGCCAAAAAACAAATAGTGCATCATTCCCAAATCTTTCATATCGAACTCGGCAGTAAGCTTCCTCTTAGTATCTACAATCAATCTGTCATCTCCTGTTACAAATAAGTCATCCACATACAGGATTAAAATCATAGGATTCCCTTCCTCAACCTTGTAGTAAAGGTTCGAATCCGCTTTACTCTCGGTAAAGCCCAAACTGGATAGAAAGCTGTCTATCCTGCCAAGTTCTGCACACATATATGACTACACCATTCAAGAAAGATGTCTTGAAATCCATCTAGTGTATCTTCTATTTAATCACTTTTATATTTCTCTATGTTGCCATCTGCAACATGCTTGATCTGATAGTTCCATTTGGAAGTCACAACAGAATTCCCTTCAGCTCTTGGGACTACATCCCAAACATCGTTCTTCATGATCGACGGATCAAGGCATTCTTCCCGTATCCTGGTAACTTCAATATCTTCAATAGATAATTTTGTTGCTTGAACAAATGTTGTAGTCCTTCTTTTGTAGGTGAACGTATACGGTCTTTCCTACAAAAAAAGTTAAATTGCATGATTAGAACCATCTCATAATTTTCAAACAAATTCTTACACATGAAGAAATATGTCATACAATCATGCAATTATCTTAGCCAATGCATCAATACAACATTTATCCATGTTCCATAACTTTTTAGATTCCTTCCAGTCTCTACCTGAACATTGTTAGGAGTGTGCACAACTCCCAACATGTCAGCAAAGAGGTTTCATTCTAGATAAGTAGCAATGGAATGTTGTACAGTGCCATAGGCCACTTACCCATCATATGCATATTAGTAGTATCTTGTTCATTAATGAAAATATGCAAAATACATATCCTAAGTCTAAGAACATAAGCATATGTATCATTGAACAATTTTATTTAAACAAACAAATATGTAAGAAGTGGTAATTAAAATACTTATCTTTGTTTGTTTGCTGGGTAGACTCCCTCTGAATATCTACATCCTTGCAGAAACTACTGAAGTGTGCTCCTTTGCTTTCTTGCAAGAACAACTGGAGTGTGCTCCCTCTTGAACTTTGCTTCCTGGATTACCTATCCTTGAACTTACATCCATCCTTAATCACTATGCATGCTTATTAGTATCATCATTGTGTTATCCTTGAGGTCTCATACATAACCACACATTTATTAGTATAATCTCAATACTATCAAAACACAATAATCTCAAGCATGTATAGTCAGGATCATTTCAAACACAGATAATAAACATTAGTATTCAAGGTTTCAGGGAAGTCTTCTTTTACTCATACATATTCTTATTTGATCATAGGACTCTTCTGGTTAGTTGAATCATCAATCAAGATAAGAGATATAATATGCATAAAACCCGTGATTATTCAAACCTATACCTTCATGATTCTTTTGGTTAGTCATATCATCAATTATGGTAAGAAACATAATATGCATACAACCATGATTATTCAAACCTATGACTTCATGAATAATCATTATCAACAACACAACCGTATAATATCCTAACACAAGGTAGGATTCTAGCTTGATATAGGAAAAACATACCTGGATTAGCATGCTAGCTAGTTATGTCTAACATACCCGCATAATGTCTTCTGGTTCTCTTCAGTGACTTGTGCTAGTAACCTGCATGTCTCATAAGTTAGCCATTGTAGAACCAAGTTATACATAGCTCGTAAGTAGATCTTCTATGTGATCCATGACAATGGATGAATCTTTGTCTTCATGTCATCATGATCATATGTTCTTGAACTAGAACATGATTTGTCTTTCTTGGTGTACCTTTCATGTTAGCGGACAACATAAACCTCATACAACATCACAATGCATTAGTACAATCATAAGTGTCAAAACCTTAATCAATGAATATCTTCTATTAAGGTAATACGACAAGTCTAGTAATTAATCAAGATTGTACTGTAATGAGTTGAAGACAAACATATCATAAACTTAACCATGAACAGAATTCGAAACATACCTGTAAGCCATACCTGTCAAGATTGCTTGTAATCTTCTTATGGAAGGCCTTAGCCTCATCTCCCTCTGAAACGGGAACTTCTTCACCTATGCAGGTGACCAATCCATCCTCTTCTAGGATTAACCCAATCCACTTGATTTTCAAGAACTGGACCTAGAGCTGGATTAGGGTTTGTCAAAGAAACCCCAAAAATTCAAACTTTGAATTTCAAACTTCCGAAAGGATAGAAATATGCACCTTGATGAGCTGATCAAGTTGGTATATTCAGAATTTGAAAACTACAAAGTTTCACCCCTCAAAATTGCCTTTTAGATTTTCGGATTCACTGGACGTGACCCTGAACTGGGGTTTGATGAAGCCCACTCTTCTTCCCAATCAAAAGGTTTGATCCAAATCTCTAAGCTTCTATTTTTCTAAGGAGCTTCCAGCCGTGGTCACATATTTCAAAAATTCCCATTTTTACAGAAGCCCTAATTTTCCACTTTTCTGATCAAAGTCCCGAACTAGGGTCTGATCAAGCCCGGCCTTCTTCCCAACCAAAAAATATGATCTTGGTCTCTAAATTTCAATTTTGATGAGTAGCATCCAGCCGTGGTCTCCGATTACAAAAATTCCAACTTTCTCCGAAGCCCTAAATTCCGGAAGCCATGAATGAAGGTACTAAAAAATAATTCTGTTTTGACAGAAATATGTACCTGATTGTTTTTGGTGTAACTCCGAAATTTTTGATCCATAGGGTCTGAAAATTTGTTTTGAGATATCCCGACCTGTTATCTTTCCATCCCGACAGGTCTGACCTCAATTGGATTCTCTAAGAGAGAGTTATGCCAAGTGTCGCAACGTGACCTGTTTATGGGATAATACAGGAGAGCGAACTTGCACGTCATTCCACGTGTCACTGGTTCAACTTAGGCCTCTGAAAATGTTGTCTACGATATTACAGTCTATGTACTACTTGTCACTTTTTACCAAATTTCATTTGGAGCTTCCTAGCCCAAGTTATGACATTTTTCCCAAGGTCACCTGCTTTTGACTCAGATCTGGAAGAGGCAGAAACCCTATATTGTACAGATCATAAATCACAAAGTACAACGAATTAGAGTTTTTCCTTTGGACACAAGGTACATGGGGATCTGATCTTCGACCTGTAAAAGTTTCAGATCTGAAAACGTCTCCAAAATGGATTTATAGCGAAAGTGATATGATGACTAGTTTTTGCTATATCAAGCCCTAGCATCATAAGTGCAACAAGTGTCATACATGCCATATCATGCCTTCTTTCAGGCTAGCTCTGATACCATGTTAAATTTTTAGAATTTACTTCAATCTGATACCTAGGATCTTAACTGAGATAATAACATGTACAACATATCTACAGCATATCAATCATGGACACAATAATGCAAGCACACAAGAGACATAGATTTTACTTGGGGAAAACCATAAAGGTGAAAAACCCCAATAACTTCCTCAGAGATAGATAGAGAAATGATACAACCAGAATACAAGAGATAGTCTTCTCCTAGCAGCAGATCCTCCTCGTCCATAAGTACGCCACTCTCCCAAGTGTGAGTGAGAGAATAGAATGTGTAAAATGAGAGAGACACACTCTCTATTTATAAACTAACTTGACTTGACCTTTACTCAACTAGGTCGGCCTCAACTTAACCATTTAAAATAATGTTGACTGGGCCGACCCCCACTAGGGTGGTCTAATAACCCTTTGACCCACATGGATGACCCCCAATAGGGTGGTCTAATAACCCTTTGACCCACATGACTTATATAGGGCCGACCCCAACAAGGTGGTGTAATAACCCATCAAGTATAAGTTACGACACTTACAATATAAATAACAACACTTCCGTATAGAGGAATAATAACATCTCTATAGGAATACAATATACATATATGTGAAATACATTCCGAAGTTACATATACATCAACACACCTCACCATGAACAGAGTTATAAAAAAAATCTGGTTCGAGACCTTCACCAAGAAGCATCACCAAGATATTCCCTTTATATAAATACAATTCCTGGTGTGACCTTCCAAACCTCTGATGACATAACTCCATGACTAGTAAAACCCTCAACCTATGAAAATAAACCTTGAAATCCCTAACAGAGCCCAAAACCTTTCAATTTTGGAAATCAACTTTTAAGAAGAGGAAGTTTAGAAAGTAACATACCTTCATTCAACCCAGTTTGAACCCGAATGCAATGTTGGATGTCAAGTGACCTAGAAACATCTGAAATAGCCTTTGCAACCAGTTTTGAAAACCCCAAAAAGACACCAACTGATACCGCACCTGAAGGTAACTCCACTGCCACCTACGTACTAACAGAGTTAGTAAAATTCCCATAAGGGTTTATCTCTTTCCCAGTTGCAGAGGTTACCACCACAACTGGTGATTCAATATTTAAAAAATAGTCATTTATCAATTGTGAACCCTTAGATTTATCTAAAAAGCCTTTATATTCCCCTTGAGTACAAATATTCACCATTGGAGAACTCGAAACATATTTATGCTGCTCAGAGAAGGAAAGAGAACAATCTTGTGCAATATTCCCATATGCATGATAGTGGGCACATTTAAAGGTCACCCCCTGATAATCCAGGTCCAAAGAGATTGTAATATTTCTGGAAACTTTTGAGACATAACCGATGCCAAACCCTCACGAATATCCAGACCCACAAAAATTTGAGCCACTTTCATAATGCAAGACTTCAGAAAACTCTTATCTGCCTCTAAGAAGATACCTAGCGAATTCCCAATTTTTCTTAAATATTTCTAAGGACCAGAAAGCAGCATGTAGACCAGGTGATTTAACCCAAACTAGAGAAATAATTCATCTTATCAGACATGAAGTTAAAAAAGGAGACCATACTTAAAGAAATAAAGTCATCGAACCCCACTTCCATACATAACCCTGAATCTTCTTAACCTTCTATGTCGAATTGAAAACAAACCCTAACCAACTATAAACCAGAACATAAACTTTTGGAACATAACCAATAACTGGAAGCCAATTATCCATCATCCAATTATTAATAAAAACTTATCCCCCAATGGAATTCCAACAACCTTCCAACAAGTGCAGTTGCATACATCTTTACCACATCATTTATTTGAATGTAAACCCCCAAAAAAATTTTAGAAGGTGCTCTCATTTATTGATCCACTTTTTATTAGCTTTGTTCCTAGGAACCATATTGTCCCCTATTTTGTCTGCACTTTAATTTCAGAAGAATTATCCACCACCTTCAAAGACAACTCAGGAAAATCCCTATTAACATCAGTAGTTATAGGGAAATAAGTATTAACCTTCAAACCACCCTCCTCACAAATAGTACCGACTTGAGAAGAGACACAAACACTATCCATCATCTCCATATTAAAAGGACTATGAATATAGGGGAGTGTATAATATAAACCAGAAACCAGACTTCCAGAAAAGTGAGTCCTCCAGAAACAATTTTTACAACCCCCTTTTTCAAAACACTACCAAAGAAAACATCAGACAAGGAATGAAAATTAGTGAGAAATGGAGCAACCGAAAGAGCGGGCAGACTTAATGGAGATGAAGAAGCAGGAGTTCTCGATAAAATATTTGCTATGTTCAGAACCCGTCTCAACCCTTCTCTTTACTTTTTTAGTATATTGTTGTTGGACGCATATGCTTTGTAAGTCGCCCCGTAGTATTATATGTTCCATGGTATTGATCCATAGTTTGTATTAGCCCATAGTATTGTATGTTCCATGGTATTGATCCATAATATTGGCGCATAGAATTAGTATATAAGTACGTGTTGAGGCCAATGAAGGCATCCAGAAGTTATTTGTATTGAGCTTGCTCAAAGTAGGTTTCCCCCTCGAAGTGGCCCGCGATCAATAAATCTATTCTGAGTTCTGTTATTTATGATATATCGTGCATTTTGATTAATTAATTGTTGGAGGTTCCTCACATCTAGTATACGAGCACTTTCTTGGGCTCGTTGGGTGCAATTTATGCACAAAAAAAATTTGCATCTGTATTGTTCCTTTCAATTGCAGGTTCAGATCCGGGAATAATCCTTATCCACTTAACCATGGGAAGTACTTGGGCATAGCCCTAAAACTCATTGTGAGGAGTACCACAGGAATCCCTAAGTAGTTGGCCCATTGAGAGGACCTGCCAGTGAAAAGGGCAACGACCCCTACCTGATTGACTAGTTCCTGCCCGTGAGGTAAACCAAGAGATGTCATTTGTGGCAAAGCGGTTATCATTTTTACTTGAATCGTGGAGTGAGGGGTATTTCCCCAATACGCAAGCCATTAGATAGCATTGGTGGTCAAGTGAATCCCTTTAACCTTTAGGAAGTCGTGCAGACCTGGGGTCCATATATATTTCCAGCTGATAAATCACAGATTACATCTATCCAGAACTGTTGTAGATCACTTCCGCGCCATTGCAGATCCAAAAAAAAAAACGTTTTTTCGCCATATCTTCTTTATTTTAACTCTGTTTCCCTTGAAACTTCACTGACACCCCGGCCATCCCAATCTGTATATTTCATTCTTGAGGACCCTATCCCAAATTCCACTTCCCGATGCCATAAATCCCACATCTGTCTATTTTTAGGGTTTTTCATAACTTCTTCGATTTTCATCCAATCGCCTTCAAATTTTTCCAAAGTGTTAATTTCCTATTTCTTCTTCTTTGTCCCTCATTGACAAATTTTCTCATTCTTTCACCTTGCTTCTGAAATCCCCATTCTATGCTTCCCTATCCATTAGAAAGTGTCCAAAACCTCATCAAACCCCAATTACCCATCAAAGTTTTTCCCAAATCCAAATTTTCCTCTACTAAAGAAGCTTCTATTTTTGTTTTTCTACCAATTCACAAAAAAAAATCCTGGTTATGGTTTTCACCCGCGCAGGAGAAAAAATCATGGAGGAAGAACTTGTAGCCCTCAAAGCAAAACTCCAAGATCTGGATGAAACATTTCTCAACCTCCATCTTCAGCATTCATCCATGAACCATACACGACAGTTAGAATCTTCTACAGACACTGGGTTCTCTTCTTCCAACAATTTTCATGGGACGAAGCTTGATTTCCCTTGCTTCAATGGTAATGATCTGACTGGATGGATATACTAGGAAGAACAATATTTCAGTCTGCATAATAATTTTGATGTCAACAAAGTTCCACTTGCATCCTTTCATTTGGAACGTGAAGCCCTTCAATGGTACCGTTGGTACATCAAGGCTCATGAAGAGCCAAAATGGACAGATTTTTTCCAACTCCTTTTGCAACGATTTGGTCATAATGATTTTGATGACTTCACAGGACCACTCACTAAACTTCGCCAAATTGGCACTGTGAGAGAGTATCAGACAGAATTTGAGAAACTGGCCAATCACATAGAAGGATTGTCTGATGAGTTCTACAGGAGTTGTTTTATCAGTGGTCTCAAGGATGCAATCTGATCAAAGGTTAAAATGTTCTATCCCAACACAATGATGGAAATCCTAGGGTTGGCTAAGTTGGCGGAGGACAAGATCACAGCCCAACAACGCTCCAAATCTACTTTTGTTCCATTCCACAATATGGTTTCCCAACAACCTCCCATCGCACTAGCTCCTCAACTAACTCCTATCAGGCATTTGTCTGAAGCAAAGATGCAGACACGTAGAGAAAAAGGGCTTTGTTATAATTATAATGAGAAATTCACTCGGGGCCATAGATGTGTTGAGAAAAAGCTCTATCTCTTGGATGTGGATTCTTCACTTGCCTCTGAACTTGGTGAAGAAGCTCCAGATACAATAGATGATCAGGTCGACATTCAACAGCCTCCTGTTGAGCCTCTGTCTCAGGATGACCACCCATAGATATCTATCCATGCTTTAGCCGCAATCACCACCCCACAAACAATGCGAGTTAGGGGATACTTCTAGAAGCTCCCTCTTACAATACTCATTGATTCTGGTAGCACTCATAACTTCATTGAACTTCGGATCGCCAAACAGGCTGATTGTTTTGTCCATCCTTGCTCCAACTTTGAATTCATGATTTCCAATGGGGGCACCTTACCTTGCAAGGGGAAGTGTTGCAATGTGTGTATCTCTATGGGATATTATAACTTGCGCTCTAACATGTTTGCCTAAGCCTTAGGAGGATGTGATGTGGTTTTGGGCACTCAATCGTTATGCACACTTGGTCCCATCTTATGGTATTTTGCTGAACTTTGGATGCAGTTTTCAGTCAATGGGAAAAAACACACATTGATGAGCTTACAACCAGGGTCTCTCTGCATCATCAGTTCCCATCGCATGGAAAATATCCTTAAGAAGAATTCACATGGTGTCATCGCTTAGCTCCATTCCATTTGGATGCACGCATCAATGGTCTCCATTACTCCTTTGGATCTACAACAAATTTTGGATAGATATGAAGGTGTCTTTGCTGAACCAATGGGATTGCCACCTTCAAGATCCCTTTCCGGTAAGAATTTATCCACCTCTACATATGAGAAGGAAATGATGGATATTTTGCATGTAGTACAGAAGTGGCGACCATACCTATTAGGGAATTATTTCTGCATCAAGACTGATCACCGGAGTCTGAAATATTTCCTGGCACAACGGTTCTCTTCCCTAGAACAACAGAAATGGGTTAGAAAACTCATGGGTTATGCCCAAAGCATAGATCTTCAACAGGCTATCTTCTATGAACTCCATGCTTCTCCATCGACAGGGCACTCTGGGTTCCTCAAAACGTATGAGCGCACACAACGTAACTTCTTTTGGTAGGGATTGAAAAGTACAATTAAACATATGGTGGCTGAATGTGATACTTTCTAGCTCAACAAGGATGAAACGACACTCCTTCCAGGATTGCTCGAACTCTTTCCTGTCCCTACATAGATTTGGACAGATATTTCTATGGATTTCATTGAAGGGCTCCCTAAATATGGAGGGAAGACAATGATTTTGGTTGTGGTTGCTCGCCTCTACAAATAGAGTCAATTTTTTGCCCTCAGCCATGCCTATACATCCTCCTCAGTCGCACAAATTTTCCTGGACCAGATATTTCGTCTTCATGAAATCCCTTCTTCCTTTGTCTCAGATAGCGATGCAACTTTCACCAGTCATTTTTAGACAGAACTATTTCGCCACACTGGCACCAAACTGGAGATGAGTTCAGGTTCTCACCCACAAACAGATGGTCTGGCTGAAATTACTAATAAATGTTTGGAAACGCATCTTCGTTGCTTCACCTCCGAACAACAACCTCAATGGGAAAGTGGCTCCCTCTCACTGAATGGTGGTACAATAATGAATCTAAAATGAATCCATATGAAGCAATCTATGGTCAAGCACCGTCATCTCTTCTTCCATACACCCTCAGCAATTCACTAGTTCAGGCAATTGACATGGTTCTTCGAAACCGCAATCAGATTCTTCGCATTTTACAGGACAATCTTCACATGGCAAGAATTCGAATGAAACAACAAGCCGATCAACATTGTTCTGAACGCACTTTTCAAGTAGGTGATATGGTTTTTCTTCATCTACATCCTTCCAAGCAATCCTCCTTGAAACTAAAAGGGCATCATAAGCTCACTCCAAAGTTCTATGGGCCTTATAAGGTTTTTCAAATATTGGGTCCGTTTCTTATAAATTGGAACTTCCTCCTTTTTCTCGCATTCATCTAGTATTTCATGTCTCTTGTATGACGAAAGTTATTGGCACCAACATCAGAGGAAAAACTATTTTACCAGAACTGGATAATGAAGGATTCATCCTTTTGGAGCCAGAGGCCATCCTTAATAGGCGCACTCGTTAGCTTCACTCTCAATCTATCACAGAGGTATTAATTCAGTGGCGCAGAATGCAACCAGAGGATGCTACATGGGAACCACTCCTTCAGATTCAACATCAATTTCCACATCTAAAGCTTTGAGGACAAAGCTTTTTGTAAGGGGGAGGGAATGTTAGGAACCCATGTCGACCCTTCTCTTTACTTTGTTTATATTGTTGTTGGACGCATATGCTTTGTAAGTCGCCCCATAGTATTATATGTTCCATGGTATTGATCCATAGTTTGTATTATCCCATAGTACTATATGTTCCATGGTATTGATCCATAGTATTGGACGGATATGCTTTGTAAGTCGTCTCGTAGTATTATATGTTCCATGGTATTGATCCATAGTATTGGACGGATATGCTTTGTAAGTCGTCTCGTAGTATTATATGTTCCATGGTATTGATCCATAGTATTGGAGCATAGACTTAGTATATAAGTATGTGTTGAGGCCAATGAAGGAATCCATAAGTTATTTGTATTGAGCTTGCTCAAAGGAGGTTTCCCCCTTGAAGTGGCCTGTGATCAATAAATCTATTCTGAGTTCTGTTATTTCTGATATATCGTGCATTTTCATTAATTAATTGTTGGAGGTTCCTCACACGCTATCCCCTTATATTTCCTCATTCACTGGTGTGTGCTTCACCCTCTTTTGGTTCACCAAGTTCACCCGAATGAATTCATATCATATATCAATGTGTGCTTTTTGTATTTGAGCCCTCCCAGTCTCCTTTTAAGCTCTCTTTGTGCTTCTTTGTTGGTCTAGAATTGCTATTACACCCTTTTTACCTTGTGTACTCCGAAACAAACGTACTCAATGTATAAAATTTATATCCTCTGCACCTTGATGTCAAATATTCACCAATTCAATGTGAAGCACAACCATATTGGAGTTTCAATGGAAATAACTTTGGAAAGATAGGGCCCAATGTGTTGAAGGAATTTGACTATTGGAAGAACCAAAAACCTTTGATGTCAAATCTGCCTCAATTCAAGGTGAAGCACAACTAGGTTGGAATTTCAGTGGCAATAAATTTGGAAAGATAGGGCCCAATGTTTTGAAGGAATTTGTCTATTGGAAGAACCAAAAACCCTATCGTTACTGTGTAATTTTTTTTCTCACAACAAAAGAAACCCTAGATTGATCCATTGTGAAATCTGGAAATGTGGATCGGAATGCCAGTAGAGCTCCCCAAAGTGTCACCAATGGCGTCATGGCCATTTTTTATTTGTTCATTCTAGGCTTAGAATAAAAGAAGAAAGTTTTCCCCATTTTTTCCCTCCACGAGTTCTTAAAATTCTTAATATTATTATATTATATATTAGTAAAATATATTATATTAAGATGATATATTATATATAATAAGCTTAACATATTAAGACATTATAATAATGGAGCATTATATTTTATTTCTACTAAGTTATTTCATGCAATCAACAATGGAAAATCACAATTTTAAGTAAATGTTAACACCACGTATAGAGATCCCCTATTTCTAAAATTTAATTTACAATTTAATGATTTAGACAATTTAGTAGATTTTAACAATTTTATTCATTTTCTAGTTGTGTCACTTATTGTCTAGTCATTATTTTTATCCGGTGACTAAATTAGTCATTTAATTTAGCCATTTTTAGTTGTGTTGCTCAAATTTAGTCATATTTGGCTTAAAACACTCTTGTGACTAACTTTTCTAGTCACATAGTCATTTAGCAACTCTTTTCTACTAGTGAAAGCTATTATTCGAGACATAAACCAAAAGGTAGTGATAAATAACAATTTGACACACTTCAGATCCTCTCGTGGAACTGTCAAGGCTTCTGAGGGAGCAAAGGCCCAAAGTTAAGTTGGATCCTGAGTGAAATTGATATCATTTTGTTGGTTCAAACTTGGGAGCATGAGGAATCCAAGGTGCCTGATATAGATGAATATGTCCTATGGTCAATATGGAATAAACCTACATATCATAGAGGCATTGGTGGTCTAGCACGTCACATCAATAAGAACATCTCCCCTCATGTTAGGATTTATAAATAGACCCTTACAACCAATATATGTGGATAGAGATTCATACATTAATGATAAAAAACCTACATAGCCATCTATTATTTTGTCCCTATTAATTCCAACGTCTATAAAAAAACAATTTAGATAAAAACTATCATTTTAATAGTAATTTAGAGCATGATATTGCTAATCTAAGTAAGGAAGGCAATATCATTTTGAAGGGTGACTTCAATGCCCGAATGTTATATATAAAATAACTATAATAATAAGAATATATATATATATATATATATATATATATATATATATATATAATAACCAATAATAAATTATTAAAGCCATAATAATCAAATAAAACAAAAGGTCATGACTTATGTAAATTCACCTTAGTAACCAGAAGAATAAATTTTTATTTGGGCACTATTGTAATCTAAACGAGATTCATTTTTATAAACTATAAATTATATTATATATTTTTATATAATCGTGTTCTGCTATCCAACTGGGTTTTACCTTTTCACCAAACCTCAAGTAACCAAGCTATTCTTTTAAGCAATTATTCCAACCCTAATCCTCTTTGGTTAGACAAAGACCTTGCGCTAGCTAATAAGTACAAAAGAAGTCCTGTAGATCTAGGTGAAAATTTATGCAGTTTTGATCTAGTCAAGTTTTGTAGTGCTCAAGATATTATAATTTGCAATGGTCTAATAAAATGGCCAAATTTCTAGTTGGATGACTTGTATTCATGGACTTGGAACCAATGTGGTAGATTATGATATATGTGATATCCCTTTATACAAAAAATTATTAGGTTTTGACATCTTCAACGACCATGATCCTGACTCTGATTATAGGCCTTTAATTATAACTCTCAATCTTGTCATGCACAATGATCCCAAAGAGGAAAAATGCCACGGCCAAAAGCACCTGATCTTCAATAAAAATAAAGCTGACATTTTTCTTCATGATTTAAAAAATGATTTGTTTCCTTTATCTAATATGGAGAGAATAGAGAATCTCTACCATAATTTTACTACATCACTCTCATTGTCCATTATCAAGTTCTCTATTGAAGTCTTGACTAAAAAGAGAGATAGTAGAACCAATCCTTGGTATGATCAAGAGTGTAAAGATACGAGAAAAGAAATTAAGCAAGCTACTGCAGAATCATTGAAAGTGGACAAGATAAATCAATACAAATCCCTAATTAAAAAAAAATGCACTATCTAAGTAAAAGTAAGAAAATCTCTTAAACCTCTCGAAGGTGGCTCCTAAGAAATTCTGGAGGCAAATTCTAACTCGTAAAATAAAAGAAGATAATAAATTTTTTTAAGGGATTGTAATTCTTATCTTAAAAAACTTTATGAATCCCCAGATATCAAAGATAACATTCAAACCCTTCTTACAACGAAAGAAGTTTTCTTGTTAAAATACATATATTTCAGGGTTAAACACCTAGCAAATGAAAAGCCAAAGACATTGAAGGTTACCGAGCAGAAATTTTAAAAATTGGAGGGATTGTCCTCATCCCGAACATCCACAAACTCTTTAATATAGCGGTTAAGAAAGGGTTCCCTACACCTTGGGCTCGGAACCTCATTATTCCTATTTTCAAAAGTGAAGGTAGAAATAACCCCTCTAACTATCGTACAATTATGATTAGCCATCTCTTAGTTAAGTTATACGGTATTATTTTAGAAAAGAAGATCAACAAATGGCTAGAAATGGGAGGTAAGTGATCTAAAGGATACACAAGTTTTAGAACACATCACTCTACCACGGACGACCTCATTATGCTTAGGATCATTGTAATACCCCATTTTGACCCTTATGGTATATTGGCTTTTAATATAAATATTGTGTTCATGCAATGTATGCTTCCTAGCATGGAGCTCAAGGCCAAGGCCCCGCTAGTGTATGCTTGGTTTTATTTAGAAAGGCAAGTATTTGATATTATGGTATCCATGTGCTATTAAGCCATGAAATATTGTAAATTGATGTAAATATTAATATTTCAATAAAATACCAAAATTGGCTATGGAAGCAACTAATGAGAATGGGCCATGTGTATTCCACTAGGGAGTGGTGAGGGGGCTATAGGATTGAACCATAGGCTTCCAAATGTCATTTTGAGAACCCATTTGACTTTCCTTGCTGACATTTAATTCTATGTAAGAAAGTTGTTGAAGAAATCAGTCCATGGCTTCAATGGAGCATGGGCAGCCCAGAAATTCATATGGCAGGTATGGGCTCTATTTTTCTTGTACCACAAGTCACTCTACCTCATGGGAATTTGTTTTTCCTCATTCCCATTCCATGGTGGAACATCCCAGCATCAATTTCCATCCATTATGAATGCCCAGCAGTGAGAAAAACCAGAAATCGCAACTGTGAATTAACCAACATTTTGAAGTGCCATAAACGCACAGAATTTGGTATTGACAATAAAATCCAATCAGGGATCCATAGATATGAACCTTGGGGTGAAATTGAGAGTATTAGATACCCCAAAATCCATTGGGAAACCCAATTTTTATAGCCCAGAAATCCAACTACAGGATTGAGTTATTGGGTCACCGAATTGTGAAAAATCCAAGCGTGAATGATAGAACAGAGGTTGGGATTGCTTGATAAACCCAGTGAAGACTAGAATATCAAGGAATTAGTAGCTTGGACCTTTCTATGCCCATCTTGAAGAGCACTGGAGGGAAGGGACGCCTAAAGGACTGTGTAGTAGAGATGAGGACCTTCCTTGTGTTGGGTGTGGTAGGTATTGTGGGTGCCATGACCGTTTGAGTTATTTGAGATGTTTGTAGCTCTGTGGTTGAGCTCATTGGCTTAGCATCCTCCGCATTTGTCTCTTGCATCCTTGATAAACCCAACCGTCTGTTGGATTAGCATGGATGTTTGTGTGAGATCATGGCTATGAATGAGCCTGTCTAGTTCCTCCTTAGTGGATACACATCCCAACTCGGAGGTGGTCTCTCAGCTGAAAGAATACAGGATGGACAGAGACCTATGGTTGGGTGGACCGTTGCTCTCACATAGCCAGTTGTTGGACAGTTTCATCTTTAAGATAGTATTATTTGTGGTTTGAATTATGTTAATTTTGTGTTCTGCCATGTTTTAATTGATGTCTGTTATGATATCTTGGATGCATGAGGTAGGTGTGTGTGGAAAATGTTTATTTCCGCTGTGTTTATATTGAGTATGAATCTGCACGCATAAGTTTTTATTTATTGTGAATTTCTTAGTAATGTATGGGGCTGAGAAACACAAATAAGCCCTGGAATGTTAGCCATGTTTCCTCCCTTAGATCGGATTGACGGGAGGGGGCATGACAGAGTAGTATCAGAGCCCATGTTGCAGCACTGGGGCTACTTGGGCCAAACTGTGAGCTGCAGGAAGATATATGAGTGTTTTAACATGGTGTTGATGAATTTTGGACGGAATTTTGATTTGGAAAAATGTCAAGATCAAAGTTCTCAGGAGTGGCATAGGATCACACTAGTGAGTAGCTCTCTCCAAGATATTTCCAATAGTACCATACTCGCCTGATTTGGTTAAGGGACGAAGGAGATATGAGCCCCCCAAGTTGCCAGAGTAGAGGTGTTTCCGCAATTGCGGATTGCGGAAACGCAGATTTTTCAAACTTGTGTTTTGGCTTTCTGCAATTCTAAACCCGCAATTGTGGATTGTGGGATTGAGGAAATGTTAAATTTTCGTATTCACTACTTGGCTTTCCGCACCTACAATTGCGGGTTGCGGGATTGCGGGAATGTTAAATTTTCGTATTCGCGACTTGGCTTTCCGCACCCGCAATTGCGAATTGCGGGATTGCGGATTGCAGGATTGTGGAGTTGAAGAGTTGCGGGATTGCGGATTGCAGGATTGTGGAGTTGAAGAGTTGCGGGATTGCATATGTTAAATTTTCAGAATTTACTTCAATATGATCTAGGATCTTAACTGAGAGAACAACATGTACAGCATATCAATCATGGAGACAATAATGCAAGCACACAAGAGACACAAAGATTTACTTGGAGAAAACCATAAAGGTGAAAAACCCCAATAACTTCCTCAGAGATAGATAGAGCAATGATACAACCCAAACATAAGATATAGACATATCCTAGCAGCAGATCCTCCTCCTCCATAAGTGCACCACTCCTCCTTGAGTGCATGAGTGAGAAGTGAGTGATCAAATAGAGTGCCTCCCGCACTCTATTTATACTTGACTTGACTTGCCTTTTACATAAATCATGTAGGCTCGAACTTAAACACATAACATAATGTTGACTGGGCCGACCCCCAATAGAGTGGTCTAATAACCCTTCGACCCACATGGCCGACCCCCAATAGGGTGGTCTAATAACCCTTCGACCCACATGACTTATACAGGGCCGACCCCAACAAGGTGGTCTAATAACCCATCAAGTATAAGTTACGACACTTATAATATAAATGACGGCACTTCCGTATAGAGGAATAATACCATCTCTATAGGAGTACATACAACATACATATATGAAATACATTCTGAAGTTACATATACATCAACGGCATAAGAGAGTATCTCCCGGGTTGGAAATTTGGCATTTCCGCACCCGCAATATGGATTGCGGGATTGCGGGATTGCGAAGTTGCGGGAAAAAAAAGTATAGAACTCGAAACTCGATTTTTGAATAACAGGAGCATGCGGAATCAAAATTTGGATGAGTTCAGTGGCGTTCTGAGGCCATTAACAAATTCCATGAAAGGTCTAGTGAAGATCTTAAGCCCATTATGCTCCAATTTGGCAAAAATTTGGAATTAATGGCTTTTACAAATCGGTGTCCCGATGCTTGACAGAAGGTCGGATCGAGCTGAAACTGATATGCAGCGGCCATGGAGCATGCACAGTGTTAATTTTGGAATTTTGGAGCCAAACTCCAAAGGATGTGGAGTCGGGGTGAGCGATAAGTCCAAAAAGCACTATTCCAGGCCACTTTTTGGAGATTTTGAAAAGCTTACAGTGGATGAAAGTGACCTTAGATGAAGGATTCAAGAAATTTACTGAACTCAACATTTCATATTCTCATTAAAATAGACAATTCACGTTAGACAGAGATTTTCCAGAAATGCTCAGTTTGGGAGATAGCCATTTTTGGCCCAAAATTTGAAATTTTGGAAAAAAGTTAAAAATGAAAAGTAGTCAAACCCAGAAATTTATAGAAGGTGAATGGTGCATCTTAACAGAGATCCACAAGTTGCTGAGTGTTCCTTGTTGTATGGACTAACTTCTCCTAGTATAAAATTTTTGCTTAATATTTCTATATTTGCTTCCACGGGTGGCTGAAGTTGGCAGTTCAGGACATTTTGCAACTGTGTGAAAGTGCAGAATTTTGGTAAAAATTGTCATTTTTCAAGTAATGTAGTTTCCACACCTGAAGTCGGAATGGAGCACATGGATAGGCATTTGAAACTTTATCCAGCAGGGAACAATGGTTCATCACCAAAATTTTGAATGAGGTTATCATACATCATAGATATGCAGAGAAGAAGAGTGTCAGTGACTGTTTTGACAAATTGTTGTCAATATTGGTAATTTCCAAAATTGCATGATGGGGCAAGGAAACGAAGGCCTAATAGCTATGTGAATTATTCCATGAGTTTAATTCTGTTAAATATTGATGTTGTATGTTTTATTATGCATTCCTAATATGTCTAATAAATATTTTATTAATGCACAGTGCTTGCAGCTCATAAGATTTGAATAGTTGTAGCAGAGAGCAGCATACAAGGAAAGGGTATCCAAAGGAAAATGGTGACCACAAATGATGCTCAGTATCCTTATGAGCAAGAAGACGATGTGCTAGGGGAAAATTTGCAAGAAGGGAATGCTGAGACTGAATCTAATGGGAGAAGGGAGCAAATAACTCCTCGGAATTTGGTTGAGACCATGGTAAGCTTCAATGAAAGGTTGATGAAGGATCAAGAAGAGAAAAACCAGCTCAATGTTGTTATTTTGCAAAGCCTCACTGATATGCAGTAGAGGATAAACCTTGGGTCCAACCCAAGCAATGTAGGTGAAGAAGGAGGAGATGCAGGGAGTCGCTCTAGAGGTCGTTCTAGGAGGAGGACTCCAAGCCCAAGGAAGAGTTCTATGAGAAAGAAGCATAGAACACCTTTCTCAAGATCTTCTTCCAGTAAGTCATGTGACTCCAGAGTTTCTCGAAGAATTCCAAGGCATACTTCTAGCAGGTTTGAAGGAAGAAATAAATTCAAAGGAATCCCACAGGGAGAATTTAGGAAGGCAAGACCTCCCACATTTGATGGAGAAGGTAAGACAGGCCAAGAAGCAGAGGCATGGCTTCTTGGGATGAAGAAATACTTCAGGATTCATGATTACTCAGAAAATGAAAAGGCCAGAATTTCCATTTACAATCTAAATGGAAAAGCTTCAATTTGGTGGGATAACCTCTTGGAAGTTAAAGGGATCAATGAAAGGAAGATCAGTTGGGAGATATTTAAGAAGTATTTCAAGGAGAAATACCTTTCTGCTAGGTACTATGATAGTAAGATAAAAGAGTTCAATGAACTCAGTTTGGAACAAAATTCTATGGAAGAGCATGTCCACAAATTTTTTGAATTGTTGAGGTATGTTGACTATATCAAAGATGAGAGGATAAAGATCCAATTCTTCCTTGGAAGCCTACCTCAAGGTTTCAAAGATAGAATTGAGTTTGTTAATCCACCAAGTCTGGATGAAGCCATTAGAATGGCAATGCATTTCTATGAGCATAATAAAGGAAAATCAGAGGTTCACCCAGCATGGAAAGGGAATCCAAGAGGAAGGTTTGATCAAAAGAAAAGTGGATTCAAGCCACCATTCAAAGATCAACCAAGAAACTTTCCATAGGGCCAACAAGCAAGGAGCAGATTCAATCTAGCAATAGCAGTAGATAAGACATTAAAAGGACCACTTCAGTGTTGGGGATGTGGAGAAAACCACATACTAAAGTATTGTCCACATCGGAAGGAGAATCCCCGAAGGCTGCACAACTTAAAGGGAGCAGCTACAATGGAGGACATGAAAAGGGAAACGCCTCGAATTTATGCAGCGTTGGATAATCATTAGGCAAACCATCAATCATCAGTGGTGGAGGAAGGTAAGATTGCTAAGCAATCTATTTCTATTTTGATTAATCCAGGATCCACTCATAGTTATGTTTCTCCAAAAGTGGTTGAAGGTTGTTCTCTTAGAAAAGTGAAGCATAATAAGTCTTGGCTAGTTCAATTAGCCACAGGGACCAAGAGAAAATTAAGTGAAGTAGTGATGGAGTGCCCCATAGAATTGAATTGACTCCACACACATGCAGAATTAAATGTACTACCATTAGGATCCTATGATGCCTTAATTGACATGGATTGGTTGGAAAGACATAGAGCCAAGTTGGACTACTATGAGAAATCACTTGAATGCATTGATAAAGAGGGAAGGCCAATATTGGTAAGAGGAATTCCCAAGCAAGTTTTAGTAAGACAAATTTCAGCCTTATAGTTGAAAAAGTTTTATAAGAAAGGTTGTCAATTGTATGCAGTTCATATGTCAAATTCATCAAAGGAGAAAGGACCAAAGATAGAAGACTTCCCATTATTGCAAGAGTTCCAAGATGTGTTTTTGGAGGAAGTGTCGGGACTACCACCAAAGAGGGATATTGATTTTACCATTGATCTTGTTCCAGGGGCAGCACTGAATTCCAAAGCTCCTTATAGAATGAGCACACCAGAATTGGTAGAGTTAAAAATGCAGCTACAAGAGTTAATGGACAAGAGGTATATCAGGCCAAGTGTGTCTCCTTGGGGAGCACCGGTGTTATTTGTCAAGAAGAAGGATGGGAATTTAAGGTTGTGTATTGATTACAGGTAGCTAAATAAAGTGACAGTCAAGAACAAGTATCCATTGCCAAGAATTGATTATTTGTTTGATCAAATGAAGGAAGCTAAAGTGTTTTCAAAGATTGACTTGAGGTCTGGTTATCATCAAGTGAGGATAAAAGAAGAAGATATTCACAAGACGGATTTTAGAACTAGATATGGTCATTATGAGTTTACTATGGTGCCATTTGGTCTTACCAATGCACCTGCTACATTCATGTGTCTCATGAATAGTGTGTTCAGCAAATATTTGGATAAGTTTGTGATTGTGTTCTTGGATGATATCCTTGTCTATTCAAGGAATGAATAAGAACATAATGAGCATTTAAAAATGGTGTTGCAAGTCCTTAGAGAACACCGGTTGTATGCCAAGTTAAGCAAGTGTGAATTCTATCAAAAGAGGGTGCAGTACTTAGGTCATGTCACTGGTACAAAATGAGAATTTTGTGACTACGTGACTAAAAAAGTTAGTCACCATAGTTTTTTCAAGTGATTTACTACCAAATTTGACCAATTTTGAGTGACCCAACTATAAATGACTAAATTAAACGACTAATTTAGTCACGAGTTAAAAAAATACCTAGATAATAAGTGACATAGTTAAAAATGACTAATGTAAATAACCAATTTAGTCACGAAATAAAAGGACTAGCTACAAAAAAATGAATTAGTCATTTATGTTAGTCATTTTTAATTGTGTCACTTCAGTAATGGAAAATTGCAATTTTGATAATGAATTAGAGTTACAATTTACTAAATTTTGACACTGCAGATGGATTCTTTCTAAATCCATCTAGAGTATTAAAATTTAGGACATTGTAACATTGTATATGGATTCATGTCACAGAGGGTCTCTGATGAATTGATCCTAATTAACATAACCCATAATTTAGTTTGTGCAAGATAAGTATAACAAGAAGATGCTGACCATATTGCTACGTCCAATATAGCTGGCCATTTTGTATCCCTTATAATCAAATTAAGAAAGCGAGACCTAGACCACCCAAGTTAGACCCAGTACTATAGTATAATGCATACTTCAGGGAGGCTATGGATATGTTTAATAACATGTCAATACCAGTCTAATCAATTAGTTGGACTGAGGATCGACATAAATAGAAAAATTCTATTGTACTAGACCACATCAACACATCTCTGGAGGTAAATAGCACTGGGGTAATCCAGACATATATAATAATATAGAAAAGTACATTCATAATAACAAATAACAATATCGCACAAGTATAGTGAGTGTGTGATTAATGCGATGGACTTGGGAAAATTTTATAGCTTGACTTTAAAGTTGTGGAAACTAAAACACTAGCAAATAAATGGTTAAGAAACAACCAATTATCTCTAGGAAAAATATCGCATGTAATACCCACGCAAAGGTAAAGTATTAATAAGGTCTAGTAAATGTTAACCTTCCAATATGGCAAGCTTATATGCCCTGACTTATAATCAATCATTATGACATAGGGACCCAAACAATTAGGCTCAAACTTTTCTTAAGAGTCTTAATTTTTAACAAATTTTAAAATTATATTATAATACCATATCTATGGTTCAAAAATAAATTCTCTATTGTAAGCTCTAGCAATTTTCCTATTGTATTTATGCATGTGCTCAAGGGTATTAAGGTGCTTTTCATCCAAGGTTTGTAAGGAGGTAGAATGATAAAGCAATGAAAGATGTAGAAGATTATAGAGGATATGTAAATGTCTTCCAAAACCATGATCCTAACTAAGATTTCATACTCAAAATGTGATAGACAAAAAAACAAATTTTTCTATTGTCCTTCCACCATACCTTTTAATTTACAAAAACTATAAATAGAGGTAAGGGATATAAAAGTAGCCTTCAATCACAAAGAAAAATAAAACTCTAAGTCAAGACTATATGATAATTCACTATCTACAAATGAGATGTAAGCATGATGAGAAGATGATGGTGGACCATTAAATCACAATTGAACATCTTGGAAGTGGCATAGGAATAAAAGATAGAAAAAATGATCATATACTAGAAAATGATGAAAGGGTAATTATGCCAAATACTCAAATGAGGACATCTATGTGCTCAGGGGTAAGGTGCTTTACATCCAAGGTTTTTAAATAAAGCATGTGACTTCGCTCTTATTTAGGGATCGAATCATGCAAATATCCACAAGCAAGGGAATAAGGTGCAATAGTATGGAATATGACTCAAACCCAAACATACGACCGACCTCCTCAAACCCAAAAATACAACCGACCCCCAACTCGAACCGAACCCACCTCTTCTTGACTTGACTGACCTCTAGCTCAAAATGAAACATACGACTGACTTCTTTGACCTCATTCATGGAGGATTATTGAATTGATGGAGATTTCCTCTCTTGAATACCCAACTATGGAGGATTATCCTAAATTCATGGATATTTCCTTCTCAAATTACATAGATAATAGACCGTTGGTGCCAAATATTTTCCATTGGAGGGAAGCGAGGAGGGTTTGGTGGGTTGTGAGAGGCAAATAGTTGTGAATTCAGTTTGAGAGGTGTTTTTGGCCATTTATGAGGTCACCATTGATGCCCGTTGAGGAATTTGCGATGCCTATTAACCATTGTTGAGGGTTTAGAATTGGGTATTTATTTTCCAAATCTTCCTCGGATAGAAGATCATTGGAGAAAACTTGGAGGCTCTTGAAGAGGTGGGCGATGAAGTATGCAACTCTAGAGTCAAAACCTCAAACTTCCCTTCCAGAATCGCAAGTTAGTTTCTTGGTTTTATGTGAAATTTTATCTTATGCATGTTAATCTTGGTTAGAAACCTACATTGTGAATGTTCAAAATTCTCTAGGATCATGAATCTTGATTCTTTATTGTGAATTTTGATTCTTAAATAATTGGTTTTTCAATCATTGGTAAGAACTTCCATCTTTGAGAAGAAGTCCATCTCTGGTAAGAACGTGCATGTCTCTAATTAGTGGAAAGAATTGTCATTAGTTTATCCATTCATGGGTTACTGCAATCAACAAATATTGACCTTCGTTTTTAATAAAACCTATTGTAGTGCACGAAGTACCAAGTCACGAACATACCCGATCTCAAATTGCTACAACAAAGTAATATGAACTTCTCTGTCATTTTCAAAATCCTAACCACCCTCCACAAAACACCCAACCCATATAAAGGATATAACACAATTGCAGAAGTTGCAGGACTGAATTGGAGGTCGTAGTCTTCTTTTTGGAGGCTGAATTGATCATATAGAACAATGATCTCCCCTTTCTTGGCCGTGTGATCACTTATAGAGTTCGTATTTGATCTATGGAGGTAGTTTCAACCTTGGCATCCAGATTTTAACCTGATAAGGCATCGATCTATTGTTATTGATGAGGCTTGTTGAGTATATCAGAGATCTATTGGTTTTAATAGTGGTTCTTTATATGCTCGGCATATTCTTCTATTGTTGGGCACAACCACAAGATATGATATGAATTGCAACCCATATCTATAGCACAAATCCAAGTCATCATTTGCTATAGTTGATAGAAGAAGGTCATATGGTGTTGTTCATTTCACAGGTGCAAATTCACGAGGGGTCTTGAATACACAGCTGCTGGGTGCCTCTAAATACAGTCCCCTCTATTTTCTTCTATGAGTTTGGAGTGTCTTCTATCCAAGCATAATTTCTATGGATGTCAATCACTCCCAGGTGTAAGTTAAATTGTAAATTTGAAGAACTTCCTTATTTTTGCTGAAGTAGTAATTCTGGAAAACATGTCTTTGCTATTTGTTGGCCCGTCTTAGCATTTATTACCTAAAATATATTGTTGTTGAATGTTTGTTGTCATTTGAAATCATAAGGAAGTGTTTGTGCATTTTGTATGGACATGGAAATAATTGCGTCGGTGGATAGTTGCTGTTAAAACATTCAAACACAAGCAATTACACAATCACATGTGACATTAAAACTATAGCAGGAGCAAGAAGAAAATCTTAGTAAGACCTTATATGCACCTCTGCTGATATTCATCTCCCAAATTGAGAATAGGGGGGATGCTGCTTGGGTACATCATAAAGGGATGTTGTGTGGCTTAACATGTATTGGGGGTCGATGTCAGTAGGGAGACTGGATGATAAAGAGTTTGTATACAGGTGTGGGATTATGGCTGGTGTAAAATTGACATTGCATGATGTACTTTTGAGTCCTATTGACCTAATTTGGTCATTTGTGAACATTAATATAATTTATTTCTTACCATGAACTGATAAGAATAAATTCTCCATTATATTTTGATATTATTCGTATCTATTGTGGTTCATGTCAACTTACAACTTGTTAATTTCATTTATTGTTTTCCCTTAAGACATACTGGCATATCACATCATGTAAATCTTTAGTTGGAGAAGTAAACATCAAATCAAAGAAAAACTAGACATGCTTGTTTTCACAGCTTATTTTTCTATACTAGTTCTAATTGAACAAGTGGGAAGGGTTTTTCATGTAGGATCTCCCAGTCTTGTGCTGAACTGAGAGGTTATCCTTTTCTTTTACATGTAACTTCTCACCTTACCCTCTATCCCATAAACAAGGGGTGATTCCTCATGGTCGAGAAAGAGCTTCAATCAACAATTGGCCCACAAGCGCAAACATGTCACAAGTGGGGTTTGAACTAAGGTGGGGAGGATAATTTTTCCTCCCAACCACCTGAGCTAGACCCTCAACTGACAAATGCGAGGTTTGCTTATGAACATACCACTTTATTTCTTTCCCTTATTAATTTTTGAATTCATTCTTATTAGTCATTTGAAAAATATTTTCTTCTTTGATCTATGGCAAAAATCTTGATAAATTTAGTACTATATTTCTGTCATTTAAAAGTAGTTACATGTTTGGTAGTCGTTAATGAAGTCTTTTATTGTAACATTACAAGAATTCAATCTTGTGGATTTGAGAAAAAGAGGTATGCCGCATCTTGCCTCTGTCAGAATGTGGAGTAAGTTCTTTTCCGTTGCCAGATGAATCACCAAGAGATGCTCTCATTTGTGATGTCTACAAATTTTTAGATTATCATGTAAGTATTATTTTCTCTACAACTAGCATGCCAGTTTTTTGTTTGTCTTTATTTAGAGACTCATCATTTTTGTGAACAATTTTTTTGATCTGTAGTCAGGCTAATAGTGGAGTGAAAAGTATGTTGTAATTCTCATTTGTAGTTTATTTTTGCATGTTGGCGACTAAATAACTGTCATCTACATTTAGTTCAACTATTATTTTAAAAGTTAAAATATAAGTTTCATTTGCATCCATATTCTTGTTTATGCATGAAACATTATTTATTTAGCATTTATTCAGTAACAAATTAATTAATCTTTAATTTCATTTATTGCCACAGTTCATTTTTTGAAGTGTTTGATAGGGTTTAATATATATTTTTAAAATCAAACAAAGGGTAACTTCCTTTAGATTTTGATTGGGATTAAAAAATATTGCAAGATAACAACATTCATTAATTATCTGGATTTTGCTGTTTTTTTGGAAGGAGTTTTTCTATGTTAACATTGCATTGATTTGTTTATGTAATGTTGTGCTTCATGTACACAGACAATACTAGTCATAGTTGGTAGTTCTTTGAAAAATATGGGATTAGTTGGTCCATTGTTTATCATAAAGTAGGTATGTTGGGTGCTTCTCACTTGTATGTCTGTCATGTTACACTTCCATTTCACATTTTCTACAACTTTGCATTTCCGTATGTCTGTTACCTTGAAAAAGATAAATCTATTAGAAGCAATTTTTTGGCTCACAATGTGTATTATTACTTCTTCAGGGGTATATAAACATCAATGTTGCAGTGAAAAAACCAAAAACAAAAGATGACTTTGAACCAAAGCTGAAGCTTTCAAAAGAAAGTATGCATACAAAAAACTGTGGAGACAAAGTGGCTGATGCAGAAGAGGAGTTTGCTTTCATTCTTGGTCAAATAAAGGTTTCTGGGGAAAATATTTCACCTGCACAGAATCAAATTCAGGTAGAAGGTGAAAACCAAATATCGTTTCTTGATGTGGAAGATGTGAAGAGAAACAAACTTCCAGAGAACTATTCTAGTATAATAGAATCAGATAAAAAGGATTCTGAAGAATGTGGTATTGCTTTTATGGAAATAGATGTAACCCCAGTGGTTGCACCACAAACAACAGGGAATTCAACTGTGGAGGCTGCAAGAAGCTTTGTTGTGAAATCTGAGGTTGACATTGAATTTGCTGTGGCCCACAAAGATAATGAGGAGCTAGGAACAAGGGACACTTTTGGTTCTGGTGGGACTGAAGATTAAAAAAAAAACTTATGGTGAGGATGAGTTTAGTGATATTTACAGTGCAAAAGTTCTGCATAATCTTCATAAACATGATTTGCAAGTAGACTTGCAAACTGATAATCAGGAAGCAAAGTTAAATGTAGTAACAAAGGCCAATGATGCAAATTCTATTTTAGAAGGTCGGAAAAGGATAATTGTTATTGGTGGAGATCCTGCTGGGATAGCAACTGCTAGGCATTTGCAACGGCTAAATTGTCATGTGACTATTTTGGAATCAAGAGATAGGTTAGGTGGAAGATTTTATACAGATCGTTCAGCACTTTCAGTTCCAGTGGATCTAGGTGCTAGCATTATTACTAGTGTTGAGGCAGATGTGGCAACAGAAAGAAGACTAGATCCATCTGTATTGCTTTGTACATAGCTTGTCCTAGAGTTGACGGTGCTAAATAGTGACTTCCCTCTGTATGATTCTATGACTGGTCAGAAAGTTCCTTCCACCTTAGATGAGGCACTAGAAGCATAATATAACATCCTGCTCGATGATATGGTGATGCTTGTTGCTTAGAATGGAGATGTAGAGTCATGCTTGTTTCTCAGAATGGAGATGTAGCAATGCGCATGTATTTGGAAAAATGGTTAGAGTATGCTCTGAGAAAGTGAGGGATTGCTCGATCAAGCTCTACTTGTTTGGAGTTGGAAAGTAGTAAAGATCTTCTTAATGATCCTGATAGTGGAAGCACAATTCAAGATTCTTTAGTGGGAGAATTCGAGGCACTGAGTGCAACAGTTGATTCTAGCTTAAAGGAAGTTTCTGAAAAATAATGTTTTAGTAGCTGTAGGTATGGAAAACGAGATTAACATGGAAACTCAACTTGACAAACCGAATTTATTAGAAAATTCTAGCATGGAACAACAAAGCCTCAGTCCACTTGAGTGACGAGTTATGGATTGGCATTTTGCTAATTTGGAGTATGGCTGTGTAGCAGAACTTAGTCGGGTTTCACTCCCTTACTGGAATCAAGATGATGCTTATGGAGATTTTGGAGGACCTCAGTGTATGATTAAAGGAGGTTATAGCACTATCATGGAGGCATTAACTGACAGTCTTAATATTCAGTTAGGAGGTTATAGCACTGTCATTTTTCTTTTCATTTCCTTCAATTAAGCACACCCATTTCTATTATTTTAATTTCAAGGAGACATGCGTGCCATGATTATTGATTGTTTTTTCCAGAGAGTGACTAAGCAGTAGGTCAAATCCCTAGTGCGAACAATTGCAGTCGAGGATTGATCCCATTCATAGGGACCTAGATGAGGAGATCGTTGGATTGCATCGTAAAGTTTCCTTGATTAAAAATGTAAGTCATTCGTCCCATATTTTTCAATTCATGTTTGCCTACAAACCCCCAAAAAGGAATCCTGCATTGGAGTTCTATACTGAGTTTTATTTGTTGTTTCAATATCGAACAAGCTTTGCATTTCCCCTGAGTTTCCCATATGGAGGAATGCAGAATAGTCCCAGATTGGTCTTCTTAACCCTCATTATCATCTCAAGGGATTAGAGTGGTGGGCAAGTTGTATTTGAGTGGTGGCACATGAGTTTGCACATAGCTATACTGGACATCTCATCATTGGTGCCACAAATAACGATTTTTAGCTAAATGGGGTAATATTACATACACTATATCTTGAATCCCTAAACCTACACCATATGCCAAAGAAAACACCTTGTCAAAGATTTGAGTCTTGAGGGTGGTTTAGGGTTTTAAGCATTGGGAAGTATTTTTCCAGGGTTTTACGAGATATGCAAAGCGAAGAATTGTCAAAGTTGTACAGGGCAAGGAGCATGCTTCTTTTAACGTTGGGTTGGGTTGTTCAAAATTGAAGAATGAGATGTGAAGATTCAAGGATAATATGGAATTTACCAAATTGAGAACAAATTAGGAAGGGGTTAATCCCGATGATGTTTACTCTTTTGTCCCTTTTGAAAATGGTTTTCGGTTCCTTTAGCGTATTGAACATCGTGTCTTACTCTCTTTTTCGTTTATTGTTGTTTTGTGTATATGTATGCTACGTGTTTCCATTCCATTCCTACAATTAATTGATGATATTAATGTTGAGTGATCTGAATCTCAATTTTATTCATACTAGCCAGCTTTGTAGGTCTAATGCAAAATACAAAATGTCCATGTGTATTCATCGATGCAAAATTGGACAAAAAATCGTGTTTCTTCATCCCATCTCCTCATTGGAATCTATTGTGCAAATGACAAATATTCATGTTTATACATCCCTGTCCTGGAATCTAGTGCTAATGACAAATTTTATCCCCTCATTGGAATCTAGTGCGCAAAACTGACAAATATTTATGTTTATCTATCCCCATCTTTGTGTGTGAATGAAGTCTGGGAAATCATCATAGGGTCTGTCTTAGAGCATTGTCAACCAAAAATGGTTGTGTTGAAAAGTGTGAGTTGAATCCAAGTTCTCAATGTGTATATATTGTAATTATTCTTCTCTAGTAGTATTATGGAACCCATGAAAACAGGGGATTTTCTAGCTCCGAACTTCGCTCTAGAAACTTAACTATGCAAGGGATGGGGAACTGCAGATACCTGCTGGCTGATTTTTATAATCTCTTGTATATTCTTATTCAATATTGTCATTTAGAACCTATCTAAATAGTATCAAGGACATATTTAAGTCTTCAAAATGGAAAAATAGGGCACCAACAGGCCTGCAAGCCAATATGACTTAATTGGGTAAAATAGGGCCCAACGAGGGAAGCTCATGTTTCATTCAGGCGAGCAAGTTTGTAATTCTCTTGGTTTCAAGTCGTCTAGTCTTATTTTGATTAGTGAAGGGTGCTTCTCTTTATAGTTTGTTTTACCTCATCCTCAGCATCTAAATCCAAGGTTTTGTCACACTTGCAAATCGGTAGCTCCAGAAATAATAAAAAAGGCAGCACTCTGGTTCAAAGACTTACCTTGGTATGTAGTGAATTGTGCAAATGAGTGAACCGAAGATGATGCAAAGAACCATAAATGGCCAGGGTAAGATGATGAAGATACTAGGTTGAAAGCATTTGTTTAAAAGGTATTGACTTCATATTTTGATGTTAATGGCAAATAATTTGTTCATTATTTTAATGTATTATGATTGAAATTCTTAGCATCTACAACAATGTTTCAACAAATAGATGTAGTACTAGAAGTAGGGAGGCAGGTAGTTTTGGCTTTGCCAGAAAAGGAATATGCAAAATATTTTGCAGGGAAAAAATAGATGATGTGATACGAACCTCAAATCTTGACCATAGTTCACCTAGAAAAATGATAAGAGAAACAAAAGAATTCACAGAAAAATTATGTGGTTAAGTGCTACCATGCAGACGATAGGATATGGTGACCCTCGTGGGATGAATAAGAGGGGGCACTGGGACCTAAATTGTGAATATATCTAGGCATGGGGAGTAAATGCATGGGTGCTCATTACTCATAGAACCTCATAGTGCTCCAATGACGGTGAATGGAATGGAGCATGACCTTTCACGGGTGTCCTACATAGTGATATATGTGTGCTCCAAATGAATTTAACATCTTAGCACTATAATGTGACTTACCTCTGCCTTTCTGTGATAGTGACTTACCTCTGTTTTTCTTTGCATCATCTTCGGTTCACTCGTTTGCACAATTCACTACAGACCGAGGTAAGTCTTTGAACCAGAGTGCTGCATTTTTTATTATTTCTGGAGCTACCAATTTGCAAGTATGACAGAACCTCAGAACATTTTTGGAGGTTGATCCTCAGTTTCTGACTAGTTTAATCACTCTCTTTGAGGCTAGATTAACTACTATTCTTTCCATAGTTGGTGTGCTAGCCTTGCATGCAGATAGGGTAAAGTTCTTGAGGAGTTTTTGAGCAATGTAGACAATGCCATTTTTTACTAACCAAACCAATTTTCTTGTGAAGATTATGCATGTGTGGAGGAGGGTTCATGATATCTAATTTAAACACCTTTCTTGATCTACTTATAACATGCTTATATGGTTTAATGAGGTGACCTTTCAAGGCACATATTTTGGTCTATGGTTAGTTTGGCAATATGCTATGTGTAGATCAGATCTCAGTTATAAAAGGAGAAGCAAGGATAAGAGAAAATTATCCCATTATTCACTTTTCTTGAGCATCAAAGCCTTCTTGTATTTCTTCTTGTCCAATTATCTGAGTCCATTGCAGCAGTTTGATAGCAAGGTCTTGAGCAGTGACTGTGGTCTACATACCCTTAGGTTCCATGGAAAGACTTGACTTGGTTTGTAGTAGAACTATTCAGTAGCATCTATAATTAATGAAAGCAAGTTCTTCTAATTTATGAATTATTTTGCTATTGAGAATTCCATATTGGCTCTCTTTGCTTGTGATGTCAACATTTTAGGGATTTTAATTAGCAAGAATTAATCTTGTATGACCTTGCTAATTTTGTTATTTTCTCTTTTCTCCATCACCAACTAAATTTGGCAACAGTCACTCTTAAAAAATATGAATTCTAAATTTTCTTTTTAGGGATACCACTGTTACACTAGCAAGCACTAGTTTCAAAGTGAGAGGAGAAATGGTGATAGGAGTACTTTTCTTAAGTGGTGGTTTGTCCTCTTTCAAGAAGTATTCATAGGGACAACTTTGAGTGATAACAATAGCCATAGTTTTGGACTTGGATAAGCCACTTTAAAGAGATGGCCATAAGCAAACATTCTATTTCATTCTTTTGTTCACTCTGGAATCTATATTCTTTTGTTTTCAACTACCATGATTTGGGGTGTTGTTTCTCATGGAATCTGCCTCGAGTTATGGTAATTAATCTGTAATTTGGGACCAAACAATTAACATGGAGCATAATGTAAATAATAAGTATATGTATTTCTGAAACACGCCACGCATACCTAACTTCTCAGTTTGTTTCTTGAGATGTTCAAATCGTGCTTTTTGATCAACAGGAAATATCTGCAACCCAGCTACCTTAAGTCAACCCCAGGTGAGGGACCTGCTACACCATAGCAACAAAACGTGCTCATCATGCAAAAACATCTACTCAAGCTAGCGTATTGTTGGGAAATGGAGGTGGTAGGGCAAGTAGACCGCTTGGTGAAACCATTTGTACCTGCACATTTTTCACCCCTTAAACACTAAATCGAGGTCAACAATGCTTTGTCTCGGTACAAAATCTAGATCTCATGGGAGAATGCTAGTGCAGCTAGGACGTTCGTACTCAAAATGGTTTGTTTTTGTTTTGTGTTTTTATTGTAAAGATTTTGTGAATTGTATTTGGTGTTAATTATGTTTTAGTGCAGATATGACACATTGAATCTGCTTTAGAGACTGGGTGGAAAGACGATTCCTAAGCGTTTGAGCCACGTAGAATTTTGTGACCGGCTTTGCACAAAAGGGATGTTTCTTTTTTCCTTTGATTGTATAAAAATCCAATTTTATTCCATGGAAACATTGAGATAGCGTGTCACGTTACGTGGGTGACGAGAGGGGTGATGATAATAGTCATGCATAACACGCAAATGATTTTAATGGAGGGGGTCGTGTCATTTTTGTATGCCATGTCGTGACCTTGGACAATTATTTTTATGATAGGTGGCAAAGAGATGGAGGATTTGTTTGAGAGTGTTTTTGGATTGCAACTGGTCTCAAAGGCCTATTTCAATGGTGTGAGAGGAATTGCGACGTGATTTCTCAGCGGCTAAAGGATTAGATAATACATTCTGCCATGAAGACTGTGTATTTTAGGAAGTTTGCGAATGCAAGGGATTATATCAGCAGTGTGGTCAACAGTTTCAGCATCATAATCGTCATCCATGATATTAATGCAACAACAATTGGATTCAGAGCCAGCCCGTGGGATTTTATCTCATTGACAACATGGATAAATCGCGTATATGGGTGTAGTTCCATGGAGCTCTGGGGTGGTTCTCACTGGAGCAATTCCATGGAATTCTTATCCACTCTCATGGGGCATTGATGGCCATTGAGAGCCATGATTCCACTTTCTGTTAGAAACATATTATCCAGGTATATCCTCGAACTTCACCAGAGTTGAGAGCAGTGTGATGGAATTGAAGGAGGATATGGTGAGGGGATTAAACTTCTGATTGTGGGTTATTTGGAGTAATTACTTTCCTAACTTGCAGACTGTACCATTGCTGGATTCCACATTGTACCTGTGGTTGGTTGTTGAACATTCTAATGGGGATTTCGATTTGCATTTCCTTCGTCAACCACGTCTTGCTTCCCAATATTGTGTATGCTATCTTTTTGGGATTTATTCTCAATATAAATGTGTGTGCTCTGCTACTGGTTTACCTGGCTTATTCATGGCTTCTTTGACATCTTCGGTAGGTGATCCAGTGTATTCGATCCATTATTGCTATATTTATGGGACCCTTTTGAAGCAAGGGTTTCTACATCTTTAGGCTATGATGCAACAACCATAGCCAACACTCGGTTCGAATGGAAGGAAATTTTTGACACGCATATTATTCTTACCGCATAGATGCACGACCTTATGTTTCGTCAACGGCAGGCACGTGTTCGATTCCTGTTAATTGCAGTGAACAAAGAAAAAATGGCACTCGATCTTTCTTCTATAGAAAGTGCAAGCATATGAGATACGAAAGAATGTCAGAATTATGAATAACCATTAAATTATATACCTATTCATATTATCATTAACCATTAAATTAATCATGTTAGTCTAGATGAAGGATTCGTTGTCATTCCTGAGAATCTTGACCCCTCGCTAACTCGTGATGGCATACAAGATTTGAACTCATGATTTCATTCTGCTATACATTTAACTTTTCATTTGGGCATCTGAGATTAGTGGCATTTTCATATTAAGAAAATGGAGGGTTCAAGAAATAAGAGCGAGAAGGGAGATGGATGATCGATGAAGAAGGCGATGAGCAGTACTTTGAAGGTGAGATTGAAGTTTCTGATGGGGAAGAAGGGTTGGTATGCCAAGCGGGTTGGAAGCAACATGGACATCTGCATTACTTTTGTTCTCAAATATCTCGTCGTCGAGGCATTGGAATTGGCTGGAAATGTAGCCCGCGACATGAAATCACATAAATGTATAGCAAAATGATATCACTTAATTTCTTTGTATGTGCGCCATATTCAGGTTGTCGCTACAGAAGCAGCTATTGCGTTCTATTATGCAAATTTAGGGAATTCTGGATGGCTAAGTGACTCCAATAAACGAACAAGAAGAAGCCCAAGAAACCCTCCAGAATCATGCTAGATCTTGTCGACGAGTGAATCTAGGTTAACGGGGGCATGATGATAGGTTACCATTAGCTTGGCTTCATTGCGATACTTCTGCCTGCCTTTGGAGGTCTACTTAGGTTTGTAAAACTAGCACACCTTCACTTGTGGGATGTTGTTTACAACCAAACACAGGAGTATCTCGCCTAACCAAAGCTTCCTTAATCTTCGATGCATAAAGAAGAAAATCAACTTACTAAACTAAGAAAAACAATCTCATGATCTCAATAGTGAAACAATACATTGAACAATTCCTAAAATGTCTTGGGTTGAAACAATTTGCCTAACCAGAGCTTCCTTAATCTTCGATGCATAAAGAAGAAAATCAACTTACTAAACTAAGAAAAACAATCTCATGATCTCAATAGTGAAACACTACATTGAACAATTCCTAAAATGTCTTGGGTTGAAAGAATTTGTTATCTTTGTAGATGAAAATCACTTCTACTTAGAGTGCCATGCATACACTGACATTAAATCACAAGTTCAGAATATTTCTTACAATACTTGAAATCAATTCAAAGTTTTACTTATAAAATGATCATCTTCCATATTGTTATTATGATAAATAAAATTATGATATGGGATTTGTTTTGTTCTAGATATCATTATCTTTATTTACTCATATTGGAGTCAACATGTAAATCTTTCAAAATTTTAAGCTATTTATTATGGTTAAAAAAACATATTTGTAAAAGAATAATATCAAATACATATAAAATGAGGAAGATGACTTATCCTATTAACTTGGTAATCTTTACACAACTTGCTTCCTCCAAACAATCTTCTAACATATTAATATAAATACCAAAATTTATAAATTGTAAAAGACAACCTTGTTTAAGGTCTATATTTTAATTAATTTCCTTTTACCAAACCATATTATTTCTTAAATATAATTAACTCATCTAAAATCTAATGTTAACTTTAAAATCAACCAGACACTTCTCTTTTATAATAAAGATTAAACTAATTTCCAATCCAAAAAACTTAGCTTTAAAATGTTTATCATAGTAATATAATCCTATAATTTAAGGTGATGATTTTCAATCCATACTACACAGCTTAAAAACTCATCATAATAATCATATGATTTAAATAGTCTGATAATTTAGAGGAGTGTACTTACTTAATATTTCACCTGGGAAGACAAATATATTTCATTATTATAAAGCACGTGAAAACAATGAAAAATATAAAATGTTATAATAATATGATTGATTGAAAAATGGTTCTGAATTTATTTTATGTTTTGAATTGACTGTTCATTTACTGCACGATATTTTCACTTCCACTTATTCTCTCCTCAATTGACAATTAACACAGAAATTGAGAAAAACAGAAAGAAAAAAAAAAACAACGCAAATGATTTCTATATTCTTAATCCAAAATACAAATACAATGCATAATGATTTCCACATTCCTAATCTAAAATACAAATACGAGGGCAACAATGCCAACGAAACCCAAATCAAACCACAACATACAAAACAATCAAACAAGAATCCTAAGAATCCTCGGAAACCATTGGGAGTGTCAGTCCTGGATTGGATTGTTGTGCATTGGATCCATAGCTCTAATCTTGAACGAGATTGGTCTTTCTTAGCCACTTCTTGTGATCATACACATAGCAGAAGGCCTGCAAGCGAGGATCAAAAGTATTGCAGCGGCGACCAGAGATAGGAATTGCCATGACCTGAATATACGATCATTCACAAACTCGACCACAACAACTGTTCATTTTCTGTTATAATATTTGTTTACATCACCTATAACATTGTGCAGATAAGAATGCACTTACCCAAGCAGTTCCAGAGGCTCACAACTTCTCTGTCGCTTTTGAGGTGGTTCGATATAATTCCGCTCTCTCTTAACAATCTCACATCCTCTTCGGAGTCAATGATCTCGTTCATGAAATCGTTGTATCGTGTGAAAACCATAGCACCGGTCGCTGCAGAAGCTTCGAATGCTACCAGATTTCTCAGGATTACCTCTGTGTTTGTGTCCAACTTTACTTTTGGAAGGTAAAGTGTAGCAGTCTTCTCATCAAATTTTATCGAGGTCAGATCGCGATGGAAGCGAATTTGACTCCGACAGAATATAAATCAACCACAGATGGAATGGCCAGTTCGTCTCACGTGGTTGGTATTGGTATTCCTTATCCTGTCACTTCAATTCCACAACCGCTCTGGGTTAACAGGCAACAACAGCACTAGCAGCAGGTTCCCATTGGTTTTCAAGGGGATGTTAGCATCCATTTCCTTCCATTGTTTCCCTTAAACAGGCCTTATAGCTATAATGATAACAAAAACATGAACAACACCGGCGTTGCTGCTTGGAGTGGCAGTAATGTAGCGGGTTCGAGTCCGGGGGTTCTTTATCCATTAGGTCGAGAGCATGCATCTCGAGCGCTGCTTTTAAGTTCTGTGCCTGCTGAATTGAGCGAAGAGGATTTGAGGCGTGAATTGGAGGTTTGGGGTCATGTTCATGCATTGGATTTGGATAGAAGACGATAAGGGCTTGTCACAGTTCTTTATTACGATCTCGAGCATGCTAAAGCAGTCTTGACGGAAATCCAGAAGCAACATTTGATGCAACAACGCATATTGCAGCAACACTACAATAGTCTGCTTCACAGGAAAAAGGAAAAGAGAGATGGAGATGAGAATGACAACGGCGATGACCACGATCGAATCCCCCACCACCACGAGAGATGGAGATGAGAATGACAATGACGATGACCACGGTCGAATCCACCACCATCACCACCGGTATTATCACGAGGACTTGTAGGAGGAAATGCCATATGGGCACAATACACCATTCCCGTTGGGCTCCCGCCGGCCCAGAAATCCATAACCAGGGAACTCTAGTGGTTTTCAATTTGGATGCCGATATCGACACTAACATGCTCATATCAATCTTCGAGGCATTTGGTATGTGTGTAATGTTCTGGATTTTGACTGATTAGTACTCAATTTATATATTATTTTTTTGCCTCTTGTTCGCACTTGTTGTTTTGTAAGTGCCGTGAAGGAGCTTAGGGAGACTCCGACTAAGCGGCAGCACAAGTTCATAGAGTTTTTTTGATGTCTCTTCATGTCGCTGCTGGAAAGTTTGGTAGCAATAATTCCGCCAGAATACACAATGAAACCGCTTCTCATTTTGTCTTTGACAAGACCAAAGCGGAGTCCAATTCCAACGATGCCAGTACAACCGTCATGATCAAGAACATTCCCAATAAGTACAGGCATGTCTCTTTAAATGGCTAGCTTGACTGGTCTGCTCGGGTGCTTTGAGATTAAACATACTTCGTTAAAATGAGCTATGCACATTCAATTAACATGTGGATGTAAATTCGACATGGGGCAGCTCTTGATTGGTCATTGACAGACGACAAAGTCTGGAGAGGAGCCGGCCCCTTACAAAACGCCTTCGGCGTAAATATACTCAAACCATCACTTTGGCGATTCATCTATTGACAAGCCACAACCCGGATGATCGCACTGGTAACAATACACTGTATATTGCCAATGTATTCTTCCATGATATATTCAATGTTAGTGCAGAAATATTAAGAACTGAATAAAAACCATCTGTGAAATGAAAACCCTCAACGAGAATAAATCTAGTTTCCACCCCCACAAGTTGCATAAGAACCACATCAGTAATTCGCATATGATTCTCCTGTTCACCTCTCAATTGTCTTGTGCCTCTACCCTAGGTTTATATTTAAATAGACTCAAAAATCTAGTACAAAACTTAATCATAATTTCTCATTTTTTTCTAGTTAAATTAGTTTAGTTATCACTACCATATCGTAACTAGTTATTACATATATATATAATTGTTCAACTACCAGTTATCCATGCATAAGCTACGAGTTATTTTTTATATAAAAAAATTATATAATTGTTTATTTTAAAATAGAGCATAGATGGTAGTCCAACCCCAATTTTAAGATATAAAGGCCTATCAGTGTCATAATGATCTTCATTGGATTGAAAATTTACACAAAGAAAATTATCTCCAAATTGTATTGTGTTAGTAATTTTTTTGACAAATTCAAAATTAATATATTGTTATCTCAAAATTAACTCTAAAAGTAAGGAATAGTGAATTCAGTGCTAACATGATTAGGAAATTTTTCTTTTTTCTCATCAAGGGGTGTTTTTTGTAAGGGTGAAATTTTGCCAATTGATTATTTTTGAACCTTTTTTTTTGAAAAAATAAATTTGCTAGTTAGCCATTTTTACTCTAAAACACCCCTATTTTTACATGAATTACATATTTTATGCTTATATTAATAATATTTGCTAAAATTTACATGTTTTAAGAGTTATATATATATATATATATATATATATATTCTCTAATTGATCATTTTTACTAGAAAAAATCATATTGTTTTTACATAAATTATGCTTATATTTATAATATTCACTAAATTTTACATGTTTTAAGAATAATTTATAATTTTTTTTCAATATATATATAAGATAATATATTTGGTATAAAATTTGAATCCTTAAAAAATACCCTCCTTCTCACTAAATTCTATCTTGTTTACTCCATTTTTAAATAAAAAAATACCACTTCTTCAGTATAAAATACCACTTCTTCAATATAAGATTGGATGTCTTCTTAAATAATACTTCTTCTTAACTTCTATTTTTGAGTCTGGATTCCATAATACCCACTTCTTTAATAAGATCATATTGTTTTTTAATCATAGATTAAAAATACGATATTTATATGTTTATATTGCATGGATATATTTTCTTAATCAACTTATAAATTATTTTAAAATTTTATATTTAGAATAAAATGTTCCATGATTTCTCAAATTAAATAAATTCTTGAAGTATATAAAATTGGGTTATTTTAATGATCCGTTCTTAAAATAAAATAAAATACGATATTTTCTTAATCCACTTATAAATTATTTTAATATTTTATATTTAGAATAAAATGTTTCATGATTTTTCAAATTAAATAAATTTTTGAAGTATATAAAGTTGGGTTATTTTAATGATCCGTTCTTAAAACAAGAGCCATAATGTGGCAATGTCCCGACAGTTGTTACAGATATTGCTATAACAAGAAAGCTCTAGAAAGTTGTAATGTCCCCATCCAAATAAATTAGAAGGGAAAATTCCACCAATCTACTAGTTCCCTAGGTTGGGGTGGAAACATCTAGATTTGGAATAAGGGAGATATAAAACCCCAAATGGACATTAGCATGATAAAATATATTACAAGGGGGCTAAATAAATATTTATAATAGAAACATAAGGTGGCACTTGGTCATGAGGGCACATTAGTGGTGTGGGACCCACACAAAGCAAGATCTTGATCCATGCCACATGGCATCCTACTCTCACCCATTCGAATCCAAGGTGGATTCTAATGTTCTTGGGAGAGTTGGAAGGGTAACTCCCATGGAAGAGGAAGATTAAATCCCATGGAAGAGGAAGAGGCATCTTAGAGGTATTGAGACACTTGGGCTAGATTCCCTAGCTTCTATGACAACAATGATGAAGATGATATGACACTTATGACAAGGATCAGACTTGATTGCTGACCTCTGACCTATATGACATTTCAGGGCTAAAAATAGCCTCCAAGAGGCCGCACAAGGGAGTTATGGCAGCTAAGATGATTCCCCATTCGAATTGATGGAAGAGGGAGACTAGGAATTGTTGGACAAGTGGCACTCATTGGAATCTCTCCCCAACTCGAGTTGGCATGAATATTTTGGAAGAAATTCGAACCATAGAGGACTTGGAAGGCTCATAAAAGACAATAAAAAGAAAGGAGATGGGATTTTGATCATTTCTCATTTTTGCAAATTGGAGAGCATAGCTTGTCCATGCAAGTTGGATGTTTATTTTACATGCCTTAGTACCAATTTCGAGGGTGCAAGATTCCCATCCTAATTGGCAATTGGAGAGGCCATTCAGACCTTTCATTTGGAGCTACATGAAGTCATTTGTTGCAGGTTGAAGCTACAAGGATGCTCGTGACCATTTCTTCTTCAACTTGTTCTCACAACTCTCTCACATTTCTCTTCATATTCTTTCTCTTGGAGGAAGGGCGCACATAGTGAGATGCTGATCTCTTTGGGGGAGTCCAAGGGACCCAATTTATTTGTAAAATGATGTCTATCCTCTGTATTTGATGCTCAGATAAACCTTGGATCGAAACTCCAAGTGGAACTATGTAAAATTGCCAAACTATGTATGAATGGTGCCATTTTCCCCTATATCTTGTTGTAAGAGCTTGAAGTTGTTTGGCATCGAAGTGTTTCAGTCAATCACTGTTATTTTATTCTTGTATGGAGAGCCATTAATGTACTGAATAAGTTTCATACACATTATACGAGTCCTTGGAACCTTTCTCTCAAATTTCATAGCAAGTTGTAGTGTTTGTCTATCATTCCCCCCTATGTGAAGACATGTCTACAAATCTCTAATTTATGGGAGTTTCAACAGCCTTTAGGAACTCATTAATGATGAATTTGGGTGCCCATTTAAGTCATATAACTAATCCATGTCTCTGTTCTGAAATTTGGGAGGTTCATACTGCATTTGGGAAGCCATTAGTGACCTCTACCCTTGAGGGTTTGAACCTCAAAATTACTAGTAAAATTCCCCAATTTCTCCTTAAGTTAAATAAATGTTGTAGAAGTCTTTTGAGAGTGTCCAAGCACCCATCAGCTTCTTTTTTATGTCTTGATACCTTTCAAACACCTTCAGACCCAATTCGAAATCCTTAGGATCCATTTGGAAGCATTTGAGTCACCACTGGTTTAAGGGTCGAATTGGCCAAAAATTGCAATTTTTTCAATTTCTTAAAAAGGGACACTACAAGTGGTATCAGAGCATGGTCCTTACACCTGAGTTTGGTGACCATTTTTTAGTTCAATAATTCATCCCCCACCCTTAGAAATGGAAATTGAAAGTACTTTTGGTGAAGAGGAAGAAGCAGGATAAGAAGTGCACTCTTTTGAAACTGTGACTAAGGATGAAAAAGGAACCTCGGAGATGGAGGAGAAAGAGGAGTTTAGGAAATTCATGAAACCATTGTTTGAGGACATGAAAAGGCAGATAATTCAAGGGTTCGAATTGATGTCTACTCAAATTGGAAGCAAATTGGCATTAGGAGGCAGCAGTAGTTCTCCTTTTGAGGAAAAGAATGCAATTGGTGAAAGTATTTTCTCAAAGACAGGGCCTCACAATCGACCCCATGAATTTCAAAGCTCAACAAGAGCTACCACACCTAATTTTCTTGAGCCCAAAGAGCATCCTAACACCCAATATGGTATGCATGAAGTTCTAGCAGAATGCCAGCAGTTGAGTGAAGATTGTAGAAGGACCTTACCATTTGATCAATTGTTTACTGTCTCAAACAAGCTCAAAATGAGAGGAGGTAATAGAAATCATTTTCAAAATAAAGAATTGAATTATTCCATAGGTAAAATGCCCCTTCCTACCTTTAATGGCTCATCTCAAACTTCTGCAAATACTTGGATACAAAAGTTAGATGTGTATTTTCAGCTAAATCCAATGGTTGAAGAGGATGCTCTAAAAATGGCTATTTTGCATCTTGAGGAGAAGCCAATGATTGGTGGTTCCATGGAATTAAAAATTTGGGACATTATCAGGTTACAACATATGAAGAATTTGTTAACACGTTATGGAAATATTTGAGCAAAAAGACCCCAAAATGCCTTTCAAGGAACTAACACAGTTGAAGCAAATTGGAACCCCTAATGAGTACATGGTGGAATTTAAAAAACTATCAATTAAGGTGGCTGATATATCTATGGTTCGATTAGTATTGCTCTTTACTAAAGGTTTGACTGAACCTTTGAAGGGTTTAGTTAAATCCCACAAAACTACTTCATTGAAAGATGCCATGAACTTGGCAAGAGATCTGCAAAATGTGCTACCCAAGACAAGGTATACCCCCAATCCCAACTTTACTTCCAAGTTCATATTTGACAAGAAGCCATGGCAAAAAGATGCATTTGGAAAGGACAAGAAAGAGGGACCAAACAAGGAAGAACTTAGAAGAAAGAGACTATGTTACACATGCTTCCAACCTTGGGTACCAGGGCATAAATGTGCTAAGGGGAAATCACAATGCATTGAAGTATTTTCTGATGATGATGAAGGTAAAGGGGACATGGAGGAAGAAGGACATATTTCATCCCAATAAGAGGGATATAACATAGCAGAAGAAGATCATCCATCACCTGAATAAGGGAGAATGGTAGTCCTTTCAGGAGTGCCTCGTTTTCACACCATTCGATGCAAGGGAGTGGTACAAGGGAAAACAGTTTCGGTATTGGTAGATAGAGGAGAAACTCATAAATTCATTGATGCAACCATGGTGGAGAGGAGGAATTTACCTATTGAACCATTCAATGGGTTCACAATCATCATTCTAGGTCACAATTCTATGGAGTGCAAAACATGGATTCCAAAGCTACAACTCACCATAGGTAATTACACATTTTTTGATAGCTTTTATGTGGTGGATGTTGTTGATACAAATGTGGTCTTGGGAGTGCAATGGTTGTACTCTATAGGGAAACATACAGTGAACTACCAAATACTTGAAATGAAATTCAGAGATTCGGAAGGAAAACAAAGGGTAGTGAGAGGAATGCACACCTATCTGAATCAAGTGGTGTCTTCCCACAATATGAGGTCCATATTGAGGCATGGGGATATTGAATGGATTGATGATTGTTTCATTACTTCCCCCAAGACAAACATAAAGATTGCAGAACATCCGAGGGAGATAAGGCAACTACTACACAAATATGAAAGGGTTTTTGGAGACCTTCCTCCTCCAAGGCCACCTGACAAAGGTGTTGAACACACCATTGTTTTGGAGGTGGGTACTTAACCTATAAAAATACCACCATATAGACACCCAAAAAGGTTCAGAGATGAGATTGAGAAGGCTATTCAAGATCTCTTGGAATTGGGACTCATTAGACCAATATCAAGTCCCTGTGCTTCTTCAGTTGTTTTGGTGAAGAAAAAGGATGGAACCTTAAGTATGTGCATTGATTTTAGAGCTCTAAATAAGAAGAAAATTAAGAATAGATATCCCATCCCTAGAATATATGAGCTCATGGATGATCTATTTGGAGAAAATTTCTTCTCCAAAATTGATCTTAGATCTGGTTACCATCAGATTCGAATGAAGGAGGAGGATGTGCAGAAAACTGCTTTCAGATGTCACTATGGTCATTTCGAATTTCTTGTCATGCCTTTTGGTTTGACCAATGCTCTAGCCACCTTCCAATCATGCATGAACAAAATATTTTGCAAGAAACTCCGTAAGTTTGTTTTGGTTTTCTTTGATGATATTTTGATTTACAGTAAAACATGGGAGCCTAACATTTGCACCATTTAGAAGTTGTATTGAAAATCTTGCATGAACAATCTTTGTTTGCTAAGTTGTCCAAGTGTGAATTTGGGTTGAAAGAAGTTTTGTATCTTGGGAATATCATTGGGAAAGATGGAGTAAAGGTGCACTTGGAGAAAATAAAGGCTATTCTTGAATGGACATCACCCAAAAACATCACTGAATTGAGAGGCTTCATTGGGATATGCAGTTACTATAGGAAGTTTGTGAAGGGGTTTTCCAAATTAACTGCTCCCCTTGTTGATTTGACCAATAAGGATGCTTTCAAATGGGATGAAGAGGCCAAAAAGGATTTCCAAATAATGAAAGAGGTAATGAGTAGTTGTCGAGTACTTGCATTACCATATTTTTCTAAACCATTTTTTTTGGAATGTGATGCATCAGGAGAAGGAATATGCGCGGTCCTAAAGCAAAATCAACACCCCATAGCTTATAAGAGCAGAAAATTGCAGCCACATGAGAATCTCTACTCCATATATGACAAAGAAATGTTAGCCATCATGCATGCCTTGGCCAAGTTTAGAGAATATTTGGTGGGGAACAAGTTTGTGGTCAAAACTGATCATAACAGTTTAAAGTATTTCCTCACACAAAAGGATCTCAATGAAAGGAAACAAAAATGGGTAATTAAGGTCCAAGATTTTGATTTTGGCATTGAATATGTAAAGGGTAAGAATAATATTGTAGCAGATGCATTGTCTAGGAGACCTTCATTTTCCCTTATGGACATTTCGAAAGATTGGAAAGATATGCTAATAGTAGAGTATGCCAAAGATAGTTTTGCTTGTGATCTGTTAGATGGGTTCAAAGGAGATGATAAATACAAGATATTGAATGGCCTAATCTACTATAAGGATCAAATATACTTGGTTCATGGTGTTGGTGCCCACTTTGTCACTGTTTTTGGTCGATAAATATGCTCTGAATGGCAGCTTTATCATCATTTTTTATATCATAAATTTCCCTTTTTGCCATATAGATCGCCGAATAGGACAGGTATGCATTTATTTATACATCTTATGAATGTCGGGCAAGATTCGCCATATTTTGATTTATTAACGATTATCTGGCTTGTTTAATGACGTTATTCTAATTTTACAGATGTTGGCTCTCAACGGAACCTTCAGTTAGGTGCTTACTGGAATCATGATTCATTCAGCCCGTCATTCGGATGTGCATTTGATCCATGGATTCATTGGTTGAGGTATGCACGGTTTGTTAAAAGATGAACCGACGCGTGGATTTTGTTTGGGACGTGGCCCTGGTGGTTTGTGAACTGGAGTTCTAGAAGATTCTTCCTCCTATACGCCCAACTTGACACAGCATCCACTTCTGCCCACGTCAAAGAGGAATTAACTCTCCAGCTATTGCGTGGAAGAATGACGTCGTGAACCTTGGGGGACCTTCCGAGTGCTATCCTGAGTCATCATGAATCCGTTCCTTGGCATATGAGTTGTCATGAGATGCTGAGCAGAACCGTTTTTGGTTATGTGTTGTCAAGGGATGCTAGATAGAATCGTTTTCCTATGTTAAAGACTGTCTATTATTAGAAGCAGTCGACCACTGAAAGGGTCGACTTGCTCTTCATATTGTAATCGTATATATAGGCGTTCCTACTTCTGAAACTGGTTAAGTCTTGCCAAGCTTTGTTGTGTATTGTTAAGTCTTGTTTTTTATTTGACATGACTGAGACGGAGTCAGTCTTATTGATCTTTCTCCAACTGCAAATGAACATAAGGATGCTGTAATGCTTTGTTAATTCAATATATATATCTTTGTTCTAGTTTAATGAAGATGTGGCAGCATGTATGGTGATTGATTAATAAAGACTCATCCTCTGCTTGCTGAGACGGGCCCCTCAATGATCAGCGGTCTCTAGTCTGTGTGTATAATTTGTATTTGTATTTGCAAATAACGTTGTGTTGTATAATTCATCTTTGCATCTATATCATACATGACATCTACATCTTGAAATCTAAAGTGTTGTCCTGTTATTTACATAGATGAAATTTATGTTATGTAGTGTATTGTCACTCCTGTTTTATTGTTTATATGAATGAAGAGCTCTATGTTATGTTATATGCATCTTGTGAGGTACTTATGTTAACAATGTTTGCAGCATATAATTAAGTGACCGGTTACACTTAAGTTCAGCTAAGTTTTCTTTATGGGATAGGTCGTATTTGTTTCATCTCCTCTACTTGATAGGTTAGGTTGCATTCATCTTTTCTAGCTTGCCTCTACAGTCTTGCTTAAGCAATTGAGCTTACTCGAGTCCCTTGGAATCAAGTCAGCTGAGTTTTCTGAGCCTTCCTATAGTTAGCTTCTCCCTTAAAACTCTGTAGTTCTTCCTCTGTAGTATCAGAATTCCTCCAATTTCAAACTAAACTTGCTTTAGGATGAAATAGAAATAGCTAGTCTTCCTCTCACATAGATCACTTCTTCCCTTACCCTATCTTCTAAACAATCTACTCATTGCTTCCTTTGCATCATAAGGTCATGTGCATTCACCAGCTGGTAATTAAGTCATCCAAAATTCTTCCTTCCTTTAGTTTAAATCTTCTTCCTTTGTCCAGACTGGCATTCGAACTGTAATTCAGTCGGGCATTCGGATTGTCATTCAGACCCTTATACTCTCTACATCATTTTAGCATCTTCAGAATCTAGCTCCTTCTGTCCATCTGAGTATAATGCTTCTTGCTCTTAATTTGACAGTTTAGACATACTTTAACTTTGCTTTATGTTTATTGAAGTACTTCTTCCTTCTTCTTTCTCTTAAACCTTCCTCTAAAGTAAGATTCTTTACATCTGATTTATTGAGTAGTTGTTGTTTTAACTTTGTTTTAGATAGTTAATATTTTCACCTCTTCTAAGGTTGTTAAAATCTCTTCTATTGTCAGATTGGTATTTTCATTCATATGAACATGTTCATGGCATAAAGTTGGATTATAATTAGATATTTTCATCAAGGTTTCCTGCTTGCTTTTATACTAATCAAGTTTCTCACTTGTTATCATCTCAGCCTTTATCACTTATGTATGGATGGAAATAATTCATGTCATAGTTCTAAGTTTTATCACACCTTCTCTTTTAATTGGAATTCAGTTCTTCTTCCATCACTTAATTCTTACATAGAATAGTGTAATTTGATCTTGCTTTAATCTGTTGGTTATGTTAGTCTAGTAATTGTGTTGTTTAGAGTTTGACTCAGTTTTTCATTTTGAAAATATATTTTTGATCTCTTCTTTAAATGTCTCTGAGGTCTGACAAGCCGAAATCTGAGATCCCTTTCTACCTAGGCATATATATTGCCTCAACTCTAAGTCTATTGATCCTGGTCGATAATTAATATTAGGTGTTTCTTTGAGATAGCTCACACACCACAACATTTTGGCGTCGTTGTCGGGGAGTTGAAGATAGGTAGAAGTAGATAGAATTCTCTTCCAAAATCTAGTACTAAGTTTCAAACATAGAAATAGGCTGGTGGAGGGTAAGCGGTAAGATGAGAGGTAAGAACCTGAGCATCTGTTATAACAGGCACCCCCAAAACCCAGCAATTGTTATAATAAGTTTAGAATTTATTATTATTTATAATTTTTGTTTCATGAATAGGTCTAGAGATTTAGAGATAGCTCACACACCACAACACATGGTTCGAACCTAAAGCACAAGATCTTGAAGGAAGCTCATGATTCTCCTTTAGTAGGCCATCCTGGTTTCTTTAAAACGTACATGCAATTAAGACAAAGGTTCTCTTGGAAAGGGCTAAAGGAAGATGTTCTAAAGTATGTGAATGAATGCAAGATATGCCAGCAAAAAAAGTTTGAACACACCCTTCTTTCTGGTCTATTGCAACCATTTCCCATTCCAGAACAAAAATGGGAAAGCATCTCAATGGATTTCATCACAGGTTTGCCCAAGGATTTGGGTAAGGATTGTATTTATGTTGTGGTGTATAGACTCACCAAATTTGCTCATTTATTTGTTTTTACATCATCTTTTATTACTGCACAAGTGGTTGATTGTAATGTCCCCAATTTGAGATTTTTCCCAATTTGGTCAATTTTTGAAACTTGGACTAGTGAAGCCCCAAACTGTCCCAAATAATCCCAAATGGTTTTGAACTATGTATAGAGTGGATTGAGGTGTAATAGGACACATTAATGCATCTATTATGGTATTTTACACTTTCTAAATACTTCATCCACTTGCATTTACAATTAGAAGATGAAAGGCATAATTACTAGGAAAATCTATGTTGAAACCCCCAAGGGTAGATGGATCCAAAAGACTCCTTCAAATTTTGAATTGGGCATGAAGGTATATTAATGGTATTAAGACATAAAAATGAACCTCGTGGGTTCTTAGACACTATTAGAAGACTTATGCAACATTCATTTAACTTCAAGAGAAGTTGGGGAATTTTACTAGTAAATTCGAGGTTCAAAACCGCCAAGGGTAGGGGACAAAGATGGATTTCCATATGCTGTAATAACTTCCAAAATTTTAGAACATAGGAATTTTACTGATAAATTACTTCAATGGGATCCTCAATGCATCATAAATTAGTTTCTATAGGCTTCTGCAACTCCCATAAATCAGATATTTGTATTCATGTCTTCACATAAGGGGAAATGCTAGTAAACTTCACCACTTGTTATGAAATTCAAAATTTAGGTTCCAAGGACTTGTGCAATGTTAATGAAACTTCTTCAGAACATTAATTTCACTCTATATATCAAAAAAATCATCTATATGGACTGATAAAAATCGAAATAAAGCATCTTCAAGCTCCAACAACAAGATATAGGGAAAATGGAACCATTTATGCATTGTTTGGTATTTTTACATAGTTTCACTTGGTATTTAGACCTGAGAGTCTTTTGAGCATCCAATACAGAGTAGATATATCATAATACAAATAAATGTATATTCTTGGACTCTCACAAAGAGATCAGCATCTCACCAAAGACGCAATTCCTCCAAGAGCCAAAATATGCAAGGAAATGTGTGATAGAGATGAGAACAAATTGTAGAAGAAAGAACCACAAGCTGCCCTGTAGCCTTAACCTGCAAATAATAACTCCATTGTACCTCCAAATGAAAGTTCTGAATGGCCTCTCCAATTTCCAATTAGGATGGGAATCTTTCACCCTCGAAATTGGTACTAAGGCAAGTAGAGTAAACACTCCACTAGCATGGACAAGCTAGAAGCTCTCCAAATTGCAAAGATGCAAATAAAAAATGATCAAAAGATACTCTCATTCTTTTTTCTTTTATTTTATAAACTTCTCAAGTCATCCATGGGTCTAATTCCTTCCAAAAGATTCATTCCAACTCAAGTTGGGAAGAGATTCCAATGTGTGCCACTTGTCCACAATTCCTAGTCTCCATCTTCCCTCATTTAGAATGGGTGTCCCTTTGGCTTCCCTAACTCCCTTATGCACCTTCTTGGAGGCTATTTTTATCTCTGACATGTCATATATGTCATATGTCAGCATTCATGTATGATTTGTGTCATAGGTGTCATAGCATCTTCATCATTGTTGTCATAGAGCTAGGGAATCTAGCCCAAGTGTCACAATTCTTCTAACATACCTCCTACCCTTCCATGGGAGTTATTCTTCCACTCCAATTTGATATTACATGACTCGTGCCATGAATAATACCTCTTAAACTCCCCTAATTATGTTACCCTTCATCTTGAACTCGAATTGGTGAGAGAATCATGCCAAGTGTAGTGGGGAATCTTTCCACAAGTGGGTCCCACAACCTCTTATGTGCCCTCATAGTCCAATGCCACCTTATTTTCTTTGTATTATTATTTAATTGACCCATTTAATGTGAATTTGTAATTCTAAGGTCATTTTGGGTCTTGTAGCTCCTTTACTCCAACTTTTAATGCTTCCACCCCCAACCTTGGAAACTAGTAATTTTCCTCCATGATAGTTCATTTGGATGGGAATATTACAAACTTTGAATTGGGAATTTTATCTTAATGTGACCCACCTTGTCCACTTGGATCTAAGTTTACATTATTAATAACTTGGACATCATTCTTGGCAATTATTTGACCCTTAGCATCAATTTGACAAACTATCATGAGTATGGCCAAGAGGCTTAGGCCATTGTGATCCAATGCAGAATTTTGGGACATGAAAAATTCTCCCCTCCCAATATTGCTTGTCCTCAAGAAATTTAAACACATGTATGTGGAAGAACCTTCTTTCTTTCCAAAACTTTGCTTCCCAAAACTTCTCTTCTCAAACCTTGAGGAAAGCCACCCATGCACTACAATTGTGTGTTTCCAAAAACAAGGAGTTTTGGGTTTTCTTTTTCATTTTGATATCCCCTGTAACATCACCACTAAACACCAAAATGTTAATTAAATCAATCAAAACCAAGTTTGCACAATTACTCTTTACCTCTTTTATATTTTGGAAACCCTTTCTGATACCACTGCATAATTCTTCGAAGTTGCCACTGAGTTGCCCAACTTTGAGTCTTCGAGATTCCATGAAGATTTTAGAGAGGAACCACCATGCTTGCTGCTGCACTACTCTGATTAAAATAACTTTATTAAGTGGGGAATCCATCTCCCATACTACTTGTTTCCCCCAAAAATTGAAACCAATGAGACTAAAAATTATCCCAGGGTCCCATTGCTTGTATTGCACTCCAACAATTAGGAAAGCTCTCCAACCCATACCATTAGGAAAGAGAATTCCTGGATCCCATTTTCTTGTATGCATTCTTCCAAACATCATGAGTACAAAATAGATATCATCAAATTACATAACAAAATAATAAAAATGTACATCAAGGAGGTGTCTCATCAAGGAATCATGAAAGTGCTTATAACTCCAAGTAAGTAGACCACCATTTGCCAAGTGCATACAAGCTTCAAGTGACCAATCAAATCTGCTCCAATGGCATAGGTGAGGATCCCATGTCCTATAATGCTGCTCCAAAAGGATGTAAGATGCATCAAAATAATCAACCATCTGCTCTTTCATCCAAGAAGTGAATGAATAACCTCCACTAAAATTTGAACCAAGTAGGGAACAAAGAAAACAATGAGCCTTCAAGGGGCTCACAAAAGTACCATTTGTGCATCCATGAACATGTGTATCATCAATAAATAACAAAGGATGTTGATTCCAATAATAATTTGCTCCAATCATATATCTCTTTAGCCAAGTAGTGGATGAAGTTCCTCCAATATCAATTGAACTAAGCAAGGAACAAGGAAAATCATGAGTCTTCAAGTGACTCAAGTGAACATCATAAGTGCATCCATGTAGATGTGTCTCATCATAAGGTAACAAGGGATGCAGCTGCAAATGTAAATAAGAAATGGCTCTAATAATTTCATCGTATAAAGGAGAGATAGGAGTTTCATACTCCTCATGTGGCACCATCAAAAATAAAACTTTCACCCATACTTCATTAGGATGAATGCCGCAAAATATGGAAGTGTAGGATGTAGGAGAATGAACCAACTCACCCAAATGATCATAAAGTGCAGAAGTGTCCTCATGTGAATGCTCCATAAGGGTAGGACCATGCACCTCCCTCAAAAGTGCAAAACTTTCCTCATAGGTTGGTTCCAAGGTAGTGGAATCAACTTCTTCAAAAAATGTGTAACCATTTTCAAGAGGAAACTCAAGTTCCTCTTCCACCACATCAAGTGCTTGGATCTCATCAATCTCATCTTCAAACACATCAAGCACATGCAAATTTCCCTGTTTCTCATGATCTACCATGTCATGAGAATCCTCCATGCAATCTACCATATGACAATTTGAAACATAGGAGGAAGAACAAGTATATTGCAACCTTTCAAGAAGTTGCTCATTTTGAATTTTGAGTTTATGAATATCCTCATTATTCTTCAAGTATGCATCATGTAACAATTCATTAAACTCAACCAAATTTTTCCTATCAAAAATCAAAGACATGAAATTACCTTTGATGTTGCTCATTGCTCTTTGAATCTTCTCCATGTCTTCAAGGAAGGATGGATCCTTCAATGAAGAAACTTTCCAACAAGAAATTGACACTAATGCTTGAGTGCCATGGAGCATGCTAAGGGTCTCTTGGATCTTCCTTTCATTCATCTTTAATGACCCTTCAAGAAAATAAGGATCTTGCAAATGAACTTCCTCATCTTGTTCCTTCTTACTTGGACCAACTTCATGAAGCTCGAGTGGTGATGGGGAAGTTGATCTTGTTTCTTCTTCAACTGATACAATGTCTTCATTTTCATGCTGATACAATGATAGGGAGAGGTGGGATATGAGGAAGCTCCAACAAAAATCCAATAGAATAACCTTGTTCTTGGTTTATCTCTACAAAATGAATTCCAATGGATTCCTTTTATAGGTTGTTATATACCTAGGGGGGGAATAATATGGGGTACTTAGGGAGGTTTCTAAGGGGAATAAATGATGTAATGGGTACCCAAAAAGGAATAAACTATGTAATGTGTACCTAATGGGGGTAATTAATGTAATGCCATTAATTACCCCCATTAGGTACACATTACATAGTTTATTCCTTTTTGGGTACCCATTACATCATTTATTCCTCTTAGGAACCTCCCTAAGTACCCTATATTATTCCCCCCTAGGTATATAACATAGGCCAAGAGTTGGCCAACAAACAACTAGATCCAAATGTGAACACATCTACTCCATGAACCAGTACCAAGGTACACTAAGGGGGGTAGTTAATGCCACCAAGTGTGTGAGGAACCGAATTCGGATCCTTGCAGATGGTGGAGCCTTCAATGCACTGCGGGAAGTAGGTGGTCCTGTCGTTTCAGTCGCGCGACTATCGAAGGAATAGTTGCGCGGGTATCGCACAGGCATTGTTCTGGTGACCAGCGCTACAATTTGAATTAACAATGTATTAGCCACGAGACCCCTTCTTTTGAATGGTTTTTGGAACTTTTGGACTCATACTGTCTTTTGGATTTGTTGAGGATGATTGTGGTGAGATGCATTCTTTATGTTGATGACGCCTTACTGGAAGAATCACGTAAATGTCGCATGTGTGCGAACTTTAGGCATTAACAATGATTTCATCTGTGCAAGAGCTCAGTCCTATGTTGCTATAGGGTAATCATGCCATGGATGTGATAGAGAATTAAGTATACTATATTCTTACACTATTACCATTGTAGAGCAATGTCTCATTTGACTTGCATTTTTTATTGTTTGTCTTTGTTTTCTAATTACAAATGAAAATTTTGATTATGTATTTCAACACTTCCGATCCAAGAATAGGATACAACATTTTTTTTCTTTTCACCGCTACATATGAATGTTGCATTTGACATTTTTTATTCTTATCATATTAGTTATTTGAAATTGTGCCATATTTCAAAACTTGCTTTTGTCACTATGGGATACATACACCTTCTTTGTTATTATAATTACAACTGCTTATCAAATTCAGTACAAGTGCACTTCATGTTAGTTTATTTACAATTATATGGGACTGATGTTTGTATATATTTGTATGCCAATCCACTAGGGAGGACTACATTGTTGAGCCAAATGATTCCAAGAAGCCATTTAAATCTTTGTTGGATGTATGTCTTGTCAGGACCAACCCTGGAAACATCGTTTTTGGAGCTCAACATCAATACATGAATACAGTCACTCTGAAAGATGTTATTAGAATCCTTGAAGTCCATTCAAGGTTAGAATTGTGTGGGTCTGATTCGTTAGCAGTTACAATGTGAGGCTTTTGCTCAGGGTATTTTTTAAGGATTCTAATATTATACTTAAGTATAGTATTCTAGGCAATTATTTTGGATAAAAAAAAACATATATATAGATAGGTAGGCGAATATCAAATATGAAACATACAATTTACTACTGAAATATGTAAATTTTGGCGAAAATTATGATAAAAAAACATATTTTATGTATATATAGGCGATATTAGAGACTAAAAATGACAACATAGAGAGTTTATTTTTTGAAAAAAATCCTGAAAAATAGCCTCGCCCCTAAAAATTACCTTATTTTTGCTTCATGATGCTTAGCATCTTCATTGAGTCATGCTTAAATATTGTCTTAACATAGTTGTGGTGTACATGTTTTGTATAAGGGAAACCAAGGCCCCATTGAACATATGAATCGAGTTATGGTGTTCACACATCATCGTCATCACCTTGAGAATGGCAATTTACAACTTTCTTGCCATCTTCTTATGATGATTGCCTGCAATTTGTTATGGATGCAGCTTAGATTCTTATGAGAGTTTTTACTAGTGTGTAAAATTTCATGCCATGCAAAATTTTCAATGACTGACAATGAAATAACTTCATTTTTGTAGGATGGAACATGTACAATGTTTATATTGGGACACTCAGTTGGTGATGCTGGAATAGTGACATCTACAACTTCTTAAATTGATGACATACCACCCAACAAGTCAGATAAGATAAAGATATGAGCAATCCTGCTAAAACCAAGCTGGATATTGTAAAACTAAACTGCGGAATTTCAAGGGTTTCTTCTTTTACCTTTGCACGAGTTGAAAGTGGTGCAAATTTCTCATGTGGAATTTTCATTTCCCCTCATTTCTTTGGTAATAGGAATATTGCAGTAAGGAAGTAGAATCCAAGTTATGATGCCAATATCCAGCATAAAAGTGGTGTTGGCCCTAATGCTTATTTGTGTCATAATTAACAACTTAATGTTATACGTTTTTCAACAATAGGACATGGGAGTAACACCTTAGATTGTTGATAATATCTAGAAGTGTTTTATGTAATCATGGTTGTGTATCTTTGTGCCATCGAAGTGATTGGAATGTTGGATATTATGGAGAGTATATAATATGTACAAGGTGTAAATAATATGTCATAACTTATATGCCACGAACCGTTGGCATGGAGAATCCATAGATAGCATTAGAATAAGAATCCTATCTGTATTTTAAATATATGTATATTTTTTTTTTGAATGCATGAATATGGTCCATTTATGAGCCTACTTCTGGGCATCAAATGTTTGATCCTCATCTTATTTTTTCACGATTGGTATTACTTATGTGAGAGAGCTTGCATACATGCAGTGAAGTTTGTTTGAGGGTAGAGCCATGGTAGTTTCAATTTTGAAGAGTTTATTTCAGGGTACAGCCCATGGTAGTTTCAACTTTCAAGAGCACCATGAATGAAGTGTTTTAGTTTAAATTTTTCATGGAAATAAATAGTCAATTTACTTTGTGTGAGAGATGAGCAATGTCTTTATGGGTTTTTGAAATATTGGTTCACAAATTTTATGTTTATCCATTCAAGCTTCCCTTACAAGATTCATTTATGTGTGCAGTACTTATATTTATGAGCCATAATAACAACAAATAAAAACAATATGATTTATCAATGAGGTAAATTTTTATGTGGGAAATATTTTTAAATTTATGAGCCATGAAAAAAATAAAGAAATTACATGATTGAAGAGTTTACCGTGCCATTTGAGAACAATATGAATTTGATTGAAGTTACTGTAAAGGCTAATAAAGAAGTGAACTCATTAGAATGTATGATTATGTTTAGAAATTTTGAATGCTGAATTTGAATTCTTAAAAATAAATTATATATATATATATAATAGAAAATATTTGTATCTACATTTCACAACAATCTATTTCCATTTTTGAAGGTATTTATCATTGGTTTCGTATCTTTTTTATCAAGGATTCTGCATTCTCTATTGAGAAGGGAAAAAATGGGAAAGGATGTTATTGTTGCCCACTTGGATATAGGTAGTATGCCTCCTTAATTTCTTTCTAATTGGCATTGTAATTCTTGTAGTGGCCCTTTTATTGTATTTTGAACGTTTTATATTAAGATGAGCTATAAAAGGTCTAATAGGAGCTTGCTAGGAAGTATACACAAAAAACTAGAGAATACAAATTGTGGGGAGACAATTCAAACCATTGCTTGTGCTACATACCCAACCTATCAATAAGACTAAATCGTATCCATAATAATAAATAATCACTCAATTGATGAAGTTTACATGTTGTATTTTCATACCAATGGGATGTCCATAGAGGTAGTAGTCCATCTCAGTAGTTGTTCAATTTAACAACTCATATTTTAACTTGAGATCCGTCACTTTTTAAGGAAATAAAATTGCAATAATGGACACGAACAAGTACAATTTCCGTCACCGGATACATTTATGTTGAAATCGGTTTAACTATCAAAGACTAAACCAAGGCTTGACCATTTCAATCCAACTTTTTATGATTAGTTATCAACTTTTGATGATTGGCTTAGTTATCAAAGACTAAAGCAGGTCTTTTAAAGAAAAAGAATATCTTCACTTCCACACTTGGCCCTTTCTACATGAACATGAATATCTTATCGGCATATTATTGCACTTTTTTAGGTCAATTGCTAGTTTATTTAAAATTTTGATAAATAATTACAATTTTTTTTAATATAAATGGTTATCTTTGTATTATAAAAAATGTTGCATCTTGATTGCGCAACTTGAGATTACAAAGAAAACAAGAGAGGGAACAAAGTCGTATATGATTTTATGAGAAAATGTTAACCTTAACCAAGTACAAATCCGACAAAAAAGTCCTATAACTAATACATATTTGCAAAACATATAAGGGGAAGCTTATCAGTAAACTTGCTTGATGTTCACTTCTTTGTTGTTGAAGGTGACTTCTTCACCTATCTTCATATCCAGCTCCATGTCCACTCGCATCTAAGCCATTGTTTCCTCTTCTTTGCAGCACCCACACACAAGCCCATCGAGTGCCTAAGAGAGGATGCAAAATGTTTCTCTTTATTCAGATTGCTCACTATTAACTTAAATTATGTTATTTCACCTTGCAGGAGTAGAACTTGTCTTTTCAACTAAAAGAGGGGCTCCATGGTAGTAGCACCTTGAAAAGAGCAGATTCGTTCATTCTTATGCATGATATCCTAAGGTCATCTAACATTTCGTCGCGTATGCGGAGAATATTCTTAATCTCTACGAGCTCCCCTTTCCAACTTGAAATGCAGGAGGGAAACACCATTGTTTATGGATTTTTCCTTCTTTTAGACCTCGTCGGAACCTTGCCTACACCTATGCTAAAGAACCCAGGAACTGACCAGCAAGGTCGCCAACAAGTTCCAATCCCTGAAGGACACTAAAGATAGAGTTTGTTAGGTCAACGCTTAACCCAATTCTATTAGGAAACAATAATTCAAACCATCCATAGGGATGACTCACAGACCTTCCTCTTGGAGCTTAGAGGAAGATATAGAACCCAGGCATCAAACTGATGTTTATCCCACCTTGAAAGGCCATAACTCCACAACTTAATTCATATCCTTGAGTGAGAGTAAATGCAAATAAACACTAGAGCCTGTGAGCATACTCCATCGTGCTTCAGTGATATGTGTTGGTACTTGTTCGAATTTGATATTTGATTATGTAACAAGTGTTTGTATGATGTTGTTGCATGGGAGCCTAAGGGAGACTAAGGGATATATTGGAAACTAATGGCCCTTTTTTTCTTAGTTCATCTTGCTTATGGCAAGTGGCCTCATTGGGTTTTTTGTCTGCCTCGTCATTGTTGGCTCTTAAAACATGATAAAACTTAATTTCCACAAACTCATTCTTGCCCATCGGATTCTAGTGGATGAAACAATCAAGTTCCTTGTTTGCTTGCTTCTTGTTGTTGATGGCGAGTTTGGTTATGAGTGAGGAATCTCCAATGACAACCAAGGTTGTGATTCGAAGGGAATGTGTAATAAGAAATCCTTGTAGAAGGGCTAGTGCCTCTTGCTGGAAGCGATCCCAATTTCCCATTTGTATTGCATTTTTTCATTTCCTTCAGGATTAAGGATGATCCCCGCACCTACTATGCTTAATTAAAAATTAAATTTAAATTATTATAAAATTTAAATTATTTTCAAATTAACACTCTATCATATTTTTAATTATTTGAATTTCTTTATTTCTTTTTAAAATAAATGTTACAGTTTTATAAAGTATTTGAAACATTTGATTTACTTTTAGTCTTCAAAATAATGTTATAATTTTGTATAGTATATAAACTTGTAAATCAACTATAAAATAGAATTGATAATTTTAATATATTTAAGTATTTATAAGTTAGTTATTATTAATATGGTCTATATTTATAAGTTAGTTATTATTAACTTGGTTTAATGTTTTTTTTTAAATGTATTTTTTATTATGTTTTTGTAATTTTTTATTATATTTTTTTATTTTTAAAGTAAAATGTGTGTTTTTATTATGTTTTTGTAATTTCTTTATTGCGCTTTTGTGGAATTTTAGACATAAAGTAATTTCAGTTTTCTTTTTCTCCTTAACATTAAACTTATGAGTTTTATTTATTTAATGAGTATACTAATCTTTGATTAGTATATATAAATATTTGTTTTAAAGTATTAAATCTTTATAAATATATCATGTTTTTTAAACAATTAATTATTTTTAATAATAATTTTGTAATGTGTATCTAAATATATCATAAATATATGATTTGGTTAAAAAACTTAGAAGTTAAATTATTAAATGATGAATATTAAAATAAAAATAAAAATAAATGAATTAAACGTGTAAAAAATAAATTAAACTTTAAACATGTTTTGTATTATCGTATACAATGGAGACTTGAGAAAGAAAAAAGAACTACTAATTGATTTCTAACTTATCATATGCATTTATATACCATGTTTCATATTATATATGCTTTTCTATCCATTGTTTCATAGGTGTGTGTGTGTTACATTTTAATTATAAGAATGTTTGTTTAATCATTGAAAACAATTTAGTGTTGTATCTATCAACTTATCTACTTCATATATTGCATGTTACTATTGGAAAATATGAACATGTGTGCGTGTCTTGGTGTGCACAACCAAAGGTGTTGCAGGCGTGTTTAACTTGTAAAGCACAAAATGTTGCAATGGACACATGAGATGTTGAAGTGTGTGTGCAAACTCTAGGATTTGACATGCTACATAATGCTATTTATGTCAAATTTTGTAGAATTTTTGGGGTCTTACATCAAACTCCTTAGGAGAGGAGCCCCTTAACACCGCCCTTTTGCAATGATAAGACACCACCAGGGGAGCCACCCCTCAAATCCTCCAAGGGGTGTTATCACTTGATTCCATAAGAGGAATTTGGGACCAAGGGTGGTTTGGTTGGAGAAGTGTTGGGTATAGGTGTTATATTGGCACATTTGGCGTAACGAACCAATCATTGCATATGGATTAATGTAAATTTGATAGATAATAACTCATTTTAAATTCCATAAAAAATAAGTGATATTTTTATCACTTTTCTGGTCTCCTCTAGGGAATGTCAAAATATTATGAAAATATTACATGCCAATGGAAAAGCTAAGGCTTCAGTGGGATTCCTTGTTAGTAAATCTCTAAAAGTTTATGTTTTTCTTACATGTGTGATGGATCACTCAAAACACTAATTTTCACAAAAGAGGGTACCTCAAACTATAAATCCGAGTGATTGAAAGGAATGGGTGGCTTGAATGAATTTGTGTTATAAGATTCATAGCATATGTTGTCTTAGATCAAGCGGCAATATGTTTGGAGGTGTCAAAAAAAAAGACAATAAGTTAAATCTTGCCCACTGCAACCATGCGAAGTGAACATACATTTATACATATAAGCATTGGGAAACAAATTGCACACTATATCCCATATTGTGAATCTAGATCTGTTTTAGTTATGAAATTGAAATTCATGTGAATATAATAATTGTTGCATATAAATGGCTACGAAATGCACACTTTCCTTTGATAATTTATATAGGATTGTGTTACAATGCTAAGGCATTGGAAGCATCTCGGGGCATTGAAAATAATTTTTGAACATTGATGATTAAGATAGCTAACAAAGGAAATTTTGCAACGAAGAAGACAACATTATAGATGCAACAAAAGAAAGAAGACATGGTATCGATGATGGAAAGAAAGGTCACTAAGGATGGTATTATTCAAAGGGTGAGGGGAATGTGATATCTTGATGTTGACCCCTAAATTATAATATGTTAATCATGTACTATTTGTATGATGAGGTTATGTGACAAAAGTCAACCCATAAGGCCAATTTAAATGCCCCATGTAATTGCAATATAAATATTCCTAGTGCGGAGCTTAAGGCCAAGGCTCGGAAATAGAATATGTATGTATTCGTGGTGGGCTAGGATTATGGTTCGATAATTATGTTTCCATGTTGTGCTTATGTTATGTAAAGGCATGGAAAAAAGGATCTACATAATAGTATAAAACTAACAAAAGTGTTGCTTGAGAAGTAAAAAGGGGACCATAATACTAGAAGGGGGAAAGATGAAACTTGGGGATATATGGGTTATTTGACTTAACACTTGTACTTTAAAGGTGCAAATTTCTTTCTCATACTTCCTTACAAACGTTTTTTAGGCACTCTTGTTTTTAATGCTTTCTGCTCATGTATGTATTCAACTACATCACCCCTTTGTTGTATTCTAGTGATTTTTGCAAAGACTTCATCCTTAGTTATACCTTGGATTCTATTAAAGAAATCATTTTTGAACCTTTCCTAGCTATAAGATCAAACCTTAGTTGTAAACTTCCACCACATGTACCAATTATAGGCATTACCTTCAAGTTGCATAGCAACATGGCATATATGGTTTTTTCAGTGTTGAATTGGATGTTATGTATGCCAAAGTATTCATTTTCCTTGCTAATCCAAGCCACACATTTCTTTTCACTCCATCAAATCATGACAACAATATTTTTACCCTTATCTGGTATATGTATATTGGTTGAGTTGAATAAGGTGGAGGATACTGACTATTTGGAAGCCATCTGGGGACACGCTCGGTTGGGGACCAACTATGCTTGGTGAGTTTGGGTTAGTTCTACTTGAATAATTTGATTGTGGGTAGATTTCTATGTGGCATTTGTATTTCATAATGTTTCTTTGTCCTTGATGAGTCTTGCTAGTCTATCAACTACTAAATCTAGGTCAATTTTCATATATTATTTTAGCGAATGAATTGTGTCCTTGAGACTCTATGTTAGTTATTGTTTCAAATCATCATTTTTTTGTGTAAATTCTTCTCAAAGAGCCTCGTGGTTTTTATCTATTTTATCCTTGAGTTTCCCATGCCACAATGATGTAGGAGGAAATTAAATCTAACTTTTTTTCTACTTATATCAATAATGTAGGAGAAAACCTGTCGTTTCCTATTATTATAATTTTATATTTTTTTAAATGTTATTTTAATATATAGATATAATGAAAATGAAAATATCAAATTTATTATGATTTTTTTTGTCTCTATTCAAATTTAAAAAATAATTAAGTTATAAAATTAAAAAAAAATGAAATTAACAAATTTATTATATTTTTAAATTTATAATTATTTTTTATCTTTACTTAAATGTTAAAATTTTATCTCCACCTAAATGTTAAAATTTTATCTCCACCTAAACGTTAAATTGCGAAATATTAAGGATAACTAACTTAAAATACTAACCTAAATATTAAATTGTGAAATGTTAGTAACTAATTTATAATATTACAATAAAATGATGTCCATGTTCAATTTCCTAAAGTATCTTTTTTTTTTTTTATCATCAATTTTCAATTTTTTTACTTGTTCATAAAAATAAATAAATAAAAATTTAAATCACAATTTTTTATATAAAATAATGTTTAAAACATAAAAGAAATTAAATTTCAGTTATATAATGTTACTCATAGTAAGCTTTCTTATTTCAATCCCTTTTGGTAGTAACCTTTGTCATTTCAATGCTCTTTCAAAAATGTAAACATAGGTTTTTAAATAATTAATTATAAAACTAGATAAGATTAATAGAAATATAAATTGCGGCCAAGATAATTTGACTTCAATGTCTCCTCTTTGACACAATCAATTAAAATTCAGTTGACTTCAATGTCTCCTCTTTGACACAATCAATTCAAATTCAGTTGTGTCGAAATTTGCCTTACTCGGTACAAAACTGATTCTTCTGTATTACCAAGTTTGAAGTGCAAAACATTAAGCATCTTCAAACCAAGTTTGAAGTACAATGTTAAACCAAACCAAGTTTAAGCATCTTCAAACCAAATTTACCTTACTCCGTACAAAACATTAAGCATCTTCAAACCAAGTTTGAAGTACAATGTTAAACACATTAAGTATCCTTAACCAAAGACATTAAGCATCTTAAGCATCTCAACAACTTCTAACCCACTGCGCTCAAGAACACATTAATCATCTACAACACATTAAGCACTCCAAGAACACGTACAACAATGTTCGACACCTTCCACCTCGTCTAACTCACCGCACCCATCAACACTTGGATCAACAAGCCGTGTATACTGCTCCAACCCTACTATGCTCTTCAGCTTCACGCATCCTTTTACATGCAATCCCTCCAAAGATACCAATGTCTCCATACTTGGCAGCTCTTCTAACTCAGAGCACCCATCAACATACAGCAACCGAAGCTTTGTACAATGCGCCAACCCCTGTATCCTCTTCAGCTTCACACATTCGGATGCTCGAAATTCCTCCAAAGATACCAATGATTCCATACTTGGCAGCTCTGCTAACTCAGAGCACCCATAAACATACAGCAACCGAAGCTTTGTACAATGCGCCAACCCCTGTATCCTCTTCAGCTTCACACATTCGGATGCTCGAAAATCCTCCAAAGATACCAATGATTCCATACTTGGCAGCTCTGCTAACTCAGAGCACCCATCAACATACAGCAACCGAAGCTTTGTACAATGCGCCAACCCCTGTATGCTCTTCAGCTTCACACATCTCTTTGCCACCAACTGCTCCAAAGAGACCAATGTTTCCGTACTGGATAGCTCCTCTAACTGAGAGCACACATCAACAAACAGCCACCGAAGCTTTGTACAATGCGCCAACCCCTGTATCCTCTTCAGCTTCACACATTCGGATGCTCGAAAGTCCTCCAAAGATACCAATGATTCCATACTTGGCAGCTCTTCTAACTCAGAGCACCCATGAACATACAGCCACCGAAGCTTTGTACAATGCGCCAACCCCTGTATCCTCTTCAGCTTCACACAGTTGATTATGATCAAGTCGTGCAATAGTGCTGGCACCTGAAAAGTTGCTTGCAAAATGTTAGCGGTTCATATATGACACATTGTACTGCGATATTAACATCCACGAAACACAACAAATATTTAATTACCTGTGATTCGCTTTCCCTTTCCCATAATCTGATTAATTCGCCCCCGGAAACGTGTAGATGCCTTAAATTCTTCAGTGGAATCCAGGAAGGCAGGGAAGAGAATGGACAGTTATTCCAAGAGAGCCATAAGATATTTGGTAACTCCATATCTGGTAACTCCGCCCTCCTCAAAATGCGTTCCATGACAACACCTTCTGCATCAATAAATTGCAACGATCTGGTACCAATAACCCGCAATACGCGTTCCATTCCCCGCACAATATCGGGATCTTTATATTGAGTAAGATCCATCACAATTCCCCGCACAGCTATTTCCTGACCATTCTTGAAAAACTATCGTTATTAGTAGCTTATTATTGGAAAAAATGATTGATTAAATAACTGATCCCAAATATATATTTAATAATCTTGGAATAAATGAGTAATTAATGAAATGGTCCAACACACTTATTCATTAATCTCAGAAAATATGATTAATTAAAAGAATTGATCTCAAACGTTTATTTAGTAATCTTGGAAAAAATCAATAATTAAATAATTGATCCCAAACTTTTTATTGCAGACACTTACTGATGATTGCTGTGACAAATCATCAATGATGTTCTTTGTCCAACGCCAAAGACGAAACGGCGACGATTTCTCACCGATATCTTGTCCCAGATTTCTTAATTGCTCATGCATATGTATCACATCCCATCTGTCTACTTCTATAAGACATTTGTCCTGTAGATTTTGAAGCCCCCGCCTTCCTTTCCAGCCTGTACCGTTCCACATGCTTATCGCCGTATCTCTGTCCAGTGTTGTGACTAAAAATGCAATGTCCAGGAAGATCTGTTGTTCCTCTGTATTGAGGGCGTTATAACTAATTCTAAGGCATTCCTTTACCTTAGTGGGAAGACTCCCCAATTCGTCCTCCCACTGAGATATATTTCTCCCATAAAGATGTGCCCCTAATACTTTTAGGGATAAGGGTAATCCATTACAAGATTTTAAGAACTTATCTACCACACGTTCAGATCCTAGGAGCGGATAGGCTTGGCCGAAGGCGTAGGTGCAGAAGAGCTCTTGGGAGTGTTGTCTGTTGAGCTCAGTCAGCTGATAAATTGATGATTCTTCAACTCTTGAGCTTCTGAGAACACTTCTATCTCTAGATGTAATCAATATTAAGCTCCCGGAACATAGTTCATGAGGTTCAACAGGCAAAAGTGCTCTCACCTGATCCACATCGTCTACATCATCCAACACAATTAAGGCGTTCAAAGATTTGAGAGGCTTTACGAGCATCCCTTTACCTTTATCAACATTGTATATTGACTCATGTAATAGAGTCAACTCCTTCAACAGTTCACTCTGCAGGGAATTTAAAGACCCTCTACTTTTATTATATTTCACATCATATAAAAAGCATGATCTAGGATAATCTGATTTCATCTTATTGAAGAAATGTTTTGCCAATGTTGTCTTTCCTATGCCACCGAACCCAACAATCCCCAGAATCTGAGGTTTCCCGCTTTGGTGTTGCTGCAACAGAACTGTATCCTCAAATTCTTTCAGCTTGTAATCCAAACCTGTTGGATGGTCAGCCACGTTTAAGTCCTGTTTTTTCACCAATTCCAACACACATTCAACCACCTTATCTACGAGCTCCTGCTCGAACTTCAGCTCCAGCTCGACCTTCAGCTCCAGCTCCTCGCTAGTTATTGAGAAGAAAATAAATAGAAGTAGTGAGAAACATAAAACTTATCAAACATCAATGTCTATTCTATTTATCAAACATAAAACTTAGAATAGTAGCATATCGAAAGAGGGAAGGCTGAGTTCTCACCCGTTGCACGTCTCCAGCTCGAAACCGCTGTTGTTTGCAACCTTAGAAAGTGCATTTCTCCATTTTTCAATCTTGTCCGCGTCATATCTCGGCTCCCCTTCATGAGTTCTCTTCGCTGCCAGTCTGTTCAGGGCTCGATCATAATTTCCATCTTTTGGAGTCCACCGAACCTCTGCGGGCGTGACACGGTAAAAGACAGGAATAATGGGAGCCTTTGACTCCAACATCAGTACGAGTTCATCTAGGCACCATTGTGATTCAGCATATCGGGGGGATAAGATCGCCACGTGGACGGAGGTCTTACTGATGGCGTGGTGTAGTTGAGAACTAATTTCGTATCCCCGTCGCAACTCGTCCTGATCCAGAAAGGCCTTCAATCCTTTATCGAGAAGGCGAAGGTAGAGAGACCTGGCGAAGGTCTTGCCATCAACGCCGCGATGGTTTAGGAATACGTGGTACCACTGATTGTTGTAGGGATGAGCAGCGGTGGAGGAGGATGCAGCCATTGCCAATTGGTAAATAGAAATGGAAGCGATGGTCGACAGAAATTGCAGAGGAGGAGTTTTAGAAATTGTGTCACAGTTTGCAACGTTGTGGCGATACAACATGGAACCCCTCACCTTTTATAGCCAGTTTAGCCCTCTCGCTTCGTTCTGGTCATATGGTCAAAGAGAGAGAGTGAGAGAGTAGTCCATCTGCAATTCAAAAATATAGTCTCTCATTTTAATGTGGAGATGCACTAATAATTGGAATATCACTTGAACTAGATTTAGCATCACAAATATACAACAAGGAATAAATAATTTGTCTGTTACATTATATAGTTGATGATTATATGTTTTTGAAGGTGAAATGATTATATGTGGTATGTATGATTTTCAAGTCCTAAAAGTTTTATGATGTATGAAAGAGAAGTTATGTGTAAGTATGATTTGACATTGTGTTGTATTACTATATTAATATAGCACAAGTGAAAGAGATTGATTATAATTATGTATGTGTGTTGGAATTGATTAGACAAGTAAATCAATAAAATAAAACCCAAATTAATTGATAAAAACATTGTGGTTCCATTTGAAGTTAGATGATTTTATCGTAAGAAAAATACCACGTGTGATTTTGAGATTGGTCTCTTGAAAAGATCAAAGAATCCTCTTTAGAGAAAGAACATAACAAGCCACACTTGGCAATCCCCCTGCTACATTTAAATTCTAAAAGATCATTATCAATATGCTTAAGGATCCACAAATTATGAAAATGTCATAATTCCAATCAAAAGTTACTATATTTTTTTCTCTTCTTGGGCAAAGATTCATGTAATGTGAATTATGAAAAGGCTCATCTCTTTGTTTGATAATGGTAATTTCCATCGAACCTTGGTCATCTAAATGATGATGCATTTAAAATACATCTTGATAATCATCATAAACAACACCTATTAAAGAATAAGAATCATTTCCTTAAAGATACCATAAATTTTAACATTATTTAAAAAGAAAATCAATTGGCATACTTGCTTTCAATTAGTTAAGTTCATGTTCTCAATCTTGGGTGACTCCAATGCTAAGCTGATTTGCGTTAATGTGAATCATGTATAAATACAAGGTTGATTGACCTTTGGTTTTCATCTTCCAAGAGGTCATTTGGGCTTTATTGATATGCAATTAATGCTAAATTGTGATATTATACTAATTTAGATTTTAAAGAAATGAAATTTGATGTGAGAACTGAAAACACAAGCAATAGTCAACAATTGTTAACAAAGTTCACCGATATGGGCTACATCTCTGAGTCCACTTCAAGTGAGGAACCAATCATTTACAAAAGATTCAAAATGCAAAATTACATCAAAGGATGGACTTCAATCTGTGAGACGACCTCTTTTGTCCTCTAGGAAGATATAATGGCTTCTTCCTACAAGTTGAACATCGACTTGTCATTTCTCCCGATGAAGGTATTTTTTCTCACAATTATGAACTGTGGCAACTAGGCAGTTTAATGGTTGTCGAAGCTTGGTAGTGTGAAAGACTATTCGTTGTAGAAAATGGGCAACGTGAAAGAACATTGGTCTCTTCTCGCTTTACTTTGATGGCTCTCTTTCCTCACATTAAACAATGCACATATCACAGTAATGCACACTAGTGCGACCTTAACAAGGATACACATGGTATCTGTTTGGCCGACCTTTCATAATTTTTAAAAATATTAAAATAAACTTAAGTTTTGCATTATATAGTAATATGTGCACTAGTGCATACTTTTTGTATATTTTCATTGCATATCAGAAATTATTTAAAATATAAATTATAATGATTTACTTTCCTAAAAAAAAGCATGTATACTCATTTTTGTATATTATACATGATTATTATATAAACCTATTTTCTTTTTTCTTCAATTTGAAAATCGCAATTTTAGAAATCCAAATACCATAAATAGAGAGACGCAACACTCCATATACATATACAAAATCCCATTAAACATCCGGTAGCTAAAAAAAATATCATTGTAAAATGATAGAAAAGGTAAAATCTTAATACTCAACCACATAAAACAAAAAAACAAAAAAAAAATTAAGATTTACAACACCAAACATAAATATTATAAAAAAAATTATATTAAGATAGGTGTGCAAGGTATCGTTGTCTATGCACATTAAACCCTGCACCTTGGCCTATGTTTATGTATGGTTATGTTAATCCCACATCGACCATTAAATTCAATGCGTTTGAAGGCGAAAGGGTGAGCATCGATCACGTGAATGCACATTATGATAAGAAAGGACAAATGCTTTACATGGTGAATCTGGCCACATAGCATGGACTCTAATTTGACATTGATCTGAAATTATGCAAGAACGCAACAGAATACACAAATACCCATAAAAACAAAGATACAACGGAAATAACACTTCATTTCATTGCTCAAAGAACTGAAACTTGTTTACATACAGGATGGAAATAAACTAGCTAGAGTGTTGGTAGCTTATCTCTGAGAAGAGATGTGGCAACTACATGCCTCTGAACTCTATGTTACAATGAGGCTCGAAGGCCTATATATTATTGAGAAACAAGGGAAACCCTACACATCCGAAAACCTAACCCTAGGAGGTGAAACACCAGAATATGGACCCCGTTGGGTAACTTGGTACATCAATTTCCCGGGGTCGTAACTTTGGCATACTACCTCCGCTTGACGCACATGATACATCGTTAGAAATATCTATTCAAGGAATACATCCCTAAATTGTGAATATTGAGTCCAAACCAGACTCATATTTGCCTGACCATCAGATGCTGAAAAAACGTCGTTTAGGGCCTCAAAACGGCTCCGGAAGTTTAGGACCCGAAAACTGCCAAAAATAGTAAATTGTGCTACAATTAAGGAAACTGAAAAACTGAAGAAACAATGGTGGGGGTCCAAGTGGAATAGGCGGGTGGCCACCAATATCCTCCTGGATCATTCCCCCCCCCTTAGGAAGCAATGGTCCCCATTGCGTTGAGTCCCTCCATGAGATGTGGAAACTTCTGCTGAACTTGGTCCCTGGTGAGCCACTTTCCCTGGTGAAGGAGTTGGCCTGCTTTGACAACTTGATATAGCTGGATCTTCTGCTAGCAGGTGTTCTTGATCTGTGTGTCCGTAATTCGATTAGTTGTGGCTTGTTCCATGCAATCTGGGTTTAACTCTGTTGGTGTGAGTTGTTCTGCCACGTCTGATGTGTCCAGTAGAGGTGGAAAGTAGGGTTGAAGGAGGTCCACATTGAACACTGGGTGCAGACCAAGGAATGGTGGAATAATGAGCTCAAAGGAATTGTCCCCGACAGCCTTGGTGATCGTGTATGGCCCATATCGAAGCGAGGGAAGCTTGCAGTGGGGTCCAGCGAGGCGTTCCTTCTGCAAATGTAGCCACACTTTGTCGCCCACCTGGAAGTTGTGTTGCACCCGATGCTGATCATGCCACTGCTTGTACTTAGCATTGGCTCTGTCCAATATGTCATGAACCTATTGGTGAATGTGCTGAATGCACTCAATGAAGCTGTTCGCCTTGGAAACTTCAGACTGGACATGAGCCGAATCAGTCTGAGTAGCTGCAAATGGCATGGCTACGTCAATGGGACATAGTGGTTGGAATCCCAAGCCCACCTGAAAGGGGCTATGGTCAGTTGAGCTATGGAGGGCCCGGTTATAGCTATGTTGTACATAAGGGAGGCTCTCATCCCATGTGCACGGATGCTTTGAGTTGTAGATGTGCAAAATGTGAACGATCATCCTGTTGACGACCTCTGTCTGGCCATCAGTTTGGGGATGGAAAGCTGTGGACTTTGTGAGCTTCATGTCTAGCATTGACCATAGGTTGAGCCGGAATGTACTAAGGAACCTGTTGTCCCAATCTGAGATGATAGACTGTGGGATCCCAAAGTGTACCCACACTCGTTCAAAGAAGAGTTTAGTAGTGGCTTCTGCTGTGATATTCTTCTTGTAGGCCGCCATTATGGCCATCTTTGATAATCTGTCGACAACCACGAACACATAGTCATTGTCGTGCTTAGTGGAAGGAAGGACCGACATGTAATCCATGGAAATGGATTCCCAAGGTCGACTAGGAGTAGGCAACGGAGTATAGAGGCCTTGCTACTTGATGGACAGTTTGGCAATGGCGTAGGCAGTGCAGGATCGAATGTACTTTCTGACGTCCTATCGAAGGTTTTGCCAATAGAAGTACTTCTGCAGTAATGCCACTGTTTTCTCGACCCCGAAATTCCCAGCGACCCAAATCATCTTGGCACGCTCGCTTGAAGGAACACAAAGGTGTCCCATGTGACATAGTAGTGCATCCTGGAGGTGAAAATTTGGAACTTGGTTGCCCTCCTAGAGCCTCTTGTATTTGTGGTTGAATTGTGGATCGCTCTTGTAGAGAAGCGTCCAATCAGAAGTCTTGTGCCCACAAGAGTTGAGCACAGTGGTTATCGCTACGATCGGTGGTCGGCTGAGGTAGTCTGCAACATTATTGGTGCTGCCCTTCTTGTACTTGATGTTCAAATGAAACTGTTGTAGATATGTGGACCACTTCTGATGGCGATCGTTCTGTAACTTCCCTTGTGTCTATATAAACTGCAAGGGTTGGTGGTCTGTGTGGATGATTGTTTCCTTCCCCAAAATGTAATGCTTCCATTGTAGGCAAGCTTGTACAATGGAATACATCTCTTTGTCATAAGTGGGATATTTGCGAACTGTGTCAAACAGTGTCTCACTGTGATATGCCGCTGGATGCCCTTGTTGAGTAAGGACTGCCCCAATAGCATAGTCAGAGGCATCTGTCTCAATCTCAAATGGTTGTTGCAAGTCTGGTAATGTGAGCACTGGGGCACAACAGAGGTGATGTTTCAGCTCTACGAACGCCTTCTGTTGAGTTTTCGACCAGAAGAATTTTGCTTTCGCTCCTCCCTTAGTGACTTGACTCAAGGGCCAAGTGATATGAGAGAATCCCAACACGAACCTACGGTATAAATTAGCAAGACCCAGAAAGCTGCGAAGCTCTATTAGAGTGGTTAGGGCTGGCCAATCCCGAATGACTTGGATCTTGGTTGCATCCACATGCACCACACACTCATCAATAATGTATCCTAGATACTGAACCTGGGTCATGCCAAAAGTGCACTTATCCAAATTGGCACACAACTTGTGCTTCCGCAGTGTTTGGAGGACCTATCGGATGTGGTGGAGGTGCTCTTCCCAAGTCTGGCTGAAGATCAGGATGTCATCCAAGTACACTTCTACAAATGAGTTGGTGAATGGCCGCAAGATGTCGTCCATTAGTCTCATGAAGGTTGCGAGAGCATTCGTCAGCCCGAAAGGCATGACCAACCATTCGAAAAGGCCCTCCTTGGCTTTGAAGGCAGTCTTCCACACATCGGTCGGTTCGATCAGTACTTGGTGATACCCGAACTTTAATTCGATCTTGCTGAAATATTTCGCCCCTTTAAGTTGGTCCAGGAGGTCATCAATCCGGTGGATCGGGTACCTATTCCGGACAGTGTTCTTGTTCAGCGCCCGATAGTCAATACAGAGTCTCCAAGTCCAATCCTTCTTCTGTACCAACACGATCGGGCTCCCACAGGGCGATGAACTTGGATGGATGTGACCGTTCTGCAGCAACTCTTGAATCTGCCTCTTGATTTCATCGTTCTCCATAACAGAGCATCGATAGATCGGTCCATTGGGCAGCGGTGCACCTGGGGTCAGATCGATGGGGTGCTTGACCTGACAGTGCAGAGGCACCCCTGTGGGTGAGGTGAACACGTCCTGGTACTCCGCCACGACCTTGTCCATTTGTTGTTGTCGGGTGGAGGAGCCCTGTTTGGAGGTCGTGGCCACGATCTTCTTCTTGCCCTGAGGGCGGATCATCAAGAAAACAAATTTCCTGGTTTTGGAAATGAGCTTATTGCATTGTTTTGCAATAACCAAAGAGATAGTGGTAGGCGGTGGTACCTCTGGTATCTTGTACAACTTATTTCCCAGCGTAATAATAACAGCGCAAGGCCGAGACTCATACACAGCATGTCGCTTCCATAAGTATGGTTGGCCTAATAATACATCACAAACATCAAGAGGAGCAATGTCACATAATACCTCATCGGTGAAGGGCTTGATGCTATAGGGAAGGCGGCACTACTGGCTGACATGGAGATCCCGTCCTTAGTGAAGCCACCTGATGGTGTACGACTGCGGGTGTGCTGTGGTCAGCAAGCCCAACCGCTTCACGACCTCTGCTGAAATGAGGTTCTTTTGGCTCCCACTGTCGACAATAAACTGTAGCGGGGAACCCTTTCCCCACATCTGGGAGTGGAAGAGACGCTCCTCCTCCTCTGAATCTTCTGGTTCTTCCTTTTGGATCTTCGTGGTGGCAACAGTGGCATCGGGCTCTGCATTGATAATCTTCTTCCCTCTGTCATTCCCCTTCTCAGGTTCTGATTCAGTGTCAGAGTATGCATCTGATTCAGAAGCCTTTATCTCAGCCACCAGTGACTGCTTGGCCTGACACTCACTTGTGTTGTGAGTGGGGCTCTTATGGAACTCACACCACTTTCCCGCTTCCTTCTTTGGCTTCGCAGTGTTGCTCTTTGCTTGCGGCTTTGGCAAGTTGTCTTGAGTCTCCATGCCTTGGCTTTGTCTTTGGTTCTGCGGTTTAGGGGCACCTTTTGCTTGCTTCTGATTCGTAGACCCAAAGTCTCGCTTCTTATGTTTGAATTTTTGCTCAATTTTGGCAGCATACCAGTATGCCGTACCAAGCGAGGAGATGTCGAGGAACTCCATTTCCTCCTGAATGTATCTGTGCAAACAACTGCGGTACTTCAGCACCAAATGTTTCTCTGAATCTTTGATACCTAAATTGATGCGCAAGGTATGTAACAGATTCACCAGCTCATGCACATCTTGATCTCTTTACTGCCGCAGCGTAGTCCATTGTATGTACTTGTCCTCATAGCTCCCCATGGGATAATATTGTTCCTTTATGGCGTCGCGGAAAGAATTCCAAGTGGGTACGACCGAGAATAGAGAGGGTTCCTCCTCGTCCTTTCTCGCAAAGTAGGTTTCCCACTAGTCCTTGACATGGGGGACGGCTTTGAGTAGTGAAACAGTAATATTTTCCCGGTCGAAAAAGTCATGAACCGAGAAATATCCTTATAATAGATTCAACCATCTATCTACGACATCTACATCTATTCAGCCATCAAATATGGGAATGTCAAAGTTTACTTGTACCTTAAAAGGGGTTGCGCCTCCAGAGTGGTTGCTAGATGCAGATGCACCGCCAGTGTGAAGTCGTTGAAGAATCTGGGCGAAGTTATCCATCATCGCGTTCCTTTGTTTTTCAAGGGCATCCTCGAGCAACATTTTGATAGGATCTTCTACGCCCTCATCTTTCTTTTCGTCCCCCATGGGCGGCCGTCGGGGTTTGCGAGGCTGATCTTGTAAAGGTTCAACCAGATCGAGCCCTAACTCCTTATATCCTGCCCTTGTTGGGGACATGCAAAGAAGGATTGAGAAAGAGCAGATTGCTCTGATACCACTGATCCGGATTTATGCAGGAACGCAACAGAATACACAAATACCCATAAAAACAAAGATGCAGCGGAAATAGCACTTCATTTCATTGCTCAAAGAACTGAAACTTGTTTACATACATGATGGAAATAAACTAGCCAAAGTGTTGGTAGCTTATCTCTGAGAAGAGATGTGGCAGCTACATGCCTCTAACCTCTGTGTTACAATGAGGCTCAAAGGCCTATATATTATTGAGAAACAAGGGAAACCCTACACATCCGAAAACCTAACCGTAGGATGTGAAATGCCAAAATATGGGCCCCTTTGGATAACTTGGTACGTCAATTTCCTGGGGTCGTAACTTTGGCATACTACCTCCGTTTGACGCACATGATACATCGTTAGAAAGATCTATTCAAGGACTACATCCATAAATAGAAAATAGGAAGTCTGGAACGAACTCATATTTGCCCGACCATCAGATTCTAAAAAAACGTTGTTTAGGGCCTCAAAATGGCTCCGGAAGTTTAGGACCCAAAAACTGCCAAAAATAGTAAATTGTGTTACAATTAAGGAAACTGGAAAACTGAAGCAACAATGGTAGGGGTCCAAGTGAATAGGCGGGTGGCCACCAATATCCTCCTCGATCAGACATGTATTCATAAAATAAGATGTATTAAAGAATCCATATAATTCATTCTAATTTTATCAATTTATGATAGCAGAAAATAGTTTCTTATCAAAACCAAATATAATGCAAATACGTATGGAATTTGACATTTTAAACCCTGCACCTTGGCCTATGTTTATGCATGGCTATGTTAATCCCACATCGACCATTAAATTCAATGCGTTTGAAAGTGAAAGGGTGAGCATCAACCACGTGAATGCACATTATGATAAGAAAGGACAAATGCTTTACATGGTGAATTTGGCCACATAGCATGGACTCTAATTTGACACGTATTCATAAAATAAGATGTACAAATGGTGAATCCATATAATTCCAATTTTACATATAAATAAAGCCTAAAAGCAAAGTACTCTCGAATATAAATAAACCTTGAAAACACATCACCTTACTAAATGTTGAAATATAAAACATAAAAAATTCCAAAGAGTGCATGTAAACAATACCCAAAAGAATAACAAACTCAAACATGACTCATAACCATATCAAATTATTTCTTCTAGTATAATAACTTTTAAATACAATATAAAGCACCTCATTCTCAAGCAAATTATGTTATCATTTCCTTAAAAATTACAAACCACACTTTAATATATGCTATATAACAATATTGTTAATGAAAGCAAAAATAAATATATTTGGTCAAATGAAATGCAATGTAATCAACACCACTATCTTCCTTATTCATCTTATTATGGTTAAGATAACATTATGTGTCCTTATTCATCTTCCTTATTCATCTTATTATGGTTAAGATAACATTATGTGTCCTTATTCATCTTATTATGGTTAAGATAACATTATGTGTCCTTATTCATCTTACGTATGGTTAAGATAACATTATGTATATGCCTATCTAGTATGTACTTTTACATGAAATAGGCCTTATCAACTTTATACTTGCCAAGTTCAATAACAATATTACAATAATATTACTTATCTAGTATGTACCTTTACATGAAATAAGCCTTATCTACTTTATACTGGCTAAGTTCAATAACAACAAGGAAAGTTGCAATGCAACAAGTCCCTGCCATGAGCACTAGTCTTGGTGGCAAGCATAGTTTGTGCCTTCTATCTAGCCATTATATAGGCATTATATCAACCTTCGAATTTAAAGGTGTTTTTTCCATAGAACTATATTGAAAAGTCTAAGTATTACCGGTTCTGAAATCAAGATTTGTTTCGCCAATGCAATCCAAAACATCGGTTCGGTCGAGTGCACCAAAACCACGGGGACGCAAACCCAGGAATACAGAAAGAGGTAACGTCATCAAAACCCATAATTTTTCTGTTTTGATTTCACAAAAAAAATGGGCGTTTTGATTTCACAAAAAAAAATGGGTCAGTCCTGCATATAAGAATTCTTCGCCTCTGAGACGCCTGCTAGGTTTAGATTAAGCGCGTTAGTTCTATTGTATCGTATTTTTCTTGGGTGCTAAGGCCACACGGTAGATCTTTCAAGCACTCTTCTACGATGCGAAGGTACCTTAATCCATATTTTATCAAGCAAAGAAAGTGGTCTCGTAAACATACGAGATGCCTTATACACGAAAGTGGTCCCGTAAACATACGAGATGCCTTATACCCGAAAGTGGTCTCGTAAACATACGAGATGCCTTAACATAACAGATTCTACCATTGTAGAGATGAATGAAATGGCTTATACCCGAAAATCATCCACTCTGCGTTGCATTAGATATAATTCCATGATACCAGCCAAACCAAGCAGCTAATTAAGCATATGTATGAAAAAGCAGCAGCAGCAAGGGAATCGATACAGAAATCATAAAGCTGTGGTTGTTTGCTTAGAGGGAAACTTCGGTTGCGTTAGAAAATCACAAAGACAAAGAAAAACTAGAGAAAAAGCAATACCTGTTCATGAAATGAAGGTCGAAGGCAACGCAAGAACGAAGGACTCGGTAAGTATTTGTGGTTGCTGCGATTGTCGTTGCTCTGATTCATTCAATCTCAGATTGTCAACACAGATCACAAAAGGATGTTCCCTATTGAAAAAACCAAAAGAATCTATTCACGTGGAGTTAGACAGAAAAGAAAAGAAAAAAACTAATTAATGTACTTTCACTTTAAAAAATTCAACATTTATCCTTAAAAAATGTTTTAAAATATAAAACATTTTGGACTTTCAAGTATTGAAATCATATGTAATACTTTTAGTTCCACGCGTTTTCTCGTGAAGGACTAGTGGAGTAGTGGTCCACCATTATCATAGTGGGTTTCACTTTAAAGAAAACTAATTAATATACCTTCACTTTAAAAAATTCAACATTTCTCATTAAAAAATGTTTTAAAATATAAAACATTTTGGACTTTCAAGTATTGAAATCATGTGTAATATTTTCAGTTCCACGCGTTTTCTCGTGAAGGACTACTGGAGTAGTTGTCCACCATCATCATAGTGGGTATCACTTTAAAAAAAACTAATTAATGTACCTGCACTTTAAAAAATTCAGCATTTCTCATTAAAAAATGTTTTAAAATATAAAACATTTTGGACTTTCAAGTATTGAAATCATGTGTAAGGCTTTCAGTTCCACACGTTTTCTGGTGAAGGACTAAGTGGAGTAGTGGTCCACCATCATCAGAGTGGTTATCACTTAAAAAAACTAATTAATGTGCCTTCACTTTAAAAAATTCAACATTTCTCATTAAAAAATGTTTTAAAATATAAAACATTTTGGACTTTCAAGTATTGAAATCATATGTAATACTTTCACTTACAAAGTTGTATGGTATTGGAAAAAACCAAAAAAATCTATTCACGTGGAGTTAGACAAAAAAAAATTAATTAATGTACCTTCACTTTAAAAATTCGACATTTTTTATTAAAAAAATGTTTTAAAATATAGAACATTTTGGACTTTCAAGTATTGAAATCATATGTAATACTTTCAGTTCCAAATTTAACATTTTTCGTTAAACAATGTTTTAAAATATAAAACATTTTGGACTTTCAAGTATTGAAATCATATGTAATACTTTCAGTTCCACATGTTTTCTCAAGAAGGAGTAGTGTTCCACCATAGACCAAAAGGGATCCGTCCCCATCGAGCGCCTAGAAGAAAACCCCTCATTGCACTGCCGCCAAAGATGACCCACCTATTTGTAGTTAGAGCAGCGGAAAGGAATGCCCCAATAATCAATGATCAAGTCCAGCTTGCGGCCATGCCAATTGATGTGGAGGACATCAATAAGTCCCAATGAGATGTCCACTTCAACCAAGAGCCGCCCCATTCGACGGTCAAAACCAACCAAGTGCTCCTCCTCCACATGAAGAAACCGACCCAGACTATTTCCAATGGCTTCAAAAGTCCCCCAGTTCCAGAGAGCAAGCGAAAGACCAGGGATGAGAACCCACAAATGACGCAAACGCACAGTAGCCAAATCTGGGTCGAAGTCCGTATGCCATTTCTGTAAAATGAGGCTACCCACACCGTAAAGCAAAAGCTTATTTAAAATGGTAGAGCAGTGAGCTTCCTGCTCAAATTTGAAACCATACCAACCACGTGCCATAGCAAAGACCTGGGGAGTGTATCCCACAATGGGTTTCCATTTTTCCATGACCCAACCCACAATATCCTTCCGATTCATTGCATAATAGGAGAACTTACCAACCAAAACAGTCAAGTTGAAATCCACGAGCTCTTCTAAGCCGAGGTCCCTGCCCATTGTAAGCCAAACCTCCCCAGGACAGCAGCAAAACTTCTCACTCAAGCGGCGTGCAGATCGGGAAACATACCGAGGCTTCTTGCCCTGCTCATGACATGGCAAGGCCCGAACACTGTCGACCGAGGGATCGGAGCCAGATGTGGACCTTGGAACCCCCAACAATGGCAAGTGGCCTTTTTGGTCTTCGGATGATGGCAGCGACAAAGAGCTGGATGCAAATGGTGGTCTTGATGGCTTCTCCAACAGGGTATCGATTCCGAATGCACTGGCCTCGGGCTTATTGGGTAAGCTGGAATCAAATGACCCTTCCCTTTATCATTCCTTGAATGAATTGGATATCAAATTCATAAATGCTCTGGAGCTAAATAACGGTAACAATGGGAATTATTTGAGTTGGGTTTATCCAATGCTGTCTATTAACTCCGAGTCTGAGAAATATCCCCATGTTTCATCCGATAATGTGTCTCACTCATCTGATGATCCTCTACCTGTGGCGAACTCCTCCCCTGTGGCCTCTTCCGACATACCTATATCACCTGTTGTGTCGGCCACCATTAACAGTCCTACCATCATACTATCCTCGGATTATGAGGTGCCATTGACCGATTCCGTTCCTATTGGGGATGGGGCTTTGATAGCGAGTTCGTCGGAACCTCCATCGGAATCTCTTCCCCCACATACATTGTTGAACTGTGAGTCATTTCCCCAGGATCGAGTGTTACTCATCCCATCTTACTCTGAAATGGTTAAAAAATCACCCTTCCCATATTCTACAAAAATCAGGTTGTTGACGATATTAACTCGGGCAATACAATGGAGGGCAATCCCTCGGGCCTTGCAGCTCTGGTTCCGGGCATGGGGGATATGAATAATCATCCTCTTACTGATAATATGGCTACTCTGGGTGATCAATGTATCGTGAAGGGGGCTCGGCAGGGTGGGCTGGCCCTTGATTTTTCTCGTTTAAAAACGAGAAGTGTTAGGAAAAACAAGAAGGTCGTTTCACTAGGGGGAAATGACAAAAATATTTTGGTTACCCCCGTCTCACCTGATACCAGGGATCTTAGAGGAATCAAAGCCCTAGCCAGGGGTTGTTAATGATTTTTATCGCTTTAAACATCAGGGGTGTGGGGGGTCTGCCCAAACAACTGGCCCTCAAAAGAGTACTTCATATTATTAATCCTGATTTGGTCTTCCTACAAGAAACAATGGTTTGTGGGGAGAAGGCTCGTTCATTCTTCAACAAAATTAAGCCGGGTTGGTGTACGTGCTTGTTGTGGCCACAACAGATCCCATGCTTAGATTAAGCACGGGAGCCCCATTTTTAATAAACGCAAAGGTATTTCGGTAAGCTGTCTAGTAAATATTAGATTTTGGTTTCTACCTCTAAGATCCCTTACCCATGCCTTTGGTCTACCTGTTTACCATGCTTTTGAATAATTGTTCTAAGTGTTTTGGTCTGAAGAAAGCTTAAATTCTGAGTATTTTGTCATTCGCTTTCGTCAACCTGAAACCCTACATTTTGGAAACCCGAAACCCGCAACACGACGGTTGCGAGTTGTGGGATTCTATTTTTGAAGTTTTGGTTTTCATCAACCTGAAACCCGCAACCCGACAGTTGCGGGTTGCGGGTTCTCCTTTGATAATAATTTTGGGAAGATCTTCATTCCGAAACCCGCAACCCGCAATTGCGGATTTCGGATTGCGGGAACTTGTTTTCTTAAGAATTGCGTTGTGTGTTCCCGAAACCCGCAACCTGCAATGTCGGGTTGCGGGATGCGGTAAAAGGTTTTTCATTTTTCAATCGTTTCCGTTTCCGAAACCTGCAACTCGCAAGTTTCAGGTTGCGGCTTTCGGAAACTCGTTTTTACGTTGTTTTGGTTGGTTTGTAATCCTGAAACCCGCAACCCGCAAGTTTCGGGTTGCGGCTTTCGGGAATCATTAATAAAGCACACCAATAAACACCCGTAACTGCAGATTGCGGCTTGTAGGCACCTTTGCTTGTTTGTTTGAAGTTGCGATTCCGCAACCCGCAACCCGCACTGCGGAAAGATTGATTTATTTGTTTTATGAGTTGCGATCCCGCATCCCGCAACCCGCAATTGCGGATTGCGGGATGACTGTATATATTTGCAAAATAAAACTCCCGCAACTTTCCCTCCTTTTTCTGCATGTTTAATCTTAACCGTTGATTTGTTTTGATCCCGCGGATGAGATTACACTATGTGATTTGAATAATTATTTGGATTGTTTCATTTTTTTTATTTGTTTTGATTTATTTGAGTCTGTTTTTATCATTTCAGCCAGTTTCATAATCTCGGTGGTTAGCTTAACATGTTATATTTCACATTCCCCACCTAGATTTGGTCTTCACTGCATAATCTAATTCATTTTATTGGTTTTTCAAAGAGTTCGAAGATGTTGTCATTTGATTCTGACTATTGTGTGTAATGATTTATTATTTGAACTTGTTTGAGTCATTTGCATGCTTCAATATTGACTAATTAAATTCATGTTTCGGTAATTTTGGCAACGATTTTGAAATCAATAAGTTTAAACAACATCTTGATGGGTTAAAATAATTTGATTAAACACTTATTTCTAATCATTTTGATTTATAACTTGGAATGGTGTATATCAAATAATGGAACCATGCATTCAACTCTCAATTTTGAAAGGATTATTGAATTTTACTAAGTATTGAATATTTAATAAAATTTGTCATTACGGGAAGATCTATAATTTTATGACAAGTTTTTATAATTCAATGAAATCCTAAATAACATATTCTCAAACAATGAAAAGAGTCAATAACATTTTTCATTAAGCAAAGTATTATATTTTACAAAGAATAATTAGCTTTGCTTAGATTATTATTATTGTTTAATTTATATTCGAAATAATTTTAAAAGACAATATTAATAATTGATTTATATGATTGGCTTTTGATATCATATGTTAATGCATAATATTTTACTAAACCCTAATTTGCCGTGCAGGATTAAAACAAATCGCACACCTATAGAATACACGTTTTTGCACGGAGGATTGCAGGCAAACCGTGAGGAACTAGCTCAAACGGTTGAAAACCCACTTCCCAAATGGGTTGATTTACCCTTAACAGCAAACAGGTTTGCAAATCTATCAACCATTTGGGAGGAAAACATTTCTGAACAAGGGTGAACGTTCAGAAATTTATTCCGGCCATTTTTGCCAACAGTGAACGAACCAGGCATCCGGGGATTTGATGTTATACTTTCCAGTGCTATTCACTCTTATAAATTAGACCTCCCAAGCCTGTGAGAGGGGGGAAGAGAGTTCTCTAAAGAATGGAAGAATTTTCATTCTTCTCATATCTGCATTCTTCTTGCAATAATTTCTTATTGACAGGGAAGAAGAAGGAGAAACGCTACTTCCAGATGGATGATGCATGTTGGACAGAATTGCCAAAAGAGATTGGAGATGCTTTGTTGTTGTAGGCTTTGTAATGTATTACAGTCCTTTAATATACAAATAGTTTTCTTCAGCCATCTCTTTTGTTATAATTTATCAAATTTCTTTGATGGATTGCGATTTTGCTTCAACTCATTTGTAAACACTGTTTATTATTTGCAATTGGTAACCTGCATAGATCTGTAGTTCAGATTTCTCTTAACTCATGATCCATGTAATTGATGTTTTAAATGAATTTCTTTACTTAAAACATTTGATTTATTTTGCAAATAATTCACAGAAATCAATAAATCATGTTAATTTTTCAATTAACATTTCAATGATAGGGTTAGCTTGTATGCACTTAATTCTTAAGTTATTATTGGTTAAATTTCTTTAGCTGATTATATCTTGAGCTACTGAATCTAGATCCAGTTTTGCATTTCTGTTTAATAGGTGAGAAGGTTTAGTATTTTCAGATCAAGTTATCCTATGCATAAACAAAACACTCCTTTTAAAATAGATTTAACTTAGATTAGATTCTCTTCAAAAAATAGGATTTAGTTAACTTTGATTAACCATTTTCATACCTTTGTTTTCCTGATCCTTTGGATCAAACATTTTCCAACTCATAGAGTACCAGCGGAGGCCGAATATCTGTGGGTGTTAACCACACCAAACAGGCTGGGGATAGATCTGCCCTTGCGTAGGGCCTGTCGAAGCCTTTCAGCTTGGGTTTTCACCCCCTGTTGTTTGCCTTGAACATTATTCCAGCACATGCATAACTGAGGCATCAACAAATGGCACTAGAAGGAGGGCCATCCGACATGTAAGGTCATTTGAGCTATTTATTCTAATCAGATTATTTTATAATGGCTCCGGCCCAAAAAATTGTATATAGTTCTTTTTTTGCTCATGAATCCGTATTTAGTTGTTTTTTTAAACAAATTAGCTTTCATTTTCCAACAGATTTGTTGAAGCATTTGATAGAGGTAAAATTCGATGGTGAAGGAGAGATATTAGCACAAGAACATGTTCTTCAATTAATTCATAATTGTCTTCTTAACAAAATTTTGGATCAAGATTTTTTGTGCAGATTGTTTGCCTTCACATTCGGTGGACGAGTCAAAGAGTGGTTTGTAACCTTATCTTCTGCCTCTGTCCATTCTTTTAAACATTTTTTTAGATATTTTTATAGTTTCTTTTGGACATTACGACATTGTTACATTATGCAATGAATGGAAACAACTCACTTTAAAAGAGGATGAATCATTAGAATATTTTGCAATCAGAAATTGTAATCTCTATTGTAGATTTCCTTTAATAGATCGTCCTTTGATACTTGAATGGTTTCAGCATATCATTTCTGGTTCGCATGAATCTGATCAATTAATAGATGATAAATCTAAATTATACATCAATAATCGTCCACATTTTGGTTTAGATTTGCATGGAGAATCTAAAGATCTAGAAATTGTAGAAATGGCTTCCTTCTCTTTTTTAGATATGGAGCATAAACAAATGATGATTCGGGTGAATTGAATGTCGATATGCCCATGTCTATTTCACTTGAAATTCAATGTGTAACTAATCATGAAGGAGATCATTTTTCTATAGAAGATTCTTCTAAAGTGCAAAAGAATAGTTCTGATCATAATATCGAACAGTCTTCTTCTAGCATCATTAAAGAGCTTCAAGATTCTGATATTCATTATCCTATTAATCCTTCAATAGATCTTGAGTCAACTAATGGTTCTGAAATTTGTGATATGTTTTCTCAATTACCATTTTCTGATCTAAGTGATTCTATAGGAGAGTATATTTCACAAAATGATGATACTACATTAAAAGAAGAAGTAGATTCTGATTTGGAACCTTTCATACATATCTCTCTTGAAGAGAAAATCTCTGTTAAGGAATCTCGATCTGAAAATATTCTACAAAGATATGAGTTTCATGCACTTATTTCCTCTTCATATTTTTCTGTGTATCCTGATCTATTTGATAACAATGGCACTCAATCATGCATTTCAGATTTTATTTCTCCATTGTTAAGTCCTAAACAGGTACTAGTTAATTATGAAATGCATGAAGAAGAACAAGAAGATTCTTATCTTTATCATCAACCTATGTCTTCTTGCCATTCTTCTTTGCTGGAAATGAATACTATTTCTGATTTTCAGAATTCTTCCTATTATGATTCATCATTCAATGAAGAAACATTTTCTTCTTACGATCAACTACTTGATGGAGAAGATTCTTTTCAAAATGTTAATGATACTAGTTCCATACTTACAACATCTAATATCTTTAATTCATCTCAAGTAAATACTCAAAGACAATTAGATCTCTTTGAAAATTTCCAATTTAATCAACCAATTTATGATGATTATTACGACAATAAACTAGAACAAATTGGATCTAATTTTTTTGATCTTACTCAAGAGAGTATTCCTGAGAAGAAAATTGTTCAAGAAGAAGTTTTGGATTTGTTAAATTTTGAGCATTAATTCACAATATTGTAGGATCTTCACTAAGAGAATAACATGTACAGTATATCAATGCATAACAATCATAATAAGCATGACAAGCATCATAAGAATCAAAAACATGAGAGACAAGAGACACAGAGTTTCCGTGGGGAAAACCCTAAGGTGAAAAACCCCACAACTTCCTCAGAGATAGAGAGAGCAATGGCTCAACCAAAATACACTGAGATAGTCTCCTAGTAGCAGATGATCCTCCTCCTCACTAGTGCGCCACTTTCTGAGTGAGAGAAGTATGAGTTTCCGAGTGATCAAATAGAGATCTCCCGATCTCTATTTATACTTAACCTGTTTGCCCAGTGACACTATGGGGCCGACTTGTCTAGCTAGATACATCCACAATATAATATATATTTCAGGGCTGACCCCACACATGGTGGTCTAATAACCCATCGGCAAGTACACACACTTGCGACACTTGTCAATACACATGACAACACTTCCTTATAGAGGAATAACACATCTCTTATAAGGGTACAATAAATATATATGAAATACATTCCGAAGTTACATATACACCAACACTCCTTCTTAACTAGGAAGGTATTTCTCGACACATATCTGCTAGTACAAGTCTTCTTCTCTGGATCATCGTCATCGCTGCATCGTCATCATCATCGTCACTGTAGCTGCTATCTCAACCAATCTCTGAATCTACTCGTCATAGGAATTTCTACAGAGCCAGTCATTTTTCATACTGGATGTAGGCCCACCACATGTAGGTCTTCATCATCACTGGCCATACTGTGGAATCCTCGGGACTTATTACGTGCGTCACAAAACCTTTAAAGAGTCTCTTGCCTAGCAAGAACCCTAAAGAGCATCTGAGGCCTTTTTCATCCTGTCCAGATCTCCAGGACTGATTATATGTGACATCTGCTACAAACCCTCAAAAGAGAATCCCAGGACTCATTACGGGCACACGGCCCAACCTATCGGATCTCCTAGGTCTTACATGTAGCAACCCACCACAAACCCTCGAAAGAGCATCCCAGGAATTATTACGGGCACACAGCCCAACCTATTGGATCTCCCAGGTCTTACATGTAGCATCCCACCACAAACCCTCGAAAGAGCATCCCAGGACTTATTACGGGCACACAGCCCGACCTATCAGATCTCCCAGGTCTTACATGTAGCATCCCACCACAAACCCTCGAAAGAGCATCCTAGGACTTATTATGGGCACACAGCCCAACCTATCCGATCTCCCAGGTCTTACATGTGGTCCACTATCACAAACCCTCAAAAGAGCATCCCAGGCTATTACGGGTACATAACTCCAACCTATAGGATCTCCCAGGTCTTACATGTGATACACAGTGCCAGTCCTTTTTCATACTGGATGTGACCTAGAACAAATCTAGGATTTCCTTTGCACAACCTGTCCACGGCCACAAAGTATCATCCTAATACTCACCATACATCATCCTGATGTACACGTGATCATCCTGATCATCATCACTGCAACATCCTGCTGCATGTCATCTGGAGCAACATCCTGAAGCTCGTCATCTATGATCATCCTGATCATACACTGCATCCACCTGATGCATACCAAGTATCTACCTGATACATATCATCATACATGATCCACCTGATCATACAATGTATCCACCTGATACACACAAATACATGATCCATCTGATCATACCTGATACATATCAATATACATGATCTACCTGATCATACAATGTATCTACCTGATACAAATACAGATACATGGTCCAAGCATCCAACATGATGCATATACAAAATACATATAAATGATCCAACTGATCATATCCAGCATCCAATATGATGCGTACATACATATAAATTATCCAACTGATCATACAGAGTAGAAACTAGAACATCATCCTGATGCTCATCATCCAGCGCTTACATCCACAGCCATGTGAAGGATCCTCCTTCCAACATGCTTGGAATGGCTTCAGCAAATGTCTCCATCACTTCTTCCTCAAAGTGTCATCGATCTGAAGAACACCAAGCCTCTCCCTGAAGTACTCGAACTTCACTTTGGCTAGCAGCTTCGTCAGTACATCTGCAATCTGCTCGTCCGTCACAACATACAGGAGCCTCACAGCTCCTCTCTACACCATATCCTTGATATAGTGATATTTGATCTCTATGTGTTTCGACCTATCGTGGAACACCGGGTTCTCAGACATATTCACGCAACTCTGGTTGTCACAAAAGATACCAGTAGCCTCCAGCGGGAGATCAAATAACTCAAATAGTAGCTTCCGGAGCCATACTGCCTCACAACTAGCTGAACAGGCTACAACATACTATGCCTCAGCTGTACTCAGTGCTACACAGGACTGCTTCCTACAAAACCAAGAGATCACACCTGATCCCATACTGAAGCAGCACCCAGATGTGCTCTTCCTATCTACAGCACTGCCTGCCCAATCTGAATCAACATAACCCTGCAGGTTAAACTTTTGATTCGCATCATACTTGAGCCCATAATCCACTGTACCCTTCATGTACCTCGAAATATGCTTTACAGCAATCAAGTGAACACTCCTCGGATCTGTCAGGAATTGACTCAATCTGTTCACAGCAAAGCAAATATCTGGTCTCGTGTTCATCAGGTACATCAAACACCCAATCATCTGACGATACATAGAACTATCAACAGGCTCAGATGAAGCATCACATAGAAGCTTCAAGTTCGTTGCCATAGGTGTAGCCATGGCCTTGCAATCCAACATCCTGAATCTCTTCAGGATATCTACTGTGTACTTCCCTTGACCAAGGAAGATCCCATCTGCACTCTGCCACACCTCCATACCTAGGAAATAGTGCATCATCCCCAAGTCCTTCATCTCGAACTTGGCATCAAGCTTCCGCTGCGTGTTGGCAATCAATCTATCATCTCCTGTTACAATCAGATCATCCACATACAAAAGTAGTATCACTAGATTGCCTTCCTCAACCTTGTAGTAAAGGTTGGAATCCGCTTTACTCTTGGTAAAGCTCAAATTGGATAGAAAGTTGTCTATCCTACCATACCAAGTTCTGCACGTATATGACTCCCTGTCATGTGTCTTGGAACCAAGTGGATGCTTCACATACACTTCTTCTTCAACTACACCATTCAAGAAGGTTGTCTTGAAATCCATCTGATGTATCTTCCATTTCATCACTTTTATATTCCTCTATGCTGCCACCTGCAGCATGCTTGATCTTATAGATCCATATGGAAGTCATATCAAACTTCCCTTCAGGTCTTGGGACTGCATCCCAAACATCATTCTTCATGATCGACAGATCATGGCATTCTTCTATTTCTTCATCCCATGGGAACTTCAATATCTTTAATAGATATCTTTGTTTGCTGAAACAAATGTTGTAGTCCTTCTTTTGTAGGTGATGGCATACGATCTTTCCTACAAGACAAGTTAAATTGCATGATTAGAAACATCTCATAGTTTTCAAAACAAATTCTTATACATAAAGAAATATGTCATAGAGTCATGCAATTATTTTAGCCAATGCTTCAATACAACATTTATCCATATCCTATAACTTTCTAGATGCCTTCCAATCTCTACCAGAACATTGTTAAGAGTTTGCACTACTCCCAACATGTCAGCAAAGAGGTTTCATTCTAGATAAGTAGCAATGGAATGTTGTACAGTGCCATAGGCTACTTACCCATCACATGCATATTAGTAGTATACTGTTTATTAATGCAATCATTCTAATATGCACAATACATATCCTAAGTCTAGGAACATGAGCATATATATCATTGAACAATTTTATTCAAACAAATATTAAAATACTTATCTTTGTTTGTTTGTTGGTTGGACTCCCTCTGATTCTTTGCTTCCTTGCAGGAGCTGCTGAAGTAGCCTCTTCTACACCTTTTTGTTGTGGAATGTAGAAAGATGGTCAACTCCCTCTGAATATCTGCATCCTTGCAGAAACTACTGGAGTGTGCTTCTTCTTGATCTTTTCTTCCTTGCGGGGGCAACTGGAGTGTGCTCCCTCTTGATCTTTGCTTCTTGGATTACCTGTCCTTGAACTTATATTCATCCTTGGTCCCTATGCATGCTTATTAGTATCATGATTGTGTTATCCTTGTGATCTCATACAAAATCATACATTCATTAGTATATTCTCAATACTATCAAAACACAATAATCTCAAGCATGTATAGTCATGATCATTTCAAACAGAAATAATAAGCATTAGCATTCCAGGTTTATATAGGACTCTTATGGTTAGTCATATCATAAGAAACTTAACATGTCTAAACCTGTGATTACTCAAACCTATGACTCTTCTGGTTAGTCATATCATTAATTAAGATAAGACACATAATATGCATATACCCATGATTATTCAAACCTATGACTTCATGAATAATCATCATCAATCATGCCATGCATACTTATATAAGAGGTCCTGTGATATAAGAAAAACATACCTGTTCACCATATTTGCTAGTTATGTCTAGCAATGTTTTCTTATTCTCTTCAATAGCCTACTTAACTCATTAGTTAACCTTTTCAAAACCAAACCATACATACCTCCATGTGATCCATGACTGTGGATGAATCTTTGTCTTCATGTCACCATAGCATGTTCAGGTTGTCCCTTCAATTTGTACAATCCTCCCTCTTTCTCTCCAATCATCACTGCATCATCAATAGATTTATCCATTGGCCACATTAGGACTTGGCCATCTACAAATGCAACCCTCATGCCTTTTGCATCCAATGCAGAGATGGAGAGAAGGTTCTTCTTGAGCCCAGGTACAAATAACACATCTTTCATCTTCAAGGACTTTCTAGATTCTAGGTTGTAGGAGGCTTCCCCACTTCCTTTGGTAGGGTATTGATAATCATCCCCAAGTTTCACTTTAGGGGGTGATTCATGTTCAGACAGATTTACAAAAGATTATTTAAACCCAGTCATGTGTTTAGAAGCCCCACTGTCAATTAACCAATCATTACAACCATGGGAGATTGTACCTGTGAGAGCAGAGATTAGAACATACTCTTCTTCACTTGATGAGTCATCATCACTTTCTGCCCTAGCTTTCTTCTTTGAAGGTTCATCATCTTCGGCAGCATGAGCATGGTACCTTCTTTTGTAACCCTTCTTCTTCTTGTTGGAGTTGTTGTTGTTGTTATCCCTTTTGTTCTTGGGACAATCTGAAGCAAAGTGACCCTTCTCATTAAAAGTGAAACACCTTAGATCTTTCTTGTCTTTGTGATAATGATGAGAATATTTCTTCATGTGATGGGATGACTCCCTCTTGAACTTGCCCTTCTTAGTGTGAGCTGTGAGAGCTTGATCTTTATTCCCCATCTTTTCTTCTCTTGCCACAAGCCTTGCTTCTTCTTGAGAACATTCCTCCCACAATCTAGTGAAGGATATTAGTTTCTTTCTTGCACAGATCCCTTGGATAAAAGAATCCCATGACCTAGGTAGGCCATTCAAAGTGGTCATAACAATTTCACCGTTCTCCACCATTTCATCTATAGCTTCAAGTTGTTCCTTAATCTGAGAGACCTTGGAGAAATAGGATTGAATGGTTTCTCCATTCGACATCTTGACCCCTTTCAATTGATTCCGCAGGGTCATCTTCCGATTTATATTCTTCCCTTCAAATAGCTTGGTTAGGGAGTCAAACATCTCCTTGGGTGTCTTCAGAGATGACACATGAGGTATGAGATGGTCTTTGATAGAATCAGCAATGATTCTCTTTGCCTTGACCAAGTTCTTCTTATGCAATATCTTAGCCTCTTCATCCTATGGGATAGGGATGTCTTCTTTTACATATGAGTCCAACTCATTCTCTTCAAGGATTAACCCAATCCTATACTTCCAGGATCGAACGTTATCAGCTCCTTCAAGCTTATCCTTAAGTTTGGTGTGGTGAGACATTTTAAAGAGTAGTTCAAATGGAATTAGAAAAGATTTAGGTCTTACCACTTGAATTGCTGAAAACTGGATCTCGTCCCGGATTAGGGTTTGTTGGAAAAACCCTAAAAATTCAAAATGTAAATTTCAACATTTTGAAAGGATAGAAAGATGCGCCTTGATGAGCTGATCAACCTGGTGTATTCAGAAATTGAGATCTGCAAAGCTACACCCTTCAAAATTGCCTTTTTGTCTTCTCGGGTTCACTAGGGAGAGCCCTGAATTAGGGTTTGAGTTTCCTGGAGATCTACTCAGCCAAAAATCTCGATCCAAAGCTCTAAACTTCGATTTTTGCAAGGAGCTTCCAGCTATGTCTTCAGATTCTAGAAATTCCTATTTTTGTGGAAACCCTATGTTTTAGGGCCAAATCTAAAAATGCTCAAAATTGAATTCTGATTGGACAGATAGATTCGCCTTGATGAGTAGAGTCAATCTACTATACTAATTTTCCAAAATCTGTGGAGAGAAACCCAATAAACAAGAAACCATGGTTTCCGTCACTACACAATGTCTTCTTCTCAGGTTAGCTCTGATACCATGTTAAATTTTGAGCATTAATTCACAATACTCTAGGATCTTCACTGAGAGAATAACATGTACAGTATATCAATGCATAACAATCATAATAAGCATGACAAGCATCATAAGAATCAAAAGCATGAGAGACAAGAGACACAGAGTTTCCGTGGGGAAAACCCTAAGGTGAAAAACCCCACAACTTCCTCAGAGATAGAGAGAGAAATGGCTCAACCAAAATACACTGAGATAGTCTCCTAGTAGCAAATGATCCTCCTCCTCACTAGTGCGCCACTTTCTGAGTGAGAGAAGTATGAGTTTTCGAGTGATCAAATAGAGATCTCCCGATCTCTATTTATACTTAACCTGTTTGCCCAATGACACTATGGGGCCGACTTGTCTAGCTAGATACATCCACAATATAATATATATTTCAGGGCCGACCCCACACATGGTGGTCTAATAACCCATCGGAAAGTACACACACTTGCAACACTTTTCAATACACATGATGACACTTCCTTATAGAGGAATAACACATCTCTTATAAGGGTACAATAAATATATATGAAATACATAGATGAAATACATTCCGAAGTTACATATACATCAACAGGATTCACATAACACTAATGTTGATTTTCTTTTAAATGATCTATATCATTGCACAAATCTTTCAAACTCTTTATGTCATCTTTCTGATTTTCATTGTACATACCATGATTGGGTTGTTGATTGGCTTGAGAAATCTTTCTCAGCAAGATTTCATCATTATGGTAAGACTCCATTCTCTTTATTTGTACATAAATTTCATATTATTTGCTTTAATGCACTCTTTTTCCATTCTTATTTTCAATTATTCATGTCATGCTTTCTAACTATTCACATCTTCTTTTTTGCAGGTTTCCATATGCTTTCATGGTTGCATTGGAAATTTAATTACACTTAATGTTTGTTTACTTCTTAGAGTAGTATAGGAGTAGGTGTAGAATAGATTAGTTTTGATTATTTATTTTTGGAATTAGATTATTGTTTTTGGTTTTCTTCAATAAAGTATTTGCAGCGATAAGCCAAGTCCAATTTGGAAACGACACTTCTTTAGATGAGTCCCAGGAAGTACTTTTGTCTTCTTCCACTTTCTGTTACTAAGAGGGACGACTAATTTCTTGCAACGATTGAGCTTCAATAGAGAAGGTAAGATCTCTGCATTTTATTAACTTTCTCAATTTAATTACTTTTGTGATTATATAAATTTATCTAATGAGAATGAGAGATGCAGAATTTTTACCGCTACTTTCGAAGGAAGGATTTGGAGTTGGTATGAATTTCTACCAGCTAAATCTATTCATTCATTGAAACAATTTACAGAGTTATTTTTTAGTGCTCATGAGAATTATAGTTACATAAACTTGGTTTTGAATTAGAAAATCTTCGTAGATACAAAGATTAATCTTTTGATGATTTCTTTTTCAGATTTATGTTAATATGTTCCAGGTGTCATGAGAGATACCAACTTTCTGAAATGGACACAATTGATTGGTTTTTCCATCTTAATTCTCTCTGATACACTTGATTTGGAAAAGAATGATAAATATGAAATTAATGACATGCGTATGGCTGAGTATCTTCGTTCATCAATCGATATTGATTTAGAATCTAATCCTATTAATTCCACTCAAAATATTGAAATTGTTGTGCATGCACAAGAATTAGGATTTTTTGATACACAGTTTCTAGAACAAAAGAATAAGGATTGCAATTCAACTCTTATATCAAGTAATGATCCCAAAACTCTTGTTATAGATGATACAGTGGAAGAAGAATTAAAGATTTTAGATCCTGCAATTGAATGTGCTAATGATGATTCTATTATTGATATTACATTATCCTCTTCTCATGATCAATTAGGTTCCCTCATTCAAAATTTATTATTAGATCAGATTTTTACTAATTATGTTTATCTTCAAACAATCAATGAAAGTTATTTCATCACTAGAGAAGCATTTAATTTTTTACGTTCTGAAACTTATTTCTCTTTGTATCCAGATATTTTTTCTGATCAAATATTACATTTGTATGTTGATAATTTTCTGGTCAGATTTTGATGAGATACAAAGTAAGTATTTTAAGAATGAGGGACATATTTATGTTCAATCTGGTTTATCTCTAAATTGCAATGAAGAGGACAATAATATTCTTACTATCATTTCTCATGTAATACATTCATCTTCATCTGTTTCATCTCATATCATTAAGGGTTATGATTCAGTCTGTAATATGGAAAGGGATACAATATTTTCTCATGTTGTATTAGATATTGGTCTATTTTATTGTAACATGATGACCACATCTAGATCTAATATCATTAATTCTAAGCTTCAGATTGAAGGACAAAATGAGGTAATTGATTTTAAGATAACACCAAATTTTCATTTTGTTCCTTTCCAATTTATTAACGATGATATTGTTTTGATGAATTCATTCTCCACCGAATCCCTTTCGCATTTTTTTCAATCATATTCCTGATAAGATTCATTTTAGTTATGATCCTCATGAGATATCAGTTCTCTCTACGAATGCATTACAAACATCACATCACTTCCAACATGATTTTTATGATCTATTTTTTGGATAGTTGGAAGAATCTTTTATCAAAAAGTTTCCATGTCATCCTTCATTCTTTGTACAAAAGAAATTTGATTTGATTTGTCCTGTGATTCCATTTGAAGTATTGTTATTTCCAATACTAATACATGACTTGTTTTCTTTTGCAGGTTTCAAGCTTCACAAATGGTTATGATTGGAAATATCACTTCACTTAGTTTGGTGATATTCAACAAGTAGGATTTAGGGATAAGTTAGTTAAATTTGGTTTAAATTTTTGTTAATAAAGCAGTTGTGATGATACATCAGTTTCAAAACTAAAATCAAGGCTTCATCGAAGGCATTCAGGGAAGTATTTTTATCTGCTTTTACTTTTCATTATTCATGCTTTTGTTTATCATTGGATTTAGTTTAAAACATTCATGTTCAAGTTATATCTTCACTTTCTGAACTATAATGACTTTATTATGAAATGTTTTGAGACAACATATTCATAAAAGTGCATAAATTTTCATTATTTCCTGATATGAAATGGAATAAAAGAGCTTTCTTAATTTCATAACTGCACATTTTAATTCAGTTTAATCTTTAGGCTTCTTTATTTTGTTTTCAATAAATAAAAAAAAAACTGATTGAATCTAATGTCTCATGACTTATTAAAACAAGATTTTTTAAGTCACTAATTTTTCGTTTAGTTAGTGATATAGTTGTGATATTTTGATTTACTTTTGCTTCCACTTGTATATGTTTGATTTTCTCATTCTTACACTTTCTTTTCTTGCTGGTTTGTTTTGAGTTTTCATGATTTTCATCTTTTAAAAATAAAAGAGCTTATCACTCTTTTACAGTCTTGAAATCTTATCTATAAAGGAGATCTTGATGAATGTTTTCTGCTTGCTGTAAATCAAATGTTTTGATTAGTTAATCCCTGCTTGTGAAAAATCAATAATAGACTGTGCTGATAATCCTATTTGAATCTTTCCATCATTATCCTTAGAACTTTATCTTTAACTCAACATAAAAGTTTGAATTTAGTTACTTTTAAGGGAATCAGTTCCGGGAAAGAAGGTTTAAATCTGTAAATATTAGTAAATCTATATATTTCTTACGCCATCCTTACTCTTAAGGAGTATAGTTTCTTCCCCATCCATTAAATAATCTCTTATGAGATTAACATTAAACATGGCCCAATCCTTTTCTTTAACATCTCTGGAAGTGAGCTGGGAAACAGGAGGTCTTATCATAAGTCGACCTGCTCATAGTCATGCCTTCTTATGGAATGACTTTATCAAAATCTGGTCACCAAGCCAGGATACTGGCTTGTAGCCATACAAAATGGTTGCAAGACGGGGGGTCTCATCATGAGCCAGCCCGCTCATTATCTATAAGTTGTTGTGAATGACACTGTCACAACTTGATCACCAAGTCAGGAAAGTGGTTTCCAGTTTCTTTCCAAGGATGCAAATCTTTAACAAGGATTGATCAACTTTGTATATTTAATTAGTGGATGGGATAAAAGCAACTTATTGGGTTAAAAGGCATCCCTGTTGTGGCTATAGATGCCAGCTGGATATAGGGTCCTTCCTGTGGTATTGGAGTCATTTCTTAAGACTTTGTCTTATATGATTAGCCTGATTTCCAGAGGTTAATTCCCAGTAAAGTTCTTGATTCTTACATCTTGTGTATAATTTATTTTGAAAAATGAGTTTATCTTTAATAAAGTTTTTTGGATAATGATGGGAATGATTTGGATGTTTTAGAAGTTTTGAATTCTGATCAATACTATATCATTCAGTGATGAAGCTTTTCAGATTATTTGAATTTTAGCATCAGAAGACATTTCATCTTTGTTCCTAATTTTTATGATTTTCAATATTGTAAAGCAGAGATAACTGCTTCATCCCAGCGTGTCGCCATTTGTTATGGCCACAACAGATCCCATGCTTAGATTAAGTATGGGAGCCCCATTTTTAATAAATGTAAAAGTATTTCGGTAAGATGTTTGGTAAATATCAGATTTTGGTTTCTACCTCTAAGATCCCTTACCCATGCCTTTGGTCTACCTGTTTACCATGCTTTTGAATAATTGTTCTAAGTGTTTTGGTTTGAAGAAAGCTTAAATTTTGAGTATTTTGTCATTCGCTTTCGTCAACCTGAAACCCGACATTTTGGAAACCCGAACCCGCAACCCGACGGTTTCGGGTTGCGGGATTCTATTTTTGAAGTTTTGGTTTTCATCAACCTGAAACCTGCAACCCGACAGTTACGGGTTGCGGGTTCTCCTTTGATAATAATTTTGGGAAGATCTTCATTCCAAAACCCACAACCTGAAACCCGCAATTACGGATTTCGGATTGCGGGAATTTGTTTTTTTAAGAATTGCGTTGTGTGTTCCCGAAACCCGCAACCCGCAATGTCGGGTTGCAGGATGTAGGAAAAGGTTTTTCATTTTTCGATCTTTTCTGTTTCTGAAACCCACAACCCGCAAGTTTCAAGTTGTGACTTTCGAAAACTCGTTTTTACGTTGTTTTGGTTGGTTTGTAATCCCGAAACCCGCAACCCGCAAGTTTCGGGTTGCGGCTTTCGGGAATCATTAATAAAGCGCGCCAATAAGCACCCGTAACTGCAGATTGCGGCTTGCAGGCACCTTTGTTTGTTTGTTTGAAGTTGGGTTTCCGCAACCCGCACTGCGGATTGCGGATTGCGGAAAGATTGATTTATTTGTTTTATGAGTTGCGATCCCGCATCCCGCAACCTGCAATTGCAGATTGCGGATTGCGGGATGACTGTATATATTTGCAAAATAAAACTCCTGCAACTTTCCCTCCTTTTTCTGCATGTTTAATCTTAACCGTTGATTTGTTTTGATCCTACAGATGAGATTACACTACGTGATTTGAATAATTATTTGGATTGTTTCATTTTTGTTTATTTGTTTTGATTTATTTGAGTCTGTTTTTATCATTTCAGCCGGTTTCATAATCTCGGTGGTTAGCTTAACTTGTTATATTTCACATTCCCCACCTAGATTTGGTCTTCACTGCATAATCTAATTCATTTTTCAAAGAGTTTGAAGATGTTGTCATTTGATTCCGACTATTGTGTGTAATGATTTATTATTTGAACTTGTTTGAGTCATTTGCATGCTTCAATAAAGACTAATTAAATTCATGTTTCGGTAATTTTGGCAACGATTTTGAAATCAAAAAGTTTAAACAACATCTTGATGGGTTAAAATAATTTGATTAAACACTTATTTCTAATCATTTTGATTTATAACTTGGAATGGTGTATATCAAATAATGGAACCATGCATTCAACTCTCAATTTTGAAAGGATTATTGAATTTTACTAAGTATTGAATATTTGATAAAATTTGTCATTACGGGAAGATCTATAATTTTATGACAAGTTTTTATAATTCAATGAAATCCTAAATAACATATTCTCAAACAATGAAAAGAGTCAATAACATTTTTCATTAAGCAAAGTATTATATTTTACAAAGAATAATTAGCTTTGCTTAGATTATTATTAGTGTTTAATTTATATTCGAAATACTTTTAAAAGACAATATTAATAATTGATTTATATGATTGGCTTTTGATATCATATGTTAATGCATAATATTTTACTAAACCCTAATTTGCCGTGCAGGATTAAAACAAATCGCACACCTGTAGAATACACGTTTTTTCACGGAGGATTGCTGGCAAACCGTGAGGAACCGGCTCAAACGGTTGAAAACCCACTTCCCAAATGGGCTGATTTACCCTTAGCGATGGACAGTTTTGCAAATCTATCAAACATTTGGGAGGAAAATGTTTCCGAACAGGGGTGAACGTTCAAAAATTTATTCCGGTCGTTTTTGCATACAGTGAACGAACCAGGCATCCAGGGATTTGATGTTATCCTTTCCAGTGCTATTCACTCTTATAAATTCGACCTCCCAAGAATGGGGGAAGAGAGTTCTCTAAAGAATGGAAGAATTTTCATTCTTCTCATATCTACATTCTTCTTGCAATAATTTCTTATTGACGGGGAAGAAGAAGGAGAAACGCTACTTCCACATGGATGATGCATGTTGGACAGAATTGCCAAAAGAGATTGGAGATGCTTTGTTGTTGCAGGCTTTGTAATGTATTACAGTCCTTTAATATACAGATAGTTTTCTTCAGCCATCTCTTTTGTTATAATTTATCAAATTTCTTTGATGGATTGTGATTTTGCTTCAACTCATTTGTAAACATTGTTTATTATTTGCAATTGATAACCTGCATAGATCTGTAGTTCAGATTTCTCTTAACTCATGATCCATGTAATTGATGTTTTAAATGAATTTATTTACTTAAAACATTTGATTTATTTTGCAAATAATTCACAGAAATCAATAAATCATGTTAATTTTTCAATTAACATTTCAATGATAGGGTTAGCTTGTATGCACTTAATCTTAAGTTATTATTGGTTAAATTTCTTTAGCTGATTATATCTTGAGCTACTGAATCTAGATCCAATTTTGCATTTATGTTTAATTGGTGAGAAGGTTTAGTATTTTCAGATCAAGTTATCCTATGCATAAACAAAACACTCCTTTTAAAATAGATTTAACTTAGATTAGATTCTCTTCAAAAAATAGGATTTAGTTAACTTTGATTAACCATTTTCATACCTTTGTTTTCCTGATCCTTTGGATCAAACATTTTCCAACTCATAGAGTGCCAGCGGAGGCCGAATATCAGTGGGTGTTAACCACACCAAACAGGATGGGGATAGATCTGCCCTTGCGTAGGGCCTGTCGAAGTCTTTCAGCTTGGGTTTTCACCCCCTGTTGTTTGCCTTGACCATTATTCCAGCACATGCATAACCGAGGCATCAACAGTGCTTTTTTGATGTGGTGGGACTTTCTGGTGGTCTCCTGGTGGCATGGAACCCGAGGGTTCTTATGTTAAACCCTTTTATCATATCTCTAGGCATTCTTCTGTCTGGAAATATTAGAGGCTCAGAGAAAGAAATAAATATTGTGAATTGCTATGGCCCATACTGTAACAGGGAAGCTTTCTGGAATCTGGCATGTTCAGGGCACTTATTGGAATTGGAAAATTTGATACCTACAAGTGATTTGAATTTTTCTTGGGGGGCTGAGGAAATTTGGGGTCGAGCGGCCAGAAGGAACCCTTTTGGGACTTTTTTCAGGAATCTCTTTACTACATACTCTCGGATTGATGTGGAGCCGCAGCCATTAGCTCCAACATGGTCTAACGGTAGAAAGGATGATAATTTGATTTCCAAATGAATTGACCATTACTTGATATCTGGGTCTCTTTTAAACTCCTTCCAATCTTATAGAACATGGATTCAGCAGACCCATATCAGTGATCATCTTCCCATTATTTTGCAATTTGAGAATGAGAAAAGGAAATTGGTGATTTAATGGACCAATCTCTGAGGTTGGGGATATCTCACATGGGTCGTGCCAGACTTACAGTTTTGGAGGAAAGGAAACTCAAAATTCTCCTCATTCATGAAGAATCCTGGCATTTAAAGAGTCGGGCAATTTGGCTCAAAGCTGGTGATTTATACACAAAGTTCTTTCATCGCTATGCAGATTCCCGCAGAATACAAAATAACATTTGGGATTTTAATGATCATGCTGGGCGGAGGATTCGTGGTGATAAGGATCTGATGTCTGAGGCATCTCTGCATTTTCAAGATTACTTTATTGATCCAAAAATTACAACCTTGCCTGAACAATTCAAGATAATCAAGGAATATCCTCGGATGTTCAAAGACATGGAGGGGGACAATATATTTGAGGCTATTTCTATATTGGAAGTACAAAATACACTTCGGGGGTTTGCTAAGGATAAATCCCCTGGCCCAGATGGGTGGACAGTGGACCTCAGGGATGCTGTGGATGAATCTAGGACTATGGGTCTGGTCTCTGGGGCGCTAAATACTACCTGTTTGGCACTAATTCCTAAATATTCACATCCTGAGAACTTTAATGATTTCCGACCTATTGCCTTGTGCAATTTAGTTTACAAGATCATATCCAAGATTATTGCTATGCGCATCAAGTCGACCTTGTCAAAGTTCATTTCTATGGAACAATATGGTTTTTTGGAAGGAAGACAGATTCATGATGTGGTTGGTGTGGCTCGGGAGGTTTTTCACAGCACTAATCAAAAGAAACTTGATGCACTCATCCTTCAACTTGACTTAGTGAAAGCCTATGACCGGGTAAACTGGACTCTTCTCAGATTGATCCTTATACAAATTGGCCTGCCTTGGAAGGTGATGAAGTGGATTATGGCCTGTGTCACCTCTGTTAACTTTGCTGTTCTTATCAATGGTCAGCCAACTGATTTTTTCAAGGCTTCCAGGGGCCTTCGTCAAGGTTGCCCACTCTCGCCCCTTCTGTTCCTCCTGGTCATTAAAGGTCTGAGCCTCTCCATTCATAAAGCTAAATGCGAGGGCACTATTGTGGGTATCAAGGTTTCTATTGGTATTTCTGCTACTCACACTCTCTTTGTGGATGATATAATGCTCTTTGGTCTAGGTATACTAGCAGAATGGTTACAGTATAAGAAAATTCTCGATTTCTTCTGCTTGGTAACTGGTATGCTCATTAGTATGGTAAAATCTTTTTTCTTGAAGCACTCATTGGAGGAGAATATGGAATGATCGATCCGGATGATATTTCCTTTGGAATTCAAGGAGTTATCAAATGGCTCGAAGTACCTTGGTTATTTTGTCAAACCATCAAACTACAGGATAAATGACTGGTATTGGCTTTTCAAGCATTTTGATTCACGTATTGGACATTGGAGTCTAAGGTATCTATCTCTGGGTGGCAGACTTACATTAGCTAAAGCTATTTTATAGAACCTAGGAGTATACTGGTTCTCTCTTTGCAAAATACCAATGTCCATTATGCGCCTTATTCGTAGGAAATTCTTTAGATTTATATGGTCTGGTGTGGGGAGAAGGACAAATTTCACCTGCTTAATTGGAAATCATTAGCTCAACCTTATGCACTGGGGGGTTGGAATGTAAAGAATTTGGAGCTTTTCGTGATGGCTCTTCATGCAAATAGCCTGTGGCGGGCATTATTTGTCAACTCTGTGTGGGGCAAGATCATTCGGGCTAAATATCTTAAGCATGTTTCGGTTGCGAACTGGTTTTAGAATGGCAGGCCTTTTTTTATTAGTGCCTCCAATATATGGAATGGGCTCATGAGCTCTTTTACTATCATTGCACAGTGGCTAATTTGGAAACCTGGCAATGGCCGGGATATCAGACTCGGCACTGATCCTGTTCTAGGGGGATCTCCCTCATATCTGTTGTCTCCTGAACTAGTAGCTCATCTTCGAGCCAAGGGGCTCTACAACCTTGCTCATGCGGCTTCTTTTAATAATGGTGGATGGATCACTGCTAGTCAGCTTGGTATCCGTGGTATTATGGGAAAGGAATGGCCCGATTATATTATGCACCTTTGTCAAGCCAATATTCATCTTTTTGAGTCCCCGGACCGTTTGGTTTGGTCGTGGGATGTTGCACATGGTGCGGTCACTTCTAAGCTTGCATATGATTTGTTGTTTGCTGACTGTCGTCCTGTGAATGTTTGGTGGCACAACACAATTTGGAAACTTGCTCTTCCTTCGAGGATCAGATGTTTTTTTTGGTTGGCCTTGGGTAATAATATCCTTACATGGGATAACCTCTGCCGTCGTGGATTCAGCGGCCTTGGTTGGTGTCCATTATGCTGCTCACAATTGGAATCAGTCGATCATATTTTCTCAACGTGCTCGGTCATTCAAGATCTCTGGTTTTTAATTGCCTCTACCCTTGGCATTCATGTTGCCTGGAGATCATCCTCGCTGTCCGACTGTTTTGGCCTGTGGTTTCGGGATTCACTTTCTTTACCATGGATAGAACTTCCATGTTTTATGTTGTGGGAATTATGGAAGACCCGTAATTGTTTCTTTTTTGAAGGATCCATTCCAAATCTGGATTGGTTATGCAGCCAATCTATTGCTACTTATAAGGAGTTCATTTCTCTATCGGATCCTCCAGGTGGTAAGAATGTTATATTGGTTGATCGACCTGGTTATTGGTTAGCTCCTTTGGTTCTGGTGTATCCATGTGGGTTCTTCGATGGGGCTGCAGCTGGGGGCAGGGGTGTTAGCGGGGCTGGTGTGGTGTTACACCTTACCAACTCTATCTTCTTTCGAATCCATTTAAATTTGGGGTTTGGTACTAACACCCGCAGTGAACTATGTGCACTCTGGCTCCTCTTATACTTTGCTCGGTTCAAGCAGGTATCATCCCTCTTAATTATGGGTGACTCTTCCTCCATCATATCTTGGGCGTCGGGCATCTCCCCTATCAATGTGATGCTCCTTACACACTAGTTGGATGCGGTCAGAAAATTCATCAGTGACTTTGAGTATATTCATTTTGCCCATGTTTATCGTTAGGTAAATGTGGAGGCAAACCTGCTATCCAAGTTGGCCTTGAAGTTTTTGACTGGCATCATCATGTGGGAGGAATGGCACGGGGACCTTATTTTCTCCTAGGGCTCGGTTGATTTGCATTGGATTTGATACATGTGGTTTGGTATTTTTGCGGTTTTATCTAATCTATATGTGCCTTTATGTTTATATATGCGGCATTATTTTTGCAGGTTCATAGTCACTTTCCTCCAACTTCTTGTTGGATTTTTGATCAGTTGGTTTTGCGGCTTTACTCATCTGCTGTCTATATGACATTGGTGTCCGAGCTATAGGTTGTTTTGGACTTATATCTATTGTATTTATGTCTCTTATATCTGGTTTATGTATGACGTTTGTGGTCTTTGATACTATGACTCATGGGGCCTAGTTATGTGGGCTAATCTGCTGCTAGGTGATAGATGCTCTATTTTTGGCATCCTTTATGATACTTTTGTATGAGACTTGGTTTAGATCTTCGGTTCTATTGTCTATGAGACTTGGGCTATTCCTTGCCCGTGATTGGTATGGCTCACATACCTTGATGCTATGATGATTTGATGTAATTGGACCTATTTACTATTTCGTGGTATTAATAGTAAGTTATATTTTTCGATGGAAAAAAGAGTAGTGTTCCACCATCAACCGCGCCTAAGCCATCTCTTCAGGGTTGGTTGTTGACTGAAAGGTGGATTGGAAAAAAGAAAAAGAAACAAAAACAAAGAAAGAGGAAAAGATTGAAAAGACAGATACTATTTTTATAGAAAAGATAATGTATTAAATGAATATTTCTGAATTAAAGAAAAAAAAGATAGAAAGAACGCCAATAAAAGTTGTACTGGATTGGAAAAAATTAAGAAAATACTAGAAAAAACTATTAATTAGAGTGAGATGCATTATATTTTATTTTTCTGTTTTTTATTTTAATTTTTTTAATATTTATCATTAAAATGTTTTAAAAACAAAACATTTTCGAAATTCAAATATTGCAATCATATACCATGTTTGGAGTATCAAATTTTGAATTTAACGTCATGGCATCCAGATGTCAGGCAATTCCTCCGTTGCGGCCTTCCTGGGGATGTTCCCTCCTTCCTCAACGTCACCTACTGGATTCCTGGTGTCGTTCTCGAACCATGTTGTTGTGCTTGTTGCAGGTTCCGTTCACAGAACTTGGACCATGGTACTTATCCCGAATTGTTGAGCCATAGAGAGGCTGCCGACCATACAAATTTTCAAAATGAAACAAGTAAGAATGATCCTACAAGCCGTCATCCTATGCTTCTTAAACCCTACGTCCAACCTGTCACCTGCATTGAACTCACTATAATGGAGGGTGTGCATGAGGATCATTTCAGGTCTTGGAAAGAGAGGAACATTAATTTTGCATGATCAATGGAGTTGCCAGCGGTATCGTGCCTTCCGCCAACCTATCCTAAACTCCAATCCCGTCACCCCTTGCATTTAAGTCTGTCACGTCCCCAGTTAACACCCCATCCAAGAAATATTTTTTTAATATAAAGGGCTATCTTGGTATTATAAAAAACGAAAGCAAGAAAGAGAGAGGGAACAAAAGTTCCATTTGAATTATGAGAAAAGGTTAACTTTAACCAAGTACAAATTTGACAAAATTGTCCTAGAACTAATATATAAAGGAAAGCTTATCAGTAAATTTGCTTGCTTGACTTCTTTGTGTTGCCTTCTTTGTGGTTGAAGATGACAACTTCATCTATCTACATACCAATGTTTGCTCTTCTTTGTTGGCACCCACACACAATTCCATCGAGAGCATATGAGAAGCTGCAAGGTATACTATAACTTAAACTATGTTAATTTGCCTTTGAGGAGCAGAACTTGTCTTTTCAGCTAAAGGAGGGACTCCACGGTAGTAGCAGCCTAAAAATAACATATTTATTCATTCTTATGCCTCCGATTGGTGGCAGAGAAGACAGAGCTCCTGACATCATCTAACAGTTTTTCATGTTTGCGAAGCATCTTCTTAATCTCCGCCAACTCCCCTTTCCAACTTGAAATTATCAACTATCAAATAGAATTGATAATTTCAACATATTCAAATATTTATGAGTTAGTTATTATTAACATGGTTTATATTTATGAGTTAGTTAGTATTAAAAAGGCTTAATATTTTTTTTTTACGTAAAATGTGTTTCTTTATTGTGTTTTTGCAACTAACTTATTGTTTTAGACATAAAGTGATCTCTCTATTTGTCATCTCTTAGTATTAACCTTGTGAACTTTATTTAATGAGTGTAATCATCTTTGATTTGTATAAATAAATATTTGTCTTAAAATATTAAACCTCTATAAATATATTATGTTTTTCAAATAATTAATAATTTATTAATTATTTTCAATAATAATTTTGTATTGTATATCTGAAGATATCATAAGATAAAAAATATTATTTTATTTAAAAACATAAAAGCTGAATTGATTAAATTATGAATATTAAAATATGAATGAAAATAAATAAATCAAATGAATCAAATATGTCAAAAATAAATTAAATCTTAACATTTTTTGTATTATTGTATGTGATGGTGACTAAGAGAAAGGATAAAGAACTATTGATTGATTGGTAACTTATCATATGCCTTTATATACAATGCTTTATAACATATATGCTTTTCTATCCATTGTTTCATATGCTTGCGTTACATTTTAGTTATAAGAATGTTTGTTTAATTAGTGAAGACAATTTAGTGTTGTAGCTATCAACTTATTTACTTCATATAATGCATGCTACTATTGGCACATATGAACATGTGTACATGTGTTGGTGTGAACAACTAAAGGTGTTGTCGTCTTGTTTATCTTGTCAAGCACAAAATGTTTCAATGGACACATGAGATGTTGAAGCGTGTGTGCAAACTCTAGGATTTGGCATGCTGCATAATGCTATTTGCATTAAATGTTGTAGAATTTTTGGGGTCCTTCGAACTCCTTAGGGGAAGATCCCCTCAACATGTAACGACTCCACAATCACATTTAAATATATATTTTTTGAACGTCTTAATCGACATAAAGCACTAACTATTTGAGATGTAAAATATGCATACCACAATGCATTAAGGGACTTCTACGATTCTCTTTTGATATTCCTCATTTTCTTAGAAATACTTCTCGACAATTCCTAAATTCAAATCAAGTTATTCTCATTATAGCATCAATTCCAACAACATTGATAAAGGTTGGATCCCTAAATCAGATTTCAAAGGATATTATCTCACATCTAAAATTCATAACACAAATTAACACAATTGAAACTAGTTATCAAAATTAGTAATGAGAGAGCTAGACTTGGACATTGATTAACCCACCTAGATCTTGATAGTTGGACACTTTCGGATATGCAAAATATGTTAATGAGTGTGAAACAACAAAGATAATAGAATCAAATCCAACTTCATAGTCTTATGCACAAGGTACTGGAGCCATTTATGTTTCAACAACAATTGCCATTGAAGTCTACTCCAAGGCTTCATGGGAACACCATCATATGCATACTAGACTCATTCACTTACACTTGAAAGCAACCATAGGATAGATATCAGATAAAAAAAACTCTAATCTATTGTTGGACAAGAGCTACTGAAGTTTTGGGAGGATTTGACTGAGTTTGGAGGTCCAAAGAGAAAGAGCCCTATAGAGGACAACTCAACTAGTTTGTTTTCAGGCTCTTCCAAATAGGCCAAGAGGGCTACGAATCCTCAGCATGAAACTTGTATGAGATTCATAAATTTCTCAGGAACCCCATGTGACTAAAAGAATTGAAAATATACATTCAGATAACTTTTAATCAAGTATATTGCAAAACTAGTCAAATAAAAGTGCCTAAAGAGCTAGTCTTGAGAATAGTAAATACAACAAGCCTCTAAGGCTCTTTAATTATTCTTATGATTGTCAATATGGATCAGACATAATTAAAAGATGCAACAGCAAACAAGAATTGATCTTATTAAGCAATGCATACAAGTTTCATAGCTCAGACATTTCAAAGAGTCATCAATTCTTGGATTTGTACAATGAATGGAGAAGAGTAAGAAGGAGAAGTGTAATCACTGAATATTGTTAAAATTTAATATGCTAAGACAGAAAATAGCAGCATTACATTCCATTTCACAATAATAGCATATACAGGATCACTGAAGAAACAACAAGCATAACATAAACACAAGAGACACAGATTTATCCTGGGAAACCCTCATGGGGTAGAAAACCCAGTAAAGCTTCCTCAATATAGATGACCAGCAATATACAAAGATGCAAAACAAAGACATGATCTCCTTCTCCACCATAGCAGACCTCTCCTCCACAAGTGCGCCTCTCTCAAGTGTGTGTATGTGTCAAATGAGGAACATACCTCCTCTATTTATACACTACACTGACATGTATTTTACACAAGTACATGTAGGCTCGTATTTAACCATTAGGTTAAATACCCTATTATAACTGACTGGGCCGACCCCCACATGGTGGGTCTAATAACCCTAGTTACCACAACCAATTCGGAGGAATAAACATCTTCGGATTCATAGTATAATCACATCGGAGGTATGGAACATCTCCGGAATAAATAATATACAAATATAATATTCTTAGAAGTTACAATATTCAACACTCCCCCTTAACGAGAAGGATATTATAACAACATCTGTAGGAGCAATGAGTCATACATCATACATGATACATCTATAAATCATTGGAAGCTTTCTTAACATCATCAGTAACTCAACCAGTTACTGGAACATCAACATCTTCAGTACTGAGTCTTTATCTTTTGCAGCACTCGAACAACTATAGCAACATCAACGTCTGGATCCTCACGATCATCAACATCTGGATCCTCACGATCATCAACATCCTCATCTAGACCATCACGATCAGCATCATCGTCATCATACGATCATCAGCATCGTCATCACACGATCATCAGCATCGTCATCACACGATCATCAGCATCGTCATCTCACGATCATCAGCATCGTCATCACACGATCATCAGCATCGTCATCACACGATCAGCAGCATCGTCATCACACGATCAGCGGCATCGTCATCACACGATCATCAACATCGTCGTCACACGATCAGTAGCATCGTCATCACACGATCAGCAGCATCGTCATCACATGATCATCAGCATCGTCATCTATATACATGATCCTTCCTTTCAGAATTACTGGATCAATCTCATCACAATCATATTTAAGACTATCCTTCCTTTCGGATTACTGGATTTACTGTCTAAGGATGATTAGTCCAACCACAATCATATTTAAGACTATCCTTCCTTTCAGAATTACTGGATTTACTGTCTAAGGATGATTAATCCAACCACAATCGCATTTAAGACTATCCTTCCTTTCGAAATTACTGGATTTACTGTCTAAGGATGATTAGTCCAACCACAATCATATTTAAGACTATCCTTCCTTTCGGAATTACTGGATTTACTGTCTAAGGATGATTAATCCAACCACAATCGCATTTAAGACTATCCTTCCTTTCGGAATTACTGGATTTACTGTCTAAGGATGATTAATCCAACCACAATCGCATTTAAGACTATCCTTCCTTTCGGAATTACTGGATTTACTGTCTAATGATGATTAATCCAACCACAATCGCATTTAAGACTATCCTTCCTTTCGGAATTACTGGATTTACTGTCTAAGGATGATTAGTCCAACCACAATCACATTTAAGACTATCCTTCCTTTCGGAATTACTGGATTTACTGTCTAAGGATGATTAGTCCAACCGCAATCACATTTAAGACTATCCTTCCTTTCGGAATTACTGGATTTACTGTCTAAGGATGATTAATCCAATCACGTGCATTTTGAACCAAGGTCCAGGGACGATGCAGTCCTATCCTCTATTCTCGGAGACACCTGTCTACGGCTCACTTTAGAACTTGAGTTCAAGGATGATCCAATCCTCATCTTTCCACCAAGGACTTTATTCTCGGAGACCTCACGTCTATGGCTCTCTTTAGGACTGAAAGTTCAGGGATGATCCAATCCCCTCAAGTCTACCAAGGACTTCATTCTCGGAGACCTCACGTCTACGGCTCTCTTTAGGACTGAAAGTCCAGGGATGATCCAATCCCCTCAAGTCCACCAAGGACTTCATTCTCGGAGACCTCACGTCTACGGCTCTCTTTAGGACTGAAATTCCAGGGATGATCCAATCCCCTCAAGTCCACCAAGGACTTCATTCTCGGAGACCTCACGTCTACGGCTCTCTTTAGGACTGAAAGTCCAGGGATGATCCAATCCCCTCAAGTCCACCAAGGACTTCATTCTCGGAGACCTCACGTCTACGGCTCTCTTTAGGACTGAAAGTCCAGGGATGATCCAATCCCCTCAAGTCCACCAAGGACTTCATTCTCGGAGACCTCACATCTACGGCTCTCTTTAGGACTGAAAGTCCAGGGATGATCCAATCCCCTCAAGTCCACCAAGGACTTCATTCTCGGAGACCTCACGTCTATGGCTCTCTTTAGGACTGAAAGTCCAGGGATGATCCAATCCCCTCAACTGTCCACTAAGGACTTCATTCTCGGAGACCTCACGTCTACGGCTCTCTTTAGGACTGAAAGACCAGGGATGATCCAATCCTCATCTGTATTCACATCTATACAGGTACAAATGTCCAAGAGCATGTATCACATCAAAACATGTATACATTACTAATCAAAACATGTATACATCTAGCATGTATTCTCACTAATACATCTAACATCAAAACATGTATACATCACATCAAAACATGTATACATATAGCATGTATTCTCACTAATACATCTAACATCAAAACATGTATACATCACATCAAAACATGTATACATCTAGCATGCATTCTCACTAATACATCTAACATCAAAACATGTATACATCACATCAAAACATGTATACATCTAAAATAAAAGATATATAAGAGTTCTAAATCTAAATAATTGTAAGTAGCTAAGTACAACAAAATAAAATTTAAGGGACATAATTGTTATCAAATACTATACTACTCCCTCTTTCGAGGAGGGTCCTTCTGGACTATACCAAGCTTGTCTCGGAAGTATTCAAACTTTACTCGAGACAAAGGTTTAGTCAGGATATCGAAAATCTGATCCTCAGTGCTTATATACTCGAGCTTGATAGCTCCTCTCTGCACCATGTCTCGTATATAGAAGTAACGGATCTCAATGTGTTTTGACTTATCATGGAACACAGGATTTTCAGTCATCTTAATGCAGCTTTGATTATCACACATAATCACAGTGGGATCCATTTCTAAGTCAAACACTCCATATAAAAGCTTCTGAAGCCATACTGCTTCACAGCTGGCAGAGCAGACAACCATATATTCTACTTCAGCAGTACTGAGAGCCACTCTAGAATGTTTCTTGCTGAACCATGAGATCATGGCAGATTCAAGACTATAACATCCACCTGATGTACTCTTTCTGTCTGAGACACTTCCTGCCCAATTAGAATCTGAGTAACCATGTAAACGGAGTTCATGACCTCCAAGATAATATAGATCAAAAATCTAATGTACCTTTTAGGTACCTTACTACATGCTTTGTAGCTATTAAGTGAACCTTTCTAGGTTCTACTAGATACTGAATTAGGGTATTTACAACAAAGCATATATCTGGCCTAGTATTTGTTAAATACATCAATGACCCAATGATTTGTCTATATAGGGTTAGGTCCACTAAATACGATGAGTCATTAACTAACAACTTCAAGTTGGAGTCCATGGGAGTGGCCATGGATTTATACTCCAACATATCAAATCTTTTTAGAAACTTCACAACATACTTACCTTGATTTAAAAGATTCCTTTTGGATCTTGCCATACTTCTAGACCTAAGAAGTAGTGCATTAATCCGAGATCTTTCATTTTCATTTTTGCAGCCATTTTCATGACCTGTTTCTCATTCCTTGTCAGAAAGAGATCATCGTCATACAATAATGGTATGATAGGTTCATCATCCACAACCTTAAGGTAAAGGTTAGGAACAGTTTTACTTCTGGTAAAGCCCAAGCTTTGTCATGAAGCTGTAAATTGTCCATTATTCACACTCAGCATTGAGTGATCTTCTGCATATCTATCTGTGCCATCTCTCGTCAGATGGGTCTACTAAAATGAGCCTAAAAATCATTCGAAGTCTGTGGTGAGTTCCTTCTTGCATCCATGTCATATGTGTATAGAACCCATATTCAACCTTGTAAAAAAGGTTGAGATCCACATCACCTATGATGATCATTAAGCTCATCAATTGACTACCAATCCTGGGAACCTATACAGAACCTGATTACATTATTAAGAGAATGGTCTTATCTAGTCCCTTGGAGCAAAACATCTCATCATGATTCTCTTCCTCTTTCTAAGAGAATCTCTTAACCACAAGCTTTCTATAGTGTGTTTGATTTGTAAATATTTTGTTGAACATCCATCGCTTGTTCAGAGTTCATCATTCATCATGATCTTTCCTACAAATCAAAATTAAGTACATGATTAGTAATACTTCATAATCATCAAATCATATTGACATGATAACCTATTATGCATACAGATATCATTTACATAGTTATGCAACTATTTTGACCAATACTTTGGCACAACACTTTCCCATATCCTGTATGCATACAGTGGCTATCTAGATTCCTTCCATCTCTACCAGAACATACTATTGAGAGTGTGCATGGCTCTCAGTATGTCAGCAAAGAGGTTTCATTCTAAACAAGCAACAATGGAATGTTTGTCCAATTTACCAATCATATGCATATTAGTAGTATATTGTTCAATGCTTTAAGAATGTTTACACTCAGCATGATATATCCTAGGAATACAAATATGCATACAAGCAATATCATTTACTATTTCTAATAACAACTCAAATACTTATCTTTTATGTTTGTGTGGTTGTCTCCCGCTTGATCTTCTGTATGTCTTCTGAACTTCTATTCATTCTGTACCACTGTGCATGCTCAAGTGTACACTAGTGTCATCCTCATGATCTCATACACAAACATACATTCATTAGTATATTCTCAATATTATCAAAACATTCTAATTCTAAATAATCTTGAATATGTACAGTCATGATCATTAGTATTCAGGGTTTCAAGGAAGTCTTCTTTTACTCATGCATATTCTTGTTTGATCTAGTATGCATAAACCCTTGATTACTAATTAATCATACCAAGTATACTGACACAAGGTAAGATTCTAACATGACATAGGAAAACATACCTGGATTAGCATACCTGCTTAGTTATGTACAACATACCTAAACAATCTCTTCAATGATTTAGAGATCCTGAGCTAGAACCTGCATGTCTCGTAGGTTAAACATAATATAACAAAGTCATACATACCTCGTGAGTCTTTGTCTTCATGTTGTCATGGTCATGGAACTTGATTTGTCTTTTGTGATGTACCTGTTTCTTGTTAGCAGACAACATCAACCTTACACAACACCATAATGCATAAGTACAATCATATAGCCCTAATCAATGAATGTCTTCGATCATTCACATGCATTCATATTGTTACTAGGGTGATAAGACAATTAATAACATTAATCAAGATTGTACTAATAAATAACATGAAGACAAACACATTATGAACTTAATCAAGAATCAGATTTTAAGGCATACCTGAACCTCCTTAAGTCATACCTGTCGAGACCTTTTGTAGTCTTCTTATGTAAGGCCTTAGCCTCAACTCCCCCTGAAACTTGATCTGGAGCTTGATTAGGGTTTGCTAGAGAAACCCTAAAAATTAAATCTTTGACTTTCACACTTCTGAATGGATGGAAGAATGTGTCTTGTTGAGCTGATCAACCTAGCATTCTTCAATTTTGAAATCTCCAAAATTTGACCCCTCAAAATTGCCTTCGAAACTTCTGGATCTTCTGGACAGGAACCCGAACTAGGTTTTGATGAAGCCCGGTCTTCTACCCAACCAAAAATTCGATCTTGGTCTCTAAATTTCAATTTTTCTGAGTAGCATTCATCCGTGGACTCCGATTCCAAAAATTCTAACTTTCTCCGAAACCCTAAATTCCGGAAGCCATGAATAAAGGTGCTCCAAAAATAATTCTGTTTTGACAGAAATATGCACCTGATTGTTTCTGCTATAACTCTGAAATTTCTTCTCCACAGGGTATGAAAACTTTTTTTGCAGTAGCCTGACCTGTCATCTTTCCATCCTGATAGGTCTGACCTCAATTGGATTTTCTGAGAGAAAGTTATGCCAAGTGTCGCAACGTGACCTGTTTATGGGATAAAACAGGAGAGCGAACTTGTACGGCGTGCCACGTGTCACTGGTTCACCTTCGGCCTCTGAAAAAGTTTCCTAAGATAGTACAGTCTGTGTACTACCTGTCACTTTTTACGCAATTTCATTTGGAGCTTCCTAGCCCAAGTTATGACCTTTTTTCCAAGGTGACCTGATTTTGACTGAGATCTGGAAGAGGCAGAAACCCTAACTTGTACTGATCATAACTTATAAAGTACAATGAATCTGAGGGTTCCCTTTGGACACAAGGTACCTGGGGATGTTATCTTCGACCTGTAAACTTTTAGACCCTGAAACTTCGCAGAAATAGATTTATAGCGAAAGTTCCACGATGACTGGTTTTTGCTATGTAAAACCCTAACCTTCAAATTATCGTAAGTAAAGCAAGTGTCGTAAGTGCCATACCTTGTCTTCCTTCAGGTTAGCTCTGATACCATGTTAAAATTTAATATGCTAAGATATAAAATAGCAGCATTACATTCCATTTCACAATAATAGCATATACAGGATCACTGAAGAAACAACAAGCATAGCATAAACACAAGAGACACAGATTTATCCTGGGAAACCCTCATGGGGTAGAAAACCCAGTAAAGCTTCCTCAATATAGATGACCAGCAATATACAAAGATGCAAACCAAAGACATGATCTCCTTCTCCACCATAGCAGACCTCTCCTCCACAAGTGCGCCTCTCTCAAGTGTGTGTATGTGTCAAATGAGGAACATACCTCCTCTATTTATACACTACACTGACATGTATTTTACACAAGTACATGTAGGCTCGTATTTAACCATTAGGTTAAATACCCTATTATAACTGACTGGGCCGACCCCCACATGGTGGGTCTAATAACCCTAGTTACCACAACCAATTCGGAGGAATAAACATCTCCGGATTCATAGTATAATCACATCGGAGGTATGGAACATCTCCGGAATAAATAATATACAAATATAATATTCTTAGAAGTTACAATATTCAACAAATATGATATGTAGGAGATCAATGAGCTGTTGGATTCTCATGGGAGGCACACTATACTTCTGAAACTTCTTTCAAGCTCTCCAACCGATCTCTCTCTCTCTATGTGAGACTCATCAAAACCACCTCAAATCACCTCAATTGTTCCTGGATCTCTACATCCACTCTGAAGGATCAATATCTACATGAAATGGGATGGATAAGATCTTAAAATCAGTAATTAATGGCTACACTAGACCATATGAGGAATAATGGAACAAGAACTATGGGGCACATCTCCCACAGGTGGCTAAGGGCGCCTCTCCAAAGCCTAGAGAAGCAATGAGCTTTCTCAATCACAAAGATAATTTGTCAAAAGATGTGAAAGTGGTGTGTCCTCCTTATTTTATAGATTGGGTGACTTGTTGAGCAATTCAATTTCCTAATGAACCTCCTTGCCCTCATCCAATGCGCCTTCCTTAACTTAGTTAGAATCTTCCTTCTTTTCCATACTTTCTCACTTCCTTCTTTTTGGAAACTGCGCCCTCCTGGATTTTCTTGATGTTTCCTACTTTTCATACTGATTGGATTTTATTCCTTTTGGAAACTATGCCCTCCTTGCTTTCCTGGTGTTTCCTTATTTTCAAGACTGGTTGATTTTCAGTACTTGCCTAATTTATGCACTTGCTTGCTTTTTTATTGCTTTTTCCAGTTTCCTTGTTTTTTGCTTTGCTTGCTCTGCTTTTCTTTCACTTTCTTCTTTGGTTGAAAACTCATTGAGATATCCTTATCTTCTTATGCACCCTCATCCAACTCATTAACACATTTAACAAAAATTAAATATCAAAATAATAATTACATCTCCTCCAATTTAATTTATTCAAAACAACTATAGTCTAAATTTTATTCCTATTTAATTTAATTGCCTAGTGTAATTGGAAAATGTTATTCCCTCATTAATTAATTCATTGATTTTCACTAGGATCCATGGGGTTTAATGTGTCATTGGATTCTTATTGGTGCTAACAAAATGGGAACATAACAACAATCGCCTTCGTGAAGCATTCCCTTCCCGTCAAACCTACCCTTTTGGCAGTTTCTCTATAATCCTCGTGACCTCAACCAACTTCACCCTGTCAAAGATATCCCCATGTATGTAGGAGTGTCTTGTTGCAACACCCTCTGGCGTAGCTTCGACACGTTTGTAACGCTCTCCACAACTTTTCGCCAACAAGGCGGAAACCCAGCTCCAGTTGCATTCCAAAACCTCCTCCTCAACCTCTAGAATGCAACACCAACTCTTGCCGAATAGAACCTTCTCATGTCAAGTACATATTCTTCCCTATTTCAAAACGAGAATCAATCATTTGAACATTCCACCCACTTGTTCTCAACTAACACTTATGTTCCCTTCCATAACAAAAAAATGCTTAAACAACTAAATGCCCCAATTGCGCGGTGTTCAACAGAAGTGAGGAAGCAACCATCGATGTTAACGGCAGAAGATAAACAATTATCTATGACCATTCTGCTTTACATTGGCCAACAAGTTATGCTTACCACAAACCTTTGGGTTGAGGCAGGCCTTGTTAATGGAGCTCTTGGGTAAGTTGTTGCATTCCTCTACAACACCAATACTACTCCACCTAACCTTCCATTGTTTGTTGTTGTTAATGTTATCCACTACAAAGGACCACCATGGGCTTCCAACCCAAACTATGTGCCAATCCTACCTATAACAAGGGCCTCTCGTAGGAAACTTCCACTTCACATGGCTTGGGGTTTAACAATCCATAAAGCACAAGGCACGACCTTACAAAATGAAACAATTGACATTGGAAACATTGCTCACCATGGGCTTACATTTACTGATGTTTCCAAAGTCAGACATCTCTTTGACCTCTGCATATCTCTAGCATTCTCTTTTTCTCGATATGCACATATGTAGGGTATCTCTTTTGTCCAACGTCGAAAGCAACGGGAAAGTTTAATTTCATCCAAATCTATTATACCTCATGTCCATTAACAAACATGTTTGTTTTACTTGCATTTACTTACACCCACACATTGCTTCCCATTACCCGCCTTCTATGTGGAGGCAAGCACATGTGTATTATTTGGTTTCGTCTGTAGTTTTTTCCCAACTCTCATTGTTTAAATACAAAAGGAAAAAAAACAAAGTCTGACATAAAAGTGCACTATCTTTTGCTTTGCACTTGCTAAAAAAAAACCCCAAAAAAGTGCATGGACTAAAATTTGCCCTAATCTAGTCCTACACCTGTAACATTGGGTACCTCAATTTTGCCACTATAATTCTATTATGGGCCTGCACATAAAATAGAAGTATCTTTTTTTGGTGCCATGGACAGTAGGGATTAGTCTTAGACCTTGAAACAAAATATAGACGTTGTAGTTGGATTGAAACTTGCTTTGACTACTGTATTGTTGTTCAAAAAGATTTCTGATTTTTTGTATTGAATATATGTTAGGATGTTTTACATTCGTGGACATGCTATCTACAATCATATAGTATTTGCTTTACCATTAGCAGAGATGGAAAAACCATTGAATCATCCAGATTCCATATAACGATTGCTTTATGCTTTTAAATTTTATATTGGCAATAACTATCTGTACCTGCTAAATGTCATACAGGATTTATGCCACTTCATTGTGTTTGGTATGTAAAATCAATTGCCTCCCAAAGTTTTGTATTATTTTGAAGTTTCATTGACAATATTTTACCAGTAACTCCATATTGAAAATGATTTATGTCATTTTAGTGCTTGCTTCATGGACCAACAGCTTAAAGTAAGTAGATAAGGTAATTCAGGTAACATTTGGTGAAGTAACACATGATTTTATCATATCTTCCATTACCACCTTTACTTTAGTATATCGTGTCATCAAATAAAAAGTATATACATGGATGGCGTTTAATATCATAGCAATAGTTTTAACTTGTCTTTGTGCCAGACTTTGTATTGATCTTTTTGTTACCCTATTAAGCAAATACTTTTAATGGTTGAAATCCTTTGATAATTGATCATGTAGCTTTGCATATGAACATTCACATTTGCATTAATATATTGGATAATACTTTAATATTTGACTTCTGCAATAAATCTGGATTGAGTGCACTTTTATTCTAGGATATTTAGCTTCTAGATAGCTCTAAGCTTATACACCAGGTGGTTCAAATTAAGTTATTGTAACTTGTGTATAAATTACCTGTGTCTATTTTGGTATGTTGCTAAAAGACTGTGTTATGTATCCATATATGTTAATTGATATTTATAATGTGCACTTTTATTCTGTTAGAATTCTTCTCCTTGTTCTGTTATTAAAGAGAAAAGATGGAAGGAAATAGCAACAGATTTAAAAATACCTAGCTCAATTATAAACTATTCCTTTGTGCTTCGCAAACATTACATAGATCTTTTGTACCACTTTGAGTAGATAAGAAGTATAGATTCAAATATTTTTTTCTCCATTGCTTAGAAAATGTACATATGTTTAGGTCCACTGCTTGATCCTTGTCCTTCTACTAAGTCCATGGACATTGACTTCACATACTAACATTTGCTTGATCCAAAGCAGCCAACAAGGAGAAGGAAAAACATGATCGATCCTGCTTAGGTGTTTGGAGGTGAGATTCTAAAATTTGAGGAATACCATAGCAGTTCTCCAACATTGTTGTGTGGACTTAATATATTTGTTTCTATATTCTTGTTCCAGGTCATTTGTTTTTCTCGAGGAACTGTTTTTAATATTCATTTCTCTTTGGTTTTCCTTCAAGTGACATTTTCACTCCTTTAATATAAAAAGGATAAATCGGTTGGGATTTAAAGAAGTGAGATCGCTAATCTAGAGCAAAGAATGTTGCTTATGTATTCTCAACATTGTTTGATCTGCCTAATCAAAGTCAAGTGCGGCATGGAAATCATCAAACTAATCCAAATCAAATGAACTATATTTGTTGAGTCAATTGGACTCTATGAGATTGCCTCTACATTGTATTTGTCAAGCTAATTCACAACAAGAAAAGCCTTGTTTTAGCACCACAAATTATCACCACTTATATTTTATGGTGTTAAGGTGGTGGTATTAGCACCAATTACAATTTTGTGGTGTTGAAGTGGTGATATTAGCATCACTTATATTTTGTGGTGTTAAGGTGGTGGTATTCGCACCATTTCTAATTTGTGGTGTTAAAATGGTGTTAATATTATTAGAAATCTAGTTTCTCCACAAGAAAAATGACATGTTGGCAAGTACCATAAATGATGCTAAGTTATTATTTGTCACATGGACATGTCCATGTAGGATTTGATTATGTGGATTTGCACCATAAAACATAATTATTTTATAAATAACTTAATTAAATTATTTTATTATTCTTTCAAATAAGTGATCAAGATTAATTTATGAGCTTTTACACCACAATCACAACAAATTCATTTGTTTTTTTTTCTATTTAAACAAATAAATTCACAGATTCATTTATGAGGTTTTGCATCACAATTTTCTAAATAATTCAATTCCATTATGAAATTTTAATATTATTTACATAAATAAATACAGAAGATTCTTAATATTGACAAATAATAAAAAAACAACAATTTTTAATTTATTACTATTATAAATAGTAATAAAATTTATTTGAATTGATATTTTATTATTCAATTGAGAAAAAATGCATTGAACTCGTGAAATTTATAGATGGACATGAGAAAAAATGCATTGAAATCATGAAATGTATTGATAGACATTAGTGTCATTATTAGTTTTTAGCACAAAGCATGGATCTCATATCCATGGACATGTTCAAAGGGAAAAACCTCTAGGTTTGGCCCTAAAAGAAGCTTTCAGGAATCTAGGACCAAAAAAGACACTTCAAAGGTTACCACACATCTTCTTAAGAATATTCTTGGCTTCTACATATGGGCATGACACTATTATAAGGTTTTAATGAGTAATCATAAATCTAGATAGATATCAGCTTGGGAAGTACCATATAGTGGTGTTAAATTCTTATTTATGGCATGGACATGTACAAATAGGATTTAATTATGATAATTTGTACCACAAACACAACATCAAAAAGTAATTATTTTGTAAATAACTTAATTCAATTTTTGTTTCATTCAATAAATGCTCAAGATTAATTTATAGGGTTTTACACCATAATCACCACAAATTCAATTTTTTTTTAACTATTTAAGCAAATAAATTCACATCGTTTATTTATGAGGCTCTACACCACAACCCCGAGAAGTTCACAAATAATTATTTTATAAATAATTCATTAATTCATTTTTAATATTATTTAAGTAAATAAATACCTAGGATTCTTAATATTGACAAATAATTAAATGCAACCAATTTTAATATTATTATCATAAAATAGTAATAAAAGTGATTTGAATTGAAATTCCATTATTCAATTGAGTTATTTTTATTGATTTTATTAAATTTCTTGATAGATATGAGTATCATTATTAGGTTTTGAGCACAAGGCATGGGTCTCAAATCCTTGGACATGATAGAGGGAGGAAACCTCTACATTGGGCCCTAAAATAAGATTTTAGGAATCTAGGACAAATAGATATGGTCGACACACATGTCTTGTTGAAAATATTCTTAGTCTATATGTGTAGGCATTAATGTCATTTTAAGGTTTTGATTACTAGTGATGGGTTTACTACCCCTCGATCTAGTTAAGAGAAGAAATTTAAGTCTTAGGCTAAATGAAGCTTCTAGGTGTGTAGCGATAATAATGATGTGTTGAGCCAATGAAATTGACCTTTTGAAAGGACCCACGTGGAATTATAAAAGGATATAGTGGGGAATTGAATTAAATAAAACTATTTATAAGTCTTTGGTGCATAGACATGATTAAGGCAGGAAACCCAGGACTTGGATGTTAGAGGAAACCTATAGGCATATAAGAATTAGCGAGTATACCTTAAACCACCAGATGAGACCTCTTAAAGGTATCCATGGCCTAATATTGGGGGTATCAATGTCACTAATAGGTTTTAAATACTATAAATGGGTGTCAAAACCCTTGACATGTTTGAGGGAGGAAATCCATGCCTTAGTGCCTAATAAAATATTGTGGGCATCCAAGGCAAAAAAACACCTTGAACCACTACACATTTCCTATTGGGGGTATTATCTACCTCTAAGTGAGTACATCGACACCATTATGAGGTTTTTGCTAGTAATTATGGCTATTACGGTTTTGTATAATGTTATAGGAAGAAACATGGGACTTAGGCCATAATGGAATCTTTGAAACACACCTATGAACTCCCAATGTTATCCTTGGAAGATGAGTGTTGATATAAGTGGCACTGGGTATTTGTCCTAAAACCTTAGACATAGTCATCATAGAAATCACAGGATTTAGTCCATAAAGGAAATTGGTATGCATCTAGGGATAAAAGTGATGAATTAAAGTATCAAATAGAATATCATGAATTGTATAGGATATCATTACATTTAAAGTTGGATATGGATGGAAACATTTAGTTTTGTGCACTAGGGATGGGTTTCGGACCATGGTTCAAGAAGAAATTAAGGGAATTATACCCTAACATAAGATTATTAGGGTAATGGGAAATGTTCAAGGCCATGAACCATAACATACATGTTTAAATTGGATCTTTGACATAAAATTTGGATATGGGAACAATCGAGAGTTCTTCAATAGTGGGATGGGTCTTAAGGTCATAATTGGAGTCATAAGAGGAAGGAAAGAGGATTATGTAGGTGTCATAGGGACTTGGTAATAACATTCAAGGGAAGAATACCATGTCTTTGACCTTAAAGAAACCATTGAATCACCCAAATCTATGAACAATTCCTTGAAAGACTGTGCATGACCTTCTTGGATATCCATGTTGCTATGTATCTAGGCATTTTGGCCTTAGTCCCTTGGACATGGCTAGTGGAGAAGACTTGAATCATAGTCTCTAAAGGAATATTCTATCCATAAATATATAGAAGGTTTCCTCCACCAACTAGATATGGACTCTTGAGAGTACAATTAGCTTATGATTGAGAATGTTGATGCCATTAGGTGGTTTTGAGTAGTATCTACATGTCTTAGGGATTTGGGAATGATATTTTAGGGATATTACCATTCCTTTATCCCTCTAGAAATTGTTGAGACATTGAAATCCATAAACAATGCCTTGAAGCACCACACATGACTTCTTATGGGCATCCATGCTAATATGTATCTAGGTCTTGTGTCCTTGGGGACGTCAACATGGTCAGTGGAGGAGATTTGTGCCTTGGTCCTTAAAGGAAGATTCTAGCCATCCATGGATGAGAATTATTCCTTCACCAACAACACACGACCTCCTAAGGGTATCATTGGCCTATGGTTGAGGACGTTAATACATAGGTGGTTTTGAGTGGTATGTATGTGTCTTAGGGCCTTTGGAATGATATTATATGGAAGATGTCAATATCTCTCATCCTAAAGGAACCCTTGAGGCATTCAAAGCCATAAATAATGCCTCAAAGCACCGCACATAACATTACAAGGGTATCCAGGGTGCTACCATTTAAGTCTTGGGGACTTGGAACCTTGGACATTGTCAATGGAGGAGAATTGAACCTTGGGCCTAAAGGAATATTCTATCCATCTAGGGATAAGAAAATTTCCTCCAACAAGTCATGTACTACTAATGTTATTGGTTTCTAAGGGTTCTATTTGTTAGGTGCCCCAAAGTTTGAAACTCCACGGTAGTGGGAGGAGACACTTAAAAATCAAGCCATGCTAAGTGTTGGTATGTCTCAGACCAGGTGCAATACCTGCGTTATTTTGACAACATAGATTCCCCTAGGTCTGGGTCATGGGTCATGGTTTCTTAGACCAAAAGGTCTCCTCCACTGACCATGTCCAAGGCCCCAAGGCCACAAAGGAACCCTTGTGGTATCATCTAAACATATATGGCCAATAAAAGCACCTCAAACCACTATACATGGATTTGTGAGGGTATTCTTAGCCCATGTTTGTGGATATCAATACTATTATGAAATTTTGATAAGTACAGATGGGACTAAGAGTCATTTACATGGTTAGGGGAGGAAACCAAGCCTTAGGCACTAAATTACGCTTTTAGGGATTCAAGGCTAATAGAGATGCAGACACCTCCAACCACACAACATGACTTCTCAAGGGGATCATTTCCCTTAGAATAGGGATATGGGTGGAATTTGAAAGGTTTCAAGTACTAGGTATGGGTATTGGGGCCCTAGACATGGACAAGGGAGGGAACTTGAAATTTAGATCCTAAAGGAACTATATAGGAATGCATGGTCAAGAAAGACACTTCAAATGACTATACAAGACCATTTGAGCGTATCCTTGACGTATGAGTTGAGATACCAATTACATTTGAAGGAACTGAGCAATAGACATGGGTTTCAATGCCTTTGACATGGTCAATGGAGGAAACTTAGGCCTTAGGCCCTAAAGGCACATTCTATACACCTAAGGCCCATATCAATGGCTTGAATCACCACACATGACCTATCGAGGGAATATTTCAACTCTTATTGGGGAAATTAATTACATTAGGCTTTGAATAGTAGATATGGGTCTCAGGATTATGAACATTATCTGCAACTAAAATATTGGATTTACACCCTAAAAGAAACTTTTATGCATAGAGGGCCAAGAACAACACCTCATCCCACTACAAATGACCTTTGAAAGATACCTGAACCTTTTCCCCTAAAGGAATCTTGTAGCCATCTAGGGGTAAGAATTTTTCCTCCACCAACCACACACAACCTCGTAATTTGTATAATAGGGCTATGATTGAGGACGTTGTTACCGTTGCGTGGTGTTAAGTAGTATGTACATGTCTTATTCCCTTGGGAATTATGTTCCATGGAAGAAGACCATGCTTTTGGACTTAAATAGTTTTTTGAGGCATCTAGATCCATGAACACTACCTAAAATAACTATTTATTACTTCATAAGATTATATACGGCACTATGTATATAGGCCTCGTGGCCTTAGGGCCTTACACATTATTAGTGGAGGTGACCTCAATCTCAAGATCTAAACGATTCTTCTATCCATCTAAGCCTAAGAATATTGCCTCCACTAAAAACACATGTCCTCTTGATGGTATCATTGGCCTATGATTGATTATGTCATTTCCACTATGTTGTTTTGAGGAATATCTACACGTCTCAGGGCCTTGGGAATTATGTTTTAGGGAAAACAACTATGTATTTGGCCCTAAAGAAACAATTGGGGAATCTAGAGTGATGAAAAATTCCTAAAGCACCATGCACGACCTTGCATGGATATCCATGCCACTATGTATCCATGTCTTGGGGACTTGGGGCATTGGACACAGTTAAGGGAGGAGACTTGAACCTCTAGTCCTAAAGGAATCTTATATCCATCCAAGGCTAAAAAGATCGCCTCAACCAACCACACATGGTCTCTTAAGGGTGTCATTGTCAGAGGGCCTTCGAAATGGCATTATAGGGATGAAGATCATGCCTTTGGATCTAAAGAAACCATTCATCTAGAGCCATGCATAATTCCTTAAAGAATAACACATGACTTTCCATGGTATCCATGGTGCTATATATCTAGGTCTTGTGGTCTTAAGGCCTTGGACATGGTAATGGAGGAGACCTGCAACTCAAGCGCTAAAGGTTCACATCATTAGGTATGGATCTTGTGTCCTTGACATGTTTAGGGATAGAAACCAAATCCATGACCACTAAAATAAGCTTATAGGAATCCAAGGCTAAATGACACCTTGAACCAGTAGCCATGATCTCCAAAGGGTGTCTCTAGCCTACAATCTATGGGGGTATCTTTATCATTATGAGGTTTAAAACTAGGCATAGGATTTAGGTGGTTTTGAGAGCAATACACACATATATCTTCATAAATTGATCTAAGACACACACTCAAAACCATCCCAAGGATAAAAATTATATATTTTCGCCATGTTTTATTTTTTTTATACTCGCCAAATTAAAAAATTTCCACCGCTTGTGGGGGATGTATCTATGGTTTGACTGAGTAAAGGAGTGCGATAAGGTCTAATCCAGATAATCCATGATGAATCCATCATATAGTACTATATTGAAGCATGCATAAACATTTCCATATATAGAAATACCTTCATCACCATGTGGGGAAGTTCCTAGAACAACATTTGAGGCAAGGTAAGAGGCGGGCTAATCTAGAGCTTTTCCTATTGGATCTTCTGTACAAAATTTTGGATCATTTTCCATGTGTTCTACCTCCACTTAAACAACCTTCATGTGCTATTCATGATTTTCTTGATCCAAGGATTTTCTCCTAGTCATGTCATAATCGGGGCCTTCTTCGAGGTAAAAGTCTATTGAGGTCAATTCTGATAGGGATGCTAGATTAGATTCCACCTGCCAAGGGGGGCACGCTATCAAGAGTACCCTTAACATATCAACTAAAGTATTAAGGGTTTTTGTATCCAAGGGGTTTGAGCTTGCTAAATGCGACTGATAAGGTTTGTCGACTTTTGTCGAAAAAAGCTAATCTTGCTTGGAGATGAGAACTATATTTTACATCTATCATATGGATTGCAAGTGTAGTCTATTGCCTCCTCTTATATAGTGATAATACCTATTAAAAATCCATATAATATTCAACATATCGTAGATATAATCTAATATATCTAATCTAACACTTACATATATAAATTTGTGTGATGGTTCTTATTGTACATTATCTAAATAACACTACTTCATAATACATACGTCAATATAGTTGAGGCTATGATGGATATGTAAATATATATTCAAAGTTAAAATAATTCATGATATTGTATACCTAAGTTAATACATGAATGTAATGGGCTAATTTAATTTGAGGATGATCATCTCTTCATTCAACATATTGTTTAGGCATAGAAAGTGACGAGGATGAGTTATTCTTCATTTTTTTTATAGAGGCATTTTTCCATTCCTTCCATTGCTTATGATTGGTTACTTCTAAATTTATAATTATATTTATTGTCATTATTTTTATTTCACATAGTATAGTGTGAAAGTTTTTACTATTAAATTATTCATTAATTTTTATAACTTAAATTGTAAGCATTCATTTATTTTATATATATATGTTTTTGTTTATTTAGAAAAAATATACCACTTTTTAAAATGATTGATGAATGATTTGGAAACTTCTAAAAAAAGAACTTAGAGTCCAATGGAGAGAAATTTCATTTTCCCTCCATCTCAAGAAACTAAAACTACATTAGTTGCTAGCATTTTTAATATCTAATTGGGAAACATTAAAAAAGCCAACAAAAATTCATTTACCCTCCATTTCAAAAAGGAAACATTACATTGATTACTAAAATAGTTAATATATGATTCAGAAACTTAAAAAATAAAGAAAGAAAATCTCATTTTCCCTCCATATGTGAATATTTTTTAGAATCCATTCAAAACATATAAATGCAAAGCTATTTCTTATGAAGTGAGTGTTGAAAGAATGTCAAATAGTTGATCAAATTCTATGTTCTAGTTGGAAGAAGAGAAGCTTGTGCTGAAGAAAGGATGGATTTGCATCGCAAGGAGAAAGGAGCAAGACAGATGTTTAGCATCTAGAAAGACATGCGTTCAAGCAAGGATTTAGCATCTAAAGGATCTCACGGTGAAAGAGGTAAATTATCTATACTATTAGTTTTTAAATTAATATTATCTTGGATTACTCAATTTTTGTGTAGTTTCAATAGATATCAATATCAAGAATTTTTTTTAAGAAAGTGTGTTTTCTTATAAATTTTATTTAGTTTTGTATGTGTGTTATCCTATTAAATTTTTTAGTTATGCCTTCAATGTTTTATGTGTGCATCTTAATCAATTCATATTTTTTAGCTGTGATGTTTGGTTAAAAAAGTCAATTTCTACACTCTGAATGGAGATATAACTAGTCATCCGGTTATACACTATTCTTGCTAAATTGTTAGCTATCTGTATTTTTGCTTTATTATAATGGTGAATTATTTCCTATTACTGGATTTGATTTGACAATGGGTTATTAATCACTTCAAGGAAACTTCCATGTGCATATGTTTGCTTTGTCTTTGTCTCTGCATATGCTTTCTTTGTCTTTATCTCTGCGTTTAGGTATGTAGCTATCTGAAAAATACCTGGACTCTCCTCAATCCCATCCAATAATCCCTATCCTCTATTATGCAAACTAGAAAATGCTAGAATGAGTTATTTTGAGAAAAAAATGCATACTTCCCTCAACTCTTAATGAACCCTACGAAGCTTGTAGAGAGTACGTGCTACTCACAACATGAGAGCCTCTACCATAATTGTACTCTGCTAATTGTATTTGTCCTTAGGTTATATAGAAATTTGTCCAGAGAGCCTCTACTATATTCAAATATTTCTCACTATTCTAATGTTTAAAGGATTCTTATAGTATTCAGTTAATTTACTCAATAGGTGAGGTGTTTCCTCAATAGAGCAGGAATAAAGTAAGGTCAAGAATATTGGTAACACCGTGGCTGCCAAGGTAACTCAGGCCCACTGAGGGGATCTTTACTTACATCATAGTTGTGTGCCACATGATCTAGAAATCTCAATAGTAGTAAAAGGCTTATTCCACCATGAACCTAGCTAGTTTCCATTCAAACGTTACCAATCCATCAACATTGTGTTTGGGTCAAACAAGCCTTACTTGTGGACTATAGTGGATCAAAATGAAAGCGCAGTATAGAAGGTTCCAAGTTAAAATTTGGCATTCTGGCTACATCAGTTAGTCATGAAAGATATGAACAAAAACTTTGTTGTTTCTCCACCTTTCATGTAGGGATTTGGGCACTACATGCACTTATCTATGTCGATTTATTAAATACAATTTCAATAGTACAAGTAGATTTGATCCTGCCGTAAGTTCAGGTAGGAAAGGCATCCATATGTATAGAGGAAGAGGACTAGGCTTAGGAATGGGAAGGTTGACAAAGCATGGTTGTTAAGACTAGGAGGATTGTTGGGCTCCGAAAATAGTCTTTTATAATGGTTTCATTTCCATTGCTTTCTCGGTCCATTTATTGTCATTTAGTACATCGACCTTCGAATAGGCTATCTTTTACTTTGTTTTATTAATCAAAATCTTGTAAATGAAAGAAATGCCTAATCTATTATTTTTAATATATTAAACGCAATATTGTGCAAATGATAAACTTTCGGTACTTCATATGACCTTTCATTCAGCCCTTCTTCCAGTCCTAAGTTCCACACTAGGTCTGATGACATGTTTCTTAGTGGTTTGCTAATTTGTATTACCTTTGTCTTCCATCTTTTGCTGATCCTATAATGCCTGTATATGCAGAAACCATGAAGTGAGAATGAATTTTAACATTGATTCAAATTTAAACACACAAGAGAATAAAAATATGAATATTAAAAGACTTTAATATTAAAACATTAAAAATCTTGTTTAAACTTTAAATCACTGTTTCAAATTCACTCATATCCAAATTAACTCACTTATATCCAAATTAACCAAAACATAAAGTGGAAAGTGATATGGATTTTTGGCACTTATTTAATTAATTAAATTACACATGGCCATTTACTCCCTTTGAATATGATATGATAAACTTCCTTATATATCATTCCTTTTAAACATTAAAACCAATTATCTGGAATGTTCTGTTGACCATATATAAAACATACCATCACGTTTCCCTTTAAAAAGTAATATTAATAAAAACCCTTTGAAGTGGAATGGTCTTTACATTTAAATATACTATCAAAACTTTAAGATTGGCTTTCATATCACTTTGGTTCTAATGTAATGTTTTTTTGTGTAGGCCGTGAACTTAATATGAACAGGATGTGAATAATGAACTCATGAGGAGGAGGGCACGCGGCGTGAGGATGAAAAGGATGAGGATCACATGATGCAACCAATAGAATCCAACCACTATTTAAACCTAGCACCCAACCATCAATTTGACAATCAACCCAGCATAAATTCAGCCCAGAAATCGGATTTATGAACTATGTTGGGTGTTATTATGTCTTAATGAATTCACCAAATATTTAATTATCGACCGGGGTTGGTAATCTTAGAGTTGTCACAAAATATATGCTGAGGTAGAAAGGTACCTAAGATATCAGCTCGGCAGACCTTATAAATATTTAATAATGAAAAGATCTAAGGATCTTTCAAAATGAAAAACTAAGTCAAACTTAAAAATAAAACTACTAAGCTAATTAGACCTAACCAATAGATCTGAATAATCTATACTACTCTATTCTACAGACAATAATTGAAACTACAAAAGACAGTACTATTCTAAGAAACAAGACTTGATAAAAAACAAGCTATTCTTAAGGAAATGGAAACTACTTAATCAACTTTTCAAAAATATAGGAATTAGAAAGACTAACTACTATGCAAAGACCTAACTATGAACAAGTTCAGTTTGCAACTAACTATGTAAAGACAAGAAACTATACTATCTAAGGAAAACAAACTAGTTAAACAATCTATGAAATTCAATTTCACTATGAAGCAAGATGAAATGTTGGTCCAAGATTTATGCATGTATTGAACAACAATGAATAATAAGCAAACTACCTAGTTCCAATCATCTTGAAGAACTACTGCATCTAAATGACTGACAAAGGCTAAAGAAATGCAAAATGGAAATAAATCTAACTTGACTTCTACAAAAATGTGAAAACTAAAGATAGACCAATTACAAGAAATCTTAAACATTGTAACCTATTGTCATCCATAAACAAATGACAAACTAACTATGACACTTGAAATGAAACACTATTTTGACAATCTAGCTTTACTTGAGAAGTACAAAATCTAAGTTACTTGACCTCTAAGGACTGCTTTGAAATACTTATCTAATTCATGCACATGCCTATCAACATAAAATTAATTCAAACTAATTCATGAAACCTAAACTACAAGAAAAGTAAGCTAAACTAAGTACAAGACAAGAACTCAAATGACTGAAAATAATGTTAACTTGTGATCAAAACCTACATCAGAAAAACACAGTATTCTTATGCTATCCCTACTGCAAATCAAACTTTATTCTAAGACAATTATGAAAATGTAATAAAGCTGATCTATAACTTGAAAAGTAAACCTCTACTAAAGTAGGTTATGTGAACTTTTTAACATCAAACTCTAAGATACTGAAAACTAATGCATCTATATTAAATACAAATGAACTTATTAAGCTTGGATTGGAACTAGTTTCTGGTCTATTCTACCTATTGAAATGAAAGAACTTGAAGAAAGAAAACTAACAAAGTTTAAACCATTGAAATGCTATGTAAATGGAAATTAAAGTCTAATTATAAACTTGAATGAAAATTGGTAATGAAATACTGAACTGATTTCAGAAGTAAGACAAAGTAAGATTTAACCAAGTCTATGATCAAACTTAAGCTAATCTAGGGTCTAGGTATGAAAGCAAATGAAACAACTCATAAACTATCTGAATCATAAGCAAAAGACAACTATACTGCTTCTACTCAACCAGAACTATTTCTCATTTGAACAGTAAAACATATGTTGAATGTAAATGGATTTCGTTATTAATAAAACTAAAATAATTAACCTCTGTGCGAATATAAAACTGAATATAAATTGCTGAAAGTGTTAAAGATACATTCAAATCTCAAACTAGCTACAGAACATGATGAAGTACTGAAAAATTAACCTAGACTCTAACTAATTATCTCTGCATAAAACAAAATACTGGCAAATTTGGAAATGACTACAAATTCTGGAAAATTCTGTCTAAATGCGAATGAAAGGCTGAAAAAAGGTCTGACAGACAGTCTGAACTAATGGTGTGAATGGCCGACCGAATGGAGTCTGGAGCTATAAATTACATAAAAACACAGGAAAATTATAGTTTATAAACAACAAAGCGTCATCTACAGGAAAACGAACTATATGCATACAAACATGAAATGACTTATCTGCAAATATAAAAAGAAACTGCTGAATATACACAAATGGAACCTCTGATTGTTGAGGTGCCCTTCCCATCAACAGGGGTTTGTCTCCTAAGCTACTCAACCACCAACCATTAACAGAAAACAATAATGATCATCAACAGTTGAAACAGAGTCTTTCTATTAAACTGAAGCAAAGCTTAAACAACATTTTTCTCTATGCGTTTATCAACCTGAGGCGTCTTTATATAATAGTTTACAAAGAGAGAGAAAGTCGCCCCTTTCAGTGGTCGACCTCTCTAAAAATAGGAGGTATTTACTGCAACAGGAACGACCCATTAAAATGCACATACCGTTTTCCTCATTCCGTGCATGTTGGTTCCCTTGACGTGAGCAGCTGATGCATTGGCAGCCTGAATGAGTGAGGACGCAGATCTTCTCGAACAAGGGCTCACGATCCATAAGGGCCACGTTGCCAACAAAACCCACGTCGTGGTTTTCGCCTTCAATGCCCCGGAATATGCTAACCAATGAATCTGAGGGTGCGAACGGAGGTCTGAACGAAGGTACGAATGCAAATGGGTGTCTTGAACGTGAATGCGCGTGTCCGGATGAGAGTCCATATGAAAACCATAACCTTAAGAATGAAGACTATGTGCCCAGCAAGTCTAGAAATGTTAGATTAACGTTTAATAAACCATAAAAAGATGATAATCAATTAATAGTCATGAGATATTCAAATATGTTCATACTTGAGTTCGAATGGTGGTCTGAATGGCAAGAAATATGACTTATTATACCAAAAATGGCAAAAATAGTGTCAACATAGCATGTTCAATGATCAAAAGTGATGGAAGAATTGGACATCAACACTCTCCCAAACCAAGGATATGCCAGGTCCCACTGAGCAAAGAGGAGAGGAACTCAGGAAAAAGGCTGAGCTGCGACAGTAGCTACCTTCGAATTAGAAGAGGAAGAAGTAGATTTGGACTTAAGCTTCCTGAACTAGGCCTTCAAGGTGTCGTGCCTTAACTGGAGAGAGTCGTGAGAAGATGTTATGGCTCTGTTTAGGTCTTCAACACTCTTCACTTGGAGACACAGTGCTTTATTTTCTTGGCGAAGATCAGAGATCATTTCAACATTTTCATTCTAGCTTGTTAATTGTGCTATATCCTAGGTCAATCTATCCACTATCTGATGCCTTGGAGTGGATAATTCTGCAGGGTACTTAGAATTCTTGTGAGGGCTCAATTATATTGAAAATGCTTCGGGATTAATGGAGGTGGTTTCTTTTTCAGGAGCCTTGCCTTCAATGTGTTCAAGAGAAACTTCAAAGATAGGGACATCAAGCAAGCGGGCAGAGACATTGGATAATGCAAGAAGGGACGTTTCAGGAATAGGGTCATTTGGCTGGTCGTTGGGGCTGTATGAATGCACCAGCTGAATGACGGGCTGAACGATGGGCTGGACGACAGACTGGACAACGAACTAAACATGGTTCGACCTTCTAGGTTTAGTGGGTATCGAGGAAAAGAGTGGGGGCTTCATGGTCATGTCCTTATGGACAGGCTCGGGAGAGGAAGATGAACGTACAAGGTGCATTTCTCCTGAGGTACCCTCATCAAACCACACAGACTTAGTGTCTCGTTTTGCTTGGGAAGAGGTTTGGTAAGGCTCATCAGCACAGGTTTGAAAATGATGGCGTTTACGAGAAGCAGAATCTCTAGCAATGGGATTCTCAACCAAATGGTGGTTCAGCACTTCAAACACAAAGCTTTCCCATGTCTGTCCCTTCTCCCTCAATTGATGAATAATTAATATTTTAATGAGGCAATGGTGGTATAAACTACCAGTGAGGTTAACTGTATTTTTCCTAACCTGGTTCGACATTTTCTCAAGGCTCTTCAGAAAATAAAATGGAAAATTGAGGGCTTGTTCATTAACAAAATGCGCTAATAACCTGAGGTGGCAAGCCTAAAGATGGTAAACTTACCCTCAAAAGTTATCAAGCGGATGATGACGACAAAGGGATCGAGGTACTCTGGCTTAATCCACTCCCGGTGAAACCCTTTCGTGCCTACAATGTGTTGATAGTCATCCCTGAGAGCAAAATCATGAGCCGTCCGAGGGAGGAAGAGGTGCTTGTGCCAACGAGCACCCTTCCTTGGAAGCTTTGTAGCCATCGCAATAGACTCCTCAGTCACTGGAAAAGTAAGGTGGCCAACCCTAGCCATTTTTCTATCGAATCCCTTGGAAAATAGGAGTGATATCTCATCATCGTGGCCCTGGAGAAGATGGAGGAACGAGCCCCAACCTGCTTGAAGAAAAATCTCACGACATGCTTTGAATTCAAGGATACGGAGCAAATCCTAGTAGCTTCCAGGCTCATGGCGGATAGGCATTGTTAAACGGAAGTAGATGGATACAAGGGATACAGGGGGTGCAATAAATTGCAAGAAATGCGACTGGATAGACTCAGGAAGGATGAGAGTGAGTAGAATGAAGGTAAAAATCACGCACGTGTTGGTTTAAAACATGGTCCATTTGAACGTTTGAATGATCGTGAGACAAAAATTTGGCGCGTTTGAACGATCACGCCATCATTCAGAATTTTGAATCATGTGCCATAATAAAGATGTGTGCGTTAATAAATTTGTATGGTTGTGAAATATTCAACTATGTCCAAAGTAAACTTTGGACAGGTTGAATGAAATTTTCATCATGGGATTATAATCATAGGGTGCATTAAAAATCATGATGACTTTTGATTAATAAAATGACAGCTCACATGATGATTTTTGCATATAACTTAATGAAGAGTTAAAACCATATGATAGTCAGATAATAATTCTGAAAATCACATTAATGCATGGTTAGTCGATTCGTTCAGTGAAGTTGAGATGAATTAAAGAATGAGATCGTGTGCAGAGATGATATCTGATAGTTCCTGATATGGTTAGTCGATTAGATTTATAATCAAACTTCAAAAATTAGATACCTTAGAACACTTAATCATGCTGTTATAAGCTATGGTTTCATTCGGATCGTCAGTCAACTCTTCATTCGTCATCTTGTTCATTCATCACTTCATTCGAATTTTCATTCAACACTTCATTCAACCCTTCGTATAGACCTTTTATATGTACAAGATATGCTTGCTGGATCTGACTGCTGCTGATTATGCAGAGAATTTCTGAGGCTGCCAGCACACAAAAGGATGATGTAAACCTACTTTTCTGAAACTTCAGTCACGCTCTTTCTTTGTTGATCATGGATCAGAACAATATTTGTTCTGCTACTTGCATTATTCCTGAAACACATATCATTTTATCAGAGATAAATGAACTTTTTTATTATTATTATAAATAATCAGAAAATAAAGACAATTATGATCCTCCCCCAAACCAAAAATATGGCATGTCCTCAAGCCATCAAAATAAAAACCGATTGGTATTCAAATATTTCCAATTAACAGTTTAACCAATAACTCTAGAATGTTTTTGTTACTATATGAAAAGGAAACATTACTAGCTATATATAAAAGATGATCCAAACAAATAGTCATTCAGTATAATTCAGTTTTACAAAAGAAAATATGCCTCTCTTCGTCAAATATTTTTCAGATAAAATTACAGTGACCCTTGTATAAAATTAAGAGAATATCAAACTCAATCAGATTTTCTCGTCAAAGTTTCTCATAGGAACTCAGTCAAATTTCCCCAGAGTCCCGGAATCACAATACATAGAGCAATCCCATCGAATTTCACATTCAGGTCCCTGGAAATCTTAAGTATATGGCCCCACCTGGAAAGATAAGAAATATTTAATCTATGAAGGTTAGGTAACCGGTCTTAAGATAATCTTGAAACTATTCTCTTTTGGCCAATTGATGAAATTCATTTCCTTAGCGCAACCATACATACTTCTTTCTGATTAGACTTTCAAAAAGATTTTTTTTTTATAAACAAGATGTCCTCCCCAGGCAGATTCCCCTCTATCAGTCGATCTTGTTCAGTACCCCATCGAGTTTACCTGGTCATACCATAGGCTGGTACCCATTACCAGCAAGCCTGTTCAGTACTCTGACGAGTTATCCTCTTGAACCCTTTTTGCATCAGAGGCTCTTGTCCCAGTGTTTCCACCCTCTATAGATATTCAACAATGAATTGCCTAAAAGCGAGTGGATGGGGGAGCAAATCTGAAAACCATGCTACTGATGGGATGATATATGGGTTGGAAGACAACTGTTCTTATATAGATCAAATGAATAAAAATATTGTCGAATCAAAGATATATATGGTTGATTGCATTAATGTGTAGTGAGTCGAGCCAAAAGATAATATAAAGAAGACCTCCCTAGTCCAAGTTGCCTTCTTAAAAAGATTACAACGGTGTTTCTCAAAAGTAAGATCCCCAAGGTTCCCTTCCTGCTGCTGTTCAAAAAAGATTGGTCTACTTACTAACTGAACAACAAGGTCAAAATGTACCGAGAGCCTCTAAGCTTCAGATGGAGAAATTTTATTAGGTATCAATATCTTTATAGAGATAGCATCACTGACATAAGATATCTGAAAGGCTTATTAGAAGAGCTGCAAGAATCATGTCAGGTAAATGGCAACAGATAATACAAAGAACATTTTAACTTTTCAATTCTAAATATAATCAAGAGGAAAGGCATCGAGATGTATTATAAATATTTAGAGCACTTCCCTTTTTCATATAATGTTTTTATAAGCTGATTATAGAGATAAGGTTCCTGTAATCAAACTACAAACCACTTGTTAATTGATGATAAAAAATTTATTCAAAACAAAAAACATATGTACAAAGAAAAACTACATGAAAGTTTATCAAAAACTAGGAAAAGGAGAAGAGTCTTCCTTTCTTAATTGATGAAGTCTTATGAGCTGATCATAAGAGTGAAATTCCTATGTAAATACAATCAGCTGTCAGAAATGACTCTTGTTTATTTAAAGAAACAAAGATATATTTACATATGTACAAATGAAGATAACCCCAAAAAATAAGTAAAGAACTAGGAGAAGGAGAGACTTCCCCTTTAACCAGCTCCATCTCCTTCTATTGTGAGACATTCTGCACAAAATCTTGTTTAGATATTGGTTGATTATAAAGTCTTAGTCTATGTTTGTTTACAACAAAAGAAATCCATGAATCATCAATCGTTTTAACTTCAACAGATCCATTATCAAAAGCTATAACAATTTCATATGGACCCATCCAATAGGTAGTCAATTTACCTTTAAATTTTTTATACCTCGAGTCAAATAGTAATGCCCAGTCTCCAGTTTTGAAAGCTATCATCGATGGGACTAGAACTATTGTCAATTTGAATATGAGAGAGAAAATCTGCTACCACATTTTCTCGATCGGGACGATCAACAACAGTGATGTTGAATTCTTGTAGTAAAAGAAGCCACCGAGTCACCCTGCCATTGGTGATTGGTTTGCTCATTAGAAATCTAATGCCTGAGTGGTCTGTGTTTACAAAAAATTCGTAGCCTGTGATGTAGTGACGGAATTTATTAATAGCATAGACTACTACTAGAAACTCTTTTTCAGTAACAATGTATTTTGATTCTGCAGGAGTCAAATTCTTGCTAGCAAAGTAAATGGCATATGATGCTTGTCCTTCCTTTTGACCTAGGACTCCTCCTATAGCCATGTCCGAAGCATCAGTGGATATATGAAAGGGAAGGGCCCAATTAGGGACCCTAAGTATTGGTGCCACTGACAGCTTTGCCTTTAAAGTTTCAAAAGCATGTTGACAAGGTTCAATCCATTGAAAATTTGTATCTTTCATGAGCAATTTGAACATAGGTGTATCTATTTTGGTAAAGTTTTAAATGAAACGTCTGTAATAGCCTTCATGGCCAAGGAATCTTCTCACCTCCTTCTGAGTTTTTGGAGAAGGTATATTGACAATTATTTCTATCTTGGCAGGATCCACCTTGATTCCTTGAAAAGAGACATGATGTCCCAAAACTATACCCTCTGTTAGTAACATCTTGCATTTTTCATGACTAAGGGCTAAGTTTGTTTCTTGGCACCAGATAAGAACTGTTTCAAGGTTATCAAGGGCTTCTTGAAAGGTATTACCGTATACTGTAAAATCGTCCATGTATACTTCTACACAATCATGTATAAGGTCAGTAAAAATTCCTAAGACTGCATGCTGGAAAGTAGCGGGTGCATTACATAGGCCAAATGGTAAAACTCTATAGGCATATCTTCCCCAAGAACAAGTAAAAGTGCTCTTGTCTTGATCCTCAAGTGCTATCAATATTTGGTTGTATCCACTATACCCATCGAGGAAGGAGAAGTATTGTTTCCATGGCAAGGTATATAACACCTAATCAATGAAAGGTAAAGGGAATTAATCCTTAAGAGTGGCCTTATTTAGCTCCCGAAAGTCAACGTAGATACGCCATTTCCCTGTAACTTTCTTTGGAACTACCACCAGAGGAGACACCCACTTACTATTAGAAATTGGGTAGATGAAACCAACATTAAGGAGTTTTTGTAATTAATCTTTGACTATATCCTTTAGGGTCGGAATCATCCTTCTCCAAGGCTTCCTTACAGGAGGTATGTTTGCATATGTGTAAATATGGTGAATACAAGTATCTGGGTGTATACGTTTCATATCGGTGTATTCCCATTTAGATGCTCTAGTTTGACTTTTAAGAACTTTTAATAACTACTTTTGTTGATTTTCATCTAAGCCTGCATTTATGTGTAGAAACTTTTCGGGATTGAACTCACAAGGTACGATATAGGATCCTACATGTTCTTCAATTGCAAAGACACAAGGTGTATTTGTAAATGTGGAGAGGCTCATGTTTTCTTGGAATTCATCTCCAAAAATTCAATTAAGTTGGGAAAAGGACTGGGGAGAGTCTATACATGTTGTGGAAGAGACAAATTGATTCAACACATTTTCAATAGTTTGTTCTTGAAGTGCCCAGGAGTAATCACTAACAAGTGAAAGTTCTTCCAAGTTTTCATCCCCAAAAGGACAAACTAACCAAAACATATTTTCGGTTACTGGTTGTGCTAGTGGGTATAAGGCAAGTTTCCTTGTAGATAACCCATCAGAGATGATCATCTCTCCATCCCTACATCCTATAAATGCATTAGTAGTGGCTAGCCAAGGTCTTCCCAAAATAATAGGGTGTCCTTTGGAAGGATCCTTTGATTGTATGACCATAAAGTCCACAGGATATTCCCATGAAGCCACTGATACAATAATATCATCTAGGATTCCAACAGGTTGTACCATAGTGCAGTCTGCTAGTTCCAGCATTGTTGGGGTAGGACGGAGAAACTGTCCCAAATGGAGAGTTTCCAAAACTATGGTAGTCATCAGGTTAATAGAACCCCCTAGATCAATAAATGTGTTTCCTATGGCAGTGTTATTGATGATAACAGTTACCACAAGATTTCCTGGATTTGTATACATTGGAATTCTAGGTTGATCTGCTATGTAATCTGATATTTCACCTATGAAATGAATTGTCGGAGGGTCTTTCTATTTCTTACCTGGTCTTTTAATACAGAGTTCCTCTATCACCTTACTATAAATTGGTATGTCTTTAATAGCTTGTAATAAAGGGATTTTGATACAAATATTTTTCAGTTCATTAATGATATCATACTCTAGGTAAATTGCAGGTTTCTCTATTGCTAGACGCTCTGGATATGGGGGTACTTTTTCTCCTAGAGTTACTTCTTTCTGAGGATGGTTGTGTGTTGAAGCTTTTGGAATAACCACATCTTTGAGAATGGCATCATTCAAAATTTCACTAGGTATGTCTTCTTCTTCATTCTCTTCACGAATGACAACTGATGATTTGGGTTAATATTGTAGAACTCTTCCAGACCGCAATTGAATTTCATGCACTGGTGCAGTCGATATGACATAAGATGGAAGAGGTTGTAACCCAATGCTGTTAAGAGCTTGAGTTGGTTTGTTGTTAGGGTTTGGTATTGGTTGTGCAGGTAATATTGTGGGTCTCGGGGGATTCATATTCTGAAAATGGTGAGGTTGATTTGTGATAGGGGGTAGTGAAGGAGGTACAAATCCAGGCAAGAGTTGATGGATATTAGGTGGGTAAGGATAGTTAGGCATAGGATGAGGTGGTTGAGCATATTCTTGTCCTCTCCATCCATGTACCCATTGTTGATGTTGAACATTCTGAGGAGGATACTGAGGTGGCCAATTTTGCCAATTTGAGGTGTTCCACTGTTGAGGTGGCTGATAAGGGTGGTAATAGGGCGGAAATTGTAATGATGGATCATGATATGATTATTGCTCTCTAAGTTTACAAGGCCTCCTAGATGTTTCACCAAAATTCCCACTCTTATATATAGCTTGTAGACTAGGAAACGATGGACAATTTTCAAGTGGATGATCTTATGTACAAAGGTGACATACTGAAACATTATTCAATAGGCATTCCCGCTAGGGATGTTTAGTTCTACACCTAGGACAAAAAATACTCATTGTTGCATGCTCTTCATCCTGTCTCTTCTTAGCTTGTAATGTATCTAATTGAGAATCCATGGCTCCTAAAATATCTGTTTTAAAGTTTTCTAATAGGTTTCCCAATTCTACCCTTGTAACTCCACCAGGACTAGAGGTATTTCCTTTTAGGTTTCTAGTATAAGATTCCCGAAAGTGTCTCCCACTTTTCCCTCTGCTTCTAGAGAAATTCCTACACATCTCACAAATCTATGTGAAAGACTTATGAGAGATGTCTCCTACTGCCATGAGGTTAAGGTTTTCTAAAAATTCTTCTAAAATTCCCTTAAGGAAGAGTGTCCTTACTGCATCTTCTCGAAGGTCACTATATTTTGATTTGTACAATACATAGTTAAATCTTCCGAGATAGTCTTCTAGGCTCTCGTCTTCAAGTTGTTCTATTTTGAAAATGTCATTCCGAGAGTGTTCTGAGAGTCCTTAGGTTTACAGTAATCTTGATATTTTTGTAGAAATGCAGTCTTCATGTCTTCCCAAGTTCTAATGCTAGATTCTCCTAACCCCATAAACCATCTTAGAGCAGAATCTTTCAGTGTGGGAGGGAAAAGTTTTAACTTTTTGCCATCTTATAGGTAGTTATAGCTCCTACACAAAATGTCAAATTCAAATAAGAATGTATCCGGATCCTCACTACTTTTCCCATAAAAGGTAGGTAATGAGGAGGGAGGGATGTTTTTCATGGTCACATCTTGTGCAGTATCTAAAATAGGAAATCCAAAAGTACCTTCAGTTTGAATTTCTCCTTCTTCTTCATTGTGTCTCACCTCATCATTGTGTTCATGCTCCATGTAGACTTGATTTCCAAAGAGAGAATACCTAGGTTTTTCTTTTCTTGGTGAATATGGGATGTCCCAACGTTCTATTTCATGGATAATATTCCTCTTTTTACGAGAGGAACTATCAGCTATGTGAGAGTCCAGTTTTGAAGGTCCTACAGTTGTTGTCTCAATCCGTGAAACAACTATATTTGTATAGTTTTCAAAAAGAGCGTCTACTTGTGCAGGATCAACAAAGTCTACTAGATTCGGAACCCCTACTATTGAGAAGGTAGTGTCTTTGGGTTTTGGAGATAATGGAGGATTAAGAGGTTCTGATGATTTATCTTTTTTATCTTCTTCTTGTCTAAGTTCAATCTCAATGTGAACTTGAGGTTCTCCTAGTAGTGTTTCTTTATGGACTGGCTTCTATGATGTTTCTATGGTTCCCCCTGAATGGTCCCCAGAAAGAATTTCTTTGGCTTTCCAAGTAGGACTATCCCCTTTGTTTGTTTTCCAATACCTTTCTGCTGAGTTAGTAGTTAGGGTGGCACGCCCCCCGTAAAGGTTAGTAGGAATTTTAGTAGTGTTTTGGATGCTAGTCTTAATGTATCTACCTTTTGAATCTCTAGACCTATTCATGAAAGCAAAACTACAACTAAGGAAAAACCTAATTGCATCACTACTACTGTTGGGTTTTGGGGATGCCTGTTATAACATATGCGCAGGTTCTTACCTCTCGTCTTACCGCTCACCTGCCACCAACCTATTACTAAGTTTCAAAAGGAAAATTCTACCTATTACTGAAGTTTTATAAGGAAATTCTACCTATCTACAACTCCCCGACAACGATGCCAAAATGTTGGGTGTTATTATGTCTTAATGAATTCACCAAATATTTAATTATCGATCGGGGTTGGTAATCTTATATTTGTCACAAAATATATGCTGAGGTAGAAATGTACCTAGGATATCGGCTCGACAGACCTTAAAAATATTTAATAATGAAAAGATCTATGGATCTTTCAAAATGAAAACCCGAGTCAAACTTAAAACTAAAACTACTAAGCTAATTAGACCTAACCAATAGATCAGAATAATCTATACTACTCTATTCTACAAAAGACAGTACTATTCTAAGAAACAAGACTTGATAAAAAAACAAACTATTCTTAAGGAAATGGAAACTACTTAATCAACTTTTCAAAAATATAGGAATTAGAAAGACTAACTACTATGCAAAGACCTAACTATGAACAAGTTCAGTTTGCAACTAACTATGTAAAGACAAAAAACTATATTATCTAAGGAAAACAAACTAGTTAAACAATCTATGAAATTCAACTTCACTATGAAGCAAGATGAAATGCTGGTCTAAGATTTATCCATGCATTGAACAACAATGAATAATAAGCAAACTGCCTAGTTCCAATCGTCTTGAAGAACTACTGCATCTAAATGACTGACAAAGGCTAAAGAAATGCAAAATGGAAATAAATCTAAATTGACTTCTACAAAAATGTGAAAACTAAAGATAGGCCACTTACAAGAAATCTTAAAGATTGTAACCTACTGTTCATCCATAAACAAATGACAAACTAACTATGACACTTGAAATGAAACACTATTTTGACAATCTAGCTTTACTTGAGAAGTACAAGATCTAAGTTACTTGACCTGTAATGACTGCTTTGAAATACTTATCTAATTCATGCATATGCCTATCAACATCAAATTACTTCAAACTAATTCATGAAACATAAACTACAAGAAAAGTAAGCTAAACTAAGTACAAGACAAGAACTCAAATGACTGAAAATAATGTTAACTTGTGATCAAAACCTACATTAGAAAAACAAAGTATTCTTATGCTATCCCTACTGCAAATCAAACTTTATTCTAAGACAATTATGAAAGTGTAATAAAGCTGATCTATAACTTGAAAAGTAAACCTCTACTAAACTAGGTTATGTGAACTTTTTAACATCAAACTCTAAGATACTGAAAACTAATGCATCTATATTAAATACAAATGAACTTATTAAGCTTGGATTGGAACTAGTTTTTGGTCTATTCTACCTATTGAAATGAAAGAACTTGAAGAAATAAAACTAACAAAGTTTAAACCATTGAAATGCTATGTAAATGGAAATGAAAGTCGAATTATAAAATTGAATGAAAACTAGAAATGAAATACTAAACTAATTTGAGAAGTAAGACAAACTGAGATTTAACCAAGTCTATGAACAAACTTAAGCTAATCTAGGGTCTAGGTATGAAAGCAAATGAAATAACTCATAAACTATTTGAATCATAAGCAAAAGACAACTATACTGCTTCCAATCAACCAGAACTATTTCTCATTTGAGCAGTAAAACATATGCTAAATGTAAATGGATTTCGTCATTAATAAAACTAAAATAATTATCCTATGTGTGAATATAAAACTGACTATAAATTGCTGAAAGTGTTAAAGATACATTCGAATCTCAAACTAGCTACAAAACATGATGAAGTACTGGAAAATTAACCTAGACTCTAACTAACTATCTTTGCATAAAACAAAATACTGACAAATCTAGAAATGACTACAAATTCTGGAAAACTCTGTCTAAATGCGAATGAAAGGATGAAAGAAGGTGAACTAATGGTGCGAATGGCCGACCGAATGGATTCTAGAGCTATAAATTACATAAAAACACAGAAAAATTATAGTTTATAAACAACAAAGCGTCATCTATAGGGAAACGAACTATATGCATACAAAAATGAAATGACTTATCTGCAAATATAAAAAGAAACTGCTGAATATACACAAATGGAACCTCTGATTGTTGAGGGGCCCTTCCCAGCAACAGGGGTTTGTCTCCTAAGCTACTCAACCACTAACCATTAACAGAAAACGAGAATGATCATCAACAACTGAAACAGAGTCTTTCTATTAAACTGAATCAAATCTTATACAACGTTTTTCTCTATGTGTTTCTCAACCTGAGGTGTCTTTATATAATATTTTACAAAGAGAGAGTAGGTTGACCCTTTCAATGGTCGACCTCTCTAAAAATAGGAGGTCTTTACTGCTACATGAACGACCCATTAAAACACACAGACCATTTTCCTCATTCCGTGCGTGTTGGTTCCCTTGACGTGAGCAGTTGATGCGTTGGCAGCCTGGGCAAGTGAGGACGCGTATCTTCTCGAACAAGGGCTCACGATCCATAAGGGCCACGTTGCCAACAAAACCCACGTCGTGGTTTTCGCCTTCAATCCCCAGAATATGCTAACCAACGAATCTGAGGGTGAGAACAGAGGTCTAAACGAAGGTCCGGATGTGAATGGCGTCTTGAACGTGAATGCGTGTCCGGATGAGAGTCCGTATGAAAACCATGACCTGAAGAATGAAGACTATGTGTCCAGCAAGTCTAGAAATGTTAGATTAACGTTAATAAACCATAAAAAGATGATAATCAATTAAGATTCATGAGATATTCAAATATGTTCATACCTAAGTTCGAATGGTGGTCTGAATGGCAAGAAATATGACTTATTATACCAAAAATGGAAAAAATAGTGTCAACAAAGCACGTTCAATGATCAAAAGTGATGGCAAAATTGGACATCAACAAACTAATTTCAGTTATAGGTCATTTGGGCGCTCATTCGGACCTTCTTTCGCATTCGGACGATCATTCGAACTGTCATTCACACCTCTAAAATCATTGGTTCGGGTACTTGGAGGCATTAATGGAAAAAACAGAAATGTGGGTTTTGTTCATGGTGGTCCTCTCATGCTTCTCCACCTTCAAGATTCCACCCAGGTCGTTTATTAATCTACAGGAGATCTCGAGGGTTCTTTAACTCAAATTTGCCCAAAATAATGTAAAACCCATATTTTTAGCAGTAAATATTTCTAGACTGCCATATTGCGCCTTGGCTTGTGTGCACATGGGAGCATATCTCGTCAAACTAGTTAATGGGTTTGAAGAAAACCTAACTAGCTACAAAACCCAGAATTTGTTTCTCCATAATCACAACCACCAAAGAGTTATCGAAGGGGCATTTTGCCAACTTTTGCCAAATGTGCATTTTCTGAGTTGGCCGTTTTTCAAATATAGAAATTGGTTTTAATGGTCCAGGGGTTTGGGGATTCAGTTTTATCCACTCCCCAATGATTTTTCATGTATAAATAGTGCCCCATAGGGCTAAGAAGAGGATGTGACTGCTATTGTAAGACTCTTCATTTTTTAATATAAGCACGGTTCTGCTCCTCTGCGTTTTTGGCTTTGCATGAACCCAGCCATTGAATAGGTTGTAAGGATAGATTGATGTTCTCTGGGAGGGCCCCTCAGTGGCAGCGTGAATCATCCATTGTGTTCTTAGAATCAGATAAGTAGTTTTGGTTTTTATGTGTATGTATTTCATTTTCCTGTAGATGATGTTCAGTTGTTCATAAAATACAATTTTCTTTTGTTTTCATGTAATTTGCATCTTCACAATTCATACGGTCGGCCATTCGCACCTTCATTCGGACTGTCTTTCAGCATCCCATTCGCACTTAGATGGAATTTTAGTTCATTTCCATAATTTTCAGTGTTTTGTTTATGCATAAGTAGTTAGCTAGGGTATAGGTTAATTTTCCAGCATTTTACTGTGTTCTGCAACTAGTTGGGATTCAAATCCATCTTCTGCACCTCATATTTCATTTCATAATAACACATAGATTAATTATTTATGTTATAATTATGATGAAATTCATTTACACTTAGAATCTATTTTACTGTGCAAATAGGAAATAGTTTTTGGTTTAAATAGAAACAGTATAGTTGTCTTTGGTTCATGATTTAGGAAGCTTATATTCTACTTGCATTAGTTTTCATGCTTAGAACCTAGAACAACATAAGTTTGCTTAAATATGTTATCATAGATTTTATCAAATATCAATTCATCTTATTTCTGAAGTAGGTTCAACATTTTATTTCCATTTTGCATTTAAACTTGTAGTTAGTATCTCTTGTTTACATAGCACGTTAGTACCCTAGGTCTTGTTAGTTCCTTTGTTAGATCAATCATTTCATTTCAGTAGGTGTAAAAGGATAGAATCAATTTTCAATTAAAACTTAGTAAGTCTTCTTTGAATCTCATTTAGATGTCGTAGTTCTAGGTTATTGTTGTGATTTTCAATTAAAGACCAGTCTTAACTTGTATAGGTTTGCTTCTCAACTTTAGATTAGTTTGCATCATCGTTTTCATGCTTAAATATAATAGTTTGATTTAATGTAGAATGAGAATAGTAGCACTTTGTTTTCTGTTGTAGGTTTGCTTACAAGATGAAATTGTTTTCAGTCATTTAAATTAGCATTAGGTCTCCTCACAAACTTGAAGTTCAGGTTACTTTTTGCATTTGATTTTTTATAAAATAGCTTGAAGTCTTTGATTAGATAGAAAGTTTTCTAAGAATAAATAGAATGGCAATAAGATTACTTTTCTTTGTATATAAGTCTTTAGTTTCACTCATAATAGTGATTGGGTAGAATCTGAATAAAGTATCGTATGAAATGTTGTTTGATAGTAGACAAGTTAGGATAGCCTAAAATAATTTAGACTTTAGTTCTGCACATATAGTGTTTGCATCTCAGAAGCTACCTTCCCGGGTTGACAATTTAAGTGTTGAATTAGATAGCATATATTTCACCAACAAGGATCGAGCCTGTAAGTGTGAATCATACATCACAGGTATTTATATTTATTATCATAATGGTGCTTAGGGCATCACGGCCTCACAGTAAATTTTCATATTCCTACTGTAAAGTAACGATGACTTGTAAGATCTCATTTAAAATAAAATTAGTATGTACATATTCCTAGAATTATAAAAATTTAAAGGAAGATTTTTATAACAATAAAACTAGTTCTGCAACCCCAATTCGAAACCCATAATCTATCTATTTACCAAATCAAACTAATAACTTGCAAAAGATAAAGCTAATTATTCTACAAACCATTCACGGGTTAAAAATGACTTATTCTCTTCAATCAAACTAGGCCTCCCTCCTTTGCTAATTGAAGGGTTTGGGGAACGAAGCAACATAGTAGAATTATTAAGTCAAATATCTTCCAGGGTTGAGCCCTTTTAGTTAATACTTGAACAATCAATTTAACAGAGATCAATGATAAACATTGTACATAAAAAAAAATCGACCCCCACAAGGTGGATTGGTCAAATAAAACAAATCAAAAATTCATAGAAGTCTTACGCAGTAGAAATACAAACATGGGAGATATTTAATTTATGTACAAATATAAGGGCCTGCACCCCAAGGGATACTACTCCATACATACCATGTTCAGAATTAAAACAACTACACCACCAAACAAATATCTCAAAACCGGTGGACTTGATGTTTCGATATACAACACCAGAGAGTTTCTACTCTTTTTGTAGGACAAAATGCCCATAGTGCCCCAAGGACAAAAACTAGGAAATAATCATGAAAATTAACAAAACTATTCTCTGTTAAATACCCGTAACTAGGGTTTGAAAAACAATACCATCAAATTTACGCCAAGGCTGAAAATGGCCATCCCTTGTTCCTCCAAAACTAGCCCATGGCTGAATGAGTAAGGCATAAAAAAACCCCAGTCCAACTATGAACACTAATGGAAACCTCAGGCGCAAGGTATGGGCCGAGAATGGCCATAAGATCACTGGTAATATGAGCCATCTCGAAACCCTATGCTAAAAGCGTTGCGACCCTGTTCACTTGTACCCGCTGCCACAGTTGCAAACAAAACAAATTATCATTCAACATTGTGTAAGCCAAAAGAATTACAGAGGAACAATCTACACAACTAATACATTGTTTGTCCATACCTGAAGCAAAATGCAGAGTACAAATTTGAGCTAGTTAACAATGGAACCTCTTGACAATGCATACGCCTGGTGGAAGAGGCAAGATCTAGGTCCACTATCACTTAGTTTTGTAATAGAAATGATGTAGAATCAAGCAGAAAACCGTGGAGAGAACCATAGCTGCTCCAAACCCTTCCCAACAAAGAGCAAATAAGGAAGAATACAAGCCTCAATGGCTACTTTGGGTAAATCCAAAAGAGAACGTACGCCTTAGTAAGACTGAACTACCATCATAGTCATAATTTATCCCATGTGAAGTACAGGGGGGTCATGTAAAGGTTTAAGTATAAGGTTTTATGGATATGTGCATGCGCCCAAGCCAAGAAGTAAGAGTTGAAAAATGAACGGTATTAAAACCAAACGTTCACTTGAGTCATGCAAGGAACTGTGGACAGAATGGATTCAAACACAGATTTCATGGGCAGGAATTCCCCGCGAACATGAGGAGGATTTGTTTCTACCCTATATGACTCAGCTGCTTGATTTCTAGAAATACTCAACAAATTCTAACTAATTCTATCCTGACTATTACACTTGGAAAGGATCCGAGAGTCCTTCTCCAATTATTCAGATTTGTCATTTATTTTTAATGAAAAAAAGAAATTACAAGAGAGACTCTAAGTCTCTTCTAGAAGATTCCAATTGACTTTGGTGAAGTCACAAGTGACTTCACTATGTATTCTATGCTCCTGCATCATTATACCTTCACAGTCACATTCCCGATCAGGGAGGAAACAAACATTTTCTAATTAAATGAAACTAGAAATACTCTACCACCTGTGAGAGGTTCCTTTAGCATCACGATTTGATCTCAAAATTGAGTTTCATTCGCCACAGAGCTCGAATCTCTTGACAACACCTATTTTCAATTAATAGATAGAATTAACTTAAATACACTCTAACAGAATAAAATCCCTTACCTTTCAATGTAATCCATGGCAACTTCCATCTCTTCAATGATTAGCAGTCGCGTTTGGAATTCACGATGGTGTTGTCTCTCACAACCATCGAAATCCTTGCATCTAGAACTGACTATGATCTTACCCATGGCGTTTCTGAGAGATATTTCTCATTGCGGCCTCCAGATCTCTCGAACCTTCAATTACAATGTGACTTGGGTTCGCATTACTGTTAGTTTCCAACACATCATTCAAAAAAATTTCCAAATTGAATCCATACTTCGATTTATCCATGAGCTTCAAAACTTCTTCACAAGAATCTCATATCCCTATAGTTACTAACTACTATAAGTGCTTGTTCCAGTATTAATCTTCTACATCAAACCTTCATAATAAAAATCACGTTTAGTTCCAGATTACAAGAAAATTTCTGAGTTATATTAACCATAAGTTGGTGCAAGGATTCTCTTTAATATAGATAGAGGCATTGACAACATAGATGTTGAAACTTAACAGCAAGTAATATAGATTTGAAACTCCAACCACACCATTTTTTTATTACTCTGAAGAACAGCAATAGTCTCCTACCTCGACTCCTTCTGGTTGTATCCATTATTCATCACCCCCTGCAGGTGGCGTTAGGTGCCTTATCTAAAGACTTCAAATTTGAGATACCATCAAACTGTGAGATTCATTGTACTAATTTTCCCATGTAGTAGGAGATCATGATTTAGTGCCTCCATTCATTTATAGTTTCAACAACAAGAACACTTCCAAACTTAGATTTTAAAAAATATACTAAAATCCAAAATATAGAATAAATAAACTACTCCCATTATTATATCCATCAACTATTCTCATAATTGAAACAATAAGCTATCCATCACTAAAACAATAAACCATAGCTTATTGGCGATGCATGCAAAAGAAAAAATGAGGCATAAGAGGATGTAAAGTATATATACTTTTGTAAACTTTAAAAATCAAATTGTTTTGCAAAATTGGTGGGAGCCAATAGAAAACTCTTAGACATATCATAGGAGGGAGGATATAGTTTTTTGATGGTTGAATATTCTAGATTCCTTACAAATTCCAATTAATGTTTAAGGTTCTATGTAGTCTAATTTTATGTAGGTAATTTTAGTTTTTGTTATTTATTGCACTATTTTCTTTACTTGAAACCCTTTGAGACTACATATTTATATGTTTCATTGCACGAGACCAATACGAGTAAACTTATTTGTTGAAACGTTTAGGTTCCAATGTCAGACACGAACAATCGTGAATATGGAACATATGAATGGTGGAAAATGGATGTTTATTGCTCATGCAATCGTTGCTATGGTAGAAGACGTCAAAAACGACATGTTGAGAGTAACCATTTAAAGATAAATGGTCCTATGGAAGGATTTTTGGAGGGTGATGAAGAAACAAATATAGAAATGCCCACTAGAATTCAAAATAATGAATTAAATATTGGAAGCAGCAATAATTTACCCAATATGGTTGGTGAAGGAAGGGTTGATCATAGTCTCATCAATAAGAGTATACAAGATGATTGTATGGAAAATGATGGTTCTAATGATGACCATGAACATGGACAAGAACAAATAAATATCGAACCCAATGCAAGAGAGATTCTAAATTCAATTAATATAGACACTAATGGAGAACCTCGTGATAACAACATTCTACAGATGGCAAGGACACCACTTTACCCAAGTGCATGATGCTTTATATTGCAAGATGTGTTATCCCTTCTTAACTTAAAAGTTGTCCATGGATGGACAAACAATAGTTTCACTGACCTTCTACAGTAAGTGTGTTTTTTGTTGAATGGAAATTTTGAGTTTATTCTCAATAAAGATTTCTAAAAATGTAATGCCACTCTAAACGTTATCTTATAATTGTTGATGGTATTGTTATAGGTTGTTATCAGGAATGCACCTTCCAATTAATAATATTGCCTAAATCAAAATATGAGATCATGTCAATAACAAAGGATTTAGGCATGGATGTTTCCAAGTCGTATGATGCATGTCCCAATGACTGCATGCTATATCATGGACATGGAAAGGAATCCTTATATCAGTTCCCAGAATGTGGTGAGCAGAGGTAGCATACAAGTGCATCATAAAAAAAAGTAGGATGGAAGGTACTTCACCATATACCTTTAGCCCCACAATTTGAGTGGTTATTTGGATGCAAGGGAATGTCAGAGCTCATGGATTATCTTGTGAGAGGAAGGAGAACAGATGGTGTTATGAGGATGCCAGTTGATGGAGTTGTATGGAATAATATTGAGGAGAAGTGGCCAATTTTCAAAGATGAACCAAGAAATGCAAGAATATCATTAGCATTGGATGGTGTGAATCCTTATGGAAATCAATCACCACAATGGTCTACATGTCCAGTAATTGCTATCAACAACAACATACCCCCATGGTTGTCAACAAAAAAGGAACATGCTATGTTGACATTGATCATACTAGGTTATACTTTATGGAAATGCATAGTATTGAGTCCATATGGTAATGGTAAGTAATTAATGATTCAAATGACAAATTGAAGTTAATTGTTTTATAGGTCCAAATCAACCTAAACGCATGGACACATACTTCGAACCTTTAATAGATGAGTTATTTATTCTTTGGAAAGGAATGCATATGAAGGACGTATCACGTCCTATTGGTTCAAGGATATTTCAATTTCATGCAATGCTTCTTTTCAAAATTCATGATGCCCCAGGTCTATCAATGTGCCGTGGTGAGTGATAGTTGGTGTTAATCACCTCATGTTGTATTTATTGATTTTATTTATTTCATAATAACACCTTAAATTATTACTGATCTTGCATATAAAAATAAAAGGCCTTCAGACTAAGGGATCTTATGGATTCCCATCATGTGGGACTTGCACCTCATCTAGAAGATCACAACATTTGGGAAAGACAATATATGATGAGTATAGAATGTTTCTAAATATTAATCACCCATATCGTGTACGAGATAAGGATGAATTTGGTGGGAAGGAGTGCCTTATCAGAGCACCTTTGAGATGAATCCCAAGAGATGGATGCATGCATATAGAAACACATATGGTAATTCTCATGTCCACAGTTGAAATGTTATACAATAACATCTCAAAATAATGGATTTGGTAAATCTATTATAATTTTTCTTTGTGATAGGATCCCTTCCTCCGGGAATGACTCAAAAGACAATATTTTCACAGTTGCCATACTATGAAGACCTACCTATTGTTCACATGTTTGACACAATGCATATAGGGAAGAATGTATCTTCTTATTTATATAATATGTTATTTGAGAAGAGTTCAATACATGGGAGACAACTAAATAAGCTACAAGTGAGGATGGACCTCAAAGATGTAGGAAGAATGCCTCATCTTTGGCCAGATGATGATGGTAACTTTGTAGATGATCCATGGTCTCTCAACAAGTTTTGGAGTGAATTTTAAGAAGGCATTCACAAAAGGAAATGAACTTACTGGAATGAAGACCCTGCATGATTGGCATAATTTCCTTAGGGTACTGTAGTGCTCCTAAACTACTGCAGACCTTGAGGCACCTATTGAGTGACCCGATTGATTGAAAACATTAATAAAATGACCCCTTGATCTATTATATTGAGTATATTCACGACTACGACTGATTGTGAATCAATATATGTGTATCTGGATAGTTGATCTAAACGAATGATTACATGTTGTTTAACGATTAAATTTGATTATGAAAAATGTACATGTGAATGATGCTTAACGACTAACTGTATGATTTATTATGTGATGAGAACAAAGAAAGTAAATATTGAGGAGATGCATTTCTGATTAGATGAATGAGTAATGTTATGAGTAAACTATAAATGCTTAACGAAATAGCAGATTTATGAATCATATTATGATAATTATGGACAATACTACTAATATATGTTTGTGAGAAATGTGTGTAGCAGTAGGTGAAACGGTTCACCGACGGACACACAAGGGAATTGAAGGGTCATAGAGTATGGATAAAGCACACACGGGGAGAGCGACGACAATGTCGACTTCCGACGGAATACCACGCATGAGCAGATAAGCACTGATCCACTTGCTCAAGAGGAAAGTGTGAGGGCGTACGAGGTGGGCCACGACGGAGCTGGTCACGTACAAGTTGGGGGGCGCGCAGTGAGAATGGACTCACTCCTCAGCGCCATTAGTCCCTAATAGCATGTAGACGGAGGATGGAAGGTAACGGATCCTGAAATCCCTACATGAAGTTCCCGCAAGTCAAAAAAAAGGGTGATGACAGAAGATCCCGACGGTGCGGTACCCTGCCGAGAACAGAAAGAGTGGATGCAAGGACCCAACGATGTGGTACCTTGCCGAGGAATGGAAACTACGGATGACTGGACCCGATGGAGTGGTGCCATGTCGGGGAAATGAAATTAAGGAACGTGGTGGCCCAACGGCGCGGCACCGATATCCTAGTGAAAATGATTGTTAAACTTAACTGCATAAAAACATATAAGTTTGCACCTAGAACATTACTTAGAAATGCATTTGAGTACTTTAGGCATTTGCACATAAATGATTACTTTGGCATTTAAATTATATTAAGTGTTATTTAGGAATTTGCACATGAAAGGATATTTCTGATTATTTAAAAATATTTATTTAGGAGCAAAATGGAATCCTAGGCATGGACACCTAGTCAAATCCACCTACACCACAAATCTAGGAGTTAAGTGAAATATCTTGGGGACAAACATGAGCAAACTTAGGAATGTTGGTGCATCTCCTAGAGAAACTGACACATGGATGGGTGAGTATTATTAAATTAGAAATTTAATAAAATATATATTTATGCATGAAGCGACATGTGTCGCATGGAATTTTCCTTTAAAAGGAAGACATTGGGAATGGGTAAGGCACCCAGATCCTGGATGAATATCGTAATTTTGAGTTACCTCATGACTTGCTGCTATTGAGGGTTTGGCTGGAAATCTTGGTGGGGGGGGAACCCAAGCTGGGTTTCTTGATTATTGTGTGTGAACTGCACGACCCAAAGCTCGGGGGAGGCCATGCAACTGAAAGCATGAGCCTATGGTTGGGTGGCGAAGCTAACGGTTGCTTCAGCAATGGTTAAACGAGCTTTGCTAGAAGGATCCTACGGAAGACGCGAACGACGGTGGACAAGATGGCAGTGGACAAGATGGTATCAGATACAGGTTATGGTTTGTTTTAATTTTCTAAGTTATTCATTTATTTAGTTTATTTATCTAGTCATTATGCTTTCTAATCTCTTTTTTATCAAGTGGTTGAGTTTCAGGTTATACAGGAAGGACCCTACAGGGCGGGCCCTACATTTGGTATCAGAGCCGGTCGAGCCTTGAGGTCGCCAGCCTCATATTATTTAGGGTTCGTCGATGATTCGCGGAGATCGGCGTTTGGATTGAAGTTGCGACTCCTTTTTCCTCAACAAGGACTACTTCAAGCTTCTAGGACAGAGGTAACCCGTGATATATGTTTATCGCTATACAACTCACTTTTAAAGATAGATATGTTGGCTATGGTATTATTTTTAAAAATGCCGTCCATTCTGTGCATTTTTACTGAAAGGATAGATCCATTGATTATATTATTATTATTATTTTTAATGGAGTGCATTCTGTGCGTTTTTACCGAGAGGAGAATTAGAACTAGTTTTTTAATGTTTAGAATATTCATAAGAGCCTGCTGTAATCTACATCCTGAAAGATAGATCTGTTGGAATTCATTTTCGTTTTAATTGAATTCATCATGTGCTTTTTAATTAAAAATAAATAAAAAATGCCCAAGTTCTGAGTTGTTTTAGAACCTGATTATGGCCCAAACTCTGAGATCTTTAGATCTCTGCAATCCTTTCCATTCTAAGTTTCATATAAACTGGTTCATGGCCCAAACGCTGAGATTTTCCTATCTCGGTCATCTTTAAAAAATTTGTATATGAATGACGACTGCCTAAATCCACTTAATTGTAAGATCTGATTCTTGGAATTCACATAAGATCTCCGCGATCTCTTAACTAAAACGCCCATTTGTAAAATCCGACCTATGTCTCATCATTATAGATTGATCTCTGTGACAAGAATCCGATCAATGGCCCAGCGAATTTCTGTACAAATATCATATTCAGATTCTGAAATGGATAACGCCCAAATGTGGAATCTGAACTATGTGGAATATCTCTCACTCAAGCTTTGTTAATCTTTTTAAGTTATCTCTACTTAAAAAAAAAGAAGAAAAAAAGAATCTCTGATTTCTTACTCTGTAAACCTTTTGCAATTCGATTCTGCTGAATATACGACCTCCAGGTTAAATTCTGATCAATGCTGCAATACATAGGTCGCCCAAATCCCTTACTATCTATTAATATCTAATTTCTATAAAGGTCAAACCCAAACATAACACGATCCTCAAATTTGATAAGTGTATTGAATTCTTCTCTGTCTGCCCGGATCGCTTAAATCAAACCCCATCCCACGCTATCTATAGATTCCCAACCCATTGGATGCATTCGAAATCTGTATTTCATTTAATCTCTGTTGTAGATTGACTTTGTGTATCACAAAAGGGTAGATCCGATCTCGCGGAGCATCCGAATCTTTTTTTTCTTATTCATTCTATGTTGTTGATTAATGCTAGAAGAAGATCCGATCTCGTGGAGCATCCAGATCATTTTTTTTTATTCATCTCTGCTGTTGATTAACGTTAGAAGCAGATCCAATCTAGAGTAGCATCCGGATTATATTAATTTAACCTATGTTGTTGATTAACACTATGTATCCAAGCCGCAATGGATCCATGTTAACACTCTAAAACGACCATAGATCTGGCTCTAATGTTCTATGTATATATATAATTAAAGTTTATGATATTTTTGCTATACATTCCGGTCAGAATCAACACTTCACGCGGTCGTGGGTCTTGTATTGATATGTGGATCGGCTTTCCTAGTATAAAAGGGTTGAATTTGTAACCACTCTGTCCAAGAACTGAATGATCAGTTTAGATCTGAGGCTGAGGGAGCAATTAATTTTAAGATTAACTATGAGTTAGGTTTTCACCTTATTATTATCTATTTCTTTAATAACTTGTAATTGAAAGGTATAATGCCAATTGTGCCCAGTATGAGTCGATAGGTATAAGTTAAAGTTTTCAATGGATAGTTATATTGTTGATTCCCTAGTGAGATCTCTATAGTTACATTGGTAATTATTATGTCAATAAATGTGTATATGAATACTGAAGTTAAATTCAATATATTATTAGCCAAAACTCTCTGTAGTTGGTTATATGGAATGGGGGACAAAAACAATTCTTATTATCCTTTAAAAAAATTATAACCTAGGATTAATCTGCGGTCTGCTCCGTGAATAATTCCTTTCCACTTAGTTAACGAGTAACCACATCCAGTTATATATCAGAATAATTAATTACTGTACCCACCCCATCCGAGTTAACACCCTGTTGTGTCACCTACTAATTTACGCCATTCGAGTTTTCTCGAAGAGGTGATCTATGTCTCGGATTTATTATACCTCCTAAAGAAGAGTATCCAAGATCACCACTATGATCAAGGATCGATCTATTCTCCATTGATTCATATAATAAATATTTATTAATGAATAATGCCATTCATTTATCTATTATAAACTTGATCATGAAAGGCGACGGAATATGTGTGTTGATGTATATGTAACTTCAGAATGTATTTCATATATGTATATTGTACTCCTATAGAGATGGTATTATTCCTCTATACGGAAGTGTTTGTATTCCTATAGAGATGTTATTATTCCTCTATACGGAAGTATCGTCATTTATATTGTAAGTGTCATAACTTATACTTGATGGGTTATTAGACCACCTTGTTGGGGTCAGCCCTGTATAAGTCATGTGGCTCGAAGGGTTATTAGACCACCCTATTGGGGGTCATCCATGTGGGTCAAAGGGTTATTAGACCACCCTATATGGTGTCGGCCCAGTCAGCATTATGTTATGTGGTTAAGTTAAGGCCGACCTAGTAAAGGTTATTAGGCAAGTCAAGTCAAGTATAAATAGAGTGCGGGAGGAACGCTATTTCATCATTCTATTCTCTCTCACTCTCAGGAGAGTGGCGCACTTGTGGAGGAGGAGAAGTTGCTGCTAGGAGATGTCTATATCTTATGCTTGGGTTGTATCATTGCTCTATCTATCTCTGAGGAAGTTGTTGGGGTTTTTCACCTTTATGGTTTTCCCCAAGTAAACTCTGTGTCTCTTGTGTGCTTGCATTATTGTGTCCATGATTGATATGCTGTAGATATGTTGTACATGTTGTTCTCTCAGTTAGGATCCTAGATCAGATTGAAGTAAATTTTGAAAAACTAACATGGTATCAGAGCTAGCCTGAAAGAAGGCATGGTATGGCATGTATGACACTTGTTGCAATTGCGTAGCTAGGGCTTGATATAGAAAACACCAGGAATCATATCACTTTCACTATAAATACATTTCAGCGAGGTTTCAGGGTCTGAAATCGTACAGGGAGAAGATAAGATCCCCATGTACCTTTTGTCCAAAGGAAAACCTCTAATTCATTGTACTTTGTGATTTATGATCTGTACAATATAGGGTTTCGGCCTCTTCCAGATCTCTGTCATAAACAAGTGACCTTGGAAATAAGGTCATAACTTGGGCTAGGAAGCTCCAAATGAAATTTCATAAAAATTCACAGGTAGTGCACGGACTGTACTTTCTCAGGTAACTTTTTCAGAGGCCGAAACTGAACCAGTGACACGTGGCATGCCGTACAAGTTCGCTCTCTTGTTTTATTCCCTAAATAGGTCACGTTGCAACACTTGGAATAACTCTCTCTCAGAGAATCCATTTGAGGTCAGACCTATGGGGTTGGAAATATGACAGGTCATTCTATCGCAGGAAAAATTTTCAGACCCCGTGGATCGAAAAGTTCGGAGTTACACCAGAAACAATCAGGTACATATTTCTATCAAAACAGAATTATTTTTTAGCACCTTCATTCATGGCTTCCGAAATTTAGGGTTTCGGAGAAAGTTGGAATATTTGTAATCAGAGACTACGGCTGAATGTTACTCATCAAAATCGAAATTTAGAGACCAAGATCATAATTTTTGGTTGGGCAGAAGGCCGGGCTTGATCAGACCCTAGTTCGGGACTTTGATTGGAAAAGTGGAAAATTAGGGCTTCTGCAAACATGGGAATTTTTGAAATCTGTGACCACGGCTGGAAGCTCCTCAGAAAACTAGAAGCTTAGAGCTTTGGATCGAACCTTTTGATTGGGCAGAAGGGTGGGCTTTATCAAACCCTAGTTGGAGGTCATGTCCAGTGAATCCGGAAGTTTCAAAGGCAAATTTGAGGGGTGAAACTTTGCAGTTTTCAAATTCTGAGTATACCAACTTGATCAGCTCATCAAGGTGCATATTTCTATCCTTTCGGAAGTTTGAAATTCAAAGTTTGAATTTTTAGGGTTTCTCTGACAAACCCTAATGCAGCTCTAGATCCAGTTCCTGCAAATCAAGTGGATTGGTTTAATCCTAGAAGAGAATGGATTGGTCACCTGCATAAGTGAAGAATTTTCTGTTTAAGAGGGAGATGAGGCTAAGGCCTTACATAAGAAGATTACAAGCAATCTCGACAGGTATGACTTATCCAGGTATGTTTCGATATTTGTTCATGATTAATTTTATGGTATGTTTGTCTTCATGTTATTACGATTAGTACAATCTTGATTAAATTTAGACTTGTCGTATCACCTTAATAAAATTATGAATGCATGATAGAAGATACTCATTGATTAGGGTGTTGACACTTATGATTGTACTAATGAATTATGGTGTTGTATGAGGTTTATGTTGTCCGCTAACATGAAAGGTACACCAAGAAAGACAAATCATGTTTCAGTTCAAGAACATATGATCATGATGACATGAAGACAAAGATTCATCCATTGTCATGGATCACTTAGAAGATCTATTTGCGAGGTATGTATAACTTGGTTCTATAATGGTTAACCTATGAGATATGCAGGTTACTAGCACAAGTCATTGAAGAGAACAATAATACATCATGTGGTTATGTTAGACATAACTAGCTAACATACCAATCCAGGTATGTTTTTCCTATATCAAGTTAGAACCCTACCTTGTGTTAGGATCCCTTATATAAGTATACTTGGTATGATTGGTTATGTTTATTCATAAAGTTAGAAATGTAAGTAATCAAGGGTTTATGCATATTATGTCTCTTATCTTGATTGATGATTTAACTAACCAGAAGAGTCCTATGATCAAATAAAAATATGCATGAGTAAAAGAAGACTTCCCTGAAACCTTGAATACTAATGTTTATTATCTGTGTTTGAAATGATCATGACTATACATGTTTAAGATTATTGTGTTTTGATAGTATTAAGATTATACTAATGAATGTGTGATTATGTATGAGACCTCGAGGATAACACAATGATGATACTAAGAAGCATGCATAGTGATTAAGGATGGACATAAGTTCAAAGACAGGTAATCCAGGAAGCAAAGATCAACAGGGAGCACACTCCAGTTGTTCCTGCAAGGAAGCAAAGATCAAGAAGGAGCACACTTCAGTAGTTTCTGCAAGGATGCAGATATTCAGAGGGAGTTGACCACTTCTCACAATCCACATCAGAATGGAGTTGCAGAAAAGAAGCAAAGACTAAGAGGGAGTCAACCCAACAAACAAACAAAGATAAGTATTTGAATTATCATTCCTTACATATTTTATTGTTTAAATAATATTGTTCAATAATGTATATACTGATGTTCCTAGAATTAGGTTGTGTATTATGCATATTATAATAGTTGCATTGATGAATAGTATACTACTAATATACATGGGTAAGTGGCCTATGGCACTATACAACATTCTATTGCTACTTATCTAGAATGAAACCTCTTTGCTGACATGTTGGGAGTTGTGCACACTCTTAACAATGTTCTGGTAGAGATTGGGAGGCATCTAGAAAGTTACGGGATGTGGATAAATGTTGTATTGAAGCATTGGCTTAAGATAATTGCATGACTGTATGACATATTTCTTTATGTATAAGAATTTGTTATGAAAACTATGAGATGTTTTCTAATCATGCAATTTAACTTGTTGTGCAGAAAAGATCATATACCATCACCTACAAAAGAAGGACTACAACATTTGTTCAGCAACAAAGTTATCTATTGAAAATATTGAAGATATTGAAGTTCCCAGGATCTGGGAAGAATGCCATGATCAAGGAGTACCAGTCGATCATGAAGATGTTTGGGATACAGTCCCAAGACCTGAAGGGGAGTCTGTAGTGACTTCCAAGAGGATCTACAAGATCAAGCATGCTGCAGGTGGTAGCATAGCGACTTTTGTTCCTGTAGCCAGATACACTTCCATTAGATCAATACCTGCTCTGGTTGCAGTGATGAAGTGGAAGATACACCAGATGGATTTCAAGACAGCTTTATTGAATGGTGTAGTTGAAGAAGAAGTGTCCTCTTTGATGACGATGACTCAATGACGATTATCCATTGACAATGATCCAGAGAAGAAGACTTGTGCTAGAAGACCTGTGTTGAAAAATACCTTCCTAATTAAGAGGGAGTGTTAATGTATATGTAACTTCGGAATGTATTTCATATATGTATATTGTACTCCTATAGAGATGGTATTATTCCTCTATACGGAAGTGTTTGTATTCTTATAGAGATGTTATTATTCCTCTATATGGAAGTGTCGTCATTTATATTGTAAGTGTCGTAACTTATACTTGATGGGTTATTAGACCACCTTGTTGGGGTCGGCCCTGTATAAGTCATGTGGGTCGAAGGGTTATTAGACCACCCTATTGGGGGTCGGCCATGTGGGTCAAAGGGTTATTAGACCACCCTATTGGGTGTCGGCCCAGTCAGCATTATGTTATGTGGTTAAGTTAAGGCCGACCTAGTAAAGGTTATTAGGAAAGTCAATTCAAGTATAAATAGAGTGCGGGAGGAACTCTATTTCATCATTCTATTCTCTCTCACACTCTCAGGAGAGTGGCACACTTGCGAAGGAGGAGAAGCTGCTTCTAGGAGATGTCTATCTCTTATGCTTGGGTTGTATCATTGCTCTATCTATCTCTGAGGAAGTTATTGGGGTTTTTCACCTTTATGGTTTTCCCCAAGTAAACTCTGTGTCTCTTGTGTGCTTGCATTATTGTGTCCATGATTGATATGTTGTAAATATGCTGTACATGTTGTTCTCTCAGTTAAGAACCTAGATCAGATTGAAGTAAATTCTGAAAAACTAACAATGTGGAGTCTTACTATTTAACTATTAATGCAGAATGTTATTCAGATAGATACTGTAAATTTTGATCATAAAGGAAAATGGGATATGTTGAATCTTATTATTAATTATTAATGCATAATGCAAATCATTTATATATGGTAAACTTTGAGGTGGGATACTTAAGTTTTAAGTGCATAATCATTTATGTAGAATGCATTTACCTCTTATGGAATGATTAACAAAATGTAATACTGTAAATTTTCAATATGAAAAATAGATAAATACACTTTTGTCTTATTGGGTAAATAGTAAAATAAAATGCCATTTTACATTGTGAATTTGCAATATTGGAGAGAATGAATGAGTTTACGTCTTACAGAATGATTATTAAAATATAGTACTGTAAATCTTGAATATGAAAAATAGATAAATACATTTCTATCTTATTGGGTAAATAGTAAAATAAAATGCTATCTTACATTGTGAATTTGTAATATAGAAGAGAATGAATGAGTTTCGGTCTTATAGAATGATTATTAAAATAGAATACTATTTTGTATTGTAAATTTTATTAAAATAGAATACTATTTTGTATTGTAAATTTTATTAAAATAGAATACTATTTTGTATTGTAAATTTTGAAAAAAAAAATAGATAAATGCATTTCTGTCTTATTGGTTAAAAAGTAAAATAAAATCCTATTTTACATTGTGAATCTGAAATAGGAAAGGAAGATGAATGCATTTCTTTCTTGTTTAAGTAAATATTAAATTAGAGATGCCATTTTATTGGAAATTTTGAACATGAATTCGTTCTGTCTTGAATAATTATTAATATATAATACTAATTTTATTTTATATTGCAAATTTGAACATAATGAGAGGATGAATACCTTTATGTCTTATTAAATCAATGAGTGCTAATATAGAATACTATGCGTTTATGTATTTAGGGAATGAATGAATGATAAGACCAGAGTATAATATTTGTGATATTATGTTAATCCTTAAAAGTAGTAGTGAATAGTGTTTAAATTAAAAATTATATATGTTAAATTGCATTATATTTTACATTGGAGGAATTGCATTCATATATTATATATTAATTAGTGGATGAGATATTTCGGCATTGAAAATGAATACAAGTAAATTGTATTGTAATAGAATTGTATTAATTGTAGAATGTATTAGAAATCGATATATTTGTACTATATTGGATTATGATAATTGTATGCTAGAAGTGGAGTGCATTAAAATCCAATAGTTGCATGAGACATTAAAATTGATGAAGGTAAATTTGCATTTGAATATGATATTTTGCTTATGGTTATAGAATCACATTAAATTACAAGCTGTAATAGAATTGGATAAGAATAATTTGAGAATTGAGATATGACATGAAAATATAATTGCGTTAGGATTCAATAATGGTATGTAGACTAGAGTGTGAGATAGGTTATCATACCATGGTTGTGAATTTATAATTTGATAATTACATAAATGCATAAGTATGTAAGGTATTAGAGGTTGGTATGCTTAGTTGCATTAGTATGTGTTAATTGCACATTTTCAAAGAACTGCATGGAAATTCAACGATGATATATGTACATTTGATATTGATAATTATATATGCATTATGTAATTGTGTTGGAATAGGTCATTCTGTATGTTGCCATTAAAATGAATTAGTGATTGATAATTGTATTAGGCATTGGACTCGTGAAAAACGTAACTTGTATAATGAAATTTGAAGGTGCACAAAAATTTTGTGATTATAATTTTGAAGGGTTGTTTAAGGTCTTATGGAATCATAAGATTAGCATTCAAGTTCTATTTGTGTATTAAGGGTCAAATATGACGAAAGGGTAGTGATTTTCAATTTATAAATTGAATAGTGTTTATTAGAACTAAATGGAGATTATTTAAATGCATTACAAGCAACTTATGTGTCTATTGTATTGGGATTGAATGACCCTATGAAAAGTAAAAGAACACATGAATCCAGGCTAGGTTATTCTTTTCAAACCTTCCCTGCATAACGATTATGAGAAGACTAGTGAACAGATATATTGACAGAATTTATTAAATAACGAAAAATTGCTGGCGCTAAACCGAAATGCTCGGGTTTATGAAACTTTGACCGAGGTCGAGGAAGTGAAACGAACTTAAATTTTGAAAAATGAGATATTGATGTTACTAACATGAGGAGTTGAACCCAATGCGACAGATTTTCTAGCATGATAATGTTGCTAAAAAGAATGAAAAAGTACAAACTTGATGTGACCATGACCAAAGGTAAGGGAAGAATTCTTGATTGGGAAGGTCCACCGAGAGGGGCCAACGAAGGCGATTTTAGTAAAACAATGTATGGAGATTATCAACACAATGAACTGAACATAATGCAGCTAAACCGAGGACATAATCAACCCTTGATGAAAATACGAATAGCCGAGATGGAACTCTATGAGGTTGAAGAAAACACACATAGTACGACTTGATGAGTCTGTTGAAGTAATCCTATGACAACGGAAATGATGAAATGAGGTAAGGATGTGACAAGGTCATTGACTTGGACATGATGTTACGAATAAAGGACTAAGGGTTAAATTTCAATATGTTCAACTAAGTCACTAAATTTCGACGACTATAATCCTATCTTATTAAAAACCAACATTACTAAAACATTAGAGGTATTTGGAAGCAGTCTTATGGAATTTGGTTTTTGGATTATTTGAGGGTCTCTCCTCATTTGTTAAAACCGTGATTATATCTTACTGAATATTTTATGATGCTCACCTTCTTGGCTTGAAGGGAGTATAACCAAATAAATTTGAATCCTTGCTTGGATTTGTGTTGTTGATTGATGATTTGATAAATTATTGGGTGGTTTGTGACGCAACGCAACTTGTAGATAATTTGGACATCGTAGACCTTCGTAGATGACTAGGAGGCATGGAAACTCTAAGTGGATATTGGCAATTATGAAGGTATTATTGGATTTGCATAACGTGAAATTACGACTGAGTTCCTGACAATGTATTAGGACAATGTTGGATGAAAGAGAAAACTAATGATTAGAACCACTAGTGCTTATAGCCATGATTGTTGGAGAAAAATAGAATACAATGACATGAAGATGAGAATAGAAATTAAAGTAAATCCTAGCATCGAATTACGAGAACAAAAATTAACTTCGGGACGAAGTTCTATTTAAGAGGGGGTGTATGTAATGCCCCTAGAATGACTGTGGACCTTAAGGGCACCTGTCAAGTGACCCGGCTAAACAACTTCGATATAGTGGTCTCTTGAGCCTTGTTATGTCTTAAATGTTTGAGGAAAACCTAAAGATGTGAATGACGACAATAATTGATTGACTACATCTTGCTTAATGATTAACCTTGATTGATCAAGTCAAAGTGCAGTGGGATAGTTACAGTCCTAGCTCTACGATTTGGGAGGATGCAATTGAGATACGTCATAGCTTTCCACATTTATTCTGAACTTCGGGATGAAGTTCTAAATAAGTAGGGGTGTATGTAGTGCCCCTAGACTACTGTAGACCTTGAGGCACCTATTGAGTGACCCAAATGATTGAAAACATTAATAAAATGACCCCTTGATCTGTTATATTGAGTATATTCACGACTACGACTGATTGTGAATCAATAAAATAATGATATATGTGTATCTGGATAGTTGATGTAAACGAATGATTACATGTTGTTTAACGATTAACTTTGATTATGAAAAATGTACATGTGAATGATGCTTAATGACTAGCTGTATGATTGATTATGTGATGAGAACAAAGAAAGTAAATATTGACGAGATGCATTTCTGATTAGATGAATGAGTAATGTTATGAGTAAACTATAAATGCTTAACGAAATAGTAGATTTATGAATCATATTATGATAATTGAGGACAATACTACTAATATATGTTTTTGAGAAATGTGTGTAGCGGTAGGTAAAACGGTTCACCGACGGATACACAAGGGAATTGAAGGGTCATAGAGTACGGATAAAGCACACATGGGGAGAGCGACGACGATGTCGACTTCCGACGGAATACCACGCATGAGAAAATAAGCACTGATCCGCTTGCTCAAGAGGAAAGTGTGAGGGCGTACGAGGTGGGCCACGACGGAGTTGGCCACGTACAATTTGGGGGGCGCGCAGTGAGAACGGACTCACTCTTCAGCGCCATTAGTCCCTAATAGCGTGTAGATGGAGGATGGAAGGTAACAGCTCCTGAAATCCCTACATGAAGTTCCCGCAAGTCAAAACAAAAGGATGATGGCAGAAGAGCCCGATAGTGCGATACCCTGCCAAGAACGAAAAGAGTGGACGCAAGGACCCAACAATGTGGTACCTTGCCGAGGAATGGAAACTACAGATGACTGGACCCGACGGAGTGGTGCCATGTCGGGGAAATGAAATTAAGGAACGGGGTGGCCCAACGGCGCGGCACCGAGATCCTAGTTAAAATGATTGTTAAACTTAACTGTATAAAAACATATAAGTTTGCACCTAGAACATTACTTAGAAATGCATTTGAGTACTTTAGGCATTTGCACATAAATGATTACTTTAGCATTTAAATTATATTGAGTGTTATTTAGGCATTTTCACATGAAATAATATTTCTGATTATTTAAAAATATTAAAAATATTTATTTAGGAGCAAAATGGAATCCTAGGCATGGACACCTAGTCAAATCCACCTACACCACAAATCTAGGAGTTAAGTGAAATATCTTGGGGACAAACATGAGCAAACTTAGGAATGTTGGTGCATCTCCTAGAGAAACTGACACATGGATGGGTGAGTATTATTAAATTAGAAATCTAATCAAATATATATTTATGCATGAAGCGACATGTGTCGCATGGAATTTTCCTTTAAAAGTAAGACATTGGGAATGGGTAAGGCACCCAGACCTTGGATGACTATCGTAATTTTGAGTTACCTCATGACTTGCTGCTATTGAGGGTTTGGATGGAAATCTTGGTGGGGGGGGAACCCAAGCTGGGTTTCTTGATTATTGTGTGTGAGCTATACAACCCAAAGCTTGGGGGAGGCCATGCGACTTAAAGCATGAGCCTATGGTTGGGTGGCAAGGCTAATGGTTGCTTCACCAATGGTTAAACGTGCTTTGCTGGAGGGATCCTACGGAAGACGCGAACGGCAGTGGACAAGATGGTATCAGATACAGGTTATGGTTTGTTTTAATTTTCTAAGTTATTCATTTATTTAGTTTATTTATCTAGTCATTATGCTTTCTAATCTCTTTTTTATCAAGTGGTTGAGTTTCAAGTTATGCAGGAAGGACCCTACAGGAGGGGCCCTATAGGTACGCATGTGCACATTCATTGAAGTTATCTATATCATATGTTATATGCCTTTAATTCAATTTAATTTAATTTTTTATTCCATGTGTTATTAATCAACTTGAACATTCTATATGCAGTACCTATTACCTACCCGCCTTCCAAATAATATGGACGACAACATTATGAGGACAATCCACAAGCTCAGTAAAAATTTTAGGTATAATGCATGGCCTATATAAGAGAAAATGTATCTTCATGTATAATGCAATACAATAGGAAGTTGTTCATCTAAAATATTTTCTTCATTTACACAAATCTGGGTTTATATTAGTTATTTCTATTTTAGGTGGGTCACTTCAATAGAGATACACAACAAAGACCTAAATATGTGGAAGAAAGAAGTCCCCATTCTAATGTGTGACATGCAAAAATATTTCCCAACAATTTTCTTCAATGCACAAGAACACTACATTGTGCATCTATTACATGAAATAGAGATGTGTGGACCAGTTCAAACAAGAACAATGTTTCCCGTTGAGCGTTATTTAAAGGTTTTGAAAAAAAAGTGTAAAGCAAAAGGCTCGTCCTGAAGGTTCCATGCTTCAAGGGTACATGTTGTTCAAATCAACAGTTTATCTCACCGAATTGTGCAAAGAATTAAATATTGAAGGGCCACAACTATGGGACTTAAAACAAAGTGAAAACGTTGAAGGGCGTGTATTCACAGGACGAGCAAAAACTAGGAAAATTAAAGGTGATTAAACTTGTATCCATATATGGTACAAGTGTCTAATTTTTTATTATGATGGTATAATTTGTTTTATGTTTGTGATTGTAGATGCTACTGAAATGGAGGCTTTATTACTATATGTTGCAAGAAACAATGAGCACACAAATGTTTGGAGGGAGGACTATCAAAGGCACCGTGACGCCGAACAGAGATGTTTTTTTGTCATATGTATCTCGGGGTGGGCATAATTCATCGTCATACTCAACAATAATGAAAAAAATTGAAAAGCATTGGCCTCCAGCTATTAGTTTAAACTATTTTAGGGATAGAGTAGCAAGGGCATGCAGAGATAATGATGAAAGGGTTACTACATATGCATTGGACATTCTAAAGGGGCCAGAAGAGAATAAGGTGACACATTACATGGGGATGTGGTACAAGGGTCATCATTACCGTGTTCAAAAGGTAGATGAAAATCGACAAACATTTGACTGTGGCATTGCTGCATATTTTACAGTAGATTTCCAGTCACTGTTCACGATGGGAACTTAAAAACAGACACCTTGCGATACTATGGATTAGTTGAAGATATCTTAGAGCTTAACTTCAGATCTTTCAAGGTGGTTCTATTTAATGCTAAGTGGTTTAGAAATATTGTGGTTGGAAATCATCCAACAACATATATGCATGAGAATGGATTTTGCCTCATAAACCATAATAGGTTTGAGCAAACGGATGAACCATATTTTTTCCCTGACCAGTGTGAGTAGATATTTTTATGTCGCCATCCTACAGAATGCTCAAAGTAATTTGTTATTGATTATAATCCTAGATCAATAAGAGCCTTTCAACATTTACATGAAGACCAACCTATCCTGGAGAAAATGTCATCTGATGATAGCTCAAATGATGAGGATAATGGACAAGAAGACATGATTGGACCTTACAATGTATATTCAACTTATTTTGATGATTAATGAGAAATTTTATGAATATTTGTACTTGAAAAAAATGTCCATTGGTTTTGAATTAGGGTTGTTTTTTCATTTAAATCTATTAGATGGATATGTCTAGGAAACTCATTGAGAGTTCTTCTAACATCCAAAACTTGCAAAACATTTTTTTTAATTTGTCTTCTAAAGATAATCTATTGGGTTCAAAATCTTGTACATTTTCATTTTAAGATATGTATTTAGCATATAAGATCCAATTTTTCATATTACATAAGTAATATTTTAAAAGTACATAAATTAGGAAACAATTCTCATATTTAATTATGATGAAATGTTTATTAATTGAAATATAAAAATATAATAAAATTATTTCATGATTTTAATGTCTCATATTCATTTAGGAAGAAGCCAAGGAAAAAAAATTCTATAAACTTATAAATGATGCCATTTCAAAATTACTAAATATTATATGTATTATCATATATTGATTCACAACATTTTTATTTTTGTTATATGTAGAAAGCTTAATGGTTCTAGTAAGTATTTTAGTTCATTTGCATAATTTTTGTTTTATAATTATTATTACTATATTTCATATAGTTAGATTATTGTTGTTTTCATACTAGTGAAATGAAGTGTATAATACTAGCTCTGACTTTTTGGAAATGTGTTAAAATTGAATTAGGTCTCTTGCTTCAATATGCGAACAAAAAAACAAGCACTGTGTACTATTCATACAAAGAGTGTAAATGATGTTATGAGAAACACACCTTCTGTGGGAACAGATATTACTGAAATACCTTTGAAAGGAAGTAGTTTATCTACAACACCATCTTCACATTCAAATTTTATACATGATGTATACATACTAGTAGTAACTGATCCTTGCTATAATGTGGAGCGAACATTAGAGACTGGATTTGAAATGGATAAGTTACAATTTTATAAAGAGTGGTTGACTATGGATGATTTCAACCCATTCATAAGAAATGCAATTCAAACAACATACAACATAACCATATTTGACAGATATAATGAAGCAGATACATAAATAGTTGTTGATGATATGCCAAGGTAAATCATCATTTATTTTCTACTTATTAATTTTAGGTTTGTAATTACATATAATATCAACATAATAATATATTCTACCTTGTTTCTCAAGAATAATACCATTGTTCTAGAAGAAGGTACCAATGTTGATGGAGTGCAAAATCAATCTCCTCCCTTAGATGAACCAGCTATAGCATCTATTGGTGCATCTCTTGCACCTCCTTTGAAACATCCAAATGAATATGTTAGAGCAAAGGCAACCAATGGTTTGCCATTTACAATCACTTTAAATGAAAAAGGGAAAGTGTTAAATGACAAAGTTGGGAGAACATGGAGAGACATACTTCATCGTGAAGCATTGAGATTATTTGGTCCTACAATTACTAGAGATTTTCGTCATCAAGGTAAAACATGAATATTATATATTTTTTCATAGATTGCATGCTTAATTTATGTAGTATAAAATTATATACTTGACTAAATGGTTCATGTTTCATATTCAAAAATTTATATATTCTACTCATTGTTGCATTCCCTATATTTCATATACAGCATTTCACGTTATTACTATGATACTAGAAACCTTAAAATATCTCATTTAGATTATTAACTTTTTATATTTATTTTGCAGAGAAATCCAAGAAGGATGAGTTGGTATCTCATATGCATAAAGTTTCTACAATTGTACCTCCCAAGTAAATTCTCCACGGTGTTGTTAAATATATGAAAAATACTAGAAATGCTTTGAGAGGGGAATTGGTTAAAAACACAAATATAGTCAAACCACATTTCATAGGAGAAGTAGAGTGGAAAAAAATATTGGAGCAAGTGGTTATTAAAAAAAAAGAAAAGGGGAACCTTGGTTGGAAAGGACAAATATGCACATACCGTTCAAGCCTCTAGGTTGGCCACACGCCATCGTTTGGGGAAAGGTGGCATGTTGTCTATAGTGGAAAAATTTGTAAGTTTAATACACTACTATGCTTCTCAAGTAAACTTTATTTTTCTTATAAACATCTTTTCTAACTATTTTGTTATTGTTTTAAATTGTAGTTGCAAGTATTCAATACTAAAATGTCCAAAGATGATAAATATTTTTCTTCATGCTATGGTATATCTTCTCTCGTCCATCAAAGTATTAAGGAAGGATTTCATCCTATCATTGGTTATGGGGTAATTTTTCACCTACAAATTCTTTGTTCTAAATAAATATTCATGATATGAAACAAATATATGTAAATGAAAGTTTCAATGAATACAATTTGTAGGTATGTTGATCTTATCTTGTATGCTTCTTAGGTAATTGTTTTAGAGGAAGAAAGAGAAGAGGAAAATAAGCTGACATGTTGAATCTACATGGCTTCAAAGGTTAGTTCACTTCAATTATTTTTGCAATCAATAGCATATTTTAGTTATGAAATGTCATTAAATGCATAACCTTTTTATTGTTTTTTGTAATTCAGTTAAAGCTATTGTTTGTGTTTTTTTCTCAATCATTTTTTGTATTTTTATTGTTTACAAATAGAAGTCATCATGTTTATAATTTTCTTTTACCATTTTGGCAATGTAGGTGATGGCAAGTTCCGTGGAAAAATCAAGGATGAACAATATTAGCAATGAACAATATCAACAGCTTCAAATGAATTATTAGTTTTCTCTCTTTCATTTTTCTTAAAAAACAAATTTCAAAAACATAGTCTTCCATTATATTAATATTATGAGAATTATTGTTTTATAATTATCAATTATAAATTTTGTTGGAACGACATTATAGTTTTTATTATGTTTTTTTATTGTATTGAATTATTGATTTTTTAAATGATGGGTTAAAACCAAATAAACTGTAATGAAATGTCTTAATAAACATATTTTATCCTTGTTTATATATATATATATATATATGTGATGCAAAAAAATATAAATCACATATATTATATTTTTTCTTTAAAAACAAATTTCAAAACATAGTCTTCCATTATATTAATATTATGAGAATCATTGTTTTATAATTATAAATTATAAATTTTGCTGAAATAGCATTATGGTTTTCATTATGTCTATTTAGTGTATTAAATTATTGATTTAAATCACACACACGTGTGTGTGATTTATATTTTTTTCACCAATGTTTATTTATGGTGCTTTGCACCACTTGTTATTTCATGGTGCTTTGCACCATATACAACTTTGAGTATAATAATAATGATAATTTTGGTGTTTTGCACCAAAAAAATTCAATCCACGTAGGATTGGTTTTGGTGGTTTGCACCATACACCATGTTATGCCACATATTCATTTAACACTAAAATCAACTTTTTTACAAACACCATTTTTGCACCATAAATTTTAGCACCACTTGTCCCACATTATCACCACTTTTGCACCACTATTTGAAAATTGAGGATTTCCCAAAATCCTTTACAAATAGTGGTGCTAATGTGAGGCTAAATGCCCTTTTTCTTGTAGTGATTGGACTCTATGAGATTTCCTCAAAACCGTATTTGTCAAGCCAATTGGACTCTATGAGATTGCCAAATAATTTTCACTGCAGGTTACAACACTGCTTTTTGGTCTAGTGATGTTATAGAATATTTACCTATTGCAACTGTTCACATGCACCTAGGCAAACAATTATCTACTTTTTTTAATTTCGTTTTATGTTTCATGCTATCTCTGTTTCTAGTGTTAGGGACATTACCAGCTAGTGACTCTTGTTATATTTGTAATTGCCACATCTCCAATAAAAAATTTATGTCGTTGTTTATGGTGAAGTGTGACTTTAGATATGACCAAAGCTCAATCCATGTTGGCGTGCATCGATTTTTGGTGTATTTATGGAATATTTACCTATTGCAACTATTCGCCTAGTTGAACAGTTATCTGCTTTTTGGAATTTTGTTTTATGTTTCATGCTATCTCTGTTTCTTGATCAGGGACATTGCCACCTAGTGAATCTTATTATAATTGTAATCGCCACATCTCCAATAAAAATTTTATGTCATCGTTTATGGTGAAGCATAGATTTAGATATGCCCAAAGCTCGTCCATGTTGGCATGCATTAAGTTTTTTTATGTCATAGTTTATGGTGAAGCATAGCTTTAGATATGCCCAGAACTATCGTTTATAGTCATTAGGTATTTTTATAATCACTTCCTATCGTAAAAGTATTTTCCTCTCCAAACGGAACAGTCTTCCTCTACATAATTCTCGTTGTACTTTTTTCAATTTGGATTCTGGAATATTAAGAATTTAAGTTAACTATTAGAAAATTGATTCACATAAGAATTTTCCTCTCCAAGCGGCACAGTCTTCCTCTACATAATTCCCGTTGTACTTTGTTCAATTTGGATTCTGGAATATTAAGAATTTAAGTTAACTATTAGAAAACTTATTCACATAAGAATTTAACTATTAGAAAATAGATTCATATAATGGTATGTGGATTCAATAATATATCATGTTTTACTAGAAATAGTTTTGAAGAGTTTTGTTGGTATGACTCTTTCTCTTTGGGTTCTTTTATTTGAAAAAGAAAAAAATGTTAATATTCTTTAATTTCATTTAGAGAATATAGTTATATTTATATTTCTTTTTTTCTTTAGGTTTTTTTATTTGAAAAAAAAATGATAATATTTAGTAATTTTATTTAGAGAATAAAGTTATATTTATTTTTCCTTTAAATAATTAATCAATAATCATTTTGAATCCAAATTTTATTATTTTTAGTTTACTTTTGCAAAAAAGGTGGTTAAAATTTTAAATACACCAAAAATATTGGAAACATAATAAAAATGGACTCATTTACAATGAAATTTGTATTACAATGAAGTTATTTGAAATAACAGGGGCTTTGTCCAATTGATTCATTTAAAATATACTTTTATTACAATAAAGGCATTTTATATAAAGAGTTTGGTCTCCTTTTATCGCATTGGTTTAGCTACCATTATATTGTAACTACTTTATTTTATGATATCTATTTCTAATTTAATGTCATTAAAAAAATATTAATATGATTTCGATATCTGATTTTGATATTGATTAGGTTTTGGTCCATATGTAAAATGGAATTTTACTTTAACAAATACAAACTTTTTTTTGCCATTAGTGTAATGCAAAATTAAGATAACAATGCCAAACATATGGACCTATTTCTCATATTTAGTAGAAAATAGTCGTTAGTGTAATGCAAGATTAAGGTAACGATGTCAAACATGTGGACCCATTTCTCATATTTAGTAGAAAATAGTCATAAATGTTTTATGTAAATTCATTGTGACAAAGCTATGATCATACATGGAAATAAAAATTGACGTTTTACTAATTGGGAATTAAGATTTTAATCATTTTTCAAATGACAAAGATGTAGATGGATAACCATTCATTTATTATGGTTAGAAATTTGGGTCGCTTTTGAATATAGGTCCAAATTTTCTCACTCGGTCTATATTTAATAAAACTTTTTATGAATTCATCCATATCATGTGGGAGCATGTCGTTTTGAAAACTAACCTAAATTTACATATCATATTTGACTTTTTACATAAATTTAGTGTCTAACCTGCAAATATGTTAGACTTTTGACATATATTAAATGTTTCTATATAGATTTTCAGTGGAATCCAACACCCTTGGGAAAGGTTAATTTGTCAACAACATCACAAAAGATGGCCAAGAGTTAGCTATGTGGTTCCTTCCAACAATTAGTTTTCTCTTAGATCTCAAACCTTAATTAAATTTTCCTATTTATTAAGGATTCACTGAGATGTAAAAACCTCAAAGGAATGGTTCCAGAGAGATTATTGTGGTTCAGATTGAGCTTTCCTAGGTTCAGTAACTCTCCTATTTTAGAAGGAATGACACCGCTGAGATTGTTGTTTGAAAGGAGGAAATTAGTAAAGTTGTTCAAGTCCTTGGGAAAAAGTTATACTAGCACCTGTCCCATGTAAGAAGGTATAGTTCCATGGATGTTGTTATAAATATCAAGGTAATACAATGCAGAGAGCTTAGAAATATTTCTTGGTATGAAGCTCATGAAGAGGTTGTTCAACAATAGATTAGTGAGATACAGTCCTGTATAACTAGGCCAGTGATTGAAGATGGAAAGATGGGTCAGCGGTCTCCTGTGGCATAGGCTATAAAGAATCCATTTGTTCAATCTATTGAAATATGATTCAATATATTCCAACATGCCGAGGGTTTCAAATTCGGAAGGAAATGAACTTGACCAATTGGAAGCTGAGCACAACTCTTAATCTATCAAAAAAAGCACAATAGAGTACAATTTGTAATGGATAAACTCTATATCATACAACATCAAAATGCTTTTATTTAAGCCAATTACATCTCCATCCTATAATCAATGGGAATTCGTTGTATTGTCATTGTGTTTCCATTTATTTTTTCCAATCACAATATATTACAATTTGTAATGAAGAAACTCTATATCATAACATGGAAATGTTTTTTCTTAAGCGAATTACATTTCCATTTCCATTTCGTAATCAACGGGTCTTTGTATTGTCATTACATTTCCATTTATTTCTTCCAATTTTTACTTCAATTTTTAAATTAGTGTATTTTGAATTGAGTGCAAGTCACAAGAACAAGAACAACCGTGGCATAGAATTGGGCTTTGAATTCAAACAATGTGCCTTGTGCAGTTATGCACAATCCACTCAAAAGGAATATATTTATCTTGGGAAACATTATTATTAATTTTTTTATAGGGAAGACAAGAATGGCATAATTTATATCAAGTTCCAAGCATTTGTTATCAAGCAAAAAAAAATGCACATGACAAGTATAAGGATGAGCTCAAAGACATGATGTTAAAGTAATCGCCTTTACATAATGTAATTGTTATTTTAAATTTCCATAAATTTGAGAGATAATTAAGAAAATTTAGAATCTCAAATTTGAATAGTAATGTGTATATATGTTCGAGTTCAATTTTAAGAATGCATTTGACATTACCTTATTTGTAGGTGTAAGCTATAGGGAATCTCATGGTTTCTTCTATTGCATCTCACTCCTTCAACCATTTCCAATTTTGGTGGCATATTCTTGATCCTTGAGGGAGGGCGTTTTTGGTGAGCTATTGTACTCTTTGGGGGAGCTTCTAATGCCCATTTATTTTTAATATGAATTAAATACTCTTTTCTTCATCTCCAGAAATTTTCAGGTTGAAATTCCAAGTAGAAATGTATAAATCTCATTTTTTAATGAAAGAACAGTGTCATTTCCCCACTACCTTGTTGTGAACCAATGTAATGTTGATGGATTCGAATGGATAAGTAAAATACTAATGGTTTATTGATGAATGGAATTTTATTGATGTATTATACAAGTTTCATGTTCATTTCTCAATCATTTGAAGTCATTTTACTCAGTTTATTTACATTTGGAGAAGATTTGGTGCCATTTCCCCAAGGGTCGAACTAGTGATTTTTGCTGTTGTTTGGGAGAGGTTTGGAACAGACTTAATAAATAATTAATGGTGAATTTGGTACCTTAATAAAATCCTTGAGATATCCCCTATCTCTGTTCATAAACTTGAGTGGGTTTGGAGGCATTTGGGAAGCCAATTTCAGTACTTACCCCAAGGGGATTTGAACCCCAAATTACTAGTAAAATTGCATACTTGGTCCAGAATCTTAAGAGAGTTTGCAGAGGTATTTTGGTGGCCATATCTCATCCATGAACATCATATTCAAGTCCTAATATCATTCATACACCTTCCTTGAATATTTGAAGGCATTTGGAGTCAATTTGAGACCTAGAGACCAATACTAGTCAAAGGGAAATTACTAGTAAAGTTCCCTACATTGGACATAATTGAAAGAGAATTTGCAAAAGTATTTTAAAGGTCCAAAAGCATCCCTGAAACACATATTTATTTTCTAACATCATCCATATACCTTCTCAGAATATTTGGGAGCAATTGGAGCAATTTGGGGACCTAGAACTCAAAACTAATCAAAGGTCGAACTAGGGTAAAAAGTGAAAAATTGTCATTTTAATAAAATTCCTAACAAGGGACATTACAGTGGTATCAGAGCATGATCTTGGAACCTGATGTGGTCTGATATTCATGAGGATAAGAATTCAGGTACCACCATTAGATATTGAAAACAAAAGTGCTTTTGTTGAAGAGGAAAAAAAAAGTAGGAGAAGAAGAGCAAATGTTTTGAGGAAACTATGACTAGGGATGAAAAGGGAACCTCATATGATAGTGAGGAGCATATAAAAATTATGAAAACAATCGTTGAAGATATGACCAAGAAACTTAAGGAAGGATTCGAATTGTTGGCTATCGAACTTGCGAGAAAAATTATTGGTTTTAAGAAAACCAAGGGGAAAAATGCATCAATTTGCTTGAAGGAGAAAAAGGAGGAGACCCATGAACCACCTAGTTCTGAAATAGGTGAAGTAGAAGAAGCAGTACATGAAGAGGATAGAAAGTCACTCCCAAGTGACTCTGAAAAAGATGAAGAGACATCACATGAGCATGAAGAAGATTCTATTGAAAATATTGAAGATCATTTAGAGATCCAAACACTTGATGTGGTGGAAGAGGAACTTGAATTGTCTCTTTATGAAGGTTATGCAATTTTTAAAGAAGAGAATGATTCATCTACATTGGAACCAATCTATGACAAAGGTTTCACACCTTTGAAGGATCTGCATGATACTACCCATATGGATCCTTCCCATGATGAAACTTCTGCACTTTTTGATCATTTGGGTGAGTTAGTTCATTCTCCTACATCATACAATTCCACGTTTTGGAGCATTAGTCTCAATGAAGTATGGGTGAAAGGGTTTTTTTTATGGTGCCACATGAGGAGTATGGAACTCCTAGATTTAATTTTTATGATGACATGGTTGGAGCACATTCTTATTCACATTTGCAGAAGCATCCTTTGTTACTTTATGATGATGCACATCTACATGGATGCACCTATGATATGCATTCGAGTCACTTGAAGACTCATGATTTTTCTCGCTCAACACTTGGTTCATTTGATGTGGAGGAACTTCATCCAAAAACAGGGTGAATAGATTTATGCTTGAAGAATATTTTTGTTGGCAGCCACATACTTTGTTATATATTTATGATTCTCACATTAATGGATGTATGGGTGAGACTTCTTTGAGTCCTTTGAAGTCTCCTTGTTTTTATGCTCATTATTCGGTTCAGATTTTAGTGGAGATTCTTCATTCACTTCTTGGATGAAAGAATACATGGCTGACTATTTTGATGCATATCACATCCTTTTGGAGCAGCATTATTGGACATGGGATCCTCACCTATGTCATTGGAGCAGATTTGATTGGACACTTGAAGATTGTATGCACCTGGAAAATGGTGGTCTACTTGCTTGGAGGTATAAGCACTTTCATGACTCTTTGATGAAGCATCTCCTTGATGTACATTTTCATTATGTTGTTATGTACTTTGATGGTATATATTTTGTACTCATGATGTTTGGAAGAATGCATACAAGAAAATGGGATCCAAGAATCCTCTTATCTGATGGTATGGGTTGGAGAGCACTCTTGATTGTTGGGGTGCAATACAAGCAATGGGACCCTGGAATAATTTTTGTCTCATTGGTTTCATTTTTGGGGGGAAACAAGCAGTATGGGAGATGGATTTCCCACTTAATAAAGTAATTTTTATCAGAGTAGTGCATCAGCAAGCAAGGTGGTTCCTCTCTAAAATCTTCATGGAAACTCAAAGACTCAAGGTTGGGCAATTCAATGACAATTTCAAAGAATTATACAGAAAGCAGGTTCTTCAACACCCATGTTTGAAATTGCTTGAGGACAAGCAATATTGGGAAGGGAGGATTTTTCATGTCCAAAATTTGGCATTGGGTCACAATGGCCTAAGCAAATTGGCCATATTCATTAGAGTTTGTCAAATTGATGCTAAAGGTCAAATAATTGCCAAGGTGGAAAATTACTAGTTTCCTAGGTTTGGGGTGGAAGCTTTGGAATTTGGAATAAGGGGGATAATAAATTATGTTTGAACATTAGAATGGAATAAATATTTAATAAAGGATATAAATAAATATATACAAGTGAAAATCAAAGTGGCATTTGATCATGAAGACACATGGAGGAAGTGGGACCCACATATGGCTAGATTTTTCCACTACACTTGGCATCATTTTCTCACCAATTCGAATTCAAGGTGAATGGTAACATACTTGGGGGAGTTCAAAGGGTATTATTCATTGCATGACTCATCCAAGGTCGAAATATAGAGTAAGAGTAACTCCCATGGAAGAGGAAGAGGCAATTTGGAGCTAGTTGTACACTTGGGCTAGATTCCCTAGCTCTATGACAACAATGATGAAGATGCTATGACACCTATGACACAAATCAGACATGAAGGCTGACATATGGCATATATGACATGTCACGGCTAAAAATAGCCTCCAAGAGGGCGCTCAAGGGAGTTAGGTCAGCTAAGATGCTTCCACATGTGATTTGGTGGAAGTGGGAGACTAGGAATTGTTGTACAAGTGGCGTTCTTTGGAATCTCTTCCCAACTTGAGTTGGAATGAGTCTCTTGGAAGGAATTAGACCCATGGAGGAAATTAGAAGTTTATAAATTTCAATAACAAATAATTAAACCAGCTTTTGATCATTTGTATAATTTTCAATTGCATTTGTGAAGAGGGAGAGCTAGTGGATGACTAGTTTCTTGCCTTAGCAAATTTCGAGGGTGAAAGATTCCCATCCAAGTTGGTAATTGGAAAGGCCATTCAGACCTTTCATTTAAATCTTTAATGGAGTCTTTATTTGTAGGTGTAAGCTACAGGGCAGCTCATGGTTTCTTCTATTGCGGCTCACTCCTTCAACCATTTCCAGTTTTGGTGGCATATTCTTGATCCTTGAGGGAGGGCGTTTTTCGTGAGCTATTGTACTCTTTGGGGGAGATTATAATGCCCAATTTATTTTTTAATATGAATTAAATACTTTTTTATTCATCTCCATAAATTTTCAGGTCGAAATTCCAAGTAGAAATGTATAAATCTCATTTTTTAATGAAAGAACAGTGCCATTTCCCCACTACCTTGTTGTGAACCAATGTAATGCTGATGGATTCGAATGGATAAGTAAACTAATGATGGTTTATTGATGAATGGAATTTTATTGATGTATTATAAAAGTTTCATGTTTAGTTCTCAAACATTTGAAGTCATTTTACTTAGTTTATTTACATTTGGAGAAGATTTGGTGCCATTTCCCTAAGGGTCGAACTAGTGATTTGTGTTGTTGTTTGGGAGAGGTTTGGAACAGACTTAATAAATAATTAATGGTGCATTTGGGAACTTAATAAAATCCTTGATACATCCCCTACCTTTTTTCATAAATTTTAGTGGGTTTGGAGGCATTTGGGAAGCCAATTTCAGTACTTACCCTAGGGGGATTTGAACCCCAAATTACTAGTAAAATTGCATACTTGATCCAGAATCTTAAGAGAGTTTGCAGAGGTATTTTGGTGGCCATATCTCATCCATGAAAATCATATTCAAGTCCTAATATAATTCATACACCTTCCTTGAATATTTGAAGGCATTTGGAGTCAATTTGAGACCTAGAGACCAATACTAGTCAAAGGGAAATTACTAGTAAAGTTCCCTACATTGGACAGAATTGAAAGAGGATTTGAAGAAGTATTTTAAAGGTACAAAAGCATCCCTGAAACACATATTTATTTTCTAACATCATCCATATACCTTTTCAAAATATTTGGGAGCAATTGGAGCAATCTGGGGACCTAGAGCTCAAAACTAGTCAAAGGTCTAACTAGGGTAAAAAGTGAAAAAATGCCATTTTAATAAAATTCCTAACAAGGGAAATTACAACATTGGTTGTTGAAAAAATTAATGCATTGAATGTGGGCCACTGAGCCAAAGAATAAAAGATTGAAAAAAATAAAGAATAAATAAATAAAAAATGGAAATAATGGAGTGTCCTGCATAGATGATCATTGTGTATAAGTTGTTTCTAAAGAAAAAATAATGCATTGAATGAACACAAAGAAAAAGATGGAAAGGATACCATTGAAATTTGTATTGTGAATTGGAAAAAAGAAAGAAGAAAACCAAAACACTATGGTTTCAAGTGTTTTTCAAATAGTGTATACCCGAGGGGTCAACAACGCTCTAAATATTGGTATAGTGCAGAATATTTAGGGCTCTTCGGTTCGTATGCTCAGGAATGGAGGAACTATATCAGGGAGCTCGAAAATAGTGGCATCCAGTTGAAACGTTGGGCAGGATGGTTTGGTTTGGTCAAGGAATACCACCTTAGGGAAAGTCACGATATCTTTAATGTATGAAGCAATTTCGGAGGATGGTGCAACCCTACCTGTGGTTTGGTGGCATAGGATCATTTGGACTATGAAGGCTTCTTTAAAATTGGTTCTTTTTGGCTGGCTTTATTTGGATAAAAAGATCCTATTTGGGAGCAATTTAGTAAAGAGATGTTTTCATGGGCCATTTCAGTGCGTTTTGTGTGGAGAAGGGGAAGAAAGGGTGGATCACGTGTTTGCTTCTTGCACTTTCATTCAACAAGTGTGGTTTTCGGTCTTGATGGGTTTATGGTATTCTCTACATTAGTCGGTCCTCCCCTTCTTTCAGGGCTTTCAAAGGTGGTTTCTTCACACATTTTCCTTAAAAAATCTTCATCAATTTGTGAATTGGCATTTGTGGTGTAGTAGAAACTTGGTTATTTTTAGAATCATTAGAGGAGCATTGATTATATTGTCGCTATGATTTTGGGTGAGTTTAAGACTTTCCATTTTGTTGATTAACCTCGCTCTTTTAGCTCTGATTTTATATATTATCCCTATTGTTCGCCCTATTTGTGAAGATCACAGAGATATCCCTTGTCCTACATATCGAGTCAACTAGTAACCTTAGACCAAAAATTAACTTGTCTAAACTTGGTTTATTTCATTCATAATCCATCCCTAATAATAAAATTGCCTTGAAATTATCTTTACTTGTTAGCTAGAAGGGCCTGATTTAGTCCATAATAGAGTGGTTGGTTTGTTCGATAGGGCATAGTAGAGAGGTCAATGTCGTGCGAGCTTTGTGGTCTTATTGGACAAATCTTGTTTTTTTTGGGTTGGTTGTCATGTGGTCGGGGAACAAACTCCCGTGTAGAAATTTTTCGCTCTGTGGGGGTTACTTTATTTTTCTTTGTTCAAAGGTATACATAGCCTTCAGGTTTGTAGAGACTCAATAGTGCTGGTAAATTGGGCAGAAGGAAAATATACATTACAAGCTATGGCACTGGAGGGATGGAAACACCGTACTCATTTGTTAATATCATCCTTCAACCAATTCTCCTTTAATCATGTCTTTAGGAAACTAAATACGAAGGCTGAGGGTCTCTCCAAATGGGTGATTGGTGGCATGGAGGGTTTTCTACACTATGAAGAGTATCACGACACAATCTTCGTAGCGAATGGCTCATCCTTTGTAATGGAGTTCCTAAACCTTAAACAAGTACTTATCCTTTGTAGAGGAGTTCTTAAACCTTTTTTAAGTGTAAATTCGATATAAAAAATTCTAGAACTAATACATATTTTCAAAACATATAAGGGGAACTTATCACTAAACTTGTTTGATGTTGACTTCATGGATGAAGGTGTATGCTTCATCTACATTCATATCCGGCTCCATGTCCTCTCGCATCTAAGCCATTGTTTCCTCTTCTTTGCGAGCACCCACACACAAGCCCATCGAGAGCCTAGGAGAGGTTGCAAGGTGTTTCTCTTTATCCATATTACTCACTATTAACTTAAAACTTTGTTATTACCCATCTTCTCCATTGTTTCCTCTTAGTAATAATGTAAAATTAGAGCCAAATGGACAAGATGGGTCACATGAAGAGCAAATTCCCAATTCAAATTTTGTAATGTCCCCATCCAAATAAACTATTATGGAGGAAAAATACACTAACTTACTTGTTCCCTGGGTTGGGGGTGGAAGCATCAAAAGTTGGAATAAAGGAGCTACAAGAATCAAAATGACCTTAAACTTACAAATTCACATTAAATGGGTCAAATAAATAATAATAATAAATAAAATACGGTGGCATTGGATCATGAGGGCACATAAGAGGTTGTGGGACCCACATGTGGCAAGATTCCCCAATACACTTGGTGTCATTCTCTCACCAATTCGAGTTCAAGGTGAAGGGTAATGTACTTGGGGGATTTGAAGAGGGATTAGTCATGGCATGAATCGTGGAAGGTCGAATTGGAGTGGAAGAGTAACTCCCATGGAAGAGGAAGAGGCATCATAGCGAAGTTGTGACACTTGTAGCTAGATTCACGGGCATCTATGAAAACAATGATGGAGAATCTATGACAAATATGAAAAATTCAGACCTGATTGCAGACCTATGACACATATGACATATTAGGGCTATAAATATCCACCAAGAGAGTGCATAGGGGGATTTATGGTCAGCCAAGAGTCCCCATTCGAATTGGGGGAAGTGGAATGCAAGAAAGAAGTGGACAAGTGGCTTCTATGAGAATATCTCCCTAACTCAAGTTGAGTGAAGTATCTTGGATGGAATTCGACCTCATGAGTCCACATGAGGTTAATAAAAGAGGAGGATGGAAAAGGAGAGCAGCTTTTGGTCATTTGTTATTTGCATCTTTGCAATTTGTGAGAGCTTTAGCTTGTCCTTGCACAGTGGATGTTCATCCTCCCTGCCATTGAACCAATTTCGTGGGTGAAAGATTCCTATCCAAGTTGGTTGAAGGAGAGGCAATTCATACCTCTCAACAGAGCTTCATGGAGATTTTTTTATGCAAGTTTGATCCCCTTTTAGTTAGAGTCATGTTCTCTCTTCTTTCTCTACTATCTTTCTCTCAACACTTTCCCAATGTTCATGTACAAGTGTGAGGGCGCACTCCTTATTGCGTGCAGTTTATGGAAGACTCATATTTTGGCTATATGGCAATATTATCTACTGCATATATCTATAATGAACTGATCATGAGATCCAAAAATCGAAATACCAATCATTTCATGTAATAGTTCCAAGTAATATCAAGATTCGAGCTAGTTTTTCGTTGAATTCTCAAGGTGATTTTGGGATGATCTTGTACCTGTTTGATATCATATCTTTTCTGATTTTTTGTCTATGTTTCGAGCTGCATATGAAGTAAAATTTATGGCCAAAATATGATGTGCAGACCCTTTGAGTTTTTCTTAAAGATTGAACCACAAATTCTATGTACATTGTTAACAATTTTCTCACAATTCCTATGTCTCACAACCTACTATTCTATGGGAGTTATATCAGACCCTAAAATCCAAAGTAATGCTGCAAAAGTGTTGTACTTGAGGTCCTATAACAGATCCAAGTATTAGATCAAAAATTAGGGAAGGATCTATAGTGTTTGGGAAGCCAAAAATTCACTAGACTAGTGGGGTTTTCAACCATCGAATTCACCTAGTATTTTTCCCCTTCCTTCTTCCATGAGAATTACAAACTCTGGATGTTTCTAATGGATGTATAAGGGTCTAAGATCTGCATTAGGATGTCTTAATCCCTCCAAAGTCCCTCTATACAGAATTCGAACGCATTTGGGAGCATTTGGGACAATTTGGGTTTCACTGGTCCAAGGTTAGAAAATTGCCCAAATTGGAGTAATTTTTCAAATTAGGGACATTACAATTTCCTCCTAGATCAAGGACGATCCACCACACTTGCTGACCCTAATTAGTAATTAATTTTAAATAGTTATACAATCTAAAATATTTTCAAATTGACACTATCATATTTTTAATCATTTGAATTTCTTTTTTCTTTTGAAAAAAAATGTTACAATTTTATAAAGTATTTTAAACATTTGATTTACTTTTTGTTTTCAAAATAGTGTTATAATTTTATAAAGTTTAAAGTGTATAAACATATAAATCAACTATAATTTTAATAAATTTAAACATTTATGAAATTGTTTGTTTGTTTGTTTGTTTTTTTATTATTATGTGGTTCACAGTCCCAAAAGATATAGGGATCGCTACGTCCACGGTAATAATTCTTAGGGATCCCACCCAAAGGAGCCTCACCTTTTCGGCTCCAGGTTGGGGATCCTAACCCCGAAGGACCTAGAGAATTGAACCTTTGACCTCGACTAGTGCAATCTTGGACTAGAAATCTCCAACCAACTGAGCTACCCTTCAGGGCATAACATTCATGAATTAGTTATTATTAACATGGTTTATATTTATGAGTTAGTTATTATTAACATGATTTAATTTTTTTAGGTAAAGTTTGTTTCTTTATTGTGTTTTTACAATTACGTAGATAGGTGTTAGATTAACACCTATCGATGTTATTCTCTCTAACTTTTGGGATGAAGGTTGATCTGCAAAACCCAAAAAATCTAGAAGATTCATGGTAGTCTTCATTGATTTAGAAACCTTACTAATGATGAAGGTAAGGGAAAATTACCTCCCCCGCGCACGTTTTTGGGTAGATTTGCTAGATGTGCATGGTGTTTTGGACCTCCAATATCAACCTCCATAGGTTCCTGCATCAATTTCGAGTTAGTTTCATAACTACTCTTTATCCCCATCGTTGTTGGTGATGGAGGAGTTCAAGGAAAGAGGCCAATTATCTCATGTCAAATATCACTATAATTGTGATAAAGTCTCGCCTCTTCCATTTTTTAAGATTCCATTAAGAGAAGTCAAAATGGAAATCTCTTTGTCTCTCTCCATCAATTTATTTCTACCAAATAATATTTAAATATCGCTTGGTTGTTCTCCTTGCTTTCATTGGCGACATCCATCATTTCATCCTTCTTGGTTTTGGATATTCTATAGAGAATAGAGGTGGTGAAGCAACTCTTGTTTTCCTCCCGCCACCCGTCCTTCCTTAACATCCCTCAACCAATTTCCATTGAACCAGGTAGGAGACACATTTTTTTCGTTGAATCCTGGTATGCCAATGTTTAATAAGAGACCACTAGCTCAGACATTAAGATTTGCATATTTGAAAAAAATGCAGAGCTTGGTGCATCAACCATTTGGAAATCGGGGTGTCCGTGATCATATGATGCTGCCAAACCTTAATGCTATTGGCAATCAATTTCATGTTGGTGAGACACAAGGACAACATGATCAATTTCAGATGGTTAATTTAGAACCACAACACCCATGGAATCCTTCAAGAACTCCTGCACATTAATAACAGTGGTAAGCTTAAATCATATTTTACCAATATTTTTCCCAATAATATTTTTAATATATTTGGTCAAATTAGATTTCTTAAACCCATAACTACGTAATGATAGATCTGACACTCTCTGTGGTGAGTATTTTCATTGATTTTCTACATCCTCCTGAAGTCACACCAAACTATTAATTGTATAGATACAGTATCCATTAAATACTCATGTGGTATTTTAATTGATTCATGGTACAATAACTCAAATTCCTTTATGTAGAATTTGTTTGGACTAACGTGGTTATTTATGTTTGTGTTATAACAAGGTACATTCAACCAACCAACAGTTGTGCTATGTAATTCTCCAAACATTGAAAAATTAGGTTCCTATGTAATTCTCCAAACATTGACAAATTAGGTTAAACGATAATTCAATACTACATTTTTAGGTTAGACAATTTATTCGTCTCCTCGTTGACATTAACTTTGTGGGCTTTATTAATAAGTGTAGTGATCTTTGATTTGCATATATGAATATTTGTCTTAAGGTATCATACCTCAATAAATATATCATGTTTTTGAAACATTTAATAATTTATTAATTATTTTCAATAATAATTTTGTCTTGTGTATCTAAAGATAAAAAAAAATATGATTTGGAATTAAAAAACTTAGGATTTGAATGGATTAAATTATGAATATGAAAAAATGAATTAAATATGTCAAAAAAATAAATTAAATTTTTAACATTTTTTGTATTATTGCATCGGATGGAGACTAAAAGAAAAAAAGTACTAATTGATTTCTAACTTATCATATGCCTTTATATACAATGTTTCACATCATATATGCCTTTATATGCATTGTTTCATACATGCGTGTGGATTAAATTTTATTTATATGAATGTTTGTTTAATCATTGAAGACAATTTAGTGTTGTAAATATCAACTTATCTATTTCATATATTACATGCTACTATTGGCACATATGAACATGTGTGCATGTCTTGGTGTGCACAACCAAAGGTGTTGCACGTTTGTGTATCTTGTCAAACACAAATTGTTGCAATGGGCACACGAGATGTTTAAGTGTATGTGTAAAATATAGGATTTGGCATACTGCATAATGTTATTTGCATCAAATGTTGTAGAATATTTTGGTTCCTAGCTTGAACCGCTTAGGGGAACAACCCCTCAACACCACCCATCTGCAATGATAAGACATGACCAAGGGAGACACCCCTTAGATCCTCTGGGGGGTGTTATCACTTGATTCAATAAGAGGAATTAGGGACCAAGGGTGGCTTGGTTGGAGAAGTTTTGGGTATAGGTGTTATATTGGCACATGTGACGTAACATTGCATATGGATTAATATAAATTTGATAGATATTAACTCATTTTAAATTCCATAAAAAATAAGTGATCTTTTTATCACTTGTTCTAGTCTCCTCTAGGGAATGGTCGAATGTCAAAATATTATGAAAATCTTACATGTCAATGGAGAAACTAAGGCTTCATTATTTCATCTAGTAGGATGCATTGTTAGTAAATCTCAGATATTTTATGCTTTTCTTGCATGTGAAAAGCTTGAGAATGTTGGATCTCTCAAAGCACTATTTTCCACCAAAGGGGCTTCCTCAAACTATAAAGGTGAGTGATTGAAAGGAAGAGGTGACTTGAATGAATATATGGTATGAGATTCATAGCATATGTTGGCTTAGATCAAGCGGAAATATATTTGGGGGTGTCAAAGAAGACAAGAAGGTAAATATTTCTTATTGTAACCATGTGAAGTGAACATATAATAGTACATATAAGTATTGGGCGAAAGTTGCATACTATATCCCATATTGTGAATATACGTGCTTTAGTTATGAAATTGAAATTCATGTGAATATAATAATGGTTGCATATAAATGACTATAAAATGCACACCTTCCTTTGATAATTTATATTGGATTGTGTTAAAATGCTAAGGCATTGAAAATAGCTTTTGAACATTGATGGGTAAGATATCCAACAAAGGCAAGTTTGCAACAAATAAGATAACAATATAGATACAGATAAAGAAAGAAGACATGGTCTCAATAATGGAAAGAAAGTTCATTGAGAATGGTATTATTCAAAGGGTGAGGGGAATGCAATATCTTGATATTGACCCCTATATTATAATATGTTAATAACGCATTATTTGAATTATGAGGTTATGTGACAAGAGTCAACCCATAAGGCTAAGTTAAATGCCCCATGTGTAAATAATGTAATTGCAGTATAAATATTCCTAGTATAGAGCTTAAGGCCAAGGCTCAACAAGAGAATGTGTACAAGTCTTCATGGTGGGCTAGGATTATGGTTTGATAATTATGTTTCCATGTTGTGCTTATGTTATGTAAAATCATGGAAAAAAAGAATATACATAATAGTATAAATCCACTAAAAATGTCGCTTGAGATGTAACAAGGGGGCCATAATACTAGAAGAGGGGAAAATGAAAGGGGATGCATGGGTTGTTTGACTTGACACTTTCCCTTTAAAGGTGCTAAATATCATGCTCATACTTTCTTACAAACATTTTCCATCAATATTTGAATTGGGTGGTCCTATGGGTGTTTCCTCATGCTTTTTGGAAAGGGTGCATTTGCCTTATGCCTCTCTTGGGGAAAAACCATAATTCACCCTCATTCAAGGATTTATTCTTACTCCTCCATTTGAATGGGGAGAATTCCTCTCCCATGAGAATTCTCCAATTCCTCTCCCATGGGAATTCTCCATCATCCATTTTGAATGTTGTTTTCCTACTCGGTTATGGAAGGGGCCTATGCGTGTTGGAATTATTGTCATTGATGTCATATTAAGGCATGCATTGAACATCTTTTTATTAATGTTATATTAAGGCATTTGCAAGTAAGGGGGAGCATCTCCAAATTTATTTATATACAGGTTTACAAGTATATTTAAAAAGGGGTGCACATGAAAAAGTAAAATGTGAAATGAGGGTTTCAAACCCATGGATTTGGAAACCCATGATATTTGGAAAGTCTTGGAAGCCCGTGGTATTTTCCCATGAAAGGGTTGGAAGTCCATCGTATTTGCCCATGTATTTTGGAAAAGTGAAATGAAAGAGGAATTATTTATTTAATGGGTCCCATGCCTTTTTGAATAAACATGTCCCTTCATTAATGGCTATGAAAAAGTATAAAAATATAAAAGTATTGAGAGAAAGTGTGTGTGTGCAAAAATGTGGTAGCATTTGAAGAGGTGGATGAGCTTGCAAAATCAGTTTCAGGTCTTGGAATTTTCAATATAATTATTTTATGGGATGTTTTAGATCATGAATTTTTTAATATATGGAGCCGATATCTCTTAGTACTTATGGTAAAAAATTTAGATGTTGGTTTTCTATACTTGTAGAGATATTCTCCGTGGAAGTTAGAGTTTCTGAATGGTCCTAAAACATGTCAGTTTGAAATATTCATTATAACTTCTCCTCTAAGAATCTCCAGGCTATGAAAATTTCAAGGATCTTAGAAGAGATATAAAATTACCTCGGGTAAAAGTTTCAGTCTTTTTTTTGTTAAAGGTTCTGAGATATGATCTATGGAAGTTAGGGATTCTAAATGGTCCTGAAATCAATTCCAAATAGGCTAGATTTGCATTTTCTCTATAACTTATTTGGAATATTCAGACTGCAAAACATTGTGGGATATTAGAATACACACCAAAGTACCTTAGGTAAAAGTTTCATACTTTGTCTGCTATACTTTCCAAGATATGCATTGTGGAAGTTAGGGGTTCTGAATGGTCCTGAAATCAGTTTCAAACAAGTCAACTTGGAATTTTATCTATAAATTTATCTTTGGGAATTTTTAGACTATGAAACTTTTAGGAATATTAGAATACATACAAAAGTAAATTAGGTAAAATTTTTAGACTTTGGTTCTCTATAATTTCTAATATATGCGATGTGGATGTTAGGGCTTCCGAATGATCCTGAAATCAGTTTCAAACATGCTAGCTTGGACTTTTCTCTATAACATGTACTCTAGGGATCTTTAGATTATGAATGTTTTAGGGATTTTAGAATACTTACAGACATACCTCAAGTAAAAGTTTCAAACTTTGGTTCACTATACGTTCCGAGATATGCGCACTAGAAGTTAGGGCTACTGAATGGTCTTGAAATCAATTTCAAACTTGTCAGCTTGGCATTTTTTCTATAAATTCTTCTATGAGACTTTTCATAATGTGAAACTTTCAGGGATATAAGAAAAAATATAGAAGTACCTTTGGTAAATATTTCATAATCATATTTGCAAAATTGGATACTTGGCATGTTGTACAAGTTTGCTCTTGGGAAGAGGCCAAAATAGAAAGCTTTGGGAAAGTTACCATTTGGAAATTCAAATTTTGTTTAGACTTGATAACGACAGAAGTAGAAAGCGGAATCAGTGAATATATTGTGAATGTTACCAGCCTTTGAAGAATTTATATGTACTGAATAACAAATTGGAACTTGAAGGTTGGTGCCACTCAAACAAAGAGATTGGTGTCTCTTACTAAGTTGGTGCTTAGCATTGAAGATTGATGTCTCTTACTAAGTTGGTGCTTAGAAATGAAGATTGGTGTCTCCAGTAGATTAGTGTCTACCAAGACTTGTAAGAGTAGCTTGGTGCCTACTAGGGTTTGTGCTGGTGGGGGTTGGTGTCTCCAATAGATTGGTGTCTATGAATATTTGTAAAAGTAGTTTGGTTCCTACCAAGGTTTGTACCCGTGGGGATTGGTGTCTCCAATAGGTTGGTGCCTACAAATATTTGTAAAAATAGGTTGGTTCCTAGCAATGTTTGTAGCAGTGGGGATTGGTGTATCCAGTAGGTTGGTGCCTACAAATATTTGTAACATTAAGTTGGTTCCTACAAAGAATCATAAGGGAAGTTTTGTGTTTTTATCCCTTAAGGGTTTCCACATAAATCTTATGTTCCATGTTCTGCATATGTGATTGTTTTCTTAGGGTTGATGAATGTTTTAAAAAGTAAAAATTGACTTACACCGATTCACCCCCCCCTCTAAGTGTAACTGTGTGCGTGCTCAACAATGTGAATCCGATGGTTGTGAATCTTATCGGCTTTTGAAGAATTTATATGTACTAAATAACAAATTGAAACTTGAAGGTTGATGCCGCTCAAACAAAGAGATTGGTGTCTCTTACTAAGTTGGTGCTTAGGAGCAAGGATTGGTGTTTGCAGTAGATTTGTGTCTACCGAGATTTGTAAGAGTAGCTTGGTGCCTATCAAGGTTTGTACTGGTGGGGATTGGTGTCTCCAATAGATTGGCATCTACGGAGATTTGTAAGAGTAGTTTGATTTCCACCAAGGTTTGTACCCGTGGGGATTTTTGTCTCTAGTAGGTTTGTTCCTACAAATATTTGTAAAGTAGGTTGGTGCCTAAGAATTTTTTAGCAGTGGGGATTGGTGTATCCAGTAGGTTGGCTCCTACAAATATTTGTAACAATAGGTTGGTTCCTACAAAGAATCATAAAGATAAGTTTTGTGGTTTTCTCCCTAAATGGTTTCCACATAAATATTCTGTTCCATGTTCTGCATATGTGTTTTTTTCTTATGGTTGATGAATGTTTAAAAAAGTAAAAATTGACTTACACTGATTCACCCCCCCTCTCAGTATAAGTGTTTGCTCCCTCAACAATGTGAATCCCATGGTTGTTATGCCTGCTATAGAAATGAAACTCCATGCAATTGTGGTTGGTAAAAGAATGTTGTGTCTAGGGATATTGTTGTTAAAATTATGAGAGGAAATGTGATGGTTTTTAGGGTAAACTTGTTGGACATGTGTTGTACTCTTTATAGGTTCCTAGAGAAAGAGGTTCCAAAGGGGTTGGTAAATCTACTTGTCGAGGGGAACATTAGGGGGGATACACCCTGTTGTTGCTACAACCTAATCCCCAAATTATTGAAAATTACGGGGCCCCTCCTTTTCTCTTAAGAGAGTTTTTTAGAGTTCAAGTCTTTCTAGAAAATCCCTCAAACTTAGTTTTTTCCCAAAGATCGAGCAAAAAAAGGCATAACCCTAGAACCTTAGTAGATAAATTGGAGCCGTGAGACCAACCTAGAACCTTAGTAGATACCTTGGAAATAGTGAGCGCGCAGACTCGAACCCTATTTTCCGTTACCACCAAAGACTAGCCAGCCCGCAACTTTAAATACCAAAACTCGCACTTTTCTCTTGTTTTACCAACTGAACCTAATAATTGCGTTTCGTACAGTCATTTAAGCTAAGTCTTCTGAGTATTAATTTACATGCAGAAATTTATATTTATTACCAGTAGGAATGATTTGAATTATTTTACATATGTTTTGTTTGCCAATCTACATACTGATAAAACAAGGCAACAAAACCTGATAGCATGGTAATGATGGTTTTTCTCAACTCTGCCTGTTACCTCTAACATGAGAGAAAATGCTTGATTAATTTATGTTTCAATGTTGCTTACACATGGCTTCTGCTTTCTCATCAGGATTTGAAAATGACTAAGAATGGAGCCATAAATAAATCTAAGGTAGCTGAGTCGGGGTCAAACGTCGAGATTATAATGGAAACCAAGATAAAGACCAGGTTCGAGGATACGAAGGCAATAACAGGAATTGTCCCTGAATTCAAATGGGGGGAACTGTATCAAATGATCTGGGATCAGGATAACCCTGATGCAACCCTAGAGGAAATGGTCTTATATCAAAATATCAAGAAATATGGCATCACTAAAGCGGCCACACACCCAGAGCTTTTTCCTTTGGTGGATTTTGTCGCAAGCTGATTCCACATCAAGGATCATGTCTGACCCATTCCATCCGACCCATATACCAGCAGCATACAAGCTACCGCAAACAAGTCATGATGACTAAAGACTGGCTCAAAGGCCTTAACATGGACACTCTAGAATATGCCAAGAAAATGATAGTATCTGTAAAATAGCTGAGGCAGAAAGAAAGCAAAGAATATGAGTGTCAAAGCTTGAGGACCCCTTTTAGGATCACATCCCTGATGCCAAGCAGGATTTTAGGCAAGGAAAATGGGACCATCTACAAATTAAATTGGATACCTCTAATTTACCACATATCCTTCCATGGCACAGTCTTTAATTGGGAAGACAACATCTCAGACAGTCTGTCAGCATCAATAGCGGCTGCAAAAGGAGGTTTGACCCAGAAGAAGGCATAATTTTACATGTCTTCATACCTTGTGGATTGTATATTATCAAGGCACCCTTTCCCTAAGTTGGGGTGCATATAGAACAGATTTGAATCTCCGATCTATGTTGCTTATTAGATCTTGTGGGCCCATAAATATGCAGGTCACTATAAGCTCATATGTGAGGAATTTATCATGCCTCTCTACTGGTTGATTTTCAACAAAGAACCGAACTGCTTGTCTAAAAATGCCATGGAATTCATAGGAGAGTATGGGGACTACTAATTCTCACAGGAGGGAACATACATCAGAATGTATGGAGGTTCCTGAGCTCCATCACTCTTTCCCAATTATGCGACCGATTTTGTGATCCACAAGGAAGCAGTAAGGCAAGTTTTAATCAATGGGATTGGCAGAATCTTACATGACCAAAAGAAAGCTTCGTTTCCGCCTCTGCCATTCTGCATCGGAGCGTACAAGTTCTCTAAGGTTAAGACGGTCGAAATATTTGTCTAAGATTTGGAAGCATTGCATTTTGGTGAGAAGAGTTTCACGAGGAATGTTATCCATGGAAAGGTGGCCGAGCATTGTGCAGCGGTCCAAGTACATTGTGAATATACTAATCACTTCGACAAGGATGAAGAAGTGTATCGAAATGAAAGCAATATGACCGATCTAAACAAACGATTTCGTCCCAAAAGCGGGGGTAGTTCCAGTGTTGTTTCCAAAGCGACAAAAGTAGCAGAGTTACAAAAGCAACTAAAAGAAGCAAAAAGGAAGCTTAAAGAAGAGACCAAGAGGCAAGAAAGATAAGTTGTTGAAGAACATCAGGGGGAAGTAGAGAGGAAACAAAAGGAAGATGCAGAAAGGCAACAAAAGGATGAAGTTATAAGGTTGCAGTTAGCAGAAGCCGAAAAGATCCAGAAAGAAGAGACTGAAAGGATTCAGAAAGAAAAAGCCGCAAGGTTGCAAGAAATGCGAGAAAGAGCGGAAAGAGAAGCAGCTGAACAACAAAAGAAAAGGGAGGAGGAAGAAAAGTCCAAGGAAGTTGTGGAACAGAGAAGCCCGAATGTGCAGGATATGGACAGAGACCCACCGGAGATAATCAGGGGAGGACACTTCCCACTTCAGGATCTCGGTCTCACCCCATTCACCCCATTAAAACAGCATACGGTAGCCAGATTAGACACAATAGTTTTTGACCCAAAAAGAAATACTATCATGAAGAGGTCAAAAAAGAGGCTGAAATTACCTACCCATTCTGATGTTGCTACCATTTAGGAGAGCACAATCTTGGAGGGTACCCATAGGGAACCTAAACTTATGGCATCTGTCAACGTAGCTGCTGCACAACCAAGTGTAGACAATGTTGACAAGTTGATGAGCGACGTAGAGGGAAAGAAAGAAAAAATGCTTAGACTAAAAGAAAATTTGGTGAAGATACGGGGAGAAGGGATAGAATTGAAAAGGAGACATGACGCCATTCTATCCGACAAGGAAAAGGAGTTTATGATGGAACTGAAACTTGCAGACAATAAGAAGCAAGACTTGACTCTCATTCATGAGCAAGCATGTGACATTCAAAAGAAGATCTATCATTCACAAGAACTTATCACTGAGGAAGTCTGCAAGATAAAGATGATGATATCAAGGATGGGGAAATTGATGTTGAAGCTCTGAGAATCAAGCGGAAGTTAGTATGCACCATGGTTGATATTAAGAAACAAATGGAATGGAGAGAATGTCAATCAGGATTCCCTGAGTACTTTCCTCACAAGACCACTGGAGATTTGAATTTGGACTCAGGCCTCCTTGAATTCTGCAGAAAAGCTAGTCTACGGATTAATAATAGGATTCCATAAACTATCGAGAAGTGTACAAACTTTTACCAAAAGATTTGTCAAATCCATGAAAAGTGTCAGTTGGTTATGCTTCCGACTATGGAAGAATTTTTTGATAGACACCAGCGCCTATCGGAGTTGCATAACATGTTGAATGATGATCTAAACTATATTAAGAACTTGGACGTGCTAACAGGCGAAGACCTTCATCATTTCATTGGGAAAGCTTCCATTAATGCTTACTTTTTAGAAGACAACTATAAGAATATGGTTGAAGGAGTAAAGAGTATAGAAGCAGAACTATATAATCATGAGATTAATTTGAAAATGGTAGACCCCGTGCAAAGTAATATCATTTCTGAAGAAACTGGCATGTGGGCCAAATACATTTCTGATTTGGAAAGGCCAGCTGGAAATTAATATTTGTATTTTCTTTGTAAAATCACTAAGTGACAAAATTTTGGGAATCCCTAGGGTTAGGGTAAATGAAGAGTCACTAGATGACAAACCTTTTGTGAATAAATAGAGGGGTAGAATAGAGAAGAAGGCACTTTTTCTAGTACAGTAGAGCTGGACCATTTTTGTAAGAGAACTATTTTTCTGCTTAATAAGAAGGATCTGTTGCCTGGGAAAAGCATGTGCAGAGATTTTGCATGGAATGTGTGGAATGTTAATGTGGAACTACTTCTTCTTGCATTCATAACTCATACTGTGTTCTAACTTTCTTGAATTACTTCATGGTGATGAATTATTTTTCTTTTTGTGCAAATGTTTATGTGCTAAATGAGTAATAAAATGCTTTATCATATCAGAGCTATCTTTAGTATTTCTTTCTGCTGTAAATGTGAATATTGTGTTTAAACAGCTACCTGTTAGACTTGTATGAACATTTCCAGTATATTACCCTTAATTCAAACTTTCTCCCTGCAGGGATAGGATAGTTAGCTTAGTGTAGGAATAAATAAATGAATTGATCTGGTAGGAGTGATAATACGGGAGGTAAGAACCTACGCATCACATGTGAGGCTTATGCCTGTCAACTCTATTGCATTTAATTATGGCACTTGCATCTCATAATTAAAGATAAAATTACATAAACGGTGAACCGGGCCGTAACCGGTAAAATACTTAAACAATCACACACACTGTAGTCGGACCGTTAATCAGACGGATTCCCCACACCAAATGGTGAGAGATCTAGTTGGGCTTGCTTGTCGGGGATAATCCCTACTGTTGGTGCTGCGAATTTTGAGGCATCAACAACTTTGGTGCTAGAAGGACGGACGCCAGTGCATGGATGGAAGAGGAGATCCTTTTGTAAGAAGAGATTCCTCTGGAAACCCACTTGGAACAGCTATACCAGAATATTTCGTTCTGGAACCCAAAGATCAAGAAAGTCTGAATTCTGGAGGTGAAAACCAAGAACCCTTATGCGCTGTCCCATTTGAGGAGATAGACCACTTCCGGAGACATACATGCTCTTACATAAGAAAACTTGGGGGGTTAAATGTAATTCCTACATTTCCTAGAAGGCGAGTTCCTAAGAAAGAAACCCAGTACACTAGAGATTCGGTGCTTGTAGAAAATTTGGAGGAGTTGCTTGATTTATCTTTTCAAGAAGTCACAGAACCTCTTAATCAATTGAAACCTGAATATCCTCCAGCTCAGGAAATTCCTCATACCCCACCACATTCACCACCACATTCTCCACCATGAATTATGGCTAGAAATGTGCCTGCTTGGAGAACCAGGGGACCACTTAATTTGGTTTCTCCATTGCATGATTTTCCCAAACATCCAGAACGGGTGCTACCCAAGTTTGATCGTGGAAAAGGCATTTTTGTTGAAGATCATTTGAAGAGTTTTTACTTGGATTTGAATCTTGTAAATGTTGAACATGAAGATGTGGTCTGCAGACTATTCCCTTAGACATTTGAGTCGAGGGCATCCACTTGGTATTTCAGTTTACAAGCTAATTCCGTAGCAGATTGGGACGGTTTTGAAAGATGTTTTTTAAACAAATTTGGAAATCAAAAGACAGTTGCCACACTCATGAAAGAACTGTTATCTATGAGAATGGATAAGAAAGAAAAGGTGTAGGAGTTTAATCAAAGATTCACTACTCTGTTAAATCATTTTAGTGCTGCAACAAAACCTGCTGAGGAATCCTTGGTAGAATATTATACTACAACATTGTATCCACCTATAGCCATGTTTGTTAAAAGGGCGATTAAGGCTACTTTAATAGAAAATTATGAGGAGGCTAAGAAAGTAGAAGCTAACTTGGATAGTATTTTGAAACATGCATTAGAATCCGAAGTGAAACCAACATCCAGGAAGAAGCCTCTAATATTATCCAGACCTAAAGAAGAAACCTCGAATGAACTTGAAAATGTGGTTAAAATGGTATAGAAATTATCAAACAAAATAGTGGATTTAGAGAAAGAGAAGGGAGCTAGTACATCTAGAAAACCATTTAAGCCCTTCTACAAGAAAAGGGAGGAAAGTGGATAGTATTTACCACCTATTAATAATTATGTTGTCCTAAATATGAATGAGGTTGGCATGGAACATTTCTGCACTTTTCATCAAGAACACCATTCTGAAAAGAGCATCCCACAATGGATAAACTCAATGACATTAGTGATGAATTAATCGTTAGATGCACAACTGACAAATCAGGAAGAGGTGGAAGAAGATCAAACTAAAGAGTGAGAGGAGCCAACTGAGGAGACCACAATGGTATTATGGGACTGGGAACCTGCTTTGGGGTTGAATGAAGAAGAACAAGCAAAAGAGGTCCAAGTATCATCAGTGAATATTACCAAAATGTCACATGTGTGCAAAATTCACGTGTTAACAGATTCCCCTTGATTTATGAGGTTCAGAGGGAACTATAGAGTCGATAATGTATCATCGTTTCTTTTGTGTTCTCTCATGTTCTTGGAAGTTCTTAAGCGAGTGTGGACAAAAGGTTCCTTTGGGGGAATATTACTGGTGACAACTGATGAAGTTGTAACAAGAAATATTCATTTATACAAACGAGGTGGGCATACCCATGCTTGTGAAAATATTCCAAGATGACTACAATAAGAGGAGAGTGAGGGGTCAATTCCCAATACTGTTGGTACATTGATTAAGGTGGCTTCAATCCATGTAAGAGTCCACGAACCCGAACTACTATTATAGGTGCCAAAGAAGTGGAAATACTGATGACCATGACAAACCCATTATCATGGGGGACCAAAATAATGGTGAATTTGCTGGATGGAGAACCTCAATGTACCGCTACTACCATGATTTTTAAATGTAAATACTACTACCTTCGAAATATACGACTCCCCTTGATGCGATATATGTGTTGACGTCGAGCATAGGAGAGACCACTAAGTTAGGGAGCATTGACGACTCTCCCTTCATAGGTTTGAGGTGATCCCTTATATTGATTGAAATGGATCCCAAGGTACAACTGCAACTATTGCAACTCTCATAATATGATGATTTGATGTCAATGACATCTAAAGTATATGATAAGATGAGGGTCTTAACTTGAGAATCAAGATCATTTTGTAACCAACTGTAAGACTGACAGACATGACACAATACTAGATGATAAGCGTGGGGCTCATAACTTCCTTTGATCGATGTCAACTTGGGGAGTAATGTATGAAAACATTATTCACTGATAAAGGTACAAGGCGTAACAGAGGGAATCAAACTGCAAATGAGGGGATTTGTTGGAGACATGAAATTAAGGGTGATGGTGACTGACAAAACTAACAATGGTAGGGTTAAAGAGACTCAACGACATCGATTAAAGGCGACCAGTGGTTGTTTCCAAAAGAATAAGGGTTCCCATTGTTTTATTTTGATCAAGGAAGTATTTGTACATAAAGAATAATTGGTGGGGTCCCCATGGCTTTGAGTGTGTCAGGGGACCAATTTGATGATAGGTGGGATTCCCGCGGTTTTGGGTGAATCGAGGAATCCGTTTGATGATGGGTGGAGTTCCCATAGTTTTAAGTGAGTCGAGGAACCATTTCCATGATAGTATGATGGTTTTTTGCAACAAGGAGACGAGTTACCCATGAATCAATGCCATGCAGATTGTTCCTCCAGGAATAACTGAATAGAATTGGTTGCTTCAGAGGGTGGGGCCCCCATTGTTGTCTTAGCGGGGGTGATGGTACAAAGAAGAATGGAGATGGTATATTTCTCATGGAGGTATGAGTAGTCAACTGTGAGTCTTGATTGTAACATGTGTTGAGGAACTTGATGGCATCAACTGCTGAAGGTGGGGAGTAAATGTGCAACTATAAAATGATGAACTATGGGATGATATTATCACATTGGATCAAATTCCTTGGACTTGTGGGGTTTCAACATCATGGGTTCCAAATTATTACAAGGATGTAATGGTGCACACACCCAAAGGGGAAACATGATATCCCCAGTAACGACATTAATGGAACATAATTACTAGGAATTGGGATCTTATGGTTATCAGGGGGGTGTTAGTAATTGCAATGTCATTAGATGGAAAACATTGTCTATATGCTGAGAGAAGTGAAGTCTCAGTGTCTTGGTCATTCTCCTGCATACATGATGATAATACCCAAGTGTAATAGAGAGCATGAAAAAGGTATTGAAAATGAATAAATAATCACCATAAACGTAGCGCACCTGAGGAGGGTGCGTAAAATAGGTGTCGAATGAAACTTGTAAGGGGTAAAATATGGTTCCACCCCTATGACGATGGGTTACTCCTTATGCTGGAACCTAGAGCTATATCTAGGTGGTAGTATACTCATATGAATCAATAAGCATCCAACATTTGAAAGGATATGCCTTGGTTTTTTGCAACATGATATAGGTGGGGAGGATCTAGGTCTTCATTAGAAGATGACGAATCCTCACTGGTAAGTAGACTGGCTAGGGATGATGAGTTATTGATGGTATCTAGTGAAGGGGAAACAACTTCCTTAGCGGGTAAGCATTGCAGGAATACCCTAAGGTGAGGAAGTTGATCCTATAGCTTCATAAGTTTGAGGCAGATTCTCCTTCGGAGTGTAAGATATGACACTAAAATGAGAAGTGTGACATGTCACCACATGATTGACATGGGCATAGGGTCGTGGCATGGATAGGTGTCTATGTCGAATTTAGGTTGGCGTGGTCAAGTATGCCCGTGCTAACCTCGTTGGGAATCATATGGGTATGGTTCCCACAAGACGTGCATGAATCATATTATGCTTCAAGCCCAAGATCCGTGGGTGGAGGTTCTTGCGGCCTAGTAGGCTCAATGGTGGGTACTTCCGCGATGGTCATTTTTGAGGTAGGAACAATGAGTGTTGTCTCTAATGTAGTGATAACATTTATGGGAGTAGTTTCTTGTGGTTGAGGTGAAGGAGTCTCAACCAAAGGTTGGGTGAGTGAGGCGAATGGTCGCCAAAGCATCCCAAAATTGAGGGAAGTCAGGACAATGGTACATATAATTCCCAAGATGAGAGAAAATTGAACATGAGTGATTGGTACACAACAGTTTGTACTTCGTTGTTGGATTGGGTAATGACGAGGTTGAAGAGGTGCCCCTTGCTATCATATGTGCCACATGCGTCACACCAACAAGGGTATTGATAAGATTTATGAGCTCTGGAAAGATGGGGCACAGGCTAGTCGCATGGCCTTGTTTCCCACATAAGGAACATGGTGGAGTGACAATTGTAGCAGGAGTAGTGGTGGTCATTACTGGGGATTTTAACCATTGTTTGGTTATGCCCCCTGATTTAGGCTTGACGAATCCCGATGATGGTTCAAGGAGAGGGATAGTCATAATGGGGGATTTAAAGTTAGGTTGTATTATGCCCCCATTAGTGGGTTTAGCGACAGTCAACAGTGGCTTAGTCACATTTTTCGTAGGCTCGGTGCTCGGTACAAATGGCGTGACCGACCAAGATGGCGTAATTGTCAAGACAAGGACAAACTTATAATGGGATACAAGTTTTGAATCCATATATAGGTATGGTGGGGTGAGGTACCACATAGATATACCCAAAGTGAGCCCAGGTAGGGTCAGTTGAGCCATAACCGGTTTCCTTGCACTCCCGTGGGGGGGTACAACAATGATATTTGAAATATGGGAGGCATTGATGGACTCAATGACTGTTCAACACTGTGACTCTTTGGAGATGTTGATGATGATGATGAGGGGGTGGCGGGAAAATTTTTGGAGGTGAAAATGGTGCACATAAGGAAATCAGTTGATACAGGTATCTGAGGCAGAGGACCTGAATATACCACAAGCAAGTTGGAGTCTTTGTACACTCCTGAGAAAATATCAACATAAGGGGGTTGACTTGTTTCACCTGCAGTGGGTAAGACGTTGTTAAGGTTGGTGTTGGTATGAAGGTCATAGTAATTAAGTTGGTTGAGCGTGACTATCTTCCCATTAAAGATAAACATCATGATGTTGAATACTGAAGAGGCAACCGCCTTCATTGTATACATATAACTACGACCCAAAAGGATATTTTAGTCGAGTTGTGCATTGGCTACTTCAATATGCATCATAACCATTTTTCCCCATAAATCGATGGGGACATTCTGGTACAAACCCCTGGGTTGTGACGGTCTCCCATTATATGCATGGAGGGCGATAGATGAGGGGACTAACTTAGGTGAGCCTAACCGTCTCCTGACGTTATATGACTTCATGCATGTGGATGCGCCTTCATCGATAATGCATCAATGAATCATAATGTTTTTAACGGTAACTGAAACTTGGAATGCGACTAACGAGGGTAGTCGTGGTTCACCTTTATTGAGATCGAAGTTCATAAGAGGCGAGTTCGAAGGGTTGATGGTGCTAAGTGAATTAAGTAATGCCTTCCTTTGAGTGGGAACGAATGTAGCACTTCTAATGTGGGCATGACAGCTGGTGACTGAGCTAAGTCATCCACAAAACTGTAGTTGTGGGTGAGTTTCTTGTGAGGCTTATGGGGGGTGCGCCTAAGTGGTACCTTTGGTATCCTTGGGATTTGTTCACCACTTGGGATTGGTATTTGCAAATGCCCCCCCAAAGGGGTAGGTACATCCTCCACTTTGGGGGTTTCATTCCCACAATATCCTTTGGATTTAGTTTGGAGGTTGAAATCTATTGTGTTCATGTAGATATTCTAGAAGGAGCCATCACAAGGGGGGCGGGGCTCCTACTACTGAGTAACGTCCCCTTGGTTGGAAATGGGTTGCTGCAAAATAGTTGTTTGGGGTTGTGGAACATTAGGTTCCTGAGGAGCGTTTGAGGCTATCTTTTTCTTTGCTTCCACCAACTGCTAGCAGTCGGGGATGAGTGGGAAATGGTGAGTGTAGTGACCATACTCTCAGAAATAATTGTTCCCCACGTTGGTGTTCTTTCCTTGTTTGGGGGGGGTTATTAGCCCCGACATTCTGGTTACCCTGGTTTTGGTTTTGATGGGCAGGTGGGTTTCCCCCTTGCCCCTGTTTCTAGTTTTGTTTGTTCTTACCTTTCTTCTACCCATCATTTTGAGGATTCTAGGGATTTGCGGTGTTCAACTACTCAAATTATTGAGGTTGTTGTGTGAAAGAAGGTTGTACTAAATTGACCCCCATGTGTGGCACTGGGGAAGCACAAGGAGAACATGGAAACAGGTAATAAGGATTATACCCCTGCGGTGGAATATATGTGGTTTGCACTCCATATGATGAGGATGTAGGAGTGGCTGGTGCCATTTAGAGTGGAGATACCATTGATGCTTGGCTTGCATTGGGGCAAGTAGGACTATAAGGTCCATATTGTAGCTAAACAAATTGAGGATTTGGTGTAGGTGTAGGGGGTGCCAACACGAGAGGGATGGGTGGGCACTGCGGTGCCATGTTAAATGGCACATGAGTAGCAGGAGGAGGAATATTTCCTTGTTGGTAAATGGACCTTAAAATCCCATCCGCTAAATGTGACTAACCCTCGGGAGAGTGATCCAAAGATCGATGTCGAAGTCCATCGGGTAGGATGGTGAAAAATTACCTAGATTGTGCATATATGAGATCGAAATGATTTTCCTTAAGGATGGCCTCCTCCTCAATTTGGGGAAATGAGGTTTCCACATCCTTTGCAATTGCATGTTGAAGTGATTTGATAAACCAATCCAACAATAACTGAGGTTGTATGTTGATCTTGAATATTGTGTGTCGTCTACGCCACTAATGGATGTGGTCCGCTATGTGGGTAGAGGTATTCTACCAAAATTTTGCGAGAATTTCGAGATCGAGGTCATGGCAAATGGGAAGCTGAAAGTAAGTGAGAAATAGGATGTCCAGTGTCCCAAAGGTGGTATAGTTGGATCCTGGTAAGTTCACATACCATTTTGCAACTGTTCATGTGAGGGTTTCTTGGGAGAGGCAAAGCCTCACTAAGTCTTCCATTGTGCTATTGGAGGAACACCATAAGTGGAATGACATGACGTGGTTGGCGGGGTCATATCCCTGTTTCCCTTCAAACTTAGGGATATTTGAGGGGATCTTATCGAGCATAGCTGGCCATGCTTGATCATGAGCCATGGGGTCATTGATCAATTTGTCCAAATCAGAGAGATTTAAGCTAGCCATGAAAGGTAGTTTGGTGTTGGGTCCCACTACCATATGTTGTATGTTGTTTCCTTGAGGGGGAGAATAGGGGATATGTGGTGGTGATCGTTATATTTGATGGGAAGACAAGGATGCTATATGTCCTCCTCTTGAAGGGGGATAAGAAGTAGGTGGATTTCTAGTGAGGGGTGGAAATAAAGTGTGGCCTCTTCTATGAGAGGGTGAAGCAAGGGGATCCAAAGTATCTTCAAGGGGATAAAATGAGGGGGAGCCTCTTCCACAAGAGGATGAAGCAAAATGATCTACATTTTCTCTTAAGGGAGAAAATGAATCAATCAAGGAGCAGTCTCACCCAGAATATCTGATCAATGTACCCTGGGAGCAGCCTTGGCTCGAGCACCTCCCTCGTGAACCACGGGGAGAAAGTGGAATACACCTCTCGAGAGAGGGGAAATGCCTTACAGTCTTTAGGACTACCTTAGGGGGTCTTGTTCCTCAATCATGGAATTTTAGTGACAAATGAGAATGATGATGGGAATAAACACAATTGAATAGATGCAAAAATATGCCAACCACAACAGATGTAAAATGCTGCAAAGTGAATGATATGTGCTGTGTCAGTTTAGTGCAAGTGCTCTCACATGTAGTTTATTTTTAATTACGATTTAGTGAACTTGTATTTAAAAATAAAATAAATGTAAATTCCCTAAAGACCTACGTCTTTCCTCTCAAATGTAACTTGGCCTTCCAAAAGCACAACCGCTGGTGATAATTGGATCCAAATGATAATTGACTAGTGAAGGTAATAAAGATTCAGTTATACCAACTATGGGACTATGTTCCGAAAGGACTCGCAACACTTCCAAACATAAATAGTTGAATTCAGGAGTCAATTGCACTCATAATTGCTCCTTGGAAATAGTCTAAGTTTGGCCACTAAGATACCCACGTCAAGTGTGGATAAGTGGTTCGGCCTGACCGGTATAGTGTCTCCCCCTACAAAAAGTTGAGTGACTCTTAGGGGGGAGCATGGAAGATATGCCTCGGATTTCATGTTCTTCGGCACTGCTCCTTATTATCTGGGTTGTTTTTTGACACTTGGTGATAACATGATTTAAAAGTACTCTATAAGTCAATAATGTTATGTTTCAAAAACTTAGTGAAACTAAATTGGTGGCCATTAATGGATGCCTAGCCCAATCAATTTAGACTAATCAAACTATAATTTTTCTTGTGACCCGCTGTTGAGGAATTTATTTGGTTGAGAATTACAAATGTTGATTTTAAGGGTCCAAATTCACTTAAGGATAGTAAGAGAAGTATTTCACAATCCTACTTCTTTCTAATCCATCAAGATCCTATGAGGTGCGATATGGAGAGCATACTCAAAGTAAGAGATTCTTTAGGTCTCTTAGAGCATGCCGGTGGAGATACATGTGTGTAATAAGCAAATTATATTGTTGTTGCAACTAACTAAAGAGAATAAATTAAATACAAATGTAGTGTTCACTTCAACTCAAAAAACATGCCAAAGGTGCTTGCAACGAACAATCTAAATCAATGATGCTTATGAAATTGAAAAGTGTTCAATGGAGGTATTTCACACTTATTTCCTTTTTCCGATTCACCAAGATCACATGGAATGCAAGGTGAAGAGAATACTTCGGGAGATTAGATTCTTTAGGTCCTTACTTGAACGCAAAAGTGGATTAGTACACTACTTTGCCTAAAACATGAGGATTAAGCAAAGAACAAGAATAATGTCTTGAATACTAGTAATGACTAGGAGGCCCGTTGAAAGCTTCAAATTATTTTACCTAGGTAATTTCCAAGAGAAGACCTCTTTACTTCCTAATCTTGGTCTAAGTGTGCTAATTACTAAAGAAAAACTAACGATTGCAAGTTAATTTAATTTTGGTTCATTACGGAGCAATCATTGGGACTGCAAGATTGTATGCAAAACAGATAAAAAAAATTAAAAGACAGTAGCGTGGGTTTTCTTGATATAAATGCGCTAGTAGAAGGGGTTTCCCTGATAAAGATGCGCTAGTAGCACAGTTACAACACATCAGAGTTGCGCTAGTACAGAGAAGATTACCGCACATTAGAAAGGAGGGAGTTCTACACAGTAGCGCAACTGTCGAAGAAATATTTGCGCAGGTAGCACGCTTGGGGAGCGGGGATATGCACTACTATGTAAACAACAATTATGGCCAAAAAAAGGCCGAAGTACTAGAATGAAAGGTATGTACCTATTCACCTACACAATACAAGAACCTAGAATTAGCTATGTAGAAAATAACAACCTAGTTAAAGATAAATGAACAAAATTTAGTGGAGTTTCCACAAATACTATTAAGGGGAAAATGGCACAATGGTGACCAATCTTCCCTATTATCCTTGAAATTTGCAACCAACGGAATAGTAGTAGTTGTGGGTTAGGTAGACCAAGCGCTCATAAGATAAAGCAACTTCAACAAACCTAAACTAAGATAAGAAGAAGATATTTCTCCTTGAGGAGGGATGCAGCAATGGAGAAAGTCTTTCCCCTTGAAGGAAGATGGAAAGGGAGCTTGAGAAGCTTGAGGAATGCCAATAGGTGTACGAATAGGTGGACTACGAGGAAGCTCCAGCACAATTCCAACAACTTAACATTGATCTAAATTTCTCTACTTAGTTGCATGCCCATGGATTCCTTTTATAGGCCAAGAGGTGGCCAAGAAATATCTATACCCAAGTGTGAACCCCATCACCTCATGACGTAGCTCCAAAGTACACAAAGGGGGCTATTCAATGCTTGAAGAGACAAATTCGAATTTTAGTTGGTGAGGGAATAGTCATGAGCCTTCAATGCACAGATGGTGGTTGAGATCCCATCATTTTTTATAGTTGCATAGATTTCAAAGGAAAATGCACGCAAGGATAGCGCGGGCATAGAACTAATAATACGTGTTATAGCGCGGGATGACATGGGTTTTCCCGTGCTATCTGTTCTTTTGACTGTCTTTTGTAATTTTTGGACTCATGTTGTTTTCTGGATTTGATGATGATGTCTTTCGTGGGGTGAATGCTATATGTTGATGACCCCTCACGCGAAACAATATGACCCAAAATCTACTTTTTTATATTTTAGTATAAAATTTATTGTTCTCAAGTATTTGTAGGACAAATACACATGTTTAAGTTGTTCTCCATATGAGTTTCTATGGATAAGTATATCATCAAGGAAGACCATCACAAACTTTCTAAGATAGGTGTTGTGGGAAAAAAAAATCCTAATAACTAGGGCTGGTCACCAATATACTAATAAGGTAGAAAATCGATCTTATGACTCTTCTAATAGACAACTTAGGCACCAATAGATATGTTTCACCACTCACACAAGTAAGAAAACAAGCAAACACGTAGGAGAATGAGATGGAGGGAAGATAAGAACTTGTTTCTGGAGTCTGATCCTCACTTCTCCTACTCTTAAACTTCAATTTGGTCCACTCCAAAAACTTGAAACCTAAAAAAGAGCTAAATAACCTCCTCACAAGCCTCGTCGCTTCAATAAAAATATCAACCAAGACAAGAACATATGCATAGACACAACTAGTATTAACAATGCTCTTGAAAAGGACTAACAATCTTCAATCAACTAACAAGGATTCAACATGTTAAGCTATAAACATACATATGGGGGGGGAAAGATCACAAATTTCTATTAAAATGAAACATGATGACTGATACATAAGTTACCTTACTGTTGTTGAGGCACCTTTTGAATCCTTTGATGGGGTTCCTCTACTCTTGAATCATTTACAATCCTGCTTCCAAACACTTGAATCTTCCAAGGGTGTATTTGATAGAAGTCATATAGGATGGATGAATTCAAAACTTATGAAAGGAGTGCTATGGGACAAGGGTCACTGAGGGATAATGGGATGAATGGATTCAAATTGGTGGCAAGATTCCTCTAGCATGACAATAATATGGGTGTGCTCCTTCACATGATCCATCATATCCCTTTTTAATGATAGTTTATGATGGTTAGAGTGGTTTCCAAGTGGTTTTGGAAGTTGCAAACGAGACCAAACACCTTAAAATTGTCTTAACCCTCACACTTTTTACATTTCTTATCATTTTTAGTCATTTTACTTGGCCTACGCACCTTGCTCAAGTGCCTAAGGTACATGACCAGGCTCCTTGTAGTAAGTAAAGGAGCGTGGGGCCTCATTTAAGCTCAAAATTCAGTGGTTTTAGGGGAAAAGGGTTGGATTGTATTCAAGGGGGTTCATACCTTTAAGTAAGGTAAAATTAAGGATTCTTCCAAGATAATACATTCATGTTTTTTATGGATATTAGAGACAGGTCTTGTCTTGAGATATTGTCATCACAAACGTGGAAGTGCCAATTTGCACTATATCAATATGGTCAAAAAATATTTTCCATAAGGGTTTGAAATGTAAAAATGAGCATTAGTCAACCCAAAAGGAATGACCAAGAACTTGAAGCGCCTCTCATGTGTTCTAAAATGTGTTTTAGGAATGTCTTCGTGCCTCAATTTGAGTTGACGATATCCTAACTTAAGGTCTAATTTTGTGAAGTAAGCTACCCAATATAAATTATCCAATAGATCATCGATATTTGTAATGGTAAATTTATCCTTCTTGATGATTTTGTTTAGTTATATCTACTTAGGACACATCCTACAAGAGTTATCATTTATTCTCACCATTACTATTGGAGTTGGGAAAAAACTCTTGCTTGCTTGAATAATACCTGCATCCAACATGTCTTGTACGATTTTCTCAATCTCACTCCTTTTTTAACATGGGTATCTGTATAGTCTTTAATAGGAGTGTACTTCCATATATGATCTCAATTTGATGTTCATGATCTCTATATGGAGTTAGACCCTTTGAAATTTCCTGGAAGATTCTATCATGATTTTCAAGGTTTATTTTGATTCTAATGGAATATTTTTTGTTTTCCTGGTTTACTTCCACATAATAAAGTCTATCAATAACTCCACTACAACCCTCTTTTAGCAATTTTTCCATTTTATGTGAGCGAATCATTTTTAAGGGTGGATATTTTAACCCATTGAATTGATATTCAATTATTTCCATTTTAAATTTGTTGAATAATTCATTATAATTTGTAGAAAACCCAAAGTTCTACACCAATGAATCCCTACAACCACATATATGCCTCAAATAGGAATGGCATACACAAGGTTTGATAAGTTATAGTATCCCATACTAAGTTTGATGTTATGGAATTTTCATCCAAAATCAATAATTCCCCCGTTAGAAACCAATATTTGAAAACTTTCCAGTAGATACATAAAACAATTGAGGTGTTATGCTAATCTTTCATCAATGAAGTTACCGGTACTATCCAAATCAACAAGTACTATGACTTTTTGCTTCTCAATGCATCCTATGATCTTTTGGTTTAATGCGCTAATACACCTATCAATGCTTGAATTGATATTTCACATTTGCTATCTTGATCTACGGTTGTGTGAAAAATTTAATCTTTTTCCTACTCTTTTGGGTTCACAATTTCTTCCTTACCCATTTGTGATATGTCTCTAATTCCTACACATCATTATTTTCCATCGTGAACAATTTTATTTATCTAGAAAAAAAATTAGAGTATTTTATTCATTATAGTATAATCTATTTTTTTAATATTATCTCCATACACACAAAATATCATGTTATGTCATTTGTATAAGGAATGCAAAATAAATTACAACGCAACAATTTGAATATGTAACATCACTATGAACATCATTCATAATAACATCAATAACACACTTAACAAGCCTCTAATATTCAAGTCACTCATATATCACTATCAATATTGCACTTGCTCTGCACATTTTTTATATATATTGCATTAAGAAAGTGCCCATATTTTGTTTGCAACATCCCATAATACAAGACAATATAGGTTTATTGAATGAATTTAGGGGAGAGTTGAGAGTTGGTAAAGGATAAAATAAATCTAATCTTAATGCATGGGTTATAAACTCACATTAATTGTATAATAAAATGGATACCATTTTCATAAAATAATACAAGAAAAGTTAACAGAGAGTAGAATTTCCAAAAAGCTTAGCGGTGCTCAACCCAACGATTTTACAAATGCTTGTGTAATGTCCCTCATGCTTAAGCTTTAATAATTATTTTTCACTAAGGTTGGAAATTCGAATTTGTGACTAAGTGGGAAAAACACATTATTATTTTGTAATTTCAACAAGTTAACAACTTGCCATTTGGCCTCTTATGAAGGCAATTGTAAAAAATAGTTAAAAACACTTATATTAAATATGTGGATAGTTGGAATATCCATGTTGCAACTTGATAAACCATGACCCCGTAGGTGGGGAACATAGGCCTGCTTCTCAAGAGAATAATATGACAAATGTCATAAAGCTGTTTTGAGGAACCACCCTCCTAAGATCTAGGAGAGGATCCAAGTACAACCAATTCCCAAGGAGGGAAAGTTGGGCCTTGTGTAAGACATAGGAAAATCTTATTTATATGCATATGCATGAGGGAAAGACACTACCTAGTACACATGTGAACTTGTTGTGTGAGCACTTGAATGTGTTAGGCATTTGTCCCAAGTCGAGAGCTTTAATGTGAGAGCAAGAGATGGTTCCTAGGGTGAGATGACTCGGGTTCTCTATGGTTAAAAGAGTTCTATTCCAGCGAGCGCAAGGTATGTTATCACCTATGGTGTCATGTTTTATGCTCAGGGTTGATTGCGGAGCAAGTAGATTGGTTGCTTCGTGGTATATAGATGGGTGGAACGTGGTTGTTCCAACTCCAGTTTCACCTACATGTGTAGCAGGTTCAGATATGTATCTAGTGTGATTCATTTCTATTTCATGTTTTATGCTTCTAAAATTGTCTAAGTTATTTTAAGCATTCTGATCATATACAATTGTCTAACTTTGTCTCCAGTTTATATAGTTTGTGCATTCAAAATAATTCTATACATATATTCTTAGTCAGTTTAACTTACAATGTTGTTTATCTATGCACCATGAATATGGATTTAGATAGGTTGGTTCTGTACATATATATGAAAACTGAGTTAATGAAATAATCTAGCTCTTAATCAATCCCTAATCTTTGTAGGATTAGCATGTTGTACATTAGGGAATTATTTATTTACTTGATGTTGTTTACCAATTACATTCTTTATATCATTACTCTTTTTATGCAATAGGGTGTAGTCTAGAGTTATGGATTAATTAGTTAATGGTTCTATGGTTTTAACTCTTTCTAGGCCAAGTACAAGAAATATGCGCATCTACTTTTATAATAGCATATTTCAATAATCAAACAAACTTTAACCAAGTAACTAAACGTAGCAGGAGTGCCATCTTCTAATCAAGCCTCCTTTAAATATCAAATATAAACTACAGTTAAAAGTATAAGGTTTCTCTTGAAGCACGGTTGTCACTAAAAACAGAGGATAAGTAACATAATGAAAATAGTAACAATAGCAGGCCTCAACCTCTATTTAAAATATCACTTGAAAACATGAAGAAATATTTAATCATATGCATACTAAGAATATATCATAAACACTAACAAACTGAAGCAAATATATAAACCATACAACGAAACTCAAGGCTAAAAGAACAATGATTAAATATCTCTGACGCGACAGAAGAATGTGCCCAACTATTGACCTGTTTGCCACATGTGAACACTGTAAATAGATTTTAACAAACAACTTAGAACTTCTGCAAAAGAGGGTATCATGTCCACGATCCATGGCACATTGAAGCATGGCTTTGTTAAACTTGTCTTCATGAACGCAACAAGAGGCCGACCCCGAGTCATGCCCAAGACCATGGTAAACCATAGGGATATATATTCATAATCCACGAAGGGACGGACCACATCACCATCTAAACTAAAAATATAAATAACAGTGCAACCCCAGTTAAAACCCTAAGGTTGACTTCATCTTAACATAAACAAAACTATTGTAACAATGATAGTATTAGCAAAATCAACAATAATATTCATACACAAGTATATTATGACCTGGAAATAAATTTAGCAACCCAAAAGCACCAAAAAATAAAATATGCAATGAAGAGGACAAAATTTATTTATAAACTGGAAAGGCCCAATAGGTCGAGTACAAAGTTTAATCAAAGACATTAGAGCTAACTCCAAGCTACAATGTTAGGTTTAAACCCTAAAAACCATAGATGGGAAAGAAATAAACAAACTAAATAATTAGGCCCCATTCGAGCCATGCCAAACATTAGTGTATGAGAGAACCCGAAATACCTTTCAAGGAAGCCATTCCAGGTAAATGATTGACCGACACTAGGAACGATATCGACATAAAAACCACAAAGGTTTGAATTTAGCAAGTAGTCATATGATAAACAAATAAACAAAAGATAAATCGAATAACGTATCAAAACTTACTGCCAAGAGGAAGTCGTATCCACCCAGCCAAGGAAGCTCTCTAATGAAGGATGTGCCACCTGCCAAGAACCATGCAAAGGTGTCAACAATATAAAAGAAACCAATTGAAATATATTAAGTAGGAAACAAGAAATGTAAAAAGAGACATACGTCATGTCTATTACCTTTGTCGTGATCACCAGATAATGGTAGCATCATTCAAAAGAACTGCCAAAAAATGAAAAGGTCAGCTCGTGATGAGACCTCCTTTCTCCTAATCGGATGACTAAGACCTCCTTTCTCCTAATCGGATGACTAAGAGCCATCAACCTGGCTTGGTAACCAGATGCGGTAATGTCACTTCAACAATGCTTATGATCATGACAGGTCGGCTCGTGATGAGACCTCCCGTTCTTTAGTTAATCCCTTATATTTTATTAACATTATGTTATTGTTAATCTCAGTAGAGATTACTTAGTGGATGGGGAAGCAGATCCAAATGGCCCACTAAAGAGCAAAGGATGGCGTAAAAAGGTCTAAAAATTACTTACTATTCTTGACTTACTTCAATCTAGGGAAAATGATCCCTTTGAAAGTAAACTCATCTACATTATATCATCATTTTGAAAGATGAAGATTCTAGATAATAGTCGGGTAACTCGATCAATCCATCAATATGGTCCACAAAATATTTTCAAAGCCAAGACTAATCTTGACATGGTCAAAATTTTGACAAAAGAAGAGTCTTTGTAAGGATATCCCTTTTAAACTTGTCAAGATTACAAAGAAGCATGTAAAACGAGGCAGTGTACCAACATAGTGTTATTTATTTACAACCCCAAACTTCAAGCAATCCAGGAAAAACAAAAATGAAATTCGAAAGACTCACGCATATCAAAACCATTATTGAAAACCAAGCAATCTTAAAAAATAAAAATCACTAAATTAAAACACTTAAAAATTATATACAAGATAGGATCTGATCAAACCAACTTTTCAACCAAAATGGTGTGTATTACAATCCAAAAGAAAAGAAAAATTAAGTATTCACAAAGATGACCAATTTTAAGCAAAAATTTTAGTATTTATCGAAACTTTAGCTGATTGTCGAAGAGGGTAAGTAAACGCGAAATTCAAAAATCAAGACACGGTCATGTTCTATGGGATGACCTATACAAAACAGTGTTAAAATCATGAAATGATGATATGCATAAAGAATGACGACCAATCTCCCAAAATTCAAATTGACCATGATATAGTAATATAAAGGATTGAATTCTTAATAATTTTATCAAAAGGTCAAATGAAATATAGAAAAAGGGAGATAGTGATATAATATGCATATAAGAAAAAGATATGATAAAATATACACAATTTAATAAGTTTGTCATTGAAGCCAAGTTTCGACAATCTTTTGAATATTGCAAAATTATTCAGCTGTTTTAAAATTTCTTCTCTTCTTCAAATTATGATAAAATTCATTTGATTAATGGATGAGAAGTTTGAATGAGCCATATCATTTATGCAGTACTATTTAAAAAAGGAAATCAAAATGAAAAGATAGATCCTAAGATGAGAAGTTTATGATATCAATTTGAAAACAAGCGATCCATGTTAAATTCTATGTCAAAGAATGAAATCATAAGAAGAATTAAAAATATGTATTCATGTGTCCTCATGTTAAATTAAACAGAAGAAATGTTTTAAGAATATAGTATGAACATGAATACTAAATAAATTATAGAAAATTTCCTTGAACATGTTTGGATGGTGGACCACCTTTCGTCAAAATTCTTGATAACTGCTTTATTGAAACCAAAAGTAAACTAATTTATTTACTATCTCTCATACTCCTAAGCTAAACTACATATATACAAAGGATTAAGTAAAATAAAACAACCAATGAAGCCATTGAAGTACTTCCAATTCTGAAAAATGGAATTCGTCAAACATTAGTATTGGTAAGTGAGGTGCTTCATACTGAATGATAGGAAGTATTGAATCGGATTTACTATTTACAAAGAAAGGAAAACGAAAATGAAACCTCTTTAAATATGATTTTTCCAACCATTCATAAAATGGATCATGAAAATCAGATTGGAAGGTATTTAATGATAGTTTAATGAATTTGCCAGTCACCTTATCATAAAGACACAAAAGATCATAATTCGAGGATTGGGAAAAAGACTAGATAGATAATGTTTGATTAAAAGAAATTTCATTAATATCATGCACAGCGTCTTTATCAACCATGTCTCCCAAAATCAGTGGTTGTTGTTCACGATCTTTTATGTTTGTAAAAGTGATACATGGTGGATTATCGTTGGGTTTTCCTTCGAGCTTATAGTTTTGTGGATCGACTAAGTCAACAATATATGTATGTGTATTATCAGGAATAAAGTTTGACTGACTTTTATTTTCTTCTTCCTTCAAATAGACTGAAACATGTCTTTTTTTCTTATTCAGAATATTTGTTTCTATTAACTTTTCCTTAAGAATTTGATCTTTAATCAAGTTGTAATTAGAACAAATACTCTTAAATTCATTTTCAATCTCATCCAATTCCTTCTCCAAAGACCTATCTTCATTATGTTATTCATGACACTCTAATCTAGTAGCTGAAGAGGAAGAATATTCAATTAATTGATTATCTATATTCGAAGGAGGATTATCTAAATAATTGGAGATACATGATAAATCTTCCTTATTCCCTATCCTATTCTCATCTAAGATTGGATAGATGTGATTAAATTCAGAAAAAGGAAAATGATTAGATATGGTAGAATCTTCATTTGGAATGTTAGAAGCATAAGAGTTAAGATTTTCTTCTAAAATTTTGGGTTCAGATTCTAGATAGTAAAGGTTAGAAGTTATGCATTCAGTATATCTACTCAAGGAAGGAAAATTATAATCAGAACTTAATAAAGATTTTGAGATAAATTCATTTTTTGTGTTCTGTGAAAGTGTCTAAATGTTTTTGCCCTTTTGTAAAGAAACTACTTCATGGCATAAAACCTTAACTTGCTCTTCTAATCTAGATAATTTTGAAATATTTGACTCGTCTTCAATATCCTTTTCATTATATAAAGAAAAAGGAAGAAAACTTTCAAAAGTATACATTTTGAAATCTTTTTCAAGTTTTAGAGCGTACTCACATGCTTCATGTAAATCCATTATGCCCTTTTGTAAAATGAACATAGCCATTTCTTTGGGAAGAGATTGTACATACCATTCTAACATGATGTCTATTGAAGGTCTATGATTCTCGTGTAAGCTAAGAAATACCTGTCGGAAGAGAATATCGAAGTCACCAATTGATTCACCATCGTTCAACTGCATTTCACAAAGATCTTTATGAATCTTAATCGGATCATAATTATCGAAAACATTTTCAAACAACCTTTTAAATTGCGACCAATTATGAATTGAATGAGTAGGCAAAATATTGAACCAACAAAAAGCCTTACCTTTGAGTGGAAATAACCTGCAAACAACATCTTCATATACAACATTAAGCAAGCAGATAATTAACTCATATTTTTTTATATGCTCATTAGCTGAAGCATTTCCCTCACCATTGAATTTTGACAAAAGATCTACTGCCTTTCTTGGAACTTCATGCAAAGGTCCATGCAGGTTCAATGCAGAATTGGACTCCAATGCAGGGATTTGAGCAGAAGTCATAAATTATAACAATTAAAAACATTGACTCCTAAGAGATTAGTTTGCCATCTAACCAGTTCTATAGTGCATGTATATGAAAACTAAAAGAATAAGAAATAAAAACAATAAAAACCAAAAGCCAGAGGATTAATGTTTTATGAAACCAAAAACTATTTGTTTACCTCATGCCCTCTTTCTAGCGCCATTTGTTGGCTAGATTTTATGACCTGGCCAACTAAGGAGATTCAGCCAACACAAGTCGCTTACTGTAGCTTCCGATGTGTTTGGATTAGTTGATTCTCGCAGGTTGTGGTCATGCTACCATCTAGGTTTTCATTCTCTTAAGGAGAGCACTTACTACTTTAACCTAGAGAAAGTAGATCCTAAAATGGTTAATAAAAAGGCTAAATTAAATCCTAATTAAAACAATTAAATTAAATTAACTACTTATCTACAACCTATATTAAATTACAATAAATTTCTTATTTAACAACTAAACAAATAAAATTTAAGTGTTTAAGCCTAATCTATGTGTTGCTCTCTTAAGGAGAGTCTTGGTTTTGGTTTTTTAAAAGTTTTATTAAAGATTGTTTAATAAATGAAAATTAATTAAATGTAACATAAAATCTATTTAACTGTTGCTGAAAATATCAATTAAAAATCTAAATTAATCTACTTTTATCTATCTTGACCAAGAGCAGAATTTACAATTAATCTTAATGCATAAAAAAAATTGATAATATCACTCGCTTACTGCTACAAAGACAGAAACATAATAATATTATGAATAGCATAAAAAAATAAACTCATCTGGCATACATCTAATTAAGTAAAATAGTAAAATAAGAACAATCTTACGAAACAAAATTAGATTCTTGAAATGATCGCAGCAAAAGAGACAGTTGCAGAGTTGGATCGATTTTCATTGAATTTGATGGTAAAGATTCCTGATCTCCTCTTCTAGAATACAAAGGTTACAAAAGAATAAAAAACAGGCTACAATGATCTGGCAAAAGCCTTGAGTCACTGTAGAGACCTCCTCCCCATCAGCACCTCCTCTCCTTCTTATATCATGAAGATTCAAAGTAGAAACAGAATAAAAAGAGCATAAATCCTTTCTATTCCCCCCTCTCACAATCGATATCTTCTGCTATTTATAAAGCCAGTGGGAACTAATCTAACCGTCCATTGATCACTTTGTTATATCACGGTGATATATTGATAAGATGACATCTATCTTTCAAATTCTAATGGAGTATTCTTCGTTTAACTATGATCATCTCCTTAAATATTTATGTCCAGGCTTGCCGTAGCCTAGCGATGATGGTGACAAAGTGATAAACTATTTTGAAGTTTAGTTAAAAAAAAATCAAAGTTTATTAACTTAAAAATCAAAGTTAATAAACGGAGTTCAGAAATACAAAGTTAATAAACGGATTTCAGCTATAACTTTTTGAAGTTTAGTTAAAAAAAATCAAAGTTTATTAACTTCTCATATATGCTTATATATATATATATATATAGATATATAGATAGATAGATAGATAAAAGAAAAGAAATACAAAGCTATGTCAAATTTCCTTTTTATAATTATGATTTAATTATAAATCAAGCTGAGTCATGAAGATTGTTTTATATATGAAAAACATCTCAAAATTTTAATAGGTAGATACTTAGAAACAATGCCTCTGTAATTAATTCCATTAAGAGAATAAATATATTCAAACTTTATGATCAAAATTAAAATTTACGTGTAACATTCAAGGGCAAACCGTGAAAGTAAAGTTGTCAGGAAAATATCATACCTCATCCAAATAAGAAGCAAGAAACCAATATGGAATGAGCCAACCAAATCATCAAAAATCGCATCACATGAGTAAATGATAAGCATGACATCAATCCAAGTAGTGAAATCAAACTAACAAATCAAACAAAGATAAATAGAAAAGGACCAAAAGCTAAATATTTACAAAATTATAATGGGGGCCCTTTTATTTTGCATAAAATGAAGGGGATTTGTTGGGGTGCCAACACGAATTCATGTGTTTTCCAACACCAACTGGAAGGAGGCACTGACACCCTTGTTTTACAAGCACTGGCCTGAAGGAAGTTCCAACTCCCTGTGTTCTCCAACACCAACTACAAGGACGATACAACCTCCTACTCCTTGCCCTGTCCTGTCACCCAGATATTCAATATGTGAATCTGACAAACTGAAATTTCAACTTGCACACACTTATGATCTTCTAATATTGGTTATGTTGTGCGTTATCTTCGTATGCAGAAAATTCACTGTCACTGTGCTGCATACATCACATGACTTCTCATTCCTCTCAATTCTTCACTTCTGTTGATGTCTTACTTCAAGTATTTTGTGCTTGTTGAATCTGTAGTCTGGGCCAAGATGTGCTATGTTGATATGCTACTGCGCAACTGCACTTTCCCACTGATATATTTGTGCTTTCAATTGATAGTTTTCTACTCTGATATAATGCACTAGTAACAGATGGAACTGCGCACTTAATGATATGTCCATTCAGTTTAAGTGCCACAATCTTTTAGACAACCCGCGACATGTTTTGCATCACTAGATTGGTCCTTTCGGTTCAATGCACTTGTCTTAGATCATCCTCATCATGACGTGCTTACTTAATCCTGTAGTTGCCCTGTCATTGTGCATCAGACATACTTCTCAACTTCGCACACTTTAGTTCAGTATTCGTGCATCAAATAAACATCTGTACATCTTCTGATATACTTCAGTTCCATTTCTGTGCTACTTCATTACTTACACCATGTGTGACTGTTTGCGTGTTGTTTGTAATTTTGTCATTCAATCTTCACCTAGTTGTGCATACTTATGTATTTTTGACTTTCAATATTTGCGCAATTGTCATGGATCTACAACATCATTATGCACACCATCAGTATTCCCTTCTGCTACATGTGTGCACTCGGATCCTCGTTAGATCATTCTGTTTATTCCTCAAGCCCTTGATGCCCCGAATATAAATCTGTATTTTCTTTTTGAAGCTCTATGATATCACCATCAAACTTACTTCAAATCTCCAACTTGCTTCCCTGATTATAGATGTTCTGCATGGATTGTATGTCCACAAGCTGGTTGTGGCCTTCCTTCTTCCTTGCTTCGCGATTTTTGCTTCTACCACATGTCATCTTATGCGTCGTTGATGTGTCATCCTTTGTGGGTATTGCACGTCCATGGTCCATGACATAGTGGGACTTACACCTTAATGATGTATTCTTGGGATCTTCGTGTATCGTTGCTTTGAGGTTTGTGCGCATCCTTGGTCTTACCCTTGATAAGTCTTTGGACCTTGTCGTACCATACCTTGTGGGTGTTGTGCTCCTGATGTATTAATGATTTGCAAAATATGTGCACCCACCATCTTCTACTTGGTGGGAATTTGACCCTTGCAGTATCATTACATGTAGGACTTGCGCTCTTGCTGAGTCTTTAGCTGTGGAATTTGGGCATATACTAACTTCAACTATTGTACCCTTCTTGGAAAATGTACATCTTTTACTGGCTGAAAGCATATTCTTATTGGCAAGTTTTGTACGCTTTCAGGACTATTTAGTTTCTTACTATTTGCGCACTCCCGATCCAATGCTTGCGCATTCCAGAGTCTACTTTCAACATGTTTTCACTCTTGTATCTTAACCAACTCCTTGGCTGCTTGTGCACATGTACCTTTGTCCATCCAATTCCTTGGTTGCTTCGTTGAGAGAATATGACTCGGTGGAATTGATGTCTACGCTTGTACCACATGTAGTAGAGTACATTGCTTATGTGCTTCTTTGAGCTAAATCAATATGATGTACCCTTTGATACATATCTTCATACTGGATGCAACTTCTAGATATACTTCTTCACACTGGAATCCATGTCCTTCACCATCTTGCGCATATACTTCTTCAAAGTGGATTCCATATACTTCTGCAAGTTCTCATAGGAATGTTGTATCCACTTTTACTCTGATGACAGCAATGGATCAAACTGAATCACTTGACATACTCTTTGACATTAGTTGACATCAATGACAACCAAAGTTCAACAATCTCCCCCTTTGGCATTGATGTCAACACCTTATGAAATTGTGTCTTCTTTGAAATGTATGCTTCATCTGTACTTGTCACAGTGCTCCCCCTGTGTATGTGCTCCCCTTGAGTGCTTTGGGATTTTGACTTCTACGCTGTCTGCTATCAGTGCTTCTTCTTCTTTTTGTTACTTCCACGTAGACCAACTGTACAGTCATCTTCATGTCATTTCTTCAAGTGATCTACTTCACGCTCTTTCACGTCTGCTTCATAGTGATATGCTTCACTCTCTTTCACATCTATTGCATAATGATATTCTTCACACTCTTTCACGTCTAGTGGAGATTTATGATATTTATTCAATGATTTTTCTGCTACATTCATGCCTCAACTTCATGCATATTTTCTCATGCCTCAGCTTCATGCATCTTTCTCATGCCTCAGCTTCATTCATCTTCTCCCCCTTTGACATCAATGACAAAGAGGTGTCATTACTCATGCAATTACTAGTTCTTCTTTTGTTTTATTTTGCGTCGGCCTCTATCTCAACTGTATTAAGGGATTACTCCCCCTGTCTTCATGCTTCATTTCCTTTGTTGTAATTATGTACCGATATCCTTTCATAATTATCTTTTATTTCTTTCTTGATACAGGTGTTACCTTACTTCTTCATCTTGATTTCATGTTCATTCTTTGCGCAGTGATTCATGCAGACTTCCATTCGTGAACTACGTAGTCCAAACACCTTTCTTGATTTATGTTTTGTCCGTTCATGTGTTTCCTTTCCACTTCTTGAATGTTTCATATGTAGCATTTACTGTGTTGTCACTTTGCTTTGTCGCATTTATTATTGACACATCTCTCGCCATGACAACCAAATATTAGGCACGTTTATCTTCCAGCACATTAAAGCCGATATAATTAGCTCGTGTGAGAGCCATTGCATGTACTTGACCTTTTGGGGCAACAACATTCCGTCGCACAACCAAATGAATTGAATCATTTCCTTTCGTACACCTTTCTGTCACCTATTAAATTCAACATTCAATTTTGGTGACTCCACCACCTTCTTCAACTTGCGCGATATTGAATGCATATCTCATCAAATTAATTTCATGCACGTGAACTTCTTCCATTCAATTCTATAATAGTTCCATGAACAATGCCTAGTCATCACCTTTTCCACTTCTACATTTTCATGTCGCATTGTTGTCTGGTTCTTCCCCTTTCTTCCAATGACTTTATTTTATCAACAGATGGACAGTTCCCTTGAAGATGTGTGACTTTCCATTTGGACCCAGTAATCTGAGTTTACACGTCTGAAGGTGGACATGGGCGTCTGGAAACAACAGATGGAGGAAAGAGAGTTTCATCATCAATACTCTCAGTCGCAAGTGTACCATGGGATTTCTGAACAACTATCTCATCTGACTCGTCATGTGGACAATATGGAGTGACAACAGAAAAAAAAAAAATTGAGTGAATTGTCCCTACTTCGGCCTTAGCATATTGAACAATCATCGACTTCAACTTTGAAACTCCTTCCAATGCATCCTGCATCAAAGTGTATTGCGCTTGTGCCTGTGGATGTAAGGGCTGTCAAGTTGAGTAAATGAATTTTGTTTTTTTTCATTAGAGGAAATTTGGGGTCTAAAATGGGCCTTATCAGAAAACGAGCCATCATATAAGAAAGACAAGCCAACCATAATTTATTGATGAGTTGGAATTCAAGAACCAATAGAATTTCAATAAAACGATTCAACCATAATGGTTGACTTCAGATATTTGTCATAACATAAACTATTTTTTTTGTTTGTATTTTCAACATATCTCCCTGTGTTTTTACTCAAATTTAGAGCGAGAGCACTCATTGGATGTGAAATTTAATTCCACATCCAACGAGTACCCACACTGCATACTTTTGATGGCCCCGATGCCCCCAAAACAAGAAATACCTAAACAAACGTGATGATGATGTCATCATCAACTGCATACTTTTGATACTTGTCTTTTCTTGGTTTTTTATATTTCGACCTATATTCCCAAGGTACTCAAAATATCAGTCTTATAATATTCTAACAAGTTTCCAAGTTTAGCTCTGGATATGCCACTGGTTGCAGACTTGGTTATTTTGGAAGTTACATCCCTCTTTCCATTTCTGGCCTTTCCTCTTGAATACTTCTGACATAAGTTTGTAATCTCATCAAATGGTAAGTAGGATATGTCACCTTTTCCCATCACATTCAAAATATCAAGATATTCATCTCTTATTCCTTTCAAAAAGATTGTCCGAGTGATCTCAGATGTCAAGGAATTGTATTTGGATTTCTGCAAGTTATATGAGAATCTTTCAAGATACTCTTCCAAGATTTCATCCTCCTGCTGAGACATCCTAAAAATATCATCTTTTAAATCTTTTGATCTACAGTATGCTTTATATTTCCTAAGAAAAATTTTCCTCATATCATCCCAACTAGTTATAGAATGCTCTCCTAATCCCATGAACCATTTCAATGCAGCTGCTTTAAGAGTAGCAGGGAAGAGACGAAGTTTGTGGGTGTCATTGGTATATCCATAGGTACGGCATAAGATATCAAATTCGAATAAGAAAGAATCTAGATCTTCAAAAGTCATGCCATAGAAATTTGGTAGAACAGATGGTGGAATATTTTTCATCCTCACCTCTTCTCCTAGGATTATGCTAGTGTCCAAGATTGGGAATTTAAAGGTGGCTTCCTGGACTTCTTCTGCTCTTTCCTCCCTTCCATTCCTTCTCTCTTCTTCCCTTTCATTTCTTCTTTCTTCTCTTAGTTTATTTTCAATTTCTAAACTTCTCTCATAATCCCTTCGTTGTTCTGCAGTTGGCCCTTTTAATATTTCTCCCTCAGCCATTTCTCTTCGTTTATTTTCAACCTCCATCCTACGTTCATATTCCCTAAGTTGCTCGAAGGTTAGTCCTCTTTTCTTAGATGTTTCCTCTTCAGTCATTTCAAAAGCATCAACAGTTGTAATGAATCCTTTTCTATCAGATAAAGAAGTTCCCGTTACTTCTATTTTTGGGGGGGTTTTGACAAATCTTCCTTTTTCGTCTCTTTGTCTTGACATAAAACTAAAATCTGCTCTGTGTTTTTGGAAATTTTTTTTATAAGAGAACTAAATTTCTTAAGTCTATTTCTAAAATGCCTCCCTGGCAACGGCGCCAAAATGTTGAGTTCCAATCTACTGGTGTAAATTAGACCTTATATTTATGTCAATCCGGAGTTTGTAAGACTTAGAGGCATATCCCAAATATAGAGATTTAGACCTAGACTTAGTTGAGAATTCAATTTACTTATGAAATAAATATAATGGATACTAGAATGCTATAAATAAGAAACACAAACCTTCCTTACAGAAGTAACTTCATTTGATTTCTTAATCTAATCAACAATTCATACATGAAATACTCTGAAACTAAAAATACCTAAATCCTGAAAGTAAGTTACAGTGCTTAATACCTTACTATTGAAAGCAGATAATCATCGATTTCTCTTACAAGAAAACAGTTCACAATGCTTAGCTCTTTTCAACAGTTCAATATCAGATAAAGAAAAGTAATTGGAATTGATCCTACAGTGTTTAACCATTCAAACTAAAGAACTCATAACCCTACCCTGTAATGAAATCATGTGCATCTATATAATCTAAGCCAATCTGCAATGCATGAACTGATAATCGAAACCAACTCTACAGAACACAATCAAAACATACCAATGCGCAATAATGGAGAAATGAGTGTGCAAGTTCAGCAAAGGGGGGCCTCCAATGCTTCACTCACACACGCAGGAAAATTTACAGAACTTTAACACTCAAATCGCTTTCACCATATAGAAATGAACATACACAGAAAAATATCAAAATCTGAATCTTTATTTCAATAACATACGTTCACCATCCGGGGGTGGTTTAATCTTTAATTCAAATACTTATACAAATTGTTTTTTTTTAACTGAAAACACTACAATCCTGGAAGATTCATAATGGCATTCTCCTAATATCTCTCTACCCTCGAGATCGTCCATCAGATCCATAAAAATAGACCAGATCGCTATAAAATCGAAGCTGTCCTGTTTTTGTGCTAAGTGGCAGCACAGGTGGTCGTCTTTGACTGGCATTGACTCGACACCTGTGAGAGCCATATCATGAGTTTGTTAGAAATTTATCCATCCTTGGACATCGAGGATCCTCTTCCATCTCTTAGTTCGTGCCCAGTTGGCCTACAAGTATCCAATCTAGGAGCAATTACGGGAAGTTAGCAAATTCTGTAATTTGAATCAAAACCTTAATTTAAATGCCTTAAAAGTCACATAATTCAATTTATTAAAAAGCAACAACATTTATACCTTTGACCAAGGTTTTGTGGATGAACATGTTTTATGGATCAAGTATGAGGGTTTATGGAGAAAACTGGAAAGGATTTATAGGGAAAAATAGGTATAAAATGGTGTCCAACACTCCCCTTGATAAGTCTTTGGACTTTGGCATACCATACCTTATGGGTGTTGTGCTCCTGATGTATTAATGATTTGTGAAATCTGCGCACACACCAGCTTATGTGCTTCTTTGAACTGAATATGTATGATGTACCCTTGGATACGCATCTTCAGACTGGATGCAACTTCTAAATATACTTCTTCACACTGGAATCCATGTCCTTCACCATCTTGCACATATACTTCTTCAAAGTGGATTCCATATACTTATGCAAGTTGTCATAGGAATGTTGTATCCACTTTGACCTATGATAACATCAATGACTTAGATTGAATCACTTGAAATCATCTTTGATATTAGTTGACATCAATGACAACCAAATTTCAACACATGATGATATGTTCAAGAAGTCACTCAATAAACAATTGCACTACAGAGAGACCATTAAAACACAAACCAAAGCATATAGTCGGTGGCCATGAAAAGAGTCAAGCTTGCAAGAGCAGGAGGCCAATCAAAACATCCGATAGTAGAGCCACAACAATGCCAAACTAAATGACCATGACCAACGACCAACTGTTGGTGTATTTGTAACTTCGGAATGTATTTCACATATGTATATTGTATTCCTATAGAGATGTTATTATTCCTCTATACGGAAGTGTCGTCATTTATATTGTAAGTTTCGTAACTTATACTTGATGGGTTATTAGACCACGTTGATGGGGTCGACCTTGTATAAGTCATGTGGGTTAAAGAGTTATTAGACCACCCTATTGGGGGTCGGCCCTATCAGCATTATGTTATGTGGTTAAGTTGAGGCCAACCTAGTAAAGGATATTAGGCAAGTCAGGTCATGTATAAATAGAGTGCGGGAGTCACTCTATTTGATCATTCACTCTCTCACTCATACACTCATTGGAGAGTGGCGCACTAGTGGAGGAGGAGAAGCTGGTGCTAGGAGACTATCTCTTATGCTTGGGTTTTGTATCATTGCTCTATCTATCTCTGAGGAAGTTATTGGGGTTTTTCACCTTTATGGTTTTCCCCAAGGAAAATCTGTGTGTCTATTGTCTCATGTCATTGATTGTTGTGATTAGTATGCTTGATATGTTGTACATGTTATTCTCTCAGTAAATATCCTAGAGTATGTTGAATTGATGCTAAAAAATTAACATGGTATCAGAGCTAACTTGAGAAGAAGACACTAAGCAGTTGCGGAAGTTAGGGCTTCTGTTTTTTTGGGTTTCTCTCCACATATATTGAAAGGCAGGAGGCTATATTGACTCTCCTCAACAAGGCGCATCTTTCTGTCGAAACATAATTCAATTCTGAGCATTTTCAGATTTTGACCTAAACATTAGGGTTTCCACAAAAAGTGGAATTTCTGAAATTTGAGACCATGGGTGGATGCTCCTCAGAAAAATCGAAGTTTAGAGCTTTGGATCAAACTTTTTGGTTGGGTGAAGCTCCAAAAAAATCAAACCCTAGTTTGGGGTCCTGTCTAGTGAAGCCGAAAATCATGGCTTCTGCAAAAGTTGGAATTTCTGAAATATGAGACCATGGCTGGATGCTCCTAAGAAAAATAGAATTTTATAGCTTTGGATCGAACTTTTTGGTTGGGTGAAGCTCCAGGAAAATCAAACCCTAGTTTGGGGTCCTGTCTAGTGAAGCCAGAAATTAGGGCTTCTGCAAAAGTTGGAATTTATGAAATCTGAGACCATGGCTGGACGCTCCTCTGAAAAATCAAAGTTTAGAGACCAAGATCGAACTTTTTGGATGGATGAAGCTCTGGGAAAATCAAACCCTAATGCAGGGTCCTCCCTAGTGAATCCAGAAGTTTGAAAAGAAAATTTGAGGGATGAAACTTTGCAGTTTTCAAATTCTTAGTATACCATCTTGATCAGCTCATCAAGGCGCATCTTTCTATCCTTTCAGAAGTTTGAATTTTTAGGGTTTCTCTAACAAACCCTAATCCAGCTACAGATCTAGATTTCTGCAAATCAAGTGGTAAGACCTAAATATTTTCTAGTACTCTTTAATATGTCTCACCACACCAAGCTTGAGGATAAGCTTGAAGGGGCTGATAACTTCCAAGCATGGAGGTATAGGATTGGGTTAATTCTAGAAGAGAGTGAGTTGGACACCTACATAAGTGAAGGGGTTCTTGTCCCAGAGGGAGAAGAGACTAAAGCCTTACACAAGAGGAACTTGGTCAAGGCTTAGAGGATCATTGCTGATTCTATCAAAGACCATCTCATACCACATGTGTCATCTCTGAAGACACCTAAGGAGATGTTTGATTCCTTGACCAAGCTATTTGAAGGGAAGAACATAAATCGGAAGATGACATTGAGGAATCAACTAAAGAACATCCAGATCCAAAATGCGGAGACCATGCAGTCTTACTCTTCAAGGGTCTCTCAGATAAAAGAACAACTTGAAGCTATAGAGAATGGAGAAGTGGTAATGACCACTCTTAATGGCCTACCTAGGTCATGGGATTCCTTCATCCAAGGAATTTGTGCTAGGAAGAAACTTATCTCATTCAGTAGGCTGTGAGAAGAATGCTCATAGGAAGAAGCTCGGATTGTAGTTCAAGAAGAAAAGATGGGGAATGAATATCAAACTCTCACAAGCACATACCAAGAAGAGGACATTTTTCCTCAAATTGTCCTAAGAACAAAAGGAACAACAACAACTACAACTACAAGCAATCTGACAGGTATGACTTATAGGTATGTTTTGAAATATGTTCATGATTAAGTTTATAATATGATTATCTTCATGTTATTGAATTTAGTAACAATCTTGCTTAATTTTAGACTTGTCTTATCACCCTAGTAAAAGTATGAATGCATGATAGAAGACATTCATTGATTAGGGTTATGACACTTATGATTGTACTAATGCACTGTGGTGTTGTATGAGGAGAATGTTATCCGCTAACATGAAGGTACAAATCAAGTCCTAGATCAAGACCATGGTGACATGAAGACAAAGACTCATCCATAGTCATGGATCACATAGAGGTATGTATAATTTGGTTCTACAATGGTTAACTTATGAGTTATGTAGGTCATTGAAGAGAACAAGAAAAACATTGCTAGACATAACAAGCAAATATGATGACCAGGCATGTTTTTTCCTATAGCAAGTTAGAATCCTACCCTATGTAAGGATCTTATACTTTTGTATGATTGATAATGATTACTCATGAAGTTACAAGTTTGAGTAATCTAGGGTTTATGCATATTATGTCTTTTACCTTGATTGATGATATGACTAACCAGAAGAGTTCTATGGTCAAATATGAATATGCATGAGTAAGAAAAGTCTTCCCTGAAACTTTGAATGCTAATGCTTATTATCTGTGTTTGAAATGATCATGACTATACATGTTTAAGATTATTGTGTTTTGATAGTATTAAGATTATACTAATGAATGTATGATTATGTATGATATCTCGAGGATAACACAATGATGATACTAGTAAGCATGCATAGTGATCGAGGATGGATAAAAGTTCAAGGACATGTAATCCAGGAAGCAAAGATCAAGAGGGAGCACACTCTAGTAGTTCCTGCAAGGAAGCAAAGATTGAATGGGAATCCACCCAACAAAAAAACAAAGATAAGTATTTGAATTGTCATTTCTTGTATATTAGATTGTTTAAATAATACTGTTCAATGATGTATATACTTATGTTCCTAGACTTAGGTTGTGTATCATGCATATTAGAATAATTGCATTAATGAACAGTATACCACTAATATGCAAGTAATGGGTAACTGGCCTATGGTACTGTACAACATTCCATTGCTACTTATCTAGAATGAAACCTCTTTGCTGACATGTTGGGAGTTGTGCACACTCTTAATAATGCTCTGGTAGAGATGGAAGGCATCTAGAAAGTTATGGGATATGGATAAATGTTGTATTGAAGCATTGGCTAAATTAATTGCATGACTGTATGACATATTTCTTTATGTGTAAGAATTTGTTTTGAAAACTATGAGATGTTTCTAATCATGCAATTTAACTTGTCTTGTAGGAAAGACAATGTACCATCACCTACAAAAAGGACTACAACATTTGTTCTAGCAACGAAGATCAAATAAAAACTATCTATTGAAGCTATTGAAGAATCTGAAGTTCCCAGGATCCGAGATGTAGTAATGGAAGAATGCCATGATCGAGGAGTATCGATCGATCATGAAGAATGATGTCTGGGATATGGTCCCAAGAAAAGAAGGGAAGTATGTTGTGACTTCCAAGTGGATCTACAAGATCAAGCTTGCTGTCGAGTTCGAGATGAAGGACTTGGGGATGATGCATTATTTCCTAGGCATGGAGGTGTGGCAGAGTGTAGATGGGATCTTCCTTGGACAAGGGAAGTATGTGGTAGAGATCCTGAAGAGGTTTGGGATGATGGAATGCAAAGCCATGGTCACACCTATGGCATCGAACCTGAAGCTTCTGTGTGATGCTTCATCTGATCCGGTTGATGTCACTGTGTATCGTCAGATGATTGGGTCCTTGATGTACCTGATAAACATGAAACCAGATATTTGCTTTGCGATGAACACATTGAGCCAGTTCCTGACGGATCCAAGGAGTGGTCACCTGGTTGCTGTAAAGCATATTCTGAGGTACCTGAAGGGTACAGTTGATTATGAGCTCAAGTATGATGCGAATCAAAAGTTTAACTTACAGGGTTATGTTGATTCAGATTGGGCAGGCAGTGCTGCAGATAGGAAGAGCACTTATGGGTGCTACTTCAGTATGGGATTAGGTGTGATCTCTTGGTTTAGCAGGAAGCAGTCCTATGTAGAACTAAGTACAGCCGAAGCAGAGTATGTTGCAGCTTGTTCGGCTAGTTGTGAGGCAGTATGGCTCAGGAAGCTATTGTCTAAGTTATTTGATCTCCTGTTGGATGCTACTGGTATCTTTTGTGACAACCAGAGTTGTGTGAAGTTGTCTGAGAACCCGGTGTTCCATGACAGGTCGAAGCACATTGAGATCAAATATCACTATATTAGGGATATGGTGCAGAGAGGAGCAGTGAAGCTCCTGTATGTTGCGATGGATGAGCAGGTTGCAGATGTGTTAACGAAACCACTAGCCAGAGTGAAGTTTGAGTACTTCAGAGAGAGGCTTGGTGTTCTTCAGATTGATGACACTTCAAGGAAGAAGTAATGGATACATCTGCAAGAGCCATTCCAAGGATGGTGAGAGGAGGATCCTTCCCATGGCTATGGATGTAAGCGATGTGTGATGAGCATCAGGACGATGCTCCAGTTGCTACTTTGTATGATCAATTGGATCATGTATATGTATATGCATCAGGTGGATGCTTTGTATGATCAGTTGGATCATGTATGATGACATGCATCAGGACGATGCATGACGATGTTCAGGATGATCATGTATGATGAGTATCAGGATGATGCTCTAGATGATATGCATCAGGACGATGCAATGACGATGATCATGTGTGATGAGTATCGGGATGATGCTTTGGATGATATGCATCAGGACGATGCTATGATGATGATCAGGATGATCATATGTGATGATCTGTATCAGGTGGATGCATTGCATGATCAGTTGGATCATGTATGATGAGTTTCGAAGACACAGATGCACATGAGCCATTCTCACATGGTGGTAGGTGTGTCCTCCCATGGTGCATATATAAGGGTTGGGGCCATTCCGACATGGTTGAAGTGTGTCTTCCCATGGTCATTGATGTAAGAGCTGTGCCATTCGAGCATGGTTGAAGTGTGTCTTCCTATGGCTACGATATAAGTGATGTTCCATTCAAGCATGGTTGAAGTGTGTCTTCCCATGGCTACGATATAAGTGTTGAGCCTTTCATGGATGGTTGAAGTGTGTCTTCCCATGCCAATGAATGTAAGTGTTGTGTGATGTGCATCTGGGTTGTGCTTCGTGAACGATGTTATGATCAATATGATCATGAGTATCAGGATGATACCCTGTGGCCATGGACAGGTTTTGCAATGGCATGTAAAAGGTCCTAGGAGATACGATAGGTTGAGTTGTGTGCTCGTAGTCAGTCCTGGGATGCTCTTACGAGGTTTTGTTGGTGCACGTAATAAGTCCTGAGGATTCCACGGTATGGCCAGTGATGATAAAGACCTACAGGTGGTGGGCCTACATCCAGCATGAAAAAGGGATGGCTCTGTAGAACTTCCTATGACGATTAGATTAGAGATTGATTGAGATAGCATCAGCAGCAACGATGACAATGATTCGATGACGATGATCCAGTGACGATGATCCAGAGAAGAAGACTTGTCCTAGCAGATCTGTGTTGAGAAATACCTTCCTAGTTAAGAGGAAGTGTTGATGTATTTGTAACTTCGGAATGTATTTCACATATGTATATTGTATTCCTATAAAGATGTTATTATTCCTCTATACGGAAGTGTCGTCATTTATATTGTAAGTGTCGTAACTTATACTTGATGGGTTATTAGACCACCTTAATGGGGTCGGCCTTGTATAAGTCATGTGGGTTAAAGGGTTATTAGACCACCCTATTGGGGGTCGACCCTGTCAGCATTATGTTATGTGGTTAAGTTGAGGCCGACCTAGTAAAGGATATTAGGCAAGTCAAGTCATGTATAAATAGAGTTCAGGAGGCACTCTATTTGATCATTCACTTTCTCACTCATACACTCATTGGAGAGTGGCACAATAGTGGAGGAGGAGAAGCTGCTGCTAGGAGACTATCTCTTATGCTTGGGTTTTGTATCATTGCTCTATATATCTCTGAGGAAGTTATTGGGGTTTTTCACCTTTATGGTTTTCCCCAAGGAAACTCTGTGTGTCTATTGTCTCATATGATTGCTTGTTGTGATTAATATGCTTGATATGCTGTACATGTTATTCTCTCAGTAAAGATCCTAGAGTATATTGAATTGATGCTCAAAAATTAACACCAACAAATGCTATGAGGCACTGGTTAGGGAAAACACAAAGCAAATATCGAGGGGATTTAATATGTCAACTACTCCGGACAAAACCATAGTAAATATGCATACGTTAGGGAAAAGGTGAATAGGTGATGTGGATTCCAAAATGACTCAGGTTGAGTTAACAATTCAATTTTCAAACAATACTGAAACGCCACATGGGCCAGGAGATGACGTGAAGATCAGACGTGCAATGTGCATGGAAGTAGGAATTAACTATGCCAATCTATGCTGGATCCCCACCATGCACGTAATAAATAAAAAAATGACTAGAGGCTGTAGGTATAGTTACTATGCTTACCCAATGCCCGAAACCAAATGCTAAAGGATGAAGTAATCGTCGTCAGGGTCAACACTTGCAGTCGTAGAGGCTAGGAGACGTTATGGATCACTTCGTGGAGAAGGATAACGTTATAAGATAAAGTCCACCAACACAAATCAAACATGAAGTCTAACAACCAAACCTTATGATAATATATGATAGTGCGAACCAAGTCTATGCCAACAATATTGTTAGGCTAGCGTTTATGTATACCTCCCTATCAAGGTTAAAATATGGGTATAAATAATAATGTATCAATGGTTATAAAATAAATGATAATGCTAGTACGTGAGAGAAACGTCGAAGTCACCATGGGTGATAAAACATATAGCTATATTTATAGATATGTATAAGCATGTATAGTTATGTAAGATTATACATTGTAATTGGGTGTCCTCACAAGCTACCATAAGAGGCTTAAGAAAGATCAACGATCAATAGTTATAATAAATGAACGGGGAACCATTATTATAGATTAAAGATGAAGTACTAAGTTAAGTGATGAATGAGTTTAACGAAGAGTTCTAGACTAGAAATAATAGGGAGTTAAGTATACCCGAAATTCAACCAGAATGGTATCAAGTATCTGTACCATAGATAGAAGAACCATAATTAAATTTAATGCCAAGTCAAGAATCTTCATAAATATTTGTAGTAATCATCGATGGTAGTCACAAAATAAATAAGTGACGAGCGCACAAAAATAAGACAAGATAGCAATGATAACAGTCCCAAGCATGCTTAATAAAAAATAATCAAGTCATTATTTTGAGGGGTGTTACATCGTATTTTTGGAATACATCCAGTCTATTGCCAACTTTCAATGACCTTTTGTGAATTCCCATAATTGTGACCCATGTAATAGTGCCAAAAGAACCCCTAGTGTTGCATTTGCAACCCATCCTTGGAAAATGCTTTTACAAGGGGGAACCAATTATTAAGTGTTTTCCTCAAGTTTTGAATTTGATTGCTTCTTTCTCTCCATTAATTCTTCTTGTTCAGGAAGATGGGCATTTTCCATTTTATGGAAGTATATTGTTAATCCTTTTATTTATAATATCTGCTTAGGTTACTATGTTGGATTATAATGCAAATGGGGTATTTGGGCTTATTATGTCCCCGCAGGGGATTATATATGAATCACTCCTTCTTATTAATGTCTCCGTACATGGAGAAAATTTTCTGTTTTCTGAAGTTCCTTCCAAAGTTGTAATTTTTTTATATTAAATGTATTTCTTTAAAAACATTTATTTGAATCCTCATTAGCTGTTGGTTGATGACGTTCATCTCAGACTTTGGTGCCCAGGTCTAGGCGGCGGGCGAACGTAAGCAGTTGTACATGGGACAGCTTTTCAGCGGATGGGAATTGGGCAGAGCAATGTTTTAACATTATAAAATAGATAAAATACAAATTTTTAATGGGTTGGAGTTGAAGTCCTCGTGCAAGGGACATTAATCACCCGACTCTCGAGACTCGAAATGGCCGTATCTCTGCATTTCATCATATCACCATTAATGCTAAGGGGGTGGTGTAATGATACTCAGTACATTCGATTGCTTAAAAAAGGACAGGTAATGAATCCATTGATACCTCGAGCGTCCCCCCATTCCTCCTGCCGGTCACTTCACCATTACGCTGGCATTTATTCGTTACAGTCACCCCATTCGGGGATTATCTTGTAGATTTAGTATAACCAAAACTTTAAAATAGTTAAGTAATTTATGGGAAGTGTTAAATGTTTCGAATATGTGATTGGCTGTAGATTAAAATAAAAAATAAAAATGATATTAATTTATATTTTTATTATGTTATTAATAATATTATTATATTGTGAAGCATTGTTTTGATTTATTTTTATAATTATTATTATGCTATAAAATATTTTTATTTTATTTTATGATATATGGTAGTTCAAATACATTTTTATTAATTAGATTTTTTCAAATAAATAAGATATGAATTTTATTTAAAATAAATTAAAAAAATGTAATATTGATATATATAAATGGAAACTAAAGTAAAAAAAGTAATTTTTAATAATAAAAAATTGAAAATGATATAATATTAATAAATATAAACATAAGTCAAATTTTAAGAAATATTATTGTATTATAAAATTAATAGGTATTCTCAATAAACATTTTAAACTTTTATTTCAATGTTCACAAAATAAACAGACTTATTATTATTTTATTTCGCTAGCTCCCTAAATCTAAGTCAAACATGAACCACTAACCTCTCCCCTAACATCTAACCCGTTATTCTTTAAATTATTAACTATTAGACCATTAACTCCCCAACTACTATAATTGATTGTAGTCAAACATGGAAGACTATGGTCAAATATAATTATCCACAATTGAAGTTAATCCATATATCTTTTAAGCATTATTTAACTAACCATTTATAGTACAAAATAATCTATCTTAATAAACATATTTAGGGTTGTATTGAATATAAAGTCTTAATAAACATATTTAGGGTTGTATTGAATATAAAGTGTATGACAAGAAACAATTATAGCTATATATATTTCAACAACTATATAATCCAAAACATGTTAGCTTATTTATCTTACCAATGATTTAGTGCAAGATATATTCATAGACTATTAGGCTTAGTCAGAATTCATGCTTCAATGACCATGAATGATGATGATGGATTATGTTCATCCATAAATGTAATAGAGCAGCCAACCATACTAACCCAACAACACCACTTTTTACTCTTTTAGGGTTGATCCTTATTGACATGATAATACCCCTCAAACCATATCTCCTCATTGAGAGGAACTTCACAAAGTCTAAGTGAACAATCATAGAAAATACAATAATCCAAGTGACACTTCAAATTTCTATGCTTTTACTCATTTAAGGGCGTGTACAAATTCCATTTTCGGTAAACTATATTATAGGTGAATAATTCAATTTTAATAAATATTTTTATTATTATTAAATTTATTTTTATAAATTTGTGTAGAGTTTGAGGATGGTTCTTTAAATTTCAAAAAATCCATACACTAATTCACACTTTAGTTATGATCATTCAATATTTAGTAAGATCATAGTTTAAAAAATTAATTATAATTATAAATATCATATCAACTACATTAAAAATTTAAAACACTAATACAATATAAAATTAATTTGATTTCAATTCAATTCAATATAGCATAATGGTATAAATATCCCAAAAATAAAGTGTGACTGTGATAGGATAAGTACAAATTGTATGGTTTACCAAGATTATAGTTTGACAAATTGTTTTAAAGAAGCAAAATTTACATAATATATAAAATTATGATAAAAAATCAAGTTTCATCATCTTATTCATTGCAGGAAACTTGGTGTTCGATAGCTAAGTAGTTTTGTGGCAAAAGATATTTTTTCCTATTACAATTTTGTGGTAAAAGTATTATATTTTTATGGCTTATGTCTTATAGCAATAGTTTAACAATGTTAGCAACTGCGGGGACATTGCCATCTCGTGGCTCTTGTTGTAGATAGGAATCGTGTATGCTTCATAGTCTTGTTTGTGAATAGGAAGAGAGGATAAATATAATTTTTTTAATGTAAATTATTTACCAAAAGAAATCGATATCCATGCTTTCCATGAACAAGAATAAAATTTAAACATAATAAGAAAATACACGGTATGCTTGATTTGGAAGAAATCTATACCCATTGTTTGTAGGCATTAAGAAAATTAGTTCATTTCCTACAGAGGTATGATAGGATGGAACTCAAATCCATAGGGGCATGTACAAATGAAACTTCTCAAATATAACTCTTTATTAGTCAAAATTCTATATAGACTAGAAAGATGAAAATGGGAATTCCCTTACAAACAATTAAGGTGATGTAGATAGGTTGAGTTATCATTTCTTGAACAACTTCAATGAATAATGGTTTCTTGAAAAATATAATACCCAAGAAAGTCCATAAAAGAAGGTTGGTATCTACACATATGTTAGTATTCAAGACTACCATGGATGAAACAACATATCTTGGGAACAAAAGGCAAACCTCCATTAAACCCTAGACAAAAAATTCACCAAAGTCATGCTTTAGCCATTATAAGCAACACATTGTTTGCAGGAATGTTTTCATGAGAACTTGTCAATCGAGGTTCTATTTGTAAGGAATATTAAACAATTTTGGCATACCCAATAATTTGTGCTGTGAAATTTACAATTCCAAAGATAGATGGATTACACAACCACCAAAGAAATCAATGACTCCCCACTAAAAGAGGAATCGTTAAATCCATAAGTTGAAATCTCCAATATGAAAATTTGATGCAAAGTGGCACAAAATTTATCCATGCTTTGTCATCATTCTTCCTAGAAAATAACGAACCAATATGACTAAATTTGTGATGTTTTACCAAGATCTATAGTCTAAAAGAGATGATTTTTTTTTGTAAAGCTACAGTCGAAAATTTATATTAGAAGTACAAAACTTACATGGCAGTTTGCTAGCCTTGGCGATCTAGGTTGGTGGAACCACCAATCGAGATGCTCAAAAATGCTAGGTTCATAAGTAACATGGTAGAACAGGCCTATCCAAGGAGGCCAGGTGCCATAGAAGTTATTGCATATCCGAACATATAACATAATCGAGCAAGAAAACAGATAGTGTAGCCAAAAAAAGCAGAACCTTTGACCATCACAGAGTGAGCTAGGGACGGGCATCCACAGTATTTGCTTCTCCATTCTGGGGGTTGGGTTTGTCCTCAACAATGGGGCAATTTCCAAAGAATTAGTTGTCCCATCTCGGGGGAGGGAGCTTTGGCGCCAGCGGCTCAGTTTTGCAGCAGAGGGAGGCATCCCCTTCAGACTTTCGGAAGCGTTTGCAATGCAGAGAATCAATAGTTGTTGGCACAGGAAAGGTGGTGTGTAGGGGATCCAAACCAGAGGAAGCGCCGGAAACAAGAAATGTTGGCCCAAAGGGGTTGTCCACCACGGTCGCAGAGCTTTCGACCACTACGTCCATCATTTCTCCTGAAATTGATGGAGCTTTAGGAGCAGGATAGGACCCGCCAATGTGAGCAGCTACCATTCGATCCAATCCAGCCCGAGTGTTTGTGGGCTCTACTGAAGTCGAACCCCTGTGCACCGTTGAGCACTTCTCCAGAGAATACTTACCGCTAGTGAGGCTAGCATTAAGACTGACCAATTTCGCATCCAAGTGGACCAAGAGAGCCCTGATATCCATGATGGAGGTTGTGGCAGAGTTCCAATTTTCCAACATCTCCTCAAACAAATTTCCTAGTATGTTTTTGATAAGCCAGTAGTAGTTGACTTGGTTGTCGTGGTTACCTGTAGCGAGGATATCTTCCACTTGACCAGATTCCCAGTCGTAAATTAACCTGCGGACCAGAGCCAAGACGCTGCTATTATAGACGTTGATGGCGGCGTTAATTTTTCCAGGAGACCCAGCATCCCTGCCAGCTCCATGCCCCACTCCCCGGCGAGAGGTGCCTCGAGGATGAGTCATAGTGTGGAGATGGAGCTCCTACGAAATAATAGAGTGCACAAAGCGAAACACGACCAGGCAGTTCAACCCAGAGCTCAACGTTGGAATGCAAATGAGGAGGGAGTAGGGCCTGTTCGCCATTTCAAGCGTCGAGGAGAAGGGATACAGGTAATTCACACGTGGGAGCTGCAGAGTACACCAACTAACGTTAATGCCAGGGGACTTCTGCAGTCGCATCGAGCCTCGGCTCATTACAACCCTTAAACTGATCATTAATCCTCTCATAATCCTGATGGCCTTCATTAAAAGGCATCCTGCCCTCATTACTGAGAGGTGACGAGTGTAGTGTGCCAGCTCCAGCTGGCTGGAAAGAGTTTCCAGGTAGGTATTACTCGAGGAAAGCACCCGCATCTGGGACTAAAATAGATGAATTGAATCAAGAAGCAAAACATATTTGTAAAAGAGTATTTCTCTATTGCACTAACCATCTTGCTAAAAAAGAGTACATGAATGAATGCCTAATCAATGAGGCGCATGCCTTCATCTATAGTAAATATAGCTAAGGCTTAGTTACTGTAATGTCCCCTCCATGATGGCACTATGGGACATTCCAATAAACTATCTAATTCCCATAGGTCCAACGGAATTCTAATTGAGTAGGGAATTAATTGGCCTATAGTCACTACATAAATTTAAATGTAAATCAAGAAGGGGTGATGTGGGTCATAACTTTTCCATAATAATGGAAATAAATTCATAAATGAAGTCGAAATGGTCTAATCATCCAAGGAGGATGCATAGGAGAATGAATGGGCCCCTTAGGAGGTGTAACTCCCATCCAAGGTGGAAGGAATCACATTATGATGGAATCTCATGAGTTGTAACCCCTCCGGATAAAAAATATCCAAAAAAGGGCACACTAGGGGAAGAATAACTCACAAGGAATATCATGAAGAGGCATCAGGATACAAATAGCAAAGGGGGGCGCATTAGTGAAGTGTAACCCCCAAAGGAATCTATGGCAACTTATGATAGATTCTATGACAACCTATGACAACTTCAGGTCCTAATTTAGACGAGGAGGGAGCATGAGGGGAGAGTGGGACCACAAGTCAGTTCTAACTCCCCCAAATCAAGGAAGAGTGCCCCTAATTCGAATTACCAAAGTGTCTAAGGTACTATTTGGTCCAAATAACATTAGAAGTGAGTTGATGTGCCATGAATAACGATTCTCTCCATTAATTTGAATTTTATTATTATTTTTATGAGAGAATTCTAGAATGAGGGGGAAAAGCCTCCATGAAGCTTATAAAAACGCTGTAGGCACATGAGGGGAAGGATTTTGATCATTTTGCAATTCGAATTGGAGAGCTATTGAGCTTCTCAAGCTTCGGAGATGTGCCCCTTGCCATTGTAACTAGTTTTGGTGGTGAAAGATTCCACCCTAGCTAGCATGAGAGGAGGAATCACCATCATTTCTCTATTAAGATTCAATTAAATGAGGTTTTTTCCATGTTCAGTTGTTGGTTTGAGTTCAAGTTGATGTGTTTTGGATCTCATTTTGTAGCAATCCAAATTGTTGATGTTTTCCCAGATTGAAGATTGAGTGTAGGTAGTTCTCGCTTGAGGAGGGTACACCAGTTGATGTACAGGTCTCAAGAGGATTGTAGGAATGACTGTACATCTTCCATATTTGATAGAGATTTCACTGTAGGAGGGAGATCTTAAATTGGGGTCAAAATATATAGGAGGGTGCACCATTGGAGCATATTTGACATTTGGAGCAACATTTTCCCCTTCTTCTACCAATTTTGTGATAATCATCTCTCCTCTCTTTGTAGCAGATTTATGTGTGATTTTGCAGATGTTGTAGCATCCATCTATGTACTCTCTGATTTTGTCTATTTCATAACAAAAATCCTCAGTGTTTTCCCCATATTGTGTCCAATATACAAGCACTAGTTGTTCAATTTGTAAATCAACAAAATGGAGTATGCAATCTTGAGTCTTATGCACTAGTTGCTATCATTTAGGATTTGTATTTTATATTGAATATCTTGATCATTTTTTTTTTTAAATCACACTGTAGCAAATGCAATCCTGCTACCACTGAACAATCCCATTTTAGAATGAATACATTTTTTTAATGCTTCTTCCTATTGTTCCAATATGCATCCACATTTAAATAATATATCTATGTTTGCATCATGGATTTACCAATCACAATTTTAGAATGAATACAATTTTTTAATGCTTCTTCCTATTGATCCAATATGCATCCACATTTAAATAATATATCTCTATTTGCATCATGAATTTACCTATCACAGTTACATTTTCAAGCTCTTTTTAATCCATTTCTATTGCTCCCAGCTGCCAAGTGACAAGTATTCTTGATGACAATTTCACTTCTGATACTATTATTTGAATCAAAATGTTCGTAAAATTGTTGTGTATGTACATCATAAATGTGAAGGATGAAAAGTACATGCCAGTATCGACAAAAGGGGATGTTTTGAATTGTGCAATTTTCTTTTACTTATGTCCCATCTAGGTACTCAATATTAAGACCATAATTTACCATGAAACAACATGAGAAGACGAGAGGTTCTCTTGAGTATTCTTGTGAACTTCAACTTCCTTGCAATACACCTTTTGAAAATCTCTCATGACGAGAGGTTCTTTTCAATATTCTTGTGAACTTCAGCTTCCTTGCAATGCACCTTTTGAAAAGCTTGAAGGGCCTTTTTGTCATTCAATTCGCTTAGCACATTAAGTATGTCACTTTTACCAACATGTTATTTTTTTCACATCAGAGCTTCCAACACTTTTTGATAGATTTACATTGTCTCACTGGTTTGTGCTCCTTTTGCAGGCAATGTGCTTAGAGGCATGTAAGAAACTGCATCAAATGGGAGCTTTCACAGACATGCTTTTTCCAGATAAGGGAAGTGGTGAAGAAGGAGAAAAGGCAGATCAACTAGAAGCTGGAGAACCTCTTCCAGAACTGCTCAGGATAGATAATTTTATCCTAAGGGGTAGCAAAATTCTCCAAGTACTTGTGGGATCCTTTTCAATATTTATATGATGGTTTGTGATGCTCTATTCTAATCTAATTTATTTATAGGAATGAAGATATATTTCCTTATCCTAGAACAAAGATCCTAGTTTTATTGATAATATTTTTAACAAGAAATATGGTCTTAAACTAATTTATGTATAACAAGCAACAAATGGGTTGGTTCTGAAAGGTCAACCCTTCTTAGTCAAGTAAGGTCCTTAAATGTTTGACATAGTTGGTATTAGTCTTACTTGAGCTCTCTGTAAAAATTAGTGTTATCATAATTGGAATGGAAGTGGCTGGTTGGATAAGTTTTGAGCGATTTCTGGGCAGAACCATATTTCTACATTGCTAGTTATAGCAGTTGATTCTTTCGTTGCAGGGTAGTTTTATTGGTTACGTTAGTTGTAGAGTTGTGAAGAAGACATCCCAGGCTATTACAAGTTTATTTACAAGTACATTAGCTGTAAGTTGTTCTATTACAAGTTTATGGCATATGTACAATAAGGAGTATGCTTGATTAGTATTGTTTTATAGACCAAATAATTAGTCTAATTATCATATATATTAAGTCAAAGTGGCAGTACAAATTCTTTCTAGAAGCATTATCTTCTGCATTTTTACTACCATTGGAACAACCTCTGTTTCTCCTGACAGTCGAATATTTTAATGCCCAAATGCTTGAGATGATTGGGTGATATCATTTTACATGGAAGATCATGGTTTTAAGCGTCAGGGCCTCTATCTCTGTATTAGAAAGGAAACCCATGATCTCAGTGCTTGCATATGGCGTATTTTACTGTCATTGGTGGTTGTACACACCTGTTGAATTGTGACATTCATCTTCATGTGTATGCTCTGTTTGACGTCGTTGAGATGGATGGTTGTGCATGCATGTTGATGTGGGATTCAGGTAGTTGTAGTTGTATGCAACATTTGGAGATTAAAGGTTTTGTTTAAATGAATATGCTCTGTTTGACGTCATTGAGATGGATGGTTGTGCATGCATGTTGATTTGGGATTCAGCTAGTTGTAGTTGTATGCAACATTTGGAGATTAAAGGTTTTGTTTAAATGAATGGTTGATTCTATTAAGAGGAGCCATGCTCTTTGTTCTTGCATATGGTGTATTTTACTGTCATTGATGGCTATACACACCTATTGAAGTTGGAGTGAGCTAATTGTGGCATTCATCTTCATGTGTATGCTCTATACATGTTACTTATGGTTCTGAAATGAAATCACATACTGTTACAAGAAGTGGTCACCTGTAAGCAAGAAAAATAAAAAATATCAGGATGTAAATAATACCACTAGAATTTTATCTTCACATAAGATCATTAATCCAAAATAGTCATAGAGAATGTTTATGCATATTCCACATAATCAAATCATTTGACCATATGAACCCGATCGAATATGTGAACCTCATTAAAATTCCCTTAATGTTTTAATGTTTCCCTCAATAGTGTATCCTAGATGATGTATCCCAGATGAGTTGCATTATTACAGATGAGTTGCATTATTACCGTTCCCTAGGTAAACAACACATGAAAACTCCACTTATTATACTGGATGGATTTGTTTCTTTCAACAAACTTTTCCACCACATGCTCCTACAATTTATTTAATAAATAGAAGATGAGTATAATACCTTGAAAGACTATAGAATAGATTTGTTTCTTTCTACAAACTTTTCCACCACATGCTCCTACAATTTATTTAATAAATAGAAGATGAGCATAATACCTTGAAAGACTATAGAATAGAACTCAAAACACCCCCAAAGTCCATCTTACACATCATGTAGCCATCCATTACGTCACTAGTAGTTTATCATGAAGCTAATGAAGCAGACTATAGCTCTTCAACAGATTTCGACTAGCATGACCCTAGGAAAATTTCATGACCCTAAATATAGTGTAATCTCTAGGAAAATTTCATGACCCTAAATATAGTGTAATCTCTAGGAAAATTTCATGACCCTAAATATAGTGTAATTTCTAGGAAAATTTCATGACCCTAAATATAGTGTAATCTCTATTGTATGTGTACATTATTAAACTATTGTCCTATCATTATTGCCAATATCGACAAACATGATAGCTGATGATACCTTACACACAAATTGTCACAAAATTAGAAATCGACAGAAAAGTACCAAAACTGCTTTACCACATCTTAAAATACCAATGTTTTAGGGCAACATTGAATAATGTTGCACTACTAAACCTTTAAGTTTTATTGGATAAAACTAAACCCAGTTTCGAACAAATTTAAGACTGTATAAACTTTAAAATAGAAAATCCATCCAACAAATCATACATGTAAAACAATATCATTCCATGTTCTTGAACAAGATATCCAATAAAATTATGATGTATTATGTGTCAAATTAAAACCACTAATATTTTTAAACATGCCTATAAAAAAGGACAATGGAACACAAACCTATAGCTCTTGACATACATAACCCATTTTCTTTTATAAAATCATTTTAACACGCAACTATTGAGTCTCTTAAGATCTGGGGAATATCTATACATAATTTGACTGATTATTTACTTAATAATAAAACAAGATGAAGGCAGTCAGGGGAAATCGACTCCATAACTTTTCCTTCTGCACCAATTCATATCTATATATAGGGGAAATCGACTCCATATATTTTCCTTCTACACCAATTCATATATATGTATATATATTCTACACTTGATTACAAGAATTACTCTATTCTATTTAATACACGGTTTGCATTCCACAATAATACATTTTTATGGAACTATTAATTAAACTCCTATTATATTACTTATTAAACAGATAATCCGTGGAATTCACACTTATCAGAATCGTATTGGTACAAGGTCGCAGAATAGGACTTGTTCTGGAGATTTGACAGTAAAATAGCATAACTCTATATAGTTTTGTCGATTCGATGCCATCCCAGGCTTTGGTAGTATTTACTCTGAATAACCTATTGAGATCCGAGTTTTAGGATATCAACATAAACCAAAAACTTAAAACATGAACCAATTAGAAAATCACCTAGTAATTAGCCCAAAAAAATGAAAAACCAACTCAATGTCAAATGAAAAGCTAATCATCATGCATCTGCATCAAACACGGATTACAGAATTGGATCTAGACTCTGGAAAAGCCTTAGATGATATATGGTTAAAAAATCCTTAATTTCCCTCATACCTTATGGTCGCTAGAAAGGGGAATAGCTTTGCCTCCCCTTGATAAGACTGGTCTGGAATCTCCACAGTTTGCAATAACAAGTTGAGATGGGTTCACAATGGCTACCACAGCTGTTGAACCCACGTTCTCTGGTGTAACTGGATCTTGGCAACAATCACTAGTCGATTGCGAATCCCACTATCACAGCTTCCATTTGGACACACATCCCTCCCACTGCCATATCTATTTTCGTGATGAAGATACCCCAATTCTTGCTTCTGCAGTTTGTATTGAAAGAAGGCTTTCTTTATGAACCTCCCACTGCCATATCTATTTTCGTGATGAAGATACCCCAATTCTTGCTTCTAGTTTGTATTGAAAGAAGGCTTTCTTTATGAACCTCTGGCTCTACCTCATGGGTTCAGGGTACATTAAGGCCTAATTCTGGTATGTATCTCAGGGGAATCCATCTCTTCTTTCAGTTTTGATGTAATTGAGGATTGAAAAAAGCCACTTTCATTAGAGGTTCAGCCTACCCATCATGGATGCAGTACTATGAAGGACATATGTACAAGGAAGTATATGAGTCGATTACAAATTTTCCAAGCTTTTGCATGTAATGAGAAACCAATGAAAGCTCCTATTACTTTGGCTCTGTTGAAATATTTGGTTTTTACCAGAGGAGAATGTGCATTGGATGCATTTCATGTTCTTCATGCCAAAACTTGTCTCTCTTTTCCGTTTTCCCCTTACCTAGGTTTCATTTCTTTGTCTATCTCAAAACTTTCAGACATTCTCCCCTTGCAAGATTTATGGTAAGATATTACAACCATCTGGATCAATGACAAAAGCTTAGGATATCGAAATTAACTAGATCTAATAGGCACTTTATTGGGTTCTGGAGATTCTTTCAGTAGACTGCAAATGGGAATAGAGAGTGCCTATTTCCAAAGCAATGGTGTTCATGATCCTTAAACTCGTTTTGGCATTCCATTTATGTTTTATCTTCTGTTCGTCATGACTACTTTAATGTCATGCATCTTATTCCTCTTTTTTGCCCTTACCTAGGTTTCATTTCTTTGTCTATCTCAAAACTTTCAGACATTCTCCCCTTGCAAGATTTATGGTAAGATATTACAACCATCTTCAGACATTCTCCCCTTGCAAGATTTATGGTAAGATATTACAACCATCTGGATCAATGACAAAAGCTTAGGATATTGAAATTAACTAGATCTAATAGGCACTTTATTGGGTTCTGGATATTCTTTCAAGATTTATGGTAAGATATTACAACCATCTGGATCAATGACAAAAGCTTAGGATATTGAAATTAACTAGATCTAATAGGCACTTTATTGGGTTCTGGAGATTCTTTCAGTAGACTGCAAATGGGAATAGAGAGTGCCTATTTACAAAGCAATGGTGTTCATGATCCTTAAACTCGTTTTGCATCCCATTTATGTTTTATCTTCTGTTCGTCATGACTACTTCAATGTCCTGCATCTTATTCCTCTTTTTTGGGACCGTATATTCATGGCAGTCTTCTTGCTATGCATTTCTTATCTCTCAATGCCAAGTAACAAATCTCCACCTTACAACATGCATTTTGTGTCTACATGTGTGAAGGTCACATAAGTTCGATTTACTTCTGTATATACCTGCCTTCTTTTCCCAGTTTGCTATTACTCCTAGTAAAGAAGATTGCATGTATTTTGACTATATTTTGCATTACTGTCCCTGAATGCGGTTCATAAATAACAGCATAGGCCCCCTAAAGCTCTCCAATCCAGAAGCAGACTTTCTTCTGTGAGTCCTTGGATATTGTCATAACATCCCTCCTCTCTCCAGTGTGAGCGAACCCATATCCACTCGATTTTGAAGTGCATTGCTCATGAAGGTGTCTATATTATGCTAACTCCACAATGTTAGTAAGAAAAGTAAGTGCTGCTAATCAAGAAGTATAAGGCAAAGTACACTCTTGTTGATGGGAACTTGTTGGATCATTCCTTCATTCAAAGGCAATTCAAATAAATAACGTATAGTTAAAGATAAGCTCAAATTAAAGATAAGATAATCTTATTAATGTCAAACAAGTGAGCAAAAATAGGTCGATGGGACTTCGAAATAAAATATTACCAATATGCTATGGGAGTGCAAGGGCCACTTCTATATAAAGACTAAAAGCAGGTATAATCTAACTCTAATATCTAGTGAAGAAAGTACCGCTGGAAAACATGGAATGTAACTTAAAGGACAAAGGCCAAAGAAGCACAAAAATAATGGCCCACCAGGATAGCAGGCAGCGCCGTATGCCAAGAAGGAGGCCTGTAACATGGATGTAATGTGAAGCTTAAGCTATACAATTCATATTTGGTATTATTTTCGTCATACTTTAAGCCTAGAAGCATATTTTTACAATGTCTAACTCTTGTGTTTTCTCAATGGCATTCCATTGATAACAACCTTTGGCCTCCATTCCAAAATTAAAGAGAATACAATGTCTAACTCTTATGTTTTGTCAATGGCATTCCATCGATAATAACCTTTGGCCTCCATTCCAAAATAAAAGAGAAAAAAGGGAAAAGAAAATAATCTGGCCATTTCACTTCATTTTCCTGTGTGTGTCACTTGAACAATGTTTTGTCAGTGGCATTCCAGTTTTGTCAGTGGCATTCCATTGATCAACAACCTTTGCCTCCATCACCTCCATTCCAAAATAAAAGAGAAAAAAGGGAAAAGAGGGAAAAGGAAATAATCTGGCCATTTCACTTCATTTTCCTGTGTGTCACTTGAACAATCTGACCTTTGGCCTCCATCACCTCCATTCCAAAATTCCAAAATAAAGTGAGAAAAAAGGGAAAAGGAAATAATCTGGCCATTTCAATTCATTTTCCTGTGTCACCTGAACAATCTGAGAATTTTATCTGGATTTTTTTTGGTTCCCAAGTATTCCCAACAGCAAACAGGGAAAAAATGAAACAACTTTATGGAAACAGCAAACAGGGAAAATATGAAACAACTTTATGGAAACAGCAAACAGGAGGAAAAGGAAACGACTTTATTAAAACATGAATTGAAAGGCTTTCAAAGGGCACTTAGTTCCAAGTTTTGAAAGGTTGTCCGTTGGTTTGCTGGAAATGGTCTCTAGTAAATACTAAATACATACAGAGAATTTGGAAAACATGAAACTCCATCACAGCTCATGCGCATGGTAGTTCATGAAATTATGGTTTATCATGCGTATGGTAGTTCACGAAATTATGGTTTATAAGCTACAAAGGAAGTCACTAAAGACTTACAAATGGAAGTCACCACTAGATCCTAAGAACCTAAGAAGGCAAAACTACTACATAGCGCTGTAAATCGAATTATACTGATAATTGAAGACATAGAGTATATCCCAATATGATATGAACTTCCAGATTTACATTGAAGAAAGGTAAAATTTCTATGTGTAAATCGAATTATACTGATAATTGAAGAGATATAGTATATCCCAATATGATATGAACTTCCAGATTTAGATTGAAGAAAGGTAAATTTTCTATGTGTAAATCGAATTATACTGATAATTGAAGAGATATAGTATACCCCAATATGATATGAACTTCCAGATTTACATTGAAGAAAGGTAAAATTTTCTATGTATAAAGTTATGCAGTAACTGCTTTCAAATCAAGTACATTGAAGAGATATAGTATATCCCAATATGATATGAACTTCCAGATTTACATTGAAGAAAGGTAAAATTTTCTATGTATAAAGTTATGCAGTAACTGCTTTCAAATCAAGTACATTCCAAAGCACACCAAAGAGATTCTCAGTAGAAGCTTATAATGGAAGTCACCACTAGATCCCAACAGGGCAAAATGGAAGTCACCGTCAATGAATAAAATATTTTTTAAAACACAAGGAATTGCAAGCCTTACTCTTTGTTATTTCAATCCTCTTTCAAAATTGTTAAGATATAGAATTAAAACATAAACAGCTTTTCTGTATTTCCTTTCAATCGTTCATTACTTGATCCGAGATTTCCTTTCCATCGTTCATTACTTGATCCGAGAAAAACTGCTTCAGTTATTAGCCAATTCGCAATAATTCATTAATTCTCAAATTTTCAAAATTTCATAAATAACATGAAATTCGGCAATATTAATTCATAATCAACACTTTGAACTGGAAATTAAGTAAACAAACACATAACACATTATGTTTTATGTAAAACAGACATTATGTAAAACAGAATTGTTAACACATTATGTAAAACAGAATTGTTAACGGAGTTCACCAGACATCTGTGGCGTGTGATAACTGACACTCAAATCCCATTATGTAAAACAGAAACAGAATTGTTAACGGAGTTCATCAGACATCAAATCACATTATGTAAAACAGACATTATGTAAGACATTATGTAAAACAGAATTGTTAACGGAATTCACCAGACATCTGTGAGACATCTGTGGCGTGTGATAACTGACACTCAAATCGCCCTCGCCCTCTTTGGCTACGAAAAATTTTCCAGTTCCACCCCTTCTCGTTTTTGGAATTTCGACGATTTGGGTCATCTTAAAATGACCCAACAAGGGCATAGGGGCACAGCTCCATGACATAGTTCCGCCGGTTTTTATAACCAGATCTAGGGAACAAATTTGGAATTTCGACGATTTGGGTCATCTTAAAATGACCCAACAAGGGCATAGGGGCACAGCTCCATGACATAGTTCCGCCGGTTTTTATAACCAGATCTAGGGAACAAATCGCCGGAAAAGCGAGACGATTTGAGTGCCAGTTATCCCACGCCGACATCTGTCTGGCTACGTCTCCGGGTTCAATCAATCGACCAACCGCTTTATTAATTCACCTTCGCAAATGACTTCACTCTCCCATCATGGAAGAGGTCTACAAAGGCAAAAAAAAAAGGGCTCACATAAAGTGGACATCCTCCTACTCCCAGAGGTCTCACAATATATGGCTCATTGTTCCATCCTGGAACTTCACACAGTGATCTCACAATATGTGACTCTTTGACCCATCCTGGGCTGCTCATTGTTCCATCCTGGAACTCCACACAGTGAGTTCACAATATGTGACTCTTTGTACCATCCTGGGCTCTCACACAGTGATCTCACAATATGTGACTCATTATCTCATCTTGAGATTTTCAAATGCTCCATCTTGGGACTACAAACAAGCCTCTTGCTGGTTTGCCATCTCCCTCAAGGAGATTACAAAAGACTCTCCAACGACTCTCATCAAAAGAGGCTCCCAAAAGTTCCCCCCTTCTAACTCTCTTAACAAAGAGTTTAAATAATACATTATGCATCTCTAAGCATCTCAAAACAGAAGAGGTCTCATAATATATGGGAGAGGTCTACAAAGGCAAAAAAAAAGGCTCACATAAAGTGGATATCCTCCTTCTCCAAGAGGTCTCACAATATATGGCTCATTGTTCCATCCTGGAACTTCACACAGTGATCTCACAATATGTGACTCGTTATCTCATCTTGAGATTTACAAATGCTCCATCTTGGGACTACAAACAAGCCTCTTGCTTGCTTGCCATCTCCCTCAGTGAGATTACAAAAGACTCTCCAACGACTCTCATCAAAAGAGCCTCCCAAAAGTTCCCCCTTCAAACTCTCTTAACAAAGAGTTTAAATAACACATTATGCATCTCAAACAGAAGACATTAAACATCGCCAGCCACGTACAGCAATGGTCGACACCGACCAACGCTCAACTTTCGAAGCTCTTCAGCTTCACACATGAGCTTGCCCACAACTCCTCCAAAGATACCAATGTTTGCATACTCGGCAGCTCTTCTAACTCAGATCACCCAGAAACATATGGCCGCCGAAACTTTGTACACTGCGCCAACCCCTGTATCATCTTCAGTTTCACACATTCAGATGACCGAAAGTCCTCCAAAGATACCAATGTTTCCATACCTGGCAGCTCTTCTAGCTCAGAGCACCTATCCACAGACAGAGCACCCATCAACATACAGCAACCGAAACTTTGTACAATGCGCCAACCCCTTTTATCATCTTCAGCTTCTCTTCAGCTTCAGACATCTATTTGCCACCAACTCCTCCAAAGATACCAATGTTTCCGTACTTGGCAGCTCTTCTAACTCAGAGCAACCACTAACAACTAACGCTTAAAGCTTTGTCGCCTGCTCCAAACCCCGTATGCTCTTCAGCTTCACGCATCCCTCTGTCTGCAACTGCTCCATAGATACTAATGTTGCTGCAACTGCTCCAAAGATACTAATGTTTCCATACTTGGCAGCTCTTTTAAATCAGAGTACCCTTCAACATACAGCCACCGAAGCTTTTGTACAATGCGCCAACCCCTGTATCCTCTTCAGCTTCACACATTCAGATGAGCGAAAGTCCTCCAAAGATACCAATGTTTGGATACTTGGCAGCTCTTCTAACTTAGAGCACCCATCAACAAACAGCAACCGAAGCTTTGTACAATGCGCCAACCCCTGTATCCTCTTCAGCTTCACACATCTATTTGCCACCAACGCCTCCAAAGATACCAATGTTTCCATACTTGGCAGCTCCTCTAACTCAGAGTACCCATCAACAAACAACCACCGAAGCTCTGTACAATGCGCCAACCCTTGTATCCTCTTCAGCTTCACACATTCACATGCCCCCCAAGTCCTCCAAAGATACCAATGTTTCCATACTTGGCAACTCTTCTAACTCAGAGCACCCATCAACATACAGCTCCCAAAGCTTTGTGCAATGCGCCAACCCCTGTATCCTCTTCAGCTTCACACAGTCGATTGTCAGCAACTCCTGCAATAATGCTGTCAGCTGGAAATGTGCTTGCAAAATGTTAGCGGTTCAACCAAACAAGACATATTTATATATGATACATTGTAGTGCGATATTAACATCGACTAAACCTACCAAGATAACACAATAATTTTTTAATTCCCTGTGATTAGCTTTTCCTTTTCCATATTGTGATTGAAACGTGTAGATAACTTAAATTTTCACTGGAATTCCAGGAAGGCAGGGAAGAGAATGGACAGTTGTTTCAAGAGAACACATACAGCATCAAGAATTTGAGTTCGACGAGAACACCTTCAGCATCAAGAATTTGCAACCATCTGGTACCAATACCCTGCAATACGCGTTCCATATCGCCAGCATTGTATTTACTAAGATCAATCATAATTCTTATTACCAAAAAAACGATCTTTATTAATAGCGTATTCTTGAAAAAATGAATAGTTAAAGACTTGATTCCAAACATTTAGTGAATAATTTTGGAAAAAGTTACTAAATAAAGAAATGATCTCAAACATTTTATTTAGTAATCTTACAGAACTGATCCAAACATTTATTTAGTAATCTTGGGAAAAAATGATTAATTAAATAATTGATCCCGAACTTTTAATTGCAGACATATTCAAATCCTGGGAGCGGATAGATTTGGCCTAAGGCATAGGAGCAGAAGAGCTCTTTGGAGCGTTGTCTGTTAAGATCAATACGCGCTCCATTCACTTCCATATCGCGATCCACTCTAATTCCCTGCACAGAACAAAAAACGATCGTCACTACTTAATCAGTGCTTATGCTTGAAAAAAATGATTAATTAAAGAATCAGTGCATGTAACCTGCCACGCGGAGCTATGGATAGCATCAGTGTTATGCGTGGAAATTGGAATGCCTGCCTAAGTTGACACTTTACACAGTGCATGCAGAGTGATTAAATAACTATTTGCATGCTACTGGAAGAATCAGTTGACACGTTACACAGTGCATGCCTGCCGTAAATGGTGTCATTGAGGCTCCTTGTCACGTGTAAGTAGTAAACGGACTTTGAAATTGTGACAAATTTGACATGTAATCGTTCAAATTTCTGAATCAATTAAAAGCTTAATTCTTAATCTCCGCTCCCTGTGGGAAGATCTTATAGTAATGTATGTTCATCTCATTTTATCTATGAATAGTATGATGGAATGATGCCCTAAAAATTTGACCTAATTTGTTTAAATCATCAAAAATATCCACCAAAACTCTTGGACTCTTTAATCGATTAAAACCCTAATGGGAAGATCTTCATGTGAATTTATGATGATCTCATTTTATGCTTAAATTGTTTGTGCATGTAATCTAGTAACCAATGGAAACTTTGAAGATGGGCCACACGATTTCCTCAAAGATACCCACGACATCCTTCTTCTCACTCTCCTTAACCATTCTCCTATGCTCGGGTGGATCATCGAATCCCATTAACCCTCCAAGTACATACACTATGCTCACTTCACTTCAGCATTCCATAGGGTAGTGGCACCTTTGAACTTCTCCTCTGTTCTATTAATAAGGAGTTTGATTTTATATCGATTGCCATGATAGATATAATAAATTTAATGAGTTGAATAATGATTTATTGTTTTTCTAAATTATCTCTCAATCTTTAACACCAATCCCAAATGTAAATACCTTTGACCTCTACGATATTGCAGCACAATAAAGAAGGGTACGATATTGCAGCACAATAAAGAAGGGTACGATATTGCAACACAATAAAGAAGGGAAGGGTAGTGTAACTTTTGGTTATATAAATAATATAGATAACAACATAGTTTTAGGATGTTCTAATTACAAATTCACTTTAACAAAAAAATTTTGATGAAGAGAATTTAACTATTGTTGCTAATGTAAAATTATAAATTTGATATTTCAACAAAGTTTCACACATTTTTTTATTTTAAGATAGCAAACAAGTGTTTTGATTTTCAACATTGTCTATTATTTAGGTGATTTAAAATTAAGTGAATGTAAATAACTTAAAATATCTAATTCTATTTCTTTATAACATAATTACCTTTCCAAACACTATTTCGTTGCATACTGTATCTTCTTTCACATGTTATTATTATCTTTTTACACATTCTTTTATTGTATTGTTTCTTAATTCGTTTATGATGACAATGAACCCTTAATAAATAAATAAAGAAGGTACTAATATCTTATATTATAATAAATAAAGAAGGTATTAATATATTATATTAATAATGAATTCTTAATAAAAATAAAAAGCAAAAAATATTTTATAACAAGTGAAATAGCTGTAAAGCAGCTATTGCAGCTAGTCCTTGCTTAAAAAATTGATATATTTTTGGAACCACATTCTCTGAGAATCCTGAGCCCCAAAAAACCTACTTCAGACAAAGGAACGCTCTCTCCTTCTTACCCGGAAATCACAAAATCTAGACCAGCGGTCTCCCTTGCATCATCGAAAGATCTAATAGACAAAGCATCCAAAAAATTAGCGCAAAAATCTAGTAAAGATTTAAGGGAAGAAGAAGCCGAATGTGAAAAAACACAGGGATCTCAAGCAACAATAGATATGGCCTTCAGCAGGAACACCAGAGCCACAATAGCAGGAAAGAAAATGGGACACATGCCAGGGGGAGGCCCCTCCTCTACTCACAATAGTAAATAATGAAGTTGGTTTCTTGGAATTGCATAGGACTGGGCAGCTCCAGTAAAATAGAAGCAGTCAAATATATCCAAAAAATTGACATGCCAAACATCATTATGCTCCAAGAGACCAAACTCGGCGAAAATACTATCCTCGCAATTGGAAAGGAAAGGTGGAAAAAGAACGATGGCATGGTTGTCAATTCCAAAGGGGCCTCCGACGGCCTGGAAACCCTCTGGTCCTCAGACAAATTCCAACTACATAACTCCTTTGACACACAACATTGGATTTTTATAGCACTCACCCATACTCAAAGAAATATTCAGATAGCACTCTTCAATCTATATGTCCCTAACCTTTACTCCGAAAAAAAGATTGTTGGAAACTTCTGGAAGACTTCCTAGAAGCATATACACCCCAAAATCTAATTCTTGTAGGCGACATGAACATAACCCTCTCTACGTTTGAAAAAAGGGAGGCCTCACAAGAAGGGATATTCTTAAATCTCAAGTAGAAGCCATAATCCAGACATGGGATCTATTAGACATCAAACCCAAGAAAGGTAAATTCACCTGGTCCAACAAGCGACTAGGAAAGGGAAATATAATGGCCCGGCTTGATAGATTCCTAGTCCAGAGCAGCCTTTTGGTTGAGGGACAAATAGTTTTTTTAATAAATTATGGCAAACCTGGATTTGGATCACAAACCTACCTTACTTCAATTTCAAGAGGAAGAATACCTTGGCCCGATTCCCTTCACGTTTAGTCCCCAATGGCTAGACCACGAAAGTTTTTGGGGCATCTTAGATAAAGGCTGGGGAACTCCTATATTGGGCTCCCCGGGATTTGTTTGGGAGCAGAAGCTCATAACCACAAAGAAATCCTTAAAGAATTAGGCCAAAGTTAATTCCCCCCCACCTTCTAATCCTAGGAAGAAGGTTGTAGAAGAATTGGAATCCCTTCAGACTTCACTGGACGAATACCCAATTGACAATTCAATGCTCTAGGAAAAGGTTAATCAACAAGTCAAGGTTCACCAAGACTTTCACAAAGAAGAGGAGTTGTGGAGATTAAAATCACATAGCACATGGCTCAAAGCTGGTGACAGGAATACATCCTTCTTTCACAAACAGACCAAGGTCAAGCAATCGATCAACTATGTCTCGGAAATTAAGACAGCGAATGGATGAGTTTTCAAAGGACAACGAAACATTAAAGCAACGGCGTATAACCATTTCTCAAACCTCTTCACAGAGGAAGATTGCGTTGGAGAGGAAGGAGATCAAATCCTTCTAAATCACATCCCAAAAAATATCACGATGGATAACAACATCAAACTCCTCAAACCCTTCACCGAACAAGAAGTCATCAACACAATCTAGTCTTTTGACCCTGAAAAGGCCCCAGGACCGGACGGGTATTCAATCCACTTCTACAAAGCTTGTTGGCAGTACATAAGGAAAGATTACATGAGAATGGTTAGAAATTTTCACTCCAAGGCAAAGATCAAAGGCTGCACCAACTCCACATCCCTAGCCCTTATACCAAAAGAGACAAATCCCAGCTCCTTTGGCCGATTCCGACCAATCTCCCTATGCAATTCTTCCTACAAGATAATCTCCAAAATGCTGGCAAACAGAATCAAGCCTTTTCTTGCTAAAATCATTTCAGACAATCAAGGAAGCTTCTTAAAAGGGAGACAAATCTTCGACAACGTGATTCTCGTTCAAGAAGCTATCCACTCCAACAAGAGTCGAAAGGAAAAAGGTATGTTGATCAAAATCGATATGGCTAACGCCTTCGACCATGTCAAACATTCATTCCTCTTTAAATATATGGAAAACTTTGCATTTGAGAAAAATTTCATAAATTGGATCTCAGCCTACATAAGTGGGCCTTAGATCGCCCCTTTGGTAAATCGGCACCCCACAAAATTCTTTCAAGCCACACGTGGAATCCGACAAGGATGCCCCTTGTCTTCCTTTTTGTACATTCTTTTGGCAGATTCTCTTAGTCAGAAGTTGAATTTGAAACTAAGGACAGGCTCCCTCGTGAGCCTCAATCTAGCTCCTTAATTATTGCTCGAAAATTCAAGCAAAACATGACCTGGTACTGCAATGCCTCAAGAGGTAATATCAACTTCCACAAGAGTGTCGTCTATGGCTGGAACCTAGAAAAATATTCCGCAGCTAACATTAGTCAAATCCTCGGAATGAAAGTTCATGGGCACTGGGACAATTTCAAATATTTGGGCCTCCCAATAGCATAAGGCCATACAAAATCAGGTTTTTGGGAAGAACCAATAAGCATAATCAAATCCAAAATCAGGGATTGGGGAGGATATTGGCTCAATCAAGTCGGGAAATTGATCTTGATAAAAGCGGTCCTATCAGCTCTCCCAATTTACTAGTCATCCCTTCTTCTGGCGCCTAAAGGGGTGTCAGACCAAATAAGTAAGCTCTTGAGATATTTCCTATGGATAGGGGGGGGACAATGAGAATAAGATGCATTTGGTGAACTAGAGCATCATATCCCGGTTCTCTTGTCGATCAGTTTGCATGTTCTTCGTTATGCCCTGTAGATCTTCAAAAATTTGTCCTTCACATTCCTGATTAATAGCACAAAGGAACTAAACATGTAAGAAACTCTCCAATCTCAAGTTCTAATGTTTGTTCTTCATCTAGTGGAGTCCATGTCCCTGCAGATTAGCAAAGTTGCTCAAGGAAGACTTCTAAATCTACTTGTTCTTCATTCACTTCCTAAGTTGTAGATATATCTTGAAGTTCCATCAGAATATGAGAAAGCTCTTGGAATAACATCCTTCTTCTCTCAACACTTCTTGAATCCATTTAAATGCTTCTTATTGGCTCTACTAATTAGATTATGGGGGGTTTTCCTAACAAAACCAAAAAAACTTAAAAGGAGATTTCACACCGCACTTACATAAAGAGAAACACACTCTCATGAAAGGAAAGACATGAATGACAAGTAAACTTACAGATATGAGCGACTAGGTATTAATCTATGAAGGCATGGAAAAGGAATCTATTCCACTACACACTTTCAAAAAGGAAATTTGCAGAAAGAAAATTATTCTATGGCATACTTGCAGCAGGAAAGTTATTCTATTTGCAGAAAGGAAATTATTTTATAGCACACTTACAAAATGGAACAATGAGGATTCAGAGAAACTCACCATAGTGAATGTGTCAGGCTAGAACCCTCCCTCGGAATTTCTGAAGTAAGGTCGTCTTTGCATCTTACCATTTCCTCTCCCCCAAGTTGTAAAATTTAAAGGAAACCTACCTATATGCCTAGGCTCTAATCCTTTTAGCACCTCCCCAATAATGGTGCCAAAAATGTCAAGCAAAAATATATGCTTAATAATTTGACATTAAATTGTCAACCAGGAGTCCATTTAGAGGCACAAGCATAGTATGTGCATGACTAAAGCCCAGTTTGATCTACTCTATGAACTAAGTACAGGTTTCAGAAAATTAACACTTAAGAATTCATCACTAAATCATGAAAATAACTCAACTTGATAAAGGATAAAGTTATAACTCTCACACATGCATATTTATTTAATCCTTCACAAAACTCCAATAAGGTACTTAACATAAGAAAATAGTGCAGAAGTCACAACGCCATTAACATAACTAAAATCAAACATAGGTGTTGAAATCTAAGATGTAAAACAAACATAAACAAAGCAGATATCCAAACAGGGGGCCCTCCTGGCTTGAATAGTGTCATACTCACACTGAATCAGATTGAATACACCATATAAAACAGAGCTTCATGTATCTTCATTAACATATATATACACTAGATACATAAGATAGTTCACATTATTATATTACCAAAACTTTTCTACATCTATCTCCATACTTCCTATGCACACATAGCCACTTTTGTCTCCCTCCCTGCTGAGCGCAACTCTACATACATTTATAGTCTCATCTTACGATCTGATTAAATGATCTATTAATTACAAGATTAAGAATAATCATTTGTTTGCATAATGCTTTGACAACTTGAACTATTAGAGAACAATTGTATCTCATTGATCACGATTTATGCCATTAGTTTCATGAACGATCAATATACTCCTCATTGATCACAAGTTAGCTTTATGGCATCAGTTCATGAATGATCCTTATCCTCTTGCCACGAAAGGGCATGAGGATAAGGTATATCGCATTAAAGAAGGAACCTAATGTGTAGAGCATAGAGATAAAACAAACGTTGACCAGTAGTTTGACTGAGTTCCACGTCAACATAGAAATAGTCTAGTGAACCTTCGATGAACATCAATCCATGTAGAAGTCACAGGATTCAAAACCCATATCACCGATTTTCTCAAAATGGCTTGGAAGTATAGCAATCATCGACCATGGTACCGAACTTGGGGTGTATTGCTACTGAACGCCCTGAACTTGTTCATTATTAACATGTTAATAAAAAATCACTAATTAACTTAAGAAACAATTAAAATAATGATTGTTTTAATCATAATTACCTTCTATTGCTTGTGGTAAGGATGTGAGGTGAAAATGGAGATTTAAATAATGAAATAGGGGTCTTTGATTACGCATATGGTATGATAGTAATATGGAAAGAGGTGGGGAAAAGAGTAAAAAATGGAGCTTGACAGAGAACATCAAAGTCAATTTCTCATGGGGGCTAGGTGTTGTATTGAAGAATCAAGCTAAAGCATATGCCTTGCTCCTAACAATTGTCATCCTTCAAGCTCACCAGGTAAATAATGTTATGATATTCAACGACTCTCTTTTTATCATAAATCGGATAAGGTAAAAGACCCTTAAATAAGGATTGATGCTAAATATAACCTTTCAAAGAATTTCCTGGAATCTTGATCTATTGGAGGAAGTTAAGTTGTTCCATATTAGAAAATTCAATAATAAATTAGCTAATCACAGAGTGAATGATGCAGTATACTTGGTGATCCAGATGGACATCGGTGGCCACCCACCTAGTCCACTGGCTCAAAACATAGTTTTCCATCTTCGCAATTTTTTTACAGTTTTTTGGGTCCTAAACTTTCAAGGTCATTTTGAGGCACTAAATGAGGGTTTTTTTGGCACGACACTACCCAATAGATAGTTGAAGGCATGTACTAGCCCATTTTGATTGTGTACTTCTTGGTGAGACCTTTCCTCTGAGCTACCAAGTGCCCCAAACCAAGATTGTATGAAAAAGTTACGCCCCCAGGAAGTTGATGTATCAACTAACCACAATGGGGCCCACAAACCTTTTAGTGTTTCATCTTTTGGGGTTAGGGATTTTTATGTTTAGGGTTTTCTCATTGATGATTTATGTTAAAAGGCCTTTTGGCCTCATTGTGACTTAGCTTCTTACGGATTAGTGTAGCCGCCACATCTTCTTAGAGATCAACTACCACCATTCTAGCTATTTTTTATTTTGCATTTTATAATCTGTTCTACTTCATTAAGTTATAGAGTTTGATTTTACTATATCATTGTGTTCTTTGCAATAATAAATTAGCTAATCGTAGAGTGAATGATGCAGTATACTTGGTGATCCATATGGACATCGGTGGCCACCCACCTAGTCCACTGGATCAAAACATAGTTTTCCATCTTGGCAATTTTTTTACAGTTTTTTGGGTCCTAATCTTTCAAGGTCATTTTGAGGCACTAAATGAGGGTTTTTTTGGCACGACACTACCCAATAGATAGTTGAAGGCATGTACTAGCCCATTTTGAATGTGTACTTCTTGGTGAGACCTTTCCTTTGAGCTACCAAGTGCCCCAAACCAAGATTGTATGAAAAAGTTACACCCCTAGGAAGTTGATGTATCAACTAACCACAATGGGGCCCACAAAATTTTTAGTGTTTCATCTTTTGGGGTTAGGGATTTTTATGTTTCGGGTTTTCTCATTGATGATTTATGTTAAAAGGCCTTTTGGCCTCATTGTGACTTAGCTTCTTACGGATCAGTGTAGTCGCCACATCTTCTTAGAGATCAACTACCACCATTCTAGCTATTTTTTATTTTGCATTTTACAATCTGTTCTACTTCATTAAGTTATAGAGTTTGATTTTACTATATCATTGTGTTCTTTGAAATATATATCTATGTACTTTGTTCTATATGAATTCTTTCATTTCGTTCTCACACAAACCTAGATCAATGGTATCGGAGCGGTTTGCTCTTATTTGTTTCTCTATGCATGTCCCTGGTGAGGTCAAGGTATAAGGAGTTGGGACTCGAGCTACTTGAGCCTCTTAAAGACCATCCTCGCCGACACTGATGATCGCCTGATGGAAGAAAAGAGAGACTAGGGAGCAAGAGATCTTATTAATATATTGCTTGAGGAATCCCTAGCGCGACAGAGGGACGATATGATATACAATTGTGCCCATATCCTTCGATGGATGTTAACAACAACAAATGTGTCTTCGTCAAGTGACCACTTCGGAGGCACTGCCCCCTTCAAGGTACAAGTTAATTTTGATATTCCTATATTTGAAGGTCAGATAGATGTGGATGCTTTGGAAAAATGGTTAAATTTGTTAGAAGGGTATTTCTTTGTCCATAGTTTTTTCGATAGGGAAAAAATCACCTTTTCACTCCTTAAGGCTATCCCCCATGTCAAAATTTGGTGGGAAAATTGTTGTGAGAAAAACTCTGCAGCTGAGTTTGAACTATTTGGGGCCAATCCCACTTGGGCCTCTATTGTGTATGTCGTGAAGGAACAATATTACCTATTGGAAACTATGACGACTGGTGCATGAGATGGACCACACTACATAAGGAGAGGGACCAAACAATGCCATAGTTCATAAATACCTCCATACCTTGCGCACCAAGCTGGGTATCAAAGACTCTGAGCGACATTTGGTTCTAAAATACCATGGGGTATTACATAGGTACATCACATCACTAAGAGCCACTTATTGTTATGGTGTCAAGATTGAGCAAAAAATTTAAGCAAAAGAATAAGCAAGGGTTCGGGTTTCCAAATTCATCATAGCAAAAGCATGGCAAAGGAAACCCCAACTCATAAAACAAAGGACAATGAAAGGATAACCAACCTCAAGACAAACCTTCCAAGACACAAGCAAAGAAGGGTAATGGGAAGATGAAGAAGGACACAAGGAAGTGGTGCGTGTTCCACAAAATCCCCTGGAAAAACATTGATGAATGTCGCTCAAAGCAATCATTAGTGGCCAAGCTCAAATATTCGAAGTCAGATCCCGATTTTGATTCAAATTACATCCCAACATCACAATTGTAGACAAGTAAAATTGGATCATTGATGCAAAACCCAGCGCCACGGTCACTACCACAAAGGTCCATCCAAACGAGCCTGAAGAAATGGAGGAAGCTGAGCGACTCTTCCACTCACAAATGTGGATGAAGGGTTCTCCTCTACATTTCATTATTAACAGTGGGAGTCAAAAGAACCTGGTATTAATGGAGTTCATGAAAAGGTCAAAGTTTCCGACAACACCACACCCACATCCCTAGCCCAAGTTAGGTTCGTGACATCCACATCAATCAACAAGGTTGCCTTCCCTACGGCATCAAGCCCTTCAAAGACAAGGTATTGTGTGATATTCCCCTCTCGAGTTTGTGATGTTCTTTTAGGATAACCGTATATGTAGAAAAGTCATGTTGTATATGATTCTCTACAACATAGTGTCATTGTTTCTTTGGGAAAAAAACTCTATGTGATATGAAAGGTCATTCCAATTATTGCAATCTCCTTGATCTCAACGAAGCAATGTAGGAAGGTGATCTCCTAGAACAGGAAATTCATCCTCTTCATGATTCACTATGGAAGTAAACGAAATTTTAGTGCAACATCTGTGACCTCTACCCACGGTATTTCCCTATAATAGAAGCATATGGACAAAGTGGTGGAAGAAGACAAATATCTCTTCACCTCACCATCCAGGGTGCCTTTAGACTTCCAAGTCAAGTATTCAATTGAATTGGAACCCAGTGATCCTCTACCTAACAACCCAGTCTACTAGCTCTCCATTCTGGAAAATGAAGAAATCAAGCACCAAATTCATGAGTTACTCCAAAAGTGGCACATTCAACCAAGCTCCTCACCTTGCGAGAACCTAATTATGTTGGTGCATGATGACTCTACATTGATGATAGAGATCTCAACAAAATCATAGTCAAGAATTGGTATCCAATTCCATAGATCGATGATCTTCTTGACCAGCTCAAGGGGGCCAAGTATTTCAGTAAGATTGGTATGAGGTTCGAATACCATAAGGTCCCTATTAAGAAAACCAATGTCTAGAAAACTGCATTCAAGTCCATAGAAGGTCTTTTCAAGTGGTTGGTCATGCCTTTCAGCTTGACTAATGCTCCAACAACTTTCATGAGGATGATGGATGGCATCTTGCAACCATTCATTAATTATTTTTTGGTTGTATATCTAGACGACATCCTCATCTTAAACAAGAATTGGGATGAGCATTTGTAGCACATTCAATGGGTCCTTAGCATCTTGCGGTAGCACAATTTATATGTTATTTTAGAGAAATGTTCTTTTGGCATGCAAAAATCTAATATATTGGGTACATCATGGAAGAGCATGGTGTGCATTTGGATCCATCCAAGATCCAAGTCATTTGCGATTGGATAGCCCCAACCACCATAACCAACCTCCGTAGTTTCTTTGGCCTCGCCAACTTCTATCGCAAGTTCATATTGGGGTTCTCATATATCGCTTGGCCCCTTAGCCAATTGACCAAGGGCAGGTACTCACTTTAGCCGCTTATGTTCAACACGGGTACTCACTTTACAATATATGCCACAACCCTTTGAGATTGAGACAGATGCTTCAAACTATGTTGTTGGCACAATCCTCACTCAATATGGCCATCTAGTGACGTACCACAGTGAGACACTCTTAGATATAGTCCGTAAATACCCCACTTGTGACAAAGAAATGTATTCCATTATCCAAGCTTGCTGCTAATGGAAGCATTACATTCTAGGCAAAGAGATGGTCATCCACATTGATCATAAGCCCCTAGAGTTCATGCAAACACAAGGGAAGTTACAGAATGATCACCACCAAAAGTGTTCCATATACTTACAACGATTCCACTTGAACATCAAATATAAAAAGGGAAGCACCCATCAAGTAGTCGATTGCTTAAGTCAACCTCCAGTTGCAGCCTTGACAATAGTGCTCAACTCTTGTGGCCATGAGACCTCAGGATGGTCCCAACTATATGACAATGATCTCAATTATGTTACCACCTATCAAAAACTATGTACAGGAACACCAACTGTTGACTTTAAACTACAGGATGGATTGTTATACCATGTGGGCCATCTCTATGTTCCTTCAAGCGAGCATGCGAAACTAATTTGGGAAGCTCATTATAGTTGGGTGGCAGCTCACTTTAGCATAGAAAAGATGATAACAATACTGCAAAAGTATTTTTATTGTACGAAGTTGACGTCAGCAAGTATATATGGTCATGTACTTCCAGCGTCATCGCCAAACCCGCCATTAAGAAATAAGGGTTGTACACCCCTCTTCCTACTCCTGATAGGACTCGGGAATCCATATCCATGGATTGCATGTCAAGAATACCTTCAACCAAGAATGGTAATGACTATGTATTCATGGTTGTTGATCACTTCTCTAAGATGGCTATTCTGACATCCTATAAGAAGAGTATCGCAGTCGAGGCCACTGCTAAACTTTTCTTCGAACGTATTTGGGTTCAATTTGGATTACCACAGACTATCATTTCGGATCAGGACAATAGGTTCTTGAGCACTTTTTGGTCAGGCCAATGGTCACTAATGGACACAAAGATCACAAAATCAACTTCCTTCCTTCCACCCCCAAACCGATGGATGAACAGAGGTGGTCAAGACGATGATAGTGCATATTCTAAGAATGTACAATTCTAAACATCCATGCATGTGGGATGAGAATCTTCCATATGTTTAGCAAATCTACAATAGATCCCTCCATAGCTCTACTAGCCATAGATTGTTTCAGGTGTGCTTGGAGTTCCAACCGTTGTCCCCAATTGACGTAGCTTTTCTCATTTCATCCACATAGGAGGAATCTTCCCATGCTGAAGCTTAGGCTAACAAGGCCACCAGATTTATTGAATGGATTCATCACATCCACAAACAAGTCCATGACATTTTGGAGAAAGGAAATGCCAAGTACAAGTAGTGACATGACGAACATCAAGTTCCACACAAGTTTCAAGTGGGTGACAAGGTTTGGTTACATTTATAGAAAGAGCGTCTCATAGGACCCCATCGCAAGCTTCGTCCACTTCGATATGGTCCCTACACCATCACCAAGGCGGTAAGTGAGAATGATTTTGAATTAAGCATTCCTCCATTCCTTGGACTGCATCCGATATTTAATGTGGAGCTCCCTTGTCCATATTATCCACCACTGGACACCTCATAGGTGGTAGAGTAGTTGGCACCTACAGAACTCAACCTTGACTTCTTGGAGCAGTATATCATTGATAGGATCATGGACACACAAGTGAAGGGTACTCGCTGACAATGCGTTCAACTCTATCAAGTAATTAAAGTAGGGCAGCTACTTCACCAAGGAAAGTGGCTCACCATGAGTCAAATTCAATAGAAATTCCCCCATCTAATGAGGGAACTTGACACAATGGAGACCATTGATTCCTAAATTGGGGGGGACGATCTAGATGGACATCGATGTCCACCCACCTAGTCCATTGGCTCAAAACACAGTTTTCCATCTTGGCAGTTTTTTTTTCTTTCAGTTTTTCAGGTCTTGATCTTTCAGGGCCTTTTTTAGTCCTTAAATAACATTATTTTGGCACGACAACACCCAGTAGACATTTGAAGGCAAGTACTGGGAATTTGGAATGTGTACTTCTTGTCCAGACCTTTTTGACGGGATACCAAGCGAACCAAATGAAGAGTGTATGCAAAATTTACACCCATAGGAAGTTGACGTATCAACTAAACATAATGGGGCGCACAAGCCTATTGGTGTTTCATCTTATGGGGTTATGGTTTTTAATGTTTAGGTTTTTCTCATTAGTGATTTATGTTAAAATGCCTTTATCTTCTTACAGATGATCGTAGCTACCACATCTCTTCTCAAATATCAGCTACCACGTTTCTAGCTATTTTGTATTATACATTTTACAGTCTATTCTATTTCATTAAGTTATAGATTTTGAGTTTATTATATCACTATGTTCTTTGCAATATATATCTGTGTACCTTGTTCTATACGCATTCTTTCATTTCATTATCACACAAACCCGGATCACTTGGACAAGGGGGTCCTTGCAAAAAATGGGGACTCCCAAGAGATATTGGTTACCATAGGTTCATAATGCTTTGTTTTGGTTTGTCTAGAATCGCTATGGAAGCTCATTGTATGAGGGCTTAACTCCATAGATTAGTTTTATTTAAATTTTGGAACTCTTTATATATTATGGTTTCCAAGAAAACTCTTGAAAACGAAAAAACTAGAAGAAGAAAAAAATATCGCTACTACATCAACACCATAAAATTTTAAAAGATATCCCTTGGAAATAATAATAATAATAATATGATTATACTAATATCACCATTATTTAAAAAATGACCAAAAATGTATTTTAGAAAACCCCTTATAGTTACTGCTATACCATTTAAAATGTTAGTTTTATGGCTTTGTTTGCACAACATTGGTTTTTAGGTCATGGTTTCAAAAAAATTGAAATTTTAAGCTTGAAAAAGATAGATGCCATTGATAGCACCACTTTTTCAATTTGGGGGTTGATTTTAAGATTTTGGTTAAAACAGTCTCAATTGTTAAGGCCATGGCTTCAAATAAGTTGTAATTTTAAGCCTAAAAGAAGGATGTTATTGGTAGCACCATTTTTCAATTTGAGGGTTGAATTCAAGGTTTTTGTTATCAACGTTGTGATTTTTTTATGTCAATTTGGTGTAGATCAAGTGGTTGTGAGAAGGAGTGTTATCCTCCTTTCCCAGGTTCAATTCTTGCAAGTGACATGTTGATCTCTTAATCAGTATATTGTTGTAAGGACCTTGATTTTTGTGTTGACAAAGACTTGAGTTTCTATATATAGAACTTGATTTACGCTTAGTGTCATTTTCAAAATGAGGGAATTGACTAGAGGATGTCATTGGGAGGCGCATTTAACAAACAATTAAAACAGAAACATTATGGGTTTTTAAGGCCATGGTTGCAAAATGCTATAATTTAACCTCGAAAAAAGAGGGTGTTACTTGTAGCACAACTTTCAATTTGAGGGATTCAAAGGTTGATTTGGTGTTTTTGACACAAAAATATCGGTTTTTTTAGCGAGAATTCTTGTTTTGAGGTCACAGTTCTCATCAAACTAGTGATTATGTTATGATACTCCATTTAAAATTTCACCTCCAAATAAACTATGGAAACCATTGACATTGGAAATGTTGAACAACAATGCTTGACCTTCACAACAATATCACGACACAGCAATTACCAGAGTATCACCCTCCTCACTTCAACTTTATGCAAAAAGAAAAACAATGATACATCACATAGGGAGAGCTGCCAAGAAGAATTACGTATAGATGCTTTGTCAATATGACACATTGTAGCTCTTCTCATATCAACAAACTTCTTCCATGTATATTTTCCATGAGAATGTACTCCATATGTGAATGTGTATTTAATTTCTCTTGTCTCTTAGAATGCTTCTAATGTTGTCTTTTTACAACCTATTTCATAACATATTTAAAGAATATTATTATGCTATGTGCAACTAACTCAAATCCATTAAAAAAATAAATGTTTGTCAAAGTGCAATACCATAATGTTATTGATGCTTGCCAAAAACAAAACAAATAAATTTCTATGCACAAAAATATATTTTGTATTCTTCATTCTTTACTATAAACACTTATAATTTTTTTGTCTTCACATGTTTATATCAATTGTAATTTCTAAAAATTTGTATACCAATATATATAGCTATGCTTCTAAATGTGCCAAACCCTTGACTCTATTGAGCTTTACTCCCTCTCATTTTGCAACACACAAACCCATCATCATTTCAAGAGTCATGGTAGGACATTATCACTAGTTCTAGATTAAACTAATTCTAATTGCAATTTTTTTATGGTTCTTATTAATAACAATAATATGAAGACCTCCCTTAAATTACTTCGACTTTCCTCTTCACTTATTTAAGGGGTATGCTAGTTTATATGGAGTTGTTATTGAGAGAGAATGATTATAAATTGAAACATAAGGAGAAATTTGCAATGGTATGCAAGGAGTGAGCATTCTTCAAGGCAAAATGAATACACACATGATAAAACAAGAGCCAGGAGGTGGCAATGTCCCCGACATTGTCAAGTGCTTTATTTGCTTGAAGTCGAAAAGTTGTATATGCATTTACAAGAAGGATGAAAATATAACTATGCATTTGAGTAATAATATTTGTTCATAATATTGACTTTAATTTTATAAAGCCCAAGGTAACCATTCCTTTATATGATGCAAGTAGAATCATGGGGAATCCATTTCAAAAGAATGATAATTCCCATCTCATATGTCTCTATTGGGGAGCAGATAGACACTAGGAATCCATTTCAAGGGATTATAGTTCCCATCTCAACTATCTAATTGGGGATTGTTGAAACCGATATTTTGAATTTAAAAACTTTAAATTACATTATAAAATACTATTATTAATGAATTCTATATTATATATAAATTAAATAAAATAAAATGAAATGAATGAAATCCCATTATTTTGGCTATGGTAGAGTGAATCATTGAAAAGGTGATTTACTTTCCTATGCTACTCGCCCAAGGTCATAGAGGAGCAGTTCACAAAAACTGGTATCCTCGCATCAAAGGAACAGGCTCATTAAACCTTTGTGGAATTGGCTTTGCTGCTTTTATAATAAAAATCAAAGTTAAATAATTATATATATTCAACCATATGGTAAAGCAATTCTTAGTGGAATCAGTAAAACATTTAACGTCTGAATGACTCCCACCACATATGGATGACAATCTCAAGTATGTGTGCAATCAACTTTTGTGGCTAATTATAAAAAGATTTTTGGATGGCAATCTGGTAAAGCAATTGTTACTGGAATTCCGTAGATTTCTGAGCGTTTGAATGAACCCACCGCTGCCATAAATAAATGTTTTATGGATGAAAATCTCAAGTCTTTACGGAATCGCTAATTAATAAACAATCTCTGGATGACAATCTGGTAAAGTAATTTTTAGTGGAATTCACCCCACCGCTTCTTGAATCACCCCACCGCTTCTTGAATCACCCCACCGCTTCAAATTGTTGCCATTTTTTAACAATTTTCAGCCACCCAAAAGCTGACAGATTTAAGACTAAAGGTGGAAGATTTGTACGAAGATTATTTGTTGAAATCAAATCTATTATGCTAACAGTTAACAGACACTTATTAACAGGGAGGTTAGCAAACACAAGGGATTCTTCAATGTACTACGCTGAAGAATTAACAGTAGCCTAGCAGTACAATGCAACTGTACTAAAACAAATCAAGGATGACCTACCGATAAATTCTTGTCTGCAATTCAGATCAACTATTGTTCAAACTACCTCTCACGAATTCAATTTTCCTGAAGAATGCAAACACATGTTTGATTTGGTGATTAACAGGTAGTGTTTTCCAACTAGCAGATCACATATCTTTCTTCATTCATAATAAAAGTGGGAGAATACATTATACACATGCATTTTTGCAGGATTTATACCATTCCTTTCTGTAGTTAGCTTACTCTTACCTTCTTCCAGCTTGAGCCCTTCTTTTGTTCTTTTGAGTTTTGTTCTTTTGAGTAAAAATAATTTCAGCGAAAGTAGTGACTAGAATTTCCAGGTTCGAACTTATAGTTTTCAACCCAAAATTTTTTATCTTATTTTCCTTCTTCATATGGCTTATATATATCATTTTAAAGGAAAAAAGTTTTATTGAAGTTAGTACGATATGTTTAGGGAAAATTATTATGGCTATAAAAAAAAAGCGTTAAAACGACATGAATATACATATGTATTACAAAAGCATTGCAGTTGTGTGATCACTCTCTTGAACCAAAACAAAAATGAGTTATGATAGAATGTTAAACTACAATAGTTTAATGAAAATTTTAATTTTTTTTGTAATTAAATAGTAAAGTCCATCCAAGGACAAATCTAAACAGTCCACCCCAATTACTTTTAACTGGACTGGTATTAACTATCTTCGTCAGTGGGAAGTTAAATACACTGTGCTGAAAAATAATGAAAGGCTAATTGGTTCTTTGCATACACAACCTCTTACATTTGATGCCTCAACCAGTTCCTTCAGAGTCCCTGATGAATATCCTACTCCCAGATCTAAGCCTCCTCTAATTCGTTCTACTTCTGTTTCCTCTTACAATAATGCTAGGCGACAAGCCGAAGCCAATTCTGTGAATACCTCCTCTTCTGCTAGCCAACCATCCTATTCAGGATTGTTTGATTCCGAACACCGTGGCCAACATGCTGAGTGTCAAGCATGTAAAAAGATTATACAACGACTCCAACACCAGAAGAAGCAAGACTTTCCTTCTCTAGGAATGTTCTCCCTACCAAGAAGTGGTACTGGTATGGAAGTTGTTCATACCGGAAATAGGTCTTACATCCCAGGAAGAAACCTACCTGAGACTCCTTTTCGTCAATTCACTCCAGATGGCCAAACAAAAAGAGAAACTCTTAAGGCTACAAATCAAAGAGAAGCAACAAAGTTTGAAGAAGCTTGTGAAAGAGATAGAAGAATTGAAAGATATGGTTAAAATTGTGGTCTTAGAAAAGGATCAATCTTCTGATGATGATCTTTCAAATCATTTAGAACAAGACATGGCAAATCCTGAAAAGAAAGAAGAGTCACTGTCTTCGACTCCTCCTCACTCACCTTCCTCACCTCAGTCTCAACTTCCAAGTTTGTTAGGGTCATTTCAAGGTACTAAATTGTTTATTAGAATTACCTTTTGTCTACCTGAATATAAACCATATACTCTGCATTGTATAATAGATTCTGGTTGTCAATTCAACCTTGCCAAAGGTTCTACAATTCCTACTTTCTATTGGGAAAAAAGCAAAGATTATGGTTCAGCCATAGAAGGTACTCCAGTTTCCCTTTCTGGTAAAGTTGAAAATTTCCCTATACAGATTTCAAATAAGTCTAATTCTTTGTCGCTGTATAGATTGGATAGTTTAAAAGAAGACTATGTCATAGGCTCTGAATTTCTTCAAAGAGTCAGTCCGTTTTCAATTGATATAGCCAAAATGTTATTTTCTTGCACTATAGATTCCCAGGTTGTTATCTGTCCATTAACTTTTGACCCTGTATATAAGTGTAAATCTTCAGTTGAGTCTGTTCATGCCAAACCTCCCAGCCATGCTAATCTGCACAAAATGGAACATTGCATTTCCTATGCAGAAAGTCATAAAGAAAAAGCTCTTGCAAAAATCACTGAACAGCTGGTTAATGATTGTTGTTCTAAGAGTCCGAATGCTTTTTGGACCAAAGAAAAATATTTTGTTTCCTTGCCATTTGACCCACTCCAAAAGATTAAGCCAATGAAAGCTTCTGCTAGGATTATGTCTCCTTCAAAAAGAGAGTTCTGTGCCAAGGAAATCAAAGAGCTATTGCAGAAAGGTTTGATAGATCCGTCAAAAAGCCCATGGGCATGTAGAGCGTTTGTTGTCAATAAACACTCTGAACAAAAGAGAGGAAAACCAAGGTTAGTGGTTAATTATAAGCCTCTCAATCCAGTCCTACAAAAGGTAAGATATCCCTTGCAGACAAAGCTAGCCTGTTACAAAGAATCTCAGGTTGCACCATATTCAGCAAGTTTGATCTTAAGTCTGGATTTTACCAAATTGGGATAGAGGCAAAAGATAGATATAAAACTGCATTTGTTGTTCCCCATGGCCAGTACCAGTGGAAAGTGCTTCCGTTTGGTATTAACAATGCTCCATCGGAATTTCAGAAAAGAATGGAAGATATCTTTAGAGATATTCCATGGTTGCTTGTTTTCATAGATGACATTCTAATATGCTCAAAGAATCTCCAAGATCATTTAAAACATTTACAAAAATTCTATGATCTTGTGTTTAAACATGGTTTGGTTTTATCCCAGTCAAAGATGGAAATAGGAAAGATAGAAATGGATTTCCTAGGTTTTAAGATTCAGAAAGGTCAGGTAATTCAGCAAAAGCATGTTCTTAGTTCCTTTGAACATTTCCCTAATCAGATACTGGATAAAACACAGTTACAGAGATTCTTAGGAAGCTTAAACTATATAAGACCATTCTACAGTGGGCAAGCTACAGACATTCATGTCTTGCAGCAGAGATTGAAAAAGAATCCGCCGAAATGGTCAGAAGAGATGACTTTTGCAGTTCAGAAGATTAAAGCTAGAGTCAAAGATTTGCCTACTCTTCATCTGCCACAAGGATCAGGAAAGTTGATTATAGAGACAGATGCTTCTTCTACCACATGGGGTGGTGTTCTTTTAGAAGAAGTTGATCAGAAAGAAAATATTTGTGGATATAGCTCTGGTTCATTTAAGTTTGCTGAATTGAACTACCCGAGAAGCCACAAGGAGATCCTTGCAGTCAAAAAGACTGTACAACACTTCATTCTATTCCTCAAACTAGTCAGGTTCACTATAAGAATAGATCTAAAAATAATGCCTGGTATCTTCAAGAATGAAAATTTAATGGCTGAGAATAGCAGTAGAATTTTAAAATGGTTTATATGGTTGCCAAATTTTGATTATGAAATTGTATATAAACCAAGTTATCTTAATTGTCTCGCTGATATGCTAACTCATGAGACTTTGTAGCAGTCCCCAGTTGCTGCTTTGAATATGTTTTATGGTGGTGCTTCAAGTTCAAATCTTGACAAAGGTAAAGCTCCTGTATAGGCTATCTTCCAGCCAAGGAATGCTCTTTTCCTTAAGCCTTGGGATGAAAATCTTCCTCTTGCAGAAAGAAGACAGTTGCTTGATTATGCAAAAAGATATGAAGCTGAAAGATATCTGGATTTGACATTAATCAGTCAAATACAGACAAGTCCCTTAAAGCTCCAGATCATGGAAAAGTGGGAAAGAAATGCATTTAGAAGTTTCAGCAATGCCCAAGAGAAGCTGAAACAATGTAAAGAACTCTGGATCAAATGCAATGAAGAAGAAGGCGAACCAGTATGGTACGTTGATATTGGTGAAGGTAACTTGACATGGACAAGTTACAATTTGATTCTGCAGTTTTGCCATGAAGAGAGATCAATTGTGATCTGTGGCGATCCGCAAAATTTAAGAAATAAAAGTTGGTCCAGATGGACTGAAATTTTACTTGATAAGTTTTGTCCCCGTGTTGATTCGATCAACAGAAGAGCTAACTTCATTTTGCATCTGCAAGCAGATATGCAAGTAGCCGACCAAAATAATTGGTGGTTCAAATTTCTGCTCCGACATCAAGGTGGCCGCTACACAATATTGGAACATAGGATGTATGTTAACCAAAAATTCATCAAAAGAGACCATAAAGGAAATCGTATTGATTCAAAGTTGCATACGAGAAGATTGCCTTTAGATTTCCGTGTTGAGTCTTTATTCGAGGGTGAATTTCTTTGTGATCCGAATCAGATTTTATTTGGATCTGATGTTGAAAGGTGCTTTGGTCCGTGGTTGTACCCTCCTCCACCTGTTGTTGATACCCAATATGATGATGACGCTCATGCCTATAATGATGCAACGGATCTTGATGAGCTAGACGAAATCCTTGAGGGATTTGATTGCCCATGTGGTGGTCAAGACCTCGGTGATGGTGAAAGATCATGTATATGTCTGCAGGGATGAGATCCATATGACTGAGAGAATCATTGTACAAATTTGTCATAATTTGTCTTCTGCTTTATGTCAAGTGTCATAATAATGAAAGCCGTGGTGGGCCGGTAAAAGCATCCACAGTGTACTATGTCAGGAATCTGTCTCCCACTATGTTTTAAGTTGGCCCATGATTTTTATGTTGTCGGCCATTGGTTTAAGTCGTTCGGGTCCCCATATGGCTTTGCCTCCAAGGGACGAGATAATTATGGTGTGGTCCCACCATCACCCTAGATTCCATTGCTATAGACCATCAAGTGCCAGTATTAGGTTACCGGGTGACTAGCTAGCAAACTATAAAAGAGAGGTCCGTCTGGATCTCATTTCATCCATTCAGTTTTTGTGTCCTCATGTGTTGAGAGCTCTGCAACTGAGTCATTGAGTTGGTGTATGCTTTGAAGCTTGGGTTTGTGCTATAAGACTGCATCAAAAGCCGAACTCTGTCTGTAATTATGTCAATCAGTTTGTTATAGGGTGTTAGTAGACATATTCCAGTGCCTCCAGCAAGCCTACTGGATGTTACAGCTCTGCTGTTTCAGATAGCTAAATGAGCCTGGAAAATTGTGTCTAGACACATAGATTGAGTCGCAGTGATGAGCTTCGCCCTCCGAAGCCGATCTTCATGTTTGTAAAAATCTGCTAGAGCAATTCTGAATAATATTTCTGGTGTCGAAGGATTTTGATGTTTGAATTGCAAAGCTTATTCCGCATTTTAATGAAAGCTTGAGATCTTGGAGTGCTTGGTATCAGAGCCATATCAGTTATTGTATGTAAGTTTTGTTTATGCAATTATATCTACTAAATCTGCTTCAGTTTATTTTATGTGTTATCTGTCTTTACATTCTACAACAGAACCGAGTAGGTGGTGGAAATGACCACTGAGTGATTGTAGGGCATGCGAGGGTGTAAGTTGGGTTGTATGAAGTCAGAGAGGCAGTTGAGCCATGGATAGGCATGGGTAAGTCCTCATAGTTGCCGGAGACCATCAGAAGTGAGCCCTCATCCTCTTTACCAACCATGGACCCTGCAATGGATTCTGTTGAGCTCACCCAATTAGAATGTGAGTCAGCCAATGACACAGAGGTGTCTTTAGCAGAACGTAGGTCTAGTTTCCCAGAAGCATCAACTTTCGATTCTTCCATTATTCATATAAATGATCTAAATCCTTCCGAGAATTGGCAGCTACCAGCCATTTTACCTTCCGATGTCTATCATCTGAAATGGTGGTGTTTAAAATCTGCTACTCAAATCAAAGTGTCTTCCATAGATGTTTCTTTTACTGATAAAGATGAGCCTGTGCATATCAATCTGCTCGATAAAAGTCAAATAGATTGGGCGAAAGCCAATAATTATAAATATGTGCATTTAGGAGCCATTAAGCTTGGCCTAGGTTCTCTTGTTAGACCTCATCTTCCTGTATCTTCATTATGTGTTGCTGTAGACACTCGTCACAAGAATTTTTCAGATGCCATAATAGGTGGTTTTTCTGCACCATTGCATGATGCACCAGCCTTTGGTACCATTTATCCAAAATATTCTGTGAGTTTAGATGATCCATATATATATGATCTTCTTAAAGCATATATTCTTCCAAAAGGATTTCAAATGGAAAAGGGATCCAAAATCATTCAGCTCAAAGGCGTTGTTGTTTCCCGTTTTGGGAATGATACTCTTCCTCCACTCCATTCTCATGTTCACCAGAGTTCGCACTTGCATAGCGTGGTGGAAAAGGACAAATCTAAACAGTCCACCCCATTTACTTTTAACTGGACTGATATTAACTATCCTCGTCAGTGGGAAGTTAAATACACTGAGCTGAGAAATAATGAAAGGTTAATTGGTTCTTTGCATACACAACATTCAGTTTTTGTGTCCTCATGTGTTGAGAGCTCTGCAACTGAGTCATTGAGTTGGTGTATGCTTTGCGGCTTGGCTTTGTGCTATAAGACTGCATCAAAAGCCGAACTCTGTCTGTAATTATGTCAGTCAGTTTGTTATAGGGTGTTAGTAGACATATTCCAATGCCTTCAGGAAGCCTACTGGATGTTATAGCTCTGCTGTTTCAGATAGCTAAATGAGCCTAGAACATTGTGTCTAGACACATAGATTGAGTCGCAGTGATGAGCTTTGCCCTCCGAAGCCGATCTGCATGTTTTTAAAAAGCTGTTGGAGCAATTCTCAATAATATTTCTGGTGCCGAAGGATTTTGATGTTTGAATTACAAAGCTTATTCCTCATTTTAATGAAAGCTTATTCTGCATTTTAATGAAATCTTGCCAAAGGTTCTGCAATTCCTAATTTCTATTGGGAAAAAAGCAAAGATTATGGTTTAGCCATAGAAGGTACTCCAGTTTCCCTTTTCGGTAAAGTTGAAAATTTCCCTGTACAGATTTCAAATAAGTCTAATTATTTGTCGCTGTATAGATTGGATAGTTTAAAAGAAGACTGTGTCATAGGTTTTGAATTTCTTCAAAGAGTCAATCCGTTTTCAATTGATACAGCCAAAATGTTATTTTCTTGCACTATAGACTCCCAGGTTGTTATCTGTCCATTAACTTTTGACCCTGTATATAATTGTAAATCTTCAGTTGAGTCTGTTCATGTCAAACCTCCCAGCCATGCTAATCTGCACAAAATGGAACGCTACATTTCCTATGCAGAAATTCATAAAGAAAAATCTCTTGCAAAAATCACTAAACAACTGGTTAATGATTGTTGTTCTGAGAGTCCGAATGCTTTTTGGACTAGAGAAAAATATTGTGTTTCCTTGCCATTTGACCCACTCCAAAAGATTAAGCCAATGAAAGCTTCTGCTAGGATTATGTCTCCTTCAGAAAGAGAGTTCTATGCCAAGGAAATCAAAGAGTTGTTGCAGAAAGGCTTGATAGAGCCGTAAAAAATCCCATGGGCATGTAGAGCGTTTGTTGTCAATAAACACTCTGAACAAAAGAGAGGAAAACCAAGGTTAGTGGTTAATTATAAGCCTCTCAATGCAGTCCTGCAAAAGGTAAGATATCCCTTGCCAGACAAAGCTAGCCTGTTACAAAGAATCTCAAGTTGCACCATATTCAACAAGTTTGATTTTAAGTCTGGATTTTACCAAATTGGGATAGAGGGAAAAGATAGATATAAAACTGCATTTGTTGTTCCCCATGGCCAGTACCAATGGAAAGTGCTTCCGTTTGGTATTAACAATGCTCCATCGGAATTTCAGAAAAGAATGGAAGATATCTTCAGAGATATTCCATGGTTTCTTGTTTTCATAGATGACATTCTAATCTGCTCAAAGAATCTCCAAGATCATTTAAAACATTTACAAAAATTCTATGATCTTGTGTTTAAACATGGTTTGGTTTTATCCCAGTCAAAGATGGAAATAGGAAAGACGGAAATGGATTTCCTAGGTTTTAAGATTCAGAAAGGTCAGGTAATTTTGCAAAAGCATGTTCTTAGTTCCTTTGAACATTTCCCTAATCAGATACTGGATAAAACACAGTTACAAAGATTCTTAGGAAGTTAAACTATATAAGACCATTCTACAGAGGGCAAGCTACAGACATTCATGTCTTGCAGCAAAGATTGAAAAAGAATCCGTCGAAATGGTCAGAAGAGATGACTTTTGCAGTTCAGAAGATTAAAGCTAGAGTCAAAGATTTGCCTGCTCTTCATCTGCCACAAGGATAAGGAAAGTTGATTATAGAGACAAATGCTTCTTCTACCACATGGGGTGGTGTTCTTTTAGAAGAAGTTGATCAGAAAGAAAATATTTGTGGATATAGCTCTGGTTCATTTAATTCTGCTGAATTGAACTACCCGACCATCCACAAGGAGATCCTTGTAGTAAAAAAGACTGTACAACACTTCATTCTATTCCTCAAACCAGTCAGGTTCACTATAAGAACAGATCTAAAAATAATGCCTGGTATCTTCAAGAATGAAAATTTAATAGCTGAGAATAGCAGTAGAATTTTAAAATGGTTTATATGGTTGTCAAATTTTGATTATGAAATTGTATATAAACCAAGTTATCTTAATTGTCTCGCTGATATGCTAACTCGTGAGACTTTGCAGCAGTCCCCAGTTGCTGCTTTGAATATGTTTTATGGTGGTGCTTCAAGTTCAAAGCCTGACAAAGGCAAAGCTCCTGTACAGGCTATCTTCCAACTAAGGAATGCTCTTTTCCTTAAGCCTTGGGATGAAAATCTTCCTCTTGCAGAAAGAAGACAGTTGCTTGATTATGCAGGAAGATATGAAGCTGAAATATATCTTGATTTGACATTAATCATCCAAATACAGACAAGTCCCTTAAAGCTCCAGATCATGGAAAAGTGGGAAAGAAATGCATTCAGAAGTTTCAGCAATGCCCAAGAGAAGCTGAAACAATGTAAAGAACTCTGGATCGACTGCAATGAAGAAGAAGGTGAACCAGTATGGTACGTTGATATTGGTGAAGGTAACTTGACATGGACAAGTTACAATTTGATTCTGCAGTTTTTCCATGAAGAGAGATCAATTGTGATCTGTGGCGATCCGGGAAATTTAAGGAATAAAAGTTGGTCCGGATGGACTGAAATTTTACTTGATAAGTTTTGTCCCCATGTTGATTGGATCAACAGAAGAGCTAACTTCATTCTGCATCTGCAAGCAGATATGCAAGTAGCCGACCAAAATAATTGGTGGTTCAAATTTCTGCTCCGGTATCAAGGTGGCTGCTACATAAGATTGGAACATACGATGTATGTTAACCAAAAATTCATCAAAAGAGACCATAAAGGAAATCGTATTGATTCAAAGTTGCATACGAGAAGATTGCCTTTAGATTTTCGTGTTGAGTCTTTATTCGAGGGTGAATTTCTTTGTGATCCAAATCAGATTTTATTTGGATTTGATGTTGAAAGGTGCTTTGGTCCTGTGAAATTGCCCACATAAGATCCAAAGAGATGATGTAAACCTCACAATGAAAGAATTTAGGAATAATAGAAGAAGAGACAAGCAATAGAACTTAGATCCAAAGAAACTCTGATTGAGGCAGAATAATTACACATGTTACATTAAACTGAATAGTAAATAGGTAAATATACAATGCTGAGTATGAGGATTCGAATTCACTAGGAGGAATTCGAATTAGCCTTCATGCACAGATCCATAATCAGTGGAGAGTCATCAATGCCTAACTAGGAGTCCACCTTCTCATCAGTGAAGTCATCAATGCACAAGTCATGATCAACCGAGAGTCAAACTGAGTCTAACTGAATGTGGTTGGTGTAATTGGCACATGGAAACACTAATATAGTGAAGGAGGCTTAGTGGGGGCACCATAGGAGTTAACTGGAGTCAGAATGGTCAATCTAGTCTCACTGGAGGTCCAATAGAGTGATAAACTCAGTAAAGAGTCAGTTAAGCCTTAAATCAAGGGAATAACTGAAGATAACTCAATATAACTGAATATAACTGGACTGATAGGTGAAGAAGGTGCCCTTGTCATGCAGTGAGGCAAAGGAGGGCGCATTAGTCATTGGGAGGGCTAGAAATGATCTGAAAGAAGCTTCGGGGGCTAGTTTGCTGAGGACTAGGTGTTGGGACTGATGACCTAGAATGCATGCAAACCCTAATTTTGCATGCATGACTGAAAATGAAAATGACTGGAAAGCTAGTAGGACTAGGATGGAGTATAGGAATATACTAACACCCCCCCTTAATCCATCCTGGGCCCTGGTAACTAGGACCAAAGGTCACCCATAGAATAAATGAAATGATAATAAAATACATAACTATCCATAAACTGAGGAAATGGGGAAAACCTCGTGGGAAAAATACCCCCCCTCAAAAAAACAGTAAATAACTCAAAGAACCATCATGTAGAAAAGAAGGAAGCTTTCATCAGTGAAAACTTTTGCAAAAGACTTGGCAAGCTGATCCCATGTAAGAAGGTCTCCCACTGTGTGGAGGATGAAGCAAGTCTTTCAGGAACTTTTTATGTATCTGGAGCGAATGGAACATGAGTAGTCTTCCCAAAAGATGGAAGAGAGAATCCCATCATCATGGTGCATCTCTTATGGAGAGATGGATGGCATAATGCAAGGTTAGCATGCTGCTGAAGTCTAGTAGTTCTATAAGCAAATAAATCATCAACTGTGTTCTCAATAGTAGCAAGGACTGTGTGAGAACATATTTCTCTTGAATCTGGACTAAGAATAGGAGTCACTGGAAGAGAAGTCACTGTGATCTTCATCGGAATCTGAAGGAATAGTTGGAGAGAAGGGCATGAAGTGTGAGAACTCATATGCCTTTGAGGCATGATTAGCAATCCCATTCGCTATAACCTTTCCAGTGGAGATTTCTGTAATCTCTACTGTGTCTGGACCAAAAATTACTTGTTTTGGAGATCTTGTATGAGTCATTTGATATACTGACAACAAATTAGCTGTAAGAGAAGGAACAAATAAGACATTTTTGAACTTACCATGCTCCATATGAACTGTACCCAAACCTTTGGCAGAAATCTGAGAGTTGTCTCCCATGTGAATGGTAGGCCCATCTTGGAGATCCAAAGAGGAGAAGGATTCTTCTTGTGCCATCATGTGGTTGGAAGCTCCAGAATCTATGAGGAGAGCTTTTGTCTTTGAAAAACCAGCCATCAATGCATGACAATCATCAGATCCACTTCCAGAATCAGACATCTTTGCTTCTTTTGGAACAACAATTTGGTTTTGTTCAAGAAGCTTGGTTAGAAGATCAATCTTCTTATGCATGCAGGCATGCTCAGGATGATTTCCTCTTTTGCAATAGGTGCAATTAGGTCTCTTTTGTTTGTCATTCTTGGATCTTGAAGGTTTCTTGCTTTTGCCTTTTTGTCCTCCTTTTGCATTCGCTCCACTTGATTCACCAGCTAAAAGAGCTAGATCTCTGGAGGTTTTGATGGCACCCATTTGAATCAATTTGTCCTCTTCTTGAATGAGAGCGGTAGTAAAATTTTCCAAGGTAGGAAACTTCCATCCAGGGATTGACATTCGCCCAAAATGGAAAGTAGAGACAAAAACAGAAAATTGAGATCCAAGTTTGCTCAAAATGGAGAGCACTAATTGTTCATCACTTTTGGTGATGCCATAGTGTTTGCATGGAGTAACCAAATTCTGAAATTTTGAGATGAATGTTTGAATGCTCTCAAAATTGCTAGGTTGCAGAGAAGCCAATTCATTTTCAAGAGTGTAGCCTCTCATCCCATCTTGTTTGCCAAACAGATTCCCCAATTTTGTCCATAACTCATTTGGAGACTTAATTCCTTCAACATGAAACAATAGATCTTCTGACATATGGAGGCATATGAATCCAAAAGCCTCATCCATTTTATTTAGATGCTTGGTTCTTTCAACAGCATGATGAGGAATAGCATCTTTTTCAAATACTATTCGATTTAGACTCTTGTGATACAAGTGAAATATAATCCTATCCTTCCATTCGAAGTAGTTGAATGGAGTGAGGATCAAAGGAGAAGAAGGAGAAGCATTCGAACTGCTCATCTTGACTGCTAGAACAAGTGCAAAAAGAAACTGCTGAATCTGCTGCTGCAACTGCTGGAACTTCGAAATACCTGCAAAAAACTCTCAAGAATGGAGGTAGAATAAACTCTCAAGTGGCTCTGATACCATGTGAAATTGCCCACATAAGATCCAAAGAGATGATGTAAACCTCACAATGAAAGAATTTAGGAATAATAGAAGAAGAGACAAGCAATAGAACTTAGATCCAAAGAAACTCTGATTGAGGCAGAATAATTACACATGTTACATTAAACTGAATAGTAAATAGGTAAATATACAATGTTAAGTATGAGGATTCGAATTCACTAGGAGGAATTCAAATTAGCCTTCATGCACAGATCCATAATCAGTGGAGAGTCATCAATGCCTAACTAGGAGTCCACCTTCTCATCAGTGAAGTCATCAATGCACAAGTAATGATCAACAGGGAGTCAAACTGAGTCTAACTGAATGTGGTTGGTGTAACTGGCACATGGAAGCACTAATATAGTGAAGGAGGCTCAGTGGGGGCGCCATAGGAGTTAACTGGAGTCAGAATGGTCAATCTAGCCTCACTGGAGGTCCAACAGAGTGATAAACTCAGTAAAGAGTCAATTAAGCCTTAAATCAAGGGAATAACTGAAGATAACTCAATATAACTGAATATAACTGGACTGGTAGGTGAAGAAAGAACCCTTGTCATGCAGTGAGGAAAAGGAGGGCGCATTAGTCACTGGGAGGGCTAGAAATGATCTGAAAGAAGCTCCGGGGGCTAGTTTGCTGAGGACTAGGTGTTGGGACTGATGACCTAGAATGCATGCAAAATGAATGCAAACCCTAATTTTGCATGCATGACTGAAAATGAAAATGACTGGAAAGCTAGTAGGACTAGGATGGAGTATAGGAATATCCTAACAGGTCCGTGGTTGTACCCTCCTCCACCTGTTGTTGATACCCAGTATGATGATGACGCTCAGGCCTATAATGATGCAACGGATCTTGATGAGCTAGACGAAATCCTTGCGGGATTTGATTGCCCATGTGGTGGTCAAGACCTCGATGATGACGAAAGATCATGTATATGTCTGCAGGGAATAGATCCATATGACTGAGAGAATCATTGCACAAATTTGTCATAATTTTTTTTCTGCTTTATGTCAAGTGTCATAATAATGAAAGCCGTGGTGGGCCGGTAAAATCATCCATAGTGTACTATGTCGGGAATCTGTCTCCCACTATGTTTTAAGTTGGCCCATGATTTTTATGTTGTCGTCCATTGGTTTAAGTCGTCCGGGTCCCCATATGGCTTTGCCTCCAAGGGATGAGATAATGATGGTGTGGTCCCACCATCACCCCAGATTCCATTGCTTTAGACTGTCAAGTGTCAGTATTAGGTTACTGGGTGACTAGCTAGCAAACTATAAAAGAGAGGTCCGGAACTCATTTCATCCATTCAGTTTTTGTGTCCTCATGTGTTGAGAGCTCTAAACTGAGTCATTGAGTTGGTGTATGCTCTGTAGCTTGGCTTTGTGCTATAAGACTGCATCAAAAGCCAAACTCTGTCTGTAATTATGTCAGTCAGTTTGTTATAAGGTGTTAGTAGACATATTCCAGTGCCTCCAGGAAGCCTGCTGGATGTTACAGCTCTACTGTTTCAGATAGCTAAATGAGCCTGGAACATTGTGTCTAGACACATAGATTGAGTCGCAGTGATGAGCTTCGCCCTCCGAAGTTGATCTGCATGTTTGTAAAAAGTTGTTGGAGCAATTCTCAATAATATTTATGGTGCCGAAGGATTTTGATGTTTGGATTGCAAAGCTTATTCCGCATTTTAATGAAAGCTTGAGATCTTGGCGTGCAGTTATGTGATCACTCTCTTAAACCAAAACAAAAATGAATTATGATAGAATGTTAAACTACAATAGTTTAATAAAAAATTTAATTTTTTTTGTAATTAAATAGTAAAGTCCATCCAACTTTATAAATATTACCATGTGTATATACAATATATAGTGTTAAAATTATTTTATTTATATTTTAAAATATTCCTTATATATATATATATATATATATATATTTTATAATTGAATAAATTTTTATTAATAAAATATATTACTGAAATAAGCAAATTAAAAATTTACATATTCAAATGCATTTCCCTTTAAATTTATATATATTTAATGTTTACATAAAATTGGAAAAGATATTATGAAGTTATTTTGAAAAACATAATTATTTTTAAAAATAAAGTTTTATAATTAATATTTAAAAAAACATATTTTTAATAAACAATAAATTTATTTACTTTTAAATATTATTATATTAAAAAAATATTACGTCTAAACATACTTAAATATTAATATATTAAAAAAATATTACGTCTAAACATACTCTTACAAATTAAGAAGCTAAGAAACATACGAGGCATATAAAATCAAAAGTTGAATCGTCTATTTTTATGGGAAAATATAATTAACTTTATATTAATAAAATATTTATTAAATATAAATTTATTCTTTAAATATAAATATGTTGAGTTAATTCAATTAAAAAAATTATATTTAATAGGAATAATCTACACTCAATTCAGTTATTTTAAATAATTGCATTATTGCTCATAACTTATGATTAATGAGACTTACTATAATTGCATTATTGTTCATAACTTATTATTAATGCGACTTATCATAATGTGAAGATCCAAACCAAGCTCTGAGAAGGGCCAAATAGAGCTATTCTATTTGCCCTAAAACATAATTGAAATGTTAAAATGTTTTTAAAAATTAATTAAAAACTCAAAGGTTACTCCTACGGTTTACCTCAACATTCATGAAACCATTTTAGAAACTAGGAAATTTATTAAACGTATCTAATTACTTCTATTAAAATTTAGAAATTGCATATTGTTCCATAGAGTTGGAGATTTATAATGACAAAACTCTTGGTTTAAGTTTTCGGGGGATTTTATATTAAAATTACACACAACCCAAGTTTCATAAATTATTTCCCCTCCTTCGGCCTCTTCTTTGGTATGCCTTCTCTTCTTCTAGTCAGATCTCCTTTCTTGATATGCCTCCTCTCTAATCCCCCTTCCTCTTTAATTTCTTTCTTCATTCTCCTCGTCTAGAATCCTCTTCTTCTTCCCTTGAGTTTTCTTTTCTTTCCCTTTCTAATCTCAGTCCTGTAATTTCCCTCTTAAATAAATGAAAGTTAATCATTAATTAGTGATTAATTGAAGTGTTACAGTCTCAATCCTTGTAAGGCCACAAATGTACTAAACACTTCCCCCAAATCTCTAATAGATAAAATAATAATAATTGAGGTGTTAAGCCCAAAATACACAATTTCCACTCCTTGTAAGGCCACAAATGTACTAAACGCTTCCCCCAAATCTCTAATAGATAAAATAATAATAATTGAGGTGTTAAGCCCAAAATACACAATTTCCACTCCAATCCACTCGTAAACCAATGAAATAAATATGACTAGCATACCCCCAAAGCGAGAGAAATGAAACACTAAGAATAACTTCAATATGTTGTAAAATGAGAGAAAGTTTTGTGTACGTAGACAAGGGGTAATTTTTGCAACATATGGCAAGCTTCTTGAGCAATGATGTCTCGGTCAACAATTGCTTATGAGTTCGAACATCGATAGGCATATGAGGTCGAGTCACATGGAAATGATGCAACTGTGATTTTAGTCACCATATGATGGTAGGTCTTTGATTTTCCCTCTACTTTGGAAGCATATTTGGATGTGTATTTCAAGACAACATATTTGGTGATGTACATTTGCTCACCATGTTTGAAGTATGCTCAGATTATGGTATTTCAGACAAGGGTCAGTGCGTGTTGGGCGATACTTTTTTTCCATAAATGTACATAATGATGATACATCTTGTACCTTCCAACCTGACATTTATATATGCATACAAGTGTATTCCCTTTTCTATGTAGAATGAATTTTCGTTGCACTTTGTATGTCTTTCCAATAATTTTTTATGTATGGTGTTCCAATAACTTCTACTGTAGAAAGTTCTTCCGTCTCATTTTTAAAAGTTAATATAAGTGTGTGTGTGTGTCTGTGTCATGGAAAACCTTGTGTATTATTAATGAATCAATACAGAGACAATGTTGAAATGAGTTTCATGTTATTTTCAAGTGATGTGTACACATAAAAATAATATTAGTGTTGTGATGCTGCATTATTCCAATTTTCAGTGTCGCCTTCTTGTATCGACTACCCAAAACATTATGCAGAAACAACTATGTAGAGGACCATTCATACACGTCACTCTTTGAAGACTTGCAATTAGAATAAACCATCCTAGATCCAAATCCTAGGCTCTATAAAGCGCCGAGAGGGATCAAATCTCCCGAGGTGCAAACCTCTCCTCGAATAGCTCCTTGAGTGCAATACTTAAGAAGAGGTTTGCACCTCGGGAGATTTGATCCCTCTCGCCGCTTGATAGAGCCTAGGATTTGGATCTAGTTTGGTTCCAGTCGTGAGCGGTGACACAAAACTGGAGTTTGATCAGCATTATGTAATTATATATATTTGACAATTATCATATTGTAAGGAACAAGTTAAGTTGAAAACACAGATACAATTATGAGTATTATCATAATGTAAGTAATAATTATTAAGGACTGAGTAAATTGTTAAACTGGAAAATAGAGCACCATTGACGAGTCCTGCATCAATCCATAGGTTTGATGTGAGCATTACCCTTGCTCATATGTCTATAATTAATTCAAGTTCCAACCCTTCTTCATCTCCTTCCATAGAATAGTTGCTTGTTACATATGAAGCAATACTGGTCGCAATGGGACAATTTAGGCTTCTAATTAAACGCTTGTTATGACAGTTTACATCATCATTTGTCGCAAACAAATGTATCACCTTATCAAAGGACTTTTTCATTGAAGCATGTAAGGAAGTATCTGTACGAGTCATCAGTAATTTCCAATCCTCTATTGTTTGAATTGGATCTCTAATAGTCATTAACAAATTACGAAAAGATATTTGTTCATTGCTTTGTCCATTCTGTCGAAACACAGTATCGAGGGTCGCAACTGTTGTGAATGTGTTCCACAATTCTTTTGCAAGACCTTCCGATGCATATACATGCTTATCCATGCTCCTGGTATCCCTTCCAACATTGCAAATTCTGTGTCGTCGTCAATATCGGGAAGAGTAACAGAATTAAGCATATGTGAGATATATGTTGCATTTTCAGGTAACTCTTCTACTATGTCATAATGAACTCGAACATCTCGGTCACAAAATTTGCGATGTCAAGTATATATTTCTTCAGATGGTACTAATATATTATCGTCAATTTCAATCTCCTTATCTTGGACCATATTAGTAATTGGAACTGTTTCAAATTGGACCATGTCATCAACACGTCGCTCTGTGACCGTTACATGTTGAGCATCTCCTACAGTTGGTTCTACGGGTATATTGGTTGAATATTGTCTTTGTTGTTCTACATTTTGATTTCTTTATTGTTCTACAAATTGATTTCTTTGTTCTTCCAATTGCTTCAACTTTCTTTCTCGATATGCTCTTTGTCGATCAACGTTTTGCTTTCTTTGTTCTTCTCGTTCTTCTGTTGTCAATCCATCTAATTTTCTTTCTCGATATTCATTTTGTCGATTTGCGTTTTATTTTCATCATTTTTCTCATTCTTCTATTGTCATTTCGTCCAACTTTCTTTTTCGATATTCTTTTTGTTGATCTGCTTTTCGTTTCCTGTCTTATTCTCATTCTTTTGTTGTAATTTATGCATTTATGAAATCTACACTGAAATTTATGCATCCAAGAAATCTACACTGAAATCTATGAATCCATGCATTAACAGCTACATTGAAATTTATGCAAGGATAAAACACCATACATTGAAATCTATGCAAGGATAAAACTCATTGTACATGATAATGCTCTTTGTCGGTCAACGTTTTGTTTTCTTTGTTCTTCTCGTTCTTCTGCTGTCAATTCATCTAACTTTCTTTTTTGATATTATTTTTGTCGATCTGTGTTTCATTTTCTTCGTTCTTCAGCTGTCATTTCATCCAACTTTATTTTTCAATATTCCTTTTGTTGTTCTGCTTTTCATTTCAAGTCTTCTTCTCATTCTTTTGCTATCATTTCGTTAGATTTTCTTCCTTGATATGCTTTCTGACCTTCGGTGTTCTATATTTTTTGTTCTTCTCTTGTTTGTCTCATAGCATCTTCCGCATGCACATCTTCCATTTCTCATTCATACTCTATATAAAAAATGTCAAGCATTAACATAAACACTTAAATATATGCATCTATGAAATCTACACTGAAATCTATGCGTCCATGCAATAAAAGCTACACTGAAAATTATGCAAGGATAAAACACCATACACTGAAATCAATGCAAGTATAAAACTCACTTTACATGATAATGAAATTCAATATTTTTTGAAAATTCTATATATTTTCAAAAACATTAGGTGATCTGGGAGGATTGAACCTTGGACCTCATGCCCATTATCCCAGCACCTTTACCACTATACCGTGGGTAGTTCTTATTATACATAGTAAAGAACTTATATATAAACTTGAATAATATTGCATTTGGCGAAAATGAAGGGTGGATCAACAGGGTTTGACCCCGTGACCTACATATAACCACCACATGTGTTACCAATGGGATACACCCAATTGTTTGGAAGTTAAACGAAATAATATATTTATATGTTTGCATCGGGACTATAATCCCCATACATATAAAATAATATTTATATTTTAATTACGTCGTAGGCGTTCCTTCAACCAAAGACAATCCTCTGCACTATTCTGGGATTCCTTGCTCATGAAGCCTATCAAACGATGCCACGTCACGTCGCTTCCCTGAGGCTCTTGTCTAATCGCAATATGATTTCAGTAGCGGGGTCTGACATCAATAAATGCCGACCAAACAATTAGTTGTTTTACACCCTACCGAAAGGGTTGGAATTTGATGGGAATTTGCCCATTTTCGAGCATTTTGCCCGTCAAATATCAGAAAAAATATTGAAAAGACATATTCTCATACGGGTAGATGTTTGTATAAACCATCAAAATGACATTTGATATTTTGCTGAAAACGTTATTAATTGTTATTTAAGAGGTAGGGAGTCCAAACCATACATGTGGACAAGCGTGCCGTAACTTCCATTTGAGTGAGTCCTGCATGAATTCTGTGGCAGTGACTGAATTAAATAAGAAATTTAAGAACTTTACGCCATTGCAAGAGGAGGTGAAGTCACTGCACTACAATGGATAGACAAGTCTCTCGACTTGGCCTTGGTCGAGGTCTATTTTTATTTGTATGGGTTTTCTTTTGTACTAAATCTGTTCTTGCATGTACATGGTTCGAATCCACTCGTGGAAATAGTTACCCCTCTACAGCTGTTGAAACCAAGTGGCAGTTACAGAACATGAGTGTGAGTCAAATATGGAGGAGGGGCACAAGGGATGCAATGACAGGGCCCGACTTTGCCTCATTGCGAAAATCCAATTTTTTTATTGAAAATTTTATCAGCCCATGTGCTACGCATGAGTACACCTCGCCCGAGTGAGCGAGTATCCAATCACGGTATGAACAAGAATTGATTCCAATTAGAGAACCTGCATCTTTGGTTCCCCTAATTGCAGGATTGGAGTTATTCCCCCGCCTCTGGCCGGATGTTTTCGGGTTCCTCGTTAATCACCTCCACCTCGATGGGACACCGACTAGTGAAAGTCGAGTTTGAGAGATATGTATTCGCAATGAAGGGTTTGATTCAGAGACCGATGCATCATGATAAGATAAAAAATATATAACAGGAGCCAAAGTAAAATGCACAACACAGTAAGTATTCTGGAAATATTATGCATTTTCTCTACTGTTATGCTATGTTAGCCCCGAAATCACATTGTGGGTGTTTTTTGTTTTACAGGTATTGGAGCGAAGGGAAATAAACATTGTTGTGAATGCTTCCAGTTGTGTCGACAATGACGAAGGTGTTGGGATCTATATCTTTGGAATCATATGGTTAATCAGAGCTCACTGTGTTGGACGCTATGAGAATGGAGGAATGTGAGTGGTACAACACTCTTATGAAGCAATCTTCTACTGTGCTTGTGAATGCATACAGTCGTGTGGGATTCCCATACAAACCATGGAAAGTGAAAATGCTCTTCATACAATCTCTAGTCTTGTCTTATTGGATATCATAAAGGAACTTGTAAGTACACATATCTCCCAATTCTTATGGTAATATGTGCACAATGTTTGATTCTAGTATTTTACCAAAAATATGCATAATGGAAACTTCAAATGAGATATATTCTTTTTGAATAGGCCCTATGCTTGAAATGTATGATAGATGCTTTGTGAGGAGCTTGGTATACAAATTTCTTTAATGATTGAAACAAAATGTGGGGTAAAAACTAGAAATGGATGTTTAATTGAGATAAATTTATGTTGAATTAGGAGTTGAAGACATTTTCTTAGCTTGCTACTTAGGATTAGTGTTTATTGTTGTATAATACAAATTGTACAGAAATGAGGCTTAAATCCTTGGTTGGTAGTGGATATACTCCTTTTATATCTAGACACTAATGGAGTAGAACAAGTTGGATAAAAAAGTAGAATCCTTAAAATTATAAAATCAATTGTAAGTAAATGAGACATATATGTCTATGTCTATGTCTATCTAGGTTTGCAATATATGTCTATTGCTATCCAGGTTTGTAATGATGATATTTAGTTGTATGTGGAAGTTGTGATATCAACCTCATACATAGACAATCAAGGTAGTATGATATTTCTTTTCACTCAAGAAGTTATATCCTTCATTTTAAAAAGGTGTATGAATTAGCCATAAAAACTGCAATGAGGTTGCTATTTAGATTTGGGCATCTTTTCCCCTTGTCAAGGGTCATCTACATTAAGCTGGGTAACCATATCGAGGTACAACAATATCTTTTCAACAGTAAATGAACTATATGCAACAACATTGAGGGGGTCTTTTAGGAGCTTTACATTGTACTTTGTTTTATACTCCCAAATCCCAACCAATCACAAATATGAAAACTTCATTGGAGTAGGAAAACTTATATACTAAAAGGTTATTATTGATAGATACATGTTTAGGAAAAACGTTCACTGAAGGGGAATGTTAAATGCTAAAATGTAAAAAAAAAATGGTATGATGGGTAAGATTGAAGTGAAATTCCAACACTGTTGCCGATAGATGGGATTCACCGATAGATGGGATTCAGTTATTCTACAAATGGGAAATACAACTAATCTCACCCGTTTTTATACGTGAGCGACCTGTTCTGACCCTTCGGGGGTATGGAAAATCTTGAGACCCTCCCAGCACTGGCTGGTTGTGCTCCACATTCTTGTCTGGGTTTCCGAGATCGTTGTAGATATCATAGTCATACACTCTGTCCCACTCCTTCATATCAGTCTCTACCATTCCATGGTATTCTCCTCTTAGGTTTTTCAGCTCATCATTCCTGAGTGTTTTGAGTGCAGTAGGACAATTCACAGGGATATAGCTCTGCAGAATACAGTAAAACGCAATTAGTAGCCCTGATCTCTTCACCTATTCAAAACACTATAACCAATCTGGAGAAGCACATTCGTGCTCAACATTCCAATTCCATTTCCTGGAGAGTTTAGAGTTACAATTACAGGTTGCAGGTTGAAAGTTGGGTTTTTTTGCTTAATCAATAAAAACTGCAAAAAAACCTTGAGGATTGAATTAATGAATAAGGAATCAAAAGCTAAAAGTTATTCATTAATTATGTCCGGAAAACAACATGGACATACGGTTGCCATCATCGTAGTATATTTCCTATCTTTTTGTTGGGATTTTGAGCTTGGATGGAGATGACCAGATCAGAGCTGAGACGCTGGTCTTGGACAATGATCAATCGAGAGACGAAAATGTTGTCTAGTGCGTCCACACTTGACTGTTCTTATTGCACGAGGTCCAAGAGAGAACAGACGCAGATGAAGTGAACTTCCTGACACAATCTTGGAAGACATAAACTTCTTCAACAGGCCAGAGTAACAGATGCAGACGGGTGAATTACACGCCAAAGGGAATGGATGCAAACGCAGTGATTTCTTGAACACGCAACCACGGTATACTAAAATTGCGGTGATGGGCAATTGTTCTTAATCAGGAATAAAGTTAAAATCTTGGAATCTTGCAGGATATTATCCAGGACCATAAGAACCTTTGTTCCTTTTATGGATTGCTTGGGGGTGCATGGCTGGATGATAAAGAACAAAAACCGATATAACACAATATTCAGGTAAATTAGTGTCATGTCCCAGGCACCACATGAAATGATGCAAGCTCAACCCTAGAGTGGTTTCAATTACATATTCACCACTAATTTTATACAATCATGGTGTGAAAGTATCGAACTCTATGCCAATAAAGTCATTTTTATAGTATCCCTGCAATAGGTTCGATGTATGCATTAGCTTTGAACTTTAAAAGATCAATAAATTTCAATCGAGACTAATAAAATTTTGTCTACAATTCAATTAAATTCTCAAATAGCTAAAGATTTAATGAAACATAGGATGTAGCTTTTCTAATGCAATCACAACTATACCCACAAAGCCCATGAGCCATAACTTCCAAAAATCTTGTTCTAGTGATCCTACAAGCATTGCATCCTTCAATATTACATAGGCTAGAAGATCCATTTATGCCTAAATAACACATAATTGTGGTGCGATGGAACCTCAGAAGCTTATTCCCATTTTTCAAGCATATGGGATGCTTCTTGGGCAATTTGTTTGCCTTAGAATTCACCATATCATGAAATTCCTTGAAACTGGCAAGTGTTTTCTGCATGTTGTTCACCTCTAGACCCCTCTCAATTCTCCCATGTGGGTTTTCAGTTTTCAGCAGCTTGTTTTAAATATGAACATATCTCACAAGTCCAAAATGCAGCTTGATCAAGCATATGAACATGCTATTAGAGGTTAGACAATCCCCTAGACTGTTCCTTGGTTTACTGTATAAACTTTCAAACCAGAAATGCAACTCAACCCTCAACTCAAGTGCATTAAGAGGTGGATGGGCAATGTTTAGGTCATTATTGTGCTTATGAAATATGTAGATCAATAAAACAAATAGAAACCAAAATTCAAGATGCTGATTATGATCCCCAAAATTTAAATTAATGGAATATTTGATGCATTTCAAGACAAATCTCCTAAACACTAAAATAAATGCAGAACTTGGAAAGCAGAAGAAACAAGGGGGAACCTGGGAAACAATCCTGGAGTTGGTTTGGAAACAATAGGTAGAGGTTGTAGATCCAAATCATTATCCATAGAAGGATGAAATACTTGACAACGCAGCTATGTTTCACACATCACAATCCCAATCAGCCATAGACGACCAGTTCCTCCATATAGAGAGGGGGTGAGTATACGAATCTCACTATAGATTTTTTTAAATCCTTTAAAATTTTAATATATATTGAATTAAAATGGATTTATATATCTTAATGGATTAGATGGACCAAATATTTAACACAATGCAAATAACATATTGTATATATAACTAAAGTTTGTTTTCCCTTACAAATTTTAATCATAATTTTATATATTTCTCTAAGGATGAAATTTTTTTAAAAGAATTGCAGTAGCTTCGAGATATTTATACGTTTTTGCATACAGTCAATAGGACATATAAATTACTATTCAAAATTATATGAAATGTGTCCCAATGGAAATTAGAGATTCTAGGATTTCCAATGAAATATGATCTTACCGAATATAAGATGTTGATCATGCCCAAATTTGATAGTTGGAAATTATCTTTCTATCTTTTTGGCTTGTTGTGAGTGAACAACTTTGAATTAGAATTGAAAACTGATGCAAACCTCAACCAAATATCTAGTCTACCACAGCTGAGACTTTCGTCAATGCTCTGCTCACACACTCAATCATTCAATTACACTAGAATATATCTAGTTCCATAAGCATCATCCTCCAACAATCTAAACAACAATCTCATAGAGGAATGCTACAGGATTAACCACCTGTGCCTCAATTCCTGTGTTTTGACTTCGAGTAATGAGCTACTATTATACACCATCAAAAACTTACCTCTTCTTGTTAACGCAAGAAATTCAATGTTACTGCAGGAAACTCAAACTTCTGCAGGATTACCACGTTGATCAACCATTGTTAACTGCCAATTTTGCATTTGTTAACTGTGTGATGTGCATTTTTTTTAATTTGAAGAACAAAATGCATTTATTCTTTGTATAGTTTTTATCTTGCATTTATTAGACGTTGGCTCATGGAGCGTTATTTCAAGAAACATAATGTTTGTCAAGCAAATTAGATATTGTTCAGTACTGCAGCATTTTTTTTGTCATTTTACACTTCAGAATCCGAATTTGGGATATCCATAAAGTATTTCAATAGCTCTATTTGATATCTAACGTTTAAACATTTTTTTTGTCATGGTAAAATTACTCAATCTGTAAAAGACAAACTCGCACTTTCAAAATGGCGCCAAGATAAGAGGCCAATTCTTTTGGTCCTTTATCAACGGGTCAAAATAATGGAAAGAAATTGCCCATGTCTAAGCCATACCTAGAAAAATGTTGGGTTTATTGTCAATTGAATTTGCTCTTTCTGAAAGCATGTACAAAGCAGGACTACTCTTACGCCCGAGTCAATGTCTAGGGCACACAGAGTTCAGTTAGAATTATTTTTTTCTATAAAAACAAGGATTCAATATTTTTTATTTGTGACATAGTTTTGCTTATTATTGTCAATGTCTTTCTTTCTTTAGTTTTTTGTCATTTGTTATGGCCTATAAACATATTTTAAGAAGTTGAACATTGAAACCTGGAAATATTTAACATACTAATATAACTTGGGTAATATTACTGCAGGTCTTCCATAGATGTATTTGCCGAGTTTTTGGTGTTCGTGGAAATGTGTACTCATCTTCTGTGCTATCAATTGCATCTATAAGTTTGGATGAAACCTTCAGTGATTTTCAATGAAAGTTGAAGATAATTGTCATTCCACTGAAAAAAAGAACAACAGAGAGGAGACATGCATAGTTTGTTTGCCAGTTCTGCAAATGTAATGTGTTGATTAGATTCAAGAATTGACAACATGCAAGGGTACAGTCAATAACATATTTGAGGTTGCAATTTCTATATTGGAGACACTTCAACGTGAAGGTCATCAATTCAATAGTTTTTGTCTTGAAGTTTCCATTCCACCTGTGATTCTTACACGAGACCATGCTCTTTGGTAATCAAGGTAAGGTTGATGCAGTCATGGTGTTAAACAACCTTTCAACATACTCAGATAATTTAACAACTACTATTTCTGTGGGGCATGTGCCACTTTTGATAGCATTGCTCAAAGAGTGCAAGAAATGTTCTAAAGTTACTTACAAAATTAGTGCATTGTTGGAGTCTCTATCAACTTTTGAAGAAGCAAGGACAAGTATATCAAAGTAGGAAGCAGGAATCCTTGCATTGGTGGAAGTGATTGAAGCTAGATCTCCGCAGAGACGGGAACATGCGGTGGGAGCTCTTCTAAAAATGTGTCAAAGCAGTAGACGCAAGTATAGGGAGCCTATCCTGAAAGAGGGAGTTATTCCACGACTTCTTCACCTCAACATTTATGGAACACTAATCATCTCAATCACCGACTTGTTTTTAAAGCCCAAGCCTAATTGATTTTCCTTTTTATAGACTCCACATCTTGGAACACATTCTTATTGTTAATGGAAGAAATGAATTTGTTGTTATGTTGTTTATTAGTAGGTCGTTGACTACTATTGACATTTGAATTCTGGTAAGGAACATAAGTGTATTTGGGGCTGTAAATTTTCCTTAAAACCCAGCTAGGACTAAAATCATGCAATTAATTACTTTCAATCACCCAAGGGTTTCTTCACTCATAAATTTGTAATGGAATTAAAACACTGAGAGATATACCAATCATTCACACCAATAGAAACAACACAATATTTTTGGGTATAAACCCCCGGAAAAACCCAAAATGGGAAAACCGGTGCAACAGTATAAGAGATATTTTATTAAGAAAATATGGAGCCTTTTAAAAAAGAAAAATATTGATTTTCAGCCAATAATGGAAAAATCGAAACACACAGAAATATTGAGAAAACCCTATCAAATGGGCACATATCCCATTTCAGCACTTTGTTGTAACTATACGGACAGTACGGACTGCTGTACGGACAATACAGACTGTTGTACGGATCCGTACAGCCTGCTGTACATAATCCTCTTCCTACTCACGCTATCCCTCTCACTTCTATGCGCTGAGGCCGTACGGAATTCGTAGGAATTGTACAGAATCCTCTACCTGCTCACGCTGTCCCTCTCACTTCTATGTGTTGTTTTCTTCTTCGAATGGCTGCTCCTCTGTCTTCTTCGCCAAAAACCTTCTCTGTCACACAATGTTTCTCTCTCAATCTCTGTCGGAATGAATGTGTATCCTCTCCACCAATTGACCTTTCTTTTATAATCATTGGCTAAGCGAAAAACCTAATCTCACTATAGATCTATGGATGAGATCCTCCAATGAGATCAATGGCTAAGATTAAATCAACCATTTACTTTTTATTTTTCACTTTTACTTTTATAAAAAAGTATTCCAATAATTAATTAATAATCACTTTAATTAATTTTCCAAAACTTAGCAAAAGTTAATTAAATACAATTGGTTTCCAATTAATGTCTTCTACATGCAAGGACACATGCATGCACAGAAGACCTTCCTCAGTTGTCATAATCTAACAGGGGCTACGTTTTTATTTGTGAGTCTTTGGAAATTTTTAACATTGGACTTCTCTAAGGAACAGATATAAAACATTATCTTTTTTTGTTGAGATAGATTTCTCTTAAATTTGTCTGAAGATGACTTTGCCATTGTACCAACATGAACATTTAATTGTCTGCTAGGATCATATTCTGAGAATTTTTTATAAAGATGTGACAAAGGAATTATGCATTCCTCTGTAGAGATTCATTTATATGTTTCTGTTTTATACAATGTAGACCCTGGGAAATTTCAATGTCTTTCTTTGCAATGTTGCATAGGTGCATTTTAGATACAGGTACAATAAGGATATAAACGTTTTGAACTATGGATACGAGAATACATCTATTTTCTTTTGTAAGTAGGAGGTCAATAAGATGTGGGTTCTGAGGGCTATCAGTATGGCCTGGGTGGAGAGAAAAATACCCATCTAACTAAGCTTTTAAGTAATTACTATTTTGTTATATCCAGTTTAGAAAACTTTTTTGTGTTTGTGCCTTCAAGAAAGAGATGATACTTCGAAACTGGCAATAAGTGGATGAACAATAATGTGTTGTGATTGTCTGGGGATGTTTTCTATGTTTTACATTTTTAAATATAAAGTGGGACATTGACAAAATATTTCTTGATCTGTAAGCTATTTGAGAGTTATGTTTCAAAAGAGAAAATCTGTTTGAAATCTTGTGGGATGATTTTGATTATTTCTTTTCCTCGTGAGGTATAATATATGCAGGTATGTTGTGTGACAAATGTATTTTTATACCTCTACAGGGTTTTGTCAGCTTCAAGTTGTCGGAGCTTGTCTTTGTAGGTTTCCCTCATTGTAACCATTTTGTTTTGTTTGGTTGAATTGTTCCATTTAGATTATAGATATCGCATTAACTTGGTTGTTAACTCCTAAAATGCCTGTATGTGACATATCAGATCGACCTCGATAAATTTGCACCAAATCTTTCCAGATCATTTTTTTGCTTGGTATGTTGTTGTTATGCTAGCTATACCTATTTATGATATTCTTATTTGAGAAGCTGGAAATGCAGCCTCCTATAAAAAATGAGATCTGTTTGTGAAAAAATAGAAATAGGATGTAACATACCTTTATCTCTTAACTCCTAATATTGTAATATAGATTCACAACCTCTCCCTCATTATTATGAGATTGGTAGTTTTAATTACTCCATTGCAATCAAGATGCACTTGGCCCAATAAGCAGTAAGTCCTATTCGTTGTGCTAAATTTCAAATTAACGATTCAAAGGAAATGCTTTCTGCATAGGAGATGGGAAACTTTATGTTTGTGCCATGTTGTTACAAATGTTTAGCATTTTGGATCGTGTTATTTATGGGCAATGAAAGAATGGTGAAATCATTTTAAGGTAATCTAGGTCTTTTGGAAGGGTGCAAATGAAGCCAACAAATTTTGAAACTGTATCAATCATTGTTTATGCTTTTTAGTAGATATTAGGAAAAAGTTTGTTTTGTTTTGGCTTAAATTGTATTTTACGCTAAAGCATTTGTCAAATTTTTTGACCCCCAAAGCTAGACCTACAACCTGATTCCACCCATGCCTTGCGATCGACACAGGTATGGCCTCACCAATTCCATCTATGTGGCCGTTGAAGGCCAGCTTTGGTTGTGTCATGCTCTGCTTTGGATGAAATCCGATTTGAATCTTTTGACAGGTTTCAGGTTTTAGGCTCATATGTTTGAGGGATAAGCAATGGTACTAAAAATCAGTCAAACATAAAAAAAAAAAATTGTACTTTGAGTCGGATAATGCCAACTCTTATAAAGATGAATCTATTGAACACCAAATATTCGGCCAGGATGAACAAAGCATCAAATTAACCTGTGATGGTCAATCAAAGATCAAAAATATTTTTTAACGGTAATTTCCAGACGTTTTGAGGAGTTCTGTTTTTTGAAACCCCCTGCCCAAGCCCTCTCATGCGTATTCAAGTATCCCTCGTCTTTTGTTTTCGGCGAATTTCCTGATCCTCATCCAATAATTTGAATCTGTGCCTTGATCCGCTAGTAGATTGTGTGCCTAGCATGGTTCTATTTTATGTTTTTATCAGATTGTGCAGGCTAACTGTATTTTTTTGAAATGGAGATGGACCTTTGACTTGAATATGCAGCGTATTTTCTCGGTTTGTAAACTGGACAGATAGGGTTGGAGGCACACAATTACATCTTGCAGCCTGAATGAGACATGCAAGTGTTGTCTCGATTGCTATTGAAATGGAGCTTTAGTTTGTGCAACCACTGGAGCTAATGGATGAGAGACGAAGTCACCCAATTTGCAGTTATTTCTTTTGTGGCATTGAAACTATAGTTGTCACATTTGAGATATAACTCTTTTATCTATCCACTAGCCACTATTGTGGCGTGCTCTCCTTCGGACTCAGGACTCGAAGATTGAATTTGGATATAAAACTGTTTTATTTTTTTTAATTGCCAAATAATTATTATAAATAATTATTTAAAATAAAAAAATATTTTTGCCAAATAATAGGAGATTCAATTTGCATTTGGGACTTGGTTTAGGAATGAAAGCGTGGTATAAAACCGTTTTTATTATTATTATTTATTTTTGCCAAATAATTATTATAATTTTTTTTCAAATACGAGTGATAATGTGCAACGGTTACAAACTTGAGACACTTTTATCCCTTGCAATTCTCTTCTTGAGGGGCCTCTAAAGGCCATGTGGCCTCATCCTACGATTTCAACTTTGGTTGTTGGAGGCTTGGATGCTCAATAAAAATGAATAATGAGATAACTTTCTCTCAATAACTATGTCTCATTTCTTCAAAGCCCATTGGATGCACACTAGTGAATATTGGGTGTTGAAGTGACCACTAATTAAAATTTACATTGTTGAAAAATTTAGAGCCTTCCAAAGTGATTTTCCTTCCTTACCCTCTTTCCACGGCGTTCCTTTTGCCCCTCCTGGGGAAATTGCTAGTTTTAATAAGTTAAAATTAAAATTTTAAATTATATTTTAATTTTAATATGTTTTTTTGACAGAAGCATAGTGGTAGGTTATATTAATACCGGTAATCAGCTACCGAAAGCTTAATACAAAGACAACACAGTTACATAGAAGCAATAGGACTTCAGTAAAACGAGGCAGGGGAGCCACAGCCTCCCAACGGCCTGAAACATTTATTTAGATAGTACTGTGGAGATTGGAAGCTTGCATTGCTGGTTCATTTTTCCAGTTTGGACTTCATCTTGGCAACTTCAGATTCCAGGGCGGTGATTCTGTTGCCAAAGTCTCCATGAGTATTAGCTGCGTCCTTGAAGCCTGTATGCATTTCCTCCTTGAAATCCTTCATTTTACCGGTGAGATCAGCACGCAGTTGCCTCAGCTCCTTGTTCATAAGATCCTAGGACTATTCTCCAGCTTTGGAGACCGCTTCCAGCTTCTTGTCTTGATCATCCATCTTGGCTCTGAGTCGACCCATAGCAGCTTCCAGCGAACCGATTCTTTCCTCTACTGATACTCCTGAGCTAGAGGAACCTTCAGACGCCATTCTGAGTAGGATATGCCCTTGGATCAGAGACGAGCACAAGCTAGCAACGCTGGAGGGGCAGCATGAAGCTTGAATAGCTTGAACACCATATTTCCAGGAACTGAAGTCGCAGAGCAACTGAGAAAGGTTTTGCGATCATGGAAGAGGAGCATCATCTTTTTTAACTTGCGAGGAGTCTCCCAAAGGACGAGAAGACCTGACGGGCTGCAAGTTTGCAGGGAATCTCTGCCATGCTTAAGGTGGGAGAAAACGTGGGTTGAGCAGGTCCAATGAGGATGTTGTAAGAAGATCCTGGATCCCCTACAGCTAAGGAATGTCACATCTTTGATAAACACCATCAATACATAAGATGCTTTGGTCCAGCACAGCTCCACTATTGGATTCTTTATTTGCTTGCATATTCAGCACACAGAGCACATGGAAATATCTGATGTTTTGGAAGTATTTGCTCAGATGAAGGATTTTTTGAAAGATATGGCGAAGTTTTATATGCGGAGGGCTCTTCTTGGTTATGAGGGCGTTGATAAGAAGCCTGGAGTCCCCAAAGACTAAAATTTTGCCAATTCCTTTAGCCCACGTTATTTTTAAACCTTGCCATAAACCACAGAATTCAGCAGCATTATTAGATTCTATTCCTAGCCCCCAGGCATATTTGCTGAGCGTGTTCCCATTGGCTAAACTGATTACTCCTCCAGCACCTGCTGAGCCTGGGTTTCCCTTCGAAGCACCGTCGAAGAAGAGGAAAGGTTCATTCAAGGATGACTTCCAGCTCCTGAAATCAGCTTCGTCAAGTCTAATTTCCCACTGCTCTGTCTGAGGAATTAGGCGAGTGGTACGAGACTGGAGCTTGGGAGTTAGCGAGCTTAACCAACGTAGCTCATCTTGCAGAAGCTGGGTGGAGTTTTTTAAGGATAGGTTACTTTCCAGAGCTTCCCCTAGAGTGGCTCTAGCCTGCACTGCAATTTTTCGGGGAGGAGAGTCTTGATTCCTGAAAATTTTGTTGTTTCTCTCGAGCCAAAGCTTCCAGCAAATGGCTTTTGGGAGCCATTCCCAGGAAGTTTGAAGTAGAGTCTTTTTGGTCAGCCTGAAAGGAGACAAGGACATCCAAGAAGAGAAGAGATCATGAACAGAATGGGGCAGGTTAGTGGCATGGTTTAGGTTCATAGCTTGGAGCCAAACTTCTTTGGCGAAAGGACAGTCCAGCATGATGTGATCCACAGTTTCTTCATGGAGTTTACAGAGAGGGCATCGGGAGGGTCCTTCCATGCGTCTTTTCTTAAGGTTATCTCCAGTGAGGATACTTTTGTGGGCTAAAGACCAGCAGAAGATATCAATTTTCGGGATGAAAGGTTTGGCCCAAATAAACTTCCAAATAGAAGGATTGGCAGCAGCATAAGGGATGGCTTGAATATCCTTGTATCCTTCTGAGGTTGTGTAACTTCCAGAAATCCCCCAACCTCTTCTATCTCTGGAATATTTTTTGAAGGGGGATTTTCCTTGGAGGAGGACAATCAAGGCTTCCGCTTCAGAGTTCAGTTCGGGAGGGAAGAGGCCTAGATCCCAACCTGTCCAGTAATCTCCTTCCCAGGCAGAAAGATCCCAAAGCGTGGTGGCACCCTTGTCCAGAAGCCATCTTTGGATGTTGCTGACTTCCATGTTTGAACCAATGGGGGAATCCCCTAGAATGGAGTCTTCCCAAACATTGATTGAATTCCCATTTCCAGGGATCCAGTAAAGATTGTTTTTGAAAGGGATCAAAGCTTTAATGCATAATTTGTAGATTGGGGATCCCTTCCTTAGAGGGGGCTGCAAGTCCAAACACCTTTTCCTAGGTCCTGGGAAGTATTTTTTGTGGAGTACTTCCTTGCTCCAGCTATTTTTCCCTGAGATCAACTGCCAAAGCAACTTGGCTCCCAAAGCAAGGTTTTGGATAGGTAAACTTCTCACATTGAGACCACCTTCATCACGGGGTTTTTTAATCTTATTCCAGCTGACCAAATGGATTTTTCTTTCATTCCCTTTACCTCCTTCCCAAATGAATTTTCTGAGCAGCCCTTCAATCTTGTTAACTACTGAGCTTGGAGCAAGTAAAATAGAGGACTGGTAAATAGGCATGCTATTGAGAACAGATTTTATAAGAATAGTTTTACTTGCTAGATTGAGCCAGCTGGCCCCCCAATTTTGGATTTTGCTTTTGAGCTTGTCAACAATAGGTTCCCAGTCTGCTGATTTGATTTTGTTTTTACAGATGGGTATGCCAAGATATGTGAAGTTATTCCAGTCTCTAGTTCCTTCCATCCCCAACGTTCTGGTGATGTTCCTTAGTTCCCTGGCAGTACAATTCCAACTGAAGATTCTGCTTTTTTGGAAGTTTATTTTGCTTCCGGAAATCTTTTTGTATAACTCCAACTCTTTTTTGAATTGTTCAGCAGAGTGGACAGAGGCTCCTCCTAGCAGCAGAGTATCATCAGCGAACTGGGCGTGGTTAATGTCCCTGACATTGTTTACAATTTTAAGCCCTGGAAGCATGTGGATTTCCTGACTGAGGTTAAGTTGATAGTTGAGCATAGAAGCCTGGATGGCATAGAGAAGAGGAGATAGCGCGCAGCCCTGCCTTAACCCTCTAGAGTCTTTGAAGAAGCTAGTGGGCCTTCCGTTTACTAGAGGGGCTATCCAAGGGTCACCTACACAGCCTTTGACCCAGCTTATAAAGTTGAGGGAGAAGCCAAATTTTTCCATTACTGCAAACAGGAACTCATGTCTAACACGATCAAAGGCGTTGGCTAAGTCGAGTTTGATGACCATACCTTTTTCCTTACGGTGGAAGCTAGAGTGGATTGCTTCTTGGACAAGAATGATGTTGTCGAGGATTTTCCTTCCTTTGATGAATCCTCCTTGATTTTTTGGGATGATCCAAGGGAGAATTCTTTTCAGTCTGGAGGCAATGATATTAGTTATGAGCTTGTAACCAGTATTGCACAGCGAGATGGGCCTGAACCGATTGAAGGTAGTGGCTCCTTTTTCTTTTGGAATCAGGGCCAGGAAAGAGGAGTTAGTGCTGCCTCCCAATTTGCTGGTTTTCTGTGAGTACCGAATCATTTTTAGGAGATCATACTTTATTATTGTCCAGCAACAGGTGAAGAATCTAGTTGTGAAGCCATCCGGGCCAGGTGCGCTATCAAGTTTCATAATAGAGAGAGATTTTTTAACCTCGTCCATGGTGATAGGCGCAGTAAGAAAATTATTATCCTCCAAATTGATGAGCTGAGGGATGAGATCAAAGGGGTGGGAGGAGACATCAATTGGGTCCTCAATGGGGGCGGTGAAGAAATCTGAGAAAGTTTCCACAGCTGCTTTCTTTATGCCTTCAGCATCTTGGATCAGTTCTCCTTCAAACTGTATTTCCGAAACAGCTTTGTAGTTCTTACGTGCCTCTGCTTGCTTATGAAAGTATTTTGTATTTTTGTCTCCACTCAATAGCCAGAGGTTACGTGATTTTTGATGCTGGTACTCTTCTTCTATTCTGCAAGTGGAGAAGAAGTTTTTTTGCAGGATCTCTTCCTTAAAGAGGAGATGAACAGACGCGGGAGAGGAGTCCACGTTGGTTTGATGCGATTCCAGCTCAGCTTGGGCGAGTTCTCTATTAGAAACCGGCCAGGGGATGCGTTTGGCCCAGGCTTTAAGGGCTAATTTGAGTCTTTTTAATTTGGATTCCCAGATGAAGGAAGGCAAGCCAGAAAGGTGGGCATTCCAGGAGTCAGCTACAGTTTGCAGAAAATCATCATGGTGAATCCAAAGAGGGCTGAACCGGAAAGGGATTGGCCTGAGTTTTTGGTCAAGAGCAAGCTCAAGAAGGATAGGCTTATGGTCAGAAGTGCAGTGAGGGAGGATTTTGGAGGAGGCTAACAGGCCCAAAGCGAGAAAGGAGGAGTGGACAAGGAAGCGGTCTAGCCTGGCAGCAACATGGCCAGGACCAATTCTTTTGTTTGTCCAAGTAAATTTACCTTTGACAGGCTTGATGTCAATCAGATCCCATCCAGAAATGATGTCTTCAACCCATTCCCTTGAAGGATCTCTGACCGGATTGCCTCCTTTCTTTTCATTAGCTGCCAGAGTTACATTCAGGTCTCCAGCTACAATAATATTTTCTCTATTCTGCAGCTGAAGAAAGGATTCAAGGGTATTCCAACACTCTTTTTTTTCCGCATGCAAAACAGGAACATAGAGATTGAAAAGGCTTACCTTTCGTCCAGATTGCTTGTGGTTGAGTTTGGTGAAAACCCAGTGCACTGTTCATTCTTCAGCTTCAATGTCATACAGGGAGGGGTCCCAGAAGGTGGCTATTCCTCCGGAAGCGCCTCTGGAGTTGTTGCCAATACCAGTACCTTTTTTCCAGAATTTTTTCCCGATTTGGAGGATAGCAGGCTCCTCCATTTTAGTTTCCTAGACTAGCAGAATCTCTGGCTTATGAATTCGGATTAGATCTCTCATTGCATCTTCCTTCAGGGTAGATCCTAGACCTCTGCAGTTCCAGGAAATGTATTTCATTAAGAATTATGGGAGAAGGGGTTGGCCTCTTTGGAGGCCTGAATTGTACCTTTTTTTGATCGAGTGTTCATGATCCCTTTTAGAGTTTTTTGAGAGCCTTCAAGGACTGCAAGATAGGTTGCTTCTTCTCTTTGTTTCTTTTTGGATTTCCTCCCTCTTGGAGTTTTGATAGGAATAGAGTACAGACCGCTTGAAGAGGCGTCTTCATCCATTTCTTCACCTGCATCTGAATCTAGCAGCAGAAGATCTTTATTTACTTCTTTGGGGGATCTTGGGATATCAGCCCCCACCAAAGGTTGGGTTATTTCCCCAGGCTCCAGCTGATCAGCGTTCTAGCTTCCAGTCTCTTTTCTATTGGGCTGCTTGGTCGTTTGGGGTTCATCGCTTGCTGTGGTTTGATTCTTCCCATTTGGATTGGGATCCTGATGCTCTTTAGTGTTTGGAATCACGATTGGGTCTTCTTTTGAGGCTTGCTGGGACGGCTTATTTGTGCTTGAAGGCTGGGTTTGCATGCCCATTGTGGTCCTTTTTTTCGGGTTCTTGGCATTTGTCTTGCCTTTCTTGACTTTTTGCCATCCTTCTCCTTCTTCCGAGCTCTGAATTTTCGGGCAGTTTCTTTGAAAGTGACCATGTTCGTGACATTGGCGGCATTTGAATGGCAGCTATTCGTAGTCAAGCTTTTGGTAGTATAGCCATTCTCCAACTTTGAGTTTAACAGCTTCAGGAAGGCCTGCTTCAAGGTCAACCTCGACACATATTCGGGCACATGGGTATTGGCCCTTGTTATCTGCTTTGTCAATGTATTTTCCTAGAGCGTTTCCAATTTTTTCCAGGGTTGGAGTGTTCCAGCAGTGGACTGGGAGATTGGGGAGCCTTACCCATACTGGAAATTCCTTCGGCACATCTACTTCTGCGTTGAAATATGGAGTCCATCTGTTGAGGTACAGGCCTTGAGGTCCCATAAAATATGGACCATTTCTAAAGATCAGGTCTCGGTCTTCTTTGGATATAAACTCAAAAATGAAGAAGCCTCACCCTACGGAGTAGCAAGTTACACTATTCTTGAGCTGGGGCCTCCAGTTCCGTTGGATCCAGTCGTCTGTGGTTTTGGTTGAAGGCCAAAGCCCCATGAATTGGCCAACCAGTCCCCTTTCAGACAGTGCCAGAGCGACCTTGATGGGCATTTCGCATGGCAGATCAATTTCAGGAATTGAATCGAGCTTTTTAATGAATTTCAGGATGGCAGTGGTTACAGGCTTGGATCCATTGGGACGGAGAAGCTAATTGAAAGCATCTGTAGCAGAAGAAGAGGAAGTGGGAGGGGGAAGCCCTCCCTCAGGCGTAGGCATGAGCACCTGAGCGAACCAGAGCGGCGGAAGCTAGGCGGCTAGGGCGCGGCTCTGCATCCTTCGTCCCTAGTATCAGTTTATGTCTCGCCTTATTTTAATTTTAATATGTTAAAATTAAAAAATTTAAATTATATTTTAATTTTAATATGTTAAAATTTAAAAAAAAAATTAAATTATTTTTTAAATTTAATATCTTAAAATTAAAAAAAAATTAAATTATATTGTAATTTAATTTTAAATATAAATATAAATATAAAGTATATTTAAAATTAAAATTTAATATAAATATTACACTATATTTTAATCTAAATCTAATTACTGGGCTGGCAAGAGAGGGTGGAGTCCTCTATGACTCTGATGGAACAAAAATGAAAGATTTTGCACGGGGATTAGGTAGACAGACCAATAATGGAACCGAATGGCTCGCTCTGATTAAAGGGTTGGAAATAGCCAGAAAAAGGGTATTGAGGAGCTGGTTGTCCTCGGCGACTCGATGCTAGTCATCAGGGAAGCTAGGAGTTTGGCTAAATCCAGGAAGACGCCGAACACAAAGATGCACCATTTGTTGAAGAACATCGTTAAGGAGTACACAAATATCAATTTTTTGCATATTCTCAGAAACAACAACAGCTCTGCGTACAATATGGCAAACATTGGCGCTAATTTAGCATGCGAGGTCATGGTTTGTGACCAGCAAGACCAGTAGCTTTCCTAGGTTCCTTAAGATCCCTCCTTTGATGTGCTTACACAAATTTTGTTTTAGAATTTGGTATGGCTCTAGAACTATAACAATTTCGAAATTTTTTGGGTCCCTTATTGTCAAACTTAGCGAGCAATTCGAGGAGGCATTTTTAGTACTTTGGTGGATGAAGGCATGCGTATCCCACATGGCCTTAGTTAATGCACACACCATTTGTGGCAGAGCTGGCTATAAGCTTGGAAGAGACGCATTCAATCTCTATTTCACTGGCAATAGCAAGTGCAACAGAAGTTGGTCCAGGAAGCATAGCAGGGAAGACAGGTTGTGCAACAAAATTAGGTACAGGAAGTGCAATAGAGAAGATAATATGACGGATAAATCCCCCTCGTTCCTCTGCGGGAAGTAGGTCATTGCGCATGCGCGTAATTTTTCTGCCAATTTGGAAATGAAGGAAATTGAACCTGAATCCAACAGAGAACATTTCTCAGATCAGAAGTCGTGCAAACACAAGTTTCTGGGGCAGGGCCTTCACGCGATTAATGATGGTATGGGTTTTGATAACCTCTCGTCCGAGTTTCAAAATTACCTGAAGGATTTGGAAGCACAGCTCCGCACTGTTAGTAATGAGAATTTTGAATTGAAGAAATGCTTCATTCACCTCTTCTCTCTGGTGAACACTACAAATGTGGAAGTTCACAGCCTTAAGGAAAAGATTACTGGGTAGGTAACGGTTCTGGTGGAAGCGAAGCTGGAAAACTTGGATGCTAGGATACTGTGAGTTCATGAAACAACAAAGCAGGTGGTTGCAATGCTAGAATAAATGAACAAACACCTCACCAACAGCGCTGCAGAAGATAGCGGAAAACACCTGTAACTATGATTCACGGGCCTCTTTTTGATGTTCTCTAGTTTTTTGTTAAGTCCTTTGAAACTTATCATTCCAGATGTGTAGGTTTTTTTTTTTTTCAAGTTTGTAATGAGCTCTAATCTCAATAGCATAACACTTTTCCTTAAACAGTATCGAACAGAAGAACTTCATTTTGCAGGCTTGGCTCAAGTTTTAAGTGAGCAGCCCCTCTGCAAAATTTTTGTAAACTTCGTCTCACATTTTATATAAAAGTTGATCAACCGTTTATGTTAAAAAAATATATATATAATTTAAATATAAACATAATTTTAAATAATATTTTAATTTAAATTTAAAATTTAATTTAATTGGAGGGGGCCGCGAAGGAGGGTGCAGGCGACGGCGGGAGGGGAGGAGGGGAGGGAGGGGAGGGTTGTGCAAGAGGAGGGGAGGAGGTCACAGAGCTGGAGGAGGGGAGACGAGGAGGTCGTGATGGAGGGGAGATCTGCGTAGGAGGAGGGGAGGGCTGCGCAGGAGGAGGAGGAGGAGCAGAGGAGGGTTGCACATGAGGAGGGGAGGAGTTCTCAGAGCTCGAGCTGCGAGAGGTGGGGATCTGGGGAGATGGAGCTGGAGCTGGAGCTGCGGAGGAGGGAAGGCGAGGAGGTTGCAGAGGAGGGGAGGGCTACGCAAGAGGAGGGGAGATCTGCGGAAGAGTTGCGTGAGAGTGGAGCTGGAGGGCTGCATAGGCCTATTTGGATTTGCACCTCAGGAGGTCTACGGAGGAGCTAAATTTAAAAAAATAGGAGGAGCTAAATTTTAAAAAATTAGATTACCTGTTCGCTGATCAGATTCCCTCTTCATTGGTTCCCTATCGTAGATTCTTGACCAAATTATTTTTTTTTATAATTTTTCATGTTGTTTTGGTGTATATATAGCCATTGATTTCAAACATGTATTTCGAACAAAAATACACGTCTTTTTATTAATGGCCGACATATTATTTATTACTTTTTATTATTATTTTTTTGTTAGGAACCAACGTTACAACATCTCCATCATAATCGGCATCATTATTTTTGGTCGACATGTTAGGAACAAATGTTACAACATCTCCCTCCTACTCGAAAAACCTTACAACATCTCCATCATAATCGGTAATATTATTTATGGCTGACATGTTAGGAACAAACGTTACAACATCTCCCTCCTACTCGACAAACATTACAACATCTCCCTCATACTCGACAAACGTTACAAGATCTCCCTCATACTCGACAAACGTTACAAGATATCCCTCAGAATCGGTTGTAGAGCGCCTCTCGGTGCAAAAGCATCCTTTGTTCTGTTATGCCACATAATTGTCTCGATGAAAACAAAAGCAAAAGGAATTGGACGCCTGGCTTGAGAGCCATGCAATAGGTTGTTCCTGTAACTCGATTCCATGTTGCATTATTCATGGAGAACTGTGCCCCCACTTTTCCGAGTATGCCTGGGATGTCCACATTCTCCATAACCTCCTGTCTATCTTCCTTTTTCCACCTGCATACCATGCAGATTCGTTAGTACATGGAGATTAGCAGCAAATGTGAATTACACCTGGTAAGTGGAGGAGGCTATAGGGAAAAGTCCCTCTTATGTTCTTGTTACTTCACCGGAACGTAATGCATATTGGTATTTATGAGCTTGGTTTATCTGGTATTTATGAGGAGGAGGAAAAGGGTAAGGAATGAAAGATGCTCTGGCCAATTTGTTAGCAAATATAAAATATATATCTATCATTTCTAAATGTGTATCTAAAACCACATACCAAGATGCAAAAAATTACGGCACATGGCACCACATCGTAGCAAAGCAAAAGGAATCCACACACTACCACTTGAGGCCATGGAGCACCGGAAATGGTCCACAATCACTGATATGTCGACACCATGAAAACCCATCCAGAATATATCAGTAATTACCACATGCCTACCTTAACGTGTGGTTTTGGGCACACAGCTACACCATAGCAACAAAACGTGCTCATCATGCAAAAACATCTGCTCAAGCTAGCGTATTGTTTGGAAATGGAGCTGGTAGGGCAAGCAGACCGCTTGGTGAAACCATTTGCGCCTGCACATTTTTCACCCCTTAAACACTAAATCGGGGTCAACAATGCTTTATCTCGGTACAAAATCTGGATCTCATGGGAGAATGCTAGTGCAGCTAGGACGTTCATACTCAAAATGGTTTGTTTTTGTTTTGTGTTTTTATTGTAAATATTTTGTGAATTGTATTTGGTGTTAATTATGTTCTGGTGCAGATATGACGCATTGAATCTGCTTTAGAGACTAGGTGGAAAGACGATTCCTAAGCGTTTGAGCCACGTAGAATTTTGTGACTGGCTTTGCACAAAAGGGATGTTTCTTTTTTCCTTTGATTTTATAAAAATCCAATTTTATTCCATGGAAACATTGAGATAGCGTGTCACGTTACGTGGGTGATGATAATAGTCATGCATAACACGCAAATGATTTTAATGGAGGGGGTCATGTCATTTTTGTATGCCATGTCGTGACCTTGGACAATTATTTTTATGATAGGTGGCAAAGAGATGGAGGCTTTGTTTGAGAGTGATTTTGGATTGCAACTGGCCTCAAAGGCCTATTTCAATGGTGTGAGAGGAGTTGCGACGTGATTTCTCAACGGCTAAAGGATTAGATAATACATTCTGCCATGAAGACTATGTATTTTAGGAAGTTTTCAAATGCAAGGGATTATATAGTGTGGTCAACAGTTTCAGCATCATAATTGTCATCCATTATATTAATGCAGCAACAATTTGGATTCAGAGCCAGCCCGTGGGATTTTATCTCGTTGACAACATGGATAAATCACGTATATGGGTGCAGTTCCATGGAGCTCTGGGGTGGTTCTCACTGGAGCAGTTCCATGGACTTCTTATCCGCTCTCATGGGACATTGATGGCCATTGAGAGCCATGATTCCACTTTTTGTTAGAAACATATTATCCAGGTATATCCTCGAACTTCACCAGAGTTGAGAGCAGTGTGATGGAATCGAAGGAGGATACAGTGAGGGGATTAAACTTATGATTGTGGGTTATTCAGAGTAATTACTTTCCTGACTTGCAGAGTGTACCATTGCTGGATTCCACATTGTACCTATGGTTGGTTGTTGAACATTCTATTGGGGATTTCTATTTGCATTGCCTTCGTCAACCACATCTTGCTTCCCAATATTGTGTATGATATATTTTTGGGATTTATTCTCGATATAAATTTGTGTGCTCTGCTACTGGTTTACCTGGCTTCTTCATGGCTTCTTTGACATCTTCGGTAGGTGATCCAGTGTATTCGATCCATTATTGCTATATTTATGGGACCCTTTTGAAGCAGGGGTTTCTACATCTTTAGGCGATGATGCAATAACCATAGCCAACACTCGGTTCGAATGGAAGGAAATTTCTGACGCACATATTATTCTTATGGCATAGATGCACGACCTTATGTTTCGCCAACGGTAGGCACGTGTTCGATTCCTGTTAATTGTAGTGAACAGAGAAAAAATGGTACTCGATCTTTCTTCTGTAGAAAGTGCAAGCATATGAGATACGAAAGAATGTCAGAATTATGAATAACCATTAAATTATATACCTATTCATATTATGATTAACCATTAAATTAATCATGTTAGTCTGGATGAAGGATTCGTTGTCATTCCTGAGAATCCTGACCCCTCGCTGACTCGTGATGGCATACGAGATTTGAACTCATGATTTCATTCTACTATACATTTAACTTTTCATTTGGGCATCTAAGATTAGTGGCATTTTCATATTAAGAAAATGGAGGGTTCAATAAATAAGAGCGAGAAGGGATGTGGATGATCGATGAAGAAGGCGATGAGCAGTACTTTGAAGGTGAGATTGAAGTTTATGATGGGGAAAAAGGGGTGGTATGCCAAGCGGGTTGGAAGCAGCATGGTCGTCTACATTGCTTCTGTTCTCAAATATCTCGCCGTCGAGGAGTTGGAATTGGCCGGAAATGTAGCCCGCAACATGAAATCACGGAAATGTATAGCGGAATGATATCACCCAATTTCTTTGTATGTGCGCCATATTCAGGCTGTCGCTACATAAGCAGCTATTGCATTCTATTATGCAAATGTAGGGAATTCTGGATGGCTAAGTGACTCCAATAAATGAACAAGAAGAAGCCCAAGAAACCCTCCAGAATCATGCTAGATCTTGTCGATGAGTGAATCCAGGTTAACGGGGGCATGATGATAGGTTACCATTAGCTTGGCTTTGTTGCGATACTTCTGCCTGCCTTTGGTGGTTTGCTTGGGTTTGTAAAACTAGCACACCTTCACTTGTGGGATGTTGTTTACAACCAGACACAGGAGTATCTCGCCTAACCAGAGCTTCCTTAATCTTCGATGCATAAAGAAGAAAATCAACTTACTAAACTAAGAAAAACAATCTCATGATCCCAATAGTGAAACAATACATTGAACAATTCCTAAAATGTCTTGGGTTGAAATACTTTGTCATCTTTGTAGATGAAAAATCACTTCTACTTAGAGTGCCATGCATACACCGACATTAAATCACAAGTTCAGAATATTTCTTACAATATTTCTTACAAGGATCAAAAGTATTGCAGCGGCTACCAAAGATAGGAGTTGCCATGACCTGAATATATGATCATTCACGAACTCGACCACAACAACTGTCCATTTTCTGCTATAATATTACATCACCTATAACATTGTGCAGATACCGAACCTTTGTCAGACGAATGCACTTACCCGTGCAGTTCCAGAGGCTCACAACTTCTCTGTTGCTTTTGAGGTGGTTCGATATAATTCCACTCTCTCTCAACAATCTCACATCCTCTTCAGAGTCAATGATCTCGTTCATGAAATCGTTGTATCGTGTGAAAACCATAGCACCGGCCGCTGCAGAAGCTTCGAATGCTACCAGATTTCTCAGGATTACCTCTGTGTTTGTGTCCAACTTTACTTTTGGAAGGTAAAGTGTAGCAGTCTTCTCATCAAATTTTATCGAGGTCATATCGTCGTCGATGGAAGCGAATTTGACTCGGACAGAATATAAATCAACCACAGATGGAATGGCCAGTTCGTCTCACGTGGTTGGTATGGGTATTCCTTATCCTGTCACTTTAATTCCACAACCGCTCTGGGTTAACAGGCAACAACAGCACTAGCAGCAGGTTCCCATTGGTTTTCAAGGGGATGTTAGCATCCATTTCCTTCCATTGTTTCCCTTAAACAGGCCTTATAGCTATAATGATAACAAAAACATGAACAACACCGGCGTTGCTGCTTGGAGTGGCAGTAATGTAGCGGGTTCGAGTCCGGGGGTTCTTTATCCATTAGGTCGAGAGCATGCATCTCGAGCGCTGCTTTTAAGTTCTGTGCCTGCTGAATTGAGCGAAGAGGATTTGAGGCGTGAATTGGAGGTTTGGGGTCATGTTCATGCATTGGATTTGGATAGAAGACGATAAGGGCTTGTCACAGTTCTTTATTACGATCTCGAGCATGCTAAAGCAGTCTTGACGGAAATCCAGAAGCAACATTTGATGCAACAACGTATATTGCAGCAACACTACAATAGTCTGCTTCACAGGAAAAAGGAAAAGAGAGATGGAGATGAGAATGACAACGGCGATGACCACGATCGAATCCCCCACCACCACGAGAGATGGAGATGAGAATGACAATGACGATGACCACGGTCGAATCCCCCACCACCACCACCGGTATTATCACGAGGACTTGTAGGAGGAAATGCCATATGGGCACAATACACCATTCCTGTTGGGCTCCCGCCCGACCCAGAAATCCATAACCAGGGAACTCTGGTGGTTTTCAATTTGGATGCCGATATCGACACTAACATGCTCATATCAATCTTCGAGGCATTTGGTATGTGTGTAATGTTCTGGATTTTGACTGATTAGTACTCAATTTATATATATATTTTTTTGCCTCTTGTTCGCATTTGTTGTTTTGTAAGTGCCGTGAAGGAGCTTAGGGAGACTCCGACTAAGCGGCAGCACAAGTTCATAGAGTTTTTTGATGTCCTCTTCATGTCGCTGCTGGAAAGTTTGGTAGCAATAATTCCGCCAGAATACACAATGAAACCGCTTCTCATTTTGTCTTTGACAAGACCAAAGCGGAGTCCAATTCCAACAATGCCAGTACAACCGTCATGATCAAGAACATTCCCAATAAGTACAGGTATGTCTCTTTAAATGGCTAGCTTGACTGGTCTGCTCGGGTGCTTTGAGATTAAACATACTTCGTTAAAATGAGCTATGCACATTCAATTAACATGTGGATGTAAATTCGACATGGGGCAACTCTTGATTGGTCGTTGACAGAAGTCTGGAGAGAAGACGGCCCCTTACAAAACGCCTTCGGCGTAAATATACTCAAACCATCACTTTGGCGATTCATCTATTGACAAGCCACAACCCGGATGATCGCACTGGTAACAATACACTGTATATTGCCAATGTATTCTTCCATGATATATTCAATGTTAGTGCAGAAATATTAAGAACTGAATAAAAACCATCTGTGGAATGAAAACCCTCAACGAGAATAAATCTAGTTTCCACCCCATAAGTTGCATAAGAACCACATCAGTAATTCGCATATGATTCTCCTGTTCACCTCTCAATTGTCTTGTGCCTCTAGCCTCGGTTTATATTTAAATAGACTCAAAAATCTAGTACAAAACTTAATCATAATTTCTCATTTTTTTTCTAGTTAAATTAGTTTAGTTATCACTACCATATCGTAACTAGTTATTATATATATATATATATATATATATATAATTGTTCAACTACCAGTTATCCATGCATCCATGCATAAGCTACGAGTTATTACGAGTTATTTTTTATATAGACGGTAGTCCAACCCCAATTTTAAGATATAAAGGCCTATCAATATCATAATGATCTTCATTGGATTGAAAATTTATACAAAGAAAATTATCTCCAAATTGTATTGTGTTAGTAATTTTTTTGACAAATTCAAAATTAATATATTGTTATCTACAACATTTCAACGACGTGCGAATTAACTCTAAAAGTAAGGAATAGTGAATTCAGTGCTAACATGATTAGGAAATTTTTCTTTTTTCTCATCAAGGGGCGTTTTTTGTAAGGGTGAAATTTTGCCAATTGATTATTTTTGGACTTTTTTTTTGAAAAAATAAATTTGCTAGTTAACCATTTTTACTCTAAAACACCCCTATTTTTACATGAATTACATATTTTATGCTTATATTAATAATATTTGCTAAAATTTACATGTTTTAAGATTTATATATATAAATATATATATATATTCTCTAATTGATCATTTTTACTAGAAAAAATCATATTGTTTTTACATAAATTATGCTTATATTTATAATATTAACTAAATTTTACATGTTTTAAGAATAATATATAATTTTTTTTCAATATATATAAGATGATATATTTGATATAAAATTTGAATCCTTAAAAAATACCCTCCTTCTCACTAAATTCTATCTTGTTTACTCCATTTTTAAATAAAAAAATACCACTTCTTCAATATAAGATTGGATGTCTTTTTAAATAATACTTCTTCTTAACTTCTATTTTTGGAGTCTCGATTCCATAATACCCACTTCTTTAATAAGATCATATTGTTTTTTAATCATAGATTAAAAATACGATATTTATATGTTTATATTGCATGGATATATTTTCTTAATCAACTTATAAATTATTTTAATATTTTATATTTAGAATAAAATGTTCCATGATTTCTCAAATTAAATAAATTCTTGAAGTATATAAAATTGGGTTATTTTAATGATCCGTTCTTAAAATAAAATAAAATACGATATTTTCTTAATCAACTTATAAATTATTTTAATATTTTATATTTAGAATAAAATGTTTCATGATTTTTCAAATTAAATAAATTTTTGAAGTATATAAAGTTGGGTTATTTTAATGATCCGTTCTTAAAACAAGAGCCACAACGTGGCAATGTCCCGACAGTTGTTACAGATATTGCTATAACAAGAAAGCTCTAGAAAGTTGTAATGTCCCCATCCAAATAAATTAGAAGGGAAAATTCCACCAATCTACTAGTTCCCTAGGTTGGGGTGGAAACATCTAGATTTGGAATAAGGGAGATATAAAACCCCAAATGGACATTAGCATGATAAAATATATTAAAAGGGGGCTAAATAAATATTTATAATAGAAACATAAGGTGGCACTTGGTCATGAGGGCACATTAGTGGTGTGGGACCCACACAAAGCAAGATCTTGATCTATGCCACATGGCATCCTACTCTCACCCATTCGAATCCAAGGTGGATTCTAATGTTCTTGGGAGAGTTGGAAGGGTAACTCCCATGGAAGAGGAAGATTAAATCCCATGGAAGAGGAAGAGGCATCTTAGAGGTATTGAGACACTTGGGCTAGATTCCCTAGCTTCTATGACAACAATGATGAAGATGATATGACACTTATGACAAGGATCAGACCTGATTGCTGACCTTTGACCTATATGACATTTCAGGGCTAAAAATAGCCTCCAAGAGGCCGCACAAGGGAGTTATGGTAGCTAAGATGATTCCCCATCCGAATTGATGGAAGAGGGAGACTAGGAATTGTTGGACAAGTGGCACTCATTGGAATCTCTCCCCAACTCGAGTTGGCATGAATATTTTGGAATAAATTCGAACCATAGAGGACTTGGAAGGCTCATAAAAGACAATAAAAAGAAAGGAGATGGGATTTTGATCATTTCTCATTTTTGCAAATTGGAGAGCATAGCTTGTCCATGCAAGTTGGATGTTTATTCTACATGCCTTAGTACCAATTTCGAGGGTGCAAGATCCCCATCCTAATTGGCAATTGGAGAGGCCATTCAGACCTTTTATTTGGAGCTACATGAAGTCATTTGTTTCAGGTTGAAGCTACAAGGCTGCTCGTGACCATTTCTTCTTCAACTTGTTCTCACAACTCTCTCACATTTCTCTTCATATTCTTTCTCTTGGAGGAAGGGCACACATAGTGAGATGCTGATCTCTTTGGGGGAGTCCAAGGGACCCAATTTATTTGTAAAATGATGTCTATCCTCTGTATTTGATGCTCAGATAAACCTTGGATCGAAACTCCAAGTGGAACTATGTAAAATTGCCAAACTATGTATGAATGGTGCCATTTTCCCCTATATCTTGTTGTAAGAGCTTGAAGTTGTTTGGCATCGAAGTGTTTCAGTCAATCACTGTTATTTTATTCTTGTATGGAGAGCCATTAATGTACTGAAGAAGTTTCATACACATTATACAAGTCCTTGGAACCTTTCTCTCAAATTTCATAGCAAGTTGTAGTGTTTGTCTATCATTCCCCCCTATGTGAAGACATGTCTACAAATATCTAATTTATGGGAGTTTCAACAGCCTTTAGGAACTCATTAATGATGAATTTGGGTTCCCATTTAAGTCATATAACTAATCCATGTCTCTGTTCTGAAATTTGGGAGGTTCATACTGCATTTGGGAAGCCATTAGTGACCTCTACCCTTGAGGGTTTGAACCTCAAAATTACTAGTAAAATTCCCCAATTTCTCCTGAAGTTAAATAAATGTTGTAGAAGTCTTTTGAGAGTGTCCAAGCACCCATCAGCTTCTTTTTTATGTCTTGATACCTTTCAAACACCTTCAGACCCAATTCGAAATCCTTAGGATCCATTTGGAAGCATTTGAGTCACCACTGGTTTAAGGGTCAAATTGGCCAAAAATTGCAATTTTTCCAATTTCTTAAAAAGGGACACTACAAGTGGTATCAGAGCATGGTCCTTACACCTGAGTTTGGTGACCATTTTTGAGTTCAATAATTCATCCCCCACCCTTAGAAATGGAAATTGAAAGTACTTTTGGTGAAGAGGAAGAAGCAGGAGAAGAAGTGCACTCTTTTGAAACTGTGACTAAGGATGAGAAAGTAACCTCGAAGATGGAGGAGAAAGACGAGTTTAGGAAATTCATGAAACCATTGTTTGAGGACATGAAAAGGCAGATAATTCAAGGGTTCGAATTGATGGCTAGTCAAATTGGAAGCAAATTGGCATTAGGAGGCAGCAGTAGTTCTCCTTTTGAGGAAAAGAATGCAATTGGTGAAAGTTTGTTCTCAAAGACAGGGCCTCACAATCGACCCCATGAACTTTAGAGCTCAACAAGAGCTACCACACCTAATTTTCTTGATCCCAAAGAGCATCCTAACACCCAATATGGTATGCATGAAGTTCTAGCAGAATGCCAACAATTGAGTGAAGATTGTAGAAGGACCTTACCATTTGATCAATTGTTTACTGTCTCAAACAAGCTCAAAATGAGAGGAGGTAATAGAAATCCTTTTCAAAATAAATAATTGAATTATTCCATAGGTAAAATGCCCCTTCCTACCTTTGATGTCTCATCTCAAACTTCTGCAAATACTTGGATACAAAAGTTAGATGTGTATTTTCAGCTAAATCCAATGGTTGAAGAGGATGCTCTAAAAATGGCTATTTTGCATCTTGAGGAGAAGCCAATGATTGGTGGTTCCATAGAATTAAAAATTTGGGACATTATCAGGTTACAACATATGAAGAATTTGTTAACATGTTATTGGAAATATTTGAGCAAAAAGACCCCAAAATGCCTTTCAAGGAACTAACACAGTTGAAGCAAATTGGAACCCCTAATGAGTACATGGTGGAATTTAAAAAACTATCAATTAAGGTGGTTGATATATCTATGGTTCGATTAGTATTGCTCTTTACTAAAGGTTTGATTGAACCTTTGAAGGGTTTAGTTAAAGCCCACAAAACTACTTCATTGAAAGATGCCATGAACTTGGCAAGAGATCTGCAAAATGTGCTACCCAAGACAAGGTATACCCCCAATCCCAACTTTACTTCCAAGTTCATATTTGACAAGAAGCCATGGCAAAAAGATGCATTTAGAAAGGACAAGAAAGAGGGACCAAACAAGGAAGAACTTAGAAGAAAGAGACTATGTTACACATGCTTCCAACCTTGGGTACCAGGGCATAAATGTGCTAAGGGGAAATCACAATGCATTGAAGTATTTTCTGATGATGATGAAGGTAAAGGGGACATGGAGGAAGAAGGACATATTTCATCCCAATAAGAGGGATATAACACAGCAGAAGAAGATCATCCATCACCTGAATAAGGGAGAATGGTAGTCCTTTCAGGAGTGCCTCGTTTTCACACCATTCGATGCAAGGGAGTGGTACAAGGGAAAACAGTTTCGGTATTGGTAGATGGAGGAGAAACTCATAAATTCATTGATGCAGCCATGGTGGAGAGGAGGAATTTACCTATTGAACCATTCAATGGGTTCACAATCATCATTCTAGGTCACAATTCTATGGAGTGCAAAACATGGATTCCAAAGCTACAACTCACCATAGGTAATTACACATTTTTTGATAGCTTTTATGTGGTGGATGTTACTGATACAAATGTGGTCTTGGGAGTGCAATGGTTGTACTCTATAGGGAAACATACAGTAAACTACCAAATACTTGAAATGAAATTCAGATATTCAGAAGGAAAACAAAGGGTAGTGAGAGGAATGCACACCTATCTGAATCAAGTGGTGTCTTCCCACAATATGAGGTCCATATTGAGGCATGGGGATATTGAATGGATTGATGAATGTTTCATTACTTCCCCCAAGACAAACATAAAGATTGCAGAACATCCGAGGGAGATAAGGCAACTACTACACAAATATGAAAGGGTTTTTGGAGACCTTCCTCCTCCAAGGCCACCTGACAAAGGAGTTGAACACACCATTATTTTGGAGGTGGGTACTTAACCCATAAAAATACCACCATATAGACACCCAAAAAGGTTCAGAGATGAGATTGAGAAGGCTATTCAAGATCTCTTGGAATTGGGACTCATTAGACCAAGATCAAGTCCCTGTGCTTCTTCAGTTGTTTTGGTGAAGAAAAAGGATGGAACCTTAAGGATGTGCATTGATTTTAGAGCTCTAAACAAGAAGAAAATTAAGAATAGATATCCCATCCCTAGAATATATGAGCTCATGGATGAGCTATTTGGAGCAAATTTCTTCTCCAAAATTGATCTTAGATCTGGTTACCATCATATTCGAATGAAGGAGGAGGATGTGCAGAAAACTGCTTTCAGATGTCACTATGGTCATTTCGAATTTCTTGTCATGCCTTTTGGTTTGACCAATGCTCCAGCCACCTTCCAATCATGCATGAACAAAATATTTTGCAAGAAACTCCGTAAGTTTGTTTTGGTTTTCTTTGATGATATTTTGATTTACAGTAAAACATGGGAGCCTAACATTTGCACCATTTAGAAGTTGTATTGAAAATCTTGCATGAACAATCTTTGTTTGATAAGTTGTCCAAGTGTGAATTTGGGTTGAAAGAAGTTTTGTATCTTGGGAATATCATTGGGAAAGATGGAGTAAAGGTGAACTTGGAGAAAATAAAGGCTATTCTTGAATGGACATCACCCAAAAAAATCACTGAATTGAGAGGCTTCATTGGGATATGCAGTTACTATAGGAAGTTTGTGAAGGGGTTTTCCAAATTAACTGCTCCCCTTGTTGATTTGACCAATAAGGATGCCTTCAAATGGGATGAAGAGGCCAAAAAGGATTTCCAAATAATGAAAGAGGTAATGAGTAGTTGTCGAGTACTTGCATTACCAGATTTTTCTAAACCATTTTTTTTGGAATGTGATGCATCAGGAGAAGGAATAGGGGCGGTCCTAAAGCAAAATAAACACCCCATAGCTTATAAGAGCAGAAAATTGCAGCCACATGAGAATCTCTACTCCATATATGACAAAGAAATGTTATCCATCATGCATGCCTTGGCCAAGTTTAGACAATATTTGGTGGGGAACAAGTTTGTGGTCAAAACTGATCATAACAATTTAAAGCATTTCCTCACACAAAAGGATCTCAATGAAAGGAAACAAAAATGGGTAAGTAAGGTCCAAGATTTCAATTTTGGCATTGAATATGTAAAGGGTAAGAATAATATTGTAGCAGATGCATTGTCTAGGAGACCTTCATTTTCCCTTATGGACATTTCGAAAGATTGGAAAGATATGCTAATACTAGAGTATGCCAAAGATAGTTTTGCTTGTGATCTGTTAGATGGGTTCAAAGGAGATGATAAATACAAGATATTGAATGGCCTAATCTACTATAAGGATCAAATATACTTGGTTCATGGTGTTGGTGCCCACTTTGTCACTGTTTTTGGTCGATAAATATGCTCTGAATGGCAGCTTTATCATCATTTTTTATATCATAAATTGCCCTTTTTGCCATATAGATCGCCGAATAGGACAGGTATGCATTTATTTATACATCTTATGAATGTCGGGCAAGATTCGCCATATTTTGATTTATTAACGATTATCTAGCTTGTTTAATGACGTTATTCTAATTTTACAGATGTTGGCTCTCAACGGAACCTTCAGTTAGGTGCTTACTGGAATCATGATTCATTCAGCCCATCATTCGGACGTGCATTTGATCCATGGATTCATTGGTTGAGGTATGCACGAGTTGTTAAAAGATGAACCGACGCGTGGATTTTGTTTGGGACGTGGCCCTGGTGGTTTGTGAACTGGAGTTCTAGAAGATTCTTCCTCCTATATGCCCAACTTGACACAGCATCCACTTCTGCCCACGTCGAAGAGGAATTAACTCCCCAGCTATTGCGTGGAAGAATGATGTCGTGAACCCTGGGGGACCTTCCGAGTGTTGTCTTAAGTCTTCATGAATCCATTCCTTGGCATATGAGTTGTCATGAGATGCTGAGCAGAACCGTTTTTGGTTATGTGTTGTCAAGGGATGCTAGACAGAATCGTTTTCCTATGTTAAAGACTATCTATTATTAGAAGCAGTCGACCACTGAAAGGGTCGACTTTCTCTTCATATTGTAATCATATATATAGGCGTTCCTACTTCTAAAACTGGTTAAGTCTTGTCAAGCTTTGTTGTGTATTGTTAAGTCTTGTTTTTTATTTGACATGACTGAGACGGAGTCAGTCTTATTGATCTTTCTCCGACTGCAAATGAACATAAGGATGCCGTAATGCTTTGTTAATTGAATATATATATCTTTGTTCTGGTTTAATGAAGATGTGGCAGCATGTATGGTGATTGATTAATAAAGACTCATCATCTGCTTGCTGAGACGGGCCCCTCAACAATCAGCGATCTCCAGTCTGTGTGTATAATTTGTATTTGTATTTGCAAATAACGTTGTGTTGTATAATTCATCTTTGCATCTATATCATACATGATATCTACATCTTGAAATATAAAGTGTTGTCCTGTTATTTACATAGATGAAATTTATGTTATGTAGTTTATTGTCACTCATGTTTTATTGTTTCTATGAATGAAGAGCTCTATGTTATGTTATATGCATCTTGTGAGGTATTTATGTTAACAATGTTTGCAGCATATAATTAAGTGACCGGTTACACTTAAGTTCAGCTAAGTTTTCTTCATGGGATAGGTCGTATTTGTTTCATCTCCTCTACTTGATAGGTTAGGTTGCATTCATCTTTTCTAGCTTGCCTCTGCAGTCTTGCTTAAGCAATTGAGCTTACTCGAGTCCCTTGGAATCAAGTCAGCTGAGTTTTCTGAGCCTTCCTATAGTTAGCTTCTCCCTTAAAACTCTGTAGTTCTTCCTCTGTAGTATCAGAATTCCTCCAATTTCAAACTAAACTTGCTTTAGGATGAAATAGAAATAGCTAGTCTTCCTCTCACATAGATCACTTCTTCCCTTACCCTATCTTCTAAACAATCTACTCATTGCTTACTTTGCATCATAAGGTCATGTGCATTCACCAGCTGGTAATTAAGTCATCCAAAATTCTTCCTTCCTTTAGTTTAAATCTTCTTCCTTTGTCCAGACTGGCATTCGAACTGTCATTCAGTCGGGCATTCGGATTGTCATTCAGACCCTTATACTCTCTACATCGTTTTAGCATCTTCAGAATCTAGCTCCTTCTGTCCATCTGAGTATAATGCTTCTTGCTCTTAATTTGACAGTTTAGACATACTTTAACTTTGCTTTATGTTTATTGAAGTACTTCTTCCTTCTTCTTTCTCTTAAACCTTCCTCTAAAGTAAGATTCTTTACATCTGATTTATTGAGTAGTTGTTGTTTTAACTTTGTTTTAGATAGTTAATATTTTCACCTCTTCTAAGGTTGTTAAAATCTCTTCTATTGTCAAATTGGTATTTTCATTCATATGAACATGTTCATGGCATAAAGTTGGATTATAATTAGATATTTTCATCAAGGTTTCATGCTTGCTTTTATACTAATCAAGTTTCTCACTTGTTATAATCTCAGCCTTTTATCACTTATGTATGGATGGAAATAAGTCATGTCATAGTTCTAAGTTTTATCACACCTTCTCTTTTAATTGGAATTCAGTTCTTCTTCCATCACTTAATTCTTACATAGAATAGTGTAATTTGATCTTGCTTTAATATGTTGGTTATGTTAGTCTAGTAATTGTGTTGTTTAGAGTTTGACTCAGTTTTTCATTTTGAAAATATATTTTTGATCTCTTCTTTAAATGTCTCTAAGGTCTGACAAGCCGAAATCTGAGATCCCTTTCTACCTAGGCATATATATTGCCTCAACTCTAAGTCTACTGATCCTGGTCGATAATTAATATTAGGTGTTTCTTTGAGATAGCTCACACACCACAACATTTTGGCGCCGTTGTTGGGGATTTGAATATAGGTATAAGTAGATAGAATTCTCTTCCAAAATCTAGTACTAAGTTTCAAACATAGAAATAGGCTGGTGGCGGGTAAGCGGTAAGATGAGAGGTAAGAACCTGAGCATCTGTTATAATAGGCACCCCTAAAACCCAGCAATTGTTATAATAAGTTTAGAATTTATTATTATTTATAATTTTTGTTTCATGAATAGGTCTAGAGATTTAGAGATAGCTCACACACCACAACACATGGTTCGAACCTAAAGCACAAGATCTTGAAGGAAGCTCATGATTCTCCTTTAGTAGGCCATCCTGGTTTCTTTAAAACATAGATGCAATTAAGACAAAGGTTCTCTTGGAAAGGGATAAAGGAAGATGTTCTAAAGTATGTGAATGAATGCAAGATATGCCAGCAAAAAAAATTTGAGCACACCCTTCTTGCTGGTCTATTGCAACCATTTCCCATTCCAGAACAAAAATGGGAAAGCATCTCAATGGATTTCATCACAGGTTTGCCCAAGGATTTGGGTAAGGATTGTATTTATGTTGTGGTGGATAGACTCACCAAATTTGCTCATTTATTTGTTTTTACATCATCTTTTATTACTGCACAAGTGGCTGATGGTAATGTTCCCAATTTGAGATTTTTCCCAATTTGGTCAATTTTTGAAACTTGGACTAGTGAAGCCCCAAACTGTCCCAAATAATCCCAAATGGTTTTGAACTGTGTATAGAGTGGATTGAGGTGTAATAGGACACATTAATGCATCTATTATGGTATTTTACACTTTCTAAATACTTCATCCACTTGCATTTACAATTAGAAGATGAAAGGCATAATTACTAGGAAAATCTATGTTGAAACCCCCAAGGGTAGATGGATCCAAAAGACTCCTTCGAATTTTGAATTGGGCCTGAAGGTATATTAATGGTATTAAGACATAAAAATGAACCTCATGGGTTCTTAGACACTATTAGAAGACTTATGCAACATTCATTTAAATTCAAGAGAAGTTGGGGAATTTTACTAGTAAATTCGAGGTTCAAAACCGCCAAGGGTAGGGGACAAAGATGGCTTTCCATATGCTATAATAACTTCCAAAATTTCAGAACATAGGAATTTTACTGATAAAGTACTTCAATGGGATCCTCAATGCATCATAAATTAGTTTCTATAGGCTTCTGCAACTCCCATAAATCAGATATTTGTATTCATGTCTTCACATAAGGGGAGATGCTAGTAAACTTCACCACTTGTTATGAAATTCAAAATTTAGGTTCCAAGGACTTGTGCAATGTTAATGAAACTTCTTCAGAACATTAATTTCACTCTATATATCAAAAAAATCATCTATATGGACTGATAAAAATCGAAATAAAGCATCTTCAAGATCCAACAACAAGATATAGGGAAAATGGAACCATTTATGCATTGTTTGGTATTTTTACATAGTTTCACTTGGTATTTAGACCTGAGAGTCTTTTGAGCATCCAATACAGAGTATATATATCATAATACAAATAAATGTATATTATTGGACTCTCACAAAGAGATCAGCATCTCACCAAAGACGCAATTCCTCCAAGAGCCAAAATATGCAAGGAAATGTGTGATAGAGATGAGAACAAATTGTAGAAGAAAGAACCACGAGCTACCCTGTAGCTTCAACCTGCAAATAATAACTCCATTGTAGCTCCAAATTAAATTTCTGAATGGCCTCTCCAATTTCCAATTAGGATGGGAATCTTTCACCCTCGAAATTGGTACTAAGGCAAGTAGAGTAAACACTCCACTAGCATGGACAAGCTAGAAGCTCTCCAAATTGCAAAGATGCAAATAAAAAATGATCAAAAGATACTCTCATTCTTTTTTCTTTTCTTTTATAAACTTCTCAAGTCATCCATGGGTCTAATTCCTTCCAAAAGATTCATTCCAACTCAAGTTGGGAAGAGATTCCAATGTGTGCCACTTGTCCACAATTCCTAGTCTCCATCTTCCCTCATTTCAAATGGGTGTCCCTTTGGCTTCCCTAACTCCCTTATGCACCTTCTTGGAGGCTATTTTTATCTCTGACATGTCATATATGTCATATGTCAGCATTCATGTATGATTTGTGTCATAGGTGTCATAGCATCTTCATCATTGTTGTCATAGAGCTAGGGAATCTAGCCCAAGTGTCACAATTCTTCTAACATACCTCTTACCCTTCCATGGGAGTTATTCTTCCACTCCAATTTGATATTACATGACTCGTGCCATGAATAATACCTCTTAAACTCCCCCAAGTATGTTACCCTTCATCTTGAACTCGAATTGGTGAGAGAATCATGCCAAGTGTAGTGGGGAATCTTGCCACAAGTGGGTCCCACAACCTCTTATGTGCCCTCATAGTCCAATGCCACCTTATTTTCTTTGTATTATTATTTCATTGACCCATTTAATGTGAATTTGTAATTCTAAGGCCATTTTGGGTCTTGTAGGTCCTTTACTCCAACTTTTAATGCTTCCACCCCCAACCTTGGAAACTAGTAATTTTCCTCCATGATAGTTCATTTGGATGGGAATATTACAAACTTTGAATTGGTAATTTTATCTTAATGTGACCCACCTTGTCCACTTGGATCTAAGTTTACATTATTAATAACTTGGACATCATTCTTGGCAATTATATGACCCTTAGCATCAATTTGACAAACTATCATGAGTATGGCCAAGGGGCTTAGGCCATTGTGATCCAATGCAGAATTTTGGGACATGAAAAATCCTCCCCTCCCAATATTGCTTGTCCTCAAGCAATTTCAACACATGTATGTGGAAGAACCTGCTTTCTTTCCAAAACTTTGCTTCCCAAAACTTCTCTTCTCAAACCTTGAGGAAAGCCACTCATGCACTACAATTGTGTGTTTCCAAAAACAAGGAGTTTTGGGTTTTCTTTTTCATTTTGATATCCCCTGTAACATCACCACTAAACACCAAAATGTTAATTAAATCAATCAAAACCAAGTTTGCACAATTACTCTTTACCTCTTTTATATTTTGGAAACCCTTTCTGATACCACTGCATAATTCTTCGAAGTTGCCACTGAGTTGCCCAACTTTGAGTCTTCGAGATTCCATGAAGATTTTAGAGAGGAACCACCATGCTTGCTGCTGCACTACTCTGATTAAAATAACTTTATTAAGTGGGGAATCCATCTCCCATACTACTTGTTTCCCCAAAAAATTGAAACCAATGAGACTAAAAATTATCCCAGGGTCCCATTGCTTGTATTGCACTCCAACAATCAGGAAAGCTCTCCAACCCATACCATTAGGAAAGAGAATTCATGGATCCCATTTTCTTGTATGCATTCTTCCAAACATCATGAGTACAAAATAGATATCATCAAATTACATAACAACATAATAAAAATGTACATCAAGGAGGTGTCTCATCAAGAAATCATGTGATCCGGATTTTATGAGCAGAACGAAATGAATACAGATTATTATCAGATGCTTAACACAAAATAACAGAGATACAGTAAAACTGGTTTTCTATTCAATAAGGAAATAAGCTAGAACTGTAAAATGCAGCGGAAAACAAGCTTGCTGGAATGGTGGCGGCTTATCTCTGAGAAGAGATGTGACGGCTGCGCTCATTTCGCAAGAAGATGGTTACAATGAGGCTCTCAAGGCCTTTTACAATAAACGGGAATGTCAAAAACCCTAGACATCCAAAAACCTAACCCCAGGAGATGAAGCGCCAAAAGTCATGTGGCCCCCGTTTGGGTAAGTTAGTACATCAACTTCCCGGGGTCGTAACTTTTGCATACGATCTCCGTTTGGGGCGCTCGGTAGCCCATTGGAAAGGTCTATCCGAGATTTACAACTTTCGACTGGGGCCAAATGTATGTCGAGGGCAATCATTTGGCCCCCCAAATTGCCAAAAAAGGTCGTTTAGGGCCTCAAAACAACCCCGGAAGTTTAGGACCTGAAAAACTGCTAAAAATAGTACAATACCAAAATTGCCATAAAACTGTTTTGAGCCAGTTGGAAAGGTGGGTGGCCACCAATATCCACCTGGATCAATCCTCCCTCCTTAGGAAGCAATGGTCTCCATTGCGTTGAGTTCCCCCATCAGATGAGGAAATTTCTGCTGAATTTGGCCTCGGGTGAGCCACTTGCCTTGGTGCAGGAGCTGCCCTGCTTTGACAACTCGATAAAGCTGGATCCTTTGATGTCGAGTGCCCTTGATCTGTGTGTCTGCAATATGATCACTGGATACTTGTTGTAGGCAGTCAGGGTTGAGCTCTGTTGGTGTCAACTTCTCTGCTATCTCTGAGGTGTCTAATAGTGGTGGGAAATATGGCCGAAGGAGAGCCACGTTGAAGACTGGATGCAGGCAAAGGAAGGGGGGAATGTTGAGCTCAAAAGCATTGTCACCCACCGCCTTGGTGATGGTGTACGACCCATAACGGAGTGGGCGAAGCTTTCGATGGGGCCCTGTAAGGCGTTCTTTCTGCAAATGTAACCAAACTTTGTCGCCCACCTGAAACTTATGTGGCACCCGATGTTGATCATGGCGCTGCTTGTACTTGGCATTAGACTTCTGTAGAATATCCTGAACCTACTGGCGGATATGCTGGATTCGTTCAATGAACCGGGCGGCTTTGTCAGCTTCTGGGGACGAGTCGGCCGAGGTGGTCGCAAGGGGAAGTGCAACATCCATGGGGCCCAATGGTTGGAATCCCAACCCCACCTGAAAGGGGCTGTGGCCAGTTGAGCTATGCAGGGCTCGGTTGTAGCTATGTTGGACATAGGGGAGACTCTCATCCCATGTGCGGGGGTGTGTTGAATTGTACATGCGTAGGATATGTACGACCATCCGATTGACGACCTCTGTTTGTCCGTCGGTCTGGGGGTGGAAGGCAGTAGATTTGGTGAGCTTGGTATCCAGCAGTGACCAGAGGCTTGACCAGAATGAGCTGAGGAACCGACTGTCACGGTCTAAGATAATGGTCTATGGGATCCCAAAATGTACCCATACTCGTTCAAAGAAGAGCTTGGCAGTGGCTTCTGCTGTGATGCTCTTCTTGCAAGCGGCTAGAATCGCCATCTTGGAAAAGCGATCAACAACCACGAAAACACAGTCATTTCCCCTCTTGGTGGACGGGAGGCCCGACATGTAGTCCATTGAGATGGATTCCCACAGCCTTTCAGGAGTAGGCAGAGGGGTGTATAGGCCCTGTTTCTTAGTGGTTGGTTTGGCAATAGCGCAAGCGGTGCAAGACCTGATATACTTGCTGACATCCTGTCGAAGTTTCGGCCAGTAGAAATGTTTCTGCAACACTGCCACTGTCTTTTCGACGCCAAAGTGTCCTGCCACCCGACTGTAGTGAGCTTCCCAAATCAGCTTCGCGCGCTCGCTTGATGGAACGCAGAGATGGCCCAGATGACACAATAACCTATCCTGAAGATGGAAATTAGCAACCACTGAGTTGGTGCCCAACATTTGATAGGTGGCGGAGACGTCAGGGTCTGTCTTGTAGAGGTGGGGCCATCCGGAGGTCTCGTGGCCACAAGAGTCTAGCACCGTGGTAAGTGCCGCGACTGGAGGTCGACTGAGGCAGTCAGCAACTCGGTTGGTACTCCCTGTTTTATATTTGATGTTGAGGTGGAACTGCTGTAAATATGTTGACCACTTCTGATGGCGATCATTCTGCAACTTTCCTTGGGTCTGCATGAACTGTAGTGGCTTGTGATCAGTGTGGATGATTGTCTCCTTCCCAAGAATGTAATGTCTCCACTAGCGGCAGGCTTGTACAATGGAGTACATTTCTTTGTCGTAGGTAGGGTACTTGCGGACAGCGTCTGAGAGTGTCTCACTATGATATGCCACGGGGTGGCCGTGTTGAGTGAGAACGGCGCCCACAGCATAATCTGAAGCATCTGTCTCGATCTCAAAGGGATGTTGCAGGTTCGGTAATGAGAGTACCGGCGATGAGCACAAACGCTTCTTCAAGTCATCGAAGGCTTGTTGTTGGGATAGGCCCCACACAAATTTTTCCTTACCACCACCCCTGGTCACTTGGCTGAGGGCCCATGCGATATGAGAGAATCCCAGCACGAACCGGCGATAGAAATTGGCGAGGCCCAAGAAGCTCCGAAGTTCAGTGAGTGTGGTTGGGGCTGGCCAGTCACGGATGACCTGGATCTTGGCTGGATCCACATGCACACCATGTCGATCAATGATGTAGCCTAAGTAATGGACCCTGTCCATGCCGAAGGAGCATTTTTCCAAGTTTGCATATAGTTTGTGCTTCCGCAGGGTGTGCAGAACCTGCTGAATATGTTGCAAGTGTTCCTCCCAAGTCTTGTTGTAGATGAGGATGTCATCCAGATACACCACTACAAAATTGTTGGTGAAAGGTCGTAGGATATCGTCCATCATCCTCATAAAAGTTGCTGGAGCATTGGTCAAACCAAAAGGCATGACTAGCCATTCAAAAAGACCTTCTTTTGACTTGAAGGTAGTCTTCCATACATCTGTCTGTTCTATTGGGACCTGTTGGTAGCCAGACTTCAGATCAATCTTACTGAAGTATTTGGCCCCCGTGAGCTGATCAAGGAGGTCGTCGATTCGGGGAATCGGGTACCGGTTGCGGACTGTGATTTTATTCAGGGCCCGGTAATCAATGCAGAGTCGCCAGGTCCCATCTTTCTTCTGCACCAGCACGATTGGGCTCCCACAAGGTGATGAACTGGGACGGATGTGCCCTTTGTGGAGCAATTCTTGGATCTGCCTCTTGATCTCCTCATTTTCCAACAGAGAGCGGCGATAGACTGGCCCATTGGGTAGTGGTGCGCCTAGGGTCAGATCGATGGGATGCTTGACCTGGTAGTGCAAAGGTACCCCAGTCGGAGAGGAGAAGATATCTGAGTATCCTTCCACCACCTTATCCACTTGCTTCTGTTGTGTGGATAGATCGGTCATGGAGGCATGGGATGTGGCTGCGATCTTTCTTTCACTCTGAGAGCGAATCACGAAGAAGAAAAATTTCTCGGTTTGAGAGATGACCTTCCTGCATTGCTTGGCAGAGATCAAGGAAATAGCACTAGGAGGGACTGCCTCGGGTATCCTGTACAATTTCCTGTTCAAAGAAATAATAACACTACGAGGCCTAGACTCATATACAGCATGACGTTTCCATAAATAAGGTTGGCCCAAAAGAACATCTGAAACTTCGAGAGGAGCAACATCACACAATACCTCGTCCTTGAAGGCCTTGATGCACTGTTGGCTGATGCGGAGATCGCTTCCCTTGCGGAGCCATCCAATGGTGTAGGGTTGTGGGTGCGGCGTTGTCGGCAAGGCCAGGTGCTTGACGACCTCTGCTGAGATGAGATTCTTCTGGCTACCGTTATCAACGATGAAGTGCAGCGGGGTGCCTTTTACCCACATCTGTGAATGGAAGAGGCGTTCTCCTTCTTCTGGCTCATCTGGTTCATTAGGCTGGAGCTTGGTGGTAGCAATGGTGGCACTGGGTTCCGCATCAATGATCCGTCTTCCCCTTTCTGGTTTGGACTCAGAGTCAGAACCCGCATCTGATTCAGATGCTTTCACTTCGGCCACCAGCGACTGCTTTGAGCAGCAATCAGCAGTGTTATGCCAAGGGCTCTTATGGAAGTCACACCACTTCCCGGTATCTTTCTTTGTTTTTCCAGTATCCTTCTTTGCTTGCTGCTTGGACTGGTTGTCCTGATACTGTCCATCTTTGCTCTGTCCTTTATTCTGTGGGTTGGGGCTTCCTTTTCCTGTCTTTTGCTGTGAAGGGTTCCCAGGCCCAAATTGCCGTGTCTTTTGTTTGAGCTTCTGCTCGATTTTGACGGCATATCGGTAGGCCGCGCCCAAGGAAGAGATGTCTAGAAATTCCATTTCGGTCTGGATGTATCTATGCAAACCACCGCAATATTTGAGCACCAGATGTCGCTCTGAATCTTTGATACCCAGCTTGGTGCGCAAGGTATGGAAGATATTTGTGAACTCTGGCACTGCTTGGTCTCTTTCTTGTCGCAGTGTGGTCCATTTGGTATACAAGTCGTCATAACTTCCAACAGGGTAGTATTGTTCCTTAATAGCATCCCTGAAGGATTCCCAGGTGGCCGTGACTGAAAATAATGAGGCTTCTTCTGTGTCCTTTTGCTCACAGAATGTTTCCCACCAATCTTTGACATGGGGAACGACTTTGAGGAGCGCAAAAGTAATATTTTCTTTATTCGAAAAGTTATGGACAGAAAAATACCCTTCTAGTAAATTCAACCACTTATCTACAGCATCTGCGTCTATCTGTCCTTCAAATATAGGGATATCGAAGTTGATTTGTACCTTGAAGGGGGCGGCGCCTCCGCTCGAGGAAGATGCGTCGCTTGTTGGTAGTCACCGAAGGATTTGCGCGAAATTATCCATCATCTCGTTCCTCTGCTACGTGAGGGCTTCCTCAAGCAACATTTTGATAGGATCTCCTGTCCCGTCATCTTTCTTTTCTCCTGCCATGAGAGGTCGCTTGGGCATGCGAGAGCTTTTGTCCTCAAGAGAAACAAGCTCGAGACCCAATTCTTTGTACCCTGACCTCGTTGGGGACATGCATTAAGATGACAAGGAGCAGACCGCTTTGATACCACTGATCCGGATTTTATGAGCAGAAGGAAATGAATACAGATTATTATCAGATGCTTAACACAAAATAACAGAGATACAGTAAAACTGGTTTTCTATTCAATAAGGAAATAAGCTAGAACTGTAAAATGCAGCGAAAAACAAGCTTCTTGGAATGGTGGCGGCTTATCTCTGAGAAGAGATGTGACGGCTGCGCTCATTTCGCAAGAAGATGGTTACAATGAGGCTCTCAAGGCCTTTTACAATAAACGGGAATGTCAAAAACCCTAGACATCCAAAAACCTAACCCCAGGAGATGAAGCGCCAAAAGTCATGTGGGCCCCGTTTGGGTAAGTTAGTACATCAACTTCCCGGGGTCGTAACTTTTGCATACGATCTCCATTTGGGGCGCTCGGTAGCCCATTGGAAAGGTCTATCCGAGATTTACAACTTTCGAATGGGGCCAAATGTTTGCCGAAGGCAACCATTTGGCCCCCCAAATTGCCAAAAAAGGTCGTTTAGGGCCTCAAAACAGCCCCGGAAGTTCAGGACCTGAAAAACCGCTAAAAATAGTACAATATCAAAATTGCCATAAAACTGTTTTGAGCCAGTTGGAAAGGTGGGTGGCCACCAATATCCACCTGGATCATCATGAAAGTGCTTATAACTCCAAGTAAGTAGACCACCATTTGCCAAGTGCATACAAGCTTCAAGTGACCAATCAAATCTGCTCCAATGGCATAGGTGAGGATCCCATGTCCTATAATGCTGCTCCAAAAGGATGTAAGATGCATCAAAATAATCAACCATTTGTTCTTTCATCCAAGAAGTGAATGAATAACCTCCACTAAAATTTGAACCAAGTAGGGAACAAAGAAAACAATGAGCCTTCAAGGGGCTCACAAAAGTACCATTTGTGCATCCATGAACATGTGTATCATCAATAAATAACAAAGGATGTTGATTCCAATAATAATTTGCTCCAATCATATATCTCTTCAGCCAAGTAGTGGATGAAGTTCCTCCAATATCAATTGAACTAAGCAAGGAACAAGGAAAATCATGAGTCTTCAAGTGACTCAAGTGAACATCATAAGTGCATCCATGTAGATGTGTCTCATCATAAGGTAACAAGGGATGCTGCTGCAAATGTAAATAAGAAATGGCTCTAATAATTTCATCATATAAAGGAGAGATAGGAGTTCATACTCCTCATGTGGCACCATCAAAAATAAACCTTTCACCCATACTTCATTAGGATGAATGCCGCAAAATATGGAAGTGTAGGATGTAGGAGAATGAACCAACTCACCCAAATGATCATAAAGTGCAGAAGTGTCCTCATGTGAATGCTCCATAAGGGTAGGACCATTCACCTCCCTCAAAAGTGCAAAACTTTCCTCATAGTTTGGTTCCAAGGTAGTGGAATCAACTTCAAAAAATGTGTAACCATTTTCAAGAGGAAACTCAAGTTCCTCTTCCACCACATCAAGTGCTTGGATCTCATCAATCTCATCTTCAAACACATCAAGCACATGCAAATTTCCATGTTTCTCATGATCTACCATGTCATGAGAATCCTCCATGCAATCTACCATATGACAATTTGAAACATAGGAGGAAGAACAAGTATATTGCAACCTTTCAAGAAGTTGCTCATTTTGAATTTTGAGTTTATGAATATCCTCATTATTCTTCAAGTATGCATCATGTAACAATTCATTAAACTCAACCAAATTGTTCCTATCAAAAATCAAAGACATGAAATTACCTTTGATGTTGCTCATTTCTCTTTGAATCTTCTCCATGTCTTCAAAGAAGGATGGATCCTTCAATGAAGAAACCTTCCAACAAGAATTTGACACTAATGCTTGAGTGTCATGGACCATGCTAAGGGTATCTTGGATCTTCCTTTCATTCATATTTAATGACCCTTCAAGAAAAGAAGGATCTTGCAAATGAACTTCCTCATCTTCTTCCTTCTTACTTGGACCAACTTCATGAAGCTCGAGTGGTGATAGGGAAGTTGATCTTGTTTCTTCTTCAACTGATACAGGGTCTTCATTTTCATGCTGATACAATGATAGGGAGAGGTGGGATATGAGGAAGCTCCAACAAAAATCCAATAGAATAACCTTGCTCTTGGTTTATCTCTACAAAATGAATTCCAATGGATTCCTTTTATAGGTTGTTATATACCTAGGGGGGGAATAATATGGGGTACTTAGGGAGGTTTCTAAGGGGAATAAATGATGTAATGGGTGCCCAAAAAAGAATAAATTATGTAATGTGTACCTAGTGGGGGTAATTAATGTAATGCCATTAATTACCCCCATTAGGTACACATTACATAGTTTATTCCTTTTTGGGTACCCATTACATCATTTATTCCTCTTAGGAACCTCCCTAAGTACCCGATATTATTCCCCCCTAGGTATATAACATAGGCCAAGAGTTGGCCAACAAACAACTAGATCCAAATGTGAACACATCTACTCCATGAACCAGTACCAAGGTACACTAAGGGGGGTAGTTAATGCCACCAAGTGTGTGAGGAACCGAATTCAAATCCTTGCAGATGGTGGAGCCTTCAATGCACTGCAGGAAGTAGGTGGTCCTGTCGTTTCAGTCGCGTGACTATCGAAGGAATAGTTGCGCAGGTATCGCACAGGCATTGTTCTGGTGACCAGCGCTACAATGTGAATTAACAATGTATTAGCCGCGAGACCCCTTCTTTTGACTGGTTTTTGGAACTTTTGGACTCATACTGTCTTTTGGATTTGTTGAGGATGATTGTGGTGAGATGCATTCTTTATGTTGATGACGCCTTATTGGAAGAATCGCGTAAATGTCGCATGTGTGCGAACTTTAGGCATTAACAATGGTTTCATCTATGCAAGAGCTCAGTCCTATGTTGCTATAGGGTAATCACGCCGTGGATGTGATAGAGAATTAAGTATACTATATTCTTACACTATTACCATTGTAGAGCAATGTCTCATTTGACTTGCATTTTTTATTGTTTGTCTTTGTTTTCTAATTACAAATGAAAATTTTGATTATGTATTTCAACACTTCCGATCCAAGAATACGATACAACATTTTTTTTCTTTTCACTGCTACATATGAATGTTGCATTTGCCATTTTTTATTCTTATCATATTAGTTATTTGAAATTGTGCCATATTTCAAAACTTGCTTTTGTCACTATGGGATACATACACCTTCTTTGCTATTATAATTACATCTGCTTAACAAATTTAGTACAAGTGCACTTCATGTTAGTTTATTTACAATTATATGGGACTGATGTTTGTATATATTTGTATGCCAATCCACTAGGGAGGACTACATTGTTGAGCCAAATGATTCCAAGAAGCCATTTAGATCTTTGTTGGATGTATGTCTTGTTAGGACCAACCCTGGAAACATCGTTTTTGGAGCTCAACATCAATACATGAATACAGTCACTCTGAAAGATGTTATTAGAATCCTTGAAGGCCATTCAAGGTTAGAATTGTGTGGGTCTGATTCGTTAGCAGTTACAATGTGAGGCTTTTGCTCAGGGTATTTTTTAAGGATTCTAATATTATACTTAAGTATAGTATTCTAGGCGATTATTTTGGATTGAAAAAAACATATATATAGATAGGTAGGTGAATATCAAATATGAAACATACAATTTACTACTGAAATATGTAAATTTTGGCGAAAATTATGATAAAAAAACATATTTTATGTATATATAGGCGATATTAGAGACTAAAAATGACAACATAGAGAGTTTATTTTTTGAAAAAAAGCCTGAAAAATAGCCTCGCCCCTAAAAATTACCCTATTTTTGCTTCATGATGCTTAGCATCTTCATTGAGTCATGCTTAAATATTGTCTTAACATAGTTGTGGTGTACATGTTTTGTATAAGGGAAACCAAGGCTCCATTGAACATATGAATCGAGTTATGGTGTTCACACATCATTGTCATCACCTTGAGAATGGCAATTTACAACTTTCTTGCCATCTTCTTATGATGATTGCCTGCAATTTGTTATGGATGCAGCTTAGATTCTTATGAGAGTTTTTACTAGTGTGTAAAATTTCATGCCATGCAAAATTTTCAATGACTGACAATGAAATAACTTCATTTTTGTAGGATGGAACATGTACAATGTTTATATTGGGACACTCAGTTGGTGATGCTGGAATAGTGACATCTACAACTTCTTAAATTGATGGCATACCACCCAACAAGTTAGATTAGATAAAGATATGAGCAATCCTGCTAAAACCAAGCTGGCTATTGTAAAACTAAACTGCGGAATTTCAAGGGTTTCATCTTTTACCTTTGCACGAGTTGAAAGTGGTGCAAATTTCTCATGTGGAATTTTCATTTCCCCTCATTTCTTTGGTAATAGGAATATTGCAGTAAGGAAGTAGAATCCAAGTTATGATGCCAATATCTAGCATAAAATTGGTGTTGGCCCTAATGCTTATTTGTGTCATAATTAACAACTTAATGTTATACGTTTTTTAACAATAGGACATGGGAGTAACACCTTAGATTGTTGATAATATCTAGAAGTGTTTTATGTAATCATGGTTGTGTATCTTTGTGCCATCGAAGTGATTGGAATGTTGGATATTATGGAGAGTATATAATATGTACAAGGTGTAAATAATATGTCATAACTTACATGCCACGAACCGTTGGCATGGAGAATCCATAGATAGCATTAGAATAAGAATCTTCTCTGTATTTTAAATATATGTATATTTGTTTTTTGAATGCATGAATATGGTCCATTTATGAGCCTACTTCTGGGCATCAAATGTTTGCATCCTCATCTTATTTTTTCACGATTGGTATTACTTCTGTGAGAGAGCTTGCATACATGCAGTGAAGTTTGTTTGAGGGTAGATCCATGGTAGTTTCAATTTTGAAGAGTTTATTTCATGGTACAGCCCATGGTAGTTTCAACTTTCAAGAGCACCATGAATGAAGTGTTTTAGTTTAAATTTTTCATCGAAATAAATAGTCAATTTACTTTGTGTGAGAGATGAGCAATGTCTTTATGGGTTTTTGAAATATTGGTTCACAAATTTTATGTTTATCCATTCAAGATTCCCTTACAAGATTCATTTATGTGTGCAGTACTTATATTTATGAGCCATAATAACAACAAATAAAAACAATATGATTTATCCATGAGGTAAATTTTTATGTGGGCAATATTTTTAAATTTATGAGCCATGAAAAAAATAAAAGAAATTACATGATTGAAGAGTTTACAGTGCCATTTGAGAACAATATGAATTTGATTGAAGTTACTGTAAAGGCTAATAAAGAAGTGAACTCATTAGAATGTATGATTATGTTTAGAAATTTTGAATGCTGAATTTGAATTCTTAAAAATAAATTATATATATATATATAATAGAAAATATTTGTATCTACATTTCACAACAATCTATTTCCATTTTTGAAGGTATTTATCATTGGTTTCGTATCTTTTTTATCAAGGATTCTGCATTCTCTATTGAGAAGGGAAAAATTGGGAAAGGATGTTATTGTTGCCCACTTGGATATAGGTAGTATGCCTCCTTAGTTTCTTTCTAATTGGCATTGTAATTGTTGTAGTGGCCCTTTTATTGTATTTTGAACGTTTTATATTAAGATGAGCTATAAAAGGTCTAATAGGAGCTTGCTAGGAAGTATACACAAAAAACTAGAGAATACAAATTGTGGGGAGACAATTCAAACCATTGCTTGTGCTACATACCCAACCTATCAATAAGACTAAATCGTATCCATAATAATAAATAATCACTCAATTGATGAAGTTTACATGTTGTATTTTCATACCAATGGGATGTCCATAGAGGTAGTAGTCCATCTCAGTAGTTGTTCAATTTAACAACTCATATTTTAACTTGAGATCCGTCACTTTTTAAGGAAATAAAATTGCAATAATGGACATGACCAAGTACAATTTCCGTCACCGGATACATTTATGTTGAAATCGGTTTAACTATAAAAGACTAAACCAAGGCTTGACCATTTCAATCCAACTTTTTATGATTAGTTATCAACTTTTGATGATTGGCTTAGTTATCAAAGACTAAAGCAGGTCTTTTAAAGAAAAAGAATATCTTCACTTCCACAATTGGCACTTTCTACATGAACATGAATATCTTATCGACATATTATTACACTTCTTTAGGTCAATTGCTAGTTTATTTAAAATTTTGATAAATAATTACAATTTTTTTTAATATAAATGGTTATCTTTGTATTATAAAAAATGTTGCATCTTGATTGCTCAACTTGAGATTACAAAGAAAACGAGGGAACAAAGTCGTATATGATTTTATGAGAAAATGTTAACCTTAACCAAGTACAAATCTGACAAAAAAGTCCTATAACTAATACATATTTGCAAAACATATAAGGGGAAGCTTATCAGTAAACTTGCTTGATGTTCACTTCTTTGTTGTTGAAGGTGACTTCTTCACCTATCTTCATATCCAGCTCCATGTCCACTCGCATCTAAGCCATTGTTTCCTCTTCTTTGCCAGCACCCACACACAAGCCCATCGAGTGCCTAAGAGAGGATGCAAAATGTCTCTCTTTATTCAGATTGGTCACTATTAACTTAAATTATGTTATTTCACCTTGCAGGAGTAGAACTTGTCTTTTCAACTAAAAGAGGGACTCCATGGTAGTAGCACCTTGAAAAGAGCAGATTCGTTCATTCTTATGCATGATATCTTGAGGTCATCTAACATTTCGTCGCGTATGCGGAGAATATTCTTAATCTCTACGAGCTCCCCTTTCCAACTTGAAATGCAAGAGGGAAACACCATTGTTTCTGGATTTTTCCTTCTTTTAGACCTCATCGGAACCTTGCCTACACCTACGCTAAAGAACCTAGGAACTGACCAGCAAGGTCGCCAACAAGTTCCAATCCCTAAAGGACACTAAAGATAGAGTTTGTTAGGTCAACGCTTAACCCAATTCTATTAGGAAACAATAATTCAAACCATCCATAGGGATGACTCACGGACCTTCCTCTTGGAGCTTAGAGGAAGATATAGAACCCAGGCATCAAACTAATGTTTATCCCACCTTGAAAGGCCATAACTCCACAACTTAATTCATATCCTTGAGTGAGAGTAAATGCAAATAAACACTAGAGCTTGTGAGCGTACTCCATCGTGCTTCAGTGATATGTGTTGGTACTTGTTCGAATTTGATATTTGATTATGTAACAAGTGTTTGTATGATGTTGTTGCATGGGAGCCTAAGGGAGCCTAAGGGATATATTGGAAACTAATGGCCCTTTTTTCTTAGTTCATCTTGCTTATGGCAAGTGGCCTCATTGGGTTTTTTGTCTGCCTCGTCATGGTTGGCTCTTAAAACATGGTAAAACTTAATTTCCACAAACTCATTCTTGCCCATCGGATTCTAGCGGATGAAACAATCAAGTTCCTTGTTTGCTTGCTTCTTGTTGTTGATGGCGAGTTTGGTTATGAGTGAGGAATCTCCAATGACAACCAAGGTTGTGATTCGAAGGGAATGTGCAATAAGAAATCCTTGTAGAAGGGCTAGTGCCTCTTGCTGGAAGCGATCCCAATTTCCCATTTGTATTGCATTTTTTCATTTCCTTCAGGATTAAGGATGATCCCCACACCTACTATCCTTAATTAAAAATTAAATTTAAATAATTATAAAATTTAAATTATTTTCAAATTAACACTCTATCATATTTTTAATTATTTGAATTTCTTTATTTCTTTTTAAAATAAATGTTACAGTTTTATAAAGTATCTAAAACATTTGATTTACTTTTAGTCTTCAAAATAATGTTATAATTTTGTATAGTATATAAACTTGTAAATCAACTATAAAATAGAATTGATAATTTTAATATATTTAAGTATTTATAAGTTAGTTATTATTAATATGGTTTAATGTTTTTTTTTAAATGTTTTTTTTATTATGTTTTTGTAATTTTTTTATTATATTTTTTATTTTTAAAGTAAAATGTTGCTTGAGAAGTAAAAAGGGGACCATAATAGTATAAAACTAAAAAAATAGTATAATAGTATAATACTAACAAAAATGTTGCTTGAGAAGTAAAAAGGGGACCATAATACTAGAAGGGGGAAAGATGAAACTTGGGGATATATGGGTTATTTGACTTAACACTTGTACTTTAAAGGTGCAAATTTCTTTCTCATACTTCCTTACAAACGTTTTTCAGGCACTCTTGTTTTTAATGCTTTCTGCTCATGTATGTATTCAACTACATCACCCCTTTGTTGTATTCTAGTGATTTTTGCAAAGACTTCATCCTTAGTTATACCTTGGATTCTATTAAAGAAATCATTTTTGAACCTTTCCTAGCTATAAGATCAAACCTTAGTTGTAAACTTCCACCACATGTACCAATTATAGGCATTACCTTCAAGTTGCATAACAACATGGCATATATGGTTTTTTTAGTGTTGAATTGGATGTTATGTATGCCAAAGTATTCATTTTCCTTGCTAATCCAAGCCACACATTTCTTTTCATCTCCATCAAATCATGACAACACTATTTTTACCCTTATCTGGTATATGTATATTGGTTGAATTGAATAAGGTGGAGGATACTGACTATTTGGAAGCCATCTGGGGACACGCTCGGTTGGGGACCAACTATGCTTGGTGAGTTTGGGTTAGTTGTACTTGAATAATTTGATTGTGGGTAGATTTCTATGTGGCATTTGTATTTCCTAATGTTTCTTTGTCCTTGATGAGTCTTGCTAGTCTATCAACTACTAAATCTAGGTCAATTTTCATATATTATCTTAGCGAATGAATTGTGTCCTTGAGACTCTTTGTTAGTTATTGTTTCAAATCATCATTTTTTTGTGTAAATTCTTCTCATAGAGCCTCGTGGTTTTTATCTATTTTATCCTTGAGTTTCCCATGCCTCAATGATGTAGGAGGAAATTAAATCTAACTTTTTTTCTACTTATATCAATAATGGAGGAGGAAACCTGTCGTTTCCTATTATTATAATTTTATATTTTTTAAAATGTTATTTTAATATATAGATATAATGAAAATGAAAATATCAAATTTATTATGATTTTTTTTTGTCTCTATTCAAATTTAAAAAATAATTAAGTTATAAAATTTAAAAAAAATGAAATTAACAAATTTATTGTATTTTTAAATTTATAATTATTTTTTATCTTTACTTAAAATGTTAAAATTTTATCTTCACCTAAATGTTAAATTGCGAAATATTAAGGATAACTAACTTAAAATACTAACCTAAATGTTAAATTGTGAAATGTTAGTAACTAATTTATAATATTAAAATAAAATGATGTCCATTTTCAATTTCCTAAAGTATCTTCTATTTTTTTTATAATCAATTTTCAATTTTTTACTTGTTCATAAAAATAAATAAATCACAATTTAAATCACAATTTTTTTTATATAAAATAATGTTTAAAACATAAAAAAAAAAAAAAAATTCAATTATATAATGTTACTCATAGTAAGCTTTCTTATTTCAATCCCTTTTGGTAGTAACCTTTGTCATTTCAATGCTCTTTCAAAAATGTTAAATAGGAGCGATATAAAATTCAAACATAGGTTTTTAAATAATTAATTATAAAACGAGATAAGATTAATAGAAATATAAATTGCGGCCAAGATAATTTGACTTCAATGTCTCCTCTTTGACGCAATCAATTCAAATTCAGTTGACTTCAATGTCTCCTCTTTGACACAATCAATTCAAATTCAGTTGCGTCGAAATTTGCCCTACTCGGTACAAAACTGATTCTTCTGTATTACTCGGTACAAAACATTAAGCATCTTCTGAAGTACAAAACATTAAGCATCTTCAAACCAAGTTTGAAGTACAAAACATTAAGCATCTTCAAACCAAGTTTGAAGTACAATGTTAAACCAAACCAAGTTTAAGCATCTTCAAACCAAATTTACCTTACTCCGTACAAAACATTAAGCATCTTCAAACCAAGTTTGAAGTACAATGTTAAACACATTAAGTATCATTAACCAAAGACATTAAGCATCTTAAGCATCTCAACAACTTTTAACCCACCGCACTCAAGAACACATTAATCATTACGCTGTAAGGCATTTTATTTCAACTTTGGGGTGGGGTGGGGTGGGGTGATTTTTTTCAATTTTTAAAAAATGAATGGCCAGATTTAAAGAATGGCGGAATATTCCTCGTCTGGTGCATGAATCAATGATTAAGATTTACAGAATTAAATAGGGTGCATATTTAATTTGAAAAGTCGCTACTAATTAATAAAATAAATAGAATTATATACATACAAGCGGGGTTGTGTATATACAGGCTGCCAAGTGCACCTGAAACTCAAACGTTTCCTCTCCACTATCAATTTAACCGAGGGCGTTTATATTATCCCTACACCCACAAGCTGGATCAGTTGCGTGCAGGAAATGGCGTTGAGAATCGGTCGCAAGGAGGTTTTCTTGGATTCTTCCTTGCGGTTGCTATTTGCCTGAACGATAACTTGTTCTCATCTTTAGTGGCATTCTTCTCGGACGAGCTGCTCCAGGGGCTCATTTCTTGATCACAATGCAATATCGCATCATTTTCCAAGCGGGAGCCATCGTCGACCACGGAATTGAGATTGGGATCGAACGCTAAAGGATTGGCAGAGGCGAAAAGCAGCAACTTTATCCCTTTAACGATTTGAATTGAGAATTTACGATTTTTGTGATGGATCTTTGCATTCTCTTTCGGTAACTATCAGTTTTGATTTGGCAGGTTACAAGAGACGACCGCGCGGTCATCTTTCACAACGATTTTGATTGAAGGCGCATGCTGATGCCGATGCGCAAAGAGAAATCATGGGCAGTCTCCCCATCAATATCTGTAATACGCAAGCATGTTTTAAATTCATCTTTTTAATGTCTGAATTTTTTATTTATATCCATGCTGTCTGGTTGATTGAAGGCGCATGATGATGCCAATGCGCAGAGAGAAATTGTGGGCAGTCTCCCCACGGATTTCTGTAGTATGCAAGCATGTGTTATTCCTGTTGATGCCAGAACGATAGGCTTTGTTTTTATAGTTATTTTGCTGAAAGTATATGGATCTGTGTCTTTTGTTGCTTGCACCGTTGAAAGTATATGGATCTGTGTCTTTTGTTGCTTGCACCGTTGAAAGTATATGGATCTGTGTCTTTTGTTGCTTGCACCGTTGAAAGTATATGGATTTTTTTTTGTTGCTTGCACCGTTGAAAGTATATGGATTTTTTTGTGTATTATTAGGTGAAATGGCATATAGGAAATAGTGATTTTAGCATAATACAGAACGCAGGTTTTTATCCGACGGTCGTCATTTAACTATACCCTGAAATTTAAATCTAGATCTCTGCTTTACATTTAAAATTATCAATCTCTGCTTTAAGCTGAAATTGCAGATCTTAGTTTTCATGGTTAAGATTTAGATCTCTGTTGTACCCAGACCGGAAATTGTATTGCGCCCAGCTCTTATACTACCCCTGTTTCTAGAATTCATTTTGGGTCTCTGATCAGGCTCTGCTCATGCGATTGTATTACGCCTGAATGTGGTTGAGCCCTGCTCTTATTTTTCTTCTTTTTACTGTGTTTAAAACACATGTGCTTGGTTCGTGGTTGAGCAATGTCCCTTACCATTTTATTTACTGTGTTGAATTTAAATACGCCAGATCGTGGTTGAACTCTGCCCTTGCTCTTTTATCCACTGTGACCTTTATTTAACCCATGAACAATTGTTGAGATTGAACTCTGCTATATCAGTGTTGCATACTGTAGTAAATTTGCACCCAGATCATTTGATTCAATTTGCACCCAGATCATTTGATTCCTGCCCTGATTATTGCTCACTGTGGTCACATGATGAGTTATGCCTAGGTTGAATGGTCTACGCCCTTTTTGTTATTTCTCACCAGGGTAATAAGTTTGTTACGCCCAGATCGATTGACCACTGTCGTGGAGCATTTGAACCGACTTGTTTTTGTAAACTTAGAGTTTAATTGTTGTATCCATGTTACCTGTTAAGAGTAGATGGTCGAGTCTTCCCCACCGATCCTTTTATAGAACCTTCCATGACCTTTTACCTTCTACCTGTTTCCGCAATTTATGGACGTGAGTCGCTGTCATTACCCGTGATGCCACTGCATCAGCCATGTCACTTATGCAGTGAGAGCCACCGCCCTCCTTAACCTTTATCCTGACATAATTCAAGTTCTGTTACAGGAGTCTTTCTTTAGCTACATTATGTGTATCTTATTCTTTTATTAAAAGTATCCTTCTTACCAACATGTGGATTTATAGAGTGGCAGTTAATATAAGTGTAGGGTGGAGTGTAAATAAATGCAAAATTAGTCAATTTACGATTCAGCCTCCCACTCACATTAAGGTATAGAAGCAGATATAAGAGATAATGTATTAAGATTACTTCATAACTCTTTTACGGAGTGGTTTGTATAGGATAATGCCATATTAAATTTATAATACATTTATATGATGATTAGAAATTAATAATATTACATTTATGAATTGTTGATGTATTAACATGAATTGAATGAAATTACAAGGCATTAGGATGTTTCATATTTCATCTATGGGTAGCTAGAAGTAGAAGAAGGAAATTATCGTATTGACATGTTGGAAAAGATAAATATATTTTATTATATGTTAGAATATATTCATGTGGTAATCAAGATCTAGTTGGAAGCTATTGTCATATTATAATTTATATTTCTTTTGTGTAAGTATAAAGTATTATTTTATTTATGGATTAATTAGTTTATTTATGGACTAATTAGAAGAAGAGGAAAAATTTAACATCTGGTTTATATCTTGTAATTCCCTTATGGCATGGTTGAAAGGATAATTATATTATTTTAAATATATTTATATAATGGTAGGAATTAGTGAAGGAGATTTTCATAGTTTAATTTTATATTTCATTGATTTGGCAGAGGGGATTCCATCGGAATCCCTCTTCGTATGTTAACACATATAATATATTTACTGTTGTGTTCTAACTTCTGCGTACCCCTATGTTTGGGAAAGATCCCCATAATGCCTCGGGTAGCTTTAATCATATTCATTTTGCATATTGGATGCATGTGCACCAATATCTTTGTTCATTTCGGAGATGTATTCATATTTAATCATATAGCAGTTCCATGCGCAGAGAGTTTTGTTTATGGTTTGCATGCTGAGTGATTGTGCTCAAATATATATATTTAGATATTCCAGGTTAAATGCTTGGCCATGGTCATGTGTTCCATCTCACTTCAAGAAGGTGGCTGCATTGTTTAAAAAGGGATCCACACACAAATCCGTGAGGAGTCCACGAGCATGCACTCACTCAAATTCCCAGCGTAGGCGTGGAAATCTCAAAATTGATCTTGATATTAATAATAATGATGTGGTGGAAATAAACTTGAAATCCTTCTGATTCAGAAGACGAAAATGGAGGATACTATCCTCTATCAAGATGGTATCTCGTTCTGGAAAAAAGGGAAAGGGAAGGCGATAAGCTCAAGGGGAGCTTCAGGAGGAATAGCAACCTTCTGGGATACTTCCAAATTTCAGCTTCTCAATGAAGAATGCAACATGCATTGGATCTACACCAATCTCCACCAAATTGACTCAGGCACTCAAGTAAGTCTCTTTAATTTATACGTTCCTAATTTCTTGCATGAAAAGAAAAACTGTTGGGACTCTGTGCAGGCCTTCCTCAATCTGCACAACCCTAGAAACATCATCTTAGCAGGGGATCTAAACATTACATTGGCAGCGGAAGAAAAGAAAGGAGGCTCCCCAATAAGAGACCAAGCCAGAGAATGGGTGGAGGACATCATTCTTGGTTGGGACCTTCTTGATATAAAACCCTCAGTAGGGAAATTCACTTGGACAAATAAAAGGTGGGGCCCGGGTCACATCGCAGCCCGCCTTGATAGATTCCTTATTCACTCAGACTTTCTATCATCCGGAATGATGGCCTCATCCAAAATCCTCCCCAACTGTACCTCTGATCACAAACCCATCCTTCTGGAGCTCTCTTCAGAACCTAATCTGGGTCCTATCCCCTTCAAATTCAACCCCCTTTAGATCCTTCAAGATGATTTTCAGCAAATAGTCACTGATTCCTGGTCCATCCCTCTCCTTGGTTCTCCTTCTTTCTCTTGGGAGCAGAAACTTAAAAGGCTCAAAAGGGACCTTAACGACTGGGCTAAGCACTTGAAATCCCCTACCTCCAGCAGAATTGAGGCCCAAAAAGCCCTTGGAAAACACCAATATTTAATGGAATCCATCCCAATTACTCATAGCATTCAATCCAAAGAAACTGAACTTCAAAAAGCCTTCTTCCAAGCCTGCAGAGTAGAAGAGGAGTACTGGAGACAAAAGTCAAGAAGCATGTGGCTTGAAAGTGGGGACAAAAATACCACTTATTTTCACAGGCAGGAAGAGGCCAGGAAAAACTATAAAGCTGTCTCTGAAATCTACTATCAAGGGACTCTGGTAAAAGACTTTGAAGATATTAAAAAGGTAGCCTACAACACCTTCAAAGATCTGTTCTCTGCCCCGGATGATGAACCTCTAAATCTTGCAAGCCATCCCTTTGAGTTGATCCCCAATCTGGTCCAAGATGCAGATAATCTCATGATAACAGCTCCAATCTCCATGAAGGAACTTAAAGCTGCCCTCTTTCGAATGAAGCCTGACAGTGCTCCTGGTCCAGACGGTTTCACTGCTAGATTCTTTACCACCTGCTGGGACACGATCAAGCAAGACCTACTCAGAATGGTTAGATTCACCCAATCTACAAATAAACTTGGAGGGAGTACAAATTCTGCTTTCCTAACCCTGATCCCCAAAGAAAAAGGAGCAGTCCACTTCACCAGATTCAGACCTATCTCGCTGTGCAACCTGAGTTACAAAATTGTGACCAAAATAATTGCTAATAGACTCAAAAAAATCCTCCCCAAAATTATCCCGGGGAACCAAGGGGGCTTCATCAAAGGTCGGAAGATTCAGGATAATATCCTCCTGGTCCAAGAAGCCATTCACTCAAGTAGCCAGAACAAAGAGGAAGGGATGGTCATAAAACTAGACTTGGCCAATGCCTTTGACATGGTCAGACATGATTTCCTTTTCCTTGTTATGAAGAAGCTAGGGTTCGCCCCCTCCTTTGTAAAATGGGTCCAAGGTTGCATAAGCTCGCCCTGGATTGCTCCGTTGGTTAATGGTAGACCTGCTGACTTTTTTCAAGCCTCCAGAGGTTTAAGACAGGGATGCCCTCTCTCCCCTCTTCTTTATGCCATCCAGGCTTCAGTGCTAAGCTTCCAACTAATTCATAGACAGCAACGAAACTTGCTCCCAGGTATCCGCATGGCTGAAAGAGTCAAAGAAATAAATCATGCTCAGTTTGCGGACGATACTCTATTGCTAGGGGGAGCCAGTCTCCCCACTGCAAGACACTTCAAGCAAGAGTTGGAAATCTATAAGCAAAACTCAGGCAGCAAGATTAACTTCCAGAAGAGCAAGATTTATGGCTAGAACTGTTCAGTCCGGGAACTCGGAGAGATTGCAAGAGTTTTAGGAATGGAAGCAGTTCATGAATGGGACTTCTTCACTTATTTGGGGGTGCCTATCTCAAAAAGTGGCCCAAAAGAAAACCACTGGTCCTCCATTATTGAGAAGTTCAAAAAATGAATTCAAAACTGGGGATCCAATTGGTTAAATATTGCAGGGAAAGCTGTTCTATTGAAATCTGTTTTGATGAGTATTCCTATTTACCAAAACTCCATTCTGCTAGCCCCAGCCTCTGTTATCAAAAATCTGGAAAAGTTTATAAGGAAATTTCTTTGGGAAGGAGGGAGAGGAAATCTGCACAGGACCCACTTGGTCAGCTGGGACAAAATTCAAAATCCCTTAAAGGAAGGGGGTATGCAAATCAGGAACCTTGCTAAACAAAATCTTGCAATGGGAGCAAAAATTTTATGGAATCTCGTCTCTGGAAGTGATAGCTGGAGTAAGAAAGCTCTGAGGAAAAAATACTTCCCAGGATCAAGACTTCGATGCTTAGATAAGCCGCCTCCTCGCAAAAAAGGATCTCCAATCTACAAACTCTGTCTCAAGGTCGCAGAGCATTTCAGCCCCCATCTATTCTAGATTCCGGGGAATGGTAAGCACATCAAGCTGTGGGAGGAATCCATTATGGGAGAGCAACCCTTGGGGCAGATCCCAGATCTGAGAAACTTAAAAAACTGGATGAAAGAAAATAACATGGAGACCCTTTGGGATATATCCATCTAGGACGATGAAGGGGACTGTGTGTGGAAGGACTGGAATCTAGGCAATTTCCCCTCCGGTCTAAAAGAGGAAGCGGACCTTCTGCTAAATCTGCTGCAAGGGAAAGCTCCAGTGACAGAGCGCTCTAAAGACAAAAGAGGATGGGTTCAGCTCTCTGGATCATATACTGCTGCTGAAGGGTACAGAACCTTCCAAGCCATTCATTATGCTGCCCCTGATCCAGCGAAATGGAACTTCATTTGGTCTTACCCCTTTGTCCCTAAGATAGACCATTTCTGCTGGACTGTTGCTCATAACAACATTCTCACAGGTGATAATCTCAAAAGGAGGGGGATGGAAGGACCTTCTAGATGCCCCTCTGTAAATATGAGGAGGAATCAATAAACCATTTGCTCTTAACCTGCCCCTATGCAAAGGAAGTCTGGGAGACTGTCCTTAATCTAAATCCCTGCTCAGTTGCTCTCCCTGAAAATATCACTGATCTGTTCTCTGCTTGGCCCAGGCTCTCTCCTTTCGACCTTCATAAAAAATCTCTCCTCAAATCCACCTGGTTCTGGATCCCAAAAGTCATTTGCTGGAAAATATGGCTTGAACGAAACAGGCGAATCTTTATAGAGGAAGAGAGATCTAGCCCCATGGTGGCCTCTATTTGCAAAGCTCTCCTGGCTGAAGTGATGGAATCCAAAAAATCGCTAAAGAACTCAAGAGATCTGAGCCATAGTGAATTCAAATGGATGTCACACTACTCAACTAAAGCAGCAGACTACTCTGCTAGTAAAGTCCGAATAGAGAAATGGGAAATCCGGCTGGATGAACAAGCGTTCCTCACCTGGCGCTCATCTCTAAATGAAAGATGCCTATTTTTTGATGGGGCTTCTAAAGGAAACCCGGGGCAAGCAGGAGGACGAGGGGTCCTCTTCTCGGACAAAAACTCAATTCTGTCAACTTACGCCTGGGGACTAGGCATGGAAACTAATAACAAAGCTGAAGCCTTAGCACTGTGGCAAGGTCTAAAGCAAGCTCGTGAAAAGAATATTGACAAGATATCAGTTTTTGGAGACTCGAGAATTATCATCCAAGCTATGAATCTTAAGAAGTTCCCTATTCAACTCCAAATCTCAAGGATCCTCCACAAAATCTCGTTGTTAGACTCCAAATTCCAAAAAATCAGCTACTATCATGTTCTGAGGGGACTCAACGGTATTGCAGATGCTGAAGCGAATAAAGCGGTCCTCCTGGGTAGGGGCATTATTACTGTAGATGGCAGAGAAACCATTTGTAACTTCCCATAACTTCGTCCTGCAAGTTCTGGTGTTTTTCAGCTGGGTATAGGCTTGGACTCGTCAGCGCTCCCCTATTCTCAGCTCAGAAATCTCCACTATCCTGAATTCGTGGTTCTGCGAGTCGATTCCCAGGGACCGCGCGGGGCCCATCTTCACCGCACTTCACTTCCGAATGGGAGGGATCATCGGGATTCCTGTTATGCCTTTTCTCTCAAAACAATGATGCAGCAGAATCCAAAGAAGACTGGAATGGACCTCTACAGCCGGAGAACGTGCTTTCATAAATCGTGGCAAAGACCCTCTGCTCACACTTTCTCTCATTTCTGTTTCCTTGTACTTCTCTGCTGGAAATTCTGGAAATTTTGGTATTTACGTTGTAATGCGGCTATCATAAGAAAGGCCCTCTACTCCTGGGATGGTTGGATATTTGCTAGATCCACGAATTTTGTCTGCCCAAGACTTTCTCTTTATGTAATGAAGTACCCGGTAGCTTTTTTACCGGACTCTAATTAATCTACCCCATGTTTTGGTCAAAAAAAAAATGATGTGGTGGAACTTTAATCAAATGAAAATCGGCTTGAGTGACTCAAGTCGCTTCAATCTTGTGAGTTTCGTAAAAAACCTTTTTTGGAATCCAAACTTTCAATCTAATATTGCCATATTTGCCAAGTTTCTCAAAAGTATGATTAGGATTATGATCCTAATAATTCAGCCCATAGCTTGTACATTTTCCTGCGTTGAAAGACAAGTTTTCTTGATAGAAAACTATTTATTGGCCATGGCAACAATGACCCTGGAGGTTCTCGTAACCTTGTATTTCAGAGCAATCGTACCAGAGTTCCAAATTTTCTTACTTCCATGACTTCTCCTGTTATAAGCCATGGTATTAGGGTTGAATGTCCTTATCAAAGTTGTTTTTAATTTGTAATTATAAGGATTATTGAATATAATTGTTAACTTGATCGACAGGAACTGGCAGGCTTGATTTGATTGAATGGATTTATGGTTTTCAAAGGTGTTTTTAATTTGTATTTATATGGATTATTGCACATAATTGTTAACATGATTGACGGGCACTGGTAGGCTTTGATTTGATTGAATCTCAATTATAAAAATATTTAACCAGCCATTTGCTTTGTTAAAATCATTCGGAACATTAATAAGCAAGTTCAGAAAGCTTTAAAGGAGTCTCACAAGGCTCGAATGATTCACATTCCAAAAATAATGAGTATGGGTGGTCAACCAATAATATCAACAAAATTATTATTAATATTATTTTTTCATATTCATCACCATCAATCATTTATTATTATTAATATTAATGGTATTATTATTAATAAGATTATTATTAATATTATTAATGGTATAAAATTAAATTAATAAAATATATGTACCATTGGATTTTTATTGAATGAAATTTGCAAAGAATACTAAAAAAATTGAAAACTTAAAATATTTAGATTAATAACCTATTAAAATGAATATTAATACATTAATAATAATATAAATAAAACTATTATTAATGTTAATGTTAACATTAATATTGTTAATGTTTTGAAAATTAATATTATTAACTTTATTAATTATATTAATTATATTATTAATGTTTTACTTTTATTAATGATATAGTTATTATTAATAACATTTTAATGTTGTTAATTTTATCTTGATCTTATTGTTAATGTATTAATAATCATTTTAATATGTTCTTTAACTTTACTCATTTTAATATTGTTAATGTTTTCAAAATTAATATAATTAATTTTATTAATTATATTATTTATATAATTATATTATTTATGTTATTAATATAATTATAATATTATACCATATTGATATTAAAAACTGATAATAATATTAGTTACATTTTCATATTAATATAGCCATATTATAGTCATATAGCCATATTAATATTAATGGTATTATTATTAATAAGATTATTATTAATATTATTAATGGTATAAAATTAAATTAATAAAATATATGTACCATTGGATTTTTATTGAATGAAATTTGCACATAATATTAAAAATATACTAAAAGAATTGAAAACTTAAAATATTTAGATTAATAACATATTAATTTTAATAACATTAAAATTAATAATTCTTGATTAACAATATTAACCTTACATTAAATTCAACCTTAAATTGAAGTTGAAAATAAAATTAAGAGTATTATTAATCAAAGTAATAACATTAATGAAATATTAATAACATTAATAATATTAACATTACCGACATTAATAATATTAACATTAACAACATTAATATTCAAAAAAATACCGTTCACATCATTATTAATAATTAATAACAATAATATATCATTAATAAAGTTACATTAATAATAATATTAATAAATTTAACAATATTAATAACATTAACATTAAGAGCACTAACATTAATAATTGAACATTAACAATATTAACTTTAAAAATAGTAATATTAACATTATTATTAACCATTATTAACATTTATATTAAAAACATCAACGTTAACATTAATGTTAACAAATTAAAATAACATTAATAATAACATTAATAATAACATTAATAAAATTATTAATAAAATCGTTGAGACTAACATTAATACTTCAACATTAGTAATATTAGCATTAATAATTCACCATTTATAATAATAATGTTATTATTAATAACATTAATAATAATATTAATAAAATCATTAGTAAAATGGATGACATTACCATTAATACTTCAACATTCATAATATTAGCATTAAAATCATTAACATTAATAATTCGCCATTTATAATAATAATCAACATTAATATTAAAAACATTGAAATTAATAATTCAACATTAACCATATCAACTACATTATGTCAACCATTAAGTCAACCTTACATTGAAGTCAACTATGGATTGAAGTCAACCTTGAAGTCAACCTTGGATTGAAGTTGAACCAACATATATAAGTCAACCTTGGATTTAAGTGAGTCTTTCATTAAAGTCAAGCTTTGATTGAATTCAACCTTTGGATTAAAGTCAACCCTCCTTAAAATTCAATATTAGACTTTTGAAGTCAACCATTGATTGAAGTTAACTATGGTTCAAAGACGGTTGTCTTTGAAGTCAACTATGGGTTGAATTCAACCATGGTTTAAATTTAACCTTGGTTGAAAGTCAACTATGGCTAAAATTCAACCATATATTGATGTCAACCATGGTTTAATGTCAACCATGCTTAATTAATAAATATGGCTTATAGGCAACCATAGTCACCTATGAACAACCATAGTTAAACATGAACAATCACGCACATCCATGAACAACCAGAATTAACCATAGTGAGTGATGAACAACCACCATCAACAATAGTCAACCCCGGTAACAAATATAGTCAACCATGGTCAATCATCATTAACCATGGTCAACCATGAGTTCAACCATAGTTGACTATGGTCAACCATGGTTAACCAAAATCAACCGCAATAAACAAAAATAATCCAATTTCAATAAAAGTCAACCATGGTAAATCGAAGTCAACGATGGTCAACCAAAAGTCAACCATGGTCAACCAAAGTCCCCCATGGTAAACCAAAGTCAACCATGTTCAACTAATGTCAACAATGATCAATCAATGTCAACCATGGTTAATCATAATCAACCATGGACAACCATAGTCAACCATGGTTGACCATAGTTAACTAAAATCAACCAAAATTCAACCATGGTAAACCGAAGTCAACCATACCTTACCATGGTCAAGCATAATATACAATTAATAACCAAAGTCAACCATTGTCAACCAAAGTCTACCACAATCAACCAAAGTCAAAGATGGTCAACCATGGTAAACCAAAGTCAACCATAGTTTACCATGGTCAACCAAAGTCTACCACAATCAACCAAAGCCAAATATGGTCAACCATGACCAACCAAAAGTCAGCCAAAGTCAACCCATGGTCAACCTGAGTCAACAATGGTTGACTTTGGTTAACCAAAACCCTACCTTCGTCAACCAAAAGTCAAGCATAGTCAACTAAAATTAACCATAGTCAACCATTATCAAACAAAGTCAACTATGGTCAACCATAACCAACTATGCCTAACCATGGTAAACCAAATTCAACCAAAGTCAATCATGTTCAACCAAAGTTAACCATAGTAAACCAAAGTCAACCATGGTCAACCTTAGTTGCCTTTGGCCAACCAAACAAATCCAAAAGTCAACCATAGTAAAAAAATCAGCCATATTGAGCCAAAATCAATTATGGTCAACCAATATCACCAAAGTCACCCATGGTCAATCATAACCAACCATAGCTAACCATGGTAAATGAAAGTCAACCATGAACAACCATAGTCAACTATGGTCAACTATGGTTAACCAAAATCAACCGCAATAAACAAAAATAATCCAAATTCAATAAAAATCAACCATGGTAAACCGAAGTCAACGATGGTCAACCAAAAGTCAACCATGGTCAACCAAAGTCACCCATGGTAAACCAAAGTCAACCATGTTCAACTAATGTAAACAATGGTCAATCAATGTCAACCATGGTTAACCATAATCAATCATGGACAACCACATACAACCATAGTCAACCATGCTTAACCATGGTAAACCATAGTTAACTAAAATCAACCAAAATTCAACCATGGTATACCAAAGTCAACCATAGCTTACCATGGTCAAGCATAATATACAATTGTCAACCAAAGTCAATCATGGTCAACCAAAGTCTACCATGGTCAATCAAAGTCTACCACAATCAACCAAAGTCAAAGATGGTCAACCATGGTAAACCAAAGTCAACCATAGTTTACCATGGTCAACCACGGTCAACCAAAGTCTACCACAATCAACCAAAGCCAAAGATGGTTAACCATGACCAGCCAAAAGTTAGCTAAAGTCAACCCATAGTCAACCAGAGTCAACCATGGTTTACTTTGGTTAATCAAAAGCCTACCTTCGTCAACCAAAAGTCAAGCATAGTCAACTAAAGTTAACCATAGTCAACCATTATCAAACAAAGTCAACTATGGTCAACCATAACCAACCGTACCCAACAATGGTAAGCCATAATCAACCAAAGTCAATCATGTTCAACCAAAGTCAACCATAGTAAACCAAAGTCAACCATGGTCAACCATAGTTGCCTTTGGCCAACCAAAGCAAGCCAATAGTCAACCATGGTAAAAAAAGTTAGCCATATTGAGCAAAAATCAATTATGGTCAACCAATATCACCAAAGTCACCCATGGCCAACCATAACCAACCATAGCTAACCATGGTAAATGAAAGTCAACCAAACCCAACCATGGTCAACCTTGACCAACCAAAGCCAAAGTCAACCCATGGTCAACCTAAGTCAACCATGGTTTACTTTGCTTAATCAAAAGCCTACCTTCGTCAACCAAAAGTCATGTATAGTCAACTAAAGTTAACCATCGTCAACCATTATCAAACAAAGTCAACTATGGTCAACCATAACCAACCATACCCAACCATGGTAAACCAAAGTCAATCATAGTTAACCAAAGTCAATCATAGTAAACCAAAGTCAACCATGGTCAACCATAGTTGCCTTTGGCCAACCAAATACATCTAATAGTCAACCATGGTAAAAAATTCAGCTATATTGAGTCAAAATATATTATGTTCAACCAATATCACCAAAGTCACCCATAGCCAACCATAACCAACCATAGCTAACCACGGTAAATGAAAGTCAACCACACCCAACCATGGTCAACCTTGACCAACCAAAAGTCAGCCAAAGCCAACCCTTGTATCTTCTTCAGCTTCACACATTCGGATGCTCGAAAGTCCTCCAAAGATACCAATGATTCCATACTTGGCAGCTCTGCTAACTCAGAGCACCCATAAACATACAGCAATCGAAGCTTTGTACACTCCGCCAACCCCTGTATCCTCTTCAGCTTCACACATTCGGATGCTCGAAAGCCCTCCAAAGATACCAATGATTCCATACTTGGCAGCTCTGCTAACTCAGAGTACCCATCAACATACAGCAACCGAAGCTTTGTACAATGCGGCAACCCCTGTATGCTCTTCAGCTTCACACATCTCTTTGCCACCAACTCCTCCAAAGAGACCAATGTTTCCGTACTGGATAGCTCCTCTAACTGAGAGCACCCATCAACAAACAGCAACCGAAGCTTTGTACAATGCGCCAAACCCTGTATCCTCTTCAGCTTCACACATTCGGATGCTCGAAATTCCTCCAAAGATACCAATGATTCCATACTTGGCAGCTCTGCTAACTCAGAGCACCCATGAACATACAGAAACCGAAGCTTTGTACAATGCGCCAACCCCTGTATCCTCTTCAGCTTCACACATTCGGATGCTCGAAATTCCTCCAAAGATACCAATGATTCCATACTTGGCAGCTCTGCTAACTCAGAGCACCCATCAACATACAGCAACCGAAGCTTTGTACAATGCGCCAACCCCTGTATGCTCTTCAGCTTCACACACCTCTTTGCCACCAACCCCTCCAGAGAGACCAATGTTTCCGTACTGGATAGCTCCTCTAACTAAGAGCACCCATCAACAAACAGCCACCGAAGCTTTGTACAATGCGCCAACCCCTGTATCCTCTTCAACTTCACACAGTTGATTATGCTCAACCAGTGCAATAGTGTTGGCACCTGAAAAGTTGCTTGCAAAATGTTAGCGGTTCATATATGACACATTGTACTGCGATATTAACATCCACGAAACACAACAAATATTTAATTACCTGTGATTCGCTTTCCCTTTCCCATAATTTGATTAATTCGCCCCCGGAAACGTGTAGATGCCTTAAATTCTTCAGTGGAATCCAGGAAGGCAGGGAAGAGAATGGACAGTTAATACAAGATATTTGGTAACTCCATATCTGGTAACTCCGCCCTCCTCAAAATGCGTTCCATGACAACACCTTCTACATCAATAATTTGCAACGATCTGGTACCAATAACCCACAATACGCGTTCCATATCGGGATCTTTATATTGAGTAAGATCCATCACAATTCCCCGCACAGCTATTTCCTGACCATTCTTGAAAAACTATCATTATTAGTAGCTTATTATTGGAAAAAATGATTGATTAAATAACTGATCCCAAATATATATTTAATAATCTTGGAATAAATGAGTAATTAATGAAATGGTCCGACACACTTATTCATTAGTATCAGAAAATATGATTAATTAAAAGAATTGATCTCAAACGTTTATTTAGTAATCTTGGAAAAAATCAATAATTAAATAATTGATCCCAAACTTTTTATTGCAGACACTTACTGATGATTGCTGTGACAAATCATAAATGACGTTCTTTGTCCAACGCCAAAGACGAAACGGCGACGATTTCTCACCGATATCTTCTCCCAGATTCCAAGTGTCGACTTCTATAAGACATTTGTCGACTTCTATAAGACGTATATTATTCCAAGTGTCGACTTCTATAAGACATTTGTCTTGTAGATTTTGAAGCCCCCGCCTTCCTTTCCAACCTGTACCGTTCCACATGCTTATCGCCGTATCTTTGTCCAGTGTTGTGACTAAAAATGCAATGTCCAGGAAGATCTGTTGTTCCTCTGTATTGAGGGCGTTATAACTAATTTTAAGGCATTCCTTTACCTTAGTGGGAAGACTCCCCAATTCGTCCTCCCACTGAGATATATTTCTCCCATAAAGATGTGCCCCTAATACTTTTAGGGATAAGGGTAATCCATTACAAGATTCTAAGAACTTATCTACCACACATTCAGATCCTAGGAGCGGATAGGCTTGGCCGAAGGCGTAGGTGCAGAAGAGCTCTTGGGAGTGTTGTCTGTTGAGCTCAGTCAGCTGATAAATTGATGATTCTTCAACTCTTGAGCTTCTGAGAACACTTCTATCTCTAGATGTAATCAATATTAAGCTCCCGGAACATAGTTCATGAGGTTCAATTGGCAAAAGTGCTCTCACCTGATCCACATCGTCTACATCATCCAACACAATTAAGGCGTTCAAAGATTTGAGAGGCTTTACGAGCATCCCTTTACCTTTATCAACATTGTATATTGGCTCATGGAATAGAGTCAACTCCTACAACAGTTCACTCTGCAGGGAATTCAAATACCCTCTACTTTTATTATCTTTCACATCATATAAAAAGCATGATCTAGGATAATCTGATTTCATCTTATTGAATAAATGTTTTGCCAATGTTGTCTTTCCTATGCCACCGAACCCAACAATCCCCAGAATCTGAGGTTTCCCGCTTTGGTGTTTCTGCAACAGAACTGTATCCTCAAATTCTTTCAGCTTGTAATCCAAACCTGTTGGATGGTCAGCCACGTGTAAGTCCTGTTTTTTCACCAATTCCAACACACATTCAACCACCTTATCTACGAGCTCCTGCTCGAACTTCAGCTCCAGCTCGACCTTCAGCTCCAGCTCCTCGCTAGTTATTGAGAAGAAAATAAATAGAAGTAGTGAGAAACATAAAACTTATCAAACATCAATGTCTATTCTATTTATCAAACATAAAACTTAGAATAGTAGCATATCGAAAGAGGGAAGGCTGAGTTCTCACCCGTTGCACGTCTCCAGCTCGAAACCGCTGTTGTCTACCACCTGAGAAAGTGCATTTCTCCAATTTTTAATAGTGTTGGGGTCATATCGTATCTCCCCTTCATCAGTTCTCTTCTCTGCCAGTATTTTGAGGGCTCGCTCATAATTTCCATCTTTTGGAGTCCACCGTACCTCTGCGGGCGTGACACGGTAAAAGACAGGAATAATGGGAGCCTTTGACTCCAACATCAGTACGAGTTCATCTAGGCACCATTGTGATTCAGCATATCGGGGGGATAAGATCGCCACGTGGACGGAGGTCTTACTGATGGCGTGGTGTAGTTGAGAACTAATTTCGTATCCCCGTCGCAACTCGTCCTGATCCAGAAAGGCCTTCAATCCTTTATCGAGAAGGCGAAGGTAGAGAGACCTGGCGAAGGTCTTGCCATCAACGCCGCGATGGTTTAGGAATACGTGGTACCACTGATTGTTGTAGGGATGAGCAGCGGTGGAGGAGGATGCAGCCATTGCCAATTGGTAAATAGAAATTGCAGAGGAGTTTTAGAAATTGTGTCACAGTTTGCAACGTTGTGGCGATACAACATGGAACCCCTCACCTTTTATAGCCAGTTTAGCCCTCTCGCTTCGTTCTGGTCATATGGTCAAAGGGAGAGAGAGAGTAGTCCATCTGCAATTCAAAAATATAGTCTCTCATTTTAATGTGGAGATGCACTAATAATTGGAATATCACTTGAATTAGATTTAGCATCACAAATATACAACAAGGAATAAATAATTTGTTTGTTACATTTTATAGTCGATCTAGATTTAGCATCACAAATATACAACAAGGAATAAATAATTTGTTTCTTACATTTTATAGTCGGATGATTTATGTTTTTCAAGGTGAAATGGTTATATGTGGTATGTATGATTTTCAAGTCCTAAAAGTTTCATGATGTATGAAAGAGAAGCTATGTCTAGGCATGATTTGACATTGTGTTGCATTGCTAGATTAATATAACACAAGTGAAAGAGATTGATTATAATTATGTATGTGTTAGAATTGATTAGACAAGTAAATCAATAAAATAAAACCCAAATTAATTGATAAAAACATTGTGGTTCCATTTGAAGTTAGATGATTTTATCGTAAGAAAAATACCACGTGTGAAAGATAAAAAAATCCTCTTTAGAGATAGACAATATGCTTAAGGATCCACAAATTATGAAAATATCATAATTCCAATCAAAAGTTACTATATTTGTGGTTGCTGCGATTGTCGTTGCTCTGATTCATTCAATCTCAGATTGTCAACACAGATCACAACAGCTCCATTAACTTCTTTGATATTGAAATTTAGTAACTAGATGTCGGGAGTCTTCTCAGCTGCAAATTACAGAGAGAAGAAACTGAGCATCACACGTTTCGAACGCCAGTTGCTCCTGGGTGTTGGTTTGGAGATTGAAACACAAGGAACAACTTAGAACACAACACGTACGAACGCGAAGAGAGTAGGCACGTGCCATCATAGCTCAATGAAAATGACATACCACTGTATCGTATACCATACCACCGTACCAAACCCTAATCCTGGAGTGCCTCATCTCCACGTGTAAGACTATGGTTGTTGATTGTTATAAAATTAAATTATAACATAAATTTTATACCAACTAGTTTATCTTCTCTAATTCCACAGCCTATGTGGAGCCAGACATTAGATTATAAAATAAATGCTATAACCATGTATGATGATGCGTAGTATATTGCCAATATTTTTAATAAAAAATAAGCATTTAGAACTCATCGTCTTCAATAAACGATTCCCTTGAAATATCCTCTAGCGGGACCACATCCAACACTTCGATTTCCAGTTGCCCCGAAAAAAAAAAATCTTAAAAAAAATCTTAAAAGAGCTTAAGCTTTCCTATAATGCAGCGTTGCCATCAATTTACATTGCGAGCGTGAAATAAGAAGAAATCAGCGAAGACTGCCGTCAAAGTCGTGTGTTTGAAACAACCGCCCTTAGTTTTATATCCTCTAAAATTAACAAACATTATTAATTATTTTTTAAGCTACATAAAAACAATTAATTAATTAATTATTAAATAAAATGTTATATTTTAACATTTTAAAAAATATAACAAAGTTTATGGAAAATACTCTGCCTTACGATAAACAGTTCCCTGGACCCTGTCTGTGAATCATGTTTCTCGTGAAGGAATAGTGGCTCTGGCCGAAATCCTCTAAAATTAACCACATTTTCAATAATAAAATTAACAAACATTATCAATAATCGAGATATTAGAGATTCATGGGACTTCTGGTCGAATGTTATTTTTTTATAAAAAAATATTTTTTAAGTATATAGAAACAATTAATTAAATTATTAAAAAATATATTATATTTTCAAATTTTCAAAATTATTTTTTTAATTACTACGCTATTCAATTTAATATAAAATATTGCATAAATTTAATAAACTTCACGGAAATTTTCAAATACATTACCAATTAATTAACCGATTACAAAAAAATATATTCTGCCACAGTTCCCTAGACTCTGTCTGTCTGTCAATCATGTTTTCTCGTGAAGAAATAGTGGCCCACCATCGACCGCGCCCAACCATTTTTTATTAATATTCATTAAAATGGGAAGAAAATCGACTTTTTTTTTTTATAAATGACAAATCCACTTAAACTCTTTATATTTTCATGACTTCGTAAGTCCAAGATTTGACTTCAAAATTCTATACGTCGGACATCAATTTTTCTATTCGTTACAACAAATGAAAATCAAGCTAATTGTAATACTCTGTTTTGCTGGTCCACTACTCCCACACACGACACTGTAATTTGCGACATCCATGGACATTGAGCATCTTCAAACATGGACAATCTTCAACACTTTCCACCTCTTCCAACTCACAGCACCAACCAACATACAGCACCCGAAGCTTTGTACAATGCGCCAACCCCTGTATCCTCTTCAGCTTCACACATTCGGATGCTCGAAAGTCCTCCAAAGATACCAATGATTCCATACTTGGCAGCTCTGCTAACTCAGAGCACCCATAAACATACAGCAACCGAAGCTTTGTACAATGCGCCAACCCCTGTATCCTCTTCAGCTTCACACATTCGGATGCTCGAAATTCCTCCAAAGATACCAATGATTCCATACTTGGCAGCTCTGCTAACTCAGAGCACCCATAAACATACAGCAACCGAAGCTTTGTACAATGCGCCAACCCCTGTATCCTCCGAAGCTTTACACATTCGTATGCTCGAAAGTCCTCCAAAGATACCAATGATTCCATACTTGGCAGCTCTGCTAACTCAGAGCACCCATGAACATACAGACTCCGAAGCTTTGTACAATGCGCCAACCCCTGTATCCTCTTCAGCTTTACACATTCGTATGCTCGAAAGTCCTCCAAAGATACCAATGATTCCATACTTGGCAGCTCTGCTAACTCAGAGCACCCATCAACATACAGCCACCGAAGCTTTGTACAATGCGCCAACCCCTGTATCCTCTTCAGCTTCACACATTCGGATGCTTGAAAGTCCTCCAAAGATACCAATGATTCCATACTTGGCAGCTCTGCTAACTCAGAGCACCCATGAACATACAGACTCCGAAGCTTTGTACAATGCGCCAACCCCTGTATCCTCTTCAGCTTCACACATTCGTATGCTCCAAAGTCCTCCAAAGATACCAATGATTCCATACTTGGCAGCTCTGCTAACTCAGAGCACCCATCAACATACAGCCACCGAAGCTTTGTACAATGCGCCAACCCCTGTATCCTCTTCAGCTTCACACATTCGGATGCTCGAAAGTCCTCCAAAGATACCAATGATTCCATACTTGGCAGCTCTTCTAACTCAGAGCACCCATCAACATACAGAAACCGAAGCTTTGTACAATGCGCCAACCCCTGTATCCTTTTCAGCTTCACACATTCGGATGCTCGAAAGTCCTCCAAAGATACCAATGATTCCATACTTGGCAGCTCTTCTAAATCAGAGCACCCATCAACAAACAACAACCGAAGCTTTGTACAATGCGCCAACCCCTGTATCCTCTTCAGCTTCACACATTCGTATGCTCGAAAGTCCTCCAAAGATACCAATGATTCCATACTTGGCAGCTCTGCTAACTCAGAGCACCCATGAACATACAGCACCCGAAGCATTGTACAATGCGCCAACCCCTGTATCTTCTTCAGCTTCACACATCTACGTGCTTGAAAGTCCTCCAAAGATACCAATGATTCCATACTTGGCAGCTCTTGTAACTCGGAGCACCCATCAACAGACAGGTGGCGAATTTCTGTACAATGCACCAACCCTTGTATCCTCTTCAGCTTCACACAGTTGATTATGCTCAAGTCGTGCAATAGTGCTGGCACCTGAAAAGGTGCTTGCAAAATGTTAGCGGTTCATATATGACACATTGTACTGCGATATTAACATCCACGAAACACAACAAATATTTAATTACCTCTGAATTGCTTTCGCTTTCCCATAATGTGATTAATTCGCTCCCGGAAACGCGTAGATACCTTAAATTCTTCATTGGAATCCAGGAAGGCAGGGAAGAGAATGGACAGTTATTCCAAGAGAGCCATAAGATATTTGGTAACTCCATATCTGGTAACTCCGCCCTCCTCAAAATGCGTTCCATGACAACACCTTCTGCATGAATAAATTGCAACGATCTAGTACCAATAACCCGCAATACGCGATCCATATCGGGATCTTTATATTCATTAAGATCCATCATAATTCCCCGCACAGCTATTTCCTGACCATTCTTGAAAAACTATCGTTATTAGTAGCTTATTATTGGAAAAAATGATTGATTAAATAACTGATCCCAAATATATATTTAATAATCTTGGAATAAATGAGTAATTAATGAAATGGTCCAACACATTTATTCATTAATCTCAGAAAATATGATTAATCAAAAGAATTGATCTCAAACGTTTATTTAGTAATCTTGGAAAAAATCAATAATTAAATAATTGATCCCAAACTTTTTATTGCAGACACTTACTGATGATTGCTGTGACAAATCATAAATGACGTTCTTTGTCCAACGCCAAAGACGAAACGGCGACGATTTCTCACCGATATCTTGTCCCAGATTTCTTAATTGCTCATGCATACGTATATTATTCCAAGTGTCGACTTCTATAAGACATTTGTCCCGTAGATTTTGAAGCCCCCGCCTTCCTTTCCAGCCTGTACCGTTCCACATGCTTATCGCCGTATCTCTGTCCAGTGTCGCCGTATCTCTGTCCAGTGTTGTGAATAAACATGCAATGTCCAGGAAGATCTGTTGTTCCTCTGTATTGAGGGCGTTATAACTAATTTTAAGGCATTCTTTTACCTTAGTGGGAAGACTCCCCAATTCGTCCTCCCACTGAGATATCTTTCTTCCATAAAGATGTGCCCCTAATACTTTTAGGGATAAGGGTAATCCATTACAAGATTCTAAGAACTTATCTACCACACATTCAGATCCTAGGAGCGGATAGGCTTGGCCGAAGGCGTAGGTGCAGAAGAGCTCTTGGGAGTGTTGTCTGTTCAGCTCAGTCAGCTGATAAATTGATGATTCTTCAACTCTTGAGCTTCTGAGAACACTTCTATCTCTAGATGTAATCAATATTAAGCTCCCGGAACATAGTTCATGAGGTTCAACAGGCAAAAGTGCTCTCACCTGATCCACATCGTCTACATCATCCAACACAATTAAGGTGTGCAAAGATTTGAGAGGCTTTACGAGCATCCCTTTACCTTTATCAACATTGTATATTGGCTCATGTAACAGAGTCAACTCCTTCAACAGTTCACTCTGCAGGGAATTTAAAGACCCTCTACTTTTATTATCTTTCACATCATATAAAAAGCATGATCTAGGATAATCTGATTTCATCTTATTGAAGAAATGTTTTGCCAATGTTGTCTTTCCTATGCCACCGAACCCAACAATCCCCAGAATCTGAGGTTTCCCGCTTTGGTGTTGCTGCAACAGAACTGTATCCTCAAATTCTTTCAGCTTGTAATCCAAACCTGTTGGATGGTCAGCCACGTGTAAGTCCTGTTTTTTCACCAATTCCAACACACGTTCAACCACCTTATCTAGGAGCTCCTGCTCGAGCTTCAGCTCCAGCTCCTCGCTAGTGATTGAGAAGAAAATAAGTAGAAGTAGTGAGAACCAAACATGTATGTCTATTTATATTTATCAAACATAAAACTTAGAATAGTAGCATATCGAAAGAGGGAAGGCTGAGTTCTCACCCGTTGCACCCGTTGCACGTCTGCAGCTCGAAACCGCTGATGTCTGCAACCTGAGAAAGTGCATATCTCCAAGCATCAATAGTCTTGGAGTCATATCGTAGCTTGTCTTCAACGGTTCTCTTGTTTGCCAGTGTGTTTAGGGCTTCAGCATAATTTCCATTGCCCTACGTCCACCGAACCTCTGCGGGCGTGACACGGTAAAAGAGAGGAATAATGGGAGCCTTTGACTCCAACATCAGTACGAGTTCATCGAGGCACCATTGCGATTCAGCGTATCGGGGGGATAAGATCGCCACGTGGACGGAGGTCTTACTGATGGCGTGGTGTAGTTGAGAACGAATTTCGTATCCCCGTTGCAACTCGTCCTGATCCAGAAAGGCCTTCAATCCTTTATCGAGAAGGCGAAGGTAGAGAGACCTGCCGAAGGTCTTGCCATCAACGCCGCGATGGTTTAGGAATACGTGATACCACTGGTCGTAGTAGGAATGAGCAGCGGTGGAGGCGGATGCAGCCATTGCCAGTTGTTAAATAGAAATGGGAAGGATGGTCACAGAAATTGCAGAGGAAACGTTTTAGAAATTGTGTCAAAGTTTGCAATGTTGTGGCGATACAACATGGAACCCCTCACCTTTTATAGCCAGTTTAGCCCTTTCGCTTCGTTGTGGTTATATGGTCAGAGAGAGTAGTCCAGACTCCATCTACAATTCAAAAAAATAGTCTCTCATGTTAATGTGGAGATGCACTAATAATTGGAATATCACTTCAATTAGATTTAGCATAACAAATAACAAATATTCAACGAGGAACAAATAATTTGTATGTTATATTTTATAGTTGATGACTTTATGTTTTTCAAGGTACAATGATTATATGTAGTGTGTATGATTTTCCAGTCCTAAAAGTTTTATGCTAAGAAGAGAAGCTATGTGTGGGCATGATTTGACAATGTGTTGCATTATTAGATTAATATAACACGAATGAAACAGATTAATTATAATTATGTATGTGTGTGTTGGAATTGACTAAACAAGTAAATCAATAAAATAAAACACAAACTAATTGATTGAAACATTGTGGTTCCATTTGAAGTTAGATGCTTTTATCAAAGTAAATGGTAATGAGATGGTAGGCCACAAGTGGGAGGTGTTCATTGCTTGGTAATAAATCAATATGTTTAAGGATCCACAAATTATGAAAATATCATAATTGGAATCAAAAGTCACTATATTTTTTCTCTTCTTGGAACACATATTTCATTTAAATTGGAATTAAACAACAGATCTAGAATTCCTAAATAACCAAAAAACACAATTTTTGGGTTGCAGTTGGATTAAAATGTTTCCAATTTTAATGAAATGTTTGTTTTGGGCAAAGATTTATGTAATGTGAATTATTAAAAGGTTCGTCTCTTTGTTGGTAATGGTAATTTCCATCGATCCTTGGTCATCTAAATGGTGATGGATTTGGTCATCTAAATAGTGATGGATTTAAAATACATCTTAATCATCATCATAAACAACACATATTAAAGAATAAGAATCCCTTCCTTAAGGATACCATAAATTTTAACATTATTTAAAAAGAAAATCAATTGGCATACTTGCTTCCAATTACCTAAGTTAATGTTCTCAATCTTGGGTGACTCCAATGCTAAGCTGATTTGCATTAATGTCAATCATGTATAAATACAAGGTTGATTGACCTTTGGTTTTCATCTTCAAAGAGGTCATTTGGGCTTTATTGATATGCAATTAATGCTAAAATGTGATATTATACTAATTTAGATTTTAAAGAAATGAAATTCGATGTGAGAACTGAAAACACAAGCAATAGTCAACAAATGTTAATGAAGTTCATCGATATGGGCTACATCTCTGAGTCCACTTCAAGTGAGGAACCAATCATTTACAAAAGATTCAAAATGCAAAATTACATCAAAGGATGGGCTTCAATCCGTGAGACGACCTCTTTTATCCTCTAGGAAGATATAATGGCTTCTTCCTACAAGTTGAACATCGACTTGTCATTTCTCCCGATGAAGGTATTTTTTCTCACAATTATGAACTATGGCAACTAGGCAGTTTAATGGTTGTCGAAGCTTGGTAGTGTGAAAGACTACTCGTTGTAGAAAATGGGCAACGTGAAGAACATTGGTCTCTTCTCGCTTTACTTTGATGGCTCTCTTTCCTCACATTAAACAATGCACATATCACAGTAATGCACACTAGTGCGACCTTAACAAAGATACACACGGTATCTATTTGGCCGACCTTTCATAAATTTTAAAAATATTAAAATAAACTTAAGTTTTGCATTATATAGTAATATGTGCACTAGTGCATACTTTTTGTATATTTTCATTGCATATCAAAAATTATTTAAAATATAAATTATAATGATTTACTTTCCTAAAAAAAAGCATGTATACTCATTTTTGTATATTATACATCGTTATTATATAAACCTATTTTCTTTTTTCTTCAATTTGAAAATCGCAATTTTAGAAATCCAAATACCATAAATAGAGAGACACAACACTCCATGTACATATACAAAATCCCATTAAACATCCGGTAGCTAAAAAAATATCATTGTAAAATGATAGAAAAGGTAAAATCTTAATACTCAACCACATAAAACAAAAAAACAATAAAAAAAATAAGATTTACAACACCAAACATAAATATTATAAAAATATATATATTGAGATAGGTGTGCAAGGTATCGTTGTATATGCACATTAAACCCTGCACCTTGGCCTATGTTTATGTATGGTTATGTTAATCCCACATCGACCATTAAATTCAATGCGTTTGAAGGCAAAAGGGTGAGCATCGATCACGTGAATGCATATTATGATAAGAAAGGACAAATGCTTTACATGGTGAATCTAGCCACATAGCATGGACTCTAATTCGACATTGATTTGGATTTATGCAGGAGCGCAACAAAATACACAAATATCTATAAAAACAAAGATGCAGCGGAAATAACACTTTATTTCATTGCTCAAAGAACTGACACTTGTTTACATACAAGATGGAAATAAACTAGCTAGAGCGCTGGTAGCTTATCTCTGAGAAGAGATGTGGCGGCTACATGCCTCTGAACTCTGTGTTACAATGAGGCTTGAAGGCCTATATATTATTGAGAAACAAGGGAAAGCCTACACATCCGAAAACCTAACCCTAGGAGGTGAAACACCAGAATATGGGCCCCGTTGGGTAACTTGGTACATCAATATTCCGGGGTCGTAACTTTGGCATACTACCTCCGTTTGACGCAGATGATACATCGTTAGAAAGATCTATTCAAGGACTACATCCATAAAAAGAAAATATTAAGTCCGGATCAAACTCATATTTGCCCGACCATCAAATGCTGAAAAAATGTCGTTTATGGCCTCAAAACGGCTCCGGAAGTTTAAGACCCAAAAACTGCCAAAAATAGTAAATTGTGCTACAATTAAAGAAACTGAAAAACTGAAGCAACAATGGTGGGGGTCCAAGTGGAATAGGTGGGTGGCCACCAATATCCTCCTGGATCAGACATGTATTCATAAAATAAGATGTACTAAATGGTGAATCCATATAATTCATTCTGATTTTATCAATTTATGATAGCAAAAAATATTTTCTTATCAAAACCAAATATAATGCAAATACGTATGGAATTTGACAGTTTAAACCCTGCACCTTGGCCTATGTTTATGTATGGTTGGCCTATGTTTATGTATGGCTATGTTAATCCCACATCGACAATTAAATTCAATGCGTTTGAAAGCGAAAGGGTGACCATCAACCACGTGAATGCACATTATGATAAGAAAAAACAAATGCTTTACATAGTGAGTTTGGCCACATAGCATGGCCACATCATATTCATAAAATAAGATGTACTAATGGTGAATCCATATAATTCCGATTTTACCTGTAAATAAAGCCTAAAAGCAAAGTACTCTTGAATATAAATAAATCTTGAAAACACATTGCCTTACTAAATGTTGAAATATAAAACATAAAAAAATTCCAAAGAGTGCATGTAAACAATACCCAAAAGAATAACAAACTCAAACATGACTCATAATCATATCAAATTATTTCTTCTACTATAATAACTTTTAAATACAATATAAAGCACCTCATTCTTAAGCAAATTATGTTATCATTTCCTTAAAAATTACAAACCACACTTTAATATATGCTACATAACAATATTGTTAATGAAAGCAAAAATAAATATATTTGGTAAAATGAAATGCAATGTAATCAACACCACCATCTTCCTTATTCATCTTATTATGGTTAAGATAACATTAGGTGTCCTTATTCATCTTACTTATGGTTAAGATAACATTATGTATATGCCTATCTAGTATGTACTTTTACATGAAATAGGCCTTATCAACTTTATACTTGCCAAGTTCAATAACAATAATATTACTTATCTAGTATGTACCTTTACATGAAATAGGCCTTATCTACTTTATACTGGCCAAGTTCAATAACAACAAGGCAACAAGGGAAGTTGCAATGCAACAAGTCCCTGCCATGAGCACTAGTCTTTGTGGCAAGCATAGTTTGTGCCTTCTATCTAGCCATTATATAGGCATTATATCAACCTTCAAATTTAAGGGTGTTTTTTCCATAGAATTATATTGAAAAGTCTAAGTATTAGCGTGTTGATTGAGGTGTATAAAAATCAGTGTATGAAACTCTTATATAATTTCTCTCGTAAACATAGCATTGTGATAATTATTCAGTTTCTTGTCAACAATATAACTGCCCTCATAGAAATAGTGTTGTGATAATTATTCAGTTTCTTTTAAGTAGACAACTCAGTGAATTTAAGAATTCCCTCTACTTTCCTACAATGGTTCCTTCAAAGCGCCTCTCCCTGTTCCAATTGGCTTTCTCCCACCCACTCGGTCCCCCGACGAACGAATGAACAACTAGGAACTTTTATTAGGTTGGGCGAGTTATTGAATTCCTTCCCATCCTTACTGGCTAAATCGAAGGTATTTAAGTTCCTCCATCGTGCTAGCCTAGGTGTCCGACAAAGCACATATTATGAATGAGTCATAAAGTACAAGTCAAGGGGGTGGGATGGAAGTGATGATAGAACACACTCAAAGGGAAATTTAAACGTTTTTCGACATTCGCACCTCAGATAGGCCCTGCATAACTGATTGATTGATGTTATTGGGGTCGAGGGCTCCCAATTACTACCTTTCAAAGTGGTGTTTTTCTTGCTTGCCTATATATTTTTTTGTGGCTTGTTCCTTACCTTTGATGATGGCTTTTCGTTCAACTATACGAAATGAATTAATTTTTATGTTTCTCTATATTTTCGACTGCATCCTTCCCGTCTAAAGAAGCAGGTGGGGGGGCTGACACCCATGTAACTGTCCTCATAAAAATAGTGTTGTGATAATTATTCTTTTTCTTGTCAACTTTGTTACAATACTCGTCTTAATACCTAGAATTTGGCTAGCAAGGTATTACTAGTGGATATTGTACATATATTCAGTAGGAATGGACAAATAGTGTTGGCTACTGTTGCATTTGTAATCACATCATTATCTATGACATTTCTCGCCTTAATACTCGGAATTATGAAGTGCTATTAATGCAAGTGTTTTACTTTAAGAAAATGGTTATAACATATATATCTTTTAAGTGTAGAACCTAGGAAAATATATTTTTCTTTCCGACCATGAAATTTCGTGCCATAGTGGTTCACAAAACCATATTAATGCAAGTGTTTTACTTTAAGAAAATGGTTATAACATATATATCTTTTAAGTGTAGGACCTAGGAAAATATATTTTTCTTTCCGGCCATGAAATTTCGTGCCATAGTGGTTCACAAAACCATAATCATAGGAAATGTCAAAAGCACACATAATATTATAACCATTGTAAGAGCCCAATCAATGGATTATTTTTGGATTGATTGGTTAATATCAAGAGATAATATATAACTTTAAATTGAATTCTTTGTAATTTGATTTCAATTATGTTAAAATTGGTTCATTCTACAACCCAGTAGGGGGAGATATGTAACTCTTTTTGTGCTCATCTAAGAGTTGACACGTGTTCATTTAAAAATAAAATAAAATATTATAAAAAATAACATGTTGGCTATTATCAGCCCGCACGGGTGTGGCTCATTGGCGGTTCACTTGTTATGAAGTCACAAGTTGTAAATGAAGGTAACGAGTGGGCTTTACTTGTGTCCCCTGGACCCCGTGTTACGCGAGTACCATATAAAACTACACAAATTTATTCAAATTAACTTGATTTCACTCCTTTAAAAATATATTTCAATAAATTGAACATAAATTTATTGCTTTTTTATGTTATTTAATTAAAATTAATTTTATTCATTTATATTTCAATTACTCTCAATTATGTTGACTTCTCAATTATGTTGACTTGATTCCTAATATATAGATAGTTTGGATTAACTGTATTTCATCTTGCAAGCAGCCAATCCCGATCGTTTTTTTATAAATAATTTATATAACAAAATCGTTACTTTTTTTTTTTTCTTAAAATTGTTACTTAATTTTTTTTTCTTATTTTTTATTATATAAATAAACATTATTATTGCAGTTACTCTAACTATTTTAAAAATCGAATAAGCATAAACACAAAGATCACTATTTCACCAATAATTTATATAGCAAAATTGTTAACTTTCTTTTCATATTTGTATTATATAAATAAAAAATCATTATTTCACCAATATTTTATATAACAAAATTGTTAACTTTCTTTTCATATTTATATTATATAAATAAAAGATCACTATTTCATCAATCATTTATATAACAAAATTGTTAACTTTCTTTTCATATTTGTATTATATAAATAAACATTATTATTGTATATTTTTATTATATAAATAAACATTATTATTGTATTGTAGTTGCTCACATTATTTTAAAAACCGAATAAGCATAAACACAATGCGATCACCAATAGAATGAAATATAAGATGTTTTAAATAAGTATCAAAACCAAATAAGCATAAACACAATGCGATCAAGAATAGAATGAAATATAAGAGGTTTTAAATAAGTATCACTCTTTATTTGATGTTTAAATTTTAATTTAATGTCAAAATGATGGTTACCATTTCAAAAAGATTAACAAATTAATAATACATTAACAAATTAAATTTTAAAACGGGAGATGATATAATTTTTAAAACGGGAGATGTTATTAAAACGGGAGATGATATAATTTTTAAAACGGGAGATGTTATTATCTTATAAATGAAAAACATTTTTCATTTTTTTTAAATAAATAAGTAAATTAAATGGAAAAAAATACTACTTATCAAAAATGTATTTTTAATTTAATTTAAGTTAAATAAATAAATTAAAAAATACTATACATATAAAATAAATATTGAAAATGAAATATCAAAATTCCAATCCAATCAAATGCTTCAACAACCTCTAATATAGTTCACGCCTCTCAACCGCCAAGCTCACTTAGTTTCAGCCTGCAGACTAGAAAATTAGATCAATTTTGGTCTCACTTAACATTAATTGTGAGCCATTTGTATATCATTCACTTGCAGTGAAGGTCTCTTTATGTGTCATTCATGTGTGGTATATCATTCAATTGCAGTGAAGGGCTCTTTGCATGTAAGCAGCCCCTGTTAGTTATGTGTGTGCGCATATTCTGTTAGTTATGTGTGCGCATATTCATGTGTACAGTAACACAAGCCTTCGCGCAGCATACAAAATTCATTAGAAGAAGATACTTGCTTTTAAAATTGCGGCTAAAAATGCATTTCAGATTGATGATAGTGAGTTAATGCATATTTAGTGTTTACAAAAATGTACCAATCTCAAGTTTGGTTGTTTATTATATTATTCACATAGATTGTTTTTAATGTTTAGTACTAGTTATATCATAGCCCAACAGAGAAGGATTGATAAAGGATATTCAACATTCTAGATAAATTAGAGCACACATATATTTAACTATTTTTTCTCGAAAAAAAACACACAACCGAAAACCATAGTGATCAACAACATAAATTATTAAATCAATATTAGAAAATAAATCATTATTCTTCTTAGATTCCATTGGAAGTTAGAAACCTATTAATAAAGCCAATAACGTAAATCAATATAAGAAAATAAATGATGTCGATCTTTCAACACTGTAAAAAATATAATTTGTTTTCTATAAAACATGGGTGGAGGTGTACCAGGATACTTTCAATGTTTTAAAGCTTCCTCATCGTCTTGGAAGCATTTTTTTCATACTTTAAAGATTCCTCTTACTCTTGTCAAGCTTTAATGTTTTCTCCTCTGTATTTTTGGAGATTTCAGTCTAGTTTGAGAAGCTTTATAGATATGGGTATCGAAGTTCTACCCTCACGGGATTATCTGGTTCATTCTCAGGGTTATCAGAGTGACCAGCACGCGAAAGTCCATCACTACGGGAAGAAGTTCCCTAACATCCGTAGTCCAAGAAAAAAACGGCCACGGAGGGGGAAATCCCGAGAAGAAATGTCCCTTGAAGCCCAAACCCCGGGAAGAATCTTCTCAGCTAGAGGTTTTTAGGAGAGGCATGTTAAACAATCTATTGTTGAAAACAGTAATTGCAAATTTGGCCATGGTGATGAACAGGCTTTGACGAAACAACAGCCTCGGCTAGAGGGAGGCAAGAAACCGTCCAAAAATATTTTATTAAAGGGACAAGTTACTATTCTGAAGCGAGGGAAGGCATTAAAGCCTAATACTAATGATACAAGTCAGCTGGAAATTGTTAACAAGAAGACGAGCTCTTTAGTGTTGAGCTCGACGGAAACCCTGAGGCCAGATCCCGCAATTGTTACCAAGACTCGAACTCTGAAATCAAGATTTGTTTCGCCAATGCAATCCAAAACATCGGTTCGGTCGAGTGACTCAAACCCAGGAATACAGAAAGAGGTAACGTCATCAAAACCCATAATTTTTCTGTTTTGATTTCACAAAAAAAATGGGCGTTTTGATTTCACAAAAAAAAATGGGCCAGTCCTGCATAGAAGAATTCTTCGCCTCTGAGACGCCTGCTAGGTTTAGATTAAGCGCGTTAGTTCTATTGTATCGTATTTTTCTTGGGTGCTAAGGCCACACGGTAGATCTTTCAAGCACTCTTCTACGATGCGAAGGTACCTTAATCCATATTTTATCAAGCAAAGAAAGTGGTCTCGTAAACATACGAGATGCCTTATACCCGAAAGTGGTCTCGTAAACATACGAGATGCCTTGGACTAAGAGATGTAACAGATTCTACCATTGTAACAGATTCTACCTTTGTGCTACCATTGTAGGTATTAATGGTAGCACAAAGGTTCTACTCATATCAATGGTTTCATTTGGTTGGAAGGCGCACCCACTATGGACAACCTTGATAGGGAGAATGCTCCTACTGTGGAAATGGAAAAAAAATACTTTGACGACTTCTTAACTGCATGGAACCCCCATCCCCTACACCTTCGTGCCCCCACATTCCATCAAGCACCTCATCAATATCCTTGCACACTTGAATCATCCTCCACACTTGCAGCAAGTCAAAGTAACGACTATGAATCCCTTGTCAATTTCGTTCAGCAACACACAAAATGAAATGAATCCTCCTACCTCCATAAAAAATGTTCTACGCTTGTATGTCATTATGGTTTCGCCTTTGAAATGCATACAACATATTCTATGTGCATTGATTCTAATGGGAAAAAAACATACATCCTAGCTAGGAATGATGAACTCTTTAGCATACACAACCCTTGCATGCTCTCAATATGGAGAGAAAATGTTTACTATCAACCTATGTTCTCACGACATGCTATCCTCACATAGATTTAAAAGTATGCATCAAAAGCAAAGAATAAATATGAAATCTACCATGACATTCTCTCACGGATTGCACATGTTTCCCATGTAGAATAGGCAATGTTGTTGCCCATCCGGCCACTCCTCTCAGAAACCGTTGTTGATCAAGACATTGGAGCGCAAGATACATGCCATATATTGTAGAAACTCCCCCTGACCCTTTGCAGTCATTATTTTGTTTCCCTAAATGTTTCCCATGTTGTTTTCAAATATGTTTCAATAGACCTCCCAAACACCCCCCCACCAACCACCTTCATTATTGCCTACATGCAAAGACATCCTTCACTTGAGAAATTGGCCCTTCTTGAAGCTCTCCTCTCTGGTCCTACTCTGATTGTAGGTATAGCATCCATTGGAAGCCCCACAAAGCACCAAAAATTGTGCATGACCTTCCCTGCTTTTTTGAAATCCCTCCTTCTACTTCCCCTCTTTATGCCAGTTTTTGATGGAGTGAACTCCTACTCTACAAACATTTTCCTAATTTCCAAATGACATTGGTTACATAGACTTGGAAATTTTCTCTTCTTGGGAATGCTTTCGTGGCAGTTAGACTGCCTGGAATGTTGAACGACACCCTCCACCCTACTAACTACTAAAACTGAAAATTCTCCTCATCATGAATCTCATGGGCCCTCCCCCATGGACATGTGCGAATGGGAAATCCTCTCTCAACTCCACCCCGAAAACAACCTCCAACTTGATGATATTGACATGCTTGGTCACCATGACTTTGACACCAAACACAATTGGGCCCACACACATATCCCTTTACACTTGCAAGAGTCAGCCATCACATGCATTGATGTGAATCGCTCATCGAACCAAGTACATCTACACCTATTCTCAACTTCTGCTTCTCCTAACTATTTCTCTCCAACTCAATGCACAACCTTCGAACTTGTTATGTCCCACTACACACAACACACAAAAACCAACCCTTTGAAAATGGTCATCCAAGGAACTGAAGAAATAGTCACTATATTGGGTGGAATGGTCACTATATTGGCACATCATGCAAACTGCATCCACTAATATGACTTTGCCTTCTTACTAACACTACATTCCACCCACTTTTTCTCAACTAACACTTATGTTCCCTTCCATAACAAACAAATAATTAAACAACTAAATGCCCCAATTGCACGGTGTTCAAAAGAAGTGAGGAAGAAACCATCGATGTTAGCGCCAGAAGATGAAAAACTAGCTATGATCATTCTACTTTCCATTGGCCAACAAGTTATGCTTACCACAAACCTTTGGGTTGAGGCAAGCGTTGTTAATGGAGCTCTTGGGTAATTTTTTGCAATCCTCTACTACACCGATACTACTCCACCTAACCTTCCATTGTTTGTTGTTGTTAACTTTATCCACTACAAAGGACCACCATGGGATGCTTCCAACCCAAACTATGTTCCAAACCTACATGTAACAAGGGGCTCTCATAGCAAACTTCCACTTACCATGGCTTGGGGTTTAACAATCCATAAAGCACAAGGCATGACCTTACAAAATGCAACAATTGACATTGGTAACATTGATTGCCAAGGGATTACATTTACTAATGTTTCCAGAGTCAGGCATCTCTTTGACCTCCACATAACTCCAGCATTCTCTTTTTCTCTATATGCACGTATGTAGTGTAGCTCTTCTATCCAACGTTGAAAGAAAGAGGAAAATTTAATTTCATCCAAATCAATTGTACGTCATGTCCATTAACAAACATGTTTCTTTTACTTGCATTTGCTTACACCTAGACATTGCTTCCCCTTACCCCCTTCTATGGGGAGGCAAGCACATGTGTATTCTTTGGTTTCGTCTATATTTTTTTCCCAACTCTCATTGTTTAAATACAAAAGGGAAAAAAACACAAGACTGACAAAAAAAAGTGCACTATCTTTTGCTTTGCACTTGCTAGAAAAAACCCCAAAAAACGTGCATGGACTAAAATTTGCCCTAAGCTTCTACACTTGTAACATTGGGTGCCTCGATTTTGCCACTATAATTCTATTATGGGCCTGCACAAAAATAGAAGTATATGTTTTGGGGGCCATGGACTGTAGGGATTAGTATTAGACCTTAAAACAAATATATTGATTTTATATTTTGAATTCAATATATTATGATGATGATGATGATGCTTAATTACTTCAAGTTTTATTTTTTTGTATTTCATATATGGCTTGAACATGTTACTTCTATTGTTCTATTTTTCCTTAAAAAAAAACACACTTTCCTGCACATTATTAGTCCTTGTTTTCCCAAAATATAGGAGAACAATTTAATAAGTTCCACCATTGTCTTGCATATGCAATAGGAAAACAAAATAAGTCAAACAAATTCCATTACACACGTTTTCCATTACTTTTATACATCTATATGGTTTGAACATGTAAAGATTATAATGTTTTTTTTTTCACTTATAGCCCTTCCACAACAAACATGGATATGGAATATCTCAACATGCTTGTTGAATTCTACTAACATATCAAGGAACAACAAGTATCAATTCAAAAAATACAAGCACATCTCCAACCAACTTCCATGCTCCCATTGAGTCACATCCACCCAACTATTATGCTTCTCTTAGACTTGAAATCCCTCCTTCAGCACATGATCCATATGCATGAAAGGGATACTTTGCGCATGGCCCGACAAGACTTTCTACTCCTCAAACCACATATTGCTCCAAAAATAAATTGCAAATGGTGTTGTCGTTGTCATTCCCCCTCCTGCATATATGATTGATTGCTCCTACTTGCTTGCGGTTTCCTTTTCCCTCTCCTTCCACCCACTTCTTTCATGCATGTGTTCCATTCACTTCCTTTACGCCCCATGACCCCTTCTTATTTTGTTCCCACGCCTTCTCCACCAGCCATTTGTACCCTCTTCATTTGTATAAATTACCATATCTTCAACCTATGTTTCCATTCAATCACTATATTGGCACATCATGCAAAATGCGTCCACGAATATGACTTTGCCTTCTTACTTCATGGTTTAAATTTAAAAAAAAAAATTAGATTCTTTGAACTGTATATGGGTGTAATTCGACTTTATCACTGCATCATATATTTATTTGCATAGTATAGTATATTACATTAGAGAAGTACATCATATATTAGAAATACTTTGCCTGCCAAGACTCATGTGAGTTTTTTTTTGTGATATTGTTAAATGAAATGAGTACTAATTATCTTCTACTTCCAAGTGTATTATAGATTACCCAAATGTACAATTGGTAGGACAATCAGCTTAATGTGTTTTTCACTTTGATGGTTCATTAAATAGGAATCTCAAGAGAGGGAATTGCCACATATTTGGGAGAACTAGACCTATAGAAGAATATTACCAAGAATGTCCTTTCTTGATGGAAATCTTCATACATTGTTTTAACTTTGGCTGGAAATATTCATAGTTTGTTTTAACTCTTCCATACAGAAAGTTGATATATTGATTAAAAAAAAAGGAACTATTTTCAAAAAAAAAAATTGTAGGAAAAGGACGCTTACTTTGAAATCATATACCTTGGATTTGTGGATGTTGTTATTTGAAATCAGAGCTCTCTTGTTTATCCTTGTCATACCCATTTAAAATACATATGATTTTATAGCCATTATACGAAGAAAAGATACCATCTTGCCCTCATGTAGCTCTAAAATTCTCCTTGCTATATCATCTTTCGAGTATTGATTGATTAGTAGGTAGCTGCAATTGTTAACTGAAATATTTTCAATTGCTATATTCAATAACACGTGCAATTTTTTTTTGGTTAGTTATGCTATTAGTATCTTACATTTTGTAGCTGATAATGAGATATGCCAACATTGCAGTCAAGCACTATAATGCGTAGTGGGTGTCTTTCGATATTATGTACAGATGATGTTGAAGTTTATTTCTTGCTGATGTCCATTTTCTTGTCTTCCCTATTTATCTCTTTATATATATTTTATTTTCAATTCATATGTGCATCATGATAGATATGTAATTACTACTATCTCGGAAAAAGATATGTAATTACTACTAATTAAAAAAAACTTACATAAACAGGTTACTAATGCATGTGACACACTTGTTTTACCAAATAAAATAGGTCGGAAAAATCCAAATTATTTCTATTTTCACTTGCATGTCTATTGGGATTTTCTATTCGTCCCTTGAAGTAAAAGAAAGAAAGAATAAATTTTAAAGGGGAACCACATGTATATGTGATCCAGGAGTATCTCCATAGTCGAAGAATGTAGAAGGTTTTCATTATCGCCGAAAGTATTCAATCGACGAAGAGTTCGCAGAGAGCTTTCTGATGCAATTTGAACGGGGTCAAATGGACTTCGTTTGTGAAAGAAATTGTTTGTTGAAATCACTAACAAAAAGGGGGATTTTCCCTTTCCAACAACAAAAGTTCACAATATATGTTGGACAAGTGTTTTTACACATCAAAGTTGAAGGATTCAATGGAATTTAGTAAAAGGGGACATAAATTAATTAATACTTAAGGGAGCATAAAAATGCTCATGTATTTTTATTTAATTTGTAAAAAGGAAATTAAAAGAAGGTGTGAGAATCCACCTCACCCTTAGTTTCCTAGTCTTAAGGGAGTGTTGAGATCTTTATGGAAATGTTGAGATCTTCGTGGAGAAAGTTGAGATCATTTCTCCACCTATCCCTTGATGTGTCCCCAGACCCTGATTTAGAGGATCATGAGAGAGATATTCTCCTTGATGTGTGTAATTAGATCTTACCATGGAGGGCTATTAAATCCCCTCAAGAGGAGAGGGATGTAAAGAGTATTCTTTGAAATATTTTCTTTGCATTGAAGAGAATAAGCAATGAGGTCTTGCTTGTGTAATTTCATGTGAGAGCCTTAGGAGAAGGCTTCCCAAGATGGGAGAGAATGCCACATGATTCTGTCCATGTAAAATGCATGCATATTTTGAAGGAAAATTAATAAGAACGGTTTGGAGTTTTGACGAACCCAGAGACGTAGTCAGGAGGCCTGACGAACTCCGTTATCATTTGGTTGTCATCATTTGGTATGTGTGTATTTGAATGTTCTCACTTTGTTGAGTAGTGATGTCATTTCAAGTTTCATACATAATTGTGACAAATTGCTTATGTTTAATGATGGATAAGTACTGAATGTTCATGATTTCACATGCAATTAAGTGTTAGTAAAAAATATTTCTGTTGAAAATTTGAATAAGAGAAAGTTCTCAGTAAAATTTTCAGATCAAGTGGTATTAGAGCTGGTCTGGCCAGTTTTGCAGATTGTGAATTCAATCAAGGTTAAAATATTGAAGCTTGAAAGGGTTCAAGAGTTGGAGGAAATCAATCACTGTATCCAAGCGGAAAATGTTGATCTTAGAAAACTGTTAGCAACTTCTGAAGACGAGAAGCAAAGGCTACAACAGTTATTACAGGAGCTTAGAGGAGAACAAGTTGGAGAAATCTCTTCTGCAAAACGTCCCCCTAAGACAGAAAATGAATAAATTTGAACGTTCTGTCCACATTCAGAGGATGATACTTTGGAAATCTCATATGCAATAAGTCAAAGCAAGCAAAATGAGGATATCTCAAAATATCATATGTGCATGATTGCTCCTCAGTCAAAGGAAAATGAGGTAAGCAATAATTATTTATGTTCAATTTCATCAATTGAAAATGTTGGTTTAGGTTCTTTCGAGGAATTGGATCGAAATTACTATTGAAAATGGGTTACAAAGGAAAAGGTTAGGGCATACATGGTCAAGGGGTTACAAAAGCCATCGAGGTTGGAGAACGACCTCGATACCAAGGATTGGGATATCGTGAAGAAGAAGAATGTGAAATCCATTGGGTGACTTGCTCATATTGTCAGAATCGAGGACATGACGAAGCACACTGTTGGGATCTGAATCCAGAATTGAAGTCGAAATGGTGTCATATTCGGAAAGGTAAATAGATTGCAGTATGGAAGAGGGAGACGCCATATTGACCATTACAGTCTCGGACGTGAGTCAGAGCCAAGCTACTAGATCGAATTCATTGGAGATGAATCTCTGTTGAATTCGAAAGAGCTAGATATCAGGTTTGTGAATCACAGAGGCGTATCAGCTGTTGAAATAAAAGAGCAAGTTGAAAGGTGATATGTTGATGTCGTGTAATTGATTTATGCACAACCGCTTCCTATGATCCTTGTGGGGAAAGCCGCCCGGTACAGAAGTCGTTGTGTTGATGGTGTGGACACACTGTGGACATGAGCCTTTTGGAGGTAATTGCATATATAGCCAAATATCTATGTTAAACCATATCATTTGGTAGATATGGTAAATCTGGATAGCATGGTGCTCATCCATGCCGACGAGATCATCATTGGAGAAAGTGTGATGAAGATTCATATTCAGAGCAATCGGCAGAAGATCTCATGGAAATATTCGTGGGAGTTGAACATGATCGGCGTTGAATAGAGATGTGTAGAGGAGAGTAGCCGTCAGTTCAGAGGTTTACGGTGACATAGAAAAACAAGGAGAGGAGACCAGTAGGCATAGAGAATTCATCACTAAGAAGTGGAGCTTCCAGAGCCACCGTGGAGGAATCCCTCTTGTTTTCCATATTCAAAGGATCCCAGGAGCACTTGGTGTTAGAGATAATGCCTCATTAATGGTGCATCCTAGAGTTTAGGGATTGGATTGGATTAGCTGGAGGAAGTTGAGATATTCTCTCGACCTCTCCCTCAAATAGTGGAATAAGTTGGATCTCACTCCAACTATATATCCCTGATGTATCTATATTTATTTAGAATAATACAATCGATTATTGTGTGTTAATCCTGTGCAATGGCTTCTCCAATTTCCAACTCTTGGAGGTACAAATCACGCTGGCAACGACCTGTTTGTTTGGCGGTGGCCTACGGTCTAGAATCTCGGATCATTGAGATTTTTCAGCTAACAGAAGCATGATAGTGTTTCCCTCACATGGGAGTAGCCACATGGTAAAAATGAGTGTGCGTGCATAGAAAACTCCCATGAGGGATTCATTGTGGACATCATGACTCCGAAGTCGGGTTTGAATCCGGGACCCTTTTCTCTCAAACGAAAATTTACAGAGAGGTTGGAGCAGAAACCTAGGCGCCTATGGAAATTAAAACTTCGCTCAGGTGACATTGTTGCATTGTGGTGCAATATAGCCTATCATGCTTTATCTGGGTCTGTGTGGACTATGTTCTTTTTGTTCAAAAAAAAAATAATACTTACGGTCAAGTGTTTCCTTCAAGAAGACGTTGCAATACGGAGGGCCAAGAGCCTAGTTCCAAACCGTTTCGGAATAAGATCGGGTTTGAACTCGAGCTCCTTCATCACCAGTGGAGCGCCTTACCAGCAAGCCACGGCATGGCTGATTTCCTAGAGCACCGATCCCACATTGGGAGGACCAAGGATTGGTAGAGCGGGCCAAAAATTCTGGTAAAATTTCTTTTATATTATTTGGACTTGTATGGTATTTTGCGTACTATTCCACTTTTTGGACATGGTGGCCATATTGGGCAAGAGACAAACCATTATTAAAATGGTTTTCAATGGCCATGAGGCACATTATTATTATGGTGTACATTTTTCCATGTGATGGATTGATGACAAATTTTTGGGCTTTTTTTTTTGCACTTTTTGTAGTGTGGATTTTTGAAACTATAGAGTTTCACCATTAGTGCACATTTGATGTACTCGTCATCGTCATCTCACTTGAAGTTGAAATATTGTAAAGGACTTTGTATCCAATTTCAAAGTGCTAAGACAGTGAGAGGCTTGTAATCATTATTGAGTGATTTGCTAGGGTTTATTTTGGTCTTTATTGTAAACTTGACTATGAGTGTTTTCTAAACTCTTGGAAAGTACATTAGTGCTTTGAACATTTGCTAAAATTGGGTACATGTAATTACAACTTGCAGTTTATACTTTTGGAGGTTCAAAAGTGTTTTTACGTGGGGAGATTTGATCCGGGAGGATCTCAACAGTCGAAGAATGTAGAAAGTTTTCATTATCACCAAAACTATTCAGTTGACGAAGAGCTCACAGAGAGCTTTCTGATGCAATTTGAACGAGGTCAAATGGACTTCATTTGTGAAATAAATTGTTTGTTGAAATTACGGACAAAAAGGGGGCTTTTCCCTTTCCAACAACAAAAGTTCACAAGACACGTTGAACAAGTGTTTTTACACATCAAAGTTGAAGGATTCAATGGAATTTAGTAAAATGGGACATAAATTAATTAATACTTAAGGGAGCATAAAAATACTCATGTATTTGTATTTAGTTTGTAAAAAGGAAATTAAAAGGTGTGAGAATCCTCCTCACCCTTAGTTTCCTAGTCTTAAGGGAGTGTTGAGATCTTTATGGAAATGTTGAGATCTTCATGGAGAAAGTTGAGATCATTTCTCCACCTATCCCTTGATGTGTTTCCAAATCCTAATTTAGAGGATCATGATAGAGATATTCTCCTTGATGTGTGTAATTAGCTCTTACCATGGAGGGCTATTAAATCCCCTCAAGAGGAGAGGGATGGAGAGTATTCTTTGAAATGTTTTCTTTGTATTGAAGAGAATAAGCAAGGAGGTATTGTTTGTGCAATTTCATGTGAGAGCCTTCACGAGAAGGCTTCCCAAGATGGGAGAGAATGCCACATGATTCTGTCCATGTAAAATGCATGCATATTTTGAAGGAAAATTAATAAGAACAGTTCAGAGTTTTGATAAACCGGGAGACGTAGTCAAGAGGCCTGACGAACTTCATAATCATTTGGTATGTGTGTATTTGAATGTTCTCACTTTATTGAGTAGTGATGTCATTTCAAGTTTGATCCATAATTGTGAAAAATTGCTTATGTTTAATGATGGATAAGTACTGAATGCTCATGATTTCACATGCAATTAAGTGTCAGTAAAAGATCTTTTTGTTAAAAATTTGAATAAGATAAAGTTCTTAGTAAAATTTAAGATCAATATGGAAGGGTATTTTCCATTTTTTTATATGTTTTTAAGAGAAGGGAATGCGGTTCTCGTCTGAGTTTTTGTTCCATGTTTTTTTCAATTTTGGTTATGGTTGATTTGAATAAACGGTAATTTCCCCTTCATGTTATAGTTGGCAACAACTGAACTCATGCAATTACACTATCACTATATATCATCCTTGGTTGTTGTGTTTTGCATGCATGGTTTAAGTATTTATTATTATTTTGTTCAATGCATGTTTCTATATATGTTTCATTTAGAAGGATTATGGTATAGTTGCACATAGGAATTCGAAAAAAAAAAACTGGTTTTCTTTGGAACCACCAGAGCTATGTTCATGTGCTCTCAACAGTATGGCCTTTGAATGCCATATGTTAGAGTCATTTTATTCCTTTATTTCAAGCCCTCCTGGAGTTGATCATGTCTGCAAAGAATGGATGAAAATAACTTCAAAACCATGCTATGCACATACTAGCAGTGACAACATTTAACAACTTTGCTTGCAACTGTCAACATCAGTTTGGTAAGTCCTATCTTCCTCCTCGTATTTTTCTTCATTGCTCAAAATGTAGCTTTGATTTACATTTTGTTGGAAGTTTCCTATTAGATATAAGCAATCGTTTCAACAATCCTGAAGTAAATTAATTTTATGCTTGACAATTGATGTGCAGGGGGCAGAAGATGAACTCAAATCTGTTTTGGGTCTTGTTCTCCATGTCAGTGTGGCATTCCAAGTTATTAAGGAATATTGATTTAACAATGAAGGAGTCTTCACCAACACAACTTTTGTTCAATACCCAATGGTATGAGGAAATGCTTACTCTATGGAAACACAAAGTATAGCAAAATAGTAAAAGCACGATCACTATTTTTTTTACGAACCTGGACCTGTGTGAAGGATGTCCCAGCAATGAAATTGTAGACTGACTCTACATTCAAAACTTTTCAAAGTTGTGGCTCATTAGGATTTCATGAAATGTTTGTGAGGCAATTGTCTGTGAAATATTTAATGTGCGTTTTAATATAATTTGCAGGATGTCAACCATCAAGAATTCATGGAGAAATAGATGGGATGATGGAGGATACTTCAAGATGGATATGGGGAAGAATATGTGTGGTGAGTTATTTTATGTTTTTACGTTCCAATATCTTATTTTTTCATTAATGAATCTGCATCTTAGAGCCTTTGCATAGTGTAAGGAAATGTGCTAACACAATTTTGGATTTAATCTTAGAGCCTTGAGTAGTAAATATAAACCAATCAAGGTTTCAAAGCTTTGTCTAGGATGTACAAAAAAAAATTGGACACTCACGGTTATAAGTAATGTGGAACATATGCAATATCCAAATTATGTATGAAATTTTCAGTCTTTTAGTGCTAGGACTACTTTTGTAAATTTTATATAAGGTTGATTAGTTGTTAGTAATCATATAATTAAGTTCAATATTGTTGAATGTTTCCTAATGCATGTTGATGACAATGAAAAGGATACATGTTTAAATCCGATATTGTTTAATGACCATTGAACATATGAATCAAGGTATGATGTTCATACATCATCGCCATCACCTTGAGAATGGTGGTTGTTGTTGAAAAAATTGCACAAGAGTGCACTCTTCCACTTGGTAAGGGGATAGGACTTGTAGGCTACAGCAAGGCCTCAGTCCTTGGATCCCATGTGTGTGTGAGTTGGATCTCCTCCAAGTGATCCTGCAATAGATTCTTAGTGCAATTCATATAAAAGAATGAAATATGTATAAAATGCAAAATAAAAGAGATTGGGGGCGAATGCAAACTCCAATAACAATCCAAGATATGCCAAACCACTTTTGTATTTCCCAATGGTTAAGTTGTGCAACACCTAGGAGTTGTGAGCTTCAAGGGAAGCCAACAATCTCTCTTAAGGAGGCCTTTTTTTCCAAACTATATGCTAAGTCAATGGTGGAACAATAGAGAGGAAACTCTTGCCCCTTGAAGGAAGGTGGCAAGGGAGCTTGGGAATGCTTACAATGATAGGGAAAGGTGGGATATGAGGAAGCTCCAACAAAAATACAATAGCATAACCTTGCTCTCCGTTTATCTCTACAAAATGCATGCCAATGGCTTCCTTTTATAGGCCAAGAGGTGGCCAACAAACAACTAGATCCAAATGTGAACACATCTACTCCATGAACCAGTTCCAAGGTACACTAAGGGGGCTATTTAATGCCACCAAGTGTGTGAGGAACCGAATTTGGATCCTTGGAGATGATGGAGCCTTCAATGTGCCGTGGGAAGTAGGTGGCCCTTTCATTTTGATTGTCATGCAACTATCGAAGGAATAGCTGTGTGGGTATCGCACGTGCATTGTTCTGGTGACTTGCACTACAGTGCAAGTTAACAATGTATTATCCGCACGACCCCTTCTTTTGACTGTTTTTTTGCACTTTTGGACTCATAATGTCTTTTGGATTTGTTGAGGATGACTGTGGTGAGTTGCATTCTTTCTGTTGATGATGCCTTATTGGAAGAATCAGAGAAATGTCACATGTGTGCAAAATTTAGGCATTAACAGTGGTTTCATTTGTGCAAGAGCTTAGTCCTGTGTTGCTATAGGGTAATCACATGGTGGATGTGATAGAGAATTAAGTATACTATATTCTTACACTATTACCATTGTAGAGCAATGTCTCATTTGACTTGCATTTTTTATTGTTTGTCTTTGTTTTCTAATTACAAATGCAAATTCTGATTATGTATTTCAACACTTCCGTTCCAAGAATAAGATACATCATTTTTTTCTTTTCACTGCTACATATGAATGTTGCATTTTCCATTTTTTATTCTTATCATATTAGTTATTTGAAATTGTGCCATATTTCAAAACTTGTTTTTTTCACTATGGGATACATACACCTTCTTTGTTATTATAATTACATTTGCTTATCAAATTCAGTACAAGTACACTTAATGTTAGTTTATTTACAATTATATGGGACTGGTGTTTGTATAGATGTGTATGCCAAGCCACTGGGGAGGACTACATTGTTGAGCCAAATGATTCCAAGAAGCCATTCAGAGCTTTGTTGGATGTATGTCTTGTCAAGACCAATCCTGGAAACATCGTTTGTGGAGCTCAACATCAATACATGAATATAGCCACTCTTAAATATGTTATTAGAATCCTTGAAGTTCCATTCAAGGTTAGAATTTTGTGGGTCTGATTCGTTAGTAGTTACAATGCGAGGCTTTTGCTTCATGATGCTTAGCATATTCATTGAGTCATGCTTAAATACCGTCTTAACATAGTTGTGTTGTACATGTTTTGTATCAGGGAAACCAAGGCCCCATTGAACATATGAATTGAGTTATGGTTTTCACACATCATCGTCATCACCTTGAGAATGGTAATTTACAACTTTCTTGCTATCTTCTTATGATGCCTACCTACAATTTGTTATGGATGCAAGTTAGATTCTTATGAGAGTTTTTACTAGTGTGTAAAATTTCATGCCATGCAAAATTTTCAACGACTGACAATGAAATAACTTCGTTTTTGTAGGATGGTACATGTACAATGTTTGTTGATGATGTTGGAATAGTGACATCTACAACTTCTTAAATTGATATCATACCTCCCAACAAGTCAAATAAGATAAATATATGAGCAATCTTGCTAAACCAACCTGGCTATTGTAAAACCAAACTACTGAATTTTGAGGGTTTCATCTTTTACCTTTGCACGAGTTGCAAGTGGTGCAAAGTTCTCACGTGGAATTTTCATTTCCCCTCATTTCTTTGGTAATAGGGATACTATAGCAAGGAAGTAGAATCCAAGTTATGACAATATCCATTATAAAAGTGGTGTTGGACCTAATGCTTATTTGTATCATAATTAACAACTTAATGTTGTATGTTTTTTACAATAGGACATGGGAGTAACACCTTAGATAGTTAAGAATATCTAGAAGTGTTTTATGTAATCATGGTTGTGTAGATATGCGCCATCAAAGTGGTTGGAATGTTGGATATTATGGAGAGTATATAATATGTACAAGGTGTAAATAATATGTCATAACTTATATGCCACAGACCATTGGCATGGAGAATCCATAGATAGCATTAGAATAAGAATCTTCTATGTATTTTAAATATATGTATATTTGTTTTTTGAATGCAATAATATGGTCCATTTATGAGAACTTCTGGGCATCAAATGTTTGCATCCTCATCTTATTTTTTCATTATTGGTATTACTTGTGTGAGAGAGCTTGCATACATGTAGTGACGTTTTTTTTAGGGTAAAGCCATGGTAGTTTCAATTTTGAAGAGTTTGTTTCAGGGTACAGCCCATGATAGTTTCAACTTTCAAGAGCACCATGAATGAGGTGTTTTAGTTTAATTTTTTCATGGAAATAAATAGTTAGTTTACTTTGTGTGTGAGATGAGCAATGTATTTATGGGTTTTTGAAATATTGGTTCACAAATTTTATGTTTATCCATTCAATATTCCCTTACAAGATTCATTTATGTGTGTAGTACTTATATTTATGAGCCATAATAACAAAAAATAAAAAAAAATTATGATTTATCAATGAGGTAAAATTTTATGTGGGCAATATTTTTAAATTTATGACCCATGAAAAAAATAAAATAAATTACATGATTGAAGATTTTACAGTGCCATTTGAGATCAATGTGAATTTGATTGAAGTTACTGTAAAGGCTAATAAAGAAGTGAACTCATTAGTATGTATGGTCATGTTTAGAAATTTTGAATGTTGAATTTGAATTCTTAAAAAGAATATATATATATATTAGAAAATATTTGTATCTACATTTCACAACAATCTATTTCCATTTGTGAAGGTATTTATCAATGGTTTTGTATCTATTTTATCAAGGATTCTGCAATCTCTATTGAGAAGGGAAAAATTGGGAAAGGATGTTATTGTTTCGCACTTGGATATAGGTAGTATCCCTCCTTAGTTGCTTTCTAATTGACATTGTAATTGTTGCAGTGGCCCTTTTATTGTATTTTGAACGTTTTATATTAATATGAGCTACAAAAGGTCTAATAGGAGCTTGCTAGGAAGTATACACAAAAAAAACTAGAGAATGCAGACCGTGGGGAGACAATTCAAACCATTTCCTGTGCTACATACCCAATCTATCAATAAGACTGAATTGTATCCATAATAATAAATAATAACTCAATTGATGAAGTTTACATGTTGTACTTTCATACCAATGGGATGTCCATAGAGGTAGTAGTCCATCTCAGTAGTTGTTCAATTTAACAGCTCATATTTTAACTTGAGATCCTTCACTTTTTAAGGAAAGAAAATTGCAATAATGGACATGACTGGCTACACTTTCAGTCACCAGATACTTTTATGTTGAAATTGGTTTAAATATCAAAGACTAAACCAAGGCTTGTCCATTTCAATCCAACTTTTTATGATTAGTTATCAACTTTTGATGATTGGCTTAGCTATCAAAGACTAAAGAAGGGCTTTTAAATAAAAAGAATATCTTCGCTTCCACACTTGGCCCTTTCTACATGAACACGAATATCTTATCGGTGTATTATTTCACTTTTTTAGGGCAATTGCTAGTTTATTTAAAATTTTGATAAATAATTACAATTTGTTTTTAATATAAATGGTTATCTTTGTATTATAAAAAATGTTCAATCTTGATTGATCAAATTGAGATTACAAAGAAAACAAGAGAGGGAACAAAGTCCTATATGAGTTTATGAGAAAATTTTAACCTTAGCCAAGTACACATTCGACAAAAAAGTCCTATAACTAATACATATTTGCAAAACATATAAGGGGAAGCTTATCAATAAAGTTGCTTGATGTTCAATTCTTTGTCATTGAAGGTGACTTCTTCACCTATCTTCATATCCAACTCCATGTCCACTAACATCTAAGCCATTGTTTCCTCTTCTTTTCCAACACTCACAAAAAATCCCATCGAGAGCCTAAGAGAGGATGAAAAGTGTTTCTCTTTATCCAGATTGCTCACTATTAACTTAAATTATGTTATTTCACCTTGCAGGGGTAGAACTTGTCTTTTCAGCTAAAGGAGGGACTTCATGGTAGTAGAAGCTTGAAAAGAGCAGATTCGTTGATTCTTATGCATGATGTACTGAGGTCATCTAACATTTTGTCACACATGCAAAGAATCTTCTTAATATCTACCAGCTCCCCTTTCCAACTTGAAATGCAGGAGGGACACACCATTGTTTCTGGATTTTCCCTTCTTTTAGACCTCTTCAGAACCTTGCCTACACCTTTTCTAAAGAACCCAAGAACTGACCAGCAGGGTCGCCAACAAGTTCCAGTCCCTCAAGGACACTAAAGATAGAGTTTTCTAGGTCAATGCTTCACCCAATTCTACTAGGAAACAGTAATTCAAACCATCCATGGAGACGACTCACAGACCTTCCTCTTGGAGCTTAGAGGAAGATATAGCACCCAAGCATCAAACTAATGTTTGTCCCACCTTGAAAGGCCATAAATCCACAACTTAATTCATATCCTTGAGCCAGAGTAAATGCAAATAAACACTAGAGTATGTGAGCGTATTCCATCGTGCTTCAATGATATGTGTTGGTACTTGTTTGAATTTGATATTTGATTATGTGACAAGTGTTTGTATGACGTTGTTGCATGGGAGACCAAGGGATATATTCGAAACAAATGGCCCCATTTTTGCTTAGTTCATCTTGGTTATGGCGAGTGGCCTCATTGACCTTTTTGTCTACCTCGTCATTGTTGGCTCTTAAAACATGATTAAACTTAATTTCCACAAAATCATTCCCGCCCATCAGATTCTGGTCGATGAAACGATCAAGTTCCTTGTTTGCTTGCTTCTTGTTGTTGATGGCGAGTTTGGTTATGAGTGAGGAATCTCCGATGACAACCAAGGTTGTGATTCGAAGGGAATGTGCAATAAGAAAGCCTTGTAGAAGGGCTAGTGCCTCTTGTTGGAAGCGATCCCAATTTCCCATTTGTATTGCATTTTTTTTATTTCCTTCGATATTAAAGATGATCCCCACACCTACTACCCCTAATTAAAAATTAATTTTAAATAGCTATAAAATTTAAAATATTTTCAAATTAACACTCTATCATATTTTTAATTATTGGAATTTCTTTATTTCTTTTGAAAATAAATGTTACATTTTTATAAAGTATCTTAAACATTTGATTTACTTTAGTCTTCAAAATAGTGTTATAGTTTTGTTTGTTTTCAAAATAGTGTTATAATTTTGTATAGTATATAAACTTATAAATCAACTATAAAATAGATTGATAATTTTAATATATTTAAGTATTTATGAGTTAGTTATTAAAATAGTGTTATAATTTTGTTTGTTTTCAAAATAATGTTATAATTTTGTATAGTATATAAACTTCTAAATCAAATTCATAATTTTAATATATTTAAATAGTTATGAGCTAGTTATTATTAATATGGTGTATATTTATAAGTTAGTTATTATCAATTTGGTTTAATGTTTTTAATGTAAAATGTGTTTTTTTATTATGTTTTTGTATTTTTTATTTTTTTTATTTTAAAGTAAAATGTGTGTTTTTATTATGTTTTTTTGTAATTTCTTTATTGTGTTTTCGTAGCATTTTAGACATAAAGTAATCTCAGTTTTCTTCTTCTCCTTATGAGTTTTATTTATTTAATGAGTATAGTGACCTTTGATTAGTATATGTAAATATTTGTAATAAAGTATTACACCTCTATAAATATATCATGTTTTTTAAACAATTAATTATTTTCAGCAATAATTTTGTAGTGTGTATTTAAATATATCATAAATATATGATTTGAATTAAAAATTTAAAAATTGAATTATTAAAGAGTAAATATTAAAATATAAAAATAAATAAATGAATTAAATATGTAAAAAATAAATTAAACCTCAAACATGTTTTGTATTATTTTATGTGATGGAGACTTGAGAAAGAAAAAAGAACTACTAATTGATTTTTAATTTATTATATGTATTTATATACAATGTTTCATATTATATATGCCTTTATATCCATTGTTTCATAGGTGTGTGTGTTACATTTTAATTATAAGAATGTTTGTTTAATCATTGAAAACAATTTAGTGTTGTAGCTGTTAATTTATCTATTTCATATATTGCATGTTAATGTTGGCACATATGAACATATGTGCATGTCTTGGTGTGCACAACTAAAGGTGTTGCAGGTGTGTTTAACTTGTCAAACACAAAATGTTACAATGGACACATCAAATGTTGAAGTGTGTGTGCGAACTCTAGGATTTGACATGCTGCATAATGTTATTTACGTCAAATGTTGTAGAATATTTGGGGTCCTACATCAAACTCCTTAGGAGAGCATCCCCTCAACACCACCCTTTTGCAATGATAAGACACCACAAGAGGAGCCACCCATCAAGTCCTCCAAGGGGTGCTATCACTTGATTCCATAAGAGGAATTTGGGACCAAGGGTGGCTTGATTGGATAAGTGTTGGGTATAGGTGTTATATTGGCACATGTGGCATAATGAATCAATCATTTCATATGGATTAATATAAATTTGATAGATAATAACTTATTTTAAATTCCATAAACAATAAGTGATATTTTTATCACTTTTCTGGTCTCCTCTAGGGAATGTCAAAATATTATGAAAATATTACATGTCAATGGAAAAGCTAAGGCTTCAGTTGGATGCCTTGTTAGTAAATATCTACAATTTTATGTTTTTCTTACATGTGTGATGGATCACCCAAAACACTAATTTTCACAAAATAGGGTACTTCAAACTATAAAGTCGAGTGATTGAAAGGAACAAGTGACTTGAATGAATCTGCGTTATGAGATTCATAGCATATGTTTGGAGATGTCAAAAAAGACAATAAGCTAAATCTTGCCCATTGCAACCATGTGAAGTGAACATACATTTATACTCATATAAGCATTGGGAAAAGAATTGCACACTATATCCCATATTGTGAATCTAGATGTTTTAGTTATGAAATTGAAATTCATGTGAATATAATAATTGTTACATATAAATGGCTATGAAATGCACACTTTCCTTTGATAATTTATATAGGGTGGTGCTAAAATGCTAAGGCATTGGAAGCATCTCAGGGCATTTAAAATAATTTTTGAACATTGATGGTTAAGATAGTTAACAAAGGCAAGTTTGCAATGAAGAAGACAACATTATAGATGCAACAAAAGAAAGAAGACATGGTATCAATGATGGAAAGAAAGGTCACTAAGGATGGTATTATTCAAAGGGTGAGGGGAATGTGATATCTTGATTTTGACCACTAAATTATAATATGTTAATCATGTATTATTTGTATGATGAGGTTATGTGACAAGAGTCAACCCATAAGGCCAAGTTAAATGCCCCATGTAATTGCAATATAAATATTCCTAGTGCGGAGCTTAAGGCTAAGGATCGACGAGAGAATATGTATGTATTCTTGGTGGGCTGGGATTATGGTTTGATAATTATGTTTCCATGTTGTGCTTATGTTATGTAAAAGTATGGACAAAAGTAATCTACATAATAGTATAAAACTAACAAAAATGTTGCTTTAGAAGTAAAAAGGGGACCATAATACTAGAAGAGGGAAAGAGGAAACTTGGGGATATATGGGTTATTTGACTTAAAACTTGTCCTTTAAAGGTGCAAATTTCTTTCTCATACTTCGTTACAATGTTTTTTAGGCACTCTTGTTTTTAATGCTTTATGCTCATGTATGTATTCAACTACATCACCCCTTTGTTGTACTCTAGTGATTTTTGCAAAGACTTCATCCTTAGTTATACCTTGGATTCTCTTAAAGAAATCATTTTTGAACTTGTCCTAGCCAGAAGATCAAACCTTAGTCATAAACTTCCACCACATGCACCAATTATAGGCATTATCTTCAAGCTGCATAGCAACATGGCATATATGGTTTTTTCAGTGTTGAATTGGATGTTATGCATGCCAAAGTATTCATTTTCCTTACTAATCCGAGCCACACGTTTCTTTTCATCTCCATCAAATCTTGACAACTCTATTTTTACCCTTATCCGGTATATGTATATTGGTTGAATTGAATAAGGTGGAGGATACTGACTATTTGGAAGCCATCTGGGGACACGCTCGGTTGGGGACCAACTATGCTTGGTGAGTTTGGGTTAGTCGTACTTGAATAATTTGATTGTGGGCAGATTTCTATGTGGCATTTGTATTTCCTAATGTTTCTTTGTCCTTTATGAGTCTTGCTAGTCTATCAACTACTAAATCCAGGGCAATTTTCATATCTTATCTTAGCAAATAAATTTTGTGCTTGAGACTCTTTGTTAGTTCTTGTTTCAGATCATCATTTTTTTGTGAAATTAAGAAATTTATTATATTTTTAAATTTATTATCAGTTTTAATTTTACCTAAATGTTAAAATTTTATGTCCAACTAAATATTAAATTGTGAAATGTTAACAATAACTAACTTATAATAATAACCTAAATGTTAAATTGTGAAATGTTAACAAGACTAACTTATAATATTAAAATAAATTGATGTCCAGTTTCATTTTCCTAAAATCTCTTATATTTTTTTATCAAATTTTTTTTTTTAGATTTTTTTTTCGTAAAATTAAATAAATAAAATTTAAAACATAAAAAAATAGTTATATAAAATAATGTTTAAAACATAAAAAAAAATTAAATTCCAGTTTTATAATGTTACTTAAAGTAAGCTTTCTTATTTCAATTCCCTTTTTCGTAGTAACCTTGGTCATTTCAATGCTCTTTCAAAAATGTTAAGAGGAGCGACATAAAATTCAAACATAGGTTTTTAAATAATTAATATAAAACGAGACGAGATTAATAGACATATAAATTGCGGTCAAGATAATACTGATTACTTATTCGACTTCAATTTCTTTATTTGACTTCAATGTCTCCTCTTTGACAAAATCAATTCAGTTGTCTAAATTTACCTTATTCTTACTCGATACAAAATCAAAATCAATTCAGTTGTGTCTAAATTTACCTTACTCTTACTCTTATTATTACTCTAGAAATATTAAACATCTTTAAACCAGGTACAATGTTAAATACATTAAGCATCTTCCACAGGTACAATGTTAAATACATTAAGCATCTTCCACCAAAGACATTAAGCAATCTCTAACCACTTCTAAGACATCGCACTCATCAATACATTAAGCATCTCCAACCAAAGACATTAAGAATCTTCAACCACGTACAACAATGTTCAACCCCTTCCACCTCTTCTAACCCATCAGCACTTAGATCATCAACAACTTGCACCTCTTCTAACTCACCGCACCCACCAACATTTAGATCATCAACACTTACCTCAACAAGCCGTGTACACTCCTCCAACCCTACTATGCGCTTCAGCTTCACGCATCCTTTTGCATACAATCCCTGCAAAGATACCAATGTCTCCAAACTTGGCAGCTCTTCTAACTCAGAGCACCCATCAACCAACAGCAACCGAAGCTTTGTACAATGCGCCAACCCCTGTATCCTCTTCAGCTTCACACATTCGGATGCTCGAAAGTCCTCCAAAGATACCAATGATTCCATACTTGGCAGCTCTTCTAACTCAGAGCACCCATCAACCAACAGCAACCGAAGCTTTGTACAATGCGCCAACCCCTGTATCCTCTTCAGCTTCACACAGTTGATTATGCTCAACTCGTGCAATAGTGCTGGCACCTGAAAAGGTGCTTGCAAAATGTTAGCGGTTCATATATGACACATTGTACTGCGATATTAACATCCACGAAACACAACAAATATTTAATTACCTCTGAATTGCTTTCGCTTTCCCATAATGTGATTAATTCGCTCCCGGAAGCGTGTAGAATCCTTAAATTCTTCAGTGGAATCCAGGAAGGCAGGGAAGAGCATGGACAGTTATTCCAAGAGAGCCATAAGATATTTGGTAACTCTATATCGGGTAACTCCGCCCTCCTCAAAATGCGTTCCATGACAACACCTTCTGCATGAATAAATTGCAACGATCTAGTACCAATAACCCGCAATACGCGTTCCATATCGGGATCTTTATATTCATTAAGATCCATCACAATTCCCCGCACAGCTATTTCCTGACCATTCTTGAAAAACTATCGTTATTAGTAGCTTATTATTGGAAAAAATGATTGATTAAATAACTGATCCCAAATATATATTTAATAATCTTGGAATAAATGAGTAATTAATGAAATGGTCCAACACACTTATTCATTAATCTCAGAAAATATGATTAATTAAAAGAATTGATCTCAAACGTTTATTTAGTAATCTTGGAAAAAATCAATAATTAAATAATTGATCCCAAACTTTTTATTGCAGACACTTACTGATGATTGCTGTGACAAATCATCAATGATGTTCTTTGTCCAACGCCAAAGACGAAACGGCGACGATTTCTCACCGATATCTTGTCCCAGATTTCTTAATTGCTCATGCATATGTATCACATCCCATCTGTCTACTTCTATAAGACATTTGTCCTGTAGATTTTGAAGCCCCCGCCTTCCTTTCCAGCCTGTACCGTTCCACATGCTTATCGCCGTATCTCTGTCCAGTGTTGTGACTAAAAATGCAATGTCCAGGAAGATCTGTTGTTCCTCTGTATTGAGGGCGTTATAACTAATTCTAAGGCATTCCTTTACCTTAGTGGGAAGACTCCCCAATTCGTCCTCCCACTGAGATATATTTCTCCCATAAAGATGTGCCCCTAATACTTTTAGGGATAAGGGTAATCCATTACAAGATTTTAAGAACTTATCTACCACACGTTCAGATCCTAGGAGCGGATAGGCTTGGCCGAAGGCGTAGGTGCAGAAGAGCTCTTGGGAGTGTTGTCTGTTGAGCTCAGTCAGCTGATAAATTGATGATTCTTCAACTCTTGAGCTTCTGAGAACACTTCTATCTCTAGATGTAATCAATATTAAGCTCCCGGAACATAGTTCATGAGGTTCAACAGGCAAAAGTGCTCTCACCTGATCCACATCGTCTACATCATCCAACACAATTAAGGCGTTCAAAGATTTGAGAGGCTTTACGAGCATCCCTTTACCTTTATCAACATTGTATATTGACTCATGTAATAGAGTCAACTCCTTCAACAGTTCACTCTGCAGGGAATTTAAAGACCCTCTACTTTTATTATATTTCACATCATATAAAAAGCATGATCTAGGATAATCTGATTTCATCTTATTGAAGAAATGTTTTGCCAATGTTGTCTTTCCTATGCCACCGAACCCAACAATCCCCAGAATCTGAGGTTTCCCGCTTTGGTGTTGCTGCAACAGAACTGTATCCTCAAATTCTTTCAGCTTGTAATCCAAACCTGTTGGATGGTCAGCCACGTTTAAGTCCTGTTTTTTCACCAATTCCAACACACATTCAACCACCTTATCTACGAGCTCCTGCTCGAACTTCAGCTCCAGCTCGACCTTCAGCTCCAGCTCCTCGCTAGTTATTGAGAAGAAAATAAATAGAAGTAGTGAGAAACATAAAACTTATCAAACATCAATGTCTATTCTATTTATCAAACATAAAACTTAGAATAGTAGCATATCGAAAGAGGGAAGGCTGAGTTCTCACCCGTTGCACGTCTCCAGCTCGAAACCGCTGTTGTTTGCAACCTTAGAAAGTGCATTTCTCCAATTTTTAATAGTGTTGGGGTCATATCGTAGCTCCCCTTCATCAGTTCTCTTCTCTGCCAGTTTTTTGAGGGCTCGATCATAATTTCCATCTTTTGGAGTCCACCGAACCTCTGCGGGCGTGACACGGTAAAAGACAGGAATAATGGGAGCCTTTGACTCCAACATCAGTACGAGTTCATCTAGGCACCATTGTGATTCAGCATATCGGGGGGATAAGATCGCCACGTGGACGGAGGTCTTACTGATGGCGTGGTGTAGTTGAGAACTAATTTCGTATCCCCGTCGCAACTCGTCCTGATCCAGAAAGGCCTTCAATCCTTTATCGAGAAGGCGAAGGTAGAGAGACCTGGCGAAGGTCTTGCCATCAACGCCGCGATGGTTTAGGAATACGTGGTACCACTGATTGTTGTAGGGATGAGCAGCGGTGGAGGAGGATGCAGCCATTGCCAATTGGTAAATAGAAATGGAAGCGATGGTCGACAGAAATTGCAGAGGAGGAGTTTTAGAAATTGTGTCACAGTTTGCAACGTTGTGGCGATACAACATGGAACCCCTCACCTTTTATAGCCAGTTTAGCCCTCTCGCTTCGTTCTGGTCATATGGTCAAAGAGAGAGAGTGAGAGAGTAGTCCATCTGCAATTCAAAAATATAGTCTCTCATTTTAATGTGGAGATGCACTAATAATTGGAATATCACTTGAACTAGATTTAGCATCACAAATATACAACAAGGAATAAATAATTTGTCTGTTACATTTTATAGTTGATGATTATATGTTTTTCAAGGTGAAATGATTATATGTGGTATGTATGATTTTCAAGTCCTAAAAGTTTCATGATGTATGAAAGAGAAGCTATGTGTAAGCATGATTTGACATTGTGTTGTATTACTAGATTAATATAACACAAGTGAAAGAGATTGATTATAATTATGTATCTGTGTTGGAATTGATTAGACAAGTAAATCAATAAAATAAAACCCAAATTAATTGATAAAAACATTGTGGTTCCATTTGAAGTTAGATGATTTTATCATAAGAAAAATACCACGTGTGATTTTGAAATTGGTCTGTTGAAAAGATCAAAGAATCCTCTTTAGAAAAAGAACATAACAAGCCACACTTGGCAATCGCCCTGCTACATTTAAATTCTAAAAGATCATGATCAATATGCTTAAGGATCCACAAATTATGAAAATATCATAATTCCAATCAAAAGTTACTATATTTTTTCTCTTCTTGGGCAAAGATTCATGTAATGTGAATTATCAAAAGGCTCATCTCTTTGTTTGATAATGGTAATTTCCATTGAACCTTGGTCATCTAAATGATGATGGATTTAAAATACATCTTGATAATCATCATAAACAACACCTATTAAAGAATAAGAATCATTTCCTTAAAGATACCATAAATTTTAACATTATTTAAAAAGAAAATCAATTGGCATACTTGCTTTCAATTAGTTAAGTTCATGTTCTCAATCTTGGGTGACTCCAATGCTAAGTTGATTTGTGTTAATGTGAATCATGTATAAATACAAGGTTGATTGACCTTTGGTTTTCATCTTCCAAGAGGTCATTTGGACTTTATTGATATGCAATTAATGCTAAAATGTGACATTATATTAATTTAGATTTTAAAGAAATGAAATTCGATGTGAGAACTGAAAACACAAGCAATAGTCAACAATTGTTAACAAAGTTCACCAATATGGGCTACATCTCTGAGTCCACTTCAAGTGAGGAGCCAATCATTTACAAAAGATTCAAAATGCAAAATTGCATCAAAGGATGGACTTCAATCTGTGAGACGACCTCTTTTGTCCTCTAGGAAGATATAATGGCTTCTTCCTACAAGTTGAACATCGACTTGTCATTTCTCCCGATGAAGGTATTTTTTCTCACAATTATGAACTGTGGCAACTAGGTAGTTTAATGGTTGTCGAAGCTTGGTAGTGTGAAAGACTATTCGTTGTAGAAAATGGGAAACGTGAAAGAACATTGGTCTCTTCTCGCTTTACTTTGATGGCTCTCTTTCCTCACATTAAACAATGCACATATCACAGTAATGCACACTAGTGCGACCTTAACAAGGATACACGTGGTATCTGTTTGGCCGACCTTTCATAATTTTTAAAAATATTAAAATAAACTTAAGTTTTGCATTATATAGTAATATGTGCACTAGTGCATACTTTTTGTATATTTTCATTGCATATCAGAAATTATTTAAAATATAAATTATAATGATTTACTTTCCTAAAAAAAACATGTATACTCATTTTTGTATATTATACATGATTATTATATAAACCTATTTTCTTTTATCTTCAATTTGAAAATCGCAATTTTAGAAATCCAAATACCATAAATAGAGAGACGCAACACTCCATATACATATACAAAATCCCATTAAACATCCGGTAGCTAAAAAAAATATCATTGTAAAATGGTAAAAAAGGTAAAATCTTAATACTCAACCACATAAAACAAAAAAACAATAAAAAAATTAAGATTTACAACACCAAACATAAATATTATGAAAAAAATGATATTAAGATAGGTGTGTAAGGTATCGTTGTCTATGCACATTAAACCCTGCACCTTGGCCTATGTTTATGTATGGTTATGTTAATCCCACATCAACCATTAAATTCAATGCGTTTGAAGGTGAAAGGGTGAGCATCGATCACGTGAATGCACATTATGATAAGAAAGGACAAATGCTTTACATGGTGAATCTGGCCACATAGCATGGACTCTAATTTGACATTGATCTGAATTTATGGAGGAACGCAACAGAATACACAAATACCCATAAAAACAAAGATGCAGCGGAAATAACACTTCATTTCATTGCTCAAAGAATTGAAACTTGTTTACATACAGGATGGAAATAAACTAGCTAGAGTGTTGGTAGCTTATCTCTGAGAAGAGATGTGGCAACTACATGCCTCTGAACTCTGTGTTTCAATGAGGCTCGAAGGCCTATATATTATTGAGAAACAAGGGAAACCCTACACATCCGAAAACCTAACCCTAGGAGGTGAAACACCAGAATATGGACCCCATTGGGTAACTTGGTACATCAATTTCCCGGGGTCGTAACTTTGGCATACTACCTCCGCTTGACGCACATGATACATCGTTAGAAATATCTATTCAAGGACTACATCCCAAGATTGTGAATATTGAATCCAAAACAGACTCATATTTGCCTAACCATCAGATGCTGAAAAAACGTCGTTTAGGGCCTCAAAACGGCTCCGGAAGTTTAGGACCCGAAAACTACCAAAAATAGTAAATTGTGCTACAATTAAGGAAACTGAAAAACTGAAGAAACAATGGTGGGGGTCCAAGTGCAATAGGTGGGTGGCCACCAATATCCTCTTGGATCATTCCCCCCCGTTAGGAAGCAATGGTCCCCATTGCGTTGAGTCCCTCCATGAGATGAGGAAACTTCTGCTGAACTTGGTCCCTGGTGAGCCACTTTCCCTGGTGAAGGAGTTGGCCTACTTTGACAACTTGATATAGCTGGATCTTCTGCTGGCAGGTGTTCTTGATCTGTGTGTCCATAATTCGATCAGTTGTGGCTTGTTCCATGCAATCTGGGTTTAACACTATTGGTGTGAGTTGTTCTGCCACATCTAATGTGTCCAGTAGAGGTGGAAAGTAGGGTCGAAGGAGGTCCACATTGAACACTGGGTGCAAACCAAGGAATGGTGGAATACTGAGCTCGAAGGAATTGTCCCCGACAGCCTTGGTGATGGTGTATGGCCCATATCGAAGCGGGAGAAGCTTGCGGTGGGGTCCAGCGAGGCGTTCCTTCTGCAAATGTAGCCACACTTTGTCGCCCACCTGGAAGTTGTGTTGCACCCAATGCTGATCATGCCGCTGCTTGTACTTAGCATTGGCTCTGTCCAATATGCCATGAACCTATTGGTGACTGTGCTAAATGCGCTCAATGAAGTTGTTCGCCTTGGAAACTTCAGACTGGACATGAGCCAAATCAGTCTGAGTAGCTGCAAATGGCATGGCTACGTCAATGGGACATAGTGGCTGGAATCCCAAGCCCACCTGAAAGGGGCTATGGTCGGTTGCGATGTGGAGGGCTCGGTTATAGCTATGTTGTACATAAGGGAGGCTCTCATCCCATGTGCACGGATGCTTTGAGTTGTAGATGCGCAAAATGTGAACGATCATCCTGTTGACGACCTCTGTCTGGCCATCAGTTTGGGGATGGAAAGCTATGGACTTTGTGAGCTTCATGTCTAGCATTGACCATAGGCTGAACCAGAATGTACTAAGGAACCTGTTGTCCCGATCTGAGATGATAGACTGTGGGATCCCAAAGTGTACCCACACTTGTTCAAAGAAGAGTTTAGTAGTGGCTTCTGCTGTGATATTCTTCTTGTAGGCCGCCATTATGGCCATCTTTGATAATCTGTCGACAACCACGAACACATAGTCATTGTCGTGCTTAGTGGAAGGAAGGCCCGACATGTAATCCATGGAGATGGATTCCCAAGGTCGACTAGGAGTAGGCAACGGAGTATAGAGGCCTTGCTTCTTGATGGACAGTTTGGCAATGGCACAGGCAGTGCAGGATCGAATGTACTTTCTGACGTCCTATCGAAGGTTCGGCCAATAGAAGTACTTCTGCAGTAATGCCATCGTTTTCTCAACCCCGAAATGCCTAGCGACCCGAATGTAGTGCGCTTCCCAAATCATCTTGGCACGTTCGCTTGAAGGAACACAAAGGTGTCCTGTGTGACATAGTAGTGCATCCTGGAGGTGAAAATTTGGAACTCTGTTTCCCTCCTAGAGCCTCTTGTATTTGTGGTTGAATTCTGGATCGCTCTTGTAGAGAAGCGTCCAATCAAAAGTCTTGTGCCCACAAGAGTTGAGCACAGTGGTTATCGCTACGATCGGTGGTCGCCTGAGGCAGTCTGCAACATTATTGGTGTTGCCCTTCTTGTACTTGATGTTCAAATGAAACTGTTGTAGATATGTGGACCACTTCTGATGGCGATCATTCTGTAACTTCCCTTGTGTCTGTATGAACTGCAGGGGTCGGTGGTCTGTGTGGATGATCGTTTCCTTCCCCAAAATGTAATGCTTCCATTGTCGGCAAGCTTGTACAATGAAATACATCTCTTTGTCATAAGTGGGATATTTGCGAACTATGTCAGACAGTGTCTCACTGTGATATGCCATTGGATGCCCTTGTTGAGTAAGGACTGCCCCAATAGCATAGTCAGAGGCATCTGTCTCGATCTCAAATGGTTGTTGCAAGTCTGGTAATGTGAGCATTGGGGCACAACAGAGGCGATGTTTCAGCTCTACGAATGCCTTCTGTTGAGTTTCCAACCAGAAGAATTTTGCTTTCGCTCCTCCCTTAGTGACTTGACTCAAGGGCCAAGTGATATGAGAGAATCCCAACACGAACCTACGGTATAAATTAGCAAGACCCAGAAAGATACGAAGCTCTATTAGAGTGGTTGGGGCTAGCCAATCCCGAATGACTTGGATCTTGGTTGCATCCACATGCACCCCACACTCATCAATAATGTATCCCAGATACTGAACCTGGGTCATGCCAAAAGTGCACTTATCCAAATTGGCACACAACTTGTGCTTCCGCAGTGTTTGGAGGACCTATCTGATGTGGTGGAGGTGCTCTTCCCAAGTCTGGCTGAAGATCAAGATGTCATCCAAGTACACTTCTACAAATGAGTTGGTGAATGGCCGCAATATGTCGTCCATTAGTCGCATGAAGGTTGCGGGAGCATTCGTCAACCCGAAAGGCATGACCAGCCATTCGAAAAGGCCCTCCTTGGCTTTGAAGGCAGTCTTCCACACATAGGTCGGTTCGATCGGTACCTGGTGATACCCGAACTTTAAGTTGATCTTGCTGAAATATTTTGCCCCTTTAAGTTGGTCCAGGAGGTCATCAATCCAGTGGATCGGGTACCTATTCCGGACAGTGTTCTTGTTCAGCGCTCGATAGTCAATACAGAGTCTCCAAGTCCAATCCTTCTTCTGTACCAACACGATCGGGCTCCCACAGGGCGATGAACTTGGCTGGATGTGACCGTTCTGCAGCAGATCCTGAATCTGCCTCTTGATTTCATCGTTCTCCATAACAGAGCATCGATAGATCGGTCCATTGGGCAGCGGTGCACCTGGAGTCAGATCGATGGGGTGCTTGACCTGACAGTGCAGAGGCACCCCTGTGGGTGAGATGAACATGTCCTGGTACTCCACCACGACCTTGTCCATTTGTTGTTGTCGAGCGGAGGAGCCCTGTTTGGAGGTCGTGGCCACGATCTTCTTCTTTCCCTGAGGGTGGATCATCAAGAAAACAAATTTCCCGGTTTTGGAAATGAGCTTATTGCATTGTTTTGCAGTAACCAAAGAGATAGTGGCAGGCAGTGGTACCTCTGGTATCTTGTACAACTTATTTCCCAACATAATAATAACAACGCAAGACCGAGACTCATACACAGCATGTCGCTTCCATAAGTGTGGTTGGCCTAATAATACATCACAAACATCAAGAGGAGCAATGTCACATAATACCTCATCGGTGAAGGGCTTGATGATATAGGGAAGGCGACACTACTAGCTGAGGCGGAGATACCGTCCTTGGTGAAGCCACCCGATGGTGTATGACTGCGGGTGTGCTGTGGTCAACAAGCCCAACCGCTTCACGACCTCTGCTGAAATGAGGTTCTTTTGGCTCCCACTGTCGACAATAAACTGTAGCGGGGAACCCTTTCCCCACATCTGGGAGTGGAAGAGACGCTCCTCCTCCTCTGAATCTTCTGGTTCTTCCTTTTGGATCTTAGTGGTGGAAACGGTGGCATTGGGCTTTGCATCGATAATCTTCTTCCCTCTGTCATTCCCCTTCTTAGGTTCTGATTCAGTGTCAGAGTATGCATCTGATTCAGAAGCCTTTATCTCAGCCACCAGTGACTGCATAGCCCAACACTCACTTGTGTTGTGAGTGGGGCTCTTATGGAACTCACGCCACTTTCTCGCTTCCTTCTTTGGCTTCGCAGTGTTGCTCTTTGCTTGCGGCTTTGGCAAGTTGTCTTGAGTCTCCATGCCTTGGATTTGTCTTTGGTTCTGCGGTTTAGGGGCACCTTTCGCTTACTTTTGATTCGCAGACCCAAAGTCTCGCTTCTTCTGTTTGAATTTTTGCTCAATTTTGGCAGCATACCAATATGTCGTACCAAGCGAGGAGATGTCAAGGAACTCCATTTCCTCATGAATGTATCTGTGCAGACAACTGCGGTACTTCAGCACCAAATGTTTCTCTGAATCTTTGATACCCAACTTGATGCGCAAGGTATGTAACAGATTCGCCAGCTCATGCACATCTTGATCTCTTTACTGCCGCAGCGTAGTCCATTGTATGTACTTGTCCTCATAGCTCCCCATGGGATAATATTGTTCCTTTATGGCATCGCGGAAAGAATTCCAAGTGGGTACAACCGAGAACAGAGAGAGTTCCTCCTCGTCCTTTATCGCAAAGTAGGTTTCCCACTAGTCCTTGACATGGGGGACGACTTTAAGTAGTGAAAAAGTAATATTTTCTCGGTCGGAAAAGTCATGAACCGAGAAATATCCTTCTAATAGATTCAACCATCTATCTACGACATCTACATCTATTCGGCCATCAAATATGGGAATGTCAAAGTTTACTTGTACCTTAAAAGGGGTTGCGCCTCCAGAGTGGTTGCTAGATGCAGATGCACCGCTAGTGTGAAGTCGTTGAAGGATCTGGGCGAAGTTATCCGTCATCGCGTTCCTTTGTTTTTCAAGGGCCTCCTCGAGCAACATTTTGATAGGATCTTCTACGCCCTCATCTTTCTTTTCGTCCCCCATGGGCGTCCGTCGGGGTTTGCGAGGCTGATCTTGCAAAGGTTCAACCAGATCGAGCCCTAACTCCTTATATCCCGCCCTCGTTGGGGACATGCAAAGAAGGATTGAGAAAGAGCAGATTGCTCCGATACCACTGATCCGGATTTATGCAGGAACGCAACAGAATACACAAATACCCATAAAAACAAAGATGCAGCAAAAATAACACTTCATTTCATTGCTCAAAGAACTGAAACTTGTTTACATACATGGAGGAAATAAACTAGCTAGAATGCTGGTAGCTTATCTCTGAGAAGAGATGTGGCGGCTACATGCCTCTAAACTCTGTGTTACAATGAGGCTCGAAGGCCTATATATTATTGAGAAACAAGGTAAACCCTACACATCTGAAAACCTAACCCTAGGATGTGAAACGCCAAAATATGGACCCCTTTGGATAACTTGGTACATCAATTTCCTGGGGTCGTAACTTTGGCATACTACCTCCGTTTGACGCACATGATACATCGTTAGAAAGATCTATTCAAGGACTACATCCATAAAAAGAAAATATGAAGTCTGGAACGAACTCATATTTGCCCAACCATCAGATGCTGAAAAAACGTTGTTTAGGGCCTCAAAACGGCTCCGGAAGTTTAGGACCCAAAAACTACCAAAAATAGTAAATTGTGTTACAATTAAGGAAACTGGAAAACTGAAGCAACAATGGTAGGGGTCCAAGTGGAATAGGCGGGTGGCCACCAATATCCTCCTGGATCAGACATGTATTCATAAAATAAGATGTATTAAATGGTGAATCCATATAATTCATTCCGATTTTATCAATTTATGATAGCAGAAAATAGTTTCTTATCAAAACCAAATATAATGCAAATACGTATGGAATTTGACATTTTAAACCCTGCACCTTGGCCTATGTTTATGTATGGCTATGTTAATCCCACATCGACCATTAAATTCAATGCGTTTGAAAGTGAAAGGGTGAGCATCAACCACGTGAATGCACATTATGATAAGAAAGGACAAATGCTTTACATGGTGAATCTGGCCACATAGCATGGACTCTAATTTGACACGTATTCATAAAATAAGATGTACTAATGGTGAATCCATATAATTCCGATTTTACATGTAAATAAAGCTTAAAAGCAAAGTACTCTCAAATATAAATAAACCTTGAAAACACATCACCTTACTAAATGTTGAAATATAAAACATAAAAAATTCCAAAGAGTGCATGTAAACAATACCCAAAAGAATAAGAAATTCAAACATGACTCATAACCATATCAAATTATTTCTTCTACTATAATAACTTTTAAATACAATATAAAGCACCTCATTCTCAAGCAAATTATGTTATCATTTCCTTAAAAATTACAAACCACACTTTAATATATGCTATATAACAATATTGTTAATGAAAGCAAAATTAAATATATTTGGTCAAATGAAATGCAATGTAATCAACACCACCATCTTCCTTATTCATCTTATTATGGTTAAGATAACATTATGTGTCCTTATTCATCTTATTATGGTTAAGATAACATTATGTGTCCTTATTCATCTTACTTATGGTTAAGATAACATTATGTATATGCCTATCTAGTATGTACTTTTACAAGAAATAGGCCTTATCAACTTTATACTTGCCAAGTTCAATAACAATAATACAATAATATTACTTATCTAGTATGTACCTTTACATGAAATAAGGCTTATCTATTTTATACTGGCTAAGTTCAATAACAACAAGGGAAGTTGCAATGCAACAAGTCCCTGCCATGAGCACTAGTCTTGGTGGCAAGCATAGTTTGTGCCTTCTATCTAGCCATTATATAGGCATTATATCAACCTTCGAATTTAAAGGTGTTTTTTCCATAGAATTATATTGAAAAGTCTAAGTATTACCGTGTTGATTGAGGTGTATAAAAATTAGTGTATGAAACTCTTATATAATTTCCCTCGTAAACATAGCATTGTGATAATTATTCAGTTTCTTGTCAACAATATAACTGCCCTCATAAAAATAGTGTTGTGATAATTATTCAATTTCTTTTAAGTAGACAACTCAATGAATTTAAGAATTCCCTCCACTTTCCTACAATGGTTCCTTCAAAGCGCCTCTCCCTATTCCAATTGGCTTTCTCCCACCCACTCGGTCCCCCGACGAACGAATGAACAACTAGGAACTCATATTAGGTTGGGCGAGTTATTGAATTCCTTCCCATCCTTATTGGCTAAAATCAAAGGTATTTAAGTTCCTCCATCATGCTAGCCTAGGTGTCTAGCAAAGCACATATTATGAATGAGTCATAAAGTACGAGTCAAGGGGGTGGGATGGAAGTGATGATAGAACGCGCTCAAAGGGAAATTTAAACGTTTTTCGACATTCGCACCCCAGATAGGCCCCGCATAACTGATTGATTGATGTTATTGGGGTCAAGGGCTCCCGATTACTACCTTTCAAAGTGGTGTTTTTCTTGCTTGCCTATATTTTTTTTTTGTGGCTTGTTCCTTATCTTTGATGATGGCTTTTCATTCAACTATACAAAATGAATTAATTTTTATGTTTCTCTATATTTTCGACTGCGTCCTTCCCGTCTAAAGAAGCAGGTGGGGGGCCTGACACCCATGTAACTGCCCTCATAAAACTAGTGTTGTGATAATTATTCTTTTTATGTCAACTTTGTTACAATACTCGTCTTAATACCTAGAATTTGGCTAGCAAGGTGTTACTAGTGGATATTGTACATATATTCAGTAGGAATGGACAGATAGTGTTGGCTACTGCTGCATTTGTAATCACATCATTATCTATGACATTTCTCGCCTTAATACTTGGAATTATGAAGTGCTATTAATGCAAGTGTTTTACTTTAAGAAAATGGTTATAACATATATATCTTTTAAGTGTAGGACCTAGGAAAATATATTTTTCTTTCCGGCCATGAAATTTCGTGCCATAGTGGTTCACAAAACCATAATCACAGGAAATGTCAAAAGCTCAAATAGTATTATAACCATTCTAAGAGCCCAATCAATGGATTATTTTTGGAGTGATTGGTTAATATCAAGAGGAATATATAACTATAAATTGAATTCTTTGTAATTTGATTTCAATTATGATAAAATTGGTTGTGCTAAAGAGGAACATTCTACAACCCAGTAGGGAGAGATATGTAACTCCTTTTGTGCTCATGACATGTGTCCATTTAAAAATAAAATAAAATATTATAAAAAATAACATGTTGGCTATTATCAGCCCGCACAGGTGTGTCTCATTGGCAGTTCACTTGTTATGAAGTCACAAGTTGTAAATGAAGGTCATGTCACGCGAGTACCATATAAAACTAAACAAATTTATTCAAATTAACTTGATTTCACTCCTTTAAGAATATATTTCAATAAATTGAACATAAATTTATTGCTTTTTTATGTTATTTAATTAAAATTAATTTTATTCATTTATATTTCAATTACTCTCAATTATGTTGACTTGATTCCTAATATATGGATAGTTCGGATTAACTGTATTTCACCTTTTTTCCAGCGAAAGCTGTATTTCATCTTGCAAGCAGCCAACCCGAGATCGCTTTTTCATAAATAATTTATATAACAAAATTATTACTTAATTTTCTTTTCTTAAAATTGTTACTTAATTTTCTTTTCTTATTTTTTATTATATAAATCAACATTATTATTGCAGTTCCTCTAACTATTTTAAAAATCGAATAAGCATAAACACAAATAATTACTATTTCACCAATAATTTATATAGCAAAATTATTATTGCAGTTACTCTAACTATTTTAAAAATCGAATAAGCATAAACACAAATAATTACTATTTCACCAATAATTTATATAGCAAAATTGTTAACTTTCTTTTCATATTTGTATTATATAAATAAAAGATCACTATTCCATCAATAATTTATATAACAAAATTGTTAACTTTCTTTTTATATTTGTATTATATAAATAAACATTATTATTGTATTGTAGTTGCTCTCATTATTTTAAAAAAAACCGAATAAGCATAAACACAATGCGATCACCAATAGAATGAAATAGAATGAAATATAGGATGTTTTAAATAAGTATCAAAACCAAATAAGCAAATAAGCATAAACACAATGCGATCAAGAATAGAATGAAATATAAGAGGTTTTAAATAAGTATCACTCTTTATTTGATGTTTAAATTTTAATTTAATGTCAAAATGATGGTTACCATTTCAAAAAGATTAACAAATTAAGTTTTAAAACGGGAGATGATATAATTTTTAAAACGGGAGATGTTATTATCTTATAAATGGAAAAACATTTTTCATTTTTTTTTTAAATAAATAAGTAAATTAAATGGAAAAAAATACTACTTATCAAAAAAATGTATTTTTGATTTAATTTAAGTTAAATAAATAAATTAAAAAATACTATACATCTAAAATAAATATTAAAAAACAATAAAATGAAATATCAAAATTCCAATCCAATCAAATGCTTCAACAACCTCTAATATAGTTCACGCCTCTGAACCACCAAGCTCACTTAGTTTCAGCCTGCAGACTAGAAAATTAGATCAATTTTGGTCTCACTTAACATTAATTGTGAGCCATTGGTATATCATTCACTTGCAGTGAAGGTCTCTTTATGTGTCATTCATGTGTGGTATATCATTCAATTGCAGTGAAGGGCTCTTTTCATGTAAGCAGCCCCTGTTAGTTATGTGTGTGCGCATATTCCGTTAGTTATGTGTGCGCATATTCATGTGTACAGTAACATATTCTGTTAATGCATATTTAGTGTTTCATAGCCCAACAGAGAAGGATTGATAAAGGATTAGAGCACACATATTTTCTCCAAAAAAAACACACAACCGAAAACCAGAGTGATCAACAACATAAATCAATATTAGAAAATAAATCATTATTCTTCTTAGATTCCATTGGAAGTTAGAAACCTATTAATAAAGCCAATAACGTAAATCAATATAAGAAAATAAATGATGTCGATCTTTCAACACTGTAAAAAATATAATTTGTTTTCTATAAAACATGGGTGGAGGTGTACCAGGATACTTTCAATGTTTTAAAGCTTCCTCATCCTCTTGGAAGCATTTTTTTCATACTTTAAAGATTCCTCTTACTCTTGTCAAGCTTTAATGTTTTCTCCTCTGTATTTTTGGAGGTTTCAGTCTAATTTGAGAAGCTTTATAGATATGGGTATCGAAGTTCTACCCTCACGGGATTATCTGGTTCATTATCAGGGTTATCAGAGTGACCAGCACGCGAAAGTCCATCACTACGGGAAGAAGTTCCCTAACATCCGTAGTCCAAGAAAAAAACGGTCACGGAGGGGGAAATCCCGAGAAGAAATGTCCCTTGAATCCCAAACCCCGGGAAGAATCTTCTCAGCTAGAGGTTTTTAGGAGAGCCATGTTCAACAATCTATTGTTGAAAACAGTAATTGCAAATTTGGCCGTGGTGATGAACAGGCTTTGACGAAACAGCCTTAGCTAGAGGGAGGCAAAGAACCGTCCAAAAATCTTCTATTAAAGGGACAAGTTACTATTCTGAAGCGGGGGAAGGCATTAAAGCCTAATACTAATGATTCCGAGCTCTTTAGTGTTGAGCTCGACGGAAACCCTGAGGCCAGATCCCGCAATTGTTACCAAAACTCGAACCCTGAAATGAAGATTTGTTTCGCCAATGCAATCCAAAACATCGGTTCGGTCGAGTGCACCAAAACTACTGGGACTCAAACCCAGGAATACAGAAAGAGGTAACGTCATCAAAACCCATAATTTTTCTGTTTTGATTTCACAAAAAAAATGGGCGTTTTGATTTCACAAAAATAAATGGGCCAGTCCTGAATTCTTCGCCTCTGAGACGCCTGCTAGGTTTAGATTAAGCGCGTTAGTTCTATTGTATCGTATTTTTCTTGGGTGCTAAGGCCACACGGTAGATCTTTCAAGCACTCTTCTACGATGCGAAGGTACCTTAATCCATATTTTATCAAGCAAAGAAAGTGGTCTCGTAAACATACGAGATGCCTTGGACTAAGAGATGTAACAGATTCTACCATTGTAGATATGAATGAAATGGCTTATAGCCGAAAATCATCCACTCTGCGTTGCATTAGATATCATTCCATGATACCAGCCAAACCAAGCACCTAATTAAGCATATGTATGAAAAAGCAGCAGCAGCAAGGGAATCGATACAGAAATCATAAAGCTGTGGTTGTTTGCATAGAGGGAAACTTCTGTTGCGTTAGAAAATCACAAAGACAAAGAAAAACGAGAGAAAAAGCAATACCTGTTCATGAAATGAAGGTCGAAGGCAACGCAAGAACGAAGGACTCGGTAAGTATTTGTGGTTGCTGCGATTGTCGTTGCTCTGATTCATTCAATCTCAGATTGTCAACACAGATCAAAACAGCTCCATTAACTTCTTTGATATTGAAATTTAGTAACTAGATGTCCGGAGTCTTCTCAGATGCAAATTACAGAGAGAAGAAACTGAGCATCACACGTTTCGAACGCCAGTTGCTCCTGGGTGTTATGGCATTTGAACAGGTTGGTTTGGAGATTGAAACACAAGGAACAACTTAAGAACACAACACGTACGAACGCGAAGAGAGTAGGCACGTGCCATCATAGCTCCATGAAAATGACATACCACTGTATCGTATACCATACCACCATATCGTATACCAGACAACCGTACCAAACCCTAATCCTGGAGTGCCTCATCTCCACGTGTAAGACTATTGTTGTTGATTGTTATAAAATTAAATTATAACATAAATTTTACACCAACTAGTTTATCTTCTCTAATTCCACAGCCTATGTGGAGCCAGACATTAGATTATAAAATAAATGCTATAACCATGTATGATGATGCGTAGTATATTGCCAATATTTTTAATAAAAAATGAGCATTTAGAACTCATCGTCTTCAATAAACGATTCCTTTGAAATATCCTCTAGCGGGACCACATCCAACACTTCGATTTCCAGCTGCCACAATTAAAAAAAAAAAATTAAAAAAAAAAGAGCTTAAGCTTTCCTCGCTATTCCCTATAATGCAGCGTTGCCATCAATTTACATTGCGAGGGTGAAATAAGAAGAAATCAGCGAAGAATGCCGTCAAAGTCGTGTGTTTGAAACAACCGCCCTTAGTTTTATATCCTCTAAAATTAACAAACATTATCAAGAATAGAGATTCATAGGACTTATTGTTGAGTCTTATGTTTTTTAATTATTTTTTAAGTTACATAAAAACAATTAATTAATTATTAGATAAAATGTTATTTTTTCACATTTTAAAAATTATTTTTTAATTACTACAGTATTCAATTTAATATATAATACTGCATGAATTAAAGTGAATTTAACAAAGTTTATGGAAAATACTCTGCCTTACGATAAACAGTTCCCTTGACCCTGTCGGTCTGTCAATCATGTTTCTCGTGAAGGAAACAAACGCTCTAGCCCAAATCGACTATCACGAAACAACCGCTCTTATAGCTTTAGTTTTATATCCTCTAAAATTAACCACATTATCAATAATAAAATTAACAAACATTATCAATAATAGAGATATTAGAGATTCATGGGACTTCTGGTTGAATCTTATTTTTTATAAAAAAATATTTTTTAAGTATATAAAAACAATTAATCAAATTATTAAAAAAAATATTATATTTTCAAAATTTCAAAATTATTTTTTTAATTACTACGCTATTCAATTTAATATAAAATATTGCATAAATTTAATAAACTTCATGGAAATTTTCAAATACATTACCAATTAATTAACCGATTACAAAAAAATATATTCTGCCACAGTTCCCTAGACTCTGTCTGTCTGTCAATCATGTTTTCTCGTGAAGAAATAGTGGCCCACCATCAACCGCGCCAAGCCATCTCTTAAGGCCAGTTGTAAGGATTGCTTGTTGACCACATGAACTTTTCCTAAAGCAATATTAATGCATTCAATGTGCACCACGAAAGGATGTTCCCTATTGAAAAAACCAAAAGAATCTATTCACGTGGAGTTAGACAGGAAAGAAAAAAAAAACTAATTAATGTACTTTCACTTTAAAAAATTCAACATTTATCATTAAAAAATGTTTTAAAATATAAAACATTTTGGACTTTCAAGTATTGAAATCATATGTAATACTTTTAACGTGTTTTCTCGTGAAGGACTAGTGGAGTAGTGGTCCACGATCATCACAGTGGGTTTCACTTTAAAAAAACTAATTAATGTACCTTCACTTTAAAAAATTCAACATTTCTCATTAAAAAATGTTTTAAAATATAAAACAGTTTGGACTTTCAAGTATTGAAATCATGTGTAATATTTTCAGTTCCACGCGTTTTCTCGTGAAGGACTAGTGGAGTAGTTGTCCACCATCATCATAGTGGGTATCACTAAAAAAACTAATTAATGTACCTTCACTTTAAAAAATTCAGCATTTCTCATTAAAAAATGTTTTAAAATATAAAACATTTTGGACTTTCAAGTATTGAAATCATGTGTAAGACTTTCAGTTCCACGCGTTTTCTGGTGAAGGACTAAGTGGAGTAGTGGTCCACCATCATCAGAGTGGGTATCACTTTAAAAAACTAATTAATGTGCATTTACTTTAAAAAATTCAACATTTCTTATTAAAAAATGTTTTAAAATATAAAACATTTTGGACTTTCAAGTATTGAAATCATATGTAATACTTTCAGTTACAAAGTTGTATTGTATTGGAAAAAAAAGAAAAAACCAAAAAAATCTATTCACGTGGAGTTAGACAAAAAAAAATTAATTAATGTACTTTCACTTTAAAAATTCGACATTTCTTATTAAAAAATGTTTTAAAATATAGAACATTTTGGACTTTCAAGTATTGAAATCATATGTAATACTTTTAGTTCCACATTTAACATTTTTCATTAAACAATGTTTTAAAATATAAAACATTTTGGACTTTCAAGTATTGAAATTATATGTAATACTTTCAGTTCCACATGTTTTCTCAAGAAGGAGTAGTGTTCCACCATAGACCAAAAGGGATTTGTCCCCACCGAGTGCTTAGAAGAAAACCTCTCATTGCACTGCCACCAAAGATGACCCACCTATTTGTAGTTAGAGCAACAGAAAGGAATGCCCCAATAATCAATGATCAAGTCCAGCTTGCGGCCACGCCAATTGATGTGGAGGACATCAATAAGCCCCAACGAGATGTCCACTTCAACCAAGAGCCGCCCTATTCAACGGTCAAAACCAACCAAGTGTTCCTCCTCCACATGAAGAAACCGACCCAGACTATTTCCAATGGCTTCAAAAGCCCCCCGGTTCCAGAGAGCAAGCGAAAGACCAGGGATGAGAACCCACAAATGACGCAAACGCACAGTAGCCGAATCTGGGTCGAAGTCTGTCTGCCATTTCTGTAACATGAGGCTGCCCACACCGTAAAGCCAAAGCTTATTTAAAATGGTAGAGCAATGAGCTTCCTGCTCAAATTTGAAACCATACCAACCACACGCCATAGCAAAGACCTGGGGAGTGTATCCCACAATGGGTTTCCATTTTTCCATGACCCAACCCACAATATCCTTACGATTCATTGCATAATAGGAGAACTTACCAACCAAAACAGTCAAGTTGAAATCCACGAGCTCTTTTAAGCCGAGGTCCCTGCCCATTGTAAGCCATACCTCCCCAGGACGGCAGCAAAACTTCTCACTCAAGTGGCGTACAGATCGGGAAACATACCGAGGCTTCTTCCCCTGCTCATGACACGGCAAGGCCCGAACACTATCGACCGAGGGATCGGACCCAGATGTGGACCTTGGAACCCCCAACAATGGCAAGTGGCCTTTTTGGTCTTCGGATGATGGCAGCGACAAAGAGCTGGATACAAATGGTGGTCTTGATGGCTTCTCCAACAAGGTATCGATTCCGAATGCACTGGCCTTGGGCTTATTAGGTAAGCTGGAATCAAATGACCCTTCCCTTTATCATTCCTTGAATGAATTGGATATCAAATTCATAAATGCTCTGGAGCTAAATAATGGTAACAATGGGAATTATTTGAGTTGGGTTTATCCAATGATGTCTATTAACTCCGAGTCTGAGAAAGATCCCCATGTTTCATCCGATAATGTGTCTCCCTCATCTGATGATCCTCTACCTGTGGCGAACTCCTCCCCTGTGGCCTCTTCCGACATACCTATATCACCTGTTGTGTCGGCCACCATTAACAGTCCTACCATCATACTATCCTCGGATTATGAGGTGCCATTGACCGATTTCGTTCCTATTGGGGATGGGGCGTTGATAGCGAGTTCGTCGGAACCTCCGTCCGAATCTCTTCCCCTACATACATTGCTGAACTGTGAGTCGTTTCCCCGGGATCGGGTGTTACTCATCCCATCTTACTCTGAAATGGTTACAAAATCACCCCTTCCCATATTCTACAAAAATCGGGTTGTTGACGATTGTAGCTCGGGCAATACAATGGAGGGAAATCCCTCGGGCCTTGCAGCTCTGGTTCCAGGCATGGGGGATATGAATAATCATCCTCTTGCTGATAATATGGCTACTCTGGGTGATCAATGTTTCGTGAATGGGTCTCGGCAGGGTGGGTTGGCCCCTGATTTTTCTCCTTTAAAAATGAGAAGTGTTAGGGAAAACAAGAAGATCGTTTCACTGGGGGGAAATGACAAAAATATTTCGGTTACCCCCGTCTCACCTGATTCCAGGGCTCTTAGAGGAATCAAAGCCCTAGCCAGGGGTCATTAATGATTTTTATCTCTTTAAACATCAGGGGTGTGGGGGGTCTGCCCAAACAACTGGCCCTCAAAAGAGTACTTCATATTATTAATCCTGATTTGGTCTTCCTACAAGAAACAATGGTTTGTGGGGAGAAGGCTCATTCATTCTTCAACAAAATTAAGCTGGGTTGGTGTATGTACTTGTTGTGGCCACAACAAATCCCATGCTTAGATTAAGCACGGGAGCCCCATTTTTAATAAATGCAAAGGTATTTCGGTAAGCTGTCTGGTAAATATCAGATTTTGGTTTCTACCTCTAAGATCCCTTACCCATGCCTTTGGTCTACCTGTTTACCATGCTTTTGAATAATTGTTCTAAGTGTTTTGGTCTGAAGAAAGCTTAAATTATGAGTATTTTGTCATTCACTTTCGTCAACCTGAAACCCTACATTTTGGAAACCCGTAACCCGATGGTTGCGGGTTGCGGGATTCTATTTTTGAAGTTTTGGTTTTCATCAACCTAAAACCCGCAACCCGACAGTTGCGGGTTGCGGGTTCTCCATTGATAATAATTTTGGGAAGATCTTCATTCCAAAACCCGCAATTGCGGATTTCGGATTGTGGGAACTTGTTTTTTTTAAGAATTGCGTTGTGTGTTCCCGAAACCCGCAACCCGCAATGTCGGGTTGCGGGATGCGGGAAAAGGTTTTTCATTTTTCAATCGTTTCCGTTTCCGAAACCCGCAACCCGGAAGTTTCAAGTTGCGGCTTTCGGAAACTCGTTTTTACGTTGTTTTGGTTGGTTTGTAATCCCGAAACCCGCAACCCGCAAGTTTCGAGTTGCGGCTTTCAGGAATCATTAATAAAGTGCGCCAATAAACACCCGTAACTGCGGATTGCGGTTTGCAGTCACCTTTGCTTGTTTGTTTGAAGTTGCGTTTCCGCAACCCGCACTGCGGATTGCGAATTGCAGAAAGATTGATTTATTTGTTTTATGAGTTGCGATCCCGTATCCCGCAACCCGCAATTGCGGATTGCGGATTGTGGGATGACTGTATATATTTGCAAAATAAAACTCCCGCAACTTTCCCTCCTTTTTATGCATGTTTAATCTTAACCGTTGATTTGTTTTGATCCCGCGGATGAGATTGCACTACGTGATTTGAATAATTATTTGGATTGTTTGATTTTTGTTTTTTTTAAATTTATTTGAGTCTATTTTTATCATTTCAGCCGGTTTCATAATCTCGGTGGTTAGCTTAACATGTTATATTTCACATTCCCCACCTAGATTTGGTCTTCACTGCATAATCTGATTCATTTTATTGGTTTTTCAAAGAGTTCAAAGATGTTGTCATTTGATTCCGACTATTGTGTGTAATGATTTATTATTTGAACTTGTTTGAGTCATTTGCATGCTTCAATATTGACTAATTAAATTCATGTTTCGGTAATTTTGGCAACGATTTTAAAATCAATAAGTTTAAACAACATCTTGATGGGTTAAAATAATTTGATTAAACACTTATTTCTAATCATTTTTATTTATAACTTGGAATGGTGTATATCAAATAATGGAACCATGCATTCAACTCTTAATTTTGAAAGGATTATTGAATTTTACTAAGTATTGAATATTTGATAAAATTTGTCATTACAGGAAGATCTATAATTTTATGACAAGTTTTTATAATTCAATGAAATCCTAAATAACATATTCTCAAACAATGAAAAGAGTCAATAACATTTTTCATTAAGCAAAGTATTATATTTTACAAAGAATAATTAGCTTTGCTTAGATTATTATTATTGTTTAATTTATATTCGAAATAATTTTAAAAGACAATATTAATAATTGATTTATATGATTGGCTTTTTATATCATATGTTAATGCATAATATTTTACTAAACCCTAATTTGCCGTGCAGGATTAAAACAAATCGCACACCTGTAGAATACACGTTTTTGCACGGAGGATTGTGGGCAAACCGTGAGGAATCAGCTCAAACGGTTGAAAACCCACTTCCCAAATGGGCTGATTTACCCCTAAGCACAAACAGTTTTGCAAATCTATCAACCATTTAAGAGGAAAACGTTTTCGAACAGGGGTGAACGTTCAGAAGTTTATTCCGGCCATTTTTGCATACAGTGAACGAACCAGGCATCCGGGGATTTGATGTTATCCTTTCCAATGCTATTCACTCTTATAAATTCGACCTCCCAAGCCTATGAGAGGAGGGAAGAGAGTTCTCTAAAGAATGGAAGAATTTTCATTCTTCTCATATCTGCATTCTTCTTGCAATAATTTATTGTTGAGAGGGAAGAAGAAGGAGAAACGCTACTTCCAGATGGATGATGCATGTTGGACAGAATTGCCAAAAGAGATTGGAAATGCTTTGTTGTTGCAGGCTTTGTAATGTATTACAGTCCTTTAATATACATATAGTTTTCTTCAGCCATCTCTTTTGTTATAATTTATCAAATTTCTTTGATGGATTGCGATTTTGCTTCAGCTCATTTGTAAACACTGTTTATTATTTGCAATTGGTAACCTACATAGATCTGTAGTTCAGATTTCTCTTAACTCATGATCCATGTAATTGATGTTTTAAATGAATTTCTTTACTTAAAACATTTGATTTATTTTGCAAATAATTCACAGAAATCAATAAATCATGTTAATTTTTCAATTAACATTTCAATGATAGGGTTAGCTTGTATGCACTTAATTCTTAAGTTATTATTGGTTAAATTTCTTTAGCTGATTATATCTTGAGCTACTGAATCTAGATCCAGTTTTGCATTTCTGTTTAATTGGTGAGAAGGTTTAGTATTTTCACATCAAGTTATCCTATGCATAAACAAAACACTCATTTTAAAATAGATTTAACTTAGATTAGATTCTCTTCAAAAATTAGGATTTAGTTAACTTTGATTAACCATTTTCATACCTTTGTTTTCCTGATCCTTTGGATCAAACATTTTCCAACTCATAGAGTGCCAGCGGAGCCCGAATATCCGTGGGTGTTAACCACACCAAATAGGCTGGGGATAGATCTTCCCTTGCGTAGGATCTGTCGAAGCCTTTCAGCTTGGGTTTTCACCCCCTGTTGTTTGCCTTGAACATTATTCCAGCACATGCATAACTGAGGCATCAACAAATGGCGCTAGAAGGAGGGCCATCCGACATTTAAGGTCATTTGATCAATTTATTCTAATCATATTATTTTATAATGGCTTCGGCCCAAAAATTTGTATATAGTTCTTTTTATGCTCATGAATCTGTATTTAGTTGTTTTTTTAAACAAATTAGCTTTCATTTTCCAACAAATTTGCTGAAGCATTTGATAGAGGTAAAATTCGATGGTGAAGGAGAGATATTAGCACAAGAACATGTTCTTCAATTAATTCATAATTGTCTTCTTAACAAAATTTTGGATCAAAATGTTTTGTGCAGATTGTTTGCCTTCACATTCGGTGGACGAGTCAAAGAGTGGTTTGTAACCTTATCTTCTGCCTCTGTCCATTCTTTTAAACATTTTTTTAGATATTTTTATAGTTTCTTTTGGACATTACGACTTTGTTACATTATGCAATGAATGGAAACAACTCACTTTAAAAGAGGATGAATCATTAGAAGATTTTGCAATCAGAAATTGTAATCTCTATTGTAGATTTCCTTTAATAGATCGTCCTTTGATACTTGAATGGTTTCAGCATATCATTTCTGGTTCGCATGAATCTGATCAATTAATAGATGATAAATCTAAATTATACATCAATAATCGTCCACATTTTGGTTTAGATTTGCATGGAGAATCTAAAGATCTAGAAATTGTAGAAATGGCTTCCTTCTCTTTTTTTAGACATAGAGCATAAACAATATGATGATTCGGGTGAATTGAATGTTGATATGCCCATGTCTATTTCACTTGAAATTCAATGTGTAACTAATCATGAAGGAGATCATTTTTCTATAGAAGATTCTTCTAAAGTGCAAAAGAATAGTTCTGATCATAATATCGAACAATCTTCTTTTAGCATCATTAAAAAGCTTCAAGATTCTGATATTCATTATCCTATTAATCCTTTAATAGATCTTGAGTCAACTAATGGTTCTGAAATTTGTGATATGTTTTCTCAATTACCATTTTCTGATCTAAGTGATTCTATAGGAGAGCATATTTCACAAAATGATGATACTACATTAAAAGAAGAAGTAGATTCTGATTTGGAACCTTTCATACATATCTCTCTTGAAGAGAAAATATCTGTTAAGAAATCTTGATCTGAAAATATTCTACAAAGAGATGAGTTCATGCACTTATTTCCTCTTCATATTTTTCTTTGTATCCTGATCTATTTGATAACAATGGCACTCAATCATGCATTTCAGATTTTATTTCTCCATTGTTAAGTCCTAAACGGGTACTAGTTAATTATGAAATGCATGAAGAAGAACAAGAAGATTCTTATCTTTATCATCAACCTATTTCTTCTTGCCATTCTTCTTTGCTGGAAATGAATACTATTTCTGATTTTCAGAATTCTTCCTATTATGATTCATCATTCAATGAAGAAACATTTTCTTCTTACGATCAATTACTTGATGGAGAAGATTCTTTTCAGAATGTTAATGATACTAGTTCCACACTTACAACATCTGATATCTTTAATTCATCTCAAGTAAATATTCAAAGACAATTAGATCTCTTTGAAAATTTCCAATTTAATCAACCAATTTATGATGATTATTACGACAATAAACTAGAACAAATTGGATCTAATTTTTTTTATCTTACTCAAGAGAGTATTCCTGAGAAGAAAATTGTTCAAGAAGAAGTTTTGGATTTGTTAAATTTTGAGCATTAATTCACAATACTGTAGGATCTTCACTGAGAGAATAATATGTACAGTGTATCAATGCATAACAATCATAATAAGCATGACAAGCATCATAAGAATCAAAAGCATGAGAGACAAGAGACACAAAGTTTCTGTTGGGAAAACCCTAAGGTGAAAAACCCCACAACTTCCTCAGAGATAGAGAGAGCAATGGCTCAACCAAAATACACTGAGATAGTCTCCTAGTAGCAGATGATCCTCCTCCTCACTAGTGCGCCACTTTCTGAGTGAGAGAAGTATGAGTTTCCGAGTGATCAAATAGAGATCTCCCGATCTCTATTTATACTTAACCTGTTTTCCCAGTGACACTATGGGGCCAACTTGTCTAGCTAGATACATCCACAATATAATATATATTTCAGGGCCGACCCCACACATGGTGGTCTAATAACCCATCGGCAAGTACACACACTTGCGACACTTGTCAATACACATGATGCCACTTCCTTATAGAGGAATAACACATCTCTTATAAGGGTACAATAAATATATATGAAATAGATTCCGAAGTTACATATAAATCAACAGGATTCACATAACACTAATGTTGATTTTCTTTTAAATGATCTATTTCATTGCACAAATCTTTCAAACTCTTTATGTCATCTTTCTGATTTTCATTGTACATACCATGATTGGGTTGTTAATTGGCTTGAGAAATCTTTCTCAGCAAGATTTCATCATTATGGTAAGACTCCATTCTCTTTATTTGTACATAAATTTCATATTATTTGCTTTAATGCACTCTTTTTCCATTCTTATTTTCAAGTATTCATGTCATGCTTTCTAACTATTCACATCTTCTTTTTTGCAGGTTTCCATATGCTTTCATGGTTGCATTGGAAATTTGATTACACTTAATGTTTGTTTACTTCTTAGAGTAGTGTAGGAGTAGGTGTAGAATAGATTAGTTTTGATTATTTCTTTTTGGAATTAGATTATTGTTTTTGGTTTTCTTCAATAAAGTATTTGCAGCGATAAGCCAAGTCCAATTTGGAAACGACACTTCTTTAGATGAGTCCCAGGAAGTACTTTTGTCTTCTTCCACTTTTTGTTACTCAGAGGGACGACTAATTTCTTGCAACGATTGAGCTTCAATAGAGAAGGTAAGATCTCTGCATTTAATTAACTTTCTCAATTTAATTACTTTTGTGATTATATAAATTTATCTAATGAGAATGAGAGATGCAGAATTTCAACCGCTACTTTTGAAGGAAGGATTTGGAGTTGGTATGAATTTCTACTAGCTAAATCTATTCATTCATTGAAACAATTTACAAAGTTATTTCTTAGTGCTCATGAGAATTATAGTTACATAAACTTGGTTTTGAATTAGAAAATCTTCGTAGATACAAAGATTAATCTCTTGATGATTTCTTTTTCAGATTTATGTTAATATGTTGCAGGTGTCATGAGAGATACCAACTTTCTGAAATGGACACAATTGATTGGTTTTTCCATCTTAATTCTCTCTGATACACTTGATTCGGAAAAGAATGATAAATATGAAATTAATGACATGCGTATGGTTGAGTATCTTCGTTCATCAATCGATATTGCCTTAGAATCTAATCCTATTAATTCCACTCAAAATATTGAAATTGTTGTGCATGCACAAGAATTAGGATTTTTTGATACACAGTTTCTAGAACAAAAGAATAAGGATTGCATTTCAACTCTTATATCAAGTAATGATCCCAAAACTCCTTTTATAGATGATAGAGTGGAAGAAGAATTAAAGATTCTAGATCCTGCAATTGAATGTGCTAATGATGATTCTATTATTGATATTACATTATCCTCTTCTCATGATCAATTAGGTTCCCTCATTCAAAATTCATTATTAGATCAGATTTTTACTAATTATGTTTATCTTCAAACAATCAATGAAAGCTATTTCATTACTAGAGAAGCATTTAATTTTTTACGTTCTGAAACTTATTTCTCTTTGTATCCATATATTTTTTCTGATCAAATATTACATTTGTATGTTGATAATTTTCTGGTCAGATTTTGATGAGATACAAAGTAAGTCTTTTAAGAATGAGGGACATATTTATGTTCAATCTGGTTATCTCTAAATTGCAATGAAGAGGACAATAATATTCTTACTATCATTTCTCATGTAATACATGCATCTTCATCTATTTCATCTCATATCATTAAGGGTTATGATTCAGTCTGTAATATGGAAAGGGATACAATATTTTCTCATGTTGTATTAGATATTGGTCTATTTTATTGTTACATGATGACCACATCTGGATCTAATATCATTAATTCTACGCTTCAGATTAAAGGACAAAATGAGGTAATTGATTTTAAGATAACACCAAATTGTCATTTTGTTCCTTTCCAATTTATTAACGATGATATTGTTTTGATGAATTCATTCTCCACCGAATCCCTTTCGCATTTTTTTCAATCATATTCCTTATAAGATTCATTTTAGTTATGATCCTCATGAGATATTAGTTCTCTCTGCGAATGCATTACAAACATCACATCACTTCCAACATGATTTTTATGATCTATTTTTTGGATAGTTGGAAGAATCTTTTATCAAAAAGTTTCCATGTCATCCTTCATTCTTTGTACAAAAGAAATTTGATTTGATTTGTCCTGTGATTCCATTTGAAGGATTGTTATTTCCAATACTAATACATAACTTGTTTTCTTTTGCAGGTTTCAAGCTTCACAAATGGTTATGATTGGAAATATCACTTCACTTAGTTTGGTGATATTCAACAAGTAGGATTTAGTGATAAGTTAGTTAAATTTGGTTTAAATTTTTGTTAATAAAGCAGTTGTGATGATACATCAGTTTCAAAACTGAAATCAAGGCTTCATCGAAGGCATTCAGGGAAGTATTTTTATCTGTTTTTACTTTTCATTATTCATGCTCTTGTTTATCATTGGATTTACTTTAAAACATTCATGTTCAAGTTATATCTTCAATTTCTGAACTATAATGACTTTATTATGAAATGTTTGGAGACAACATTTTTATAAAAGTGCATAAATTTTCATTCTTTCCTGATATGAAATGGAATAAAAGAGCTTTCTTAATTTCATAACTGCACATTTTAATTCAGTTTAATCTTTAGGCTTCTTTATTTTGTTTTCAATAAAAAATAAAATAAAAACTGATTGAATCTAATGTCTCACGACTTATTAAAACAAGATTTTTTAAGTCACTAAATTTTCTTTTAGTTAGTGATATAGTTGTGAGATTTTGATTTACTTTTGCTTCCACTTGTATATATGTTTGATTTTCTCATTCTTACACTTTCTTTTCTTGTTGGTTTGTTTTGAGTTTTCATGATTTTCATCTTTTAAAAATAAAAGAGCTTATCACTCTTTTACAATCTTGAAATCTTATCTATAAAGGAGATCTTGATGAATGTTTTCTGCTTGCTAGAAATCAAATGTTTTGATTAGTTAATCCCTGATTGTGAAAAATCAATAATAGACTGTGCTGATAATCCTATTTGAATCTTTCCATCATTATTCTTAGAACGTTATCATTAACTCAACATAAAAGTTTGAATTTAGTTACTTTTAAGGGAATCAGTTCCGGGAAAGAAGGTTTAAATCTGTAAATATTAGTAAATCTATATATTTCTTATGCCATCCTTACTCTTAAGGAGTATAGTTGCTTCCCCATCCATTAAATAATCTCTTATGAGATTAACATTAAACATGGCCCAATCCTTTTCTTTAACATCTCTGGAAGTGAGCTCGGAAACAAGAGGTCTTATCATAAGATGACCTGCTCATGGTCATGCCTTCTTATGGAATGACTTTATCAAAATCTGGTCACCAAGCCAGGATACTGGCTTGTAGCCACACAAAATGGTTGCAAGACGGGGGGTCTCATCACGAGCCAGCCCGCTCATTATCTATAAGTTGTTGTGAATGACACTGTCACAACCTGATCACCAAGTCAGGAAAGTGGTTTCCAGTTTCTTTCCAAGGATGCAAATCTTTAACAAGGATTGATCAGCTTTGTATATTTAATTAGTGGATGGGATAAAAGAAAATTATTGGGTTAAAAGGCATCCCTATCGCGGCTATAGATGCCGGCTGGCTATAGGGTCCTTCCTGTGGTATTGGAGTCATTTCTTAATACTTTGTCTTATATGATTAGCCTGATTTCCCGAGGTTAATTCCCAGTAAAGTTCTTGATTCTTACATCTTGTGTATAATTTATTTTGAAAAATGAGTTTATCTTTAATAAAGTTTTTTGGATAATGATGGGAATGATTTGGATGTTTTAAAAGTTTTGAAGTCTGATCAATAGTATATCATTCAGTGATGAAGCTTTTCAGATTATTTGAATTTTAGCATCAGAAGACATTTCATCTTTGTTCCTAACTTTTATGATTTTCAATACTGTAAAGCAGAGATAACTGCTTCGTCCCAACGTGTCGCCATTTGTTATGGCCACAACAGATCCCATGCTTAGATTAAGCATGGGAGCCCCATTTTTAATAAATGCAAAGGTATTTCGGTAAGCTGTCTAGTAAATATCATATTTTGGTTTCTACCTCTAAGATCCCTTACCCATGCCTTTGGTCTACCTGTTTACCATGCTTTTGAATAATTGTTCTAAGTGTTTTGGTCTGAAGAAAGCTTAAAGTCTAAGTATTTTGTCATTCGCTTTCGTCAACCTAAAACCCGACATTTTGGAAACCCAAAACCCGCAACCCGACGGTTTCGGGTTGCGAGATTCTATTTTTGAAGTTTTGGTTCTCATCAACCTGAAACCCGCAACCCGACAGTTGCGGGTTGTGGGTTCTCCTTTGATAATAATTTTGGGAAGATCTTCATTCCGAAACCCGCAACCTGAAACCCACAATTGTGGATTTCGGATTGCGGGAACTTGTTTTTTTAAGAATTGCGTTCTATGTTCCCGAAACCCCCAACCCGCAATGTCAGGTTGCAGGATGCAGGAAAAGGTTTTTCATTTTTCGATCGTTTTCGTTTTCGAAACCCGCAACCCACAAATTTCAAGTTGCGACTTTCGAAAACTCGTTTTTACGTTGTTTTGGTTGGTTTGTAATCCCGAAACCCGCAACCCGCAAGTTTCGGGTTGCGGATTTCGGGAATCATTAATAAAGCGCGCCAATAAACACCCGTAACTGCGGATTGCAGCTTGCGGACACCTTTGTTTGTTTGTTTGAAGTTGCGTTTCCGCAACCCGCACTGTGGATTGCGGAAAGATTGATTTATTTGTTTTATGAGTTGCGATCCCACATCCTGCAACCCGCAATTGCGGATTGTGGATTGCGAGATGATTGTATATATTTGCAAAATAAAACTCCCGCAACTTTCCCTCCTTTTTCTGCATGTTTAATCTTAACCGTTGATTTGTTTTGATCATGCAGATGAGATTACACTGCGTGATTTGAATAATTATTTGGATTGTTTCATTTTTGTTTATTTGTTTTGATTTATTTGAGTCTGTTTTTGTCATTTCAGTCGGTTTCATAATCTCGGTGGTTAGCTTAACTTGTTATATTTCACATTCCCCACCTAGATTTGGTCTTCACTGCATAACCTAATTCATTTTATGGTTTTTCAAAGAGTTCGAAGATGTTGTCATTTGATTCCGACTATTGTGTGTAATGATTTATTATTTGAACTTGTTTGAGTCATTTGCATGCTTCAATATTGACTAATTAAATTCATGTTTCGGTAATTTTGGTAACGATTTTGAAATCAATAAGTTTAAACAACATCTTGATGGGTTTAAATAATTTGATTAAACACTTATTTCTAATCATTTTTATTTATAACTTGGAATGGTGTATATCAAATAATGGAACCATGCATTCAACTCTCAATTTTGAAAGGATTATTGAATTTTACTAAGTATTGAATATTTGATAAAATTTGTCATTACAGGAAGATCTATAATTTTATGACAAGTTTTTATAATTCAATGAAATCCTAAATAACATATTCTCAAACAATGAAAAGAGTCAATAACATTTTTCATTAAGCAAAGTATTATATTTTACAAAGAATAATTAGCTTTGCTTAGATTATTATTATTGTTTAATTTATATTGGAAATACTTTTAAAAGACAATATTAATAATTGATTTATATGATTGGCTTTTGATATCATATGTTAATGCATAATATTTTACTAAACCCTAATTTGCCGTGCAGGATTAAAACAAATCGCACACCTGTAGAATACAGGTTTTTGCATGGAGGATTGCGGGCAAACCGTGAGGAACCAGCTCAAACGGTTGAAAACCCACTTCCGAAATGGGATTATTTACCCCTAATCGTGGACGGTTATGCAAATCTATCAACCATTTGGGAGGAAAATGTTTCCGAACAGGGGTGAATCTTCAGAAATTTATTCTAGCCGTTTTTGCATACAGTGAACGAACTAGGCATCCGGGGATTTGATGTTATCCTTTCCAGTGCTATTCACTCTTATAAATTCGACCTACCAAGCTTGTGAGAGGGGGGAAGAGATTTCTGTAAAGAATGGAAGAATTTTCATTCTTCTCATATCTGCATTCTTCTTGCAATAATTTCTTGTTGACAGGGAAGAACAAGGAGAAACACTACTTCCACATGGATGATGCATGTTGGACAAAATTGCCAAAAGAGATTGGAGATGCTTTTTTGTTGCAGGATTTGTAATGTATTACAGTCCTTTAATATACAGATAGTTTTCTTCAGCCATCTCTTGTGTTATAATTTATCAAATTTCTTTGATGGATTGCGATTTTGCTTCAACTTATTTGTAAACACTGTTTATTATTTGCAATTGATAACCTGCATAGATCTGTAGTTCAGATTTCTCTTAACTCATGATCCATGTAATTGATGTTTTAAATGAATTTCTTTACTTAAAACATTTGATTTATTTTGCAAATAATTCACAGAAATCAATAAATCATGTTAATTTTTCAATTAACATTTCAATGATAGGGTTAGCTTGTATGCACTTAATTCTTAAGTTATTATTGGTTAAATTTCTTTAGCTGATTATATCTTGAGCTACTGAATCTAGATCCAGTTTTGCATTTCTGTTTAATTGGTGAGAAGGTTTAGTATTTTCACATCAAGTTATCCTATGCATAAACAAAACACTCCTTTTAAAATAGATTTAACTTAGATTAGATTCTCTTCAAAAAATAGGATTTAGTTAACTTTGATTAACTATTTTCATACCTTTGTTTTCCTGATCCTTTAGATCAAACATTTTCCAACTCATAGAGTGCCAGCGAAGGCCGAATATCCGTGGGTGTTAACCACACCAAACAGGCTGGGGATAGATCTACCCTTGCGTAGGGCCTGTCGAAGCCTTTCAGCTTGGGTTTTCACCCCCTATTGTTTGCCTTGAACATTATTCTAGCACATGCATAACCGAGGCATCAACAGTGCTCTGTTGATGTGGTGGGACGTTCTGGTGGTCTCCTGGCGGCATGGAACCCGGGGGTTCTTAAGTTAAACCCTTTTATCATATCTCTGGGCATTCTTCTGTCTGGCAATATTAGAGGCTCAGAGAAAGAAATAAATAATGTGAATTGCTATGGCCCATACTGTAACAGGGAAGCTTTCTGGAATCTGGCATGTTCAGGGCACTTATTGGAATTGGAAAATTTGATACCTGCAAGTGATTTGAATTTTTCTTGGGGGGATGAGGAAATTTGGGGTTGAGCGGCCAGAAGGGACCCTCTTGGGACTTTTTTTAGGAATCTCTTTACTACATACTCTTTGATTGATGTGGAGCCGCAGCCATTAGCTCCAACATGGTCTAATGGTAGAAAGGATGATAATTTGATTTCCAAATGAATTGACCGTTACTTGATATTTGAGTCTCTTTTAAACTCCTTCCAATCTCATAGAACATGGATTCAGCAGACCCATATCAGTGATCATCTTCCCATTATTTTGCAATTTGAAACTGAAGTAACTCATCATGTGTATCCCTTCAAATTCAATTATGTATGGTTAAATGATCAGGATTATGATGTGGGTGTGCGATCACACTGGATGAACACTGATGTTTCTGGGGAGAGGTCGGCTATGGATAAGCTGGCTGTGAAATTAAATTCTTTAAAAGATTTTATTATTAAGTGGGAAAGATCCAAAAAAACTGAGTTGGCTGCAGAACTCATCGAGCTGGAAAAGGAAATTGGTGATTTAATGGACCAATCTCTGAGGTTGGGGATATCTCACATGGGTCGTGCCAGACTTATAGTTTTGGAGGAAAGGAAACTCAAAATTCTCCTCATTCATGAAGAATCCTGGCGTTTAAAGAGTTGGGCAATTTGGCTCAAAGCTGGTGATTTATACACAAAGTTCTTTCATCGCTATGTAGATTCCCGCAGAATACAAAATAACATTTGGGATCTTAATGATCATGCTGAGCAGAGGATTCGTGGTGATAAGGATCTAATTTCTGAGGCATCTCTGCATTTTCAAGATCACTTTACTGATCCAAAAATTACAACCTTGACTGAACAATTCAAGATAATCAAGGAATATCCTCGGATGTTCAATGACATGGAGGGGGACAATATATTTGAGGCTATTTCTATATTGGAAGTACAAAATACACTTCGGGGGTTTGCTAAGGATAAATCCCCTGGCCCGGATGGGTGGACAATGGAACTGTTCTCTCACTTTTTTGATATCATGGGAAAGGACCTCAGGGATGCTGTGGATGAATCTAGGACTATGGGTCTGGTCTCTTGGGCGCTAAATACTACCTATTTGGCACTAATTCCTAAATCTTCACATCCTGAGAACTTTAATGATTTTCGACCTATTGCCTTGTGCAATTTAGTTTACAAGATCATATCCAAGATTATTGCTATGCGCATCAAGCTGACCTTGTCAAAGTTCATTTCTATGGAACAATATGGTTTTTTGGAAGGAAGACAGATTCATGATGCGGTTGGTGTGGCTCGGGAGGTTTTTCACAGCATTAATCAAAAGAATCTTGATGCAATCATCCTTCAACTTGACTTAGTGAAAGCCTATGACCGGGTAAACTGGACTCTTCTCAGATTGATCCTTATACAAATTGGCCTGCCTTGGAAGGTGATGAAGTGGATTATGGCCTGTGTCACCTCTGTTAACTTTGTTGTTCTTATCAATGGTTAGCCAACTGATTTTTTCAAGGCTTCCAGGGGCCTTCGTCAGGGTTTCCCACTCTCACCCCTTCTGTTCCTCCTGGTCATTGAAGGTCTGAGCCTCTCCATTCACAAAGCTAAATGCGAGGGCACTATTGTGGGTATCAAGGTTTCTATTGGTATTTATGTTACTCACACTCTCTTTGTGGATGATGTAATGCTCTTTGGTCTGGGTATACTGGCAGAATGGTTACAGTATAAGAAAATTCTTGATTTCTTCTGCTCGGTAACTGGTATGCTCATTAGTATGGTAAAATCCTTTTTCTTGAAGCACTCATTGGAGGAGAATATGGAATGATCGATCCGGATGATATTTCCTTTGGAATTCAAGCAGTTATCAAATGGCTCGAAGTACCTTGGTTATTTTGTCAAACCATCAAACTACAGGATAAATGACTGGTATTGACTTGTCAAGCATTTTGATTTGCATATTGGACATTGGAGTCTGAGGTATCTATCTCTGGGTGGAAGACTTAGATTAGCTAAAGTTGTTTTACAAAACCTGGGAGTATACTGGTTCTCTCTTTGAAAAATACCAATGTCCATTATGCGCCTTATTCGTAGGAAATTCTTTAGATTTATATGGTCTGGTGTGGGGGAGAAGGACAAATTTCACCTGCTTAATTGGAAATCATTAGCTCAACCTTATGCACTGGGGGGTTGGAATGTAAAGAATTTGGAGCTTTTCGTGATGGCTCTTCATGCAAAGAGCCTTTGGCGGGCATTATTTGTCAACTCTGTGTGGGGCAAGATCATTCGGGCTAAATATCTTAAGCATGTTTCAGTTGCGAACTGGTTTCGGAATGGCAGGCCTTCTGTTATTAGTGCCTCCAATATATGGAATGGGCTCATGAGCTCTTTTACTATCATTGCACAGTGGCTAACTTGGAAACATGGCAATGGCCAGGACATCAGACTCGGCACTGATCCTGTTCTGGGGGGATCTCCCTCATATCTGTTGTCTCCTAAACTAGTAGCTCATCTTCGGGCCAAGGGGCTCTACAACCTTGCTCATGCGGCTTCTTTTAATAATGGTGGATGGATCACTGCTAGTCAGCTTGGTATCCGTGGTATTATGGGAAAGGAATGGTCCGATTATATTATGCACCTTTGTCAAGCCAATATTCATCTTTCTGAGTCCCCGGACCGTTTGGTTTGGTCGTGGGATGTTGCACATGGTGCAGTCACTTCTAAGCTTGCATATGATTCGTTGTTTGCTGACTGTCGGCCTGTGAATGTTTGGTGGCATAACACAATTTGGAAACTTGCTCTTCCTCCGAGGATCAGATGTTTTGTTTGGCTAGCCTTGGGTAATATTATCCTTACATGGGATAACCTCTGCCGTCATGGATTCAGCGGCCCTATTTGGTGTCCATTATGCTACTCACAATTGGAATTAGTCGATCATATTTTCTCAACGTGCTCGGTCATTCAAGATCTCTGGTTTTTAATTGCCTCTACCCTTGGCATTCATGTTTCCTGGCGATCGTCCTCGCTGTCCGACTGTTTTGGCCTGTGGTTTCGGGATTCACTTTCTTTACCATGGATAGAACTTCCATGTTTTATGTTGTGGGAATTATGGAAGGCCCGTGATCGTTGCATTTTTGAAGGATCCATTCCAAATCTGGATTGGTTATGCAGCCAATCTATTGCTACTTATAAGGAGTTCATTTCTCTATCCGATCCTCCAGGTGGTAAGAATGTTATATTGGTTGATCGCCCTGGTTATCGGTTAGCTCCTTCGGTTCTGGTGTATCCATGTGGGTTCTTCGATGGGGCTACGGCTGGGGGCAGGGGTGTTAGCGGGGCTGGTGTGGTGTTACACCTTACCAACTCTATCTTCTTTCGAATCCATTTAAATTTGGGGTTTGGTACTAACACCCGCAGTGAACTATGTGCACTCTGGCTCCTCTTATATTTTGCTCAGTTCAAGCAGGTATCATCCCTCTTAATTATGGGTGACTCTTCCTCCATCATATCTTGGACGTCGGGCATCTCCCCTATCAATGTGATGCTCCTTACACACTGGTTGGATGCGGTCAGAAAATTCATCAGTGACTTTGAGCATATTCATTTTGCCCATGTTTATCATGAGGTAAATGTGGAGGCGGACCTACTATCCAAGTTGGCCTTGAATTTTTTAACTGGCATCATCATGTGGGAGGAATGGCACGGGGACCTTATTTTCTCCCGGGGCTCGGTTGATTTGCATTGGATTTGATACATGTGGTTTGGTATTTTTGCGGTTTTATCTGATCTATATGTGCCTTTATGTTTATATATGCGGCATTATTTTTGCAGGTTCATAGTCACTTTCCTCCAACTTCTTGTTGGATTTTTGATCAATTGGTTTTGCGGCTTTATTCATCTGCTGTCTATATGACAGCGGTGTCCAGGCTATAGGCTGTTTTGGACTTATAACTATTGTATTTATGTCTCTTATATCTGGTTTATGTATGACATTTGTGGTCTTTGATACTATGACTCATGGGCCCCAGTTATGTGGGTTGATCTGCTGCTAGGTGATAGATGCTCTGTTTTTGGCATCCTTTATGATACTTTTGTATGAGACTTGGTTTAGATCTTTGGTTCTATTGTCTATGAGACTTGGGCTATTCCTTGCCCGTGATTGGTATGGCTCACATACCTTGATGCTATGATGATTTGATGTAATTGGACCTATTTACTATTTTGCGGTATTAATAGTAAGTTATATTTTTCGATGGAAAAAAGAGTAGTGTTCCACCATCAACCACGCCTAAGCCATCTCTTCAGGGTTGGTTGTTGATTGAAAGGTGGATTGGAAAAAAGAAAAAGAAACAAAAACAAAGAAAGAGGAAAAGATTGAAAAGACAGATACTGTTTTTATAGAAAGATAATGTATTAAATGAATATTTCTGAATTAAAGAAAAAAAAGATAGAAAGAATGCCAATAAAAGTTGTACTGGATTGGAAAAAATTAAGAAAATACTAGAAAAAACCATTAATTGGAGTGAGACGCATTATATTTTTTTCTGTTTTTTTTTTAATTTTTTTAAAAATTTATCATTAAAATGTTTTAAAAACAAAACATTTTCGAAATTCAAATATTGCAATCATATACCATGTTTGGAGTATCAAATTTTGAATTTAAAAAATTAGAAAAACACACTAAAAACATAATGGAATGGGTAACATTGAAAAACATTGAAAAACATGCTCATATCTATAAAATCTTCCTAAAGAAAAAATAACGGGTTGAATGTACACCTCTACACTCTCTTGGTGAAATAAAAAAAATTGAAAGAACACCATTGAAAGTTGTATTGCATTAGAAAAAACCAAAAAACCTAGACTCCACTCAATCATTGTACTTCTACTTTTATTGTTTTTACATTAAAAAAAATGTTACTCATTAAAATTAAAATGTTTTAAAAAACAAAGGTTTTGGACTTTAAAGGATCAACCATATGTCATGTGTCATGTTTTGAGTTTAAAATATATTTGTAGTAATATTAAATAAAACATTAAATTTTATTTTTTAAACTTAATAGTATGTATTTTATTTAAATTGTTTATTAATATTTTTTTACAAAAAATAGGTACATAGATATACAGTCTATTTGGGCCTCTCACAAGGAGAAAACAACCTAGGCAAAGATCCTGATGAGTAGAGACCAAAATATAAAAAAAACACTCTATATCCTCTATGAGTTGCCTACATGTACTAGATTGCATAAACAAATTGTTGGTTGCTAGCCACAACGACGAGTAAAAGAGGGCATATAGCCATGGTAAAACTGATAGACCAACTAGAACAAAACATAAATCAAATACGAGAGACGAGAGGCTACTGAGTGGGGCCGGTGCCTAGACACATATTGGTATCAGGTGGTGTTGGCGTGTACGCAGCATGACTCAGAGCTTCTCTTTTGATGTTGCTTGTGCTCGACTCTGCATACTCATCCTTATGCAAGACAATCTCCACAGCTTTCCCTTGCTCCTCTTCTTTCACGACCGGAGGGTAGGTTGCACCAACGTTGGCCTCACTACATTGAATTTCAAGAGTTCCTTCCCTGTCTTGCCCCCAATGGGATACTCCCTCCTCATCGATGTACGCCAGTAGAGGCAAAGGAATGCCAAATAGGTTTACTATATCAGTGCACCAGTCGACGAGGGCCTACACTCGGCGAGCTAGGTCCTGGACACGCGTCTTTACATCATCTTCCACATTATGAATGTTGTTCCCGATTCCCAACAGAGAGTCCATCATGGCATCCAGATGTCAGGAAATTCCTCCGTTGCGGCCTTCCTAGGGACGTTCCCTCCTTCCTCAATGTCACCTACTGGATGGCTGGTGTCATTCTCGAACCATGTTGTTGTGCTTGCTGCAGGTTTCGTTCACAGAAATTAGACCATGGTTACTTATCTCGAATTGTTGAGCCACAGAGAGGCTGCCGACCATACAAATTTTCAAAATGAAACGGGTAAGAATGATCCTACAAGCCATCATCCTATGCTTCTTAAACCCTACGTCCAACCTGTCACCTGCGTTGAACGCACTATAATGGAGGGTGTGCATGAGGATCATGTCAGGTCTTGGAAAGAGAGGAACATTAATTTTGCATGATCGATGGAGTTGCCAGCGGTACCGTGCCTTCCGCCAACCTATCCTAAACTCCAATCTCGTCACCCCTTGCATTTAAGTCTGTCACGTCCCCAGTTAACACCCCATCCGAGAAATATTTTTTTAATATAAAGGGCTATCTTGGTATTATAAAAAACGAAAGCAAGAAAGAGAGAGGGAACAAAAGTTCCATTTGAATTATGAGCAAAGGTTAACTTTAACCAAGTACAAATTCGACAAAATTGTCCTAGAACTAATATATAAAGGAAAGCTTATCAGTAAATTTGCTTGCTTGACTTCTTTGTGTTGCCTTCTTTGTGGTTGAAGATGACAGCTTCATCTATCTACATACCAATGTTTGCTCTTCTTGGTTGGCACCCACACACAATTCCATCGAGAGCACATGAGAAGGTGCAAGGTATACTATAACTTAAACTATGTTAATTTGCCTTTGAGGAGCAGAACTTGTCTTTTCAGCTAAAGGAGGGACTCCACGGTAGTAGCAGCCTAAAAATAACATATTTATTCATTCTTATGCCTATGAATGGTGGCAGAGAAGACAAAGCTCCTGACGTCATCTAACAGTTTTTCATGTTTGCGAAACATCTTCTTAATCTCCGCCAACTCCCCTTTCCAACTTGAAATTATCAACTATCAAATAGAATTGATAATTTCAACATATTCAAATATTTATGAGTTAGTTATTACTAACATGGTTTATATTTATGAGTTAGTTAGGATTAAAAAGGCTTAATATTTTTTTTTTTTACGTAAAATGTGTTTCTTTATTGTGCTTTTGCAACTAACTTATTGTTTTAGACATAAAGTGATCTCTCTATTTGTCATCTCTTAGTATTAACCTTGTGAACTTTATTTAATGAGTGTAATCATCTTTGATTTGTATAAATAAATATTTGTCTTAAAATATTAAACCTGTATAAATATATTATGTTTTTCAAAAAATTAATAATTTATTAATTATTTTCAATAATAATTTTGTATTGTATATCTAAAGATATCATAAGATAAAAAAAATTATGATTTTATTTAAAAACATAAAAGCTGAATTGATTAAATTATGAATATTAAAATATGAATGAAAATAAATAAATCAAATGAATCAAATATGTCAAAAATAAATTAAATCTTAACATTTTTTGTATTATTGTATGTGATGGTGACTAAGAGAAAGGATAAAGAACTATTGATTGATTGGTAACTTATCATATGCCTTTATATACAATGCTTTATAACATATATGCTTTTCTATCCATTGTTTCATATGCTTGCGTTACATTTTAGTTATAAGAGTGTTTGTTTAATTAGTGAAGACAATTTAGTGTTGTAGCTATCAACTTATTTACTTCATATAATGCATGCTACTATTGGCACATATGAACATGTGTACATGTGTTGGTGTGAACAACTAAAGGTGTTGTTGTCTTGTTTATCTTGTCAAACACAAAATGTTTCAATGGACACATGAGATGTTGAAGCGTGTGTGCAAACTCTAGGATTTGGAATGCTGCATAATGCTATTTGCATCAAATGTTGTAGAATTTTTGGGGTCCTTCGAACTACTTAGGGGAAGATCCCCTCAACATGTAACGACTCCACAATCACATTTAAATATATATTTTTTGAACGTCTTAATCGACATAAGGCACTAACTATTTGAGATGTAAAATATGCATACCACAATGCATTAAGGGACTTCTACGATTCTCTTTTGATATTCCTCATTTTCTTAGAAATACTTCTCGACAATTCCTAAATTCAGATCAAGTTATTCTCATTATAGCGTCAATTCCAACAACATTGATAAAGGTTGGATCCCTGAATCAGATTTCAAAGGATATTATCTCACATGTAAAATTCATAACACAAATTAACACAATTGAAACTAGTTATCGAAATTAGTAATGAGAGAGCTAGACTTGGACATTGATTAACCCACCTAGATCTTGATAGTTGGACACTTTTGGATATGCAAAATATGTTAATGAGTGTGCAACAACAAAGATAATAGAATCAAAGCCAACTTCATAGTCTTATGCACAAGGTACTGGGGCCATTTATGTTTCAACAACAATTTCCATTGAAGTCTACTCCAAGGCTTCATGGGAACACCATCATATGCATACTAGACTCATTCACTTACACTTGAAAGCAACCATAGGATGGATATCAGATAAAAAAACTCTAATCTATTGTTGGAAAAGAGCTACTGAAGTTTTGGGAGGATTTGACTGAGTTTGGAGGTCCAAAGAGAAAGAGCCCTATAGTGGACAACTCAACTAGTTTGTTTTCAGGCTCTTCCAAATAGGCCAAGAGGGATACAAATCCTCAGCATGAAACTTGTATGAGATTCATAAATTTCTCAGGAACCCTATGTGACTAAAAGAATTGAAAATATACATTCAGATAACTTTTAATCAAGTATATTGCAAAACTAGTCAAATAAAAGTGCCTAAAGAGCTTCTTGAGAATAGTAAATACAACAAGCCTCTAAGGCTCTTGAATTATTCTTATGATGGTCAATATGGATCAGACATAATTAAAAGATGCAACAGCAAACAAGAACTGATCTTATTAAGCAATACATACAAGTTTCATAGCTCAGACATTACAGAGAGTCATCAATTCTTGGATTTGTACAATGAATGGAGAAGAGTAAGAAGGAGAAGTGTAATCACTGAATATGATATGTAGGAGATCAATGAGCTGTTGGATTTTCATGGGAGGCACACTATACTTCTGAAACTTCTTTCAAGCTCTCCAACCGATCTCTCTCTCTCTATGTGAGACTCATCAAAACCACCTCAAATCACCTCAATTGTGCCTGGATCTCTGCATCCACTCTGAAGGATCAATATCTACATGAAATGGGATGGATAAGATCTTAAAATCAGTAATTAATGGCTACAGTAGACCATATGCAGAAGAATGGAACAAGAACTATGGGGCACATCTCCCACAAGTGGCGAAGGGCGCCTCTCCAAAGCCTAGAGAAGCACTAAGCTTTCTCAATCACAAAGATAAATTGTCAAAAGATGTGAAAGTGGTGTGTCCTCCTTATTCTATAGATTGGGTGACTTGTTGAGCAATTCAATTTCCTAATGAACCTCCTTGCCCTCATCCAATGCGTATTCCTTGACTGAGTTAGAATCTTCCTTCTTTTCCATACTTTCTCACTTTCTTCTTTTTGGAAACTGCGCCCTCCTAGCTTTTCTTGATGTTTCCTACTTTTCATACTGATTGGATTTTATTCCTTTTGGAAACTATGCCCTACTTGCTTTCCTAGTGTTTCCTTATTTTCAAGACTGGTTGATTTTCAGTACTTGCCTGATTTATGCACTTGCTTGCTTTTTTATTGCTTTTTCCAGTTTCCTTCTTTTTTGCTTTGCTTTGCTCTGCTTTTCTTTCACTTTCTTCTTTGGTTGACAACTCATTGAGATATCCTTATCTTCTTATGCACCCTCATCCAACTCATTAACACATTTAACAAAAAATAAATATCAAAATAATAATTACATCTCCTCCAATTTAATTTATTCAAAACAACTATAGTCTAAATTTTATTCCTATTTAATTTAATTGCCTAGTGTAATTGGAAAATGTTATTCCCTCATTAATTAATTCATTGATTTTCACTAGGATCCATGGGGTTTAATGTGTCATTGGATTCTTATTGGTGCTAACAAAATGGGAACATAACAACGATCGCCTTCGTGAAGCATTCCCTTCCCGTCAAACCTGCCCTTTTGGCAGTTTCTCTATAATCCTCGTGACCTCAACCAACTTCACCCTGTCAAAGATATCCCCATGTATGTAGGAGTGTCTTGTGGCAACACCCTCTGGCGTAGCTTCAACACGTTTGTAACGCTCTCCACAACTTTTCGCCAACAAGGCGGAAACCCAGCTCAGGTTGCATTCCAAAACCTCCTCCTCAACCTCTAGAATGCAACACCAACTCTTGCCGAATAGAACCTTCTCATGTTAAGTACATATTCTTCCCTATTTCAAAACAAGAATCAATCATTTGAACATTCCACCCACTTGTTCTCAACTAACACTTATGTTCCCTTCCATAACAAAAAAAATGCTTAAACAACTAAATGCCCCAATTGCACGGTGTTCAACAGAAGTGAGGAAGCAACCATCGATGTTAACGGCAGAAGATGAACAATTATCTATGACCATTCTGCTTTACATTGGCCAACAAGTTATGCTTACCACAAACCTTTGGGTTGAGGCAGGCCTTATTAATGGAGCTCTTGGGTAAGTTGTTGCATTCCTCTACAACACCAATACTACTCCACCTAACCTTCCATTGTTTTTTGTTGTTAATGTTGACCACTACAAAGGACCACCATGGGCTTCCAACCCAAACTATGCGCCAATCCTACCTATAACAAGGGCCTCTCGTAGGAAACTTCCACTTCGCATGGCTTGGGGTTTAACAATCCATAAAGCACAAGACACGACCTTACAAAAGGCAACAATTGACATTGGAAACATTGCTCACCATGGGCTTACATTTACTGATGTTTCCAAAGTCAGATATCTCTTTGACCTCTGCATATCTCTAGCATTCTCTTTTGCTCGATATGCACATATGTAGGGTATCTCTTTTGTCCAACGTCGAAAGCAACGGGAAAGTTTAATTTCATCCAAATCTATTATACCTCATGTCCATTAACAAACATGTTTTTTTTACTTGCATTTGCTCACACCCACACATTGCTTCCCATTACTCGCCTTCTATGTGGAGGCAAGCACATGTGTATTATTTGGTTTCGTCTATAGTTTTTTCCCAACTCTCATTGTTTAAATACAAAAGGAAAAAAAAAAAAGTCTGACAAAAAAAGTGCACTATCTTTTGCTTTGCACTTGCTAAAAAAAACCCAAAAAAGTGCATGGACTAAAATTTGCCCTAATCTAGTCCTACACCTGTAACATTGGGTACCTCAATTTTGCCACTATAATTCTATTATGGGCCTGCACATAAAATAGAAGTATCTTTTTTTGGTGCCATGGACAGTAGGGATTAGTCTTAGACCTTGAAACAAAATATAGACATTGTAGTTGGATTGAAACTTGCTTTGACTACTGTATTGTTGTTCAAAAAGATTTCTGATTTTTTGTATTGAATATATGTTAGGATGTTTTACATTCGTGGACATGCTATCTACAATCATATAGTATTTGCTTTATCGTTAGCAGAGATGGAAAAACCATTGAATCATCCAAATTCCATATAACAATTGCTTTATGCTTTTAAATTTTATATTGGCAATAACTATCTGTACCTGCTAAATGTCGTACAGGATTTATGCCACTTCATTGTGTTTGGTATGTAAAATCAATTGCCTCCCAAAGTTTTGTATTATTTCGAAGTTTCATTGACAATATTTTACCAGTAACTCCATATTGAAAATGATTTATGTCATTTTACTGCTTGCTTCATGGACCAACAGCTTAGAGTAAGTAGATAAGGTAATTCAGGTAACATTTGGTGAAGTAACACATGATTTTATCATATCTTCCATTACCACCTTTACTTTAGTATATCGTGTCATTCAAATAAAAAGTATATACATGGATGGCGTTTAATATCATAGCAATAGTTTTAACTTGTCTTTGTGCCAGACTTTGTATTGATCTTTTTGTTACCCTATTAAGCAAATACTTTTAATGGTTGAAATCCTTTGATAATTGATCATGTAGCTTTTCATATGAACATTCACATTTGCATTAATATATTGGATAATACTTTAATCTTTGACTTCTGCAATAAATCTGGATTGAGTGCACTTTTATTCTGGGATATTTAGCTTCTAGATAGCTCTAAGCTTATACACCATGTGGTTCAAATTAAGTTATTGTAACTTGTGTATAAATTACCTGTGTTTATTTTGGTATGTTGCTAAAAGACTGTGTTATGTATCCATATATGTTAATTGATATTTATAATGTGCACTTTTATTCTGTTAGAATTCTTCTCCTTGTTCTGTTATTAAAGAGAAAAGATGGAAGGAAATAGCAATAGATTTAAAAATACCTAGCTCAATTATAAACTATTCCTTTGTGCTTCGCAAACATTACATAGATCTTTTGTACCACTTTGAGCAATCTCATTACTTTGGAGCATAAACTATTCCTTTGTGCTTCGCAAACATTACATAGATCTTATGTACCACTTCGAGCAATTTCATTACTTTGGAGCATGGGGAGAACTTGCTCCTCCCCTTGGTATGCATCTTTTAATACACCATTTAAAAATTGAAATTACATTTCCTTTGTTGCTTAGAAAATGCAGATAAGAAGTATAGATTCGAATATTTTTTTCTCAATTGCTTAGAAAATGTACATATGTTTAGGTCCACTGCTTGATCCTCGTCCTTTTGCTAAGTCCATGGACATTGAATTCACATACTAACTTTTGCTTGATCCAAAGCAGCCAACAAGGAGAAGGAAAAACATGGTCGATCCTGCTTAGGTGTTTGGAGGTGAGATTCTAAAATTTGAGGAATACCATAGCAGTTCTCCAACATTGTTGTGTGGACTTAATATATTTGTTTCTATATTCTTGTTCCAAGTCATTTGTTTTTCTCGAGGAACTGTTTTTAATATTCATTTCTCTTTGGTTTTCCTTCAAGTGACATTTTCACTCCTTTAATATAAAAAGGATAAATCGGTTGGGATTTAAAGAAGTGAGGTCGCTAATCTGGAGCAAACAATGTTGATTATGTATTCTCAACATTGTTTGATCTGCCTAATTAAAGTCAAGTGCGGCATGGATATCATCAAACTAATCCAAATCAAATGAACTATATTTGTTGAGTCAATTGGACTCTATGAGATTGCCTCTACATTGTATTTGTCAAGCCAATTCACAACAAGAAAAGCCTTGTTTTAGCACCACAAATTAGCACCACTTATATTTGATGGTGTTAAGGTGGTGGTATTAGCACCAATTACAATTTTGTGGTGTTGAAGTGGTGATATTAGTATCACTTATATTTTGTGGTGTTAAGGTGGTGTTATTCGCACCATTTCTAATTTGTGGTGTTAAAATGGTGTTAATATTATTAGAAATCTAGTTTCTCCACAAGAAAAATGACATGTTGGCAAGTACCATAAATGGTGCTAAGTTATTATTTGTCACATGGACATGTCCATGTAGGATTTGATTATGAGGATTTGCACCATAAAACATAATTATTTTATAAATAACTTAATTAAATTATTTTATTATTCATTCAAATAAGTGATCAAGATTAATTTATGAGCTTTTACACCACAATCACAACAAATTCATTTGTTTTTTTTTTCTATTTAAACAAATAAATTCACAGATTCATTTATGAGGTTTTGCATCACAATTTTATAAATAATTCAATTCCATTATTAAATTTTAATATTATTTACATAAATAAATACAGAAGATTCTTAATATTGACAAATAATAAAAAAACAGCAATTTTTAATTTATTACTATTATAAATAGTAATAAAATTTATTTGAATTGATATTTTATTATTCAATTGAGAAAAAATGCATTGAACTAGTGAAATTTATTGATGGACATGAGAAAAAATGCATTGAAATCATGAAATTTATTGATAGACATTAGTGTCATTATTAGTTTTTAGCACAAAGCATGGATCTCATATCCATGGACATGTTCAAAGGGGAAAACCTCTAGGTTTGGCCCTAAAAGAAGCTTTCAGGAATCTAGGACCAAAAAAGACACTTCAAAGGTCACCACACATCTTCTTAAGAATATTCTTGGCTTCTACATATGGGCATGACACTATTATAAGGTTTTAATGAGTAATCATAAATCTAGATAGATATCAGCTTGGGAAGTACCATATAGTGGTGTTAAATTCTTATTTATGGCATGGACATGTACAAATAGGATTTAATTATGATAATTTGTACCACAAACACAACATCAAAAAGTAATTATTTTGTAAATAACTTAATTCAATTTTTGTTTCATTCAATAAATGCTCAAGATTAATCTATAGGGTTTTACACCATAATCACCACAAATTCAATTTTTTTTTAACTATTTAAGCAAATAAATTCACATCGTTTATTTATGAGGCTCTACACCACAACCCCGAGAAGTTCACAAATAATTATTTTATAAATAATTCATTAATTCATTTTTAATATTATTTAAGTAAATAAATATCTAGGATTCTTAATATTGACAAATAATTAAATGCAACCATTTTTAATATTATTATTATAAAATAGTAATAAAAGTGATTTGAATTGAAATTCCATTATTCAATTGAGTTATTTTTATTGATTTTATTACATTTCTTGATAGATATGAGTATCATTATTAGGTTTTGAGCACAAGGCATGGGTCTCAAATCCTTGGACATGATAGAGGGAGGAAACCTCTACATTGGGCCCTAAATAAGATTTTAGGAATCTAGGACCAATAGATATGGTCGACACACATGTCTTGTTGAAAATATTCTTAGTCTCTATGTGTAGGCATTAATGTCATTTTAAGGTTTTGATTACTAGTGATGGGTTTACTACCCCTCGATCTAGTTAAGAAAAGAAATTTAAGTCTTAGGCTAAATGAATCTTCTAGGTGTGTAGCGATAACAATGATGTGTTGAGCCAATGAAATTGACCTTTGGAAAGGACCCACATGGAATTATAAAAGGATATAGTGGGGAATTGAATTAAATAAAACTATTTATAAGTCTTTGGTGCATAGACATGATTAAGGCAGGAAACCCAAGACTTGGATGTTAGAGGAAACCTATAGGCATATAAGAATTAGCAAGTATACCTTAAACCACCAGATGAGACCTCTTAAAGGTATCCATGGCCTAATATTGGGGGTATCAATGTCACTAAGAGGTTTTAAATACTATATATGGGTGTCAAAACCCTTGACATGTTTGAGGGAGGAAATCCATGCCTTAGTGCCTAATAAAATATTGTGGGCATCCAAGGCAAAAAAAACACCTTGAACCACTACACATTTCCTATTGGGGGTATTATCTACCTCTAAGTGAGTACATCGACACCATTATGAGGTTTTTGCTAGTAATTATGGCTATTACGGTTTTGTATAATGTTATAGGAAGAAACATGGGCCTTAGGCCATAATGGAATCTTTGAAACACACCTATGAACTCCCAATGTTATCCTTGGAAGATGAGTGTTGATATAAGTGGCACTGGGTATTTGTCCTAAAACCTTAGACATAGTCATCATAGAAATCACAGGATTTAGTCCATAAAGGAAATTTGTATGCATCTAGGGATAAAAGTCAGGAATTAAAGTATCACATAGAATATCATGAATTGTATAGGATATCATTACATTTAAAGTTGGATATGGATGGAAACATTTAGTTTTGTGCACTAGGGATGGGTTTTGGACCATGGTTCAGGAAGAAATTAAGGGAATTATACCCTAACATAAGATTATTAGGGTAATGGGAAATGTTCAAGGCCATGAACCATAACATACATGTTTAAATTGGATATTTGGCATAAAATTTGGATATGGGAACAATCGAGAGTTCTTCAATAGTGGGATGGGTCTTAAGGTCATAATTGGAGTCATAATAGGAAGGAAAGAGGATTATGTAGGTGTCCTAGGGACTTGGGAATAACATTCGAGGGAAGAATACCATGTCTTTGACCTTAAAGAAACCATTGAATCACCCAAATCTATGAACAATTCCTTGAAAGACTATGCATCTAGGCATTTTGGCCTTAGTCCCTTGGACATGGCTAGTGGAGAAGACTTGAATCATAGTCCCTAAAGGAATATTCTATCCATAAATATATAGAAGGTTTCCTCCACCAACTACATATGGACTCTTGAGAGTACAATTAGCTTATGATTGAGAATGTTGATGCCATTAGGTGGTTTTGAGTAGTATCTACATGTCTTAGGGATTTGGGAATGATATTTTAGGGATATTACCATTCCTTTATCCCTCTAGAAATTGTTGAGACATTGAAATCCATGAACAATGCCTTGAAGCACCACACATGACTTCTTATGGGCATCCATGCTAATATGTACCTAGGTCTTGTGTCCTTGGGGACGTCAACATGGTTAGTGGAGGAGATTTGTGCCTTGTTCCTTAAAGGAATATTCTAGCCATCCATGGATAAGAATTATTCCTTCACCAACAACACATGACCTCCTAAGGGTATCATTGGCCTATGGTTGAGTACGTTAATACATAGGTGGTTTTGAGTGGTATGTATGTGTCTTAAGGCCTTGGGAATGATATTATATGGAAGACGTCAATATCTCTCATCCTAAAGGAACCCTTGAGGCATTCAAAGCCATAAATAATGCCTCAAAGCACCGCACATAACATTACAAGGGTATCCAGGGTGCTACCATTTAAGTCTTGGGGACTTGGAACCTTGGACATTGTCAACGGAGGAGAATTGAACCTTGGGCCTAAAGGAATATTCTATCCATCTAGGGATAAGAAAATTTCCTCCAACAAGTTATGTACTACTAATGTTATTGGTTTCTAAGGGTTCTATTTGTTAGGTGCCCCAAAGTTTGAAACTCCACGGTAGTGGGAGGAGACACTTAAAAATCAATCCATGCTAAGTGTTGGTGTGTCCCAGACCAGGTGCAGTACCTGCGTTTTTTTGACAGCATAGATTACCTTAGGTCTGGGTCATGGGTCATGGTTTCTTAGACCAGAAGGTCTCCTCCACTGACCATGTCCAAGGCCCCAAGGCCACAAAGGAACCCTTGTGGAATCATCTAAACATATATGGCCAATAAAAGCACCTCAAACCACTATACATGGATTTGTGAGGGTATTCTTAGCCCATGTTTGTGGATATCAATACTATTATGAAATTTTGATAAGTACAGATGGGGGCTAAGAGTCATTTACATGGTTAGGGGAGGAAACCAAGCCTTAGGCACTAAATTACGCTTTTAGGGATTCAAGGCTAATAGAGATGTAGACACCTCCAACCACACAACATGACTTCTCAAGGGGATCCTTTCCCTTAGAATAGGGATATGGGTGGAATTTGAAAGGTTTCAAGTACTAGGTATGGGTATTGGGGCCCTAGACATGGACAAGGGAGGAAACTTGAAATTTAGATCCTAAAGGAACTATATAGGAAAGCATGGTCAAGAAAGACACTTCAAATGACTATACAAAACCATTTGAGGGTATCCTTGACGTATGAGTTGAGATACCAATTACATTCGAAGGAACTGAGCAATAGACATGGGTCTCGATGCCTTTGACATGGTCAATGGAGGAAACTTAGGACTTAGGCCCTAAAGGCACATTCTATACACCTAAGGCCCATATCAATGGCTTGAATCACCACACATGACCTATCAAGGGAATATTTCAACTCTTATTGGGGAAATTAATTACATTAGGCTTTGAATAGTAGATATGGGTCTCAGGATTATGAACATGATCTACAACTAAAATATTGGATTTAAACCCTAAAAGAAACTTTTATGCATAGAGGGCCAAGAACAACACCTCATCCCACTGCAAATGACCTTTGAAAGATACCTGAACCTTTTCCCCTAAAGGAATCTTGTATCCATCTAGGGGTAAGAATTTTTCCTCCACCAACCACACACAACCTCGTAATTTGTATAATAGGGCTATGATTGAGGACGTTGTTACCGTTGCGAGGTGTTAAGTAGTATGTACATGTCTTAGTCCCTTGGGAATTATGTTCCATGGAAGAAGACCATGCTTTTGCACTTAAATAGTTTTTTGAGGCATCTAGATCCATGAACACTACCTAAAATAACTATTTATTACTTCATAAGGTTATATATGGCACTATGTATATAGGCCTCGTGGCCTTAGGGCCTTACACATTATTAGTGGAGGTGACCTCAATCTCAAGATCTAAACGATTCTTCTATCCATCTAAGCCTAAGAATATTGCCTCCACTAAAAACACATGTCCTCTTGATGGTATCATTGGCCTATGATTGATTATGTCATTTCCACTATGTGGTTGTGAGGAATATCTACATGTCTCAGGGCCTTGGGAATTATGTTTTAGGGAAAACAACTATGTATTTGGCCCTAAAGAAACAATTGGGGCATCTAGAGTGATGAAAAATTCCTAAAGCACCATGCACGACCTTGCATGGATATCCATGCCACTATGTATCCATGTCTTGGGGCCTTGGGGCATTGGACACGGTTAAGGGAGGAGACTTGAACCTCTAGTCCTAAAGGAATCTTATATCCATCCAAGGCTAAAAAGATCGCCTCAACTAACCACACACGATCTCTTGAGGGTGTCATTGTCAGAGGGCCTTCGAAATGGAATTATAGGGATGAATACCATGCCTTTGTATCTAAAGAAACCATTCATCTAGAGCCATGCATAATTCCTTAAAGAATAACACATGACTTTCCATGGTATCCATGGTACTATATATCTAGGTCTTGTGGTCTTAAGGCCTTGGACATGGTAATGGAGGAGACCTGCAACTCAAGCGCTAAAGATTCACATCATTAGGTATGGATCTTGTGTCCTTGACATGTTTAGGGATAGAAACCAAATCCATGACCACTAAAATAAGCTTATAGGAATCCAAGGCTAAATGATACCTTGAACCAGTAGCCATGATCTCCAAAGGGTGTCTCTAGCCTACAAGCTATGGGGGTATCTTTTTCATTATGAGGTTTAAAACTAGGCATAGGATTTAGGTGGTTTTGAGAGCAATACACACATATATCTTCATAAATTGATCTAAGACACACACTCAAAACCATCCCAAGGATAAAAATTATATATTTTCACCATGTTTTATTTTTTTTAGACTCGCCAAATTAAAAAATTTCCACCGCTTGTGGGGGATGTATCTATGGTTTGATTGAGTAAAGGAGTGCAAGAAGGTCTAATCCAGATAATCCATAATGAATCCATCATATAGTACTGTATTGAAGCATGCATAAACATTTCCATATATAGAAATCCCTTCATCACCATGTGGGGAAGTTCCTAGAACAACATTTGAGGCAAGGTAAGAGGCGGGCTAATCTAGAGCTTGTCCTATTGGATCTTCTGTACAAAATTTTGGATCATTTTCCATGTGTTCTACCCCCACTTAAGCAACCTTCATGTGATATTCATGATTTTCTTGATCCAAGAATTTTCTCCCAGTCATGTCATAATCGGGGCCTTCTTCGAGGTAAAAGTCTATTGAGGTCAATTATGATAGGGATGCTAGATTAGATTCCACCTGCCAAGGGGGGCACGCTATCAAGAGTACCCTTACCATATCAACTAAAGTATTAAGGGTTTTTGTATCCAAGGGGTTTGAGCTTGCTAGATGTGACTGATAAGGTTTGTCGACTTTTATCGAAAAAAACTAATCTTGCTTGGAGATGAGAACTATATTTTACATCTATCATATGGATTGCAAGTGTAGTCTATTGCCTCCTCTTATATAGTGATAATACCTATTAAAAATCCATATAATATTCAACATGCCGTAGATATCATCTAAGATATCTAATCTAACACTTACATATATAAATTTGTGTGATGGTTCTTATTGTACATTATCTAAATAACACTACTTCATAATACATACGTCAATATAGTTGAGGCTATGATGGATATGTAAATATATATTCAAAGTTAAAATAATTCATGATATTGTATACCTAAGTTAATACATGAACGTAATGGGCTAATTTAGTTTGAGGATGATCATCTCTTCATTCAACATATTGTTTAGGCATAGAAAGTGACAAGGATCAGTTATTCTTCATTTTTTATAGATGCATTTTTCCATTCCTTCCATTGCTTATGATTGGTTACTTCTAAATTTATAATTATATTTATTGTTATTATTTTTATTTCACATAGTATAGTGTGAAAGTTTTTACTATTAAATTATTCATTAATTTTTATAACTTAAAGCATTCATTTATTTTATATATATATGTTTTTGTTTATTTAGAAAAATTATACCACTTTTTAAAATGATTGATGAATGATTTGGAAACTTCGAAAAAAAGAACTTAGAGTCCAATGGAGAAAATTTTCATTTTCCCTCCATCTCAAGAAACTAAAACTACATTAGTTGCTAACATTGTTAATATCTAATTGGGAAACATTAAAAAAGCCAACAAAAATTCATTTACCCTCCATTTCAAAAAGGAAACATTACATTGACTACTAAAATAGTTAATATATGATTCAGAAACTTAAAAAATAAAGGAAGAAAATCTCATTTTCCCTCCATATGTGAATATTTTTTAGAATCCATTCAAAACATATAAATGCAAAGCTATTTCTTATGAAGTGAGTGTTGAAAGAATGTCAAATAGTTGATCAAATTCTATGTTCTAGCTGGAAGAAGAGAAGCTTGTGCTGAAGAAAGGATGGATTTGCATCGCAAGGAGAAAGGAGCAAGACAGACGTTTAGCATCTAGAAAGACATGCGTTCAAGCAAGGATTTAGCATCTAAAAGATCTCACGGTGAAAGAGGTAAATTATCTATACTATTAGTTTTTAAATTAATATTATCTTGGATTACTCAATTTTTGTGTAGTTTCAATAGATATCAATATCAAGATTTTTTTTTAAGAAAGTGTGTTTTCTTATAAATTTTATTTAGTTCTGTATGTGTGTTATCCTATTAAATTTTTTAGTTATGCCTTCAATGTTTTATGTGTGCATCTTAATCAATTCATATTTTTTAGCTGTGATGTTTGGTTAAAAAAGTCAATTTCTACACTCTAAATGGAGATATAACTGGAGATATAACTAGTCATCCGGTTATACACTATTCTTGCTAAATTGTTAGCTATCTGTATTTTTGCTTTATTATAATGGTGAATTATTTCCTATTATTGGATTTGATCTGACAATGGGTTATTAATCACTTCAAGGAAACTTCCCTGTGCATATGCTTGCTTTGTCTTTGTCTCTGCATATGCTTTCTTTGTCTTTATCTCTGCGTTTAGGTATGTAGCTATCTGAAAAATACCTGGACTCTCCTCAATCCCATCCAATAAGCCCTATCCTCTATTATGCAAACTAGAAAATGCTAGAATGAGTTCTTTTGAGAAAAAAATGCATACTTCCCTCAACTCTTAATGAACCCTAAGAAGCTTGTAGAGAGTACGTGCTACTCACAACATGAGAACCTCTGCCATAATTGTACTCTGCTAATTGTATTTGTCCTTAGGTTATATAGAAATTTGTCCAAAGAGCCTCTACTATATTCAAATATTTCTCACTATTCTAATGTTTAAAGGATTCTTATAGTATTCAGTTAATTTACTCAATAGGTGAGGTGTTTCCTCAATAGAGCAGGAATAAAGTAAGGTCAGGAATATTGGTAACACCATGGCTGCCAAGGTAACTCAGGGCCACTGAGGGGATCTTTACTTACATCATAGTCGTGTGCCACATGATCTAGAAATATCGATTGTAGGAAAAGACTTATTCCACCATGAACCTAGCTAGTTTCCATCAAACGTTACCAACCCATCAACATTGTGTTTGGGTCAAACAAGCCTTACTTGTGGACTATAGTGGATCAAAATGAAAGTGCAGTATAGAAGGTTCCAAGTTAAAATTCAGCATTCTGGCTACATCAATTAGTCATGAAAGATATGAACAAAAACTTTGTTGTTGCTCCACCTTTCATGTAGGGATTTGGGCACTACATGCACTTATCTACGTCGATTTATTAAATACAATTTCAATCGCACAAGTAGATTTGATCCTGTCGTAAGTTCAAGTAGGAAAGGCATCCATATGTATAGAGGAAGAGGACTAGGCTTAGGAATGGGAAGGTTGACAAAGCATGGTTGTTAAGACTAGGAGGATTGTTGGGCTCCGGAAATTGTCTTTTATAATGGTTTCATTTCCATTGCTTTCTCGGTCCATTTATTGTCATTTAGTACATCGACCTTCGAATAGGTTATCTTTTACTTTGTTTTATTAATTAAAATCTTGTAAATGAAAGAAATGGCTGATCTATTATTTTTAATATATTAAACACAATATTGTGCAAATGATAAACTTTTGGTACTTCATATGACCTTTCATTCAGCCCTTCTTCCAGTCCTAAGTTCCACACTAGGTTTGATGACATGTTTCTTAGTGGTTTGCTAATTTGTATTACCTTTGTCTTCCATCTTTTGCTGATCCTATAATGCCCGCATATGCAGAAACCATGAAGTGAGGATGAATTTTAACATTGATTCAAATTTAAACACATAAAAGAATAAAAATATGAATATTAAAAGACTTTAATATTAAAACATTAAAAATCTTGTTTAAACTTTAAATCACTGTTTCAAACTCACTCATATCCAAATTAACTCACTTATATCCAAATTAACCAAAACATAAAGTGGAAAGTGATATGGATTTTTGGCACTTATTTAATTAATTAAATTACACATGGCCATTTACTCCCTTTGAATATGATATGATAAACTTCCTTATATATCATTCCTTTTAAACATTAAAACCAATTATTTGGAATGTTCCGTTGACCATATATAAAACATACCATCACGTTTCCCTTTAAAAAGTAATATTAATAAAAACCCTTTGAAGTGGAATGGTCTTTACATTTAAATATACTATCAAAACTTTAAGATTGGCTTTCATATCACTTTGGTTCTAATGAGGATCACACGATGCAACCAATAGAACCCAACCATTATTTAAACCTAGCACCCAATTATCAATTTGACAATCAACCCAGCATAAATTTAGCCCAGAAATCGGATTTATGAACTATGTTGGGTGTTATTATGTCTTAATGAATTCACCAAATATTTAATTATCGACCGGGGTTGGAAATCTTAGAGTTGTCAAAAAATATATGCTGAGGTAGAAAGGTACCTAAGATATCAGCTCAGCAGACCTTATAAATATTTAATAATGAAAAGATCTAAGGATCTTTCAAAATGAAAAACTAAGTCAAACTTAAAAATAAAACTACTAAGCTAATTAGACCTAACCAATAGATCAGAATAATCTATACTACTCTATTCTACAGACAATAATTGAAACTACAAAAGACAATACTATTCTAAGAAACAAGACTTGATAAAAAACAAGCTATTCTTAAGGAAATGGAAACTACTTAATCAACTTTTCAAAAATCTAGGAATTAGAAAGACTAACTACTATGCAAAGACCTAACTATGTAAAGACAAGAAACTATACTATCTAAGGAAAACAAACTAGTTAAACAATCTATGAAATTCAATTTCACTATGAAGCAAGATGAAATGTTGGTCTAAGATTTATGCATGTATTGAACAACAATGAATAATAAGCAAACTACCTAGTTCCAATCGTCTTGAAGAACTACTGCATCTAAATGACTGACAAAGGCTAAAGAAATGCAAAATTGTAATAAATCTAACTTGACTTCTACAAAAATGTGAAAACTAAAGATAGACCAATTACAAATGACAAACTAACTATGACACTTGAAATGAAACACTATTTTGACAATCTAGCTTTACTTGAGAAGTACAAAATCTAAGTTACTTGACCTCTAATGACTGCTTTGAAATACTTATCTAATTCATGCACATGCCTATCAACATCAAATTACTTCTGAAACATAAACTACAAGAAAAGTAAGCTAAACTAAGTACAAGACAAGAACTCAAATGACTGAAAATAATGTTAACTTGTGGTCAAAACCTACATAAAAAAACAAAGTATTCTTATGCTATCCCTACAGCAAATCAAACTTTATTCTAAGACAATTATGAAAATGTAATAAAGTTGATCTATAACTTGAAAAGTAAACCTCTACTAAACTAGGTTATGTGAACTTTTTAACATCAAACTCTAAGATATTGAAAACTAATGCATCTATATTAAATAAAAATGAACTTATTAAGCTTGGATTGGAACTAGTTTCTGGTCTATTCTACCTATTGAAATGAAAGAACTTGAAGAAAGAAAACTAACAAAGTTTAAACCATTGAAATGCTATGTAAATGGAAATTAAAGTCTAATTATAAACTTGAATGAAAATTGGAAATGAAGTACTGAACTGATTTCAGAAGTAAGACAAAGTAAGATTTAACCAAGTCTATGAACAAACTTAAGCTAATCTAGGGTCTAGGTATGAAAGCAAATGAAACAACTCATAAACTATCTGAATCATAAGCAAAAGACAACTATACTGCTTCTACTCAACCGAAACTATTTCTCATTTGAACAGTAAAACATATGTTGAATGTAAATGGATTTCGTTATTAATAAAACTAAAATAATTAACCTCTGTGCGAATATAAAACTAAATATAAATTGTTGAAAGTGTTAAAGATACATTCAAATCTCAAACTAGCTACAGAACATGATGAAGTAATGGAAAATTAACCTAGACTCTAACTAATTATCTTTGCATAAAAAAAAATATTGGCAAATCTGGAAATGACTACAAATTCTGGAAAATTCTGTCTAAATGCGAATGAAAGGCTGAAAAAAGGTCTGACAGACAGTCTGAACTAATGGTGCGAATGGCCGACCGAATGGATTCTGGAGCTATAAATTACATAAAAACACAAGAAAATTATAGTTTATAAATAACAAAGCGTCATCTACAGGAAAACAAACTATATGCATACAAACATGAAATGACTTATCTACAAATATAAAAAGAAATTGTTGAATATACACAAATGGAACCTCTGATTGTTGAGGTGCCCTTCCCATCAACAGGGGTTTGTCTCCTAAGATACTCAGCCACCAACCATTAATAGAAAACAATAATGATCATCAACAGCTGAAACAGAGTCTTTCTATTAAACTGAAGCAAAGCTTAAACAACATTTTTCTCTATGCGTTTATCAACCTGAGGCGTCTTTATATAATAGTTTACAAAGAGAGAGCAGGTCGCCCCTTTCAGTGGTCGACCTCTCTAAAAATAAAAGGTATTTACTACTACAGGAACGACCCATTAAAATGCACATACCGTTTTCCTCATTCCGTGCATGTTGGTTCCCTTGACGTGAGCAGCTGATGCATTGGTAGCCTGAATGAGTGAGGACGCAGATCTTCTCGAACAAGGGCTCACGATCCATAAGGGCCACGTTGCCAACAAAACCCACGTCGTGGTTTTCGCCTTCAATGCCCCAGAATATGCTAACCAACGAATCTGAGGGTGCGAACAGAGGTCTGAACGAAGGTACAAATGCGAATGGGTGTCTTGAACGTGAATGTGCGTGTCCGGATGAGAGTCCGTATGAAAACCATAACCTTAAGAATGAAGACTATGTGCCCAGCAAGTATAGAAATGTTATATTAACGTTAATAAACCATAAAAAGATGATAATCTATTAAGATTCATGAGATATTCAAATATGTTCATACTTGAGTTCGAATGGTGGTCTGAATGGAAAGAAATATGACTTATTATACCAAAAATGGAAAAAATAGTGTCAACAGAGCACGTTCAATGATCAAAAGTGATGGAAAAATTGGACATCAACACTCTCCCAAACCAGGGATATGCCAGGTCCCACTGAGCAAAGAGGAGAGGAACTCAGGAAAAAGGCTGAGCTGCGACAGTAGCTACCTTCGACTTAGAAGAGGAAGAAGTAGATTTGGACTTAAGATTCCTGAACTGGGCCTTCAAGGTGTCGTGCCTTAACTAGAGAGAGTCGTGAGAAGACGTTATGGCTCTGTTCAGGTCTTCAACACTCTTCACTTGGAGACGCAGTGCTTTATTTTCTTGGCGAAGATCCGAGATCATTTCAATATTCTTATTCTAGCTTGTTAATTGTGCTATATCCTAGGTCAATCTATCCACTATCTGATGCCTTGGAGTGGATAATTCTGCAGGGTACTCAGAATTCTTGTGAGGGCTCAATTATCTTGAAAATGTTTTGGGATCAATGGAGGTGGTTTGTTTTTCAGGAGCCTTGCCTTCAATGTGTTCAAGAGAAACTTCAAAGATAGGGACATCAAGCAAGCGGGCAGAGACATTGGATAATGCAAGAAGGGACGTTTCAGGGATAGGGTCATTTGGCTGGTCATTGGGGTTGTATGAATGCACCAGCTGAATGACAGGCTGAACGATGGGCTGGACGACAGACTGGACGATGAACTAAACACGGTTCGACCTTCTTGGTTTAGTGGGTATCGAGGAAAAGAGTGGGGGCTTCATGGTCATGTCCTTATGGACAGGCTCGGGAGAGGAAGATGAACGGACAAGGTGCATTTCTCCTGAGGTACCCTCATCAAACCGCACAGACTTAGTGTCTCGTTTTGCTTGGGCAGAGGTTTGGGCAGGCTCATCAACACAAGTTTGAAAATGATGGCGTTTACGAGAAGCAAAAGCTCTAGCAATGGGATTCTCATCCAAATGGGGGTTCAGCACTTCAAACACAAAGCTTTCCCATGTCTTCCCCTTCTCCCTCAATTGATGAATAATTAATATTTTAATGAGGCAATCGTGGTATAAACTACCAGTGGGGTTAACTGTATTTTTCCTAACCTGGTTCAACATTTTCTCAAGGCTCTTCAGAAAATAAAATGGAAAATTGAGGGCTTGGTCATTAACAAAATGCGCTAATAACCTGAGGTGGCAAGCCTAAAGATGGTAAACTTACCCTCACAAGTTATCAAGTGGATGATGACAACTAAGGGATCGAGGTACTCTGGCTTAAACCACTCCCGGTGGAACCCTTTCGTGCCTACAATGTGTTGATATTCATCCCTGAGAGCAAAATCATGAGCCATCCGAGGGAGGAAGAGGTGCTTGTACCAACGAGCACCCTTCCTTGGAAGCTTTGTATCCATCGCAATAGACTCCTCAATCACTGGAAAAGTAAGGTGGCCAACCCTAGCCATTTTTCTGTCGAATCCCTTGGAAAATAGGAGTGAGATCTCATCATCGTGGCCCTGGAGAAGATGGAGGAACGAGCCCCAACCTGCTTGAAGAAAAAGCTCATGGCATGCTTTGAATTCAAGGATACTAAGCAAATCCTAGTAGCTTCCAGGCTCATGGCGGATATGCATTGTTAAACGGAAGTAGATGGATACAAGGGATACAGGGGGTGCAAGAAATTGCAGGAAATGCGACTGGATAGACTCAGGAAGGATGAGAGCGAGTAGAATGAAGGTAAAAATCACGCACGCGTTGGTTTAAAACCTGGTCCATTTGAACGTTTGAATGATCATGAGACGAAAATTTGGCGCGTTTGAATGATCACGCCATCATTCAGAATTTTGAATCATGTGCCATAATAAAGATGTGTGCGTTAATAAATTTGTATGGTTGTGAAATATTCAACTATGTCCAAAGTAAACTTTGGATAGGTTGAATGAAATTTTCATCATGGGATTATAATCATAGGGTGCATTAAAAATCATGATGACTTTTGATTAATAAAATGACAGCTCACATGATGATTTTTGCATATAACTTAATGAAGAGTTAAAACCATATGATATTCAGATAATAATTCTGAAAATCACATTAATGCATGGTTAGTCGATTCGTTCAGTGAAGTCGAGATGAATTAATGAATTAGATTGTGTGCAGAGATGATATCTGATAGTTCCTGATATGGTTAGTCGATTAGATTTATAATCAAACTTCAAAAATTAGATACCTTAGCACACTTAATCATGCTATTATAAGCTATGGTTTCATTCGGATCACCAGTCGACGCTTCATTCGTCATCTCGTTCATTCATCACTTCATTCAACCCTTTGTACAAACCTTTTATCTGTACAAGATATGCTTGCTAGATCTGACTGTTGTTGATTATGCAGAGAATTTCTGAGGCTGCCAGCACACAAAAGGATGATGTAAACCTACTTTTCTGAAACTTCAGTCGCGCTCTTTCTTTGTTTATCATGGATCAGAACAATCTTTCTTCCCCTACTTGCATTATTCCTGAAACACATATCATTTTATCAGAGATAAATGAACCTTTTTATTATTATTATAAATAATCAGAAAATAAAGACAATTTTGATCCTCCCCCAAACCAAAAATATGGCATGTCCTCAAGCCATCAAAATAAAAACCGATTGGTATTCAAATATTTCCAATTAACAGTTTAACCAATAACTCTAGAATGTTTTTGTTACTATATGAAAAGGAAACATTACTAGCTATATATAAAATATGATCCAAACAGATAGTCATTCAGTATACTTCAGTTTTACAAAAGAAAATATGCCTCTCTTCGTCAAATATTTTTCAGATAAAATTACAGTGACCCTTGTATAAAATTAAGAGAATATCAAACTCAATCAGATTTTCTCGTCAAAGTTGCTCATAGGAACTCAGTCAAATTTCCCCAGAGTCCCAGAATCACAGTACATAGAGCAATCCCATCGAATTTCACATTCATGTCCCTGGAAATCTTAATTATATGGCCCCACCTGGAAAGATAAGAAATATTTAATCTATGAAGGTTAGGTAACCGGTCTTAAGATAATCTTGAAACTATTCTCTTTTGGCCAATTGATGAATTTCATTTCCTTAGCGCAACCATACATACTTCTTTCCGATTAGACTTTCAAAAAGATTTTTTTTTTTTAGACACATTTTTTTTATAAACAAGATGTCCTCCCCAGGCAGATTCCCCTCTATCAATCGGTCTTGTTCAGTACCCCGTCGAGTTTACCTACTCATACCACAGGGTGGTACCTGTTACCAGCAAGCCTGTTCAGTACTCCGACGGGTTAGCCTCTTGAACCCTTTTTGCATCAGAGGCTCTTGTCCCAGTGTTTCCACCCTCTATAGATATTCAACAATGAATTTCCTAAAAGCGAGTGGATGGGGGAGCAAATCTAAAAACCATGCTACGGATGGGATGATATATGGGTTGGAAGACAACTGTTCTTGTATAGATCAAATGAATAAAAATATTGTCGAATCAAAGATATATATGGTTGATTGCATTAATGTGTAGTGAGTGGAGCCAAAAGATAATAGAAAGAAGACCTCCCTAGTCCAAGTTGCCTTCTTCAAAAGATTACAACGGTGTTTCTCAAAAGTAAGATCCCCAAGGTTCCCTTCCTGCTGCTGTTCAAAAAACATTGGTCTACTTACTAACTGAACAACAAGGTCAAAATGTACCGAGAGCCTTTGAGCTTCAGATGGAGAATTTTTTTTATTTATCAATATCTTTATAGAGATAGCATCACTGACATAAGATATCTGAAAGGCTTATTAGAAGAGTTGCAAGAATCATGTCAGGTAAATGGCAACAGATAATACAAAGAACATTTTAACTTTTCAATGTAAATTTTCAATTCTAAATATAATCAAGAGGAAAGGGATCAAGATGTATTATAAATATTTAGAGCACTTCCCTTTTTCATATAATGTTTTTATAAGCTGATTATAGAGATAAGGTTCCTGTAATCAAACTACAAACCACTTGTTAATTGATGATTCAAAATTTATTCAAAACAAAAAACATATGTACAAAGAAAAACTACATGAAAGTTTATCAAAAACTAGGAAAAGGAGAAGAGTCTTCCTTTCTTAATTGATGAAGTCTTATGAGCTGATCATAAGAGTGAAATTCCTGTGTAAATACAATCAGATGTCAGAAATGACTCTTGTTTATTTAAAGAAACAAAGATATATGTACATATGTACAAATGAAGATAACCCAAAAAAATAAGTAAAGAACTAGGAAAAGGAGAGACTTCCCCTTTAACCAGCTCCATCTCCTTCTGTTGTGAGACATTCTGCACAAAATCTTGTTTAGATATTGGTTGATTATAAAGTCTTAGTCTATGTCTGTTTACAACAAAAGAAATCCATGAATCATCAATTGTTTTAACTTCAACAGATACATTATCAAAAGCTGTAACAATTTCATATGGACCCATCCAACAGGTAGTCAATTTACCTTTAATTTTTTTATACCTCGAGTCAAATAGTAATGCCCAGTCTCCAGTTTTGAATTGCTTTTGTTTAATATATTTATCATGCCACCTTTTGCGTTGGTTTTGTACTATAATTGTGTGTTGAATGTCATCTTGTCTAATATCATCTAATTCATTTATTTGCAAGATTCATTGTCTTTGTTCTTCTTCCAGATCCATTCCTAATTGCGCATCCATATGAAAGGTTTTTATTTGAAACTCAATGGGTAGAAGAACTTGTTTACCATAAACAAGATCATAGGGTGTGTGGCCAGTAGTATTCCTCCATGTTATTTTATAAGCCCACAAGGCTTCTGGAAGCCTATCTGCCCAGTCTTTGTGGTGTATCTGGATAGTCTTGGTCAGGATGGCCTATAATACCTTATTTGTGGATTCTACTTGACCATTAGCTTGCGGGTGATATGGTGAAGATTTACAATGTCTAATACCATATTTTTCAGTAAGTTCTTTCATTAACTTGGAGGTAAACTGAGATCCTTGATCAATGACAATTCCCTAGGTACACCAAATCAGGTAAATATCTCTTCATATATAAACTCTACCATAAATTTTTCTATGGCTCGGAATAAGGCTTTAGCTTCCACCCATTTCATGACATAGTCTGTACAAACTAGGATATACTTATTTTTGCGAGACATAGGGGAAATTGGTCCTACAAAATCCAGAGCCCATTTTTTAAAAGGCTCAATCATAACCTGAGGCTGCAAGGGAATCTCATCAGATGGCGTAGGTCTACCCATTCTTTGACAACTGTCACATCCCTTGACATACTTGGAAAAATCTTTGAAAATGCTCGGCCAGTAATATCCGGAGTGCAATACTTTGTATGATGTTATTTTGTCGGAAAAGTGCCCACCACATGGTCCACAATGGCATGCATGGAGGATCTCTGCCATCTCATCCTCTCGTACACATCATCTAATAATAAGATCAGGACCAGTACAAAAAAGGTCATTGTCAACCCACGAGTAATTAGAACTTTGGACTATGATTCTACATTTCTCGAGTGGGGAGAGATGGTTTGGTAACTTCCCTGTTGCTAAATAATTGGCTATGTCTGTAAACCAAGGGGTTCGAACAGACACAACAAACATATGTTCGTCAGGAAAGCTATCATTGATGGGACTAGCACTATTGTCAATTTGAATATGAGAGAGAAAATCTGCTACCACATTTTCTCGATCGGGACGATCAACAACAGTGATGTTGAATTCTTGTAGTAAAAGAATCCACCGAGTCACCTTGCCATTGGTGATTGGTTTGTTCATTAGAAATATAATGGCTGAGTGGTCTATGTGTACAAAAACTTCGTAGCCTGTGATGTAGTGACGGAATTTATTAATAGCATAGACTACTGCCAGAAACTCTTTTTCAGTAACAATGTATTTTGATTATGCAGGAGTCAAATTCTTGCTAGCAAAGTAAATGGCATATGATGCTTGTCCTTCCTTTTGACCTAAGACTCCTCCTATAGCCATTTCCGAAGCATCAGTGGATATATGAAAGGGAAGGGCCCAATTAGGGACCCTAAGTATTGGTGCCACTAACAGCTTTGCCTTTAAAGTTTCAAAATCATGTTGACAAGGTTCAATCCGTTGAAAATTTGTATCTTTCATGAGAAATTTGAACATAGGTGCATCTATTTTGGTAAAGTTTTGAATGAAACGTCTGTAATAGCCTTCATGGCCAAGGAATCTTCTCACCTCCTTCTGAGTTTTTGGAGAAGGTATATTGACAATTATTTCTATCTTGACAGGATCCACCTTGATTCCTTGAAAAGAGACATGATGTCCCAAAACTATACCCTTGATTAGTAAAATCTTGCATTTTTCATGACTAAGGTCTAAGTTTGTTTCTTGGCACCGGATAAGAACTGTTTCAAAGTTATCAAGGGCTTCTTGAAAGGTATTACTGTATACTGTAAAATCGTCCATGTATACTTCTACACAGTCATGTATAAGGTCAGTAAAAATTCCTACGACTGCATGCTGGAAAGTAGCAGGTGCATTACATAGGCCAAATGGTAAAACTCTATAGGCATATGTTCCCCAAGAACAAGTAAAAGTGGTCTTGTCTTGATCCTCAGGTGCTATCAAGATTTGGTTGTATCCACTATACCCATCGAGGAAGGAGAAGTATTGTTTCCATGACAAGGTATCTAACACCTAATCAATGAAAGGTAAAGGGAATTAATCCTTAAGAGTGGCCTTATTTAGCTCCCAAAAGTCAACACAGATACGCCATTTCCCTGTAACTTTCTTTGGAACTACCACCAGAGGAGACACCCACTTATTGTTAGAAATTGGGTAGATTAAACCAACATTAAGGAGTTTTTGTAATTAATCTTTGACGATATCCTTTAGGGCCGGAATCATCCTTCTCTAAGGCTTCCTTACAGGAGGTATGTTTGCATATGTGTAAATATGGTGAATACAAGTATCTGGGTGTATACCTTTCATATCGGTGTATTCCCATTTAAATGCTCCAGTTTGACTTTTAAGAAATTTTAATAACTACTTTTGTTGATTTTCCTCTAAGCCTGCATTTATGTGTAGAAAATTTTCGGGACTGAACTCACAAGGTACGATATAGGATCCTACATGTTCTTCAATTGCAAAGACACAAGGTGTATTTGTAAATGTGGAGAGGCTCGTGTTTTCTTGGAATTCATCTCCAAAAATTCAATTAAGTTGGGAAAAGGACTGGGGAAAGTCTATACATGTTATGAAAGAGACAAATTGATTCAACACATTTTCAGTAGTTTGTTCTTGAAGTGCCCAGGAGTAATCACTAACAAGTGAAAGTTCTTCCAAGTTTTCATCCCCAAAAGGACAAACTAACCAAAACAGATTTTCGGTTACCGGTTGTGCTAGTGGGTATAAGGCAAGTTTCCTTGTAGATAACTCATCAGAGATGATCATCTCTCCATCCCTACATCCTATAAATGCATTAGCAGTGGCTAGCCAAGGTCTTCCAAAAATAATAGGGTGTCCTTTGGAAGGATCCTTTGATTGTATGACCATAAAGTCCACAGGATATTCCCATGAAGCCACTGATACAATAATATCATCTAGGATTCCAACAGGTTGTACCATAGTGCAGTCTGCTAGTTCCAGCATTGTTGGGGTAGGACAAAGAAACTATCCCAAATGAAGAGTTTCCAAAACTATGGTAGTCATCAGGTTGATAGCACCCCCTAGATCAATAAATGTGTTTCCTATGGCAGTGTTATTGATGATAACAGTTACCACAAGATTTCCTGGATTTGTATACTTTGGAATTCTCGGTTGATCTGCTATGTAATCTGATATTTCACCTATGAAATGAATTGTCGGAGGGTCTTTCTATTTCTTACCTGGTCTTTTAATACAGAGTTCCTCTATCACCTTACTATAAATTGGTATGTCTTTAATAACTTGTAATAAAGGGATTTTGATACAAATATTTTTCAGTTCATTAATGATATCATACTCTGGGTAAATGGCAGGTTTCTCTATTGCTAGATGCTCTGGATATGGGGGTACTTTTTCTCCTGGAGTTACTTCTTTCTGAGGATGGTTGTGTGTTGAAGCTTTTGGAATAACCACATCTTCGAGAATGGCATCATTCAAAATTTCACTAGGTATGTCTTCTTCTTCATTCTCTTCACGAGTGACGACTGATGATTTGGGTTGATATTGCAGAACTCTTCCAGACCGCAATTGAATTTCATGCACTGGTGCGGTCGATATGACATAAGATGGAAGAGTTGTAACCCAATGCTGTTAAGAGCTTGAGTTGGTTTGTTGTTAGGGTTTGGTATTGGTTGTGCAGGTAATATTGTGGGTCTCGGGGGATTCATATTCTGAAAATGGTGAGGTTGATTTGTGATAGGGGGTAGTGAAGGAGGTAGAAATCCAGGCAAGAGTTGATGGATATTAGGTGGGTAAGGATAGTTAGGCATAGGATGAGGTGGTTGAGCATATTCTTGTCCTCTCCATCCATGTACCCATTGTTGATGTTGAACATTCTGAGGAGGATACTGAGGTGGCCAATTTTGCCAATTTGAGGTGTTCCACTGTTGGGGTGGTTGATAAGGGTGGTAATAGGGCGGAAATTGTAATGATGGATCATGATATGATTATTGCTCTCTAGGTTTCCAAGGCCTCCTAGATGTTTCACCAAAATTCCCACTCTTATATATAGCTTGTAGACCAGGAAACGATGGACAATTTTCAAGTGGATGATCTTATGTACAAAGGTGACATACTGAAACATTATTCAATAGGAATTCCCGCAGGGGATGTTTAGTTCTACACCTAGGACAAAAAATACTCATTGTTGCACGCTCTTCATCCTGTCTCTTCTTATCTTGTAATGCATCTAATTGAGAATCCATGGCTCCTAAAATATCTGTTTTAAAGTTTTCTAATAGGTTTCCCAATTCTACCCTTGTAACTCCACTAGGACTAGAGGTATTTCCTTTTAGGTTTCTAGTATAAGATTCCCGAAAGTGTCTCCCACTTTTCCCTCTGCTTCTAGAGCAATTCCTACACATCTCACAAATATATGTGAAAGACTTATGAGAGATGTCTCCTACTGCCATGAGGTTAAGGTTTTCTAAAAATTCTTCTAAAATTCCCTTAAGGAAGAGTGTCCTTACTGCATCTTCTCGAAGGTCACTATATTTTGATTTATGCAATACATAGTTAAATCTTTCGAGATAGTCTTCTAGGCTCTCGTCTTCAAGTTGTTGTATTTTGAAAATGTCATTCCGAGAGTGTTCTGAGAGTCCTTAGGTTTACATTAATCTTGATATTTTTGTAGAAATGCAGTCTTCATGTCTTCCCAAGTTCTAATGCTAGATTCTCCTAACCCCATAAACCATCTTAGAGCAGAATCTTTCAGTGTGGTAGGGAAAAGTTTTAACTTTTGGCCATCTTATAGGTAGTTATAGCTCCAACACAAAATGTCGAATTCAAATAAGAATGTATCCGGATCCTTACTACTTTTCCCATAAAAGGTAGGTAATGAGGAGGGAGGGATGTTTTTCATGGTCACATCTTGTGCAGTATCTAAAATAGGAAATCCAAAAGTACCTTCAGTTTGAATTTCTCCTTCTTCTTCATTGTGTCTCACCTCATCATTGTCTTCATGCTCCATATAGACTTGATTTCCAAAGAGAGAATACCTAGGTTTTTCTTTTCTTAGTGAATATGGTATGTCCCAACGTTCTATTTCAAGGACAATATTCCTCTTTTTAGGAGAGAAACTATCAGCTATGTGAGAGTCCAGTTTTGAAGGTCCTACAGTTGTTGTTTCAATCCGTGAAACAACTATATTTGCAGAGTTTTCAAAAAGAGCGTCTACTTGTGCAGGATCAACAAAGTCTACTAGATTCAGAACCCCTACTATTGAGAAGGTAGTGTCTTTGGGTTTTGGAGCTAATGGAGGATTAAGAGGTTCTGATGATTTATCTTTTTGATCTTCTTCTTGTCTAAGTTCAATCTCAATGTGAACTTGAGGTTCTCCTAGTAATGTTTCTTTATGGACTGGATTCTCTAATGTTTCTATGGTTCCCCCTGAATGGTCCCCAGAAAGAATTTCTTTGGCTTTCCAAGTAGGACTATCCCCTTTGTTTGTTTTCCGATACCTTTCTGCTGAGTTAGTAGTTAGGGTGGCACGCCCCCCGTAAAGGTTAGTAGGAATTTTAGTAGTGTTTTGGATGCTAGTCTTAATGTATCTACCTTTTGAATCTCTAGACCTATTCATGAAAGCAAAACTACAACTAGGGCAAAACCTAATTGCATCACTACTACTACTGGGTTTTGGGGATTCCTGTTATAACATATGCGCAGGTTCTTACCTCTCGTCTTACCGCTCACCTACCACCAGCCCATTACTAAGTTTCAAAAGGAAAATTCTACCTATTACTGAAGTTTTATAAGGAAATTCTACCTATTACTGAAGTTTTATAAGGAAATTCTACCTATCTACAACTCCCCGACAATGATGCCAAAATGTTGGGTGTTATTATGTCTTAATGAATTCACCAAATATTTAATTATCGACCGGGATTGGTAATCCTAGAGTTGTCACAAAATATATGCTGAGGTAGAAAGGTACCTAGGATATCGGCTCAACAGACCTTAGAAATATTTAATAATGAAAAGATCTATGGATCTTTCAAAATGAAAACCCGAGTCAAACTTAAAAATAAAACTACTAATCTAATTAGACCTAACCAATAGATCAGAATAATCTATACTACTCTATTCTACAAAAGACAGTACTATTCTAAGAAACAAGACTTGATAAAAAACAAACTATTCTTAAGGAAATGGAAACTACTTAATCAACTTTTCAAAAATATAGGAATTAGAAAGACTAACTACTATGCAAAGACCTAACTATGAACAAGTTCAATTTGCAACTAACTATGTAAAGACAAAAAACTATACTATCTAAGGAAAACAAACTAGTTAAACAATCTATGAAATTCAACTTCACTATGAAGCAAGATGAAATGTTGGTCTAAGATTTATGCATGCATTGAACAACAATGAATAATAAGCAAACTGCCTAGTTCCAATCGTCTTAAAGAACTACTGCATCTAAATGATTGCTTTGAAATACTTATCTAATTCATGCATATGCCTATCAACATCAAATTACTTCAAACTAATTCATGAAACATAAACTACAAGAAAAGTAAGCTAAACTAAGTACAAGACAAGAACTCAAATGACTGAAAATAATGCTAACTTGTGATCAAAACCTACATCAGAAAAACAAAGTATTTTTATGCTATCCCTATTGAAAATCAAACTTTATTCTAAGACAATAATGAAAATGTAATAAAGTTGATCTATAACTTGAAAAGTAAACCTCTACTAAACGAGGTTATGTGAACTTTTTAACATCAAACTCTAAGATACTGAAAACTAATGCATCTATATTAAATACAAATGAACTTATTAAGCTTGGATTGGAACTAGTTTCTGGTCTATTCTACCTATTGAAATGAAAGAACTTGAAGAAATAAAACTAACAAAGTTTAAACCATTGAAATGCTATGTAAATGGAAATGAAAGTCTAATTATAAACTTGAATGAAAACTGGAAATGAAATACTAAACTGATTTGAGAAGTAAGACAAACTGAGATTGAACCAAGTCTATGAACAAACTTAAGCTAATCTAGGGTCTAGGTATGAAAGCAAATGAAATAACTCATAAACTATTTGAATTGTAAGCAAAAGACAACTATACTGCTTCTAATCAACCAGAACTATTTCTCATTTGAGCAGTAAAACATATGCTAAATGTAAATGGATTTCGTCATTAATAAAACTAAAATAATTAACCTATGTGTGAATATAAAACTGAATATAAATTGTTGAAAGTGTTAAAGATACATTTGAATCTCAAACTAGCTACAAAACATGATGAAGTACTGGAAAATTAACCTAGACTCTAACTAACTATCTCTGCATTAAACAAAATACTGACAAATCTGGAAATGACTACAAATTCTGGAAAATTCTGTCTAAATGCGAATGAAAGGCTGAAAGAAGGTCTGAACTAATGGTGCGAATGGCCGACCGAATGGATTTTGGAGCTATAAATTACATAAAAACACAGGAAAATTATAGTTTATAAACAACAAAGCGTCATCTACAAGAAAACGAACTATATGCATACAAAAATGAAATGACTTATCTGCAAATATAAAAAGAAACTGCTGAATATACACAAATGGAACCTCTGATTGTTGAGGGGCCCTTCCCAGCAACAGGGGTTTGTCTCCTAAGCTACTCAACCACCAACCATTAATAGAAAACCAGAATGATCATCAACAACTGAAACAAAGTCTTTCTATTAAACTGAATCAAATCTTAGACAACGTTTTTCTCTATGTGTTTCTCAACCTGAGGCATCTTTATATAATATTTTACAAAGAGAGAGCAGGTTGACCCTTTCAATGGTCGACCTCTCTAAAAATAGGAGGTCTTTACTGCTACATGAACGACCCATTAAAATGCACAGACCGTTTTCCTCATTCCGTGTGTGTTGGTTCCCTTGACGTGAGCAGCTGATGCGTTGGCAACCTGGGCAAGTGAGGACGGATATCTTCTCGAACAAGGGCTCACAATCCATAAGGGCCACGTTGCCAACAAAATCCATGGCATGGTTTTCGCCTTCAATGCCCCAGAATATGCTAACCAACGAATCTGAGGGTGCGAACAGAGGTCTAAACGAAGGTTCGGATGTGAATGGCGTCTTGAACGTGAATGCGTGTCCGGATGAGAGTCTGTATGGAAACCATGACCTGAAGAATGAAGACTATGTGTCCAGCAAGTCTAGAAATGTTAGATTAACGTTAATAAACCATAAAAAGATGATAATCAATTAAGATTCATGAGATATTCAAATATGTTCATACCTAAGTTCGAATGGTGGTCTGAATGGCAAGAAATATGGCTTATTATACCAAAAATGGAAAAAATAGTGTCAACAAAGCACGTTCAATGATCAAAATTGATGGCAAAATTGGACATCAACAAACTAATTTCAGTTACAGGTCATTCGTGTCCTCATTCGGACCTTCTTTCGCATTCGGACGATCATTCGAACTGTCATTCACACCTCTAAAATCATTGGTTCGGGTACTTGGAGGCATTAATGGAAAAAACAGAAACGTGGGTTTTGTTCATAGTGGTCCTCTCATGCTTCTCCACCTTCAAGATTCCACCCAGGTCATTTATTAATCTACAGGAGATCTCGAGGGTTCTTTAACTCAAATTTGCCCAAAATAATGTAAAACCCATATTTTTAGCAGTAAATATTTCTGGACTGCCATATTGCGCCTTGGTTTGTGTGCACTTGGGAGCATATCTCATCAAACTAGTTGATGGGTTTGAAGAAAACCTAGCCAGCTACAAAACCCAGAATTTGTTTCTCCATAATCGCAACCACCAAAGAGTTATCGAAGGGGCATTTTGCCAACTTTTGCCAAATGTGCATTTTCTGAGTTGGCCGTTTTTCAAATATAGAAATTGGTTTTAATAGTCCGGGGGTTTGGGGATTCGGTTTTATCCACTCCCCAATGATTTTTCATGTATAAATAGAGCCCCATAGGGCTGAGAAGAGGATGTGAGTGCTATTGTAAGACTCTTCATTTTTTAATATAAGCACGGTTCTGCTCCTCTGCGTTTTTGGCTTTGCATGAACCCAACCATTGAATAGGTCATAAGGATAGATTGATGTTCTCTGGGAGGGCCCCTCAGTGGCAGCGTGAATCGTCCATTGTGTTCTTAGAATCAGATAAGTAGTTTTGGTTTTTATGTGTATGTATTTCATTTTCCTGTAGATGATGTTCAGTTGTTCATAAAATACAATTTTCTTTTGTTTTCATGTAATTTGCATCTTCACAATTCATATGCCCGGCCATTCACACCTTCATTCAGACTGTCTTTCAACATCCCATTCACACTTAGATGGAATTTTAGTTCATTTCCATAATTTTCAGTGTTTTGTTTATGCATAAGTAGTTAGCTAGGGTATAGGTTAATTTTCCAGCATTTTACTGTGTTCTGCAACTAGTTGGGATTCAAATCCATCTTCAACACCTCATATTTCATTTCATAATAACACATAGATTAATTATTTCTGTTATAATTATGATATTCATTTACACTTAGAATCTATTTTACTGTGCAAATAGGAAATAGTTTTTGGTTTAAATAGAAACAGTATAGTTGCCTTTGGTTCATGATTTAGGAAGCTTATATTCTACTTGCATTAGTTTCCATGCTTAGAACCTAGAACAACATAAGTTTGCTTAAATATGTTATCATAGATTTGATCAAATATCAATTCATCTTATTTCTGAAGTAGGTTCAACATTTTATTTCCATTTTGCATTTAAACTTGTAGTTAGTATCTCTTGTTTACATAGCACATTAGTACCCTAGGTCTTGTTAGTTCCTTTGTTAGATCAGTCATTTCATTTTAGTAGGTGTAAAAGGATAGAATCAATTTTCAATTAAAACTTAGTATGTCTTCTTTGAATCTCATTTAGATGTAGTAGTTCTAGGTTATTGTTGTGATTTTCAATTAAAGATCAGTCTTAACTTCTATAGGTTTGCTTCTCAACTTTAGATTAGTTTGCATCATCTTTTTCATGCTTAAATATAATAGTTTGATTTACTGTAGAATGAGAATAGTAGCACTTTGTTTTCTGCTGTAGGTTTGCTTACAAGATGAAATTGTTTTCAGTCATTTAAATTAGCTTTAGGTCTCCTCACAAACTTTAAGTTCAGGTTACTTTTTGCATTTGATTTTTTATAAAATATCTTGAAGTCTTTGATTAGATAGAAAGTTTTCTTAGAACAAATAGAATGGCAATAAGATTACTTTTATTTATATATAAGTCTTTAGCTTCACTCATAATAGTGATTGGGTAGAGTCTAAATAAAGTATCGTATGAAATGTCGTTTGATAGCAGACAAGTTAGGATAGCCTAGAATAATTTAGACTTTAGTTCTGCACATATAGTGTTTGCATCTCAGAAGCTACCTTCCCGGGTTGACAATTTAAGTGTTGATTTAGATAGCATATATTTCACCAACAAGGATCGAGCCTGTAAGTATGAATCATACATCACAGGTATTTATATTTATTAGCATAATGGTGCTTAAGGCCTCACGGCCTCACAGTAAATTTTCATATTCCTACTGTAAAGTAACGATGACTTGTAAGATATCATTTAAAATAAAATTAGTATGTACATATTCCTAGAATTATAAAAATTTAAAGGAATATTTTTAAAACAATAAAACTAGTTCTGCGACCCCAATTCGAAACCCATGATCTATCTATTTACCAAATCAAACTAATAACTTGCTGAAGATAAAGCTAATTATTCTACAAACCATTCACGGGTTTAAAATGACTTATTCTCTTCAATCAAACTAGGCCTCCCTCCCTTGCTAATTGAAGGGTTTGGGGAACGAAGCAACATAGTAGAATTATTAAGTCAAATATCTTCCAGGGTTGAGCCCTTTTAGTTAATACTTGAACAATCAATTTAACAGAGAGTTCGATGATAAACATTGTACATAAAAAAAATCGACCCCCACAAGGTGCATTGGTCAAATAAAACAAATCAAAAATTCATAGAAGTCTTACGCAGTAGAAATACAAACATGGGAGATATTTAATTTATGTACAAATATAAGGGCTTGCGCCCCAAGGGATACTACTCCATACATACCATGTTCAGAATTAAAACAACTACACCACCAAACAAATATCTCAAAACCGGTGGACTTGATGTTTCAATATACAACACCAGAGAGTTTCTACTCTTTCTGCAGGACAAAATGCCCATAGCGCCCCAAGGACAAAAACTAGGCAATAATCATGAAAATTAACAAAACTATTCTCTGTTAAATACCCATAACTAGGATTTGAAAAACAATACCATCAAATTTATGCCAAGGCTGAAAATGGCCATCCCTTGTTCCTCCAAAACTAGCCCATGGATGAATGAGTAAGGCATAAACGAAACCCCAGTCCAACTATGAACACTAATGGAAACCTCAGGTGCAAGGTATGGGACGAGAATGGCCATAAGATTACTGGTAATATGAGCCATCTCGAAACCCTATGCTAAAAGCGTTGCGACCCTGTTCACTTGTACCCGCTGCCACAGTTGCAAACAAAACAAATTATCATTCAACATTGTGTAAGCCAAAAGAATTACAGAGGAACAATCTACACAACTAATACATTGTTTGTCCATACCTGAAGCAAAATGCAGATTACAAATTTGAGCTAGTTAACAATGGAACCTCTTGACAATGCATACGCCTGGTGGAAGAGGCAAGATCTAGGTCCACTATCACTTAGTTTTGTAACAGAAATGATGTAGAATCAAGCAGGAAACCGTGGAGAGAACCATAGCTCCTCCAAACCCTTCCCAACAAAGAGCAAATAAGGAAGAATACAAGCCTCAATGGCTACTTTGGGTAAATCCAAAAGAGAACGTACCCCTTAGTAAGACTGAACTACCATCATAGTCATAATTTATCCCATGTGAAGTACAGGGGGGTCATGTAAAGGTTTAAGTATAAGGTTTTATGGATATGTGCATGCGCCCAAGCCAAGAAGTAAGAGTTGAAAAATGAACGGTATTAAAACCAAACGTTCACTTGAGTCATGCAAGGAACTATGGACAGAATGGTTTCAAACACAGATTTCATGGGCAGGAATTCCCCACGAACATGAGGAGGATTTGTTTCTACCCTATATGACTTAGTTGCTTGATTTCTAGAAATACTCAACAAATTCTAACTAATTCTATCATGACTATTACACTTGGAAAGGATCCGAGAGTCCTTCTCCAATTATTCAGATTTGTCATTTATTTTTAATGAAAAAAAGAAATTACAAGAGAGACTCTAAGTCTCTTCTAGAAGATTCCACTTGACTTTGGTGAAGTCACAAGTGACTTCACTATGTATTCTATGCTCCTGCATCATTATACCTTCACAGTCACATTCCCGATCAGGGAGGAAACAAACATTTTCTAATTAAATGAAACTAGCAATACTCTACCACCTGTGAGAGGTTCCTTTAGCATCACGATTTGATCTCAAAATTGAGTTTCATTCGCCACAGAGCTCGAATCTCTTAACAATGCCTATTTTCAATTGATAGCTAGAATTAACTTAAATACACTCTAACAGAATAAAATCCCTTACCTTTCAATGTAATCCATGGCAATTTCCATCTCTTCAATGATTAGCAGTCGCGTTTGGAATTCACGATGGTGTTGTCTCTCACAACCATCAAAATCCTTGCATCTAGAACTGTCTACGATCTCACCCATGGCATTTCTGAGAGATATTTCTCATTGCGGCCTCTAGATCTCTTGAACCTTCAATTACAATGTGACTTGGGTTTGCATTACTGTTAGTTTCCAACACATCATTCAACAATTTTTCCAAATCGAATCCATACTTTGATTTATCCATGAGCTTCAAAACTTCTTCATTTATTCCAATTTTTCATTGCATTATATTATACCTTCACAGTCACATTCCCGATCAATGAGGAAACAAACATTTGCTAATTAAATGAAACTAGAAATACTCTGCCACCTGTGAGACGTTCCTTTAGCATCACGATTTGATCTCAAAATTGAGTTTCATTCGCCACAACCTCGAATAGCTTAACAATTCCTATTTTCAATTGATAGCCAGAATTAACTTAAACACACTCCAACAGAATAAAATCCCTTACCTTTAAATGTAATCCATGGCAATTTCCATCTCTTCAATGATTAGCAATCACATTTGGAATTCACGATGGTGTTGTCTCTCACAACCATCGAAATCCTTGCATCTAGAACTGACTATGATCTTACCCATGGCGTTTCTGAGAGATATTTCTCATTGCGGCCTCCATATCTCTCGAACCTTCAATTACAATGTGACTTGGGTTTTCATTACTGTTAGTTTCCAACACATCATTCAACAATTTTTCCAAATCGAATCCATACTTCGATTTATCCATGAGCTTCAAAACTTCTTCACAAGAATCTCATATCCCTATAGTTACTAACTACTAGAAGTGCTTGTTCCAGTATTAATCTTCTACATCAAACCTTCATAATAAAAATCACGTTTAGTTCCAGATTACAGGAACATTTCTGAGTTATATTAACCATAAGTTGGTGCAAGGATTCTCTTTAATATAGATAGAGGCATTGACAACATAGATGTTGAAACTTAACAGCAAGTACAATAAATTTGAAACTCCAACCACGCCATTTTTTTATTACTCTAAAGAACAGGAATAGTCTCCTACCTCGGCTCCTTCTGGTTGTATCCATTATTCATCACCCCCTGCAGGTGGCGTTGGGTGCATTATCTAAAGACTTCAAATTTGAGATACCATCAAACTGTGAGATTCATTATACTAATTTTCCCATGTAGTAGGAGATCATGATTTAGTGCCTCCCTTCATTTATAGTTTCAACAACAGGAACACTTCCAAACTTAGATTTTAAAAAATATACTAAAATCCAAAATATAGAATAAATAAACTACTCCCATTATTATAGCCATCAACTATGCTCATAATTGAAACAATAAGCTATCCATAACTGAAACAATAAACCATAGCTTATTGGCGATGCATGCAAAAGAAAAAAATGAGGCATAAGAGGATGTAAAGTATATATACTTTTGTAAACTTTAAAAATCAAATTGTTTTGCAAAATTGGTGGGAGCCAATAGAAAACTCTTAGACATATCTTAGGAGGGAGGATATAGTTTTTTGATGGTTGAAAATTCTAGATTCCTTACAAATTCCAATTAATGTTTAAGGTTCTATGTAGTCTAATTTTATGTAGGTAATTTTAGTTTTTGTTATTTATTGCACTATTTTCTTTACTTGAAACCCTTTGAGACTACATATTTATATGTTTCATTCCACGAGACCAATACGAGTAAACTTATTTGTTGAAACTTTTAGGTTCCAATGCCAGACACGAACAATCCTGAATATGGAACATATGAATGGTGGAAAATGGATGTTTATTGCTCATGCAATCGTTGCTATGGTAGAGGACGTCAAAAACGACATGTTGAGAGTAACCATTTAAAGATAAATGGTCCATGGAAGGATTTTTGGAGGGTGATGAAGAAACGAATATAGAAATGCCCACTAGAATTCAAAATAATGAATTAAATATTGGAAGCAGCAATAGTTTACCCAATATGGTTGGTGAAGGAAGGGTTGATCATAGTCCCAAGAATGAGAGTATACAAGATGATTGTATGGAAAATGATGGTTCTAATGATGACCATGAACATGGACAAGAACAAATAAATATCGAACCCAATGCAAGAGAGATTCTAAATTCAATTAATATAGACACTAATGGAGAACCTCATGATAACAACATTCTACATATGGCAAGGACACCACTTTACCCAAGTGCATGATGCTTTATATTGAAAGATGTGTTATCCCTTCTTAACTTAAAAGTTGTCCATGGATGGACAAACAATAGTTTCACTGACCTTCTACAGTAAGTGTGTTTTTTGTTGAATGGAAATTTCAAGTTTATTCTCAATAAAGATTTCTAAAAATGTAATGCCACTCTAAACGTTAGCTTATAATTGTTGATGGTATTGTTATAGGTTGTTATTAGGAATGCACCTTCCAATTAATAATATTGCCTAAATCAAAATATGAGATCATGTCAATAACAAAGGATTTAGGCATGGATGTTTCCAAGTCGTATGATGCATGTCCCAATGACTGCATGCTATATCATGGAGATGGAAAGGAATCCTTAGATCAGTGCCTAGAATGTGGTGAGCAGAGGTAGCATACAAGTGCATCATAAAAAAAAGTAGGATGGAAGGTACTTCGCCATATACCTTTAGCCCCACAATTTGAGAGGTTATTTGGATGCAAGGGAATGTCAGAGCTCATGGATTATCTTGTGAGAGGAAGGAGAACAGATGGTGTTATGAGGATGCCAGTTGATGGAGTTGTATGGCATAAGATTGAGGAGAAGTGGCCAATTTTCAAAGATGAACCAAGAAATGCAAGAATATCATTAGCATTGGATGGTGTGAATCCTTATGGAAATCAATCAACACAATGGTCTACATGTCCAGTAATTGCTATCAACAACAACATACCCCCATGGTTGTCAACAAAAAAGGAACATGCTATGTTGACATTGATCATACCAGGTTATACTTTATGGAAATGCATAGTATTGATTCCATATGGTAATGGTAAGTAATTAATGCTTCAAATGACAAATTGAAGTTAATTGTTTTATAGGTCCAAATCAACCTAAACGCATGGACACATACTTCGAACCTTTAATAGATGAGTTATTTATTCTTTGGCAAGGAATGCATATGAAGGACGTATCACGTCCTATTGGTTCAAGGATATTTCAATTTCATGCAATGCTTCTTTTCAAAATTCATGATGCCCCAGGTCTATCAATGTGCCGTGGTGAGTTATAGTTGGTGTTAATCACCTCATGTTGTATTTATTGATTTTATTTATTTCATAATAACACCTTAAATTATTACTGATCTTGCATATAAAAATAAAAGGCCTTCAGACTAAGGGATCTTATGGATTCCCAACATGTGGGACTTGCACCTCATCTAGAAGATCACAACATTTGGGAAAGACAATATATGATGAGTATAGAATGTTTCTAAATATTAATCACCCATATCATTGTTAAGATCCTAGTGGACGGCCTTCACTAACACCTCGGGGTTTTGGTGTAACGGTTCGTACCATTTGGTATCAAAGCCTCCACCCAGGTTCAAGTCACAGAGCGGGTGGCAACGTCGGCATTGCAGTGTTCGCCCGAGGCACGTACGGCGCAAAGGGGACACCACCGTACGGGCGCACATCCAGCCCAGATTCTGGACTGCAGAGCGTGGTGAGATGTTAAGATCCTAGTGGACGGCCTTCACTAACACCTTGGGGTTTTGGTGTAACGGTTCGTACCAATCGTGTACGAGATAAGGATGAATTTGGTGGGAAGGAGTACCTTATCAGATCACCTTTGAGATGAATCCCAAGAGATGGATGCATGCATATAGAAACACATATGGTAATTCTCATGTCCACAGTTGAAATGTTATACAATAACATCTCAAAATAATGGATTTGGTAAATCTATTATGATTTTTCTTTGTGATAGGATCCCTTCCTCCGGGAATGACTCGAAAGACAATATTTTCACAGTTGCCATACTATGAATACCTACCTATTGTTCACATGTTTGACACAATGCATATAAGGAAGAATGTATCTTCTTGTTTATATAATATGTTATTTGAGAAGAGTTCAATACATGGGAGACAACTAAATAAGCTACAAGTGAGGATGGACCTCAAAGATGTAGGAAGAATGCCTCATCTTTGGCCAGATGATGATGGTAACTTTGTAGATGATCCATGGTCTCTCACAAAGGAGGGTAAAGGGCAGATGATTAAATCCATAAAATCAGTAAGATTCCCAACAGATTTTGGAGTGAATTTTAAGAAGGCATTCACAAAAGGAAATGAACTTACTAGAATGAAGACCCTGTATGATTGACATAATTTCCTTAGGGTAATGTAGTGCCCCTAGACTACTGCAGACCTTGAGGCACCTATTGAGTGACCCGATTGATTGAAAACATTAATAAAATGACCCCTTGATCTGTTATATTGAGTATATTCACGACTACGATTGATTGTGAATCAATAAAATAATGATATATGTGTATCTGGATAGTTGATGTAAACGAATGATTACATGTTGTTTAACGATTAAATTTGATTATGAAAAATGTACATGTGAATGATGCTTAATGACTAGCTGTATGATTGATTATGTGATGAGAACAAAGAAAGTAAATATTGAGGAGATGCATTTCTGTTTAGATGAATGAGTAATTTTATGAGTAAACTATAAATGCTTAACGAAATAGCAGATTTATGAATCATATTATGATAATTATGGACAATACTACTAATATATGTTTGTGATAAATGTGTGTAGCAGTAGGTGAAATGGTTCACCAACGGACACACAAGGGAATTGAAGGGTCATAGAGTACTGATAAATCACACACGGGGAGAGCGACAACGATGTCGACTTCCGATGGAATACCACACATGAGCAGATAAGCACTAATCCACTTGCTCAAGAGGAAAGTGTGAGGGCATACGAGGTGGGCCACGACAGAGCTGGTCACGTACGAGTTGGGGGTTGCGCAGTGAGAACGGACTCACTCCTTAGCACCATTAGTCTCTAATAGCATGTAGACAGAGGATGGAAGGTAACGGCTCCTGAAATCCCTACATGAAGTTCCCGCAAGTCAAAAAAAAGGATGACGATAGAAGAGCCCGACGGTGTGGTACCCTGCCGAGAACAGAAAGAGCGGACGCAAGGACCCAACGATGTGGTACCTTGCCGAGGAATGGAAACTACGGATGACTGGACCCGACGGAGTGGTGCCATGTCGAGGAAATGAAATTAAGGAACATGGTGGCCCAACGGCGCGGCACCGATATCCTAGTGAAAATGATTTTTAAACTTAACTGCATAAAAAAAATAAGTTTGCACCTAGAACATTACTTAGAAATGCAGTTGAGTACTTTAGGCATTTGCACATAAATGATTACTTTGGCATTTAAATTATATTAAGTGTTATTTAGGCATTTGCACATGAAAGGATATTTCTGATTATTTAAAAATATTAAAAATATTTATTTAGGAGCAAAATGGAATCCTAGGCATGGACACCTAGTCAAATCCACCTACACCACAAATCTAGGAGTTAAGTGAAATATCTTGGGGAAAAACATGAGCAAACATAGGAATGTTGGTGCATCTCCTAGAGAAACTGACACATGGATGGGTGAGTATTATTAAATTAGAAATTTAATAAAATATATATTTATGCATGAAGCGACATGTGTCGCACGGAATTTTCCTTTAAAATAAAGACATTGGGAACGGGTAAGGCACCCAGACCCTGGATGACTATCGTAATTTTGAGTTACCTCATGACTTGCTGCTATTGAGGGTTTGGCTGGAAATATTGGTGGGGGGGGAACCCAAGCTGGGTTTCTTGATTATTGTGTGTGAGTTGTATGACCCAAAGCTCGGGGGAGGCCATGCAACTAAAAGCATGAGCCTATGGTTGGGTGGCAAAGCTAATGGTTGCTTCACCAATGGTTAAACGAACTTTGCTGGAAGGATCCTATGGAAGACGCGAATGACAGTGGACAAGATGGAAGTCGACAAGATGGTATCAGATACAGGTTATGGTTTGTTTTAATTTTCTAAGTTATTCATTTATTTAGTTTATTTATCTAGTCATTATGCTTTCTAATCTCTTTTTTATCAAGTGGTTGAGTTTCAGGTTATGCAGGAAGGACCCTACAGGACGGGCCCTACATTTGGTATCAGAGCCGGGCGAGCCTTGAGGGCGCCAGACTCGTATTATTTAGGGGTCCGTCGGTGATTCGTGGAGATCGGCATTGGGATTGAAGTTGCAACTCCTTTTTACTCAACAAGGAGTACTTCAAGCTTCTAGGACAGAGGTAACCCGTGATATATGTTTATCGCTATACAACTCACTTTTAAAGATAGATCTGTTGGCTATGGTATTATTTTTAAAAATGCCATCCATTCTGTGCATTTTTACAGAAAGGATAGATCCATTGATTATATTATTATTATTATTATTAATGGAGTGCATTCTGTGCGTTTTTACCGAGAGAAGAATTAGAACTAGTTTTTTTTATGTTCAGAACATTCATAAGAGCCTGCTGTAATCTACATCCTGAAAGATAGATCTGTTGGAATTCATTTTCGTTTTAATTGAATTCATCTTGTGCTTTTTGATTAAAAATTAAAAAAAATGCCCAAGTTCTGAGTTGTTTTAGAACCGTATTATGGCCCAAACTCTGAGATCTTTAGATCTCTGCAATCCTTTCCATTCTGAGTTTCATATAAACTGGTTCATGGCCCGAACGCTGAGATTTTCCTATCTCGATCATCTTTAAAAAATTTGTATATGAATGACGACTGCCTAAATCCACTTAATTGTAAGATCTTATTCTTGGAATTCACATAAGATCTCCGCGATCTCTTAACTAAAACGCCCATTTGTAAAATCCAACCTCTGTCTCATCATTATAGATTGATCTCTGTGACAAGAATCCGATCAATGGCCCAGCGAATTTCTGTACAAATATCATATTCAGATTCTGAAATGGATAACGCCCAAATGTGGAATCTGAACTCTGTGGAAGATCTCTCGCTCAAGCTTTGTCAATCTTTTTAAGTTATCTTTGCTTAAAAAAAAAAGAAAAAAAAAATCTTTGATTTCTTACTCTGTAAACCTATTGCAATTCGATTCTGCTGAATATACGACCTCCAGGTTAAATTCTGATCAATGATGCAATACATAGGTCGCCCATATCCCTTACTATCTATTAATATCTAATTTCTATAAAGGTCAAACCCAAACATAACACGATCCTCAAATTTGATACGTGTATTGAATTCTTCTCTGTCTGCCCGAATCGCTTAAATCAAACCCCATCCCACGCTATCTATAGATTCCCAACCCATTGGATGCATTCGAAATCTGTATTTCATTTAATCTCTGTTGTAGATTGACTTTGTGTATCACAAAAGGGTAGATCCGATCTCGCGGAGCATCCGAATCTTTTTTTCTTATTCATTCTATGTTGTTGATTAACGCTATAAGAATATCCGATCTCGTGGAGCATCCAGATCATTTTTTTTATTCATCTCTGTTGTTGATTAATGCTAGAAGCAGATCCAATCTAGAGTAGCATCCAAATTATATTAATTTAACCTCTGCTGTTGATTAACACTGTGTATCCAAGCCACAATGGATCCATGTTAACACTCTAAAACGACCATCGATCTGGCTCTAATGTTCTATGTATATATATAATTACATTTTATGATATTTTTGCTATACATTCCGGTCAGAATCAACACTTCATGCGGCCGTGGGTCTTGTATTGATATATGGATCGGATTTCCTAATATAAAAGGGTTGAATTGGTAACCACTCTGTCCAAGAACTGAATGATCAGTTTAGATCTGAGGCTGAGGGAGCAGTTAAGTTTAAGATTAACTATGAGTTAGGTTTTCACCTTATTATTATCTATTTCTTTAATAATTTGTAACTGAAAGGTATAATGCCAATTGTGCCCAGTATGAGTCGATAGGTATAAGTTAAAGTTTTCAATGGATAGTTATATTGTTGATTCCCTAGCGAGAGCTCTATAGTTACATTGGTAATTATTATGTCAATAAATGTGTATATGAATACTGAAGTTAAATTCAATATATTATTAGCCAAAACTCTCTGTAGTTGGTTATATGGAATGGGGGACAAAAAAAATTCTTATTATCCTTTAAAAAAATTATAACCTAGGATTAATCTGCGGTCTGCTCCATGAATAATACCTTTCCACTTAGTTAACGAGTAACCACGTCCAGTTATATATCAGAATAATTAATTACTGTACCCACCCCATCCGAGTTAACACCCTGTTGTGTCACCTACTAATTTACGCCATTCGAGTTTTCTCGAAGAGGTGATCTATGTATCGGATTTATTATACCTCCTAAAGAAGAGTATCCAAGATCACCACTATGATCAAGGATCGATCTATTCTCCATTGATTCATATAATAAATATTTATTAATGAATAATCTCATTCATTTATCTATTATAAACTTAATCATGAAAGGCGACGGAATATGTGTGTTGATGTATATGTAACTTCGGAATGTATTTAATATATGTATATTGTACTCCTATAGAGATGGTATTATTCCTCTATACAGAAGTGTTTGTATTCCTATAGAGATGTTATTATTCCTCTATACGGAAGTGTCGTCATTTATATTGTAAGTGTCGTAACTTATACTTGATGGGTTATTAGACCACCTTGTTGGGGTTGGCCCTGTATAAGTCATGTGGGTCGAAGGGTTATTAGACCACCCTATTGGGGGTCGGCCATGTGGGTCAAAGGGTTATTAGACCACCCTATCGGGTGTCGGCCCAGTCAGCATTATGTTATGTGGTTAAGTTAAGGCCGACCTAGTAAAGGTTATTAGGCAAGTCAATTCAAGTATAAATAGAGTGCGGGAGGAACTCTATTTCATCATTCTATTCTCTCTCACTCTCAGGAGAGTGGCGCACTTGTGGAGGAGGAGAAGCTGATGCTAGGAGATGTCTATCTCTTATGCTTGGGTTGTATCATTGCTCTATCTATCTCTGAGGAAGTTATTGGGGTTTTTCACCTTTATAGTTTTCCCCAAGTAAACTCTGTGTCTCTTGTGTGCTTGCATTATTGTGTCCATGATTGATATGATGTAGATATGCTGTACATGTTGTTCTATCAGTTAAGATCCTAGATCATATTGAAGTAAATTCTGAAAAACTAACATGGTATCAGAGCTAGCCTGAAAGAAGGCATGATATGGCATGTATGACACTTGTTGCAATTGCGAAGCTAGGGCTTGATATAGAAAACACCAAGCATCATGGCACTTTCACTACAAATACATTTCGGCGAGGTTTCAAGGTCTGAAAATCGTACAGGGAGAAGATAAGATCCCCATGTACCTTTTGTCCAAAGGAAAACCTCTAATTCGTTGTACTTTGTGATTTATGATCTGTACAATATAGGGTTTCGGCCTCTTCCAGATCTCTGTCATAAACAGGTGACCTTGTCAAAAAGGTCATAACTTGGGCTAGGAAGATCCAAATGAAATTTCATAAAAATTCATAGGTAGTGCATGAACTATTCTTTCTCAGGTAACGTTTTCAGATGTCGAAACTAAACCAGTGACACGTGGCACGCCATACAAGTTTGCTGTCTTGTTTTATCCCATAAACAGGTCACGTTGCGACACTTGGAATAACTCTCTCTCAGAGAATCCATTTGAGGTCAGACCTATGGGGTTGGAAAGATGACAGGTCGTTCTATCGCAGGAAAAATGTTTAGACCCCGTGGATCAAAAAGTTCAGAGTTACACCAGAAATAATCAGGTACATATTTCTGTCAAAACAGAATTTGTTTTAGCACCTTCATTCATGGCTTCTGAAATTTAGGGTTTCGGAGAAAGTTGGAATCTTTGTAATCAGAGACTACAGCTGAATGCTACTCATCAAAATAAAAATTTAGAGACCAAGATCAGAATTTTTGGTTGGGAAGAAGGTCGGGCTTGATCAGACCCTAGTTCGGGACTTTGATCGGAAAAGTGGAAAATTAGGGCTTCTGCAAAAATGGGAATTTTTGAAATCTGTGACCACGGCTAGAAGCTCCTCAGAAAACTAGAAGCTTAGAGCTTTGGATTGAACCTTTTGATTGAGTAGAAGGGTGGGCTTTATCAAACCCTAGTTCAAGGTCATGTCGAGTGAATCTGGAAGTTTCAAAGGCAAATTTGAGGGGTGAAACTTTGCAGTTTTCAAATTCTGAGTATACCAGCTTGATCAGCTCATCAAGGCGCATATTTCTATCCTTTCGGAAGTTTGAAATTCAAAGTTTAAATTTTTAGGGTTTCTCTGACAAACCCTAATCCAGCTCCAGATCCAATTCCTACAAATCAAGTGGATTGGGTTAATCCTAGAAGAGAATGGATTGGTCACCTGCATAAGTGAAGAAGTTCCTATTTCAGAGGGAGATGAGGCTAAGGCCTTACATAAGAAGATTACAAGCAATCTCGACAGGTATGACTTATCCAGGTATGTTTCGAGATTTGTTCATGATTAATTTTATGGTATGTTTGTCTTCATGTTATTATGGTTAGTACAATCTTGATTAAATTTAGACTTGTCGTATCACCTTAATAAAATTATGAATGCATGATAGAAGATACTCATTGATTAGGGTGTTGACACTTATGATTGTACTAATGAATTATGGTGTTGTATGAGGTTTATGTTGTCTGCTAACATGAAAGGTACACCAAGAAAGACAAATCATGTTCCAGTTCAAGAACATATGATCATGATGACATGAAGACAAAGATTCATCCATTGTCATGGATCATTTAGAAGATCTATTTGCGAGGTATGTATAACTTGGTTCTATAATGGTTAACCTATGAGATATGCAGGTTACTAGAACAAGTCATTGAAGAGAACAAGAAGACATCATGTGGGTATGTTAGACATAACTAGCTAACATACCAATCCAGGTATGTTTTTCCTATATCAAGTTAGAACCCTACCTTGTGTTAGGATCCCTTATATAAGTATACTTGGTATGATTGGTTATGTTTATTCATAAAGTTATAAATGTAAGTAATCAAGGGTTTATGCATATTATGTCTCTTATCTTGATTGATGATTTAACTAACCAGAAGAGTCCTATGATCAAATAAGAATATGCATGAGTAAAAGAAGACTTTCCTGAAACCTTGAATACTAATGTTTATTATCTGTGTTTGAAATGATCATGACTATACATGTTTAAGATTATTCTGTTTTGATAGTATTAAGATTATACTAATGAATGTGTGATTATGTATGAGACCTCGAGGATAACACAATGATGATACTAAGAAGCATGCATAGTGATTAAGGATGGATATAAGTTCAAGGACAGGTAATCCAGGAAGCAAAGATCAACAGGGAGCACACTCCAGTTGTTCTTGCAAGGAAGCAAAGATCAAGAAGGAGCACACTTCAGTAGTTTCTGCAAGGATGCAGATATTCAGAAGGAGTTGACCACTTCTCACAATCCACATCAGAATGGAGTTGCAGAAAAGAAGCAAAGACTGAGAGGGAGTCAACCCAACAAACAAACAAAGATACGTATTTGAATTATCATTCCTTGCATATTTTATTGTTTAAATAATATTGTTCAATAATGTATATACTGATGTTCCTAGAATTAGGTTGTGTATTATTCATATTATAATAGTTGCATTGATGAATAGTATACTACTAATATACATGGGTAAGTGGCCTATGGCACTGTACAACATTCTATTGCTACTTATCTAGAATGAAACCTCTTTGTTGACATGTTGGGAGTTGTGCACACACTTAACAATGTTCTGGTAGAGATTGGGAGGCATCTAGAAAGTTACGGGATATGGATAAATGTTGTATTGAAGCATTGGCTTAAGATAATTGCATGACTGTATGACATATTTCTTTATGTATAAGAATTTGTTCTGAAAACTATGAGATGTTTTCTAATCATGCAATTTAACTTGTTGTGTAGGAAAGATCATATACCATCACCTACAAAAGAAGGACTACAACATTTGTTCAGCAACAAAGTTATCTATTGAAAATATTGAAGATATTGAAGTTCCCAGGATCTGGGAAGAATGCCATGATCGAGGAGTACCAGTCGATCATGAAGATGTTTGGGATACAGTCCCAAGACCTAAAGGGGAGTCTGTAGTGACTTCCAAGAGGATCTACAAGATCAAGCATGCTGTAGGTGGTAGCATAGAGACTTTTGCTCCTGTAGCTAGATACACTTCCATTAGATCAGTACCTGCTCTGGTTGCAGTGATGAAGTGGAAGATACACCAGATGGATTTCAAGACAGCTTTCTTGAATGGTGTAGTTGAAGAAGAAGTGTATGTGGAGCAGCCACTTGGTTCTGAGACACATGACAGGGAGTCATATATGTGCAAAACTTGGTATGGTAGGATAGACAACTTTATATCCAGTTTGGGCTTTACCAAGAGTAAAGTGGATTCCAACCTTTACTACAAGGTTGAGGAAGGCAATCCAATGATACTACTTTTGTATATGGATGACCTGTTTATTACAGGTGAAGATAGATAGATTGCCGACACACAACGAAAGCTTGTTGCCAAGTTCAAAGGACTTGGGGATGATGCACTATTTTCTAGGTATGGAGGTGTGGTAGAGTGCAGATGGAATCTTCCTTGGACAAGGGAAGTATGCAATAGAGATCCTGAAGAGGTTTGGGATGATGGACTGCAAGGCCATGGCCACACCTATGGCATCGAACCTGAAGCTTCTTTATGATGCTTCATCTGAGCCGGTTGATGTCACTATGTATCGTCAGATGATTGGGTCCTTGATGTACCTGACGAACACGAGACCAAATATTTGCTTTGCGGTGAACACATTGATCCAGTTTCTGACGGATCCAAGAGGTGTTCAATTGGTTGTTGTAAAGCATATTCTGAGGTACCTGAAGGGTACAGTTGATTATGGGCTCAAGTATGATGCGAATCAAAAGTTTAACCTACAAGGTTATGTTGATTCAGATTGGGCAGGCAGTGCTGCAGATAGGAAGAGCACATCTGGATGCTGCTTCAATATGGGATTAGGTGTGATCTCTTGGTTTAGCAAGAAGCAGTCCTGCGTAGCACTGAGTACAGCCGAAGCAGAGTATGTTGCATCTTGTTTGGCTAGTTGTGAGGCAGTATGGATTTGGAAGCTACTATCTGAGTTATTTGATCTACCGCTGGAGGGTACTGGTATCTTTTGTGACAACCAGAGTTGTGTGAAGCTGTCTGAGAACCCATTGTTTCATGACAGGTCAAAACACATAGAGATCAAATATCACTATATCAATGATATGGTGTAGAGAAGAGTAGTGAAGCTCCTATATGTTGCGACGAATGAGCAGATTGCAAATGTGTTGACGAAGCCACTAGCCAGAGTGAAGTTCGAGTACTTCAGAGAGAGGCTTGGTGTCCTTTAGATCGATGACACTTCGAGGAAGAAGTGGTGGAGACATTTGCTGAAGCCATTCCAAGCATGTTGGAAGGAGAATCCTTCACATGGCTGTGGATGTAAGCGCTGGATGATGTTCTAGTTTTAGCTCTGTATGATCAGTTGGATCATTTACATTTTATATGTATGCATCATGTTGATGTTGGATATGATCGGTTGGATCATTTGTGTATGTATGCATCATGTTGGATGTTGGATATGATCAGTTGGATCATTTATATGTATTTGTATATGCATCATGTTGGATGCTTGAACCATGTATCTGTATATGTATCAGGTGGATACTGTGTATGATCAGGTAGATCATGTATGTTGATATATATCGGGTGGATACATTGTGTGGATCATGTATCTATGTATGTATCAGGTGGATACATTGTATGATCAGGTGGATCATGTATGGTGATATGTATCAGGTAGATACTTGGTATGCATTAGGTAGATGCATTGATGATCAGGATGATCATGGATGACGAGCTTCAGGATATTGCTCCATATGACTTGCATTAGGACTATGCAGTGATGATGATCAGGATGATCATGTGTACATCAGGATGATGTATGGTGAGTATCAGGTTGATACTCTGTGGCCATGGACAGGTTGTGCAAAGGAAATCCTAGATTTGTTCTAGGTCACATCCAATATGAAAAAGGACTGGCATTGTGTATCACATGTAAGACCTGGGAGATCCGATAGGTTGGGTTGTGTGCCCGTAATAAGTCTTGGGATGCTCTTTGGGGAGTTTGTGATAGTGGGCCACATGTAAGACCTGGGAGATCCGATAGGTTGGGTTGTGCCCGTAATAAGTCCTGGGATGCTCTTTCGAGGGTTTGTGGTGGGATGCTACATGTAAGACCTGGAAGATCTGATAGGTTGGGCTGTGTGCCCATAATAAGTCCTGGGATGCTCTTTCGAGGGTTTGTAGCAGAGGTCACATAAATGTTCCTGGGATGCTCTTTAGAGTTCTTACCGGTCGTGCTATGCACATAAACGTCCCTGGGACACTCTTTTAAGGTTTTGTGATAGTCACATGTAATAAGTCCTAGAGATTTGGACAGGATGAAAAAGGCCTCAGATGCTCTTTAGGGTTCTTGATATTGAAAAGACTCTTTTAAGGTTTTGTGACGAACGTAATAAGTCCTGAGGATTCCACAGTATGGCCAGTGATGATGAATACCTGCAGGTGGTGGGCCTACATCCAGTATGAAAAATGACTGTCTCTGTAGAACTTCCTATGACGAGTAGATTCAGAGATTGTTTGAGATAGCAGCAGCAGTGATGATGACGATGACTCAATGACGATTATCCAATGAAGATGATCCAGAGAAGAAGACTTGTCCTAGAAGACCTGTGTCGAGAAATACCTTCCTAATTAAGAGGGAGTGTTGATGTATATGTAACTTCGGAATGTATTTCATATATGTATATTGTACTCCTATAGAGATGGTATTATTCCTCTATACGGAAGTGTTTGTATTCTTATAGAGATGTTATTATTCCTCTATACGGAAGTGTCGTCATTTATATTGTAATTGTCATAACTTATACTTGATGGGTTATTAGACCACTTGTTGGGGTCGGCCCTGTATAAGTCATGTGGGTAGAAGGGTTATTAGACCACCCTATTGGGGGTCGGCCATGTGGGTCAAAGGGTTATTAGACCACCCTATTGGGTGTCAGCCCAGTCAGCATTATGTTATGTGGTTAAGTTAAGGCCGACCTAGTAAAGGTTATTAGGCAAGTCAATTCAAGTATAAATAGAGTGCGGGAGGAACTCTATTTCATCATTCTATTCTCTCTCACACTCTCAGGAGAGTGGCGCACTTGCGGAGGAGGAGAAGCTGCTGCTAGGAGATGTCTATCTCTTATGCTTGGATTGTATCATTGCTCTATCTATCTCTGAGGAAGTTATTGGGGTTTTTCACCTTTATGGTTTTCCCCAAGTAAACTCTGTGTCTCTTGTGTGCTTGCATTATTGTGTCCATGATTGATATGTTGTAGATATGTTGTACATGTTGTTCTCTCAGTTAAGATCCTAGATCAGATTGAAGTAAATTCTGAAAAACTAACAATGTGGAGTCTTACTGTTTAACTATTAATGTAGAATGTTCTTCAGATAGATACTGTAAATTTTGATCATAAAGGAAAACGGGATATGTTGAATCTTATTATTAATTATTAATGCATAATGCAAATCATTTATATATGGTAAACTTTGAGGTGGGATACTTAAGTTTTAAGTGCATAATCATTTATGTAGAATGCATTTACCTCTTATGGAATGATTAACAAAATGTAATACTGTAAATTTTCAATATGAAAAATAGATAAATACACTTTTGTCTTATTGGGTAAATAGTAAAATAAAATGCCATTTTACATTGTGAATTTGCAATATTGGAGAGAATGAATGAGTTTCCATCTTACAGAATGATTATTAAAATATAGTACTGTAAATCTTGAATATGAAAAATAGATAAATACATTTCTATCTTATTGGGTAAATAGTAAAATAAAATGCTATCTTACATTGTGAATTTGTAATATAGAAGAGAATGAATGAGTTTCGGTCTTATAGAATGATTATTAAAATAGAATACTATTTTGTATTGTAAATTTTGAAAAAAAAAAGTAGATAAATGCATTTCTGTCTTATTGGTTAAAAAGTAAAATAAAATCCTATTTTATATTGTGAATCTGAAATAGGAAAGGAAGATGAATGCATTTCTTTCTTGTTTAAGTAAATATTAAATTAGAGATGCCATTTTATTGGAAATTTTGAACATGAATTCGTTCTGTCTTGAATAATTATTAATATATAATACTAATTTTATTTTATATTGCAAATTTGAATATAATGAGAGGATGAATACCTTTATGTCTTATTAAATCAATGAGTGCTAATATAGAATACTATGCGTTTATGTATTTAGGGAATGAATGAATGATAAGACCAGAGTATAATATTTGTGATATTATGTTAATCTTTAAAAGTAGTAGTGAATAGTGTTTAAATTAAAAATTATATATGTTAAATTGCATTATATTTTACATTGGAGGAATTGCATTCATATATTATATATTAATTAGTGGATGAGATATTTCGGCATTGAAAATGAATATAAGTAAATTGTATTGTAATAGAATTGTATTAATTGTAGAATGTATTAGAAATCGATATATTTGTACTATATTGGATTATGATAATTGTATGCTAGAAGTGGAGTGCATTAAAATCTAATAGTTGCATGAGACATTAAAATTGATGAAGGTAAATTTGCATTTGAATATGATATTTTGCTTATTGTTATAGAATCACATTAAATTACAAGTTGTAATAGAATTGGATAAGAATAATTTGAGAATTGAGATATGACATGAAAATATAATTGCGTTAGGATTCAATAATGGTATGTAGACTAGAGTGTGAGATAGGTTATCATACTATGGTTGTGAATTTATAATTTGATAATTACATAAATGCATAAGTATGTAAGGTATTAGAGGTTGGTATGCTTAGTTGCATTAGTATGTGTTAATTGCACATTTTCATAGAACTGCATGGAAATTCAACGATGATATATGTATATTAGAAATGGATAATTATATATGCATTATGTAATTGTGTTGGAATAGGTCATTTTGTATGTTGCCATTATAGTGAATTAGTGATTGATAATTGTATTAGGCATTGGACTCGTGAAAAACGTAACTTGTATAATGAAATTTGAAGGTGCACTAAAATTTTGTGATTATAATTTTGAAGGGTTGTTTAAGGTCTTATGGAATCATAAGATTAGCATTCAAGTTCTATTTGTGTATTAAGGGTAAAATATGACGAAAGGGTAGTGATTTTCAATTTATAAATTGAATAGTGTTTATTAGAACTAAATGGAGATTATTTAAATGCATTACAAGCAACTTATGTGTCTATTGTATTGGGATTGAATGACCCTATGAAAAGTAAAAGAACACATGAATCTAGGCTAGGTTATTCTTTTCAAACCTTCCCTGCATAACGATTATGAGAAGATTAGTGAACAGATATATTGGCTGAATTTATTAAATAACGAAAAATTACTGGCGCTAAACTGAAATGCTCGGGTTTATGAAACTTTGACCGAGGTCGAGGAAGTGAAACGAACTTAAATTTTGAAAAACGCGATATTGATGTTACTAACATGAGGAGTTGAACCCAATGCGACAAATTTTCTAGCATGGTAATGTTGCTAAAAAGAATGAAAAAGTACAAACTTGATGTGACCATGACCAAAGGTAAGGGAAGAATTCTTGATTGGGAAGGTCCACCGAGAGGGGCCAACGAAGACGATTTTAGTAAAACAATGTATGGAGATGATCAACACAATGAACTGAACGTAATGTAGCTAAACCGAGGACATAATCAACCCTTGATGAAAATACGAATAGCCGAGATGGAACTCTATGAGGTTGAAAAAAACACACATAGTACTACTTGATGAGTCCGTTGAAGTAATCCTATGACAACGGAAATGATGAAATGAGGTAAGGATGTGACAAGCTCATTGACTTGGACATGATGTTACGAACAAAGTACTAAGGGTTAAATTTCAATATCTTTGACTAAGTCACTAAATTTCGACGACTATAATCCTATCTTATTAAAAACCAACATTACTAAAACATTAGAGGTATTTGGAAGCAGTCTTATGGAATTTGGTTTTTGGATTATTTGAGGGTCTCTCCTCATTTGTTAAAACCGTGATTATATCTTACTGAATATTTTATGATGCTCACCTTCTTGGCTTGAAGGGAGTATAACCAAATAAATTTGAATCCTTGCTTGGATTTGTGTTGTTGATTGATGATTTGATAAATTATTGGGTGGTTTGTGACGCAACGCAACTTGTAGATAATTTGGACATCGTAGACCTTCGTAGATGACTAGGAGGCATGGAAACTCTAAGTGGATACTGGCAATTATGAAGGTATTATTGGATTTGCATAACGTGAAATTACGACTGAGTTCCTGATAATGTATTAGGACAATGTTGGATGAAAGAGAAAACTAATGATTAGAACCACTAGTGCTTATAGACATGATTGTTGGAGAAAAATAGAATACAATGACATGAAGATGAGAATAGAAATTAAAGTAAAGCCTAGCATCGAATTACGAGAACAAAAATTAACTTCGGGACGAAGTTCTATTTAAGAGGGGGTGTATGTAATGCCCCTAGAATGACTGTGGACCTTAAGGGCACCTGTCAAGTGACCCGGCTAAACAACTTCGATATAGTGGTCTCTTGATCCTTGTTATGTCTTAAATGTTTGAGGAAAACCTAAAGATGTGAATGATGACAATAATTGATTGACTACATCTTGCTTAATGATTAACCTTGATTGATCAAGTCAAAGTGCAGTGGGATAGTTACAGTCCTAGCTCTACGATTTGGGAGGATGCAATTGAGATGCGTCGTAGCTTTCCACATTTATTCTGAACTTCGGGACGAAGTTCTAAATAAGTAGGGGTGTATGTAGTGCCCCTAGACTACTGCAGACCTTGAGGCACCTATTGAGTGACCCAACTGATTGAAAACATTAATAAAATGACCCCTTGATCTGTTATATTGAGTATATTCACGACTATGACTGATTGTGAATCAATAAAATAATGATATATGTGTATCTGGATAGTTGATGTAAACAAATGATTACATGTTGTTTAACGATTAACTTTGATTATGAAAAATGTACACGTGAATGATGCTTAACGACTAGCTGTATGATTGATTATGTGATGAGAACAAAGAAAGTAAATATTGACGAGATGCATTTCTGATTAGATGAATGAGTAATGTTATGAGTAAACTATAAATGATTAACGAAATAGCAGATTTATGATTCATATTATGATAATTGAGGACAATACTACTAATATATGTTTCTGAGAAATGTGTGTAGCGGTAGGTAAAACGGTTCACCGACGGACACACAGGGGAATTGAAAGGTCATAGAGTACGGATAAAGCACACACAGGGAGAGCAATGACGATGTTGACTTCTGATGGAATACCACGCATGAGAAAATAAGCACTGATCCGCTTGCTCAAGAGGAAAGCGTGAGGGCGTATGAGGTGGGCCACGACGAAGCTGGTCACGTACAAGTTGGGGGGCGCACAGTGAGAACGGACTCACTCCTCGGCGCCATTCGTCCCTAATAGCATGTAGACGGAGGATGGAAGGTAATGGCTCCTGAAATCCCTACATGAAGTTCCTGCAAGTCAAAACAAAAGGATGACGGCAGAAGAGCCCGATAGTGCAGTACCCTGCCGAGAACGGAAAGAGTGGACGCAAGGACCCAACGATGTGGTACCTTGCCGAGGAATGGAAACTACGGATGACTAGACCCGACAGAGTGGTGCCATGTTGGGGAAATGAAATTAAGGAACGAGGTGGACCAACGGCGCGGCACCGAGATCCTAGTTAAAATGATTGTTAAACTTAACTGCATCAAAACATATAAGTTTGCACATAGAACATTACTTAGAAATGCATTTGAGTACTTTAGGCATTTGCACATAAATGATTACTTTAGCATTTAAATTATATTAAGTGTTATTTAGGCATTTTCACATGAAAGAATATTTCTGATTATTTAAAAATATTAAAAATATTTATTTAGGAGCAAAATGGAATCCTAGGCATGGACACCTAGTCAAATCCACCTACACCACAAATCTAGGAGTTAAGTGAAATATCTTGGGGACAAACATGAGCAAACTTAGGAATGTTGGTGCATCTCCTAGAGAAACTGACACATGGATGGGTGAGTATTATTAAATTAGAAATTTAATAAAATATATATTTATGCATGAAGCGACATGTGTCGCATGGAATTTTCCTTTAAAAGTAAGACATTGGGAATGGGTAAGGCACCCAGAACTTGGATGACTAACGTAATTTTGAGTTACCTCATGACTTGTTGCTATTGAGGGTTTGGATGGAAATCTTGGTGGGGGGGGGGACCCAAGCTGGGTTTCTTGATTATTGTGTGTGAGCTATACAACCCAAAGCTCGGGGGAGGCCATGCGACTTAAAGCATGAGCCTATGGTTGGGTGGCGAGGATAACGGTTGCTTCACCAATTGTTAAACGTGCTTTGCTGGAGGGATCCTACAGAAGACGCGAACGGCAGTGGACAAGATGGTATCAGATACAGGTTATGGTTTGTTTTAATTTTCTAAGTTATTCATTTATTTACTTTATTTATCTAGTCATTATGCTTTCTAATCTCTTTTTTATCAAGTGGTTGAGTTTCAAGTTATGCAGGAAGGACCCTATAGGAGGGGCCCTATAGGTACGCATGTGCACATTCATTGAAGTTATCTATATTATATGTTATATGCCTTTAATTCAATTTAATTTAATTTTTTATTCCATGTGTTATTAATCAACTTGAACATTCTATATGCAGTACCTATTACCTGCTCGCCTTCCAAATAATATGGATGACAACATTATGAGGACAATCTACAAGCTCAGTAAAAATTTTAGGTATAATGCATGGCCTATATAAGAGAAAACGTATCTTCATGTATAATGCAATACAATAAGAAGTTGTTCATCTAAAATATTTTCTTCATTTACACAAATCTGGGTTTATATTAGTTATTTCTATTTTAGGTGGGTCACTTCAATAGAGATACACAACAAAGACCTAAATATGTGGAAGAAAGAAGTCCCCATTCTAATGTGTGACATGCAAAAATATTTCCCAACAATTTTCTTCAATGCACAAGAACACTACATTGTACATCTATTACATGAAATAGAGATGTGTGGACCAGTTCAAACAAGAACAATGTTTCCCGTTGAGCGTTATTTAAAGGTTTTGAAAAAAAAGTGTAAACCAAAAGGCTCGTCCTGAAGGTTCCATGCTTCAAGGGTACATGTTGTTCAAATCAACAGTTTATCTCACCGAATTGTGCAAAGAATTAAATATTGAAGGGCCACAACTATGGGACTCAAAACAAAGTGAAAATGTTGAAGGGCGTGTATTCACAGGACGAGCAAAAACTAGGAAAATTAAAGGTGATTAAACTTGTATCCATATATGGTCCAAGTGTCTAATTTTTTATTATGATAGTATAATGTGTTTTATGTTTGTGATTGTAGATGCTACTGAAATGGAGGCTTTATTACTATATGTTCCAAGAAACAATGAGCACACAAATGTTTGGAGGGAGGACTATCAAAGGCACCGTGACGCCCAACAGAGATGTTTTTTTGTCATATGTATCTCGGGGTGGGCATAATTCATCGTCATACTCAACAATAATGAAAACAATTGAAAAGCATTGGCCTCCATCTATTAGTTTAAACTATTTTAGGGATAGAGTAGCAAGGGCATGCAGAGATAATGATGAAAGGGTTACTACATATGCATTGGACATTCTAAAGGGGCCAGAAGAGAATAAGGTGACACATTACATGGAGATGTGGTACAAGGGTCATCATTACAGTGTTCAAAAGGTAGATGAAAATCGACAAACATTTGACTGTGGCATTGCTGCATATTTTACAGTAGATTTCTAGTCACATGTTCACGATGGGAACTTAAAAACAGACACCTTGTGATACTATGGATTAGTTGAAGATATCTTAGAGCTTAACTTCAGATCTTTCAAGGTGGTTCTATTTAATGCTAAGTGGTTTAGAAATATTGTGGTTGGAAATCATCCAACAACATATATGCATGAGAATGGATTTTGCCTCATAAACCATAATAGGTTTGAGCAAACAAATGAACCATATTTTTTCCTTGACCATTGTGAGCAGATATTTTTATGTCGCCATCCTACAGAATGCTCAAAGTCATTTGTTATTGAGTATAATCCTAGATCAATAAGAGCCTTTCAATATTTACATGAATACCAACCTATCCTAGAGAAAATGTCATCTGATGATAGCTCAAATGATGAGGATAATGGACAAGAAGACATGATTGGACCTTACAATGTATATTCAACTTATTTTGATGATTAATGAGAAATTTTATGAATATTTGTACTTGAAAAAAATGTCCATTGGTTTGAATTAGGGTTGTTTTTTCATTTAAATCTATTAGATGGATATGTCTAGGAAACTCATTGAGAGTTCTTCTAACATCCAAAACTTGCAAAACATTTTTTTTAATTTGTCTTTTAAAGATAATCTATTGGGTTCAAAATCTTGTACATTTTCATTTTAACATATGTATTTAGCATATAAGATCCAATTTTTCATATTACATAATTAATATTTTAAAAGTACATAAATTAGGAAAAAATTCTCATATTTAATTATGATGAAATGTTTATTAATTGAAATATAAAAATATAATAAAATCATTTCATGATTGTAATGTCTCATATTCATTTAGGAAGAAGCAAGGAAAAACAATTCTATAAACTTATAAATGATGCCATTTCAAAATTATTAAATATTATATGTATTATCATATATTGATTCACAACATTTTTATTTTTATTATATGTAGAAAGCTTAATGGTTCTAGTAAGTATTTTAGTTCATTTGCATAATTTTTGTGTTATAATTATTATTACTATATTTCATATGGTTAGATTATTGTTGTTTTCATACTAGTGAAATGAAGTGTATAATACTAGCTCTGACTTTTTGGAAATGTGTTAAAATTGAATTAGGTCTCTTGCTTCAATATGCGAACAAAAAAACAAGCACTGTGTACTATTCATACAAAGAGTGTAAATGATGTTATGAGAAACACGCCTTCTGTGGGAACAGATATTACTGAAATACCTTTGAAAGGAAGTAGTTTATCTACAACACCATCTTCACATTCAAATTTTATACATGATGTATACATACTAGTAGTAACTGACCCTTGCTATAATGTGGAGCGAACATTAGAGACTGGATTTGAAATGGATAAGTTACAATTTTATAAAGAGTGGTTGACTAGGGATGATTTCAACCCATTCATAAGAAATGCAATTTAAACAACATACAACATAACCATATTTGACAGAGATAATGAAGCAGATACATAAATAGTTGTTGATGATATGCCAAGGTAAATCATCATTTATTTTCTACTTATTAATTTTAGGTTTGTATTTACATATAATATCAACATAATTTAATATATTCTACCTTGTTGCTCAGGAATAATACCATTGTTCTAGAAGAAGGTACCAATGTTGATGGAGTGCAAAATCAATCTCCTCCCTTAGATGAACCAACTATAGCATCTATTGGTGCATCTCTTGCACCTCCTTTGAAACATCCAAATGAATATGTTAGATCAAAGGCAACCAATGGTATGCCATTTACAATCACTTTAAATGAAAAAGGGAAAGTGTTAAATGACGAAGTTGGGAGAACATGGAGAGACATACTTCATCGTGAAGCATTGAGATTATTTCGTCCTACAATTACTAGAGATTTTCGTCATCAAGGTAAAACATGAATATTATATATTTTTTCATAGATTGCATGCTTAATTTATGTAGTATAAATTTATATACTTGACTAAATGGTTCATGTTTCATATTCAAAAATTTTATATATTCTACTCATTGTTGCATTCCCTATATTTCATATACAGCATTTCACGTTATTACTATGATACTAGAAACCTTAAAATATCGCATTTAGATTATTAACTTTTTATATTTATTTTGCAGAGAAATCCAAGAAGGATGAGTTGGTATCTCATATGCATAAAGTTTCTACAATTGTACCTCCCAAGCAAATTCTCCACGGTGTTGTTAAATATATGAAAAATACTAGAAATGCTTTGAGAGGGGAATTGGTTAAAAACACAAATATAGTCAAACCACATTTCATAGGAGAAGTAGAGTGGAAAAAAATATTGGAGCAAGTGGTTATTAAAAAAAAGGAAATGTGGAACCTTGGTTGGAAAGGACAAATATGCACATACCATTCAAGCCTCTAGGTTGGCCACACGCCATCGTTTGGGGAAAGGTGGCATGTTGTCTGTAGAGGCAAAATTTGTAAGTTTAATACACTACTATGCTTCTCAAGTAAACTTTATTTTTCTTATAAACATCTTTTCTAACTATTTTGTTATTGTTTTAAATTGTAGTTGCAAGTATTCAATAGTAAAATGTCTGAAGATGATAAATATTTTTCTTCATGCTATGGTATATCTTCTCTCGTCCATCAAAATATTAAAGAAGGATTTCATCCTATCATTGGTTATGGGGTAATTTTTCACCTACAAATTCTTTGTTCTAAATAAATATTCATGATATGAAACAAATATATGTAAACGAAAGTTTCAATTAATACAATTTGTAGGTATGTTGATCTTATCTTGTATGCGTCTTAGGTAATTGTTTACAAGGAAGAAAGAGAAGAGGAAAATAAGCTGACATGTTGAATCTACATGGCTTCAAAGGTTAGTTCACTTCAATTATTTTTGCAATCAATAGCATATTTTAGTTATGAAATGTCATTAAATGCATAACCTTTTTATTGTTTTTTGTAATTCAATTAAAGCTATTGTTTGTGTTTTTTTCTCAATCATTTTTTGTATTTTTATTATTTACAAATAGAAGTCATCATGTTTATAATTTTCTTTTACCATTTTGGCAATGTAGGTGATGGCAAGTTCCATGGAAAAATCAAGGATGAACAATATCAACAGCTTCAAATGAATTATTAGTTCTCTCTTTCATTTTTCTTAAAAAACAAATTTCAAAAACATAGTCTTCCATTATATTAATATTATGAGAATTATTGTTTTATAATTATCAATTATAAATTTTGTTGGAACGACATTATAGTTTTTATTATGTTTTTTTATTGTATTGAATTATTGATTTTTTAAATGATGGATTAAAACCAAATAAACTGTAATGAAATGTCTTAATAAACATATTTTATCCTTGTTTATATATATATATATATATGATACAAAAAAATATAAATCACATATATTATATTTTTTCTTTAAAAACAAATTTCAAAACATAGTCTTCCATTATATTAATATTATGAGAATCATTGTTTTATAATTATAAATTTTAAATTTTGCTGAAATAGCATTATGGTTTTCATTATGTCTATTTAGTGTATTAAATTATTGATTTTTTAGATGATGGATTAAAATCAAATAAACCAAATAATATATATATATATATAAGCATATGGTGTAAAAAAATATAAATCACACACACGTGTGTGTGATTTATATTTTTTTCACCAATGTTTATTTTATGGTGCTTTGCACCACTTGTTATTTCATGGTGCTTTGCACCATATACAAGTTTGAGTATAACAATAATGATAATTTTGGTGTTTTGCACCAAAAAATTTCAATCCACGTAGGATTGGTTTTGGTGGTTTGCACCATACACCATGTTATGCCACATATTCATTTAACACCAAAATCAACTTTTTTACAAACACCATTTTTGCACCATAAATTTTAGCACGACTTGTCCCACATTATCACCACTTTTGCACCACTATTTGAAAATTGAAGATTTCCCAAAATCCTTTACAAATAGTGGTGCTAATGTGAGGCTAAATGCCCTTTTTCTTGTAGTGATTGGACTCTATGAGATTTCCTCAAAACCGTATTTGTCAAGCCAATTGGACTCTATGAGATTGCCAAATAATTTTCACTGCAAGTTACAACACTGCTTTTTGGTCTAGTGATGTTATAGAATATTTACCTGTTGCAACTGTTCACATGCACCTAGGCGAACAATTATCTACTTTTTTTAATTTCATTTTATGTTTCATGCTATCTCTGTTTCTAGTGTTAGGGACATTACCAGCTAGTGACTCTTGTTATATTTGTAATTGCAACATCTCCAATAAAAAATTTATGTCGTTGTTTATGGTGAATTGTGACTTTAGATATGACCAAAGCTCATCCATGTTGGCGTGCATCACTTTTTGGTGTATTTATGGAATATTTACCTGTTGCAACTGTTCGCCTAGGTGAACAGTTATCTGCTTTTTGGAATTTTGTTTTATGTTTCATGCTATCTCTGTTTCTTGATCAGGGACATTGCCACCTAGTGAATCTTATTATAATTGTAATCGCCACATCTCCAATAAATTTTTTATGTCATCGTTTATGGTGAAGCATAGATTTAGATATGCCCAAAGCTCATCCATGTTGGCATGCATTAAGTTTTTTTATGTCATAGTTTATGGTGAAGCATAGCTTTAGATATGCCCAGAACTATCGTTTATAGTTGTTAGGGATTTTTATAATCACTTCCTATCGTAAAAGTATTTTCCTCTCCAAGCGACACAGTCTTTCTCTACATAATTCTCGTTGTACTTTTTTCAATTTGGATTCTGGAATATTAAGAATTTAAGTTAACTATTAGAAAATTGATTCACATAAGAATTTTCCTCTCCAAGCGGCACAGTCTTCCTCTGCATAATTCCCATTGTACTTTGTTCAATTCTCACTGTACTTTGTTCAATTTGGATTCTGGAATATTAAGAATTTAAGTTAACTATTAGAAAACTTATTCACATAAGAATTTAACTATTAGAAAATAGATTCATATAATGGTATGTGGATTCAATAATATATCATGTTTTACTAGAAATAGTTTTGAAGAGTTTTGTTGGTATGACTCTTTCTCTTTGGGTTCTTTTATTTGAAAAAGAAAAAAATGTTAATATTCTTTAATTTTATTTAGAGAATATAGTTATATTTACATTTCTTTTTTCTTTAGGTTTTTTTATTTGAAAAAAAAATGGTAATATTTAGTAATTTTATTTAGAGAATAAAGTTATATTTATTTTTCCTTTAAAGAATTAATCAACAATCATTTTGAATCCAAATTTTATTATTTTTAGTTTACTTTTGCAAAAAAGGTGGTTAAAATTTCAAATACACCAAAAATATTGGAAACATAATAAAAATGGACTCATTTACAATGAAATTTGTATTACAATGAAGTTATTTGAAATAACAGGGGCTTTGTCCAATTGATTCATTTAAAATATACTTTTATTACAATAAAGGCATTTTATATAAAGAGTTTGGTCTCCTTTTATCGCATTGGTTTAGCTATCATTATATTGTAACTACTTTATTTTATGACATCTATTTCTGATTTAATGTCATTACAAAAATATTAATATGATTTCGATATCTGATTTTGATATTGATTAGGTTTTGGTCCATATGTAAAATGGAATTTTAATTTAACAAATACAAACTTTTTTTTGCCATTAGTGTAATGCAAAATTAAGATAACAATGCCAAACATATGGACATGTTTCTCATATTTAGTAGAAAATAGTCGTTAGTATAATGTAAGATTAAGGTAACGATGTCAAACATGTGGACCCATTTCTCATATTTAGTAGAAAATAGTCATAAATGTTTATGTAAATTCATTGTGACAAAGCTATGATCATACATGGAAATAAAAATTGACGTTTTACTAATTGGGAATTAAGATTTTAATCATTTTTCAAATGACAAAAATGTAGATGGATAACCATTCATTTATTATGGATCGAAATTTGGGTCGCTTTTGAATATAGGTCCAAATTTTCTCACTCGGTCTATATTTAATAAAACTTTTTATGAATTCATCCATATCATGTGGGAGCATGTCGTTTTGAAAACTAACCTAAATTTACATATCATATTTGACTTTTTACATAAATTTAGTGTCTAACCTGCAAATATGTTAGACTTTTGACATATATTAAATTTTTTTATATAGATTTTCAGTGGAATCCAACACCCTTGGGAAAGGTTAATTTGTCAACAACATCACAAAAGATGGCCAAGATTTAGCTATGTGGTTCCTTCCAACAATTAGTTTTCTCTTAGATCTCAAACCTTAATTAAATTTTCCTATTTCTTAAGGATTCACTGAGATGTAAAAACCTGGTTCCAGAGAGATTATTGTGGTTCAGATTGAGCTTTCCTAGGTTCAGTAACTCTCCTATTTTAGAAGGAATGACACCGCTAAGATTGTTGTTTGAAAGGAGGAAATTAGTAAAGTTGTTCAAGTCCTTGGGAAAAAGTTATACTAGCACCTGTCCCATGTAAGAAGGTATAGTTCCATGGATGTTGATAGAAATATCAAGGTAATACAATGCAGAGAGCTTAGAAATATTTCTTGGTATGAAGCTCATGAAGAGGTTGTTCAACAATAGATTAGTGAGATGCAGTCCTGTATAACTAGGCCAGTGATTGAAGATGGCAAGATGGGTCAGCGGTCTCCTGTGGCATAGGCTATAAAGAATCCATTTGTTCAATCTATTGAAATATGATTCAATATATTCCAACATGCCGAGGGTTTCAAATTCAGAAGGAAATGAACTCGACCAATTGGAAGCTGAGCACAACTCTTAATCTATCAAAAAAAGTGCAATAGAGTACAATTTGTAATGGATAAACTCTATATCAACAGCATCAAAATGCTTTTATTTAAGCCAATTACATCTCCATCCTATAATCAATGGGAATTCGTTGTATTGTCATTGTGTTTCCATTTATTTTTTCCAATCGCAATATATTACAATTTGTAATGAAGAAACTCTATATCATAACATAGAAATGTTTTTTCTTAAGCGAATTACATTTCCATTTCCATTTCGTAATCAATGGGTCTTTGTATTGTCATTACATTTCCATTTATTTCTTCCAATTTTTACTTCAATTTTTAAATTAGTATATTTTGAATTGAGTGCAAGTCACAAGAACAAGAACAACCGTGGCATAGAATTGGGCTTTGAATTCAAACAATGTGCCTTGTGCAGCTATGCACAATCCACTAATCCACTCAAAAGGAATATATTTATCTTGGGAAACATTATTATTAATTTTTTTATAGGGAAGACAAGAATGGTATAATTTATATCAAGTTCCAAGCATTTGTTATCAAGCAAAAAAAAATGCACATGACAGGTATAAGGATGAGCGCAAAGACATGATGTTAAAGTAATTTCCTTTATGTAATGTAAATGTTATTTTAAATTTCCATAAATTTGAGAGATAATTAAGAAAATTTAGAATCTCAAATTTGAATAGTAATGTGTATATATGTTTGAGTTCAATTTTAAGAATGCATTTGACATGACCTTATTTGTAGGTTTAAGCTATAGGGCAGCTCATGGTTTCTTCTATTGCAACTCACTCCTTCAACCATTTCCAGTTTTGGTGGCATATTCTTGATCCTTGAGGGAGGGCGTTTTTGGTGAGCTATTGTACTCTTTGGGGGAGCTTCTAATGCCCATTTATTTTTTAATATGAAGTAAATACTCTGTTATTCATCTCCAGAAAGTTTCAAGTCGAAATTCCAAGTACAAATGTATAAATCTCATTTTTTAATGAAACAACAGTGTCATTTCCCCACTACCTTGTTGTGAACCAATGTAATGTTGATGTATTCGAATGGATAAGTAAAATACTGATGGTTTATTGATGAATGGAATTTTATTGATGTATTATACAAGTTTCATGTTCAGTTCTGAATCATTTGAAGTCATTTTACTCAGTTTATTTACATTTGGAGAAGATTTGGTGCCATTTCCCCAAGGGTCGAACTAGTGATTTTTGCTGTTGTTCGGGAGAGGTTTGGAACAGACTTAATAAATAATTAATGGTGCATTTTGGTACCTTAATAACATCCTTGAGACATCCCCTATATATTTTCAGAAATTTGAGTGGGTTTGGAGGCATTTGGGAAGCCAATTTCAGTACTTACCCCAAGGGGATTTGAACCCCAAATTACTAGTAAAATTGCATACTTGGTCCAGAATCTTAAGAGAGTTTGCAGAGGTATTTTGGTGGCCATATCTCATCCATGAACATCATATTCAATTCCTAATATCATTCATACACCTTCCTTGAAGATTTGAAGGCATTTGGAGTCAATTTGAGACCTAGAAACCAATACTAGTCAAAGGGAAATTACTAGTAAAGTTCCCTACATTGGACATAATTGAAAGAGAATTTTCATAAGTATTTTAAAGGTCCAAAAGCATCCCTGAAACACATATTTATTTTCTAACATCATCCATATACCTTCTCAGAATATTTGGGAGCAATTGGAGCAATTTGGGGACCTAGAACTCAAAACTAGTCAAAGGTTGAACTAGGGTAAAAAGTGAAAAATTGTCATTTTAATAAAATTCCTAACAAGGGACATTACAGTGGTATCAGAGCATGATCTTGGCACCTGATGTGGTCTGATATTCATGAGGACAAGAATTCAGGTACCACCATTAGATATTGAAACCAAAAGTGCTTTTGTTGAAGAGGAAAAAAAAAGTAGGAGAAGAAGAGCAAATGTTTTGAGGAAACTATGATTAGGGATGAAAAGGGAACCTCATATGATGGTGAGGAGCATATAAAAATTATGAAAAAAATCGTTGAAGATATGACCAAGAAACTTAAGGAAGGATTCAAATTGTTGGCTATCAAACTTGCGAGAAAAATTATTGATTTTAAGACAACCAAGGGGGAAAATGCATCAGTTTGCTTGAAGGAGAAAAAGGAGGAGACCCATGAACCACCTAGTTCTGAAATAGGTGAAGTGGAAGAAGCAGTACATGAAGAGGATCGAAAGTCACTCCCAAGTGAATTTGAAAAAGATGAAGAGACATCACATGAGCATGAAGAATATTCTATTGAAAATATTGAAGATCATTTAGAGATCCAAACACTTGATGTGGTGGAAGAGGAACTTGAATTGTCTCTTTATGAAGGTTATGCCATTTTTAAAGAAGAGCATGATTCATCTACATTGGAACCAATCTATGACAAAGGTTTCACACCTTTGAAGGATCTGCATGATACTACCCATATGGATCCTTCCCATGATGAAACTTCTGCACTTTTTAATCATTTGGGTGAGTTAGTTCATTCTCCTACATCATACAATTCCACCTTTTGGAGCACTAGTCTCAATGAAGTATGGGTGAAAGGGTCTTTTTTATGGTGCCACATGAGGAGTATGGAACTCCTAAATTTACTTTTTATGATGACATGGTTGGAGCACATTCTTATTCACATTTGCAGCAGCATCCTTTGTTACTTTATGATGATGCACATCTACATGGATGCACCTATGATATGCATTCGAGTCACTTGAAGACTCATGATTTTTCTCGCTCAACACTTGGTTCATTTGATGTGGAGAAACTTCATCCAAAACCAGGGTGAATAGATTTATGCTTGAAGAATATTTTTGTTGGCAGCCACATACTTTGTTATATATTTATGATTCTCACATTAAGGGATGTATGGGTGAGACTTCTTTGAGTCCTTTGAAGTCTCCTTGTTTTTCTGCTCATTATTCGGTTCAGATTTTAGTGGAGATTTTTCATTCACTTTTTGGATGAAAGAATACATGGCTGACTATTTTGATGTATATCACATCCTTTTGGAGCAGCATTATTGGACATGGGATCCTCACCTATGTCATTGGAGCAGATTTGATTGGACACTTGAAGATTGTATGCACCTGGAAAATGGTGGTCTACTTGCTTGGAGGTATAAGCACTTTCATGACTCTTTGATGAAGCATCTCCTTGATGTACATTTTCATTATGTTGTTATGTACTTTGATGATATATATTTTGTACTCATGATGTTTGGAAGAATGCATACAAGAAAATGGGATCCAGGAATCCTCTTATCTGATGGTATGGGTTGGAGAGCACTCTTGATTGTTGGGGTGCAATACAAGCAATGGGACCCTGGAATAATTTTTGTCTCATTGGTTTCATTTTTTGGGGGGAAACAAGCAGTACGGGAGATGGATTTCCCACTTAATAAAGTAATTTTTATCAGAGTAGTGCATCAGCAAGCAAGGTGGTTCCTCTATAAAATCTTCATGGAAACTCAAAGACTCAAGGTTGGGCAATTCAATGACAATTTCAAAGAATTATACAGAAAGCAGGTTCTTCAACACCCATGTTTGAAATTGCTTGAGGACAAGCAATATTTGGAAGGGAGGATTTGTCATGTCCAAAATTTGGCATTGGGTCACAATGGCCTAAGCAAATTGGCCATATTCATTAGAGTTTGTCAAATTGATGCTAAAGGTCAAATAATTGCCAAGGAGGAAAATTACTAGTTTCCTAGGTTTGGGGTGGAAGCTTTGGAATTTGGAATAAGGGGGATAATAAATTATGTTTGAACATTAGAATGGAATAAATATTTAATAAAGGAGATAAATAAATATATACAAGTGAAAATCAAAGTGGCATTTGATCATGAAGACACATGGAGGAAGTGGGACCCACATATGGCTAGATTTTCCCACTACACTTGGCATCATTTTCTCACCAATTCGAATTCAAGGTGAATGGTAACATACTTGGGGGATTTCAAAGGGTATTATTCAATGCATGACTCATCCAAGGTCGAAATATAGAGTAAGAGTAACTCCCATGGAAGAGGAAGAGGCAATTTGGAGCTAGTTGTACACTTGGGCTAGATTCCCTAGCTCTATGACAACAACGATGAAGATGCTATGACACTTATGACACAAATCAGACATGAAGGCTGACATATGGCATATATGACATGTTAGGGCTAAAAATAGCCTCCAAGAGGGCGCTCAAGGGAGTTAGGGAAGCTAAGATGCTTCCACATGTGATTTGGTGGAAGTGGGAGACTAGGAATTGTTGTACAAGTGGCGTTCTTTGGAATCTCTTCCCAACTTGAGTTGGCATGAGTCTCTTGGAAGGAATTCGACCCATGGAGGAAATTAGAAGTTTATAAATTTCAATAACAAATAATTAAACCAGCTTTTGATCATTTGTAGAATTTTCAATTGCATTTGTGAAGAGGGAGAGCTAGTGGATGACTAGTTTCTTGCCTTAGCAAATTTTGAGGGTGAAAGATTCCCATCCAAGTTGGTAATTGGAAAGGCCATTCAGACCTTTCATTTGGATCTTTAATGGAGTCTTTATTTGCAGTTGTAAGCTACAGGGAAGCTCATGGTTTATTCTATTGCAGCTCACTCCTTCATCCATTTCCAGTTTTGGTGGCATATTCTTGATCCTTGAGGGAGGGCGTTTTTCGTGAGCTATTGTACTCTTTGGGGGAGCTTATAATGCCCCATTTATTTTTTAATATGAATTAAATACTTTTTTCTTCATCTCCAAAAAGTTTCAGGTCAAAATTCCAAGTATAAATGTATAAATCTCATTTTTTAATGAAAGAACAGTGTCATTTCCCCACTACCTTGTTGTGAACCAATGTAATGTTGACGGATTCGAATGGATAAGTAAAATAATGATGGTTTATTGATGAATGGAATTTTATTGATGTATTATACAAGTTTCATGTTTAGTTCTCAAGCATTTGAAGTCATTTTACTCAGTTTATTTACATTTGGAGAAGATTTGGTGCCATTTCCCCAAGGGTCAAACTAGTGATTTTTGTTGTTGTTTGGGAGAGGTTTGGAACAGACTTAATAACTAATTAATGGTTCATTTGGGACCTTAATAAAATCCTTGATACATACCCTACATTTTTTCATAAATTTGAGTGGGTTTGGAGGCATTTGGGAAGCCAATTTCAGTACTTACCCCAGGGGGATTTGAACCCCAAATTACTAGTAAAATTGCATACTTGATCCAGAATCTTAAGAGAGTTTGCAGAGCTATTTTGGTGGCCATATCTCATCCATTAACATCATATTCAAGTCCTAATATAATTCATACACCTTCATTGAATATTTGAAGGCATTTGGAGTCAATTTGAGACCTAGAGACCAATACTAGTCAAAGGGAAATTACTAGTAAAGTTCCCTACATTGGATAGAATTGAAAGAGGATTTGAAGAAGTATTATAAAGGTCCAAAAGCATCCCTGAAACACATATTTATGTTCTAAAATCATCCATATACATTTTCAGAATATTTGGGAGCAATTGGAGCAATTTGGGGACCTAGAGCTCAAAACTAGTCAAAGGTCTAACTAGGGTAAAAAGTGAAAAAAATGCCATTTTAATAAAATTCCTAACAAGGGAAATTACAACATTGGTTGTTGAAAAAATTAATGCGTTGAATGTAGACCACTGAGCCAAAGAATAAAATATTGAAATAAATAAAGAATAAATAAATAAAAAATGGAAATAATGGAGTGTCCTGCATAGATGCTCATTGTGTATAAGTTGTTTCTAAAGAAAAAATAATGCATTGAATGAACACAAAGAAAATATGGAAAGGATACCATTGAAATTTGTATTGTGGATTGGAAAAAATAAAGAAGAAAACCAAAAAACTATGGTTTCAAGTGTTTTTCAAATATTGTATACCTAAGGGGTCAACAACGCTCTAAATATTGGTATAGTGCAGAATATTTAGGGCTCTTCGGTTCGTATGCTCAGGAATGGAGGAACTATATCAGGGAGCTCGAAATAGTGGCATCCAGTTGAAACGTTGGGCAGGATGGTTTGGTTTGGTCAAGGAATACCACCTTAGGGAAAGTCACGATATCTTTAATGTATGAAGCAATTTCGGAGGATGGTGCAACCCTACCTGAGGTTTGGTGGCATAGGATCATTTGGACTATGAAGGCTCCTTTAAAATTGGTTCTTTTTGGATGGATTTATGTTAAGATCCTAATGGACGGCCTTCACTAACACCTCGGGGTTTTGGTGTAACGGTTCATATCATTTGGTATCAGAGCCTCCACCAAGGTTCAAGTCACAGAGCGGGTGGAAATGTCGGCATTGTAGTGTTCGCCCGGGGCTCGTACGGCGCAAAGGGGACACCACCGTACGGGCGCACATCCAGCCCAGAGTCTAGACTGCGGAGAGTGGTGGGAAGTTAAGATCCTAGTGAGCGGCCTTCACTAACATCTCGAAGTTTTGGTGTAATGGTTGATGTTAGGAACCTATGTCAACCCTTCTCTTTACTATGTTAGTATATTGTTGTTGGACACATATGCTTTGTAAGTCGTCCCGTAGTATTTGTTGATCCGTAGTTTATATTAGCCCATAGTATTGACCCATAGTATTGGACGCATATGCTTTGTAAGTCGTCCCGTAGTATTATATGTCCCATGGTTTTGACTCATAGTATTGGGCATAGACTTAGTATATAAGTGTGTGTTGAGGTCATTGAAGGCACCGTGAAGTTAATTGTATTGAGCTTGCTCAAAGGAGGTTGCCCCCGCGAAGTGGCCCGTGATCAATAAAAGTGATTCTGTTCTATTATTTCTGATATCTCGTGTATTTGCATTAATTAATTATTGCAGGTTCATCACATCTGGTATCAGAGCACTTTCTTGGGCTCGCTGGGTGAAATTTCGGCCAAATTTTTTTTCGCATTTGTTGTAGGTTCATATTTGGGAATAATCCCTATCCGCTTAACTGTGGGAAGTACTTGGGCATAAGCCCTAAAACTCATTGTGAGGAGTACCACAGGAACCCCAAAGTAGCTGGCCCATTGAGAGGACCTGCCAGCGAAAAGGGCAACGACCCCTACCTGATTGACTAGTTTCCACCCGTGAGGTAAACCAAGAGCTGTCATTTGTGGCAAAGCGGTTATCAGTTTTACCTGAGCCGTGGAGTGAGGGGTACTGCCCCAATACGCAAGCTGTCAGACAGCATTGGTGGCCGAGTGAAACCCCTGAACTGTTAGGAAGCCGCACATACCTGGGGTCCATATCTATTTTCAGTTGAACTGTTGCCGATCACTTCCACTCCAGATCCATCCGTTTCAGATCTATTCTGAAAGTCGTTCCAGATCCAGTCGTCGTTTCAGATCCAGCTGTTTTCGATCCCTTCCACGCCGTTGCAGATCCATCTGTTGCGGATCCATATCTCCCTTGTTTTCACTCTGTTTCCCTTGAAATTTTTGGGGAACCCCTGTCATTCCATTCTGCATCTTTCATTCCTGAGGACCCTATCCCCAATTCCCCTTCCCAAATCCCGAAATCCCACATTTGTCTATTTTTAGGGTTTGCCATAACTTCCTCAGATTTCGCCCAATCACCTTCAAATTTTACCACATGATTCCTTTCTGAATTCTGCTTCTTTGTCCCTCTCTGCCAAATTTTCTCATTCTATCACCCCGCTTCTGAAATCCCCCTTTTTGCTTTCTTTTCCTTTCGACAGTGTCCAAAATCTAGTCAAACCCCAATTACCCATCAGATTGTTTCCCCAATCCAAATTTCCCATTACTAAATCAGCTTTTGTTTGTGTTTTTCTACCCATTCCACCAAAAAAAAAAAAAAAACCCTGGTTATGGTTGTCACCCGTGCAGGAGAAAACACCATGGAGGAAGCACTTGCAGCAATCCAAACCAAACTCCAAGATCTGGATGAAAAATTTCTCATCCTCCATCTTCAGCATTCAGCCATGAACAATAACCGGCAGTCAGAATATTTTGCAGCCACCGGGTTCTCTTCTTCCAGCACTTTTCGTGGGCTGAAGCTTGATTTTCCTCGCTTCAATGGTACTGATCCGACTGGATGGATATACCGAGGAGAACAATACTTCAGTATGCATAATACTTTTGCTATCCAGAAAGTTCCACTTGCATCCTTTCATTTGGAACAGGAATCCCTTCAATGGTACCGCTGGTACATCAAAGCTCATCCCGAGCCAAACTGGACAGATTTTTGCCAACTCATTTTGCCACGATTTGGTCCTAGTGCTTTTGATGATTTCACAGGAGCACTCACTAAACTTCACCAAATTGGCACAATGAGAGAGTATCAGACAGAATTTGAGAAATTGGCCAATCACACAGAAGGATTGTTTGATGAATTCTACAGGAGTTGTTTTATCAGTGGTCTCAAGGATGAAATCCGCTCAGAGGTCAAAATGTTTTGTCCCAACACAATGATGGAAGTCCTAGGGTTGGCTAAGCTGGATGAGGACAAGATCGCAGCTCAACAACGCTCCAAACCCACCTTTGTTCCCTTAAGAAATATGGGTTCCCAACGACCTCCCATCACGCCTTCTCCTCAACCAACTCCTATCAAGCATTTGTCTGAAATAGAAATGAAGGCACGCCGAGAAAAAGGGCTTTGCTATAATTGTGATGAGAAATTCACTCGGGGACATAGATGTGTTCAACAAAAGCTCTATCTCTTGGATGTGGATTCTCTGCCTTCCTTAGAACTTGGTGAAGAAGCTACAGATATAGTAGATGATCAGGTCGACATTCAACACCCGCCTGTTGATACCCCATCTCAAGACGACCCACCCGAGATCTCTCTCCATGCTGTAACTGACATCACCACCCCACAAACAATGTGGGTCAGGTGATACTTCAAGAAGCTCCCTCTTACCATACTCATTGATTCAGGTAGCACTCATAACTTCATTTACCCTCGGATTGCCAAACAGGCTGATTGTTTTGTCCATCCTTGCTCCAACTTTGAAGTCATAGTTGCCAATGGGGGCACCTTACCTTGCAAGGGGAAGTGTCACAATGTGTGTATCTCTATGGAAGATTATAACCTACACTCTGACATGTTTTCCTTGTCCTTAGGCGGATGTGATGTGGTTTTGGGCGTTCAATGGTTACACACACTCGGCCCCATCTTATGGGATTTTGCTGAACTTTGGATGCAGTTTAAAGTAAACGGGGCACAACACAAATTTATGGGATTACAACCAGGGTCTCTCTGCATCATCAGTTCACATCGCCGGGAAAAAATCCTTAAGAAGAATTCACATGGTGTCATCGCTCATCTCAATTCCATTCAGATGCACCCATCCACAGTCTCCACTACTTCCTTGGATAGATATGCAGGTATCTTTGGTGAACCCATGCGCTTGCTGCCTTCAAGAGACCTTTTCGGTAAAAATTTAGCCACATCTACCTCTCAGCAGGAAATTATGTCTATTTTGCATGCAGTACAGAAGTGGCAGCCATACCTATTAGAGAATTATTTCTGCATCAAGACTGATCTCCTGAGTCTGGAAAATTTTCTGGAACAATGGGTCTCCTCCCTAACACACTTGAAATGGATTATCCAACTCATGGGTTATCCCTATGTGATCACTTACAAGAAGGGTAAAGACAATATGGTGGAAGATGCTCCTTCTTGCACAATTGATGACCCAGTTTCTCTTACAGCTCTTTCTCTGCTTATTACAAATTGGTTGCAATATGTTCAACAAGGCTCTCTCTTCTATGAACTCCATGTTTCTTCATCAACAGGGCACTCTGGGTTCTGCAAAATGTATGACCGGGAACAATGTAACTTCTTTTGGCAGGGACTAAAAATGACAATTCAATAGATGGTGGCTGACGATGATACTTTCCAAGTCAACAAGGGTGAAACGACACTCCTTTCGGGCATGCTCAAACCCTTTCCCATCCCTACACAGCTTTGGCCAACTATTTCTATGGATTTCCTAGCAGCGCTCTGGTGGTACAATACCACATCTCAAAGGACACCATATGAAGCAGTCTATGGAAAAACACCGCCAGTTCTTCTTCCATACACCCTTAGCATCTCCCCAGTTCAGGAAATTGACTCGGTTCTTCAAAACTGCGCTCAGATTCCTCTCATTCTGTAGGACAATCTTCACATGGCCAGAATTCTCCTGAAACAACAAGCCGATCAACACCGTTCTGAGCGCATTTTCCACGCAGCTGACAGGGTTCTTCTTCATCTACAGCCTTCCAAGCAATCCTCCTTAACACTCCAAAGGCGTCAGTGGCCTGAAATGCAACCCGAGGATGCTACCGGGGAACCACTCCTTAGATTCTGCAGCAATTTCTCCAACCAAAGCTTTGAGGACAAAGCTTTTTCTAAGGGAGAGGGGATGTTAGGAACCTATGTCAACCCTTCTCTTTACTATTTTAGTATATTTTTGTTGGACGCATATGCTTTGTAAGTCGTCCCGTAGTATTTGTTGATCTGTAGTTTATATTATCCCATAGTATTGACCCATAGTATTGGACGCATATGCTTTGTAAGTCGTCCTGTAGTATTATATGTCCCATGGTTTTGACTCATAGTATTGGGCATAGACTTAGTATATAAGTGTGTGTTGAGGTCATTGAAGGCACCGTGAAGTTAATTGTATTGAGCTTGCTCAAAGGAGGTTGCCCCCTCGAAGTGGCCCGTGATCAATATAAAAGTGATTCTGTTCTATTATTTATGATATCCGCTGGCATCCTTTCACTTGGAACAGGAAGCTCTTCAATGGTACCGTTGGTACATCAAGGCTCATCCAGAGCCCAAATGGTCAGACTTTTGCCAGCTCCTTTTGCAACGATTTGGTCCTAGTGCTTTTGATGACTTCACCGGAGCCCTCACTAAACTTCGCCAAATTGGCACTGTGAGAGAGTATCAAACCGAATTTGAGAACCTAGCCAACAACACCGAAGGATTGTCTGATGACTTTTACCGGAGTTGTTTTATCAGTGGTCTAAAGGATGCCATCCACACTGAGGTCAAAATGTTCTGTCCCACCACAATGATGGAAGCCCTAGGGTTGGCTAAGTTGGCAGAAGACAAGATTGCAGCCCAACAACGCTCCAAGCCCACTTTTGCTCCCTTCCGAAATATGGGTTCTCAGTGACCACCTATACCGCAGGCTCCTCGACCGACTCCTATTAAGCGTTTGTCTGAAACCGAGATGCAAGCATGCAGAGAAAAGGGGCTTTTCTATAATTTTGATGAGAAATTCACTCGGGGACATAGATGTGTTCAGCAACAGCTCTATCTCTTAGATGTGGAGTCTCCGCCTGCCTCTGAAATTGGTGACGAAGATCCAGAAACACTGGATGCTCCGGTTGACATTCAGGAACCGCCTATTGACCCTCCATCTCAGGATGACCAGCCAAAGATATCTCTCCATGCTTTAGTTGGAATCACCACCCCCCAAACAATGCAGGTTAGGGGTTACTTCAAGAAGCTTCCTCTTACAATACTCATTGATTCTGGTAGCACCCATAATTTCATTGACCCTCGGATCGCCAAACAAGCTGATTGTTTTATCCATTCTTGCTCCAACTTTGAAGTCATGGTTGCCAATGGGGGCACCTTACCTTGCAAAGGGAAGTGTCGAAATGTGCGTATCTCTATGGGAGATTATACCTTGCGCTCTGACATGTTTTCCTTTCCCTTAGGCAGATGTGATGTGGTTTTGGGCGCTCAATGGCTACGCACACTTGGCCCTATCTTATGGGATTTTGCTGAACTTTGGATGCAGTTTTCCCTCAATGGACAAAAACACACATTGACAGGATTACAACCAGGTTCTCTCAGCATCATCAGTTCACGTCGCATGGAAAAACTCCTCAAGAAGAATTCACATGGTGTCATCGCTTAGATCCATTCCATTCAGATGCAACCGTCAGCGGTCTCCACTACTCCTTTGGATCTACAACAAATTCTGGATCGATATACAGGTGTCTTTACTGAACCAGTGGGATTTCCACCTTCCAGGCCAGAAGACCATCATATTCATCTCCTTCCTGGAAGCGTTCCTCCCAACATCAGACCCTATCGCTACCCATTTCACCAAAAAACGGAGATTGAAATGCTCGTTCGGGACTTATTGAAGCAAGGTATTATTCGCCCAAGCACTAGTTCCTTTTCTTCTCCAGTTATTCTTGTCCACAAAAAAGATGGGTCATGGTGCCTCTGCATTGACTTCCGAGCACTTAATCACCTCACCATCAAGGATAAGTTTCCAATTCCTGTTGTTGATGAGCTTCATGGGGCTCACTTTTTCTCCAAGTTGGATCTTCGTTCTGGGTATCATCAAATTTGGGTTCATGAGGATGATATCCCTAAAACAGCTTTCCGCACACATGATGGCCATTATGAATTTTTGGTCATGCCCTTTGGCCTCACTAATGCTCCTTCCACATTCCAGGCCTTAATGAATAAAATATTTCGACCCTACTTGCGGAAATTCATTCTGGTATTCTTTGATGATATCCTCATCTACAGTAAAACATGGGATGAACATCTCCAGCATCTGGATCTTGTCATGCAACTTTTCTCTGACCATCATCTCCATGCCAAGCAGTCTAAATGTGTTTTTGGATAGAAGGAAGTTGAGTATCTCGGGCACATTATCTCAGCACAAGGGGTTCGTGTGGATCCTACCAAAATCGATGCCATGAACAATTGGCCGCATCCTCAGACACTCAAGAGCCTTCGTGGTTTTTTGGGGTTGACTGGCTACTACCGCAAGTTTGTCAAGGATTATGGAAAGATTGCAGCTCCATTAACTGCTCTATTGAAAAAGGATGCTTTTACATGGACACCTGCTACTCAGTGTGCATTTGACAAACTAAAACAAGCTATGTGTACTACACTTGTGCTAGCTATGCCCGATTTTTCCAAGCCCTTCACTATTGAGAGTGATGCTTGTGGAAATGGACTTGGTGCTATTCTCCTTCAAGATGAACACACCATTGCGTTCACCAGCAAAGCCCTTTCAGGTAAGAATTTAGCTGCCTCTACCTATGAGAAGGAAATGATGGCTATTTTGCATGCAGTACAGAAGTGGCGCCCATACCTATTAGGGAATCATTTCTGCATCAAGACTGATCACCAGAGTCTGAAATATTTCTTGGACCAACTTGTCTCCTCCCCGGCACAACAGAAATGGGTTAGCAAACTTATGGTTTATGACTATGAGATCACTTACAAGAAGGGTAAAGACAATATTGTGGCAGATGCTCTTTCTCGCACATTTGATGCCCAAGGTTCTCTTTCAGCTATTTCTATGCCTGTTCCAAATTGGTTGCAATCTGTTCAACATGGTTATGTCAATGACTCTTCCTTATCTCAAATCATCCAACGCTTGACCAACAACCCTTCTGCTATACCACATTACTCTTGGGATGGTGCTTCTCTGCGATACAAGGGTCGTCTGGTGCTTCCCCAGAGCACAGATCTTCAACAGGCTGTCTTCTATGAACTCCATGCTTCTCCATCGGCAAGGCACTCTGGGTTCCTCAAAACGTATGAACGAGCACGGCGTAACTTCTTTTGGCAGGGCATGAAAAGGAGAATTCAAAAGATGGTGGCTGAATGTGATACCTGCCAGCGCAATAAGGGTGAAACAACACTCCTTCCAGGATTGCTTGAACCCTTGCCCATACCTACACGGATTTGGACAGACATTTCTATGGATTTCATTGAAGGGCTCCCTAAATCTGGAGGGAAGACAGTGATTCTCGTTGTGGTTGATCGTCTCTCCAAATATAGTCATTTTGTGCTCTCAGCCATCCCTATACAGCCTCCTCCGTCGCTCAAATTTTCCTGGACCAGATCTTTCGTCTTCATGGCATCCCTTCTTCCATTGTCTCGGATCGTGATGCGACTTTCACCAGTCATTTATGGACATAACTATTTCGCCACACTGGCACCAAACTGAAGATGACTTCAGGGTATCACCCACAAACAGATGGTCAGACTGAAATTATCAATAAATGCTTGGAAACTTATCTTCGTTGCTTCACCTCGAAACAACAACATCAGTGGGCAAAGTGGCTCCCTCTCGCTGAATGGTGGTACAATACCTCTTACCACACTGCCTCTAAAATGACCCCATATGAAGCAGTCTATGGTCAGGCACCTCCAGCTCTTCTTCCATACACCTCCACCAGTTCACTAGTTCAGGAAGTTGACACGGTCCTTCAAAACCGCGATCAGATTCTTCGCATTTTGCGGGACAATATTCCCATGGCAAGAAATCGCATGAAGCAGCAAGCTGACCAGCACCGTTCTGAGCGCACTTTTCAAGTCGGTGATATGGTTTTTCTTCGTCTCCAGCCGTACAAACAATCCTCCTTGAAACTCAAAGGGCGTCATAAGCTCGCTCCAAAGTTCTATGGGCCATATCGGATTCTTTAGAAGATTGGGTCCGTTGCTTATAAATTGGAACTTCCTCCTTCTTCCCGCATTCATCCAGTCTTTCATGTCTCTTATCTGAAGAAAGTTCTTGGCACCAACATCAGTGGACAAACGATTTTACCCGAACTGGATAATGAAGGATCCATCCTTTTAGAGCCAGAGGCCATCCTCAATCGGCGCACGCGTCAGCTTCGCTCTCGCTCTATCACAGAGGTTTTAATTCAGTGGCACGGCATGCAACCAGAGGATGCTACATGGGAACCACTCCTTCAGATTCAACAACAATTTCCACATCTACAGCTTTGAGGACAAAGCTTTTTTTAAGGGGGAGGGGATGTTAGGAACCCATGTCTTTACTTTGTTAGTATGTTGTTGTTGGACGCATATGCTTTGTAAGTCATCCCATAGTATTTGTTGATCAATAGTTTGTGTTATTGTTGTTGGCGCATATGCTTTGTAAGTCGCCCGTAGTATTGTTGATCCATAGTTTGTAGTGGCCCATGGTTTTGACCCATAGTATTGGCGCCTAGACTTAGTATATAAGTGTGTGTTGAGACCTATGAAGGCACCGTGAAGTTATTTGTATTGAGCTTGCTCATAGGAGTTTGCCCCCTCGAAGTGGCCTGTGATCAATATAAAAGTGATTCTGAGTTCTGTCATTTCTGCTATTTCGCATATTCGTATTAATTAATTGTTGCAGGTGCATCACATCTGGTATCAGAGCCTCCACCAAGGTTCAAGTCACAGAGCGGGTGGAAACATCGGCATTGCAATGTTCACCCGGGGCTCGTACGGCGCAAAGGGGACACCACCGTACGGGCGCACATCCAGCCCAGAGTCTGGACTGCGGAGCATGGTGGGATGTTAAGATCCTAGTGAGCGGCCTTCACTAACATCTCGAGGTTTTGGTGTAACGGTTCGTATCATTTGGTATCAGAGCCTCCACCCAGGTTCAAGTCACAGAGCGGGTGGCAACGCCGGCATTGCAGTGTTCGCCCGGGGCTCGTACGGCGCAAAGGGGACACCACCGTACGAGCGCGCATCCAGCCCAGATTATGGACTACGGAGCGTGGTGGGATGTTAAGATCCTGGTGGGCAGCCTTCACTAACATTTCGAGGTTTTGGTGTAACGGTTCGTATTACTTTATTTGGATAAAAGAATCCTATTTGGGAGCAATTTAGTAAAGAGAGGTTTTCATGGGCCATTTCAGTGCGTTTTGTGTGGAGAAGGGGAAGAAAGGGTGGATCACGTGTTTGCTTCTTGCACTTTCATTCAACAAGTGTGGTTTTCGGTCTTGATAGGTTTATGGTATTCTCTACATTAGTCGGTCCTCCCCTTCTTTCAGGGCTTTCAAAGGTGATTTCTTCACACATTTTCCTTAAAAAATCTTCATTAATTTGTGAATTCGCATTTGTGGTGTAGTAGAAACTTGGTTATTTTTTAGAATCATCAGAGGAGCATTGATTATATTGTCGCTATGATTTTGGGTGAGTTTAAGACTTTCCATTTTGTTGATTAACCTCGCTCTTTTAGCTCTGATTTTATATACTATCCCTATTGTTCCCCCTATTTGTGAAGATCACAAAGATATCCCTTGTCCTACATATCGAGTCAACTAGTAACCTTAGACCAAAAATTAACTTATCTAAACTTGGTTTATTTCATTCATAATCCATCCCTAATAATAAAATTGCCTTGAAATTATCCTTACTTTTTAGATAGAAGGGCCTGATTTAGTCCATAATAGAGTGGTTGGTTTCTTCGATAGGGCATAGTAGAGAGGTCAATGTGGTGCGAGCTTTGTGGTCTTATTGGACAAATCTTGTTTTTTTTGGGTTGGTTGTCATGTGGTCGGGGAACAAACTCCCGTGTAGAAATTTTATCTCTGTGGGGGTTACTTTATTTTTCTTTGTTCAAAGGTATACATAGCCTTCAGGTTTGTAGAGACTCAATAGTGCTGGTAAATTGGGCAGAAGGCAGATCTACATTACAAGCTATGGCACTGGAGGGATGGAAACACCATACTCATTTGTTAATATCATCCTTCAACCAAGTCTCCTTTAATCATGTCTTTAGGAAACTAAATACGAAGGCTGAGGGTCTCTCCAAATGGGCAATTGGTGGCATGGAGGGTTTTCTACACTATGAAGAGTATCATGACACAATCTTGGTAGCGAATGGCTCATCCTTTGTAATGGAGTTCTTAAACCTTAAACAAGTACTAATCCTTTGTAGAGGAGTTCTTAAACCTTTTTTAAGTGTAAATTCGATAAAAAAATTCTAGAACTAATACATATTTTCAAAACATATAAGGGGAACTTATCAATAAACTTGTTTGATGTTGACTTCATGGATGAAGGTTTATGCTTCATCTACATTCATATCCGGCTCCATGTCCTCTCGCATCTAAGCCATTGTTTCCTGTTCTTTGTGAGCACCCACACACAAGCCCATCGAGAGCCTAGGAGAGGTTGCAAGGTGTTTCTCTTTATCCATATTGCTCACTATTAACTTAAAACTTTGTTATTTCACCTTCCAGGAGCTTAAATTGTCTTTTTAGTTGAAGGAGGGACTCCACGATAGTAGCACCCTAAAAGAGCATATTTCTTCATTCTTATGCATTAGATTGTTGGCAAAGAAGACCGAGGTCCTGAGATCATGTAATATCTCCTCATGCCTGCAGAGAATCTTCGTAATCACTACTATCTCCCCTTTCCAACTTGAAATGTAGGAGGGACATACCATTCCTTTTGCATTTTTCCTTCTTTAAGGCCTCGTTGAAACCTTTCCTGCACATTTGCTAAAGAGCCCATGCACTCACCAAAAGGGTTGCCACCAAGTTCCAATGCCTAAAGGACATTGAATATAGATTTTGTTAGGTCGACGCTTAACCCAATTCTACCAGGAAACAAGAATTCAAACCATCCTTGTGGATGGCTCACAAACCTTCCTCTTGGATACGAGAGAAATTTGTAGCGCCCATGCATCAGGATGATGTTTGTCCCACCTTCAAAGTCCATAAATCCACATCTTAATTCATATCCTTGAGCCGGAGTTAATGCAAATAAAGACGTGAGCATGTGAGCATGCTCCATCATGCTTTGGGATATGCGTTGGTACTTGTTCAAATTTTATATTTGGTTATGTGACAGTTTTTTTTATGATGTTGTTGCATGAGAGGTTAAGGGATATATTGGAAACTAATGGCCCCATTTTTCCTTAGTTCACCTTGCTTCCAGCGAGTGGCCTCATTGGCCCTTTTGTCTACCTCATCATTGTTGGCTCTTAAAACATGATAAAACATAGTTTCCAAAAACTCATTCTTGTCCCACTGAATTCTGGAGGCTAGATGAAGTTCCTTGTTTGCTTGCTTCTTGGTGTTGATGGCGAGTTTGGTTAAGAGTGAGGAATCTCCGATGACAACCAAGGTCGCGATTTGAATAGAATGGGCAATAAGAAAGCCTTGTATAAGGGTTAGAGATTCTGCCTTACTCTTAGAATTGATTCCAAGTCCCCATTTGTATTCCATTTCTTGATTTTTGTCATGTCCCCATTTGTATTGCATTTATTGATTTTTTTCATGTCCCCATTTGTATTGCATTTCTTGATTTTTGTCATGTCCCCAAATTTTGCATTGCGTTACAATGACCTAAGCCACTTGGCCATGTTCATGATAGTTTGTCAAATTGGTGCTAAGGGTTAAATAATTTTCAAGCATGATTTCTAAGCTAGTAATAATGTAAAATTAGAGCCAAATGGACAAGGTGGATCACATGAAGAGCAAATTCCCAATTCAAATTTCGTAATGTCCCCATCCAAATAAACTATCATGGAGGAAAAATCCACTAACTTACTTGTTCCCTAGGTTGGGGGTGGAAGCATCAAAAGTTGGAATAAAGGAGCTACAAGACCCAAAATGACCTTAAACTTACAAATTCACATTAAATGGGTAAAATAAATAATAATAATAAATAAAATACGGTGGCATTGGATCATGAGGGCACATAAGAGGTTGTGGGACCCACATGTGGCAAGATTCCCCAGTACACTTGGTGTCATTCTCTCACCAATTTGAGTTCAAGGTGAAGGGTAATGTACTTGGGGGATTTGAAGAGGGATTATTCATGGCATGAATCGTGGAAGGTCGAATTGGAGTGGAAGAGTAACTCCCATGGAAGATGAAGAGGCATCATAGAGAAGTTGTGACACTTGTAGCTAGATTCATGGGCATCTATGAAAACAATGATGGAGAATCTATGACAAATATGAAAAATTCAGACCTGATTGCAGACCTATGACACATATGACATATTAGGGCTATAAATATCCACCAAGAGAGTGCATAGGGGGAGTTATGGTCAGCCAAGAGTCCCCATTCGAATTGGGGGAAGTGGAATGCAAGAAAGAAGTGGACAAGTGGCTTCTATGAGAATATCTCCCTAACTCAAGTTGAGTGAAGTCTCTTGGATGGAATTCGACCTCATGAGTCCACATGAGGCTAATAAAAGAGGAGGATGGCAAAGGAGAGCAGCTTTTGGTCTTTTTTTATTTGCATCTTTGCAATTTGTGAGAGCTTTAGCTTGTCCTTGCACAGTGGATGTTCATCCTCCCTGCCATTGAACCAATTTCGTGGGTGAAAGATTCCTATCCAAGTTGGTTGAAGGAGAGGCAATTCATACCTCTCAACAGAGCTTCATGGAGATGTTTTGATGCAAGTTTGATCCCCTTTTAGTTAGAGTCATGTTCTCTCTTCTTTCTCTACTATCTTTCTCTCAACACTTTCTCAATGTTCATGTACAAGTGTGAGGGCGCACTCCTTATTGCGTGCAGTTTATGGAACACTCATATTTTGGCTATATGGACATATTATCTACTGCATATATCTATAATGAACTGATCATGAGATCCAAAAATTGAAATACCAATCATTTCATGTAATAGTTCCAAGTAATATCAAGATTCGAGCTAGTTTTTCGTTGAATTCTCAAGGTGATTTTGGGATGATCTTGTACCTGTTTGATATCATATCTTTTCTGAGTTTTTGTCTATGTTTCGAGCTGCATATGAAGTAAAATTTATGGCCAAAATATGATGTGCAGACCCTTTAAGTTTTTCTTAAAGATTGAACCACAAATTCTATGTACATTGTTAACAATTTTCTCACAATTCCTATGTCTCACAACCTACTATTCTATGGGAGTTATATCAGACCCTAAAATCCAATGTAATGCTGCAAAAGTGTTGTACTTGAGGTCCTATAACAGTTCCAAGTATCATATCAAAAATTAGGGAAGGATCTATAGTGTTTGGGAAGCCAAAAAGTCACTAAACTAGTGGGGTTTTCAACCTTACCTAGTATTTTTCCCCTTCCTTCCTCCTTGAGAATTACAAACTCTAGATGTTTCTAATGGATGTATAAGGGTCTAAGATCTGCATTAGGATGTATTAATCCCTCCGAAGTCCCTCTATACAGAATTCGAACGCATTTGGGAGCATTTGGGACAATTTGGGTTTCACTGGTCCAAGGCTAGAAAATTGGCCAAAATGGAGTAATTTTTCAAATTAGGGACATTACAATTTCCTCCTAGATCAAGGACGATCCTCCACACTTGCTGACCCTAATTAGTAATTAATTTTAAATAGTTATACAATTTAAAATATTTTCAAATTGACACTATCATATTTTTAATCATTTGAATTTCTTTTTTCTTTTGAAAAAAAATGTTACAATTTTATAAAGTATTTTAAACATTTGATTTACTTTTTGTTTTCAAAATAGTGTTATAATTTTATAAAGTTTAAAGTGTATAAACATATAAATCAACTATAATTTTAATAAATTTAAACATTTATGAAATTGTTTGTTTTTATTATTATTATTATTATTATTATGTGGTTCACAGTCCCGAAAGATATAGGGATCGCTACGTCCATGGTAATAATTCTTAGGGATCCCACCCGAAGGAGCCTCACCTTTTCGGCTCCAGGTTGGGGAGCCTAACCCTGAAGGACCTAGAGAATTGAACCTTTGACCTCGACTAGTGCGATCTTGGACTCGAAAGCTCCAACCAACTGAGCTACCCTTCAGGGCATAACATTTATGAATTAGTTATTATTAACATGGTTTATATTTATGAGTTAGTTATTATTAACATGATTTAATTTTTTTAGGTAAAGTTTGTTTCTTTATTGTTTTTTTACAATTACGTGGATAGGTGTTAGATTAACACCTATCGATGTTATTCTCTCTAACTTTTGGGATGAAGGTTGATCTCCAAAACCCAAAAAATCTAGAAGATTCATGGTAGTCTTCATTGATTTAGAAACCTTACTAATGATGAAGGTAAGGGAAAATTACCTCCCCCGCGCACGTTTTTGGGTAGATTTGCTAGATGTGCATGGTGTTTTGGATCTCCAATATCAACCTCCATAGGTTCCTGCATCAATTTCGAGTTAGTTTCATAACTACTCTTTATCCCCATCGTTGTTGGTGATGGAGGAGTTCAAGGAAAGAGGTCGATTATCTCATGTCGAATATCACTATAATTGTGATAAAGTCTCGCCTCTTCCATTTTTTAAGATTCCATTAAGAGCAATCAAAATGGAAATCTGTTTGTCTCTCTCCATCAATTTATTTCTACCAGATAATATTTAAATATCGCTTGTTTTTTCTCCTTGCTTTCATTGGCGACATCCATCATTTCATCCTTCTTGGTTTTGGATATTCTATAGAGAATGGAGGTGGTGAAGCAACTCTTGTTTTCCTCCCGCTACCCGTCCTTCCTTAACATCCCTCAACCAATTTCCACTGAACCAGGTAGGAGACACATTTTTTTCTTTGAATCCTGGTATGCCAATGTTTAATAAGAGACCACTAGCTCAGACATTAAGTTTTGCATATTTGAAAAAAATGCAGAGCTTGGTGCATCAACCATTTGGAAATCAGGGTGTCCTTGATCATATGATGCTGCCAAACCTTAATGCTATTGGCAATCAATTTCATGTTGGTGAGACACAAAGACAACATGATCAATTTCAGATGGTTAATTTAGAACCACAACACCCATGGAATCCTTCAAGAACTCCTGCACATTAATAACAGTGGTAAGCTTAAATCATATTTTACCAATATTTTTCCCAATAATATTTTTAATATATTTAGTCAAATTAGATTTCTTAAACCCATAACTACGTAATGATAGATCTCACACTCTCTGTGGTGAGTATTTGCATTGGTTTGCTACATCCTCCTGAAGTCATACCAAATTATTAATTGTATAGTTACGGTATCCATTAAATACTCATGTGGTATTTTAATTGATTCATGGTACAATAACTCAAATTCGTTTATGTAGAATTTGTTTGGACTAACGTGGTTATTTATGTTTGTGTTATAACAAGGTACATTCAACCAACCAACAATTGTGATATGTAATTCTCCAAACATTGAAAAATTAGGTTCCTATGTAATTCTCCAAACATTGACAAATTAGGTTAAACGATAATTCAATACTACATTTTTAGGTTAGACAATTTATTCGTCTCCTCATTGACATTAACTTTGTGGGCTTTATTAATAAGTGTAGTGATCTTTGATTTGCATGTATGAATATTTGTCTTAAGGTATCATACCTCAATAAATATATCATGTTTTTGAAACATTTAATAATTTATTAATTATTTTCAATAATAATTTTGTCTTGTGTATCTAAAGATTAAAAAAAATATGATTTAGAATTAAAAAACTTAGGATTTGAATGGATTAAATTATGAATATGAAAAAATGAATTAAATATGTCAAAAAAATAAATTAAATTTTTAACATTTTTTGTATTATTGCATCGGATGGAGACTAAAAGAAAAAAGTACTAATTGATTTCTAACTTATCATATGCCTTTATATACAATCTTTCACATCATATATGCCTTTATATGCATTGTTTCATACATGCGTGTGGATTACATTTTATTTATATGAATGTTTGTTTAATCATTGAAGACAATTTAGTGTTGTAAATATCAACTTATCTATTTCATATATTACATGCTACTATTGGCACATATGAACATGTGTGCATGTCTTGGTATGCATGTCTTGGTGTGCACAACCAAAGGTGTTGCACGTTTGTGTATCTTGTCAAACACAAACTGTTGCAATGGGCACATGAGATGTTTAAGTGTATGTGTAAAATATAGGATTTGGCATACTGCATAATGTTATTTGCATCAAATGTTGTAGAATATTTTGGTTCCTAGCTTGAACCCCTTAGGGGAACAACCCCTCAACATCACCCATCTGCAATGATAAGACATGACCAAGGGAGCCACCCCTTAGATCCTCTGGGGGGTGTTATCACTTGATTCAATAAGAGGAATTAGGGACCAAGGGTGGCTTGGTTGGAGAATTTTTGGGTATAGGTGTTATATTGGCACATGTGACGTAACATTGCATATGGATTAATATAAATTTGATAGATATTAACTCATTTTAAATTCCATAAAAAATAAGTGATCTTTTTATCACTTGTTCTAGTCTCCTCTAGGGAATGGTCGAATGTCAAAATATTATGAAAATCTTACATGTCAATGGAGAAACTAAGGCTTCATTATTTCATCTAGTAGGATGCATTGTTAGTAAATCTCAGAGATTTTATGCTTTTCTTGCATGTGAAAAGCGTGAGAATGTTGGATCACTCAAAGCACTATTTTCCACCAAAGGGGCTTCCTCAAACTATAAAGGTGAGTGATTGAAAGGAAGAGGTGACTTGAATGAATATATGGTATGAGATTCATAGCATATGTTGGCTTAGATCAAGCGGAAATATATTTGGGGGTGTCAAAGAAGACAATAAGGTAAATATTTCCTATTGTAACCATGTGAAGTGAACATATAATAGTACATATAAGTATTGGGCGAAAGTTGCATACTATATCCCATATTGTGAATATACGTGCTTTAGTTATGAAATTGAAATTCATGTGAATATAATAATGGTTGCATATAAATGACTATAAAATGCACACTTTCCTTTGATAATTTATATTGGATTGTGTTAAAATGCTAAGGCATTGAAAATAGCTTTTGAACATTGATGGGTAAGATATCCAACAAAGGAAATTTTGCAACAAATAAGATAACATTATAGATATAGATAAAGAAAGAAGACATGGTCTCAATAATGGAAAGAAAGTTCATTGAGAATGGTATTATTCAAAGGGTGAGGGGAATGCAATATCTTGATATTGACCCCTATATTATAATATGTTAATAACGTATTATTTGAATTATGAGGTTATGTGACAAGAGTCAACCCATAAGGCTAAGTTAAATGCCCCATGTGTAAATAATGTAATTGCAGTATAAATATTCCTAGTATAGAGCTTAAGGCCAAGGCTCAACAAGAGAATGTGTACAAGTCTTCATGGTGGGCTAGGATGGTTTGATAATTATGTTTCCATGTTGTGCTTATGTTATGTAAAATCATGGAAAAAAAGAATATACATAATAGTATAAATCCACTAAAAATGTCGCTTGAGATGTAACAAGGGGGCCATAATACTAGAGGAGGGGAAAATGAAAGGGGATGCATGGGTTGTTTGACTTGACACTTTCCCTTTAAAGGTGCAAAATATCATGCTCATACTTTCTTACAAACATTTTCCATCAATATTTGAATTGGGTGGTCCTGTGGGTGTTTCCTTGTGCTTTTTGCAAAGGGTGCATTTGCCTTATGCCTCTCTTGGGGAAAAACCATAATTCACCCTCATTCAAGGATTTATTCTTACTCCTCCATTTGAATGGGGAGAATTCCTCTCCCATGAGAATTCTCCATCAACCATTTTGAATGTTGTTTTCCTACGCGGTTATGGAAGGGGCCTATGCGTGTTGGAATTATTGTCATTGATGTCATATTAAGGCATGCATTGAACATGTTTTTATTAATGTTATATTAAGGCATTTGCAAGTAAGGGGGAGCATCTCCAAATTTATTTATATACAGGTTTACAAGTATATTTAAAAAGGGGTGCACATGAAAAAGTAAAATGTGAAATGAGGGTTTCAAACCCATGGATTTGGAAACCCATGATATTTGGAAAGTCTTGGAAGCCCATGGTATTTTCCCATGAAAGGGTTGGAAGTCCATCATATTTGCCCATGTATTTTGGAAAAGTGAAATGAAAGAGGAATTATTTAATTAATGGGTCCCATGCCTTTTTGAATAAACATGTCCCTTCATTAATGGTTATGAAAAATTATAAAAATATAAAAGTATTGAGAGAAAGTGTGTGTGTGCAAAAATGTGGTAGCATTTGAAGAGGTGGATGAGCTTGCAAAATCAATTTCAGGTCTTGGAATTTTCAGTATAATTATTTTATGGGATGTTTTAGATCATGAATTTTTTAATATATGGAGCCGATATCTCTGAGTACTTATGGTAAAAAAATTAGATGTTGGTTTTCTATACTTTTAGAGATATTCTCTGTGGAAGTTAGAGTTTCTGAATGGTCCTAAAACATGTCCGTTTGGAATATTCATTATAACTTCTTCTCTAAGAATCTCCAGGCTATGAAAATTTCAAGGATATTAGAAGAGATATAAAATTACCTCGTGTAAAATTTTCAGTCTTTTTTTTGTTAAAAGTTCTGAGATATGATCTATGGAAGTTAGGGATTCTAAATGGTCCTAAAATCAATTCCAAATAGGCTAGATTTGCATTTTCTCTATAACTTATTTGGAATATTCAGACTGCAAAACATTGTGGGATATTAGAATACACACCAAAGTACCTTAGGTAAAAGTTTCATACTTTGTCTGCTATACTTTCCAAGATATGCATTGCGGAAGTTAGGGGTTCTGAATGGTCCTGAAATCAGTTTCAAACAAGTCAACTTGGAATTTTATCTATAAATTTATCTTTGGGAATTTTTAGACTATGAAACTTTTAGGAATATTAGAATACATACAAAAGTAAATTAGGTAAAAGTTTTAGACTTTGGTTCTCTATAATTTCTATTATATGCGATGTGGATGTTAGGGCTTCCGAATGATCCTGAAATCAGTTTCAAACATGCCAGCTTGGATTTTTCTCTATAACATGTACTCTAGGGATATTTAGATTATGAATGTTTTAGGGATTTTAGAATACTTACAGACATACCTCAAGTAAAAATTTCAAACTTTGGTTCACTATACGTTCTGAGATATGCGCACTGGAAGTTAGGGCTTTTGAATGGTCTTGAAATCAATTTCAAACTTGTCAGCTTGGCATTTTTTCTATAAATTCTTCTATGAGACTTTTCATAATGTGAAACTTTCAAGGATATAAGAAAAAATATAGAAGTACCTTTGGTAAATATTTCATAATCATATTTGCAAAATTGGATACTTGGCATGTTGTACAGGTTTGCTCTTGGGAAGAGGCCAAAATAGAAAGCTTTGGGAAAGTTACCATTTGGAAATTCAAATTTTGTTTAGACTTGATAACGACAGAAGTAGAAAGCAGAATCAGTGAATATATTGTGAATGTTACCAACCTTTGAAGAATTTATATGTACTGAATAACAAATTGGAACTTGAAGGTTGGTGCCACTCAAACAAAGAGATTTGTGTCTCTTACTAAGTTGGTGCTTAGCATTGAAGATTGATGTCTCTTACTAAGTTGGTGCTTAGAAATGAAGATTAGTGTCTCCAGTAAATTAGTGTCTACCAAGACTTGTAAGAGTAGCTTGGTGCCTACTAGGGTTTGTGCTGGTGGGGGTTGGTGTCTCCAATAGATTGGTGTCTATGAATATTTGTAAAAGTAGTTTGGTTCCTACCAAGGTTTGTACCTGTGGGGATTGGTGTCTCCAATAGGTTGGTGCCTACAAATATTTGTAACAATAGGTTGGTTCCTAGAAATGTTTGTAGCAGTGGGGATTGGTGTATCCAGTAGGTTGGTGCCTACAAATATTTGTAACATTAAGTTGGCTCCCACTAAGAATCATAAGGGAAGTTTTGTGTTTTTATCCCTTAAGGGTTTATACATAAATCTTGTGTTCCATGTTCTGCATATGTGATTGTTTTCTTAGGGTTGATGAATGTTTAAAAAAGTAAAAATTGACTTACATCGATTCACCCCCCTCTAAGTGTAACTGTGTGCTTGCTCAACAATGTGAATCCCATGGTTGTGAATCTTATCGGCTTTTGAAGAATTTATATGTACTAAATAACAAATTGAAACTTGAAGGTTGATGCTGCTCAAACAAAGAGATTGGTGTCTCTTACTAAGTTGGTGCTTAGGAGCGAGGATTGGTGTCTCTAGTAGATTTGTGTCTACCGAGATTTGTAAGAGCAGCTTGGTGCCTACCAGGGTTTGTATTGGTGGGGATTGGTGTCTCCAATAGATTGGCATCTACGGAGATTTGTAAGAGTAGTTTGATTCCCACCAAGGTTTGTACCCGTGGGGATTTTTGTCTCTAGTAGGTTTGTTCCTACAAATATTTGTAAAGTAGGTTGGTGCCTAAGAATTTTTTAGCAGTGGGGATTGGTGTATCTAGTAGGTTGGCTCCTACAAATATTTGTAACAATAGGTTGGTTCCTACAAAGAATCATAAAGAGAAGTTTTGTGGTTTTCTCCCTAAAGGGTTTCCACATAAATCTTCTGTTCCATGTTCTGCATATGTGATTTTTTTTCTTATGGTTGATGAATGTTTAAAAAAGTAAAAATTGACTTACACTGATTCACCCCCCCTCTCAGTATAAGTGTTTGCTCGCTCAACATTGTGAATCCCATGGTTGTTATGACTGCTATAGAAATGAAACTCCATGCAATTGTGGTTGGTAAAAGAATGTTGTGTCTAGGGATATTGTTGTTAAAATTATGAGAGGAAATGTGATGGTTTTTAGGGTAAACTTGTTGGGCATGTGTTGTACTCTTTATAGGTTCCTAGAGAAAGAGGTTCCAAAGGGGTGGGTCAATCTACTTGTCGAGGGGAACATTAGGGGGGAAACACCCTGTTGTTGCTACAACCTAATCCCCAAATTATTGAAAATTATGGGGCCCCTCTCTTTCTCTTAAGAGAGTTTTTTAGAGTTCAAGTCTTTCTAGAAAATCCTACCCTCAAACTTAGTTTTTTCCCAAAGATCGAGCAAAAAAGGCATTTTTCCCACTAAGTAAAACTCATCTTTTTGCACCGAAACGATCAGCGAAACTCATGCAGTTGAGCCGAAACGGTCAGAAACATCTTTTAACTTTTGGACGCCTTCACTGTTTCGGAGAAAATATCCTAACCGAGTCGAAACGGTTGGAGAAATTCATTCAAATCCACCGAAATGGTCGGAGTGCTCTCATTTTGATTTTTCAACACTTAGACTTTTTCTCACTCTTTCGGTGTGAAGACTCCAGTTCAGCAGATAAATTTTAACGCCACGACCTGTTTCAGAGAAACTAGGATATTCGAGCCGAAACAATCGTTGGCGAATGCTAAGATACGCCGAAAAGAAAATCGATAGAAGAGATCGACGAATATTTTTTATTGATGCGACACGTTTTGTCCGAACTCGGAAAGGACCGCCAAAACGGTTGCAAACAAACTCAAATGCAAATAGAAGCTTTTCGATCGCCATGTATCGGTGCGGTTTAGAATTCACTGCCGATGCATTTCACAGTATTTGAACAAGTCACGCAGACACGGTCGGCGATGAAGGTTTATTCGTAGCAACGCGTTGACAAGAGTTGGGCCGAAACAGTAGTAAGTAAAGAAATAAGTCTCACATTATAGCGTCGGGGAAATATTTCCGAAGGTCATCGTCAGCATGGTTTGGAATTCACCGCCGACACGTTTCGTAGAGCCTACACAAATCCTGTCGAAACGGTCGGCGGTGAACTTTTAATGGCAGCAATTTTTAAAACGAATTATGGCACCGAAACGGGTCTTGGCCCCACCAAAATGCACTAAATTTGCATTAAAATCACCACCAACCTCACCCACTCCGCATTAAATGCTCTTATTTGTAAAAATTATATATAGGGCGGAGGTCCTTTTGTTCAATATTGCAAAAAATGTCATTTAAAGTATTTCTCAACATCCGCCAGTCGCCAAGTGACGAGCATCCCAACGTCGTTAAGGTCATTAGTCATTCAACAAATGACAGGTAGACCTCATACCCTCTTGTTCTTTTTTAATGAATCTTGCTTTTAAATGGGGTAGTTTTGGGGTTTCTTACGGAACGTTAATATTTTCTCACCACCAACCGATTAAGGGAAAACCAGTTCAGGGTTAGACTTGTTGTTAAAAGAGGACTGCTTTGAACTTCATGTACCTACAGTTCTTTTACCTCGACAGTCGCCCTACCCCGTTCGGACTCACAATGAACCTTTTTCGACGACCCTTTCGGACTTAACCGTGTTTTGGGAGTTTTTGGTTACTATCAATAGGTATTATACACACTACCGATTGAGCACAGTGGCCCTTTGCAGCCGTGAGACCAACCTAGAACCTTAGTAGATACCTTGGAAATAGTGAGCGCGCAGACTTGAAACCTGTTTTTCGTTACCACCAAAGACTAGCCAGCCCGCATCTTTAAATACCAAAACTCGCACTTTTCTCTTGTTTTACCAACTGAACCTAATAATTGTGTTTCGTACAGTCATTTAAGCTAAGTCTTCTGAGTATTAATTTACATGCAGAAATTTATATTTATTACCAGTAGGAATGAATTGAATTATTTTACATATGTTTTGTTTGCCAATCTACATACTGATAAAACAAGGCAACAAAACCTGATAGCATGGTAATGATGGTTTTTCTCAACTCTGCCTATTACCTCTAACATGAGAGAAAATGCTTGATTAATTTATGTTTGAATGTTGCTTACACATGGCTTCTGCTTTCTCATCAGGATTTGAAAATGACTAAGAATGGAGCCATAAATAAATCTAAGGTAGCTGAGTTGGGGTCAAACGTCGAGATTATATTGGAAACCAAGATAAAGACCAGGTTCGAGGATACGAAGGCAGTAACAGGAATTGTCCCTGAATTCAAATGGGGGGAACTGTATCAAATGATCTGGGATCAGGATAACCCTGATGCAACCCTAGAGGAAATGGTCTTATATCAAAATATCAAGAAATATGGCATTACTAAAGCGGCCACACGCCCAGAGCTTTTTCCTTGGGTGGATTTTGTCGCAAGCTGATTCCACATCAAGGATCATGTCTGACAGCAAAGGGGAAGCGTTTTCCTCATTCCATCTGACCCATATACCAGCAGCATACAAGCTACCGCAACCACAAGTCATGATGACTAAAGACTGGCTCAAAGGCCTTAACATGGACACTCTAGAATATGCCAAGAAAATGATAGTATCTGTAAAATAGCTGAGGTAGAAAGAAAGCAAAGAATATGAGTGTCAAAGCTTGAGGACCCCTTTTACGATCACAACCCTGATGCCAAGCAGGATTTTAGGCAAGGAAAATGGGACCATCTACAAATTAAATTGGATACCTCTAATTTACCACATATCCTTCCATGGCACAGTCTTTAATTGGGAAGACAACATCTCAGAAAGTCTGTCAGCATCAATAGCGGCTGCAAAAGGAGGTTTGACCCAGAAGAAGGCATAATTTTACATGTCTTCATACCTTGTGGATTGTATATTATCAAGGCACCCTTTCCCTAAGTTGGGGTGCATATAGAACAGAGTTGAATATCCGATCTATGTTGCTTATCAGATCTTGTGGGCCCATAAATATGTAGGTCACTATAAGCTCATATGTGAGGAATTTATCATGCCTCTCTACTGGTTGATTTTCAACAAAGAACCAAACTGCATGTCTAAAAATGCCATGGCATTCATAGGAGAGTATGGGGACTACTACTTCTCACAGGAGGGAACATACATCAGAATGTATGGAGGTTCCCGAGCTCCATCCCTTTTTCCCAATTATGCGACTGATTTTGTGATCCACAAGGAAGCAGTAAGGCAAGTTTTCATCAATGGGATTGGCATAATCTTGCATGACCAAAAGAAAGCTTCGTTTCCGCCTCTGCCTTTCTGCATCGGAGCGTACAAGTTCTCTAAGGTTAAGACGGTCGAAATCTTTGTCTAAGATTTGGAAGCATTGCATTTTGGTGAAAAGAGTTTCGCGATTAATGATAGCCATGGAAAGGTGGCCGAGCATTGTGCAACGGTCCAAGTACATTGTGAATATACTAATCACTTCGACAAGGATGAAGAAGTGTATTGAAATGAAAGCAATATGACCGATCTAAACAAATGATTTCGTCCCAAAAGCGGGGGTAGTTCCAGTGTTGTTGCCAAAGCGACAAAAGTAGCAGAGTTACAAAAGCAACTAAAAGAAGCAGAAAGGAAGCTTAAAGAAGAGACCAAGAGGCAAGAAAGATAAGCTGTTGAAGAACATCAGGGGGAAGCAGAGAGGAAACAAAAGGAAGATTCAAAAAGGAAACAAAAGGATGAAGTTATAAGGTTGCAGTTAGCAGAAGCTAAAAAGATCCAGAAAGAAGAGACTGAAAGGATTCAGAAAGAAAAATCCGCAAGGTTGCAAGAAATGAGAGAAAGAGCGGAAAGACAAGCAGCTGAACAACAAAAGAAAAGGGAGGAGGAAGAAAAGTCCAAGGAAGTTGTGGAACAGAGAAGCCTGAATGTACAGGATATGGACAGAGACCCACCGGAGATAATCACGGGAGGACACTTCCCACTTCAGGATCTCGGATTCACCCCATTCACCCCATCAAAACAGCATACGATAGCCAAATTAGACACAATAGTTTTTTACCCAAAAAGAAAGACTATCATGAAGAGGTCGAAAAAGAGGCTGAAATTACCTACCCATTCCGATGTTGCTACCATTCAGGAGAGCACAATCTTGGAGGGTACCCACAGGGAACCTAAACTTATGGCATCTGTCAATGTAGCTGCTGCGCAACCAAGTGTAGACAATGTTGACAAGTTGATGAGCGACGTAGAGGGAAAGAAAGAAAAAATGCTTAGACTAAAAGAAAATTTGGTGAAGATATGGGGAGAAGGGATAGAATTGAAAAGGAGACATGATGCCATTCTATCCGAAAAGGAAAAGGAGTTTATGATGGAACTGACACTTGCAGACAATAAGAAGCAAGACTTGACTCTCGTTCATGAGCAAGCATGTGACATTCAGAAGAAGATCTATCATTCACAAGAACTTATCACTGAGGAAGTCTGCAAGATAAAGATGATGATATCAAGGATGGGGAAATTGATGTTGAAGCTCTGAGAATCAAGCGGAAGTTAGTATGCACCATGGATGATATTAAGAAACAAATGGAATGGAGAGAAGGGCAATCAGGATTCCATGAGTACTTTCCTCACAAGACCACTGGAGATTTGAATTTGGAATCAGGCCTCCTTGAATTCTACAGAAAAGCTGGTCCACGGATTAATAATAGGATTCCATAAACTATCGAGAAGTGTACAAACTTTTACCAGAAGATTTGTCAAATCCATGAAAAGTGTCAGCTAGTTATGCTTCCGACTATGGAAGAATTTTTTGATAGACACCAGCGCCTATCGGAGTTGCAAAACATGTTGAATGATGATCTAAACTATATTAAGAAGTTGGACATGCTAACAGGAGAAGACCTTCATCATTTCATTGGGAAAGCTTCCATTAATGCTTACTTTTTAGAAGACAACTATAAGGATATGGCTGAAGGAGTAAAGAGTATAGAAGCAGAACTATATAATCATGAGATTAATTTGAAAATGGTAGACCCCGTGCAAAGTAATATCATTTCTGAAGAAACTGGCATGTGGGCCAAATACATTTCTGATTTGGAAAGGCCAGATGGAAATTAATATTTGTATTTTCTTTGTAAAATCACTAAGTGACAAAATTTTGGGAATCCCTAGGGTTAGGGTAAATGAAGAGTCACTAGATGACAAACCTTTTGTGAATAAATAGAGGGGTAGAATAGAGAAGAAGTTACTTTTGCTAGTACAATAGAGCTGGACCATTTTTGTAAGAGAACTATTTTTCTGCTTAATAAGAAGGATTTGTTGCCTGGGAAAAGCATGTGCAGAGATTTTGCATGGAATGTGTGGAATGTTAATGTGGAACTACTTCTTCTTGCATTCATAACTCATACTGTGTTCTAACTTTCTTGAATTACTTCATGGTGATGAATTATTTTTCTTTTTGTGCAAATGTTTATGTGCTAAATGAGTAATAAAATGTTTTATCATATCAGAGCTATCTTTGGTATTTCTTTCTGCTGTAAATGTGAATATTGTGTTTGAACAGCTACCTGTTAGACTTGTATGAACATTTCCAGTATATTACTCTTAATTCAAACTTTCTCCCTGCAGGGATAGGATAGTTAGCTTAGTGTAGGAATAAATAAATGAATTGATCTGGTAGGAGTGATAAGACGGGAGGTAAGAACCTATGCATCACGTGTGAGGCTTATGCCTGTCAACTCTATTGCATTTAATTATGGCACTTGCATCTCATAATTAAAGATAAAATTACATAAACGGTGAACAGGGCCATAACCAGTAAAATACTTAAACAATCACACACATTGTAGTCGGACTGTTAATCAGACGGATTCCCCACACCAAATGGTGAGCGATCTAATTGGACTTGCTTGTCGGGGATAATCCCTACTATTGGTGCTGTGAATTTTGAGGCATCAACAACTTTGGCGCTAGAAGGAGGGACGCCGGTGCATGGATGGAAGAGGAGATCCTTTTGTAAGAAGAGATTCCTCTGGAAACCCACTTGAACAGCTATACCAGAATATTTCGTTCTGGAACCCAAAGATCAAGAAAGTCTAAATTCTGGAGGTGAAAACCAAGAACCCTTATGCGTTGTCCCATTTGAGGAGATAGACCACTTACGAAGACATACACGCTCTTACATAAGAAAACTTGGGGGGTTAAACGTAATTCCTACATTTCCTAGAAGGCGAGTTCCTAAGAAAGAAACCCAGTACACTAGAGATTCGGTGCTTGTAGAAAATTTGGAAGAGTTGCTTGATTTATCTTTTCAAGATGTCATAGAACCTCTTAATCAATTGAGACCCGAATATCCTCCAGCTCAGGAAATTCCTCATACCCCACGAAATTCACCACCACATTCTCCACCACGAATTATGGCTGGAAATGTGCCTGCTTGGAGAACCAGGGGACCACTTAATTTGGTTTCTCCTTTGCATGATTTTCCCAAACATCCAGAACGGGTGCTACCCAAGTTTGATCGTGGAAAAGGCATTTCTGTTGAAGATCATTTGAAGAGTTTTTACTTGGATATGAATCTTGTAAATGTTGAACATGAAGATGTGTTCTGCAGATTATTCCCTTACACATTTTAGCCAAGGGCATCCACTTGGTATTTCAGTTTACAAGCTAATTCCATAGCAGATTGGGACGGTTTTGAAAGATGTTTTTTAAACAAATTTGGAAATCAAAAGACAGTTGCCACACTCATGAAAGAACTGTTATCTATGAGAATGGATAAGAAAGAAAAGGTGCAGGAGTTTAATCAAAGATTCACTACTTTTAAATCATTTTAGTGCTGCAACAAAACCCGTTGAGGAATCCTTGGTAGAATATTATACTACAACATTGTATCCACCTATAGCCATGTTTGTTAAAAGGGTGATTAAGGCTACTTTAATAGAAATTATGAGGAGGCTAAGAAAGTAGAAGCTGACTTGGATAGTATTTCGAAACATGCATTAGAATCGGAAGTGAAACCAACAGCCAGGAAGAAGCCTCTGATATTATCCAGACCTAAAGAAGAAACCTCGAATGAACTTGAAAACGTGGTTAAAATGGTATAGAAATTATCAAACAAAATAGTGGATTTAGAGAAAGAGAAGGGAGCTAGTACATCTAGAAAACCATTTAAGCCCTTCTACAAGAAAAGGGAGGAAAGTGGGCAGTATTTACCACATATTAATAATTCTGTTGTCCTAAATATGAATGAGGTTGGCATGGAACATTTCTGCACTTTTCATCAAGAACACCATTTTGAAAAGAGCTTCCCACAATGGATAAACTCAATGACATTAGTGATGAATTAATTGTTAGATGCACAACTAACAAATCAGGAAGAGGTGGAAGAAGATCAAACTAAAGAGCGAGAGGAGCCAACTGAGGAGACCACAATGGTATTATGGGACTGGGAACCTACTTTGGGGTTGAATGAAGAAGAACAAGCAGAAGAGGTCCAAGTATCATCGGTGAATATTACCAAAATGTCACATGTGTGCAAAATTCACGTGTTAACAGATTCCCCTTGATTTATGAGGTTCAGAGGGAACTATAGAGTCGATAATGTATCATCGTTTCTTTTGTGTTCTCTCATGTTCTTGGAAGTTCTTAAGCAAGTGTGGAAAAAAGGTTCCTTTGGGGGAATATTACTGGTGACAACTGATGAAGTTGTAACAAGAAATAGTCATTTATACAAACGAGGTGGGCATACCCATGCTTGTGAAAATATTCCAAGATGACTACAATAAGAGGAGAGTGAGGGGTCAATTCCCAATACTGTTGGTACATTGATTAAGGTGGCTTCAATCCATGTAAGAGTCCACGAACCTGAAACTACTATTATAGGTGCCGAAGAAGTGGAAATACTGATGACCATGATAAACCCATTATCGTGGGGGACCAAAATACTGGTGAATTTGCTGGATGGAGAACCTCAATGTACTGCTACTACCATGATTTGTAAATGTAAATACTACTACCTTCAAAATATACGACTCCCCCTAATGCGATATATGTGTTGACGTCGAGCATAGGAGAGACCACTAAGTTAGGGAGCACTGATGACTCTCCCTACATAGGTTTGAGGTGATCCCTTATATTGATTGAAAGGGATCCCAAGGTACAACTGCAACTACTGCAACTCTCATAATATGATGATTTGATGTCGATGAGATCTAAAGTATATGATAAGATGAGGGTCTTATCTTGAGAATCAAGATCATTTTGTAACCAACTGTAAGACTGACAGACATGACACAATACTAGATGATAAGCATGGGGCTCATAACTTCCTTTGATCGATGTCAACTTGGGGAGTAATGTATGAAAACATTCTTCACTGATAAAGGTACAAGGTGTAATGGAGGGAATCAAACTGCAAATGAGGGGATTTTTTGGAGACATGAAAATAAGGGTGATGGTGTCTGACAAAACTAACAATGGTAGGGGTAAAGAGACTCAACGATATTGATTAAAGGCGGCCAATGGTTGTTTCCAAAAGAATAAGGGTTCCCATTGTTTTATGTTGATCAAGGAACTATTTGTACATAAAGAATAATTGGTGGGGTCCCCATGGTTTTGAGTGTGTCAGGGGACCAATTTGATGATAGGTGGGATTCCCGTGGTTTTGGGTGAATCGGGGAATCAGTTTGATGATGGGTGGAGTTCCCACAGTTTTAAGTGAGTCGAGGAACCATTTCCATGATAGAATGATGGTTTTTTGCAACAAGGAGACGAGTTACCCATGAATCAATGCCATGCAGATTGTTCCTCCAGGAATAACTGAATAGAATTGGTTGCTTCAGAGGGTGGGGCCCCCATTGTTGTCTTAGTGGGGGTGATGGTACGAAGAAGAATGGAGATGGTAGATTTCTCATGGAGGTATGAGTAGTCAACTGTGAGTCTTGATTGTAACATGTGTCGAGGAACTTGATGGCATCAACTGCTGAAGGTGGGGAGTAAATGTGCAACTATAAAATGATGAACTATGGGATGATATTATCACATTGGATCAAATTCCTTGGACTTGTGGGGGTTCAACATCATGGGTTCCAAATTATGACAAGGATGTAATGGTGCACACACCCAAAGGGGAAACATGATATCCCCAGTAACGACATTAATGGAACATAATTACTGGGAATTGCGATCTTATGGTTATCAGGGGGGTGTTAGTAATTGCAATGTCATTAGATGGAAAACATTGTCTATATGCTGAGAGAAGTGAAGTCTCAGTGTCTTGGTCATTCTCCTGGACACATGATGATAATACCCAAGTGTAATAGAGAGCATGACAAAGGTATTGAAAATGAATAAATGATCACCATAAACATAGCGCACCTGAGGAGGGTGCATAAAATAGGTGTTGAATGAAACTTGTAAGGGGTAAAATATGGTTCCACCCCTATGACGATGGGTTACTCCTTATGCTGGAACCTAGAGCTATATCTAGGTGGTAGTATACTCATATGAATCAATAAGCATCCAACATTTGAAAGGATATCCCTTGGTTTTTTGCAACATGATATAGGTGGGGAGGATCTAGGTCTTCATTAGAAGATGACGAATACTCACTGGTAAGTAGACTGGCTAGGGATGATGAGTTATCGATGGTATCTGGTGAAGGGGAAACAACTTCCTTAGCGGGTAAGCATTGCAGGAATACCCTAAGGTGAGGAAGTTGATCCTATAGCTGCATAAGTTTGAGGCGAATTCTCCTCCGGAGTGTAAGATATGACACTAAAATGAGAAGTGTGACATGTCACCACATGATTGACATGGGCGTAGGGTCGTGGCATGGATAGGTGTCTATGTCGAATTTAGGTTGGCGTGGTCAAGTATGCCTATGCTAACCTTGTTGGGAATCATATGGGTGTGGTTCCCACAAGACGTGCATGAATCATATTATGCTTCAAGCCCAAGATCCGTGGGTGGAGGTTCTTGCGGCCTAGTAGGCTCAATGGTGGGTACTTCCGCGATGGTCATTTTTGAGGTAGGAACAATGAGTGTTGTCTCTAATGTAGTGATAACATTTATGGGAGTAGTTTCTTGTGGTTGAGGTGAAGGACTCTCAACCAAAGGTTGGGTGAGTGAGGCGAATGGTCACCAAAGCATCCCAAAATTGAGGGAAGTCAGGACAATGGTACATATAATTCCCAAGATGAGAGAAAATTGAACATGAGTGATTGGTACACAACAGTTTGTACTTCGTTGTCGGATTGGGTAATGACGAGGTTGAAGAGGTGCCCCTTGCTATCATATGTGCCACATGCGTCACACCAACAAGGGTATTGATAAGATTTATGAGCTCTGGAAAGGTGGGGCACAGGCTAGTCGCATGGCCTTGTTTCCCACATAAGGAACATGGTGGAGTGACCCTTGTAGCAGGAGTAGTGGTGGTCATTATTGGGGATTTTAACCATTGTTTGGTTATGCCCCCTGATTTAGGCTTGACGAATCCTGATGATGGTTCAAGGAGAGGGATAGTCATAATGGGGGATTTAAAGTTAGGTTGTATTATGCCCCCATTAGTGGGTTTAGCGACAGTCAACGATGGCTTAGTCACATTTTTCGTAGGCTCGGTGCTCGGTACAAATGGCGTGACCGACCAAGATGGCGTAATTGTCAAGACAAGGACAAACTTATAATGGGATACAAGTTTTGAATCCATATATAGGTATGGTGGGGTGAGGTACCACACAGATATACCCAAAGTGAGCCCAGTTAGGGTCAGTTGAGCCATAACCGGTTTCCTTGCACTCCCGTGGGGGGGTACAACAATGATATTTGAAATATGGGAGGCATTGATGGACTCAATGACTGTTCAACACTATGACTCTTTGGAGATGTTGATGATTATGATGAGGGGGTGGCGGGCACATTTTTGGAGGTCAAAATGGTGCACATAAGGAAATCGGTTGATACATGTATCTGAGGCAGAGGACCTGAATATACCACAAGCAAGTTGGAGTCTTTGTACACTCCTGAGCAAATATCAACATAAGGGGGTTGACTTGTTTCACCTGCAGTGGGTAAGACGTTGTTAAGGTTGGTGTTGGTATGAAGGTCATAGTAATTAAGTTGGTTGAGGGTGACTATCTTCCCATTAAAGATCAACATCATGATGTTGAATACCGAAGAGGCAACCGCCTTCATTGTATACATATAGCTACGACCCAAAAGGATATTTTAGTCGAGTTGTGCATTGGCTACTTCAATATGCATCATAACCATTTTTTCCCATAAATCGATGGGGACATTCTGGTACAAACCCCTGGGTTGTGACGGTCTCCCATTATATGCACGAAGGGCGATAGATGAGGGGACTAACTCAGGTGAGCCTAACCGTCTCCTGACGTTAGATGACTTGATGCATGTGGATGCACCTTCATCGATAATGCATCGATGAATCATAATGTTTTTAACGGTAACTGAAACTTGGAATGCGACTAACGAGGGTAGTCGTGGTTCACCTTTATTGAGATTGAAGTTCATAAGAGGCGAGTTCGAAGGGTTGATGGTGCTAAGTGCATTAAGTAATGCCTTCCTTTGAGTGGGAACGAATGTAGCACTTCTAATGTGGTCATGACAGCTGGTGACTGAGCTAAGTCATCCACAATACTATAGTTGTGGATGAGTTTCTTGTAAGGGTTATGGGGGGTGCGCCTAAGTGGTACCTTTGGTATACTTGGGATTGGTATTTGCAAATGCCCCCCCAAAGGGGTAGGTACATCCTCCACTTTGGGGGTTTCATTCCCACAATATCCTTTGGATTTAGTTTGGAGGTTGAAATCTATTGTGTTCATGTAGATATTCTAGAAGGAGCCATCACGAGGGGGGCGGGGCTCCTACTACTGAGTAACGTCCCCTTGGTTGGAAATGGGTTGCTGCAAAATAGTTGTTTGTGGTTGTGGAACATTAGGTGCCTGAGGAGCGTTTGAGGCTGTCTTTTTCTTTGCTTCCACCAACTGCTAGCAGTCGGGGATGAGTGGGAAATGGTGAGTGTAGTGACCATACTCTCAGAAATAATTGTTCCCCACGTTGGTGTTCTTTCCTTGTTTGGGGGGGGTTATTAGCCCTGGCATTCTGGTTACCCTGGTTTTGGTTTTGTTGGGCAGGTGTGTTTCCCCCTTGCCCCTGTTTCTAGTTTTGTTTGTTCTTACCTTTCTTCTACCCATCATTTTGAGGATTCTAGGGATTTGCGGTGTTCAACTACTCAAATTATTGAGGTTGTTGTGTGAAAGAAGGTTGTACTAAATTGACCCCCATGTGTGGCATTGGGGAAGCACAAGGAGAACATGGAAACAGGTAATAAGGATTATACCCCTGCGGTGGAATATATGTGGTTTGCACTCCATATGATGAGGATGTAGGAGTGGATAGTGCCATTTAGAGTGGAGATACCATTGATGCTTGGCTTGCATTGGGGCAAGTAGGACTATAAGGTCCATATTGTAGCTAAACAAATTGAGGATTTGGTGTAGGTGTAGGGGGTGCCAACACGAGAGGGATGGGTGGGCACTGCGGTGCCATGTTAAATGGCACATGAGTGGCAGGAGGAGGAATATTTCCTTGTTGGTAAATGGACCTTAAAATCCCATCCGCTAAATGTGACTAACCCTCGGGAGAGTGATCCAAAGATCGATGTCGAAGGCCATCAGGTAGGATGGTGAAAAAGTACCTAGATTGTGCATATATGAGATCGAAATGCTTTGCCTTAAGGATGGCCTCCTCCTCAATTTGGGGAAATGAGGTTTCCACATCCTTTGCAATTGCATGTTGAAGTGATTTGATAAACCAATCCAACAATAACTGAGGTTGTATGTTGATCTTGAATATTGTGTGTCGTCTACGCCACTAATGAATGTGGTCCGCTATGTGGGTAGAGGTATTCTGCCAAAATTTTGCGAGAATTTCGAGACTGAGGTCATGGAAAATGGGAAGCTGAAAGTAAGTGAGAAATAGGATGTCCAGTGTCCCAAAGGTGGCATAGTTGGATCCCGGTAAGTTCACATACCATTTTGCAACTGTTCATGTGAGGGTTTCTTGGGAGAGGCAAAGCCTCACTAAGTCTTCCATTGTGCTATTGGAGGAACACCATAAGTGGAATGACATGACGTGGTTGGTGGGGTCATATCCCTGTTTCCCTTCAAAGTTAGGGATATTTGAGGGGATCTTATTGGGCATAGCTGGCCATGCTTGATCATGAGCTATGGGGTCATTGATCAATTTGTCCAATTCAGAGAGATTTAAGCTAGCCATGAAAGGTAGTTTGGTGTTGGGTCCCACTACCATATGTTGTATGTTGTTTCCTTGAGGGGGAGAATAGGGGATATGTGGTGGTGATAGTTATATTTGATGGGAAGACAAGGATGCTATATGTCCTCCTCTTGAAGGGGGAGAAGAAGTAGGTGGATTTCTGGTGAGGGGTGGAAATAAAGTGTGGCCTCTTCTATGAGAGGGTGACCCAAGGGGATCCAAAGTATCTTCAAGGGGATAAAATGAGGGGGAGCCTCTTCCACAAGAGGATGAAGCAAAATGATCTACATTTTCTCTTAGGGGAGAAAATGAATCAATCAAGGAGCAGTCTCACCCAGAAGATCTGATCAATGTAGCCTGGGAACGGCCTTGGCTCGAGCACCTCCCTCGTGAACCACGGGGAGAAAGTGGAATACACCTCTCGAGAGAGGGGAAATGCCTTACAGTCTTCAGGACTACCTTAGGGGGTCTTGTTCCTCAATCATGGAATTTTAGTGACAAATGAGAATGATGATGGGAATAAACACAATTGAATAGATGCAAAAATATGCCAACCACAACAAATGTAAAATGCTGCAAAGTGAATGATATGTGCTATGTCAGTTTAGTGCAAGTGCTCTCACATGTAGGTTATTTTTAATTACGATTTAGTGAACTTGTATTTAAAAATAAAATAAATGTAAATTCCTTAAAGACCTACGTCCTTCCTCTCAAATGTAACTGGGCCTTCCAAAAGCACAACCACTGGTGATAATTGGATCCAAATGATAATTGACTAGTGAAGGTAACAAAGATTCAGTTATACCAACTATGGGACTATGTTCTGAAAGGAATCGTAACACTTCCCAACATAAATAGCTGAATTCAGGAGTCAAATGCACTCATAATTGCTCCTTGGAAATAGTCTAAGTTTGGCCACTAAGATACCCACGTCAAGTGTGGATAAGTGGTTCGGTCTGACCGGTATAGTGTCCCCCCCTACAAAAAGTTGAGTGACTCTTAGGGGGGAGCATGGAAGCTATGCCTCGGATTTCATGTTCTTCGGCATTGCTCCTTATTATCCGGGTTGTTTTTTGACACTTGGTGATAACATGATTTAAAAGTACCCTATAAGTCAATAATGTTATGTTTCAAAAACTTAGTGAAATTAAATTGGTGGCCATTAATGGATTCCTAGCCCAATCAATTTAGACTAATCAAACTATAATTTTTCTTGTGACCTACTGTTGAGGAATTTATTTGGTTGAGAATTACAAATGTTGATTTTAAGGGTCCAAATTCACTTAAGGATAGTAAGAGAGGTATTTCACAATCCTACTTCTTTCTAATCCATCAATATCCTACGAGGTGCGATATGGAGAGCATACTCAAAGTAAGAGAGTCTTTAGGTCTCTTAGTGCATGCCGGTGGAGATACATGTGTGTAATAAGCAAATTATATTGTTGTTGCAACTAACTAAAGAGAATAAATTAAATACAAATGTAGTGTCCACTTCAACTCAAAAAACATGCCAAAGGTGCTTGCAACGAACAATCTAGATCAATGATGCTTATGAAATTGAAAAGTGTGCAATGGAGGTATTTCACACTTATTTCCTTTTTTCGATTCACCAAGATCACATGGAATGCGAGGTGAAGAGAATACTTCAGGAGATTAGATTCTTTAGGTCCTTACTTGAACGCAAAAATGGATTAGTACACTACTTTGCCTAAAACATGAGGATTAAGCAAAGAAAAAGAATAATGTCTTGAATACTAGTAATGACTAGGAGGGCCGTTGAAAGCTTCAAATTATTTTACCTAGGTAATTTCCAAGAGAAGACCTCTTTACTTCCTAATCTTGGTCTAAGTGTACTAATTACTAAAGAAAAACTAACGATTGCAAGTTAATTTAATTTTGGTTCATTACGGAGCAGTCATTGGGACTGCAAGATTGTATGCAAAATAGATAAAAAAAATTAAAAGACAGTAGCGTGGGTTTTCTTGATATAGATGCGCTAGTAGAAGGGGTTTCCCCGATAAAGATGCGCTAGTAGCACAGTTACAACACATCAGAGTTGCGCTAGTACAGAGAAGATTACCGCGCATTAGAAAGGAGGGATTTCTACACAATAGCGCAACTGTGAAAGAAATATTTGCACAGGTAGCACACTTGGGGAGCAGGGATATGCACTACTATGTAAACAACAATTATGGCCAAAAAGAGGCCGAATTACTAGAATGAAAGGTATGTACCTATTCACCTACATAATACAAGAACCTAGAATTAGCTATGTAGAAAATAACAACCTAGTTAAAGATAAATGAACAAAATTTAGTGGAGTTTCCACAAATACTGTTAAGGGGAAAATGGCACAATGGTGACCAATCTTCCCTATTATCCTTGAAACTTGCAGCCAACGGAATAGTAGTACTTGTGGGTTAGGTAGACCAAGCACTCATAAGATAAAGCAACTTCAACAAACCTAAACTAAGATAAGAAGAAGATATTTCTCCTTGAGGAGGGATGCAGCAATGGAGAAAGTCTTGACCCTTGAAGGAAGATGGAAAGGGAGCTTGAGAAGCTTGAGGAATGCCAATAGGTGTATGAAGAGGTGGACTACGAGGAAGCTCCAGTAAAATTCCAACAACTTAACATTGATCTAAATTTCTCTACTTAGATGCATGCCCATGGATTCCTTTTATAGGCCAAGAGGTGGCCAAGAAACATCTATACCCAAGTGTGAACCCCATCACCTCATGACATAGCTCCAAAGTACACAAAGGGGGCTATTCAATGCTTGAAGGGACAAATTCGAATTTTAGTTGGTGAGGGAACAGTCATGAGCCTTAATTGCATAGATGGTGGTTGAGATCCCATCATTTTTTATAGTTGCATAGATTTCAAAGGAAAATGCACGCTAGGATAGCGCGGGCGTAGAACTAATAATACGTGTTATAGCGCGGGATGACATGGGTTTTCCCGTGCTATATGTTCTTTTGACTGTCTTTTGGAATTTTTGGACTCATGTTGTTTTCTGGATTTGATGATGATGTCTTTCGTGGGGTGAATGCTATATGTTGATGACCCCTCACGCGAAACAATATGACCCAAAATCTACTTCTTTTTTATATTTTAGTATATAATTTATTGTTCTCAAGTATTTGTAGGACAAATACACATGTTTAAGTTGTTCTTCATATGAGTTTCTATGGATAAGTATATCATCAAGGAAGACCATCACAAACTTTCTAAGATAGGTGTTGTGGGAAAAAAAAATCCTAATAACAAGGGCTGGTCACCAATATACTAATAAGGTAGAAAATCGATCTTATGACTCTTCTAATAGACAACTTAGGCACCAATAGATATGTTTGACCACTCACACAAGTAAGAAAACAAGCAAACACGTACGAGAATTAGATGGAGGGAAGATAAGAACTTGTTTCTGGAGTCTGATCCTCACTTCTCCTACTCTTAAACTTCAATTTGGTCCACTCCAAAAACTTGAAACCTAAAAAAGAGCTAAATAACCTCCTCACAAGCCTCGTAGCTTCAATAAAAATATCAACCAAGACAAGAACATATGCATAGACACAACTAGTATTAATAATGCTCTTGAAAAGGACTAACAATCTTCAATCAACTAACAAGGATTCAACATGTTAAGCTATAAACATACATATGGGGGAGGGAAAGATCACAAATTTCTATTAAAATGAAACATGATGACTGATACATAAGTTACCTTACTGTTGTTGAAGCACCTTTTGAATCCTTTGACTGGGTTCCTCTACTCTTGAATCACTTACAATCCTGCTTCCAAACACTTGAATCTTCCAAGGGTGTATTTGATAGAAGTCATATAGGATGGATGAATTCAAAACTTATGAAAGGAGTGCTATGGGACAAGGGTCACTGAGGGATAATTGGATGAATGGATTCAAATTGGTGGCAAGATTCCTCTAGCATGACAATAATATGGGTGTGCTCCTTCACATGATCCATCATATCCCTTTTTAATGATAGTTTATGATGGTTAGAGTGGTTTCCAAGTGGTTTTGGAAGTTGCAAACGAGACCAACCACCTTAAAATTGTCTTAACCCTCACACTTTTTACATTTCTTATCATTTTTAGTCATTTTACTTGGCCTACGCACCTTGCTCAAGTTCCTAAGGTACATGACCAGGCTCCTTGTAGTAAGTAAAGGAGCGTGGGGCCTCATTTAAGCTCAAAATTCAGTGGTTTTAGGGGAAAAGGGTTGGATTGTATTCAAGGGGGTTCATACCTTTAAGTAAGGTAAAATTAGGGCTTCTTCCAAGATAATACATTCATGTTTTTTATGGATATTAGAGACTTAGGTCTTGTCTTGAGATATTGTCATCACAAACATGGAAGTGCCAATTTGCACTATATCAATATGGTCAAAAAATATTTTCCATAAGGGTTTGAAATGTAAAAATGAGCATTAGTCAAACCAAAAGGAATGACCAAGAACTTGAAGTGCCTCTCATGTGTTCTAAAATGTGTTTTAGGAATGTCTTTGTGCCTCAATTTGAGTTGACGATATCCTAACTTAAGGTCTAACTTTGTGAAGTAGGCTACCCAATATAAATTATCCAATAGATCATCGATATTTGTAATGGTAAATTTATCCTTCTTGATGATTTTGTTTAGTTATATCTACTTAGGACACATCCTACAAGAGTTATCATTTATTCTCACCATTACTTTTGGAGTTGGGAAAAAACTCTTGCTTGCTTGAATAATACCTGCATCCAACATGTCTTGTACCATTTTCTCAATCTCACTCCTTTTTTAACATGGGTATCTGTATAGTCTTTAATAGGAGTGTACTTCCATATATGATCTCAATTTGATGTTCATGATCTCTATATGGAGTTAGACCCTTTGAAATTTCTTGGAAGATTCTATCATGATTTTCAAGGTGTATTTTGATTCTAATGGAATATTTTTCATTTTCCTAGTTTACTTCCACATAATAAAGTCTATCAATAACTCCACTACAGCCCTCTTTTAGCAATTTTTCCATTTTATGTGAGCGAATCATATGTAAGGGTGGATATTTTAACCCATTGAATTGATATTCAATTATTTCCGTTTTAAATTTGTTGAATAATTCATTATAATTTGTAGAAAGCCCAAAGTTCTACACCAATGAATCCCTACAACCACATATATGCCTCAAATAGGAATGGCATACACAAGGTTTGATAAGTTATAGTATCCCATACTAAGTTTGATGTTATGGAATTTTCATCCAAAATCAATAATTCCCCCATTAGAAACCAATATTTGAAAACTTTCCAGTAGATACATAAAACAATTGAGGTGTTATGCTAATCTTTCATCAATGAAGTTATCGGTACTATCCAAATCAACAAGTACTATGATTTTTTGCTTCTCAATGCATCCTATGATATTTTGGTTTAATGCGCTAATACACCTATCAATGCTTGAATTGATATTTCACATTTGCTATCTTGATCTACGATTGTGTGAAAAAATTTAATCTTTTTCCTACTCTTTTGGGTTCACAATTTCTTCCTTACCCATTTGTGAGATGTCTCTAATTCCTCGACATCATTATTTTCCATCGTGAACAATTTTATTTATCTAGAAAAAAAGTTAGAGTATTTTATTCATTATAGTATAATCTATTTTTTTAATATTATCTCCATACACACAAAATATCATGTTATGTCATTTGTATAAGGAATGCAAAATAAATTACAACGCAACAATTTGAATATGTAACATCACTATGACCATCATTCATAATAACATCAATAACACACTTAACAAGCCTCTAATATTCAAGTCACTCATATATCACTATCAATATTGCACTTGCTCTGCACATTTTTTATATATATTGCATTAAGAAAGTGCCCATATTTTGTTTGCAACATCCCATAATACAAGACAATATAGGTTTATTGAATGAATTTAGGGGAGAGTTGAGAGTTGGTAAAGGATAAAATAAATCTAATCTTAATGCATGAGTTATAAACTCACATTAATTGTATAATAAAATGGATACCATTTTCATAAAATAATATGAATTTGTTACTTACAAGAAAAGTTAACAGAGAGTAGAATTTCCAAAAAGCTTAGCGGTGCTCAACCCAACAATTTTACGAATGCTTGTGTAATGTCCCTCATGCTTAAGCTTTAATAATTATTTTTCACTAAGGTTGGAAATTCGAATTTGTGACTAAGTGGGAAAAACACATTATTATTTTGTAATTTCAACAAGTTAACAACTTTCCATTTGGCCTCTTATGAAGGCAATTGTAAAAAATAGTTAAAAACACTTATATTAAATATGTGGATAGTTGGAATATCCATGTTGCAACTTGATAAACCATGACCCCGTAGGTGGGGAACATAGGCCTGCTTCTCAAGAGAATAATATCACAAATGTCATAAAGCTGTTTTGAGGAACCACCCTCCTAAGATCTAGGAGAGGATCCAAGGACAACCAATTCCCAAGGAGGGAAAGTTGGGCCTTGTGTAAGACATAGGAAAATCTTATTTATATTCATATGCATGAGGGAAAGACACTACCTAGTACACATGTGAACTTGTTGTGTGAGCACTTGAATGTGTTAGGCATTTGTCCCAAGTCGAGAGCTTTAATGTGAGAGCAAGAGATGGTTCCTAGAGTGAGATGACTGGGGTTCTCTGTGGTTGAAAGAGTTCTATTCCAACGAGCACAGGGTATGTTATCACCTATGGTGTCATGTTTTATGCTCAGGGTTGATTGTTGATCAAATAGATTGGTTGCTCGGTGGTCTATGGATGGGTGGAACGTGGTTGTTCCAACTCCAGTTTCACCTACATGTGTAGCAGGTTCAGATATGTATCTAGTGTGATTCATTTCTATTTCATGTTTTATGCTTCTAAAATTGTCTAAGTTATTTTAAGCATTCTGATCATATACAATTGTCTAACTTTGTCTCCAGTTTATATAGTTTGTGCATTCAAAATAATCCTATACATATATTCTTAGTCAGTTTAACTTACAATGTTGTTTATCTATGCACCGTGAATATGGATTTAGATAGGTTGGTTCTGTACATATATATGAAAACTGAGTTAAGGAAATAATCTAGCTCTTAATCAATCCCTAATCTTTGTAGGATTAGCATGTTGTACATTAGGGAATTATTTATTTACTTGATGTTGTTTACCAATTACATTCTTTATATTATTACTCTTTTTATGCAATAGGGTGTAGTCTAGAGTTATGGATTAATTAGTTAATGGTTCTATGGTTTTAACTCTTTCTAGGCCAAGTACAAGAAATATGCGCATCTACTTTTATAATAGCGTATTTCAATAATCAAACAAACTTTAACCAAGTAACTAAACGTAGCAGGAGTGCCATCTTCTAATCAAGCCTCCTTTAAATATCAAATATAAACTACAGTTAAAAGTATAAGGTTGCTCTTGAAGCACGGTTGTCACTAAAAACAGAGGATAAGTAACATAATGAAAATAGTAACAATAGCAGGCCTCAACCTCTATTTAAAATATCACTTGAAAACATGAAGAAATATTTAATCATATGCATACTAAGAATATATCATAAACACTAACAAACTGAAGCAAATATATAAACCACACAACAAAACTCAAGGCTAAAAGAACAATGATTAAATATCTCTGACGCGACAGAAGAATGTGCCCAACTATCGACCTGTTTGCCACATGTGAACACTATAAATAGATTTTAACAAACATCTTAAAACTTCTGCAAAAGAGGGTATCATGTCCACGATCCATGGCACATTGAAGCATGGCTTTATTAAACTTGTCTTCATGAACGCAACAAGAGGCCAACCCCGAGTCATGCCCAAGACCGTGGTAAACCATAGGGATATATATTCATAATCCACGAAGGGACGGACCATGTCACCATCTAAACTAAAAATATAAATAACAGTGCAACCCCAGTTAAAACCCTAAGGTTGACTTCATCTTAACATAAACAAAACTATTGTAACAATGATAGTATTAGCAAAATCAACAATAATATTCATACACAAGTATATTATGACCTGGAAATAAATTTAGCACCCCAAAAGCACCAAAAAATAAAATATGCAATGAAGAGGACAAAATTTATTTATAAACTGGAAAGGCCCAATAGGTCGAGTACAAAGTTTAATCAAAGACATTAGAGCTAACTCCAAGCTACAATGTTAGGTTTAAACCCTAAAAACAACGGATGGGAAAGAAATAAACAAACTAAATAATTAGGCCCCATTCAAGCCATGCCAAACATTAGTGTATGAGACAACCCGAAATACCTTTCAAGGAAGCCATTCCAGGTAAATGATCGATCGACACTAGGAACGATATCGACATAAAAACCACAAAGGTTTGAATTTAGCAAGTAGTCATATGATAAACAAATAAACAAAAGATAAATCGAATAACGTATCAAAACTTACTGCAAAGAGGAAGTCGTATCCACCCAGCCGAGGAAGCTCTCTAATGAAGGATGTGCCACCTACCAAGAACCATGCAAAGGTGTCAACAATATAAAAGAAATCAATTGAAATATATTAAGTAGGAAACAAGAAATGTAAAAAGAGACATAGGTCATGTCTATTACCTTTGTCGTGATCACCAGACAATGGTAGCATCATTCAAAAGAACTGCCAAAAAATGAAAAGGTCAGCTCGTGATGAGACCTCCTTTCTCCTAATCAGATGACTAAGAGCCATCACCCTGGCTTGGTAACCAGATGCGGTAATGTCACTTCAACAATGCTTATGATCATGACAGGTCAACTCGTGATGAGACCTCCCGTTCTTTAGTTAATCCCTTATATTTTATTAACATTATGTTATTTTTAATGGCCCACTAAAGAGCAAAGGATGGCGTAAAAAGTCTAAAAATTACTTACTATTCTTGACTTACTTCAATCTAGGGAAAAGGATCCCTTTGAAAGTAAACTCATCTACATTATAGCATCATTTTGAAATATGAAGATTCTAGATAATAGTCGGGTAACTCGATCAATCCATCAGTATGGTCCACAAAATATTTTCAAAGCTAAGACTAATCTTGCCATGGTCAAAATTTTGACAAAAGAAGATTCTTTGTAAGGATATCCCTTTTAAACTTGTCAGGTTTACAAAGAAGCATGTAAAACGAGGCAGTGTACCAACATAGTGTTATTTATTTACAACCCCAAACTTCAAGCAATCCAGGAAAAACAAAAATGAAATTCGAAAGACTCACGCATATCAAAACCATTATTGAAAACCAAGCAATCTTAAAAAATAAAAATCACTAAATTAAAACACTTAAAAATTATATGCAAGATAGGATCTGATCAAACCAACTTTTCAACCAAAAGGGTGTGTATTACAATCCAAAATAAAAGAAAAATTAAGTATTCACAAAGATGAACAATTTTAAGCAAATTTTTTAGTATTTATCGAAACTTTAGCTGATTGTCGAAGAGGGTAAGTAAAATCGAAATTCAAAAATCAAGACACGGTCATGTTCTATGGGATGACCTATACAAAACAGTGTTAAAATCATGAAATGATGATATGCATAAAGAAGGACGACCAATATCCCAAAATTTAAATTGACCACGATATAGTAATATAAAGGATTGAATTCTTAATAATTTTATCAAAAGGTCAAATGAAAGATAGAAAAAGGGAGATAGTGATCTAATATGCATATAAGAAAAAGATATGATAAAATATACACAATTTAATAAGTTTGTCATTGAAGCCAAGTTTCGACAATCTTTTGAATATTGCAAAATTATTCAGCTTTTTTAAAATTTCTTCTCATCTTCAAATTATGATAAAATTCATTTGATTAATGGATGAGAAGTTTGAATGAGTCATATCCTTTATTCAGTACTATTTAAAAAAGGAAATCAAAATGAAAAGATAGATCCTAAGATGAGCAGTTTATGATATCAATTTGAAAACAAGCGATCCATGTTAAATTCTATGTCAAAGAATGAAATCATAAGAAGAATTAAAAATATGTATTCATGTGTCCTCATGTTAAATTAAACATAAGAAATGTTTTAAGAATAGTGTATGAACATGAATAATAAATAAATTATAGAAAATTTCCTTGAACATGTTTGGATGGTGGACCACCTTTCGTCAAAATTCTTGATAACTGCTTTATTGAAACCAAAAGTAAACTAATTTATTTACTATCTCTCCTACTCCTAAGCTAAACTACATATATACAAAGGATTAAGTAAAATAAAACAACCAATGAAGCCATTGAAGTACTTCCAATTCTGAAAAATGGAATTCGTCGAACATTAGTATTGGTAATAGAGGTGCTTCATACTGAATGATAGGAAGTATTGAATTGGATTTACTATTTACAAAGAAAGGAAAACGAAAATGAAACCTCTTTAAATATGATTTTTCCAACCATTCATAAAATGGATCATGAAAATCAGATTGGAAGGTATTTAATGATAGTTTAATGAATTTTCCAGTCACCTTATCATAAAGACACAAAAGATCATAATTCGAGGATTGGGAAAAAGACTAGATAGATAATGTTTGATTAAAATCAATTTCATTAATATCATGCACGGCGTTTTTATCAACCATGTCTCCCAAAATCAGTGGTTGTTGTTCACGATCTTTTATGTTTGTAAAATTGATACATGGTGGATTATCATTGGATTTTCCTTCGAGCTTATAGTTTTGTGGATCGACCAAGTCAACAATATATGTATGTGTATTATCAAGAATAAAGTTTGACTGACTTTTATTTTCTTCTTCCTTCAAATAGACTGAAACATGTCTTTTTTTATTTATTCAGAATATTTGTTTGTATTAACTTTTCCTTAAGAATTTGATCTTTAATCAAGTTGTAATTAGAACAAATACTCTTAAATTCATTTTCAATCTCATCCAATTCCTTCTCCAAAGACCTATCTTCATTATGTTCTTCATGACACTCTAATCTAGTAGATGAAGAGGAAGAATATTCAATTAACTGATTATCTATATTTGAAGGAGGATTATCTAAATAATTGGAGATACATGATAAATCTTCCTTATTCCCTATCCTATTCTCATCTAAGATTGAATAGATGTGATTAAATTCAGAAAAAGGAAAATGATTAGATATGGTAGAATCTTCATTTGGAATGTTAGAAGCATAAGAGTTAAGATTTTCTTCTAAAATTTCGGGTTCAGATTCTAGATAGTGAAGGTTAGAAGTTATGCATTCAGTATATCTACTCAAGGAAGGAAAATTATAATCAGAACTTAATAAAGATTTTGAGATAAATTCATTTTTTGTGTTCTGTGAAAGTGTCTAAATGTTTTTACCCTTTTGTAAAGAAACTACTTCATGGCATAAAACCTTAACTTGCTCTTCTAATCTAGATAATTCTGAAATATTTGACTCGTCTTCAATATCCTTTTCATTATATAAAGAAAAAGGAAGAAAACTTTCAAAAGTATACATTTTGAAATCTTTTTTAAGTTTTAGAGCATACTCACATGCTTCATGTAAATCCATTATGCCCTTTTGTAAAATGAACATAGCCATTTCTTTGGGAAGAGATTGTACATACCATTCTAACATGATGTCTGTTGAAGGTCTATGATTCTCGTGTAAGCTAAGAAATACCTGTCGGAAGAGAATATTGAAGTCACCAATTGATTCACCATCGTTCAACTGCATTTCACAAAGATCTTTAGGAGTCTTAATCGGATCATAATAATCGAAAGCATTTTCAAACAACCTTTTAAATTGCGACCAATTATGAATTGAATGAGTAGGAAAAATATTGAACCAACAAAAAGCCTTACCTTTGAGTGGAAATAACCTGCAAACAACATCTTCGTATACAACATTAAGCAAGCAGATAATTAAATCATATTTTTTTATATGCTCATTAGCTGAAGCATTTCCCTCACCATTGAATTTTGACAAAAGATCTACTGCCTTTCTTGGAATTTCATGCAAAGGTCCATGCAGGTTCAATGCAGAATTGGACTCCAATGCAGGGATTTGAGCAGAAGTCATAAATGATAACAATTAAAAACATTGACTCCTAAGAGATTAGTTTGCCATCTAACCAGCTCTATAGTGCATGTATATGAAAACTAACACAATAAGAAATAAAAACAATAAAAACCAAAAGCCAGAGGATAAATGTTTTATGAAACCAAAAACTATTTGTTTACCTCGGGCCCTCTTTCTAGCGCCATTTGTTGGCTATATTTTATGACCTGGCCAACTAAGGAGATTCAGCCAACACAAGTCGCTTACTGCAACTTCCGATGTGTTTAGATTAGTTGATTCTCGCAGGTTGTAGTCATGCTACCATCTAGGTTTTCATTCTCTTAAGGAGAGCACTTACTACTTTAACCTAGAGAAAGTAGATCATAAAATGGTTAATAAAAAGGCTAAATTAAATCCTAATTAAAACAATTAAATTAAATTAACTACTTATCTACAACTTATATTAAATTACAATAAATTTCTTATTTAACAACTAAACAAATAAAATTTAAGTGTTTAAGCCTAATCTATGTGTTGCTCTCTTAAGGAGAGTCTTGGTTTTGGTTTTTTAAAGGTTTTATTAAAGATTGTTTAAGAAATGAAAATTAACTAAATATAATATAAAATCTGTTTAACCGTTGCTAAAAATATCAATTAAAAATCTAAATTAATCTACTTTTATCTATTTTGGCCAAGAGCAGCATTTACAATAAATCTTAATGCATAAAAAAAAATTGATAATATCACTTGCTTACTGCTACAAAGACAGAAACATAATTATATTATGAATAGCAGAAAAAAATAAACTCATCTGGCATACATCTAATTAAGTAAAATAGTAAAATAAGAACAATCTTACGAAACAAAACTAGATTCTTGAAATGATCGCAGCAAAAGAGACAGTTGCAGAGTTGAATCGATTTTCATTGAATTTGATGGTGAAGATTACTGATCTCCTCTTCTGGAATACAAAGGTTACAAAAGAATAAAAACATGCTACAGTGATCTGGCAAAAGCCTTGAGTCACTGTAGAGACCTCCTCCCCATGAGCGCCTCCTTTCCTTCTTATATCATGAAGATTCAAAGTAGAAACAGAATAAAAAGAGCATAAATCCCTTCTATTCCCCCCTCTCACAATCGATATCTTCTGCTATTTATAAAGCCAGTGGGGAACTAATCTAACCGTCCATTGATCACTTTGTTATATCACGGTGATATATTGATAAGATGACATCTATCTTTCAAATTCTGATGGAGTATTCTTCGTTTAACAAAGTGACAAAGTGATAAGATGATCATCTCCTTAAATATTTATGTCCAGGTTTGTAGCCTAGCGATGATGGTGACAAAGTGATAAACTATTTTCCTTTAAGAGATTTATTGGCGTGAATAATAATGAGCGAATGTAGGAAACTCGAGCATGAAAAAAAAAAATATATAATTCATCCATGGATTTCTATGACCTTAACATTCATGCTACCTAAGATCATTTTCCTTTGACCACTTTTTGCACAAATATGTTATATTGATATAATAATGGGTTATGGAAATTCAATACAAACATATTATATTAAAGTAGCCATTGTGAAGTATACATTTATGAGAAATGAAATTAATATTTAGAATAGAGAACTTTTTTTTTTTCATAGAAAAATTTAACTTACTATTAATATACGAAATAGTAAATAACACCAGCTGTCAGAATCATACATGTCTGCTCACGAGCCCAGTAACAAGGGAGCACTATGGGCATGCCAGACAAATACCAGATGTGTCAGCATCTACATCAGAAAAGCCCAAAAAATATAGCACCATATGTCCACAAATAGTGTCAAAGATCCCTCCAGTAGGAGAAACGGATCCAAATATCGCAGTATATCAATATGTCTATGACCATAAAAGTAAAGTTCAAATATGCCAACAGCGACAGCTGCCGAAACCCAAATACATCATATATAAATCAAAACATAATATAATATGCCAAAACACAGCCATAGCGACTGTCATATCTGCCGCAATAAGTAGATAGTGTAAACATAAATGTCCAACAAGTAGTTGGACCCAGGCTCTAGGATGGATCTGCACATAGAGCTAACAGAAATGTAAGTATAACAACCCGCAATATAAAGTGCATTAATAGAGAACTTTGTTTATGATAGGAGGAATATTAAAAAGTTTTAAATTGATTCATATTCCCTTTGTTCGCAAAATATAAAATGTAAAATGAACTTTGATTTAAATGTCATAATTTTATTTTTTTTTCAAAAGTAACTTTTTTTAAAGTTTAGTTAAAAGAAATCAAAGTTTATTAACCTCTCATATTTGCTTTTATATATATATATATAGATTAAAAAAAAAAAAATACAAAGCTATGTCAAATTTCCCTTTTATAATTATGATTTAATTATAAATCAAGTTGAGTCATGAAGATTGTTTTATATATGAAAAACATTTCAAAATTTTAATAGGTAGATACTTAGAAACAATGCTTATGTGATTAATTCTATTAAGAGAATAAATATATTCAATCTTCATAATCAAAATTAAAATTTACGTGTAACATTTAAGGGCAAACCGTGAAAGTAAAGTCACCAGGAAAATATCATACCTCGTCCATATAAGAAGCAAGAAACCAATATGGACTGAGCCAACCAAATCATCAAAAATCACATCACATGAGTAAATGATAAGCATGATGTAATCCAAAGGATTACATCAATCCAAGCAATGAAATCAAACAAAGATAAATAGAAAAGGACCAAAAGCTAAATATTTACAAAATTATAATGGGGGCCCTTTTATTTTGCATAAAATGAAGGGGAGTTGTTGGGGTGCCAACACGAATTCATGTGTTTTCCAACACCAACTGGAAGGAGGCATTAACACCCTCGTTTTACAGGCACTGACCTGAAGGAAGTTCCAACTCCTTGTGTTCTCCAACACCAACTAGAAGGACGATACAACCTCCTGCTCTTTGCCCCGTCCTGTCGCCCAGATATTCAATATGTGAATCTGAAAAACTGAACTTTCAACTTGCACACACTTATGATCTTCTAATATTGGTTATGTTGTGCATTATCTTCGTATGCAGACAATTCACTGTCACTGTGTCGCATACATCACATGACTTCTCATTCCTCTCAATTCTTCACTTCTGCTGATGTCTTACTTCAAGTACTGTGTGCTTGTTGAATTTGTAGTCTGGGCCAAGATGTGCTATGTTGATATGCTACTACGCAACTGCACTTTCCAACTGATATATTTGTGCTTTCAACTGATAGTTTTATGCTCTGATATAATGCACTAGTAACGTATGGAACTGCGCACTTAATGATATGTCCATTCAGTTTAAGTGCCACAGTATTTTAGACAACCCGCGACATGTTGTGCATCACTAGATTGGTCCTTTCAGTTCAATGCACTTGTCTCAAATCATCCTCTTCATGACGTGCTTACTTAATCCTGATGTTGCTCTGTCATTGTGCATCAGACATACTTCTCAACTTCGCACACTTTAGTTCAGTATTCGTGCATCAACTAAACATTTGCACATCTTCTGATATACTTCAGTTCCATTTCTGTGCTACTTCATTACTTACACCATCTGTGACTGTTTGCGTGTTGTTTGTAATTTTGTCATTCAATCTTCACGTAGTTGTGCATACTTATGTATTTATGACTTTCGGTATTTGCGCAATTGTCACGGATCTACAACATCATTATGCACACCATCAGTATTCCCTTCTGCTACATGTGTGCACTCGGATCCTCGTTAGATCATTCTGTTTAGTCCTCAAGCCCTTGATGCCCCGAATATAAATCTGTATTTTCCTTTTGAAGCTCTATGATATCACCATCAAGCTTACTTCAAATCTCCAACTTGCTTCCCTATTTATAGATGTTCTGCATGGATTGTATGTCCACAAGTTGGTTGTGGCCTTCCTTCTTCCTTGCTTCACGATTTTTGCTTCTACCACATGTCATCTTATGCGCCGTTGATGTGTCATCCTTTGTGGGTCTTGCGCGTCCATGGTCCATGACATAGTGGGACTTACACCTTAATGATGTATTCTTGGAATCTTCGTGTACCATTGCTTTGAGGTCTGTGCGCATCCTTGGTCCTACCCTTGATAAGTCTTTGGACCTTGTCATACCATACCTTGTGGGTGTTGTGCTCCTGATGTATTAATGATTTGCAGAATATGTGCACACACCATCTTCTACTTGGTGGGACTTTCACCCTTGCAGTATCATTACATGTAGGACTTGCGCTCTTGCTGAGTCTTTAGCTGTCGAATTTGGGCATATACTAACTTCAATTGTTGTACCCTTCTTGGAAAATGTGCATCTTTTAATGGCTGAAAACATATTCTTATTGGCAAGTTTTGCACGCTTTCAGGACTATTTAGTTTCTTACTATTTGCGCACTCTCGATCCAATGCTTGCGCATTCCAGAGTCTTCTTTCAACATGTTTGCACTCTTGTATCTTAACCAACTCCTTGGTTGCTTGTGCACATGTACCTTTGTCCATCCAATTCCTTGTATGCTTCCTTGAGAGAATATGACTTGGTGGACTTGATATCTACGCTTGTACCACATGTAGTAGAGTACATTGCTTATGTGCTTCTTTGAACTAAATCAGTATGATGTACCCTTTGATACATATCTTCATACTGGATGCAACTTCTAGATATACTTCTTCACACTGGAATCCATGTCCTTCACCATCTTGCTCATATACTTCTTCAAAGTGGATTCCATATACTTCTACAAGTTGTCATAGCAATGTTGTATCCACTTTGACCTCTGATGACAGCAATGGATCAAACTGAATCACTTGACATACTCTTTGGCATTAGTTGACATCAATGACAACCAAAGTTCAACAATCTCCCCCTTTGGCATTGATGTCAACACCTTATGAACTGTCTTCTTTGAAATGTATGCTTCATTTGTACTTGTCGCAGTGCTCCCCCTGTGTATGTGCTCCCCTTGAGTGCTTTGGGATTTTGACTTCTGCGCTTTCTTCTATTAGTGCTTCTTCTTCTTTTTGTCACTTCCGCGTAGACCAACTGTACAGTCATCTTCATGTCATTTCTTCAAGTGATCTACTTCACGCTCTTTCACGTCTGCTTCATAGTGATATGCTTCACTCTCTTTCGCATCTATTGCATAATGATATTCATCACACTCTTTCACGTCTAGTGGAGCTTTATGATATTTATTCAATGATTTTTCTACTACATTCACGCCTCAACTTCATGCATATTTTCTCATGCCTCAGCTTCATGCATATTTTTCATGCCTCAGCTTCATTCATCTTCTCCCCCTTTGACATCAATGAAAAAGAGGTGTCATTATTCATGCAATTACTAGTTCTTCTTTTGTTTTATTTTGCGTCGGCCTCTATCTCAACTTTATTAAGGGATTACTCCCCCTGTCTTCATGCTTCATTTCCTTTGTTGTAATTCTGTATCGATATCCTTTCATATTTATCTTTTATTTCTTTCTTGATACGGGTGTTACCTTACTTCTTCATCTTGATTTCATGTTCATTCTTTGCGCAGTGATTCATGCAGACTTCCATTCGTGAACTACCTAGTCCAAACACCTTTCTTGATTTATGTTTTGTCTGTTCATGTGTTTCCTTTCCACTTCTTAAATGTTTCATATGTAGCATTTACTGTGTTGTCACTTTGCCTTGTCGCATTTATTATTGACGCATCTCTCGCCATGACAACCAAAGATTAGGAACGTTTATCTGCCAGCACATTAAAGCCCATATAATTAGCTCGTGTGAGAGCCATTGCATGTACTTGACCTTTTGGGGAAACATCATTCCGTCGCACAACCAAATGAATTGAATCATTTCCTTTCGTACACCTTTCTGTCACCTATTAAATTCGACATTCAATTTTGGTGACTCCACCACCTTCTTCGACTTGCGCGATATTGAATGCATATCTCATCAAATTAATTTCATGTGAGCGAACTTCTTCCATTCAATTCTATAATAGTTCCATGAACAATGCCTGGTCATCACCTTTTCCACTTCTACATTTTCATGTTGCATTGTTGTCTGGTTCTTCCCCTTTCTTCCAATGGCTTTCTTTTATCAACGACTGAACAATTCCCTTAAAGATGTGCGACTTTCCGTTTGGACCCAGTAATCTAAGTTTACACATCTGAAGGTGGACATGGGCGTCTGGAAACAACAGATGGAGGAAAGAGAATTTCATCATCAATACTCTCAGTCGCAAGTGTACCACGGGATTTCTGAACAACGATCTCATTTGACTCATCATGTGGACAATCTGGAGTGTCAACAAAAAAAAATTGAGTGAATTGTCTCTACTTCGGCCTCAGCATATTGAACCATCATCGACTTCAACTTTGAAACTCCTTCCAACGAGTCCTGCATCAAAGTGTATTGCACTTGTGCCTATGGATTTAAGGGTTGTCAAGTTGAGTAAATGAATTTTTGTTTTTTTTTCATTAGAGGAAATTTGGGGTCTAAAATGGGCCTTGTAAGAAAACGAGCCATCATATAAGAAAAACAAGCCAACCATAATTTATTGATGAATTGGAATTCAAGAACCAATAGAATTTCAATAAAACGATTCAACCATAATGGTTGACTTGAGATATTTGTCATAAAAGAAACTATTTTTTTTGTTCATATTTTCAACATATCTCCCTGTGTTTTTACTCAAATTTAGAGAGAGCACTCGTTGGATGCGGAATTTAATTCCGCATCCAACGAGTACCCACACTGCATACTTTTGATGGACCCCGATGCCCCCAAAACAAGAAATACCTAAACAAACATGATGATGATGTCATCATCAACTGCATACTTTTGATACTTTTATTTTCTTGGTTTTTGATATTTCGACCTGTTTTCCCAAGGTACTCAAAAGATCAGTCTTAAAATCTTCTAACAAGTTTCCAAGTTCAGCTCTGGATATGCCACTGGTTGCAAACTTGGTTATTTTGGAAGTTACATCCCTCTTTCCATTTATGGCCTTTCCTCTTGAATACTTCTGACATAAGTCTGTAATCTCATCAAATGGTAAGTAGGAGATGTCACATTTTCCCATCACATTCAAAATATCAAGATATTCATCTCTTATTCCTTTCAAAAAGATTGTCCGAGTGATCTCAGATGTCAAGGAATTGTATTTGGATTTCTGCAAGTTATATGAGAATCTTTCAAGATACTCTTCCAAGCTTTCATCCTCTTGCTAAGAAATCCTAAAAATATCATCTTTTAAATCTTTTGATCTACAGTATGCTTGATATTTCCTAAGAAAAATTGTCCTCATATCATCCCAACTAGTTAGAGAATGCTCTCCTAATCCCATGAACCATTTCAATACAGTTGCTTTAAGAGTAGCAGGGAAGAGACGAAGTTTGTGGGTGTCATCGGTATATCCATAGGTACGGCATAAGATATCAAATTCGAATAAGAAATAATATGGATCTTCAGAATTCATGCCATAGAAATTTGGTAGAACAGATGGTGGAATATTTTTCATCCTTACCTCTTCTCCTAGGATGATGCTAGTGTCCAATATTGGGAATTTAAAGGTGGCTTCCTGGTCTTCTTCTGCTCTTTCCTCCCTTTCACGCCTTCTCTCTTCTTCCCTTTCATTTCTTCTTTATTCTCTTAGTTTATTTTCAATTTCTAAACTTCTCTCATAATCCCTTCATTGCTCTGCAATTGGCCCTTTTAATATTTCTCCCTCAGCCATTTCTCTTCGTTTATTTTCAACCTCCATCCTACGTTCATATTCCCTACGTTGCTCGAAGGTTAGTCCTCCTTTCTTAGATGTTTCCTCTTCAGTCATTTCAAAAGTATCAAAATTTGTAATGAATCCTTTTTTATCAAATAAAGAAGTTCCTGTTACTTCTATTTTCGGGGGGTTTTTGACAAATCTTCCTTTTTCGTCTCTTTGTGTTGACATAAAACTAAAATCTGCTCTGTGTTTTTGGAAAAAAAAATTATAAGAGAACTAAATTTCTTAAGTCTATTTCTAAAATGCCTCCTCGGCAACAGCGCCAAAATGTTGAGTTCCAATCTACTGGTGTAAATTAGACCTTATATTTATGTCAATCCGGAGTTTGTAAGACTTAGAGGCATATCCCAAATATAGAGATTCAAACCTAGACTTAGTTGAGAATTCAGTTTACTTATGAAATAAATCTAATGGATACTAGAATGTTGTAAATAAGAAACACAAAACCTTCCTTACAGAAGTAACTTCATTTGATTTCTTAATCTAATCATCAATGCATTCATGAAATACTCTGAAACTAAAAATACCTAAATCCTGAAAGTAAGTTACAGTGCTTAATACCTTATTGTTGAAAGCAGACAATCATCGATTTCTCTTACAAGAAAACAGTTCACAATGCTTAGCTCTTTTCAACAGTTCAATATCAGATAAAGAAAAGTAATTGGAATTGATCCTACAGTGTTTAACCATTCAAACTAAAGAACTCATAACCCTACCTTGTAATGAAATCTTGTGCATCTATATAATCTAATCCAATCTGCAATGCATGAACTGATAATCGAAACCAACTCTACAGAACACAATCAAAACATACCAATGCACAGTAATGGAGAAATGAGTGTGCAGGTTCAGCAAAGGGGGCCCTCCAATGCTTCACTCACACACGCAGGAAAATTTACAGAACTTTAACACTCAAATCGCTTTCACCATATAGAAATGAACATACACAGAAAAATATCGAAATCTGAATCTTTATTTCAATAACATATGTTCACCATCCGGGGGTGGTTTCATCTTTAATTCAAATACTTATACAAATTGTTTTTTTTAAACTGAAAACACTACAATACTAGAAGATTCATAATGGCATTCTCTTAATATCTCTCTACCCTCGAGATCGTCCATCAGATCCATAAAAATAGACCAGATCGCTATAAAATCGAAGCTATCATGTTTTTGTGCTAAGTGGCAGCACAGGTGGTCATCTTTGACCGACATTGACTCGACACATGTGAGAGCCATATCATGAGTTTGTTAGAAATATATCCATCCTTGGACATCGAGGATCCTCTTCCATCTCTCAGTTCGTGCCTAGCTGGCTTACAAGTATCCAATCTAGGAGCAATTACGGGAAGTTAGCAAATTTTGTAATTTGAATCAACACCTTAATTTAAATGCCTTAAAAGTCACATAATTTAATTTATTAAAAAGCAACAACATTTAAACCTTTGACCAAGGTTTTGTGGATGAACATGAGGTTTTATGGATCAAGTATGAGGGTTTATGGAGAAAACTGGAAAGGATTTATAGGGAAAAATAGGTATAAAATGGTGTCCAACACTCCCCTTGATAAGTCTTTGGACTTTGGCGTACCATACCTTATGGGTGTTGTGCTCCTGATGTATTAATGATTTGTGAAATCAACGCACACACCAGCTTATGTGCTTCTTTGAACTGAATATGTATGATGTACCCTTGGATACACATCTTCAGACTGGATGCAACTTCTAAATATACTTCTTCACACTGGAATCCATGTCCTTCACCATCTTGCACATATATTTCTTCAAAGTGGATTCCATATACTTATGCAAGTTGTCATAGGAATGTTGTATCCACTTTGACCTATGATGACATCAATGACATAGATTGAATCACTTGAAATCCTCTTTGATATTAGTTGACATCAATGACAACCAAATTTCAACACACGATGATATGTTCAAGAAGTCACTCAATAAACAATTGCACTACAGAGAAACCATTAAAACACAAACCAAAGCATATAGTCGGTGGCCATGAAAAGAGTCGAGCTTGCAAGAGCAGGAGGCCAATCGAAACATCCGACAGTAGAGCCACAACAATGCCAAACCAAATGACCATGACCAACGACCAACTGTTGATGTATTTGTAACTTCATAATGTATTTCACATATGTATATTGTATTCCTATAGAGATGTTATTATTCCTCTATACGAAAGTGTCATCATTTATATTGTAAGTGTCGTAACTTATACTTGATGGGTTATTAGACCACCTTGATGGGGTCGGCCCTGTATAAGTCATGTGGGTTAAAGGGTTATGAGACCACCCTATTGGGGGTCGGCCCTGTCAGCATTATGTTATGTGGTTAAGTTGAGGCCGACCTAGTAAAGGATATTAGGCAAGTCAAGTCATGTATAAATAGAGTGCGGGAGGCACTCTATTTGATCATTTACTTTCTCATTCATACACTCATTGGGGATTGCCGCACTAGTGGAGGAGGAGAAGTTGCTGCTAGGAGACTATCTCTTATGCTTGGGTTTTGTATCATTGCTCTATCTATCTCTGATGAAGTTATTGGGGTTTTTCCCCTTTATGGTTTTCCCCAAGGAAACTATGTGTGTCTATTGTCTCATGTGATTGCTTGTTGTGATTAATATGCTTGATATTCTCTACATGTTATTCTCTCAGTAAAGATCCTAGAGTATGTTGAATTGATGCTCAAAAATTAACATGGTATCAGAGCTAACATGAGAAGAAGACACTGTGCAGTTGCGGAAGTTAGGGATTCTTGTTTTTTGGGTTTCTCTCCACAGATATTGAAAGGCAAGAGGCTATATTGACTCTCCTCAGCAAGGCGCATCTTTCTGTCGAAACAGAATTCAATTCTGAGCATTTTCAGATTTTGACCTAAAACTTAGGGTTTCCCCAAAAAGTGGAATTTCTGAAATCTGAGACCATGGTTGGATGATCCTCAGAAAAATCGAATTTTAGAGCTTTGGATCGAACTTTTTGGTTGGGTGAAGCTCCGGGAAAATCAAACCCTAATTTGGGGTCCTGTCTAGTGAAGCTGGAAATCAAGGCTTCTGCAAAAGTTGGAATTTCTAAAATCTGAGACCATGGCTTGATGCTCCTCAAAAAAATCGAAGTTTATAGCTTTGGATCAAAATTTTTGGTTGGGTGAAGCTCCGGGAAAATCAAACCCTAGTTTAGGGTCCTGTTTAGTGAAGCCGGAAATTAGGGCTTCTGCAAAAGTTGGAATTTCTGAAATCTGACACCATGGTTGGAAGCTCCTCTGAAAAATCAAAGTTTAGAGACCAAGATCGAACTTTTTGGATGGATGAAGCTCCGAGAAAATCAAACCCTAATTCAAGGTCCTCCCCAATGAATCCCGGAGTTTGAAAAGCAAATTTGAGGGGTGAAACTTTGCAGTTTTCAAATTCTGAGTATATCATCTTGATCAGCTCATCAAGGCGCATTTTTCTATTCTTTCAGAATTTTGAAATTCAAAGTTTGAATTTTTAGGGTTTCTCTGACAAACCCTAATCCAGCTCCAGATCCAAATTTCTGTAAATCAAGTGGTAAGACCTAAATCTTTTCTAGTACTCTTTAAGATGTCTCACCACACCAAGCTTGAGGATAAGCTTGAAGGGGCTTATAACTTCCGAGCATGGAGGTATAGGATTGGGTTAATTCTAGAAGAGAGTGAATTGGACACCTACATAATTGAAGGGGTTCTTGTACCAGAGGGAGAAGAGACTAAGGCCTTACACAAGAGAAACTTGGTCAAGGATAAGAGGATCATTGTTGATTCTATCAAAGACCGTCTCATACCACATGTCTCATCTCTGAAGACACCTAAGGAGATGTTTGATTCCTTGACCAAGCTATTTGAAGGGAAGAACATAAATCGGAAGATGACATTGAGGAATCAACTAAAGAACATCCAGATCCAGAATGCAGAGGCCATGCAGTCTTACTCTTCAAGGGTCTCTCAGATAAAAGAACAACTTGAAGCTATAGAAAATGGAGAAGTGGTAATGACCACTCTTAATGGCCTACCTAGGTCATGGGATTCCTTCATCCAAGGAATTTGTGCTAGGAAGAAACTTATCTCATTCAGTAGGCTGTAAGAAGAATGCTCATAGGAAGAATCTCGGATTGTAGTTCGAGAAGAAAAGATGGGGAATGAAGATCAAGCTCTCACAAGCACATACCAAGAAGATGACATTTTTCCTCAGATTGTCCTAAGAACAAAAGGAACAACAACAACAACTACTACAAGCAATCTGACAGGTATGACTTATAGGTATGTTTTGAAATCTGTTCATGATTAAGTTTATAATATGATTATCTTCATGTTATTGAATTTAGTAACAATCTTGCTTTAATTTTAGACTTGTCTTATCACCCTAGTAAAAGTATGAATGCATGATAGAAGACATTCATTGATTAGGGTTATGACACTTCTGATTGTATTATGATTGTACTAATGCATTGTGGTGTTGTATGAGGAGAATGTTATCCGCTAACATGAAGGTACAAATCAAGTCCTAGATCGAGACCATGGTGACATGAAGACAAAGACTCATCCATAGTCATGGATCACATAGAGGTATGTATAATTTGGTTCTACAATGGTTAACTTATGAGTTATGCAGGTCATTGAACAGAACAAGAAAAACATTGCTAGACATAACTAGCAAATATGATGACCATGTATGTTTTTTCCTATATCAAGTTAGAATCCTACCTTATGTAAGGATCTTATACTTTTGTATGATTGATAATAATTACTCATGAAGTTACAAGTTTGAGTAATCTAGGGTTTATGCATATTATGTCTCTTACCTTGATTGATGATATGACTAACCAGAAGAGTTCTATGGTCAAATATGAATATGCATGAGTAAGAAAAGTCTTCCCTGAAACTTTGAATGCTAATGCTTATTATCTGTGTTTGAAATGATCATGACTATACATGTTTAAGATTATTGTGTTTTGATAGTATTAAGAATATACTAATGAATGTATGATTATGTATAATATCTCGAGGATAACACAATGATGATACTAGTAAGCATGCATAGTGATCGAGAATGGATAAAATTTCAAGGACAGGTAATCCAGGAAGCAAAGATCAAGAGGGAGCACACTCCAGTAGTTCCTGCAAGGAAGCAAAGATTGAGAGGGAGTCCACCCAACAAACAAATAAAGATAAGTATTTGAATTGTCATTTCTTGTATATTTGATTGTTTAAATAATATTGTTCAATTATGTATATACTTATGTTCCTAGACTTAGGTTGTGTATCATGCATATTAGAATAATTGCATTAATGAACAGTATACCACTAATATGCAAGTAATGGGTAAGTGGCCTATGGTACTGTAAAACATTCCATTGCTACTTATCTAGAATGAAACCTCTTTGCTGACATGTTGAGAGTTGTGCACACTCTTAATAATGTTCTGGTAGATATGGAAGGCATCTAGAAAGTTACGGGATATGGATAAATGTTGTATTGAAGCATTGGCTAAATTAATTGCATGACTGTATAACATATTTCTTTATGTGTAAGAATTTGTTCTGAAAACTATGAGATGTTTCTAATCATGCAATTTAACTTGTCTTGTAGGAAAGACGATGTACCATCACCTACAAAAAGGACTACAACATTTGTTCCAGCAACGAAGATCTAATAAAAACTATCTATTGAAGATATTGAAGAATCTGAAGTTCCCAGGATCCGGGATGCAGTAATGGAAGAATGCCATGATCGAGGAGTATCGATCGATCATGAAGAATGATGTCTGGGATGTGGTCCCGAGACAAGAAGGGAAGTCTGTTGTGACTTCCAAGTGGATCTACAAGATCAAGCTTGCTGCCGAGTTCGAGATGGAGGACTTGGGGATGATGCACTATTTCCTAGGCATGGAGGTGTGGCAGAGTGCAGATGGGATCTTCCTTGGACAAGGGAAGTATGCAGTAGAGATCCTGAAGAGGTTTGGGATGATGGACTGCAAGGCCATGGCCACACCTATGGCATCGAACCTGAAGCTTCTGTGTGATGCTTCATCTGATCCGGTTGATGTCACTGTGTATCGTCGGATGATTGGGTCCTTGATGTACCTGACGAACACGAGACTAGATATTTTCTTTGCGGTGAACACATTGAGCCAGTTCCTGACGGATCCGAGGAGTGTTCACCTGGTTGTTGTAAAGCATATTCTGAGGTACCTGAAGGGTACAGTTGATTATGGGCTCAAGTATGATGCGAATCAAAAGTTTAACCTGCAGGGTTATGTTGATTCAGATTAGGCAGGCAGTGCTGCAGATATGAAGAGCACTTCTGGGTGTTGCTTCAGTATAGGATCAGGTGTGATCTCTTGGTTTAGCAGGAAGCAGTCCTGCGTAGCACTGAGTACAGTCGAAGCAGAGTATGTTGCAGCTTGTTCAGCTAGTTGTGAGGCAGTATGGTTCAGGAAGCTACTGTCTGAGTTATTTGATCTCTTGTTGGATGCTACTGGTATCTTTTGTGACAACCAGAGTTGTGTGAAGCTGTCTGAGAACTCGGTGTTACATGACAGGTCGAAGCACATTGAGATCAAATATCACTATATCAGGGATATGGTGCAGAGAGGAGCAGTGAAGCTCCTGTATGTTGCGACGGATGAACAGGTTGCAGATGTGTTGACGAAACCACTAGCCAAAGTGAAGTTTGAGTACTTCAGAGAGAGGGTTGGTGTTCTTCAGATTGATGACACTTCGAGGAAGAAGTAATGGATACATCTGCAAGAGCCATTCCAAGCATGGTGAGAAGAGGATCCTTCCCATGGCTGTGGATGTAAGCGTTGTGTGATGAGCATCAGGACGATGCTCCAGTTGCTACTTTGTATGATCAGTTGGATCATGTATATGTATATGCATCAGGTGGATGCTTTGTATGATCAGTTGGATCATGTATGATGACATGCATCAGGATGATGCAGTGACGATGTTCAGGATGATCATGTGTGATGAGTATCAGGATGATGCTCTAGATGATATGCATCAGGACAATGCAGTGACGATGATCAGGATGGTCATGTGTGATGAGTATCAAGATGATGCTCTGGATGATATGCATCAAGACAATGCTACGATGATGATCAGGACGATCATATGTGATTATATGTATCAGGTGGATGCATTGCATGATCAGTTGGGTCATGTGTGATGATTTCCGAAGACACAGATGCACCTAAGCCATTCTCACATGGTGGTAGGTGTGTCCTCCCATGGTGCAGATATAAGGGCTGGGGCCATTCTGACATGGTTGAAGTGTGTCTTCCCATGGTCGTTGATGTAAGAGTTTTTCCATTTGAGCATGGTTGAAGTGTGTCTTCCCATGGCTGCGATATAAGTGATGTGCCATTCGAGCATGGTTGAAGTGTTTCTTCCCATGGCTGCAATATAAGTGTTGTGCCATTCGAGCATGGTTGAAGTGTGTCTTCTCATGGTTGCGATATAAGTGATGTGCCATTCCTAGCATGGTTGAAGTGTGTCTTCCCATGGCTATGGATGTAAGTGCGATGCCATTCTCGCATGGTGGAAGTGTGTCTTCCCATGGCGTAGATATAGGTGCTGAGCCTTTCACGGATGGTTGAAGTGTGTCTTCCCATGCCGATGAATGTAAGTGTTGTGTGATGTGCATCTGGGTTGTGCTTCGTGAACGATGTTATGATCAGTATGATCATGAGTATCAGGATGATACTCTGTGGCCGTGGATAGGTTGTGCAATGGCATGTAAAAGGTCCTGGGAGATCCGATAGGTTGAGCTGTGTGCTCGTAATCAGTCCTGGGATGCTCTTGCGAGGTTTTGTTGACGCATGTAATAAGTCTTGAGGATTCCACAGTATGGCCAGTGATGATGAAGACCTACAGGTGGTGGGCCTACATCCAGCATGAAAAAGGGATGGCTCTGTAGAACTTCCTATGACAAGTAGATTAGAGATTGATTGAGATAGCAGCAGCAGCAACAATGATGATGATTCGATGACGATGATCCAGAGAAGAAGACTTGTGCTAGTAGATCTGTGTCGAGAAATACCTCCCTAGCAGGGTAGTTTTTAAGGATTATAAAAGTATACCTAAGTACAGTATTCTAGGCGATTATTTTGGATTGAAAAAAATATATATATAGATTGGTAGGCGAATAGTAAATATGAAACATACGGTTTACTACTGAAACTTGTAAATTTTGGCGAATATTATGCTAAAAAAACATATTTTATGTAAATATACGCGATAATAGAGGCTAAAAATGACCAAATAGCGAATTTATTTTTTGAAAAAAAGTCCAAAAAATAGCCAATTGGCTAAATTTCGCCCCTAAAAATTTCCCTGCTCCCTAGTTAAGAGGGAGTGTTGATGTATTTGTAACTTCGGAATGTATTTCACATATGTATATTGTATTCCTATAGAGATGTTATTATTCCTCTATACGGAAGTGTCGTCATTTATATTGTAAGTGTCGTAACTTATACTTGATGGGTTATCATACCACCTTAATGGGGTCGGCCTTGTATAAGTCATGTGGGTTAAAGGGTTATTAGACCACCCTATTGGGGGTCGACCCTGTCAGCATTATGTTATGTGGTTAAGTTGAGGCCGACCTAGTAAAGGATATTAGTCAAGTCAAGTCATGTATAAATAGAGTGTGGGAGGCACTCTATTTCATCATTCACTTTCTCACTCATACACTTATTGGAAAGTGGCGCACTAGTGGAGGAGGAGAAGCTGCTACTAGGAGACTATCTCTTATGCTTGGGTTTTGTATAATTGTTCTATCTATCTCTGAGAAAGTTATTGGGGTTTTTCACCTTTATGGTTTTCCCCAAGGAAACTCTGTGTATCTATTGTCTCATGTGATTGCTTGTTGTGATTAATATGCTTGATATGCTGTACATGTTATTCTCTCAGTAAATATCCTAGAACATATTGAATTGATGCTCAAAAATTAACACCAACAAATGCTATGAGGCACTGGTTAGGGAAAACACAAAGCAAATATCGAGGGGATTTAATATGTCAACTACTCCCGACAGAACCATAGTAAATATGTGTACGTTAGGTCAAAGGTGAACATGTGATGTGGATTCCAACATGACTCAAGTTGAGTTAACAATTCAATTTCCAAACAATATCAAAATGCCACATAAGCCAGGAGATGACGTGAAGATCAGACGTGCAATGTGCGTGGCAGTAGGAATTAACTATGCCAATCTGTGTTGGATCCCCACCATGCACATAATAAATAACAAAATGACTGGAGGCTGCAAGTATAGTTACTATGCTTACCCAATGCCCGAAACCAAATACTAAAGGATGAAGTAATCGTCATCAGGGTCAACACTTGCAGTCATAGAGGCTAGGAGACGTTATGGATCACTTCGTGGAGGTGATTGAATTCGTGGAGACGGATAACGTTATAAGATAAAGTCCACCAACACAAATCAAACATGAAGTCTAACAACCAAACCTTATGATAATATATAATAGTACGAACCAAGTCTATGCCAACAATATTGTTAGGCTAGCGTTTATGTATACCTCACTATCAAGGTTAAAATATGTGTATAAATAATAATGTGGTTATAAAATAAATGATAACGCTAGTACATGAGAGAAACATCGAAGTCACCATGGGTGATAAAAAATATAGCTATATTTATAGATATGTATAAGCATGTATAGGTATGTAAGATTATACAGTCTAATTGGGTGTCCTCACAACCCTCACAAGCTACCATAAGATGCTTAAGAAAGATCAACGATCAATAGTTATAATACATGAACAGGGAACCATTATTATAGATTAAAGCTGAAGTACTAAGTTAAGTGATGAATGAGTTTAACGAAGAGGTCTAGACTAGAAATAATAGGGAGTTAAGTATACCCGGAATTCAACCATAATGGTATCAAGTCTCTGTAGCATAGATAGAAGAACCATAATTAAATTTAATGCCAAGTCAAGAATCTTCATAAATATTTGTAGTAATCATTGATGGTAGTCACAAAATAAATAAGTGACGAGCGCACAAAAATAAGACAAGATAGCAATGATAACAGTCCCAAGCATACTTAATAATAAAAAATCAAGTCATTATTTTGAGGGGTGTTACATCGTATTTTTGGAATACATCCAGTCTATTTCCAACTTTCAATGACCTTTGTGAATTCCCATAATTGTGACCCATGTAATAGTGCCAAAAGAACTCCTAGTGTTGCATTTGCAACCCATCCTTGGAAAATGCTTTTACAAGGGGGAACCAATTATTAAGTGTTTTCCTCAAGTTTTGAATTTGATTGCTTCTTTCTCTCCATTAATTCTTCTTGTTCAGGAAGATGGGCATTTTCCATTTTATGGAAGTATATTGTTAATCCTTTTATTTATAATATCTGCTTAGGTTACTATGTTGGATTATAATGCAAATGGGGTATTTGGGCTTATTGTAGATAGGAATCGTGTATGCTTCATAGTCTTGTTTGTGAATAGGAAGAGAGGATAATTATAATTTTCTTAATGTAAATTATTTACCAAAAGAAATCGATATCCATGCTTTCCATGAACAAGAATAAAATTTAAACATAATAAGAAAATACACGATATGCTTGATTTGGAAGAAATCTATACCCATTGTTTGTAGGCATTAAGAAAATTAGTTCATTTCCTACAGAGGTATGATAGGATGGAACTCAAATCCATAGGGGCATGTACAAACGAAACTCCTCAAATATACCTCTTTATTAGTCAAAATACTATATAGACTAGAAAGATGAAAATGGGAATTCCCTTACAAACACTTAAGGTGATGTAGATAGGTCGAGTTATCATTTCTTGAACAACTCCAATGAATAATGGTTTCTTGAAAAATATAATACCGAAGAAAGTCCATAAAAGAAGGTTGGTATCTACACATATGTTAGTATTCAAGACTACCATGGATGAAACAACATATCTTGGGAACAAAAGGCAAACCTCCATTAAACTCTAGACAAAAAATTCACCAAAGTCATGCTTTAGCCATCATAAGCAACACATTGTTTGCAGGAATTTTTTCATGAGCACTTGTCAATCGAGGTTCTATTTGTAAGGAATATTAGACAATTCTGGCGAACCCAATAATTTGTGCTGTGAAATTTACAATTCCAAAGATAGATGGATTACACAACCACCAAAGAAATCAATGACTCCCCACTAAAAGAGGAATTGTTAAATCCATAAGTTGAAATCTCCAATATGAAAATTTGATCCAAAGTGGCACAAAATTTATCCATGCTTTGTCATCATTCTTCCTAGAAAATAACGAACCAATATGACTAAATTTGTGATATTTTACCAAGATCTATAGTCTAAAAGAGATGTTTTTTTTTGTAAAGTTGCATTCGAAAATTTATATTAGAAGTACAAAAATTACATGGCAGTTTGCTAGCCTTGATGATCTAGGTTGGTGGAACCACCAACTGAGATGCTCAAAAATGCTAGGTTGATAAGTAACATGGTAGAACAGGCCTATCCAAGGAGGCCAGGTGCCACAGAAGTTATTGCATATCCGAACATATAACATAATCGAGCAAGAAAATAGATAGTGTAGCCAAAAAAAGCAGAACCTTTGACCATCACAGAGTGAGCTAGGGACGGGCATCCACAATATTTGCTTCTCCATTCTGGGGGTTGGGTTTGTCCTCAACAATGGGGTAGTTACCGAAGAATTCATTGTCCCATCTCGGGGGAGGGAGCTTTGGCGTTAGCGGCTCAGTTTTGCAGCAGAGGGAGGCGTCCCCTTCAGACTTTCAGAACCGTTTGCAATGCAGAGAATCAATAGTTGTTGGCACAGGAAAGGTGGTGTGTAGGGGAGCCAAACCAGAGGAAGCGCCGAAAACAAGAAATGTTGGCCCAGAGGGGTTGTCCACCGCGGTCGCAGAGCTTCCGACCACTACGTCCATCATTTCTCATGAAATTGATGGAGCTTTAGGAGCAGGATAGGACTCGCCAGTGTGAGCAGCTACCATTCCATCCAATCTAACCCAAGTGTTTGTGGGCTCTACTGAAGTCAAACCCCTGTGCACCGTTAAGCACTTCTCCAGAGAATACTTACCGCTAGTGAGGCTGGCATCAAGACTGACCAATTTCGCATCCAAGTGGACCAAGAGAGCCCTGATATCCATGATAGAGGTTGTGGCAGAGTTCCAATTTTTCAACATCTCCTCAACCAAATTTCCTAGCATGTTTTGATAAGCCAGTAGTAGTTGACTTGGTTGTCGTGGTTACCTGTAGCGAGGATATCTTCCATTTGACCGGATTCCCAATCGTCAATTAGCCTGGGGACCGGAGCCGAGACACTGCTATTATAGACGTTGATGGCGGCCTTAATTTTTCCAGGAGACCCAGCATCCCTGCCAGCTCCATGCCCCACTCCCCAACGAGAGGTGCCTCGAGGATGAGTCATAGTGTGGAGATGGAGCTCCCAGGAAATAATAGAGTGCACAGAGCGAAACACAACCAGGCAGCTCAACCCAAAGCTCAACGTTGGAATGCAAATGAGGAGGGAGTAGGGCCTGTTCGCCATTTCAAGCATCGAGGAGAAGGGATACAAGTAATCCACACGCAGGAGTTGCAGCGTACACCAACTAACGTTAATGCCAGGGGACTTCTACAGTCACATCGAGCCTCGGCTCATTACAACCCTTAAACTGATCATTAATCCTCTCATAATCCTGATGGCCTTCATTAAAAGGCAGCCTGCCCTCATTACTGAGAGGTGACAATTGTAGCGTGCCAGCTCCAGCTGGCTGGAAAGAGCTGCCAGGTGGGTACTGCTCGAGGAAAGCACATGCATCTGGGACTAAAAGAGATGAATTGAATCAAGAAGCAAAACATATTTGTAAAAGAGTATTTCTCTATTGCACTAACCATCTTGCTAAAAAAGAGTACATGAATGAATGCCTGATCAATGAGGCGCATGCCTTCATATATAGTAAATCTAGCTAAGGCTTAATTACTGTAATGTCCCCTCCATGATGGCACCATGGGACATTCCAATAACCTATCTAATTCCCATAGGTCCAGCGGAATTCTAATTAAGTAGGGAATTAATTGGCCTATAGTCACTACGTAAATTTAAATGTAAATCAAGAAGGGGTGATGTGGGTCATAACTTTGCAATAATAATGGCAATAAATTCATAAATGAGGTCGAAATGGTCTAATCATCCAAGGAGGATGCATAGGAGGATGAATGGGCCCCTTAGGAGGTGTAACTCCCATCCAAGGTGGAAGGAATCCCATCATGAGGGCATCTCATGAGTTGTAACCCCTCCGGATAAAAAATAGCCAAAAAAGGGCACACTAGGGGAAGAATAACTCACAAGGAATATCATGAATAGGCATCAGGATAAAAATAGCAAAGGGGGGCGCATTAGTGAAGTGTAACCCCCAAAGGAATCTATGGCAACTTATGACAGATTCTATGACAACCTATGACAAGCTATGACAACTCCAGGTCCTAAATTTAGCTGAGGAGGGAGCATGAGGGGAGAGTGGGACCATAAGTCAGTTGTAACTCCCCCAAATCAAGGAAGAGTGCCCCTAATTTGAATTACCAAAGTGTCTAAGATACTATTTGGTCCAAATAACATTAGAAGTGAGTTGATGTGTCATGAATAACAATTCTCTCCATTAATTTGAATTTTATTATTATTTTTATGAGAGAATTCTAGAATGAGGGGGAAAAGCCTACATGAAGCTTATAAAAAGGCTGTAGGCGCATGAGGGGAAGGATTTTGATCATTTTGCAATTCGAATTGGAAAGCTATTGAGCTTCTCAAGCTCCGGAGATGTGCCCCTTGCCCTTGTAACTAGTTTTGGTGGTGAAAGATTCCACCCTAGCTAGCATGAGAGGAGAAATCACCATCATTTCTCTATTAAGATTCAATTAAATGAGGTTTTTTCCATGTTCAGTTGTTGGTTTGAGTTCAAATTGATGTGTTTTGGATCTTATTTTGTAGCAATCCAAATTGTTGATGTTTTCCCAGATTGAAGATTGAGTGTTGGTAGTTCTCGCTTGAGGAGGGTACACTAGTTGATGTACAGGTCTCAAGAGGATTGTAGGAATGACTATACATCTTCCAAATTTGATATAGCTTTCACTGTAGGAGGCAGATCTGAAATTGGGGTCGAAATATGTAGGAGGGTGCACCATTGGAGCATATTTGACATTTGGAGCAACATTTTCCCCTTCTACCAATTTTGTGATAGTCATCTCTCCTCTCTTTGTAGCAGATTTATGTGTGATTTTGCAGATGTTGTAGCATCCATCTATGTACTCTCTGATTTTGTCTATTTCATAACAAAAATCCTTAGTGTTTTCCCCATATTATGTCCAATATACAATAGCATCCATCTATGTACTCTCTGATTTTGTCTATTTCATAACAAAAATCCTTAGTGTTTTCCCCATATTATGTCCAATATACAAGCACTAGTTGTTCAATTTGTAAATCAACAAAATGGAGTATGCAATCTTGAGTCTTATGCACTAGTTGCTATCATTTAGGATTTGTATTTTATATTGAATATCTTGATCATTTTTTTTAAAAAATCACACTGTAGCAAATGCAATCCCGCTACCATTGAACAATCCCATTTTAGAATGAATACATTTTTTTAACGCTTCTTCCTATTGTTCCAATATGCATCCACACTTAAATAATATATCCATGTTTGCATCATGGATTTACCAATCACAATTTTAGAATGAATACAATTTTTTAATGCTTCTTCCTATTTATCCAATATGCATCCACATTTAAATAATATATCTCTATTTGCATCATGAATTTACCTATCACAGTTACATTTTCAAGCTCTTTGCTCTTTTTAATCCATTTCTATTGCTCCCAGCTGCCAAGTGACAAGTATTCTTGATGACAATTTCACTTCTGATACTATTATTTGAATCAAAATGTTCAATTTTATGTATGTACATCATAAATGTGAAAGATGAAAAAGTACATGCCAGTATCGACAAAAAGGGATGTTTTGAATTGTGCAATTTTCTTTTACTTATGTCCCATCTAGGTACTCAATATTAAGACCATAATTTACCATGAAACAACATGAGAAGACGAGAGGTTCTATTGAGTATTCTTGTGAACTTCAACTTCCTTGCAATACACCTTTTGAAAATCTCTCATGACGAGAGGTTCTTTTCAATATTCTTGTGAACTTCAGCTTCCTTGGAATGCACCTTTTGAAAAGCTTTAAGGGCCTTTTTGTCATTCAATTCGCTTAGCACAATAAGTATGTCACTTTTACCAACATGTTACTTTTTTCACATCAGAGCTTCCAACACTTTTTGATAGATTTACATTGTCTCACTGGTTTGTGCTCCTTTTGCAGGCAATGTGCTTAGAGGCATGTAAGAAACTGCATCAAATGGGAGCTTTCACAGACATGCTTTTTCCAGATAAGGGAAGTGGTGAAGAAGGAGAAAAGGCAGATCAACTAGAAGCCGGAGAACCTCTTCCAGAACTGCTCAGGATAGATAATTTTATCCTAAGGGGTAGCAAAATTCTCCGAGTACTTGTGGGATCCTTTTCAATATTTATATGATGGTTTGTGATGCTCTATTCTAATCTAATTTATTTATAGGAATGAAGATATATTTCCTTATCCTAGAACAAAGAACCTAGTTTTATTGATGATATTTTTTAACAAGAAATATGGTCTTAAACTAATTTATGTATAACAAGCAACAAATGGGTTGGTTCTGAAAGGTCAACCCTTCTTAGTCAAGTAAGGTCCTTAAATGTTTGACATAGTTGGTATTAGTCTTACTTGAGCTCTCTGTAAAAATTAGTGTTATCATAATTGGAATGGAAGTGGCTGGTTGGATAAGTTTTGAGCGATTTCTGGGCAGAACTATTCTTCTACATTGCTAGTTATGGCAGTTGATTCTTTCGTTGCAGGGTAGTTTTATTGGTTACGTTAGTTGTAGAATTGTGAAGACATCCCAGGCTATTACAAGTTTATTTACAAGTACATTAGCTCTAAGTTGTTCTATTACAAGTTTATGGCATATGTACAATAAGAAGTATGCTTGATTAGTATTGTTTTATAGACCAAATAATTAGTCTAATTATCATATATATTAAGTCAAAGTGGCAGTACAAATTCTTTCTAGAAGCATTATCTTCTGCATTTTTACTACCATTGGAACAACCTCTGTTTCTCCTGACAGTCGAATATTTTAATGCCCAAATGCTTGAGATGATTGGGTGATATCATTTTACATGGAAGATCATGGTTTTAAGCGTCAGGGCCTCTATCTCTGTATTAGAAAGGAAACCCATGATCTCAGTGCTTGCATATGGTGTATTTTACTGTCATTGGTGGTTGTACACACCTGTTGAATTTTGAGAGAGCTAATTGTGACATTCATCTTCATGTGTATGCTCTGTTTGACGTCGTTGAGATGGATGGTTGTGCACGCATGTTGATGTGGGATTCAGGTAGTTGTAATTGTATGCAACATTTGGAGATTAAAGGTTTTGTTTAAATGAATATGCTTTGTTTGACGTCGTTGAGATGGATGGTTGTGCATGCATGTTGATGTGGGATTCAGCTAGTTGTAGTTGTATGCAACATTTGGAGATTAAAGGTTTCGTTTAAATGAATGGCTGATTTTATTAAGAGCATCCATGCTCTTTGTTCTTGCATATGGTGTATTTTACTGTGTCATTGATGGCTATACACACCTATTGAAGTTGGAGTGAACTAAATGTGGCATTCATCTTCATGTGTATGCTCTGTACATGTTACTTATGGTTCTGAAATCACATACTGTTACAAGAAGTGGTCACCTGTAAGCAAGAAAAATAAAAAATATCAGGATGTAAATAATACCACTAGAATTTTATCTTCACATAAGATCATTAATCCAAAATAGTCATAGAGAATGCTTATGCATATTCCACATAATCAAATCATTTGACCAGATGAACCCGAACGAATATGTGAACCTCATTAAAATTCCCTTAATGTTTCCCCTCAATAGTGTATCCTAGATGAGTTGCATTATTACCGTTCCTAAGTAAACAACACATGAAAACTCCACTTATTTTACTGGATGGATTTGTTTCTTTCTACAAACTTTTCCACCACATGCTCATACCATTTATTTAATAAATAGAAGATGAGTATAATACCTGAAAGACTATAGAATAGATTTGTTTCTTTCTACAAACTTTTCCACCACATGCTCCTACTATTTATTTAATAAATAGAAGATGAGCATAATACCTTGAAAGACTATAGAATAGAACTCAAAACACCCCCAAAGTCCATCTTACACATCATGTAGCCATCCATTACGTCACTAGTAGTTTATCATGAAGCTAATATTGCAGACTATAGCTCTTCAACAGATTTCGACCAGCATGACCCTAGGAAAATTTCATGACCCTAAATATAGTGTAATCTCTATTGTATGTGTACATTATTAAACTATTGTCCTATCATTATTGCCAATATCGACAAACATGATAGCTGATGATACCTTACACACAAATTGTCACAAAATTAGAAATCGACAGAAAAGTACCAAAACTGCTTTACCACATCTTAAAATACCAATGTTTTAGGGCAACATCGAATAATGTTGCACTGCTAAACCTTTAAGTTTTATTGGATAAAAATAAACCAAGTTTCGAACAATTTCAAGACTGTATAAACTTTAAAGTAGAAAATCCATCCAACAAATCATACATGTAAAACAATATCATTCCATGTTCTTGAACAAGATATCCAATTAAATTATGATGTATTATGTGTCAAATTAAAACCACTAATATTTTTAAACATGCCTATAAAAAAGGACAGTGGAACACAAACCTATAGCTCTTGACATACATAACCCATTTTCTTTTGCAAAATCATTTTAACACGCAACTATTGAGTCTCTTAAGATCTGGGGAATATCTATATATAATTTGACTGATTATTTACTTAATAATAAAACAAGATGAAGGCAGTCGGGAAATCGACTCCATATCTTTTCCTTCTGCACCAATTTATCTATATATAGGGGAAATCGACTCCATATATTTTCCTTCTACACCAATTCATATATATATATGAGTCGACATGAAGGACTATGAAGGACATATGTACAAGGTGGACATATGTACAAGGAAGTATATGAGTCGATTACAAATTTTCCAAGCTTTTGCATGTAATGAGAAACCAATGAAATCTCCTATTACTTTGGCTCTATTGAAATATTTGGTTTTTCCCAAAGGAGAATGTGCATTGGATGCATCTCATGTTCTTCTTGCCAAAACTTGTCTCTCTTTTCCGTTTTCCCTTACCTAGGTTTCATTTCTTTGTCTATCTCAAAACTTTCAGACATTCTCCCCTTGCAAGATTTATGGTAAGATACTAAAACCATCTGGATCAATGACAAAAGCTTAGGATATCGAAATTAACTAGATCTAATAGGGCACTTTATTGGGTTCTGGAGATTCTTTCAGTAGACTGCAAATGGGAATAGAGAGTGCCTATTTCCTAAGCAATGGTGATCATGATCCTTAAACTCGTTTTGGCATTCCATTAATGTTTTATCTTCTGTTCGTCATGACTACTTTAATGTCATGCATCTTATTCCTCTTTTTTGCCCTTACCTAGGTTTCATTTCTTTGTCTATCTCAAAACTTTCAGACATTCTCCCCTTGCAAGATTTATGGTAAGATATTACAACCATCTTCAGACATTCTCCCCATGCAAGATTTATGGTAAGATATTACAACCATCTTCAGACATTCTCCCCTTGCAAGATTTATGGTAAGATATTACAACCATCTGGATCAATGACAAAAGCTTAGGATATTGAAATTAACTAGATCTAATAGGCACTTTATTGGGTTCTGGAGATTCTTTCAGTAGACTGCAAATGGGAATAGAGAGTGCCTATTTACAAAGCAATGGTGTTCATGATCCTTAAACTCGTTTTGGCATCCCATTTATGTTTTATCTTCTGTTCGTCATGACTACTTCAATGTCCTGCATCTTATTCCTCTTTTTTGGGACCGTATATTTCATGGCAGTCTTCTTGCTATGCATTTCTTATCTCTCAATGCCAAGTAACAAATCTCCACCTTACAATATGCATTTTGTGTCTACATGTGTGAAGGTCACAGAAGTTCGATTTACTTCTATATATACCTGCCTTCTTTTTCCAGTTTGCTATTACTCCTAGTAAAGAAGATTGCATGTATTTTGACTATATTTTGCATTGCTGTCCCTGAATGCGGTTCATAAATAACAGCATAGGCCTCCTAAAGCTTCCCAATCCAGAAGCAGACTTTCTTCTGTGAGTCCTTGGCTATTGTCATAACATCCCTCCTCTCTCCAGTGTTAGCGAACCCATATCCACTCGATTTTGAAGTGCATTGTTCATGAAGGAGTCGATATTATGCTAACTCCACAATGTTAGTAAGAAAAGTAAGTGCTGCCAATCAAGAAGTATAAGGCAAAGTACACTCTTGTTGATGGGAACTTGTTGGATCATTCAATAGCTAACCTATCCTTCAATCAAAGGCAATTCAAATAAATAACGTATAGTTAAAGATAAGCTCAAACAAGTAAGCACAAATTAAAGATAAGATAATCTTATTAATGTCAAACAAGTGAGCAAAAATAGGTCGATGGGACTTCGAAATAAAATATTACCAATATGCTATGGGAGTGCAAGGGCCACTTCTATATAAAGACTAAAAGCAGGTATAATCTAACTCTAATATCTAGTGAAGAAAGTACCCTATGCCAAGAAGGAGGCCTTTAACTTGGATGTAATGTGAAGCTTAAGCTATACAATTCATATTTGGCATTATTTTCGTCATACTTTACGCCTAGAAGCACATTTTTACAATGTCTAACTCTTATGTTTTGTCAATGGCATTCCATTCATCAACAACCTTTGGCCTCCATTCCAAAATAAAAGAGAAAAAAGGGAAAAGGAAATAATCTGGCCATTTCACTTCATTTTCCTGTGTGTCACTTGAACAATCTGACCTTTGGCCTCCATCACCTCCATTCCAAAATTCCAAAATAAAAGAGAAAAAAGGGAAAAGGAAATAATCTGGCCATTTCACTTCATTTTCCTGTGTCACTTGAACAATCTGAGAACGTTATCTGGATTTTTTTTTGGTTCCCAAGTATTCCTAACTGCAAACAGGGAAAAAATGAAACAACTTTATGGAAACAGCAAACAGGAGGAAAAGGAAACGACTTTATTAAAACACGAATGGAAAGGCTTTCAAAGGGCACTTCGTTCCAAGTTTTGAAAGGTTGTCTGTTGGTTTGCTGGAAATGGTCTCTAGTAAATACTAAATACAGAGAATTTGGAAAACATGAAACTCCATCACAGCTCATGCGCATGGTAGTTCATGAAATTATGGTTTATAAGCTACAAAGGAAGTCACTAAAGACTTACAAATGGAAGTCACCGCTAGATCCTAAGAACCTAAGAAGGCAAAACTACTACATAGCGCTGTAAATCGAATTATACTGATAATTGAAGAGATATAGTATATCCCAATATGATATGAACTTCCAGATTTACATTGAAGTAAGGTAAAATTTCTATGTATAAAGTTATGCAGTAACTGCTTTCAGATCAAGTACATTCCAAAGCACACCAAAGAGATTCTCAGTAAAAGCTTACAATGGAAAGCCACGACTAGATCCCAACAGGGCAAAATGGAAGTCACCGTCAATAAATAAAATATTTTTTAAAACACAAGGAATTGAATTTCACTTATCAAGCCTTACTCTTTGTTATTTCAATCCTCTTTCAAAATTGTTAAGATATAGAATTAAAACATAAACAGCTTTTCTGTATTTCCTTTCAATCGTTCATTACTTGATCCGAGATTTCCTTTCCATCGTTCATTACTTGATCCGAGAAAAACTGCTTCAGTTATTAGCCAATTCGCAATAATTCATTAATTCTCAAATTTTATAAATTTCATAAATAACATGAAATTCGGCAATATTAATTCATAATCAACACTTTGAACTGGAAATTAAGTAAACAAACACATAACACATTATGTTTTATGTAAAACAGACATTATGTAAAACAGAATTGTTAACGGAGTTCACCAGACATCTGTGGCGTGTGATAACTGGCACTCAAATCGCACTCTCTGGCTACGAAAAATTGTCCGGTTCCACCCTTTTTTTTGGAATTTCGACGATCTAGGTCGTCGGTCGTCTTAAAATGGATCTTAAAATGGCCCAAAAAATGGCCCAAAGACACCTAGGGGCACAGCTCCATGGCATAGTTCCGCCGGAACAAATCGCCGGAAAAGCGGGGCGATTTGAGTGCCAGTTATCCCGCGCCGACATCTGTCTGGCTACGTCTCCGGGTTCGATCAATCGACCAACCGCTTTATTAATTCACCTTCGCAAATGAATTCATTCTCCCATCATGGGAGAGGTCTACAAAGGCAAAAAAAAAAAAGGCTCACATAAAGTGGATATCCTCCTTCTCCAAGAGGTCTCACAATATATGGCTCATTGTTCCATCATGGAACTTCACACAGTGATCTCACAATATGTGACTCTTTGACCCATCCTGGGCTGCTCATTGTTCCATCCTGGAACTCCACACAGTGAGCTCACAATATGTGACTCTTTGTACCATCCTGGGATCTCACATAGTGATCTCACATAGTGATCTCACAATATGTGACTCATTATCTCATCTTGAGATTTACAAATGCTCCATCTTGGGACTACAAACAAGCCTCTTGCTTGCTTGCCATCTCCCTCGAGGAGATTACAAAAGACTCTCCAACGACTCTCATCAAAAGAGCCTCCCAAAAGTCCCCCCCTTCAAACTCTCTTAACAAAGAGTTTAAATAACACATTATGCATCTCTAAGCATCTCAAACAGAAGACATTAAACATCGCCAGCCACGTACACCAATGTTCGACACCGACCAACGCTCAACTTTCGAAGCTCTTCAGCTTCACACATGAGTTTGCCCACAACTCTTCCAAAGATACCAATGTTTCCATCCTCGGCAGCTCTTCTAACTCAGATCACCCAGAAACATATGGCCGCCGAAACTTTGTACACTGCGCCAACCCCTGTATCTTCTTCAGTTTCACACATTCAGATGACCGAAAGTCCTCCAAAGATACCAATGTTTCCATACCTGGCAGCTCTTCTAACTCAGAGCACCCATCAACAGACGGAGCACCCATCAACATACAGCAACCGAAGCTTTGTGCAATGCGCCAACCCTTTTATCATCTTCAGCTTCTCTTCAGCTTCAGACATCTATTTGCAACCAACTCCTCCAAAGATACCAATGTTTCCATAGTTGGCAGCTCTTCTAACTCAGAGCAACCACTAACAACTAACGCTTGAAGCTTTGTCGCCTGCTCCAACCCCCGTATGCTCTTCAACTTCACGCATCCCTCCCCTCTGTCTGCAACTGCTCCAAAGATACTAATGTTTCCATACTTGGCAGCTCTTTTAAATCAGAGTACCCTTCAACATACAGCCACCGAAGCTTTGTACAATGCGCCAACCCCTGTATCCTCTTCAGCTTCACACATTCAGATGAGCGAAAGTCCTCCAAAGATACCAATGTCTGGATACTTGGCAGCTCTTCTAACTTAGAGCACCCATCAACAAACAGCAACCGAAGCTTTGTACAATGCGCCAACCCCTGAACAGAAGCTTTTTACAATGCACCAACCCCTGTATCCTCTTCGTTCAAGCTTTGTACAATGCGCCAACCCCTGTATCCTCTCAGCTTCACACATCTATTTGCCACCAACGCCTCCAAAGATACCAATGTTTCCATACTTGGCAGCTCTTCTAACTCAGAGCACCCATCAACAAACAACCACCTAAGCTTTGTACAATGCGCCAATCCCTGTATCCTCTTCAGCTTCACGCATTCACATGCCCCAAGTCCTCCAAAGATACCAATGTTTCCATACTTGGCAGCTCTTCTAACTCAGAGCACCCATCAACATACAGCTCCCGAAGCTTTGTTCAATGCGCCAACCCCTGTATCCTCTTCAGCTTCACACAGTCGATTGTCAGCAACTGCAATAATGCTGTCAGCTGGAAATGTGCTTGCAAAATGTTAGCGGTTCAACCAAACAAGACATATTTATATATGATACATTGTAGTGCGATATTAACATCGACTAAATAATTACCTGTGATTAGCTTTCCCTTTTCCATATTGTGATTGATGCGCTCTCGGAAACGTGTAGATAACTTAAATTCTTCACTGGAATTCCAGGAAGGCAGGGAAGAGAATGGACAGTTATTCCAAGAGAACACATGCAGCATCAAGAACACATGTGCAATGCGCCAACCCGTGTATCCTCTTGACCTTCACGCATCTCTCGGCACTCAACGCCTCCAAAGATACCAATGTCTCCATACTTGGCAGCTCTTCTAACTCAGGGCAGCCATTAACATACAACAACCGAAGCTTTGTACAATGCGCCAACCCCTGTATCCTCTTCAGCTTCACACAGTCGATTGTCCTCAACTCCTGCAATAATGCTGGCAGCTGGAAAGGTGCTTGCAAAATGTTAGCGGTTCAACCAAACAAAGAGACATTGTAGTGTGATATTAACATCAACTAAACTACCAAGATAACACAACAAATTTTGAATTACCTGTGATTCGCTTTCCCTTTCCCATAATGTTATTAATTCGCTCCCAGAAACGCGTAGATATCTTAGACTCTTCAATGGAATCCAGGAAGGCAGGGAAGAGAATGGAAAGTTATTTCAAGAGAGCCATAAGATATTTGGTAACTCCGCCCTATTTAAAATGTGTTCCACGACAACACCTTCAGCATCAAGAATTTGCAACCATCTGGTACCAATAACCCGCAATAAGCGTTCCATATCGCCATCATTGTATTCACTAAGATCAGTCATAATTCTTATTACCAATAAACGATCGTTATTAATAGCGTATTCTTGAAAAAAAATGAATAATTAAAGACTTAATCCCAAACATTTAGTGAATAATTTTGGAAAATTTTATTAAATAAAGAAATGATCTCAAAGATTTATATAATAATCTTTGAACAATGATTAATTACAGAACTGATCCAAACATTTATTTAGTAATCTTGGGAAAAAATGATTAATTAAATAATTGATCCCAAACTTTTTATTGCAGACATTCAAATCCTGGGAGCGGATAGATTTGGCCGAAGGCATTGGAGCAGAAGAGCTCTTTGGAGCGTTGTCTGTTAACGCGTTCCATTCACTTCCATATCGCGATCCATTCTAATTCCATGCAAAGAACAAAAAACGATCATGACTACTAGCTTATGCTTGAAAAAAATGATTAATTAAAGAATCAGTGCATGTAACCTGCCACGCGTGGCTTGACGGGATAGCATCAGTGTTATGCGTGGAAATTGGAATGCCTGCCTAAGTTGACACTTTGCACAGTGCATGCTGGTGGAAGAATGCAAAGTGATTAAATAAGTATTTGCATGCTACTGGAAGAATGCAGAGTGATTAAATAAGTATTTGCGTGGAATGCCTATTGCTCACCTTAGTTGACACGTTACACAGTGCATGCCTGCCATAAATGGTGTCATTGAGGCCGCCTTGTCACGTGTAAGTAGTAAAAGGACTTTGATCTTGTGACAAATTTGACATGAAATCGTTCAATAATAGATCAAATTTCTGAAACAATTAAAAGCTTAATTCTTAATCTCCGCCAGCTCAAACAAAGCTTAATTTCAGCTCCCTGTGGGAAGATCTTATAGTAATGTATGTTCATCTCATTTTATCTATGAATAGTATGATGGAATGATGCCCTAAAAATTTGACCTAATTTGTTTAAATCATCAAAAATATCCACCAAAACTCTTGGATTCTTTAATCGATTAAAACCCTTATATTTCTTATCACTAAATTCCAACACCTTAAAAAAATTTGGCTTCATTTCCCTCAAGATCTTCATGTGAATTTATGATGATCTCATTTTATGTTTAAATTGTATGTGAAGTAATCCCAATGGAAACTTTGAAGATGGGCCACACGATTTCCTCAACGATACCCACGACATATCCTTCTTCTCACTTTCCTTCTTAACCATTCTCCTATGCTCGGTTGGATCATCGAATCCTATTAACCCTCCAAAGTACATAAACTATGCCCACTTCAGCGTTTCATAGGGTATTGGCACCGTTGAACTTCTCCTTTGTTCTATTAATATTAGCATTTATATCAGGTTTCATGATTTGTATATAAAAAGTTATTAATATTAGCAATTTTATTTCATGGTTTTATAATTTGTATATACAAATGCATTAATATCTTATATTATCACATATAATAGGTTAATTAATGGTTTTTTTAATTAACATAATTTTAAATAAATATAGGTTTTTCAATTAAGATAAAGTTAATTTATGATAATATATATAGAAAGATCTTATAAAGTTTTATTTTATTAGACATTGTGTATGTCTTCCAATCTTTATAAATAATTAAAATAGTTATATAAATTTTTCATAAATAATTAAAATAATAATAAAAAATTAATTTTAATTAATATTTTTCAATAATAAATATAATTTTATTAAATATTGAAAGGTGTAACAAATGTTATCTTAAAAGATTATTATTTAATTATATATGCAGAATACAATGTAGGATTTATTAAAGTGGATGTAAATAGGTTGATCTACATTAATTATATAGAGATATATAGATATGTATGGATTATAAATTTATATAGAGATATAGATATGTATGGATTATACTCTTTTACTAGAATATGAATTTGATTATATTCTTATTTTTTATTTATTTTTCATTGGGTCCAATGAAACGAGGTGCTCTACAACTCAGTATGGGGGAGATGTTGTAACATGTGTATGTGAGTGTGTCATGTAACGTTACTAACAAAATAATTAAAAAAATTCATGTCGGCTTATAAAATAAAAAATTAAATTATGGAAAGTATTAAAAAAATCCATGTTTGTTCATAATGTTCATTAATGATTAAAAAATAGATGTTAGTTTATAAAATAAAAATTTAAAACTTAAATCCGGATCTATCAATCAAGAGAGATCAAATTTCATATTAGAATTGGATCCCTCTCATAGATACGAGTTTAAGATGGATCTATGCACGAGATTATATTCTTACTTTTTATTTATTTTTCATTTATTAATATTAGCTCACAAACTTTGCTGCATTTTTTGGAGTAATTGATGCATTATTACATTGAGAATAATGAGGAACATCATACATCATAGTATTGAATAAACTAACCATTTTATATCGTGATTTCGTGATTTGTATATACAAAGAAATTAATATTAACAATTTCATTTTATGGTTTCATAAACTAACCATTTTATATCGTGATTTGTATATAAAAAGATATTAATATTAACAATTTCATTTTATGGTTTCATAATTGGTATGTAAAATGTATTAATATCTTATATCATATATTAATTAATGATTTTTTCAATTAACATAATTTTAAATAAATAAAGTTTTTTTAATTAAAGTAAGTATATATATATATTAAAAAAATTAGACTTATAAAGATATATATGTGTGGGCGAAAATAAAGATAAAAAAAATTTTAAATGAATTTTAGATAATATTTTTCAATAATGAATAGGAAAATATTTATAATTAATAGGATAATATAAAAATGAATAGGATAATCCTACACGGGATAATATTTTGCAGAGAGCTACACCTAACCCAAAGGAAGTCAACAGAGACTCAGCGCATCTATGTGAGAATCATTATTTTAATATACATGAAATGATGCCAAGGAAAAATGCTTCACAAATTAAGGTTATGAAACCAAATAAAATTGAAGGAAGAATAGGTTGTGGATTTTGTCTACATCGATCTTGTTGACTTTGATTGCTTAGCCATTTTTCAAAGAAGCAATGAATATGGTCGAATCATACCCAAAAAATTAAATTTAGAGAAAATATTAAACAGGAGCTTACGTTTTTGGACGGCCCCAAATTTGTTTTCCAGTGAGAATTGAAGAAATCCTGATACAACAAACAATATTTGCAGTGTAAGCAAATATTGATTCACCCACGCTCAAGCCAAAAACACACAGAATTTAAAATGGTTGAATTTGAACTGCAGAATAGACCTCTGTTTCTTATAACGTGAAAAAGAACTCACTCTATAAGTGCCAATCAAATCATAAAAGACCACGACGATTGGACATTTTGAGATACAAAATACCCAGAGAATAGAAGAAATTAGAAATGTATATTTTAGGCCAATCGAAATGCACTATATGAATGGAAATGTATATCAAGTTTCGAAGTGTGAACAACATAGTTGTTTGGAGTTATTTGTTTGTTGTTTTTAATGGATAAAGCCTCATATTTTTTTCGCTAAGATATTCTTGCTCATGATGATCCAAAATGGAACTGCACTAAAAAATCGAATGATTCATGAATCAGCTCAATGCAATAAAACACTAGCAAAATTGAGAAGTTTGGCTACCTAAGTGAAGCTCATGGCTACGAAATTAATGAGAAGGGCAGAGGCTGTGGTTGACAGTGTGAAAGCAACCACACTAGTTCAACCAGCTAACACTTGCCTCCAGAGCACTAAGTTGCCAATGTAAGCACAAAATAATTAAAAATTAAAGAAGAAGATGAAAATAAATAGGAACTTTGATTGGATCATGGCCAGCAAAATACAAACAAAGAGGAAGAGCATTGCAGTTAGGTAGCTGAAGACATGATGATGCCTAGACCCCTAGCTGTTCAGAGCAAGCCAACATTGATTATAAAATCTTGCACAGTTATGGAAAAGGTATTGCTTGGAAGAGAAGAGAGGGAATTCATAAGAATAACCTGTGATTGTAATTTGTAACGTTCCAGATAGACAAAACACCATTGTAATATTGCAATTGCTGAGAACTGCAGACTGAGCATAGCCATTCAATGCCAAATTTTTTCCTTCGGGTTTTCTGCAGGGTAATGTTTGTGTCTATTATGTTAAATTGGCTGTGTTTTCATTCTTCCTGCTTCATTTTGGCATAATATGTTAAATTCGTTTTGGAATTTTATAGCAAGCCTGAAATATGATCTTAATGAGACCAAGGGACACTGATTATGGCTCCAACCCAAGCATATTCACAGAGAGAAAACACCAGATGATTTGCTAGGGTTTAATTGCCAGTAACCGTATCCAGAACCAAAACGGTTGAATCACTGACAAACATTTGCAATACAGACCATATAAGCTCATAATCCACAATACATGGAAGGTGGTTTGTGTAAACTACTGTAACTCATATGTAACCTTCAGGTGGACTGTCGGAGTGATCGAAAGGCTTAACTAAAAGATTATCCATTCTCTATTAAACCCTAACATCTTACATAAAGGCAAAAAGGCCTGAGGTATGTCCTCATGACCAAAACTAAATTTTCATAACTTACTTTTATCCAACGGGTCGGTTGTGGAAGGAAGAGTTGAAATTTTGCCTGAAATCTGATCTTAATAAGACCAAGGGACACTGATTATTGCTCCAACCCAAGCATATTCACAGAGAGAAAACACCCGATGATTTGGTAGGGTTTAATACCCAGTAACCGTATCCAGAACCAAAACGGTTGCATCAATGACAAACATTTGCAATACAGACCATATAAGCTCATAATACACAATATATGGAAGGAGGTTTGTGTAAAACTACTGCAACTCATATGTAACCTTCAGGTGGACTGTCGGAGTGTTCGAAAGGCTTAACTAAAAGATTCTCCATTCTCTATTAAACCCTAACATCTTAAATCATGGCAAAAAGGCCTGAGGTATGTCCTCGTGACCAAAACTAAATTATCATAACTTACTTTTATCCAACGGGTCCGTTGTGGAAGGAAGAGTTGAAAATTTGTTTTCAATATGTAGTATGGTGAAAAATATACTCGTGAATCTTCATAATCCAACTCCACTATCACGAAGCCTTAGTTGTAAGCATACTCAGGAAAGCCACCCTGAGAAAGTTTTGGAAGGCACCCAACTGCCAAGAATGAATACATTTATACAACACAAAAGCGATAGTTAGATTGGGTTTCCAGAAGAATTATAGATCAAAAGAAAATATTATATGAAAGCTCAAATAGAAATATTACCTTGAAGGAATGTGAAATCGAGTAACCTCCCTCTCCACACTTACAGAGAGTTACTAGGTGTCCAAGTAAATATGGATTGAAACCTTCCAGTTAATTTCTTCCTCGGGCTATCCTTATATTATTTGGTTGAAGACAAACAAGTTCTATCAGATATAGCACAAATACGTTTACCCGTGATCTGGTTTGAAAACAAAAATGCCCTTTCTCTCTGGCTCAAACCAAAATGAGAGACAACATGCTACTTAAAAATGGGTTCAAGTGGCTTTAAATTGCATGGAAATCGCCATTGAAGTGGCTTTATGAACATGAAGCTTCTCTTTCTCTGCCAGGTGACCTTTCGTAACCCTTCCTTATGAACTGCCTTTGTGAAGCAAGAAGTAAAACGCGTTGATTTCACATTTTAGGGAAGAACAACCGAGCTTATCACACAACCCTGATGAATGGATCAAGAAGTGAAGGGTCAGGCGCACAAGCTGCCGTTCTTCTTCTTATTGATCCCCAGGCGTTCTCTTCAAGCAAGGCAAGCGAAAACAAAACTGCCCTTTCTCTCGGGCTAAAACCAAAATGCAAAAACCAATGGACCGGCAGAACCTGCTAGAATTATCACCAAAACCAGAACTAGCTCGAATTACAAGCTGGAACAAGTACGAAACTTTATTGCCCGCTGTATGATGTGAAGACACGAATTCAAAGGTCAGGTAACGCATTAACTCCTGATCTGTGTATCACATGGTAAGGGTTAAATAGAATTTGATGCACTATTGGATATAGGTGGCTTCAATTAATATTGAATTAATGTTGATATACAGAGAACATAATCTAAAAGGATACGACATTGATACCTAGGTATTAGTAGGTTTTTTTTTTTTTTAATTGATAAATAGTATAAAGTACATAACAATTATAACATTTAGTTATATTATCCAATAAAAATAAGAAAGCAAAAACTAGCATTTGCCTTAGGAGGCCCAAAAGTGAATGCCGCTAGGAAAAGAGTAAATTTTGTAACAATGTCGACCTCATCTAACCTCCTCGACCTCAACCTCCTCCAACCTCTGACCTCCTCGACCACCTCCGACTTCCTCTGACCTCCTCGACCTCCGACCTCCGCTGACCTCCTCCCTACTCCCAACGCAGACCACCGCTATTGATATGAGACTTAACTGGAAATACTTGGAAGAAGAAGCTATTGATCTGGCAGATTATCCTGGAATGAAGGAGCTTTGCGATTTCCCACAGTGGGAGGATGACTGAGACTTAACTGGAAATACTTGGAAGAAGAAGCGATTATCGTGGAATGAAGGAGCTTTGCGATTTCCCACAGTCGGAGGTAAATTTTTTACTTTACTATCAACAGAGGGCAATTGATAGAGTGAATTTTGGTGGTGGAGTCATTATGCTTCTGTCAATGGTTCTAATGGCCTGTCGGAGCTTCCGTTTAGTATAATTGATCTGGCTAAGGGTTCAACGTCCATCAATTTCCTAGTTAGTTACTTGCTCGAATTCAGCAGAAATTCGGTTTCCATTCCGGATCGGCGCTTTTCATTTTTGGATTTGTATTCATCAATTTACTATTTAAGCTGGTAGAATGAATCGTACTAAAAGAAATTTATAAATACATGATGGAAGAACTTCGACCGACTCCTTGCATTTTCTTCATGCGACTAAAACAGACGAATGACTATGGTCGACTCGACTAAAACACCACAAATGCATCCGTCGGTCACTTAGATCCGCAATTTTGGTTGATGCCATGTAACTTGTCGGAGGTCGACCGTATTGGTAGCTTGTGAGTGCTCGACATATTTCACATGGCATCAACCCTATGCGTTCAACCAAAAACGGAGGTTTCTAAGTCGCCAAGCGTCAACTTATGACACCGGTGGACGCGCTTTTGTATATTTGGTCGACCACTAACTTAATGAATTAATCAACTCCGATTAATATATAACGTCGATACAGAAATTCGATCAATTGCATTCGTTATTTGTCAAAGGTGAATGAGAGCTCCGGTCTGGTAGCTGAACAATCATCCCAATTACATGCAGGTTTTTACCGACTTCACCAACGTTTTGATCACCTCCTACGCCGTAACATCCTGGTTCGTCGGTTGCATGTTGTCGGTTTACTTCCACCGCCATATGTTTTTGTGTTTGAGAAGTTACCTGTTGAAGTTAGGCTTTACCACGACAAACTAAGGTTATTTATCTTCTTGTAAACAAGCAACAGAAATTGCTTATTTACTTTATGTGAAGCGAGCAGAGTCCAGTCAATAGGCAGATGACCACTCCTGTCGAGCTATCAACCCTATGCATTCGACCACTCATTTCGACACTCTTGTCAACCACTCCTATCCATTCGACCAAAAAATACCACCCATGTGGACCACTCCTATCGAGCCCTCAACCTTATGCTTAATTTCATCATATACTTAATATTAAAGTATAGCAATTTATAGTGAGAAAAAAAAATGACATTGTAGTGTTTTCCATATTTTTCATCTTGATTACAATTTGACTTAATTTATAAATTATTACAATTTGACTTAATTTATAAATTATTACAATTTGATAATAGGTGTTTGTAATGTTTCTTATATTTGTAATTATATTTAGTAATATAATTTTAGCTTAATAATATAATGTAATAATCAACAAATAATAGCGAATATTTTATTAAAAGTTTTTATAGCACCGTGTAATTAGGTTATTCAATGTTAAATTGTCTTCATTCTTATGAAATGTAATTTAATTATCTCTAAACTAAGAGCCCCAGGGACTAGCTATTATGTAGTACTTGTTTAATATATGGAATTCAAGTAAGTAGACATTGTGAGTTACAACCAGATAAGAACATTTTCGTAAACACTAAGGCTTAAACAAAAAGAAATTAAAAGCTAAATGTGATGATATTATAATAGAGAAAGAAAGCATCATATAGGAAATGCCTAAGCAAGGGAACATTTTAAAATTACATACTTACTAAACTAATATTAAGGAATTAAACCGAATTACCAACTCATGCGCTTTGCCTAACCTGAGACCTCGTCAACTGCAGCCCGTGACTAGGGCTCAACCCTAGTGGGACCTTTGTTGGGAATCCATAGCTCTGTTCAAATCGACGGAAACCTGAGAGCTCGCCGATTGCAGCCTGTGGCTAGGGCTCAGCCCTCAAGCTCTATGCCCCCCACAATGGCCTCGAGAGGAGACTCAGGCCCTCCTCCCCCTCCATCTGACCTAAGCAAATTCATGAAGCTCATCACAGCGCAAGGAAAAAAAACAATGTCAACTTCTCAACAAAAATTTGTGAAAAAACTATCAGAGATACCCACAGTAGTGCTTCCGGTAGAGCAACCATGTAAGACAACCCTTAACCTCTCGAAACGAGGCTTAATTGGTCAGTTCACAGGCCTGTGGCACTCTCCAAAAACTACTGAAACATGGGTATAGAAAAATTGGAGGCCCTTAATTTCGAAGGAAGTAAATTCTTATCTACTAGGAAAGGGATTCTTTGCATTCGTCTTTGAAGGCAAGCTAGATCGAGAGCTAGTCTTCAAGAATGGGCCATACTTCATGGGGCCACAAGGGCTTTACCTAAATAAATGGAATCCAGATTTTGATCCAACCCAAGATGTTCCCTCCGCAGTTCTAGTCTGGGTGAGACTCCCACACCTTCCTCTCCATTGCTGGAACCCAGAATCATTAGAAGCCACTGGGAATGCCCTTGGAAAATACATAGACAAAGCAAATAGAAAGGATTGATACTCATGTGCAAGGATCTGCGTTGAAGTTGATATGGAACATGGACTCCCAGAGGCTATAAAACTCACCGTGGCAGACTGGTCTCACATCCAAGAACTAGATTACGAACAAATCCCATTCAAATGCAGGTATTGCCATGAATATGGGCATTTTGCTCGATACTACAAGAAAAAACCCGCAGATCTGGACTCAGGAGGGAAAGAAGAACACTGGACAGCTAGTCAAAAAACCCTACCTTTAGATCGGGACCAAAAACCCACTCAAAAGAAGGTCAAGGTATGAGAAAGATAGGCCCTCCGTATCAAAAAATATCTTGCCACTAATACTGGGAATAGATTCAAAGCTCTTGAAATTCCAGAAACCCAGAAAATCCCTGAAGCCCCAGAAGAAGGAGAAATTCCCGAATATCAAGAATCTCAAGAGGCCCCTCAGATCCAAGAAATCCCAAAGAAACCCCATCCCCAGAGAATCTTAAGCCCCAAAAAACCTACTTCAAACAAAGGAATGCTCTCTCCTTCTTACGCAGAAATCACAAAATCCAGACCAGCGGTCTCCCCTGCATCTTCGGAAGATCTAATAGACAAAGCATCCAAAAAATTAGGGCGAAAATCGAGTAAAGATTTAAGGGAAGAAGAAGCTGAATGTGAAAAAACACAGGGATCTCAAGCAACAATAGATATGGCCTTCAGCAGGAACACCAGAGCCAGAATAGCAGGAAAGAAAATGGGACACATGCCAAGGGGAGGCCCCTCCTCTACTCACAATAGTAAATAATGAAGTTGGTTTCTTGGAATTGCATAGGACTGGGCAGCTCCAGTAAAATAGAAGCAGTAAAAGATCTCCAAAAAATTGACATGCCAGACAGCCTTATGCTCCAAGAGACCAAACTCGGCGAAAATACTATCCTCGCAATTGGAAAGGAAAAGTGGAAAAAGAATGATGGCATGGCTATCAATTCCAAAGGGGCATCCGGCGGCCTGGAAACCCTCTGTTCCTCAGACAAATTCCAACTACATAACTCCTTTTCCACACAACATTGGATTTTACAGAACTCACCCATACTCAAAGAACATTCAGATCGCACTCTTCAATCTATATGTCCCTAACCTTTACTTTGAAAAAAATATTGCTGGAAACTTCTGGAAGACTTCCTAGAAGCATATACACCCCAAAATCTAATTCTTGCAGGAGACATGAACATAACCCTCTCTACGTCTGAAAAAAGGGAGGCCTCATAGGAAGGGATATTCTTAAATCTCAGGTAGAAGCCATAATCCAGACATGGGATCTATTAGACATCAAACCTAAGAAAGGTAAATTCACTTGGTCCAACAAGCGACTAGGAAAGGGAAATATAATGGTCCGGCTTGATAGATTCCTAGTCTAGAGCAGCCTTCTAGTTGAGGGACGAATAGTTTTTTCAAAAATTATGGCAAACCAGGCTTTGGATCACAAACCTATCTTACTTCAATTTCAAGAGGAAGAATACCTTGGCCCAATTCCCTGCACGTTTAGTCCCCAATGGCTAGACCATGAAAGTTTTTGGGCATCTTAGATCAAGGCTAGGGAACTCCTATATTGGGCTCCCCGGGATTTGTTTGGGAGTAGAAGTTCATAACCACAAAGAAAGCCTTAAAGAATTAGGCCAAAGTTAATTTCCCCCCACCTTCTAATTCTAGGAAGAAGGTTGTAGAAGAGTTGGAATCCCTTTAGACTTCACTGGACGAAGACCCAATTAACAATTCAATGCTCCAAGAAGAGGTCAATCGACAAGTCAAGGTTCACCAAGCCTTTCGCAAAGAAGAGGAGTTATGGAGATTAAAATCACGTAGCACATGGCTCAAAGCTGGAGACAGGAATACATCTTTCTTTCACAAACATACCAAGGTCAGGAAATCAATCAACTATGTCTCAGAAATTAAGGCAAGGAATGGATGAGTTGTCAAAGGACAAGGAAACATCAAAGCAACGACGTATAACCAGTTCTCAAACCTCTTCATGGAGGAATATTGTGCTGGAGAGGAAGGAGAGCAAATCCTTCTAAAGCACATCCCAAAAAATATCATGATGGATAACAACATCAAACTCCTCAAACCCTTCACCAAACAGGAAGTCATCAACGCAATCTAGTCTTTTGACCCTGACAAGGCCCCAGGACCGGACGGGTATTCAATCCACTTCTACAAAGCTTGTTGGCAGTACATAAGGAAATATTACATGAGAATGGTTAGAAATTTTCACTCCAAGGCAAAGATCGAAGGCTACACCAACTCCACATTCCTAGCCCTTATACCAAAAGAGACAAATCCCAACTCCTTTGGCCAATTCCGACCAATCTCCCTATGCAATTCTTCCTACAAGATAATCTCCAAAATGCTGGAAAACAGAATCAAGCCTTTTCTTGCTAAAATCATTTCAAACAATCAAGGAGGCTTCTTAAAAGGGGAACAAATCCTCGACAATGTGATTCTCGTTCAAGAAGCTATCCACTCCAGCAAGAGTCGCAAGGAAAAAGGTATGTTGCTCAAAATTGATATGGCTAACGCCTTCGACCATGTCAAACATTCATTCCTCTTTAAAGTTATGGAAAATTTCGGGTTTGGGAAAACTTTCATAAATTGGATCTCAGCCTACATAAGTGGGCCTTGGATCGCCCCTTTGATAAATGGGCGCCCCACAAAATTCTTTCAAGCCACGCGTGGAATCCGACAAGGATGCTCCTTGTCTTCCTTTTTGTACATTCTTTTGGCAGATTCTCTTAGTCGGAAGTTGAATTCAGAACTAAGAACAGGCTCCCTTTCGGACCTCAATCTAGCTCCCAAATCTATGCCCCTCAACCATTCTCTCTTCGTCAATGACTCTCTCTTATTGGGAGGGGGCTCCTCAATTATTGCTCGAAAATTGAAGCAAAACATGACCTAGTACTGCAATGCCTCAGGAGGTAATATCAACTTCCACAAGAGTGTCGTCTATGGCTGGAACCTAGAAAAAACTTCTGCAGCTAACATTAGTCAAATCCTTGGAATGAAAGTTCATGAGCACTGGGACAATTTCAAATATTTGGGCCTCCCAATAGCATAAGGTCATACAAAATCGGGTTTTTGGGAAGAAACAATAAGCATAATCAAATCCAAAATAAGGAATTGGGGAGGATATTGGTTCAATAAAGTCGGGAAATTGATCTTGGTAAAAGCGGTCCTATCAGCACTCCCAATTTACTAGTCATCCCTTCTTATGGCACCTAAAGGGGTGTCAAACCAAATAAGTAAGCTCCTAAAGATTTCCTATGGATAGGGGGGAAACAATGAGAATAAGATGCATTTGGTGAACTGGAGCATCATATCCCGATTCTCTTGTCCATTAGTTTGCATGTTCTTCATTATGCCCTGCAGATCTTCAAAATTTATCCTTCACATTCCTGGTTGCACAAAGGAACTAAACATGCAAGAAACTCTTCAATCTCAGGTTCTAATGTTTGTTCTTCATCTAGTGGAGTCCATGTCCCTGCAGATTAGCAAAGTTGCTCATGGGAGACTTCTAAATCTACTTGTTCTTCATTCACTTCCTAAGTTGTATATATATCTTGAAGTTCCATCAGAATATAAGAAAGCTCTTGGAATAGCATCCTTCTTCTCTCAACACTTCTTGAATCCATTTAAATGCTTCTTATTGGCTCTACTAATTAGATTATGGGGGGTTTTCCTAACAAAACCAAAAAAACTTAAAAGGAGATCTCACACCGCACTTACATAAAGAGAAACACACTCTCATGAAAGGAAACACATGAATGACTAGTAAACTTGCAGAGGCTAGCATATGAGCGACTAGGTATTAATCTATGAAGGCATGGAAAAGGAATCTATTCCACTACACACTTTCGAAAAGGAAATTTGCAGAAAGAATATTATTCTATGACATACTTGCAGCAGGAAAGTTATTCTATTTGCAGAAAGGAAACTATTTTATAGCACACTTACAAAATGGAACAACGAGGATTCAGAGAAACTCACCAAAGTGAATGTGTAAGGCTAGAACCCTCCCTCGGAATTTCTGAAGTAAGGTCGTCTTTGCATCTTACCATTTCCTCTCCCCCAAGTTGTAAAATTTAAAGGAAACCTACCTATCTGCCTAGGCTCTAATCCTTTTAGCACCTCCCCAATAATGGTGCCAAAAATGTCAAGCAAAAATATATGCTTAATAATTTGACATTAAATTGTCAACCAGGAGTCCATTTAGAGGCACAAGCATAGTATGTGCAGGACGAAAGCCCAGTTTGATCTACTCTAAGAAATAAGTACAGGTTTCAGAAAATTAACACTTAAGAATCCATCACTAAATCATGAAAATAACTCAAGTTTATAAAGGATAAAGTTACAACTCTCACACGTGCATATTTATTCAATCCTTCAACAAAATCCAATAAGGTACTTAACATAAGAAAATAGTGTAGAAGACACAACTCCATTAACATAACTAAAATCAAACATAGGTGTTGAAATCTAAGATACAAAACAAAATAAAACAGAGCGTATATCCAAACAAGGGGGCCTCATGGCTTGAATAGTGTCATACTCACACTAAATCAAATCGAACACGCCATATAAAACAGAGCTTCACATATCTTCATTAACATATAGACATCAGATACATAAGATAGTTCACATTATTCTATTACCAAAAAATTTCTACATCTATCTCCATACTTCTTATGCACACATACCCAGTTTTCTCTCCCTCCTGTTGAGCGCAACTCTACATACATTTATAGTCTCAGCCTACGATCTGATTAAATGGTATTAGTTTCATGAACGATCAGTATCCTCCTTATTGATCACAAGTTAGCTTTATGGCATCAGTTCATGAATGATTCTTATCCTCTTGCCACGAAAGGGCATGAGGATGAGGTATATCGCATTAAAGAAGGAACCTAATGCGTAGAGCATGGAGATAAAACAAACATTGACCAGTAGTTTCACTGAGTGCCACATCAACATAGAAATAGGCTAGTGATCCTTCGATGAACATCAATCCATGTAGAAGTCACGGGCTTCAAGCCCATATCACCGATTTGCTCAAAATGGCTTGGAAGTATAGCAATCATTGACCATGGTACTGAACTTGGGGGTGTATTGCTACTGGACTTGTTCATCATTAACATATTAATAAAAATCACTAATTAACTTAACAAACAATTAAAATAATGATTGTTTTAATCATAATTACCTTATATTGCTTGTGGTAAGGATGTGAGGTGAAAATGGAGATTTAAATAGTGAAATAGGGGTCTTTTATCAGGCATATGGTATGATAGTGATATGGAAAGAGGTGGGTAAAAGAGGCAAAAATGGAGCTTGACAGGGAACATCAAAGTCAATTTCTCATGGGGGCTAGGTGTTGCATCGAAGAATGATCAAGCTAAAGCATATGCCTTGCTCCTAAGAACTGTCATCCTTCAAGATCATCGGGTAAATAATGTTATGATATTCAACGAATCTCTTTTTATCATAAATTGGATAAGGTAAAGCACCCTCAAAGAAGGATTGATGCTAAATATAACCTTTCAAAGAATTTCTTGGAATCTTGATCTATTGGAGGAAGTCAAGTTGTTCCATATTAGAAAATTCAATAATAAATTAGCTAATCGTAGAGTGAATGATGTAGTATACTTGGTGATCCAGATGGACATCGGTGGCCACCCACCTAGTCCACTGGCTCAAAACACAATTTTTCATCTTGGCAATTTTTTTACAGTTTTTTGGGTCCTAATCTTTCAAGGTCATTTTGAGGCACTAAATGAGGGTTTTTTTGGCATGACACTACCCAATAGATATTTGAAGGCATGTACTAGCCCATTTTGAATGTGTACTTCTTGGTGATACCTTTCCTCTGAGCTACCAAGTTCCCCAAACCAAGATTGTATGAAAAAGTTACGCCCCTGGGAAGTTGATGTATCAACTAACCATAATGGGGCCCACAAACCTTTTAGTGTTTCATCTTTTGGGGTTAGGGATTTTTATGTTTACGGTTTTCTCATTGATGATTTATGTTAAAAGGCCTTTTGGCCTCATTGTGACTTAGCATCTTACGGATCAATGTAGCTGCCACATCTTCTTAGAGATCAACTACCACCATTCTAGCTATTTTTTATTTTGCATTTTACAATCTGTTCTACTTCATTAAGTTATAGAGTTTGATTTTACTATATCATTGTGTTCTTTGCAATATATATCTATGTACTTTGTTCTATATGAATTCTTTCATTTCGTTCTCACACAAACCTAGATCAATGGTATCAGAGCGGTTTGCTCTTATTTGTTTCTCTATGCATGTCTCTAGTGAGGTCAAGGTATAAGGAGTTGGGACTCGAGCTACTTGAGCCTCTTAAAGACCATCATCGCCGACACTGATGATTGCCCATGATGGAAGAAAAGAGAGACTAGGGAGCAAGAGATCTTATTAATATATTGCTCGAGGAATCCCTAGCGCGACAGAGGGACGATATGATATACAATTGTGCCCAAATCCTTCGATGGATGTTAACAACAACAAATGTGTCTTCATCAAGTGACCACTTCGGAGGCACTGCCCCCTTCAAGGTACAAGTTAATTTTGATATTCCTATATTTGAAGGTCATATAGATGTGGATGCTTTGGAAAAATGGTTAAATTTGTTAGAAGGGTATTTCTTTGTCCATAGTTTTTTCGATAGGGAAAAAATCACCTTTGCACTCCTTAAAGCTATCCCCCATGTCAAAATTTGGTGGGAAAATTGTTGTGAGAAAAACTCTGCAGCTGAGTTTGAACTATTTGGGGCCAATCCCACTTGGGCCTCTTTTGTGTATGTCGTGAAGGAACAATATTACCCATTGGAAACTATGACGACCGGTGCATGAGATGGACCACACTACATAAGGAGAGGGACCAAACAATGCCATAGTTCATAAATACCTCCATACCTTGCGCACCAAGCTGGGTATCAAAGGCTCCGAGCGACATCTGGTTCTAAAATACCATGGGGTATTACATAGGTACATCCAAACCAAAATGGATTTTCTGGACATCACATCACTAAGAGCCACTTATTGTTATGGTGTCAAGATTGAGCAAAAGAATAAGCAAGGGTTCGGGTTTCCAAATTCGTCACAGCAAAAGCATGGCAAAGGAAACTCCAACTCATAAAACAAAGGACAATGAAAGGATAACCAACCTCAAGACAAACATTCCAAGACACAAGCAAAGAAGGGTAATGGGAAGATGAAGAAGGACACAAGGAAGTGGCGCGTGTTCCACAAAATCCACTGGAAAAACATTGATGAATGTCGCTCAAAGCAATCATTAGTGGCCAAGCTCAAATATTCGAAGTCAGATCCCGATTTTGATTCAAATTAGATCCCAACATCACAATTGTAGACAAGTAAAATTTGATCATTGATGCAAAACCCAGCGCCACGGTCACTACCACAAAGGTCCATCCAAACGAGCCTGAAGAGCCGGAGGAAGGTGAGCGACTCTTCCACTCACAAATGTGGATGAAGGGTTCTCCTCTACATTTCATTATTAACAGTGGGAGTCAAAAGAACCTGATATTAATGGAGTTCATGAAAAGGTTGAAGTTGCCGACAACACCACACCCACATCCCTACAACATGGGCTAGCTAAGTTAGGTTCGTGACATCCACGTCAATCAACAAGGTTTCCTTCCCTACGGCATCAAGCCCTTCAAAGACAAGGTATTGTGTGATATTGCCCCTCTCGAAGTTTGTGATGTTCTTTTAGGATAACCATATATGTAGAAAAGTCATGTTGTATATGATTCTCTACAGCATAGTGTCATTGTTTCTTTGGGAAAAAAACTCTATGTGATATCAAAGGTCATTCCAACTACTGCAATCTCCTTGATCTCAACGAAGCAATATAGGAAGGTGATCTCCCAGAATAGGAAATTCATCCTCTTCGTGATTCACTCTGGAAGTAAACGAAAGTTTAGTGCAACATCTGTGACCTCTACCCACGGTCTTTCCCTATAATAGAAGCATATGGACAAAGTGGTGGAAGAATACAAATATCTCTTCACCTCACCATCCAGGGTGCCTTTACACTTCCAAGTCAAGTATTCAATTGATTTGGAACCCGGTGATCCTCTACCTAACAACCCAGTCTACTAGCTCTCCATTCTGGAAAATGAAGAAATCAAGCACCAAATTCATGAGTTACTCCAAAAGTGGCACATTCGACCAAGCTCCTCACCTTGCGAGAACCTAATTATGTTGGTGCATGATGACTCTACATTGATGATAGAGATCTCGACAAAATTATAGTCAAGAATCGGTATCCAATTCCACAGATTGATGATCTTCTTGACCAACTCAAGGGGGCCAAGTATTTCAGTAAGATTGATATGAGGTTTGGATACCATAAGGTCCCTATTGAGAAAACCAATGTCTAGAAAATTTCCTTCAAGTCCAGAGAAGGTCTTTTCAAGTGGTTGGTCATGCCTTTCAGCTTGACTAATGCTCCAACAACTTTCATGAGGATGATGGATGGCATCTTGCAACCATTCAGTAATTATTTTTTGGTTGTATATCTAGACGACATCCTCATCTTAAACAAGAATTGGGATGAGCATTTGTAGCACATTCAATGGGTCCTTAGCACCCTGCGGTAGCACAAATTATATGTTATTCTAGAGAAATGTTCTTTTGGCATGCAAAAATCTAATATGTTGGGTACATCATGGATGAGCATGGTGTGCATGTGGATCCATCCAAGATCCAAGTCATTTGCGATTGGATAGCCCCAACCACCATAGCCAACCTCCGTAATTTCTTTGGCCTCGCCAACTTCTATCGCAAGTTCATATTGGGGTTCTCATATATCGCTTGGTCCCTTAGCGAATTGACCAAGGGCTGGTACTCACTTTAGCCGCTTATGTTCAACACGGATACTCACTTTACCATATATGCCACAACCCTTTGAGATTGAGACAGATGATTCAAACTATGTTGTTGGCACAATCCTCACTCAACATGGCCATCTAGTGACGTACCACTGTGAGACACTCTCAGATACAGTCCATAAATACCCCACTTGTGACATAGAAATGTATTCCATTATCCAAGCTTGCCGCTAATGGAAGCATTACATTCTAGGCAAAGAGATGGTCATCCACATTGATCATAAGCCCCTAGAGTTCATGCAAACACAAGGGAAGTTACAGAGTGATCACCACCAAAAGTGTTCCATGTACTTACAACGATACCACTTGAACATCAAATATAAAAAGGGAAGCACCCATCAAGTAGTTGATTGCTTAAGTCAACCTCCAGTTGCAGCCTTGACAATAGTGCTCAACTCTTGTGGCCATGAGACCTCGGGATGGTCCCAACTATATGACAATGATCTCGATTATGCTACCACCTATCAAACACTATGTACAGGAACACCAACTGTTGACTTTAAACTACAGGATGGATTGTTATGCCATATGGGCCATCTCTATGTTCCTTCAAGCAAGCGTGCGAAACTGATTTGGGAATCTCATTATAGTTGGGTGGCAGGTCACTTTGGCATAGAAAAGACGATAACAATACTGCAAAAGTATTTTTATTGTACGAAGTTGACGTCAGCGAGTATATATGGTCATGTACTTCCAGCATCATCGCCAAACCCACCATTAAGAAATAAGGGTTGTACACCCCTCTTCCTACTCCTGATAGGACTCAGGAATCCATATCCATGGATTGCATGTCAGGAATACCTTCAACCAAGAATGGTAATGACTATGTATTCATGGTCGTTGATCACTTATCTAAGATCGCTATTCTGATATCCTATAAGAAGAGTATCGCAGTCGAGGCCACTGCTAAACTTTTCTTTGAACGTATTTGGGTTCAATTTGGACTACCACAAACTATCATTTCAGATCAGGACAATAGGTTCTTGAGCACTTTTTGGTCAGGCCTATGGTCACTAATGGACACCAAGCTCACAAAATCAACTTCCTTCCTTCCACCCCCAAACCGATGGATAAACAGAGGTGGTCAAGACGATGATTGTGCATATTCTAAGAATGTACAATTCTAAACATCCATGCACGTGGGATGAGAATCTTCCATATGTTTAGCACATCTACAATAGATCCCTCCATAGCTCTACTAGCCATAGCTTGTTTCAAGTGTGCTTGGAGTTCCAACCGTTGTCCCCAATTGACGTAGCTTTTCTCATTTCATCCACATAGGAGGAATCTTCCCATGCTGAAGCTTAGGCTAACAAGGCCACCAGATTTATTGAATGGATTCATCACATCCACAAACAAGTCCATGACATTTTGGAGAAAGGCAATGCCAAGTACAAGTAGTGACATGACGAACATCAAGTTCCACACAAGTTTCAAGTGGGTGACAAGGTTTGGTTACATTTACAGAAAGAGCGTCTCATAGGACCCCATCGCAAGCTTCGTCCACTTTGATATGGTCCCTACACCATCACCAAGGCGGTAGGCGAGAATGCTTTTGAATTAAGCATTCCTCCATTCCTTGGACTGCATCCAATATTTAATGTGGAGCTCCCTTGTCCATATTATCCACCACTATTGGACACCTCATAGGTGGTAGAGTAGTTGGCACCTACAGAACTCAAACTTGACTTCTTGGAGCAGGATATCATTGATAGGATCATGGACACAGAAGTGAATGGTACTCGCCGACAGTGCCTTCAACTCTATCAAGTAATTAAAGCATGGCAGCTACTTCACCAAGGAAAGTGGCTCACCATGAGTCAAATTCAATAGAAATTCCCCCATCTAATGAGGGAACTTGACGCAATGGAGACCATTGATTCCTAAATTGGGGGGGACGATCTAGATGGACATCGATGTCCACCCACCTAGTCCATTGGCTCAAAACACAGTTTTCCATCTTGGCAGTTTTTTTTTTCAGTCTTTCAGGTCTTGATCTTTCAGGGCTTTTTTTAGTCCTTAAATAACATTATTTTGGCACGACAACACCCAGTAGACATTTGAAGGCAAGTACTGGGAATTTGGAATGTGTACTTCTTGGCCAGACCTTTCTGATGGGCTACCAAGCGCACCAAATGAAGAGTGTATGCAAAATTTACGCCCATAGGAAGTTGACGTATCAACTAACCATAATGGGGCACACAAGCCTATTGGTGTTTCATCTTATGGGGTTATGGTTTTTGATGTTTAGGTTTTTCTCATTAGTGCTTTATGTTAAAATGCCTTTATCTTCTTACAGATGATCGTAGCTACCACATCTCTTCTCAAATATCAGCTACCACCATTCTAGCTATTTTGTATTATACATTTTACAGTCTATTCTATTTCATTAAGTTATAGATTCTGAGTTTATTATATCACTATGTTCTTTGCAATATATATCTGTGTACCTTGTTCTATACGCATTCTTTCATTTCATTATCACACAAACTCGGATCACTTGACAAGGGGGTCCTTGCAAAAAATGGGGACTCCCAAGAGATATTGGTTACCATAAGTTCATAATGCTTTGTTTTGGTTTGTCTAGAATCCCTATGGAAGCTCATTGTATGAGGGCTTAACTCCATAGATTAGTTTTATTTAAATTTTGGAACTGTTTATATATTATGGTTTCCAAGAAAACTCTTGAAAATGAAAAAACTCGAAGAAAAAAAAAATATCGCAAAATTTTAAAAGATATCCCTTGGAAATAATAATATGATTATACTAATATCACCATTATTTAAAAAATGACCAAAAATGTATTTTAGAAAACCCCTTATAGTTACTGCCATACCATTTAAAATGTTAGTTTTATGGCTCTGTTTGCACAATATAGGTTTTTAGGTCATGGTTTTAAAAAAATTGAAATTTTAAGCTTGAAAAAAATAGGTGCCATTGATAGCACCACTTTTTCAATTTGGGGGTTGATTTTAAGATTTTGGTTAAAATAGTCTCAATTGTTAAGGCCATGGCTTCAAATAAGTTGTAATTTTAAGCCTAAAAGAAGGATGTTATTGGTAGCACCATTTTTCGATTTGAGGGTTGAATTCAAGGTTTTTGTTATCAACGTTGTGATTTTTTATGTCAATTTGGTGTAGATCAAGTGGTTGTGAGAAGGAGTGTTATCCTCCTTTCCCAGGTTCAATTCTTGCAAGTGACATGTTGATCTCTTAATGCATATATTGTTGTAAGGACCTTGATCCTTGTGTTGACAAAGACTTGAGTTTCTATATATAGAACCTGATTTACCCTTAGTGTCATTTTCAAAATGAGGGAATTGACTAGAGGATGTCATTGGGAGGCGCATTTAACGAACAATTAAAACAGAAACATTATGGGTTTTTAAGGCCATGGTTGCAAAATGCTATAATTTAACCTCGAAAAAAGAGGGTGTTACTAGTAGCACAACTTTCAATTTGAGGGATTCAAGGGTTGATTTGGTGTTTTTGACACAAAAATATCTGGTTTTTTAGCGAGAATTCTTGTTTTGAGGTCACAGTTCTCATCAAACCAGTGATTATGTTATGATACTCCATTTAAAATTTCACCTCCAAATAAACTATGGAAACCATTGACATTGGAAATGTTGAACAACAATGCTTGACCTTCACAACAATATCACGTCACATCAATTACCTAAGTATCACCCTCCTCACTTCAACTTTATGCAAAAAGAAAAACAATAATACATCACATAGGGAGAGCTGCCAAGAAGAATTACATATAGATGCTTTGTCAATATGACACATTGTAGCTCTTCTCATATCAACAAACTTCTTCAATGTATATTTTCCATGAGAATGTACTCCATATGTGAATGTGTATTTAATTCCTCTTGTTTCATAGAATGCTTCTAATGTTGTCTTTTTACAAACTATTTCATAACATATTTAAAGAATATTATTATGCTATGTGCAACTAACTCAAATCCATTAAAAAAAAATGTTTGTCAAAGTGCAATACCATAATGTTATTGATGCTTGCGAAAAACAAAACAAATAAATTTCTATGCACAAAAAAATATATTTTGTATTCTTCATTCTTTACTATAAACACTTCTAATTTTTTTGTCTTCACATGTTTATATCAATTGTAATTTCTAAAAATTTGTATACCAATATATATAGCTATGCTTCTAAATGTGCCAAACCCTTGACTCTATTGAGCTTTACTCCCTCTCATTTTGCAACACACAAACCCATCATCATTTCAAGAGTCATGGTAGGACGTTATCACTAGTTCTAGATTAAACTAATTCTAATTGCAATTTTTTTATGGTTCTTATTAATAACAATAATATGAAAACCTCCCTTAAATTACTTCGACTTTCCTCTTCACTTATTTAAGGGGTATGCTAGTTTATATGGAGTTGTTATTGAGAGAGAATGATTACAAATCGAAACATAAGGAGAAATTTGCAATGGCATGCAAGGAATGGGCATTCTTTAAGGTAAAATAAATACACACATGATAAAATAAGAGCTAGGAGGTGGCAATGTCCTCGACATTGTCAAGTGCTCTATTTGCTTGAAGTCGAAAAATTGTATATGCATTTGCAAGGAGGGTGAAAATATAACTATGCATTTGAGTAATGATGTTTGTTCATAATATTGACTTTAATTTTGTAAAGCCCAATGTAACCATTCCTTTATATGATGCAGGTGGAATCATGGGGAATCCATTTCAAAGGGATGATAATTCCCATCTCATATGTCTCTATTGGGGAGCAGATAGACACTAGGAATCCATTTCAAGGGATTATAGTTCCCATCTCAACTGTCTAATTGGGGATTGTTCTTTTGTTGCAGAAACCGATATTTTGAATTTAAAAACTTTAAATTACATTATAAAATACTATTATTAATGAATTCTATATTATATATAAATAAAATAAAATAAAATGAAATGAATGAAATCTCATTATTTTGGCTATGGTAGAGTGAATCATTGAAAAGGTGATTTACTTTCCTATGCTACTCGCCCAAGGTCATAGAGGAGCAGTTCACAAAAACTGGTATCCTCACATCAAAGGAACAGGCTCATTAAACCTTTGTGGAATTGGCTTTGATGCTTTTATAATAAAAACCAAAGTTAAATAATTATATATATTCAACCATATGGTAAAGCAATTCTTAGTGGAATCAGTAAAACATTTAACGTCTGAATGACTCCCACCACATATGGATGACAATCTCAAGTATGTGTGCAATCAACTTTTGTGGCTAATTATAAAAAAAATTTGGATGGCAATCTGGTAAAGCAATTGTTACTGGAATTCCGTAGATTTCTGAGCGTTTGAATGAACCCACCGCGGCCATAAATAAATGTTTTATGGATGAAAATATCAAATCTTTATGGAATCGCTAATTAATAAACGATCTCTGGATGACAATCCGGTAAAGTAATTGTTAGTGGAATTCGCCCCCACCGCTTCTTGAATCACCCCACTGCTTCAAATTGTTAGCCATTTTTCAACAATTTTCAGCCACCCAAAAGCTGACAGATTTAAGACTAAAGTTGGAAGATTTGTACGAAGATTATTTGCTTAAATCAAATCTATTATGCTAGCAGTTAAGAGACACTTATTAACAGGGAGGTTAGCAAACACAAGGGATTCTTCAGTGTACTAAACTAAAGAAATTAACAGTAGCCTAGCAGTACAATGCAACTGTACTAAAACAAATTAAGGTTGACCTACAGATAAATTCCCATCTACGATTCAGATTAAGTATTGTTCAAACTACCTCTCACGAATTCAATTTTCCTCAAGAATGCAAACACATGTTTGATTTGGTGATTAGCAGGTAGTGTTTTCCAACTAGCGGATCACATACCTAATCTTCATTGATTCCATGCCCATTCTAAGCATGCGACCATAATCTGCATAGGTCCCTTAGCCCAGTGGGTGTGACTCAGTGATTAGTCTGTGAAATTGGCTCCCAGTGATCATAAATTCAATTGACAATCACCAAACCTCCCTGAAATGCTACATACACCCCCTTTTCTCTCTTTTTTTGCGTTGATGAAGCTCAGGGCTCCAATGTAACTACGTGCTCGTTAGCCACTAACATTCTCAACGTGGCTTGGGAGGTCTGCTCTGGATGCTCAAAAAAAAATTATTGTCAAGGTTCATCTGTTTACAATGTAGCTCACAGAAGTCCTCGTCCAAATTTATCCCAATGCCTAAGGCAATTGATCTAGTAATAAATAGTTATCAACTGTAATTTTTGTCCTCACAACTGTTACGTTCACATCAATTGATCAATAAAAACTAAACTGAACCTGACACTATGGGAGATGAATCAGTAGCTAGCAGATAACATCATTCAATATCATACACGGTGACCCTAACAGAAAGTGAGGTACAGCTCATTGGGGTTGTTGTTGTAATTACCCCTAGTGTTGGTGTTATTGTTGTGTTCAGTTCAATTGAAACTGCTCTCATCAGCCATTGAAATTGAGAAATCTAACTCACTTGTAGAAAACTTTTGAAATTCAAAGATCTTCCAAACTAGAAGAATTCGAAAATAAGAAACCAAAGTAACAGTATTTGAAATTGAGAAATCAAATTAGGGTTGTTGCTGCGATTACCGTCAGCGTTGATGTTGTCGTTTTTAGTCTAGTGGTTAGCACATGCCCTTTGGGATGTCTTAAATTTGAGTCCAATCCAAAACACCATTTAGAGTAAGGAGAACCTCATCACAAGAAGTCTTATTGAGATTTCTTAGCAGATAATATTTGGGCTTTCGTCAATTCAACTCCCATCGATGACCAGTACCTCCCTACAGCCCTGCACAAGCCCTAACCCACGGGGTGATACTGCACCCACTTGAAAACACATTATCTATCAAAATGGGTACAGCAATAGACAAAAGCATGGATTCTACTTCAAATGGGTACAAAAACAACATTCAAACTTCCCATAATTCGACACAGAAGAAGATTTCTAAAATATGTTAAACAGAAAAAGTTAAAAACACATAAAATCTTCAGAAAACACTATAGAAGATAAACAGAAAGGCAAACTGACCTCCAAAAACTGAACTTCTTGAATCAGTAATAGAACTAAAAAACTAGTGCTATTGGCTTTAAATAAACTAAAACTATTTTCCAATAAACTAGTGCTATTGGCTTTAAATAAACTAGTGCTATGCGAAAGCCAAGCGGAATGCGTCGGTGGAGGAATGAACATCATCCAGTTGCGACTAGGAATGCCCACGAGCCCACACTTGGCTGATGGGTTCACATAAACTGTGGCGAGGAAGCAATTAAGAAGTTCATGATTGAGCTGGGATCCATTGTACACACTGTATTTGAGATGTAGAGCAATATCCCCAGCTGCCATGAATGCCATGAGCGGACTGTTACACAGACCAAGCAAAACTAACTGCTCACAGAAGGATCACATTAATGCTCTAGAATTCGAGCCTCCTTTAAGGCCCTCTTCCACACGCCCCTCTTCCTCAATAGCTCTGCCACCTTGCCCTACCATGTTGCCACCTGCCCCCTCCCTGCACCAAACTAAGGGATAAGGGGCTAAGATGTGTATCCCTTCTCACCTCATCCGGGGAAAATCAAGGGTTAAGATTGAGCTTTATATTTTTTTTTAATAGAAACAAGTAAGATCGGATTTATATAAAAGGCTGAATGAATTCAGCAAAACAGTACAAAAATCCACATATAGTTCAGAGGTTCAACATTGACTAGGAAAAGCAAAATCTTAACTACAGTCATCCTTCGAATTGCATTTGTATGGCACTGTAAATTCTAACAAATTGACAACCTAGTAACCTACAAAAAAACTTTCATAATGGAGAAACTTAATCACTGGTGTCTTCATCAGAAACCTGTGTGTCCTGAAAAGCTTCAATTTGATCTTCTGAAGTGTTCTCAGACTCATCTTCAACAATATTCTCTACAGGGCTTTCAGCATCAACATCCAGATCTTCTTCCATAGGGGCATCTGCATCTTCTTCCTCAGGAGAATCTTCAATTTGGTCATAACTGGAATCATCCTCTGTATCATCATTGCCTTCAGACTGGTTAATATGACTATTTTCATTGCCTCTGTATCATCATTTCCTTCAGACTGGTTAATATGACTATTTTCATTGCCTCCTTTCTCCTCTGAACTAGAAGTATTCTGAATTGGCTGCATTACTAAAAGACCATCAACTATTTTTTCTACAGAGTTTTCATCGATTTTGGAGTTTTTACCAACAAAAAGATCTTCATATTTAGTAACACTCATCAAAAGAGCTTTAACATGTTCATCACATATATGAACATTCCCTTGAATTCCAACGAGACGGGCATCCATTTCTGTAGTAAAGCGGTAGAGTTGCTGAGAGGAATACTCTATTTGATTCAGTCGCCCATCCAAATGTGAGCAGTGAACTGCTGAACGGCTCCAATTAAACCTTCCATCTGCTCCTTCATCAATCTCATCTGTCTTTGAAAGTCGAAAATGCTAGCTTGGGCTAAAGAAATTCTCTCTGTCAAGTCCTCTAGGCATTTTTCAATGTCCATTGGAGCAATACCACGTTGAATACCAGAGACTCAACCAAAACAGAGCAAGGAGAACCTCTGTAATTGCATAAAATTAAGTGCACATAGAAATTGCCTTCCCACTTAAGATTAGCCACATGCCTATCACTGATAACCCCTGTATGAGCCAAGATGCGAACATTCCTGAAAGGAGTGATTTCCACACCAGTACCGAAAACGGACTCTTCCATTCCAAAACACAGATAAACCCAAGAAAGAAAAGTAAACAGAATTTTCCAAATTCCCTGTATCCCAGCTCTGCCAGACGAATGACTGAGCAGAGGCTTGACAATTTGGGTGAAGAATCCCTTTAGTTACTTAGTATAAAGACCCTCTCTAATAGTCACAATAATACCGAAAGGCTTATCTCCATGACCATTGGAGAAGGCAATAGAATTACTGTTAACACCCAAAAAGTGCTCACTAGCTCATTTCCCTATTCACATGACCCATTTATCCACTTTTTCACCATCTGAGCCTCCGAAACCAACAAAAGGTCACCAAAAGACCTTAGTACACCCCTTTTTTCCATTAAAAAAGATTATTTTTCCAAGAAAATCATAAAAAACCCTCAAAAAGGGTCCAAATTCCCAAAAATATTAAAAAGGGAATTAAAATATTATTTTTATTCAAAAAATGAAAAAGGAGGGAAAAGTACCTAAACCATGTTGGTCAATACCATTTGGTTTCCACAAAACCACAAATGGTATTTCCCACCACCAAAACCTATAAAAAGGTGGTAGGGGCTCCTCATTTCACATCCATCCATTATCTCATCCTTATGCTGCTGAAATCTCCCCTGAGCATTTTAGCCATTGCAAACCACATTGGAGAAGAGACCATTGGAGATTGGAGTTGCTCATCCTTGGAGCCATTCAACCTCACCATTAGAGGTATTGATTCCGCAAGCACTTGCTTGCCCCATTCTTTCAATACAATTTATTATTTTACATGTTCTTGTTCTTGATTTTAAATTATTTTTGTTATTTGCTTAATATCTTTGCATAGATCCATGGTTAGTCTTGTTTAATTAGTTTATTGTTATTTATTTCCATTGAAACTGCTGCTACTAGTTAGCAGGTGCCCATAGCACTAAGCCTGGTTGCAAAACCGGGCCAACAGTTTTTGGCGACTCCGCTGGGTTTTGAACAATAGATCTCTAGTTTTGCTTTTAATCTTAGTTTTTTTATTAGTTTTTAACCTTTAGATCCATAGATCTGCCATCTTAGACAGCAGATCCATTGCTGCTCTAAGTTTTGGCCTCATATATTGCCATTAACAGCCCGGAATTCTCAATTTTCGAGTTCGTTTTTCGGCTTCCGTGCACGGCTTTCGCCTCGCGGTTTTTATCCTGACAGTCGCGCGGTCCATCGCGGCTTTCGGCCTTTTTTCCGCGCGGTTCATCGCGGCTTTTCGGCTTTTTTCCGCGTGGTTCCCCGCGGCTTCGCGGTCATTTTCCGCGCGGCTCATCGCAACTGTGCGACAGAAACCCGCGCGGTCCATCGCGGCTTTTCTGTCAAAACCTGCGCGGTCCATCGCGGCTTTCGGCCTTTTTTCCGCGCGGTCCATCGCGACTTTTAGCCCAAAACCTGCGCGGTCCATCGCGACTTTTGGCCCAAAACCCGCGCGGTCCATCGCGACTTTTAGCCCAAAACCCGCGCGGTCCATGTGATTTTTTGGCCGCGCAGCTCAATTTTCAAACGACCATATCTCCCTTTCCCGAACTCCGTTTGAAACGATTTGTTTTTTCAAATTGGGTGTTTTCGATCAAGGAATCCAAATATGCTATTAGATTTAATAAATTTTCCATAGAAATTTATCTAATATTGTATTTTAGTGTTATTTATCACTTCAGTTCACCCATTTTGGCTCATATTTTACAGTACTAAGATTCCAACATTGTTTACAGCCATAGGAACATTTTACTATTTAAAAAGCATATCTAGAAGTCTTTTTAAAAAATTTCAAGAAAGTGAAAGAAAGACTTATTTTGCATTTTTATCTAGATTAAAAAAATTTCCTGTTTACTTCTTTAAAATTTTGCCCTTAGCAATTTACTTGAAAAAAGAAATCCATTTGTTTCTTTTAAAGAAGTCTATTATTTGCTTTCAGAAATCAAAAGATTCTTTGTTTTTTGAGTTGATATTTGCAAAGCAATTTAATTCCCATTTATTTGAAAAAGTCATAAATATTTGCTTTTTTATTTTCAAAAGCTCCTTTGTTTTGTGAAAATTTTCTATAAAAGCATTTACATTTTTCAAGTTCAGTTTACAATACCTCACGTGCACTCACACGATCACTTAATTGAACTAAGCCTTAAAACGTACCCTAATTTCAACACACTTTTAACCCCACTTGGGGAACACTAAAAGAATTTTTGTAGCTAAGTAGTATTGGGGGGATAGGTGTTCCAATAACACCCCTCAGTTATTACATCTGAGACATAGAAGTTGTCCAATTAGGGAGCTAAAATCTCTTAGTACTTTTTGGCGTGGTCACAACCGGTTTGTGGGAAGGCCTCTCCCTTAGGAGGGTTGAAGTCGCGAGGATGGTTCCGGAAGCCTGAGTGGAATACCGAAATCCATTCAGTAACCGAAGGGCTACCATTCGCAGTTCTCGGGATATCCCTGTATTGGGATATTGCGATCAAAGGACCAAACGGCAAATTTACCTTTTCTCGACGCGTCATGAACGGAGTATCCTAGTAGCCTGTCTTTAGGATTGATTACCCGGTGTCCCTCTCGGTAGGGGGATATCTAGCCGTTGTCTCAACACTCATATTGTCTGACTTGGATTTCATCACCTTGCAGAGGATATCGTTTGTTTGAGTCACAATACTTTTAGTTAGGTGTTTGCATGATTCAACCCACCTTTGGTCTAGTTACACCTATTTTTTCTAGAAGCCATTTGCATGTTGGTACTCTGACCATTTGTTGCATTCCTCCACTTATTGTAGCACAGCTGCTAGAATAAGTGCCTTTTTTGAGGTTGATTTTTTGGCCTGAGAGCCTTCTTTTTTTCACTCCCCTTCTTGCACCCTTGGTTGCATTAGGGTTTTGAGTCTTTTATATATATATCACCACCTGATACTTAAACAATTTTTTTACACAAAAACCTAATTCTCACCATTGAGAATTTTAGACGCTCTTGTCGTCTACAGGGCGAACTCCCAGAGTTTAGTCCACTTGGCTCTCCACGTCACATACGCAGAGCCTTATCCCTTGATTCGACACATCGTCAATCAATTAGACAGTCATCCGATTCTGACATACCTCACTTCACCTTTGATTTGGAGGTAGAATCCGAAAACCCCACAGAGTTACCACCAACCACCATTATGTCTGGAACACCATTTGATCCACTATTTACAACTACCATAGGTCAGACATCCGCAGACCCTTCTGCTGTAGTACCATCCACGGCAACAACCACCCCCCTGGGTATGCCCAATATGGGTAACACTCCACATTTAGGAATGCCTAACACAGGGCCACCACCTGTCATGGGTATACCCAACATGGGGGTCATACCCCCTTTAGTTTCCACAAACCCCATCCCAGGAATCCCTAATACGATTCCCAACCCAAGTGCAACCCATGTTGCACTTGGGAGTGCTATCCCAGGAATCCCGAGTGCAATTCCTAACCCAAGTGTAACCCATGTTGCACTTGGAAGCGCTAACCCATACCAGACCACACCTATGGGAGGGCACATACCTTCCATACCAGGGTGTAGTGAACACTCAGCCGTTAGCCCCCCCTCAGGAAAACGTGCCACCACAGCAGATCACTTATGCAGCCCCTGATCAACCCATGTTCGATTCAGGTACTCACCATTTGTTGATGATGTCGACTGTCGATGCTAACCTCCAAACTCGTTGGAACCAATATGGCTCCACCTCTGAAGCCCCTCCCGCCGACAAGAACACTAACGTTAATCCCACAGATCAAACGTTACGTATACCTCCGGCTCCACTTGATGGCTCTTCCAAAGCACCTCGCTTCCCACTTTGTCCTATCAACAATAATCCCAATGCTCGGGCTGCGTCGAATTACAACATCGTAGACGACTTAGCCCAGTCTCCTGCAGCCATGTCTGCTTTAGAAGTTTTGAAAAACTGTCCTTCACAGCGCAAGACTTTACTCTCTGCCATTGGCGCCATTGACCCCAATGATTCACAGCTGATCGCATTTGATTCAGACCAGTCTAAACCACGACTGCCTTCCTCATTAGCATTCCAAGTTTTCGTTTCTGTTCGGAATCTTGTCATTCATCGGTGCATTATCGATGAAGGGGCCTCCACATGCGTCATGTCCACATTCGTTTGGCAGAAGTTGGGATCCCCTACTCTCCAGCAGTCCACCACTGCATTACGAGCCTACGACGGCCGTTCGGCTCAACCCCAAGGTCTTTTAGCCAATGTCCATGTCCAGCTGGCGGGTAAAACCGTGCTCATTGACATTGAGGTCATCAATGCCCAACTAGACTATAACCTTTTACTTGGGTCGCAACTACATGTATGCCATGCGGGCTGTTGCCTCATCCGTATTTCGCACCTTGCAGTTCCCCCATGAGGGACGCGTGGTCAAGGTCGACCAGCTCACCTATTACGATCCCAAGGCCCCCACCACACTTGAAAATGTTCTCCCCATGGTGAACAGCCTGTTTGTGGTGCAAATACCTCATTCATTTCCTCAGTAGGACCCAGACTTTACTCCGAGGCGCCGATGACCTCTACATTCCAGGCCATTCCACCACCGTCACCGGAGACCCAGGTCGCTAACCTCTGCACTCTTTCACAAACACCCGGTAATCAACCCTCCTCGTTACCCAAACCACCATTGGTCCCTAGTCACATCGGTGTTACACCTATCCACACAATCCCCTTTCTATTTCCTCCTTCGGGTGTAGTAAGCGCCCCGGTTATGGCTACCCTTAGTCTCCCCGGGTTAACATTGGGATTACCTGTGTGGTATATTTCGCCTCCCGTTCCACCGCCGACACCAAATTTCATCCTGCAACCGGTGCAACCCATTGTTACTTCTACCCAACCACCTCCCGGTATCACTACTCCTTCGTCGTCGATGAATCCCCCTCCATTCGTCCGGCCCACTGGGGGCAGAGGCCCACAACCATACACTGCGGTTCCCCCACCCAAGGCAGTTAAACCTCCCCCCGTATTTCGTGCTCCTCCAAAATGCTCGCTGTGTGATGAGTTAGGCCATCCAACCCATCAGTGTCCACAGTTACCTGCATTGCAGGAACACATGCAAATGCTGGACGACGACCCCAACATCCCGGTGGTCAAGCTCGATCTAAACCCCATGCCTCGTGATAAATCACTGCGTACCAACCACCCATGTGCGATATGCGGTATTTACGGCCACTACTCCCACAACTGTCCTGACATCCCAGACTACAGAGCAGCTCTCTACGAGATGAACAATTTGGACCTAGAGATGGCACCCCCTACTATCGAGGAGATCTACCCTCCCGCATCATCCTCATCTGGAGAGATTAACACCATCTACATGATCTCTTAGACTACCACTACCTCATCACTCGTTTTGACCACTCAAAGCTCCCGCAATGATGAAGAGGTTCTCGAGACTCCTACTACCTTTGATTATCCCGGGGAAGACATGCACCATCGTCCATACTTCCTCCCGGAAGAGACTTCATCCACCACCGCTACCCAATCCGTGGTTGAGTCTAAGGATTTCCTTCCTACTAAAATCGACTGGTTAACGGATCCCATGGCCGATATTTCTTCCGTCATCCACATTGACATCTCTGACCCACTTGGTGCCCTTCATACCATCACATTAGGAACCTCCCACAGTGAGCATGAGATCGGAGAATACCAACAACTGTTCCAAGAATTCACTGATGTCTTTACTTGGTCAGATACCGAAATTCTTGGCATTGACCCTGCCATTTATATGATCTCCACTGGATACCCCTCTGTCCGGTCGGCCCCTTCCATTGATCCCTTTGACACACAGGTTGAACCCTTTCAAATCAACCAGGAAACCACATGTCCACAACATGGGGGCATGCCCAAAACCTTGCCTACTCATCATCATCGTGATCCTCGTCGGAGATACTGGGGGCATCCACCCCACAAATGGAATCCCCCATCATCATATCATCACTTCAGTATGCCACCACGACCCACAGCCTCATGGTATAACACCCCGCCAGCAGTTGCTCAATGCCCTATTGATCTCTCTCTGAGACAACATCTGCACCACATTGACACCTCTGAGTTAGGGGGCATAATAGATTACCTCGACCCCGGGATAGGGGGCATGATCAATCATTTTGAACCTTCCCCATCATCTCTATCTCAACACCTCAATGAGCCCATCGTTCAAACCAACACATATGTGATCCACAATCACAAACCCCATGCACATAGCATGGGGGCAGCTCATTAACCCTGCTCACTTTTTCATATTCGTGATCTCAACCATTTTTGAGGTCACGTGTCACTTGTATATTTCAGTTGATTTGATACACCTAGTATTTTGCCCCCACGGGTCATCATTTCTCCCCACCACTGCATCCTTCGCTTGGTGAGATCACCTTTATTTGTAGCCATTTTTTAACCTAGTTCTTTCCTTTAACCATTCCGGAGTCCTTATGACCTCCGTTTTTCGCACCATTTGCACTGCCGGATTCATATTTTCGTGCCCGTGATGATGCTTGAGATCATTTCTCGCTCTCACCAGGACCAATATCAACATTGTGTCCCGACACCTTGTCGCCCCAGTTTGCGTACCACTTCGGCTGCTCTCCGTTTTTGATATATTTGATATCATCGGATTCATTTTTCCGAGCCCGTGATAATGCTTGAGATCATTTCTCGCTCTCACACCCATACTTTTCGGCCATTTTTTCAAAATGCCCTCTCGTAGCCTCGGTTTGCGTGCCACATCGGCCGTTCTCCGTTTTCGACAATCCTTATGTCACCGGATCCAGTTTTCCGCACAGATGACGATGCTTGAGACCTTTCCTCGCCCTCGTCAATCCATTTTTGTTCGGTATAATTTTATCCCTTTTTCGGGCCGAGCAACCCCTTGTACGAAAAAGACACTTAGGGAGTTTCTGTTAAGCTCTTTTCTGACTCCTAAAACAATGAAAAGATCGCCGAGCAATCTTGCTTCCTTTCATGCTCGCTAAACGTATCTGAAAGGGCGTCTACCTGGTATAAGTTTACCCCTTTTCCGGACCTCGTAGACTAATTACGAAAAAGGTATACTCTAGTCACATCGGCTAGAAGAGTTCTCCATCCGCATCATTTTATGCTTTTTCGGGCCTTGGAGACTAAACTTACGAAAAAGAAACACCAATAGAGTCCACTTAATGCTTTCAGACTCTCTAAACATGAAAGCAACCACGAGCATGAGCCGTCCTGGGCTCGCAAAATCCACAGGACTGTACCATTTCAGAGCACACTTTTATCCCTTCTTGGAGCTCATTAAAACTACGAAGAAGGAATCAATGGTGCCTCTTGGCGCTACAACAGATCATGTCTACTCACATAGCAGCTTCCCCATTTTGGTCGCCTTTGTTCAGAGTATTCTGTAGCATGTCACTCTAAAACTCCCTCGACAGCTACCATCAGCTTCACCCCCCCCCGGAGTCAGTACATACCCTTCAGTCCCTAAAAAAGCTATGATCCCTGCACCTACAAGTCAGTTCCCTACGCTGCCAGGTCAACCATGTCATCATGCTCTGAACAAAGGAAGTTTGAGTCTACCCATTTTTTGACCCAGTTATTTCCCATCCCCACAAGTATGTCAGTCCTACCATCAGTACTACAACACTTTAGTTTTACACCTCGTGCTCCTATCAAGGAAACATCATTGCCTTGTTAGTTGCTGGTCTCCCTCTGTCGACGATAACCACATTGATTCCAGAGGATAGACCTAGAGGTCCCTGTGTCTTGGACTCATTACCATTTATAATGAGTGCCTACGAATCATTTCGAGAGGAATCTTCAGTGCCTCTCCAAATGGTTGTTTCTCACATGCTCGACTTCAACACCTAGATCGCATCGTTGAGACTCGCACAGGGTATTCGTTCGTTTCACTTATTAGTCGAAGACCCCGGATACCTCCTGACTCCTCCACATTTGAGAGTCTTCCTATGGATAAAACCAGTTACACTTTTGCTATAGATATCCGGGTTGCGCATGGTGACAGTATTCGGATTTACCCCAGGTTCATACTCCCTTGAGTATACAGTTACATTATTTCTCAGAGATGACTCATAGTCTTTGAGTCCCTACAGATGTTGGACACCTTCAGTTTCAGCAGTTCCTCAGTTATTCCAGTGTATCAGTTATTGAGATCCGTTATGATCAGGAGTACATCCCAAAATAATGTCCCCCCTAGACCATTATGATGTACCAATATATTTCTTTATGTATTAGATCCCCCTTCTTGGGACTAATTGTTTTGTATATGTCTTGATACGAGCATGGGAATGCCCGCCTCGTCCTTTATCAGAGATTATACCTCATTCATATTGAGGCCATGTAATATTTTTGTTTTTGCAGCTTCCAAGGGCCGTGGCTCCAGTCTCCAACCGGTCTCTTCTCTCCCCTAAACCCCAAAAAAAAGGACAAAAGAACTATGATGTCTATCGACCATACGATGAGCTCCTGCCCTCACACATCAGGGGGCAATCTGTTAACACCCAAAAAGTGCTCACTAGCTCATTTCCCTATTCACATGACCCATTTATCCACTTTTTCACCATCTGAGCCTCCGAAACCAACAAAAGGTCACCAAAAGACCTTAGTACACCCCTTTTTCCATTAAAAAAGATTATTTTTCCAAGAAATCATAAAAAACCCTCAAAAAGGGTCCAAATTCCCAAAAATATTAAAAAGGGAATTAAAATATTATTTTTATTCAAAAAATGAAAAAGGAGGGAAAAGTACCTAAACCATGTTGGTCAATACCATTTGGTTTCCACAAAACCACAAATGGTATTTCCCACCACCAAAACCTATAAAAAGGTGGTAGGGGCTCCTCATTTCACATCCATCCATTATCTCGTCCTTATGCTGCTGAAATCTCCCCTGAGCATTTTAGCCATTGCAAACCACATTGGAGAAGAGACCATTGGAGATTGGAGTTGCTCATCCTTGGAGCCATTCAACCTCACCATTAGAGGTATTGATTCCGCAAGCACTTGCTTGCCCCATTCTTTCAATACAATTTATTATTTTACATGTTCTTGTTCTTGATTTTAAATTATTTTTGTTATTTGCTTAATATCTTTGCATAGATCCATGGTTAGTCTTGTTTAATTAGTTTATTGTTATTTATTTCCATTAAAACTGCTGCTACTAGTTAGCAGGTGCCCATAGCACTAAGCCTGGTTGCAAAAACGGGCCAACAATTACCAGGAGTTCTAAACATCATAGAGATAAAAGCCAGACAGAAGAAGTTACCTCCAACGCAACCTGAACAGGAAACCTTCACACCAGTCCTGGCTCCAGTACGCCTGCTCAAAACCCTGAGTTCTCAACCAGACTGAAAATCCCTCCAATCGCAAATGCCAATCTACCTAGGTGAACCGTCCCACCGCCATTCATAATGGAATCAGTGACCAACGAACCACCACCTGTCGACACTATTACGGAAGCCAAAATTGTTGGGTTTGTCCTTCATTTTCAATTAATTTCCCCTTAGGACCTTGGTTATCTAATCCATGGATTAATTTCAGCCTTAACTAATTGCACCTTGGGGCGCTGTAATTTAAAGTCAAACAAGTAGATGGAATAGCATAATGTTGAAATGTATATATAGTAAATGTAAAAGTTGAATGTAAAAATATGAGTAAAATGCCATTACATATATATCAATGCAAAATAGAACAAAGAGATGTAGTTTATAGATAGGAATTTGGTGGTTGAGCTAAATTTAACACATGTAATGGAAAAGTTATGTGTTTTCAGGATGATAGTTGGAAATGGGGGATTACTTTCCTATAGGCCCATTTTCATCTTCCCCTCTTATGGAATCATAGACCCTCGCATGCTATTTGCAAGCTTGTTAAACCATTATATATTATATTACAACATTAATCGTTTACGTAGCTTTGAGTGCACAAGCATAGTCTCCTAGTCTGTCCATAGTAAGTATAATTACAACATCTACATGCCTAGCCATTCACTTGTCAAGCTTTGGCCTTGAATTCTACATAAAAATTTAAACAAAGCATATTTACAATATTTGTATATCGAGTCATTTATTTAATTTCACATGGTTTGTGCTTCAACTTCATCATTATAACCGCATATTTATAATTTATACATAATGATCCAATACATGTTAAGAATCAAAAGAGAAATATTACAATAGCAAAGCACCACCACTATGTTGGTAAACAAAGGAATTTTAAAAAATATAGCTAATTGCATGCCACTTGGCCATATTGATGCATGGCAAGGAGGAAGAAAACTAAAACCAACAAACTTGAAGCCTTGCACATGAAAAGTCGAAAAGTTGTTAGGGAGAAGGGAGAATTAGGAGAGAGCTTGAAAGGAAGTTAAGGAAAATGAAATAGTGGAAAAAGGGAAGTACCTACATATAGAACGTAGTTGAGGGAGCTCCATTGATTGTAGCAATGTCTCTACATTTTTCCTTACCTTGACATGTGGATTATTCTGTATATGTTTGTATCGATCATAGGAAAATGTCGGGGAGGTGTGAAGATCCTTAATAGAAGGGACTCCATTGTACCAATGTCTATTGTAGCCTTTGGTAATGTCATGCCTTGAGATTTATGTATTGTCAATGCCCATGCCATTTTAAGTGGTATTTGAGTACGACCCCACCTTTGTATAGGTGGAATTGGTATAAAAGTAGGATTGTTGGTATCCCACGGAGGACCAATGTACTTTTGGAAGTTAACAACAACAAATGTTGGAAGTTGTGGAGGATGATGGTTTGATTTGAAGAAAATATCAACCACTTGTCCAAGCGATCCATTAACGAGGCCTGCTGAAACCCACAAGTTTGATGTTAACATTACTCGTTGCCCAGGGCAAAGCAACATTGCACACTCCAGTTGCTCAGCTTCAACTTGAGAAGTAACATGGTTGTTTATGTGCTCAACAACAGAGAGTGCTATTGGAATTTGCAAAGACTTCAACATGTGTAGATTATGAAGCGAAGCTAGTTGGTTGGTTGCAAATAAGTACATGGAACCTTTGAAAGTAGATAACTCATCCTTAGAAAGGAAGGAGTTTGTCCTTGACATGAGAAGCTTCCAATCCTCTATTGTAGTTGATGCATTTCTAATGTTGTTAAGAAGGTTCCTGAAAGTGACCTATGATGGGTCATTGCCTTGTTGGTGAAAGACAGTTGAAAGTGTTACAACTGTGTTGAAGCTGTGCCAAAGTGAAGTACCATGGCCCATGGGAAGAGCCTGCATACAAGGGAATTTCCATAACTGGTGGTAATTGGGCAAGGTCTCCAACAAGAATTATTGAGCATCCACCGAAAGAGATGTTTTTATTGTGAGGGAATGCTTCACGGAGACGTTCATCAATTTGGGTTAAAAGTGTTGGGCCTAGGAAGCTCATTTCATCAATGAGAATGTAGTGGATATGGTGAAGTTCCTCTTGGAGGTTTGAAAGTGAATTTCCTTCCAAAGGCATGAAATGTTTTATAGGAATATGGAGGGCAGAATGGATAGTAGATGCTTGGATGTTGAATGTTGCGATGTCGGTAGGGGCAAGTAGCAATAGTGGGGATTGACTGAAGTTCTTGTTCAAGGAAAGGGATTCTCTTATGCAGCGAATGAAGAATGATTTGCCAGTTCCAGCAGTCCCTTGTACAACCATTTTAAGTGGAGGACTTGTTTTGATGTTTGTGGAGTGATTCATGACAATGGAGTGGGCTTTCATTTGAGTGGGGTACAATGTTTCATAATTTGGTGTATCAGAGTAGGATGGTTGAGGGAGGTGGTGGTGTGAGTGATTAATTTGTATGAAGTCAATGGCGAGTTCTTGCAAGACGAGGGGGATGGTCGTATCATGCCAATTATGGTTGTTGTCAAAGTCACGACGACCTAGGATGTCAAGGTCACTTATTTGCATGTCATTGGTAGGGTGTAGTTGGGAGAGCAATTCCCATTCATCCAATTGCATGGGTTGTGGGTTTTGCAAATCGTTAGAAACCATGGGGTCTTCTGATAAGGAAAGGGGTTCAAATGGTTTTTGGTTAACATGCCAAGGAGTGTAGGTCAAATTCAGTTCTTCCCAATTTGTAACAGTGGCTTCGTCGAAGGCACCAATGTTGAGTTGTATATTGCGGAAAGGTTTGTACAACATGAGTTCAGATCTGCAAAAATCAATGAACAAGGGTGTATCTAGGGAGGGGATTGAATAGTAACGGGGAAGAACACGGACGATGGCAGGGGGGTCTCTTGGTTTCCATTTTTCTTTTTTCCTATGAGCATTGTATGACCAAGATCTTGCATCCTCAATGAGAGAGATGGAATGAAGAGCGATAGGGCGTGAAAGGTAGGCATCTATGAAGTTTGTTGATGTGAAGGATGTGGGATTGTCTAATGAAACACGTTTATAAGTTTTGCGGTTGACATTGAGAGAGAAGAAAGTGCAGCTACTAATTGTGAGACGTAGTTTTTGCAACATATGGCATGTTTCTTGGGCTCCAATGTCACGATCAACAAGTGTTTCGGAAAGGAATTTTTGAATAGCAACAATGGAAGGGTCAAGAAGTGGTGCAGCATGGACAATTCGTCGAAGCATGTGGTGAAAGCTTTCAGATTTTGTTTCTGATTTAAATGCATACTTAGCAATGTATTTTTGAAGGGCATCTATGTCAAGCACTAGTTGACAGTCAACATTCCCGCGCCATATCGATAGGATGGAAGGGACATGGCTATTCAAACGGTCATCATTGCGAGCTGGTTTGTATGTTTTTTTTCCATTAGCAACAATGAACTTGGAATATGAGTTTTGGAAAGGCCATGGTGCATTATAACGACATGTGTAGGAAGACCTTTTTTTTTCGAAAGCATGTATTTGTTGTGCATTTTGTGTGTTGTTGGATGTGATTGAGAAGTTCTGCATAGTCATGCAAAGGGTTTTCTTTTAGAATGTCGTTAGTAGATAACAAGCATGGATCAGGCATAGCAGAGAGGGGTAAGAAGGGGGCTTGTTGGTGGTTATCTCGTGTGTTCCAAGTAGAAATAAAATGATCAAAGAATTCCTTAGCTTTATCAACCTCAGTAGCATTTCCCTAGTCAAGCGTATCCATAGCAGGTGCATTTGGTAACCATATGAAACCGTGAATATGTGCAAAGCCTATACTTTGCCATTCATACCTATGCATGTAATATGTGTTAGTAATATGTGGCAAAAAAATAAAAGGGAAAATAGATTTGTTGTTGGAAGAAGGGATAAGAAATTTTACCTATACCAGAAGTCGTGTGCACGGAGGTGTTTGACCAAGACCTCTTCACGGAATATTGTGAACCTGTGGTGCATGTAGAGCAATGCAAGATGTGGGTTGGAGATGATATTTTGTTCCCGCCACTGTTGGTGCTTGCTCGAAGCAGTGGGTGGTGTCCCAAGCATGACTGCATGTAGGTCAGGCCACTTAGTGTCGGCCGCACTCAAAGTGAAGAAAAAAGTTGGGCAGCCAAGCTCAGAAATCATATCTGTTAATTCGTTCCTTGATTTGTGCTAGAAAGAGCGTGTTCCATGGAGTGTTGCACCAAAACGCATGATCCGGTATGGGATTTTGCCTGAAGGTGTTTGTTCCAAGCGGTTGTTGAGTTCAGAGATGGTAGTGGGAAAGTTGTCTTCAATGTTTTTTTTAATGAAGACTGTTGCTATTGACTCGCTACGGCGGCACATGATGAGATTGTAAAGGTAGTAGCGGAATCGTGGGTGGCGACCAAACCTGTTATCATAGTAGCGAAGAAGGTGCAATGCATATTCGTGGAGATCAACTGATTTAAAATGTGGTTGTTTGAACATGTAAGCACCTTGGGGGAAAAGTGATGGAAATGCCATTGAGAAAAGGCCCTCTGTATTGTATTCATTTATAGGTGACAAACCTATAGGTGGCCATTCCATTGCATTTGTTGGTGATGAAGAAGGTGTTTGCAAGAAATTTCTGATGTGTTGGAACTCTGTGTCTGTATTGGGGAGAATATTAGCAAAGGACGAACTTTGTTGGGAGTTTGGCTCTGAAATGTCGAGATGATAAGGGTGAACATCTTCAGCAGAAAAAGTAGAATCAGGGGTAGTGGAGTGTGAATGTCGAAGAAAAGGGGAAACATTAGTGGGGGAAATTGGCAAAGCCATAAGTGCAGGTTGTTCAAGATGTACATCTTTATAGTATGGGTCATGTGATATCTTGTATCCCAAGGTTGCAAGACATGGGATCTGCTGACAATGCAATCATAGGATTGATGGTGGAAGGTTTTGCGAGTGACAACTAAAATATCCAAGTCTTCAACATGTTGAGGCAAAAAATTGAGGATGGTTGAAATGTCTTGTGGAAAGCTTATTGTATGGCCACTATATTTGTATTGTCCTCCACAAGCATGGGTTACTTGCAAAATAGGGTTGACACATGAAATGAGCATTTCTTTAACTTGGGTAACGATGGATAGAACAAGGGGTTGTTCACCAGGGTCCATGTTGTTCCAGAGGGAGAAGCGGTGGCCATTTTTTTATGAATAACATCTCGAACAGGTATGGTGGCCACTAAAAAAGCGGAAAAGAAGACCAGGATAAGATTCTTTACAAATTGAACAAACATGGATCGATGGTAGCTTATCTAGCCTTAAGCGAAAGTGATGATGTGCTTGAGATATGTTATTGTCATTGAAGGAATGCGTGGATGTGTTGGGTGGAGGAATGGTATTTGGGATGGTTGGGGAAGATGTTGTTTGAGAAGTGGAAGGGTAGTCTAATGATGGAAGAGGGTCGAGATGAGCATGTGAGGTTGTAGCTTTGGTTTGCATGGAGGGAAGTAGGATTGTTTCGTTGTGGTCTGCAAATGGATGGGTGGGATTTGAAAGCTCAGATGTTGTAGGAGTTGGTGTGGGAACATGAGACTCTACCATATGGATGGAGAGGGAATCTTTTTTATGTTGGTAAATATGTCTCCTATGTGCATTTATGCAGTCTTTGTTAGCCAAATGATAGGCATGTGCACGTTCTTTTTTGGAAGGAGGAGACATATCCAAATGTAGATGAGGAACATAGACACCTGAATTTGAATAAGAAAACAAGAAACACCATGTTATATGTAAGACATTTAAAGAGACATTGAAATTGCATTTTTTTCATGGACATTCTAAAGAAACAACATGTTATATGTAGGACATTCTAATTGTTTTTTTTTCAAGGCACATAAAATATGAAAAGCGTTAAAGGGATGGAAAGTGTTTGAAGAAAGAAAAAATATAAAATAAATTGAAAAAAATGGCTAGATAAATGAAGTAAATCAATCTCATGTAAAGAGATGCAATTGTTGATAAATTACATAGTACTAGTGTGTTTTTTGCTTTTCCATGTACATTTAAAAAAAACATTGAAATCATTGTAAGTGTAAAATAGAACTAAATAATGTGTTGATAATATATGTGTATTTGGAATAGTGTATAAATGGATACCATAAGTACAATGTAGCTAAAAGTGAATGCATGTAAATATAACGAGACATAAAAAAATAAGAGTAGCTTCAAGTGTAGAAATTGTAGCTATAGTAATGCGGAATGGAAATTTTTTGCTTGCATGTATGGCATAGCTTGCTACGGAAAGTATATATAGTTAAACTATTACAAAAATAAGGCAATGAAATCTTTGTAGTGCCTTCTATGCATGCCCCAATTTGGAAATTTCAATGAGCAGTAAGTTGTTGGCGGCCGCAAAATCAACATGTTCAGAGCACATGATGATGACCTTCAATTGAGGCTTGTCTTTAAATGTTTCCATTTTAATGGAAAGTGTGAGTAGCAGTTGTGTGCATTCAACCTTAGAGAATATTTCCTTGATGGAGGAAGGATCTGAAGAAAGTAAGTGTAGATCCTTTGCAGCAATACCAAGGAGTTCAGTGGATGCATCCTCGAACGCGATGACGGAGTCAAGAGAGGCAGTGTGGTCTTGAAGTTTCAGTTTTAACAAATACCTGTAGTCACAATCATACAAGTCAACTTCACATCTCGGATAATGCCAACCATTGGTAGAATTCTTGATGATTTTTTTCATGCACTGTTTTGAATCGGAAATTAAAGGGCAAGCAAGGTAGTAGAAGTTGTCAGGATCAATATGTGTTATGGTAGCCTTTACGGAAACCCATTCAGCTCTTTCAGAAGGATGAATGTTTTCAACTTCAAGAAGGGTTCGTTTCTTATTCATCTGCTTAGGAAAAGTTGGATATCGGGTAGTTAAGGATGGGGATGAAGTATGGAAGCCCTCTTTTTCAAACCACTGGGTGAGCTTGTGCTTTTCTAGTATATATGGGTTGATGAGAACGATGGATTTGGTAGTCGTCCCAACTGTCTTTCCATTGAAATAGGCTACATGACCTCCCTTGATTGCAAGAACAGGGTGGGAATTTTATGAGCGCAAGGTAGATAGTTCTTGGCCTTCTACACGACAATGTTCTCCCCACAATGTAATGTCCATGCTAAAACCTGAGCTGTCCTTTATATGGATTGTTTTTTTTATAGTTGTTGAACCATCTTTTCGACGTATAGGGGCAGTAGGGGATGTGTTTGTGGCAACACCAACCATGTCTACAATGGAGTTGACAGGAGATGATTTGATATCTTGAATTGTTTTGAAGTTGAAATGCATCTTTGGAAGTATAATGCTTTCTAGTGGGAAATGTTGAACAATGGAGCTTAGTTGCAAGAATATTTCCCATTAATTTGTAAGATGGCTATACATCTTGTTTGATGGTTTGATAGTGCCTTTGGAAATGAGGTAGACATGGCCAAGAAACACTTGATCATAAAAAGCATCCGCAGAATCATTAAAGCAAATGATGTGTATTTCGCCCCCGTCCTTACCAGCAAAGTCAAATCCAAACACCTTCCCGTGGCCTTTCTAGTTATTGAAGTGGCGAAGGGTTGATTTATCCTGGACATGACCCTTTATGGACCAGTTTGAGGTGTAGGGGCTCAATGCATTGATAGGAATTGTTGTTTCCACAGTGGATGTTGAAGCACTTTGAAGAAGTGTGCATTGTTTCTTTTGAGGTGGTTCTTGCATTGAAGAGCATGGGGAAGTTGTTTCAGGAGAAGGTGGGCAAGAAATAGCCATTGGGTGGCCAATCAATGATGCGGAGGGCTCGATGACGTCAAATTCATGTAGTAAGATAGACCTGCGCAAGGGAAAAAACACATAAGAGAACAAAGAAATAATGATTTCACTAAATGGAAAAAATGAAAACATAGTAGTAGACAAAAAATGAAGCTTACATGCATTGGTAGAGAACTGCACATGTCCATTTTTTAAGGTGTATAATAGACCCTTGTTGAAGTCTTCCTGAAGCGACTATGTAATTGAAATTTGATGGGGGCATTGTGTGGTTCATGTGTGTCCCATCAGAGATTGTTGTACGGTATGGCATGGTTGAGGTGCGAATAGATTTGACTTGCTCCACATCAAAAATTTGTAGGAACGGTTGCATGTCAGACGTTAGTGGAAGTAGTAATTCAATGGCATGTTCGGTCAAAGGGGTGGCCATTATTTGTTACCTGGGAGGAAAAATAAAATACAAGGCAATTGGGTGTAAGGGGAGAGTTAAAAAAGGGGTCAGTTAGGTGTTGCTAATAATCAACAATCTTATCAAGAATAACAAGCATTCATGCGTTAAATATAGAAAACATTGAAATAAATCAAGCCAATCTCAGGAATGCAGTGTCATACCCAATATTTACAAAATGATACAATAAAGACAATATTAAACCATATTATTCCATGAAATGATGATTTTTTTAATAAAGAAATAGAAAGGGGTTAAAAGAAGAAAAAAAAGTTGTGATATAAAATCCAAAAGTGATTGGACAATGTTACCAACTAAAATGTCCAAGAAGGTTTTGCGAGTGACATCTAAAATGTCCAAGTCTTCAACACGTTGATGCAAAAAATTGAGGATGGTTGAAATGTCTTGTGGAAAGCTTATTGTATGGCCACTATATTTGTATTGTCCACCACGAGCATGGTTTACATGCAAAACAGGGTTGACATGTGAAATGATCATTTCTTAAACTTTTGTAAGGATGGATAGAACAAGGGGTTGTTCAAAAGGGTCCATGTTGTTCTAAAGGGAGAAGCGGTGGGTTTTTTTGTTTCTAAATAACATCTTCAACAGGTATGGTGGCGATTAGAAAAACAGATATGGAGACTGGGATAAGATTCTTTACATATTGAACAAACATGGATGGATAGTATGATGCAGGCGTGACTTAAATTTGTCGAGATCAAAGGTCACGACGACTGAGTCGGAAGGATCGACGACATGCAGTGCATTGAGTAAGGCATTTTGTTGGGGGTGGGCATGACTGTAGTAGGTCTAGTGTGGACATTGTGGCAGGTGAGTGAGGGAAGCCATAAAAAAAATGTAACATGTGAACCACAACAAATGCAACAAGGTGAAAAAAGTGAGTGATATGTGGAAAGTTGGTTTAGGGAAAGACTCACAACATGTAGGTTATGTTTATTTACGAGTTAGGTAGCTTGTATTTATAAAGAAGAATAAGTGTAAAAGGTGTAAAAAGTGAGTGATATGTGCAAAGTTGGTTTAGTGAAAGAGTCACAACATGTAGGTTATGTTTAATTACGAGTTAGGTAGCTTGTATGTATAAAGAAAATGAAGTGTAAATTACCTAAAAGACCTTATGAACTTCCTTTTAAATGTAACTGGGCCTTCCAAAAGCACAATTGATGGTGATAATCAGATCCACGCACCAATCGACTAGTGAAGGTAAGAAAGAGGCAATTCTACCGACGATGGGGAAAATGTTCCAATCTAGAAGACTTGGCAACACCTCCCAACAGCAATAGTTGCCTTCAGGAGTCAATTGCACTCACAATTGCTCATTGGTGATGTCCTAAGTTTGGACACTAAGATACCTTGAGTCAAGTGTGGATCAGTGGTTCGGCCTGCACAGTATAGTGTCGTCTCCCTACAACGAGTTGAGTGACTCGTAGGGGAGAGCAGGGCAACTATACCTTGGCTTTAACCTCCTTGGGCATGATGCACTTCTGATCCAGGTTTTCTTTGAACACTTGCTTATAGCAGGATTTATAAATCACCCTATAAGTCAACAATGCTATGTTTCAAAATATACCTAATGAAACTAGATTAGAGGGCATTAATGGATGGCTAGCCCAATCAATCGTACCTAACTAAAATAATTGTTTTTTGACCTCATGTGGAGGATTTTAGTTGGTTAGCAATTTACAAACTTGATTTTAAGGGTCTACTTTTTATTAAGGAAAGTAACAATAAGAGTGTAAAGTAAAAGTAAAGGAAATTAAATTTTGATATAGCGTAATATCCAAAAGCATGGTCATAATGAAATGTTTTCAATTTTTTTGCTATGAAATAATATAGGTCCTTTAGTGTGTGCAAGTGGTGGAAAAACATGTGGTGCAATTTAAAAAAAATCATTTTAAAATGTTGACATAGTGTAGTGAGAAGTGGTTTGATGAAAATATGTTTTTTTTTTCACTTTGCAAGGAGATAATTCAAGAAAACCCACTAAGGAAAACATATTATTCATAAGTATGATATTTTATTTCGTTGTTAAATAATCTAGATTAAAAAAACATGTTATGAAAATAGTAAATCGAAGATAGTTTAAATTTATAATCACAAGTAAGTCTATCTTAACAACTCGCTTTAAAAAATTTGAATATACATATAAAATAAGGAGGTGTCTTCACGTGATTTTCTAATGTTTATGTACTATGTAATTTTTTTAAGAATATATACTATGAGATGCATGCATATAAAAGAAAAGTATACCTTACGTTTTTGGACTTTGCACTTGCACTACGACATTAATTAAGGGGAAATTAATGTTGATGCCCTGAGGGGTTGTAAACATAACCCCGTTAAATAAAAAATAATACTTAACAAATTCAACAAAAACAAGTTTGATTTATGTTGTCCAAAATAGGTAAGGGTTTAACATTTTGGTACTAAAGTAAATAATGCACTCTAGTGGGCTTGGTGTGCTCTACATCCAAAGAGGTTAAAGAGCCAAGGATAAATTGATAATGATGTATATGTTTCACCAAGAGCATGGAAGTTCTTAAGTTATTAAGATCACATGGATTGACACAAATGTGTTCATACATACATATATTATTAAATCTTCATTGTTCAAAAGTCTAAATTTCGAGTAATAAAACTTTATTGGGCAATTGAATCCAATAAAAAGTATTATTGTCACAAAAATTGCCTATATTTTTGTTATAAAACTACTTATAGGTAATGAGAATTAGTATTAATAACATTAGTTGAAGAACTATAATAAATTACAAATACTCGCAAAACTCACCTCGGTAATGAGACTTGAACATTCCATCATCTATACTCGCAAAACTCTCCATCATCTACCGCGGTGGCTTAATAACATTTGTTATTCAGCTTAACATTAATCTCACTTCACTATGATTTTATGTCCACCTTTTCCTCCACTTTAAACCAAGCTTGTGAAGAGGTAAACGAAGATTGTGAAGAGGTGATGATGCTAGAACTTGGTCTCTCTTTCTTAGGCTTTGTTTTTTACTCCTATTTTGAGTCTTCATTGTCCCTAAATTTCCTATCCAATCTATAATGTAGTTGTATATATTATATCAAAATAGCCCCTATTTCTTTTATCATTGGTATATTTTAAATGTGATGTCAAAAATTATTATCATTTATAAACAATAATAAAAATAAAATGAAAAACCATATTATAACATCTTTAAATATTAATAACAATGTAAAAGAAAAAGATATGTACAACAAGGGTGATGAAATGTCAAATCAAAACACAAGAAGCCGGAATTATATATCAATTTCACTCCAATTCAATACGTGACTGCCTATTAGTAAATTTCAAAATTTATAGGATCGATTGTATTTGTTTCATGTTCGTATATTTCTGCATTGAAATAAAATATGGGATTTCTTATTATGCGCAATGGGATATATAGGAATCGATGAGAAATCGATTTCAAATAATATTTTTCTAAATGATTTTTTTTAAATTATTATTTGAAATTGCAAAGTATGAAGTATTGCAAAGTTTCAAATAATATTTTTCTAAATGATTTTTTTTAAAATTATTATTTGAAATTTCATTGGTAGTTGAATGATGTTGTTGTCCTGTGACTTGTTTTCCATCCTATGTGACTTGTTAATAACATGGTATCCAACATGCTACACTTAAGCTTCCCCTCACACAGAACACAAATGACATTTTTTTATTTTTATTTTCTCTCGGCTTCCCTTAATTGTGGTTAATCATTGTTTGGATTGGTCTTAACTGCAGTTTAATTGCTGAGAAATGCCAGCCCTTCCGTTGACTGTGCGTAATGACGTTATCCCACAAGGACAATCAGAGGGACCACGCCAGCCTGGCGCGTGCAACTGATTTTGGAGGGTGTGGATGCCGCCAGATCAGCATACTCATGTTCCTAACAGACACCAAACAGTGAAAGGAATTCCTAGTTATCGTCTTACATGGGATTTTAAAGTCACCTTAGTAAATGCGCTCAGGATCGAGACGAGCAGGTTCACTGGCAAACAAAGGAGTGCTCTTAAATAAAGAACTATAGCCTTTAACCTTTTAAATAATTTCACATGCAAACGAGAATAAAGCTTCAATGTGTTGTGACTGAAGCTAGCTTTCACAGTATATGGCCAGGTGGCACAATAATCCATACTCCTGGCATATAGAATTTTCCCTTCATTTTTCTCGTAACTGTGTCTTCATGCATGTTCATTCTAGCCGGCTGGTGGCACGAGAATCCATACCTATGGCATGCAGATTTTTTGGTCAGTTTTTCCCTGGCGTGTGATTATTTTTCTGCAAGGGGCATGGTTTTCTCTTCTCCTGTTATGATACAGACCCACGCTTTCAAGGCAGCTCGCTCTCGCTCAACGGGATCCTGTTTAGTATACCTTCATTCTTCGCGGCTCGTACCTAATTTACTTACTAGGTGTATTGTTTGTTATTACATCTATATTGATTGAGGGTAATTTGGTAACGAAGGAAGGCAATAAAGGCCTCCATGGGACTGATACAAGAGTCTTTATTTCAGTAAAGCCTTTAAAGGGTCCTTAACAAATGAAAAGCTTGATTTACCTGACTTCACGGCTCTATCTATATCTCGCTTGAGGGGGTCAACAACTGTGGGGTTAAATTAGAAAGTATATCTATAAAGGTAGATTTTTTGCTCAGTTTTTCCTGGCGTGAAGGTGAAATCCCAGCACAGCCTCAGATCCTTCCCATTGAAACAGAGCTATAAAGACGACCACCTTGCTATGAATAGTTTAGGGAATTGGACGAAATGGTGGAAGGGCGTTTCAAGTGGCTTGTAGAGCAGCCTAAGGTAGGAGGAGCATCGACAGGGTTGTGAGTCTCATCTTCTGTGCAAACTTGTTACGAAATCGAGCCAATTCTTAGCTCTATATGGAGGAACTGGTCGTCTATGGCTGATTGGGATTGCGACATGTGAAACATACCTATGTTGCCAAGTATTTCATAAGCAGCCTCAGATCCTTCCTATTGAAACAGAGCTATAAAGATGGCCACCTTGCTATGAAGAGTTCAGGGAATTGGACGAAATGGTGGAAGGGAGTTTGAATAAGGGTGTTTCAAGTGGCTTGTAGAGCATCCTAAGGTAGGAGGAGCATTGACAGGGTTGTCAATATTAGCTTTTGTGCAACAACTTGTTACGAAATAGAGCCAATTATTAGCTCTATACGAAGGAACTGGTCATCTATGGTTGATTGGGATTGCGATGTGTGAAACATACCTGCGTTGCCAAGTATTTCATAGCTCTATACAGAGGAAGTGGTTGTCTATGGCTTATTGGGATTGCGACGTGTGAAACATACCTGCGTTGCCAAGTATTTCATACTTCCATGGATAACGATTGGGAGCCTCTACCTATTGTTTCCAAACCAAATCCAGATTTGTTTCCCAGGTTCCCCCTTGTTTCTTGTACTTTCCAAGTTGTGCATTTATTTCAGTGTTTATTAGATATGTCTGGAAATGCATCAAATATTCGATTATTTTAGATTTGGGGGATCATAATCATGCAGCAAATATTGATGTTACTGTGAGCATGTTGTTAACATGCTCAGCTAAAGATTTGTTACTGCGAGCATGTTGTTAACATGCTCAGCTAAAGATTTAACACAATAAGTAAATATTGCATCCAGAATGTGATTTGAAATTTGACAAACAAAAGTTGGAATCTGGTCCAAACCTGTGTGTCCTGCAGAATATGTTGTGCTGAAGGAAACTACGACGGACGGACAGAAACTAAAACTGCTATGGATTGTGCGACTGGAACCGATAGTGTTGTGCGGTGGTACTGCGAGGAATACGAAATGAAGGTGGGCAGAGGTAGATGAAGGAGGAAGCACCGCCTAAGAGTGTCGGTAGGAGCATTGATGTGCATTTAAGGGAGCAGCTGGAGAATTTAAATGGCCATCCCTTCAATGGCAGAAATGCCAAGCAGCAGATCAACAAGGCAAATTTTGTCGATCGTCGGACGAAGCATCGAACGGCTGAAAAAATAAATAAATAAATAAATAAAAAATTTCGGGGAGTCGATTCCCACTTGTTGAAACGCCTTACGGCGTAATTAGAAGCTTGGTTAGCTAATCCATTGACTAATTTAAGCCTTAATTTTTAAAGTAAAGTGGATTTTTTAACTTAAATCTCAATTAATTAAATTTTATTATTTGTTTAAATGCCAAAAAGCAATCCTACAAAACATAAATGCTAAGACCACTAGCAATGTTATTATTAGAGCAAGGAAGGATGGTATCACATTAACTTGAGGACTTGTACCCTAAACCCAACTTCTAAATTGACAAAACTTTTAGGACGAGTATTTCTCCATAAACCACCTCTATCTTGCAATTGTTATCCAAGTGAAATCATATACCATATACATTGCATGGCATAAATAGAATAAATAATTTAATATGAAATGAAATATCCCCACAAGGATATGTTACTTTAGTAATAACTTATAATATATCCCATGTATAACAGCCATAAGCCAAAAAAAGGCCTAGAGGGTATGACATGAATGTTGCAAAGGATGTTAAAGAAGACACTATCATATTAATCACTGGACTTGCACCTAGTGCTAGAAAGTTTATGCTCAAGTTGAATGTTTTTAATAAGGAGCTTTGGAAAGGATACAATGAAGCTGAATGTGGAGCAAATTACCCAACACATAGATTTTGTTGATTGGACAACAAATATTTTATTGGTTGGACAACATGTTGCTTATCATTTTTCCTTTGTAGGTGTGCCATGTTTTGTAGTCCCCTCCTTATAAGTAATGAACTATACTCTGTACAGTAATACAATATGGAGTTGTGACATAGTTGCTTAGCATTCTCATTAACTCGTATAATATACATAGATATAAAGTTCACTCCTTCGATCTTTGGTCTTCATCTTTAAATTTTAATCTTTTGGGAAATACTATGGGGGAATCAAAAGTTTGAATATTAGAGAGTAAAGGAAGTGTAAATTTGAAGTAGAGACAAAAATTTACTCTATTGGGTTACGACTCCATCTCTCAATATGAACCTTAACAATGCTCATGAAAATACCAATTTAACCCTTATTTTTGTCATTTCTCGTTCAGTGTTATCAATTAGTATCTACTACTATTGTTGTATTTTTGGAATCCGTGGTCCATTGTTCACTTCACCTTTGGCATGATTCAATGTTGCATTCGTTATCCAAAATGGATCTGATAAAAAATGAATGGGTGCAAGACTTAGGACCCACAAGCAATTTGATAATTAATTAAGGTTAAATAAAAAGAAAAGGACAATGCAAGTTTTAAAAAAAAAGACAAAGAAAACTAAATAGGAGCGAATGCTAGGGAATGGGAAATGAAAGGACAACGATGCTTGGCCTTCCCATTACCCCCAACTTTGCCTATATCTTATTGCAATTCCATTCACAAAGGGATTTTGAATTACTAAGATGTGAGGATGCACAAGAGGATTGTCTCTATAAAATGTTAAATGGCCCATGAGCCTGTAGCTTGCATTGTAATATGAGATTGTTGAAGTAAAGACTAAGCAACCATTCAAAGTCAGTTTTCTAGTTTAGGTTTCTAGGTTCAAATATGTTTTGTCCCTTATGTTTAATTGTCATTTGATTTCATTGTTGGTGCTCTAGTTTTGTTGCTTGCTTTAGTTCTAAGTTAATTGATAGCTCAATTGTAAATCTATTAGCAATATGGAGACATGAAAAGAGTTGTATTTGGACATTGGTGATAATCAAACCAAGAGTCTTGGACTGTACCTTGGATAGTATTGTTCTTCCTTGAAGGGATTTTGTCCAAAGAATGTGCAACAATATACTTAGTAGCTCTTGCTTATCATCAATGCTTTGAATGGTGTTTTTCCCTGGGAATTGTTGGATCAACCAAACAAGGGGTGATGATTCTATTTTTAGTCCTATAATGTGGAATTTTGGTCCCATAAGAAGATCAATTTAGCCATTGGGCATTGGCTCAAACATTTCTACACATAACATAGATAATTGGAATCACAATGACATTGAATACATATCCATATGTTGAGTGGGTGCATTGCTCCCATAGAACATGAGTACATGTAAAAGATTCAATTGCATCGACTGAGTTAGATACCTATTGGCATATTGAACAATAGAGATTCGCTTTGCTATTGATTTGTCAATTGTTGTGGGTAGAAGAAAGTGCTATTGATTATGCTCAAGTGACAGCATGCAATTGACATTGTTTCAAAGACAATGTGCTCTGTAAGCATGTGTAAACAACATAGGATTGATGTTGGAAGCAATTCTTCTCAACAAAAGAGGTAGTCCACTCTCTCCTTTGTGAATTTGTTGTGTGATGACAAATAACTTGTTGGGATCTCACTGAACAAGCTTACCATAATTTGATTTGGCTTCCATATACTACCAAGACAAACCATCTCCAAGTTTGAGAATGAAGAGACTTGCACATTGAAGATGGGGATGGATTTTGATTGAAGAGAGTTTCAAATATGAATATTTCTCATAGCACATAATCAATGAGCAAAGTTATGCGTTGTGGGAATAACAAAAGCTAGAAACCCAAGACAGACCCATAGCTAGAATTGGCACCAAAGTTGGAGCCATGAGCCATAGTCAAAGTTGTGGCCAAGAGCTAGAGTTGAGAGACATGTTCTAGAGAACTAGAGAGAAGGAACATTGATCCAAATATTGGTTTCCTAGGGACCTTTGGAGACCAAAATCCTCTCAGTGGGGGGTGTGATCTGAAATGGATTCAATTGAAAATTAATGGGTGTAAGACTCAATACCCATAGGCAATTCAACAATTAATGAAAATTCATTAAAAAAATGACAATGCAAGTTTTAAAAATTAAATTAAAAAATAATAATAATAAATGAGAAAAAGAAAAAGGAAATATGAGAGAATGTTGGGGAATGAGAAATGAAATGATATCTTATTGCAATTCCACACACAAAGGGATTTTGGTTTTCTGAGAGGTGAGGATGCAAAAGAGGACTAAATGTGTAAAATGTTGAATGGTCCATGAGTCTACAATGTACATTGTAACTTGAGTTTGTCAAAATAAAGACTTGGCAACCATTTGAAGTTGGTTTTCTCGTTTGGGTTCCCGGGGTAAAATATATGTTGTCCATTATGTTAAAATTGTTGTATAGATTCATTATTGGTGCTCTAGTTTTGTTAATTGCTTCAATTCTAAGTTAATTAATAGCTTGGTCATAAATCTATCAACAATATGGAGATATGAAAAGAATTGTGTCTGGGAATTAGCGACAATCAAACCAAGAGCCTTTGACTATAGCTTGGATAGTATTGTTTTTCCTTCAAGGGATTTTTCCCACCATTGGGCATTGGCTCAAAGATTACTAAACAAAACATAGACAATTGGGAGTAGAATAAGCACAAAGACATGGAATACATATGTAGACCTTGAGCAAGCGCATTGTTTCCATAGGCCTTGGGTACATGTAGATGATTAAGTTAGAGATCTGATTGGCATATTGAATAATATAGGTTCACTTTGTTATAGGATTGTTAATTGGTTGTTTGTGCATAGGTTACACTAAGAACATAATCCTTGGAGTCATTACGAGAATACATATCTCTACAAAACTTTGGGACCAGAGACCATATTACAATTACATAGAGGATCCACGTTGTTGAGATGCGAGGATTGATAAGTCCCACATTTATGGATCATTTGACTCAGATTATTTCATCTAATGCATCCACTTTTATTGTAGACAAAAAAAACCATTGTAAAGCTCCTTAATCGTATATATAAATATTTTTCTTTGCTATGTTTATTCTCCGTCTTGTGAATGTTTTAGGGTTCATTGACACTCAAGAAATTTGTTTGAATGTAAATTGAAGGGAAATTGAATTTTTGGTGTTAGTAATTTCGCATTTGACAAGGAAAGGTGAGTGTCAAATTCTAACATTGCTTGTACCTCAAAGACAACTTTTGGATTGAGAAAGCATCTAAAATTTAAAGGTAGTTTTCAGTCACCACCTCGTTAATTTGCACTATACCTTATTTTTTCGCATGAGATCCCCCTTGCAAAGATCCACCCATCCAATGGGCTTTGACATCTTCACATAGTCTAGGGGAAAATCACACCATGTGTGTAATGTCTCACAAATAATCACATTGCTTTTTTGTTTTTAATACTAGGGTAGACTGATATTAGTTCTAAATCTATCGAGCATCAACAAGGACCAAATATATGGAATTGCAAATCTTTTTTAGAATGCGAAAAAATGAGGATAGGTTTGCACTTACAGTGATTTGATTTGTCTTGAATCTTGATATGGTTTAAGATGGAGCTACACTAGGGTTAATTTTTTTTTTTATAATACTTTTTTCTAAGTAATACATCTCAAGGGAAATCACCCAAGTACTTTCCCTCATTCCAAGGGTGGTACTTAGGGTATTATACCTTTGATTATTTAGATCATAGATAGTTCATTCACAATCATCCCATTAAGATCAAACCCATTAGAAAGTGGGATTTGAGCCATAGTGGGGAGGGTAACAAATTTTCCTCACAACCACTTGAGCTACAACTAATTGAATATATATATATATATATTAGTATATATTTCGTTGTCGGCACAATACACTCATTTAAGAGCTCAACAAGTCACTTGCATAAATTTAGTATGGATAAGGATAATAACACTTCTCATAACAACCTAGGACCCAATTCACACATATATTTATTATTGAAATATTAAACAACTTAAATGCTAGCATTTATTTTGATATAGAAGTTATACATTATATATATTAATAATATTAATTTATTGAGTATTTATTTAAATTTATTATGTTACCATGTCACCATTACGTTACGTTACATGTTTCCTTCAATTACTTTGTAAAAAGGATTTTTGGAGTAATGAGTTCCCACTCGATTTAAAGAAGTATTAAGGTGACATGTATGCATGTTTATTATCAAGATTTTTTTTCTTTCACAAGAACGGTTTAGAGCTTTTATATAAAAGAAGTGAGATAAAACAGAGACATAGAATTGGAGCAGGTCTATTCCCCTACCTGGAGGAATTAACCAGTCCCTACATTCATCTTTTCCTAGACTGTAACTGTCATGACTAAGTACTAGCCTATTACAACTGTATAATCTAACAAACTGTCCTAAAAGCTTCACACAAAAACAGTACATTGAGGGACCATTATCATGTTGATGTCCAAGTCTTCTTCTGCTTCATACAAGTTCTCAAAAAAGCTACAATTCTATTTATTTAAACAGATGTAAAAGAGTTCCAAAAATGCTCTAAATGAAGCCAAAAAGTAGGCCCAAAAAAACATGTGAAATCACCCAATAGACAACGAGACTCTGGTTCAAGTTACACTCGTTGTGCCAACGTGTTCATTCATCATTTCCTGCTTCATTTCTCTGATGTCTACTGGCATCCCATCAATTTTCCCTTCTATAGTTTTGGCTCTGCAGTGAACCACCTTGATTTGGGCGTCCAGGTTTACTGAGCAAGGGCATCCGTTGTCCAGAACTTCTGCTAGGCTGTCCACCTTCTCATTTAACTTGTTATTGTTCTCTCGAAATTCTTTGTTTGTTTCCTGGGCCAGGGTACACATATGTTGCAGAGCTTTCTTGAATTCATAGTTTTCAACTCTCAACATTCGAACTTGGGCTTCCAGCTCCTGTAAATGATCCTACACGCTCTTAGGAATGCTATCAGCTTCCTGTGTTGAACTCAATACAAGGGAGGAATTCGAGCAATTGTCCTGCGAAAAATGAGCTTTATCCTGCAGATTGAGCTGAATTGGAACCACACCACCCTGACGCCCGTGCATGGTGGGAAACTTCTTCCTGAAATTCGGCAACACTGAGCCTCCTACGCGAGGAATGGTTTTCTTGCAGAGCAGGCAATTTGCTGTTACGAGGTCGGCCATCTTTGCAAAATCTGAAGGCATGCAAGAGTGTTTTGCACCTTCAAACCTCCACTCATTTAAGCCTTGCTTTCCTCGAGACCCTGCGATAGTTAATTCGTGCATGCCATCCAAGTGGAGTCCATGTGCCTCCGACGTGCGAGCATCCCTAATCCTAAGGCACAAATATTTGTCAAGACCATAGTTTTGAATTCAACTTCACGCTGGAGATTAATGTTGAAACAAGTATGGACGGGGTTGTAGATTTTACAAAGCTCCAAACCAATAGTTAAGGTTTCCCATTTAGGCTTGGACATGTTGGTTCTTTCTTGAAGTTGAGACATGTAGAAATTAGGGGATCCAAACCTGATCATTCACCTTTTGATTGATAACCATAACTCCTCGGTCAAGCCTGGCTCCATTATTCGCCATAATATCCGCCTCTTGATTGTTGACTCTTAAAATGTGAAGAAAGTTTATGGTGTTGAACTCATTAACTAAACACTTTAGGATACGATGGGTTTTAGAAGCTGGATTCTTACGGTTTGTAATCAAATTCCGAGCCTCTCTAATCACCAGCATTGAGTCCCCCAAAATGATTAGTTCAGTGAGGCCTTCATCCCTTGCAATCTCTAAACCTTTTATTAGAGCTCCATTTAGCACTGTTGTTTGTCTTTCTTTTGATTCGCCAAGCATAGTCCTTCATCTTATTTCCTTTTGAGTCATATAAGACTCCACCCGTACCTTCCAACCCTGGGTTTCCTTTCGAGGCACTGTCAAAGAATAGAGTATTGCTCCCAATGTTGCTTTTCCAACTCTGAAAATCTGCAACATTATTCCTGATATGACAATTCTGAATTATAGGTCTCTCGGCTGGAGCGGCCAAGGAAAGAGAGGGATTTGGAACTAAGAAATCAGAGGCCCATATTTTTTCTTCCGCTGTCAAGGGTTCCTTGTTGATATTCTTCATTCCTTTCACCAGTAAGGATTCCACCCATAAATCCTTGGCTAATGCAAGAACTCTTCCTGGGGTGGAACTGGTATCTTCAAAAATTTCCTTGTTCCTGGCTGCCCATATATTCCAACAGATAAAATTTGGGAAAGCTTCCCAAGCTCTTTTGAAGTTTGTTTTGTTATTAAGGGATCCAATGTAGTAATCCTTCCAGTAGGAAAATATATCGTTCCAATTGGGTGGCAAAGTTAACTCAAAACTTAAGTCAAGATACCGTCTATGCCAAACTTCTTGTGCAAATTTGCATTCCAGGAATAAGTGGTCAATTGTTTCGGCTGAGGCTTTACAAAGAATGCACCTTGCAGGCCCTTCTATCCCTCTTTTTCTAAGGTTATCCGCTGTGAGGATTTTTCTGTGGGCAAGAGTCCAGGTAAAGGAGTTGATTTTAGGAAGACAATCTTTTCCACAAACTTTAAGCCACGTTTTTTCTTTATTTCTGTTGTAGGTATCCATCAACCGATATCCTTCCTTGACAGAATACTCACCCGATTTTCCCCATTCTCTTCTATCATTCATTTGCCGATGAACTGGAGATGCTCCATGAAGAAGCTCAAGGAAAGCCTTATAATTTGCACGCAGGTGCTCTGGAATCTCCAAATCCACCCATCCTGCCCATCTGCTAATTTCAGTCCACTCAGAGAGGTCGAACAACAAGGAGATATTGTTTTGATCCATCCAAGCTTTTAGATCGGCTAGATTAGGGAGAAAACTAGCTGGAGAGCGTGCCTCCGATCCTAAGCTGTCATGCCAAAGGATAATCTTCTTTCCACTGCCCGGGATCCAGTATAGATTCTTATGTATGATATGAGCCGCATTCTTACAAAGATTCCAGATGGGAGTGCCTTTGTTGTTTTGATCTATATTCTTCACAAACCTTTTTCTGTCCCCGTTCATATATTTCTTTCTAAGTATCTCCTTCCACCATGCTTTTTTTCCTGAGACAACTCTCCAAAGAATTTTCGCACCTAAGGCAAGGTTCATAATTGATGGGTCTTTAATCTCAGTGCCTCCATAGATTTTGGGCCTACAAACTTTCTCCCAATTCATCAAGTGGAATTTCTTTGTACCATTGGATTTCCCCCCTTGCCACATAAATGTTCTGATTTCTTTCGTGACCTTCATGATGACACTCTTGGGGGATAATGAAATCGAGCTGACATATATAGGATATGCTAAGAGAACCGAGTTAATCAGAACCAGCTTGAAGGCCAAGTTTAACCATCTAGAGCCCTAAGAGGAAATTTTAAATTTAATTTTATCTATTAGGTTCTGCCAATCCGCCACTTTTTTCTTTCCTTTGAAAATTGGGATTCCCATATATGTGAAAGAATTCCATGTGGGACAGAAGTCAAAGCCAAGGATCCATGCGATTCAGGCCGAAGTTCCAGTCGAGCAATTCCAGCTGTAGATTTTGGATTTTAACGAATTGATTTTTCCATCTGAGGATTTGAGAAAAGTGGTTAGGGCACCTTTGAATCTCTCCGCAATGATTGAGGAGGCTCCCCCAAGCATAATTGTGTCATCTGTGAATTGGGCGTGGTTGGATGCTTTGTCACCTCTCGCAATCCTCAAGCCTTTGATCTCTCCCGATCTTTTCAAGAGTTGAAGCTTCCTGCTCAATGTTTTAGCCACCAAAAGATAAAGAAAGGGAGACATAAGACAACCTTGATGTAAACATCTGGTGGCTTGGAAGAACTTTGTGGGCCTGCCATTTACTAAAGGTGCTATCCATGGCCTGCTTATGCAAGCTTTTACCCATCTGATGAATCTTTTGGAGAAGCCAAATTTGCTCATTACTTCAAATAGAAAGAAATGGTTTACTCTGTCAAATGCGTTTGCCATATCCAACTTTATTGCCATCCCCTGTTGTTTTCTTTCCATGCCGGAGTGAATAGCCTCCTGAACGATGATGATATTGTCTAGAATTTGCCTCTCAACAATGAATCCACCCTGAGAATCTGAGATGAGCTCGCCCATTAGATTTTTCATTTTAGTGGCGATGATTTTTGATAGAATCTTATAGGAAGTGTTGCAAAGAGAGATAGGCCGAAATCTATCAATCGAGATCGGGTTGCTCTCTTTTGGGATAAGCGCCAAAAAGGAGGAATTGGTGGCTCCTTCGATTTTGTCTTTCTTTCTGGTCCAATTCAACATTCTCTTCAAGTCATCTTTTATGACATCCCAAGCTGCGCTGTAAAAATTTATTGTAAAACCATCTGGCCCAGGGACTTTTTCCAGGTGGAGGGACCAGATTGCATCTCTAATTTCAAATTCTAGAATTGGTTTGTCAAGATCACGGTTATCACTTTCAGAGATGAGTAAGGGGATACCTGAGAGTAGATCGGCTTGATCTACCGGATCAACCTCGTCGATATCTGGTTAGAGCTCGTGAAAATGCTCCAAAGCATGTGTCTTCAACTCCTCCTTCCCAACGACCCGGTTCCCATTGATGCCTCTCAGATATTTGATGGTGTTGCGACAGAGATGAGATTTTGTTTGCTTGTGGAAGTAATTCATATTACTGTCCCCTCCTTTTAGCCATGTTTGTCTGGACTTTATTCTCCATTCCTCTTCCTCAAGCCTAACAGCATTTAACATCCTTAAATTCAAATCTTTTTCTTTGTTTATAATGATGTTAGAAATCTCATCGGTCTCCATACTTTGATGTAGGGAAGCTAACTCCGATTTTAGCATGGATTTGATAGTTCTGAGATTTTTATGTTTCACTTTAACCTATACTTTTAGAGCAGCGCGAACCGCCCGAAGTTTACATTCCCAAATATAGCTAGGCGATCCATAGAAGCTGGAACTCCACGCGTTTTGGATTAAGCTCAAAAGATTCCCATCGTGCAGCGATACTGGGTTGAAGCTAAACGGAATTGGCCCAAGTTTTTTCGGTGCAGAGAGGGTCGGGTAAATAGGTTTATGATCAGAAGCAGTAGAGGGAAAGGCATATGCAGCAGGAATGAGGTCTTTCAAGAGGAAGGATGAGCTTACCAGGAATCTATCTAATCTTGTTGCAATATGCCCAGTACCAACTCTTCTATTGTTCCAAGTGTATTTTCCTTTTTTTAAATCGATATCTAGCATATCTAGATCAAGGATCAAGTCCTCCAACCTTTCCCCGTAAGGATCCCTAACTCTCAATCCGTCGCGTTTTTCCTGTTGATTTTTGGTAATATTGAAATCCCCCGCAATGATAACGTCTTTTCCATGAAGGTCATCTTTTAATTTTGACAGATCCTCCCAGAAGGTGTCTTTGTCTCTGTAATGTGTTGGACCGTAAACATTGCAAACATAGGTTGAGTACTAACTATTTTGTTCCTGAACTTCGAGTAGAATCCAATGATGGCTTTCTTTGGAAGAATTTATTAAGAGGTTGCTAGAGAGAAACGTAGCAATACCTCCATAGGCTCCTTTAGAGCTTTGGGATTTTCCATGATAGTCCTTCCAGAATAGACGTGAAAGCGCCAAGGCCTCCACATCTTGCATTTTTGTCTCCTGTAATAGCAACAAGTCTGGTTTTTTTGATCTTATCATTTCTCTCAAAGCTTCTACTTTGCTAGATCCCCCCAGACCCCTGCAGTTCCAAGAGACAACTTTCATTACTTCCTAGTCGCTTGAGACCCTGCTTGAGGTCTTCCTTCCGGCTTTGTTCCTCCATGATTTTTGTTGTTTTGAAGTAGCTTTGTTTCTTCTATGTTTTTTTGTCTCCCCAAATCTAATTCCCTTTCTGCTTCCTGCTCACGGTGGTATCTGTGAGATTTCCTCCCTCTTGTATTTGGGATCAAAAAAACATCCTGGGGATCCAAAGACTCTTGGGACGATGATTTTTCTGGCAAGAAGATTTGCGGCACAACTTTGCTTTGCTTAACCTTGTCCGCCCAAGTACCTCCAGGGGTTGTGATTTTCTCCATGACCACATTTGTCATTTCCTTGTGAGGAGAGGGAGTAGGTGTATCGATAGGAATGTGAGATGCATCCGTCGGTGGTTATGTCTCTATGTTGTTATGAGATGGTATTTCTGCTTCCTCCATTTGTAGGGTTTGAAATTGGTTACTGTTTGTTGCTTCTACCCCTTCCTGCACTTTTTCTTTATTTTTTTCCATTTGAGATCCATTTGTTGTGGGACCTGACTGCGTTGCTTTCCTCCCCCGCTTTGCTTGCTTCCAACCTTCCTCAGGGTTTTGCTCATGGGTTTCTTGAATTATTTTCGGGCAATTTTTTATGAAGTGGCCATACTCGTGACATTTTTTGCACTTAAAGGGTAGTTGCTCGTAATCAACTTTTTGCATGTGCTCCCATCCATCCATTTACAAATTTACCACCTCTGGCAAGCCTTTTTCCAAATCGACTTCCACACAAATTCGGGCACAGGAGAACAAAGGTCCTTTGGGTTCAGCTTTGTCAATGTAAGTGCTAAGGGCATTCCCGATTGCCTGAAGGGTTTCATCATTCCAACAGTGCAGAGGAAGATGCGGGAGGCGAACCCATACTGGGACTACTGAAGGGACATCTCTTTCAGGGTCGAATGATAGGATCCAACGGTTTAAATAGAGCCCACGAGTGCCCAAGAAATACGGATCGCTTCTAAAGATGAGGTCTCTATCTGCTTTATGTTCAAACAGGAAAGTGAAGAAGTCCTTACCACAAAAACAGTGCTGCAAACCCCCGGTGATCAAAGGAATCCAATTTTTATTTATCCAAGCATCCATGGTTTTTGGGGAGGGCCAAATCCCTGTGAATTTCCCTATTAAACCTCTTTCACTCAGGGCTAAGGCTTTCAGTCTTGAAGCTACAAACGTGATCTGGATGCGGGGAGCGGCTGTTCGTTTCACAAAGGCATCACTGGAAGAAATGGAGTAAGACGACAGCGGAAGAGTTGAAGCAACCAAAGCTTGGAAGGCGTCATCCAGTCGAGCCCTGCTCTCCTCCTGATTCGGCTCCAAAGGAGTGCCTATCACGGCGCCCGCGGGGGGCCAAGGGGAGATGATCCTGTGGTTAGGCCGCCACAGGGAAGCACAGAGCCCAAGTAAGCTCACGTGTCGGAGAACCCCTAACAGGCTCGCGGGCTGATCTGATTCCATTTCTACTGAAGAGGTTCTCAGTATGTTTATTATCAAGATATTAAATGACTGAAATGTCATTATTTTTATGTGTTAAGTTTTTTTGTTTGCTCGAAACTCCCTCACTTGGCGGGATTTGCCTTTGGTCTAAGAAACCATGACCCAGGGGAATATATTCCATCAAAATCACCCAAAGATCACACCCAGCATGGACCACACCAGTCGTAAACTTGGCTAGATTTTGGGGTTTCCCCTCCCAACTAGCTCACCCCTAAGGGGAATTGAACCTAGGTCACCTTGTTGACGATACCCACACCTTAACCAAATGAGCTAACGGGAATTGACTTTAAATTTTGATGGACATGGGGGTAGGGTTTGATCCACTTATGTGTGCACGAGTCACGAGATGATTTAATACAATTTCTCTAAGTGGAACCACACGTTCGACCACTACATCAAGGTGACCCCATGGCTTCATGATTGACCCTCATTGAAATTGAACCTTGCCCAGTGGTGAAAATTCCTTGTTCTTCACCAATGGATCATACCCCTTTGGGATTTATGTGTTAAGTTATGCATTTAAGATTAACATTTAATGTCCACTTGCGATTGAATTTTTATTCGTTTTGATATATACTTTATTTTTTATTAATATTAATATATTAAATGATTATTATATTTAACTATTTATGTTATGTGTTTGTAGGAGTGTATAAAATGGTGATAGAGTGCGTCGTTAAGGTACGCCTTGTGACATCATAGGTTCAAACTTCAATTAGCATGTGTTCATGCTTGCAGCCTTTGTCAGTGCACCTAGGGGGTATAGTCATAGCGGATGAGAATCAACCTCGTATCATGTGATTACAAGCCTTGCACTAGTTGTCGATTCCCATAGTACAAAGAAAACTAAACTATTTATGCCATGCCATCATTACATTAAATTAGATCTCCTTTAAACACGTTATAAAAAATGGTCTTCACTTCTCTTCTATTTTTTTTCCTCGGAATTAATTGCAAGGGGCCCCCTCGAAGGGACCTCACCCTAGCAGCCTAGACTATGAGGCCTGACCCCGATGGACATGATGGGTCGAACCCATGACCTCATGACAGAGGACCCTTGAAAGCAGGGACTTCGACCAACCACGCTACCTACACAAGGTTCACTTCTCCTCCATTTAAAAAGTATTCGTTAAAATAAATCCTATCATAATATTTCACTATAATAATAACATCCCATAAATAATAACCATACCACCCAAATGTGGAACAACCTAAACATCTAGGCTACCCCTTTAGTGTAGGGTCTGCCCTCAAACTTCGGGATGTGACCCAATCCATCTGTCGCAAACATGAAAAGATAGTTGACTAGTTCAAAGTCCTCACAAACATCAATTACATCCTCACTCTACAAAACCCCCAAAGCTTAAGTATAGAAGAAACATATTATACACGAGGAGCAAGAATGTTTTAGATGTAAATCTCAACCATGGTGATCTCTTGATTTCTTGTGCTTTTAGTATTTTCCCTGTTGTTAGGTAAGCTTATGCTATTGGTTTTTGGTTGTTGTTTGTGGCATTTTTTAAAAATCAATTTGTTACAAAAACGTGATTTTAATTTGTTGTTTGATTAAATCACTGGCAGAAATTGTTCAACACATCTGAAATGAGTTCATTGTGGTTGAAGTTGGTCTCTAGATTCTTAAAAATTTTCTGTTGAATCCTTCACTCGTACAGATCCGTTACAAAGATAATTTTTAGGGGAGTTTTTATTAGGACCTTGATTGTAAAATTTCAACATAATGTCAATTTAGGGTTTGAGTTGTTACTAAAACGTAAACCCCAAGAAGCGACCATTGTCCATGATCCTATTGAAGCTTCATCTTGGTTGATTTTGTAGACTGACATCTCCCTTCACTTCTTTATAGTTAAGAGTCTTTGGTGTTTCAATTCTATATATTTAATATTATAGTGTTCGGATGTGTAGATTTTCTATGGATTTTGGGTTTCTGAATCTTGATGAAAAAATAATACAAGTAGATTAGCATGAACCTTCTTTCCTTTTCAAGAAAATTTAGGTGGCAACAAGATGGTGAAAATACATGCGATACTTTTGATCATTGTATCTGTGGGCTGGGTAACCTCTACCCTTGGATGTATTTCTTTTAGCAACATTACATTTTGGGATTTGAACCAGGGGAATCCTTACAATAAGCCCTTCAACTTACCACTAGATGATAGACCAGAGGACAAGTCAGTTAGCACGAACCTTACTTTACTGCTTTCAACTTGCCACTAGACCACAACCTAGAGGACAAGTCATCTAGTAGGATTATTACTTTACTGTTTTTTTCTTTTTCTTTTGAAAATGTTTTTATGTAGTTATAATCCTCGTTCTAGCCATTGCTCTAATGCCCATATATTGTGCACAAAACAGGACAGGATTTGTAAGCCTAAAAATGTGTCAAGCTCTTGCTTCTAAAATATGTCTTGTAATAGAAAATCAATTATGGATTTCTGCAGAAGATGTTATGGGAGTCCTGATGCCATTAAAACCGATATGTAATTTCTCTGATGCATTGGATCCCTATGACTTATAAGTTATGGAGGCTAAAGTTGGAGTAAAACATTTTAGATGCTTTTGATTCTGCAGATGGCCAAGAAGAATGTTTTCTCTATCCAGCATATACTCTTTCTACTGAGAGGCCACCCCCAAGCTGGGCTATGAGGCCACCAAGGTGAAGGAAACTCCTACATGCTTCTCTTTCATCCCAAAACCCACTCTGCTCTTTATGCTTAGCCAAAAGCTCCAACAGATATCTACAGGGGTCTCACTAATCTATCACAACCATGGCACTCCTTCCAACTTCCCCACACAACACAAGGAAGGAATTTCCCTTCACTGATCCACAGTTCCCTTAGGAAATCCAACCCTTACAGTGCTTACCTGTGTGTGCAGTAAGAGTCCAACCTATCGTATGCTATTAGAGAACCCCCTGCAACATTAATCCATGGATTCTCAAGCATCCAAAAGTAGAAGAAATCAATGGGTAAAGGTTCCTAGCTTCCCCAACCTCCATGCTCACCTACAACCATCTATTTTTTCCTTCCAAAAATGTAGCTTTGTCTCCTAATTCAAATTTCTGGTTTAAACACAGTCTGGTAATGGACATGAACAATAATAGGAAAACTCTATGTAGTGTATAAACATGCATGAGAGAGTGATCAAAAGAGTGTTGAATCCAAGGGATATGTGGTAAGGTGAAATGACAATTGGAATAGCTTCTAACCATAGAAGAAAAGTATTGTTGACAGCTAACATAACTGTCACAGCCCCGATGCTTCAATAACTGTATGAAGTGACTTTTCCCACCAACCTCACATATGCATTCAATGATTGGGTTTAATAGTCAAGAGAAGGTAATTGGCTCATTTAAGGAACATGGCAGAATCTTGGATGAGTTCTAAGGTTGACACTTAGCAACATAGGATTTAGTTTCCCCATAGGCCCCCTTTCCTCTTCCCCTCTAGTGGAATCATTGCCCCTCTAGTGCTCTTTACACATCCATATTGGACCATTTTGTTAATTTCCAACATAATATTTACATATATTTCGAATTGGTGTGATAAGCCAAGCATATGGTCCAAATAAAAATATATACATCATACATGCCTAGCCATTCACTAGTCGGGCCTTGGCCTTGATCTCCGCACTAGGAATCCATACTAGCATATTTACAGCATTTACTTAATTTTGATTAATTAAATTCCAAGTCAAAATTGAGGGTATTACACTTGAGATTGTCGAAATAAAGTCTTTTTTTCCATGGTAAAATAAAAATTAAAAAATTAAAAAAAAAATCATATTTTCATTCCATAAATAAGATAGAAAGTACAATCTTCAGATGCTCTATGCACAAAACTCAAACAGTTTTGAAAACTATCCACACTAATTTTTTGTTTTATTTTTAAAAAAATATAATATTGTTTTCCAATTTATGACTATTGTGATTTCAACAGTTTTTAACTATCCATCTGCCCACAACATGGATGTAAAATTTACAAAAAATAATGTTCATCCTGCAAAAACCAAATTCTCTTTGCTGACAATAGAAAGGGAACAAAACTAGGTTAAGAGAAAAATGGGCTATAAGAAGTCGAATGTCGAGTAATAATCCTTGTTGGAGCCCTCCCGAGTCACGAAATAAATCCTCTACCCCACCTGTAGCATAGCTCCCTTCTTTAACAACAGATCCGCTTCTACATTCAATTCTTAATACCCCCCCACCAAAGTTAATACCATTAATCCTTCTAATGCTTTTGGAATTTATAACAAGTATGCTTAATCTCTCAGCAACCAAGAGAAACAAGTAAGGGGACATTGGACACCCTTGGTGAATCCCCTTACTTGGAACAAAAAAAGTTGAAGCCGATCCATTTGCCAGAATTGCATAGGAAACCGAGGTTAAGCACCCCATGATCTAATTAACTATGTCCACCAAACAACCTAGATGAATCAATAGTAGACATAGATATAGCCAATAGGTTCTATCCTACACCTTGGACAAATCCAGCTTAACTACTAATGAGGGACTTTTTTTCACCTTGATAGTGTGCAAGAATTCTTGGGCTGCCCCAATGGCATCGTGAATTTGAGTTTGACTGCTAATATCTTGGCGATGATCTTGTATATCACATTACACAACGAGATAGGTCGGAAGTATCCATAATCACTTGTTCGATCCACTTTTGGGCTTAGTGCAGTGAAGGTCATGTTGAAGCTAGAAAGCACTCTCCCGGATAGTTGAACTTCCTCTATAATTCTCAGTAAATCCTCCCCCAACAAATAAAAAAAGCCAATGTAAAACTTGATCATCCAACCATCCGGGCCCGGATTCTTTATCTTTTTTAAGACCGTGCATTACTCCTTCCAACTCCCCTAGAGTAATCAACTCATATAATATGAGGTTATCCTTTGGTTCCACCATCCTAGGAAAGTAAGAGCATATTCTAATAATTTCAGCAATATTATTCGTATTAGGCTCTGAGAAAATGCCCGAGAAATGTCTTACCCCTAAATCTTCCAATGCATGAAATCCTCGAACCTAATGTCCTTCTAATTGGAGTTCCCACATGGTGTTGTGTATTTTTCGTTGATTAGCAACTCTATGGAAGTATGTTATGTTATCATCACCAAGAGAAATCCAGACCTCTTTACTCTTCATCCTGCACTCTCCCTCTCAATCCTTCATCAATGAAGCACACCTGCCTTCCAATTCCCTGATTTCCTAATTCTCTTCAACTAAGTGAAAACCTACCAGATTCGCTTCATAGTGCCTCTCAATCTGAACTTCCACATCCTTTATATGAATGTCCCTCGCTTGAAACCTCCCCACTGAGCAATCCACCACTTGCTTTTTATGCCTTTCAGAGACGCTGCAAATTGACGATTAAGGCTATGATAATGAGGGATCATATCTAGACCTTCCATTAGTTACCAATTCCTTGAATTTAGTCTCCACCAAGCAGGATGAGTTGAACTTAAACAGCGTGGTTGGATTCTCCTCATTCATATCCAGTTGTAGGAACATCGACTTATGGTCTGAGATTCCCTTGGAAGTCACCCACATACAGTTCTTGGCCACACATTGTATAAGCTCTTCTAAGAGCATAAATCAATCCAATATTTTTGAAATCACTGCAGAACCTAACCTAATATTCTTCCAAGTGGGCATTTTAACCACGGGATCTAAGTCCACCAATCCTGCTTGTTCCACCAACTGAGATATCAGTTGAGCCAATGGATCCACTCTTGCATTTTGTTCCCATATCTCATCCTTGCTGAAAATATAGTTGAGATCTCCACCAATTATCAGAAAGCTCTCACTAACCACGTGAAGAGAAAGAAAATGATGCCCAAAAACCTCCCTCTAGAAAATAGGTCCCGTACACTTTTAAAACCATAATATGGAGTCTAGTTCCTCACACTGAAATACCGTACATAATCCAAGATGCACTGAGAAGCAATTTACAAGGGGAATATGATCCCACACCTAATGAGAAGACCTCCTGATAATCCCATAGCATCCACCTAAACAAAATCCCAGGACTTTAACAGAGACTTGATCCAGTCTAATTCTAGAGAAACCTTACACATCAGCTCTTGTACTAATAACACATCCATAACCTCTTTCTCCACTAGCCTGTAGAGGGCTAAAATTTTCGAGGTATTGGCCAGTCCCCGCACATTGAAAGTCATTATATTCATCAAACACACACTTCAAAGGGCTTAATTTCTCTAAGTGCCCTAAATATAGACAATTGTTTTCTTGACAAAAATTTCACAACAATTTTTTATTGAGAAAGTGACAACGATGACTTCCTACCCGAGCCCAAAGATTTCCCTTCACTCCCATCAATCCCCCCTAAACCACCACCCAACAAAACCTTCTCACTTTTCACCTTCCCATTTGATCTCGTGGCATAATGAATAACATGTTTATTCCCTATGGAGCATTTCAAAGGCGTATGCAAATCCTTAGTACTGTGATCGCATAAATTTGACGACCTTGACAACATGGATCCCGTGGGAGAAGAAGCCACTCCCTCTGTACTTGCCTCACGAACTTGATCGTCCCTCTCCAAAGATAATGCTTCCTCCCTTACCAGAGTTCCCTAAATGTTACCAAGTGGAGTTGTGATTGGCTCGGATGTAAAAACTTTGGACCCAAGGAAGGGTATAGACTTACCTAGATGAGAAGGCAAATTACCCCCAACATCAATCCTTCCTCGTCGTAATCCACTCTTTCCTTGGATGATATCGAGTAGTGCACCAGAGGTCGTGCCAAACATCCATCCACCCCCTTACTCCCCAAACCCATATTCTTCTCTTTGCAAGAAATGGTTCTAAACAAATTGTCTACCCCCTTGGATCGACCCTTCAAACTCCTCCCACCAATTTCAGGAGCTGGCGTTTTTAAGTTAGTATTAGTGTGTTCTGCCACAAAAACTCCAAATTCCTCAGCATTTGAAACCCCCACAAAGCCAAGATCCTCTAATGGTTTCCTCGAATAGATAAAAGGAGTATCCATAACCATCACCGACTCCAGACAATTCAGGTTCTCTGCATTATTCCCATGGGCTCGATGTGAATCCACTACAACTACTTATGGAGGACCCAACTGCTCCTCTTCCTTACATGAGGCTCCTTTCTTTCCAGAATTCCAGGTATGTGAGATTCTTTAAGTCTTCCTTTTCCAAATATTTTTACGAAAAACCATTGTACAATCTTCATCTGTGTGTCCATATACATGACAACTCACACAATAGGATGACACAATGACGTAATCGAGAGTCTTCTAAAACCTATAACCTCCCACCTCTAATACCACGCTCTTCTCCAAGCCAACTACAATATCCACAATTACTAAAAACATTGCCATCATTCGCTCACTACAATATTGGTAGCACATATCCACAAACACAGTATCCCCAATACAATTTCCCAAGTCTCTCAAGACACTATCCTGCCACAATTCTAGAGGAAGTCCAGGGACTTTGACCCAAACTAGCACCTTATGCATAACTTCCCTCCACGGGTCAAAACAAGGATGCCAAAACTTCATACTGAGAATTATTGAATTCCAAAGCCATCTTCCATTAAGGATTTTCACCGAGTCCTTATCAGGCTGAATTAATTAACCTTAATCACTTTAGATATCGACTAAAGTTAGTCAACTTTGAGTTGTAACACTATATGTGCAGTAAACAGTCTAATCTAAGATAAACCAACTAAAAAGATATTCACACAAAGATGCATGGTGGAAACTTAATGAAGTGAGATGTCAAGAAGTGGAACACACTCTATTAAACCTTAAGATCTATTAAATGCAAAAGTGACTTTAATATCTAATGAAAGGGGAACTCAATCAACTAACCTAATTAAAAAGATAAAGAAAACCAAGCAAATCTCAAACAATAGTTCAAACTAAAGACAATTTGAAACTAATTCTATGAAACCTGAGCAAATAAACTATCTTAAATTTAAATTGAAAAGCTTAGTACTCAAAATAGTAAGAGGACCTATTTTAACGACTCTTATGAAATTATGATAATTTGTAAGGACTAATGCACAAATGGGAGTTCTATTCTACCTTTATATGAAATGCACATTACAAGAGCTATTCAACAGAACCAGTGTGGGTAAAACCACACTACTTTGAAATATTTAAAAAGTAACACAAATGGTCTTTAAATATAGAAGCTTTGTGATGATCAAATTGATAATAGTTCTGTAATAATAAAATTAATTAAATATAAAAGCTTTGTGATGATCAAATTGATTTAAATCTAATAGCTTTGTGATGACCAAAAATACGAATGACAATTACAAAAACTCTAAATCTGAGAGTGCTAAAAAACATAGCTAAAAGCACTATGTGAAAAGTCTATGAAAATATGAGAAAAGTCTAAATAGTCTAAACTTATATTTTGTATTTTTTTTTCTTTTAGTATAACTGAAATGGAAATGAAATGTAATTTATTCACACTGAATAAATTAGCAGGCTCAGTCTACTATATAAACAATCGAAGTAACTCTAACATGTCAAACCAACTAAAAAGCACCTACAGAAAAGTTAACTAAACAAAAGCCTTCAAGCAACTTCTGCACACACCAAATACTTGAATTCTGATTAATTTATCGTCGAATGTCGATGCAGAACGCTACAATGATTATCTATGAACTTAGCAACAAGACTTTGCGGTGATAGAGTCAAGTGCGATAAAGCTAAATTTAAATGAATGATTCGATCTACGTCTGAAATGGTAAATGTATGCAAATCCGTGAATGCAACTAAATATGCATAAGTGATATTTACGAAACACAATATACAGTGGCAAGTTGTGGCTATGTTCTTCAAAAATGCTTCAAACACTGAATGAGAAATATGCAAATGTCATTTAATCAAATTAGTCACTAGTATGCACAACTATTGAAATATACAATGAATGATAAAGAGATTCAAATTACAATAATGAGGATGGTGTCGCTCACATGCAGAGTATATTATATATGTAACATGTCAAGACGAATTTACAATGGATTATGAATAATCAACAAATGAATTTCAAATCACAGGTCTGCACAATCACACGCTATGATCTGGATAAAATAAAAGGCAGATTATAAACATTAAGAGAATAATTACAAAGAGAAATTAAAAAACAGAACCAAACGAGGCTGGGCCCGGACCTCAGCGGTTCAATTAAAGATGCAGACTCACAAAAATAATTTGATCTAAATCTAAGTCACGATCTTCATTAGCTAGCTTCCCAAAACAGTAACTATCACATCATAAGTACGTCTCTCTGTCTGATATTATAATTCAAAATAATAGTAATCTCAAAATACACACACAAACTTGTCCTCAACCTCGTAACCAAGCCTCTAAGAAACTGGAACGAAAATGGCACAAATATAATTCGTTTGCCACATATGAGTGAACGGGTAGCAGACTATAGCACATCCACTATAACACATCCACGACACGTTTTTAGTTCCAGATAAAGGAGTTATGAACTACAATCGACATGACATCTTCGACGTTTTTTATTTTTATTTTTGATAAGTTATGAGCGAATATGAAATTTTTAATTATTTTTGATTTTTTATAAGTTATGAGTCGATATGGAAACGTAACCTGACAAATGTGACAACATCTCTCCCATACTGAGTTGTAACATAACGTGACAAAGGTGACAAAAAACCAAAATTGTGAGTAAATATCATTTTAAATTCCTGTTGCTCTTCTTCCAAGCAGGTTTGCAAGGTCTGAATCCGGTTTTCTTTAGCCTGAGAGATACGGCAAAAAAGTAGGCATTCTCGGTTTAGTTGTTCAATGTAGGTTGACAAACAAACATTCCGTCCCTTCAAAATTTCATTCTCAGATGTTCTGCTTTTGACTTGAAGGATATAATTCTGAACCTAATCTTCTAAATCCTGATATCGCTGACGAAGACGACTGAAAATTTCCATGTGTTGAACAAGATTCAAGTTAGGATTAACTTCCAAGGCAATCTAATATTTCTTATTTTCACCTTCCCTAGAGTTATTATATATGGAATTTTCTGCAACATCATGCCCAAACTTTGGTAGACACACATAATCAAATTGAAACTTATTATGTGTGCCATCTATATTGATTCGAGCAGGACGAATACCGTTGATCTCGTCCTAGAGCTTGAGAAATGAAATCTTCAGATAATTCAAAAGACAAAGAGCCCAATTTAACTTGTCGTTTTTCAAACCCATAGCAAATTGCAATGTGATTTCATCGTCATATCCCTGAAATTTGGAGAGAAAATTACTCCATCCATTTTCTTTAAAAAGTTTGTGACAAGATTGATATTCATGTAAATGCTCTAAGGCTGCCAAAGACATCGGCTCATGGCGATCTTCTACCATAGCAATGAATCACAGGTGATACAAGATCAGAGTTAAGCAAAATCGGGAAGGATTACAGAACAAATGAAAGAGATAAAACTCTTCGAAAAACAAATTCAGTGTTAATAAGCGAGCCATAAAAATCATGACCAAATTCGATAATGATATCAGAGGATATTTCAAAATACGAATCAGTTACCTTGATAATTAATGCCTGGAAAAAATGGTAGAGAGCAGGATGACATGAGATGATAAAAAGAAGTTATACAGATCTGACACAATTTCGATGGTCATATCAAATTATACAAGCATAGCGTTGATTATCAGTCCAATTATGATATTATCCACGTTCAATTTTATGCATGGAATCGACAAGTACAAGAGTACATGCCCATTTTTAATAATGAGATTAGGGTTTAATTCATTCGAATGGTGATTGCATAATATAAGATTTAATTCACCAAAATAAAAATCATACCCTTAAATTGTTGAGATGATGGCGTACTCGCCTACCTACACATTTGCCCATATATTAAAACATTACACATGTATTTAAAGATATAAAATTCATAAGGATCATAATCACTATGTGTAAAGATAGGAAAGGTGAAAATCATAATTCTCTCTCATACCAAGTCTGGTACCAATCTTGCACATTGAAATATACGGGATTAAGGCCCAGAAAAATCATGATAATAAAAATATTTACAAAGAAAAAATAATTGCAGCGAAATTAGGAAAACAAGATCATTGAGAGCTAGCAATTGATTTCTCAAGCTATGTAACAAAAGGAGGATTGCAACCAAGCAAAATGAGTGTTTTTAGTGAGGTACAATAATCTCCCTTCTTTTTGAAATAACCAATTACTAACTATATTGTCCCTTTCTTCTTTTTATTGTGCTATGTTAAAACAAATGATCATAAGGATGGAATACATGCAAAAGAGTAATTACTACAAAATTTACGCACATGTAAAATATTTTTAATGATGAGTATGTGCATGATAAAAAAATTAAAAATTGGTCTCTTTATCTTCTCATAGCTAGCACACAAGCTTTTTCTTAATTATACAAGATTAAAAGAGTGAAACACTGCTATGCTTAGGAATCCTTTGAAAATAGAGGATATATATTACTTAGAAGGACTTTTTTTTTTAAGATTTGAACTTTGTGAAGGTTGATTGTTTAATAGGTTTAAGAATTAATATCAAGCAAAAGATAAGATTAGTATTATAAATTTTGAACTTCCATTTTATGGGTCCCATCTATGAATAAAAGAAACAAGTGATAGTGCTTCAAACTACCTTAAATCCATTATGTTGATGTCAAAAGATGGGGTTCATTCATCCTGAACCTCTCCTCTCCTCATATGCATCCTCATGGCATAACAATCATGAGTAATATAGATGATAAGGACAGTTGATGTTTGAGGTATATTATCTCTCAATATAATAGGTCAAAACCCATTTTCAGCAAGCATGTTCAGTACCCCGACGGGGTAACCTAATGACATCTTGCGAAATAATTTGAGAACTACCCTCTCTAAGCAGTATGCCCCGCTACCAGCAGGCTTGTTCAATACCCTGACGGGTTTTCTTAGTGGTATCATAGGTCAGTACCCTCTACCAACATGCCTATTCAGTACCCCGACGGGTTAACCTCTTACCCCCATTTTGCACCAGATGCTCGTGTTCCAAGATTTCCACCCTTTAATATTCTGCTTTATAGCACATCGTATATGATAGTAGGGGGGTGGGGGAGCAGGCCCAAAAATATCATTACAAGCATTGGATGATACCTAGTCGAGTGTAGATTTTTAGATACCTTGTAAAAATTCCTTATTTAATGATGCTCATGTGCTAATAATTAAGAATACAATATGTGGAGGGAAATTTAATGTGTAGTGGGTGGAACAACTAGAGAATAACAAAAAGATGCCAAAGTCTCATCACCATTTGTAAATGAAAGTGGTGTTCCCCACAATTTGAAAATGAACAAATTCATTTGCTCTAGTACTATTCTAAGAAAATCCTCGAATATTGATTCTCATAAATATTATTCAACCAACCCATAAGTTTTATAATTTGTCCTTTAAATTTGTTCCCCTCTGAATAAATATTTGAGGTCATAAGCAAGTGTCTTCATAATTAAAATATTGTATAAGTAAGAAAAGGATTCTAAAACAAAAGACAAAATATCTAAAATTTATAAGAAGGAAAAGTCAAAGATATAATAAATGAATAGACAATAGCCATATTAGGGGATAATTAAAGTCTAAAGATTTTCCTATCATACTTTTGCCTTTTTAGATACTTTGACTTTCTTGGAATGAAAACAATTCAGATATCATGTCAAAGCTTTTTATTGAAATTAGTTTGTGTACATATATACAAAAATAATACCATGACATAAAAATATGCAAGATGAGGGGAAGAAGATTCCCCATCCACTAGCCTCAAGTCAGATTGTTGTGATATGTCATGAATGAATTCCTCTCTAGAAGTGGGCTTATGATATAATTTTAACCTATGCCCATTTACTACAAAAGAATTGTTAGTGCCATTAATACTTTTAACTTTAACCGAACCATTATCGAATACAGTTTCTATCTCGTAGGGTCCTAGCCATCTTGTTGTGAGCTTACCCTTAAAGTTCTTGAATCTAGAGTCATAGAGCAAAGCCCAGTCACTAGGATGAAAATGTTTTTTCTTTATAAAACTATCATGCCACCTAGTTCTCTGATCTTGAATTAATACAGTACGTTGGATGGCATCCTGACGGATCTCATCCAACTCATTTAGCTGCATTACCCTTTGCTTTTGTGCTTCAGTAAGATCTAGACCTAATTGTATATCCATTCGAAAAGTTTTAACCTGAAACTCGATAGGTAACGATACATGTTTTCCATACACAAGTTCGTAAGGGAGTATGCCCCGTGGTGTTTATCCATGTTGTTCTATAGGACCAAACTGCTTCTGGAATCGTATCCGCCCAATCTTTATGATGCAGTTGAGTGGTTTTGGTGAGAATAGCTTCCAACACCTTATTTGTTGATTCTACCTATCCATTATCATGTGGGTGGTAAGGAGGAGACTTACAATGCTTAATTTGATATTGATCTGTGATGGATTTAATGAGCTTAGAGGTGAACTACGCCCCTTGATCAACCACAATTTCCCTGGGTACACCAAAGCAGGTAAATATATCTTCAAAAAGAAAATCAACAGCAGATTTTTCAATGGCTTTAAATAATGGTTTTGCCTCTACCCACTTTGTAACATAATCAGCGCAAACAATAATGTACCTTTTCTTTCGAGACATTGGATAAATTGGACCTACAAAATCAAGAGCCCATTTTTCAAAGGGTTCTATCATTACTTAAGGGTGCCGTGGCATCTCATTAGCTTGAGTTGTCTTCCCATTCGTTGACAACTGTCACAACTTTTTACATGCCCGGAAGCATCCTTAAACAGTGTTGGCCAGTAATATCCCAGGTGCAAAACTTTGTAAGCAGTTCGTTTGTCTGAAAAATGGCCCCCACAAAGCCCATCACGAAAAGCTTGGAGGATATCATGTACCTTGTCCTCTCGTACACATCTTTTGATTATCAAATCTGGACCTGTGTGGAAAAGGTCACCTCCAATCCAAGAATAGTTAGCACTCAATTGAACAATTCTTTGCTTTTATCAAGATGGCATATTTTGGGGTAGTTTCCCTGTAACCAAATAATTGGCTATATATGCAAACCAAGGTGTGTGAGTAGAGAGAATAAACAAATATTCATCGGGAAAGCTATCGTTTACAAGAGAAACATCATCATGATTATTAATCCTGGAAAGAAAATATGCTACTAAATTTTCCCTACTAGGTCTTGTTATCACACCATAGTAGCTGGGCTACTATTCTTGCTGAGCAGATATTTGCACTTTCCAGAGCTTTACTTTTCCAGAGATCAGCTATGATGAGCAGAGTTATTTGAGATCACTCACAGATCAGAGCAGTATATGTTAGACATTGAGTAGATCTTGTGCCAAGGCTGAGCCTTGAGAGCTTAGATTTGATGACCAATGTGACCTTTGTTCCATACAGTTTCAATTCAGTGCCTAGAGTTCCAGATATTATTGCAGCAGTGTTTCAGTTGTTTATGGATGATGATTATTGATGATATGATGTGACCTATGGACTTGCAATTATTAGTACTGGATTATTATCTTGTTGTTTTAGTCATCTTCATAGCATTGACTTGGTACATGATTCATGATGTGGTAGTACTATTTAAATAATGAAATGAAATATCTTGGATGATGTATTAAATATAAATTGGATGTATTACTTACACATTAAGGTTTTCTGACAATACCCATTGGTTTCATTACCCTCATATGAGCATAAACATGGTAGTTCTTGACATCTTTGTCTGCTAGATTAGGCACCACTTTCACTTGATTCCATTCATCCATTACCTTCCTTATTTGACTTTCACCTTGACTTGCCTTCTTGACTTTTTGATATGGAGGACTTCCCCATTTCTACCTCTGTGTTGGACCGCATCCATGTTTGTTTTGTGTCTTGACTCTGAGTTGGTGACAGAACTTGCCTTTGGTAAGTTGGATTGTATGCCTAAATCATTTTGGTCGATTGTCCCGATGTTTGGCACTGTGCATAACTCCCCCTAGTCACTTGAGTTGTTGTTGGCTAAAACTGAAAGCACATGTACTACTTGTATTGGAAATGTATTATGAAATCCCGTGAACTTAAAATTCTAGAATGTGTTTCTTAACACACGTGAATAAAGGTTGTAGCAATGAACTGCTAAAATACCCTGCGAAGGGTATAAAAAGGTCCAAAAAGAAATGGTTAAATACATGCTATATCTAAATATTGCTGACCTCATGATTATAAATATTCCCTGGATGCAAGCTGCGATTAGTTGTGCTTCTTAGCACATGTGAAATCCCAGAGGGGTCATATAGGCCAAAAAGTCCATGGAAATGAAATGAATGATCCTAATGAACTTGGTTCAGCTTGATGTAGACATGATCCGTAAGTTGAATAAGCACTCTCTAAACAACTTATCCATTTGTGAGGCACAACCCTTCCCTTTGTTATTTTGTCCAATACAGAGTGTAGCTTCCCCTTTCCCCGTCCAAAGTATCACTTAGTTGAGTTTGGTCAAGTCATCCCTTTTGCCTAGCCTTCTTCTTAGCCTTCACCCCTTGCTAGCAGTTAGGCCATGTCCATTGAATGAGTATGTCTTTAAAGCTTTTGTGCAAGTAAATTATAAATAACACTGGAATATATATGTATTAACTGCCACTGAATGATGTTTGTACTTTAAGTTAAGCTATGAATATGATTAAAGGAACATGTCTTAGTCTGTTGCTATAATCTAGTCTTTGGTTGTATTTTGACCTAGTCAAACATAGTTTGACCATGGTCATTCTTGGGATCCGTGATGAGATGGACCACTTATGCTTATGGATGATGATTGATGGTCCCACGTACACTTATTGATGATTCCATATGTTGGACATATGCCTCAGATGATGATTGATGCAGTTGGTCAATTTTATTATTATTTCCATATCATCATATTTTACACTGTCCGGGTATGGTGGACCCTACAGTTCAACCCGTGGTGTATGTGTACTCATTTCTGGTATATTTGGGTCTTCTGGATCCATTGAGACACTTATCTTTCAGTTTCGGGCATTTCTGACAATGATAGTAGCAGCTATCCACCTGTCGACCAATTTGGGCACACTGATCCAGCCTGTCCAGTAGAGGCCTTGGAGGCCAGTCGTTTCCTAGGGCACTACAGAGGAAGGGGGTGGTCCATCCACTTGTTTTTACCAATATACCCCCCTTCTGGACAACCTAGTACATTCATTTTGATAGCGCAGGCACCCTGGATGGTAGTTCGGGGCACTTTGAGGGTTTTCAGGAGGATTAAAAAATGGAATAAAAGGGTCACTGAGGAATTCGATTTGAGCAATTGAGGCAAGGTTTTGGCACTTGGTCTTCTTAGAGGTCATCTATGGTGAACCCCCCATCTCCCAGATCAGTTGGCATCAGTTAGTGGGGTCCACAGTGACTACAGGAGGCCTTTTACTACATGTCTCTCTTAGTTTTGGAGACATGATTTTGATAATTTGTGTTATTTGGACATGTCATGGTCCTATTATTCTATATTATTGTGCCATGGGGACGAGCTAGTGAAGGATTGATGCCTCCTAGCCCCACCGTGTGTGTCTTGAGTCATGTCCATGTCATATTTGGCAGGCCCATGTATCTTTGCCCCCTTTGAGGGATGACGTCGCCCTCCTTAGAGACTTTCGAGGGGTGACGTCACCCTCCTTTTTAGTGATCCATGTGATATTTTGTGTTGGCTCATCTTAGTCGTTGATTAGATTGTGAGATCTTTTAATCTCAACCACTAGTTTCAAAAAGTGGTTTTGTGGTTTAGGGTTTTGGTCTTTATTATCCTATATAAGGAGGAGACCCCCCTATTGTAAAAGCACCTTTGGGATCTGGAAAACTTGGAATGAAAATATTATTTTGGAGACCTACTTCTTGGCTTTGATTGGGTTACTCTTGTATATGTTCTCGCATCTCTTGCTTTTAGACATTCTTTGCTTTATAGGTGAAATTGACATCAATAGAGGGAGGCCGAATTGCTTGAAGCTAGAGCACGATTTTGCTTGATGGGAATATTGAAGGGGTTACTCACATCCCCCATGGGCAAGACGTCTTAATATTGAGGCAGTTTTTCAATTGTTCTTTGTCCATTGATTGCTTCTTTGACATGACATGCTTAGATCTCATTGCTTTGTGGATCAAATTTAACATTTTGTAGTTTGATTTTTAGGTTGCATGGGACATCATCTCCTCCTAGGGCTTGGATGATTTGGGTTGAAGACACTTGGATCAAGCTTGGAATTGTAACTAAGGGAAAGAATCATCCATATGCTAAGGCCGCAAGATTTTTGAGGTAAGATCTACAAGGTACGTATTGATTTCGCTTGTTCTCCATCCTATTGGTCACACAAACTATTAAAATCAAAACCCTCATTTTTACTTTTTTCTAGATCTACTTGGATATAGCTTGGCTTTGGGGATAATTTTAAGAACCCACCTCTATAACATCCATGACAATTTGGATCTATAGTTTGGTGGTGATTGGCCTCCTTTTGACCCACTTCCCAAGGCACCTAGCCCTCCTTGAGGCAATTCGCATTCCTTGAGGGAGGCTAGTTGGGCTAGTTCCTTGACATGGGTAGGTGAGATCCCACTTGATTTGCATAGATCCACCTTGATAACCTACCCCTGGTGCTTCACCTCTTTGATTTTTGCCTTGTGGGCCCCATTCCTCATTTTGAGGGTTGAGCCCCACTTGGGTCATTGGGTGATGCATTTTCAACCTTAGATCTATGGATATCTAGCTCATATTTGGGCATGCCATTTCAACCCACCTCGATAATTTCCATAACTACCCCAATCTACATTTTGGTGAAGTTTGGACTCCATTTTCCCTCTCAAATCAAGGCACTAGTCTCCCTTGGGTAAATCGCACTCCTTGGGGTTAGTGTTCTTTCCTAGATCCCATATGTGGGTGTTGCTTATCTCATCCTAGATCCATAGATCTACATCATTTCATACCCATTAGTGCCATCTCACCCCTAATCTCACCTTATGGGCCCCATTTGGACTATTTTCCACTTTTTAAGGAGTGGGCCCCACTTGTGTCTTTTCATGGTACTAGATCTAATTCATTTGAGCATTATAAGTGGCCTTAGTCATTCATTGGTTGAAACACTTGTCACCTCTTAAGCCTCTTCAACCACACTTAAACTCTTGGGTCCACTTAATCTAACTCATGCATTGGTTTCTGTAACCTAAATTACACATTTCTCTAGGAACCTTTGTGTTAGCTTATCTTCATTGATTGGCTAGGGTCTCCCCCTTGATCTTGATTCTTCTCGATCTAAAGTGAAGAGTGCCTCAGTTATCGTGACACCCAGCTTGCATTGGGAACCGTTGCACTTTTTGGGTCACCTCTTTAGTTGTCCATCTCCTCTACCATCCCGGATGGGATACCTTTAGGGACAACTACAAGTTGTGTGATAACAGGTCTATCTAAAATGGTGACATTAAATTCCTGTAATAAAAGCAACCACCTTGTAATTCTACCACTAGTGACAAGTTTGTTCATGAGAAATCGAATAGTTGAATGGTATGTATGAATAAATATTTCATAGCCTATGATATAATGTCTAAATTTATTAATTGCATGTACAATAGCTAAGAATTATTTTTATGTGAATGTGTAATTAAGCTCAGTAGGGGTGATATTTTTGCTAGAAAAATAAATGGCATATGAAACTTGGTTTTCTCGTTGTCCAAGTACAGCCCCAAGAGTTGTATCAGAAGCACTAGTATAAATATGAAATGGGAGGGACCAGTTTAGTTCCCGAAGTATAGGTGCTACTAATAAATTCTCTTTCAAATTGTCAAAAGCTAATTGGCAATGTGAGTCCCATGAAAATATAGCATCTTTAGCAAGCAACTTAAATAGAGGTGCATCTATTCTAGTAAAATTTTGAATAAACCTTCTATAATAAACTGCATGCCCTAAAAAGCTTCTTACCTCTTTTTGTGATTGTGGGATTGAGAGTCTGGTGATAACTTCTACCTTGGATAGATCCACTCAAATTCCAGAAGAGGAAATATGGTGGCCAAGTACTATTCCTTCAGTTAAAAGCAAGGTTAGTGTCCTGGCACCCGATTAAAACCTTTTCTAAGGTACTCATATATTCTTCAAAAGTGTCACCATACACTGTGAAGTCATCCATATAGACTTACACATAGTCATGCATCATATCTGAGGAGATTCCCAAAATGGCTCGTTGAAAAGTGGCAGGGGCATTACATAGCCCAAAGGGTAAAATCCTATAGGCATATGTCCCCCATGGACATGTAAAAGTGGTTTTGTCTTGATCCTCGAGTGTGATTTGAATTTTATTATAGCCACTAAATTCATCTAAAAAGGAAAAGTATTTCTTACCAATTAAAGTATCTAATACTTGATCAATGAATAGCAAGGGAAAATAATCTTTCAAGGTTGCTTTATTTAGCTCCTAAAAGTCTACACAAATTTTCCATTTCCCATTTTTCTTAGGTACTATAACAAGGGGGGATACCCACCTACTATCAGATATTGGATAGATAAATTTTGTGGTAAGTAATTTTCAGAGTTCTCCTTAACAATGCCTTTGAGTGTCGGGTTCATCCTACGTTGTGGTTGTATAACGGGTTTGGCATTATCTTGTATGTAAATATGATGAGTACATGAGTTAGGATGAATACCACACATATATTTATAATCCCAAGTGAAAGCACTAGATTGATTTTTCAATACCTGTATTAATTGGTCTCATTGAGCTGGTTCCAAGTTAGCATTAATATGTAAAAATATACTCGGTACAACTTCCACGGGACTAGTATAGGAACTTGAAATCTCATCGATAGACAAAACTAATGATGTGAAGAGGCGATTGGGTTACAACTCTCTTGAAATTATCTACTAAAAACATATCCATATCCATAAAATGTTTCAAGATAATTAATACAATCAGCAGTGGACAGAAATTGGTTCGAAATGTTTTCCTCTATGTGTTCTTGCAGTCCTCTAGATTGTTCAATAGTTAAAAGTGGCTACACAGTTTCTTGATCCCCATAAGGATCTTCCAACCATAAGGGTTGTTCAATAATAGTTGGTGCAGGTTGTGTCGGAGGATAGAGAATAAGCTTTTTCATGGATGCCCCATTAGAAATAGCAATTTCCCCATACCTGCAACTAGTAAAGGCATCAACTATAGCAAGCCAAGGGCGACCTAATATCACCGAGTGACCACACATTGTGGTTTTTGGTGGGATGACCATGAATTTTACCGAATATTCCCACGAGGTCAAGGCCACTATGACATCGTCCAATACCCCAGCAGGAAAGATTTTAGATCTATCTACCAATTCTAAGATAGTTGGGGTAGGTATAAGGTAGTCTCATTGTAAATCGTTCATAGTTGAAACAATCATAATGTTGATGGCGGCACCTAAGTCAATTAACATGTTTGGGATTGGGATATTGTTGATGAAAATAGTAACGATAGGGTTTCCTGGATCAACATATTTTATTGGTTTTTCAGACATGAGCTCAGATAATTAACCTATCAAATGGATAGTGGGTGGTTCCGTTTGTTTTCTACTAGGATTTTTAACACACAATTCCCTAATAGTCTTGGCATATATAGGCACATCTCTAATTTCCTGAAGTAAGGGAATTCCTATACAAACATTGCGTAGTTCAACTTCCAAATCAAACTCGAGTTTAACTACAGATTTTTCTATAACAAGCCTTGCTATATAAGGTGGTGTTTTAGGAGCTTGGGAAGGCTCAGTTTGTAAAGATGGCAATGCTTGTATTGGTGGATCTTTTTCTTCCTTGGAAGAGTCATCATTAGGTGTTTGAATATGAGTTTCCTCCTCATATTTTTCTTCTACAATGATGACGGTGGGATTGGTATTATTGAGGACTTTCCCAGACCTAAGACAAATGTCATTTACAGGTGTAACCATATAGGTTGGAAAAGTCTGAAACTCGGCTTGATAAATAGGCCGAGTTTTATTATTCGGGTTAGGCAGGGGCTGAGATGGAAGTTGTGTTGGACGAGGGGTGGAGGAAGTTGATTAGAGGTGGTTGTAGTTGTGGAAGTTGAGGTGGATTTTGGCTAGATGGCATAAGAGGAGGGGTAAAACCAGGTAGCAACTGTGATATATTTGGGGGATATGGATTGTAAGTAGATAGGTAGGCATAGGAGTGGTTTTGGTGGAGGACCCCCATAAGGAGCCCCCCTCCAATTTTGTTTCCAAGGATGAGGTTGAAATTGTTGGGAAGGGTAATTCTGCCATTGGTTAGTAGGACCCCATGAAGAATTATTAGGATAAAATGAGTTAAATTGTGAATATGAGTCTGAAATCATACTTGGGGGTCTTGGTTTCCATGGCTTTTTCGGTGCGATAGAGCAAAAAAATTCAACTGCCTCACCTCCTTTATAGATTTCTTGTAGAGATGGAAGTTATGGGTAGTCGTTCATAGCATGGTTTTATGCACATACAACACAAACTTTAATATTATTCAATGGGAACTCTTTTATTGGATGCTTCTGCCTACATCTTGAACAAAAGATAGCTAGAATCTCATCTTCCTCTGCTTGTTTTTTCTTAGATTTAATTGAATCCAATTGATTACTAAGAGTACTCAAAATATCGGTCTTAAAATTTTTCAAGCAGATTTCCAATTTCAGTTCTAGTGACTCCTATAGAAGCTTTACCTTTTGAGAAAGTGTCCCAAATACTTTTACCTACTTTCACTCTTCTCCTTGAATATTTCTTGCATAGTTCGCAAATGTAGCAAAAGGGATCTGGGAGACATCACTTGAATCCATTAAATTAAGCACATCTATATAATATTCAAGTACTACCCTAAGAAAAATGGTTCTAATGGTGTCTTCGTTAAGAGTACCATGTTTAGATTTTTGAAGACTGTATAGAAATCGTTATACATAGTCCACAAGGCTCTCATCTTCCTGTTGTTGCATTTTGAAAATATTCATTCTTGTGTCCCTAGTGCTACAATATTCTTGGTATTTTTTCATAAATGCGTTTTTCATCCCTTCCCAGGAGATGATAGAATTCTCACCCAACCCCGTAAACCATATAAGGGCAGAGTCTTTTAATGTTGTTGGGAATAGTTTAGCTTTTGGGAATCATTAATGTAGTTGTAACTTCTACACAGCATGTCAAATTCGAATAAGAAAGTGTCAGGATCTTCTGTTACTAACCCATGAAAATGGGGTAGAACAGGAGGAGGGATGTTTTTCATATTGACATTCTAAGTTAAGTCTAAAATATGAAACCCAAAGGTAACCTTATTATCAGTGTTCGTTCAGGTATTGTTTCCCCATCATTTGAACCTCTTTCCTCATCTCCCATATCAAATCTGAAATTATCACAAAAGGATGGAGAAGAGAGTTATACCACTAGGCTTGAATGCCCCTTTATCTCTACCTCAAAAGTTTATGAGTCACCTTGTGATAGTACTACCTCCCTACTGTCTTCTAAAAACTTAAAGATGTTTTCAAGAACTACAAGTTGTTTTTCTAAAATTTCCTCTCCCTGTCCTTGGTTTATAGTTGTTTCAGACTGTGAATCTACTAGTTTGGGTAAATTGTTTTCCGGTTCCTTTCTAGTCTGAAATCTTTCAGCTGCGTTAGTAGGGTTCCTAGATATATTTTTGATTATTTATCATACATATTATTCTTGTTTGGTATTGTGATTTCTAATTTATTCCTAGGTCTACTCATGAATTATTCAAATCTAACTGAGAAAACATTAACTATGAAGATCCTGCTAAAACTAGTTCCAAAAGAAGAAAACAAGGACTTGGAAGAACTCACCAAAGTGAATGTGTCAGGCTAGAACTCTCCTCAGAATATTTAATTAGGGCGTATTTTCGTCTTACCGTCCTTCCTCCTCCTTGAAATAAAATGGTTCAAAAAAACAAAAGCAATTATAGATCTACTACTGCTTACCTTGTACAACTCCTCGACAACGGCGCCAAAAATGTTAGGTTGAATTAATGTAGTTTAATTAGTTAACCTTAATCTCTTTATATATCGACCGGAGTTAATAAACTTTGAGTTGTAACTCTATATGTGCGGTAAACAATCTAATCTAAGATAAACCAACTAGAAAGATATTCACTCAAATATGGATGGTGGAATACTAATGAAGTGATATGTCAAGAAGTGGAACACACTCTATTAAACCCTAAGATCTATTAAATGCAAAAGTGACTTTAATATCTAATGAAAGGGGAACTCAGTCAGCTAACCTAACTAAAAAGATAAAGAAAACAAAACGAATCTCAAACAATAGTTCAAACTAAAGACAATTTGAAACTAATTCAATGAAACCTGAGCAAATCAACTCTCCTGAATTTAAATTGAAAAGCTTAGTACTGAAAAGTAAGAGGACCTATTTTAATTGTTGAAGAATGTAACTTTGGAAGATATTCTTATTTGTATTATTTGGGTCATTTGTATTATTTGTATTGTACACCCTACGGGGATTATTATTGGTGTAATGATTATGTAAAATTCATTGAAAGAGTCAATGCAAACCCTAATTGTTAGGTCGGCCTGGAAAGATCTAGAAAATAATATTTTATTGTACAGGTCGGCCCAGTTAGGTGAGTTAAGCCGACCTAATTTGTAAAAAGGTCAAGTGTTTTGTTTAGTATAAATAGGAGGCTCGCCCTCCTCAATAGCACACTTCACTCACTCATCTAATTCACACGAGTAGAGAAGAAAGAGTCATTCAGAGTAGCTGCTTGTGGAGTCTTCTTTTCTTGGGTCTTTGCACGAGGGATACTATTGTACATTATGCATAATCTACATAGAAGAAGTTTGCTGGGTTTTTTTTCTGTCCCGAGAGGGTTTTCCCAGGATAAATTTGTTGTGTACTATTGTTCATGTTGTGCTTGTTTATCTTTCAGTGATCCTTATTGTTATTACACTTAAAAATATAGCATGGTTTCAGAGCCGGCCTAAAAGAGAACATTGTGCAACTGTTGCAACTGCAGAACTAGGGTTTCTATTTCCGGAAACTATTCATCTGGGAATTTTTGCTATAACTCACTTTTGGAGAAGGTTTAGGATCTGAAACTCAGACATACCGAAGATGAAATGTTTATGTACCTTATGTGCGAGTTTCAGCCTCAGATTCGTTGTACTTTAGGAGATATGATCCATGCAAATCAGGGTTCCAGCCTCCTCTAGCATTCAATGTTAAACAAATGACCTAGGGATAAATGCTATATCTCGGGCTTGTTAGAAAAATAGGATCGCAGAGCAATAACAATAAACAGAAATGCAAATATAATCACACATACACATTACAAGAGAAACACAGATATATCGTGGTTGACCCAACTTGGGCTACGTCCACACTGAAGTTGCCAGTGCTTATTATTTTTCCGTCCAACAAAGTGAAGGGATACAACCTGCAGCACAACCGCTGCACTTCCTCTTCACTGTCTCACAGTCTCTCTCCTGATCTTAGAGGTCTTTACAATGCATAAAACCTAATACATCCACCCTAGCCGTATTAAAATTTATTTCTTTTATAGGGAAAATACAATGGGAAAAATACCACGGGATACCCAAAACCATGGGCCCGCAAAACAGCTGGCGAAAACAGCCCCGAACCCCTAAAAATGCAGAATGGGTGTACAGTCCTCCGGGGTGCACGGCTAAGACAATATCATCTATGAGACTGGAAGATCTGGCTCCATAACCAACAATCTCCCACTTGGAGACTGATCACAACAACTCCACCGCTGCTCCACTTGCTGGACTTGGACTTGGCAAATTTCTCCTCTTCACCTTCATGCTAGAAGGCCAACTGAAACCGAGCAAGAACTCAGTTTCTCTCTGGTCACTACCTTTGTGAACATGTCTGCAGGATTCTGGCTAATATGTATCTTTTCTAGCTTCAACAGTTCATCTTCCAGAACAGAGCGTATGAAATGGTACTTGAGCTGTATATGTTTAGTTCTGGAATGGAATGCTGATTTCTTTGCAAGATGAATGGCACTCTGGCTGTCACTATACAAACCGCTATCCTTTTGCTTCTTACCCACTTCCTCCATACACCTATGCAACCAAATCATCTCTTTACTGGCCTCTGTAATAGCAACATACTCTGCTTCTGTTGTTGAAAGTGCAACAACCTTCTGCAATTTTGAAATCCAGCTTACTGCTGTTCCACCTACAGTAAACACATACCCCGTGGTGCTCCTCCTGCTATCCTTGTCACCTGCCATATCTGCATCAACATATCCCTGTAGAACAATGTCTGAACTTCCAAAACATAATGCCTGAGTGGTAGTACCTCTCAAATACATGAGAATCCACTCTACTGCCTTCCAATGTTCTTTTCCTGGATTATTCATATATTTGCTCACAACTCCCACTGCATATGCAATATCTGGTCTTGTGCACACCATAGCATACATCAAGCTGCCAACTGTTGATTGATTGGGAATCTTGGACATGTAATCAGTCTCTTCCTGTGTCTTGGGACACATTTCTTTACTTAGATTGAAATGGCTGGCCAAAGGTGTACTTACTGGTTTTGCATTCGGCATTCTGAACCTCTCCAACACCTTTTGTATGTACTCACTCTGAGACAATGTCAATTTGCGATTTTTCCTGTCTCTCGTTATTCTCATACCAAGGATTTTCTTTTCAGCACCCAAATCCTTCATCGCAAATGAATTAGCTAGCTTCCTTTTGAGTACATTTATATCCTGCATGTTAGACCCTGCAACAAGCATGTCATCCACATACAATACGAAGATAATATATCTTTCATTGTCTAGCTTCTTGAAATAAACACAGTGGTCAGAATGACATCTACTATAACCTTGTTCTGTCATAAACCTGTCAAATTTTAAATACCACTGCCTTGGAGCTTGCTTCAAGCCATACAAACTCTTTTTCAACCTGCACACCAAGTTCTCCTTACCTTTAACCTCATACCCTTGTGGCTGCTGCATATATATCTCTTCCTCCAAATCCCCATGGAGAAAGGTTGTTTTTACATCTAACTATTCAAGATGCAAATCTTCTACCGCCACTAGACTTAAAATAGTCCTAATTGAAGTCATCTTAATAACAGGAGAAAATATTTCATCAAAGTCTATACCTTTCTTCTGTGCAAACCCCTTTACAACAAGTCTGGCCTTGTACCGCTTCTTACCTCCTTCTTCTTCCTTCAACCTGTAAATCCATTTGTTCTGCAACGCTCTTTTACCAGCAGGCAACTGAACCAGATCCCAAGTCTGGTTTCCTACCAATGAGTCCATCTCCTCATTCATGCCTTGCTCCCACTTCTTTCTAGTTTCCACCTGCATTGCTTCTTCATAACATTCTGGTTCACCAGCATCAGTCATCAACAAATAATACATTGAAGGAGAGTATCGTTCAGGGAATCTACTTAACCTGGTAGATCTTCTTACAGTTGCAGGAGTTTCAGGTACTTCTTGTTGTTCTTGATTTTTTGGCACCTTCGGAACTTCATTTTCTTGATTTTCTGGCACCTTCGGAACTTCATTTTCTTGAATTTCATCAAGTACTATGTACTCTGTGTTTTCCTTTTCCTATTTCTTTCCTTGCAACTGATCTTTATACATGACCTTTTCATTGAATATGACATCTCTACTTCTAATGATTTTGTGATTTTCATAATCCCATAAACGATAACCAAAATCATCAACCCCATATCCAATAAAGGTACATTTCTTGGATTTAGCTTCAAGCTTTGTTCTATTTTCTTTATCAATATGGACAAATGCTTCACAACCAAACGTTCTAAAAAATTAGTAGTTTACCTTTTTATCTATGCATGACTCCTCTGGAATACCACCATCCAAAGCACTTGAAGGTCCTCTGTTTATTAAATAAACAACAGTATTTACAGCATCCGCCCAAAACTATAAGGGCAACCCTGCATGCAATCTCATACACCTTGCACTCTCCATGATCATTCTTTTCATTCTTTCTGACACACCATTTTCTTGTGGTGTTCCTGGGACTGTCTTCTCTCTACGAATCCCATGGTATGAACAGTAACTATCAAACTCCTTGCCACAGTACTCACCTCCATTATCAGATCTGAAACACTTCAACTTTTTTCCTGTCTCATTCTCAACCAAAGCTTTCCACTTCTTAAAAGTAGTAAACACATCAGATTTTTGTCTAATGCAATAAACCCAAGTTTTCCTAGTTGCATCATCAATACATGTAACATAATAATGAGAGCCACCAAGAGATTGTACCTGAGCCGGTTCCCATACATCTATATGCACTAGCTCTAACTTTTCATTCTTCTTCTGTTTCCCAACCCTGAGAAATCTGACTCTCTTCTGTTTTCCATAAACACAGTTTTCACAGAATTCCAAACTTACCTGCTTCAAATCTGGCAGCAACTTCATTGAGTAGAGAATCTGCATCCCCTTCTCACTCATGTGGCCAAGCCTATGATGCCACAATGTTGTATCTGTTCATGTGGAAGCTAAAAAGATAGAATGGTTAGTATTATGAGGACATAAATACAACGTACCTATCCTGTCTCCTTTTGCTATCACCATTGATCCTTTAGTGATCTTCCACCACTTTTCTCCAAATGTAGATAGACAGCCGCCATCTCCCAACTGTCCTGTTGAGATTAGATTTCTTTTCATAGCAGGAATATGCCTAACATCTTTCAACAGCCAGTCGGTTCTATTCTTAACTTTTATCCATACCTTACCCATTCCAACAATTTTACATGGCTCATCATCACCCAATAAAACATGTCCAAAATCGCCAGGAACATACTCATGAAAGTATTTCCTATGGGGTGTAGCATGACATGAAGCTCATGAATCTACTACCCAATAATCACTAGTATTATCTAATGCAAGAATCAAAACATCTTGTAACACATCACTTGCTACATTTGCTTCCTGGGTAGTTTCCTTCTGTGCATCTCCTTTCTTCTTTAGAGATCTGCAGTCTTTCTTCAGATGTCATTTCTTTCCACAGTTCCAACACTCTATTTTTTCCAGTCTGGACTTGGATCTGCCCGTTTTAGACTTACCACGATTACCTTGGCTCTTTCCTCTCTCCTTTTGTCTTCCCCTGCTCTCCATGGTCAACGCATTACCTGATGTCTCATCTGTGCTTTTTCTTCGCATTTCCTCACTAAGAATAACACCATTAACATCATCAAATTTCAAGGTGTTTGAACCAGAGACAAAGTTACTTACAGCCATGACCAAGCTATTCCAGCTTTCTGGCAATGAACACAAGATTAGAAGAGCCCTAACCTCATCATCAAAGTTCACACTTACAGAACTTAGCTGATTTGTAACTCTATTAAACTCATTTAAATGATCAGTAACAAATCCACCTTCAGACATCTTCATACTAAATAAACGCTTCATTAGAAATACCTTGTTGGAGGCCGAGGGTTTTTCATACAGCTTACCCAGTGCGCTCATCAAACCCTCCGTTGTCATTTCTTTTGAGATATTGAAAGCCACCGATGAAGCTAAGCTCAGCCGTATTGTTCCCAGAGCGTTTATGTCATAAACCTCCCATTCTTCGTCCTTCATGGTCGCCGGCTGCTTTGCTCTTCCTCCCAATGGTGGAAATAGATCCTTCTCGTACAGATAGTCCTCCATTTGCATCTTCCATAACTGGAAGTTTTGGCCGTTAAACTTCTCGACCTTAAACTTTCCTTCTTTCGCCATTGCTCCCACTCGAACCAAAAACCCTAACTTCCTGCGGGTTTATCTGCCAAATAGGCCTTTGGCTTTGATACCAATTGTTAGAAAAACAAGATCGCAGAGCAATAACAGTAAACAGAAATGCAAATATAATCACACATACACATTACAAGAGAAACACAGATATATCGTGGTACACCCAACTTGGGCTACATCCACACTGAAGTTGCCAGTCCTTATTATTATTCTGTCCAGCGAAGTGAAGGGATACAACCTGCAGCACAACCGCTACACTTCCTCTTCACTGTTTCACAATCTCTCTCCTGATCTTAGAGATCTTTACAATGCATAAAACCTAATACATCCACCCTAGCCGTATTACAATGTCTTTCTTTTATAGGGAAAATACAATGGAAAAAATACCACGGGATACCCAAAACCATGGGCCCACAAAACAGCTAGCGAAAATAGCCCCGAAAAATTTTCTCGGGGGTGTTGCCCCCGAACCCCCATTTCTCAAGGGCGCTGCCCCTGTTCGCGAGGGCTCCGCCCCCGAACCCCTAAAAATGCAAAATGGGTGTACAGTCCTCCGAGGTGCACGGCTAAGACAATATCATCTATGAAACTAGAAGATCTGGCTCCACAACCAACAAGGCTAGGAAGATCCAAATCGAATTTCGTAAGATGTTCCAGAAAAGAAATAGACTGTATTTTTGCTGGTGTAAGTTTCAGAACCCGAAGTTGAAACGGTAACATGTGGTAGTCCGTACAAGTTTGCTATACTGAAACAGTCCTTAAACAGGTCACCTTAGGAAACTTAGCATAAGTTCCACTTGGTGAATCCAATCCTACTATAACTTGTGGGGTTGGATAGAGGATAGATGAGACTATCTCAGAATGAAGTTTCATACCTTGAGGAGCAGAAATTTCTGAGATACATCATAATTAAGATCGAATAATATGTAGTAGAAATTAAAGAAACCAGGGCATCAAATATTTTGCAGTTTTGTCCACATATTTAGGAAAAGGAGTATATTGCTTATCTCGCCTTGGGGAGGCACATATTTTCATCCTATCATATTTCCAAGATCCAGAAGTTGAAAATTTAATATTTCTCTGTCAAACCCTAGATCACCTTGCAACCAGTTTTTAGAAGTCAACCTTTGGTTGGAGCATCTCACTTGGTAAGTTATATTCTTTCTATTTCCATTTGAGGTTCTCATCTATCAAGATGACAAATCATACCAAACTTGAAGATAAGCTTGAAGGGGCGAATAAATTCAGAGCATGGAAGTATAGGGTGATGCTCATCCTAGAAGAACATGAATTGGACAAGTATGTCTTAGAAGTAGTTGCGGATCCAAAGGGAGATGAGGAGAAGGAAAGGCACAAGAAGAATCTTATCAAAGCTAAGAGGATCATAGTTGATTTAATCAAGGATCACTTGATCCCATACATCTCTTCTCTGAAGACTCTGAAAGATATGTTTGATGCATTAAAGGGTCTATAGGAAGATGACCTTGAGGACTCAACTCAAGGGTGTGAATATGCAAAACAATGAAAATATACAATCCTACTTCACAAGGGTTTCCAACATCAAAGATCCGTTAAGTGCAATTGGAGTTGAAGTAAAAACGTAACTAGTGATGACTACCATAAATGGTCTTCCAAGATCATGGGAGACATATATTCAAGGAATATACTCAAGATATAAACTTATTTTGTTCAGATCACTCTTGGAATCTTGCACTCAAGAAGAAGCTACGAGAGAAGAAAAGCTAGGAGACGAAGAAAATCAAGCCTTGGCAACTCATACCAAGAGAGGAAATATAGAATATCATCATCACAAGAAATCATACAAAGATAGGAAGAAAGCTAAAGAAGACTCCTCCAGTGATGAGGAATATGTACTTTAATCCAAACCAAGAAGATGGAAGAACCTCTTATCCATTTCAACATCGGATAAGAAGGTATGCATTTGTAAATGGTGAGCGAGAAAGGAACAAGTCCTCAGAATCAGATGATGGAGTGGAGCACATTGTTAGAGACTCCTGCAAGGAGACTAGGATCAAGAGACATCCTACCAAACAAACAAAGATAAGTATTTGAATTGCCATTTCCTGTATTGTCCAGTTGTGTGCATATTTATGTTCCTATATTTAGGGTGTGTATTATGCATGTTAGAATGTTTGCATACAACGGGTAAGTGGTGTGTAGAATGTTTGATGAAAAATATACTACAAATATGTATGCAATGGGTAAGTGGCCCATGGTGATGTACAACATTCCATTGCTACTTATCTAGAATAAAACCTCTTTGTTGACATGTTGGGAGTAGTGCACGCTCTTAATAATGTTCTGGTAGAGATGGAAGGCATCTAGAAAGTTACCATATGAATGCGGGATATGGATGGATGTTGTGTTGAAGCATTGGCTAAGATAGTTGCATGACTATGTGGCCTATGTCTTTATGCAAAAGAATTTGGTTTGAAAATGATGAAATGTTTCTAATCATGAAACTAAATTTGACTTGTAGGAAAGATCGTGTACCATCACCTACAAGAGAATAATGATGAGACTTGTTTCGTAGAACAAGTGACGATGGTTAAACTATAACATTCAAGAAGACTTACAAAATCAAGCATACTACAGAAGTACAAAGCGAGGGTTCTCTCAGAAAGAGGGATTTGACTATGACGAGACATTGATTTAGTGGCCAGATACACTTCCTCAGTGATGGATATCACACTAGATAGATGGTGTAATCAAAGTAGAAGTGTATATCGAGCAACCTCTAGGATTCAAGACTCTCCACAGAGAACCACATGTGAGCAGATTGAAGAAGGATTTGTATGGGCTCAAAAGGAACTCATGGGATAGCATGATGAGCTTGAGGATCACCTAGAGTGATGAGATATCAATCTTTGCTACAAGGTTGAAGATGAGGAGCTCATAGATGGGTGCAAGAGAGAACTTACAATAGAGTATGAGATCTTGGTATCCAACGGCCTAGAGAGATGACATAGATGGATACAAAAAAGATCAACAGAAGAGAAGGATACCAGTCACTCCAGTGCAGAATGTGCCGATACAGAGAGTACATGATGCAGAGGGAGGATAGTGCTCAATTATAGAGGGAGCATGAAAGCTCCACTTCAGAGGGAGTCACTACATTATAGATGAAGAGACATTATCACTTAGCCTCTATCTATGGCAAAGTTTGTTTGCCCCGATATATCATGGATATGCTTAGAGTGATAACAGATGTATCCCTTCACGAAGTGGAAGTATATGTGATGCAATTTGAGACAGGTACCCATAACATGATACAACGAGATATATGGATTTATGAGGAGTTTGGGCTTTACCAAGAGTAAAGCGGAATCCAACCTTTACTACAAGGTTGAAGAAGGAAATCCTGTGATTCTATTGTTGTATATAGATGACTTGTTTCTTGACAGGTGAAGAGAAGCTTGGTGAGCTCCCAATATGGATGCCTAATAAGGGCAACTATACTAAGAGCCTACTTTAAATGCCAACCCGGGGGACGTACAAACTTTAGAGGTGCAGGCACTATCTGTGCTCTTATAGGATAATCTTTGTCGCAATTGGGTGTCGGTATCGATGTTTTAGGGGTTGCCTACTCAATATGTAAACTGGTTATACTAGGGAATTAAATACTAGAAAGCAATAAATCTATTTTAAAGAATTAAAGTACTGAAAGTAGTAAATCTGTGTTTAAAGAATGAAGATACCAAAAGCAGTAAATCTATTTTAAATAATTAAAATGCTGAAAGTGAAAGAGATAATCTTATGAAACTACTTAATGTAGAATGGTAAATCTAGAAAGTGCAATGCCATAACTGATCTATTCTAATATTGGAGAAAACAAGGTCTGTAATTACTTTATACATAAAACTGGAGTTCTGATCTAAATCATTTTAAATACCAAAACTAAAATTGAAGTGCGATCGTTTCATGCTACCCATCTATTACTAAGAAGTCAAAGAAATTAATCACGATGAGAAACAGTCATAAAACTCAGATATAAACCATGACATTGAAAGCAAAGCTGATACACATGTAATCGTTGGTTAAAATATGCGTTGGAAGAAAGCAGCTACAGGACTATTGAAACCGTTTTGTTGTACTACAGAATGTATTATAAATTACTACAGAACTGATATATCATTCAAATGTTTCTATATGCGATATAACTTTTCATTAATGTAAAACCCCCTAATTGTAAAATACCTGAAAATGGAAATCCCTTGACTTACATGTTGGAGGGGCCCTCTCCAACTGTAACATACCCTTTAAGCTGGAATTTTTTTTTATGTTTAGAAACATTATGATAACTTTTATTGTAAAGTTTGTATTGGATAGGTGTCCAAGGATGACTATAATTTGCACAATATATTATTATTTAATAAATAAAATAGAAGACAAACACCTAAGAGGACTGTTGAAAGAGTGGTTACTGATCCACTAAGTGGAATGGAATCTGGGGTAGAAGGCAATGGACAAGTGGCAGCATCATGATGCAACTAACTAGCTATTGGTATGGGACAACTCCCTTGAAATGTGGTCATAGTGCCCTGAAAGATGGGACTGGAGCTTGAGGCTCATTTATTCCAAACTGACCACTAAAAGACCTAGGCAGTCTATATAATAGCCATCAAATTATGAACTGAGGTTCATCACTTTTCCTGAGGAGGAAATTTACCTTGGGGTTTTACTGTGTTTGCACCCAAGAGATTTGATGAGGGGATATGTTGTTGTTGATCATGTTGTGAGTCTGCCAAACTCTTATTGAGCTCAGGAGTTTGATGTTGAGTGGAGAAGGCATTTGTTTTAGGAGGTTGATACCGAGTGGAGAAGGTATTTTTGAGTGCCTTGCTTCTACACAGATTCCACCCACTTACTAGATCAGTAAGCAGGCTCGGGGGTTCATTAGAAGTCAGCAGTTGAGCTACTTCTTCTGAAATAGGTTGGGAGGAACAGGCCTCCTTGGGTGTTTGTCGGCCCTATCGTCAGTTACAGGTTCCATTGTCTTATCTGTTTTATTTTGAATTATGTTATCTATATTTTGTATGCTTACAGTTCTGTTGTTTATTAAACTTTCATTGTTTATTTTATAAGTTATTTCAGTTCTTGTGTGAGTTAATAATTCTATATAAATTTGAAATGATTGAATGAAATGGTTTCTATATTTTTCCCCATGCAAAAAGGAACAACATTGTACTCTAGTACAGAAACAGATTAAAATAGATAAGATATGATAGGCAAACTGCCATAGTGATGGAAGTACTATTTCAAATGTTCTGTTAAATTATCTGCTAAATATTAATCAGCATTATCTACTGTGTCTTACTCACAGTACTATTCTTATGTCCATTCTTTTAATCAAACAGTAAATCTATTCCATAGAAAAAAAAAAGAGTTTATATTAGATAAAGAAATCATTCTGCTCTTTGCATTTTGTTTTTTTTATATGCCTTTTAGCAAAGAACATTGTTTATATAGTTATCGAATCTATAAATGTTTGAGGCAGTTGCAATAGAAATTCATGCTTAGTTATGCAAATGTTATAGTCATTTTACAAAACCCTAAAGTCTAATTTTGGATAACAAACACATCCCATCCTTGTTCTTTTTCATACACAGCATAGTACATTTATTAAACTGTAAATTATTCCTGTAAATCGATTTTAGATCATACTTTGCTACCTATTCCAAAGACTTTCTTTTACTAATAATAAACAAACCAAGTATAATTTCATCAAAATCATTACTGTAGGTCGGATAGATAGATTTCAAATATCATCCTGAAAGTTTAAGACATTACAATGTCTGTAGGGACAGAGTTAAACAAAGTCACCATACTAGTGGATGCCGAATATTATTAACGAGCACATCAACATCTAAGCTTAGTCAAACCCTAACTCATCGACGAGTTTTCAAATCAAAGGCACAAACGTTTCATACAAATCGACGACGAAACAGTAGGCCGAAGCCATCACATATCTTCGCACTTAACTATTGACTTGATAACAGTAGGCAACGTTTATCATCTTATACACATTACACACGATTTCCTTGTTTATCTTTTAAAAATTCATGATCTTACAATCCAGAAAGAAGCACGATAGTACAGGTTTGATTAAGAACCTAGTTGCATAAGCATTTCCATTTTTCAAAGAGACTGTCAAATACAAACTATTTCCATTTCTTGAATTGACGAATGACAGATTTCGTTCACAGGTCAAAACCCCAAAACCTTGAACTACACATAGAACTGAAAGTCTTCTGTAGTTGTAAAATATATAACCATTGTTTGAGATAGAATAACATTACAAAACCTAGTTTGCACATTAATCATTGTTTCACATCTAAGACAAACACAGAAGACCTGTTATTATCTAGATCTTTTCATCCTTCAATAAAAACGAAATCATAAGATTTATTCACGGGTCGAGCCAGATGATGCAACAAGACAATTACAACAAAATCAACCCTTAAACATTTTATTCATTGATGTTTCGACAGAGTTAAAAACCCTTGCCAGTAGTAGAACATTACAGTTTAACCCAAACTTAAAACATAGTACTGAAGACTCTTTTTCATTGACCACAAAACGGTTCAACATCATCGATGACCATTTCTGCCAGGAGAACCTACACATGGGTTTGCCACCGGGGCTTACCAGTTGAACGAATCCACAGCTGCCTTGAGCTTGAACTTGGTAAACCCTACGACAACGACAACTCTTTCCACAAAAGCTACAATGTGGTTACGACACTTCAAAAGACGAAGGTTATACAAAACAAATTGGAAACATTAAATAATAATATACATAACAACATTAAGTAATACCTTCGCAAGAATAGGGATTTGGTTTGACAATGCTTCCAACATCCGACTATTACGACTAAGCAACACGCAGTCACTCCAACTCAGATTTCAAAGTCTTATACCAACAACAAACCCTAGCTGGTTATACATTGGTAGCCACAGGGCTTTGTCATCTATTCTCTTAGTTGAACCATACAAATTTCGTAACAGACTTCCACCATTAAAAACATTGAAGGAGCATAGTTGCAGAGAACACCAAAAGATTTGAACCGAGAACAAACCCTGTGAACTAGTGGCCTGTCGGCCTCTCTTCCCCGAAAACAAAACACCAAATGAATGTGAAACCAACATGCATCAAGGCATAGTGAATGAACTAGGGTTCGAGATTTCCAAGATCAATACAAACGAAGATCAACGGTTGAGAGATTGCCAACCAAGACGCGCTAGTATTCAACAGGAGTTACGGTCACCTAACCATTAATTGTTGTATTAATTAACAAGTCCCAGTGGACTCCATATCACCACAAAGAAGCTCACAGCTCGCCAAGACACAATAATGTCTACCACTTCTTCATGTGGAACCAAACCAATGTGGATGCCAACCAGACATTCCACATTACCACATCGAGTTTCCCATTAAATGCTGGATCTGATCGTATCCCTTGACAGGCCATCACCTGCAAACCGTAGTTATTCTCATGTCAGCTTTGAAGTTATCAAACAGACAAACCTCGGTTATTGTTACCACTTAGTGCATTACAGTTGTAGAGATTTAAACCATAGGTTTTATGCATGAACGTTGCCATTGCATTCGCATAACATTATATACATATTGCAAACACGATATACTATAGTTCCCAAACTATATGTAGACCTTCGTATAACCATACTATATTTATGTTATGACTTATGCATTTTAATGCTAAGTCCCTAAACTGCTTAGGGCGCACAGAGTTGAAGTTTAAATAATGAAATATATTTGGTATAGTATGAATATAGGGTTATTGGAGTGCTAAGTATCTATTTATGACTAGGAATTGTGACCTTAACAAAGTCATCCCATAGAATTATTATAACAAATCGTTATGAGTCATCTCTTCATTTCAAACTATTATCTTATCTATACAGAGATCTAGTTCAAAATTATTTTAGAGTACATATGGTTAAGTATGGAGAAATTATCTTACAAGCTGTAGAAAATCATTGTTATCACAACCCCTATTGTTATAGTAATGCTATCATTACTATACAAATTGCAATTTTGATAACATTATCCCATTCTTGTCGTAAGCAAATAAATTGTAGAATCTTACATGACGATCATTGATTTCAATATCGGAAAAATAGCTCTAGCTGTACTCACGGGTGTTAGGATAAGAATTATTACAGATTGATACAGATAAAACAAATTTTCATACCTTCGACGTCTTCCTGCATGGCAGCTTATACAATTATCTTAAAACAGAAATGACTAGCCGTAGTTTATAACTTGTCTTGAAATATTGGTATTACTCTTTTACCTTACCTGCAGATCTGCGAAGAAAGAATCCAATGCTTTAGCTATCAAAGCTAAGTAAACCCAAGGGCACCTGGTAGGAACCCCTTCAGAAATATGCAAACAATTTCATCAGTATTATTACCAGATCCTTACTTATAACGAAACAAACATTGTTCTGTCACATCTTTCTTATAACAAAGTACATTTCCAGGTTTAAATTTAAAGACAACATTTTTGTGAAGTAGTTATCGTCTACTAGACATTAATTAATATTCCACAGACAACATTTATCTTATAAAATAGGCAATATCAATTGTTTTTTATTTTGCGATTTTTTGGATGTTACACCAACCTGTACTCAGGAGAGAATGAAACTTATAAACACTGGTTGGAATATAACATCAATCTCTCATTAAAATATAAAATCCATGTCAAAACAAAAGTTTGTCCTTTGCAGTATCTCAATAGTGCAAAAAACGTTAAAACAATGTATTTCCAAAATGTCAACAGAGACCTCTCGCTACCCGAGAGGTCCATATTTATATAATTCTTAATGCTTAAACCTAACTAACTGTCTAAATGCGATTCTCCTTAAACAGGAGTGCGTTCTCTATAAATCAGGAAACAAGGTGCTGAGCTGCATGAATCCTCAGTCTTCTACATGTTTGTCCTTTAATGCTCCCGAACCTACTCAATCACGCTTGGTTTCCCATAGAATTAGTTTATTGAATATGCATTTAACATACAAAAATAATCATCAAAAACAATTTCATTAAATAATTAAAGTAAAACATTTTTCCCGCAAATGAGTGTGTTTCTTCGCCATTGCTTGAGCTTGACTGTGGGAAAAAGGTCTATTAAATACCTGAAAATTGGACTCATCATTCTCTCCCATACTTAAAGGATTCACCCATCCTTGGGTGACTTATCTAATTCGTCGATGACCTCCCTAATATCCCATGCTACCACCCTAGGTATCCCTGCCTTCTTGTGATATCCAAAATTCTGATCCTCCCTGGCCCATGCCCTTCTCTCTTCCTCTTCATTGATATGTTCCTTGATGACTGGGGAAAGAAAGAATGGGGGATTCAGCCTCATCCCGATCCATCTGAGTTGATTTCTTGCTAGGGATTCTTTGTAGAGTGTGGTTTTGAAAAGAGCATCATCAAGCCTGAGGGGAGAGTGGAGTTCTCTTTTCTTCAGATCGTTTGCCACCCTGATCCACCTTTCCTTAATGGACTCATTAACTTCCTTTGGTGTGATTCGGAGTGTAATGTCAAAATGAGTCACAGCCTCCTATTGTTTTGCAAGGAGAATGGGTATCAGTTCCTCGTCCTAGGTGAGGATCCTATGGTTATAGATTATCCCCTCAGGGTGAGTTGGCTCTGGTTTGATCATTAATGGGGTTTGCCATTTGGATGCGACATAGAGATGGTAGTCCTGGGCTCGCTCAATTTCGTGGTTCATCCAGAAACATAATGCCCTTAACTGGAAATCGCCCACATATGGGTTTGGCGACCAGTTGGGCGAGCCAGAAACTACGAAATTATGCAAGAAGAACTCACTCAATTGGTCTTTCTCCATCTCTGTGGAGTTCAAAGATGCATCCATAAACTCTTTGGGAGTGCTTATCTCTATAGGGAGTCCTTGCTTCAACCTATGGAGCTGGAATTCGCCCCATTTTTCCTGCATATAAACTGCATATATTGCCGACGGTGGTTTGAGGTCCCGCAGTCTATCATATATGCCGGTAGTAGTGGCCAAAACGCCCTTCAATTTGGTAATCTCTTGGTCTTTCTTTTCTAATTCGTTTTGTGCTTCGGCCAATTTTTATTGAAGCGCTGAGTTCTTCTGCTCAGCCAGCCATAGCTCTTCTACATGATGCATCTTCAAGATTTGAGTCTTCTCAGCTGAGAACGGGGGAGGTGTGGGCTGGTTTCCTGGCCTAATTCTTAACGTTGCCAGCTCATTTCTGAGCTTTTCCAATTTTGTCCGTGCCTCAGCGAGCTGGGTAACGACCTAGGGGTTTTCATTACGTTCTGGGGGGTTCCCTTGGAAGTTTCCTTGTTCTTGTAAGCTCTGCTCTTCTTCTTTATCCATTTCTTCTTCTTCATCCTGTTCTTCCTCTTCATTCTTTTCCTCTTCTTCATCCTCTTCTTCTTCTTCTTCATCCTCTTCTTCATCTGCAGTGGGACCCTTCTGATCTATAAAAGGATCAATGTCATCATCAGACACATTGGTAACCAGGGGGCTGGGTTCCCTTTCTTTCTCCCTGGAGACTTGGATTTTAGATACTTGTGTGAATCTCTTGTTGCGCCTCTTCGACCCCTGATTACTGGCAGGAATACCTGGGTCTGATTTGGGGGAGTCCTCCCTTGAGTGTTTTATCTTTACCAAGGTGTCGGCCACACTGTCTAGGTCAATTTTTCTCTTTGCCCCTGATACAGATGTGGTCTTACTTTTTGACTCTGGTGGCAAGGGCACAGTCTTCATTCTCTGAACGTCCTCAGCAGATACCAATATGAACTCCTCCCAAGAGAGCTCTGGAATCTGTGCTTTTAGTTCCTCACCAACTATTAGTTTGATCACCCCATGATGGGCCAAAGCATCCTCTTTTCCCTTAGCCACCTTCCTGCTCTTTTCTGCTAGGGATTGGAGCAGGTAAAATGGAATGCTAATATTGTTGTTTGATGAAATGTGACTTCTGTGCCTGAGAAGTTCCAAAATACGAAAATGGAAAATGGGAACATAACTTAACCTTCCAGTGCATGTAATGTACCTCTGGACAATGGTAGCCATTTCATCCCATGGTACTGGCATGGAGAGTCTTTTGAATCCATTTTTGTATTCATCATAGACCTCTCCTTGCTCAAAGAATGTTGCTTTTGCTGTGTGGTTTGCCTCCCGGTCATTGCTGCTCCAATGCAGGCCCATTGGAAGACTAGTGTATTTGGCAATCATGTCCTCATCCAATTTTATGCGTAACCCCTTTACTCGAGTGACGTACTGTTCATCCTTAATATGTTTGAAGTTTATTGCGAACTCCTGAGCTACCCCTGTATCATATCCTCTCAGTCCAAGGATAAATGGCATCCATCCTGAATTGCGAATGATATGCAGGACTCTCGGGCTCTGATAAATGGCACTGTGATCTTCCGGTTCACTTTTCTTAAAACCCTTTGTCATTTTTATAATCTTCTTTATAATCAGACAAAACCAGAACTTTGGAATATGGTTTATACCCTCAACTGGTCGGGCTCTGCCTATAGGCTCGAGGATTGCAATGTTGGCTGAGTGAGCGCACTAGCTTTGGTCTGTTACTTCTTGGGAATTCCGAGCGGTTCCTTATATGCAAAATCGTGGAATATTATGCAGCCTTACTTGCTGTCTTTCCGCACCTATCCTTTCCATCATTCCTGTACTTGCCTCTTTTAATCCCCTTTTTTCCATGATTGATCTCTGTATTCCCATGATCGATTTCTGTACTTCATATGGTGAAGGTTGCGATCATGATTTGTTGAGGGTGACGGGACTTAGGTAGCGATCATGAATTATTAAGGTGACAGGACTTAGGTAGCGATCATGACTTATTAAGGTCATTCTACCATGCCGCCGATTTAAAATAGAAGCTATCCTCAGCTGACTAGAAACAAATGTAGTGTGGGATAATTTTTTACCTTAAAAATAAAATAAAATTGTTCTAGAGATTACCTTGGTATGTATGCGTACTTGCATTGATGATTTGGTGCGTTTTTCATGCATGGCGAATTCTGTAGTAGATTTGGCGGTGTCTGTAGTTTATTTCTGCATGTCAGTAGTTACGTGTGTGGCTGCTTTTTTCCTTTTGCCCATTTGAATTTGCTGAAGTGTCTTCTTTTGAAAATTGTGCCAGTTGCTGATACGACTCATGTGATGATGCTTCGTATTTGGATGATTGCATGGTTGTATGTGACTGGCTCTCTTGAATAACTTGCAGGCTCGCGTGAGTATGATATGTAATGTAAATGGCTTGTTTGAATTGAATTGTAGGCTCGCTTGATTTGAATTGCAGGCTCGCTTGAGTATGTTGAAAAAGAATGGATGGCGTGTTTGAAGAATTCCGTAGTAGTTGATGACTGATTGGTGTATGTAGACGTGGCTGGCTCTCTTGAATGTATATCCGGCTTGCTTGATTTGTCAATGTGTTTGAGAATTTGCTGGCTCGCTTGAGTGTGTATCCGGCTCGCTTGAATTGTGGTTGATGTTTTTCTTTGGAATAGTAATGTTGGATTTTTCATAGGGATATACGTGGCCCTGTAAATTTCCTGTTACCTTTTTTCGTTTTTTTTTCTCTTTTTTTTATATATATTTTTTCTCTTTTTTTTTTCATGATATGAGTTGAACTTCACTGATTTGCAACATGCTCTATCAGCATCAATTGTTGTTGGTAGAGTACTGTAAATTCTTCTTTTGACTGTATTTTTTTGTAAAGTTTTAGGCGATGCCCATTCACTATCATGGGGAACTCCTCTTCATCAATTGTAATAATTCTCACAGCTCCATTTTCATAAATCTTCTGTATAATGTAAGGTCCAAGCCATCTAGTGGTTATCTTTCCTTTGAATGTGTGAAATCCGGAGTCGTAGAGTAGTGCCCAATCACCTTCGTTGAATTTCTTATCCTTCAGATGTTGGCCATGCCATTTTTTCCTTTGTTGTTGGATGATTTTGGTATGTGTAAGTGCGTGTTGGCGGTGCTCATCCAGTTGATTTAACTACAGCATGCGTTCTTTTTGGATTTTTGATAGGTCCATCTGTAAATCTGTTGCAATTCTCAATGTCTTTATTTCAAATTCGATTGGCAGCATGACCTTTTCCCCATAGACTAGTTCATAAGGTGTGAATCCTGTAGTTGTTTTCCATGTAGTATTGTAAGCCCAAACTGCCTCACTAAGTCTGTCAGCCCAATCCCTTTTGTGAAGTTGGACAGTTTTTGTCAAGATTCTCTCTAATTCCCTGTTGGTTACCTCAGCTTGACCATTTGCTTGAGGGTGGTAGGAGGATGATTGTCTGTGCTTTACATCGTTTCTTTTCATCAAGTCTTCAATTAAATTTGATGTAAATTGTGGGCCCTAATCAGAAACTACTTCTCTTGGCACCCCAAACCTGTGAAAGATCTGTTCAGTAAAGAATTTGGCCACACTGGTTTCATTTGCAGCAGCCAGTGCTGCTACCTCTGTCCACTTTGTAAGGTAATCAGTGCATACGAGGATGTAGCTTTTCTGATTGGACTGTGGGTTGAATGGGCCAACAAAATCAAATCCCCACTTTTCAAATGCCTCCAAGGAGATTTGTGGATGGAGTAGCATTTCTTGTTTTTGTGTTGGTTTTCCCATTCTTTGGCAATCATCACAGTGTGAAACATATTCATAAGTATCCTTGTGGAGTGTTGGCCAATAATATCCTGTTTGCAAGATTTTATGGGCTGTCCATTTTGCAGTATGGTGTCCTCCACAGGGTTCATTGTGGGTGGCATGCATTATGTCATGTACTTCATCTTCCCTAATGCACCTTCTAAGTATTTGATCTGGTCCCTGTTTAAAAAGCATGCCTTTTATCCATGTGTATGTTGCACTTTGTCTAATTACTTTTGTCTTTTCTTTATAACTGTAATGTTCTGGAAACTTCCTGGATACTAAATAGTTTGCTATGTCAGCAAACCATGGGCTTCTTGTTGATATGGCAAAAAGGTGCTCATCTAGAAAACTGTCATCGATTACCTCACTGTCTTGTCCATGTGTAAGTCTAGATAAAAAGTCAGCTACTACATTGTGTTTCTGTGGCTTGTCTAGAATTGTGATGTCAAACTCTTGGAGGAGCAGCAGCCATCTGATGATTCTGGCACTTGTGTTTGGCTTGTTCATAAGATATCTTATGGCTGAGTGGTCTGTATGAACAAAAACTTGGTACCCAGTGATATAGTGTCTAAACTTGTTAATGGCATGTATGACAGCCAAAAATTCCTTTTCTGTGACAGTGTAATTCAATTCTGCCCCTGCCAAATTTTTGCTGATATAATATATTGCATAAGGCTTTTTCTCTTTTTCTTGCCCAAGGACAGAACCGATTGCTTTATCTGATACATCTGAGTGGATGTGGAATGGAAATGCAAAATCTGGTCCTTGGAGTACTGGAGTTGTAATTGTTTTTTCCTTAAGGTTATCAAATGCTGTCATGCAATTCTTTGTCCATATAAACTCAGTATCTTTTGTGAGAAGTGCAAACATTGGGGCAGCAATTCTGCTATAATTTTCAATAAATCTTCTATAGTACCCTGTTTGTCCAAGGAAACTTCTCACGTCCCTTTGTTTAACAGGAGGGGGTAATGTTTTGATTACTGAAACCTTTGCTTGATCAACCTCTATTCCTCTTTGTGATATATGATGGCCGAGGACAATACCTTCTTCCATCATCATCTTGCATTTGTCATTGCTCAGACATAGGCTCATCTCAATGCATTTTTTTAATACTGTTTCCAGATTGGTCAATGCTTTGTCAACGTTTTTGCCATAGGGTGTGAAATCATCCATGAAGACTTCCATTTGATCATTTATAAATTCTGAAAATATGCGAGAATTGCCCTCTGAAAGGTTGCAGGAGCATTGCAAAGTCCAAATGGAAGCACTCTGTAGGCATAAGGACCCCATGGGCAAGTGAAGGTTGTTTTGTCCTGGTCAGCTGAGGGAATGAGGATTTGGTTGTAACCACTGAACCCATCCAAGAAGGAGAAAAACTTGTTACCTGCTAAAGTATCTAGTACTTGATCTATAAATGGGAGAGGAAAGTAATCCTTCTTGGTTGCTTTATTAAGCTCTCGGTAGTCTACACAAATTCTCCATTTGCCTCCCTTTTTAGGCACTATGACTAGTGGTGATACCCATTCACTATCAAAGATGGGATAGATGAACCCTGCATCTAATAAATTTTGTAGTTCGACTTTGACTATGTCCTTCAATGTTGGGTTTAGTCTTCGTTGTGGTTGTCTTATAGGAATAGAACCTTCCTTGATATAAATAGAATGCTTGCAGATGTCAGGATGAATACCTTTCATGTCTGCATATGTCCATGCCAAAGCTCTATTCTACTCTGTTAATACCTTCATCAGTTGTTCTTCCTACTGGGGTTGTAGATTAGAATTGATGTTAACTGTTTTTCCTGGTATAATCTCCACAACCTTTGTTTTGTCTGCTTGCTCTTCCAGAGATGTCAATTCTGCCCACATCTTGTTCAAGTTTTTGTTTGAAGATTCACCTTCATCCTGCTGATCTGTGTCAAAAAATCTTTGAAGACCATCATTGTTAGAAAAATCATTTTGTATAAACTTATCTATATGACCATCTTCATCTATGGCTTTTAGTGTTAATGCTGCATCAATTGTTAGGACAGGTCTTATGTTTTGATTGATTGTGTCATTGTAATCATCAGTCCAGTTTTGATATTCTATGTCTAAAGATTTCCTGGCTGGCGGGTAGATGGCGATTTTTTTCCTAGATTGGCCACTGGTGATGGTCATGTTGCCTGATCTACATCCTATGTAAGCGTCTGCAGTTGCCAGCCAGGGTCTTCCAAGTATAATAGGATATCCACTAAGTTTGCTTTTTACCTCGATGACTATGAAATCTGCTGGGTATTCCCAGGATTCTATATTGATTATAATGTCCCTGAGCATTCCTTTAGGCTTCACAGTGGATGTATCTGCTAGCTGGAGTACTGTAGTTGTTGGTCTGACCTCTGATTGGAGACCTAGGTGAATCATAGTATCTTTGGTCATTACATTTATAGCTGCTCCTAAATCAATGAGGCTCCTGTCGATTTGTTTGTTGTTGATGTTGACTTGGACCACGGGGCTACCTGGGTCTATATATTTGGGGTTAACCACGATACCCAGCATTAGATCAGCTAATTGGCCCACTACATTAATAGTTGGTGGGTCACGCTTCCTCCTTCTAGGTCTCCTCAAACAATTCTCTTTTATATATTTGTTGCAAATGGGTACGTCTATGATGGCTTGTAAGATGGGGATTTGGATACTCAAGTGTTTTAATTCATTTAGAATTGCATTTTCCTCTTTATCTTTGGTGCTTCGTATAAGCTTTTCAGGAAATGGAGGGTTTCTAGTTCATGGGAGTGGTTGGGTCTCGTCCTCAGGAGGTTCTGGTTCATCAGGATGCTGGACATAGGGTTTTGATGTTTGGTCTTGAGCTTCAGGTTGTTGGATGTTGTGTGGGGAAGTATTCTACAACGTTTTTCCAGATCGCAGGTTTATTTCGTTTATTTCTATGGTGTCTACAAGATAGGTAGGGAATTGTGTGATATCAGCGTTATAAGCCTATTGCTGCTATGGGGGTTTGTTATGATTAGGATTTGGGATTGGTTGGGCTGGAATGGGTGGAGGTCTGGGGGGTGGTTGAGGTTGTGGGGGTGGCATAATAAGTGGTTGTTGTAATGTCGCCCTCCAATTTGATGGATGGGGGTATTGATTTGCATAATTTGTGGTGGATGGAAAAGGTGGGGGGTATTGAGGATAAGACGGTGGATAATATGGTTGTTGATAGGATGATTGATATGTTTGCTGATTCTGTTTCCATTGGTTTTGATTTGGTTGTGCTTGCCATGGGGTTGGTGTAGAGTTCCAATTTGGCTGTCCTTGATTGTAGTAGGTTTGATTGCTCTGTTGATATGGTCTAACAAAATTATTCCTCCTCTGATTTATAAAACAGAGCTGTTCTATTGCTCCTTCAGTTGCTGGGTCTTGAATAACCGCCTTACATGAGGGCAAGAGGGGACATTTATTAGTAGAATGGTCGTCAGTGCAGAGACCACATACTTTATTGTGTTCAAGGTGCACTGCCCCTTCTCATGTTTTTTTCTACAACGAGGATAGAAAACTGCCAAGGCTTGGTTAATTTCATCCTGCTTCTTTTTTATTTGAAGAGCATCAAGTTGCATGGACAGAGATTGCAGGATGTCAGTCTTCATGTCATCCAGCAGGTTTCCTAAATCAGATTTTGTAAGTGTTGATCCTGAAGATGATGATCCACCAGTGGATGTATGTGTATCCCTTGTCCCATTCTTAGTTTTCCTAGATCTAGAGTAGTTTTTGAAGATTTGCAGGATCTGGTCAAAAGATTTCTGGAATATATCTCCACCCCCTAGAATATTTAAGACTTCAAAATTTTCTTCTTTTACACCTCTAAGAAGGATAAGTTTTAGTGATTCAGGATCCAAGGTGCAATGACTGGCTCGTTTGTAGCTGAGTTGAAATCTTTGGGCATAATCTTCTAATGACTCTCTTTCTCCTTGTTGCATCCTAAAGATCTCATCTCTTGTATCTTTGGCCTTGCAGTGGTCCCTATATTTTTCTAAGAATTCTTGTTTCATTTGATCCCAACTAAAGATACTATTCCCTTCAAGGCTCATAAACCACCGAAGTGATAGGTCTTTCAATGTGGAAGGAAAAAGCCTTAACTTTTGTGCATCAGTAGTGTAATCAAATAATCTGCAAACTACCTTAAATTCAAACAGGAATGTGTCAGGATCTTCTGAAGTCAAACCATGAAAGTTTGGTAGATTATTAGGATTGATGTTCTTCATCCTGGCATCTCCAAGAGGTATGCTAATGGGAAAGGTGAAAAGCTCCCTAGGTTCCTCCTCTTCGTTTGCCATTGAGGTGTTTGAGCTGGAACTGGTAGTGAAGTTTTCTCTGTTTGGATCGTATGTGGGGTCAGTTTCGTCTTCAGAGTGTATCAATTCAAATTGAGAATGGTCAGAACTATTATTACTATTGTTGCTCATGGGGTGCTTGGGTAGAAAGCGGCCAAATCTATCCCTTTGCCGACGAGGCATTTATTGGTAAAAATATTTATGTTTTTGTTTTATGTGATTTTTGTTTTCTTTTTGTGTTGTTTTTAGGTGATGTCTCCTAAAAGATTTAGCACCTCCCCGGCAACGGCGCCAAAAAGTGGTGAGCTCCCAATATGGATGCCTAATAAGGGCAACTATACTAAGAGCCTACTTTAAATGTCAACTCGGGGGACGTACAAACTTTAGAGGTGCAGGCACTATTTGTGCTCTTATAGGATAATCTTTGTCGCAATTGGGTGTCGGTATCGATGTTTTAAGGGTTTCCTACTTAATATGTAAAACTGGTTATACTAGGGAATTAAATACTGGAAAGCAATAAATCTATTTTAAAGAATTAAAGTACTGAAAGTAGTAAATCTATGTTTAAAGAATGAAGATACCAAAAGCAGTAAATCTATTTTAAGTAATTAAAATGCTGAAAGTGAAAGAGATAATCTTATGAAACTACTTAATGCAAAATGGTAAATCTAGAAAGTGCAATGCCATAACTGATCTATTCTAATATTGGAGAAAACAAGGTCTGTAATTACTTTATGCATAAAACTGGAGTTCCGATCTAAATCATTTTAAATACCAAAACTAAAATTGAAGTGCGATCGTTTCATGCTACCCATCTATTACTAAGAAGTCAAAGAAATTAATCACGATGAGAAATGGTCATAAACCTCAGATCTAAACCATGACATTGAAAGCAAAGCTGATACACATGTAATCGTTGGTTAAAATATGCATTGGAAGAAAGCAGCTACAGGACTACTGAAACCGTTTTGTTGTACTACAGAACTTATACATCATTCAAACGTTTCTATATGCGATATAAATTTTCATTAATGTAAAACACATAATTGTAAAATACCTGAAAATGGAAATCCCCTGACTTACGTGTTGGAGGGGCCCTCTCCAACCCGTACTTGGGAAAGAATGAAACTTATAAACGTTGGCTGGAATTTAACATCAATCTCTCATTAAAATATAAAATCCATGTCAAAACAAAGGTATGTACTTCGCAGTATCTCAATAGTGCAGAAAACGTTAAAACAATGTTTTTCCAAAATGTCAACAGAGACCTCTTTCTACCCGAGAGGTCCATATTTATATATTTCTTAATGCTTAAGCCTAACTAACTGTCTAAATGCCGATTCTCCTTAAACAGGAGTGCATTCTCTATAAATCAGCAAACAGGTTGCCGAGCTGCATGAATCCTCAGTATTCTACGTGTTTGTCCTTTAATGCTCCCGAACCTACTCAATCATGCTTGGTTTCCCACAGAATTAGTTTATTGAATACGCATTTAACATACAAAAATAATCATAAAAAACAATTTCATTAAATAATTAAAGTAAAACATTTTTCCCACAAATGAGTGTGTTTCTTCGCCATTGCTTGAGCTTGACTGTGGGAAAAAGGTCTATTAAATACCTGAAAATTGGACTCATCAAAGCTCATAGCAGAAACAAAGAGGAATCTTGCCGCAAAGTTTGAGATTAAAGACCCTGGTATGATGCATTAATTTTTAGGTCTTGCGATGTGGCAGAATCTAGAAGAGCTTTTCCTGAGTCGAGAAAAGTATGTGGTAGAGACCCTGAAGAGATTCAGGATGATGGATTGTAAGGCCATGGCCACACCTATGGCATAGTTGCTAAGTGATACTAATTTAGAACTGGTGGATGCCACGATCTATCAATAGATGATTGGTTCGTTGATGTATTTGATGAACACAAGGCCATAATTATGAACACTTTGAGTCATCATATGGTAGAGTCGAGATATGTTCACCTTGTTGCTGATGTATTGACTAAGCCTCTGTCTCGAATAAAGTTTGAATACTTTCGAGACAAGCTTGGTGTGGTCCGAAAAGACCTTCCTCCTCAAAAGAGGGAGTGATGATGATGATGTGGTTTTCTGGAGCTATGGTGTGGCAACTGATTCTAGTATTGGTATGTCATTCTGACAAGGCCTGTTTGATCCCAAAAGGGATTGGTATGTCATCCTGACAAGGCCTCTTTGATCCTAGGGGGATTGGTATGTCTGACTAGGATTTTTTTGTCTGAAAGGATTAGCAAGTCAGGCAAGGCCTGTTTGGTCCCCAGGTAGATTGGTATGTTTGGCTATGCTTGTTTGGTTCAAAAGGATTAGCAAGTAAGACAAGGCCTGTTTGATATTCCAGAGTGCCCACTATAGAGTAGTTCCATATGTACATTGATGTTGCTAATGATGTTGTTCCAACATTCACATGCTGTTGATGATGATGTTGTTCCATCATTCACATGTTGATGATGATGTTGTTCCAGCATTCACATGCTGTTGATGATGATGTTGTTCCATCATTCACATGCTGATGATGTTGGTGTTGTTCCAATATTCATATGTCGATGATGATCATGACGATGTTGATGATGTACCAATAGTTATGTGCTGATGATGATGATCTAGCAGTTCCATATTGATGATGATGATGTTGCTCCAGATATATGATGTTGTTTCAAAACTTCTTATGACATATAGATTCAAAGATGCAGATGTCAATAGTTTGTGTACAAGAAGTGTAGTAGTTGGAAGACGACGATGATTGAATAATACCTTCCTTGTTAAGAGGGAGCGTTGAAGAATGTAACTTCAGAAGATATTCTTATTTGTATTATTTGGGTCATTTGAATTATTTGTATTGTACACCCTACGAGGATTATTATTAATGTAATTGATTATGTAAAATTCATTGAAAGAGTCAATGTAAACCCTGACTGTTAGGTTAGCCTGGAAAGATATATAAAATAATATTTTTATTGTAAAGCGTACAAAGGTGAGTTAAGCCGACCTAATTAGTAAAAAGGTCAAGTGTTTTGTTTAGTTAAATAGGAGGCTTGCCCTCCTCATTTGCACACTTCACTCACTCATCTAATTCGCATGAGTAGAGAAGAAAGAGTCGTTCATAGTAGTTGCTTGTGGAGTCTTATTGTCTAGGGTCTTTGCACGACGGATACTATTGTACATTCTGCAGAATCTATATAGAAGAAGTTTGTTGGGTTTTTCTGCCCCGAGAGGGTTTTCCCATGATAAATTTGTTGTGTACTTTTTTTTTCCTCGGAAAAAATCGTAATTTTATTTCAAATAGATGAACAAAATTACACTCTGCACATGTAGTAGAATCACTGAGATCCCTACATTGTCACATATTTACTGTCCCATATTAACATCATATCTAATGTCCCATACAACAAATCACTGCTGTCCATAGAACCCGTATATATCTGATTACATAAGAACAATTACTGTAACAGAAATGGAGAACAAAACCATCATTGGTCAACAAAAACTGAGCTATTGCTCAATTCTGTGCCTCAATATCATCATGAAAAGGTCTGTGATAATAGTTGAAGTGCCCCCTGGTGAATGAATAGTAATCCTCCAAGTGCCAAGTGCTAATTCCTTTTGCGTTGCTTCCTTGGAGAGCTGATCGGCCATCCCATTCCTCTCCCTGTAAATATGTGTAAATGTAATGTGATTAAAAGACAGCTTTAACCGGATCACCTCCTCCAGGATAGGTAATAGTACCATCACATGACAATGTGTTATCTCCTTTGCCCAGTCAATAACTACCATGGAGTCGCCAAATATCTGTAGTGATAGGCATCCTTGTTCAAGTGCAAATAACATCAGCAATTTAAGTGACATGAGTTCAGCATAGTTATTTGATCCTCTCCCCAAACCAGCCACGAGATGAAAATAATGGGTCTCAGCTTTGTAAAGGATTCCCCCCCCTCCACACACCGATCGGTGTTCTAATGAAGCTCCATCAAAAAATGCCCACGGCATTGATTTATCAATCTGTTCCTCACGCACAGGTCGTGTGCTAATCGCATGGACAGGTGCCTTGTAGTGTTGTATAACCGCCACAGCGTGAGCCACTACAGACTCCATCGGGACCCTGCTATCATGAAATATGAGCTGATTTCTGGTAATCCATATCCCCCAGGCGAATATACACGGGATTGCCCGGATGGAAGAGGATTTGTGTAATGACCACCACCCCTGGAACGCTTCAAGGACGCTCTCTCCCCTCCACCTCATCTTAATATCCAAATAATTGCTAATATCATCCCAAACAGCCTGTGTAAACCGACATTGAACAAATAAGTGAGCAATACTCTCTTCCGCATCCCTACAAAGTGGACAGAACCCCGGACCCTGGAGGAATCGTTTTTGCAGAATGTCCCAGGTAGGTGCCTTATTTTCCAGTATAGCCCAGAAGAGTAATTTTGCTTTACTCGGACACCTTAACTTCCACAGATATTTCCACCACCACACCAATTCCCTGTTATGTACTTCCACATTCAGCTGGATATATCCATTTTTTGGTGAGTAAATACCCGAGGGATGGTGATCCCAGATAAGTTCATCAGCCTATTGGTCAGTCGAATATTTGTAAATCTCAAGATCCGCAGAAAATCCTCCCAAGCCCCCTGCAGTTCTGCAGAGATCTCCAGTCGCTGTGCAGAGATCCACCCCTGATGCCAAAGAGTAGATGATCCCGAATCCTCTATATCAGCCAGAAAATGACAACCTCTAGCAGCCAAATAAGTCCTCAAGTCCGCAGGAAGGACATGACCACCCCTACAGCCAACCCAGGGGTCCAGCCCAATACGAATGAGACATCCATTTCCTATCCTCCACACTAATCCAGAACCGACCAAAGAGAAATGTTGCACCACCGCTTTCCAGACCACAGAGCAATTTGCCCTCGACTTATTGCCCAGCCTGATCTAATAGAGAAGAGTAAGAGGGGCAATATATTTATGATATACCACTTTTGTCCAGAGACTATGTGTATGGATAAGTCGCCACGACACTTTGGCCCCCAATGCTTTTGCAAACAGAAAAATATTCTTTAACCCCCATCCTCCCAGTGCTTTTGGAACAGCAATTTTTTCCCATCTAACCCACACCAATGCTCGATGCTCACTCTTACCCTTCCAAAGAAAAGCAAAACACAACCTTCGGATATGCTCCAGGACACCTTTGGGGATCCAAGCAAGAGACATCCAATACACCAGAATTGCTTCCAAAACTGATTTGACCAGGACCAGCCTCCCAGCCCGAGAGAGCCATTTATGACTCCATCCATGTAATCGCTGATCTAATTTTGCTAATAACCAGTGCCAATCAGCCTTCAGATAAGCATTCGGTTTCAAGTGAAAGCCAAGGTACTTTAATCCATCATCAATATCCAATGTCTGATAAGGTAGTTTGTTAGCCAATCTTTGAATCTCCTGCTCGGTTAAATTCGAGCATGTGATAGTAGATTTGTCAATATTCACTAACATACCCACTGCAACTTGCACTAAATGGAGACCTTCAACCACCTTATCAATATCCTGTCGCGAGCCATCACAAAATATCAGAATGTCATCAACAAAAAGGAGATGTGTAATATACAATACCTGAGAAATGGATATTCCCCGAAAGGAACCATCAGCTTTTGCATTCAGTATAAAATGGCTGAGTCCTTCAGCAACAAGGAGAAACAACAGCGGAGAGAGGGGACATCCCTGTCGTAGACAACTTCCCGCATGGAAGAATGGACTAGCAGAACCATTGATCAGTACAGCAAAGCTTACCGTAGTGATGCAGGCCATAATCCATCTAATAAATTCGTAGCAGAACCCCAGGTGAGTAAGAAGCATCTGGATATATATCCAGCTAACCCTATCAAATGCTTTAGAGAGATCAATCTTAATCACGACACCCTTCTGCTTCTGCACTTTCAGTGTGTGTAATCCTTCCTGGGCAACTCCAATGGCCTCATGTATTTGGCGACCTTCCAAGAAGCCAAATTGCTCACAAGAAATATGCTGAGACAAAATATTCTTGAGTCTCCTTGCCATAACCTTAGAGATGATCTTATAGATACAATTGCAGAGAGAGATAGGTCTGAATTCATCAAAGCTGTCAGGCTTGTCCGTCTTCGGAATAAGGGCTATAAAGGTGGAGTTGAAGGGGCCATGGACAAACCTAGCCTTTCGCGATTCTTCCACCACATTCAATAATTCCTCCCCGAAGAAGTCATAGAATCCTAAGAAGAATTCTATAGGCCAACCATCTGGCCTCGGGCTTTTATCTTTATGAAAGGATTGCATGACCAGCGAGAGCTCAATCGGCAACACCTCCTCCATCAACAGTCTATTATCATCCTCCCCCACAAAACGAGGGAAAAGCTGAGTCACCCGAATAACCTCAGCAATGGAGGCTCCAGGTTGAGCAGTGAATAAATCACCAAAATGTCTAACACCCAACTCCACTAATCCATCAAAGCTGGAGACCGGTTCCCCTTCGTCAGATAGTTCCCAAATAAAGTTGGTGAATTTTCTCCCCTTAGCATATGCTTGAAAAAACTTTGTATTCTCATCACTGCACTGAAGCCATATCGCCCTACTTTTCATCCTCCACATCTCTTCTCTCTCACACAGAATTACATTCCTGCGTCGTTCCCACTCCATCAGCTCGCCTTTCTGCTGTTCATCCAGATATCCCATTCCTCGACTATTAAGAATCCGATCAATATTCAGCTCAGCAGCCCGCATAGTCTGATCATCAATCGCCCTTTTATCATGAGCCCAGGAAATAGTGGCCTCTTTGATTCGCTTAAGGTTGTGTTGAAAGTGTGCACCTGCATGGATCAGAGAATCAAGAGTTCGATGAACCCACAGATCCTGAACCAGCTTAAGATAATCCTCCTCCTTCAGCCAACTAGGATTGAATTTGAAAGGGCTTGGAGGTTTTTTCCTACTACCTCGTAACTCCAGGAAGATGGGGCAGTGGTCAGATATCCCACCTGACCCTACCCACTGCCTGACAACATCAACACCCAGTGCCAACACATCGGCCACCAGAAACCTATCCAGTCTTTTAGCCACCCTATGTTCCCCTGCCCTCTTATTCCTCCAAGTTGGAGTTAACTTGGATGGTAAAATGTCGAGAAGATCCTTCCTAGCAAAGGCATGAATGAAATAATTTTCTAATGTATCCGGCGTAGCCCGAGGCCCCCACACTTCAGAAGTCCCCAGAGTAAGATTGAAATCCCCACCCAAAATCACATCCCTTCCATCAAAAAGATCCATACATAACAAGGCGTCCCAGAATCCAACCCTATTTAAATAGGGCCCGTAGATATTGAGAACCGTGATCATCCTCCCAATCTCAGCATCCCAAACTTCCAAACCGATACCAGAAGATATTCCCCAAGAATAATCACATCTGCAACTCTTAACCTTCCACCCCGAGGCCAGCCCTCCAGAGCGCCCCCGAGCATCCACTCCAACAAACTTCCAACCAGGAAGCAAAGTTTCTAAAGCCCGTACTACATCCTCACTGCCACCCAAAGTTTCTTGCAGCAGTAACACATCCGGTTGATTTAAGTCTACCAGCCTCCTAATCGACGATTTTTTAATGGGACTCGCCAACCCACGACAGTTGAAGGACATAAGTTTCATATCAAACCCCCTTCCTGGGCTTTCACTGCTCTAAGTGCCCACTCAATAGAAGATTGTATACCCATCACTAAATCCACTTTAGCCCGGTCTTGAGCTTTAGACAAAAGGGATTTTCGGCCCCGACCTTTCCCCCCAACACTATTGGCCAATTCAGGAAGTCCCTTCCCCCCCATTCCATCAACAGGGATCTCCCTACTTCGAAGAGCATATTGGATACTTCGACCCTCAGAGCAGGTAGAGTGATTGGTGGATACAATGGGCGGTGTGAAAACACTATCCACATCAGTCAGCAAACAAGGAGCTACCGAACATGGAATGACAGGACAGGCAAGAGGAGGAGACCCAAGACTACCGCCCCCCAAAACATCAGATACATCAAATAATGAAACAACAGGAGAAAATAAATATGACATACCCGAGGGATTCTCAGATGAACCCCGTCGAATAATGGATATCTTCTGTTGCAATCTGGAGGTAGTCTGTGTAGTAGGAGTCGCTGAACACAAAGGAGCCCCCTCATCATCAGGATCCGCTGATCCATGCCTCCCACAGTTATTAGCTGGTACCACAGAATCGTAGATGACCCCCCTGTTAAAAGCAGGCCCACTCCCATCATCCTCCACCGCCTGAGAGTATTCCTTCGACACTGGATTTGCGCCTACATCTGCTACATCATCAGTCAGTGGCTTACAATTCCGAAACGGTAAAGAGCATCTGGCAACCATATGTCCAAGTGCGTGGTAGTGGTGGCACCTAAACGGCACACCCACATAATCCAGAATTTGAACAAAGTCCCCATCCTTGGATTGAACATTGATCTCAGCAGAGAGTCCCAGCCGAAGATCGATATTTACCAATATCTTTGCCACCGTGTATTTGCCAGTCTCAATATGGGAGGAATCTGAACACACATATTCACCAAGAAAATTCCCAATCTTAGCAAACCGAGTTTCATTCCACAAATGCATTGGAAACCCAGGAAGCTTCACCCACGACGGTTCTTTATCAACTTTCTCCGTTTTTGAGTCGAAGAATGGGAACCAGCTTCTCAGAACAAGAGGAACTCCCAACATCGACCAATGTTGACTTAAAACTGCATCGACCTCCCCTTTGTTCATTAAGATGAAGGAAAACCATCCTTTCGTCAATACCCGGACATCAGGGGCTGATGACACGATATACTTCCACTGCTCAGCCGCCCAACGCTGAAGGAAACCGCGACCAAATCTTCTGCCACGAACATGTCCAACCACAGTAGTGAGAGAGAGATCCTCCGCCTCTTCCATCGTAACATCCACCCCCAACACTAACTGGTCCTTTCTCTTCCGTTCTTTTACCGTCTTAGCGGGTTTTTTAAGTGAGTCAGCCTTAGCAAAGATCCCTGTCCGAGGACTAAGCCCCCTGCCTGTCAAGGAGGGCCCAAAAAAGACCTCTGGCCCCCTGCCAGTCATGGAGGGTCCAAACAGCACCCCCGACCGAGTCATCCCAGCATAGACATCTCCATCAGCAATATTCCCACTGTCACCTACCCCGTCACCGGTGTAAACCACGTCCTCTACCATGCCAATCCCCTGCACTAAACGATCAACAACTCTGCTGACAGGACGGAAACACCAGAATAATTAAAAAATCCCAAACACAAAAATGTACCGGCCTCCAATCCACAATCCAAGTGATCTACAATCAGCACCACGTTATCCTCAGTGATCCCCACACATCCCCAAATGCCCGACCCTCATCCACGGCTAAGAGAGGAAGACCAGCTGGACCTGCCCCATCAAATTCTCCACACGCCACCAAGAAGCATACCAAAATCAGCTGGACCTGCCAAAAAACACCAGATCCCAGAAGCCCTCAATCATAGCACATAAACCCCGTTCCATCAACCTGGTTCTAGGACCGACCAATTGAATCTAGTAATGCAAATCACTAATATATATCTATCAAGGCAGGCTCAATCAATACAGAATTAGTATTGCTATACAAGAACGATGGCAGAATTGGTAATGCTGCACACGTCCTTCAATCTTACTGAACCATGATGTTCCATGGCGAGGATTGTCGAATCTTGAATTCATAATCGCGCTTCTTGCAGCCTCCTTCAAATTCATCCATCATCTTCTTGATTCCATTGTGACAGTCGACCAAGAAGATCATCCTCTAATCCGTTGCCTTAATATTCTCAGTTGAATTCAATTCCAATCAGAGCTTCATCAACAGAAACTTCAATCAATACAGAATTGGTAATGCTAGCTCAATCAATACAGATATGGTAATGCTGCACACGTCCTTCAATCATACTGAACCATGATGTTCCATGGCGAGGATTGTCGAATCTTGAATTCATAACCGCGCTTCTTGCAGCCTCAAAGAGATTTTTTTGTTGTGTAAGTAGTTGTATTAATTTCCGTTTGGAATGTTTTCGATCTATTTTTGCTGTCAAATTTGTTGTGTACTATTGTTCATGTTGTGCTTGTTTATCTTTCAGTGATCCTTATTGTTATTACACTTAAAAATCTAACATTAATGACTTATGAAATTATGATAATTTGTAAAGACTAATGCAGAAATGGGAGTTCTATTCTACCTTTAAATGAAATGCACATTACAAGAGCTATTCAACAGAACTGTAATAAGCAACCTGGGTAAAACCACACTACTTTGAAATCTTTAAAAATCAACACAAATGGTCTTTAAATATAGAAGCTTTGTGATGATCAAATTGATAATAGCTTTGTAATAATCAAATTAATTAAATATAAAAAACTTTGTGATGATCAAATTGATTTAAATATAATAACTTTTTTATGGCCAAAAATCCGAATGACAATTACAAAATCTCTGAATCTGAGACTGTTAAAAAATAAAGCTAAAAGCACTATGTGAAAAGTCTATGAAAATTTGAGAAAAGTCTAAACTTATATTTTGTATTTTTTTCTTTTAGCAGAACTGAAATGGAAATGAAAATGTAATTTATTCACATTAAAGAATTAACGGGCTCAATCTACTGTATAAACAATCGAAGCAACTCTAACATGTCAAACCAACTATAAAGCACCTACCGAAAGTCAACTAAACAAAAGCCTTAAATCAACTTACGCACACACCAAATACTTGAATTCTGATTAATTTATAGTCTAATGTTGATGCAGAGCACTACAATGATTATCTATGAACTTAGCAACGAGACTCTACGGTGAGTTTCTCGGATCCTCTCCTTGCCTGCGTGCTCCTTCGTTGGCCGCGGGCATCTGCATCCCTGCGTAACATTGCTTGGCCTGCCTTCAGGCTGCTCCTTGCCTTTGCTGCCGGCCTTTGGCCCTTCTTTCTCCCCTTAATCCTGGCTCTTCTCCTCTCTTCTCCCTGCTTCGCCCTCTTCTAGGGCTCGGCCCCCAATGGCCTCGGGAGCTGAAATCCCCCCCCCCCCCTCGACCTTGCTAACTTCCTCAAGCTGTTAGCGGCTCAAGGAAAGAAGCCGCTCTCTTCTTCACAACAAAAATTCGTGAAAAAACTGAATGAGATCCTGAATGTAGCTCTACCGGTGGAATTACCCTGCAAGACAGCCCTCAACCTGTCGGAACGTGCATTAATGGGTCAGTTCACAGGTCTATGGCCTTCTCCTAAGTCCACCGAAAACTGGGTTCAGAAAAATTGGAGACCCCTGATCACGAAAGATGTCAAATCCTTCTTCCTGGGTAAAGGATACTTCGCCTTCATCTTCGAATGTAAATAGGATCGTGGGCTCATCTTCAATAACGAACCCTACTTCATGGGTCCACAAGGGCTCTACATGAACAGATGGACTCCGAACTTTGACCCATCGCTCGACATCCCCTCTGCAGTCCCTGTTTGGGTGAGGCTTCCCCACTTACCCCTGCATTGCTGGAACACAGAATCCCTGGAAGCCATCGAAAATGCTCTGGGTAAATACATCGACAAAGCCAATCGGAAAGATCAATACTCATGTGCGAGAATCTGTGTCGAAGTAGATTTAGAACGTGGCCTGCCGAAAGCAATAAATCTTACATTAGCAGATTGGTCCCACATTCAAGAACTCGACTATGAACAGATCCCCTTCAAATGTAAATTCTGCCATGAATACGGCCATTTCGCTTGATCATGCAAAAAGAAGCCAGCGGATCTAGACTCGGAGGGGAAAAAAGATCAATAGACAGCCATCCAAAAAATACCAAATCAGGTACAAAATCCCATCCAAAAAGTCAAAATAAACAGAAAACAGATTAGCAACAACATGATCCGTCGGCCTCGAACAGCGGGAACCGCTTCAAAGTGCTGGAAACAGCTAAGATCAATGACAAACCTGAGCTTGAAGAAGAAGGAGAAATATGTGAATAACAAGATACTCAAGCATCTCCGCCTTCCCCTGAAATTCCTATTATCTCCCCGGCCCATAATACCCCCAACCCCCTCAGATATACCCTGGTCAAAGATACTCTCTCCTACACTTAAATCACTAAAGTGAGACCCCCCGGCTCCCTCTCCTCATCGGAAGAACCTATAGATAAATCTTCCAAAAAACCAGGTCATAAATCCACCAAAGATCTGAGGGAAGAAGAAGCTAAGCGTGAGAAAGTCTAAGGATCTCAAGCCACAATAGATATGGTCTTCAGTAGAAATACTAGAGACAGGATATCAGGGAAAAAATACAGAGACACAGCTGGAGGAACACCCTTCTCCATCTACATACCTAAATGATGAAGCTGGTCTCCTGGAATTGCAGAGGTCTAGGCAACCCCTGCAAGACTGAAGCAGTAGAAGATTTACAGAGAATTGACATGCCGGATCTTCTTTTAATCCAGGAGACTAAACTCGATGACAATACAGTCTTAGCCACTGGAAAAGAACATTGGAAGAAAAACGTAGGCTTTACAGTCAGCGCCAGAGGAGCTTTTGGCGGGCTGGCAACCTTATGGTCTTCAGAAAAATTCCAACTCCACAATCACTTCGCTACACAGCACTGGATATACACTGAACTCACCCACCTTTAGAGCAACAAGCAGATCACCCTTTTCAATATGTATGTACCAAATCTGTACTATGAGAAAAAAGATTGCTGGGGTCTACTCGCAGATTTTCTGGATGCTTATAATCCTCAAAACATCATTATCGTAGGTGATATGAACATCACCCTTTCCAAAATTGAAAAGAAAGGTGGTCTCCATGGTAACGATTTCTTCAAAACTCAGGTAGAAGCCCTGATCCAAAAATGGGACCTTATTGATATCAAGCCCAAAAAAGGGAAATATACATGGTCCAATAAGTGTCTTGACAAAGGAAATATCATGGCCAGATTGGACAGATTCCTTGTGCAAAGCAGCTTCCTGTCCGATACCCAAATTATTTCAATTAGCATTCTAGCCAATCTCGCCTCTAATCATAAACCAATCCAACTTCACTTTAATGACATCGAGGATCTCGGCCCAATTCCCTTCAGGTTTAGTCCCCAATGGCTCAAACATGCAAGCTTCTGGACTATTCTGGAAAAAGCTTGGAAAATACCCATCACGGGTTCTCCCTGTCATGTATGGGAACAAAAACTTAAAAATACCAAAGCTACTCTCAAGATCTGGGCCAAAACCAACTGCCCAGCCCCCGCAAATCCCAGAAAGTCGGTTGTGGGTATACTTGAAGATATCCAAAACGCCATGGAAGAACAACCTATTGAAGCTATCACGTTGCATGAAGAAGCCACTCAACAAACCAAGGTTTATCATGCCTTTCGAAGTGAAGAGGAGTACTGGAGGTTGAAGCCAAGGAGTACTTGGCTTAAATCAGGTGATAAGAACAACAAGTATTTTCATAAGCAATTCAAGCTTAGACAGTCCGTCAATCACATCGCTGAAATCAAAGGTGAGGATGGCACGATTTTCACCAAAAACACAAATATTAAAAATGTTGCATACGCTCACTTCTCCAAGCTATTCGCTGAAGAGGACAGAACTGATGGAGATATCGAGCTCAATCTGCTAGAGCACATTCCGAACAACATTCTGCCTGAGGATAATCTTAACATCCTTAAACCCTTCACCGAGCAGGAAGTGCTCAATATGATTCACTCATTCGAAGCTGATAGTGCACCGGGTCCTGACGGATTCTCGATACATTTTTATAAATCCTGTTGGAAGTATATCAATAAAGACTTTATGAGAATGATAAAGAATTTCCACTCAAAGTCAAAAATCGGTGGAGGCACAAACAACACTTTCTTGTCCCTCATCCCAAAAGAAACCAGCCCCAGCTCCTTCAGCAGATTCAGAACGATTTCATTATGCAACTCCTCTTACAAAATCATATCCAAGATGCTGGCGACTCAAATGAAGCCTCTGCTTAACAACATAATTTCTGACAATCAAGGAGGCTTTTTGGAAGGGAGACTAATCCTTGACAATGTCATCCTCGTACAAGAAGCCATCCACTCCAGCAAATCCAGAAAGGAAAAAGGTATGTTAATTAAGCTTGATATGGCCAATGCATTTGACCACGTCAAGCACTCCTTCCTCTTTAAAATTATGTCTCGCTTTGGATTCGAAGAAACCTTCAACAGCTGGATCTCAGCTTGCATTAGTAAACCATGGATTGCTCCCTTAATTAATGGTCGCCCTACTGAATTCTTCCAAGCCACTCGCGAAATTAGGCAAGGATGCCCTCTTTCCCCTTTCCTGTATATCATCATGGCAGATTCACTCAGTCATAAATTAAACAATGATCTCCTCACTGGCTCCCTCCCCGGCCTCCATTTGACCCTTGACTCCCATCCTCTTAATCATACCCTTTTTGCCGACGATTCACTTTTTTTGGCTGGATCCTCCTCCATCATTGCTCAGAAATTTAAGCGCGATTTGAATTTGTACTGCAATGCATCCAGAGGCAAGATTAATTTGCATAAAAGTGCAGTCTACAACTGGAATCTCAACAACATAGCTGCAGCCAATATCAACAGAATTCTTGGCATCAATGTCCATAACCACTGGGACAAATTCACATATCTAGGCCTCCCTACCACTTATGGAAACTCAAATGCTGGAAATTTGGATGACACGATCAACAAAATAAAAAAGAGAATCATAAGATGGGGAGGGAAATGACTCAGCAAGGCGGGAAAATTGATCTTAGTGAACTCTGTTCTTTCCGCCTCTCCTATCTACCAATTCTCTATCCTGCTAGCTCCAAAAGGAACAACAGATCAAATAAGCAAATTGTTGAGAGACTTTCTATGGTCCAATGGGAAAAAAAATGAAAACAGACTTCATTTTGTGAATTGGGAGACCATTAAGTAGCCGAAAGCCTCGGAAGGCCTCCAAATACGCAATCCACACCATGTAAACTTGGCATTGGGTGGTAAGCTCCTTTGGCAAATTCTTCACAACAAACACCATCAAGTAAGTCAAGTTTTCAGGAATAAATATTTAAATGGGTAAAATTTAAGATGTCTAGATCACAAACCAACGTCCAAAGGCTCCAACACTTAGACATTATGCAAAGCAGCTTGGGAGTTTTTTACAAAAGATTTATATTGGGTACCAGGCAACAAAAGGAAAATAGACATCTTTACTGACAAAATAATGGACAATGATGCTCTTCAAAACATTCAAGAGCTTCAAAATATCGCAAACTAGCTCTCTCAGCATGGGATCAAAACTCTAAAATATTTTAGCACTTGGGATATTCATGGCAACTGGCAGAGCTAGAAAAATGTAGCTACCCCGCCACATCTTGAGACAACCAAAGTTATGCTTATCGAAAACCTGAAAGGTTGTGCCCCCTTACATCTATTGGCCAGAGACGAGCGGGGTTGGGGCCCTACAGGCTCTTACACTTCTATTTTCAGTTACAAAGCTCTTCAAACTCATGATGAAGCAAGAAAACAATCTTTGGAAGCAGGTTTGGGACCCACTTGGACTCCCTAAAATCAATTTCTTCTCCTGGACTTTAATCCACTGCAAAGTCCTCGCTGGAGACAATCTCATTAAGAGAGGATTCCATGGGCCTTTTTGGTGCCCCCTCTGTCAGAGTAATCTTGAAACTCTCAACCATCTCTTTCTTGAGTGTCATTTTGCCAAGCTTGTTTGGAATCATCTGCTGCTCGATCTCAACTTCACCATGCCTACCTTTACGTCAACCACCCAGGTCTTTCAAGATTGGAAATCCTCCTACCCTGTCCCTCTCTCCAATAAGAAACTCTGGTATCATCTCTGGATTTCCATTCCTAAATTCTCCTGCTGAAAAATATGGATAGCAAGAAATAATGCCATCTTCCTTGACAAGCATTGCACCCCCATACAAACCGCAAGCCAAGCCAAAGGTTTGCTGACTGAATGTCTCATTAGCTCCAATTACAGGTATGATGCAACCCTTAGTAACACTGAAATGAGCTGGATAGGAGTCACCCTTCCTCATCCTAGCAATGAGCCCCGTCAGAGACACCAACCTGCTTGGCACATCAAACTCACTAATCTTGACTTCCAGGAGTGGAGAAATAATCAGGATATGGACAGCTTGCATTTCGACGGAGCCTCCAAAAATAATCACGGTGCAGCAGGTGCTGGGGGAGTTTTGTGGACTAGGGAAGGAAGGATTAGACTGAAGTATAGTTGGGGCCTAGGCATTTGCTCAAATAATATAGCAGAAACCTTAGCCTTGATGAAAGGTTGCCAGCTCGCCAAAGAACAAAAAATTGACATTATACAAGTATTTGGTGATTCAATGATTATCATCAGAGCTCTCAACAATAAAACCAAGATCAACAATCTTCCTCTCAGTCGAATGAATTTGGCAGATTTTTAGCACTTTCACTTACTTCAAGGCTTATCATATATTAAGAAGCTTAAATAATGATGTTGATGTTGAAGCTAATGGCGTCACGAGTCTCAGCCAAGGCAATCTGAAGCTCTCCAATATTGAAAATGAAGCTCACCAAATTCCATGAGTAAGGCATCCCCCATCTGAATCAGATAACGTGTAATTCCATTTCGAAAGAGAAGTCTTAATGAACTCCTTCCTGGCAGTAAAGAAGAGAAATAGATGAAGAGTTTTTCTGTAACTCTTTCGACCGAGTATTCAGAGTCCTTTTAGTCCTCGGCACTTCAAATGATGCAGAGCATCCATCCATAGTATCTCAAATGGTGCATCCCTCTCGGCAACAAAGTCTCAACTCAGTACAAAGTCCGAATAAGGCAGTAGATATTCCAGTTCTATACTGCGTAGAAGCTCCCCATCGAACTCTTCAGAAAGAATGCTGATCAACTTATTGGAAACCTACAGAGAAGGATTCTTAATTTTGTTGGAAGCTTGATTCCGAAAAGACACACATTCCCTCTTGTAATTAAAATCCTACAGCATTTTCAGCTAGATATATTCTTTCTTCCTTCCTCAACAACTCAAATGGTGCATCTCTCTTGGCATCAAAGTCTCAGCACAGGACAAATGTCGATTAAAGCAGCACATTTTCCAGATCTATACTGCGTAGAAGCTCCTTATCAATTTCTTCAGAAAGAATGCAGATCGCCTTCATGGAAACCCTCAGAGCAGATTTCTAAATTATGATGGAATTCTGATTCAGAAAGCTGTCTGACATTCACATCCTCATGTCATTCAAATCTTTCAGCAACTCCAGCTAGATTTATGCTTTTTCATATTCTCATTAGCTCTTTCAACGTATTTTGTCAATTTATTCAAGTGCAATAAGCTCCTTAAGCATGTGATTCTTCAGCAGAAGATAGGCACACATTCTTCCAATTGCATCCTCAACCAATAAAGGCTTCTTCAGGCCCCCATTTTGGTGCTACTGAAAATTGCTCATTACCAGTTTGGCCTTCAATTTGTACTCTGCCGATTTGGTTCATAACCACAGTTTTTTTTATATACAATATTTGTTTCTGTTAAAAAAAAAACGAGACTCTACAATGATAGAGTCAAGAGCGATAAGAGCGATAAAGCTAGATTTAAATGAATGATTTGATTTACGTCTGAAATGGTAAATGCATGCAAATCCGTGAATGCAACTAAATATGCATAAGTGATATTTACAAAACACAATATACAGTGGCAAGTTGTGGCTATGTTCTTAAAAAATGCTTCAAACACTGAGTGAGAAATATGCATATGCCATTTAATAAAACCAGTCACTAATATGCATAGCTATTTAGATATACAATGAATGATAAAGAGATTCAAATTACAATAATGAGGATGGTGTCACTCACATGCATAGTATATTATCTACGTAACCTATCAGGCCGAATTTACAATGAATTATGAACAATCAACAAATGAATTTCAAATCGTAGGCCTGCACAATCACACACCGTGATCTAGATACAATAAAAGGCATATTATAAACATTAAGAGAATAATTACAAAGAGAAATTAAGAATAGAACCAAACAAGGCTAGGCCCAGACCTCAACAACTCGATTGAAGATGCAGACCCACAAAAATAAGTTGATCCAAAGCTAAGTCATGTTCTTCATTAGCGATCTTCCCAAAACATTAACTTTCACATCATAAGCACGTCTCTCCATTTGAGAGTATAATTCACAATAATAGCAATCTCAAAATACACACACAAACTTGTCCTCAACCTTGAAGCCTGATACATACTTATATAGTCTTGAGAAAATAACCAAGCTTCTAAGAAACTGGAACGAAAATGCCACAAATAGAATTCGTTTGCCACATATGAGCGAATGGGTAGCAGACTATGACACATCCACGACACGTTTGTAGTTTTAGATAAGGAGTTATGAATTACAATTGACATTGTCCAAATAGAGGCTAAGATCATAACAGTCTGTTGTGTTGGCCCAGAAGAACAACTACGGTTAAGCATTGAGTGATCAAGCTGGCACAGATATCCTAGAAGCAATCTCATGATCATCACATCCATATGTTGTTGCCCACATACCATGTCCAAACCATTAGCCACACGATGCCATCCATGTGCTACATCCATATCGTCAACCACCTCCACATTTGAAAATTCAATGTTGAGTTGCCAACTTATATATCGAGTACGAGAAAAAGAACCGAGCCTATAACAAATAAACAAACCATAATGAGATCAAAGATATAATTAAATATGTTAGCCTTTATTACAAATTAAATATATACATTGTAAAGAAATACATAATAATTTACCTTGATTCCACCATGTATTTGTCGAAATGGTTTATTTATGCTATACTTGCGAATTAAGTACCCATATATGTAATCAAACCATGAAAATCAAACAAAAGAGTAGCCAATTGAACAATATATAATGATGACAACTGAGCAAAAACGCAGACCATCGGTCCTCCTCCTCTCGAAACTTGAAGTCCAGCTAGCCTCTAGTCATAACAAAGCAATCTAGACTGTAGTCCAGTATCCGTTCCCAAGATCTCTTTATCCAATATTTAAGAGAAGTAGCTGCCACCCTAACTCCAAAAAATCGCCCCAAAATATTTTTTCGTGCAAAATCCAAGATCGATCCCACACTGATATCCTCCCCTACTGTCAACCTTATTGTTCCCCCTGCTTCTTTACCATCTTCTGACGTTTTTTCTTCCCTGATCCACCGATCCTCTCTACCTCAAAAGCATCACTAAGGGGAGACGATCCTTGAACCACAATATTGCTACCAGAGAAAACGCTTAAGGCCAGAGCCCTTCCAATGAACCTTAGTTCTGTCACCTCTTGTGACTTTGTCATAAATAATCATAGGAAAACCTCCCAAACTTAGCATCATTACTAAAAGTACCCTTAACTAGTGAATCCACCTACCTACCATCTATCCCAAACAATGGTCCCCCGCTATAAACCCTTTGGGTTCAACAACCTTTCCACAAGAAATAGTCATAGTTTTGCCTTCCAAATCCCTAGAGGAAAACAAGCCCTCGGGTCCAGGGAACTGACACCCTATTACTTCTAACAAGAAATCCCCACCGTTCTTCGATTTTGGGTCCACAAGTAGACCTTGAGTGGTCCCCCTTGCTCAAATCGCATAATACTTTCCAGTCAACTTTCCATTGAACCCAAACTAATCTCCTCCCATAACCTCAGAGTTGTGAGCAGGATCCGATCCAAATTCCACCCATTCAACCTCCACCTTGAACTGATCCAAGCTTTCATGAACCCTAACCCCTTCCTCCATCAATCCACAACCCTGTAATTAAAATAAAGACTTGGAAACCACTTGAAGTTGGTTTGTTTGTTTCGGTTCCTAGGGTAAAATATATGTTGTCCGTTATGTTGAAATTGTTGTATAAAATCATTATTGGTGCTGTAGTTTTGTTGATTGCTTTACTTCTAAGTTAATTAATAGCTTGGTCATAAATCTACGACCAATATGGAGATATGAAAAGAGTTGTGTTTGGACATTGGTGACAATCAAACCAAGAGCCTTTGACTATAGCTTGGATATTATTGTTTTTCCTCGAAGGGATTTTTTCCAAAGATTATGCAATAATATATTGAATAGCTCTTGCTTACCAACGATACTTTGAATGGTGTTTTGCTAATTGTTGGATGAACAAAGCAAGAAGTGTTTGCTCTTATTTTCAATCCTATAGTAGGGAATTCTGGTCTCATAGTAAGAGGAATTGAACCATTGGGCATTGGCTCAAACATTACTAAACAAAACATAGACAATTGGAAGTAGAATAAGCACAATGACATGGAATACATATGTAGATGTTGAGCAGGTGCATTGTTCCCATAGCTCTTGAGTACATGTAGATGATTTAGTCGAATTGATTGAGTTAGAGACCTAATTGGCATATTGAATAACAAAGGTTAACTTTGTTATCAGATTGTTAATTGGTTGTTTGTGTGTAGGTTATACTAAAACATAATCCTTGGAGTCTTTATGAGAATAGATATCTCTACAAAACTCTAGGACCAAAGACCATATTACAATTACATAGGATCCATGTTGTTGATATGTGAGGGCTATAAGTCCCACGTTTATGGATCATTTGACTCATACTATTTCACAAAATGCATCCACTTTCATTGCAAACAACAAAAAACCTATTGTAAAGCTCCTTAATCATATATATAAACATTTTTTCTTTGCTATGTTTATTCTCCACCTTGCGAATGTTTTAGGGTTCATTGACACTCAAGAATTTTGTATGAATGTAAAATGAAGGGCAATTGAATTTTTGGTGTCATTAATTTCATGTTTGACAAGGAAAGGTGAGTGTCAAATTCCAACATTGCTTGCACCTCAAAGACAACTTTTGGGTTGAGAAATCATTTAAAAGGTAAAGGTAGTTTTTAGTCACCACCTCATTAATTTGCACTATACCTTATTTTTGCGCACGAGACCCCCTTTGCAAATACCCACCCATCCAATGGGCTTTGACATCTTGACATAGCCTAGGGGAAAATCACACCATGTGTGTAATGTCTCATAAACGATCACATTGCCTTTTGTTTTAATACTAGTGTAGACTGATATTAGTTCTAAATCTATCAAGCATCAACAAAGATCAAATCTCTGGAAGTGCAAATCTTTTTTAGAATGCAAAAAATCGAGGATAGGTTTGCACTTACAATGATTTGATTTGTCTTAAATCTTGATAAAGTTGAAGATGGAGCTACACTAGAGTTAACTCATTTTTTGTTGATAATATTTTTTTCTAGGTACTATATCTAAAGGGAAATCGCCCAAGCACTTCCCCTTATTCCAAGGATGGTACCCAGGGTATTATACCTTCAATTATTTAGATCATAGATAGTTCATTCATAATTAGCCCACTAAGAGCAAACACATTAAAAGTCAGATTTGAATCATATTAGGGAGGGTAACAACTTTTCCTCACAACCAATTGAGCTACCCCTAATTAAATATATGTATTTTATTATATTTTTTTGTTAGTCAACAAATAATATACTCATTTAAAATATCAACATGTCACATAAATATAACATGGATAAGGATAACAACACGTCTCACTTCTCATAACCACCCAGGACCTAATTCACATATACGTTTAACTATTAAAATATTAAACAACTTAAATGCTGGCATTTATTTTTTATTTTTATATGTTGCGTTTATATATATATAAAGTAGTTATTAAAAAATAAATTATTACGTTACCATGCCACCATTACGTTACGTTACATATTTCCTTCAATTACTTTGTAAAAAGGGTTTTTGGAGCAATGAGTTCCCACTAGATTTAAAGAAGTATTAAGGTGAAATGTATGTATATTAGAAAGATATTAAATGATTTAAATGTCATTATTATATGTTAACTTATACATTTAAGATTAACATTTATTGTGATTGAATATATCTATTTATATGTATTTTTTTAAAAAGCGTAATTTTATTGAAAAGATGAATTTACATTCTGCGTAAAACATTATCATGTATTTCATATAAGTATCTTAGCTCTAAGGCAAGAGTTTATAGTAGCTGTAAACAAAAACATATACATCATAAATCAATACATAGTTCACCTCATATATCCTGTAGATAAAGCTCATAAGAGATTGTTGAAACTGCCAACAAGACTATGTGTTAAGGCTGTTGTAGGCTGCAAGAAGTTAAAATAGAAACTAAAGAAAGTATAGTCTTCAATTTAAAGCCGCATGATGAGGGTCCATATCTTCAACGAACAGACAATGATAAAACTCAAAATTGTTGCCCTTAACTGAAGCAGAGATCATTCACTGCCCGAAATCTAGTTGTAGACCTTCCTTAGATAACCTGCCTGGATCCTTGTTTCGTTCCCTCTAGACATGACGACATGTGCAATGGTCAAAAGTCTCCATAATGCGCAAAACTTCTTCATAAAGAGTAGAGGTGAATATTATGACAGTGTTGATCATGAGATATTCAGTTGATCACAATCTTCGAGTTCTCGAATATTTGAAGAGTTGACCAACCCTTTTCTTTGGAAAAGATAAGGAGTAATTTGAGCGCCAAAAGCTCAACATAGTTGTTTGTACCCAGGTCAAGGCCCATTTTTTATTTTATAGAAGACTATATCTGAAAGGTAGACGATGGCCCCTCCCCTGCACAAGAGATTTTGTTCTTGTGAATCCCCATAAAAAAAAGCGCACGACTTAGAGAAATCAATTTGTTCTTTTTGGATGATGCATATTTTGGATCCATCTTTTTCCGGGGGAGAATGTGAAATAACTTCAAGGCCCTCCATAACAATGATGTTTGGGATGGGTGTCTTATCTTGGAAGATAGATGAGTTTCTGGAGAGCCATATACCCCAACAAACAATTAGGGGAAGGGCTTTATATATATATATATATAATGATTATTATATTTAATTATTTATGCCATGTGCCCACATGGGTGTAGACTGACTGGTGATAGAGTGTATTGTTAAGGCACTCCTTGCAACATCATAGGTTCAAACCTCGATTAGTCAATGCCCCGTGCTTTTTTTCAAGCAGAAAAAACAATACTTTTGTTATTCATGAGAATCAAAAAGTACATCTGTTCACCATTAACAGTCCAATAGATATGACTGTAAAATAACCAGATTTGATAAAATAAGTTCAAATTACAACCCAATAACCAAAACAAAATAGGGAACAAAAGCTTATAGCTAAAGTAGGCATAGTCCATCAAAATCTCCAAGAACTAAAACAAGAAAACACATAAGTTCTGCAAATTATGTAAAAAAAAAGGAATAGACCCCTCAAATTCCAACTTGTCTTGAAAGTATTCTTCCCATAAAAGAATACCCTCCTCCAGCTTCAAGACCTCCTTGGATAACAAGTCTGCAATTCCATTTTGTTCTCTGTAAATATGGGAAATCTCCCAATCATGAAAGCATCCCAACAACTGCCTGGTACGCATATCCCAATGTAGAAGGGCAATGGATTGAAGATTATATATATTATGTGTGTGGGCGCACCTATGGATATAGTGCTAGTGGACGAGAATCGACCCCGTGTCACAAGAGTATGAGCCTTGCTCCAATTGCAGATTCCCTTAATCCAAAAAATACTAAACTATTTATGCCATGTCATCATTACGCTAAATTATATCTCCTTTAAATACATTATAAAAAATGTTCTTCACTTCTTTTTCATTTAACATAGTCATTTGGTCAGCTGGTGTAGGAGAATTAAGGATGAGCTCAGTCTTCTTGGATCGGTTACTTTGGAGCATATCTTCAGGGAATTCAATGCGCAGGCAAACTGTCTATCTAAGTCGACTCTTGCAAGCGAGGAGGATTTTTTGATATGGGAAGAATTCTGTGAGAATCAGATGATTGATTCAGGTTCTTATAATATCATGATCTGATTCTGTTTTTTGCTACTCATGGATTTTGGACTATTGGCATCTTTTATGATGTAATTTTGTATAATTGAGGCTCTCTATGATAGGGATGCTTTGTGGACAATCTGGTTCTATGATAGACCTAATCATGTACTATTTGATTCAACCTATGAATATCAATAGTATGTTTTTTTTCGCGGGAAAACAAAAAAAAAAGTATTCATTGGTTGGGTCTTGGAGTAAGACTTAAAGTGCGTTTGATTGGCTAAGAGCTCATCTTGCTCAGACGTAAGGAAACATGTTAACGACCCAAGACACATAGTCATTTTGCAGGAGAAGAAATCTGCCCTTACAAACTAACAAGTTATTTTAGATGATGTGATTTTTCTTGAATAACAATGATGAATCAACTCACGTTTACAAATAACAATGAGTAACAACTAAGCTATGATAAGTTCTAGCATCTTAAAAACAAAAACAATATTCATTAAAATAAATCTTATCATATTATATCCTTATATTAATAACGTATATTACCATCACATAAATAACAGCCACACCACCCGTGGACACAACCTAAACGTCTAGGGCTCTGCCCCTTTGCCCCTTAAGTGTAGGGTCTGCCCTCAAACTTCGGGACGTGACCCAATCCATCCGACGCAAACGAGGACAGTTGACTCGTTCAAAGTCCTCACAAACATCAATTACATCCTCACCTATAAAACCCCCAAAGCTTAAGTATAAGAGAAACATATCATACACGGCGAGCAGGAAGGTTTTAGAAGTAAATCTCAGTCATGGCGATCTCTCGATTTCTTGTGTTTTTACTGTTTTCCCTGTTGTTAGGTAAGCTTATGCTATTGGTTTTCGGTTGTTTTTCGTGGCATTTTTTAAAATTTCATTTGTTACAAAAATGTGATTTAATTTGTTGTCGATTAAATTCCCCGCATAAATCGTTCGACAAATCAGTTCATTGAGGTTGAGGTTGGCCTCTAGATTCTTAAAAATCTTCTGTTTAATCCTTAACTAGCACAGATCTGTTACAAAGATATTTTTAGGGGAGTCTTTATTAGGGCCTTGATTGTAAAATTTCAACATAATGGCAGTTTAGGGTTTGAGTTGTTGTTAAATCGTAAACCCCAGGCAGCGACCCTTGTCCATGATCCTATTGAAGCTTCATCTTTGTCGATTTTGTAGACCGACATCACCCTTCATTACTTTTTTTATAGTTAAGAGTCTCTGGTGTTTCAATTCTATATATTTAATATTATAGTGTTCGGATGTGTGGATTTACTATGGATTTTGAGTTTCTGGAATTTTGATGAAAAAATAATACAAGCAAATTAGCATGAACCTTCTTTCTTTTTCAAGAACATTTAGGTGGCAGCGAGATGGTGAAAAGACCTGCTTTACTTTTGATCATCGCATCCGTGGGCTAGGTATCCTCTACCCTCGGATGTATTTCTTATAGAAACGCATGCCTGTTGGGATTTGAACCGGGGGTATCCTTAAAACAAGACCTTCAACTTACCACTAGACGACTGCCCGGATGGCAAGTTGGTTAGCACGAACCTTACTTTACTGCTTTCAAATTGCCACTAGATCACAGCCTAGAGGACAAGTCGTCTAGCATGATTCTTACTTTCTTTTTCTTTCTGAAAATGTATTTATGCAGCTATAATCCCCATCTATCCATTACTCTAATGCCCCTATATTGTGCACAAAACAGGACAGGAGTTGTAAGCCTAAAAACGTATCAAGCTCTTGCTTCTAAATTTTGGCTTATAATAGAAAATCAATTATGGCTTTCCGCAGATGCCATGAAAATCAATTATGGCTTAGAAGCCCTGATGCCATTAAAATCAATTTTTAATTTCTCTGATGCATTGGAGCCCTATGACTTCTGAGTTATGGAGACTGAAATTGGAGTAAAACATTTCAGACTCTTTTGATTCTGCAGATGGCCACAAAAATGCTTTTTTTGTCCTCGGAGATGTGGGCTAGTGAGATAATACTATCCCTACGAGAGGGTCAAGTTCAAATCTCATTAGACATGGTTGCCTTAAAGTATTCTGCTGATTGATTGAGAAAGTGATCTTTGATGATGTTCAGGATGAGGGGTTAGGCAATACCTACTTGATTTTATTGGATATAACTACTGTGTCTGATGAGGTTGTGTTATAGCAGCAACCTCACCTCATCCATTACTTTAATGTTCATGTGACGTCCACCTGGGCATTGGAACCTCCCTCATTTCAAATTTAGGAAGCTAACTAAATGGCCTTATTTATGCAAAGGAATCCAGTTTCAATATAAAGATAACAAATGACAACATCTAGAGGATAATAAATTCTTATTGAGAAGAATTTTGTTCTGAATGTGTGTTTATAGAGGGAATTAACATTTTGTGTAAACAATCTGAAGGAATATAAAGATATTATAGATTTCTGTAGTTATCGCCTAGGCTATTTCAAGTTTAAACTAGTTATCGCCTAGGCTAGTTCTGGAAAAAAAATATGATTTGGATATGATATTTTTTTATTTCTGTGTATGTTAAAGTATTCAAAGGAGGACTAATTATGGATATAATATGGCAAAACTGGTGATGTCTAGAAATCTTTTCTGGTGGGATGGAAATTCAAACTACCTTGTTGATTTCTACCATCCAAGAGCTGCTGAGAGATCTCTCAAGTGGTTTTTAGTTGTTTTTAAGTTTTTAGGGGGTTTTAGTGCTGATTCAGTGAACATTCCATATGTTTGCAACTTTGAAGGGGTTTCCCCAAAGTTTCCATGGAGTTATCAATGGGGTATCCTTCTCATTTCCTATTTGTGTTCTTTCTCCATATCTTGATGTTTCTTATAGAAGTATACCACTCTCTGGTCAACTGTGGAATCCAACTATCCCTTATCTTGAAAACCTGTTTCTGGCTATACTCTGTTTCCTGTGTTTTATGCATCTTGAGAGTCCTGAGACATTTGATCCCAAACATTCTAAAATAATGAATCAGTGGCACCAAGAGCTTTATTTTTTAACTGATTGTTTGGAGTATGGCCACAAAATACTTACAAATTTAAAAAATTCTACATTTTCCATGCATTTTATTATCTCCATTTTAATATAGTGTGGTAGTACGTGGAGTAAACATCAAATACAAGGAGGCAAACCAACTTTTATTTTCTAAAGATGTGAATTTTCTTCAGGTTTTAATGATTATTTTTCAACCCTTAATCTCAAAATTTCCATCCCCTTTTTAATCTTTTTCATGAAGTTATTCAGTTTTTTTGCGTTTAGGGTCTGACCCTTAAGGTCCATATATGATTTGTGAATGTGCTCATGAAACTGGATTGTTATTGGAAACCAATCAAGTTGATCCTCTATTTTCTAGAACATGGAGTTCAAACCTGAAGAATGATTCTGTATTCTTTTTATTCCACATCTTAAGTAAGTCTTGGTGGGATTTGATGAGAGTCGAGCCTCACCTTTTAGAAGTTCTTTGCAATAATGTCAATCAGCATGATCTAGGATGCTTACTTCAGGGCTTGTTACATTGATATGAGGAGTTCTAGGAGAATTGGAGGATGAGAGAGCCATTCAGCTTCCTAGCAGAGCATCACCAGTTTCATCTCTTGCAGCAGGAATTCTTTGGCCTTGTATGTTAGGAGAGGTCTCCTTTATGCCTTCTTCCTAGGAGGGAGTTGGTTGATACTGGCCAGGATTACTTACATGTTTATAGGTTTACTTCTATCTAGGCAGGGATGTTTCTTTGTCGGCTCTCTCCTCAATTTCTAGTGTTTTGCGCCTGGGATAATGTTTGCAGGCCTGGGTTTTGATACACTGTTTTATTTATGGTTCTTGGTTCTTGGACCCCGTGCTTTTGTATGGGCTTGTCATAAGTTATAACTGATGTATTGTCTACTACCATTGACTTATTTGGTCTTTAGTGGACATTAATATAAATTCATTTTGTTATGTTTCAACACAATCCATTTGAGGACCTTCTATGGTATTTCAAGGCCTCTCAAAATATTTCTTAGAGGGAGGAGTTTGCTAGACTGAGCATGTGATCACTGCTTCTCTAATTCAAGATGGGGATGAGGTTATTAAAAAGCCCATAGTTTCCTTCAACATTAGATTTTTTTTGTCAACAATGGACTTACAAGCTTTTACCTAGGTTATCTTCGTTGTGCATTCCATAGGGTAGAAGGTTGTTTCCATTTCGATAATTTGGTCTCCTCTTGCTGCCTATTTTGGTCTCCTCAAATTACTCCAAGAATGCGTTTGCTTCAATTTGGATGTTTATAGTTTATTCTATTTTGGGAGTTGGTTGTTTTAACTTTTGGGAAGGTGCCAATTTCCAGGGGATGTGCGATGATGCTAATCAAATCTATAAAGTTTATGTCACAACAAACTTTTGATAAGTGGGGATGTGTACCCAATACATCTTAGAGACTCCTCCAAAATTTCAGGGGATGACAAGGTATGTTGGGGGTAGGATATAGGGGAGCCTGCCTCAAATATATAAATATTAAAAATATATTGATTTCAAGAGTTTTAAACTTTAAAAATAATCATTTGATAATACATACTTGATTCATACATGAATGGTATTGGTGATACACACAAATGGCTGTTCAGTGTTAAAAACATGCTGCAAATCCTCTGCTGTGATGGCGTAGCACTAGGAAATGGTAATTGTGGGTACCCTTTGCATGCTCCTTGAGGGCGCAGGGTACCTCTGTGCGTATCCACTGTGTTGCAGGTCCTTGAAAATACTGTGGGTCATGCCTAGTTTGAAGGTGAACAAAATATATTTTCTGCGTTCTGGCCCCAGCATCTTTTACCATTTAATTGGGTTCAGCTGTACCATATTTCTCTTATCCTCCTTCATAGCAACTGTGCAAGTGGAGGGTAGGATATAGGGGAGCCTGCCCCAAATATATAAATATTAAAAATATATTGATTTCAAGAGTTTTAAACTCTAAAAATAATCATTTCATAATACATACTTGATTCATACATGAATGGTGATACACCCCCATGGCTGTTCAGTGTTGAAAACATGCTGCAAATCCTCTGCTATGATGGCGTAGCACTAGGAAATGGTAATTGTGGATACTCTTTGCATGCTCCTTGAGGGCGCAGGGTACCTCTGTATGTACCCACTGTGTTGCAGGTCCTTGAAAATACTGTGGGTTATGCCTAGTTTGAAGGTGAACAAAATATATTTTCTGCGTTCTGGCCCCAGCATCTTTTACCATTTAATTGGGTTCAGCTGTGTACCATATTTCTCTTATCCTCCTTCATAGCAACTGTGCAAGTGGGGATGCTTAGTTAGGCAAAATATAAAAATTGCTGTTGAATTCTCCTTGCTTCATTTGTATTGTATATCTTCTTTATAACATCACTAGATGTTTTTACAGCTAAAGTTGATTGATTGGTGCAACACTGCCTGGCCTCACCAGATTCCACTTGGGATTAATTGCACAACTGACCATATCAAGAGGGATCTTCATGTACCTTTTCTTAGTTCTATATTAACTTTTGGAGTTTGTTAGAAGATTCTAAAGATTTTATTTTGCCAATCATGGTATGAATTGCCCCATGTATCTCCCCAAGACTAGTAGATTCTGAATCTGCATATCTTATCTTCTCCATTGTTAGAGATCTGAGTGAAGCAATATATCTTCAATCAATCTTGCAATCATCATCCAAAATCAACAGTTTTACTTTATTGCCTTATTTTGTTTGAGACTCACTCCCCTTTTAGAATTTTGGACCAGTAATTCTTAATGATAGTAGATCGCAAGGACGCTTGCATCTCAATCATGTGCCTGAGAAGAATGAATCAGATTGTGTATGTGTATCAGTTGGCCTAGAGAATTCCTTAGCATGCATTTGATAAATTGCTTGAGGCATGGGGGTTACAGATGAACATTTGGACTTCTCTTGCAATTAAAACGATACTGGTCATCCAGGAAGTTTGTTAATGTATTTGAGTGCAGTATTTAGTGCATGTTTACTTTCTGTAAGTCTGAAATATACACTTGTAACTATTTTGAATTAATAGCTCGACTGCTTCACAAATCAGTGTTGCATCCGTGATAACTTGTACTACATTAGAAGGATCATACTCGATTTCATCCAACACACCTCATATTGGTAACATTAGTCCTACAGTTTTCACTATAATCAATCACTTTCAAAATGTGATGCCCTTCTAAGAGCTCACAGTGATATTTATCAGGGGATCCCTGCCTGTTATATCCCTAGCCATCCTTAAGAATAGAACACCTTGTCCTTACCTAGGTTTGTTTAAGGTCTTCTATGAACTCTTGCATCTATATCCCCTTGTCCAACATTGCCATTCTTTATTTTTTGTAACTAGGGGGTATAACTCCAGGACTTATGACTTGTGACATACTTGTAGGCCTCTAGGCTCCCTTGGTGATTGGGGCACTCCATAACTAAATTCTTCCTCTAATAAGTAATAACCCACTGTTAGGCCTTGAATCCCAACAGCAATATAATTTTGAATTCATGTGCACAAAAAATATCAACTGAAACATGCATATTTTGAATTCATACATTACCCATCAAATTTAAGGCACCACACATCATATTGCAAACATAAAGCATTCCATACAAAGCTAATTTCAAATACTTATCTATAAATGAAGGCAACTCTATCAAACCTGTTGCTGATGAAAGATTCACCAACCAACTGTAGGAATCGACTATGGATTCCACCCCCAAGCTAGACCATGACACTACCAAGGCAAAGCTCCTACAGGGCTCTAATCTTACTCAACCCAACCATTCTCTCTCGTGACATAGCCGATATGCTAACTAATTAGCAGTTCAGTCCCTCATCTAGCCATCAGTCCACCAGCACTCTTTTCCTTTCACAGCACAAGAAAGATATCCTTTCTTTGTCCACAGTCCCTCAGGGATCTTCTTCCTTTCTAGTTCAGGGTGAAAGGGTCCAAGACTGATTTCCTACTTTAGATGATCTGGAGGAGATCGCTTGGCTCAAACTATCCATAGCAACACTACCAGGGTTGGAGGTTTTTATGGTGTTTGCTTTAGCTATTGTGGACATTACAGCCATGGTTTTTCCCTTGAACAATTCCATTTCCTTCTTGAATTCTCAGCAGCAATTTCCACAGCCTCCACATGCTCTTACCAGCAATGAGTGCTTGGGGCTCTCTTGCCATTGCAGGCATAATAATATAATATCCATGGTTTTGCAGAGGTTCCTTGCATTACCCAAGAGAGGGGGGATGTTCAAATGGGAAAGTGAATAGTGGTGAATAATACTTTCTCCTAAGTCATACATTCCTTGTAGGGTGAATTTGCTCTGTCCAACCTCATCATTTGAATAATACATGATTGAACATATTATATCCCAGCAGCCAAAACCAGGGGTATTACCTTCCCCTCTTCCTTGGAATAACACTGTTGTTAGTGAACATTTCTTTCCAACAACAAGATCATGCCTTCATTCTTTAGCTGCAGAATGCTATCCTCGCCATTGCAACTTGCTTTTGCTGGCTATATTGGATTGTCATGTTCACAACAATTCCATTCACTGTCTTGACATGCTTCCTGGTTTAAGATGGATCTATGGGGGTATAACTCAGCCCACATGTATTTGCTCCTGTCACATAACCTCATCATTTGAATAATATATCATTTAACATATTATATTCCAGCAGCCAAAATCAGGGTATTACATTCCCCTTTTCCTTGGAATAACACTATCATCAGTGAAGCTTTCTTTCTAACAACAAGATCATGCTTCATTCTTTAGCTGCATAATGCTATCCTCGCCATTGCAATTTGCTTTTGCTCGCTATATTGGATTGTCATGTTCAACAATTCCATTCACTGTCTTGACATGCTTCTAAGGCCTTAGCATTTCAGCAGATACCTATAGTAATTATCAAAGGGAAGCTTGCATCTCATAGCCATTTTAATTCAAAATTATTCCATGCACTGAATTTCAAATTCACAAATTGAACCACATATATTCACAATATGAGATACAGTATGCAATTTTGTCCCAATACTTATTTGTGTAAGATTCAGCTTAATGTTTCTTCTGACACACCCAAAATATGTTGCCTCTTCTCTGACAGACCCACAATTGGAGTAAGGTTTTTTTAGGGTTAACCTCTCTACGGATTTCTTGTCCTGGTGTTATTTCAGATTGGCCAGAATGCTATTCTTCTGTTTAAAAAATATATAATCTAGTAAGATGAGTGTATTGAAAAATCTCTAATTAAGAAAAAGAGATGCATCTGCATAAACATGAAAATAGTAAAAGAAATTTCAAACTGCTAAGAAAAAACTCAAATAGAACCTGGCCATGGCTGAATATTTGAAACTTCTTATACCTGAAGATGCAATATCCCTTGGTCTTTAGCTGCCAAAAGCTTTTACACCATCTCATCTGAATTCTTTTCAAGCTCCCTTTCCGATTTTTGGTTCTCCATATGAATGACCATGAATTTGATCGAACTTTTGTTGCACCGAGAGTAACGAGCTGCTTATAACCCAGTATGGGGGAGATGTTGTCATGTTTGTCACGTTTGTCATGTTGCGTTCCCATGTCGGCTCATAACTTATAAAAACTAAAAAGATCATAACTTATAAAAACTAAAAAGTAATTAAAAAATTTCATGTCGGCTCATAACTTATCAAAAACAAAAGTAATTAAAAAATTAAAAGAGATAATTAAAAAATTTCACGTCTACTTATAAGTTATCAAAAATAAAAAGTAATTAAAAAATTAAAAGAGAGAGATCCAATTTCTTGAGGGGTAATTTTTTTCTTAATGTATAAAAAATTTAAGATGAAAAAAAATTACACCTCAATAAGTTGGATCCCTCTTGGTGCTTAATAGATTTGGGTTTAAGATGGATCTATTCTGGTTATAAAGTAGCTGAGTCATGTAGTAGTCTCTTTCCAAACGTCTATATAGAGCTTGGAGGGTTCAGTCGAAGGCAGTTTTAGTGATGGAAGCAATCATATGAATATAGGAATGCCACTGTTCCAGTGATTAAGAGTGAAGATCTTGAAAATTCTTGCACTGAGGCAATCCTTATGTTGAATGTCATGTGTAGTCTGTTGTATACTTTTGTTTTGAGATGTTCAAAGTGTTTGAATGATGCGTGATCTGCTTGAAAAAAGGTATTAATTGTTTGCTCCTCTTGGCTTCAACTGTGCATAAGTGGTTAGCATACACTTTTGAATATGCTGGGAACGTCTAATTTAGTCAGAGGTATTGGTCCATTGAGAACAGACTTTAGACTTTAGTGAAGAAGCGATTGTTTCCTCTACACAATTGCAGTCACTCCAGTACTAGCTTTGCTTTGATTTTTGATATTTGTCAGGACTCTGGAGCAATGTAACAGGAATCGCGAGTCAAACTGGATTAATCGCGAGTTTGACTCGGCTCTGCAGCAGAACGATCCGATTTGGATCGGGGCGACTTAAAATCGGGCTGACCAACTTCAAACTGTTTGACCACAAAAAAACGGCGAGTTTTACTCAGCTCTGCAAGTTTAACTCGCAAGTCAACGCCCGGGTTCCTATGAATCGCAATTTTTTCCCCTTTTTTAATCATAAATCGTGATTTTTGCCCTGGGTATGGACGTTGTTTGTCCTCGGGTTTGGACGTTGTTTTTGCCCCGGGTTTGGACGCAAGTTTTGCATGCATACTCCGTAAACATTTTTTTTAAATAAATAAATTTTACATTTAATTTGCCTTCCTTGTCTCGGCAAGCAATTAATATTAATTAAATATCTTTAGTAATTAGTTCAATGTAAAATCATTAGTAATTAATTCAATTTTTTATATTATAAGTAAAAAAATTATATTATAAATTATTATATTTTAAAATTTATTATAATTATAATTAAGATGGTTAGTAAAGGGTATAGTTTCACTTTTCTGTGTGATTGGTAATTAATTTTTTAAGTACTCTCTAATAAGATTTAACTTTAATCCAATACTTAAAACAAATATTAAATAAATAAAATTAATATGTTTTATATAAACCCAACAATTTAAATTAATATTAAATTTATATAAATTCAATAAATATATTAATATTAATAACATAAAGTTAATTTAAATGCATTTAAAAATGAATATTTATCAACTATATTTGTTTAATATGGTTATTTTGGATATCTTGCAGTATATGGATATGGCTATTTTGAATATCTATGAAAAATGATTTTTTATAATTCAAAATATGTGTATATATTTAATTTTTTGTATTTGCCAATTTTTTCCCGATCCAATTCAAAATCTTCACTCTTTTGCCTCACCGATTTATTGCTGATCCCAAGTCTGGTAACTTTGCTCTGCTCTGGAGGATTCATTTGCTACTATAACAGCTGAATTATCCAAATTCACTCTGCTGCTCTGCTGTCTGTGTTAATTTCCCTTTGATTTTATTTCCTCATGGGACTAATATTGATTATTCTGTAACGTTTGGCTAATGTTTGTACAAAACAGAAGAATGAACATCCAATTGAGGCTCCACATTGATCTTTATGACAGACCATTGCCATTAAGTGTCAGATAAATCATTTGCATTGCTTCTGATTATCTTACTTTCCTTTATTCAATGCATATATATATTGGATGTTAGGCCATGGTATCTGTTTTCCTTGGATTAAGTCTTGTGCATTCCATCCGAGCTGCTGCTTATTTGTTTTAACTTTCATTACAACAGTTGGCACATATCAGGTGGCATCATCTGCTGAAGGCGTGGATGCCCAAGATGAAGGAGGGGAGCTTGGAATTGTTGGAGATGGTGTCCAGGATTTTGGGGATGCAGTCCTTGGAACGGCACCTGGAGTAGATACAGTCTGTTTTTTCCCAAAACACTCTGATAAAGGTAAGAGTATAAATTGGATTTTCTATAAACTGTTAATTTAAAGATTGTTATTGAGAGCAAAAATAAGCTGTTACATAATGGCATGGTAATATGTTGTGAGATTCTAATATCCAATTATGGATTGCAGCGGTTCCAGCAGGAGAGGAAACAGAACTACTTGTTGGAATAAATAATGATGGTAAGCTTGTCTCACATATGCTGATGACTTCTGGTTTCAAATTTGAGTTTCCTGAATGACTAAGAATTTCTTTGCCATGTGCTTTCTCTCAGTTTGATTTCGTCCCTGTATGCTATTACTGGCAACATTTACTATTATTCTTTTATAAGTTATATCCTTTGATATTTAAGGAAGTTGCTTTGTTATTGTGTTTGGCATGCTGGACATACCGACATCTGCAGAGCTAGACTTATTGAGGTTCCTTTATTGATTGACTTTTTTCTTTTATTTGGAAAGAGTTAATGAATGCATTATTTTTAAAATACAGGTGAAGCTTCTTTGAAAGTGCTTTCCATAAAAGCTAGCCTTCACTTGCCATTTGACCACAGGCTATTTGTGCAGAATCTCACGATACAGGTAAACATTTTGTTTTCTAGGCTATTTATTTTGGCGTGCCATCTTAATATTTTCTGGCTATAAGTTTCATGTTACCATGTTTTTACTGTAGCTTCATAAGTAAATCTTTGACATAAAAGACTCTTGCTGTGCAGAAAGTGACATGTTTTCACCATATTCTCCCAATCTTTAAAAAACATTGAGTGTTGTTTAGTTATGTGAATGTCATTTCAGCGGAAACCAGTCTTGTATATTTGAGTCTTTAGGGATGTTAGCAGTCATCCAGTCAATTTTGTTTTTCAAGCCCATTCCAGTTTGGTCAAGAAATTTGTTTAAAGTTTTAGCTCTATTTATTTGGGAGGAGAATGGTCCCCCCCGAAAAAAATATTTCAAGCTGTCAATGGTAACCCAGTTGTATGGGCTTCTATTTTACTGAATAGTGTCGTTAATGCAAGTAGAGCTGCTATATTCTTTATAGTTTTTGGTGTATGTACAAAAACTATAGTTTCTTCTAGTCCCATCCTTCAAGTTCAGATCAATGTTGTAAAAATGTTTCGGGGAATATATCGCTGAGGGTCTGCAAAGGAATTTATTGGGAATATATAGGCAAGAAGAAACTTAGATGTGAAGAATTATAAAATTATCAGAAAAATTGGCAACATGAAACTCACGAGAAATTGGAAATATCAGGAGAAACGGAGATATCAATGTGGTCTATCATTGGATATATTATAATATTTGAGAAAGCTTGGAATGTAGTTCATGGCTATTTAACCTTACTATTTTATTTTTTAAACCATTTTGCACTATCAAATCTAAAGGTTACTGGCCAACAAATTTAGGGACAATTTTAAACAGGCTACTGTTTATATCAGTGTTCCACGGGGACGCGTCCCACAGGGTTGGGGAACCGTTTCCCGTGTTTCCTGTGTCCTGGGGACGTGGGGAATCCTGGCGAAACGTTTGCCCCCCTCCCATGCCTCTAAGAATATTTTTTTTTATGTTTTTCCATTTTTTTCAATTTTTACAATCCCTACTTGGTACTACTTAGAAAATAAATAGATATATTTAGTATTTACATTGCACAATCATGAATATACATCAAATGAATTATTATTTTTGGTATTTTATTTTATTTTTATAATTTTAGAGACGCCCCCCCTGAATTTCCCTAAAATTTGGGGGTGGTCTCCATGTGCCCCAAATGTGAGTTTCCCCGCTCCTGCGTCCCCTCCTCACATAAACTTGGGGGAACATTGGTTTATATTAAATTTACATTAAATAAAGTAAAAATGTCAGGAGCCTAGAAATAGACTCAAAGTACCTTGGGTGCTAGTTCTGGGATGATTAATTGTCCTTCAAGTATCTAGGATGTAGACAATTTTAGTCAACGTTACAGCAATAAATATATTAGCAAAATTCTCTTAAATGTATAAAATCTGACTATATGATCTCATCAAAGATCAGCCAAAGATCTACACCCTTCTTCGCTTTTGAAATTGGTTGTTTTTGCCAAATGCCTTTAATATAGGTTTACATAAATGATAAATCTTTTGCAGGAATGTCTTAATTTCCTATTAATGATATCTTTTTGTTATATTGTACTATTTTTCCAAGGAAAACCTTGTGAGGTAACGCCTGGGCACTTCCCTGCATTTTGTGGATGGTACCTAGTGTAATTCCATCAGTGCTGGTTAGCCTGACTTCCTGCATGAAGCTCAAATCACTCAACCATCAACCACTAGAGTTAGCCCACCGAGCTATTTTTATTATATTGTATAATTATGAATATTAATACGTAAATAATATGCAACATTTTATATACTTGTAGATGACTCTCAACACTAGTATCCAGCATTCAGATAGCTTGACGGTGCTGAAAATACATATTAAAATATTGGGGATACTAATGGTGACAATGCTATATAGTCTATCAAAGTAATGGGATACACATTAAACCAAAACAATGGTGAGGAGTTAGTCAGTTTATCAAGTAATATCTTTTTTGTTTTTAAAACAAAATGAAAGGTGATGTGTTATGGTTAAATTTGGTCCTGGCTATTATGTTATTATTAGAGTGAAATATAAACAATTAACTTCAGGAAATTGTTTCTGGGGTCAAAGAAATGTTTTGCCACAGGATTAATTGTGAAAGTTCATTAAGTACTTTGTCAAATAATACAGAATAAGTACTTTCACAAACATTTTGTCAAACAATTTGGATGGCTCTCAAACTCTTTTTATCAAAGAATTAAATGACAAAGCAAGTCATTTGAAGATCGATATAGTCCCACAACTTGGGCAAGGATGCTCAAGTAGAGTGGGGTCAAATGTTAGCCCCGAAATGATCATCTTTTATATTTTGTCTTATATCTAATTGTCTTTTAGTGGCCGATAAATGAGTTCTATGTAATAATTATCATGTGACAATTATGTAATGTGACAATGATGTAATTAAAGATTAAACTCTTTTTATCAAAGTATTAAATGATAAAGCAGGTCATTTGAAGATCGATGTAGTCCGACGGGTCGATATAGTTCCAGAACTTAAGCAAGGATGCTCATGTAGAATGGGGGCAGATGTTAGCCCCCAAGTGATCATCATTTATATTTTTTCTTTTAGTGGCTTATACATGAGTTCTATGTAATAATTATCACGTGACAATGATGTAATGGGGACATCATGATGAAGATGTTGTTAGGAAGTCCTTAGCAGTTGGGTGAATAATTGTGTTCCACAGTCATTGGGTATGTTGGTTATGTCACAAAGAGCTCCCCCATTTTGAATTTCAGCGATCACCACGAATGGAGGCAACATTTGATATAGTGTGCTTAAGATCTCCATCTCCAATGATCATTTGAATATACATGCAAGCTACTGTGTGTAGAAAAAGAGGTTCATGATATTTTCTATGTTCTTGTGAATGCTGTTGTGATTGTTCTTTCTTTCCTTTTTTTTATACCATATGCACACATTCTTCTTTTTGCTCTGTTTTGTTGCCATAACTCTAAACCTGTGTTCTCTTGAAAAGCCTTGCTTCATATGAAGGCTTTCCCCTTGCAATTTCTTTGTCTGGGTATATTAATGGTACAATATAATTATATAACTACAAGCTCTGCATTGGCAGATCATGGATTTTAATGTCTTTATCACCTTTTACTGATTGTAGATACATAATTTGTGAGATGAAATGAATTATGACATTGTAGCACGTCCAACTTATGGCGTGGGCTTAAGTGAGCTAATATGTGAAAACGAGGTAGTGGTTTTTGCAGCCCTTGTGCGTTCTGCAATATGGAAAAAAGGAATCAAATCACTGACATTAGTCAAGGATGCAGAAGCGTGAATTATTGTTTTATCCCCACTCATTAAAGTCTTCTTGCACATAAACTCATGTCTAAAATATTATTATATTGAGACTTATTGCACTTGCTTGTCTGGATCATTATGCCACTTAGATTACACAGTATAACGATATAGGATTTTCATAAAATGCTAGTTTTCAACACTTAGGAATTATATTAGATAGGCAAAAGTGCGGAATTGAATAGCAAGCACAAAAGTGTTGTTGAAGAATGAAAAGAAAAATTAACTTCCCGTCTTAGATTAGTACAAAAATAATTTTGCATAGCATGACCTTTTAGACCATAGGAAGTTATTCAGAATCAAATAAGCATATTATAATAATCACATTATTGAAAATCCATTTGGTTTTTAACCTGGGCTATGGTTTGAATCGGACCAGGTTTTGGGGATAGTCTGTTACATACTATAAACATGGCAGTCTTATGGACTGCATATTATCGTTCGTTGAAAATTTTCACATGTATTATATTGGCTTGTGCCTTTTCTTGTGACTTAATTATTTCTGTCCTTTGGACTATGATGGCTTGCGCTTTTTTTTATTTAATTATATTTGTTCTTTGGACTTTTAGTTTGCGTTTTTTGTGATCCCCATTCACATGAATGGCGATTTTTATGGTACTAGGTTATCATATGGATTTCCAGAAGGTCTACCCACTACCTTATTTTCTGTGTAATGTTATTTTTCAAGGATAATCGGGACCCCTATTACCAGGTCTGTTTGCATTGATCTGCTTATGAATACCTATGGCATAACATGATTGCTGCAAGTTATGTCACAGTTATGTCACTCTAGAGTCAATCTTTCCATCATTGGCCATTTGGAAATAGGCCAAGTTTGAAATTCTTTGGGATTACCTCTTTGATTATATCTATAGCTACCCCATTTGGATTTTTCACTCAACTTGTTTTGAGCTCTTACCTGTCAATCCAGTTTCACTTTCAGAGGACTTTATTGTCTTTATCTGCTTTCTAAAGTTATCCCAAGGCATTGTACCAGGGAATGTTTCCCAGTGGGATACCCATTGAACCATAGTTGATGGCCACCAAATTGAGATGTTATTGAACAACTGGCCAGATCTAAATTCATCCCTGTTCCATCTAAAATGTTTTTTGCATCTCCCCCATGTTTCCTATTTGCTTTTGAGAACAAGGGAGAGCTCTTCACTTTACACTGCCTGTGGTGCTAGCAAATTTAGAAGTGTCAGCCCCTTCCAACCCAGCTTACGATGGGCGTACATTTGATGAGAATCTTACTGTTCTCGTTTCCCTTAACAGCTGTAATGTTATATTTTACATAAGAGGGCTCACCTTGTGTATTTGATACTCTTGATCTTCAGGACTCTGATCTATTTAATGGGTTCAGCAAGTGTTCTAATTAACTCTGAAATCATTTGATGATAATCATCCAGTTCTTGTTTCTCTCAACAGATGTAATGGTCTATTAAGCATAAAGGGCTGCACCTTGTGTGTTTGATTGATGTCAATGATCTCCAGGACTCTCAGCTTTGTATCGGTTCAGCAAGTGTTCCAATAAACTCTGAAATTCTTCTATGCCTTCTGTGCTGGATTGAAGCAGCTGTGAGAGCTTATTGCACCAAGTGAAACTAGGTGCTCTACAGCCCAGTATGGGGGAGATGTCGGCTCATAAAATACAAAATTAAATTATGGAAAGTATTTAAAAAAAATCCATGTTGGTTCATAAAATAAAATATTATGAAAAGTAATTAAAAAATAGATGTTCGTTTATAAAATAAAAACTTAAAACTTAAACCCGGATCTATCAATCAAGAGAGATCAAATTTCTTGAGTTTAAATTTAAAAAAAGAAATACACCTCAAGAAATTGGATCCCTCTCGGTGCTTGATAGATACAGGTTTAAGATGGATCTATGCTGGTTATATGTACTGTTGGACAAAGGCCAGTATGAGTAGCAGACATGTGTAGCTTCTGATATTTATATACACATGTGGAATTTAGGTTCGCTGATATTGGCTTGTTTCCCAGTACAATATCTTTTCCTCTTTGTTTTCAACCACAGATTGCCAGAGATTGTCCGGCAGTTTATTTGGAAAGATGTAAAATTTTAAAACTGCATTTCTTAGAAAGTGTTAGTATTCTAGAGTCGTACATCAGATATTATAATTAATAAGGTGGTTGTCCTTTATCCAAATTCTGTAGAGCCACGCACGATGTAGAGACCACTCTTTCCTCTAAATGCCTACACCAAGTATTATACTAGTACGGTGAACCAAGAAATTGACTTACTAGGGACCCCTATTACCAGGTCTGTTGCATTGATCTGCTTGTGTGTCTTTCAGTGTGTGTACAGGTCATTGTATTTCGTTGATGATTTTGGAAGCTTCAGCCTTCAGCTCCCTAACTTGTTTTCATTTATTTTGAATATTGTGATGGGATATCACTTGTGGTGAGAAACAATTAACAAATTGCTTGCATTTAATGTTAGATTATATCAGCTAATCTTTTGGATTCTATTTGCAGGAATTTGTCAATGCTACCGTGCCTCATTCAGCGCAAGCAACCTTTCCATATTCCTTTACAGTCAGCAAGTTCTTGCAGGTTTGAACTGTTGATCATTTGAATTCCCCAATGCCCAGGCTTTTATTTTATTTTCCCCACTTAGAGCTGGTTAATTTGCTTCATTACGAGATGAGGTGCAGTACAGCATCTCTATGGTTTTGTAGAAAACAGGTTGGCTAGAAAAAAATCGGCTGTGGGAAAGTATTTTTGGTCTATACGTTTCTGTTCTAAGCTAAATTCATGTTTTGATAATGTGCATTACAGCCAGGCTCATTTGACCTTGCTGGTAGCATCTTATATGAGGTAGATGAACAGCTATTCCAGACTGTATTTTACAATGGTACTGTTGAAGTTGTTGAGGCCAGTGGCATTCTCAGCATAGAAACAGTATTTCTAATTGCTCTTGGACTTGCTCTGCTCGGTCTTCTTGGGATATGGGCTTATGGACAAATACAACGCTTTTCTAAGGTAAATTTACTATTTTTTTGAATTATCATCATTGATTCTTTTACTGTTAATTATAGCACTGAGAATAGCGAGGTGCTCTACAGCCCAGTATGGGGGAGATGTTGTCATGTATGTTACCAAAAGTAAAAGGTAATTAGAAAATTCATGTCGACTCATAAAATTAAAAATAAGAACCAAATGAAAAATAATTAAAAAATCCACGTTGGCTTATAAAATAAAAATTTAAAACCAAATAAAAAGTTATTAAAAAAATTATCGTTGTTTAAAAAAAACCTAGCATAGATCCATCTTAAACCCGGATCTATCAAGCACCGAGACAGATCAAATTTCTTAAGGTGTAAATTTTTTTGTACATGTAACAATTTTAAGATATAAAAAAATTACACCTCAAGAAATTGAATCCCTCTTGGTGCTTGATAGATCTGGGTTTAAGATTGATCTATGCTGGTTAGATACAGCTATAATCTTGTATTGTGTAAGATAAAATTTGTCAATCAACTCAAGTAAGCAATACTTTCTTTTAGTTTGTGTTTTTTATAATCCCCTTTCACATGGATGGCGATTTTTATGGTACTAGGTTATCATATGGATTCCCAGAAGGTCTACCCACTACCTTATTTTCCGTGTAATGTTTAATTTTTCAAAGATACGCTCTTTGGCAGTAGAGGAGATAAAACATTCGACTCTGCTTTCTCTTACCATTGAATACAGGTATTGATTTCCTTTGTAATTTGAAGCAATATCTATTTGACTTGGCCCCTCCATCCTTATCATATTTTTACTGTAATCCCCATTCCCTAATTACATAATTTTTATTAGGAACAGGTTTTGGTGCTACAGTTATGTAATGCTCATTTTAGATTGGGCTTCCTAGTCTTACTCGAAACAGAAATAGGGATCAGATTAGATAGGACAGAGAGTTTTGAGGATGCACTCAATCCTAACCGTTTAGAACTTGTCAATTCACCATTTACGAATGCAAAAAAATTAGGCCAATGGACTATATACCTATATAATATATTTATCTCATTGCAAAATGCTTACAATTTCTTCCCCAGTAGCTCTGACAACTTTATTGGCTTGCAAAACGACTACAATTTCTTCCCCAGTAGCTCTGACAACTTTATTGGCTTCTTGTGACTTCTAACAAAATAGTGATGAATACAATATGCCAATCCTCCAATAAAATTAACAATCAAAACACAAATTACATGTGCTAGTGCCCTCAATGGGTAGTTTGTCATTTTTGGTGCCATTTCGCTTTAGACTACAGGGTCAACTTGAAAGTCACACAATTTGATCTTGGGTCAACTTGAAAGTCACACAATTTGAACTTGGAGTGACTCGAGAGTGGAGAAAAATCAAAGAACAAGAGTGGGATAAAAATCGACAAATGCTCCATAATTATATATATAACGAGACAGAGACTGAGCAATTTTGAATTTATCTGTGCAGAAAACGAAGAGGACATCAAAAGTAGAAGTTGGAACCGGAAACGCAGATATAACGAATGAGTGGCTACAGGTATGTATCTGTCTCTTAATGCGGGACAAAAGATGGATACAATCATTAGACAACTCGTCCCAGTTGATCTGGAATTGATACTCAGGCTCTGTAAATTTTTTCACCTTTTTACTATCATTCCTTTTGCTTTTACAGGGAACTTCTTTCATGCAAAAGCTTTCAAATGGCCAATCTCGATCAACCAAGTCAAAGAAAAAGAAATAAATGATAAATAGTCTGATTGCTGTTTCCTTAAGGAAATTATGGCAGAGTTACTTATTGGCTGCAATGGTAAATATTAAATATGGGCAGTTTTGGAGTCCACATTTGTAGACAATTGAGGTGAGGAGTTATAGATTTAGAGTTAAGTTACTTGCGGATTCATGACCCACTGCCCTTCTCATTGTTCCATTGCAAATTTAAAAGCCGCGAGAATTTTAGGTTTCTTTAAAGTTAATAGTGCTAATATGGCATCACTGTTTGAGTTGATGTTCTCAACAAAGTGTTTTTATTTTGTGCGTGATTTCAATTTAATTTAGTTGCATTATAAGAATAATGATCCTTAATTTGATAAAGTCAGTTGCAAAGGGTAAGAGGCATCATGGCCTCCCAGAAGACTGGTTTTACTGAAGTATCTAAGCGAAATGCCAGTGTTTGAGATGTTCTCTCTTTTCAAAGATCATTTAAGGCAAGAAGAGATTAAATTGGATTTTGCTTGACTGAAAATAACTATATTTGTCAAAGGAGAACATTGATTAACATGAAATAATACTGATTATGTGGTTTCATAGTTATGGAAATCAAGCACATGAAGCTGCAAATGCCAGACACATACTTACTACCAACCATTAAAATGAGAAAAAGGAGAGTTGTTGGATTCACATGGAAAACAATTACTGTTGAAAAATCATCTGTTTCAAACTCTCTTTCACTAACATGATCTTTTCAGCTCTTGCTTCTAAGTAGGCATCCATGGACCATGGAACCAATTGCAGGTTATGCAAATGAAATACTCAGGTGTATAATCACCCATTATTTCTTGTCTGATGCTTGTAGGTTATGTTCTGGTGGCGACTTAATTCTTTTGAACCACTAGCAGCACTGACATGTATCAGATTCCTCGAAGCCTATTGCATTAGTTAGCTTCGTGTGCCACATTGTTTGTAAGGTCCAATTATTGTACATGTTTCCTTCTCCACAGAAACACTAGGTCTCCGTTTAGTTTTGACAATGATTCCGGATAAAGGCGTTTGTTTCTGGAAGCAAAATTTGGAGTTCAGATGAGTGGAATACTGACCTGATGACCTTGAGGATTATTCTAAAGAAAAGGCACACATTAAGACACTTTAATCTTGAGTATGACAATCAGATCTAGGGTCCCCTAAACTCTGCTCATCGTAGAGGGTTGATGTCTAGCATCATGTATACTGAAGACAGATATAGTATCTTCTCCCCATCATTTATAATATTCATCCTGTGTTTCTTGCCTTTGAAATCTCTAAAAGATGTTTAAATAGTTCTCATTTTTAGGATCTTTCTGGATGCGAATCAATTGATTTGTTTTTATAGCTTAAATGGCAGCAAATGTATTTCCTTCAAAGAATGCCCAGCTCAACTTAACAGCAATACTTACAGTAGGTCCAGCGAGTTAAAGCAAAGAAGCAATTTGAAAACACAGCAGCTTGACAGTGAATACACTTTCTTACCACATCATGAACAGGGGGTTACTTGGGGTCTTGACTCTTGAAGGAACTGCCTCTGAAAGGTAGAAATTACGATGGACGAGAATTGAGTAAATCCTATTTTTGCTTCTGGTAAAGTTGGGAACTAAGGGATTCCATTTGAACCGTCGAATGAACTTCCACTTGCATGATTATACATACAATGACTGCGTTTTGGAAGTACCACCAGTAGCATATTAAATCCTTATGAGCCTATTGACTGACGTAGTTTTATGCCATCTAAGGTTAGCAAGATCTGATTAAGTAGTTTCCCTCGTGAAGCTAATTAATTTTCATGTCTTCTTGCTCCCTTTTACCCTCTTTGATCCATGCGAAAGGCCATTTTGACTGCTGAGACTGTTTTTTCTGTGCTCAATTTGTGTTTCGTACTTGTAATCTACACCCAATTTCGAAGTATTGAGCGAGGTAAGTAAGATAAGTGAGGACATAAATGGAGGCTTGGGGAGATCTTAGCATATGGTTGTCTAAAATCGTGCATATTGGAAGTCTCCATCTTAATAGCGAATAATAAATAAAATTATTCGTTTGGAATAAATTCATCCTAATCCTAGATTTTTAAAGCATTGAGAAGTTATGAACTTTTTGTTTGCTTATAATAAATTAAATTAACAATTTGGAATAGATGCATCCCAATCCTAGACTTTTAGTATCGAGAGGTCATGCACTTTTTGTTTGCTGGTTTTAATCGTTATTGTTACTAATAGTTTTGATTTTTTTAGTTTTAAAGGTCTCATTCTACTAATCTATGAGCATAATTTTTTAGATCATAATTTTTTTTCCATGTTCTATTTTGTATAAAAATGATAAAGAAGGGTTATTTAATAGTTAATTTGGATGCAAATATGGTATAGTATTGTAAATCTTAGTATCCTATAATGATGTATGTTTTGGCAAATGATTTTTTTGGGCAAAGATTTGGTAATTGAGAATTTTGATAGAAAATGATGAGATCTTACTACTCCCTAGTAAGAATTGCGTAAAGTTGTAGAAAATTTACTTATATTGAGAAAGCATGAAAAGACAAGTTTGTTTATATTTGTTTGTGATTAGGATTGAATGCCAATATTTAATCTCAAAATGTTGTTTTATTGAATTCACTTGGTTGGAACAAAAAACACAAGCATTATGAGCATTCCTTTGCTAGTGATTTGTAGTATCCTTACAATTATGGGAAAGCAAGTGTTTTGAGTGAATCAAAGAACGAATTGGGTTAATTTTATTGTAGTAACAATAAAAATGAAATGGAAACTCAATCTCTCTAGTCCTTTCTAGTGTTTGCTTGGGCATTGGGGTTGAGGAAACTTATTAGCTGGTAAACACATTTGAATAATAAATATTATAAATCAATATGGATGTTACTTTGATTCAACTAGAAAAATACTGAAGGAAATACTGAAGGAAATAGTGAGTTATCTTAATGTCAATATTTAGGTAATTAGATTTCTAAAGATGTTAATTCAATAAAAAATTGTGTAAAATCTAGAGTAATTTAATTTTTAATTTTTAAAAGTAATTGAAACACATGTAATATAACCATAAAAGATTCCATCTAAATGTAAGAGCATCTTATGTCATCAAAAACATCATGTAAGAGCATCTTATGACATCAAAAACATCCCATGTTAATGATAGGTCACCATAAAATATATGTTATAAAGACATTATTGTTATTGATATGTTAATGATAGGTTAACATAATTTTACGGTTGGTCATAAGTTAGTTTATGTGACTTGATAGGTTTTTGTAAAATAATATTTTATTATTAATGATTAGTTTATTTGACATGATATGTTAGTATAAAATAATGTTTTACTCTTGGTCATTAGTTTAGGTTAGAATACAATGTTTCATTGTTGGTCATTAGTTTATTTTAGATAATGTTAATAAACAATTAGTTGTTGTTAATGTAGAAGAATTCAATGAAGTTTTTATTGGCTATGTTGGTTTTGAACAAAATCTTGTTGATGAACACAACAATAGAGAATTGAAGATTCAAATATAAATATGAAAAAACTAGCAGAGAATTGAAGATTCAAATATAAATATGAAAGAACTAGCTTTGATATATGCAGTAGTAGCACATATTTTTAGGCAACTTATGCATACTACAATTCAAATATAAATATAAAAAACTAGCTTTGATATATGCAGTAGTAGCACATTTTTTTAGGCAACTTATGCATACTACCTTACATGCTCTAGCCAACTTACCTTAGGTTATTACAAAACACAGTTCAAAGAGATGCATTAATATATTTGCATTATAAAACATAGTTCAAAGAGATGCATTAATAATTTGCATCAGAAAAGGGAGTCTCCATCTTAATAACAAATAATAAATAAAAATAATCATTTAGAATAGATTCATCCCCATCCTTATTGAGCTTTTGAGATGAATGATCCATAGGCTCTTGTGCTGTATTTTCAAGCGGGCAGAGAAATAAAAAAGGACAACATGAACAACTTTGATCTTATCATGTTGATTAGATTAATGGCCAAGAAATAATTGTGGGATGGGTTTAGAAGTGAGAAGTTCCTATAGAGGCTGTAGTGTGAACGATTGAGATTTTATCGAGATGACTAGATTGACGAAGCACGTTGCATCATGTTGGGATTTTTGGTCGGGGTCCTAAAAAGGTAGCTCCAGAATTCATTGTGATGATTGGAACTGCAACCTAGATTTGCTTGTGGGACTTGGTAGAAATTATGGCCGAAGGACAAGGCCTTATTGTGAATAGTCAAATATTGTTTTGGGGATGTGAGATATATTGTTCATGGGATTCTTTTTTACATACGATGGTGAATCTTTGAGGGCCATGATGACATCGACACTCGATATTGAAGAGATTACCACATGGTAGAATTAGAGGACACCATGTGTGATCCAAGTCAATATAATCCCATATCATCACTTGCTATGTGTCATGCCATGTCAACAAATGAAAGGAGGGAAAAGAGATGAGGGCTACAAAAACGCTAGAGAAGGGTGTGGTCAAATTCAACTTCAAATTTTCAAATGCCCAAGTCTGTAGAGAAGGGTGTGGTTAGATTCAACTCAAAATTTTCAAATGCCTTGTCGATGATGTAGAAATTTGAATAGTACAATCTATGAGAAAACATGAAGAAACCCAGTGGAGCATTTGTTCAAATTCTAAAGGATTTGGATTAGGGATGTAGAGTTCAATGGTCTCATCTAGAGTTTGGGATTCAAACTCAACTATCTTTGAACCCCAAACTCTAGATGAGACCATCAAGAAGGCTATGTACTGCTATGATTAGAACCAACATAGATCCATCTTAAACCTGGATCTACTAAGAACCGAGAGGGATCCAATTTCTTGAGGTGTAAATTCTTGTATGTAACTTTTTTACATGTTTATAAAAAATTATCTATTTTTTTTACATGTTCATAAAAATATACACTTAAGTTCAAGATTAAAATGGATCTATGTTGGTTTTAATTTTTAATTTTATTTTATAAGTCAACATATATTTTTTAATTACTTTTCATTTGGTTTTAATTTTTAATTTTATGAGTCAATATGAATTTTTTAATTACTTTTTTTAAAATGTATCATAATGTTATGTATTACATTATGTGATAACATCTCTCGCATATTGGGCTGTAAGCACCTCGCTACTCTTGGTGCAATAAAAGCAAGCTAGAATTTTGTAAAGCATGGAAGGAAAGAAAAGAGAGAAGTTTGATCAAAGAAAGAAAGGATGCAAGCCTGCTCATTTCGGAAATCAACAAAAGCATGTAGCATGGAGATAGGTTAAGCCAATTAGTTGGGCAAGAGAGAAGTCAAGGGAGTCTATTGAGTGTTGTGGATGTTGAGCGCATCACTTTCTTAGAAATTGTCCACATAGGAATGGCATTTCCAAGCATGTTTACTTAAAGAGGTTACAACAGTTGGAGATCTAAATTGCACTAGAGGAATGGAGATCTAATTTTAATTGACCCTAGATCTGTGATAGTTTATTATAATTGTTGGAATTTGTGGTCTTGAGAAAAACAAGCATAGTAAATCATGGTTGGTCCAACTAGCCACTGGATCTCAGAGAAAGGTGGTGATTTTACCACTTTCATATCTGATAATTATTTCCCTTTGAATTTTATTCAGTAGATTCTTCATAAAATAATTATACATTGAAACACTCAACCATATGTTACACCTTCAAAGTTTTATATAAAAGATGAATAATTGATAAAAAAATGAATACAATACAATACATGGACTTTTAATTAGGCCTCTTCATGCCTTTTCAAATGTAAAATGCACGTACTTTTATTCTTTATTTAGATGATTGATTAATTAATTATTATATCATCGCTTCTCCCATGGTTTCATAAACCCATGGTATTTTCCCATGGTATTGGCCCATGGCATTTTATTTCTTTATTTTTTCATTTTAATATATAATTATTCTTATATCATCGTTTCTCCAAGCTTTCATAAAACCATGGTATTTGCCCATGGCATTTTATTTCTTTATCTTTTTAATTTTAATGTTTAACTCATTATTTTCTTTTATTTATATTTATTTATTTATGTACGTAACAAGATCTAGAAACCTAGTTTTCATATCCTAAGAAGGATTTCCATGAGCTCGCTTCACATGCATGTCTATCCATGTTAGAAGAGATCTAGTCTGTGTGCACCCACACTAGAATAGACTTGACCATTCTAACAAGGGTAGCTAATCCTTACGAATGGATAGGTCAAATCCACTCTATTATGACAAAGAATACTAGAGCCAAGTAGGCATGTGATGGGAAACCCAAGTCCTATACGACTTGATCAAGTACCATGATCAGGAAGGATTATACCAGGGCCTCCCAAAACCAGGGAGTAGATCTGCACGCATCTAAGCCTTCTACCACTTGGCCAAGCACCATGACCAAGAAAGGCTACATGATGGTTCACTCACATACACCAGTGAGTGAACCATCATCATCCTCTATAGGTCAAATCACCATGACCCATCGATCCAATCACCATGGCTACATCTAAGAGGATTCCCCAAACATCATCAAAAGGTTAGTGAAGTGGTGGAGAAAAATGTCCATTAGAGATCGATGAACTTTTCACATAGACAAATTTTAATAGTTTTCCACTTGGTTCTTATGATGTACTCAATGGAATGGATTAGTTGGAAGCATCAATGAAAGGGAACAACAAAATTTTTGAATGCATCGCTGAAGAAGGAAGTTCATGGACAATAATACGCTTTCCAAAAATGGTTTTTGTTAGGCAGATTTCAATTTTGTAGTTGAAGAAATGTTTAGAAAAGGTTACCGATTATATGCAGCCCATGTATTAGACATAACAAAAAATAAAGGTCCCAAGATGGAGGATTGTCCTTTCATACAAGAATTTAGTGATGTGTTCCCTTGAAGTGCCAAGACTTCCTCTAAATAGGCATATTGACTTAACATGTGTTCTTGTGCTAGAAGTTGCACTAATGTCCAAGACACCTTATAGAATGAGTAGCCTAGAATTATAAGTTTGCAAGAGTTATTAGAAATGAAAGACATTCAACGAAGTGTGCCTCCATATGGAGTACCCATGCTATTTACGAAAAACAAAAGTTGAACCCTAAAGTTGTGTATTGATTATAGGGGGATGAATAAGGCTACTATGAAGAACAAACATTCTTTACCTTGAATTGATGACCTCTTTGACCAAATCAAAGAGATAGGTATTTTCAAAGATAAATTTGAGGCTTTGTCACCATCATGTCAAAATAAAGGAATAACACATCTATAAAACAACCTTTAGAACAAGGAATGACTACAATCATTTTGTTGCCATGCCATTCGGTCTCACCAATGCATCGGTTACATTAATGTGTCTTATGAATATTGTTTTTAGTGAGTAATTGGATAAATTTGTGCTTGTTTTCTAAATGGTATTCCCATTTATTCTAAGAATGAAGAAGAGCATGAAGAACATTTGAGAATGGTTTTGCAAATACTAAGAAAGCATAAATTATATGCAAAGCTAAGGAAATATGATTTCTAACAAACGAAAATTCATTGTTTGGGTCACATTATTTTAGAGGAAGTGCTATTTGTGGATCCATAAAATATTGAAGTTATTATGAACTAACCAACTCCAAACAACGTAACATATGTAAGATGTTTTAAGGGTCTTTTTGATTATTATAGAAGGTTCATTGAAGGATTGAAGGATTTTCTATCCAAGACTTCCTATAATTTGAATCATTTGCTTCCATCTTAATGTGAGGTGATACATTGATTCAAATCAACCATTTAGCTGAGGAATAACTTTTTATTGGTCAATTTATTATTGATGAATATCTCATTGATGTCTCTTCAATTACCTTAGGTAATATTTCATAATTTCATGTAGAAGATGTTGACATTGATGAATGCGTTATTGCAGAACCAATAACCAAACCACATTGGGCATGACATACTCTTCATGCAACAAGTGATCTAGTGGGTTATCCAACCGATAAATGGTGTACCCACACACATTTTCAAAGTGGTCCTTGTGCACTTGTAACGTACTCGAAATTTATAATAACAAAAAAACACTTTCTTTTTTCATACTTGATACCCTAATACAATCACAAGTAAGATGAAAAATTGCTCTACTTCCAAGCTTGTTTATACAATCGACTACTAACCGGCCAATGTCTTAAAAACATATTTAAGTGCACTTTCATGAAAATATCTTATTACCATACCCCTCATGGTTACCACATCCTTCTTCATTATAACAATCATGTGAATGCAACTTCTTTCATGCCAGACATGAATGGGATTCTTTTAATTTACTTAAAGTAACCGCAAGGCATTACAGTTTGTGTACAAGATACATATAATGTAAATTCCATATTTATATTTCCAGTTTATACATCAAGCTAAACAAAGCTTCAAAGATCTATTATACATACTAAGCTTGTACAAGCTATATAAATAGAGCAAGTTCCATATTAAACCTCTATATATAAATATATTAAACCCTATGTATCTTTTCATAATATATTTATATAGCTAACATATTACACAACATACATATGATAAACCATTATTTTTACCCAACTATTCCTTTTTGAAACTAGCCAAGGATCTATTACACAATCTAACATATATAAAGTATTCCAAAACACTGAACTTTAACCATGCATAATTATAACATATAATTCACTTAGTTAATAGTCCTTTGGTACATTGTGGTTTAAAACCCTTCTTAACTACGATAACACCATACTATTAACTTCATGTATGATCCATGCAATCTATATATTATGCATATAATAACCTTAACTACCTTTTCATGGTTCCTTCCACATGCTTATATATTTACTTTAACATATATATATATATTTTCATCCAAGCATAATATTTGCGATTCCATATATAAATTAATTATGCTTAACCATCGTGATAGTTCTTTTCAACACACACACATATATCTTCCTCAATGGAATCATAATGTATAAATTGCAACCTCAATATTTACATACATCTATAACTATGATTCTTTTATTCTATACAAAATATAAGAATCCATTAATCTTGCAAATAATATATATATATATATATAACATACATTTATTCTATACAAAATGTTTTTCTTTCCTCTGGACTGCTAGCAAATAGAAGGAAGGCATTCCTCTAGTTAAATGGTCTTGTTTAGCAAATATGAAGGAACTAGGAGGTTGGGGAATAAAAAACCCATACTTGTTCTTCCAAGCTCTAGCGACCAAATCCTTATGGAGATTGACAGTGAATTTTGATTCTCTTTGGGGGAAAACTTCGATCTCTAAATATTGTCCGAATTCCTCCATTATAGATTGGTACAGAAGTCCAGCTAAATCTCACAAGGGAGGCTCAGTAAGGTGGAATGCTCTAGTTCTCTCCTTTCCATTAATTGGACAATGGACAGTGTGGAAAGTTGGAAATGGAAGGAGTGCCCGCTTAGGAGAAGATCCATGGATCGGTTCTGGTGGAAATGATGTTTCGTCTCCTGCAACAGTTTCCTTTTTGAAGAGTCAAAACATAAATTCTCTTGCAGATGCATTTAATAGGAATTCGTCTCCTGGAAATTGGAAGACCACATCCGATTTAGGCTTGCAAATGACTCTGCAGAAGAATGGTCGAGATTGTTAAAAGCTCTAATTTCCAATTTTATTACTCTGCAAGAAAGTGTTTTTTGACAAGTTGGTTTGGTCGAAGAATAACACCACAGGAGAATTCTCTGCTAAATTGGGATACATAGAGCAAGATTTGTTTTCATTCTCAGGGGAAATAGAATGGTGGTGGTCTCCTATCTGGAAAACTTCAGGACCTTTGAAGGTGAAAAATTCTCCCGTGGTTAGCTCTGAAAAATAGAGTGTTAACTTGGTTCCTAAAACGAGGCTGGGAAGGTCCAAGTTGGTGTGCTCTTTGCCAAGAGAATTGTGAATTGTCTAGGCACTTATTTTTTAATTGCACATATGCAGGCGTGGTGTGGAACATGGCTACCAAAGAACTGTGTGGCTCGGCCCTCTCCGATGGATTCTACTCTTGTATTAGTTGCAAAAATTGGTGGACCAATTCATCGGTAGGAAGCTTTGACGCATTCCCTTCTCTATTCATTTATGGAGTATGGTGCGCAAGAAATTCTGCATTTTTTTCAGACCGTGAAATCCCTTCTGAAGTAAACAACTGCTATGATTGTGCAGTGGTCTCGAGAGCATAAAAAGGAGCACAAGAAGAAAAAGATTCGGATCCTTAAAATGCCAAGTATTGATAAAAATTTACCTTGGGATTTTTTTGACGGAGCAAGCCAAGGAATTCTCTCCTTTGGGAGGATCTGGAGCAGTTCTGTATGTAACAACAGGAAAAAAAATTCAAATAAAATTCGGTCCAAGTCATGGCTCAAACAACAAGGCAAAACTTGTTGCACTTTGGGCAACTCTCAATTTTGCTATGACGCGAAATCTCACCCGCCTGCAAATCTTCGGTGACTCAAAAATAGTAATAGAATGGGAAAACAATCGGCTACAGATTAAAGCTCCTCATTTGCAACATCTTCTATCAAAAATTAAAAGGCAGATTGAATGCTTCCATTTTATATGTTTCACTCATGTTTTTCGGGAGCTAAATGAAGAGGCTGAATCTCTTTCAAAAAGTGCTCTACTACTGGTACCAGGAACCATAGAGGAAGATGAGTTTATCCGAAGCAGTTCGTGTGGTAGAACAACTTCTGTTTTATTTTCTTGATTTTAAAATTGTGTAAAGGAATGTTTTCCAACATCTTGTAATGTTTTGAGTAAAGATTTTCTCATTGAAAAATGAGAAAATTTTGATTTCCGTAAGAAATCTGGAATGTAAATACTTGCTCATGAAGCAATGATGTAAGTCCTGCAAGGACAGTCTATGTTATTCTATATGAATAAATGATTTTTTCCTCAGAAAAAAATATAACATATATTTAGACTGAATAAGATTTGGAATCTATAACTAAATTTAAGATGAATTAAAACATCATTAACCTCCATTGATACAAACCATATATCAAACATAAGCTTCTATGGTATTCTTATGTACACATAATAATTTATTCTTAGCCTAAGGCTTCATTATAATTCATTCTAGGTTTAAGAGAAGGATTCATCAATCTATTACTTCCAAATTGTAAATCTTTTCAAAACATTATACATATAAGTAAGTATATATATACTTACTTACAACAATAATACATAATGAAAGACTGCTGTAAGGGGCATCTAGACTCACATACTACCCTTGCATTAACAAATAGCGAAAACGATCCCTCGATTTGCAATTAAAAGGTCTTTCGCTAAGGTGCCCACAACGGTAAAACAATAAGGATAAAGTCTATCTTTCATCATTCTAAAATAAATGGAATTTGACCAATTTGATTATAATCAAAGATTCACTTTTTAAGATTTCATAGCATTCAACGTTTTCAAAAGAGACTCGATCAATCTATCCGACTTCATACCTTGGAAAGAAAATAAAAAACAAAGATCGAATCTCTGTGACCCTATATAAAGTCACAATTAGCTCAAAAGACCAATCACAGAAAACCGACATGAAAAGAAAAAGATTTTTCCGAAACTCGTTCTATTTCATTATATAGGCATTTAGTATAAAACATATTTTTTAACATATAGCAATTTCGAATATGATCATAACACTCCTTTGATTGGATTACCTAGATTTGGAATATATTTTTAACATGCAACTACATACTTTAACTTGAATAAGCATACATGAACTACATTTCCACTTTCGACTGATAAACAAAGAGGACTCACTCCATATGCCGAGCCAAGTATAACATGATTGATAAAATAAAAATAAAATAAAGATAGAATGAGAATAGATTTCAACATAACACCCATCCGTTCTATATTCAATAATTTGGAGAAATCTTTAATCATTTACGCCAGTAACATTGTTCATACATTAAAAAAAGAAGAAATATCTATACTTACTTGGAAACAATGAAAATGACTACTTGGAGAATCAGTTCTTTTCAACCATAGGAGAGAGCAACTCATCGTTATCCCAACTCCACCACTGAGCTGGATCACCACCATGCACACTAGAACAACAAGTACGCTTCCACGCGGCACTCTCTCTTAGAGTTCGTAACAAGCTTAGTGATGGACTTTTGAAAAAGAGAAACACTTAACACATGCACTCATAGCACAATTTCTCCATGCACAACACAACGTCGTGTGCTATCTCAGTGCACCAATATATAGTTTTTGCCCAGGTCTTGTGTCATCCCACTCAAATCTCAATCAAATCCTTCAATCCCTATGATTTAAGATCTTGTCTGATAGTTGAGTTTTTAAATTGGATTTGACTGGTAAAATATCCCTTGCTTGCTTTACACATTTTCTGTGTCTCATGGTGGTGTCCCCTCATTTAACTGAGTTCTCCAAGTGTCTTTTTATTTTTATTAATAATAAAATAATAATTTATTGTGCAAAGTGTCACTCACACCTCTTGTGAGTATTTTTGAGTTTTTAAATAATTCTTACCAATATAATTGTTTTTTTGAAATATTTTCACAAATATTAAATCAAAAATAAAATAATAATGTCTTGGGGGGTATCACAACACTCTCTACCTTAGATCCTTTGATACCCATCCATGGTTACATGGTTAGTATAAGAGATCCATAGTCTTTTTCAAAAGTAGCAGGCAATCCATTTGTGAATACTACTACCAACAATGATTATCAGTCTCTAATGAAGAACCAACCTTGGGAGCCATATCATCTACCCCTTGGTAGGATACTTTCATAGAGAAAATGGAATCATTGATCAAATTTAGTAGTAGATGGACTTGAGAGTAATTATGGTTGAATATAACCGCCAAAGTCCACTCAACACTATCTTCTTTTGGTGGAGGTTTTTTTTCCCACTTTTAAGGGTTATTTTATTTATGTACTTGGGTACCTAACATGGCTACTACGAATTATCAGAATTGACATTTTTTCTGCATTATTTTCACCAAGTTAGGCTTGTGGGGGCGTGTTACAACATATTTACCTTCTCCTTAGCATTAATGTCTCACATAGGTACTTTAGAACCTGGTCTCTTGACATTTTTTCTGCATTATTTTCACCAAGTTAGGCTTGTGGGGGCGTGTTACAACATATTTACCTTCTCCTTAGCATTAATGTCTCACATAGGTACTTTGGAACCTGGTCTCATGATCCTAATGGTACAATTTTGACTAAATTTGACCAAGTGAGCGACGTAAGCACTTCATTCCTAGATTTAAGGGGGAAATATGCTATTTTTAGCTAGCGAGGGTGCATTCCTTAATTTTTGGATCTTATCCTTGATTTTAGGATCCAAACTTTCATGTTTGAGTTCTTGAAGTGATTGAAGGAACCTATTTCCATGAATCAAGGAAAGGGAGTTCCATCCTTTACCATTTTTAGTTATTTCCTATCATGCATGATTTATGCATGTATTAGACCCCTTCTTTTAGGAAATTAAGTCTCAACTTGTCATCTTGGGTTAGTTATGAGCTAGTTAACTCATATTTGAGGGACTGCATGGTTAACTAGGGCATATGAGATCTAAGTTAATCCCAATTAGGTCATCATGGATCAGTGTACAATTTGACTTTCCTCCTTTAGGAATTTGAATTTCTTTATGTACCAACATTGTTCATTCTTTGGATTCATTGAATGAGAATTCAATGTTTTCTCGAAGATTTTTTCTCTATTCATTCTCTTTCTTTTTCCCTTGCAAGATTGCTAAGTGTATTCTTGGTCATTATATTTCTAGACCTATTTTATTTATTGCAAGTGAACATCTTATTATACAAGAACCATAGATGAGGATGGAAAATAAAACCAAACAAATGAGGTTGAGAACACATCGAATCCATCTGGGGCAAAATCCAAAGGCTTAAAACATTTGCAAAATAAAATCCTAGTTTAACCTACCAAAGGCTTTCAAGAGGTTAGTATTAATGAACATACTTGGTTTCTTTGATCTATTTAAGGAATGAAGAGTTCATGTGCAATGACTATCCATTAATAATTTGTTATCCCTCGATGTATCCTCCTTTATCCCTTGAGGTAATTAATTTCATTATAGTTTTGAGATGATTGGCTATGATCTTATAGATGATGTTGCAAACATAAATAGGCATGAATTTATCTGGAGAGTTGGCGCTCTCTATTTTGGGGATGAAGGTTAATAAAGTAAGGTTAAGGGCCTACATGATGCCTCATGAGATCCTAGAGTCCTCGACCATTTGATCAAATCTATGTCGATTGTGGAACAACATGATTGAAATAAAACCATTGTAAAACCATCTAGGCCTTCGGATTTACTTGGATGCATCTCTTTCATTGTCATGTCCCCAAATTTTGCATTGGATCCCAATGGCCTAAAGCCACTTGGCCATTTTCATGATAGTTTGTCAAATTGGTGCTATGGGTCAAATAATTGCCATGTATGATGTCCAAGTTAGTAATAATGTAAAATTAGAGCCAAATGGACAAGGTGGGTCACATGAAGAGCAAATTCCCAATTCAAAGTTTGTAATGTCCCCATCCAAATAAATTAGCATGGAGTAAAAATTCCACTAACCTACTAGTTCCATAGGTTGGGGGTGGAAGCATCAAAATTTTGGAATAAAGGAGCTCCAAGAGCCAAAATGACCTTAGAATTACAAATTAACATCAAATGGATCAAATAAATAATAATAAAAGAAAAACAAGGTGGCATTTGGTCATGAGGGCGCTTAAGAGGGTGTGGGGCCCAAATGTGTCAAGATTCCCCACTACACTTGGCATCATCCTCTCAACAATTAGAGTCCAAGGTGGAGGGTAACGTACTTGGGGGAGATGAAGAAGCAATATTCATGGCAAGAATCTATGAAGGTTGAATTGGAGTGGAAGAGTAACTCCCAAGGAAGAGGGAGATACATTGTGACAATTGTAGCTAGATTCCATGGCATCTATGACAACAATGATGAAGGAATCTATGAAAAATATGACAAATTCATACCTGATTGTAGTCCTATGACACATTTGACATATTAGGGATAAAAATAGCCACCAAGAGGGCACATAGAGGGAGTTATGGTCAACGAAGATTCCCAATTTGAATTGGGGGAAATAGGAACACAAGGAATAAGTGGACAAATGTCTCATGTGAGAATCTATCACTAATTCGAGTTGAGTGAAGTATATTGGAGAGAATTGAACCTCATGAGTCCACATGAGGTTAATAAAAGAGGAGGATGACAAAGGAGAGCATATTTTGGATCATTTTTGTTTTGCACTCTTGGAGAGCTTTGCTTGTCCTTGCACGGTGGGTGTTTACCTTCCCTGCTATTGAAGCAATTTCGAAGGTGGAAGATCCCTGCCCAAGTTGGTTGGAGGAGAGTCCATTCAGAACTATTATAAGAGCTTAAAGGATGCGTTTAATGCGGATTCAATTCCCCCTACTTTTCGAATTCCCATTATAGAACTTCTTCTAATTTCTCTTCTCATCTTCTCTTCTCAATGTTCATGTTCTAGTGTTGATAGCGCACTCATGGCTGCATAAAAGTTGATGAGAATGCCTTTGTGACTCCATGGATGTAATATCAGATGTATGGCACTATATTTAGCTGAATATATAAACCATAGCTCTAAATATCATGTATTTCATGTAAACATTCCAAGCAAAACTACTTATTCAAGCTAGTTTCTCCTATGCTTTCTTGTGGAATTTTTGGAGTAGTTATTCATCTGTTTGTATCAGACTTTCTCTGAGTTTTTGCAGCTTTTCGAGCAGCCTATGATGTACTGTATATGACCAAATTACCATATGTATGCCCCTTGGGAATTTGATTAAATTTTATGCAACAATCTCCATGTCCATTGTTTACACTTTCCAAGCAATATCTATGTGTCACAACTTTCTATTTTATGGGTGTAATAGAAGATTATAAAACCTAATAAATGCTGCATTTTGGTTTCCCTTGAGTTCCTTAATCCAATACAAGCCTCTGCTCATAAATTAGGGAAGTTCATACAGTGTTTTGGAAGCTAAAAAGTTAATGACTAGTGGAGGGTTTCAACATCGAATTCACTAGTACTTTTCCATTTCATTCCTCCTTGATTAATGCAAATAATAAATGTCTCTAGCAAGTGTCTGAGTGTCCAATAGATGTATTAGGAATTCCTAACACCCATCTGATCCATTCCAGACAGAATTTGAAATCCTTTGGGAGCATTTGGGATAGCTTGGGTTTCACTAGTCTAAGGTTCTAAAATTGACCAAAAGTGAGTACTTTTTCATGGTAGGGATATTATAGTGGTATCAAAGAATGGTCCTTGCACCTGTGCATTTAGTTATCCATTGAAGAAGAAAATTGTAGCCATATCTTATTCAGATTCAGAGTATGAGCTGTATGAGGATGATGAACAATATGATGATGACTATGATGAGCAATATGAAGAGTACTGCAGACAATATGAGGAACCATCTTGTAGTACCTCTACATAGTTCACATTCAGATATGATGATGATTACTATTGTGATCACTTGTATAATGAATATGAAGAGTGGGATATCACACCACCAAGGAAATATCCTTTGAAGGAAATAGCACGGTGGAGGGAAACTTGCAAAACCCTACCCCGACAATATCAAGCCTATAGTGTTATTATGAATTCATCCTCAAAAGTTTCCTTCGAATTTTTGTGGATGCTTTGTTTGGATATAGGCCCAAGAATGAAGATGTGGAGTTAGTGAAGAAAGGTCTATGCCCTTCTTGCAAAAAAACTTGGAGAGCAAATCATATATGTTTGAGTGAAAAGGAGGAGACCACGACCAATGTTGGGAAAGATAAGACCACAATCCTTACTGCTAAGGGTTTTCAACATAATGAAGCCATCACCTATTCTATTTAGGATCATCTAGAGGCATCTCTCATTGAGAACATGGATCTGAGAGTAACTACTAATGGTTGCTCAAAGTTGGTAGAAGCATATATTGAAGGATGCTATGATGTGGTGCCTACTGATGGGTACTATTGCATGGAGACATCTATTGATGGATGTATGATCCCTCTCTATTGGTGACATAGATATAAGAATTTATGAGGTTGATTCAAGTACCAACTCCATTGAGCACGAAGAAGAATACCTCGTGGCATAAAAATATGAACCAATATCAGCTTCCCAGTCATCACTTGAGCTCCCATGTGAATTTGATCCCAAGAAAAAGAAGAAGAGGAGGTTTGATCTCATGGACCATCCTTCATTGAAGGGTATTTGAAGATGAGTGAAAGGAATATCTATGAGGCCCTTAGCATACTCCATGACACTCAAGCATTGGTGTCAAAATTTTGTAGGAGACTTTCTTCATTGGAGGAGCCATCCTTGCTTGAAGACATGGAGAAGATTCAAAGAAAAATGTCCAACATCGAAGGTAATTTCATGTCCTTGATTTTTGATAGAAACAATTTGGTTGAGCTTAATGAATGGTTACATGGGGTATACTCGAATAATAATGAGGATATTCATAAGCTCAAAATTCAAAATGAGCAACTTCTTGAGAGGCTGCATGTAACATCCCTCCAATTTGACCCCTATTGTTACTAATTTCTGTAATTGTATTTATGATTGCATACAACGGCCCTAGTGAGGAGCTCAAGGCCAAGGCCCCACCAGTGTACCTCGAGTTAGTGTTATGATTATAAGTCTTAGTTAAAACTAAAAGATTTAGAATAGTAATGTGACTAAATGATAAGTAGCAAAACCATCCAAAAGAAAAGATAAGATGGTTAGGAAGCCCTGAGATTCATGTTTTAAGTCGTAAAACATGGAGGGTGAAGAAGTAGCGATGTTTTAATTTATTAAAGAATTCACCTAAGTAGAATCTAACATAAAATATAATGATTAGATGAATATTATATACATGTATATGAAGGATTGAATTAATAGTTGAGATAACTATTAAAACGAGAGATATTATTTATATATGAAGGTGAACTAATAGTTGAGATGACTATTAGGTAAATATTAATTATATATATATTTAAATGTCTTGATTATAAATAAATGAATCGAAAGACATTACTTATAATATATATATATATATATATATATATATATATAACTAATTATAAATAAAATTATATGTATTTATATAATGATGAGTATTTGACATCTTATGAAGGATCGATAATTAATATGATGAATATTATATATATAATTACATATATATATATGTCCTGTCTATAAATATACTTATATATGTGCTTTATATATATAAGTAAGGGTAACCAATAATTGAGATAACTAATAGATATTAGGTACATTTATATATAAAGGTGTTGTATGCATATGAAAGGATTACCATGGTAAATATGTTAATATATATATCATATTCAATTTTAAAAGTACTTTATATAAATAATTATATGTTTAAACCATCTTATTTATATATGAAAATTTGGGACAAATGTTGGCTTAGGGTAATATACATGAATATATTAACTAGTAGTGTAAATTTACAGAATTATAAAGGATATCATCATTTTGATATCATCATTTTGGGATTTATGGAATTTTAATAGTTATTAAAACACCTACCACTACCTTAACAGATTGAACACCTGTCGCAGTGGAGGAGAGTTTTTAGGGGTATTGTTTCCCTAGGTTATAAGTTTTGGAGAGAAAGACCGGTTGGGGAATGGAGGAATTTACCTCTCTTGGAAGGCGTAAATCGATTGTGGGAGTTTCATGAGAAGAGGAAAAAGGACAGCTCCGAAGGAGAGCTTGATCCCCATTGTTTGTTCTATTCACACTCTATCCTTATTTATATTTATGCTGTGTAGAAATTATGTTGTAGTTATGTTGTAATCAATAGACATGATTCAATAGGACTGTTTCTTTTACTGTATATAGGTTTTCTTCTTTATTTGAGAACGGTAAGAAAGATAATTAAGGATATAAAAATCTTACCTTTAAATAAAGAAGATATTACAGATGTATTTTGTCCAAGCTTAGAAAGAACTATTAAAGGAAATCTTAGAAAAGTTATTAGAGGCAAAGCCTTGGGTTCAACATTTCCTTATAAGTGGAATTTTAAATAACTATGGAAGGTGTAACCTTTCACCATAGTTGAGGCAAGAAATTAAATGTTATTATTATTTTATGAAAAATGTAATATTTCGGGATTGAAGAAAGTATATCTCTTGCCTAGATAATGGTTACAGGTTGTGGAGTCATTAAAGGTACAAAAACATGTTAGCTTAGGCTTAGTCATTAAAGGGAACACGTGCATAAGAAGTACTTACATTTTATTAATAGTAATATGATTTGGGAAAGACATAGTTTTATAACTATGTATAGATTTCAAAGAAATAAGTTACCTTAATTAATATCTTATATATACTTAATATCCTATATATACTTAACATGTGTAATAGATGGAAAAAGGTGTTCATGGCTTAAAACACTTTATTACTTGAAAGGATTTTGAATATTATTAATGTTTCTCTAGAATAGACCTTGGTATAGCTTTATATGTAAGATTGAACAAATCAAAGGAACTATGTGAAGGAAAGAGGAGAGTAGTTACTGTAACGGGAAGTTTCAGTTGTAAAAATACCCCTTTTTATCATTAATACAACACAACCCTTTGGTGGACGTAGCCCAAGATACGGGTGAACCATGTGAAAATGTTCTTTTGGTATGTACTCCTTGTGTATATCTCTCTCGATGTTGTGTCTCAACTATTATCTCAGTTTTGGTTGTTTGAAATTGGTGTACCATAGGCATTTGTTTTTATGCTGGTGTTTAGTTATAACATTGACTCTTGTTACATGTGTAGATAAGTTGGGGTTAAACAATTATAAGAGTACCTTGTGGATCACTTAAAAACTTGTTGATGTTTTATTTATTTTGCTCATATATGTGGCTCATGTATGATGAGTAACTACATTCACCATTAGTAATTTTGCAAGGATAAATGAAGAAGAATAAGATAGATAGAATATCCTTTTTTTTTTAAAACTATGGATAAGTTTGAGTACAATGCATTGTCATGTTACTTATGATTAAGTTAGTAGAAGGCATGTGTGACACCGAGGAAGTAGTTATATCTTATCCCATCCTTAGGAAGTCGTTGAAGATCAATAAGTATCGCGGCTAAAAAGGCATAAAAAGTTGTATAATTATAATCGGGGTTGCTCGTAAAAATATAGGAGACCTTTGTGTTGACAGGAAAAGTTTGTTTAAAGCTTACGATTAAATATTAAATGTTGAAAGTTTTTTTGAGATGTTATGATGATACTTTATTAAAACATTGATATAGATGTTGTACATATTTTATCTTCCGCATAGTTTTTAATGACGTTTAGTCGTCTAGAAAATTTTTAAATTTTTATGAAAATTGGGGATGTGACACTGCAAGATACTTGTTCTTCTTCCTATGTTTCAGATTGTGATATGTTAGATTGCTTGGAGGAATCTCATGACATGATGGATCATGAGAAACATGGTGATTTGCATGTGTTTGAATATGATATTGATGAGAGCCAAGCACTTGTTGTGGTGGAATAGGAACTTGAGATGCCTCTTGATGATGGTTATGCACTTTTTGAAGAAGTGCATGATTCCACTACCTTGGAACCAACCTATGAGGAAAGTTTCACACTTTTGAGGGAGGTGCATGATCCTACCACTATGGAGCCTTCACATGATGAAACTCTTGCAATTTATGATCATTTGGGTGGGTTGGTTCATTCTCCTACATCCTACACTTCCACATTTTGCAACATTAATCCTAATGAAGTATGGTTGAAAGGTTTCTTTCTGATGGTGTTACATGAGGAGTATGAAACTCCTATCTCTCCATTTGATGATGACATGACTAGATCACATTCTTATTTACATTTTCAGCAACATCCTTTGTTACCTTATGACGATATACATCTTCATGGATGCACATATGGTACTCCTTTGATCCCCTTGAAGGCTCATTGTTCTCTTTGCTCCTTACTTGGTTCAGATTTTGGTTGAGGTTCTTCATTCACTTCTTGGATGAAAGAACACATGGTTGATTATTTAGATACATATTACATTCTTTTGGAGTGACATTATAGCACATGGGATCCTCACCTATGTCATGAGAGAATATTTGATATAATACTTGATGCTTGTGTGTATGGGGCACATGATGATCTACTTACTTGGATGTACACGAACTTTCATGATTCTTTGATGAGGTACCTTCTTGACGTGAATTTGTATGATGTTATGTAATTTGATGATCTATATTTTGTACTCATGATGTTTGGAAGGATGCAATACACGCAATGGGACCTTGGGATTGTTTTTGGTCTCACTGGTTTCAATTTTTTGGGGCAACAAGCAGTATGGGAGATTGAGTCACCACTTGAGAAGGTGATTGTAATGAGAATAGTGCAACAACAAGCATGGTGGTTCCTCTTTTAAATTTTCTTGGAATATTGAAAAATTAAAGTTTGTCAACTCAGTGGCAACTTCAAAGAATTGTACAATGAGAAAAAGGGTTGAAAGTTCAGAAAAGGTTTCCAAAATATGAAAGAGGTAAAGATTAATTGTGCAAATTTTGTTTTGATGGATTTAATTAATCTTTTGGTGTTTATTGGTGATGTCACAAGAGATTTAAATATAAAAAATCCACATCTCTTTACTTTTGGAAACACACAATTGTAGTACATGAGTGCCACTACTCAAGGTTTTGGAAGGGAAGCAGGGTCTTCAAAATCCAAGTTTGAGATTGCTTGAGGAAAAGATATATTGGGAGGGGAGGATTTGTCATGTCCCCAAATTTTGCATTGGATCACAATGGCCTAAGCCACTTGGCCATTTTCATGATAGTTTTTCAAATTGGTGCTATGGGTCAAATAATTTCCATGTATGATTTCCAAGTTAGTAATAATGTAAAATTAGAACCAAATGGACAAGGTGGGCCACATGAAGAGAAAATTCCCAATTCAAAGTTTGTAATGTCCCCATCCAAATAAATTAGCATGGAGGAAAATTCCACTAACCTACTAGTTCCATAGGTTTGGGGTGGAAGCATCAAAGTTTTGGAATAAAGGAGCTCCAAGACCCAAAATGATCTTAGGCTTACAAATTAACATCAAATGGATCAAATAAATAATAATAACATAAAAATAAGGTGGCAAGATTCCCCACTACACTTGGCATCATTCTCTCACCAATTAGAGTCCAAGGTGGAGGGTAATGTACTTGGGGGATATGAAGAGGAAATATCCATGGCAAGAATATAGGAAGGTCGAATTGGAGTGGAATAGTAACTCCCAAGGAAGAGGAAGAGGCATTGTGACACTTGTATCTAGATTCCATGGCATCTATGACAACAATGATGAAGGAATCTAGGAAAAATATGACAAATTCAAACCCGATTGCAGAACTATGACACATATGACATATCAGGGATAAAAATAGCCACCAAGGGGGTGCATAAAGGGAGTTATGATCATCCAAGATTCCCAATTCGAATTGGGGGAAAGAGGAATGCAAGGAAGAAGTGGACAAGTGTCTCATGAGAGAATCTATCACTAATTCGAGTTGAGTGAAGTCTCTTGGAGGTAATTCGATCTCATGGGTCCAATGAGGTTAATAGAAGAGGAGGATGACAAAGGAGAGCAAATTTTGGATCATTTTTGTTTTTCAGGCTTGGAGAGCTTTGCTTGTCCTTGCACGATGGGTGTTTACCTTCCCTGCTATTGAACCAATTTCGAAGGTGGAAGATACCTGTACAAGTTGGTTGGAGGAGAGGCAATTCATACCTCTTATAAGATCTTAAAGGATGCGTTTAATTCAGGTTCAAGTCACCCTACAGTTCGAATTCCTCTTATAGAACTTTTTCTACTTTCTCTTCTCACCTTCTCTTCTCAATGTTCATGTTCTAATGTTGATAACGCACTCATGGCTGCATAGAAGTTGATGAGAATTTATTTGTGAATCCATGGATGTAATATAATATGTTTGGAACTATATTGAGCTGAATATATAAACCATAGCTTGAAATATCATGTATTTCATGTAAACATTCCAAGCAAACTACTTATTCGAGCTAGTTTCCCCTATGTTTTCTTGAGGACTTTTTGGAGTTGTTATTCATCTGTTTTGTATGAGACTTTCTCTGAGTTTTTTCAGCTGTTCTAGAAGCCTACTATGTACTGTCTATGAAAAAATTACCATATGCATGCCCCTTGGGAATTTGATTAAATGTTATGCAACAATCTCCATGTCCATTGTTTACATTTTCCAAGCAATATCTATGTGTCACAACTTTCTATTTTATGGGTGTAATAGCAGATTATAAAACCTGATGAATTATGCATTTTGGTTTCCATTGAGGTCCTTAATCCAATCCAACCCTATGTTAAAAAATTAGGGAAGGTCGTACAGTTTTTGGGAATCCAAAAAGTCAATGACTAGTGGGGGGTTTCAACATCGAATTCAATAGTATTTTTCCCTTTTATTCCTCCTTGATTAATGCAAGTAATAAATGTCTCTTGTAAGTGTTTGAGTGTCTAGTATATGTATTAGGAATTCCTAAGACCCCTCAAACCCTTCTAGACAGAATTTTAAATCCTTTGGGAGCATTTGGGACAACTTGGGTTTCACTAGTCCAAGGTTTAAAAATTGACTAAAATTGAGTAATTTTTCATGGTAGGGATATTACATTGATTATGGATGTAACTTATTTCTTAAATATTGGTAAAATAAGACTGAGGTTTTGATAAGGGGTGTCCAACTTCGAAATGTGTTGGATAATCTTATTAGTCGTGGCCCTTTTTCTGTTACATGGGTCTATTAGGATCCTTTGATAGCACTCTCTGTGTTCCACTTAAATGTCCACTTGTTTGTCTAGAGTAGTTCCCTATGAGGGTTGCAATGTAGAGATTATTTTTTGGTTCCTCTCATTGATCATATATTTTTGGAAGAACTTAGAGTTCTTGTCTCCTTCTTTGAGCCATTTAATTCTTGACTTTTGGTGCCATAAGATTTGTCTCTTGAGTCAATTGTTTCTTAAAATATTCCTCATTTTTTACTAGGAGTTTGTCTCTTCCTTGATTGATGATTATGCATTGCACCTCTTTCATTTGGGTTTCAATCTATCTCTTAAATTGGAAGATGTTTTCATAATCCTCTTTGGTTTTTTGAGTTAGAGATTCTTAAGCCTTTGATGAAATTTGTACATCACAGTACTTGAGGGGGGTTCACTTTCTTTCCACTGTAGGTCAATATTGTTTGTGAAATTAGGGTAGTCTAGACAAAAAAATCCAAAACAAAAAGTATTTGGCTTAGAGGGATTGAGGGTTCCCTAGGTAAGGTAGATGGGCCACTGGTCAGAACTAGACCCTAGAAAAATTTCAATGATTAAAGGAGTGCATGTATGGACTGGTATCTTCGAGACTAGAAAGAGATCTAGTCTTTACCTAATTTTATTAGTCCCACCATTTTTATTTTCCAGGTATGAGACCCATTAATGGTGGAAACATCTACCATTTTCATCTCGGAGATGGTTAGTTTGAATTTTCTACTACCAGAATCAATGTGTTGAAAACCGCCTCATTTTCCAGCAAGCGAGGTTATCATATTGAATTCTTCCCCTACTGTATATGGTCGATCCCTTAGGGATTCCTTTGTGTCTTGAACATGGGTTAAGAAGAGAGGTTTGTCTTGTGATATGTTGGGGGAATTATAAACATTTGTTATGAATCTTCTTGTCTTGAGATGAAATCCAAACAATAAATCATTATAGTATTACATGTTTTAGAGAAGTTATGCAAGGTAATTAGGAGAGGATTCCATAAGAATGTTGGGACCCTTAAGAATCTCATTGCTACGGTGGCCGAGGAGTAATATCTTAGCCAACACTTGTTAAAGATTCTCATCATATTTTTTCGATGCACTTGGTTCCTTGAAGATTTAAAATGTCTAGCTTAACTTTTTTTATTCTATTTCTCATAGAGGTCCTCCCATTTAGGATTTGTAAAGGTTCAATCCAAAAAAAAAAAAAAAACAACAAAAATTGAACCCTGAATGGGAGGACCTTTAGAAATATTTGGTATCCTTGACTATTGATTAAGCAAGATAAAATTTCATATTTACACAATTAGGAAGTCAACCTTCAATAAGTCCACCAAGCATCAACTAGACCTACTAAAAATAGCCAAGCAAAGGGTTATCGCAAGCCCGCCATATTAATATATTGACTTCTAGCTCTTAATTTGGTCTGGAAACTTTGTCGAGCCATGAGGGAATTGAAAATTTTCATTTCTAGTTTAATTTCCAGCCTTATTAACATGTTTAGTAAGGTTGTAGTAGTTCATTAGTTGGTTGGTTTTAATTTCCAAATCAAGGTAAATCAACCATCCTCGATTGCAACTTGTCTAGTGCATTTTCTGAGCAAGCTTGGACTCATTTTTAGCCTTATTTTGGCCTAGACAACTTGTTGTTTACATATTTTATTTATTGTACATATTTGTCAACCACATTAAAAATTTGGTTGTAGCTATTAGGTTCTCTATTAACTTATTTTTCATAAAAAACTTCATAACTAAATAATTAATCAACTTGTGCTAGATTCTAGTGGACCCCAATAACCAATCTAGTACAATTTTCGAGATTATAAGAGAGAAAACAAATTGTTTCTCACTCCTATTAACTTATTGGTCAAAAAATCAATGAACTATTTTTTCACATCCACCACCCGAATTCACATTTCCTATCCTTCTAGGTACCCTGGGGACTTGAGGGAGGACAATATCCAAATCATGAGTTCCTAAGGGGACTTGCACACAAGTATTACACTTATACTCATTCCACTTTTTACCATCTCAAATAAGTACCATTCGAGGTGTGGGTAGTGTCTTCCTTGTGTCGAGCTACCAAAGAGGTTGTGAATAGCTTGACCACTCGATAGGTGTATTTCATCTCAATGGACATATTTTTCATATAATACTAACATTTTATCATTGTCTCTCTTGTGCATCCTCAAGGTGATTAATGACATATAATTAATGTGTCTCTCCATAATCATATTTTATTACAAGGTTAACATCCAATTGAACAACCTATTGAAAATGGAGCCGACCATGAATGTTGGTACTCCCAAGATCATCCTCCCTTTCATTGTCATGATGTGTGCCTATGTCCTTTTTCCAAGTGGATGCTTGCACTATTTACATCCATAACACCTCATATAGGGAATATTGTGAAATACCAATATGATAATATGAAAATTATATTATATTATGCCACATAGTTATATTAATAACATGATAGTTTTAATTTCTAATTATAAAGAGTTTGCATATATGATTCATGAGTTTTACAATGTTAGGTAACACTAATTTCATAATCTTAATCTTAATGTGAAAGAATGAAGGGGTTGATAGAGAGGACTCGAACAACACAAAGTAACTTTGATGTGAAAGAATGGAAGCCTGTAGATATAAATGACTCTAAGGCCACAGAGTAACTTGGTTTTCTCTTTTGGAATGGTGGAGATACATAATAATAGGCGAATTAATGGATTTAAATTGATGTGTAGGTGGATTATTTCATGCTTTAGGTGAGCAAATAAGAAAATCAAGGTGGAAAATTTGGTTTTGGATTTTATTTAGACTAAATCAAAGAAGTAATGGATACTTTTGATGACATGGCCTATACACATATATTTAGAGAATATAATACATAGGCATATGGCCTTTCAAAGGAGGATATGAATGTGTAAGAGGGGACCTTGATTAAATATCGATATAGATTAGGCTCCTTATAGGAATCTTCAGACTATATTATGTTTTAAAGTTCTATGAAACAAGTCTATTTATGTTTATGCGACATTTTAGTTTAGTGTTGTCTTTTAGAAAGTCTACAATTTTATGTACAAGGTTTGCATGAAATGATGGAACTTTTTGTTAAGATTCATAAAGATAAAAATAACCCTTATGTGTTGGGTATGTTATGTTCTTTTCATGGAAATCAACGCTTGAAGTCGATAGTCGATTAGTTAACAAGTCGATTGGAGTTGGAATTTGACAGATGGTTGAAGTTTGGTCTACTGCTCACTGCATAGTTGACTAGTGGACGGGAAGGCGACGAACATCGAAACAACAAGAAGATCAACGAGCGATCGACTAACGATTGAATGGTCAAGTCAATTGTCATAGAAAAAAATGAAGTAAGTTAGAAAGTTATGGATTTCCACTAATGAGTAGATAGTTGTAACTAACCCGAGTACCACAATTTAGTGTATGTATTGCATCTATAAATATGATGTAATGGCTAAGTTTAGAATGGAGTATTGGAGTGTGATTTCTATTAGTAAATCACTGTCACGTAAACAACGGTTGAGAGTGTTGCTGATAGATAAACGATTAATCTCATTGGTTTGTTGGTTTTCCCAGTAAAGGGTTTTCAAGGTAATTTTTGTGTACTGTGTGAATGTGTTGAGTGCCATTATTTAATCGTGTTTAACTATAAGAATCATTATGTACGATCATTGAATAGGTATTAGAACCCAACAATTGGTATCTATATTTGGCTTCAAGGGGATTCTTTTGTTGCTGCGGGTTTGGATCGGTCATGGATATGGAGATTACCTAGTTTTAGTGGGAGTTCTAGAACATTGATTCATAGTTAGAATGGTCAACATTTCGAGGATAGAAATTGAAAATTTTAATGGACAAAATTTTGACCTTTGGAAGATTAAAATGGAGGATATCCTTGTAGATCGAGAACAATGGCTTGTTTTCATCCTTGGTATAACTCCGATAAGTATGTTGTCAGAAGATTGGAAGAAAATCGACATGAAAGCAAGGAGTATAATCCAACTTTTTTTAGCAGATGCTGTATTGTTGAATGTCATAAGAGAAGGCACTGCAAAGATGATGTGGGAAAAGTTGGGAAACTTTTACCAATTGAAATATCCGGTTAACATGTTGTTTCTTCCGAATAAGTTATATCTTTTGAGGACGAGTGAGGAAGACTCAGTTACAAAACACCTGAATGTGTTCAACATTGTGATTAGTTAGTTGATGTCAGTGGATATTAAAATCACTAAGGAGGAGAAATGTATAATTTGTTTTTTTCTTTTCTAGAATCATGGGATAACCTGGTTGTGTCTATTGGAAGAAATAATACCATGTTGAATATAAAATATGTGGTTGCATATTTGTTGTTTGAAGAAATGAAGCCGAAGAACATGGAAGGATCAACCCACAATGCCCTAATGGTAAGAGGTTGACCGATGGACAGAGGAAAAGGTAAATCCTCTGGTAGGAAATCAAAGTTTAGGGGTAGATCTAAGAACAATTCTAAATCCACTTATCCAATGATGAGAAGGTGTTGGCAGTTGGGCACTATAAGAAAGATTGTAAGTGACAAAAGTTGAGAGAAGCAAAGGGTCTGAGGAAGCTCAATTGTTTGATCGTAAGTCTTTGCAAGAAGAGAAAGGAGATGTGTATTTGACATTTACAAGTACACAGTCGGATCATGACTCTTGGTTGATCGACTCAGGTGCATCATATCATATGACACCATGCATATACAGGTTCTTTGAATATGATAAGTTCAATGGAAGTGATGTTATTCTCGAAGATGATTCACTGACTAGGATTTCCGAACGAGGTAACGTTCGATTGCTATTAAATGATGGAAGGATAAGAACTATTCCAGGAGTGATACATTTCCCAAGTTTGGATCGAAACTTGATTTTTGTTAGAAGATGGAGAATACAGGTGTGCAGTATATATTTGAGAAATATACATGCAAGATGGTGCGAGGAGCAATGGTACTGATGAGAGGAGTTTAGAATGGAACCCTATACAAGATATTGGGAAGAACATACACCAACGAATGTGCTAATGTGGTATGTCTTGAATTTGATAGCATATATTCTTGTCTAGTCGACTCGACCATGTTGTGGCATCAACGAATGGGCCATATTGGCGAGAAAGGTCTTTGTGATATGCATAACAAAGGTATGGTCAAAGGTCTCCCTTATTGTTATGAAGAAGTAGACTTATGTGAACATGTATTTATGGTAAAAAAATTCATGTACGTTTCTCATTTGGTGCTATTGGGGTTAAGGAAATATCAGAATTAGTGCATAGTGTTCTGTTTGGACTAGTGTTGGTCCCATCACTAGGAGGATAATCGTATTATGTCTCTTTCATAGATGATTTATACAAAATGACATGGTTGTGATTTATGAGGAATAAATCCAAGATCTTTGAGAAGTTTCAAGAATTCAAAGCTCTTGTAGAAATTCAATCTGGTAGAAAGATCAAGATGTTGAGAACTAGTAATAGAGGAGAATTCTGTGGTAAGGCGTTTGACCATTTTTGTAGATAGAACGATATAGCTTGAAAAAACATAACTCCATACATGCCTCAACAGAATGGAGTTTCTAAAAGAATGAATAGAACCCTGATGGAGAAAGTGAGGAGCATGCTTAATGGTGCATGTATCACACAAGAATTCTGCACAAAAGTAGTTGACATGGCATGTTACCTGTTGAATGGGTCGTCTTTGATGGCTCTGGTAAACAAGAATCCATCTGAGACATGGGTTGGTAAAGGGCCCTTTCTTGCACATCTCAAATTATTTGGGTGTGATGCCTTTGTGTATGTCCCAAAGGAGAAACGGAGAAAAATCAATAACAATTCTAAGAAATGCATCTTCATTGGTTACACGGATGGAGTGAAAGGGTATAAACTATGGAATCCGGTCTAGTTTATAGTGGAGATGCGACCTTCGATGAAGTCAGATGTACTTCCAGGGATGCATAGGTTAGAAGAGAAAAGAGACCAAAGAATCTAAGTTTGAAATGAACAAGGAAAATATGGATTTAGATGAGTCAACTAAATTCGATGAAGAGGTGGAACATTAGACTCTATTAATCAGAAGGTCTAGTCAAGCAAAGCAACAACTTGAAAGGTATATTCCACCCAAATTTCACTCTGGTTTTGTATTATATTCCACAAAATATGATATCAGGTCAATAAAGGAAGCAATCGACTCGATAGAGGGTGAACTCTGGAAAAGGGCAATGAAATAGGAAATGGAATCCTTGAGAAAGAATGAAACATGGGATATATCTTTGTTACCAAATGGAAGGAAACCCATCAAAAATAAGTGGGTATTTAAGCCTAAATATGAATGCAACATGATAGGTCGAGAAGTATAAGGCTTGACCAGTAGCAAAGTGATATTCCCAAGTTGAGGGAGTTGAATTTGGCGATCTTTTCTCTCATGTTGCTAAATTAACTTCCATTAGGGTGCTAATGTATATAGCTTTAGCATTTGATATTGAGATAGAAAAAATGGATGCAAATATAGAATTTCTTCATGGTGATCTTGAACATGAAATACATATGAGGAATAGGTATTTATAGTGAAAGGAGAGAAGGATCTGGTCTACAAGCTCAAGAAGTCTCTCTATGGTTCAAATCAATCTCTTAGGATGTGGTGCTAGAAGTTTTATATGTATATCCAACAGTTGGGGTTCGTGAAAAGTCAAGATGATAATTGTGTGTATGGAAAGAAATTCAGAGATCACTTTATATATGTAGTTTTGTATGTAGACAATATGTTCCTAGTTGGAACTAACATGGAAGGGATTAAGGAGGTGAAACTGTAGTTGTCCTCCATGTTCGACATGAAGGATCTTGTTGACGTCCATTTTATTCTTGGGATGGAAATAAAGAGAGATCAAGTAGGTAGGAGGCTCTGGTATGATGCCCATACAATGATTTACTTAGTCTGCATACCAAGGATGGATCATTGGTGTAGTCCTCAAGCTGCTTCATGTAAATCTATTCTTCTAAGTCACCATGCAGGAAGGTACTCTTAAGATCCATGTGATGCACCTCCCACAGATTCGAAGCTGCAATTTCCAAAACAAGTCTAACATAATCCATTCTTGCAACTGGAGTGAATGTCTCATTGTAGTCCAAACCATGAACTTGTGAATACCCATTTGCAACCAATTGAGCTTTGTACTTGGTTGTAGATCCATAAGAAGTAAGGTTTTTTTTGTAGATCCACTTGAATTGAACTAGCTTTCTCCTTGGGGGAAGAGAGACAACATCCCATGTCTCATTGTTCTGAAGTGACTCATATCCTTCATCCATGGTATCCTCCCATCTCGGATCATGGCAAGCCTATTTGAAGGATTGTGGATCAGACCCTACCATCATGTAGCACCTATCAGGGAGAAGTGGATATGTATGACATAGAGCAAGGTTTGCATCTTGGTACTGATATCTAGTTCTTATATTGTCATATGGATCTCCAACTATGTTCCCAAAAGTCTCAAGGATTTTTTGAGCCCATTTAGGCCTTGGATTGGGAGCAGGTGCTGGTTTTGGATATAGATCCACTTGATATTCATACTCAATATCAAGATTTGATTCAACTTGGTCCTCATATTCAGAATCTGAATGTGGATCATCATAAAAAAATCATTAGGTGCAAATAGAGTAGGCAGATCAGATCTACCTCGGTCTTCAACTAGCTGTAGATCTTGCAATGGATCTTCATTGAATTGAACTCTCCTTTCAATGAAGCATATTTTGGTTGAAATCTCCATCAGTTTGTATGATTTTGCATCTTCTGCGTATTCAAGCAAAATGCATTCGCTACTTTGGGGTTGAAAAGCTTTTCTTTTGTCAGATGGGATTATGCCCCATGCCTTGGATCAAAAAATCATCAGGTTAGAGACATCAAGTTTGTGTCCCCTCAGTGCTTCGAATGGAGTGAACCCATCCACATATTTGTGGGGTACCCTATTCCGAATGTATTCCCAGAGATGTGGTGGAAGATCCCTTGCTTCAAGCAAATAGATAGCCATCTCTTTCAATGACCTATTCTTCCTCTCAGCTACACCATTTTGTTGTTTTGTGTATGGGAAACAATGTTGCATTTGGATTCCCTCAGAAGCACAAAAATTCTGCAAATCCTTCTTGATGTACTCTCCTCCATTGTCTGATCTGAGTGCTTTGATCTTCTTCTCAACAATTTTCTCAACTAAGGCCTTGAAAAATTTGAAAGTTTCGAATACCTTAGACTTCTTCTTAAGAAAATAGATCCAACAGAACCTAGAGTAATCATTTATGAAGGTCATAAGGTATCTGGATCCGTTCATAGAAGTGGTGGGCATCGGTCCTGAAACATCACTATGTATCAAATCAAGTATGGATGAAGCTTTCTTTTCCTTCCCAACATCAAAATTTCGCACTGGATGCTTCCCTACCAAGCAAACTTTGCATATTCCTTGAGATAATTTTATGTCGGGCAATCCTTCAACCATCTCTTCCTTGTGTAACTGCTACAAGTACTTAAAATTTAGATGTCTGAATATTTCATGCCAGAGTCTACTAGTCTCATTTGCATGAGTCAAGAGGGCACTTTGATGTGAATATGGAAAAAAATAGAAGAACTCATATGCCTTTGAGGCACGGCTTGCAACACCTTTAGCTATCAACTTCCCAGATGAGATCTCTATAACCTCAACTGTGTCAAGTCCAAAAACTACTTTCTTTGGTGAACCTATGTGTGTCATCTAATAAATAGATAACAAGTTTTTTTCTAGAGAAGGCACATACAAAACATTGTTGAAATTTCCATGCCCAAGTTGTATTGTGCCCTTCCCTTCAACATAGATTTGAGAGTCATCTCCCATGTGAACACTAGAACCATCAATGAGATTTAGAGAAGAAAATGGTTCTATGGAGGAAACCATGTCGTTGGAGGCTCCAGAATCTATGGGGAGGGATTGTGATTGTGTGAATCCAGCCTTCAGTTCATGGCATCTCTCATGATCATCTGTCTTGCTTCCAGAATCAGTACTCCTTGCGCTTTCTGGGAGGAAAATGTTATTCTATTCAAGAAGTTTGGCCATTTTATCTATGGTTTTCTTCATACATGAACTCTCTGGATGATTTCCTTTCTTGCAATACATACACTTGGTTTTCTCAAACCTCTTTTGCTTATCCTTCTTGGAGCTGGAGGCTCCTTCTGATGGATTAATATTCTCTTTTGGCTTGGATTCAAATTTATTCTTATCCTTCTCCTTTTGCTTCCCTTTAGCATTCACACTTTTTAACTCCCCAACCATAAGAGCTTGATTTTTGGAGGACTTTAGGGCGCCCATTTGAATCAGTTTTTCTTGTTCTTGGATGAGGGATTCAATGAATGCATCTAAAGAAGGCATTTTCCAATTGTGGATTGACAATCTCCTAGAATGGAAGGTAGAAAAAAATATTGAAAATTCAGAACCAAGCTTGCTTAGGATGGATAGCAATAGCTGCTCATCCTCTTTGTAAATGCCATATTGCTTGCACTGCGTAACTAAAGACTTGAAATTTGAAAAGAACTATTGTATGGTTTCAAAACTGCTGGGTTGAAGAGCAATTAATTCATTCTCCAAAATGTGGCCTCTCAGCTCATATTGCTTTCCAAAGAGAGTTTCAAGCTTCTTCCAAACCTCTCTTTGGGTCTTCAATCCATCAAGGTAGAAGAGAAAATCTCTGGATATGTGAATACACATAAAACCAAAAGCCTCATCTAGTATGTTCAAGTACTTTGCTTTCTCAATAGCTACCTGAGGTTCGAATTCCTTGCCCGTTGTGACCCTGTACAAACTCTTGTTGCACAACACAATCTGCATATCATCCCTCCAATCAAGATAATTGAAGGGTGTCAGGATCCTTGGAGACAAAGGAACATTTGAATTCTCCATTTCTAGCTATTGGAGCGAATGCAAACTGAAACTGCTGCTACTGTTGCACTGGAAACTTCTCAAAATCCCGCAAAAGCCCTCAAATTGAAGATAAACCATCCCTACTAGGCTCTAATACCATGTGAAATTCTGTAGCACAACATATCATTAGGCCTGAGAATACCTCACAGTGATAGGATTAGTAAGGAGAAAGAATTACAGTAAAAAACTAAGCAAGAATTGAACAGTAAAATTGAACATGCATGAAACTCAGATGTGCACAGAAATGTGTGTCATATTCCATTAATCAGTATAGTCAACATATATGGTACGATAGAGGAAATTAAAATACATAGAGATAATTCGAATCCATGTCAATCTAGCATAGGACTTATCACCACAATAGTGCTCCGGAGGTTCGAAACTCAACCAAACTCAACTGGTTGTTAGTGAACTCAAGCTATTGTCAGTTAACTGATCAATAAGGTCACATTAGTGAGTTTGTCATGCAAAATAGGCCAAAAAGGGTGAATTAGATCATAATCAGTGGTGATTGGAGCTCAAACCCCCAACAAGAGTCAGGAACTCAGGTGGAAATCAGTTGGACTAAACCAGATCACTGAGTTAGAAAATGTAGGGAACTGAATCTAATGGGCCTAATATCATGCATGCAAGGTTCATCAAGTGGCTAATGGATCATAGATAACATATGCACACCATTAGAGGGCAAATAAAATCATCCAATACTAGGAAAAGTGAAATAATAGTAAGGTGGACAATGTTGGAGTATTAATTATCCTAACAAGTTGACATATAAACTAACCACAATGGGGCCCACAAATCTTTTGGTGTTTCATCTTCTGGGGTTAGGGTTTTGGATGTCTAGGATTTTCTCATTGGTGCTTTATGCTAAAAAGCACTTTTGGCCTCATTTTAAATCACTTTTTGACAATGTGCATAGCTTCCACATCTGTTCTCAGAGATAAGCTACCACCATTCTAGCGAGTTCATTTCACTCTACAATTTGTTACATTTTCTGCATATATCTTTCATTAATAGAAATTGAGTATTATTGTATCTCTACGCTTTAGAATATTTCTGTGTTTCATTTCTTTCTCTTATAAACCTGAATTGCGATCGACCAATGGATATGTTTTCAAGTTATTCGGTGGAGCAGCCAGTTGGATGAGTAGGAGGTAGTCGATCATTCATTGTTGACTACTAAGGCGGAATACATGGCATCTACACATGCAAGCAAATATTCAATTTGGTTGTAGATATTGTGTTCATAGGTTGGATTTGGACAACATGTTGTTAGGTTGGATTGTGATAGTCAAAGTGCAATATTCTTGGCAAAGAACCTAACATATCATTCAAAGACAAAACATATTGATGTGCAATACCATTTTTTGGGAGAAATGGTAGAGAACCATAACGTGTTGTTGGAAAAGGTAGACACTTTTAATAATGTTATAGACTTATTGACCAAGTCGGAGAGTACCAAGAAGTTTTCCTAGTGTAGGGAATCAATGGGATTGTCATCTCTACTTCAATGAACTACGAAGTTCCGAATCTTCTTTTAATGCAAAGAAAGCAACAAGTGGGAGAATGTTGGGTATGTTATGTTCTTTGCATGGAAATTGACGGTTGAAGTCGATAATCAACTGGTTAACAAGTCAACTGGAGTTGGAATTCGAAGACGGTTGAATTCTGGTCGTATGTTTGAGTATGATATGTCGATTGCTCAATGCATAGTTGACTAGTCGATGGGAAGTTGATGAACATCAGAAATGACAATAAGCTCAATGGGTGATCGACTAAGAATTGATTCTTCAAGTCAACTGTAACATCAAAATTGAATTTAGTTAGGACGTTATGGATTTCTATTAATAAGTAGATAGTTGTAACTAAACTGGGTACCACGTTAGTGTATGTATTGCATATATAAATATGATGTAATGGCTACGTGTAGCATGGAGTATTGAAGTGTGATTGCTATTAAATCATCGTTGTAAACACTGGTTGAGAGCATTGCTAATAGATGAATGATTAAGCTCACTAGTTTGTTGGTTTTCATAGTAAATGGTTTCCAAGGTAATTTTTGTGTATTGTTTGAATTTGTTGAGTGCCATTGTTTATGTATTATCCACATTGAAATTCTAGGAAAAAAATTGTTGTAGTTTTGATTGTGTGCTTTTGACAAACAGTTTGCATTACATTGATTTATAGCTTTCTTCAAACAATTTGCATTCTAATAAAATATTGCGATCATTCCAAGTGCACACATAATAGGAGAGTCAACATTGGCATTTTATTATGAATATTAGAGGGAAAATATCTAAAGGTTGTTGTGGAAACTACAATGTACCAAGAACACACAACAACAATGAAAACTTGGAAATGATTCCAAATCTCTCCCAAGGATTGATGTGCCCTTCCTAAAGGCCCTCCAATGCCCCCTACTCCATACATAATAGTTGCTATCTCCTTTTATGAGGATTTTGCACTCCCTAGTGGCCACTTGGTCCTCCTCTTGTGCTAATAACACCTCCTAGAGGCCTCACGACCTGATTCCAAGCTCCGGTCTTCTCAATAAGAGCATCAGATCTCTCCTTAAGGCCACGAATTAGTTGAAATAGGGTCCAACCCCTCAAAACATCTCTATGTTAGGACGTTATGGATTTCTATTAATAAGTAGATAGTTGTAACTAAAATGGGTACCACGAGTTAGTGTATGTATTGCATATATAAATATGATGTAATGGCTAAGTGTAGCATGGAGTATTGAAGTGTGATTGCTATTAAATCATCGTTGTAAGCACTGGTTGAGAGCATTGCTAATAGATGAATGATTAAGCTCACTAGTTTGTTGGTTTTCATAGTAAATGGTTTCCAAGGTAATTTTTGTGTATTGTTTGAATTTGTTGAGTGCCATTGTTTATGTATTATCCACAATGAAATTCTAGGAAAAAATTGTTGTAGTTTTGATTGTGTGCTTTTGACAAACAGTTTGCATTACATTGATTTATAACTTTCTTCAAACAATTTGCATTCTAATAAAATATTGCGATCATTCCAAGTGCACACATAATAGGAGAGTCAACATTGGCATTTTATTATGAAAAGTAGATGAAAGATATCTAAAGGTTGTTGTGGAAACTACAATGTACCAAGAACACACAACAACAATGAAAACTTGGAAATGATTCCAAATCTCTCCCAAGGACTGATGTGCCCTTCCTAAAGGCCCTCCAATGCCCTGTACTCCATACATAATAGTTGCTATCTCCTTTTATGAGGATTTTGCACTCCCTAGTGGCCACTTGGTCCTCCTCTTGTGCTAATCACACCTCCTAGAGGCCTCACGACCTGATTCCAAGCTCCGGTCTTCTCAATAAGAGCATTAGATCTCTCCTTAAGGCCACGAATTAGTTGAAATAGGGTCCAACCCCTCCAAACATCTCTATGTTCCATGATTATTCTAAAGTCTCCCTTCACATGCCAATCGCACCCTCCTCCTCGCACCTCCTTACGGTCTTCTTCTTATGATCTCTCCATAGAGTACTCAGCTCCTCCACAATGGCCCTTGTCTCTCCTCATCGTGACGTGGCCGTCTTCCAATGGTGCCTCACTAATGCCACGAATCAGCTAGAAAAGAGTTGGCACTTGGCCCTTAGAAATACCCCCACAATCTCTCAACCTACAACTCCATAATACACGGGTATCAACCCTCTCCATGGACCCCATTTTTCTCTAGATTCCCATGGCCTTGCCCCAGATCCTTAATGGAATGGGTTCGATCCTTCTCCCACATCCACTACCCTATCAAATGATGAATCAACCCTCTCCAAAAGTGCTACATTCTCTTCTAAATTCTATGGATAAGTCACAAGATTAGTTCATCCTCATAACAAATTTCCCAAGCCAAATGCTATCCACCAAATAGAAGATACAAATTTATGAATAAGCTCAATTGGAAACCCTGGGTGGATTTCTCCCTTCTCTATCTAGGGTGGGTATTTCACCATCGAAACTAAACAAAAAATGGAAGAGGTTTTTCCAAAAACCCTAACGAAAAATGCTGAGCTCACAAGAGCATATAATCAAGATATCAAATAAAAACATATCATATGCTCAAATGAGGCATTTCCCCTGTAATACCCCTATTTTGACCCTTAGGTTTTATTGGCTTCAATGTAAATATTGTATGCATGTAATGTGTGTGTTTTCCCTAGTGTGGAGCTCAAGGCCAAGGCCCCACTAGAGGATGTCCAGGTTTTAGTTAAGAGGCAAGTATTTGATATTTTGGTAACCATGTGCTAGTAAGCCATGAAAAATGTAAAGGATGTAAATGATACCTTGTAAATCAAATACCAAAGGTTGGCTATGGCTGCAACTAAATGAGGTGGATATGTGTATCCACTAGGGAGAGGTGAGGGGGTTATGGGATGAGAACCCATGTTGCCACTTGTCCATGAGAAACCAATTGGATTCCCCATTATGACCTGGAATTCGGTTACAAAAAGTGGGGAAGGAAGTTCGGTTGAGGAAGGGGACTGGGGGATAAAACAACCCTGAGATCCGAGAGGTAGGGTTCTGCCAATTCGCCCTTGAAGCATTCGATCACCTAGGAATTCGAGAACCCTGTTTGGGCTATGCCATTGGGAAACAGAGATTCATATTCATCACGCATTGTAGAGAAAGCCATGGGCGGGAGAGGGGAAAATCGCGGTTCTGCGTGAGCAAATGTTACAGAGATGAAAGCCATAGATATCCTGCGTAGGAAGCAAGCCGAGGGAGAAAGTCATGGATCTGACCCTAGGGATAGGTTGCAGAGCGTGAATAGCTTAGAGAACCCGTGAGAGAATCTGGATATGATAGTAGGAGATTAAGTTGCGGGACAGAGCTTCGACTGCAACTCTGAGAGGGTTTCATCTGGATTAACAGATCAGAAGGTTAGATGGAAGGTGGATATGATTGATAAACGAATTGTATGTTGGCTTAGCATGTGGGTGGAGCCCTGGATGTGAGAGGATCCCTTTAAACCTCCTTAGTGGATACGTAGCCCTAGCTCGAGGGTGGCCTTTGAGAGCTGAAATAATACAGGCTAGGCAGAGACCTATGGTTGGGTTGGAAAGTTGCAGACCATAGCCGGTTTGCTTGGGGTTTTAATGCGAAAGATAAGTGTTCCTTATGTCTTGAATGATTCCTTTTCATGATTTGAGAAGCGTATATGTGTTCATGAGAAGTGTATACGTGTTCATTTATGTCTGAATGCATGATTTGATCCAAAAGAAAGGGAATAGGGCTGAATTTCCATGTAATAGGTCTCATTCTGTGGTGTATGTTATTGATTGGTGGATGTATCCTCCATGGTGTGTGGATGCTGCTGCTTTTAGCTATGGTTTTTAGGTATATCCATGCACCCATTTGCCTAGGTGAATGGTCCATTGATGAATATATCTGTATGCCTAGGCATTCTGTTCATTATGTTGTGCATGTCATTTCCTTATCTCTGCACCTTTGCATCTGTATATGATGATAGAACTCATATGGATTTAGGATTAAAGAATAGGGCTAAGTACCTGCATGTTATATCATCAATCTGCCTAAAATAAATGGACTGATGTCATGGCATTTTATGTGTGTATATAAGGTTTCATTCCTATGTATTACTTGATGTATGAATCTGCCTATGTGAATGACTTATTATAGTGCTGCACATTTGTATTTTCATTGGTGAATGTCCTTAGATTATTCATTGATGAATTAGGGCTAAGTCTGGTAAATGTGCAGGACTCTCCAGCTAGGACTTGGAAAAGAAGGGCTCCCTAAGGATGAGATGGAGTCATGGTATAAGGTAGACGAAGTTCTTGAAGAAGGTTAAAGGCACATAAAGGAGGTTATGGGAAATAAATTCAGTTGCAAAAATGACAAGGTTAGAGACCTCAGTTGGGCAGGGGATTACCCTAGTGGATAGAGATCTCCAAGAGCTGTCCAACCATACCAACCTTTCCCAATTTGTATTAAGGATGAAGGATTTATGCCCCTGAAAATTTTGCAGGTGTAGAGGAGGGGTTTTCGCAGTTCCGCATTTGCAATGCGGATTGTAGATTACGGACATTGGAAACCAACGTTGGATTTGGACTTCCGCATTTCCGAGTTCCGCATTACGGAATTGCAGAATGCGGAATGGGGGAAATTCCCGGGAATTGGATTTGGACTTCCACATTCCCGCATTCCACAATGTGGAATGCAGAAGGAGAAATTTTCCGGAGGATTGGATTTGGGTCTCTGTATTCCCGCATTCCGCAATGTAGATTGCAGAAGGGGAAAATTTCTGGGAAGATAACTTTGAGCTTCCGCACTCCCGAGTTCTGTAATACGGATTGCGAATTGCAGAAGGAAGTTTTGGTGAAGTCGTGGATTTGGATTTCCGCAGTTCCGAGTTTCACAATGCGGAATTGCAGATTATAGAAGGAAATTTTGGTATGGTTAATTACAGTCCCGTATTTCCGAACCCCACAATGTAGATTGCGGATTGCGGAATGCAGATTGTGGATCAATGGCCATTGTGGCTGTGTGTAAAATTAGAAAACAAAGAAGAAAAAAAAGAATGGATCTGAGGGTCTCCCACCACCTATGAAGGAAATGGAGGGGTTGGGAAACGTTACAAAGTGGTATCAGAGCTCAAGTTATAGCACTGGGGCTGCTTGGGACAAAGCTGGAAGCTTATAGGTATTTCAACTGAGTGCGACCTGACAATGAACAATGATGGTCTAATAGGTACAGAGAGGCTAATTTGGTTCCAGCTAGGCGTCTCGCCCTCTTACTGGCGTCCACATGGATAAATACAGTGATCAAGGAGAAATTCTTAACTCTACCACGTTCTTGTATTTCTGTTGTGAGCTTCATGCACAAAAAATTAGGGCATAAGAATGCTAGAAATGCAAAGTGATTGGATAGTTGAAATACATAGGCACTAGTAGGCATGTTGCTAGATGTTGCATAGAGCATGTGAAAATATTTGTGCATGTGTAGGATGTTGCATATGGGTAAAAGTAGTAAGGTTTTACCTATGCAATGAGCCACTAATGACAATTGTTGTGGTTGAAACATGGTTGAAGATGTTGATGATGTTGTTGCATGTGACCATCAACCCTATGAGAAAGGTTGGTGCAGCAGATCTGTGATCATAGGATTGGTGGAAGGACCGTGTAGTCCTTGGTAAGAAACCAAGCTAATCAGGTAACATACAAGAGGTTAATGAGAACCATGAAAGTAATGTTTCTTCATGATAATTGTACAAGTGTTGAAAGGGGATTGGGTAAGAATCCCTTAAACCTTATTTTATAACCCTAGAATGGTATGTAAATATGGTTGAATGCACTTGATGTGAATGTCATACCACCATGGTATGGTGAGGTATGGGTAGTAGGGGCAAGGAGCCTCATACCATGTGAGTGTTTAAAAATTTAGAATGCATTCACATAAAAACATATCATGCCATGTGTATGTTGGTTATGGATTGATAACCAAGCGAGTGAGGACTTATGGTCCTGTCATGGTAGTGCATGCCATATGAGATAACCCTAGTTAGGCCATAACGTGTTTGAATGCATAGTATTCTTGAATTAATGCAATGTGGCATTGAGTGGATGTGCATTAAAAAGGTTTTGTAAATATATGGTTATGCATTGAGTAAATGCACATGAAAGTTTATGTAAGCGTTATGAATGTGCATGCATGGGTGTGTGTGCACATGTGAGGTTCATTGTGTGGATGCATGGTGGTGTTATGTATGTGTTCATTGCAATCAGATAACATAGGAAATGATGAATTAGTGGTAATTATGAGATCATTTCATGAGCTGCTGTGAATACAAGAAGGATTATATGGAGGTAGTCATGATGAGTGGGCTGCCATAATGTTCTGTGGAAGGACAAAGTTGCATAAAAGATATGGCTAGAAAGTAATGGGTATTGAAGGTTTATTGAATTACATAAATAGTGTGATGGTGCCCTTTAATTTTTATTATGATAAAGATGCATATAAAATACACCTATACACTTCATTGCAATAAGATGTTAGCATCAAAAAGTGCATACATTGTTGGGTGTTATGATTTTGAAAACTCTTCCATGACTGTTGCAACAATGAAATATTATGTACATGAAAACTCACAAGTGTTTGGACTAATCTGAATTTTCAGACTTTAGGAAGACATGTCTTGGGCATGGAAATGTGGGTAAGTCTATCTTAGAGGCTGAAATCCACCATGTGCAAAGGCTGAGAATTACGAGAAGGATCTCATGGTTGCGAATCAATTTCTGTAGTAGATAGAATTGTAAATTCATGTTTGAATTTAATTATTAATGCCATTAAAGGATTATGGAAACCAAATTTGAATATTGATTGTTAAGTGCTACTGACGGTTTGGCTAATCCAGGATTGTGTCAAAGGGACATGTTGTAGGTGGATGGTTGTGTTAGGGAAGCAAGCATGAAACCCTAATGGGCAGAGTGGTGCCACTTACAAGAGCTAAACAACATGAGGATGCCTCATCTGCACTGCACGTGGGTAAACCATGTTAGTGAGATGGTAAAATTATGCCAAGAGGGCATATGTGGGCTATGGAATGTGAAGGGGTTTGGGGTGGAAAACAGAGGGACTGTTGACTCAGAGAAGGGAGCCCCATTTCTCATGAATGAAGAGAGAATACAACTGCAAATGGATAAGTGTTCTATAACCCTAGATGAAATACATATATGACTAGCTATTGGAGTTAATATGCAGAGCATGTTTTATTTTATTATATTATTTCAGACTACTTGAAGTATGATTAGGACCTGCATAGTTCACATTGGAGAGGGGTGCACATCTTTCTGGTGCTGGGTTATGTCAGGGTTGTCAATGTTGACTACACCCTAAGGGAATGGACGCATTCTTGGTGTTTCAATATTTGATAGTGAATGTTAGGAAATATGTTTACCGTTTTGGATCAACAATACTAATGAGCTTGCTTATCCATCTTGTGTTGTGAGCTTGAACATATGCAATTGGTGTTGCACACTAAAGAAGCAAAGTGAAGAGGTTGTTGTGAAGGGATGTGGTGTGTGTGAAGGGTTGTGACGTGCATGAATAAGTTGTGGTGAGCATGAAGAGTTGTTGTGTGTATGAAGAGTTGTTGTGTATATGAAGGGTTGTTGTGTGTGTGAAGGGCTATTATATGCCTATGGATCCGCAGTAGAGCCTTTACCTAGAAATGGTCATGGTGCAGTTTCCGTATGTGAATGACCTATTATAGTGCTGCACATTTGTATTTTCATTGGTGAATGCCCTTAGATTGTTCATTGATGAATTAGGGCTAAGTCTAGTAAATGTGCAGGACACTCCAGCCAGGACTTGGAAAAGAAGGGCTCCCTGAGGATGAGATGGAGTCATGGTAGAAGGCAAAAGAAGTTATTGAAGAAGGTTAAGGAACCTAGAGGAGGTTATGGGAAATAAATTCAGTTGGAAAAATGTCAAGGTTAGAGATCTCAGTTGGGCAGGGGATTACACCAGTGGATAGAGCTCTCCAAGAGATTTCCAACGGTACCAGCCTTTCCTAATTTGGCTTAAGGATGAAGGAGTTATGCCCCTGAAAAGTTTGCAGGTGCATAGGAGGGGTTTCTGCAGTTCTGCATCCGCAATGCGGATTGAGGACGTTGGAAACCAATGTTGGATTTGGAATTCCACATTTCTGAATTCCGCAATGTGGAATTGCGGAATGTGGAAGGGGGAAAATTCCTAGGAATTGGATTTGGACTTCCGCATTCCCTCATTCCGCAATGAGAAAGGAGAAATATTCCAAAGGATTGGATTTGGGTCTCCGCATTCCCACATTCCATAATGCGGATTGCGGATTGCGGAAGGGGAAATTTTCGGGAAGATAACTTTGAGCTTCTGCACTCTTGAGTTCCGCAATACGGATTACGTATTGCAGAAGGATGTTTTGGTGAAGTCGTGGATTTGGATTTCCGCAGTTCCGAGTTCCGCAATGCGGAATTGCGGATTGCGGAAGGAAATTTTGGTATGGTGAATTGAAGTCCCGCATTTCCAAATCGCGGATTGCGGATCGATGGCCATTGCGGTTGTGTGTAAAATTGGAATACATAGAAGAAAAAAAATAAAAAGAATGGATCTGAGGGTCTCGCACCACGTCTGAAGGAAATGGAGGGGTTGGGGAACGTTACAGCCCCTACTTTCATCTTCCTCTGGGGCTCCATACCATGGGAAATACCATAGGACACCCAATACCTTTTGGAATGTTCCCTAATTAAAATTAAAAGCCACTTTTCTAAGGTTTGCACAACGATTAGTCACTTTTAGAAACAAAATACCTTTTCTATTTAAGTGACATCAATAGTGACTCCCTTTCCTTCATTAAATATAGCCTCAGAAGTTATCCTCAATTGTCGAATAGGGTGAACCCAAATTTGGGGACATTACAGTTTAATTGTGTTTAATTGTAAGAATAATTATGCATAATCACTAAATAGATATTAGAACCCAACATTATGAGGGATGTGATAATATTAATAGTTTTGCAACATGTAATGGATAATCACGGTAGTAGTCAAACTGATCTAAGCCCTGAAGGGTAGTGTAATGTATACTTTGTTTTCTATCTTGGAAACATAAATATAAAGCTTTTTTCTCTAGGAAAAAAATGATGCGTTAATTTTATTGTTCATCACTTAATATGTCTTATCATTTAAATTAGAGGATTCATAACAATTGATGGATTAATAAATTCTTAATAATTAGTATACTCATAACTTGATTTTTTCTTATAATAATATATTCATAATCATTTAGCTCTAATTGAAGTAGTTGTGGGAAGGATTATTATCCTTCCCACCCAACTTCTCATAAGTGACATTTTAAATTCATAAAAAGTATATTGTTATAACAATATTATATGTATATTAATTAATTATCACAAATTGTAACGTCCCCTCCTATCATACCAACATGATAGAGAGGACGTGGTGCTAAAACCGGGCATCTAGCCCCATGAACTTTTAACTAAGCATTCACATAATATAAAAGACATATGGGATGTATAATTATAAGAAAAACACAGCGGAAATAATATCAATTACACTTCTATCATACATTCAAGATATTCATAAGATAAATAATTGCAAAGTTAACACAAGAGAATACTTATCTCAATAAAGTAGTCCCAAGCAACTGGCTATGCAACTGCAACGTTCCACCCAACCATAGGCCAGTTGTGGTCATCAATATCTCCACTGCCACCCCCGAGCTGGGCATGATCTCTACAAGGAATCAGGGAACAACAGACTCACACATAGCTCCAAGATACACCAAATCAGCCAAGCCAAGCTACAGATGGGTTTATCAGGCTGCTAGGAATTGGAAAGGAAGAATTGCTAAGCTAGTGAGCTCAACCACAGAGCTAAGGATACCCCTCCCAGATATATTCAGCTTGGCACTCACAATACCTACACACCCAACACAAGGAAGTATTCTCTTCACTGCCACACAGTCCCTCGAGCCATACCTTCCTTTCTAGTGCTCTCAGGGCGTGCATCGAAAAGTAGCCAAAGCCTTCTTGATCTTCTTGAGAGGTTACTCCCTCCACTAGGTTTATCAAGCCAATTCTGTCCACTACCAGTCCAAGTTTCTTGCTCATAGGTTCAAATCAAAACTGGGATGCACATAACAACCTCACTTATTGGGCATGATAAAACGTTTTTACAGTGAGATACCCAAAGATGGGGTTTTCATTAGCTTCAGAAAAACGTGGGAAACCCAAAAACGAAATTGGAAGATGGGGAACAACCCTGGGAAGCCAAATCCGCTTTCAGAAAAACGTCCATGGGCATTTTGGGGCAAAAACGGCCTCCATAACAGTCCCAAAACGTGGCCCTTCTCTCCCAGCTGCTGTACAATGCAAAAACGAGCTCCCAGGCATGGAAAATGCAGGAAAAATGGTGAAAAACGTGATGGGGAAAGACCCAGTAGTTCAGACTGCGTGAGAGAGGAGAGACTGTCTGTTCATAATGGCTTTGGGCACCATTTCGTGGGTGTTTTCTTGCCCCAGGAGACAAAATACGATTTCCCAGGTTGATGGCCTGCCCATACACTAAATTGGCTGCCATACCTCTTCATTCCCAAGGCATTAACTGCCTCAACCAATTTCTGGAAGAATTAAATGATTGGGTCCATAACCCAAAATGGGTAGTTGGTAGTTTATGGGTTTTCTCATTGACACATGGATTACACCATTGGCTCAAGGGTTTGAATAATTTCCCTCCCTATTCCTTGTAGAATCATGCCCCCATCTCTTTGTTGCATTGCATAGCTAGTTGTGGGTATTTTTCATTAAAATTCGTATTTACATGATGTCTCATTTACATTGTGCCTATCTAGCACAAGAACCATAGGCATCTATTTTTAATTGCCGATACATAAAACACTAAATCAATGGTGGGGCCTTGGCCTTGAGCTCCTCACCATGATTAAATATCAATTATTTACATCATTTACGATTTAATACAAAGGGGGTCAAAATGGGGACATTACACAAATAATATAATTATAAAGGATTCTTAATACTCCTCATCTAAAAGGATTCCAAGTAAACACCTACCTATATAAAACTAGCTCAATACCTAATAACAAATATTAGTATTTAATTATTAATTATTATATGATAAATAATAATATTAATTTTTTCAGCGAAAAAAAGCTACTATTGATATTCAAGGAGAATCAAATAGTACAATGATCAACTTGATTCATGATCTAAATCATTTAAAGACTTTCTGATCACATAGTCTTACTTAATCAGTCTAAATCAATACATTATTCCAAAATGGACCCAAACCGATAGGCTACACACCTCTACAAAAAGAGAGAATAAGATTTCCAGCAACTTAGTAAAAAAAGTAGATGTCACCACAGTCCACAATGGCATTTTCCAGCCATTCTTCCAAGATAAGATGACCTTTAGATCCCTCCAAAGCCTGCTTTGATAAATTATCTGCCATCGAGTTGTTTTATCTATAGATATGCTCAAAGGAGATATTATGCTACAATGAGATTTCTCTTTGAGTACAAATGCACCAATGACAAGATTAGTGACATTGAGTTTAAAATGCCCCATTGCCCACTTGATTGTTACACGAGAATCTCCATAGACTTTGAGATTCACTAATCCAAAAATATTTTCCAGTTTTAAGACACACCAAAGAGCCATAAGTTCTGCTTTCATGTTCGTGCCAACTCCACAATTGAGGCGAACAGAGAAATGATGATCTTCATTCAGAAAAATTACTACTCCTACTGCGCAAAACCCATTTTGTGATGCCCCATCAAAAAATAAGACTGGTTGATTTACTTTAAATGAAAAGTTATGAAATCTGCCAACCTTCAAGCTGTGCTCATCATTCTTATAAGCTAAAAACATCTTCAAAGCAATCGAACCACAAACCTTTTCATCTAGCCGTAAGTTCTGAAAAATGGCACAATTTCTAGTGTACCAAATAGCCCAAGAAATACAAATTGCGATGATGAAAAAAGGCTTACAATTTCTGAACCAATTTAATAAATAGCATTTGAACTCACCAACATCCCAAGGACGGGTAATATTCAGTTTTGCAGAGACAAAGGCCCAGACTTTGGTAGTGAAGCTGCAATTGACTAAAAGATGCTGAGAAGTCTCTGTTGAAACTATACAAAGGCTGCACCTGCTTGGGCCAACCCATCCACGCTTAAGCAAATTCTCCCAAGTCTTGAGTTTGTCTTGAATAGCTAACCACAATAAACATTTTAATTTTAAAGGAATAGACCACTTCCAAAGTCTCTTATACCACCAGTCTTAAGGGAAAATATATTTGTGTTGAATTATTCTTAAATATGCTGATTTGGCAGTGACTATTCCAGTATTAGCATTCCCACTCCAAACCAAACGAGCAGGATCCAAATTAATTTTCACACCAGTTGAATTTAAGGATCTGATATAATGTTGCCATTCAAAAGCAAAACAACCAGAGAGTCCAAGGTCTTTGGAATTCATCCACACAGCAGAACCGGCCTCATCATTCCTTTGTATACAAATTCTGTCGAGGGTATTCAACCCAAGAACCTATAGGTAATAAATTAAATTATTAGAAAGCGGATAAGAATCCTCCATTCCTAAAACTTGATCCAGATCGATTCTAACATTAACTCCAGATCCCACTTGCCAATAGAGATCCTGTTTGATCGATTTGAATACTTTCATGAAACCCCTCCAAGCAGGAGAGAAATTCCATCCCATCATCTGCAGATTTCTAAGCCAAGTAAGCACATTCGGCTTTAGATATTTAATTTGCATAATGCTGGACCAAAGGGTAGTCCCAAAGATACATCGCCAAAGACTTTTAAGCCTAAGAGCTGCACTAAAAGCTTCCAAGTCTTTGATTCCCCAGCCCCCAAATCTTTCAGGCCTTGAAAGGACTTGCCAAGCGACCATTGGCACTTTTACAAAATCAGAATTTCCTGTCCAAAGAAAATTGAACAAACATTTTCTCATAGAATTTATGATGGAAGTCGGTACTTCAAGTAATGAAAACCAATAGATAGGAACTCTAGAAAGCACTGTCTTGACTAAAATGAGCTTTCCACCAAGGGACAGAAGTCTAAAAGACCAATGTTTGATCCGATTCTCTAATTTCCTCAGTAGCCAGAACCAATCTTTGATAAGGTAATTTTTAGGTTTCAATAAGAACCCCAAGTATTTGAAACCATCCTCCAGAGGGAAAAACTGGAAGGGAAGGAAGGAAGTAATACTTATCAGAAGTAGTTCATTTGAATTGAAATGATAGAAGCTGGATTTTGCCGAGATAACCTTCATCCTAGACGCATTGCAGAAAGTCTGTATAATGTTTTTGTACATTTGCCATTCTGGAATTGATTCCATACCCCCCACCAAAACATCATCCGCAAATAGAATATGAGTGCTCACACAGTCTTTGGCCAGCTTAATACCCTTGATCCAACCATTTTCCAAAGCTTGTTTCACTAACTTGTTAAAACCATCCATAACTAGAATAAAGATAAGTGGGGAAAGAGGACATCCCTGTCGGATACCTCTTGAGCAGCTGAAGAAGGACGAGGGAGATTCATTAACCAACACTGCAATATTCATCGAAGTGATGCAAGCCATGATCCACCTTATCACCAGAGGAGGAACACCAATCCTTATCAAAATTAATCTCAAAAAGTTCCAATTGACCCGATCATAAGCTTTCTCTAAGTCCATTTTAAGCAAAATGGCTTTCATCTTTTTGATTTTGATGTTGTGCAACAACTCCTAAGCTATCCCCAAAGCATCATGAATCCGTCAACCAGATAAGAAACCAAATTGTTCTGGAGATATAAATTCTGAGAGAGTCGATTTCAATCTTTGAGCAATTATCTTGACAATCAGCTTGTACACAAGATTGCATAAGGCAATAGGGCGAAAATCCCCAAAATAAAGTGGCTTGTTACTTTTTAGGATAAGAGTAACAAAGGTTGAATTGAGTCCTCCAGGAATGGAACCATTTACCCTTGAGAAATTTACCAAACTTTTAATCTCATCACCCATTACGTCAAAAAAATGGATGAAAAGCTCCACCGGCCATCCATTTGGCCCGAGGCTTTTCTCTTTGAAAATAATTTTAAGGTGTCCTCGATTTCAATCAGTGAGACTTCCTTTTGTAAATGATCAACATCTTGTTCATTAAAAAACCTCGGGTAAAGCCTAGCCACTTTGATCTGTTTGATCTGATCTTGTAAAACACAGTCGCCCACATCTTTATAAATGTTTCCAAAGAATTTGACTGCTTCCGATTTTAGCTGATCAGGCCCAGAGATTAGCAAACCCTGGGCATCTTGGATTTCCCAAATGGTGTTCATATTTCTTCTAGAAGAGGCAAAAGTGTGAAATTTTTTTGAGTTTTTATCCCCATGGGCCAGCCAGATGGCTTTGCACTTGAGATGCCATTCTTTTTCCTCCTGGACCAGTAGCTCCTCTTTTTTCTGTTCAAGCTTTTTCAAAGCTTCAAATGACTTATCATCTAAGGAGTTTGAGAAGTTATCTTCAAGTGATTTATGAATTTTCAATTCCAACTGAGTTAATTCCACCTGATCCGCCAAATTTCTGTTTTTAATCCAGATCGTAACAGCCTCTTTTAAATCTTTCAACTTATGACAGAATCGAATCAATAAGTTGTCCTCTTGACCCCTATGATTCAACCAAAAATCTCTGACCATAATACAAAACTGATCACCATTTAACCAGGAGCTGTTAAACTTAAAGGGAGATGAATGTCTTTGCCCATATTCATCCAATTGTAACACAATAGGCCAATGATCAGAGAATTTAGTATAAAAAACCCAAGTCCTGTAACTTTGAAATTGACCAAGAAGCTCATACTTAATAAGAAACTTGTCGAGCCTTTTATGAACTCTAGCCATGCCACATCTACCATTTGACCATGTAGGCCTCAGCTTCACAGGTAAGATATCTATTAAGTCATTCTCAACATAAAACTTAGAAACGAAATCAGCCAAATCATCCAATTTAGCTGTATGACCCCAAACCTTAGAAGCTGAGCTTGTGTGATTCAAATCACCTGCAATAATCAGATTTGGAAGACTTAGAAGACCAGAGTCTTGGAGATACTCCCAAAATATCTTTCTCTCCTTGTAGGGAGCATAACAATTTAAAATATCAAGAGACTGGTGACACCCACAAAAAGAACCCTTCAGGAGAATACCCCATGGAGTAGAATGGGCTTTAAAAGTGAACAGAGACGGGTTCCAAGCTACTGCAAGACCCCCTGAGAGACCACATGAATTGACAGCAGCCACTTCCCAATTAGGCAAGACCTTACAAATTTTGGAGATAGTGAGGGAATCATCACACATAGTTTCCTGAAGCAAGACAATAGTTGGGCTAGTAGCAGTTAATAGATTGGATAAGGCCTGAGCCCTAGATACCTTACCCAATCCACATACATTAAGAGAGATGATGGACATTATGAAACATATGCAGAGGGGGACGCCACTCTAAGGCCATCAGGAATTGAAGAAGAAGCAAAACCCTCATCCTCCAACCTTTTCGAGACAGGGGTATAAGAATCAAAATCAGGGTCAACAGGAATAGGCAAAAATTTCTTTTTCTTTCCTCTACAGATGGTGACGTTTTGGAATTTTAGAGAATGTAAAGGGATGGCCTCAGATTGTAAACTCGGGTTTTTTGTGTAAATGGACAGTGGAGGGAACTCCATACCCTTCTCAGATAAAAGATAGCCACTCTCATTTAGAATAGAAGTATCTTCCAAAGAAAGAGGGATAGAAGAAACATTCGAATTAGAATCAACTAAAACTGACCCAGCCAGAACAGAAGGCAAACCCTTGGAATCTTCCAAAGGGATGAGGATAGGGTTAATAGGGAAAAAACCTTCTCCCAAAAGGGGGTTAGAGGGAAGGGACTCATTCAAATCCATAGAATTAAACTCTCTATTCAGACTACGGCCCACCAGTGACCCATCAGAGACCTGTCCTTCTTTATCAACTAAGAGACCAGTAACCGAGTCATGTCTCAAGATGACCTCCCCTTTGGAAATACGCTTAGAGAGATCTTTCTCAGATTTTTCAATAAACAAAATTTCATCCTTAGATAAATCAGAGAACAAATCCGGATGGTTAGGGATAGAATTACCCGCTATCAAACTCAGGCTCTTGGAATGCGAAATTTTAGGAGTAGAAATCCTGGAGGAAGAGGAATCCGCTCTGCGTTGCCGTATTGAGGAGCAATTTGCTTGTACATGCCCAATTTTCCGACAAATAAAGCACCTGAAGGGTATTTTATAAAAATCCAATCTTTGACTCCAAACCCTACTACCCCACACAACCTCAACTTCTGCAGGTAGTCCAAGACGCATGTCCATCTCAACCATTTCCTTGGCAACCCTCCTGTCCAACCCACACAGGTTATGCTTATCAAATCTTATAAACCTACCCACCGTATTCGCCAAGCCCTTGATCACTTCCCCATACCAGAGTTCAATGGGCAACCCAGGAATTAACATCCAGAGATGTCGAATACCTTGAGTTTCCTTGAGAGGGTCGAAGTTCACATGCCAGCGTTTTAGAAAAAGGGAACTCTGCTTAAATACCTAGAATTTCAATAGAATTTGTTCAATGTCGAAAGCCTCTGGAAAAATGAACATGATCCATCTATTCATCAACAAGTTGATACGCGACGCCATTCCCGTCAAGGGAACACAACACTTGTTCACCCAATCTGAGATTTCCAATTTAGAACTAGAGGTGTATTATAATCTCCCAACCAGGGCTCGCTCCGCAAGCATTCCTATCCGTTCCAGGTTAAAATCAGAGTCAATCTCATACCTCTCAACAACCGCCCGAGCATTCACTGTCTTTTGATATCTCCTGGCCTTTGCCCTAAAACCAAAAAGCTTGTTGTTTTTAGGAATACAGGCTCCCGTAGCAGACCTCGTCCGAGAGGGGTTCGAAAATGCAAATGAATCCGGAATAGGAGAAGGTCCCCCCATAATGGAAAGTCACTGGGCCTACCGGCAGAGGAACCGACAACTGTTAAAACAAAAATCTGTCAGCCTAAGAAAAACCCCACCACCAAGTCATGCCAAAACAAAGGGAGCCAGCAGAAAATCAGGGTCCCGGAAGAGATGGCGACAGCTACCACACACTAAAAAAACACTTGTCTAAAGATAACCACACCACCGGGGATACCCCAAAAACTACAAAAAAGATAGACAAGAGTCCCCACAAACCGAAAAAAGCCAACCAAAAACCCCCACAAGTAGCTACTAAAAAATAGGTTAAAGAGATCGAACTGTAGGCTGCAGCGAAAGCCAAAAATTCCCACGTTTTTTATACTTGGTTGGTATTAAGCTGATTCAAATGAATCAGCTGGACTCCAAGTTGCCGCAGACCCACACATCCGTCAACTCAACCAACATTTTCAACAAGAGACCACAAAGGGTGTGGTTCTGAAAACCCTAATTGCAGAGCCATCTCCCATCAACAACAACCTATAAATAATAATATTAATATAAACATATAGAATTATTATTCAATATTTATTAATTAATACAAGATAATTAATATTATTAATTGTAATTTTTTCAGAATGAAAAATTCATATATTTTTATTTTAAAAATCTTAAACATATACATAAATATACTCATGACAACCTCCAAAATATGCGCTATGCCTAACATCAACCCGACTATCGAGACACCCTAAAAAAATATCACATGGATCTCCCAACTATCGAGATACCCTAAAAATATGATTGTCCATGGACTCAAGTTTGCATATTGTCACATGAGCTTTGTTTTATTCAACGAAAGGACAATATTGGCTTATAAAATTCGTTGAGTATCTGGAACATAAATAAACATAAATACATAAATAAATAAATTTGGACTTTTGGCTTAACAATTTTTTTTATTGTGATAGTTTTTATAATATTTTTGCTAGGATCAAAATCTGGGAAATCAGATCTTATGTAAGGAACTCTGAAGCAGCAAATGAAATGTAAATAAATGAACAATGTGGAATGTATGGAAGTTTGGGAAATCAAATCTTATGTAAAGAATTCTGAAGCAGCAAATGAAATGTAAATAAATGAACAATGTAGAATGTATGGAAGTACTAATAAGAGTGTAGCATGCATATAAAGGATATATTCTAATTTTCAGTATGAATGAATAAAATATGAATTAAAAAAAAAAAAAACTTTGATTAATATAATATTGATTTACTACCATATAACATTTAGATGTAATAATATAAAATTTTTATTTGAAAAATTAATAATAAATAAATTTAATAATTACATTAATTATAAATAGATTTAATAACTATTCAGCTTAGGGTCTCTTCTAATTAATTGATATACTCGAAAATAAATATATATAAAAGTAAATATATATAATATGATCCGAAAAGAATATATATATGTAAATTTATATATACTACAACCATCTTAATAAAAGAGTCATCTATACATTGAGTTGAACTATGTATACATAAAAGCAATGTGGTTATTATAGGGAACTTGTATATCCCTTAAGTAATCAAGGATCATCCACTTTAATAAAAATACCTATAATCATATCCAAAACAAAACTTGTTTTGAGAGCTTATTAGATTGGGTATGAAAATATTGTTACTTTTGCATATAAAGATAAAAGCAATCAGTTTTGAACTTCATTATGATCCATTTTTTAATCAAACAATAACTTGTCTTAATCACCACGTTTTAAATAACAAGTATGTTACATCCAGTGTTCAAATTTGAACCCTTCTCAGCCCTTCCTAGAAGTGTAAAGTTAAAATTGCCCTTTAAAAGAAATTTAAAATCTGAATTTTACTCTTCCAATTAAGAAGGACATAATTAATATCAACATTTGAAAAGAATGGAAACATTTGAAATTACCCATCCATATAAATTTCAATTTCTATGTTGAAATTCCTATGCTATAAAATTTGATTCGCCATTCAAAATATTGGAAATATCATAAATTATAATCACTCACTCACGTCATGCACTCACTGCTCAGCTATGCAATATGGAGAGTGATGACTGACGACTACAAGGCACTGGCCACTGGGATTTGAATCTGATTCTCAAGCCTGTCACTTTGGGCTGATATCTAAGGTGTGACAATGTGTCAACGACTATAGCTGTAACAACAGAGAACCACTACTAGTCTACTACTAGGTCCAAAACGAAACTGAAACTTTGTGCCTACTACCTATGTGAAGCTGGCTACCAATGTCCACTCGTTTTTCATCAAAATGAAATTCAAATTGCTAGTTTGATGAGTCCTCCTCTACAATACATCATTTCTTGCATGAATGTCACATACTCATGGCAACTCTAAACAACACTCAATGGCAAGCAACTACAAATAATGGCATGCAGCTAGGACCACAAACCGTGTAGAGGTCGATTTATGCATTAATATAGAGAAGTGGCCCTAGGCACACGATATGGAGAAACAATGAGTTCGAAAAAAAAATTGGACCAAAGCACCACAATAGTTATTAATAAATTTTAAAAAAAAATTGTCTTAAGAATAGTCTCAATTTGATGGGCGGAATGATCATGATGTAGTCTCCCTCTGTCTTTCCAAACATATGTGGTTTCTCACCACATTTGTCTTCGACGCTGGCCACCAAAATACGTATAAAAATTACATGTCTTTACATCCTCTTCATTTTAAATCCTCATCTCATAGTCATAACTAAGGATTATTCTCACCACATTTGTCTTTGGCGCTCACCACCAAAATACATATAAAAATTACTACGTCCTCTTTTCCTTAAATCCTCATCTCATAGTCATAACTAAGCCTTTATCATGCATGCACATCCTCACCTTATAATATCAATTGGGTCAAGACACAGAGACAACCATAAAATATCAAATGTGTCAAGATGCAAAGAGTAAGAGACAACTATAAGTAAGTCTTATATTAAATTTACCATATAAGTATTTAATTGACACTATCAACTAAGATTTGACACGTTGGATTGTCATGATCTTCTTATCACTCCTTATCAATGTGATTGTAAGGCACTCTTTGAAGGTGAAGTTCACAATTTTAAGTCTTCTTCCTCATTCTCATGCCTTTTGGTAAGACAATAAGGAGGGTAGTGGCATCAACATTGAAAATGGTTTCGACATAGAGGTAGATACATTAATTATTTTCATTAAATAACTTCAGTGACTGTGAATTCATCGAATCATGGACTGGTACAAAACAAAACAAATTTTAGAGCTTCGAGCTCTTAATTACTCACATATAGAATTTTCTCAAATCCAACCATTAACAAACTTCTTTTGGTGTTTTGGTTCAATTTAAAAGGCATATTGTCAAGACTCAAACATGCAACGAGTTGCAAGGCTCTAGTTGACTTAGGCTTGATTCCATTTCCCCTCCATCCCATACCTATATGCTATCGTGACAGGTGTTGAACAACAAAATTTGATGCCCTAGCCCCTCTGATGCTAGCATTGCCAACTTGCTTGGTATGGAGGATTTTTTTAATGTCTTATGAGCTATGCATTATTTTTTCATAGGCGCCTAATGCCCATGATTCTTACATCTCCCAGGCTTGAATGTATGCCCTCTCTCCGGTTTGAATCAAGTTTTTGATTGGTTTTATATGCATTTTTTGGTTGTAGGTTTATTATAGCCTCGCTTTGCTTAATGGATTCCTTTTGCACATAATTAACAGTATGTAATTTTCTCATGGTTCTAGTTTTATTTTAAGACTATATCTAGTTACAATGTCCTAGACTATCCATAAGATCACGTGGATGCCCCAATATGGTTATTGCAAGGTCTAAGTAGTTTTTATGTATAATGAAATATGCTCCAACCCGGAAAAATACACCATAATAGTTGTTATTTTAATGAATTGTAAAATTAATGTTATATATATGACAAATTAATGTGTTCAAATTAGGTTTTATTGAAAATATGTCATTTTCATGTAAATATTAAGAAGTGCTTATTTGTTCATGATTGTAAAAAATTGGATAGGAAATATTTGTTAAAAATATTTTTTGGGGGAAGAGTTTAGTTAATTTATACTTGTCAATTGAAGTAGAATTATTTATATTTCCCTTCATCTTTGAAGGGATCCAAGAACAAATGCCCTTCCAATTGAAATTAAGACCCACCCTTAAAATTTGATCATTGGTTACATCTCTCTCTCAATAGCGACCCTCAACAAAAGCCATATAAAATTCTCCTCTTTCACGTTATGGGTATCTTTCCCTATGGCAACTTTAAATTAGTCTTATGGTTTTATTGAATAAATAGTATGCCCCATGTCCTACATGCTTTAGAATTTTTTTAGAGCCCCAATCAAAGATATCTTAAGCTTTAGATTTATTAGGGTTTACTTTTGTTATTATTGTGTAGTGTTTTTTAAAACTTAGTATGGGCGAGATGTGTAATTCTTTTTGTGCTTAACATACAATTAACACATATAACTGACATGTGTTACTTAAAAAATATTAATTTATAAAAGACCAAATAGAAACACGTGTGCATTTGCACACAAATATATATCGAGATATCGAGAGAGAGAGAGAGAGAGAGAGAGAGAGAGAGAGCACATTATAATTCATTTTCTATTTGTTCTTGAAGAGTATTTGTGATTTGCAGAATACGAGTATAAGTCCATGTTAACTCTAGATCTATCATGCACCAAGAGGAATCAAATCCTTGGAGGTGCAAACATTTCCTCAAATATTTGCACTCTAAAAAAGGTTTTCACTTTAAGGTACTTAATCTGTCTCTATACACGATCGAAGTTTAAGATAGATCTACATTGATTCTAGATTTTTTTAATCTTGTTAATCACATCTTTACATTTATAAATTACCAAAAAAGTAAAAACTTCTTTATTTTGGAACAACCTAACATATACATTATGTTATTAATTGATTATATGTTTTCTAATAACTAATACAAACAAAGTTACATCAAATACATCACGTCACTCTCCTTTAGTGTTTCTTTTGGTTTTCAACCATCTCCAATTTATGAGTTCCTAGTAACTATTCTGACCCTTTTAGTTGTTTGTGAGCTAGAATAACAAGGTAAAGTATGCTCTTATTGATTACTTTGGAATTCTTGCCACTCTTTAGTCTCAGCATTGAATTCCACTTGACATAATTTTACAAGCGCGACACAAAGATCTTGAATCAACATTGAGTTCCATTATTACAAGCAAAGGTTCAAACAACATCATCATAAACGTAAGCCTTTATGTTATGGGCCTTATGCCATCAAGTAATTTATTAGAACACATGCTTTTTTCTTCTCAATTTGTTGATTTAATAGACATTTGTGAGGTGGTCAATGTGAACGATCTCGAATTGAAGAATAATTGCCACTCATTCATACCATATTGATTTGAATCTCAATTGATGAATAATTACCACTCATTCATACATGTTGATTTTTGTTATATAGAGAGAAAAATGAATTCATCATCTTTTTTTTTGAAATGGTGAGTTCATGAATTTTATTTTATAGTCAATGTAGTGAAAAGATGCATCCCTTTGTTGTTGGTCGAAATGTCATTTCATAATAATAATAATAATTATTATTAATGTAGTCTTCTTGGCAGCCCGCACGGGTGTGGCTCATTGGCGGTTCAGTTGTTATGAAGTCACAGTTGTAAATGAAGGTCACGAGTTCAAATACCACCTGGTTTTACCCGTGTCCCATGCTTGTGGAGTGTGTGGGGCACTTGGGGGTATAGTGGTAGCGGGATTGGATCCCTGGACCCCATGTCACGCGAGTACCGACCGAGTCTCCAGTTGCCGATTCCCCTAGTTACAAAAAAAATGTAGTCTTCTTGGATGACTTGGGAGGATACCTCCCGACGCTACCAACACCAACACTCCCTCTTATCTAAGGATGTATCATCATGCTGGAACATATCTAGATCACAACTTGTCTTGAACATCTTATCATCATCAGGAAGGTCTTCAACACAACTCAGTCCGCCGGGAAGTGTTAATCTCTCTCTCTCTCTCTCTCCCCCTCTCAAGAGAGATTCGCATCAATATCTCATCGATGTTGCAATCATCAGCACTCCCTCTCAATGAGGGAGGTATTTTCATGAATACATCCCGAAGCATCAATGTATTCTTCTTTCACTAGAGAGGTAGTTCATAAGATTTCGTAAGTGACGAGTGAGCATTTAGGGACTAATCTCCCCATCCCGTAACATGATGGTTGGGAGAAGGCACTGCCCCATTCTGACTCATGAGTTGATGATTGAGAAACTAGGGACTAATCTCCCCATCCCATCACAGGATGGCTGGGAGAAGGCACTGCCCCTCTCTGAGCATTCTTAGGGACTAATCTCTCCACCTCGTCACAGGATGTCTGAGAGAAGGTACTGCCTCATTCTGAGTTGTCTTAGGGACTAATCTCTCCACCCTATCACAAGTTGTCCAAGAGAAGGAATTGCCCCATTCTGAGTCGTCTTAGGAGCTAATCTCTCCACCTTATTACATGGTGTAGGAGAGAAGGTACTGGCCCACTTGACCGAACCCTAGCCTAGTCTCATGGCCAACACTAGGGAAATCCTTGATGCTAAACCTCTTGGAGGATAGTGTGTGCAACTGAGGACTAATCTTCCCACCTGTCACAGGATGTCCGGAAGAAGGCACTTTCCTTCTTTGATCTGATCACCCCTCGCTAAGTCACATGGATAATACTGGGGGAACACCTTCTCTATGAATCAACACTACTAATCAAGGGCCAATCTCCCCAACTCGTCACAGGGTGGCAGGGAGCTGATACTACCCTACCTATGATCCATTCACCCCTAGCCAAGTCACATGGATAATATTGGGGGAATGTATGACCGATGTTGAAAACATCCATTTTCAAGCTCATCACATCTCCCTCTATTCTAGAGTGCCCTGCTTCCTCTGCATCTAATCATCCTACTTGCTTTGTATCTACGCATCTTTCTCCCTTTGCATCTGAGCATCCTGCTTGCTCTACATCCGAGCATCTTGCTCCCTCTGCATCTGAGCATATTGCTTGTTCTGTATCCGAGCATATTACTCCCTCTACATCTAAGCATCCTACTTGCTCTACATTCGAGGATCTTGCTCCCTCTACCTCTGAGCATCTTACTCCCCTCAGAACTGAAGCTATCTCCCCTTGAAAATCATCAATCCTGGAGTACTAGACTCCTGCCAATCATCAATCCCAGAGTATGTATAAGATATTCAAATATGATATGTCTTCCCATTTATCACAAGGCCTTGGTATTGTAGTGTCCCTTTTTAATGAATTTGTAAAAACTAGGAAAAATTGCAAATTTTGGCTAATTCGACCTTTAGACTAGTATTGACCCAAATGCCTCCAAATGGATCCAAATGCTTCCGAATTGGTTTTGAATGTGTTTGGAAGGTATTAATACATAAAAATGAGGTTGATGAATTCTTGTAAACTCTCAAAATACTTCTTCAACATTCAATTACAATCAGGGAAAGATAGGGCAATTTACTAGTCAAATCGAGGTTCAAATCCCCCAAGGGTAGTGGTCAAAGATGGATCTCCAAATGAGGTACGACGTTCCCAAATTTCAGAATAGAGACATGGTACTGTTAAAGGACTTCAATGGGATCCCAAATACATCAACAATCAGTTTCTAAAGGCTTCTGCAACTCCCATAAATTAGAGGATTGTGGACATGTCTTCACATAGGGGGAAATGCTAGTAAACTTCACCACTTGCTATGAAATTCGAGATTTATGTTCCAAGGGATTATGAAATGTATATGAAACTTATTCCAGACATTAATTAATTTCCATAAATCATAAAAATCATAGAGATGAACTGATACAAGTCGAAATAAAGCAACTTCAAGCTTTCATAACAAGATGTAGGGAAAATGGCACCATTTATGCATTGTTTGGTATTTTTACATAGTTCCACTTGGTATTTAGACCCGAGAGTCTTCTGAGCATTAAAAAAAGTATATATATCATAATACAAATAAATTGGGCCACAAGATCTCCCCCAAAGAGAACAACATCTCACCAAGTGCGCCCTTCCTCCAAGAGCCAAAATATGAAGATAAAAGTGAGAAAGGTGTGGAAGCAAGTTGAGGATGAGAATGCCATGAGCTGCCCTGTAGATTCAACCTGCAACAAATGAATCCATTTTATCTCCAAATGAAAGGTCTTAATTGCCTCTCCAATTTCCAATTAGGATGGGAATCTTTCACCCTCTAAATTGGTACTAAGGCAAGTAGAGTAAACACTACACAAGCATGGACAAGCTATGCTCTCCAATATGCAAAATGATAAATGATCAAAAGCTTCTCTCCTTCTTTGTTCTTGTCTTTTATAAACTTCTCAAGTCCTCCATGGGTCGAATTCCTTCCAAAATCCTCATGCCAACTCAAGTTGGGAAGAGATTCCAATGTGTGCCATTTGTCCAACAATTCCTAGTCTCCATCTTCCCTCAATTCGAATGGGTGTCTCTTTGGCTGCCCTAACTCCCTTGTGCGCCTTCTTAGAGGCTATTTTTAGCCCTGACATGCAATATATGTTAGATGTCAACATCCAGTTCTGATTTGTGTCATAAGTGTCATAGAATCTTCATCATTGTTGTCATAGAAGCTAGGGAATCTAGCCCAAGTGTCTCAATATCTCTCAAATGCCTCTTCCTCTTCCATGGGAGTTACTCTTCCACACCAATTCAACCTTAATCGAGTCATGCCAAATATATTGACCTTCCAACTCCCCAATATCATTAGACTCCACCTTGGATTTAAATGGGTGAGAATAGAATTCCATGTGGCATGCGGAATCTAGCTTTGTGTGGGTCCCACAACACCAATGTGTCTCCATGACCAAGTGCCACCTTATTTTCCTATCATAAATATTTATTTAACCCATTTTAATATATTTATTTCAATCTAATGTCAATTTGGGGTTTTATAGTCTCCTTATTCCAAATCTAATGTTTCCACACCAACCTAGGAAACTAGTAGATTGGTGGAATTTTCTCTTTTGAGATTTATTTGAATGGGGAGATTACAGTCCTCCCCACCCAAGATTGCTTGTCCTCAAGAAATTTCAATTTAGTATGCTGAAAAATTGTTCCTCCTTTATCAGGTGGCATTCTAGGAGGAAGGTCTCCCAAAACCTTTTCATTCTTGTGTTTCATACTGTGGGAGGACACTACTTGATGCAGATAGGTGTGCATTCCTCTCAATACCCTTTGTTTTCCTTCCGAATCTTTGAATCTCATTTCATGGATTTGATAGTTCACTGTATGTTCCCCTATAGAGTACATCCATTGCACTCCCAAGACCACATTAGTATCAACAACTTCAACCATATAAAAGCTATCAAAAAATGTGTAAGTACCTATGGTGAGTTGTAGCTTTGGAATCCATGTTTTTCACTCCATAGTATGGTGACCTGGAATGATGAATGTGAAGCCATCAAATGGTTCAACAAGTAGATTTCTCCTCTCCACCATGGCTGCATCAATGAAGTTATGTGTGGCTCCTCCATCTACTAATACTGAAACCATTTGTCCTTGTATAGATCCTTGGCATCGAATAGTGTGGAAACGAGGCACTCCTGAAAGCACTACTAGTTTCCCTTTGTCAGGTAATGGATGATCTTCTTCTTGTTTCTCTTATTCTACTGTGGCATATCCCTCTTCTTGGGCTAAAATATATCCTCCTTCCTCCATACCCCCTTCATACTCATCATCAGAAAACACTTCAATGAATTGTGCCCTTCCCTTAGCACATTTATGCCCTGGTACCCATGGTTGGAAGCATGTGTAACATAGTTTCTTCCTTCTGAGTTCTTCCCTACTTGGTCCCTCTTTCTTATCCTTTCCAAATGCATCTTATTTCCATGGCTTCTTTTTAAATCTAAATTAGGAAGGAAAGTTGGGCTTGGGAGGATACCTTGTCTTGGGTAGCACATTTTGCAGATCTCTTGCCAAGTTCATGGCATCTTTCAATGAAGTAGGTTTGTGGGCCTTAACCAAACCCTTCAAAGGTTTAGCAAAACCTTCAGTAAAGAGAAATACTAATATGACCATAGATATATCAGCCACCTTAACTGATAATTTTTTAAATTCTAACATGTATTCATCCGATGTTCCATTTTGCTTCAATTGTGCTAGTTCTTTGAAAGGCATTTCTGGGTCTTTTTGCTCAAATCTTTCCAATACCCTGTTAAAAAATTCTTCATATGTTGTAACCTGATCATGTCCCAAGGTTCTAATTCCATGGAACCACCAATCATTGGCATCTCTCTCAAGATTCAAAATAGACATTTTTAGAGCATCCCCTTCAACCATTGGATTCAGTTGAAAATACACATCTAGTTTTTGTATCCAAGTATTTGCAGAACTTTGAGATGAGCCATCAAAAGTAGGAAGTGGCATTTTACTTATTGCATAATTCAATTCTTTATTTTGAAAGGGGGTCCTATTACCTCCCCTCATTTTGAGCTTGTTTGCAACAGTAAAGTATTGATCAAATGGTAGGGTTCTTCTACAATCTTCACTCAACTGCTGCCATTCTGTTATATAACTTCCTGCATATCATACCGGGTGTTAGGATCTTCTTTGGAATCAATAAATTTAGGTGTAGTAGGCATTATTGAACTTTGAAATTCATTAGGTCGATTATGATGCCTTGTCTTTGAGAAAATATTTTCACCCATTGGCTTCTTTTCCTCGGAAAGAGAACCATTGCTGTCTCTTACTGCCACTTTGCTTCCAATTTGACTAGCCAACAATTCGAACCCTTTCATGATATGTTTTTTCATGTCATCAAAGAATGGTTTCATGAATTTACTGAATTCCTCCTTCTCCTTTGAGGTTCCTTTCTCATCTTTACTCATGGTTTCAAAAGAATGCACTTCTTCTCCTTCTTCTTCTCTTTCACCAAAAATACTTTCAGTTTCAGTTTCTAAGGGTGGGGGCTTATTTTTATGACTTATTGTCCTCATGAATGGTCATCCACATCAGATGCAAGGACCATGCTCTGATACCACTTTTAGTGTCCCCTTTTAATGAATTTGTAAAAACTATGAAAAATTGCAAATTTTGGCCAATTCGACCCTTAGACTAGTATTAACCCAAACGCCTCCAAATGGCTCCAAATGTTTCAGAATTGGTTCTGAATTTGTTTGGAAGGTATTAAGACATAAAAATTAGGCTTATGGATTCTTGGAAACTCTCAAAATACTTCTACAACATTCAATTACAATCAGGGAAAGATAGGGCAATTTACTAGTCAAATCAAGGTTCAAATCCCCCAAGGGTAGTGGTCAAAGATGGATCTCCAAACGTTGTACGAACTTACCAAATTTCAGAACAGAGGAATGGTACTGTTAAAGGACTTCAATTGTCTCCCAAATACATCATCAATCAATTTCTAAAGGCTTCTTCAACTCCCATAAATCAAAGGTTTGTGGACATGTCTTCACATAGGGGGAAATGCTAGTAAACTTCACCACTTGTTGTGAAATTCGATATTTATGTTCCAAGGGATTATGAAATGTATATGAAACTTCTTCTAAACATTAATTACTCTCCATAAATCATAAAAATCATAGATATGAACTGATACAAGTCGAAATAAAGAAATTTCAAGTTTCATAACAAGATGTAGGGAAAATGGCACCATTTATGCATTGTTTGGTATTTTTACATAGTTCCACTTGGTATTTAGACCTGAGAGTCTTTTGAGCATTAAAAAAAAGTATATATATCATAATACAAATAAATGGTGCCACAAGAGCTTCCCCAAATATAACAACATCTCACCAAGTGTGCCCTTCCTCTAAGAGACAAAATATGAAGAGAAAAGTGAGAAAGGTGTGGAAGCAAGTTGAGGATGAGAATGTCACGAGCTTCCCTGTAGCTTCAACCTGCAACAAATGACTCCATTGTAGCTACAAATGAAAGGTCTGAATGGCCTCTCCAATTTCCAATTAGGATGGGAATCTTTCACCCTCGAAATTGGTACTAAGGCAAGTAGAGTAAACACTCCACAAGCATGGATAAGCTATTCTCTCCAATATGAAAAATTATAAATGATCAAAATCCATTCTCCTTCTTTGTTCTTGTCTTTTATAAACTTCTCAAGTCCTCCATGGGTCGAATTCCTTCCAAAATCCTCATTCCAACTCAAGTTGGGAAGAGATTCCAATGTGTGCCACTTGTCCAACAATTCCTAGTCTGCATCTTCCCTCAATTCGAATGGGTGTCTTTTTGGCTTCCCTAACTCCCTTGTGTGCCTTATTGGAGGCTAATTTTAGCCTTGACATGTCATATATGTCAGATGTCAGCATTCAGGTCTGAATTGTGTCATAAGTGTCATAACATCTTCATCATTGTTGTCATAGAAGCTAGGGAATCTAGCCCAAGTGTCTCAATATCTCTCAAATGCCTCTTCCTCTTCCATGGGAGTTACTCTTCCAGTCCAATTCGAACTTCATTGAGTCATTCCAAGTATATTGACCTTCCAACTCTCCAATATCATTAGACTCCACCTTGGATTCAAATGAGTGAGAATAGAATGCCATGTGGCATGATGAATCTAGCTTTGTGTGGGTCTCACACCACCAATGTGTCTCCATGACCAAGTGCCACCTTAGTTTCCTATCATAAATATTTATTTAACCTCTTTTAATATATTTATGTCAATATAATTTCCATTTGGGGTTTTATAGTCTCCTTATTCCAAACCTAATGTTTCCACCCCAACCTAGGAAACTAGTAGATTGGTGGAATTTTCTCTTTTGAGATTTATTTGAATAGGGACATTACAGATTGCTCCCTATTTGTCATGGAAGCAACCCTTCCCGTCTTTTGTGATATATTTCGATTCCTACTAAGCCTTAACACTTTTTCTTGCTATTAGGCTTCGCATGTATGCAACAAGAATAACCTCCCTGTAGTTTGCATTGCTATGATGTCATCATAGCTCAAACCCTTGTCTCACACACAAGATGTTTGAATGGGCCTACTCTAGTCCTGTACTTTTTTGTCTATTCCACTAATGGATTTAAATAAATGCATTCATTTACGTACATTTTCCGTCTATCAATTTATAATTTAAACCCGAATCTAGCTTACTTCTCTCTGAATTAAACTATATTCGACTGTCACATACCCTCCCATCTAGTTTATTTCTGGAAGAGAGCATGATGCCACATTTTGGGCTTTCACATAATATCATCCGAAGTCATTTGCTTCATACAATTAAAAACAGAGTGTGCAGATGCAAATTAAGCAAATTAAGCACAGCGGAATTTAAAACTCATCCACACACACATTTCATATGCATACAACATATAAAAAACAGTCATTAATTTAAACATTGCAGAAGTAAATGCATAGACAAATAAGCACTTATCTTTATGGTGAAATAGCCCCAAACAACTAGCTATATCGCTGCAACATTCCACCCAACCATAGGCCGGTTGTGTTCATCAATTTCTCAACACAACTGCCACCCTCGAGCTGGGCATGATTCTTACAAGGAAAATGGAACATTCTAGCTCCTGCACAGCCAAAGCAATAGAAACCCATATCAACCCCAAGCTTATTTTTCACACAACAACTGAAACTGGGCATGGATGCCCATTTTCAGCAATGGGATTTACAAACACATTGGCCATGGATTTTCCCAATTCATGGGCACACCAAAAACAGGATGTGAAAAGGAAAATTGTCCATAGGGGACCAATCCGATTTTCCATGGGTATCTTGGGCATCCAAATGGCCAAAACGGCCCCATTGAAACCCCAATTCAAGCTCCCATAATCCCAGCCACTCTGCAACACAAAAACGCCTTGTTTCCCAGCTAGAAAATTCAGGAAAAACCACAAAAACGTGGAGAGAAAATGCCTAGGCAGCCAAAAAACGTGAGAGAGGCAAGACTGCTTGATGGATAATGGCTTGGGGAGCAATTCATGGCTCTTTTCTTTCCCAAGAAGCAAAACATGGTTTCCCATGCAGGGTGGCTTTCCCATACCCGAATTTGGACAACCATACCTCCCTTTCCCCAAGGCATCAACTACATCAACCAACTCTTGGGAGAAATCAAAGATTGGGTACAAAAGTCAACATGGGTAGTTGAGGGTTTGATGGGTTCTCTCATTGACACTTGGCTTGACTTGGTTGGCTCAAGGGTTTGAATGTTTTTCCCTTCCAATTCCTTGTAAAATCATGCCCCCATCTCTTTGCTGCATTGCATAGCTAGTTGTGGGTATTTTTATTAAAATGCATATTACATGATGTTGAAATTCCAATGTGCCTGGCTATCATGCAAACCGTAGGCACCAATAAATTGATGGCGGGGCCTTGGCCTTGAGCTCCTCACCATGATTTTATAACAGTATTACATCATTTACATTTTAATGCTATAGGGTCAAGATGGGGATGTGACATACCCTTCCCTTGGAATAACACCGTCCTGGGTGTTCCAATACTTCAGTATGTATACCCACTTTACAATGCCTCAAAAATTCACAAATGGTGGCAGGTTTGTCCTGCATTCCATCTCTTTACTTTGACCTTTCAGGATCAAGTCCTTTGGCTTCCTCAAGCTACTGCTGCTGGCTTTGATCTTCCATCTCTGCAGGTGGGCATTGCTCCACAGCAATCCCTTGTCCTTTATTACCCTTCCAGCTGATCTAACAGTCTGGAACTTCATGGATGCCACCTTCCTTGTTGTCCCTGGAAACTATTTTAGGAAAATTTTCAACCAAATCAAATAGCTTTTGGCCTGCTTCCATGATCAATGTGCACAACTGGATCTCGCTTTTCTCACTAGCAACACTTGGCTAGTACTAGCTGCACTCGATGGCTTTCAATGTCTCACCTGTGAGACTCATCATGGAAATTCCTGTTAGGACAAGCATAACACAATATTAAAATTAGTCAATTATTTTCCTAATTGACTTGGAACGTCCATGCTTTACTCATGAGACTTCCACACATTTCATGCTTTCCCAACATACACATGAACTCATTCATGTTCATCCTTTCACAGGAACATAACTAGTTCAGCATTCACAATTTCATTTCAAGCAATAAACACAATCAACTTCATCTATGACATGCACTCAACAATATTTTGTTTCTAAGATGCATTAGTCAAAAGGAAAGAGAAGAGTAAGAGTTTCCCCCTCTTAGTCTTGTTCCAATCCGGAGCCACACCATCACTGTGGTTTCATGCTCCTTAGCCTCTTTCACTTCAATGTGAATGCTTGACTTTCCCTTTCTTGGCTATGACACTTAGTGTCTAAGGTCTGTTTAAGGATTTTCAACTAGGGAATCCTTCCCCATTGTTTCCTACAGAACCTTTGGCTGCTAAGACCCACACATGTCCACTAACACCATTTTTCATTACCGCTCATACTAAGCTCTCTTTAGGACGGTCACATGTCCACATGCATCCTCCATATGCTTTCATAGTCCTTGCTTCCAACAATACCTACACTCAAACATTGAATCAATTCTCATGTTCACTTTATTCTTAAAGAGTTTATTTCTAAACAAGAGTTTAAGAAATCATAAACAATTCATATACACATGTATATTCATAAGCAAGAAGCTGTAAGATAACCAAATACTTATCTGTATTGGATGTCTTCATTTTATTCCACAGGATCCTTCTTTGCTTTACAATCCTTGGATTTCCCCGTGGACACCATAATGAATGCTGGGCCAGCACACAGGCTACTCCACAACCATTCGAATAGGTAATGCCAGGCCAGTACGCCGACTGGGTTTTATCAATTAATTAAGGAATGTTTGGCCAGCACGCCGGCTGATCCACAACACCAAGTGGTTAATGTTCCCACCAACTATTCTCTAAATTTTCCAAGAATTTTATAGCGCCCAACCAGTTACTCTCTGGCTCTACCAAGAATTTTGTAGCTCCCAACCAGTTACTCTCTGGATTTACCAAGAATTTGTAGCGCCCAACCAGTTACTCTCTGGCTTTACCAAGAATTTTGTAGCGTCCAACCAGTTACTCTCTGGCTTTACCAAGCATTTATATCTCTTTTAGGGTCCTTGCTTCCTGCAATGACCAAGGTTTCCAACAAAGAAACCACAGTGTATCAGCTTAGCTGTTAGAAAAATTATACCTGAAATCTTCATTATTCCAAGCAAGAAATAAATGAAAATGAATGCTTATCTGTATTGTGTGTTTCCTCACTGCTCCACAGGTTTCCTTCTTTGCTTTACAAGCCTTGGATCACCTATGGAGTGGATGCTTGGCCAGCACACATGCTGCTCCACAACATCATCCGAATAGGCAATGCCCAGCCAATATGCCGACTGGGTTTATCAGGCATCCCAAAAATCAGTATGCTAAGCCAGTACGCCGATTGGGTTTATCAAGCCTTTCAAAAATTAGTATGCTAAGCCAGTATGCCGACTGGGTTTATCAAGCATACAACAACTATTTCCAAGCTAGTTCTCCGACTAGGTTTGTTAGGAAATAACACCCTTCACCAATACCTCCACAACATGCAAATAACCAATGCTAAGCCAGTACACCGATTGGGTTTGTCAGGAATCCATTTAACAACATGCCAAGCCAGTACATCGACTGGGTTTATCAGGCATACAACAACCATTTCCAAGCCAGTACACCGACTGGTTGTCAGGCATCAATTTAACAACATGCCAAGCCAGTACACCAACTGGGTTTGTGAGGCATCAATTTAACAAAATGCCAAGCCAGTACACCAACTAGGTTTATCAAGCATCCAGCAACCCTTCGCCACAACACCCAAATAACCAATGCTAGGCCAGTACACCGATTGGGTTTATTAGGCATCCAGCAACCCTTTGCCACAACACCCAAATAACCAATGCCAAGCCAGTACACCGACTGGGTTTATCAGGCATACAACAACTATTGCCAAGCGAGTACACCAACTGGGTTTATCAGGCAATATGAACAACATAATATGATTACATGGCTCCTTCTCTTATGCAACCAGTAGTTCCCTCCAAGAAATCCATAGGTGACTCACTTGACTGCAGGCTAGCATGGCCCCACAATACCCACTCACACTACACAAGGATGATACCCCTTTTATGCAACACAGTTCCTCGGGCCTATCCATCCCTTCTAGTGTCCTTTAGTGTGAGCGTAGAAAGGTTAACACTTCCCATACAGTCCTCTTGAGCACCCTTTCTTCACTTTGCCTCTTACGTGCAACACCAAATTGCATCTGTGTAGGCTGACAACACAAGAAGGATAAGCAAGCTCATCAGTATTGTTGTTCAATTTTTGTAACCATAATCCTTATCATTCACTATCAAGTATTGAAACACCAGGAATGCGTCCATTCCCTTAGGGTGTAGTCAATATTGAAAAACCCTATCATGACCCAGCACCAGAGAAGGTGTGCACCCCCCCTTTCCGATGTGTGCCATGTAGGCCCTAATCATACTCAAGTAGTCTGCAATGATATAATTAAGATAGAGCATGCTCTGCATATCAACCCTAATAATTTTAGACATGCATGTTCTTGTCTAGGGTCACATAATACTCATTCATTTTGCAGATGTATCTCACATGCCTTCCGGGCATAGCTTTACCATCTCACTCTCATGGTTTACTGACATGCGGTTTGGCTGAGATATTATCAACGGCGTTTCACCCGAAACCCATTTCCAAAGCATGGGATCCTTCCCATCTAGTTTGGATTCCGCAGGCCATCACACATGGTCTTCTTGTAATGTGTCATCCTGGTACACTTATCAAATAGCCAAACAGTCAGCAACATTTAGCAATAAGCTTCAAAGATGATTGTTCCATAACCAATCAATAGCATTAATAATTAATTCAATATGAATTTGTAGTTCTGTCTACTACAGAAATTAATTTTCTTAGCAATGAGGCTATCCTCATATTGTTTGGCTCTTGTAAGTGGTATCACTCTATCCATTATGGTTTCATCCTCGCTACCATACATGAACATCCACCTACAACATGTCCTCCTGACACAATTTTATATAAGCCAAACAATGATTAGCAATCATTAACAAAATTTCAAATCTGAAATTTACAAATTTGTTTTCCTACAAAAATTAGATTTGCAACCACGAGACTATTCTCATAAAATTTAATCAAACAATTTTCATATTTGTTTCATGCATAAGTTACAACCATGAGAACCTTCTCATAACCTTTGGCTTCTGCACATGGTAGATCCCGGTCTTTACTATGGACTTATCCTCGTTGCCATACGCAGGACTTTTCTACCTGAGAACTGAAACTTCAATCATCCAAACATGTTGTGAGTATCTATGCATATAATCCTTTCATTGCCACAACAGTCACTGAAGTGATCCCATAATTATAACATTCAATAATTCAAACACCTTCAGCTGCTAATATTTGAAATGCAATGAAATATGTACATTTCTATATATGCATCATTATCACAATAAACTTTGCAAGACATAATCTTACCATCCATGCAATTTAAATAACTGTAAATATTCATTACTTCACATTCCATGCAACTCTGTCCTTCCAATAGAGTGCTCTGGTAGCCCATCACATGTCTACCTTCTTCACGCAGTCTTTCTCCTGCATTCATAGCAGCCCATGAAATGGTCTCAAGATTAACAATAGTCCACTATTTCATCTATTATCTAACTGCATTGAAACATATATATGTCACACCCATGCATTCACACAATGCATCTCAACATGTGCACCCACACATATGCATGCACATTCACAACATTTACATAATCTTTTAATGTGCATTCACTCAATGCATAACCCCTCAATACAACCTTGCATTAATCCATGAATACTAGGCATTTCAACATATTATAGCCTAACCATGCCTATCTCATATGGCATACACTACAACAGGACCATAAGTCATCACTTGCTTTGGTTGCTAAACTCACAACCAACATACACAAACGGTATGATATAATTTCATATGAATGCACTATAGGGTGTAAGGCTCCTTGCCTTCACTTACCCACACCTGACCATACTTGGTATGTTGGAATTCACCTTCAGGCACTCAATACCACATGCAAACCAAATCAACATAGTTTAAACATAGGTAAAGGGATCTTACCAAATCCTCTTTCAACATTCATGCAATTAAGCATAATCAACCATTACCTGCATGGCTGTTATTAACATCGCTTAATGTTACCTGATCAGTTGGCCTCTTACCCATGCTACACAGTCCTTTTTCCAACCTTGTGATCATAGATTTGTTGCACCATCCTTTCCTCATAAGGTCTTTGGTCATATGCAACAACATTATCCACCTCCTTAGCCATGCTTCGGTTGTCTTTGGTTCTACAACCAATGCGAACACAACTAATTATTAGCAACCACAATAATTGTCTTAAGTGGTTCATTGCATATGTAAAACTTCACTATTTTAACAATATGCAATATCATATACATGCACAAACATTTTCACATGCACCATGCAATGTTTATTTATATGCCATCTAGTGGATATTCATCTCATCTATCTAATCTCTTGCGTTTTCAATCATGCTTCTATGGTTTGATTCATACAACCATTATCAACAACATTAATTGTCGTCAACCATAGACAATACCATTGCATGTGTAACTTTTCTACTTTCGCTTATATGCAACATTATGCTCATGCATAATAAATCCTCATGCACCATGCAATGACTCTTTAATCATGCTTACTAATTCATATGCGTTTAATTGGCTACTCTCTCGCATTTCCAACATTCCTATGCCATAGTTTTTATGCATATAAAACTTCTAAAATACAAAAACAATAGCAGGAGAGGAGTTAATGAATCCTCCCTTTCCAATTTCCCATAATGACATGGAGTTCCTCCTCCACATCATTGCTGATCCTTTCCTACTAAGCACACAAGGATTCATTAGCTGTCATTTCTCACCAAGTAGCAATTTAATACAAATGTAGAACATTCTTAGTTGCTACTTTACAAGCATGCAATTCCTATGCTATAATAGAAATAGTTAAGGTGAGAAGCTTCCCTCTTTATCAGCATTGTCTTACTTAGCGCCCTCATTTTTTGTTTGTTTGTAAATATTTCCATTTCGCGCAATCTGGTGCACAAGTTCCATGGCATTTTTCAACTTTCGGCGCCTGAAAAACAGCTGAAATGCTCTGTTTTAGAGTAGTTTACTGAGTTCTTCCGACCCATTCGGACGAACTCACTGAGTTCTTCCGAAACTTCTTCTTTGATGCCGAAAAACACTTCGGATATTTTTTTGCCATTTCGGGCCAATTCGCCGAGTTCTTCCGCCGTTGCGGATGAACTCGCTGAGTTTCTCCGCTGAAAACTCAGCTTTTCTTTCCGACAACTTCGGCGCAACTTGGTAGTTCTTTCCGCTGTTCTGGAAAACTTTTTCCAACTCTTCCACTGTTCCGAAAAGCTTTTGCCAACGCTTCCTCTGTTCCAGAAAGCTTTTGCCAACTCCTTCCGACGCTGCGGCAGAAATCACCAATGCCTTCTGACGCTGCGGCAGAAACTTGCCAACTTTTTCCGCTGCTGCTGATGAACTTGCTGAGTTTTGCCGCCGTCGCAGATGAAAACTCATAACCTTTCCGCTGTTTCGGAAACACTTTCCAACTCCTTCCGACGCTGCGGAGGAACTCACCAACTTTTTCCACAGACTTCGGCGAAATCACAAGCTCCTTCCACCGTTTCGACGAAAACTCACAAGTTTCTTCCGCCGTTGTGGACGAACTTGTCGAGTCCTTCCGCCGTTTCAGACAAACTCGTTAGGTTTCCGTCGTTTTGGCAAACACTCGCAAGTTCCTTCCGCCATTGCGGATGAACTCTCCGAGTCTCACCGTTGATCCAGACTTAGCAGAAAGCTCAAAAATACTTAGGAAAATTTCAAATTTTCAATTTTTTTTAAATTTTCTTAATGACTACAGTTGAGCAGGAAGCATACTTACCTCTACAACTGTAATAGGTAGCCCATGAAGGCCCAATGCTGCAACCAACAGCTTTGATACCATTTTGTCACATACCCTCCCATCTACTTTATTTCTGGAAGAGAGCATGATGCCACATTCTAGGCTTTCACATAATCTCAGCCCAAGTCATTAGCTTCATACAATTAAAAACAGAGTGTGCAGATGCGAATTAAGCACAGCGGAATTTAAAACTCATCCACACACACATTTCATATGCATACAACATATCAAAAATAGTCATTAATTTAAACATTGCAAAAGTAAATGCATAGACAAATAAGCACTTATCTTTATGGTGAAATAGCCCCAAACAACTAGCTATAACGCTGCAACGTTCCACCCAACCATAGGCCAGTTGTGTTCATCAATTTCTCAACACAACTGCCACCCCCCGAGCTGGGCATGATTCTTACAAGAAAAAGGGAACATTCTAGCTCCTACACAGCCAAAGCAATAGAAACACATCTCAACCCCAACCTTCTTTTTCACACAACAACTCAAACTGGGCATGGATGCCCATTTTCAGCAATGGGATTTACAAACACATTGGCCATGGATTTTCCCAATTCGTGGGCACACCAAAAATAGGATGTGAAAAGGAAAATTGTCCACAGGAGACCAATCCTATTTTCCATGGGTGTCGTGGGCATCCAAATGGCCAAAACGGCCCCATTGAAACCCCAATTCAAGCTCCCATACTCCCAGCCACTCTGCAACACAAAAACGCCTTGTTTCCTAGCTAGAAAATTCAAGAAAAACCACAAAAACGTGGAGAGAAAACACCCAAGCAGCCCAAAAACGTGAGAGAGGCAAGACTGCTTGATGGATAATGGATTGGGGATCAATTCATGGCTCTTTTCTTGCCCAAGAAGCAAAACTTGGTTTCCCATGCAGGGTGGCTTGCCCATACCCAAATTTGGAGAGCCATACCTCCCTTTCCCCAAGGCATTAACTACATCAACCAACTCTTGGGAGAAATCAAAGATTGGGTACAAAATTCAACATGGGTAGTTGAGGGTTTGATGGGTTCTCTCATTGACACTTGGCTTGACTTGGTTGGCTCAAGGGTTTGAATGTTTTTCCCTCCCAATTCCTTGTAAAATCATGCCCCCATCTCTTTGTTGCATTGCATAGCTAGTTTTGGGTATTTTTATTAAAATGCATATTACATGATGTTGAAATTCCAATGTGCCTGGCTATCACGCAAACCGTATGCACCAATAAATCGATGGCGGGGCCTTGGCCTTGAGCTCCTCACCATGATTTTATAACAGTATTACATCATTTACATTTTAATGCTATAGGGTCAAGATGGGGATGTGACATCGACGTACTTACCTTACCTAGTGTACCTTTTTATCATTAGGCCTGGGTTGGGTTATCGCTGCACTATAGCTTGGTGGAAATCCCTCATGATTACCCCGAAACGGGCTAAGAGCCCGCTCGGAGCACACATTTTGTGTTCATGTGCGGACCTTATCTGTAATGTAGTTGGCATTGGCAATAGTACCGTCTGCAACCGACTATGTACAATGCAAAAAAAGATCAATGGAATACATATGACATAAATCCTTATACATCATATCCTATTATTATACAAGCCGTAGGTAGAGTTATATTGTAATGGATAATGCATTGACTCTCTATTAGTTTTAGTTTGACCAAACATTTTTAATTTAAACAAAGTTTAACATTATAAATAAAAAATTATATTTTAAAAAAACTTTATAATTGATTTATCTTTTATTCATTGGATAAAAATTTAAAGATGTTATTTTGCAATGATAACTTTGTACTATTTTGCAATAATAACTGTGTACCACATTAAATCAATCATACTACATTAATAATGTTGTGATTATTAATTTCATATATTTTTATAATATGACTTCCACATCCATGTATTTGGTGTGAGCAAAACAAGAAGGAATAATTTTGATTTAGTGTGAATTGAATTAATAACTAGCCTAGATCCAAATCCTAGGTTCTATCAAGCACCGAGAGGGATCAAATCTCTCGAGGTGCAAACCTCTTCTCAGGTATTGCACTCAAGGAGCTTTTCGAGGAGTAACAAAATAATTAAAAAATGATTAAAAAATTCATGTCGGCTCATAAAATAAAAAATTATGGAAAGTATTAAAAAAAATCCAAGTTGGTTCATAAAAAGAAATTATGAAAAGTAATTAAAAAATAAATGTTCTTTAATAAAATAAAAACTTAAAACTTAAACCCGGATCTATCAATCAAGAGAGATCAAATTTCTTGAGTTTAAATTAAAAAAAAAAAAAGAATACACCTCAAGAGATTGGATCCCTCTGATAGATACGGGTTTAAGATGGATCTATTTTGGTTATTATTAATGGACGACATAACATATATTACTTTTTATTGTTACAATAGGCAATATTACAAAAGTTAATCCACAAACGTTACAAGATCTCCCTCATATTATTACTTTTTACGTTTTATTATTACATGTAACAAACGTTACATCACAAACGTTACTCCACAAACTTTACAAGATCTCCCTCATATTATTACTTTTTACTTTTTATTATTACATGTAACAAATATTACATCACAAACGTTACTCCACAAACATTACAAGATCTCCCTCATATTATTACTTTTTACATTTTATTATTACATGTAACAATTACTCCACAAACTTTACATGATCTCCCTCATATTATTACTTTTTACGTTTTATTATTACATGTAACAAATATTACATCACAAACTTTACTCCACAAACGTTACAAGATCTCCCTAGAACCCTCTTGACACAAAAAAAACCATTTTAATATTAAAATTAATTATTTTTAATTTAAACAAAGTTTAACATTATAAATACAAATTTATATATTTTTTAAAATATTATAAATGATTTATCTTTTTATTCATTGGCTAAATTTTTTAAGATGTTATTATGTAATGATAACTTTGTATTATTTTGCAATAATAACTTTGTACTACATTAAATCAATCGTACTACATTAATATTGTTCTCATTATTCATTATTAATTTCATATATTTTCATAATATGACTTCCACATTCATATATTTGTTACGAGCAAAACAAGAAAAAAAATTTCATTTAGGGTGAATTGCATTAATAATAAAAAATATTTTAATATTAAAATAATATTTATTATTAAAATTAATTATTACAATTAAGTGAGAATTGAGTAGGAATAGACATTTGTTTATTTACAGATTTTATTTATTTTTGGTTTTTATAACTCTTTTCCTCACTAACAATTGAAAATAAAACTATATAAATGTAGTATTTTCATATATTAACTTATAAAATAAAAATTATATTTTATGTATAACTCAATTAACATATTAACCAAATATTAAACATAACAATTTTTAAACAAATATTAAACATATCAATTTTGGAACAAAAATATATGAGATAAAATATATGAGAGGTTAATCATATTGATTTTAAAGGAAATTAACACATTTATTCACATATTTTGGAATATATATATATTTTAATTTGCTTATTTCACTCTATATCATATTTTCTAAACAATTATGCAATGCATAAATACCTATTTCACAATATATCGCATTGTATGGACAATTATGCACTACATAGGTACTTATTTCACAATATATCACATTTCATAGACAACTATGCAGTACTTATTAATTACCTTCTTATTTAAACCCAATCAGATGCTTATAATTTAACTATCCCTATACAAAGCGACAATAACTAACTACTAGCACTTGTTTATTTTATGTATCACTACATTCTCTAAAATTCTGCGTGCCTTCTCCTTAATTATATTGAGACAAGACCAACATAAATAAGTGTAATATCACTCTTCGCTCAACTATATCAGGCAAGAATTCAAGACGTTAGCTGGGACATATCTAAATTTTCTTGGTCATGCTTGCCTGGCTATCGAAATTCCAGATTCTATTGAATATCCTTGTGAATGGAACCTGCACAATCACTTGCATTGCCATCGTTATTCTCATCTTTAAATTCGCTTCTTACATCCAACAATTACGAGGCCATGAAAAATAATTCAATTGCCTCATGGCGATCTTTTACTTTACAACCTCGCTCGTGTTGATTGATCTCGGAGTGGAAAAACTTCTTAGAATATGGACAATTTAAGACTGTACGAGAATGGAGCTGAGAATAAGAAAAAAAATCAATTTCTATAGTTGCAGGTCATCACATATTTCATGTTGATCGTTACATTATCAGAGAGCATCATCCGAGTCTAGGTCCATCATATTTCATGTTGATCGTTACATTATCAGAGAGCATCATCCGAGTCTGGGTCCATCATGTTTATTGTTTGGTATGTATATATTTTATTATTTTTACGTTTAATTTTGATATATATACATAACAAAAAGTGTGTTGTTTAGCTTAAGTGGTTGAGAGTTGTGAATTGTAAACAGAAGATTTCTACTCATTGAATAACTAATCAATGATGTAAAACAATATAACTTTTTGTTATTGATGGAAATGTCATTTCATAATTATTATTATTAATGTAGTCTTCTTAACGGACGGAACACAGCTACCAACACCAAACAAACATGATCCCAAAATTCCAGCCTCCTATTTTTCCAGTTATGATTTTGGCTACTTAAACTTAAATAATATGAAGCAAAGAACTATATATGTGATTGATCAGATTGATCAGAGTACGAAGGTTTTGCCATTTTCCTACTAGGTCCACCCTTGAACTTTTGTATATCCATCATCCATCAAATGCATAAGCAGCTTGAGTCTGTAAATTGCTCAATAAATTCTAAGATGATATGTTGCTGACTGTAGAAGGTAGACATGGACATTGGTGTTGCAAGAACATTTTGTCGTTCCGACTCCTTGAAATTGAAATTGGTTGATTGAGAGCCACAGATTCATCTAAATAAACACTCAGAAATTCAAATAATCGAGCCTCACAAACTTAAGAGGCAGGCTGATTCAAGTTTGTAACGACCACTTGAAGCAACCAAGTTGCAGGAAACGATTATTTTGAAGCATCTGGTATCAACGACAGACTTAATTTCTTACTATTGTTTACCCAATTCTTAATAACCATCCACTTTCCACCACCGGATTTAACTATATTTAAGTTATTTTTTTTACAACACTCTTTATTATTTGGTTTGAGTAGCAGACTTATATTTTATGACTCTTGGCACTTATCATTATAAAAGCTCTTAATTTTAGAAACTAACATCCTCACTCGGAGAGAATCCAACCTAAACCAATAATGAAAAACCCATCTATTTCTTTAGCACAACTCAGAAAGTTGACAAAGATGTTATTTTCTCACATTCAAAGTTAAAAGTTTTTTTTATAATGTTAGAATGTAAGCAAAAATCCTACAAGAAAGAGGAAGATGAAGACCTATTCAATGTCAACAATGTAATATATTTGGCAATCATTAAAGGGATCGCAAGTTCAGGAAATTAGATTGTGAGAGCAAAGACATGAATATAAAAATAGAAGAAACAAGAAGAGATAAATTGTTTATTATAAGTCTAATTACTCATAACGAGAAAGATGCATGGTATATTGATTTGGGATGTCCAACTCATATGACATCTCAAGAAAAATAGATCACAAACATGGATGACGATATTCAACAAAGTAATGGGGGTGGTAGTGTAGGGAGGGTGTTGGTGTACATGCACACTTATTTTGCACAAATTTTTTGTATTGATTTGTACACTCAAGTTAAATAGTTTTGGGTCAATTAACTAGATAATGCACCTTAGCTTATTATTTTGGCTCAATTAAATAACTAATTGCTCATATTATCTCTGTTAACTGTCTAATGCATTCTAGTTGTATAAATTAGAGTAGTTACATTCCAGTTTCTCATGCACGACTAAGTTAACTACCTCACGAGGCATTTCTAGGACTAGTTGGCCTTTGCTACAATTGCATGGCCTAGTTTTCTTCCTAAGGAGGACGCACTTGTCTAGTATTAGCACAAAAACACCTCTCTTTCTTAGTTCTAAGCCTAGTTAATCCCTAATGACACTTGTATGGTCAACACAAATCCATAAGGAGGGCGCATTTGACTATTCAGGGTGATTGCTCTTAGTTCAACTAGTTCTTATGCTTGTGCATGTAATTAAACCTAAGATTGGTTACCTATATCTGAAGGCTTGCATCTCATTGATCAATCATTCATTCACGTACTTTCTTTAAGCATTCATTGTTTAATAAAGATTATATTGTTTGGATCATTACTTGTATTATTTTCTCTTCTATGTATTGCTAAGTATTTTACTATTTCATTTAACTTCTAGATCCATTGGTTCAAAATATTGCATGGTATTAGAGCCTTGGTGATCCTAAAGAAGTTGTTTTATAGGTTTGCAAGCAAAGCTTAGAGCTAATAGTCAAGATGGATCAATCACCCCACTTAATTATTATTCCATCGACTCTTTGAATGGAAGACTAAGATTGTGGTTGTATTGTGTAACAAAGGCCTCTACAAGATCACATTGGGAATAGAGACTGAGCCAAATTCCATTGTGGAAAAGAAAATATGGTTTAATAATTTTAATTGAATGGATGACGCCTTTGGATTGATATGTCTCTTGATTTATCTTGACCTTCTATATCACACCGATACATAAAATGTGCCAATGAGGTTTGGAACAAGCTAGAAGGACTCTTTGGGAAGTAAGATGAGATAATAGGACATCAACTGGAGAATGAGATCAAAAATTTGAGACCAAGAACTATCCAATGCTTCTTCACATAATTTGAATCATGCTCTCCCATACTAATGGGAAACGATGCATTGGTTCAAATCATCCATTTAGCTGAGGGATAACTTGCTACAGATCCAGTTCTTATTGATGAAGATCTCATTGATATCTCTTTGATTGCCTCATGTGATATTTCAAATTTGCATGTAGAAATTGTTGACATTCATGAATAGGTTGTTGTAGATCCAACATCCAGACAACCACTTTGGGCACAACATACTCTTCATGCAATAGGTGATCTAGTTAATTGGAGATCCAACAAATACATAGTGGACCCACTCCCATTATCAAAGTTCTCATGCACTCACTGATACAAAGCCCTTGATGCCCATCCATAGTTATGAGATCCATAATATTTTTCACAAGCTATGGGACATCCATATTTCAATGCTACCACGAAGGAGGAGCATCAATCTTTGATGAAGAACCAACCTTGACAGTCATATTCCCTACCCCTTGGTAGGAGATTTGCACGGACCAAGTGGAAGTAATGATCAAAGTTGGTAGATGTACATGAGACTGATCATTATCGTCTTCTTTGGGGGGGAGGGGTAGTAAGTTTTCCCTCCTTTCCCACTTTCAGGGGATCATATTATGTACTTGGGTACCTAACATGGCTACATATTGTCAGGACTCAATTATTTGTGCATCATACTCACCTAATTTAGGTTTGCAGGGGGGATGCTGGTGTACATGCACACTCATTTTGCATCTCTTTTGCATTTCTAGGGGACAATAACACTCTTACTAGAGTTATGTCTAGTTAAACATTTGTTTCTCATGCATGGCTGAGTTAACTACCTCATGAGGTAGTTCTAGACTTCTAGGACCAGTTAATCATTACCAAACTTGCAAGCATGACTTACTTTACTTCCTACGGAGGGTGCACTTGTAATAATAGCACAAAATTACCTCTCCTTATCAATTTAAGGCCTTGTTAAGCCCTAACAACACTTGCATGGTCAACACAAATCCCTAAGGAGGGAAGATTTGACCATTCAATGTGATTTCTCTTAGGTTTAATAACTTGCTCTTATGCTTGTGCATGTAATTAAGCCTAAAATTGGTTACCTATAAATGAAGGCTTGCATTTCATTAATTAAGCATTCATTCATGTATTCTCTTTGAGCATTCATTGGTTAATATATATTACATTGTTTGGATCATTACTTGTATTATATTCTCTTATCTGTATTGCTAATATTTTTACTGCTTCATTTAGCTTCTAGATCCATTAGTTCAAAATCTCATGGAGAGGAGTCATCTTTGACCTCAATGGAAAATATGAAATTGAGTTTGCATGGGGGATATGAATTGCAAAAAATAACGAGGTGGAAGCTTTAGTAGTTTATAAGGACTACTTATTGTACAAGATAAAAGGATAGGGAAATCAAAAGTGTTCGGGGGTCAACAATGATCCTAAGATCCCTATACCACAAAATAAGCTCATGGATGAGGAGGCTAACAAAGTGGCTAGTGCATATAATGATGGCCATGCCACACATAAACACTTGTCTCATTGTGCAATAATGAATGGATGGTAAGTTAAGGAACCCATGTCACCTTCCTTACTCCTTTCCTATTTCAGTTGTGCAAACATTTATGTTCTATACAATGCAGGATTCAAGCGTGTGTGTAGGTTTATTTGGAATGGATACTAAATTTGTCCCAATAAATTTCGTGTAAATTTCCCCTCAGCCTAGACCTCATCTTTGGCTCTAAGTGAGAGAGGTATGATTCTATAGGAACTTTGGTGGTGATTAGTCGTGTTGCATTGTTTGGGACACCAATGGAGAAAATGGTGCACTATCACTGTAGGAGTGTATGATGTGCCTTGTGTGAGGTTAAGGAGGTGAAAAAGGGTGTGAAGCAATGCGAGAGGGTGGTAGTTGAAGCCCAATTCAACATCATGAACTCAACCATCTATTGGAATGTGTGGAAATAAGAATTCAAGTGGCATACGTAGTGTGAAAATCAAGGTAGGGACATTTGCACAGTTGTAACCGCAAACCACATTTTGAAAATTTAGGAATGGGATAATTAGGTTAAAGCATTCATGGTGATACATCAGAGGAAACATATAGAGATCAAATACCAGATGAGGTCCCTACAAACCCTGGTTGGAATAATTGTGGCTAACCTAAATTTATCCCAGGAAGTAGTCTCGACCCCCCTTGTTGATTGGAGCTCCTTTAAAGGAACCCTCTCTTTGTGGCCTCTCCTCAACTTTTACATAAGGAATGGACATTTTGCACTCTCGAAAATTAGAATTGGTGGAAGGCACAAGTGAAGTAAGCATTGTTGCTATGAATGAGGTTGAGAAGTGCCTTGCACATGTTGGAACTCAACTTATGGAACTCAACTTAAAGGGGTATGCAAGTTGAAGCCCATTATGGGCATGGAATTTAGTAATGTGTTTTTTTTTCTTAATTTAACTTGTTTTGTCAAATTGTTTGTTTACTTTTACAATATGTAAGGCAATAAGCATGTCGAGCCTTTAAAGGATGGAACTAAGAAGGTATAACCTATAATAGTTGGTTATTAAGTTCTTATATTTAAATATTTGGAAAAGGCTAAGCTTAATTTTTTTTGGGTATCACAACGACATTGTAAAATTAAAATCAAACAAAGTAATATTAAGATGTAAAAACACTTTGGATTTGAATAAACCATGTTCATTCATGTCGTTAATGACAAAATGAAAAACATTCATATATATTGTGTCTTGGGCGTTGAAGAAGACCCTACTTTTAGTTTTAAAAATGGGAAAATTTACCTATTAGTTTTTGATAATAAAGAATGTTTTCTCATGGGCGAGTTAAACAAAAAAAGTAACATTTGTAAAAGGTGGAATGACACAAAATAGAATCTTCAAAGTCGCTTTTGACTCAAGTGAATATCAAAGTTTTAAAGAAAAAATGGGCATTTATAATGAATCGTGGCATCTTAGAATGGCACAAACGGGGTTGGATTCCATACATTGAAGAATGCAACAATATTTTTGAATGATTCATATTGGGAAAGCATTATAGGAAAAACTTTTCTACTAGGACAAGGTTAAGGATTTCCTTGTTTTGGATCATTCGAATATTTGTGGTTCTATGGAGAATATCATTTGGTAAGATTATTGGTTATGGATGATTAATGAAGGAAAATTAAGATAAGAGTTTTTTTAAAGAAGGATTTGATAAATTAAGATAAGAGTTTTTTTAAAGAAGAATTTGAATTTTTATGTATTTATTATTTTTGAGAAAATGGTTAAAAATTAATATTATTAGAAAATTTTCCATTCAAATAAAAAATGAGAGGTTTGTATAAATCAAATGAAGGTACAAAAAGAGAATTTGAATTTTTATGTATTTATTATTTTAAAAAAAATGATTAAAAATTAATATGATTAGAAAAAAATTCCACTCAAATAAAAAAAGAGGTTAGTACAAATCAAATGAGTTATGTAAGACAAATGAAATTAAAAGTAGTTTGTTAATGTTTATACCTCATAGAAAAATGGAAAAATGGAATTGTGAAAAGAAAAGAAAAATGAATTATTGTTCAAATGAGTGAAAAATATGTGTTATTATACCATTTTAGTAGTTTGTTAATGTTTATACCTCATAGAAAAATGGAAAAATGGAATTGTGAAAAGAAAATAAAAATAAATTATTGTTCAAATGAGTGAAAAATATGTGTTATAATACCATTTTCACATAATTGTGTAGATGAAAGGATTTCCATAAAAAAACATTATTTATGTCTATATACCAAATCCAATGAAACATTAAGTTACACAGAATGATTGAATTATCTACTCAGAATTAGAGTCAAACCATTTAGTTGACCAAACTTATGGTTAGTTATATAAGCCACGTAGTCTTCATATAGATCATTGGTGCATTAAACCAAGAGATATGGTTATTTCCATGCACACTTAGAGATTGGAAAAAAGCTCAAAGGCTTGTGTTTTGACTATAGTGATAAAGTATAGGAGTTAAAGAGGTAAGTGCATGATTTAAGTTGGAGAACATATCCATTTCCCATGCATGTCATTCTCCAACAAACCATATTCATATCAGAATTTCTTAAGAGTTCCAAGAATTCAATGAATGTAAGGTTATGTCGTACAAATGAAATCAGTGATTGCATCTCATTAGTATCTACATTGAATATTTTCTTCCTCCCTAAAGGGAAAGTCTAATCTTGTTACTTCATGTTTACTCCTAGGTGATATTGTTTTTTTTAAATGTAAATTGCTTTCCCACTTTTCATTAATATAAATTCTTGACATTAAGATAATGTTGGCGTTCTCTTCCCAAAAACAAAATATGCAAAATTTAGTTATTTTAGTTTTATATTTATTTTATTTCTGAGTTATTAATGGTGAGATATTTTACAATGTTGTTTATTTATGTGACATTTTGTGTAGGTTACCCTGCAAAAATCTCTCTTATCTTTCTCTATCACCAGCGGCTAAAGGAGTTATTACTATTAAGGTTTTGTCTAGCCTATTCTTCACATTATCAAGTTTTCAAGTTTTACATAATGAGGGAAATGAGTAATTGTGCATTAAACATTCTTCTTAATATCCTTGAAGACTGGTTGACTTGCATCAACAAGTTGCTGGTTGACAGAGTCTATTTACTATTCACTAACACTAATCACAGATGCTTGCATGGTTCCCTCATTGACATCTTAGACCAGTCCATGAAGTTAGATTGGAGGGAGTTGTTAATGATCACCCAGGTGTTTATAGCTTCACAGATAGCTCAAAGTCAATAATGAATAATCATGTAAAAGTCAACAATGAATAATCATGTAATTTGATTGTTAGTATATTTTTTTTCTAAAGTTAGATTAATATTAACATAAAATTTGTATTTATAATTAGTTAGAAAAAAGAAATTACTATTTTATAATTGGACAATAACCTTGAATTGACTATTTTTTCTCATTGTCGGACATTAAAATAAATAAAAAAATAGATAAAAAATAAAACCTTAACTTAAAACTTTCCCTGAAACTTCACGCTCTAACTTACTTGTCGTGCAAGCAATCACCGGCAATTTCTGAAATCACCTGCAATTTCGGAGGGCTACAACTTCAGATCAAATGATTCCATGCATAGATTTATGTGTGCATGGATTTATATCTGCATGCAATTGAATGCATGTCCTCCACCTATAGGATAAACAAATTTCCATCACATGGCTCCTTTTTCCATCACTTATTTTGAATTGGTTTCCATTTCTGAGCTTTATACAAAATGTTAATCCTTGGTTTCAATTTCTGCGCTTTATACAAAATGTTAATCCTTGGTTTCAATGGAAATTGTAATAAGTGAGTTAGGAAGGTGTTTTCAATAAATTGGAAACTAGCCCCTTTTATATATATTTTTTGTTTTCTCATGTTCAACCTATATTTTTAGATATGATGTATTAGCCACTATAATGACCTGACCTGTTCATATATGTAAACCTGTGTTGATGCCTGCAGGAGCTTCTTCAAAAACATTGCTGGCAAAACAAGTAAATGAATTACTCAAGCAAACAGACATTATAATTGCTCAAAATGGCGGTCATCCTTATTCTAATGAGTTGTTCCGTGAAGCTCAGGTGTGTTTGCACTTTGCACATCTCAAAATGCAAAGGTAGTAGAAATGATTATGTAGAGAACGCTTTGTTCATTTTGTTTCATTTTCAGGAAAGGTTAAGTGGACAAGAGGATATCGACTCAGGAGGATATTCGAAGGAAGAGATACAGCATTTGAAGATACAGATGGAAAATGCATATGTTGAACAGCTTAAACTATTAACTGCAACGGTAATTATTTTACTCTCATGTTCTCAACCTTATAATTTGTGACAAATTAATCCATGAACTGGATATTGCAATGCTAGGAAGTGTGCACTATATGCCCCAGGAGGTTGCTATAAAGTATTATCTATGGCCATTGCTTTTGTGAAATTTACAATTCTGTATGTTGGGAGCTAATATTTTATTATAACATCATCGAAATTGAGGAGTTTGCCTGTTCAGTCCTGCCCAGGAATCATTATATATTCTACGCCTTTGCTTGCCTAAAAATAAGCACTTTAAGAAGTTTTATACCTTCCACTGTTGCATCACTACATAATTTTGGTTCAAAGCTGCTAAGGAAACTATGCTAGACCTGAATATCTTCTGGATTAGATGCAAAATTTGAATAATTTTTATATTGGGGGAAAATGAAAATTGTTTTGGCTGTCCCTTCCTGCTTCTCTCCTAAGAATACTAAAGATCCTTCTAGATCAAACTGGTCCTTAAGGAGGGTATTCCTGAATCAGAAGCTATTTACAAGAGTCTAATTGTTCCTATATGTTCCATCTCAATTCTTCAATTTATTGATTTGCAAAAGCAGTCTGATTTTTCAAACCAAGTTAAGGTAAGTGGTTTCAGAAGTGATGTGATTCTGGTTGGCTTTGAAAACTTAGATTTGATGTTGAGTTTTTTTTCATATGATAGTTAAACCGGCGCTCAATGGAAGGCGAGAACGCCGAATAAGACGGGGTCTCGGGGTCGATCCTAGGTGGGGACGGCCACAGCCGACCGCCCCAGCCACCCGGCCATAACGGCGGCCCCAATTTGATGTTGAGTTGACTGTTGAAGAACGTAGATATTGTTTTAGCTTACCTGGACCTATGTGTGTTGCTGGTCAGGTGTAGACTTTCTTTCCGAGCTTTCTATACTCTGTTGAAATTTATTATAAATATCTAATCTCATGGCCGTCAAATACTACAAGTATTACTAGTGAGTTATTGGTGCAATTTCCAAAACACGGAATCTTTCATTGCATTTTGTATTTTTATCAAGGAGACGGAACAAAACTTGGATTCCTTTTTGAATGTATCTTGGATTGTTGAGATACAACAAATAATGGAATTTTATACCTGGATAGCCTTGATTATCGTATTCTACAATTCCCCCTTGGATGAGATACTGACTAGGTACTCTTGGTCTTTATAGGCATATTTTAATATTGCATTAACAATCATTGCAAGGACAAGAAAAGAAGCAAGAGACTAAAATGAGAGGTGATGTGATGCTAACTCTTACTGCAACGATGCAGGAACACTTGAGGGAGTAGCCATCCCTTCCAAAGCACCGTCGCTTTAAAGCATTGAACTCCTGTGAACAACACATTACAAAGTAATCAGTGTTTGTGAGAAGTGGAGAATAATACATATAGCTTACTTATCTATGTTAAGATTGTATGCAAGAAGCAGAGCTCTAGTTTCAGCTTACACTAAACACTTAAATCACACAATGAAACTATTTAAGATGAACTTTAGTCTCTACCTTTTATCTACGGACCTACTTTACTTTTTTTTCACATTGTTAATTTATATTCAATTGAAGTTAAAGATAAAATTTAAATCATTCTAATAAATCCTTTGCAAGAGTATTTAAGAACTTTGTTCCTTTGGCATTCACAATAAGGGGCATCTGTGACAACCTTGTAGTCAATACATGATTTTGTTTATTTCTTTTCTAGACCAAAAATGCATAGAAATAAATAAAAAATGTCAAAATTTAAAAGTATCAAGCAAATTGCCCTGCCCGAATGATTGAAATCAAATTTTGAAATATGAACCTTGAGGCACCAAATACTTTCTACTGAAAGACACTAACAAGCTAGAGCCAGGGCCAAGTTGAAGGAAGAAGGAAATAAATAAGGAGCAGCCATCTACTTGGAAACTTTCAGAGTTGACTCGCAATACAGGCCTGCCATAAAACTTGTTCATACTTGGCATGAGCCTATCAAACTTGGGTCAAATTGTTTAAACTCACCCTTTTTGAATGGTCTAAAGTGGTCAAGATAGTCAGACAAGATCAGATTTGGCCACACTCTACAACTTTTTTCAATTCCTTTCATGCCGTGTAATATGCAGTGTGTACTTTGAGTTTGCAGTTCATGAAGGCACAAGTAAAAAATATAACTAATATAGTAAAAGACCAAAATCCATTTCAAAAATATAACTAATATACTGGAAACTAAAGGCGAATTCAAAAATATAATTAATTTATTAAAAATACACAGCACATAGAGTACTCTTATGAAAATAAAAACCAGAAAGAAAAATGGATAAAGAAAAAATTGTAATATCTAATTGCACTTGAGTTTTCCTATTGCATGCTAGCTCATTTGAGCACCCCATCATCCCTTCAGGATGAATATTGGACTTCTGCCATAGAGATAAGAGTATAAAAACAATTATTTTACATACAATACAATCATTTCAAAGATACAGAACTCCAATCCTCCTTACATGCGGTCCAAAAGCCACTTAAACATAAATTAGTGGGTTGTAATCTGTCAAATGAGAGGCCAGGCAAGCCTACAACATCAGCCTGGGGTGGTGTCGAATTCTGAATGCCCGGTACACTGTTGTTACATTGGATTATAGCATATTTCCTTGTTCGTTTTCTTGAAATCTTCTGCCTGAGGAACCATGAAGGGTAATAAAAAATAAATTCAGCTCAATGTGCCAGGTGTGTGGCGAGTTTTGAACTTTTGAGCATTAACTTTTAGTTACATCTTCCAGAGGTTGCACTAACAAGAGCATGAATTCAGAACCACATGAACTAGGGCTTTAATAGCAGTGACACCTAAGGATCAACTGCCTTGATGAAACATAGAAACATCAATTAATGGAAAAAAATACAGGTCTACATATACCATCTAACATAAAATCTAATCAGAGAAGTGTCGACTTCCTCAAGGAGATGGAAATACAGCCTACCTACTGGCTCATATGGGAATTGTACACATACATGTCTATCTGTCACTGTTATAATGATTCAACAGGTTTTAAGATTGTGATCTCTCTTCCTGAAACAGTAAAGTTATTGGAAAATAGAAACGAAATAAGAGGTGGGGCTATAGAATTTTAGCCCCCAACCCCTACCCCCCAACGATCAACAGAATTTATGCACATACATGTTAATTGTACTCGACAACATCAATTTTCACATGGTATTTTGGCAGGAAGCTTTTGAATTGTACTTGATATTGAAATTGAATCATCAGAACGTAACAGAGGGATGAGTTCTTCACAGCAGCATGGACTAGATATTGGAATTGAATCAACAGAACTTAATAGAGGGATGAATTATTCACAGCAGCAAGGGAAAGGACCGAAGCGGGAATTGTAGGGTCCACGCCCTGCGCCGCTCAAGATATCTAGGGACTCTCACAACATCTGGAAGCCGCAGTTGCCGTTGCTAGCCATGCAATGGCAATGGCGATGTGAGACAGTGTTACGACTAGCAATGGATTGGAATTATATTGATCTTCACAGCGATTTGCAAACCCAAAAGATTATATGTCTGTAGAAGAGTCGTTGTGCTCCAGGAATCTATGCTTTAGATTTGATTTGATGGACGAATGAGATAAATCAGAAAATCTTGTGGGTGGGTGGCTCTCTTTCCTTTTTTCTGGATTTCCTTTTCAAGTTCTACTAAGTGATGAATGCTTCTTGTTATTTGGGGATATAAAGCAGTGGAGATTTGATCCGCAGGCCCCAGAGAAGGAGCGAGCGAGATGGAGGGATCTATTTATCTGTTTTTCTGTTTATGTGTAATGCCCACGAAACATCTCTATTTTGTTTCAGTTTTTTCTGTTGGTGTGTCGTTTTCAATTGGATCTACAGATGTGGATGATGATGCTAATAATAAAAATGCATGATGCTATGTGTTTGTCCGGTGGTTGGATTAGGTTTGGATTGTTAAATTGCTTTCATTTATCAATATGTAGCTGGGTGTTGGTTTTCCAATATGGGAAATGGATTTTCATTACAGAATAATATCAGATTTTTCCCATCATGGGCTTATGATCTGGTTCAATACTTGCTGAAGTTTTCAATAGAAATTTGCCTTTCTTTTGTCAAAAATAATGTCCATGAATGAGTCTAAATTATGCAATGTGAAATGGTATCCTGAATCAATAATTTAATGGTATTATCAAATTTTCTTTAAATAATTATCAGATTTTTGTTCCTAAAGAAGCTATCATAAATATGAGATATGTTTTCTGAACATTACATTCTAGTTGAATGTCACCTTGACATCATTAATGGTAACAAAACGTTTTTCTTTGATATATTTAGTTGCACCACCGATAGAAATCAAAAGGTAGCATAGATTTATCTATGCATTCAGTTTTGCCATTGATAGAATTGAAAACACAGTGAGAAAAAAAGAGGAAGATAGGACTAGGATTTATGACTGAATTTTAGAGCCAAGCTTCATTTTTATAATCAATTATCTTGAGTAATGCATGCTAGGTACATGGTCCCCATTTTGTGGGACAATCTAGCTGATATCCAGTTTCTCCCGTGTTGATGTTCATTGGCATTGTGGTTGGCTCATGAGCTGTAAATTTGATTTTTTCTATGGATAATCATTTGAGGCAATGCATGCAAGGGGCATGGCCATCATATATCCAATTTGATGTTCAGTCATCTCATTTGTTGTCTGTGATGTATGGGATTCGGCATTTCTCTCTCTTTTCCATGTTTATGTAAGTTCATATCTATGACATTATGAAATCGCAGCTGATTCACACATACCAGTATGTTCGCAATGTTGTTAGCCCATGGCGTTGCACCGACCTTGTGGGGATCGGATGTTATCTTCAATCCAATGAAATAAAATAGAATATTTCTACATACGGCCTTCCCAGAACCTATCGGATCTATGAGATAGAACACAAAGTTACAATGAAATTTGCACCAAAAAATCTGCTTAGCTGCTATTTAACTCAAGGTCATCCGTAAATTACCTATTGGTATATGGGATAAACTAAACAAGCTCTAGAAAGTATTTAAATCTAGGGCAAACTAGACAAGCTAAACAATCTATGGAAACTATTCAAACCTTCATGCTTTATTGAGTGCTTATGCTTTACCGTGTCATCCATTCACATAGTATTGGAGACAGTGTACACATCCAGTGTCCTTAGGTTTACCATAAGAAGCATTGCCTGTAATAGGTATGAGAAGAATGGGTGTATCGTTACTTCTATGTTCAAGTAGTGTTATAATCTAGAGAGCAATGGACTTTATATCATTGCCTAGATGGGTTTATTTTCGTGGCATTAGCTATACATAAAATCTAATGCAGGATATCTTGAGTGCTTGGCATTTAACCTAGTGGTATGTTGCTTATTGTACGATTTGTCAGTGTCTTGTTTGTAATGCACATAGATATTGAGTGACAGTTGAGTGGGGATTGATTGCCAATGGCTCACCATGGGGTTGGTGATAATTCTGCTACAAATTGGGGATGTACATCATCGTCATCAAAACTGCCACAGCTCCCTCCCAAGAGTCCATCTTTCGGGATTGTTGGTCAAGATTCCAATAATAACAATGTTATGTATATGGGATGGCCTAATATTCCCTTCTAAGGAAACAATTTGAAACATCAACGTACACCCTCAGTGGGCTATCTATCTTCACATGGCTAGCCTTCATGAATCGATGATCTGCTGGACTCACCCTCTGAAAATATAGCAAAGAAGGCCCCCCATCATAGACGATCTGCAAGTGATTTGCTTGCTTTCCTTGAAGCTCCAGTGAATTCTGCTCCAATAGACATTGCAGAGGAAGATGAATTCGATTACAGGAGTGCAACATCCATACCATCCAAAGGATCCCAAGAATTCGACAGATTGGACGAGGAGCAGCTCATGTTAATGTTTGCTGACATTGAACCCTTCCATAAACAACAAAATCAGTCAAATCAATCAGCTTCTAATCATCATCCTTCTACACCATCGACTGCTTTGGATAACAGATGTTCAGAGAGACATACAATTTCTAAGAACCCTTCAACTCCATCCGATCACAACAGTATAAATGAGACTTCTATGGAGGAGAAAGTCATAACTGTATCAGGTCAGTTCAAAAGTGAGTAGCCATTCCAGCAGGTGGTAAAGATTGAAATGCCCACATCATCATCAACAATGGAGCTCGACCCAAACATTGATCCAAAAAGGGTGAAATGGTAAGCATTTTCAATATAGAAATGGTAATATGTTAATGTCTATACCATGCAATCCTAAGCATTGATTTAGCAGTTTATTTGTCAAAGATCCTTGGTAGATTTTTCTTTGTTCCAAGCACTTTCTTGTTATTGGCACTCTTTTTATCCAGAATTTTAGCTAATAGACAATTCGCACAAAGATCCCGAGTAAGGAAGTTGCAGTATATTTCAGAGCTTGAAAGAAGTGTCAATGCATTAGAGGTAATGGTTATTGATGAGAACAACAGTGTCTTAAATTTTCTATATATTTGAGTGATTGTCTGGAACCATGAGATGATTTGGTCAACATGATGTTCCCAGTGCATTTGTTGCACATTAAAAGCATATTGCTCCTTACAAGTACTCATTAACTTTTAATTTGAATACAGACAGAAGTATCGACACTTTCTCCTCAAGTGGCCTATCTGGATCATCAACGAGTCCTGTTGAATGTAGACAACAGTGGCTTAAAACAAAGAATTGTTGCCCTTGCACAAGACAAACTTTTCAAGGATGGTAAGTATTCAATCCCAGTTGCATCATAACAAAATGAATTTACTATTGCTCATAGATGGCTTAGACACATTCTTGTAAGTTCACTATTTACTTATCTTGATAGCATTCGCCAGTAGGCAATGCCTATCTATTAGCTCAAAGTAATGGGAGAAATAAATAATGGTGCAGCTCATCGCGAAGCATTGCAAAAGGAAGTTCAAAGGCTGAGACAACTATATTAGGAGCAACAGCAACAAAAAATGCAGAAAGAAGTAGCAGCATCCACAACAGGATCATTTGACTTGCAACAGTAGCAGTTTGGTAAGCTTGAGTACAATTCATCCCCACATATGATAGAACAAAATCCTGATCATGTTTCTGATTCATCAAATCTGATGAAAAGTGGTTCAGGAATCTCAGACCATAGAGAAAAAAATGCTGTCAATAACCATACCAATTTTGGTTCTCAAATGTTGAAGGGAATGATGACTTCAAGCTTCCTTATGGGTGATAGTAACAAGTGCCTGGAAGAAAGAATGATGGGAGGAATGTCTCCTGATTACATGGTTCACAACACTTAAGTGCAACACTACTGCAGGTTTTTATTTGGGATTCTTGTGGTTATGGAGTATGAACTAAGGATTCTTACCATTTTTTCTTATGCGTTTTGTTTGACCCCTCTCAGCCCTGTATTGGATTGTTTCAGAATAACTTTTGCTTAGACACATTTTTTGTAGCAGAGGGCCGCTACCCTTCTGAATAAAATAGATTTAATCATTTATCTAACTACAGTTCTGCATTTCTAGTGTGATTTAGCGTGTCTTTAGATAGTATAACAAAGACTGACCAAAGGAGGTGGCCATTTTTCTTAGAATATTTACATAAGGAAAATGCTTTGAATTAGTATTTTTGAGACTTGCCTACTAAGGTGCACTTTGGCAATATGATAATTTTGGATTGTTCGGCCTTGACTATTTTCTTGAAACAACCAACCACCTATAAAGATGTAACAACATATGAAAATATCCCAATTACAAGCAATATTCAAGAACTGCAAGAATTTTTTATATAACTATAAATCCATTTTAATTGAAAAATATTGATTAAAATTTTGAATTCATATTTGTTTTGAATTTTAAAAACTATTATTCACCGGAGTCATTTTGGTTTACTAATAATTGCATAAAAAAATTACAAAATACTACAAATTAGAAATTTATTAGCAAAAATATTTAAAAAAAATAGATGTTGTCAATTTGCTAACACTTATATATAATTATATATAGATATGTAAAAATAATTGTAATATCATAATGGAAAATTATATGTAAATATGTAAATAATAATACTATCATTATAATTATATTATGGCAATGAACCACTTTTTTTAATGATTAATAAACAAATTTGATTTTTTATATATTATAATGTAAAAAATGAGATTTTATATATTAATTAATTAATTTATATTTAAGATTTTATTTATCTAAAAAATTGTTTTTTATTCTTATATATATTTATTTAAGGCAGGGCACGCAGCTCTTGTTGTGTATACGAATCATGCAATAATTGAATGTGTGTTGGTGTGGAGTATAAAAATTTGTTTTTCAAAAATAATACCTCCACTAAAGTAATGACTATCAAGAAGAGTCCAGCCAAACCAGCTTACAAACTAAAATATAACTTACAAACCAATATTCCAGTGATGAAGCTATCCCCAACATAGCACCACGGGTATAGAAATTATGTTGCCCAAACATATTTCTCATCATGGTATCTGAACGAGTTGATCTCATCCCTCACATTGCATCCAAAGAAAGACTGTCGTTGGTTGAAACTGAAGTCATTTTTGTTCTGCGTGCAGAGAAACTGCCCTTGTAAGTTATAACCATTGTTTGTTGCCACCATTTGCATAGAAATGGTTACCATTGCATGAGGAGCATTCACTGAGTAGAAGTGCGGCCGTCGTGGGGTGAAATGGAAGCTCTGATACGAGTATGAGCGACCAGTGAGACCAACCAACACCGACACAACAATTACAGATCTGATCTGGTTTTCGAGAAAAAGGAATTTATTTTAAGGTTGAATTCTAAAGCAAGAGTGTAACCTTGGAATTCATTTACTTGTTATTTTAATTCAATTGTTGCATCCATAAGAAATAGAAGAAATCCAATTTCCAGTTTCATAGGGAGCAGAAAATGATGGCAAGCTGCAAGGAGATGGGTTACATAGCTTGTGTTAAGGAGAGGTAGCCATTGTCGAAGAACAACCAGATATTGCTAGTAGTGTTGTCTTCGCTAAAGTGCTGGAATAGAATTTTGCATTTTTAAGAGGCCTGTGCTTTGAAGATAGGAAGATAGATGGATATTCAAATAGTCAGAGATGCTTGTGGATTGGAGAAATTATAACTCAATGGGGTTGTGAGATATGCATGTATGAATTGTTATCGAATAGTTTAAGAGAGATATATAATCTAGAATTTCTACATCATAAAGGTTATGAGACATTACCAGTGTTCATAGTATCCAATGATATTGGGAAACTTGGATCACAGCTAAATTCAGTGGAACAGGGAGAGCATCATAAAGGCGTCTTACTGATCCAAAAACTATTTTTGAAAAAGATTACTTCGATAGAATGTTTGATTTTAGTAATTATTTTTGTTTTACAAAATGTAAGCTTTAAGAGTGGGTATTGACATGTAAAACCACATTTGTATTAAGTTTAGGTTGTTAGCAATTAAATTTAACTGCTGTTTGGTGGATCATGGCTGAGAAAATAGCTCAACCTCTCACTCTAAATTTAAGATAAGTTAGAATTAATAAAAAACTCTGCACTCTATATAATAAAGTTGCATATTATTATAGTGTGCACCAATTTCATAGGTTAAGAGAATAGCTTAACTTCTCATTTTAAATTTAAGATATCTATCTCAAACCCGGATTTATCAAGCACCAAGAGGGATCCAATTTCTTGACATGTATTTTTTTTGTTTTATCTTAAATTTTTTACACATTAAGAAAAAAATTACACCTCAAGAAATTGGATCCCTCTCTTTTAATTTTTTAATTATTTTATTTTTTATTTTTGATAAGTTATGAGCGAACATGAAATTTTTAATTACTTTTGATTTTTTATAAATTATGAGCCAACATGGAAATGTAACATGACAAATGTGACAAACGTGACAAATGTGACAAACGTTACAACATCTCCCCCATACTGGGTTGTAACATAATGTGACAAGCGTGACATGTGACATCCGTTACAGGATCTCCCCCATACTACAAACGTGATCCGTTACAAGATCTCCCCCATACTATTACTTTTTACATTTTATTACTTTTGAAAACGTTGCATGTGACATGTGACATCCGTTACAAGATCTCCCCCATAGTAGGTTGTAAACACCTCGTTTACACTTGATGCAATAAGTTAAAACTAATAAAAAACTCTACACTCTATACAATAAAGTTACATATTACTATAATGTGTACCAGTTTCATATTCTCTCAACCTCTCATTCTAAATTTAAGATAAGTTAGAACTAATAAGTAACTTTGCACTCTATACAATAAAGTTGCATATTACTATAGTGTGTACTAGTTTCATATTCTCTCACTAGCTTTATATTCTCTCAACCTCTCAGTCTAAATTTAAATTTAAGATAAGTTAGAACTAATAAGATACTCTGCACTCTATACAATAAAGTTGCATATTACTATATGTGTTTCATATAAAATGAACTCTCAGTCTAAATTTAAATTTAAGATAAGTTAGAACTAATAAGATACTCTGCACTCTATACAATAAAGTTGCATATTACTATATGTGTTTCATATAAAATGAAATATGTATTTAAACATTTTGTGTGCGTGAAATGTGTGCATATGTGAGTTCATTATGTTTTTTTCAGTTCATTTATTACTGTTTCTTTTTAGTGAGAAAGAGACCAAGGTAGAGAAATTATGTCATCTAATAAATTTTTCATAAAATTGGAGCAACGAGTCACTTTTCCATCCAACCAAACAAATGGTGTTAACTTTTATATATATATATATAAAAGGTCAAGAGCTTTTCTGTGACGAACATCAGCCCGCAAGGAGATATTTGTGAATCAACATAAGAGAGTTTTTATCCACATTATTCATGGAAACTCCATATCATAATGAAGGTGTTTATCCAACACTAGAATCAATAAAACATTTAGAAATATATGGCAATGATCACATTCATTTATTGTTATGAAGTTGGCACTGCTTCAATCCATATTACAGAACTTCATGATATTGTGTCTAAGAAGGAGGAGGTTAGTCTATTCATCCAGCCGATTAAATGAAGATGTCCAAACCTATCAAAAATTTGAATGTTCGGTAGAAAAGATCCATGCAAAGTAAGAGAAATGGCACAAATAAGAATAAGCGTTTAAAATTACATTCTTCAAGTACAAAAACAGTCTGAAATACATGTTAAAATTAAGTTTTTATATCATCATAATGTTAATACTTAAGAACTTCACCTCAAATTTTAAATGTTTTATAATGAACATCACAAGTTATATTAATTGCATTCACATTTCCTTTATCTACTTTTATTTTTATTGACAAATTTACAAGAATAAGCAATATACAGGATAATTATAATATTATCTTAATGAGAGATTAATCAATTCAAACTAAGGCATCGCCATTTGAAATATTTTATGGACAAATTTACAAGAAACCCCGATGAAATATATAAGTTCACGGCCTAGAGAGATTAATCAACTATTCAAACTAAGGCAGAATATTCAGATTTCTTTTTTTTTTTCAGAAAAAAAAAGTATTTTTGTTATTTCTTTGAAATCAAAAAGTACATAGCATCTTGTCCAATTCATGGACATATATATAGCTTTCCAAAAAACTATTCCAGTCAGTAAATTCAATACATGGTCATCTGTCAAAAACATATAACTAGTATAAACCCCCTTGTATCATTTGCTTAACCATAAGCCTTGACAAGGACCTACAAAACTTGATTTTAAAGACCCCAATATAAGACTAGTATAATTCTGAAAAAAAGTAACCATAAGAACCAAAAGAAACAAGTTGATCTTCCACCCATTCTTCCCAAAAGAGTAAGCCTAGATCTTTGTTGATAGCAGCCTTTGATAATGCATCTGCCACATCATTATTCTCTTTATAGGTATGTTCGATAGAGAGAATATGAAAACTGCTTAATAAGTCAGAAATTCTGAGGCGCCAATGATGTAGTGTTATGTTCTTAAAATGGACATGGTTGTTGGCCCATTTTATGACAACTTGAGAGTCCCCAAAAATCAACAATGAGTCCAAGCCACATAATAATGCCACTTTTAAGATACCCCATAGACCCAAGAGTTATGCTTTAGTATTTGTGCCAAAACCACCCGATAGACAAAATTTAAGTGTTTAATTCATTCCACATCTAAGGATAAATCTTGCTCCGCAATTATGTGCTGGCAAGATTTCTTATTCAATACTTTGTTTTCATTATTCTTTATAAATATTATTAATTATATTATTATGTTTAGTCAAACCATTACATACTTTGTTTTCATTATTATATATCTATATCTATATATATATATATTATGTTTAGTCAAGCTATTACATAGTTAATATATAAGGGTTCAACAATAGCATCGTATCACTTATAAATTTTTTATTTTTTTTTTTCAGCGGAAAAATCACCTTCCTGCTATTTCGAAGGAATCGAGGAAAGCTAACAACGCACAGGAAATCTCATCAAACTTCCTCACATATCGTGGATGGTAGGTCGAGCAAACCGTCGGCCGGTAATCCAAGCCAAAAGATGTCTCAACGGAATTGAACCCGGGTGGATGGACTGAAATCCATCTAACCCCGCAACGAGCCATCATATATACCTAAATATCATTAATTATATTGTTATGTTTAGTCAAACCATTCCATAGTCAATATATACCATGATGAGAAATATGTTCGAGCAAATATGTTTGTGTAAATCAAATAGGCATTAGATCTTTCAATGTATCTCTTCCTAGAAATAAGTGAGGGCTTCAGCTAAATCATAGTTCTGAGAAGGATAAGGAGTCGACAATTTTTGGTATTATTGGAATTTATGTTCATTATGGTAAGAATCATCCCATTCATTGCTCTCGAGAAATCCATTTATGTTCATTCTGGTAAGAATCATTCCATTCATTGCTCTCGGGAAATCCAAAGAGAATGTTGTATTCTACATCAATTTGAGTTTAGTTATGGGTCATTTTTTAATATCCGGGTAGGGACCTAGTGGTGGATATCTGCTTACATTTGGAGTTCTAAGTGAACAATAGGTGAGTGAGGATCTGGTTTGGAGGAGTGAGGTGCATTTGCTAAAAAAGAAGGGGGGAATATTTGAAGGTTGGTCCACGTGAGGGAGCGGGAATAGAGGACACCTCAAATGGTATAGTGTATCAAATAAAGAAGAAATGGAAATGTGTTAAGTAGAAGGGCGAGCTAGTGATATTGATGTTAAGTGAGGATGTAAAGATGAGTGAGGTTGTTAAATGGCCACTTGAGCTCTAATGGATAGATTTCATGGGAGAAAGGTTTGTGAGGCTTCAATTCTATATTGGTTATGAAGGAAATGGGAGTCTCAGTTAAGATATATTTTGACACATTACATCTTAGTTAGAGGTCAGATTGCATTTGTTTTTTCAACCAAGGAAGATGATGAGAAAACTATGGCTTCTCACTGGAGGTAAGAATCTTCACCACCAATTTGCACCAACCTTTGCATTTAAAATCACCTTCTCTCCAATATGCTTAGAGGGAATCCCTTGCCATTGGTTGTGGGGGTAACAGAGCTACCCTCTTCCCCCATATGATAGTACACCCACCACCTTGACTCCTTATGATTGGGATTGTGGAGCTTAACTCCCCTTTGTAACAAACATAAATATTAAATAAATATCTATTTCATTCATTCATTTATTTAATTATATTCTATCTTATATGGATTTCTGTTACCTATCCTATCTATTCTAGATATTTCTTTAGTAAGCGAATTATAGTTCATTTCAATGATATCAGAACTTCGTTTTTTTATTGGCACATGGCCACATCGTATGTCCTTGCTTTTGGCCACAATGTTTTTTAGAGTTTATTTGAACAAGGTTTTTGACCACTTTTTGGCCTTTGGCCATTTTAATTCAGAAAATCTATTTAAAGAAATATTATTCCACTGCAAAAGATTTCACTCAAGTTTTGTGAAAAGAAATTAGTGCTCAAAATTTGATATTACACGGGAGAAGGCTATAATATCTAAAAACAATTGTACCAAGGGAAATCAAAGGTCATTAGGAAACTCTAAACAATTGAAAGGATTCATCAATATAACTTCCAGCCACTGACTCTATTAAGTACTGTGCAAGATAGCCGCCAGTGGACAATTGTTGTCGTAGGTTGTGGTAAGGGACTAAACAAAGGACGAGAGGGTCAACACATGTGTAAACCCATCACACTAGTGGTTGAATTTCAAATACGTCGTCACCTTGCCATTCCGTGGCTTGTTTGCTAGGATTATCCATCGTGGAAGTAACCAAAATATCGAGCAAATCGTGTCATTGAAGGGTTTTGTGGAAATAGTCGTCAAAATCTGGAAACCATTAAAGCATCATCAGGAAAGCTGCAGTCATATTTGATTTAAGTTCTATTAAAGTTCTATTAGGGTATTAAAGTTCTATTAGGGGAGGCCTTTTGTTTTTTTTAACTTAATTTTTTAGGTTTTTGAGCTTGTTTTTTCTCTAAATTTTTATCATATATATTTTGGCGTGTTCTCTATCTAATCATATTGGTTTTGAGGTGTGATAAATCCAAATGGATGCAATGTCAGCCACAAAATTCCAAATTGTCTAGTCCTAGTGTCACCATAGTATATTTTTGCTTAGGACAAATAACTAAACATTGATATGACTTAAAGTGAATGTGACTTAAAATAAAATTTTTGATTTCAAACCGCAAGAAGAAGAAAACCTATAAGTCATTCATTGGAATTAAGTCATTCAGACGGTTAAAGAAATACCGCGCTGACCATAATAGTAAGTGAACCCTAAGTTTTGGGTACGGATTAATATATTTCATAAACCGAAGTATCCAAGAAGAGGAAGTTAAGGAGAATCAATAGTTGCGACCCTTTGAAAATAGTTATTTTGGGGCATTATTAAATTAGAATATAAGTTAAATTATTTGCTTATATTATATATTTAGTATATAAATGACAAATATTCACAAGGGTTATAAATAAATTTTCAATATTAAAAAAACTTCAAGATTATAAGGGGAATATTAAGTAAACCCTAAGTTGTATTTCAAATTTAAGAAAGGGATACAGACGTAATTTCATGAAAAATAACAAGGTAAGGTTCTCCATTGAGTAATTAAAACATCCTTATAAAGTAAAAAGGTATTAAGTTGAAAAAAAAGGAAAGCGTATATGTTGGGAAATATAAACCTTTTTAATATAAGGAAGAAAACAATGTTTATTAAATAGTTTATTGAAATTTTTGAAGATATTATAAATTTTACAAAAGATTCAATATTTTGGACTAAATGTTGTGGTTGTAAAAGGGAGGGAGTTTAGGTATTTCACTTTCAAGAATAAAATGCTCAATTGTTATGATTGTAAAAAATTATACATTGTAAACGAATATGTATACAATATACATGAATTAACGTTACAAGAATTATATAAAATTATACATTGCAAAGGAATATGTATAAAATACACATACACATGAATTAACGTTGCAAGATGTCGATGTGAAGTTAGACTTGGAATTTTCTTCCTTAGAGGACCTTAAAGACATCCCAAAATGATCCTCCAAGACAATCATAACTTAGTGCAAAATATGAAAAAAAGGTTGAAAAAGTGATCACTGATAAATATGAAGAAATTTCTTGCCTCAGGAATCATAGTCAAAACTTGATCGCACAAATTAAGAAGTTAAAAAATGAAAAAAAATCGCTACAGAACAAGTTAGAACAACTCACTTAAAAGGAAGATTGATTAATAAAGAAACAATGACTGAACTTATGGAACTAGAGGAGTCGTTGGACTTGAAAACTCAAGTTGTGGACAAAGGAACCAATATATATCCAGTCAACATCAAAACTAAATATGCAAATCCAGTTGAAGTAAGGGTATATTCATATGTTGAAGTACAAACAACAGAAATTCAGAGTGCACTCACCAATAGAAATTCAATGATCAACAAAGCGACTCAGGCATATGAAGAGGATTCAATACCAAAAATGAATTAATAAAACACTACAAGTATGAGGAATAATCATGCTACAAAGATGTCTTATCGACACTATAATTGCATATGTCGTCGCTTCAACCAACCAGTCTATCAACATCACTCTAAACAACCACAAATGGTTTATATTTTAAAGAATCTAAATACAAAAATAGTTGGACCATGACAAGATACAATTCATCCTGGGAATCAAAATACATTAGGTTTTGTCCAAGGAAACCATGAATGCCCAGTGTCAAGAAGATCAAATTGAGGTGACCTGATCCAAGAATAGTAAAACAATTTTGTTCAATGCTTCACAAATCATATCGTCTTGTTTCGTCAAGTGTTGTAGCTATGATCACAGAAGATCATGAGAAGACATTACGAGCAAGAACAAGGGATAAGTATTCCAACAAATTATGCTTTGAGGACAAAGCATTTGTAAGGGGAGACAATGTAACAAACATAAATATTAAATAAATATCTATCTCATTATTCATTTATTCAATTATATTCTATCCTATATGGATTTATGTTACCTATCCTATCTATTCTAGATATTTATTTAGTAAGCGAACAATAGTTCACTTCACCCTTCCCTATGCAAAGGTGCCTTGAAGATTACCTTAGACCCATTTTTTATGATTATTATTATTTTACGTATGTTTACCTTTGGCAAAGTGCCATTTTAGATTAGTTAGCCCGTGTTTCCTTTATTATTAATGTTCCATTAACCATGCTTTCATTTTTATTTGCTAGAATGCTTTCAATTGGCCTTTGTTTGTCTTTGTTGGAGTTCCTTTCACAATGTCATTGTTTTCCTTTGTTCAAGAGCCTTTCACATGCCTCTATATGCCTTTTCAGAGTGCTTTCACTTTTCCACTATGACTTTGGAAACAACAGGAGCTAAAATCCCCTAATTGGTCTCCCTTTATTGATGCTTGAAGGGTTAGTGTGGATATGACCTTTGTGTAGGTGAAGCTCCCATTCTTGCCTCATGAATTTTTGTCCATTGAGGTGTTTTAGGAAATTAGAAATTATATTGGAAACTTTATTGAGGTGGATATGAGCTTTGTAGTGACTAGTAGACTAGGTGTAATATCATGATTTTGACCCCACTGCATTAAAATGTAAATGATGTGATATTGTTATAAAATCGTGGTGAGGAGCTCAAGGCCAAAGCCCCGCCATCGATTTATTGATGCATATGGTTTACGTGCTAGCCAGGCACATTGGAATTGTAAATATGCATTTTAATAAAATACCCACAACTAGATATGCAATGCAACAAGAGATGGGGGCATGATTTTACAAGGAATTGGGAGGGAAAAAACTCAAACCCTTGAGCCAATTAAGTCAAGCCAAGTGTCAATGAGAGAACCCATCAAACCCTCAACTACCCATGTTGACTTTTGTACCCAATCATTCATTCTCCCAAGAATTGGTTGAGGTAGTTAATGCGTTGGGGAATGGAGAGGTATGGTTGTCCAAATTTGATTATGGGCAAGCCACCCTCTATGGAAAAACGGTTTTTGCTTCTTGGGCAAGAAAACAACCATGAATTGCTCCCCAAGCCATTACCCATCAACCAGTTTTGCCTCTCTCACGTTTTTGGAGCTTCCTGGGTGTTTTTCCTCCATGTTTTTCCTGTGTTTGACTGGTTTTCAGTGGGGAAGAGGGCGTTTTTGTGTTGCAGAGCTGCTGGAAGAAGAGGGAGCTCGATTTGGGGTTTCAATGAGGCCGTTTTGGCAATTTGAAATGCACATAACCTGTGGGAGGAATTGGGTTTACTCCCTGTGGTTGAATCCCCCTTCCCACAGTCCATTTTTGGTGTGCCCACGATTTGGGAAAGTCCAGGGCCATCTTATTGGTAAAATCCCATTGTTGAAAGAGTGTATCTATGCCCAATTTGAGTTGCTGTGTGTAAAAGAGTGTTGGGGTTGAGATGGGTATCTATTGCTTTGGCTGTATATGAGCTTGAATGTCCCCTTTCCTTGTAAGAATCATGCCCAACTCGAGGGTGTCAGTTGTGTTGAGAGAGTGATGAACTCAACTGGCCTATGGTTGGGTGGAACGTTGCAACAACATAGCTAGTTGTTTGGGACAATTGCGCAATGAAGATAAGTGTTTTTCTGCCTATGCATTTACTTCTGCAAATGTATTAATTTGTTGACTGTGTTAAATTGAATGGCATCATGTAATGTGTGTGGATGATGTTATTCCGTTGTGCATGTTTGTTTTAAATTGCATCTGCACACATTTGATTTTTAATTGCTGTGAATTTAATGAATGTACTGAGTTTATGTCAAAGCCCCAGAATTGCAATCATGTTCCCTTCCTCAAATTGGATAGATGGGAGGGTATGTGACAGAATGGTATTAGAGCTTATGGTTCAACACTACGGCTGTTGGGCCCTTCATAGAGATATAAATCATTGCGTGCATATATATTTAGTATTTGGAATTAAAATGAATTAAAGAAACCTGAAGATCTCATAGCTTCTATTTTATTAGGATGGGAAATCATTTCCATGACTATTTTGGGGGATTATTTCAAATCTGCTTGCATTGATTTCATTCTATGAAAGTGAGGAAGGAGGGAGAAAATCCCTTTTCAGGTTGAATGCTTACTTTATATTGTTTCTAATGCAGTAGCAATTTGTTTTTGTATTTGTTGTTTGCCTCCATGGAGGAGAGAAAGGAGGCGCAACCCCTTGCTATCTGTATATTATTCTATTGTTTTATTTTGACATGAAGAGATGCAATTTATTACATCTTTTTATTGTTATGTTATATGCGAAGTATGATCTCTAATTATGCTTCCTGTTGAGCAATGATCATCACAAAAAGAAGAAGGAAAAATTTTAAATTTTTCTAAGTGTTTTCGAATTTTGCCTAAGGGTTGCGGTGGCGGAAGTTACGCTAACTTTCTGCGCGTGCGCGGCGAAGTTAAGATTAACTTTGCGACGCGGCGACAGGACTTATGCTAACTTTCTGCGACACATCAGCAAAGTTATGTTGAATATTTGTGACGCGCGGCGGCAAAGTTAAGAATAATTTTGCGACGCACGACAACGAAGTTAAGGATAATTTGTGTGACACGACGATGAAATTTATGCTGAGTTTGCGACGTGTGGCGGCAAAATTAGTGTTAAATCTGCAACACGCGCGGCAGAAAAATTAGCGTTAAATCTACGACACGCGCGACGGAAAAATTAACGTTAAGATCCGCGCCACCCATGGAAATTTTAACGTTAAGATCCGTGCCACCCACGACAATTTTAACGTTAAGATCCGCGCCAACCGCGGCAATTTTAACCTTAATATCTGCAACACGGTCGGAGGAGAGCTCGATAAGTCCGCCAAACAGGGAAATTGCAGCAGCTTTTCACTGAGATTTTCAGGTACCGAAAATGGAAAATCGCCATGAAAGTTATGCGCCAGATTGCGCGAAATCAAAGGAATTACAAAAAGAAAATGAGGGCGCTGCCCTGCAGTGGCACAGGGAAGCCACAAGGGGCAAGCCCCCTTGACCCCTGTCGTCCTCCGGAGACAGTTGTTGAAAGTATGAAGTGCATTTTCTATGCTTGGAATGAGAAGTAAGAATTGCATAGAAGATTTGTGGAAGCCATATTAAGAGTAATTGGCTGTAATATGCATTGTGGAAGAGCAATGGGAGCAGTAAGGCAATATTGATAAGAGGGAAATTCCTCACCTTAAACTATTTCCATTTATAGCATAATAATTGCATGTTTGGAAAATATCAAGAATGAACGTTATGAATGCATGTATATATATTGAATTGCTAATTCGTGAGAAGATCATAGCTAATGATTGCTTGTGTGCATGGTAGAGAGTCCATGAAATTGGATCAGCTATGATGTGGAAGAAGAAATTCCATGCTACAATGAGGAAATTGAAAGGGAGAATTCCTTAACTCCTCCATTGCTATTATGTTTATATTTCCTAAGTTTTATATACTAACAATTATGGCATAGGGATGTTGGAAATGCAGGAGAATAATGCATATCAATTAGTGGGCATGATTAGAGAGTCATTGCATAATGCACGTGAATTGTTATGCGTGAGCATGATGTTGCATATTGGTAAAATAGTGAAGTTACACATGGAATAGCCCATTAATGGTATTGTCTATGGTTGATAACAATTAATGTTATTGATAATGGTTGTATGAATCAGACCATAGAAGCATGATTGAAAATAAAAGAGATTAGATGGATAAGATGAATATGCACTAGATGGCATATCAATAAACATTGCACAGTGCATGTGAAAAAGTTTTTGCGTATAAATGATATTGCATATTGGTAACATAGTGAGGTTTTGCATATGCAATGAGCCACTTAAGATAATGATTATGGTTGCTAATAATTAGTTGTGTTCGCATTGGTTGTAGGACCAAAGGCAACCAAAGCATCGCTAAAAGATGAGGATGATGTTGTTGCCTAAGACCAACAACCTTATGAGGAAGGGATGGTGCAACAAACCTATGATCATGAGGTTGGAAAAAAGACTATGTAGCATTGGTAAGAGGCCAACTGATCAGGTAACACCAAGCGATGTTAATAACAACCATGCAGGTAATGGTTATTTGTGCTTAATTACATAAATGTTGAAACAGGAATTGGTGAGACCCCTTCAACTATGTTTAAAATATGTTGATTTGGTTTGCATATGATATTGAGTGCCCGAATGGGAATGTTGACCTAAGGAGTGGGTAAGTGAAGGCAATAATCCTTACACCCTATAATTGATTAGAAATCTCAATGCATTCGTATGAAATTATATCATGCCATTTGTGTATGTCGGTTGTGAGTTTAACAACCAAAGCAAGTGAGGACTTATGGTCATGTTGCGGTAGTGCATGCTATGAGTGGCAGTCATGGTTAGGCCATTAGAGGCGTGAGTGCATAGTATGCATGGATTAATGCAAGGTTGTATTAAGGGATTATGCATTAAGTGAATGCACATCAAAATATTATGTAAATTTTGTGAATGTGCATGCATATGTACGGGTGCACATGTTGAGATGCATTGTGTAAATGCATGGTTGTGATATATATGTTTCAATGCAATTAGATAATTGATGAAATGGTGAACCATTGTTAATGCTGAGACCATTGCATGAGATTTTGTGAATGCAGGAGAATGATTGCATGAAGAAGGTAGACATGTGATGGGCTACCAGAGCACTCTGTTGGAAGGACAGAGTTGCATGGAATGTGAAATAATGAGTATTTACAGTTTATTTAAATTGCCTGGATAGTGTGACTATGTCTTGCAATTTTATTGTGATAATGAGGCATATATAGAAATGTATATATTTCATTGCATTTCAAATATTAACAGCTGAAGGTGTTTGAATTATTGAGTGTTATAATTCTGAGATCACTTCAATGAATGTTGTGGCAAGGAAAGGATTATATGCATAGATACTCACAATGCTTTTGTCTGATTGAAATTTCAGTTTCCAGGTAGAAAAGTCTTGCGTATGGCAATGAGAATAAGTCCATAGTAAAGACCAGGATCTACCATGTGCAGAAGCCAAAGGTTATGAGAAGGTTCACATGGTTGTAACTTATGCATGAAACAAATCTGAAAATTTTCTGGTTTAAGTTTATGAGAATAATCTCATGGTTACAAATCTAAATTCTGTAGGAAAACAGATTTGTAAATTTCAGATTTGAAATTTTGCTAATAATTGCTAATGACTGTCTGGCTTATATAAAATTGTGTCAGGAGGACATGTTGTAGGTGGATGTTCATGTATGGTAGCAAGTGTAAAACCATAATGGAAAAAGTGATATCACTTACGAGAGCCAAACAACATGAGGATAACCTCATTGCTAAGAAAATCAATTTCTGTAGTAGACAGAATTGCAAATTCATATTGAATTTAATTATTAATGCTAATGATTGGTTATGGAACAATCATATTTGAATCTTATTGCTAAATGTTGCTGACTATTTGGCCTATTTGACAAGTGTGTCAGGATGACACATTACAGGAAGACCATGTGTGATGGCCTGCATAAGCCAAACTAGATGGGAAGGATACCATGCTTTAGAAATGGGTTTCGGGTGAAACGCCATTGTAAATGTTGATAATGTCTCAACTGAACTGCATGTTGGTAAACCATGTGAGTGAGACAGTAAAATTATGCCAAGAAGGCATGTGTGGGTTATGGAACCTGGAAATATTGGGGTGGTGAACCGAAGTACTGTTGACTCAGAGAAGGGAGCCCCATTCTTCGCAAATGAAGGAAAGATACATTTGAAAAGGGATAAGTATTATGTAACCCTAACTCAGGATATACATGTCTGGTTATTATATTTAATATGAAGAGCATGTTCTATTATTTAATTATTATTCCAGACTGCTTGAGTATGATTAGGTCCTACATGTCTCACATCCGAAAGGGAGTGCACACCTTTCTGGTGCTGGGTTATGATAGGGTTGTCAATATCGACTACACCCAAAGGGAATGGACGCATTCCTGGTGTTTCAATACTTGATAGTGAATGATATGAAATATGGTTGCAATTTTAGAGCAATAATACTGATGAGCCTGCTTATTCTTCTTGTGATTGTCAGCTTATACAGATGCAACCTGGTTTTTCACGTTAAGGGGCAATGTGAAGAGAAAGTACTCATGAGGACTGTATGAGCAGTGGTAACCTTTTTGAAGTATGAGTGGGTATCATGGGGCCATGATATCCTGCACTTAAGAAAGTCACCTATAGAGTTCCTAAAGGGAACCGTGGGCTTTCCCAGGGAAAGGAGTGCCATCCTTGTGTGGATGGAGAATTGTTATGCGCATGAAGGGTTGTTGCATGCCTAATGAACCCAGTCGGTGTACTGGTTTGGCATTATTTGCTTGGGTGTTGTGGAGGTATTAGTAAAAGGCTGATGCAAGCCTAAGGCAGAGTGGTAGAGCCTTGACCCATAATGGTCAGTGGCGCATTTTCCTTCCATTGGTCGATGACCCAGACGAATGTGCTGGCTCGGCAATGGAGAGGGCAAACCAGGTATGGGACTGGTTGGGCACCACAAATGCTTGGTAAACCTAGTTGGCGTGAATGTGTACTGGTTGGGAATTAACTATTTGATGTTGTGGAGCAGCATACGTGTTGGCCAAACATCCAAGTCCATAGGCGATCCCAAGGCTTGCAAAGCGAAGCAGGACCCTATGGACCAGAAAGGAAAATGCACAATACAGATAAGTATTCATTTTCATTTATTTCTTGTTTGGAATAATGAAGATTTCAGGTATAAGTCTTATGAAAACCAAGCTAATACATTGTTGTTTCTTTGTCAGAAACCTTGGCCATTGCAGGAAGTAAGGACCCTGAAAGAGCCACAAACGCTTGGTAAGCCAGAGAGTAACTGGTTGTGCACTATAAAAATTCTTTGTAAATCCAGAGAGTAACTGATGCTCGATAAATTCAGAGAATAGATGGTGGGAACATTAACCATTTGATGTTGTGGAGCAGCCGGTGTGCTGGCCAAACATTCCTTAATTAATTGATAAAACCCAGTCGACGTACTGGCCTGGCATTGCCTATTCGAATGGTTGTGGAGTAGACTGCGTGCTAGCCCAACATTCATTATTTTATCCATGGGAAATCCAAGGCTTGTAAAGCAAAGAAGGATCCTGTGAAATAAAGTGAAGACATCCCATACAGATAAGTGTTTGGTTATCTTGCAGCTTCTTGCTTATAAATATACATGTGTATATAATTTGTTATGATTTCTTAAACTCTTGTTTAGAAATAAACCCTATGAGAATAAACTGAACATGTGAATTGATTCAATGTTTGAGTGTAGGTATTGTTGGAAGCAAGGACTATGAAAGCATCTGGAGGATGCATGTGGACATGTGACCATCCTAATGAGCTCAGTATGAGCAATAATGAAATATGGTGCTAGTGGACACGTGTGGGTCCTAGCAGCCAAAGGTTTTGTAAGCAACAATGGGGAAAGGTTCCCTGGTTGAAAATCCTCAGACAGACCTTAGACACTATGTGACGTAGCCAAGAAAGGGAAAGTCAAGCATTCACATTGAAGTGAAAGAGGCTAAGGAGCATAGAACCACAAGTGATGGTGTGGCTCCAGATTGGAACAAGACTAAGAGGGGGAAATCTCTTACTCTTCTCTTTCCTTTTTGACTGATGCACCTTAGAAACAAAAGATTGTTGAGTGCATGTGATATATGAAAATAGATTTTGTTTAATTGCTTGAAATGAATTGTGAATGCTGAAATAATTTCCTGTGAAAGGATGAACATGAATGAGTTCATGTGTATATTGGGAAAGCATGAAAAGTGTGGAAGTTGTCTCATGAGTAAAGCATGGACGTTCCATGTCAATTGACCTTATAATTGACTAATTTTAAATTGTGTTCTGCTTGTCCTAGCAGAAATTGTCATGATGAATCTCATAGGTGAGAAATCGAAAGCCATTGCTGGCAGCCGGTACTAGCCAAGTGTTGCTAGTGAGAAAAGTGAAGAGTCAGTTGTGCGCATTGATCATGGCAGCAAACCAAAAGCTATTGTTTTGGTTGAAAATATTCCTCAAATAGTTGTCAGGACAATAAGAAAGATGGCAACCATGAAAATTCCAGACTTGTGGATCAGCTGGAAGGTGAATAAAAGGAAGGGATTGTTGTGGAGCAATGCCCACCTATAGAGATGGAAGATCAAAGCCAACAAGAGCAGCTTGAGGAAGCCAAAGGACTTGATCCTGAAAGTTCAAAATAGAGAGATGAACGCAGGACAGACCTGCCACATTTTGTGAATTTTGAGACATGTGTAAAGTGGGTATATATTCATAAGTGTTGGAACATCGAGGACGGTGTTATTCCAAGGGGGAGGGGATTGCAATATCCTAATTTTGACCCCACTGCATTAAAATGTAAGTGATGTAATATTGCTATAAAATTGTGGTGAGGAGCTCAAGGCCAAGGCCCCGCCATTGATTTATTGATGCATATGGTTTACGTGCTAGCCAGGCACATTGGAATTGTAAATATGTATTTTAATAAAATACCCACAACTAGCTATGCAATGCAACAAGAGATGGGGGCATGATTTTACAAGGAATTAGGGAAAACATCCAAACCCTTTAGCCAATTAAGTCAATCCAAGTGTCAATGAGAGAACCCATCAAACCCTCAACTACCCATGTTGACTTTTGTACCCAATCATTCATTCTCCCAAGAATTGGTTGAGGTAGTTAATGCCTTGGGGAATGGAGAGGTATGGCTGTCCAAATTCGAGTATGGGCAAGCCACCTCCATGGAAAAACGTTTTTTGCTTCTTGGGCAAGAAAACAACCATGAATTGCTCCCCAAGCCATTACCCATTAACCAGTTTTGCCTCTCTCACGTTTTTGGAGCTTCCTGGGCGTTTTTCCTCCATGTTTTTCCTGTGTTTGACTGGTTTTCAGTGGGGAAGAGGGCATTTTTGTGTTGCAGAGCTGCTGGAAGAAGAGGGAGCTCGATTTGGGGTTTCAATGAGGCCGTTTTGACAATTTGAAATGATCATAACCTGTGGGAGGAATCGGGTTTGCTCCCTGTGGTTGAATCCCCCTTCCCACAGTCCATTTTTGGTGTGCCCACGATTTGGGAAAGTCCAGGGCCATCTTATTGGTAAAATCCCATTGCTGAAAGAGTGTATCTATGCCCAGTTTGAGTTGCTGTGTGTAAAAGAGTGTTGGGGTTGAGATGGGTATCTATTGATTTGGCTGTATATGAGCTTGAATGTCCCCTTTCCTTGTAAGAATCATGCCCAGCTCGGGGGTGGCAGTTGTGTTGAGAGAGTGATGAACACAACTGGCCTATGGTTGGGTGGAACGTTGCAGCAGCATAGCTAGTTGTTTGGGACAATTGCACAATGAAGATAAGTGTTTTTTCTGCCTATGCATTTACTTCTGCAAATGTATTAATTTGTTGACTGTGTTAAATTGAATGGCATCATGTAATGTGTGTGAATGATGTTATTCCGTTGTGCATGTTTGTTTTAAATTACATCTGCACACATTTGATTTTTAATTGCTGTGAATTTAATGAATGGACTAAGTTTATGTCAAAGCCCCAGAATTGCAATCATGTTCCCTTCCTCAAATTGGATAGATGGGAGGGTATGTGACACTAGGTTATTGTGTGTATCCTAGTTGGTATAGACATGTGGGAGGAGTTAGCTATGGAAATGACAATCCAAAAGGGCACTAGATTAATCCATTCCCAATAGTTGGACTATTATATGTTACCTTTAAAATGTGTTATATGTCATCAAAATGGACATCTAGTAGCAGATTGCAAAACGTTTAAAAGAAAAGTATGCATTCAAAAGTCAAGTGAGGAGTTGGACCATATTAATAAGAAGGATCAATTGGAGGTTATTCTTAAGCATGGGTCTAATAATTTGATGGGTTGACTGTGGAAAGGTGGTGATGAGCTTCAAAATGGATATAATTTGTTGGATGTAAGAGATGTTGAAGAAGTGGATCCTTTTCCACTAGTACAATCAAAGGTTGATCTTTCTTCTTTGAAGCAAGGCCCAAAAGGATTAATGATGGTGTCACGTCCCCTCCCATCAGACTGAGCAAGGGAGAGAACATGACACTAGAACTGGGCATCTAGCCCCGTGATTATTAATAAAATTCATTGAAAATAAAAAGACATATGCAGATGTATAAATGTAGGAAACACAACATAAGTAAATTCAACTACATATCTAGCATGCATTCAACATTTTCATGATAGTCATCAAATAAGGACATTGCAGAATTAACATAAGAGAATACTTATCTTGAAGTGAAGTAGTCCCGAGCAACTGGCTATGCAACTGCAACGTTCCACCCAACCATAGGCCAGTTGTGCTTATCAATCTCACAACACAACTGCCACCCCCGAGCTGGGCATGATTTCTACAAGGAAAAAGGGAACAAAAGAATCACACATAGCCAAATATACACCAAAATCAGACAATCCAATCCAAGGTTGGGTTTATAAGGCTGCTAAGGCAATGGAAGGGAATGAATTGCTAAGCTAGTGAGCTCAACCACAGAGCTATGGTTACCTCTGCAAGATCTATTTAGCTTGGTACCCACAATACCTACACACCCAACACAAGGAAGTATTCCCTTCACTACTACACAGTCTCTCAGGCCATACCTTCCAATCTAGTATTGTTCAAGGTGTGCATAGAAGAGTAGCCAGCCGTTTTGATATGCTTGAGAGGTTACTTTCCTCACTAGGTTTATCAAGCCAATTCTGGTCTGCTTCCACTCATAATTTCTTGCTCACAAGTTCAAACCAAAACAGGGATGCACATAACAGCAAAATCACAAGTGTTGGGCATGAAGAGAAACGTTTTGACAGTGGGATGACCAAAATGGGTTTCCATTAGTTTCAGAAAAAACGTGGGCAACCAAAAACGAAATGGTAGATGGGAAATCAACCCTGGGAGAGAAAAATCATTTTCAGAAAACCGCAAGACCAACATCACTAGACCTAAAGAAAACCTGCACAAAATCTGAATTACTCTCATCATTTCTGTCAACTCTGCTTCCAAGGCTACTAACCTGATCCCCACGAGAAGATGAATGATTATTTTTTCCGTGGCCCAAATATATTTCCTCCTTTGATTGTTTAGCATTGCCCAATTGCAAGAGGTCCTTTGTTTCCATTGCAGTGGAAATAATCCGTTGCAGTGGCAATAATCGAAGATGCCCTGACACCACCACCAAGCGGCGGCTTGGCTGGTACGGTAGCTAAAATATTAGAATGTGGATTACTCAAAACTGCCCTGAAATTATTTACAAGTCTCTGAATTACAATGCCTTTGGATAAATTACCAGAACAATCGCACTTACCGCCTTCTTTATGCCACACATGTGTTGGATTTGCACCTCGCTATGCTCCAGGCTGATTCCGCAGGTTTTCTTCTTGAAATCTCGTCGCAAGAAACGGATCTGCACATGTCCACAGAAGGTCCTTGTCTCGTTCTAAGATTCGCATCACCATAGAACCCCCGCTGCTTGGAAAATGCATGGGAACCACTGGTTGAGCATTGAGTATTGGTTTGAATTTAAAAAATCTCCTGTTGTCTAAAATTCTCCAGGGATTCTCGCTGGAGCTCTTTGTCATTGCTCAATCCTAGCTCTCGGAGAATCCGCTGGCGGCGTTTCCGAACGGAACTGGGTTCGCCCTTCATACTTCGTATTTTGAAGATAACGCTTCCGTTGCTGCCATTGGAAGAGGGAGAGTGCAGCCATTGCAGACAGGGTTGGACACAGTAGGAATCCAACGCGAGCTTGGTCACTTGTAATTTCCTTGAATCTCAGGCCAAAATTTTCACAGTAATAGGTTCCATCAAAATATTATTCGCATGAAGAAGCCGCAAGGAACGAGCTGTCCAATATGACCGACAGCTTAAGATGACACATACCTTTATTTAATTGAGTCTCTCATGTGACCTTAGGGCCAAAGTGCACAGAAATTGAGGCAGGGTGATCCCTATCATGTGGCAGGATTGCTTAGGATTCAGGAGAAATTTGGCGCACAACGCCTGTGCACGATCGAGTCACGAGTGTCAAAACGGGTTCAGAGAAGTTCTGGCACTGCCATAATATTTGTCCAGAATCGCATTTAATTGTCTCTCGAAAACTATGCTCAACTTTCGATCGCTGGTTCTCCTCATATTTGGCTTGATCGGAACGAAGTAGACTAGGACTCGTTGTTTCGCATATAGGAGAGGGCCAGGTTAGGGAAATAGGTTTACCAATGGAGGAAACAGATTGAGTACAATCTCTCCTTGCTAAATACCAGGGCTTTAAAGCGGATTTTAAGGCAGATCTACGGTTTGGATTCATGGTTTCGGAGATTTTGCTAGACAAAATGGGGTCGGTGACTTCTTCTATGGCTGCCAAATTCGCGTTTTTTCCGCCAAATCCCCCATCATACAAGATAATTCCGGACGAAGTCAGAGGGCGGTTGATAATGACGGACGGCCCACCAAGGGAGAATGTGGATTTCTTGAAGCTACCAGCGAGGAGAGGACAGGAGATCGTGGCGATTTATGTGCGCAATCCTCTGGCGTCATTGATGAAGGATGACAGTCATGGCATGGATGAGGGACACGTGGCAGCCGAAACCCCTGCATCAAATTACGAGGAAATAATTAAAACGAAAACATTGCCAAACTTAGGAAAATAAAAAAACTCGTTCTAGTACGGTGAAAGTAATATGTCCAAAATGAAAACAATATGTCATAGACATAATAAGTATATGTAAATGTATATATAATACAATCATCCTAATAAAAAACTCATTGAGTTGAAATATGTATATATAAAATACATGTGGGTAAGTCATCTATACAATGAGTTAAAATATGTATATATAAAAGACACGTGGGTATTACAAAGAACATGTATATCCACTCATTCATGAATAATTGCTGAATAATTGCCACTCATTGATACCATGTTGATTTCAATCTCCAATTGATGAATAATTGCCACTCATTCATACCATGTTGATTTTTTTTATATAGAGAGAAAAATGAATTCATCATCAAGTTTTTTTTGAAATAGTGAGTTCATGACTTTTATTTTATAGTCAATGTAGTGAAAGGATGCATCCCTTTGTTGTTGGTCGAAATTTCATTTCATAATAATAATAATAATAATTAATGTAGTCTTCTTGGCAGACTTGGGAGGATACCTCCCGACGCTACCAACACCAACACTCCCTCTTAGCTAGGGAGATATCATCATGCTGGAACATATCTAGATCACAGCTTGTCTTGAACATCTTATCATCATCAGGGAGGTCTTCAACACAACTCAGTCCGTCGGGAAGTGTCGCATCAATATCTCATCGATGCTGCAATCATCAACACTTCCTCTCAATGAGGGAGGTATTCTCATGAATACATCCCGAAGCATCAACGTATTCTTCTTTCACTAGAGAGATAGTTCATAAGATTGCATAAGTGATGAGTGAGCATCTAGGGACTAATATCCCCATACCGTAACATGATGGTTGGGAGATGGCACTGCCCCATTCTGATTCATGAGTTGATGAGTGAGCAACTAGGGACTAATCTCCCCATCCCATCACAGGATGGTTGGGAGAAGGCACTGCCCCGCTCTGAGCATTCTTAGGGACTAAACTCTCCACCCCGTAATAGGATGTCTGAGAGAAGGCACTACCCCATTCTGAGTTGTCTCAGGGACAAATATCTCCACCCTATCGCAGGTTGTTCGAGAGAAGGAATTGCTCCATTCTAAGTCGTCTTAGGAGCTAAACTCTCCACCTTATCACAAGGTGTACGCGAGAAGGTATTGGACCACTTGACCGACCCCTATCCAAGTCTCATGGCCAACACTAGGGAAATGCTTGATGCTGAAACTCTAGGAGGATAGTCTGTACAACTAAGGACTAATCTTCCCACCCCGTCACAGGATGTCCGAAAGAAGGCACTGTCCTTCTTTGAGCTATTCACCCCTAGCTAAGTCACATAGATAACATTGGGGGAACACCTTATCTATGCATCTACACTACTCATCAAGGGTTAGTCTCCCCAACTCGTCACAGGGTGGCTGGGAGCGGATAATGCCCTACCTCTGATCCATTCACCCCTAGCCAAGTCACATGGCTAATACTGGGGGAATGTATGCCCGATGTTTCAAACATCCATCTTCAAGCTCATCATGTCTCCCTCTATGCTAGAGTGCCCTGCTTCCTCTGCATCTAATCATCGTACTTGCTCCGTATCTAAGCATCTTGCTCCCTTTTCATTTGAGCATCCTGCTTTCTCTACATTCGAGCATCTTGCTCCCTCTGCATCTGAGAATCCTGCTTGTTCTAGATCCAAGCATCTTACTCCCTCTGCATCTGAGCATCTTGCTTGCTTTACATCCAAGCATCTTGCTCCCTCTACCTCTGAGCATCTAACTCCCCTCAGAACTGAAGCTATCTCCCCTTGACAATCATCAATCCTGGAGTACTAGACTCCTGCCAATCATCAATCCCAAAGTATGTATAAGATATGCAAATATGAGATGTCTTCCCATTTATCAAAAGACCTTGAGATTGCTCCCTATTTGTCATGGAAAAAATCCTTCCCATCTTTTGTGATATATTTCCATTCCTACTGAGCCTTGACACTTTTTCTTGCTATTAGGCTTCGCATGTATGCAACAAGAATAACCTCCCCGTAGTTTGCTATGATGTCATCATAGCTCAAACCCTTGTTTCACGCACATGATGTTTGAATGGGCCCGCTCTAGTCCTATACTTTTCTGTCTATTCCGCCAATGGATTTAAATAAACACATTCATTTACGTACATTTTCCATCTATCAATTTATAATTTATACCCGAATCTGGATTACTTCTCTCTGAATTAAACTATATCCGAAGTACTTACCTTCACTATGACGGAAATCCTTATACATCATATCATATTATTATCCAAGCCGCAGGTAGAGTTATATTGTAAGGGATAATGCATTGACCCTCTATTAGTTTTAGATTGACCAAACATATTTTTAATTTAAACAAAGTTTAACATTAAAAATAAAAAATTATATTTAAAAAAAAACATTATAATTAATTTATCTTTTTATTCATTGGCTAAAAATTTAAAGTTGTTATTTTGCAATGATAACTTTGTACTATTTTGTAATAATAACTTTGTACCACATTAAATCAATCATACTTTATTGATAATGTTCTTATTATTAATTTCATATATTTTCATAATATGATTTCCACATCCATGTATTATGTATTTGTTATGAGCAAAACAAGAAAAAATAAGTGAATTGTATTAATAATAAAAAATATTTTAATATTAAAATTATATTTATTATTAAAATTAATGATTACAATTAAGTGAGAATTGAGTAGGAATAGAAATTTGTTTATTTATAGATTTTTAATTTTTTTTTGTTTTTTATAACTATTTTCCTCACTAACATATGTAAATAAAACTATATGAATGTAGTATTTTCATATATTAGCTTATAAAATAAAAATTGTATTTTATAGATAACTCAATTAGCATACTAACCAAATATTAAACATAACAATCTTTAAACAAATATTAAACATATCAATATTGGAACAAAAATATATGGGATAACATATATGACATGTTAATCATATTCACTTTAAATGAAATTAACATATTTATTCACATATTTTGGAATATATATACTTTAATTTGCTTATTTCATGATATATCATATTTTCTAGACAATTATGCAATGCATAAATACCTATCCCTATACAAATAGGCAGAAATTAGCTACTATGTAGCACTTGTTTGTTTTATGTGTCATTGTGTTCTCTAAAATTTTGCCCTACGATAGTCTTGTTTGGTTTCCATAGCTTGAAGGTCCAAAGACAGAAAATAGAAATCTTATGAAATACATTGTGGTCGTCCTTATGTAGAATATGGAATACATGATACCTATCCTTAATTATATTGAGACAAGACCAACAGACTAAGAAAAAAATCTTATCAAACTATTATTATTTCATAGATAAGTGCAATATCACTCTTCACTCAACTATATCAGGCAAGAATTCAAGACCCTAGGGACATATCTAAATTTTCTTGGTCATGCTTGCTTGGCTATTCGAAATTCCACATTCAAAATTTGAATCATGCCCTCCCATACTAATGTGAAATGATACATTGGTTCAAATCAACCATTTAGCTAAGGGATAACTTGCTAAAGATCCAGTTCTTATTGATGAAGATCTCATTGATATCTATTTGATTGCCTCATGTGATATTTCAAATTTGCATGTAGAAATTGTTGACATTCATGAATAGGTTGTTGTAGATCCAACAACCACAAAACCACTTTGGGCACAACATACTCTTCAAGCAATAGGTGATCTAGTTAGTCAGAGATCCAACAAATACATAGTGGACCCACTCACATTATCAAAGTTCTCATGCACTCACTGATACAAAGCCCTTGATGCCCATCCATAGTTACGAGATCCATAATATTTTTCATAAGCTATGGGACATCCATGTTTCAATGCTACCATGAAGGAGGAGCATCAATCTCTGATGAAGAACCAACCTTGGAAGACATATTCACTACCCCTTGGTAGGATATTTGCACGGACCAAGTGGAAGTAACGATCAAAGTTGGTAGTAGAAGGACATGAGAGTGATCATGGTTGAAGATGACTGCCAAAGAGCACTCAACATTATCCTCTTTTTTGGGGGGAGGGGCAGTGGGTTTTCCCTCCTTTCCCACTTTCAGGGAATCATATTATTTACTTGGGTACCTAACATGGCTACATATTGTTGGGACTCAATTATTTGTGCATCATACTCACCTAATTTAGGCTTGCAAGGGGGATGCTGGTGTACATGCACACTCATTTTGCATCTCTTTTGCATTTCTAGGGGACAATAGCACTCTTACAGGATTTATCCCCCTGAATGTAGGGTCAAGGGCGCACTTACATGGTCAAACCCCCTTTTTTAGGGACAAAGGAACCCTCATATCCAGTTAATCCACTTCTTTAGGGACTTGTGCACTTCAGCATTTTTGGCTAAGTTAACTACCTAATGTGCCCTAGTTAGCTATTTTCACTCAACTAACTCACTAATTAGCTATTTTGTCTTAGTTTACTGCATAATGCACCCTAGTTAGCTATATTGGGTTAGTTACACTTCAATTTCACATGCATGCCTAGTTAAACATTGGTTGCATGGTTGAGTTAACTACCTCATGAGGCAGTTCTAGGACCAGTTAACCATTGCCAAACTTGCAAGCATGAGTTACTTTACTTCCTACGGAGGGTGTGCTTGTTTAATATTAGCACAAAATCACATCTCCTTATCAATTCAAGGCCTTGTTAATCCCTAACAACACTTGCATGGTCAACACAAATCCCTAAGGAGGGCAGATTTGACCATTCAATGTGATTTCTCTTAGGTTTAATGACTAGCTCATATGCTTGTGCATGTAATTAAGCCTAAAATTGGTTACCTATAAATGAAGGCTTGCATTTCATTAATTAGGCATTCATTCATGTATTATCTTTGAGTGTTCATCGGTTAATACATATTACATTGTTTGGATCATTACTTGTATTATTTTATCTTCTATGTATTGCTAATTGTTTTACTGCTTCATTTAGCTTCTAGATCCATTAGTTCAAAATCTCATGGAGAGGAGGCGTCATCTTTGACCTCAATGGAAAATATGAAATTGAGTTTGCATGGGGGATAGGAATTGCAAACAATAATGAGGTGGAATCTTTAGTAGTTTATAAGGACTACTTATTGTACAAGATAAAAGGATACAGAAAGAAAAAGTGTTTGGGGGTTCAACAATGATCCTAAGATCCCTATACCACAAAATAAGCTCATGGATGAGGAGGCTTGTAAAGGGGCTAGTGCATATAAATATGGCCATGCCACCCATAAACACTTGTCTCATTGTGCAATAATGAATGGATGGTAAGTTAAGGAACCCATGTCACCTTCCTTACTCCTTTTCTATTTCACTTGTGCAAACATTTATGTTCTATACAATGCATGATTCAAGTGTGTGTGTAGGTTTATTTGGAATGGATACTAAATTTGTCCCAATAAATTTCCCCTCAGCCTAGACCTCATCTTTGGCTCTAAGTGAGAGAGGTAGACTTCTGTAACGCCCCGTTTTGACATTACTACCTGAACTACTATTATATGTTGTATTTGTTTGATTGTGAGACTTCGTCGGTTTGACGACACTGTGGACATATGGTTCTATTATTTTGCCAATATATATATGTGTGTGTGTGTGATGTTAGCATTATGATCTGTAGTCATGTTTAGATATGTATCATGTGTTAATTATGTCTCATATATGCAAATTACTCAATGATGGGTATGTGGATACCGTTACAGTTATATGTTGAATAAATTAATGTTATGCTAGGTGCATGGAAAATAAATGAATTTATTGTTGTTATGTTATGATGAAATGTATGTGTACATGTTGAGGATTTATGCACGGTATTCTAGACTATATGTGAGAGACTAACTTACAGGTTAAAAGGCTAAGTAATAGCTGGATCCTACGAGGTGGGAGAGCCTTGGGGACATGGAATTCGAAAGATAAAGGGTATGCGAGTGATGCATATTTTACTTTCACATGTTTATTATGATGTTTATTATGATGTATGGGTGTGGTAGGGTTTCAGTAAACTCAATCGCCCAAATTGGTTATACGATGACAGGTTGAGTACAAGTGAAACACAGTTATTATCTTGGGTATACATAGTCCCTTGTTCCATTAGGGGGGTGGAGGATTTACCCACCGTTTATCCCTGAAACCCAGAGTCATGAGAGGGATGTGCTACGGCGTGCTCCCCAAGGTGTGTGATGATGATTGGTGATTATCTGCTGGGGAAGCTTGGTCAATGTAGTCGACACTTCCGCTTACGGGTTCTAGCTGGAGCCGGTCATGGCTTGACACTTCAGGGTAGTCCAGCAGAGGAAAGGATAGGATGTGGAAGTTAGTTGTGGTTTAGGTAGATGATGTAGGTAGATAGGTGTAGCTTGAAGTCGGGATGAAAACATGATCTAACTGTGTGTGTGGAAAACGCTTGATTGATTATGTGTCGTAACTCAGTAATGTATGAATTGTCGTAACTTAATAAGATGTAGTTAGGTAAAAGACTGTACCTTGCAAACTATGTTAAACATGTGTCAGTGAACAATAAGTTTCGTGATTATGATTGATGTGTGTGATTTATTATTGTTAGTGTACTTATGCGAGGTATGTAAGCAGTAGCTACGCTTACATAACTCGCCTACATATTTAGAAATTGCGTGAAATAATGCTGAATAATAATGTAATTATTGTCGATTAATAATTAATTAGTGTTGATTAATAAACGAACTATGGTTAACCTAGGTAGTAACTAATGCAATTAATTAGTAATGCTTGATTGATTGTTAATAAATTTAATTAGTCAAGACTAAGGGTTAAAATGTTAAATTGTAATTATAATGTCAATTCAGTTAATATTAATTAAATGGTAATAAAGTTGATTAATGTTAATAAAGTTGGTTAATATTAACTATTGTGGATTAATGTTAATAATTTGGAATAATGTTAATTATTTTTTACTAATGTTCATTATGTGTTAATAGTGATTAGTTAATGTTAATTGGGCTATTCTTATATTTAGTGATAATTATTAATCAAGTTAAATGTAATTAAGAGAGTAATGTTGAATGGTAATAGTGCCATGAATGATTATTAGATTAATGACAAATAATTAGGATTAATTAATTAATTAGGTTACATTAATGAATAAGTATTGATTACGGTAAATATTGTAAGGTTCAAATTATTGAATGTGGTGGAAGACATTACCTTATGCCATTATTTAACAAATTTTATAATTGTAATTGAGTTGATTAATTAAAATAAAGATTGAATATAAGTTAATTAGGAAACATTGAGTCGTAAGGTCGAAGCCTTGCTTAGAATTTACTACGGTTGAAACGTGTAAAAATAAAACACATGAACCAACCCATGCATTTATTACACAACATATATATATAATATTTTAATGATTAGGGAGAGTCAAAGGTGAAGGGCTCGAGGACTGACATGGAGGTTGAGGAATTTATGTTAGGGATAGGGTATTAATGGTAGAGGTAAAGAGTCGGCAAGGGGGAGGATAAGGTGGAGAAAAGGAAGAGGAGAAGGGCATCTCTTCACCTTGGTATATTTTGGGAAATTACAGAGCAGAGATAGAATTTACAGAGAAGAGGAGAAGGGGGTTCTGGTTGGAGAATTTACAAAGGGATTGAACTTGTTGGTTGGCTTGTACTCGGTTTGGGATCAGGGGTCCAAAGGGGCACCTTTGGAGCTGGGTGGTCAACGAGACCTTGGCAGTTGGCAGGGTGGCATACTTGCCCGGTCGGTTGAGTTTCAAAGGTTTGGGGAAGGCTTTGTTGTAGGGCTACAATAGGGCATACATCATGTAGGGCATACAACAAAGAAAAGGAGCAGCAACGAGGATCTACTAAGCTAAATACAGGTACTTATCCTACATGTATATTGATCATTTTTACTCTATAATTTTTACTTATGCTAGTTATAACTAAAGTAATTTTATTTGGAAATACATGCTTATATATGGTGCTCCTCATGGATAGTTAGTAAACTTGAAAATAAGATAAACAGTAGATTATACATGTAAACCCTGTTTTTACATGAAACAAGAACCAGGAAACAAAACATGAGATACACATGGAATGAAAACAATAAAAAAGACTTGATTTTATTGAGAAACTGGGGACGCAGGTTAGGGACCCTAGAACTTCTCTAGGAACTTTGGTGGTGATTAGTCGTGTTGCATTGTTTGGGACACCAATGGAGAAAATGGAGCACTATCACTGTAGGAGTGTATGATGTGCCTTGTGTGAGTTTAAGGAGGTGAAAAAGGGTGTGAAGCAATGTGAGAGGGTGGTAGTTGAAGCCCAATTCAACATCATGAACTCAACCATCTATTGGAATGTATGGAAATACGAATTCAAGTGGCATACCTAGTGTGAAAATTAAGGTAGGGACATTCGCACAGTTGTAATTGCAAACCACAATTTGAAAATTTAGGAATGGGAAAATTAGGTTAAAGCATTCATGGTGATACATCCGAGGAAACATATAGAGATGGAATACCAGATGAGGTCCCTACAAACCCTGGTTGGAATAATTGTGGCCAACCTAAATTTATCCAGGAAGTATTCTCGACTCCCCTTGTTGATTGGAGGTCCTTTAAAGGAACCCTCTCTTTGTAGCCTCTCCTCAACTTCTACATAAGGAATGGACATTTTGCACTCTCGGAAATTAGAATTGGTGGATGGCACAAGTGAAGTAAGCCTTGTTGCTATGAATGAGGTTGAGAAGTGACTTGCAAATGTTCGGAAATGGTTGAAATAGTGAAATAGGAGGATCACTATGACTGTAGCCCTTGGAATGTCTTCTAAAGAAAAAAAACTTTATTTGATACTATGGATGATTGGCTACGCAGAGACCGTTTCATTTTTGTGGGTTGGTCCGGTCTATTGCTCTTTCCTTGTGCCTATTTTTCCTTAGCTGGATGGTTCACGGGTACAACCTGTAGGACACTGGTCCTGGGCTTCCTCAGTTTATCAATAAAACTAGTCATTATCTCTGTTTGCATACTTGTCAAATTTATGTTTTCTGTTTTGTGGTTTATGGTTAAGTTTCAAGCCAAAAAAAAAAAAAACATTTACATTCACAGGTTTGAATATCTATGAGTGCTATTTATTGTTTCTAACACTTATTATCTTGCAGGTGTAATAGCATAAAATGTATGACAGAACTAACTCACATAAATTCCATTTATCAAATAGCTTAAATTGAATAAATTTACAGGGTAGAAATTGATTTTATACATGTAGGAAAATACCTCTTACTCGATTAGTAGATCCTTTCTTTTTGTTGCTGCTCCTTTGTTATGTTGTAGCCCTGCAACCAAAAGCCTTTTTACCAAACCTTTGAAGCTCAACCGACCAAACAAGTGTTTCCACCCTGCCAACCAGCGAGGTCTCGCCGACCACCCAGCTCCAAAGGTACCCCTTTGGACCCCCGAGCCCAAACCGAGTACAAGCCCAAGCTGTTGTATCCCTTCCGAAAAATAATCTCCAACAAGAATCCCTCCTTTGCAGCTCTGCTCTCCCAATTTCTACTCTGCTAAACTTCTCCCAAAATCATAAGGTAAAGATCCCCCTTTCCTCCCTTCACTTCTCCCTTTATCCTAAGTTTACGGACTCTTCTTCCCCTCCATTAATGCCTTATCCTCCCATTAATGGAGTCCCAACCACCCCCCTCATTACTACTCAGTCAAATCCCTCGAACCATTCCAATGAAATATTCATAATTTAATAATCAGACAATTTAATATTCACTTCTCTTTATGAGGTTTACCGACACCACTTACAACAATCATTTTTAACCATTCATTTCTCATTCAAAGTTTAATAATTTTATTAATAATCAATGTTATATCATTTTTATAATAAAGTTTGGGGTTGGGGTTGGTTCACCCACCAACCGCAAGAGTTTTAAACTTACACGCTTCACCAATTTAATTTAATTAACAGTAATTGTCAATTGATTAATTACTATTACCTAATCATTTAATTAATGGTTTCTAATATTTATAATATGTAAATTCCCTCTAATTATAAATTCACTAATCCAATTTATCAATTATGAACAATAATCCTATCAATGTAAATCATAACATTATCAATGTGTAATTATATTAATTAAATAAAATTAACTAAGATTTAATCGACTTTACCTAGTTCCATTTTAATTACACCTTAGTTGTAATTAAACTAATTAACAATCAATCAAGCATTCTAATCACTTGCATTAGTCACTACCTAGGTTAACCTTAGCTTTGTTTATTAATCAATAATAATTAATCATTAATCAACATTATTAACCCTAATCGACTTTATTAACCTTAATTCACAATAATTAATCGTTAATCTACATTATTAACATTAATCATCATTATTAACCTTATTTGACATTTTTAACATTAATCAACAATAATTAACATTATTATTCAGCAAGATTTCACGAAATTCATAAATATGTATGTGAAATCTCCATTAAAAAAAAAAAAAAAAATTATTATCCTTTTTCCTTACTGTGAAATGAACATCAATCGGATCTATGTGACCACACATTGAAAATAAATATTACATTCGCATGCTAAACTAGCTTAAATTCTGTCTCTTGAAATTCTTCCTACTGGATAGAGGAGTATTTATGGTTGGCATGCCGCTTACTTGGCTACAGCTAACAACACTCCGTACTTGATTCGCAGGTACAACTATACCCTCAGGATTTCTTCATTGACGCAGAAGTGAGTTACAAGTTAAATGTGACTCCGCATGCATGTTTACCCATAACATGATGTGGGCCTTCAGTTCTTTGTTTACTTCATACTGTAGGTGCAGGTTGTGAGATCAATGCATTCTACCTTGGTATAAAATTACTCCATGAATTTGTTGTAGAACGCAAGGTACCTTTGACAAGTTGTGACAATGGAATGTTGAGTGCATTTGATTTCATAAAACGTTTACACTCATTCCTTAGTTATGAATGTTCGACATACTTTCCATTGGAATACATGACATGTATAGACCATCTTATTATATGAATTAATGGCTGCGAAGGGGTTAGTATGTCCTGGCAATGAAAGACTTTATTTAAGTTCTAGGAAGGTTTACCCTTCGAAGGTAATTCCCATGCTGTGATATTATACCACGATTATTCACAAGGGATATCTAGGCTAACGTTACCTATTGTAAAGTTGCCTTCCATACTCTAGCTCGGAACTAAGGTTAAAATCTTTCAACTATCCTACAGTCCAAAGCATTACGCTGGGATTTGACACTTCCTGCAGTGGTACCTGAAACATTTAAATCGTCCATTGAAATGGTGGGTCACAGTACCAGATGGGGTCTTCGATGGCTGCCAGCAAACTCAACAAGGTACCGAGCCATGTGACTCTTATTAAATTGTTTTAAATGAGGTGACAATACCCTTCCTTAATTAGCCTCAGTTCCTGTTTTGATCAAGCTAGACACATTTGTTAGAGATTAAAATTCTCAGGTCTCCATTCGACATGGTCACAATGCCTCTCCAATATGAAACGCAGCACCATTGTTATGAGCTCGTGCAACTGCGCTGGTAAAAGGTAAAAGTTTGAAGGGTAGATAATACACCAGAATTTTCTTGATGGCTCTTTGAAAGGTAGAAACCCTCGTTGCAAAGTTGGATGGTAACTTTCGTGGATGATAAGAAGGAGCCGTGACCAGTGACTTGGTCTCAAAGGTAAAAGACGCAGATTTAATTTCAAAATTCCATACATAGATGTTCTCTTTCCAGTTACTAAAGTCTTTGTTGTGTCAGTGGCAGGTTTTATCGAGTCATTCAGGTGCTGGCGATTTGGGGCTACTCCTTTTGGTAAGCAGGCATCGCTCCATACCAACTCCAGCATTGCATGGAAGAATTTTCTTCGCGTCAAACCCTTGTCGAGGTTAATAGAATCTGGTTTTAGCAGTATATAAATTTTGAAGAACTATTAGTTCGTTTAGGATGTTGAGTTTCCACGCCAGGGTTTTAATGTAATAGTTTCTGCATAAACTTTTATTGTTTGAAAGGTTCTCGCTTGAACCCTATGACTGGAACTCGCCATTTTTCAATGTGGAAGAACTTGTCTAGGTTTTGGTCTTCAATGCCAGGTTTAATGTAATGCCTTCTGCCTGTAATATTTAATGTTTGTAATCGTATTCTTTTGCTGGAACCCGAGCTGGGACTCACGTAGAGCTCAAATACTGAGGGTTCCATGATAAGTATACTTTGAACTTCTTCATTTTGTTCTCTCGACTGCTAGATGGTAAGGTAGAATTATATAAATCACAGAAATCATTTTGCTATAAGCTATGCGTCTACTTGAGAGGAATCTTCCTTTATTAAGTGAGTTTACTACTAATCATACACTCGAAATGTAACTAGGATGGAAGAAAAATCGGAATATGATGAATCAATGTCTGAGAAATAAAGTTTAATGTTCTGTTTGTAGATGGTTGAAGTCGTTAGGTTATCCACAAAAGCTGACGGTGATCTCAGGTTACCCTTTTTAGTTTGGATGAAACCCTAATTACATATACTAATTAAACTCACACTAAAATCCTCTGTATCTATATTTCGTATATAAGATTTAAGAATAACAGTCGATCTTTGGCTCTATTCTTTAGGATCTGCATGGTGACCGAAGTCGCGTTTTTTTTTTTTTTTTTAACTTGTCTGTGTATGGATCAAACATTAAACTGACAATAAAATTCAATGTTCTGTTTGCAAGAGGTTGAAGTCGTTAGGTTACTCACACAAAGCCGACGGTGATCTCAGTTACCCTTTTGGTTTGAAAGAAACCCTAATTACAAATACGGATTAAACTCACCCCTAAAATGCTCTGTATCTATATTTCATATATATAAGATTTAAGACTTGATGAGACTAACAATAGGTCTGCATGGTGGATGAAATCGCGTTTTTAATTCTTGTCTATGTATGATCAAGCGTTAAACTGACAAATAGCTGCCTGTAACATACTCTTATTACTTTCGTGAAGGGTTTCGCCCATAAAAATCTGAATCTGCTGGTTATAAATGTATCTAATATACACAGTCGGTGTATATTTCCCTTTTGATGAGTGCCGAGTAGGAATCGTAGAGTTCCGATCCACACCATGCCCTGACATTAATAATATAACGACTAGATTTCCAATAAGATCATTTCCAGGTTCTCATTCAATGAAAAACGAGATTTAGTAGAGTAACAATAACGAATACAGTTTAGATAATTTTCACTGAATGCCCAGAGTTTAACTTCTCGAGTTGCAAATCGATATAGACAAAATAAAACTAAATAAAATCATCATTATTCCTCAACTATAGATCTCTACAAAAATAGTTCCATAGAAATCCCGATTTTTTTATAATCGCTCAGAGAATTCGAAATTAAAATAAAATCTCATATTCAGAGGATTCGTACTGGAATAAAATCTCCTATTAGCTTATTCAAGAAAAGAATTTATAAACAACAAGCTAATTGATCAAAACTACTATAACCTATTGGCAGAAATAAAATAATAGGAAATACTGAAGAGTCTGAACTTTAAAGAAAAACCTGAAACTTGTAAACCGAATGTAACAGGAACAGCCACGTTCCTCCCAACCATAGATTAGATACAAACTCCAAGTCTGTCCGTAATCACCCCCCGAGACAGATACATGCATGAAAAGTGTGGACAGTTAGCCTCAAACTTAGTCGCGTTTCCTGAATCCCTTGCCTAACACAGAGTGCTCACACAGCAAGTGTAATTCTCCCCGGCATACTCAGCAGCATCCTGCCTCCTCACATATTCCATCCCTTTATAGTTTGCCTAGGTCTTACCATTAGCAGCCAATTCCTCATGGAATTTTCGCAGCTAATTAAATTCCTGATTTTCAGGGTGTGTCTAGTGTCTTAAATACACTTCTGACACCTGTTCTGGTTTCCCAGAGGCTAACTTTAACTTGTCCCCCACTCCTCCATGCATGATCTCCTCATTTAACTTGGCTGTTCCTGCTCATCCTTATATTAAAATAATAAAATTGTTTTCTTACAACAGTCCTCCTAGGACTTAAAGTAGCCGATTTCTCATCTGGCCTCCTTATTGAATAATCTCAAAAATGATAAAATAATATATATATATATATATTTAAAAATCAAACATAATGTCTTTTCATTATTGGGGAGGGACGTCACAATGTAGGCGAGCTATGTAAGCATAGCTACTACTTACATACCTTGCGTAAGTACACTAACAGTAATAATTCACACATATCAATCATAATCACGAAGCTTGTTGTTTACTGACACAAGTTCTAAACATAGTTTGCAAGGTACAAATCCATTAACCAAAATCCAAGCTACGACAATTCACATCACTGATTTACGACACATACTAACCGTTTTACACACCTACAGTTAGATCTTGTTTTCACCCCTACTTCACGCTACACCTATCTACCTACATCATCACTAACTTCCACATCCTATCCTGTCCTATGCTGGACTACCCTGGAATGTCAAGTCATGACCGGTTCGAGCTAGAACCCATAAGTGGAAGTGTCGACTACATCGACCAAGCTTCCCCAGCAGGAAACCACCAGTCATCATCACACACCTTGGGGAGCGCGCTGTAGCACAGCCCTCCCATGACTCTGGGTTTCGGGGATAAACGGTGGGTGAATCCTCCACCCCCCCCTAATGGAACAAGGGACTATGTCTACTCGACATAACAACAGCGTTTATACTCAGTCTGTCATCGTATAACCAATCTGGGCGGTTGAGTTTCCTGAAACCCTACCCCACCCATGTCATAACATACATCATAATAAACAACATAATAACCACACGAAAGTAAATAGTGCATCACTCGCATACCATTTTATCTTTCGAAGTCCATGTCCTCGAGGCCCTCCCACCTCGTAGGATCCAGCTATCACTTAGCCGTTTCAACCTGTAAGTCAGTCCTTGACATACAATATAGAATATCGTGCATAAATCCTCGATATGTACACATATATTTCATCATAACATAACAACAATAAACTCATTCATTCTCCATGTACCTGGCATAACATTCATTATTTCAACATATAACTGTAACGGTATCCACGTACCCATCATTCAACAATTTCCATATATTTGACATAATTAACACATGATACATATCTAAACATGACTACCGATCATAATACTATCATCACACACACACATATATATATCGGCAAAATAATAGAACCATATGTCCACAGTGTCGTCAAACCGGCGAGATCTCACAATCAAACAATTACAACATATAATAGTAGTTCAGGTAGTAATGTCAAAACGGGGTGTTACATACACCCACCCTTCAGGAAACTTCGTCCCGAAGTTATGATCAAAATAATGTGGGATAATCACGATGCATAGTCTTGGCGTCCTCCCAGGTAGCAGAACCTGGGCTATATCGGTCCCACTGGACCTTAACTTGGTCCACCAAACGGTGCCTCAACTGTTTAACCCTGCGGTCCAATATAAGTAATGGTTCGACCCTGATGGTTCCCTTGTCCGAAACCCGCAGTTCCTTCCAATTTATTTTATGTGACTCATCAGCTACATAATGTCGTAAAACAGATACATGAAAAACATTATGAGTTTTGTGCAAATGGGGTGGCAGCGCAAGACGATACGCGACGGGTCCAACCTTTTCTAAAATTTCAAAGGGTCCTGTAAATCGTGGTGACAACTTTGTCCCTTTCCCAAACCTGATGGTACTTTTGCTAGGCTTGATGCGGACGAACACTGCATCACCAACCTTATAGCTTCTGTCAACCCTATGTGCATCGGCATAACTCTTCTGCCTATCCTGGGCTTCTTTTAACCTTTGTCAAATCTTAACAACTTGTTCTTCCATCTCCTGAATCAACTCAGGTCCTATAATTACTCGATCCTCTAACCTTTCCCAACTCAATGGGGTCCTGCATGGCCTTCCATATAAAGCTTCATATGGAGGCATCCCAATTGAGCTAGGGTAACTGTTGTTGTAAGAAAACTCTACCAAAGGTAAGTGCTTTTCCCAATGAGTTTGTTGATCCATGACATACATTCTAAGCATGTCCTCCATCACCTGATTAACTCTTTTTGTTTGCCCATCTGTCTCTGGATGGTAAGCAGTGCTTAGGTTAAACTGAGTACCCGACGTTGACAGCAAACTCGTCCAAAACCTGGACGTAAACCTGGAATCTCTATCCGATATAATCTTCTTGGGAAACCCATGGAGATGAACAACTTCATTTATGAACACACGTGTTACATCCGTGACATCATAGGTCTCCTTAACTGGAATGAAGTGAGCAGTTTTGGTCAGTTTGTCAACGATGACCATAATGGAGTCATGCGTATGAGAGGTAAGAGGCAATCCCACCACGAAGTCCATGGAGATAACCTCCCACTTCGACATAGGAATGTCATGCGGCTGTAACAGTCCTGCTGGGTGGTGATGATAAGCTTTTACCTACTGACACTCAAGGCACCTAGCGACAAATTTGACCACGTCGCTTTTCATCCCTGCCCAAAAGAAGAGTTGCTTCATGTCTGCATACATCTTCTTTACACCCAGGTGTGCACAATACACTTCTCTGTGAGCTTCCTTAAGGATAATCTCTCTAATATCTCCCTCCTCAGCAATATACATCCTCCCTTGATACCGTAACAAACCATCGGCTTCCAACTCATAGCCTTCAAACTTTGGTCCCACCAGTTTCCCATTCTGGAGTGCCGTTGTGACCTTTAGGTACCAACTATCCCTGAGTAGCTGCCCTAAAATTCTTTCCCTCAAATCCACCTTCAAAGGTATAAGAGAGAAAAGTCTTGGTTTTCTGCTTAAGGCATCCGCTACCACATTCTCCTTCCCTTTGATGTAGGAAATCCCAAAATCATACTCGCTCATGAAATCACTCCATCGCCTTTGCCTAGCATTTAGGTCTCTCTGAGTGAAGATATACCTTAAGTTTTGGTGATCAGACTTGAGCTCAAAGCTTCGTCCAACAAGGTAATGTCTCCAAAGCTTCAAAGCTAACATCACTGCAGCCAACTCTAGGTCATGAGTAGGGTAATTCTCTTTATGTGTTTTTAGCTTTCTCGACGCATAAGCTATTACCCCACCTTCCTGCATCAACACTGCACCCAAACCTTGCCTTGAAGCATCGGTGCAAACCGTGAATTCCTTCTCCATATCTGGAACTCGTAGAATTGGTGCACTCGTCAATAGTCTTTTCAGCTTGGCGAATGCGGCATCGCATTCATCTGTCCATTCGTACCTAGTGCCCTTACGCTGTAGGGTAGTTATGGGTTTCGCGATTTTTTAGAAACCCTCAACAAACCTTCTATAATACCCGGCTAACCCCATGAAGCTCCTTACTTCATGCGCATTCTTTGGCATGGGCCAATCCATTATGGCCTTCACCTTTTTAGGGTCCACAGAAATTCCCTCACCGGAAATTATATGCCCTAGGTAATGGATCTCCTTCTGATAGAACGAACATTTGGACAACTTACCATACAACTGATGCTCCCTTAAGCATGACAACACTATTCGCAAGTGTTCATCGTGCTCCTGTTCATTCTTGGAGTAGATGAGGATGTCGTCCAAGAAGACTTGCACAAATTGATCTAAGTATTTTCGAAACACGCTATTCATGAGACTCATGAATACGGCTGGGGCATTGGTCAAACCGAAGGGTACCACCACAAACTCATAGTGCCCAAACCTTGTTCGAAAAGCAGTCTTAGGTATATCACCTTCCTTAATCTGTAGCTGGTGGTAACCTGATCGTAAGTCGATCTTTGAGAAGACTGTCGCCCCCTTCATTTGATCAAATAGGTCATCAATTCGAGGTATCGGGTACCTATTCTTCACGGTGGTTCTATTCAAATCTCGGTAATCTATGCAAAGACGCAAGGAACCATCCTTCTTCTTCACAAAGATTACTGGCGCACCCCATGGTGAAATACTTGGTCTGATGAACCCTAGATCTAATAGTTCCTTCAACTGCATTTGCAACTCACAAAGTTCTGGGGCCGTCATCCTGTAAGGTGTCTTCGATGTTGGCTCTGAACCGGGTTTTACCTCAATGGTAAAATCAAGTTCCCTCTTAGGAGGTAACCCAGGTAATTCCTTTGGGAATACATCACTGAACTCGGCTAACACTAAATAGTCATCAAAGGAGGGTCCCTTCTCACTGTTTACCCGCTTCAACAATGTACAAATGGCATCTCTGTTGCATACATCGCTTTACGTTCATCGTTGATATGAAACGTAGGGATACCTTCCGTTTGATACCCTGGATCTTGATGGCTCTCCGTTGTCATTAATGCAAAGAACTTTCTTTCCATAACAGTCCAAGAAAGCTCGATGTTCCTCAAGCCAATTCATACCTATGATGAGATCATAAGTTCCGAGGGTGGTGACGTACACTTTGACTTGTGTAACACACACCCTGAGATCCACTACACACTTATCGACACGAGGTCCTACTGCTTGCTTTACCCTTGAATCCATTTCGACTAAGCTGAAATCGTCATGCTCGTAGGCTGCCAACCCACATTTGTCTAATGCATAAGGAGAAATGAAACTATCAGTAGCACCAGGATCAAACAATATTCTAAGCTTGACATTATTGATCGTACCTGATGATTCCACCACAATGGATTGGTGCTCTGCCTGATGGTTGTTTACTGCAGCCGAGATCTGATGCCTACTACCCCCACTCCCCATTGGAGCTTTTCCTTCTCGATGCACTGTACCGGATCGTAATTCGGGACAGTCACGTTGGTAATGTGGACCTCCACATCCCCAACAAGCAACCTGTAATGGAGTGGGCGAGATAACCTGTTTAGACCTATGAGAGGGGTTCCTCCCCCTAGGACCCCTTCCCCTACCGACCGATCCTCTGAAATTCCTCACACCCTGGTGAGTTCTTATGGTTGAATGGGGCACCGCCCTAGTTGCCACTGATCTGTCTACTGCTGCGACTCTTGGTGTGCTCCTGTTCCCGTAGGGAGGTGGCCTCGCATATCCTCCCCGAGGGTAGCTTCGAGGGGCCTTCCCCACAAAACCTGACTGCTGAGAGTTGAATGACCTGATGGGATTTGCACCCAACATCTCCTTAGTGTAACGAGCACAATCTACTGCTTCGGTGACCGAAGTTGGTTTCCACATCCGTACCTGAGACCTGATCTTGGTATTGAGCCCATACACGAAGCGCTCAACTTGGCGTTCGTCATTGTCCAAGTAAGGGACATACTTCACTAATTCCATGAACCTCTCTTCATACTCCTCCACAGATAGATTCCTTTGTACCAAGGCATGAAGAGCCCCTGCTTGTTCTTCCTGGTAGGATGCGGGTAGGTACTTCCCTTTGAATTTTTCCACAAACAGTTCCCATGTAACCGTGTCTGGTGTAAGGTGCAGCTGCCTTTCTTGGTTTCCCCACCAGTTTAAAGCGCCCCCCTTTAGTTGAAATATGGCCAGTTTGGACTTGGATGTGGAGGTGTACTCCTGCAAGTTCAAGCACCTGGTCATCTCTTCCAACCATGACTCTGCTCGTATCCCTGATCGACCCCCCCGAATATTCTGGAAGCCTTATCTTCTGAAGCTCCCTTTTGATATCCTGATGTGGAGTTCTTGGTACCGTATTCACTTCTACCACAGGAACTTCCTCCCTTAGTGGAGGGGCATCCACCTCTACCTCCGAGGTAACACTTCCTCTCTGTGCTAGTCCCCTGAGTGTTTCGTTTATAGCTTCCAACGAGCGCAGTATAAGGATGGTCTCTGGCGATGGTGCTGGCACATTCGGCTCAGGTAATGCTGTCGCCGGACCTCGCCCCCGACCTGCTCGCGTTCTTACCATGTTTATCCCTGTAACATGGAATAATAGGATAATTAGCTTATAATGACATCATGACTAATTACCTTCAAACTCAACAGTTAATTCAAAAGTGCACCATGACTAATTTCGAGCATTTTTTACTCTAAGAGCTATAGTTCAGGACGTTTCGATCAGGCCATCTTGAGGCCACTCGGTACTAGATATACTGTAGTAGTTCTACGTAGGTCTATATATTGGATTCCACACAATCCTTATCAGGTCGCCATCAATTCTTCAAGATATTCAATTAGGGTTTATTGCCTCGTTCTTGTTAATAATTAAAATTTAATAATAGCGTAACCTAAGTTTTAAGTCTAGAGTCGTGTTTATCAAACATTTTTGTCATGGGTTAAAATCAGTGTCCTAGTAATCAGCTCGTCATGCTGGTCTCCAAGGTGTCTAGTTTTCGAGGATCTGAGTCCATCTTGCACCTTCGACTTTACGTCAAATTTTAGGCAAGGAACGTTTTTAAGAACAAAATAAACCATTTAGTGTTAATTTAGCCCCCCCCCCTTTTTATTTTTTTTATTATTATTTTTTTATAATATTAATAAAAGAACCAATTAGGTTAACACTAATTAATTGATATGCTAACCCTAATTAATTAACACTAACCTTAATTAACACTAATTAATTAGTATTATTATTAATATATATATATATATATATATATATTTTTATACAAATTTAATTTGTCACTTAGTTATATGTTAACTTTAATGTATTAATAAATATATATATAGTATAAAAGTTAACTAAATTAATTAGATTTTTTTTTTTAACAAACTAATTATAATTATTCTATTTGTTAAATCCACATTATAACAAAAATGATTTAAAAAAAAAATTATAACAAAACTAATTATTATTTTACTATTAGTTATAACAACATTATAATAATTTTTTTTTATAACAAAATAATTTAAAGAATTTAAAATAAAATAATACATATTAAAAATAAATAAAATAAGTATCTAAACCTAACCCTAGCCCTTGAAGTTCGATCAATCCATGCATGTGGCCACGCGGCTGTATGCAAGCCCCTCCTCCTCGCTTTAAAATCACCACTCCCCTCATGTGTGAAAGCCATTTTGGCCCTGGCTCGAGCTCTCCTCAACCTAATCGAGCGAGCTGCCCAGTATGGCTTATGGCGGTTCTGCCCATATTTGGAGCCAGGGTTTTCTTATTCGCATAGTCGTGTTGTTTTTTTTTGTTTTGTATTTATATTTTTGCAGTAAGTCTGTTTTTTTTTAAGCAGCTGTAGCTGGGCGCCTCCCCCTTTCTGCTTTGAGGCCGCTTTCCTTGCTCAGTCAAGAGAGATTTAGAGACAGTTCCCAAAGATTGATTTACTGATCAAGAAGGGGGTTTTTTTTTTTACACAGGAGTTGGGAGCGGCGGCAGCCCAACTGGGAGCCCCCTCCGCCTCCTCTCTGCACCCATCTGGCCGAGGCCGCAGGCATGGTTGTGCCAAGGCCGCGGGCCCATGGCCGCAAGCCCTTGGCTGCGCCATGGCCACTGGCCTGGCTATGCCAAGGCCACAGGCCGGTGGTGCATAGGCCGCAAGCTCGTGGCCGGCCCATGGCATGGGCAGCCATTCTGAAATAAAAAAAATTTATAGCTTCTTCTATATTTTTTTTCTTCCGTTTGTTAAGCATTCGTCGGCTGGCTGCACCCAAGGCCATAGCCGGTGGCTGCTTGGACGGGCTACATTCCCAGGCTGGCCCACGGCCACCGGGCTGCATGCCCAGGCCGGCCATGGCCGTGCCCTAGCTCCCAGCTCGGCCAACGAGTTTCAAAAAAAAATTATTTTTATTTTTTTAAATAATATATATATATATATATATATATATATATTTGCACATTTCCGTTTGCATAGTTAAAAAAAAAAAGGGTATGTAAAAAAAAAAAATTATTGTTCATAGTTCAAAAAAAAAATACCATATGTAGAACCCTGGTCATGGGCTTCCTCAATTTATCAATAAAATTACTCATTATCTCTGTTTGCATACTTGTCAAATTTCTGTTTAAAACATTTACATTCACAGGTTTGAATATCTATGAGTGCTATTTATTGTTTCTAACACTTATTATCTTGCAGGTGTAACAGCATAAAATGTATGACAGAACTAACTCACATAAATTCCATTTATCAAATAGCTTAAATTGAATAAATTTACAGGGTAGAAATTGATTTTATACCTGTAGGAAAATATCTCTTACTCGCTTAGTAGATCCTTTCTTTTTGTTGCTGCTCCTTTGTTATGCTGTAGCCCTGCAACCAAAAGCCTTTTTCCCAAACCTTTGAAGCTCAACCGACCAAACAAGTGTTGCCACCCTACCAACCGGCGAGGTCTCGCCGACCACCCAACTCCAAAGGTACCCCTTTGGACCCCCGAGCCCAAACCGAGTACAAGCCCAAGCTGTTGTATCCCTTTCGAAAAACAATCTCCAACAAGAATCCCTCCTTTGCAGCTCTGCTCTCCCAATTTCTGCTCTGCTAAACTTCTCCCAAAATCATAAGGTAAAGATCCCCCTTTCCTCCATTCACTTCTCCCTTTATCCTAAGTTTGCCGACTCTTCTTCCCCTCCATTAATGCCTTATCCTCCCATTAATGGAGTCCCAACCCCCCCCCCCTCATTACTACTCAGTCAACTCCCTCGAACCATTCCAATGAAATATTCATAATTTAATAATCAGACAATTTAATATTCACCTCTCTTTATGAGGTTTACCGACACCACTTACAACAATCATTTTTAACCATTCGTTTCTCATTCGAAGTTTAATAATTTTATTAATAATCAATGTTATATCATTTTTATAATAAAGTTTGGGGTTGGGGTTGGTTCACCCACCAACCGTAAGAGTTTTAAACTTACACGCTTCACCAATTTAATTTAATTAACAGTAATTGTCAATTGATTAATTACTATTACCTAATCATTTAATTAATGATTTCTAATATTTATAATATGTAAATTCCCTCTAATTATAAATTCACTAATTCAATTTATCAATTATGAACAATAATCCTATCAATGTAAATCATAACATTATCAATTTGTAATTATATTAATTAAATAAAATTAACTAAGATTTAATCGACTTTACCTGGTTCCATTTTAATTACACCTTAGTTGTAATTAAACTAATTAACAATCAGTCAAGCATTCTAATCACTTGCATTAGTCACTACCTAGGTTAACCTTAGCTTTGTTTATTAATCAACAATAATTAATCATTAATCAACATTATTAACCCTAATCGACTTTATTAACCTTAATCCACAATAATTAATCGTTAATCTACATTATTAACATTAATCATCATTATTAACCTTAATCGACATTTTTAACATTAATCAACAATAATTAACATTATTATTCAGCAAGATTTCACGAAATTCATAAATATGTAGGCGAGTTATGTAAGCGTAGCTACTGCTTACATACCTGCTTACATACCTCGCGTAAGTACACTAACAGTAATAATTCACACATCAATCATAATCATGAAGCTTGTTGTTTACTGACACAAGTTCTAAACGTAGTTTGCAAGGTACAAATCCATTAACCAAAATCCAAGTTACGACAATTCATACATCACTGATTTACGACACATACTAACCAAGGGTTTTACGCACCTACAATTAAATCTTGTTTTCACCCCTACTTCACGCTACACCTATCTACCTACATCATCACTAACTTCCACATCCTATCCTGTCCTCTGCTGGACTACCTTGGAATGTCAAGTCATGACCGGTTCGAGCTAGAACCCATAAGCGGAAGTGTCGACTACATCGACCAAGCTTCCCCAGCAGGCAACCACCAGTCATCATCACACACCTTGGGGAGCGCGCCGTAGCACAACCCTCCCATGAATCTGGGTTTCGGGGATAAACGGTGGGTAAAGCCTCCGCCCCCCCCTAATAGAACAAGGGACTATGTCTACTTGACATAACAACAGCGTTGCACTTGTACTCGGTCTGTCATCGTATAACCAATCTGGGCGGTTGAGTTTCCTGAAACCCTACCCCACCCATGTCATAACATACATCATAATAAACAACATAATAACCACACGAAAGTAAATAATGCATCACTCGCATACCATTTTATCTTTCGAAGTCCATGTCCCCGAGGCCCTCCCACCTCGTAGGATCCAGCTATCACTTAGCTGTTTCAACCTGTAAGTCAGTCCTCGACATACAATATAGAATATCGTGCATAAATCCTCGATATGTACACATATATTTCATCATAACATAACAACAATAAACTCATTCATTCGCCATGTACCTGGCATAACATTCATTATTTCAACATATAACTGTAACGGTATCCACGTACCCATCATTCAACAATTTCCATATATTTGACATAATTAACACATGATACATATCTAAAAATGACTACCGATCATAATACTATCATCACACACACACATATATATATCGACAAAATAATAGAACCATATGTCCATAGTGTTGTCAAACCGACGAGGTCTCACAATCAAACAATTACAACATATAATAGTAGTTCAGGTAGTAATGTCAAAACGGGGTGTTACACAACCTTTGTGACTTCATGGTATACTCACGGATTGGTCAGTTCCTATTTGGAATGCTGTAATTTCCTAACTGCTGCAGTTTCTACTCCTTCTAATAGTTTAGCACATTCTCTACTGATATTATGGGGTCTTGAAGCACAAGGAGATTTTAATCTTTGGTGTCAAAAGTCAACTTCAAAGGGGTATGCAAGTTGAAGCACATTATGGGCATGAAATTTAGTAATATTTCTTCTTCTTCTTAATTTAGCTTGTTTTATCAAATTGTTTGTTTAATTTTACAATATGTAAGACAATAAGCATGTCGAGCCTTTAAAGGATGGAACTAAGAAGGTAGAACCTATAATAATTGGTTATTAAGTTTTTATATTTGAATATTTGGAAAAGGCTAAGCTTAAAATTTTTGTAGTAAAAATAAAATCAAAGAAAGTAATATTTAGATGTAAAAACACTTTTGAAGAAACCATGTTCATTCACGTCGTTAATGACAAAATGAAAAACATTCATATACATTGTGTCTTGAGCGTTGAAGAAGACCCTACTTTTAGTTTTTAAAATGGGAAAATTTACCTATTAGTTTTTTATAATAAAGAACGTTTTCTCATGGGCGAGTTAAACAAAAATGTAACATTTGTAAAAGTTGGAATGACAAAAAAATAGAATCTTCAAAGTCGCTTTTGACTCAAGTGAGTATCAAAGTTTGAAAGAAAAAATGGGCATTTATAATGAATCGTGGCATCTTAGAATGGGACAAACATGGTTGGATTCCATACATTGAAGAATGCAACAATATGTTTGAATGCTGCATATTGGGAAGGTAGTATAAGAAAAACTTTTCTACGAGGACCAGGAAGGACAAGGAAGGTTAAGGATTTCATTCGAATATTTGTGGTTCCACATGGAGAATATCATTTGGTAAGATTATTGGTTATGTTACTGAAGGAAAATTAAGATAAGGTTTATATTTTTAAAGAAGAATTTGAATTTTTATGTATTTATTATTTTTGAGAAAATGGTAAAAAAATAATATGATTAGAAAAAAATTTACTCAAATAAAAATGAGAGGTTAGAACAAATCAAATGAGGTATATTTTTAAAGGAGAATTTGAATTTTTATGTATTTATTATTTTCAAGAAAATGGTTAAAATTAATATGATTAGAAAAAACTCAAAAAAAAGAAAAGAAGTTAGCATAAATCAAATGAGTTATGTAAGACAAATAAAATTAAAAGTAGTTTGTTAATGTTTATACTTCGTAGAGAAATTGAATTTTGAAAAGAAAAATAAATAAATTATTGTTAAAATGAGTGAAAAATATGTATTATTTTACCATTTTCACATTATTGTGTAGATGAAAGGATTTTCATAGAAAACATCATTTATGTCTATATACCAAATCCAATGAAGCATTAAGTTACAAGGAATGATTGAATTATCTACTAAGAAATAGAGTCAAATCATTTAGTTGACCAAACTTATGGTTAGTTATATAAGCCACATAGTCTTCATATAGATCATTGGTGCATTAAACCAAGAGATATGGTTATTTCCATGCGCACTTAGTCATATTGGAAAAAACTCAAAGGCTTGTGTTTTGCCTACAGTGTTAAAGTATAGTATAGGAGTTAAAGAGGCAAGTGCATGATTTAAGTGGAGAAACATATCCACTTCCCATGCATGTTATTTCCCAACAAACCATATTCATATTAGAATTTTTTAAGAGTTCCAAGAGTTCAATGAATGTAAGGTTAGGTTGTACAAATGAAATCAATGATTGCATCTTATTTGTATCTACATTGAATATTTTCTTCCCTCTTAAAGAGAAAGTCTAATCTTGTTACTGCCACACGAGTTCAATGAATGTAAGGTTATGTTGTACAAATGAAATCAGTGCTTGCATCTCATTCATATCTACATTGAATATTTTCTTCCCTCTTAAAGGGAAAGTCTAATCTTATTACTAGCACTAATCAGTAATATTGTTTTTTTAAAATGTAAATTACTTCCCCACTTTTCATTAATATAAATTCTTGACATTAGTTCTCCTCCAAAAAAAACAAAATATGCACAATTTGGTTATTTTAGTTTTATATTTATTTTATTTCTAAATTATTAATGGTGTGAGATATTTTACAATGTTGTTTGTTTATGTTAGTTTTATATTTATTTTATTTCTAAATTATTAATGGTGTGAGATATTTTATAGTGTTGTTTGTTTATGTGACATTTTGTGTAAAATCATAAAAATGTTACCTTGCGAAAATCCCTCTTATCTTTCTCTATCACCACCAACTAAAAGAGTTATTCTTATCAAGGTTTTGTCTAGCCTATTCTTTACATTATGAACATTTACATAATGAGGGAAATGAGTAATTGTGATTAAACATTCTTCTAATATCCATAGCACTGGTTGACTACATCAACAATTCCAACTTGTTGACAGAATCTATTTACTATTCACTAACACTAATTTATAGATGCTTGCTTACATGGTTCGCTCACTGACATCTTAGACCACTCCATGAAGTTAGATTGGAGGGAGCTGGTAATGATCACCCGAGTATTTATAGCCTCACATATAGCTCAAAGTCAACAATGAATAATCATGCACCTTGAACATATTGTTGTGTATATGAATCATGCAATAATTGAATGTGTGTTGGTGTGTGGTATAGAAATTATGTTCCCCAAACATATTTCTCGTCATGTTATTTGAATGAGTTGATCTTTAATGTTGAGTTTACAAAATAGATTCCTCAGATTGTATCCAAAGAAAGACTGTTGTTGGTTGAAACTGCATCCAAGCTAGAAGATGTTTCAACGAAATTGAACCCGAGTAGATGGAATGAAATTTATCTATCCCTAGCAACGGACCACCATATCCTTGACAATTTGCATAGAAATGGTTACCATTGCATGAGGAGCATTCATTGAGGAGAAGTGTGTCCGTCTTGGGTGAAATGGAAACTCTGATACGAGTATGAGCGACCAGTGAGACCAACCAACATCGACAAAATGATTATAGATCTGATCTGGTTTTTAGTTCGTGCGTCCCTCAGAACCATAGCAAGATTAGAGATCTCATAGCATCAATACTCTCTTGATCAATTGCCAAACATATGTGCGTGATAGGATGGTCCTCAACAGTCTTGTGCATGGATTCACAGATTAGAAGAACAGATAGCTTTATGAATGAGGACTATCTCGCCATTGTATTAAAAGGCCACCACAAATCAAGAAAGCCACCAAATAAATTTCAGATCGCTCAATGTCAAATCTCTTTGGTACTCCCAAGTTTTAAATTTTTAATTGCATTCTATCCATGTATCTTGTGCATTAGCTACCTCCATATCTCTAACGTTGCAATTTCTAATCATCCACCATGCCCACTACCCGGTTGTTTCAGTTATCAACCATGTGTCTGTTGAGTTTTCTCGAAAAAGAATTTATTTTAAGGTTGAATTCTAAAGCAAGAGAGTAACCTATTATTTGGAATTCATTTACTTGTTGTCTTAATTCAATTGTTTGCATCCATAAGAAATAGAAGGAATCCAATTTCCAGTTTCATAGGGGGCAGAAAATGATGGCAAGCTACAAGAAGATGGGTTACATAGCTTGTGTTAAGGCAAGGATGAATCCAATTTCCAGTTTCATAGGGGGCAGAAAATGATGGCAAGCTGCAAGAAGATGGGTTACACAACTTGTGTTAAGGCAAGGCATTGCTATTTGAAATTTTGGCAAAGATGGGTTACATAGCTTGTGTTAAGCCAAGGCATCGCTATTTGAAATTTTGGCAAAGATGGGTTACATAGCTTGTGTTAAGGCAAGGCGTCACTATTTGAAATTTTGGCAAAAACGGTGAAGATATCATAATTCAATTTTTTTAGTCAATATTTTGTTTTCATTAATGTTTATAAATATTATTAATTATATTGATTATGTTTAGTCAAACCATTACATAGTTAATACAGAAAGTTTTAACAAGAGCATCATGTCACTTATAATTATAAGAATAGAACCTAAATATCATTAATTACATTTTTATGTTTAATCAAACCATTACATAGTCAATATATACCATGCTGAGAAATATGTTTGGGAAAATATGTTTGTGTAGATCAAATAGGCATTAGATATTTCAATGTATCTCTTCCAAAAATTAAGTGAGGGCTTTAGCTAAATCATAGTTCTGAGAAGGGTAAGGAGTCGACAATTTTGGTATTATTGGAATTTATGTTCATTCTGGTAATGCTCTTAGGAAATCCAAAGAGAATGTTGTATTCTACATTAATTTGAGTTTAGTTATGGGTCATTTTTTAATATAGGTAGGGACCTAGTGGTGGATATCTGCTTACATTTGGAGTTCTAAGTGAACAATAGGTGAGTGAGGATCTGGTTTGGAGGGGTGAGGTGCATTTTTCTTTTTAAGCAGCATAGGGAAATTTATATTAGAGTACAAAAAATGTTACGATCACATGAGAATTAGTAGATTCAGGAGCTTTTTGAAGCTTCTCATGGAACAAGACCACAAAAAAGAACCTCTGTAGACCTACCCTACAGTGGGCTGAGTAGCATTGACATAGTTACAGCCGAACAGTAAAAACATAAACGCAACTAGACCAGAGAGAGAGACTAGCGTCTAACAGTGAACCATAAGCTGAAACAAGGAAAATAGAAAAAGCTAACCGCAAAAAACAAAAGAGTTGAGCTCACACAGAGCATCTCTAAGTGTTGGCTTTTGCATTCTAGGAGCTAGGTTTCTCCTCAATGATTGTGTAGGTGCAGCATAGATCGTCATCCCAATTTTGCGTCGGGAGCTTGATGGGCAGGGGCTCAGCTTTGCATGGAGGAACAACTTCATCCTCGGCCTTTCTGACGCGCTTGTAGTGCAAAGCATCAATTGTCGAAGGAATTGGAAAGGGTATCCCTGGGGGAGGGGCCCCTGTAACACAACCATTGTTGGAGAACTCGGGCCTGAGTTGGGGCCATGAACAGGAATCGGGCTATCCATAGCCGCAACGCCCATGGATTCATGCAGGGAACTATCGGTCACTTGGGATTTACTGCAATAACAGCGCCCTCGACGTGAATTGTCAAGTCATCAGCCAAACCCTCAGCGAGACCAGTAGGACCATAATTGGGGGGAGGAGTGGAGTGCCGAAACAGAGAATACCTTCTACCGGTCAAATTGGCCTCCAGAGTAGCCAATACTCCATCGAGATGGGCCATATTAGCTCTGGTGTCCATGATTGCAACCTTAGCCAGGTTCCAGTTGGTTAGCATCTCTTCAACCAGCGTGCCCAGCATATTTTTCATTAACCAATAGTAGTTGACCTGGGTGCCTTGGCTGCCAAAGGCCAAAATCTCAACCACATTGCGCGATTCCCAGTTGTCTACCAGTCTGCGAATAGGGACAGAGACATTATCCTTATAGCCATTGTTAGCGATTTTTTCCTTCTGGGCAGAGGTCACAGTTTTCCCTACGCCATGACCAACACCCCGCTTGGAAGTGCCGTGCATTCAAGTCATAGCACTGTCGTCAAGGTCGCAGGAAAACGGTGCAGGAGCGGAGCTTTCCATAGTGGAGGCAAACAGAGAATAGCAGAGGAAAGTGATGACCACAGGGGCATGGATGGGGAGCCTCATATCAATGAAATCGCAGCTAGAGAGATCAGACTTCACACGGGAGAACATAATAGTGCAATTGAACCGGGTAGGGAGGAGGGACATAAGAACCTGAATCAACGTAAATGCCAAACGTCGGGCCATGGGGGTAGTAAAAACTAACTCGCGCGAGGAGGCCAAGTGGATCAGAGCCGTAACTTGCCTTAAAGACATAGTCTTGGGGGTGGCGCTGGCAGAGGGTTGTTTCCAGGTGGTGGAGCCACACTGCCAAGTGGGCAGGTGGTGCCTCTTGCCCTGGCTCTGTCATTCGTGTCACCCGCATCTGGGGGGGAGAGATACTTCCTGGCTTGAATAATACAGAATTGCGAGAGATGGTTCAAGGAGTTACTTAGAGTACCATTCTAGAGGGGAAGGTTGCATGAGACACCTTCATTAGCTAATATGTTAGCCAAAGATTTGGCCCTGCGCTTCACATGATGGAAGGTGATATTCCAGTGATCACTCAGGGAAAAAGAAAGTTTTTGGATTTTGTTTTCCAGTCTCTAGCTTGAGGAGAATTTGGATATTTGAGAACCATTTTGAATTTTTAAGGCCAGACCAAGAATTAGCTATGAATCTCCTTCCCCGATGAGAGGGGGGAGGTTAATATCTTTGGCGATGATGATACCTTGTAAGAGACCTTCCAGTTCAGTTTCATTGTTGTTGTCGTGCCCAATGTTTCCATAGTAGATCCTGATGATTTGACCCTTATGATTGCGGAAAAGTCCTCCAAATCCAGCAATGCCAGGATTTCCTTTAGAGGCACCGTCAAAGTTGAGCTTGAAGAGGCCTAAGGCGGGGAGGGACAAGTGGATTGGGCTAGAGATGCGAGGGATGGAGTGCAACTTGACAGAGGGGTAGGTCTAATGCATCAAGTTCCAGTTGTGAAGGATTGTCAATTCCAAGTCGGAGGTGGGGAGATAAGAGGTATGCCAAGCTGAAGAGAAGAGAGTCTCTTGAATGTTGCTTTTGAGCGTGTCCCAGATTTTAGCAGGGGATTTACACTTTCCTTCAAATATTCTGGAGTTTCTTTCTTTCCAGATGTTCTAGACTAAGAATCCAGGAGTAAGATCCCAAAGTCTATTGCGTTGAGCACTTTGAAAAGGGTATGTTTCCCAACGGTGAAAGGTGCCAATGATGTTTCCTTTGACTCTGTTGGATCGATGGAATACTTCTGCCACTTTATCCCAAAGCATGGAAGCCAGACCACAAGAGTCAAGCAAATGGCCCATGTTTTCAACATTGTGATTGCACATAACATAGATAGGAGAGCCAGTGAAGCCTTTTTTCTACAGAGTGTCCCAAGTGAGGATGCTTCTGTGGGTGAGCAGCCAGAGAAAAGTTGAGACTTTTGGCCAAAGAAAAGGGTTTTGTATCTTCTTCCAAAGATGGAAGAGTGTATTTACATCATTTACGGCCAAGATGGAATAAGCTTCTTTGACAATAAAAGACCCCTTAGGAAGATGTCCCCATCGAATGATATCTTTTCCAAGAGAGATACATATTTTCCTAGTTTGCAGCTCAGTCCAAACCAACTCGAAACTGTCAGGTGCTATTCTGGGATTCCAGAGCCTAGGATTCTTCCAAGTTCTTAACGAGGAAACTTCTGCTGGGTCCCAGAAATCACGTACGACAAAGTTGGAAATTGCCTGCCATATAATTGGCGTTTCTCTGCAGATGGGGAGGCTATTGAGTTTGGGAATTTGCTGCCACGAATCCTACCAAAAGAATGCAAGGGTTCCATCTTTGATTTCCCAGAATCTATGGTGTTGAATGAGAGCCTTTTTGGAGTTAGCTTCCTTCCAGATCAAAAATCCTGGGGGGTCAGAATCAAACCGGATGACCTGGGAGGGGTCCGAGTGTGGAGCATATTTTTTATTCCATAATTACGCCTAGGGTGAGTCATTATTGGAGATCCACCTCCAACAATTTTTTGCTGAGAGTGCCTCATTGTTAATATGATGATCTCTTAATCTAAGGGCCCACCTGTTGTTTTGTTGGCTTTTTCCCCAAAGGAAGGACTGTTTAATCTTTCTGAGAGATTTCAGGACCCACTTCGGGGCTACAAGGACAGAAAAAAGATAAAGGGACATGGATTGGAGGACGACTTTGAGGAGGGTAAGGCGATAGGGTATATTGAGAGAACGGAACGTCCAAGAGGAAATACGTGATTCAATCTTGTTGAGAAGTTCCCTCCAAGAGGAATGCTTGATGGTTGAATCGAAGAGGGGTGCTCTGAGGTATTTGGTGGGTAACGTGGAGATATCGAAGCCCAGAATGCGAGCTATGTTGTGCTTAGAGACAACATTAGTGTTAAAGAAGAAAATTTGAGACTTAACAAGGTTGATGGAGGTGACAGAGGCTTCTGAGAAGATCTTGAGGATATTTTGAAAAGAGCGAGATTCAAGCACAGAGGGGTGGCCAAATAGGAGATTGTCATTTACGAACTGTTGGTAGGAGATGGGGCTCCTCCATGAACCAAGAGGCCTCGAAGGGAACTTGAAGCTACCACTGCTTGAATCATTTTGCCCAGTCCTTCTGCCATTAGGATGAAGAGAAACGGAGAGAGGGGATCGCCTTGACGGATGCCACGGGAGGGGGTGAAGGTGGGAGAGGGGGGAGCCATTGATGAGTATGGAGAAAAAGGTAGAGGAAAAGAGGGAAGAGATCTAGTTGGTCCAAGCAGGGCTAAATCCAAAGGTGAGCAACATTTTCTGGATGAAGTCCCAGCTGAGTTTGTCGAAGGCCTTGGAGAGGTCCAGCTTTAGGAGCATTCCAAGCATGCATTGAACTTTGAGGGAGTGAGTGACTTCATGAGAAAGGATTATGCCATCCAGGATTTGTCTTCCTTCTACATAGCTAGTTTTCTCAGGGGATATGAGCAAGGGTAAAAGTGGTTTGAGGCGATTGGCAACCACTTTTGAGATAATTTTGTAGATGACATTGCAAAGAGAGATCGGTCAGAACTTACCAGGGTGTGAAGCTTATTTCTCTTTAGGGATTAGGGAGAGATGAGTAGCATTGAGGGCCGACAACACCCATTGATTTTGCCTGGATTCTTCAACTACCTCCAAAACCTCGTTTTTTATCAGGTCCCAACAGTGGTGAAAGAAGTTGGAGGTGAAGCCATCTGGGCAAGGCGCTTTATCATCATCCATTTGGTTGACAACGGCTTCAACTTCCAGAAGTGATATGGGATGTATCAAGGAGGTGTTCTGCTCTTCAGTGATGATGGCAGGGATGTGGTGCATAACCTGAGCAATGGGAGTATTCCTGGAACCAGGGGGGTCTGTGAGGAGATCATGGAAGAACCTTTGAGTTCCTGTTCAATGTTGGTCTGCTCCTCCAGTACTTCTCCAGACTCCACTTTAAGCTTGGTGATGCGATTGTGCATTCTGTGCTGAAGGGTAGAGCGATGGAAGAAGGAGGTGTTGAAGTCTCCATATTTGAGCCATGAGGCTCTCAAATTTTGCTTCCACAGAGTTTCTTCTTGAAGGCAGCGCTGATTGAGATTTTCCAAGAGTTATTTTTCCTTTGATTTGTGCTCCTGTGAGAGGCCATCATCCATGATGGTGCGTTGGAGTGATTCGAGCTCATCTTCGATCAGTTTCTTTTCCTTTAAGATATTGCCAAAGGTAGAATGGTTCCAATTCTTGAGATTGGCTCGAAGGAGTTTGAGTTTCTACTCAAGGATAGCCATTTTTTATTTTCCTTTGACTCGCATCTCAGACCACCAAGCACTGACTGTTTCCAGGAAGTCGAGATGGGAAAGCCAGAATTTCTCAAATCTGAAAGGCCTGTGGGGGTGGGCACCAGGACTTTTCCACATTAAGTCAATGGTCCTACGATCTGAACTGGCTGCTGGGAGAACAGAGGAAGCGAGGATTCCACCTGCTAGAGAAAGGTTTTCTGAGATCAAAAAATGATCAAGTCGTTTTGCAATCTGATGGACACCACCCCTTCTCTTGTTCAAAGTGAAAAAGCCAGAGGAAGGTTGCAAATACACAAGATAGTTGTTGGCAATGAAGGCTTTGAAGAGAAGGTCTTTTGTGGATAGCGAATGGAGACCTCCTTTTTTCTCTTCAAGGGAAGTGATCATATTGAAATCTCCCCCAATGATGAGGGGGGAGTTCGAATGGAGTGAGGAAAACCAGCTGAGGAAGTGGAGAAGTTGGGATTTGAGGCTAGGGGGATGAGGGTTGTAAACATTGAGGAGGTGACCATGGTGGCAGGTACTGTTGACGCAACGTCTATCGACAGGGGTTCACTTCGCACTGTTGCCAACAAACTACCAACCCAAACTCCCTTACACACCGGCCTGGAAAGGTGTAACCCTTTCCAGTAACACTTGCGGAGCAAGTGAAGTCTCACCCGAGATGGATAAGGGGGCTATAGGAACGAAGTTTTCGCAGTGGAGTTGAGGATATGCTTCCAACACACATTACCCTTGTCGAAACCAGAGATTATGACTTCCGTAGCATACTATCAATTCATCACTCGCATGTTAAACCATTCACAGGTTCAGCAGACAATAAGCATTCACACCAGCATCTTCAACCTACTCTTTCGCATGAACAATAGTCATCAAACTCACAACATATTAAACATATTGCAAACATTCATAATCATCATCGCACATAGACAGAGACATAAATGAAACCATAACCGAACATCCTCATGCATTCATTAAAACCCTGCGAAATGAACCTCGCAGAAACAGTCAATACACCATGTGCGGATACAAGCAGATCAAAAAGATGGAATGATTGATAGAAAAACTGGATGCCCTTAGGCTTATAATCCTACTCTATTTATAAGATACTATGCGGTTACAAAATGGTCCACATGACCAATTCTAACTAATTTAACTATTCTTATGCTTCCTCGAACTCTGTGAATGGTCCTTCTTCCGCGGACTGACCCTTTCGCACCTGTCGGCTTCCGCACTTCCTGTGGACTTATCCTGTGCCAACAGGCCCCCAACACAAACTTGTGGCTCGTCCTCGAACAACCTCAGCTCGACACTACTGGTTTGTTGAACTGCTGATGGATATCATCATAGGCAGTTTTGATTTGTTCAACTACTTCCTTTACTGATGCTCTAATCGGCACACTCTCTGCCACCTGTTGCTCCGTTGGGTGGTCGCATACTTTCTGTCGCACTTCCTCCAATTGCTCCTGAACCTATTTCGTTACCACTACCGCACATTGTATGAGATATTTGGCCCTTGTTTGGAGCTCATCCAAGTGTGCGACCCGTCGTTGCTTTCTTTCGTGGGCCTTTGTAACCCTCTACTTTATGATGTGCAGGTTTGTCGCCTTTGTCATTCGCATCATTGTGGGCATCATCTTGAGCGATCCCTTAAAGGTCTCTAACTGTGCTTCTGCTTCGCTGAGTTTTTCCTTCAGCGTGGCAAGCTGGTCATCCTCGACCAGCCTATCCCAAATCTCTATGATACCTACCAAAACTTGTTGTGCTGCCTATTCCATCTCCTAGATCTCTATCACTACTTCCTCGATCACCGTCTTCCGACTCTAAATCTGTTCTGGCGGTGTGCTTGGTGTTACTTTAGCCTGGAGCTCCACATTTTCCTTCTTGAGCATGGTGATAGCTACTCCTAACATAACAGCTTTCGCTTCTGGGTCTACCTCCGGATCTAGCTCCGTTGTTTCACATGCCTTTGCAAGTGCTCTTTCTCTTTCTCGGTCAGTGCTGCAACTTGCTCGTCTTGGAGACGATGTGTCATCATCTCACTGGTTTGTAGTTGCTTCTTGTATTCGACCATCCTATTTTGCATCGCAGCCTCGCGGTCACGGATCTCTGCGCTTGCTACGGCTTGGATTCGGTGCAATGTTAACATTGGGAGCAAATTGAAATCTACCATAACCTAGTCGTCCTTCCGAAACTTGAGGTCTAAGGTCTTATCCCCTATCAAGATGGCATGGGATTCAAGTTGGACTATCTGTTGTTGGGTGCTAACTTCTACCTCAACTCTGGGGGTCGATAGATTTTGTTGAATGTCCCCATGTGGTAAACTTGTGTTGATTATTGTGTTTGCCATTGTGGTTAGCAGCTCTTCTATGTATTGGAATTTCTTAGCTGAATATTGTGTAACCTTTTTGCGGTTATATTCCACTATTTCTGTACTGCTCTCCAGAAGTCTGTTGACCTGCGGCGCAGTGAGCCCTTCCCATGTGCTACTGCTAGCATGGTCCCTCCTTTTCTTTGTCCTCAGCTCTTCTTATTGTGTCTCCAGCTCTGAATCGGTCAGGGTGTTGGCAGTTGAAGTTCCATTGTGGCTGGATTCCACCGTCTGATCTTTCGCATCCTCCTCTTGTCTCGCACCTTCCTTTCGGCTGGCGGAAGCTATGTCCTCCCCATTCTAGTTTGGTCGAAATGTTTCCTACCCAATTGACATGTCCTTCGGATCGGCTGGGACTTTCCATTCCTTCGTCCATCTGTCGATGATGTCATCGAGCTCAGCCTCAGTGAGCTTGTACTGTGTCCGTAACCATTACTTCTTTGGATCCGCCCGGTCCTGAAGGTAAATTGTTTGTGCCTCAATGGATATTTTTGCGATAGAGTGATACTTTGTTGCAACGTGCACTAATATTCGCGGTATCATCCGTGTATCCATCCGCATCCTCTCCAAAAATATATAAAATTGTATAGTGTTTTCTTTTTGTCGTTCTTTATCAATTTTTTTCCCATAGGTTTTGGTACCGTGCATCGTCGCAGACCCGGGGTCCTATGGGATCCACCCCCTGATAATCATTGTGTTCCCTCCATCCTACCAATGCAATCAGCAGGAGGAGCCATGAATATGTAAATGGCCTCCCGTACTCCTGTGCATTGTACACATCCTCGTTCAACTCGCGTAGCAGGAACTGGGACCAATTCATCTGCTCTCCTGCGACACACCTTTCCGTGGCAGCAATGACGCCTGAATTACATTGCAGGGACTAGTTCTTCCATGTTACCTTGTCGGTGAGTATCTTTGCCCCGACTCTGATGGCCTGATTGTTGATTGTGTTGATAAGGTATCCTCTGGAATCTTTATGCACACCATACTTTGTTGTCAACTATTCCACTTGTTTCTTGTCATTGTCCTTCCCCTAGAAAAATTGGGAAGGGTTGGCTCCCTCTTTAGGAAGTACAACGATTCTTGCAATGAGGTCAACCGTGACCAAAATCTTCTCGTGCAGCCAGAGAAATCCGCCATGAAAACATGTGATTAGTTGTTTGACACATGCATTAACCTGCGCCAATCATCTAGAGTGCGGCATGAAAGTGATGCCTAATAGTCCCAAGCATTCCAATCCCAATGCCCATTTCTTGGTTTCCTTCATGGTTGGGCCTCCTGCGTGAGGGACATCGTCGTAGGCTTATGCATATTCTTTGATTTTTGGTAGGTCATGGTCAGTATACTACAACCTCTGCAACTTGGCCGCAATATTCCCAACTTGAGGAATATTCGGTGGTGTTGGCGCTACCTTAATAGTGTATTTTTCATTCTTATTTATCCGTATTGTGGGTGCCCCTTTCTGGCATGGTGGAACATACTACGAGAACATTGAACCATCATATCCGTCTTGCGCGGCTTCGGCGGCTGAAGGACCTGCAGCTTCATCAATAAACCTTGTTGAGGCTCGGGTTCCTTTCTTTTTCTCGTGACTGGTGTCTAGGGGTCGACTCGCGCTCCTCTTCTTCTTGTGTGGAACTGTAGACATAACTTTCAGTTGCTCATGTACAACTAGTGTGGGCTGCGTTCTTTTGATGCTGGCGCTCGAAACATACACTTCCATGTGGATCTGCGAACACTGAGTCACTCAATGCATTTGTACTGCTCCCTTCCCTCTGTTTATAGTGCTGGCCGGATGCATCCAGCCGATCTTGGGCCATAATTACCGATCCAGTGGTGATTTGACAAATCTACCGCATGCATTGGGTATTAACTGCCATTGTTCTCCTTTTTGGTGTTGTCCGATGTGGTATAATTGCTGCATTTATTGCCAGATTTGACCCTTCCGTGATGTGGCAGCTTCCGACTTATCGAAGAATGTCGTGTCTAGATATATCCTGCGGTAACCTGTGTTTTTCTTTTTTTACTGCGAATACTTGGTTATCCAATTGGCTACACATCCAGCTCCGCTGTGTCGATACTTCGCCGTAGAGTTTGGATTATGTATTCGCTAGAATTATCTGCTATCGCTGATCTCTTCTTATTCCTCTTGGTCGCTGATGTGTACCTCTTGAACTCACCCGTCATTGGTTCTGCATGGAGCATTAGCTTCACATCGTGTTTCAAGGGAATCTTAATTTCACCTAAGTCTCCCGAAATTCCCTTCATATCTGAGAATTTCGTTGGAAACAGATCCTGAAACTCATGTAGCAAGTCAGTCATCTTCGCAATTGTCGACTCATCCCAGTAGTCTCCAATTCTTGCGAACTTCGGGTTCTCCTCTGACCCAATGTTCACCTTCTTGATCTTCAATGGTTGCTGAAATTTGTCAGACAATATTCTTGGTGCCTCAACACTACGACCACCTTCTAATTCTGGCACGTATATAGCCCTTGGGTCATCCTCATCGTCGGGCTCTCCTGTGACTATATAACGCTCCATCAACATTTCTGGTGTCGCAGTCCATTGAAGTTCCATCGGTTGTTCTGTCGGTACTGCCTCAAATATCCTTTCGTGGATCACCTGTAGCGCAATATGGATGAAGGGGTTGTCGTCTAAGAAAGAAAATGATTGTTTGAATCCAATGGTAAGTTGTTCCCGAGAAGTTGTCCTACATCGCAATTCTACTGCGACATACCAACTCCGCGATACTTCATCCAACATGTGTACAAATGCATGTACCCACTCCTACTTCGCTCTCGATCCCCACTGGTGTTGACGAGCGTTCAAATGTTCTTTCGGATCGCCTCGTCCGTCATATCTCTTTCTGTCATACCCCGCAGCTTCACTGAACCGATCCTCCCTTAAGCGTCGACATAGTGGCCAAGTTGTGATATTCAATTTGTGCGTCGCCCACCAACGTATAGGAGTAGCCTTTAAGGCTTCCTCCAAGGCCAATAGACACTACGGCTCTGCCACTTTCTCCTCAAACTCCGAGAGAAACTTGCTCAAGTTGGGAAATCCCTCATATGTAGGTAGCGCACATTCCTCTGTGGATACCCATCGCTGTGACGGCGTTACCCATGCGCACCTTCTAAATGATACTTCATGTAATCTGTTTTTCCAATTCTCAAGTGCCTCGTTTGAATCTGATGATGCCGAACTGGCACTGCTCCATCCTAATTCTCCATCCATGGTGGGATTAATGTAATCCTCAGATATGTTATACAAACTGTCCCACCCTTCTACAAACTCATCTCTGGCTGGTTCCACATAGCGCTTCCCTTTCGTAGGATCTAGTGGTGCGATGACCCTCATCTCGCGATTCTCAAATGATATCGTCCGCTTCTTAAAATTGATAATCGCTTGGTTTTCCATTTCCCAGTCTATCCCCAGTAGTACCGAATAGGGACTAGTGTTATCAACAATCTCAATGACATCAAAATCGGCATACGTCAGGAGCCCCTCGATTTCGACTGGGAGTTGACAGACCCGACCAAGCGGAGTGACCTTACTTTGATTTTCCAATCGTAGCTGCACTGGTGACCAAGTCATCTGCGTTTTTCCCATGGTCTCCCATGTCTTCTTGGTCAGAATATTCACATCCAATCCTAAGTCCAGAATGATGGAGTCGACATCAAATGTTCCAATTTGTGCCAACATCCGCATCTCCCTTCTTGTCTTCTTCTTATGTATGCGGTTAACCTTATGTTCCTAACGTGCACCTCCCGTCGATGCAGTAGACCAACTATTTCTTCCAGTGTGTCTGGGTCCTTTTCCAACTCGAGGCAAATCTCTAAGAAGGCCTTTAAAGCATCATCCTTCTACCGTGACTACATCATGTCAAACGTTGGTGGCATGTCATAGGTCACCTCTTCCTGAAGGGGTAGTTGCCTCCTATTTATCATTGCCTTCTGTGCCTCCAAGAAGACATCCCTTTCAGCTTCTGCATCAAAGGTGACCTGCTTCTGTATTGTTAGCCTGATGTTAGCGTGTGGCCTATCGCCTCCTGTCACTGCTCCTCCTCGTGTCATTATGCCAATGGTCGCAGTGCGACTTCTAGCCTTCGTCGATATCATTTGCACAGCTGATGGTGCATTCTGATTGTTCTGATTCTGTTCTTGGAGTGGATTCTTGGTCTGCCATTTTGCAATGAGCTGAGGGCAGTCCTCCACACTATGATCTACAACACCGCAATAACTACACTGTGGCGTTGGGTTTGGGTAGTTCCTCTGGTAATTCCCCTGCTGTCCACAATTATAACAGATGATCGGTCCTCTTCCCCGTCCAGCAGCCCCTCCACATCCGATACCCGTGCCTCGACCTCCGTGGAATCCTCCTCTGAAACCTCCGCGCAGTGGCCCATATGGTTGATATTGCGGCTGCCCGTACTGCGGCTGGCCATATGGTGGTGGTGGATACTGCGGGTGCCCATACTATGGCTTCGCGTATTTCCCCTAATCATACTGCTGCGGTTGGTTGAACTATGGTTGCGGCTGGGTGTACTACGGTTGTTGCTGCACCATCGGTTGTTCCTCTCCTTTCATAAAATATGTGTCAGTAGTTTGATCCTGCAGTAGGTCATTGGACTTGCAATCCTTCTCATCATGGCCAACCGACCGACAAAATTTGTAATACAAGTTTGCTGGTTTAGACACCATCTTTTGCAGATATACACATTCCTCTGGTCGATGCCCTCTGGTCTGACAGATAGGACACCACAACATGCCCCCTTAACGAAGAGGGTTTGGTGCCCCCAACTGCAAATACTCCCGAAACTCTGAGCAATTGTCCTTCTGGTGTCCCTCAGCTTTGCACCTGGTGCACCATATGTTGCTACTGGTTTCCTTCCCCTTCTTGATATCCTCCAATTGAAGTGTCAGGGTGGCCAACTGCGCCTGGATTCTATCCATTCCCATCCCTGCTTCGTTGATTGGTGAAGTCTCCAACTTCATTGCAATTTCTAATGCTTTTGCCTGTGTCGCTACTTTTTGTTGCATCAATGGTCCGCGGATATGCGGTACCAGTCCCGCGATGAACCACTCTTTGTGTTGTAGCTCATTTATCCCAAAACTCACTTTTGTTATCAACGTCTTGTACCGTTGATCAAATTCCCATACTGGTTCGTTCGGGAATTACTTAATCTCCTTAAGTTCAGTAACATACTACGATTCTGATTTTGGATTTTTAAATTCATCTACCATTGTTGTTTTGACCTGTGCCAACGTCTTGGTCGTTGCTCCCGTCGGAACCTTTATAAACTTCAAGAACTAGTGTAACGCCCGGCCCCTAAGGGTCGTCACTATCTGTCCCATCTTTATAGCTTCATCCTAGACTTGCTTCACCATCCAAACTACTTCGCATATGAACCAATACTGTTCAGGGTCTTCATTCCCATTCCCCTGAAAGGTAGGCATCTTCGCCTCGTCTTCCATCCTGACGTTCCTACTATTTTTGTTTATCGACGCACTGCTTTTGCCGCTACACGTAGGGAAACTCTGCGAGTAAGTTGTGTTTACGATAAAATTTGGAGTAGTGCGCGGGTTGAAGGTATGTTGTCACTTGTGATCTATTCCTCTTCTAACTCTAGGGTAGCCTGGTCGACGTCTCCTTTGCAATAAGGTCGCTTCGTCCCTTGTGGTCCTGTTTCGCAGTCTTCCGTTCCGGTCCTCTCAGGAGACTCTCTCTCAGTCCTCCTCTTCTTCTCAGGACGTCGGAATATCACCCCACTCCTCAAGGTACCACACTCTTCGTAAGCCTCCCTTAGAAACTCATCATCACTCATGTCCATCTACCCCACATCTTTTCTAGAGGATCGACATTCACGCGATACCCTCAACCTCTGCACACTGATTTTTCTACTCGTCAGCCGACATCCTCAATATTCCTTTTTCGCAAACAAGCATCTTAATCCACAGTTTTAACAACGACAAAAACCTTCCCCTCGGCCCTTTGAAAAAATTTCTTTCTGCGTCGCTATACGACTTGATGGTATCTACTGCGAACTCAGTTACGTATCCCTCGAGGATACTATCCACCAAAAAATCAACAGCCCGCGATACCTTGTTGTTGACTTGCTTCAACTGTCGGATCAATTTTGGGGTCGGACAATCAAGTTCATTCTTCTAGTAATGATTCTTTTGGAATGTCAACTGCGCTAGCCACTTGTGCAGCAGCACTCGGAATTCACAAAAGAATATCTCGTGGATATTTGAATAAATATATTTTTGTATCCAACTGGCTGCTGTCTATTTAGGGTTTCGCTTTTCGCCTTCTGCAAATTCCTCTGCCTTCTTATCAAACCACTCTTGGATCTCTGGTTTTGTCAGATGCCACAGCATATCCTCTTCTTTCCTTCCTCAAGGTCCCAGCAACGGAACCATTTGTTGACGCAGCATCTATCGACAAGGGTTCACTTTGCACTGTCACCAACAAACTACCAACCCAAACTCCCTTACACACTGGCCCAGAAAGGTGTAACCCTTTCCAACAACACTTGCGGAGCAAGTGCAGTCTCACTCGAGATGGATAAGGGGGCTGAAGGAACCAAGTTTTCATAGTGGAGTTGAGGATATGCTTCCAACACACATTAACCTTGTGGAAACCAGAGATTATGAATTTCGTAGCATACTATCAATTCAGCACTTGCATGTTATACCATTCACAGATTCAACAGACAATAAGAATTCACACCAGCATATTCAACCTACTCTTTCGCATGAACAATAATCATCAAACCCACAACATATTAAACATATTGCAAAAATTCATATTCATCATTGCATATAGACAGAGACAGAAATGAAACCATAACCGAACATCCTCATACATTCATTAAAACTGTGCGGAATGAACCTTGCAAAAACAGTCAATACACCATGTCGCGGATACAAGCAGATCAAAAAGATGGAATGATTGATCAAAAACTGGATGCCCTTAGGCTTACAATCCTACTCTATTTATATGCTACTATGCAGTTACAAAATGGTCCACATGACTAATTCTAACTAGTTTAACTATTCTTATGCTTCCTCGAACTCCATGAATGGTCCTTCTTCCGCGGATTGACCCTTTCACACCTGTCGACTTTCGCACTTCCGGCGGACTTATCCCGTGCCAACGAGTACCAAGGATGTGGAAAGAGGTAGAGATGGCATCGGATGTAGCCGCATAGTTATCAAGGGTTATGACAGAAGGGTTCCAAGCTATAGCAATGCCCCCGGCAGCTCCAGTGGCATCGATGGAAAAATTTCGGTAGCCTCTCCATATCTTGGGCATGAGAAGGATGAGGGTTTCAAAAGAGCATTTAGTTTCTTGAAGGAAGAGGATAGAGGGGGCCTCATAAAGGATTTTTCTCTTTAGCATGTGACATTTGGAGAGACCATTGATTCCTCTGAGATTCCACGATATAATATTCATTGAGAGGGGGGGGGGTGAGAGAGGGAAAGAATTCGGTTAGCTGGGCATATTGCTCTGATTTTACCAGTCAAGTGCCCAGCAGGTTGATTCTTTGCAGATCCGATTTTCTTCCTCTTTTCTTTAGTTCCCTCAAGAGTTTCTTCCTGTCTTTTTAGGGAAGGTTATGAATTCCAAGTTTGTCGTGAGCTTTAACTTTGGCAAGGGCTTATTTGAGTAGCTGTATTAGGTTGGGCGGGATGGATCCAAAAGCTTTTCTCGTACAAGCATCTTCCAGCCCCAGAAGATCAAGATCTCCTAAGTCTAGCTCTGTCATTTCTTCATTCATGGTGATATCCAGAGAGGGCTCCATAGATTGTTTAAGGGGAGGATCATTAGGGATAGAGGAGATACCTTGTGGGTCGGCTTGGGCTGCAGGTTTTCCTTGAGCGAGTGTGCCTTCCATGTCAAGTAGCTGACGAGGGTTCTCAGGCATGATCGGGCAAGAGTCCTCGATTGTTGATTTTTTCTTTGGCTCTGTATCAGGTTCCGTCGGTTGCTCTGCCGGGATTTCAAAGTTGTTGCTTGTGGAGGGATTGTCAACCTTTTTTTTCCACTGTGATGCTTGACTCTTCCAGATATTTGGAAACCATCGGCATCTATGGCATCTTTCTTGAGATCTTATGGTCCGAGGTTTTTTGAATGGGAAATCTGGAAAGAGGTGCCCATGTTCATGGAATTTACGACATCTGAATGGTATGTGCTCATAATCCAGAGGTTGGATCCATTCTGAGTCTTCGACGGAAAGACTGATTGCATCCGGAAGGGCCTTTGCAATGTGCATGTAGACACAGATCTACGCGTATGAAGTGTATTTTTGGAGCTTTGTTTGGTCTGCGGATTTGACATATGCTCGTAGATTATTTCCTATATCCTTCAAGGTCTCTTCGTCCCAGTATTCCTGTGGGAGGGAATACATTCAGATCCAGACCGGAGCCCAGGTGAAGTCCTCTTTTTCAGGGAATAATTTCTCAATCCAATTTTTCATGTATAGGCCCGCAGAGTTAAAAAAGTAGGGGCCATCGTTTTCCACTCTGGATTTGTCTTCCAGGTGGTAGAAGATGATAGGGAAAAAAACATTTGGAGTCGAGTTGGAGATCATAGTGGGATTTTGGATTCCATTTCATAGCTATCCAGCTTCTAAGGGCTTGCTCGGTGGGCCAGATGCCCATGAATTTGCAGATGAGTGCGTGATCCTTCAGATATTGAGATCTGGCGTTGATTCTTTCTGGAGGAAGAATCAGACTGGGTCGGGCAGCAAATCGAGCTATGCATGTGCGAGTACCAGGAGCGCTTCCTGCATGTGGAGGGCCCTGAATTGGATCAACACTTAAATGGGGCAGCTTCGCATCGAGAATAGGGATATCCTCTGATCCAATCCACAGAGAAGAGGTATGTTCGGCCGAGTGTGATGAGATAGGAGGAGTAAGAGCCGTCGAATGGGAGGGGCCTTCGCGCCCCCCTATGCAAAGGTCATGGGCGTCACTCAGAACAGGGAGACCGAAAGAGGCAGGGGGAGTACGAGACAGAAAGGATGAAGTCAGAGGGAAGCCATGAACCTTTGGCAGAGGTCACACATCCGCAGGGCCGAGGTTGGCGATCGTCATCCTTCGCATCTCGTGAACATAACATTCCTGTAATTAAAAGGAGTGAGGTGCATTTGCTAAAAAAGAAATGGGGAAATATTTGAAGGTTGGTCCACGTGAGGGAGTGGGAATAGAGGGCACCTCAAATGGTGTGGTGTATCAAATAAATAAGAAATGGAAATGCGTCAAGTAGAAGGGTGAGCTAGTGATATAGATGTTAAGTGGGGATGTAAAGATGAGTGAGGTTGTTAAATGGCCACTTGAGCTCTAATGGGTAGATTTCATGGGAGAAAGGTTTGTGAGGCTTCAATTCAACATTAGTTGTGAAGGAAATGGGAGCCTCAGTTAGGATATATTCTGACACATTACATCTTCATTAGAGGTCATATTGCATTTGTTTTTTTATCCAAGGAAGATGATGATAAACATATGGCTTCTCACTAGAGGTGAGAGTATTCACCACCAATTTGCACCAACCTTTGCATTTAGAATCACCTTCTCTCCAAATATGCTTAGAGGGAAATCCCTTGCCATTGGTTGTGGGGGTAACAGAGCTACCCTCTTCCCCCATATGATAGTACACCCATCACCTTGACTCCTTATGATTGGGATTGTGGAGCTTAACACCCCTTTGTAACAAACATAAATATTAAATAAATATTTATCTCATTATTCATTTATTCAATTATATTCTATCCTATATGGATTTCTGTTACCTATCCTATCTATTCTAGATATTTCTTTAGTAAGCGAACTGTAGTTTATTTCAATGGTATCATAACTTCGTTTTCCGATTTGGGCCATGGCCACGTCATTTTCAGATCTTGTATGTCCTGGATTTTGGCCACAATGTTTTTTCAGAGTTTCTTTGGACAAGATTTTTGACCACTTTTTGACCTTTAGCCATTTTAATTCAGAAAATCGATTTAAAGAAAGATTATTCCACTGCAAAAGATTTCACTCAAGTTTTGTGAAGAGAAATTAGTGCTCAAAATTTGATATTACACGAGAGAAGGCAATAATATCTAAAAACAATTGTACCAACAAATCATCTAGAATCTACAAGGGAAATCAAAGGTCATTAGGAAACTCTAAACAATTGAAAGGATTCATCAATATAACTTCTAGCCACTGACTCTATTAAGTATTGTTCAAGATAGCCACCACTGGACAATTGTTGTCGTAGGTTATGCTAAGGGACTAAAAAAAGGACGAGGGTCAACACATGTGTAGACCCATCACACTAGTGGTTTGAATTTCAAATTCGTCGTCGCCTCGCCATTTTGTGTCTTGTTTGCTAGGATTATCCATCGTGGAAGTAACCAAAATATCGAGCAAATCGTGTTATTGAAAGGTTTTGTCGAAATAGCCGTCAAAATATGCAAACCATTAAGCATCATCAGGAAAGTTGTAGTCATATTTGATTTTTGTTCCACTAGGGGAGGGACACTGGTAAGTGAGCATTTCTTTTACTCCTTTTTGTGTAACTTAGTTCTCCATGTTCCTGAGCTCGTTTTTCCTCCAAATTTTTATCACATATACTTTGGCGTGTTCTCTATCAAACCATATTGGTATTGAGGTGTGATGAATCCAAATGGATGCAATGTCAACCACAAAGTTCCAAGTTGTCTAGTCCGAGTGTCACCATAGTGCATTTTTGCTTAACACCAATGGGTGAACATTGATGTGACTTAAAGTGGATGTGACTTAAATAAATTTTTTTATTTAAAATATTCATTTTATTTCAAAATGTAGAAGACATTTTTTTCTTCAATAATTTTAAAAGCATGAAAATATTGACAATTACTTGTACATAAAATACTTTTATGAATTACATGAGTAGTTAATATTTCCAAAATTGCGATCAGCCAACACCACTTCTACTTCCATTACCACTTTCATTTCCATTACCGATATTCCTAAAAAAAAGATTACTTAGTGACGTACCTTCCCGTACCTGCCCCCTAAGTCATTCATTGGAATTAAGTCATTCAGACGGTTGAAGAAATACCGTGCTGACCATAATAGTAAGTGAACCCTAAGTTTTGGGTACGGATTAATATATTTCATAAACCGAAGTATCCAAGAAGAGGAAGTTAAGGAGAATCAATAGTTGCGACCCTTTGAAAATAGTTATTTTGGGGCATTATTAAATTAGAATATAAGTTAAATTTATTTTCGTATATTACATATTTAGTATATAAATGACAAATATTTCTCAAGGGTGATAAAGAAACTTTTCAATATTAAAAAAACTTCAAGATTAAAAGGGGAATATTAAGTAAGCCCTAAGTTGCATTTCAAATTTAAAAAAGGGGATACAAACGTAATTTTGTGAAAAACAAGAAGGTAAGATTCTCCATTGAGTAATTAAAACATACTTATAAAAGTATTAAGTTGAAAAAAAGGAAAGCGTATATGTTGGAAAATATAAACCTTTTTAATATAAGGAAGAAAACAATGTTTATTAAATAGTTTATTGAAATTTCTGAAGATATTATAAATTTCACAAAAAATTCAATATTTTGGACTAAAATTTTTTGTTGTAAAAGGAAGGGAGTTTAAGTATTTTACCTTTAAAAATAAAATGCTTAATTGCTATAATGGTAAAAAACTATACATTGTAAAGGAATATGTATACAATACACATACACATGAATTAACATTACAAGAATTATAGAAAATTATACATTGCAAAGGAATATGTATACAATACACATACACATGAATTAGCGTTGCAAGATGTTGATATGAAGCTAGACTCAGAATCTTCTTCATCAGAGGACCTTAAAGACATCCCAAAATGATCCTCCAAGACAATCATAGGTTAGTTCAAAAGATGGAAAAAGAAGTTGAAAAAGTGATCACTCATAAAGATGAAGAAATTTCTCGCCTCAGGAATCATAGTCAAAACTTGATCTCACAAATTAAATATTTAAAAAATGACAAAAAATCGCTACAGAACAAGTTAGAACAACTCACTAAAAAGGAAGATTGATTAATAAAGAAACAATGACTGAACTTATGGAACTAGAGGAGTTGTTGGATGTGAAAACTCAAGTCGTGGACAAAGGAACCAATACAGATCCAGTCAACATCACAACTAAATATGCAAATCTGATTGAAGTAAGCGTATCTTCATATGTTGAAGTACAAATGATGGAAAGTCCAAGTGCACTCACCAATAGAAATTCAATTATCAACAAAGCGACTTAGGCATATGAAGAGGATTCAATACCAAAACTGAATTAAGAAGACACTACAAGTATGAGGAATAATTGTGCTACAAATATGCCTTATCGACACTATAATCGCATATGTCGTCGCTTCAACCAGTCAGTCTATCAACATCGCTCTAAACAACCATGAATGGCTTATATTTTGAAGAATCTAAATACAAAAATAGTTGGACCATACCAAGATAAAAGTCATATTGGGAATCAAAATACATTAGGTTTTGTCTAAGGAAACCATGAACGCCCAGTGTCATAGAAGATCAAATTGGGGTGGCCTGATCCAAGAAGACTAAAACAGTTTTGTTCAATGCTTCATAAATCATATCGTCTTGTTTCGTCAAGCGTCATAGCTACCATCACAAAAGATCATGATAAGACATTACAAGCAAGAACAAGGGATAAGTATTCCAACGAATTATGCTATGAGGACAAAGCATTTGTAAGGGGAGGCAATGTAACAAACATAAATATTAAATAAATATCTATTTCATTATTCATTTATTCAATTATATTCTATCCTATATGGATTTATGTTACCTATCCTATATATTCTAGATATTTCTTTAGTAAGCGAACAATAGTCCATTTCACCCTTCCCTATGCAAGAGTGCCTTGAATATTACCTTAGACCCATTTTTTATGATTATTATTATTTTACCTATGTTTACCTTTGGCAAAGTGTCATTTTAGATTAGTTAGCCTTTGTTTTCCTTTATTATTAGAGTTCCATTAACCATGATTTTATTTTTATTTGTTGGAATGCTTTCAATTGGCTTGTGTTTATCTTTGTTGGAGTTCCTTTCACCATGTCATTTTTTCCTTTGCTGGAGAGCCTTTCACATGCCTCTATATGCCTTTTCAGAGTGCTTTCACTTTTCCACTATGACTTTGGAAACAACAAGAGTTGAACTCCCCTAATTGGTCTCCCTTTATTGATGCTTGAAGGGTTAGTGTGGATATGAACTTTGTGTAGATGAATCTCCCATGCTTGCCTCATGAATTTTGGTCCATTGAGGTGTTTTAGGAAATTAGAAATTCCATTGGAAACTTTATTGAGGTGGATATGAGCTTTGTGGTTCCTAGTAGAGTAGGTTATTGTGTGTATCCTAGCTGGTATAGACATGAGGGAGGAGTTATCTATGGAAATGATAACCCAAAAGGGCACTAGATCAATCCATTCCCAATAGTTGGACTATTATATGTTACTTTCAAATGTGTTATATGCCATCAATATGGACATCTAGTAGCAAATTGCAAATCGTTTAAAAGAAAAGTATGCATTCAAAACTCTAGCGAGGAGTTGGACCATATTAATAAGAAGGATCAATTGGAGGTTATTCTTTAGCATGGGTCTAATAATTTGATGGGTTGACTGTGGAAAGGTGGTGATGAGCTTAAAAAAGGATATAATTTGTTGGATGTAAGAGATGTTGAAGAAGTGGATCCTTTTCCACTAGTACAATCAAAGGTTGATCTTTCTTATTTGAAGCAAGGCCCAAAAGGATTAATGATGGTTCTACTACTTACAAGGTGTCAACAAATATATGTAAGTCTCTAAATGATCTCATGCCCATGAATTTGATTGCAACTTCAATTAAGGGGATTGCTAGTGATCATGGGCTTGGTTTGGATGAGGGTCTTAGGGAATGGGGTTTTGGCTCGAGAGAAGGTATGGGGAGTTGGAAAATATCCAATTTTTCATTAGGTCCTTATCCAAAACCCTCATATGGGATAAAGGAAGAGGGATATCCCTATTATAATTGGTTTCGAAATCCCTTTGGTGGATCTAATCTAATAAAAATATTTTGCAATCCATCAGTGGGTTATCATGGCATATCCTTCATCCTCATCAAGACGTTTCCTATATTATTGGGGGGGGGGGATTGAAGGTTTTTTGGTTTGAATGTGGGTATTAGGAGAAAATATGTGGGAAGAGAAAAAAAATCCTATTTTTCAATAGCCTAGGAAATAGTTGCAAAAGAAGTTATGGCTAGAAAACAACTCCCTCTTTTTGGGGTCCTTAGAGAATATGCCCCATCGGTGGGTGAGGCATGACATGCCTCTCTTTGAATTGTATAGGGATGGGCAACTACTAAAAAAAAATTACCCTGAGAAGGCTTGTGGATGCACACAGGATTGATCTATTATTGTTACCATAATAGATGGGGGATGGAAGGAAAATTCTTGATGTGTTGGTAAAGATGTTAAAGGGTTTGGATTTACTTATGTTGATAGGGGTGGTTGGAAGAATTTTATTTGTGTTTGGAGGAAAACAATACTTTCTTGTTTTAACATTTTCTCTATTGAGGTAGGTTTGGTTACATGTTGGCTCCAATATGGGCATACCCAGGTTCACTACGACAAAAACCAACAAATCCCAAGATACTAGCCCTTTTTCCATCACCTGCAAACATTTGAAGTCTCACCCGAAGTACCTATGGGTACTACAGGAACCATGTTTCTGCAGCCGCGAAGGGGATGGAACCTTGTTCTACAATCATAACCATCAACAAAACCTCGACAGGAATCAATTAAATCACAGAACTAACATAACATACTCATCTACTACGCAGTATATTGGGACTGAGAACATTCACATATCATTGTCACATAATTGAACATTTATCATTTAACAACAAAATGCAAATCAACATAACAAGCACACACAAGAGCATTCACATACATAAGACACTAGATATTTTTACGTGGAAACCCAACTGTGTTTATTCATTGATTCCATTATAATAAGTATTTCATATTCATTCTCTTATAGACCTGTGCACACAACCTGCAGAATTCAATCTCTCCAAAAACCATTCAATTACAAAACAATATATGGGATCACTCAATGCTTCGTCACATTTTCTCTTCATTAACATTTCATCCAAAATTATCAACAACCTACTCTACCCAACCCGTTACATATATATATTTTTGGCATAGCCTCGACAGACCACTAAGTGGACCAAAAATCCTAACTTACTCTAACCACTTTCTCGATTGGCCCGATCAACCACTACTCTTTCCCTCTTTTATGGCACTACGTCAGAGTCTGTCCTTCTTTGTGGGTGCGCTTCCTTTTGACCACTTTGTTGCGTAACCTCTTTTCACATCAACACAAAACTAGTTCAAAAATACCTTAGGGACAACATGACAGTGTTATATTTATTATGTTGATTTTATTGGAATCTCATTGTGCTAGAGTTTAGAAACAACCCGAATTTTTGAGTGGACACTCCACACACTAATCATCACGGGATCATATAAAGCTTCGTTTTTTAATATTATGTAGATATAGGTAATGATATCTTGATGATTAATTTATATGGGCCTTATGTTGATACGGTTGTATTTCATGAAAGGAATTTTAGTTTGAACCTTCTCGGGTCATAGAATATCATCATAGGTGGGGATATTAATTTTTCATTGGGAAGAGCTAAGGCATGAGGCTAGGTACACAAGTTGATCCATTCATTAATTATTTCTTGAGAAAGTTAGAGGAACTCATAGGCTTTAATGATATTGAACCTATCAAGTTGATCCCTACCTAGAGGAACAAAAGAGTTGGAGCAGAGGGGATATCTAAGATATTGGATAGGTTCCTTCTTTCATAATATTTTATATATGAACAAGATAGAATCAAGTAGTGGGTGGGTTCAAGAGGTGAGTCTGATAATTTCCCAATATTCTTGTAAATTTCCAGCTTGGGAAGTAGCTTCCCAATCATTTCAAATTTAATTCCACGTGGGTATAGGTGAAATATTTTATTAGTCTAATCAAGGATCATTGGGTTCCTTATAATGCATCACTGTGTGAATCAAAGACTATTCAAGTTGCAACAAATTTTTGAAATGTAAAATAGGTTGCAATCAAGTGAGCTCATGAAAAAAAGTAAAAGAAAATCCGGAGTTAGTTAGTGTTGAAGCTCAATTGAAAAATTTATATACTTAATGCATGGAGGCTAGTTTCCCTAAGGAAGAGTCTAAAAAGGAGTTTTGTAAATTGGAGCAAATGAAGAGGAAAATTCTGGTACACAAAGAAGCATCTTGGAGACATACAAGATCTCTATGGCTTATGAAGGGAGATGAAAACAATAAGTTTTTCCACTATAAATTTTCTAACCATAGGAAAAATGTTGATATTGTTTGGAAAGTTTCAAACAACGATGGATCATTTGCTACCAGGTTTGAGGATATATCTAGGATTGGTGTAGAATATTCTAAGTATATATAAAGAAGAAAATAGGGTTAATATTGCAGAAGTGGTCCATATGACATCTTTCTTCTATATATTTGTGAGCAAAGAGGATAATACTAGACTACTTGAGGAGGTTTCAAAAGATGAGCTTTGGGTGGTTCTACATATTTTACAAAAAGACAAGAGCCATGGATTGGATGGATGGCTAGACGAATTTTTTTTGGGTTTTTATGAGGTCATAGAGGATGACTTGATGAGGCTAATTGAGGAGCCCGGGTATTTTGGGAATTTTTTGGCTACTTTCAAGTGTACTTTTATTTCCCTTATCCAAAAAATTGATAATCCAACCACTATTGATGAATTTAGACCTATATCTTCATCCATTGTATTTAATATATTATAGTTAAGGTCATCACTCTTTAGGTCAAAAGACTATTCTCTAGATCAATATCATGGGAGCAATTTGTTTTTTAGAGGGTAAATATATTAATGAAGCCATTGGGGTTACATAGGAAGGTTTTTGTTCCATTAGGGAAAAAAATGGCAAACAATGGCAGTGAAGTTGGACTTATCCAAAGCATATGATAAGGTGTTTTGGTTGTATTTTAGGCTTATATTGATTCATTGCCCAGGGTTTTTGTGTATATTTTGTAAATTAGGTGATGGGATGTGTTAGTATAGTGTTTTTATCTAACTTGATCAATGGTTTGCCTCAACTTTTTTCAAACTAGGAAAATGATTGAGGCATGGATGATCTCTATGTCCCCTCTAATTTATTATAGTTATCAAGGGCCTAAGTATGGTGTTCATAGAAGCCAAGAGGATAGGAACTTTTAAAGGAATTTTAATTGGAAGGAATTTATCATTGTCTCATTTATTATTTGTGGATGATATTCTTTTGTTTTTTTATGCTTCTAGAAGGGATGCCACAAAACTTAAGAAAAATAGCGATTTGTATTGCTCCAATTAAGGAATGAAGATCAATGTTGGGAAATATACTATTTCTTTTGTGGGTGTTAATGAGAAGGACACAAAGTTATCCTCCCAAATATTCCCATATCAAAAAAAAATCTACAAAATTATTTTCAGTAAATGGGATTCGATGTCAAAACTAAAAGTTATGGGAAGAAGGATTGGAATTGGTTCATTGTAAACTTGAAAAGAGGCTATATGTGTGGTGCAATTGATGGTTATCTAGAGGGTGGAGATTGATTTCAGTGAAATTGGTATTAGAAGCCATTTCAGTATATTGGATGTCTCTAGCTTTAATCCTAAAGGGGTTTTAGAAAATGTAAGGAGAATCAATTTTAGATTTTTATGGTAGGGAGATACAAAAAATAATGGGGATTCCATTGGTAAAATGGTAGATGATAGCAATGCCTAAGGAGAAAGGAGATTCGGGTCTAAAGAATATACATCATTTTGCAAAAACCTTGGTAGGAAAGAGTTCATGGAGGATAATAAATGCTAATGGATTGTGGTGTTGGGTGGTTTCTCAATGGAATATACATCTAGACTCATTAGAGTAGTGGATTAGGAAACCTACAAAAAATTGGCAAAATGCATCAATTATATAGAAGATTGTGGTTATAGTTTTCCCTTCTACAGGTAGTTGGCTAGTGTCGAAAGTGGCTAATGGACATAAGGTGAGAATAGGGAAGGATCCTTTGGTTGGCTTGAAAATCTAACTACTTTCCTTAGATAAAAGGGCTTGTATTATTTGCGTAAAGTGGTTAACCCAATGATGACTACTATTTGGAAACAAGAATGGAATAATGTAGATCAAATAGGAATAGAAGATGAGTGGGTGGAGATATGAGAGTAGTTTATAACAATTCTACTTACTTTCCTGAGTTAAAAGGGCTTGTATTATTTGCATCACGTGGTTGAACCAGTGATGACAACTATTGGGAGAAAAGAATGGAATAATGTAGATGAAATAAGCTTGGAAGATGAGTAAGTGGATATATGGGAGTAGTTTATAGAAAGCCCGAGGATCTATCATTTTAGATTGAAAGAGGATGAGGATGAGTTGTTTGGGTCCAAAAATCCTATAGAAGGATATTATACTCCAAAGACTGGATATAAGATGTAATGTGAAGGAGAGGAAGAGAAATTTTTTGAATGGTGGTGCAGATTGATATGGAAATCTAAATGTCCCTTAAAAAATCACATATGATGTGGTTGGTTCCTAAGGATAAGGATTTAACATAAGACATTTTGCAAAAAAGAAATTGGAAAGGCCCCAACAGACATGCACTTTGTAAAGGAAATAAAGAAACAATTGCACATAATTTGTTTGTACATTGTGTATATTCTATAGAAGTGTGGAAAGAGGTTGAAGTTGTTATAGGGTTAAGGGATGCTTAGAGTGGTAACACAATAAAGGAATGTATGAGGGCCTTGTCTAAAAGGTATACCACCAAGAGGTTAAAAGCTTTTGAATATCAGTTTTGGGTGTTTGTCGCACCAAAGATCAAAGCTTAGTTGAATATAGATTTAGTACAAATGTTCAATATGTCACCCAAAGTATCAATATAATGAAGATATTTTAAGAAACAAAGTTTGAGAAGCTTCCCAAATAGATCATAGTTGAAGAAATTGACAAAACAGGCACTAGGAATACTTTTTGATGGTGTGGCTTGGAGGGATCAACAAGCTTATGGGGCAAGGGGATTGTCCATCTCAAGTACTCACATATCATAAAATTCAAACTTGAATTTGGCAATGGTTCAAATAACCTTGTAGAGATTATGGCATTGAAGCTTGTTGTTATACTTGCAAATGAAAAAGGGCCTTAAAAATACAAATTTAGGGAATTCTCAAAATAGTGATCTAAGTGGATGTAGGGATGAAGCACATTAAAAAGGGCATTAAAAATACAAATTTTGGAGAATTCTCAAAATAGTGATCTAAGTGGATGTAGGAATGAAGCACATTAGAAAAATTCGTTATGAGGCTTATCTTCAATGAAATTCAAAATAAAGAAAGGAATATCATAGGAAATGGTGGTTTATCAAAATTTAGCTTACTTATGACAATGGCACATCTACCAGGAAGTGGATGGAAGAAGCAATGAATATCTACATTTTTTTAATTTAGTGTTTCTTAGAATTTGTTTTTATCTATTTTTGTTATATGCATAGTGATGATGGGATAAGGAGATCTTCCATTATATTTTATGATGCATTTTTGGACAATTATTTTTCTAACATTTTGGGATTTTGTAGACCAGGAGACTAAATTTTGTGGATGTAATTCTTATGTGCATAAGTAGTATTATGCATGGGATATTTTTGATAAGTAGTATTATGCATGGGATATTTTTGATATTGTAATTGGAACTCTATATACCATTTTTATTGAGAGACATGGATTTTATTTTGAACCTTATCAATGTAAGTATTTTAATAATGTAATTTCATTTATTTTCAATAATATAATTTTTTTTCTAAATTAATATGAAATCATGTTTTTAAATATATAAATAAATTCAATACTCTAATACAATCAACTTAAAATAATTATGTTAAACATTGTTATTCAAAATCTCAATTTTTTTTAGAGCGATAAATCTTAGAACATTTAGACTACACTAAATAATTGATAATTGAATGCAATAGTAATTCACTGTTGTAGAGTGCTTGTGGGTAACTTTAATTGCTCAGGCCTTTTGTTACCTGTAAATATACGATTCTACAATACTAACTAGAACGCGGCCATCACTAACTTCTACACTAGGACTGTTTCCAGATGGTTGTTATGCAACAAATTTTGCATGAGATTATCGCTGACCTAATTTGCAAGAGTTACAACGCTAACCACGTAGCTTGACTTGTGGTCATCCGCAACAGAAACAATGAATGGCGAGCCGAAAATCTGGCGAGAATAAAATCAAGATAAAATCAAATATTTTGTAAGGTGTAAGCTAAACTCTAGACGATTTGCATTAAGAATTTGACTATTTTTCCGGTGAAAATCCAGTTGAAATTGCTAAAATGATTGTTTTAGGTTTTTAGAATTCTATAATCGGAGTGCTCCACGAGTAATAGAGGTCGCTGAATCCATTTCTGCAACCAAAATTGCAATTCAAGCAACCCAAATCGCAGTTTCAGCGCTTTGCTTATCGCCGGATTCCGCAAAAATAGCCAGAAAAGATGTAAATCGTCTATAGTTTAACCCATTCCCTTTGTAACTTCAGGTGCTACCGGTAGCACCTTTTTTTCAAGACTAAAATTACAACTGTTTTGAAACCCAGTCAATCATGGTCGGTTCCATTGCAATCAAAACTATAAATAGAGCCTCGAATCAAAAAATGATCCCAAAATCACCTTCTTTTTTATTTGAGGTTAACATTACATCTTGTTTGAAACCCTGACCTCAACAATCAATGCCATTATAATGAAAATCCTAAAATTGTATTCTCAAAATCACTCAGAATCACCATGGCATCCTCATTTTTCTTTCCCGAGCTAAAATTACAACTTGTTCAAACAATAAATGCCATTGCAATGGAAAAACAAAATCAACCCCTGAATTAAAAAAAGATACTACCAATAACACCACTTTCTTCAATCGAGTTTACTATTACAAGCATTTGAAAACCACATCTTATATACTATAGGAAACAAAATAAAAATAAAAATATATCTAAAATTTTGAAAATAAAACAAATTTTGCAAAGATAAAATTAAAATATATATATTTAAAATACATTCAAATCATTTAAATAATATTAATAATAAACATACTTAAAAAAAATTAAAATAAAGTTAAATCAATAAAAAACAAATTTAAAAATAAAATTGAACACTAATAAATCAAAAACATTAAAACTAAAATAAAACATTGAAACAAAAAAAATACTAAAAGACCACGCAGGGATATAGAATTGAGTTCTCTGTCTTCCCTCCTTACCATCCTTCCGGTTCCCCCACGTGATCCCTCACCTTTAATATTTTCCTTTCTTTTAATTTTTTTAATGTTTTGCTTTAATATTAATGTTTTATTTTAGTTTTAATGTTTTATTTTAGTTTTAATGTTTTTATTAATGTTTAATTTAATGCTTTTAAAATTTTCTAATTTATTTTTATTTTTATTTTTTATAACGTTTTTATTTTTTAATTATTATTGTTATTTGATTTTTGCTTTTTATAATGTCTATTATTATTATTTAAATGTTTTGAATGTATTTTAAAGATTGATATTTTTAATTTTTGTTTGAAAAAAATAGAAAATTTGTTTTATTTTTACAATTTTAGATGTATTTTTAATAATTTTGTTTTTTTTATCGTTTTTCTAGTATTTTATAAAAGGAAAAAAAAAATTATGGTGTGGTTTTTAAATGTCAATAATTTTAATCCGACAAAAGAAACCAATGTTATTAGTAGGTCTCTTTTCGATTTGGGAGTTGATTTTGGCAATTTCCTTGCAATGGTGCCAATTGTTAGGGTCATGGTTTTAAATAAGTTGTAATTTTAGCCTCATAAAAAAGAGGGGGTGTCATGGTGATTGTGGTGATTCTCATAACATCATTTGTTAGGGTTTTGATTGTAGCGACATCGGTTAATAAGGCCAGGGTTTCAAATAAGATGCAATTTTAACCCCGAATAAAAACAAGGGTGATTCTCAGAGAACCATTTTCGATGCAGGAGTCAATTTACAGTTTTGATTGCAATGGAACTGACTATGGTCGGTTGGAGTTTAAAAATAGGTTGTAACTCTATCCCTGAAAAAGAAAGGTACTATTGGAAAAAACACTTTTCAATTTAGGGGTAAAAACATAAACTAAATGTAGCCTATAAAAAATGAGAACCCTAGAGAGCTCTCGTCAAATTGTATAATATGTTAGTTTTGAGAATGTATATTGATGTATTACCATTGGAAGGTAGTGTGCCCTAGGTTAAGCCTTATATTTGGTAGTTATGTGGTATCATGGCAAGTCATCACTAGGAAAAACAATTTTTATTCACATGGTACAACACCTTGATGGAGCACACCCCTTGTTTGGCACATATGTTGAGGCAAATCCTTAATATTTTATATTTTTTCATGGTAAACATTTATGTTTATTGAAAAGCATTTACTATTCTTCTTTGTTGATCACACGTATGAGGTTGTTGGCACACTTCTCTAGGATTCCTTCCCTTGTGCACATGGTTTTGCAAATCAATGGATGGTTTTTGGGCTCATGGTTTGACGAAAAGTATTTGTTTAAGTTAACCACCTTTACACATTTACTTAGGGTGCACTTGTGAAAAATGGTTATTATTTATTACTTGTTGACTATTCAAAGTAGGTCACAATGCACCTCTCAAAGAAGAATATTTTAATGGCACAACTCGTAGGGTCACCTCAATGAAGCTTATTTTATTATTATTCTTAATGAAGGTGACTTGCTCTTTCCAAACTATCTCATGGTCAAAGAATTTTATTGCTTGAAGAGTCCCTCACTTCGCATTATTGGAGGGTATATTCACCCATTAACTTGCCATTCATACTTGAAGTTATCTCATGCATCTTGGAGGGTGCACTTTGTGACTTCTTAAGCACACTACCCTATTTCAAAGAGTATACCATATCTTGCATGCAAGCATCTTAGAGGGCACAGTAGTTGTAGACATCTTATATTGTTCACTTGTCAACAAGCCTATCTTAAGACTCGTGTTCTCTCTCTCTCTCTCTCTCTCTCTCTCTCTCTCTCTCTCTCTTTGAGGCTTCTCTTGCTTATTGTCATATTTTCCAATGGAGCAAACTCTTGCAAAGAGAATGAAGACCATTTGACATGCCAACTTGAAGGGATAAGACTTAAGTACTCGATTATTATATAATTTATTTGACTTGTTATGGAGTTAGTTGTTGAAATAATGTGTTTTATTGTAAGAGAGAAGATGTTCCCTTTGTGTAAATAAAGGAGCTTCTCTCCATTTAATGAACATTGGATTTGGGAGAAATCTATTAGCCTAATGTGTTGATGTTTTGTAACTCAGACATGAACTTTGGAATAGGTTTTGTGTCAAGCATATGCGAAAACGTCAAAGTCAAAACTATTTTGTAATTCATTTTATTAAAGTGAAAATCTTATATTTTGTTCTTGAGTCTAATAAAGTGCATTTTTAATGCATTCGTGATTTATACTAATCTCAATCGTCAATCTCACCGAGAGATTAGGTTTGCAACTAAAGTATAAAGGCGTGTCAAACTGGAGAGTAAAGATACATTCATTTTTCATGAAGATAGTTTTTGTCCGAAGGTGAAGAAAGAGGTTGAGTAAGTTAAAAAATAGGGCAATAGTGAGAAGATCAACTTGTAGGGTTTGAAGATCGAAGATACTAGCTTGCAGTGGTCATTTCGTACAGAATTTCGTACATTTGTACGGACATATCCGTATGGATCCATACAGTCATATGGGCAAGGCCGTATAGGCTGTACAATTGTATGAACAAATCAAGGGAAACATATTCTGAGGTATCCTTGTAAGTTTTGAAGCATTAATGATAAACTGATTTTGAAGGACAAATTTCCTGTGTATTTGTTTTTGTTGTTTGTATTTTCCAGCTACTAGTGTTAACACCCAAAAAGTGTTCACTACCTCATTACCACATTATATGGCTCATTTGTCCATTTTCCTACCATATTTCCCTTAAAATCCCAAAAAATCCCATTAAAAAGCCTCCAAAAGGCCTAAAATGCCTCCAAAAGGCCATAAAACCCTCAAAATAGCCTCAAAAAGGCTAAAAAACCCCCTTTTTCCTCCAAAAATAGCAAAAATCCCCTAAAAAGGGAAGAAAAATATAAAATAATGAGGAAAAGGAGGAAAAAACCCTATACAGCTGCACAAAACCATGTGTTTCCTAAAACCATGGGTCAGCACTCCACCACCAAAAAACTATAAATAGGTGATGGAGATCCCTTATTCCATATCCACAATCACAAGCACCCTTACTCTGCCAAAATCTCTCTCGAAACCCTAGTTCACCATTGAACTACTTTCACCTTGAGAGCCACTTTTGGCCCATCCCCACCATTGGAGAAGGAGAAGGAGCATATTGAATCTTGGAGCATCCTCTTGGACACTACAAAGGGCTCCATCAAACCTTCACATTGAAGGTAATTTCAATACAAAAAAGCCATTATTTAAATTTGTTGTTTATGTTTCATGCATGTTTTAGAAGTAATTTAATTTCTGTTTTAGCTTAATTATTTACATTTACTGAACTGCTACTAAGGAGTCCATTCTCCTTAGTAGGTGCTCATTTGCACAAGCTAGGGGTAAAACCCTAGCTACAGTTTTGGCGACTCCCCTAGATTTTGAATTTCTGGTTTCCGTTTTGAATTTTTTCCTTTTGGCTGTCCCTTTCGGCCGCCGCATACCGCGTCTTTTCCCTCTGCAGTCGCGTCCCGACCGCGCCTTTCAGGCCTTTACCTGCGATCCGACCGCGGCTCTCAGACTGCTTCCGACGCCCTGCCGGCGGATTCAAGTCTGTTACCTGCGATCCGACCGTGGCTAATCCGCTTGTTTCCCGCGATCTGACTGCGCCTGTCGGCCTTTTTCCCGCGTCCCGACTGCGGCTTTCTGCCTCTTTCGTGCGTCCCAACTGCGCCTGTTAGCCCTTCTGCCGCGACCCGACTGCGTATTTTTCCCTATTTCCTGCGTCCCGACTGCTTCTGTTGGCCCGAAAGCCGCGACCTGACCGCGTCTGTTTCCCTCAAACCCGCGGTCTGCCTGTTCCGATTCGCCACAGACCCGCGGTCTGTTTTCTGTGTTTTGAGCCCAGCCCCTTTTGCTGCAATATTTTCTGCATCTGAACAGCCTTCTGTCCCACCTGCAGCCTCACTACCTTACAGCCTTTCTGCAACATAATTTCTGTTCCTTTTACAGATTTCATTTTACAAACTTCAGTATTTTTAATTCAGAAAATTTTGCAAGTTAAACTTTCAATTTCAGTATTATTGATAGTTGGAAGTTGCCCCCCTTTGTGGCACTTCTATTTTTTGGGTTCATCACCTCACGAGCACACACTCTGTCACATAAATCAAGTGAGCCTTAAAAAGTACCTAACTGAACAAACATTCTAACCCCACTTGGGGAACACAAAAGAATCATTGTAGTTAGGTAGGATCAGGGGGATAGGCTTCCAATAACACCCCTTGATTACTTTCACTTGAGACATAGTTGTTGTCCAAATAGGGAACCAAAATCCCCTAGTACTTTTTGGCACGGTCACGACCAGTTTATCAGAGGGCCTCTCCCTTAGGAGGGTTGAAGTCGGGAGACTGGTTCCGGAGGCCTGAGTGGAATACCGCAATCCATTCAGTAACCGAAGGGCTACCTTTCGCGGTTCGCGGGATATCCCTGTATAGGGGTATTGCGGTCAACGAACTAAACGGCAGATTCACCTTTCTGGACGTGTCATGAACGGGGTATCTTAGTTTCCATTCTTCTAGGATTGACTACCCGGTGTCCCTCCCGGTAGGGGGATATCATAGCCACTTGGCTTTTCTACTCATATTGTCTGACTTGGATTTCATCACCTTGCAGAGGATATGTTTAGTTGAGTCAGAATACTTTTAGCTAGGTGTTTGCATGCTCCTTTACCTCCCTTTGGTCTAGTGAGTCCACCATTTTTTCTTTTTTAGGAAACCTGCTGCTTGTTGGTATTCTGACCATCTTTGTTGTTACTCCACTTATTGTAGCACAGCTGCTGCAGTGGGTGTTTTGAGTTGGTTGTTGGCCTGAGTGCCTTGTTTTTTAGCTCTCCTTCTGCACACTCGGTTGCATTAGGATTTTTTGAGCTGGTTTTATACTCACCTCAACCCACAGAGATTTGACACCATCTGTCACCATTGAGTCCCCGAGACATTCTTGGCACCTCAGGGGCGAGCCCCCACAGCACGGTTCTCTTGACACCACCCGTCACAGATTCCGATCCTTATCCGTTGATACCACTCATCACAGATCTAGAGCCTTGTCACTTGACTCCACTCGTCAGCGACGTAGGACTCCGTCACCAGATAGTGACGCCCCTTACTTTACCTCCGATTCTGACGAAGAGTCTGAGAACCCTATTTACACTGCCCCTACTAGCCCCATGGCTGGCACGACTTCCACTCCATTTGTTATAGGGACCATTGGTGGCACATCCACCACTACACCAGTTACTACACCTGTTTTGGGTATGCCCTCCATGGGGAACCCATCTACTGTACCCCTCACGGTACCTATTCCCGCAGCGGGAATACCTATTCCCACTACATCAGTGGCTCACACTACCCATGGTGGTGCTGGACCATCCTCCACTACCTCAGTTCCCCCACTTGGGGGCACCACCTTCAATCTTGTCCCTCCACTTGGGGGCACTGGCCCCAACTTGGTCCAAAGCACTACTGTGTCACATCCTTCTTCCAGTTTTCCATTTATGGCTAGCCTCAACCTACCTGAACTGGCCAGATTGACCAACGATCCTATTCGACACGACCCTACATGGCCTCATATGCCTACCAAACTACCCTCTGACATCCCTAAGTTCGAGGGCAAGGCCGGTGAGGACCCACAAAACCATATCATGTCTTTCCACCTATGGTGTTCCTCTAACTCCATAGTGGATGACTCTGTTCGCCTCCGTCTCTTACAGCGCACCTTCACTGGCTCTGCAGCCAAGTGGTATATCGAGCAACCTCATGGGACCCATGCCACCTTTGCTTCCCTGGCCTCGACCTTCCTGCAGTTCTTCCAGTTGCCTGTCCACTATGACGCGGGCGTTGAGATCCTTCTATCTTGTAGACAAAACACGGCTACCCATATCACGGACCACATCCATGAGTGGCGTCGACGCCGTAGCTTATGCAAGATCAAACTTGACGACCGTATCTTCCTAGATTGGTTCCTCAAATCCCTTCTCCCTGTTATCGCTAAGGATGTGGCCTCAGAAAGACCCCAGTCTGAAGAAGAAGCCATCCTTAAGGCCCAACAGTTCGACCTCATTTACGCCCAATCGGGTTACCTTTATACCATTATACCTGACGCCCCCCGCGGCGAGTCCTCCCAGCATGATGCGCCGGGGGCATCCCACGCTGCAGATGGTATCATTGGCCGTGTTTCTTCGCATCCCCAACCATTTTCTATAGCACGTCCTACCCTTGGCCCCGACCTGTCGCAGGCTACCTCCCAGTCTGGAGCAACCAACTCATATGCTCCCATGACACATCACCATTCCCATGGACCCTCATGTCCACCTCAGTGCTTCGAGTATGCGACTCCTGCTTATGCTCCCCCAGTCGCCCCTCAGCCTTACTACCATCAGCAGGCTGCCTCTGGTCCTGCGCCTTCACAAGCCCCACCCGCTTATTATCCGCCCCAGGAAGCCCCTGCGGCACATCCACAACCTGCTCCGCAGTCCTATCAGCAACCCCCTCAAGTTGCTGCACCTGCTCAGCCTCAACCTGCATATCATCCTCCGCAGCCTGCTCCCGCACCTGCACAACCTCAAAATCCACCTGCTGCCCACGGGCAAGTTTACACCCAACAAAACCAGCAGCAAAACCAAAACAACCAACGAAACCAGGGCCAACAGAACCGCGGCAAGGGCCGTAATTGGGGGAACAACCAACCTGCAGACCAAGCCGGTCAACCGGCTAATCCCCCTGACAACAACAATGCGGCCCCCGCTAATCAAAACCCTGATCGCCCGCCCAAGCAGGCTAAAAACCCCAATTTGCGAACAAACCACCCTTGTTCTATTTGCGGGGTCTATGGACATTACACACACGCTTGCCCACATTTGGAGCGAGCCCGACAACTCTGGGTTGACGAGGCCCATCGCCAAGGGCATGCGGCTCCCCAAGCACCGCCCAACCCCCCCAACCTCAACAACCCCCTTTAGTGCTGCAAAACCCCTTACCAACCCAAGGCGTAGTGAACACTCAGCCGTTGGCTCCCCATCAAGCCAACGCGCCCCAACAACAACAGATCACTTACGCTGCTCCTGATCAACCCATGTTTGATTCAGGTACCCACCACTTGCTGATGATGTCATCTGCTGATGTCAACCTCCAGACCCGTCGGAACCAATATGGCTCCACCTCTGAAGCCACTCCCACGGATAAAACTACTAACGCCCATCCCACCGATCAGGCGTTACGTATACCTCTGCCACCCATAGACGGCGCTGCGAAAGCACCTCGTTTCCCACTTCGCCGAATCAACAATAACCCTACTGCGCGCGCTGCGTCAAACTACAACATCGTAGACGACCTAGCCCAATCTCCCGCAGCCATATCTGCGTTAGAAGTCTTGAAGAACTGCCCTTCCCAGCGCAAGACTTTACTTTCCGCCATTGGGGGGATTGACCCAACTGATTCGCATTTGATGGCCTTTGATTTAGACCAGTCTGAACCACGCCTACCTTCCAGCTTAGCATTCCAAGTTACTGTCTCCGTTAGGAATCTTGTCATCCATCGGTGCATCATCGATGAGGGTGCCTCCACATGCGTTATGTCTACATTCGTATGGCAGAAGCTAGGATCCCCTCCTCTCCATCAGTCCACCACTGCGTTACGTGCCTACGACGGTCGTTCGGCCCAGCCCCAAGGCCTCCTACCCAACGTTCCTGTCCAGTTAGGTGGTAAAACAGTCCTTATTGACATAGAGGTAATCAATGCCCAATTGGATTATAACCTTTTACTTGGCCGCAGCTACATGTATGCCATGCGGGCGGTTGCCTCTTCTGTCTTTCGCACCATGATGTTCCCCCATGAGGGTCGCGTGGTTAAGATTGACCAGCTCACCTACTATGATCCCAGTGCTCCCGCGGCACCTGAAAATGTTCTCCCCATGGTTGAACAACCTGTTTCTCGTGCCACCACCTCGTTTGTGTCCTCTACGGGGCCTGGAGTCTACTCAGACGCGTCGATGACCTCCACCTTTCAATCCATTCCTCCCCCGTCATCTACGCCCGAAGTCTCTGACTTATGTACCTTATCCCACGATAACCTACCACCTAATAGTCAACCACCCTTGTTGCCCAAACCACCATTGGTACCTAGCCACATTGGTGTTACACCGATCCATACGATCCCCTTTCTTGTTCCTCCATCAGGAGTAGTAAGCGCCCCGGTCATGGCTACCCTTAGCCTCCCTGGGTTAACCTTGGGATTACCTGTATGGTATCTTTCGCCTCCCGTCCGCCCGCCGACACCAGATGTCGTCCTCCAACCGGTGCAACCCATGGCTACTACCACTCAGCCACCTCCCGGTGTCTCTACCCCTTCGTCCTCCACGACACCTCCTCTTACTCCTAAACCCACTGGGGGCAGAGGTCCACAACCTTACACTGTTGTACCACCCCCAAAGACAGTCAAAAACCCTCCAGTATTTCGTGCTCCTCCCAAATGCTCGCTGTGCGACGAGTTGGCCCATGCGACCCACCAATGCCCACAGTTACCAGCATTGCAGAAGCACATGCAGATGCTCGACGATGACCCCAACATCCCAACTGTCGAACTCAACCCCACTCCCAAGCCTAAAGATAAGTCCCTACGTACCAACCACTCCTGCACCATATGCGGTATTTACGGGCATTATTCACATCATTGTCCCGATCTCCCGGATTACAAAGCGGCTCTCTATGAGATGAACAATCTGGATCTTGAGACGGCACCACCTACCATTGAGGAGATCTACCCCCCAGACTCTTCACCTTCCGGAGAGGTTAATACCATCTATATGATCTCTTCAACCACTACCCCCTCGTCAACCAATTTGACGACGCAAACTTTCCGTACCGATGAGGAGATTCTTGAGGCCCTTACTGCCCTGGATTATCCCTGGGATGATATGCATCATCGTTCCTATTTCATCCCAGAAGATTCTTCCTCTAACTCCGCTACCCAATACGCGGTTGAATCCAAAGACTTCCTCCCCACCAAGGTCGACTGGTTCAAGGACCCTATTCCTGCTCCCGATGCCTTCGAGGAAGGTAACATGGCCAACATCTCTCCTGTCATCCAAGTTGATATCGCTGCCCCAGGACGTGCCCCCGAACTCATCACTTTAGGAGCATTCTGCAGTAAACAAGAGATTGAGGACTACATAAACCTTTTCAAAGAATTCCGTGATGTCTTTGCTTGGTCCTATACCGAAATGCCTGGTCTTGACCCCGCCATTATCGAGCACCACATTGACACATGGCCTGATGTACCCCCCGTTCGTCAGAAACAGCGCCCCATTCATCCCTCAAAGCTCCCAGCTGTCAAAGCCGAGATTGAGAAGCTGCGCAAGGCAGGGTTCATTTATCCTATTGCCTATACCACTTGGGTTTCAAACCCCGTTCCCGTTAACAAAAAGCAAGGCACCATCCGCGTATGCACTGACTTCCGTGACTTAAACCGTGTTTGTCCCAAGGACAACTTCCCCACGCCGTTTATCGATCAGCTCATAGATGCGTGTGCGGGGCATGAGGTCCTCTCCTTCATGGATGGTTTTTCCAGATATAATCAGATTCAGATCCGTAAGGAAGACCAGTACAAAACTGCCTTTACTACCCCATGGGGCACCTTTTCCTATCGCGTCATGCCTTTCGGCCTCAAAAATGTTGGTGCCACTTTCCAGCGGGCCATGACCTATTGCTTTCACGACTTGGTCCATATCTTGTTAGTCTACCTTGACGACCTTACAGCTCGTTCCCGGAAACGATCAGACCACCTTAACGACCTTCGGCAGGTTTTTCTGCGTTGTCGCAAATACCAAATCCGCTTGAACCCACACAATTGTGTCTTTTGCGTTCCGGCAGGCCGATTGTTAGGTTTCATTGTTTCCCAGAAAGGAATTACTGTTGACCCTTTAAAGGTCCAAGCTATCTTAGACCTTCCCCCTCCTCGCACGCTCCGGCAGCTCCAAAGTCTGCAGGGGCGATCCAACTTCCTTCGACGCTTCGTCCCTGATTACACCACCACCGTTCACGGTTTCTTGCGCCTGCTCCGTACCCACATACCCTTCGTCTGGGACCAGCAAGCAGAAGCCGCCTTCGAAGCCCTCAAGAAGGCTCTCACACAAGCTCCTCTGATTTCCCCCCCGGATTTCACACAAGACTTCATCCTTTACGTTTCAGCATCCGAGCATGCCGTATCTGGCGTCTTGGTTCAAGAAGACGCTTCTCACCAGGAGCACGTCATTTACTACGTCAGCCAGACCTTGTCTGGTCCACCCCTACGTTACCCATATGAGGAGAGACTTTCCCTAGCAGTGGTCTTTTCCGTCCAAAAATTGCGACACTATATCTTAATGAGTCATACCACAGTCGTCGCCGACTCTAACCCCATGGTATATCTTTTAAACCGGCGGCTCCTGCAAGGTCGTGTTGCTAAATGGGTCATTATCCTCCAATAATATGACCTTACCTTCAAAACACCTAAGAGCACTAAAGCCCTCGCGCTTGCCCAGCTCATTACTGATCTCCCTTCCCTTCTCCCGGCCAAACCCATCTCCGATGAGTTACCTGACAATCACATGTTCACTATCTCGTCCGATAATCCATGGTACGGTGATATCTTGTGATACCTACGCACGCAGAAGTTCAGACCCAAAGTTACCCGTAATGGACGTCGTCGCATCCGTCACCAGGCCTCTCGATATCTCCTCTTAGGCGATGTCCTCTACCGGCGCGGGGTTGACACAATTCTTCGTCGTTGCCTTACCCACGAGGAAGCTGAACACGTCCTTAATGACTGTCATAGCGGTGCCTGCGGAGGCCATTTCTCAGGGATGGCCACCGCCCAAAAGGTCGTCCGCGCAGGATACTTCTGGCCCACACTTTTCACCGACTGCATCACTGCGGTCAAACACTGCCATAACTACCAACTTTTTGCCCCCAAGGCTCGGACACCTCCTGCTCCGTTACACCCAGTCGTCACTGTTGGTCCCTTTTGTAAGTGGGCCATAGACTTCATGGAATTTCGACCCCAGTCGGCCAACGGCCACAAATATATTATTGTCGCTGTTGATTACTTCACCAAATGGGCGGAAGCCATGCCTACCTTCAATTGTACCGCTGACACTGCTGCCCGCTTCTTTTTCAACCATGTCATCGCTCGATTCAGGGTTCCTAAGCAGTTAGTCTCTGACCATGGTTCACACTTTGAAGATGCCGTCTGGCGTGAGTTATCCACCCTCCTTAAATACGAACACCAATTTTCCTCTGCTTACTACCCCCAAGGGAACGGCCAAGTAGAGGCCATCAATAAAATCCTTAAAACCATCCTCCAACGAACGGTTGACAAGCATAAGTCCAATTGGCACCACATGTTGTTCCCTGCTTTGTGGGCTTATCGCACCTCCACTAAGACCGCCACTGGTTTTACACCATTTCATTTAGTTCACGGTGTAGAGTCTGTTCTCCCCATCGAGTGTCAGATTCCTGCCTTACAGATCGCCGTTGAGCTTCTCCCTGACACCTCCCCTCTCGAGCAGCGTCTGCTGCACCTCGAACTGTTGATGTATATGTAACTTCGGAATGTATTTCACATATATGTATATTGTATTCCTATAGAGATGGTATTATTCCTCTATAAGGAAGTGTCGTCATTTATATTGTAAGTGTCGTAACTTATACTTGATGGGTTATTAGACCACCTTATTTGGGGTCGGCCCTGTATAAGTCATGTGGGTCAAAGGGTTATTAGACCACCCTATTGGGGGTCGGCCCACTCAGCATTATGTTATGTGGTTAAGTTCGAGCCTACATGAGTTAGGTAAAAAGGCAAGTCAAGTCAAGTATAAATAGAGTGCGGGAGGCACTCTATTTACTCACTCACTTCTCACACATGCACTCAAGGAGGAGTGGCGCACTTATGGAGGAGGAGGATCTGCTGCTAGGCTGTGTCTATCTCTTATGGTTGGTTGTATCATTGCTCTATCTATCTCTGAGGAAGTTATTGGGGTTTTTCACCTTTATGGTTTTCCCCAAGTAAATCTTTGTGTCTCTTGTGTGCTTGCATTATTGTCTCCATGATTGATATGCTGTAGATATGCTGTACATGTTGTTCTCTCAGTTAAGATCCTAGATCAGATTGAAGTAAATTCTGAAAATATAACATGCCAAGCCCATGAAGACCGTCGGGCCACTCTCCAGAACATCGAAGCTGCCAAAAATCGCTCCAAAGCCGGTTATGATAAACATGTTCACCCTCGAACTTTCCACGAAGGGGACCTCGTCCTCGCCTACGACCAAGCCCATGACAAAACCGGTAAAGGGAAGTTTGAATCCATGTGGCAAGGCCCTTACGTCGTGCAGACCTGCCTCGGCAAGGGGGCATACATCTTAGCTGACTCTGAAGGCCGTCCTTTGCGCAACCCCCGTAATGGGTTGTATCTTAAGCGTTTTTTCCCATAAAAGACACCCGCGGCCTCATTGGTCTGCGTTGTACAGTACTTTCTTTTTGTTTTTGTTTTTACAAACCGTTTCCACCATTGGAATCAACACGACGAGACCGTCATGATGGTCACCTCGTTGCATTATTTTTGTTTCGTTATTTTTTGCCCATTTTTCAGACGCCACTAGTCGCCTCGGTTTGCATGCCACATCGGCCGTTCTCCGTTTTTCACATGTTTTATATCATCGGATACATTTTTCCGAGCCGGTGATGATGCTTGAGATCATTTCTCGCTCTCACCCCCCGATCTTTCGGGTATTTTTTCCAAACGCCCTCGTCACCTCGGTATGCATGCCACATCGGTCGTTACCCGTTTTAGACATCCTTTATATCGCCGGATTCATTTTTCCGAGCTCGTGATGATGCTTGAGATCATTTCTCGCTCTCACTTGGTACAATTTCAACATTGTGTCCCGACACCTTGCTGCCTCGGTTTGCGTGCCACATCGGCCGCTATCGAATTGTTCCACATTTTTACATGAGCCATTCACTCCTGTCATACTGCAAATGTTTCGTTATTTTGCCACCACTTCATCTACCCCGCAAGGAGGCCCACTAGTGTTCCCCCCTACCCTCGTTCTTGGTCCTCATTACTGATCCCTGATTGAACACTTCCTCCTTGCCTGGCCATTCCTTTTGTTCGGTATAATTTTATCCCTTTTTCGGGCCGGACAAGTCCGTTACGAAAAAGGCACTTAGGGAGTTTCCGTTAAGCCCTTTTCTGACTCCTAAAAGAATGAAAAGATCGTCGAGAAATCTTGCTTCCTTTCATGCTCGTTAAAGTACCTGAAAGGGCGTCTATCTGGTATAAGTTTAACCCTTTTCCGGACCTGGTAGACTAATTACGAAAAAGGAATACTCTAGTCACACCGGCTAGAAGAGTTCTTCATTGCATCCTTTTATGTTTCTTTGGGCCTTGGAGACTAAATCTACGAAAAAGCAACCTCCTGGAGTCTTCTTACTTGCTTTCAGACTCTCTAAAATTGAAAGCAACCACGAGCATGCGCTGTCCTGGGCTCGTAAAATCCACACGACAGTACCATTCCATCACTTCAAAGTCTTCTTATCGCTTTCAGACTCCTTAAAATTGAAAGCAACCACGAGCATGAACTGTCCTGGGCTCGTAAAATCCACACGACAGTATCATTTTCCACACACTTCTTCTAGTTCCTTAACCCATGAAGAAGTACCCTCCCGTGCCTCCTGGCACTACGATCGATCATCTCGGCAGCACCCCCAATCAGGTCGCCTTTGTTCAGAGTATTCTGCAGTCTCCTGCCATTTTTTATCAGCTTGAGTCTCCCTCAGACCAGTCACCTCCCCAGAGCCAGTACAGCTATGATCCCTTTCCCCTCAGTCAGTTTCATATGCTGTCAGATCATTCCCATTATCATACTCTGAACAAAGGAAGTTTGAGTCCACCCACTCTACTTGCCCAGTTGTTCCCCCACAGTTTGTCAGTCCTTCCATCAGTACTATCACATTTCGGTTCTTCACCTCGCGCTCCTGTCAAGGAAACATCATTGCCTTGATAGTTGCAGGTCTCCCTCTCTCGACGACAGCTCCTCTATTCCAGAGGATAGGCCCAGAGGTCCCTACGCCTTGGACTTATCACCATCTGTGGTAAGTGCCTACGGATCATTCTGAGAGGATTCATCATTGCCTCTCCGAGTGGTTGTTCCTCACATGCTCGACTTCAGCACCTTGATCGCATCGTTGAGGATCGCGTAGGATTGTATCCCATCAGTTTTTAGTCGAAGACCCCGGATTTCCCCCGACTCTAGCACATTGGTGAGTCCCTTCGGAACGCCCAGTTATATGTTCCCGTGGATGTCCGGGCTGCGTTGGCGTTTGTATTTGGAAGCCATCCAGTTACATGCTTCCTTCAGTACCCAGTTTCAGTCCCAGTTCCAGTTCCAGATTAGTGTACCATTGAGGTCAGAGCTACCTATCACTATGATCCAGCAGTTCATCAGTTCCTCTGGTACCCCATTCAGTAGCACTGTTGATATTCCAGTGCACCAGTTCTTCAGCTTACACATGGTCCGCCCAGCCGTATGTCCCAGATTTGTGTCCCCTCTGGACCCTTATGATGTACACAGTGGCTATGTATCTTACAGGTCCCCCTTTTTCGGGCCTCACAGTTCTGTTCATGTATCTTGATACGAGCATGGGTATGCCCGCCTCGTCCATATATTGAGATTATTCCTCAGTCAGTATTTTAGGTCATGTATATTTCAGGTCCCCATTTTTGGACCCCATTGTTATTGTTATGTTCTATCCTGATACGAGCATGGGAATGCCCGCCTCGTCCATATGATCAGATGATTCCTCATCCATTATTGAGGTTATGTACTTTTAGCTCTTGCAGTTGTTCGGGATCGTTGTTCCGGGCTTCAGTTTGTTTCTTCTCTTCTCTCCACATCCCAGGAAAACCATTCATGACTTATGATGTCCATCGGCCATACGATGAGCTCCTGCCCTCGCACATCAGGGGGCAATCTGTTAACACCCAAAAAGTGTTCACTACCTCATTACCACATTATATGGCTCATTTGTCCATTTTCCTACCATATTTCCCTTAAAATCCCAAAAAATCCCATTAAAAAGCCTCCAAAAGGCCTAAAAAGCCTCCAAAAGGCCTAAAATGCCTCCAAAAGGCCATAAAACCCTCAAAATAGCCTCAAAAAGGCTAAAAAACCCCCTTTTTCCTCCAAAAATAGCAAAAATCCCCTAAAAAGGGAAGAAAAATATAAAATAATGAGGAAAAGGAGGAAAAAACCCTATACAGCTGCACAAAACCATGTGTTTCCTAAAACCATGGGTCAGCACTCCACCACCAAAAAACTATAAATAGGTGATGGAGATCCCTTATTCCATATCCACAATCACAAGCACCCTTACTCTGCCAAAATCTCTCTCGAAACCCTAGTTCACCATTGAACTACTTTCACCTTGAGAGCCACTTTTGGCCCATCCCCACCATTGGAGAAGGAGAAGGAGCATATTGAAGCTTGGAGCATCCTCTTGGACACTACAAAGGGCTCCATCAAACCTTCACATTGAAGGTAATTTCAATACAAAAAATCCATTATTTAAATTTGTTGTTTATGTTTCATGCATGTTTTAGAAGTAATTTAATTTCTGTTTTAGCTTAATTATTTACATTTACTGAACTGCTACTAAGGAGTCCATTCTCCTTAGTAGGTGCTCATTTGCACAAGCTAGGGGTAAAACCCTAGCTACAACTAGTGTGATTGATGTATGCTCATATTTGTATTTCTATTATAGAGTATATTCAATATCTTATTTATTTAATAAAGAGACATGGGCCCAATAATCAGCTAGGGTATGGAAAATTAACATGGTACTGATTAAAACTATCAGGGGTTTACTTTGGGTAAATCAGTTGAGGGTAGCAAAGGACCAACAACGAGGGTTTCATTTTTTATTTTATTTTGAGATGTTGTAATTCATATCTTGGAGATGGCAACAAATAGCATAAGGTTTGAGGATAGATTGGATGGTACCTTGAATTTCCTATCATGGAAAGTTGTGTTAACTCTTCTATTAAAAAAGAATGACCTCTGGGATATCATCAAGGACATGGTAGCCTTGCAAATAGATCCATAGCTTTTGGAAAATCACAGGAATAAAGAAGTGAAATCCAAGCGGATGATCATGGCTGCAATAACAAAAGGACATGTTTGATGCCCTGGTTATCCTTTACCAAAGCAATAACATTAACCAAAAGATGATTTTGCACAACAAGCTCAAAACTATTCAGATGACTAAATCAGACACTGTCACCAGTTACATGATGAAGGTCACACAGAACTGTGACTAGATTGCACCAGTTGGGGAGAAGATTAAAGACAAAGAGTTAGTAAATAGGGCATTGAATGGATTCCCACCTCAATGGGAAACTTTTTCCCAAGGTATTTTTGCTTGGGATAATATTCCCAAATGGAAAAGACTGTGACCCCATGACTATATCCAAGTAGAGACTTGAATGGAGTCAAAGGTTAGTAGACAATGAGGTGACAATGACCATGCCCTCATTGGTTAAGAAAAGAAGAGCAGAGGTAAATGACCTAGCAAGGGTAAGGCAAAGAGTGAGGAGTCAATGTCACAGTCATGGAAGGACTTGACTAAAATCAAGTGCTTCAAATATTATAAGAACGAATATTATGCATCACAATGTTTGGAGAAGAAGGAGAAGAAGAAGAGTAAATGGAAGCAGTAGCACCATGTAGCAGCCTTAGTTGAAACTCAGATGAACAAGTTTGCCTCCAAATTCGAGAAGGATTTCTCAATGGTATCTTTCCTCTCTTCCAGCACGGTTACAGAGAACGTGTGGTATGTGGGTCGAGGCATATGACATCAGCATAGGAGTTATTTTCAAGTCTAGAAGAGCACAACGTTGGAGTTCAATTCGAGTTTGGTGATGATGCCAACTATATAGTAGTAGGAGGTGGTACCATTCCTTTCTAGATCCAGTTAGATAACTCTTTAGACATTGATGATGTGTTGTTGTTCCATGTCTCGAGAAGAATATGCTTTTAGTTTCAGTCATGGAAGATAAGGGTTATGTAGTAGAGTTCAAGAACAAGCAAGTCCTCATTAGACCGAAGGAGTCTAGCCTAGGATCAAATCAAGTGATTGGGTTTAGAGAAGACAATTTATACAAGTTGTAGGGTGAACCTATTCAAGCCCTAGTTCATAGTATAGAAAACTTGTGGGAGTTATGGCACAAGAGGATGGGGTACCTACATCACTAGGTGTTTCCTATTCTGAGGGAAATTGTCACAGGTCTTCTAGAGTTTAGCATTAAGTAGTAGGGTGTGTACAGAGGGTGCATCCTTGGAAATCATGCCAAGTCTAATTTCCCAAGTAGTGAGCACATATCTAAGGGGATCCTAGATTTAGTGCATTCGAATGTGTGTGGACTGATGTCACTAGCATCAATCACATGAATCCTATACTATGTTTCCTTCATTCATGAATTCTCTCGCAAAACATGGATCTACTTCTTGAAGACCAAGGATGAAGTCTTCAGCAGGTTTCAATAGTTCAAAGCTCTTGTGGAGCACCATATTGGGAAGAAGATCAAGGTTTTGAATCAAACAATGGGGGTGAGTATACCTCCAATGATTTCAAGTATTTATGCAAGGATGCAGGAATCAAGAGGGAGTTCATTGTTCCGTACAACCCACAATAGAATGAGGTTCTTCCATCATAGGGGTTGTTAAGGCCATGATACATGACCAAGATTTGTTGATGTTTGTATGGGAATTAACATGCAATGAGGATGTTTACATCTAGAACAAATTTCATCATGGGGGTTTTGGGGGATAAGATACCAAAAGAGGCATTCACTGGTGTAAAGTCGTAGGCGAGTCATTTCTACGTCTTTGGTTGTCCAATATACATCCATATACCATTGGAGAAGAGGACCAAGTTGGAGCCTTCCACCAAGAAGGGTTTATTTGTTGGGTACAACACGAATTCAAAAGATTACAATATCTATATTATAGGAGAGAAAGACAATTGTAAGAAGGGATGTAAAGTTCAAGGAAGACTTTCATCCATGAGACTTTACTAGTGGCAAAGGATGGAGCAAGAAGCTCCAAAGGTTGAACTTGGGCCACCAACAAAGTCTAGTTCAGGGCAACAGCATCCAAATGCAAAGAGGAGCCACCAACTCCTACTAGTTCTGTCAAAAGACCTCGATGGTTCATAGAGACATTAACGGATGCTCGGGAGCATGTTGAGGCTCCTAGGAGCTCATCCAGGGAGAGCAGAATTTTGAAATGTTTTTTGAACTACATGGCATTAATGAGCAACATCATAGATTATGATCCCTCCAGTTTTCAAAAGGTAGTTGACCAGCAATTTTGGAGGGATTCCAAGGTGGAGGAGTACACCTCCATCATGGAGAATTATGCTTGGGACATTATGCCCAGATCAGAGGGGACGTCAATCGTGACTTCTAGAGAGATATAAAAAATAAACCATGCAGAAAATGGTAGCATAGAGAAGTACAAGGTGAGGTTTGTGGCAAGAGGATTCTCGCAAAAAGAGGGAGTGCATTATGATGAGACATTTCCTCCAGTCATAAAGTACACTTCTCTTAGAGAAGTGATGCCTTTAGTGTCCATCATGGGATGGAGGATACATCAAATGGATATGAAGACAAATTTCCTCAATGGGATAATTAAGGAATAAGTGTACATCAAGTAACCTCAAGTATTTGAGGTGAATGGGAAGGAGTCACATGTGTGCAGGCTATAAAAAATCTTGTCTGGACTCAAGCAGGCACCAAGAGCGTCACATTCCAAGATCAATGGATACTTGCAAAGCATGGCATTCACCAAAAGTGAATCAGATCCCAACTTATATTTCATATTTGTTGAGGTCGATCTACTCATTTTAGTGGTGTATGTAGATGGCATGTTTCTCACAGATTCATAGAATCTCATTGCAAGGTGCATAGCAGATATGGAAACTACGTTCGAGATGAAGGGCATGGGCTTGATGCATTACTTTTTGGGGTTGGAGGTTTGGTAGAGACCAAAGGAGATTTTCCTTGGGAAGGATAAGTATGTAACGGAGATCCTGAAGAGATTTTGGATGGAATACTATAGGCCCCTGGCCATGCCTATTATCACTAATCTAAAGGTCACTACTTTGGATTCAGATATGGTGGATCCCACGTTGTAGAAATTTCACTTCCCAACAGACTTAAGCTATGCACATATATCAGTTCAATATTAAATCTTATTTAGATAACTGCTGCAAATAAAATTCTTACTCGTGAACCATCTAAACTTAAAGCACAATGAGAAGTTCTACCACATTAAATTCAGAGCAAAAAAACACAGCCATCACACATAGTTTCAAAAGGATTTTAGCCAACATGGGTCAGGAAAAACCCCAACTAGGGAAAACATGTGAGAGAGAAAGTGAGAGTATTTTTATTTCCTCAATAAAATAGTACAACCGTAGTAAAGTATAGCAATATAATGCACCAACTTATCTCAACCCAGAAGATAAATTCAGCATCGATATCAATGCACAGACTGCCTCAAACTTCACGCTAAAATGTACAGGACAATCCTCAAATTTTGTGCCTATACCTCCTTCTCCTGCCTTGTTTTTGGTGTCTATCAATCCAACAATAAATGTATATGATTCCAGTGCCTTCTTAGCCTTGAAAATCACGCCCCTCAGCTACGAAATGCTCCTTTACATACTGTGCGTGTAATGTTGTGCAGATAGTGCATTAATGGCCTTGAAATGCATGCCAACCATCTCAGAAATTTGTGGCAGATTTCTTCCTCGAAATGTGTGTTGTCAATCTCAAATATAGTGTTGTTGGTTAACTGCTAAAGCTGCCTCAATTTATGTGCCAGTTTATCACCTAGAAAATCGTTCCCTCAAACTCAGTTATACAAAACTGGCTTGGGATTCATGTTGCTTTCTCTCATGAACTGGACTTCTCTAGCTTTTCTCAAGCAACTCTAATTTTCTCCAACTCTCTTGGATGAATGCAAATGGAAGAGGGAACGTCTATTTAATTCAAATCACTTGTCTTTTGGTTTGCCTCTCAAGGGTAGCTAAACGGTCATCTAATCCAAGGGCCCACATTGGCTTATATCAATGGATGAAAATAAATGCACTTTAATTCTCTCCATAACTAATTTTATTCAACTACCACTTAAATAAATCAAAAGTCACTATATAACATTAAAGTGAATTAATTGCTCATCTCAAGCAATTAATACAAGGGTCATGTCACTTTTCCCTCATTTAATTACTTAGGCAAAAAATAGCTATGGGAACACTTCCTATGTACAAATTTCAACACTCCCCCATACCAAGTAAGGTGTTCTCCCTGACTACCAACTCATCCCTAAAGAAGATAAATTGCTTCCCCACCAAAGATGGTAAATTTTTCATGTGCTTCTTGCACAATATCAAATTCTGCTCATGTGCTTCTCGCACAATGTCGAAGATTCCCACCCTTTCTAAAATATGCTCTAGAAAGGTCAAATCAAGTTCCCTTCATATTATACATCATAACAGGAAGGACATCCTCAGCTGCAAACTCAGTGCTACCGCTTCGCGCGGGAAGACCTTCTGGCATATCCTCTGCCAAAATCGCACTCTAGTCTCACACTGTTAACAGTAGATGCTCCCCCTATCTTTGGAAGTTGTCTTGCATCTGGCATTGATGCCTCATATCAAGACATCTCATCTTGCTCATCCATCAATGACAATTCATACCAGTTGACCCTCTTTCCAGCACTGGAGGAAGTAGCCTCTCGCTAACTCCTCTAAAAATAAGATGAACTACTAAGTGCCACAATAATCTCTGGAGCATATGGCTCTCTCCTTTGAACTGGGGATTGAATACTCAGTGCCACATCAATCCTCGAAGCATATCGCTCAATGTCTGTATCAGACTCATGATCTATGATCCACCTAGATCCTCCTGTTGTAGGTTGGACACGCACTACATACTCTCCATCTCTCCGATGATCGATCAACACAGGGTCAACCGGATCCACTCCCAATACATAAATGAAGATATGTTCACTCTTGAACAATACTACATATCTTGCACCCTCCAAGGATGGAATTGAAAGGTTGTTGTCCCGCAACCGTGGAACATAGCATACTCTTGAAATCTCCAGAATCTCTCCAAACTCAAGATGGAACCGTACTCGTCCCAATCCTCTAACTCAATGCATTGTCCCATCTATGTCTTGTACGAGCTTCTCTTGAATAGTATCAATAGTGAGGATGGAATATTGCCTCCCAGTCATGTCACTACAATAGGAACTATCCACAATCCACTTCCCAGCATCGATTGGTCTGCTACTACTGCAACTCGAAACATCAGTGGAAAGAGAGAACTCTTTCTCGAACTGTGCAACATACCTCTCAATATTTGTTGTAACTACAACATGCTCCTCCTGCTCCTGCATTCCCCTCTACTTCTTAGGACATCGACCAGCATAATGACCAAAATCATTGTTGCATAGCACCTGACTCTGCTTAGGTATTTCTTCTACTCACCTCTCTGTTGTTTAGCCCTTCCCATAGGGCCCTTTTTGTACTTCTTGATTTTAGCTGATAAGGAAACGTTCTCCTCATCCTCCTTACTATTTGAAGAGATCCCCTACACAAATCCTCTTTGGTTCTCCTTCTGCACAAAGTCATCCCAGAGACAATTCGAGGAAGGCATGTTCTCTCCCGCAACAACCACCTCCACGAATATTTCTCACTACTTGGATGCTCCATTCAGTGTTGTCCTCGCTAGTTCACTGCTCTGCACAACCTCCCCAATTGTTGCAAGTTCGTCTCTCACCTAGGTGATCCGAGTAAGGTAAGAGGTCGCATTCTCATATTCTGCCATCTATATGCTTTTCAACTCCTCTCTCAGTACCGTCTTTCGGTTTTCATTCGAAATTTTGTACAACTTGGTTAAGCCATCCCACATTAAATATGCTCGTGTCTTGGAGGTAAGGTGTGGGATCACATGATCCTTACTTGTATCAAGGATTATCCTCTTTGCGTTGATGTTCTTCTTATTGAATGCTGCCAATACTACTACATCAGTTGCTGCGGACACTTGAATAGGATTCGCTTGAGTGTTGTTCACTACTTCATCCCACAGTTCATTCTCCTGTAAAATTAACATTATCCTTGCTTTCCGAGGAGTGAAATTGGTTGCCTCGTCCATCCTGTCCTCCAACCTCAACCCAGTGGCCATCTCACTAAAATATAAGTCCAAAAACTGCCTCTCTAGTGAACAAAATAAATCTGCCTCTGATGTCTGAAAATCACTGCCTGCCAATCTTCCCTCAACAAGGCTCTAATACCATGTAGAAATTTTACTTCCCAAAAGACTTTAAGCTATGCACTTATCTTAGTTCAATATTAAATCTTATTCAACTAACTGTTGCAAATAAAATTCTTACTCATGAACCATCTGAACTTAAAGCACAATAAGAAGTTCTACCACATTAAATTCGGAGCAAAAAAACACAACCATCACAAATAGTTTCAAACACAAGGATTTTAGCCAACATGACCCAGGAAAAACCCCAACTAGGGAAAACCTGTGAGAGAGAGAGAGAGTATTTTTATTTCTTCAATAAACTAATACAACGGTAGTAAATTAAAACAATATAATGCACCAACTTATTTCAAACCATAAGATAAATTACAACCTCGATATCAATGCCCAGACTGCCTCGAATTTCATGCTAAAATGTGCAGGATAGTCCTCAAATTTTGTTCATGCACCTCCTTCTCCTGCCTCCATTTTGGTGTCTATCAATCCAACATTAAATGTCTATGATTTCAATGCCTTCTCAGCCTTGAAAATCACGCCCCTCAGGTACATAATTCTCTTGTACAAACTGTGCATTTAATATTGTACGGACAGTGCATTAATTGCCTTGAACTGTGTGCCAACCATCTCATAAATTTGTGGCAAATCTCTTCCTCAAAATTTGCATTGACTATCTCAAATATCGGGATGCTGGTTAACTGCTGAAGCTGCCTCAATTTTCGTGCCAGTCTCTCACCTAGAAAATCGTTCCTTCAAACTCATCTATACAGAACTGTCTTGGGATTTGTTCTGCTCTCTCTCATGAACTAGACTTCTATATATTTTCTCAAGCAACTCTAATTTGCTCCAACTCTCTTGGATGAATGCAAATGGAAGAGGGAATGTCTATTTAATTCAAATCACTTGTCTTTTGGTTTTCCTCTCAAGGGTAGTTGAACATTCATCTAATCCAAGGGCCCACATTGGCTTATATCAATGGATGAAAATAAATGCACTTTAATTCTCTCCATAATTAATTTTATTTAACTACCACTTAAATAAATCAAAAGTCACTATATAACATTAAAGTGAATTAATTGCTCATCTCAAGCAATTAATACAAGGGTCGTGTCACTTTTCCCTTATTTAATTACTTAGGCAAAAAAATGCTAGGGGAACACTTCCTAGGTACAAATTTCAACACTCCCACTTACCAAGGAAGGTGTTCTCCCTGACTACCAACTCATCCCTGAAGAAGATAAATTGATTCCCCACCAAAGCTAGGAAATTGTTCATGTGCTTCTTGCACAATATCAAATTTTTCTCATGTGCTTCTCACACAATGTCGAAGATGCCCACCCTTTCTAAACTCTACTCTAGAAATGTCAAATCAAGTGTCCATTCATATTAGACATCATCATACGAAGGACATCCTGAGCTGCAAAACTCAGTGCTTCTGCTTCGCGTGGGAATACCTTCTGGCATATCCTCTACCAGAACCACACTCTAGTCTCACACTGTCAGCAATGGATTCTCCTGCTATCTCTGGAAGCTGTCCTACATCCTACACTGATGCCTCATGTCAAGACATCTCATCTCGCTCATCCATTAGTGACAATTAATACTAGTTGACCCTCTTGCCAACACTAGAGGAAGTAGCCTCTCACTAACTCCTCTAAATCGAATACGAACTACTCGGTACCATCATAATCGTTGGAGCATCTCGCTCTCTCCTCTAAACTATGGACTGACTACTCGGCGCCACATCAATCCTCGAAGCATATCGCTCACCGTATGTATTAGACTTAGGATCTACGATCCACCTAGATCCTCTTGTTGTAGGATGACCACAGACTACATACTCTCCATCTCTCCGATGACCGATCAATACAGGGTCAACCAGATCCACGCCCAATACATAAATGAAGATATGTTCACTCTTGAACAATATTGCATATCCTGCACCCTCCAAGGATGGAATTGAAATCCTACTATCCTGCAGCCCTAGAACATAGTGTACTCCTGAAATATCCATAATCTCTCCAAACTCAAGTTGGAACCGTACTCGTCCCAATCCTCTAACTGAATGCACTATCCCATCTTTGTCCCATATGAGCTTCTCTTGAATAGTCTCAATAGTGAGGGTGGAATCTCGCCTCCTAGTCATGTGACTGCAATATGAACTATACACAATCCACTTCCGAGCATCCACTGGTCCTCTATTATCGCAACTCTAAACAGCAGTGGCAAGAGACTCGAAGTATGCAACATACCTCTCAATCTCTGTTGTAGCTGCAACCTGCTCCTTCTTGCCCCTCTTCTTATTAGAACATCACCCCAGCATAATGACCAAAACCATTGCATGCATAGCACCTGAATCTACTCGGGTCTTTCTTCTACTCACCCCTCTGCTACTTATCCCTTTCCATAAGGAAATTTTTGGACTTATTGCTTTTAGCTGATAAGGCAACTTTCTTCTCATCTTCCTTACTATTTGAAGAGCTCCCCTACACAAATCCTCTCTAGGTCTCCTCCTGCACAAAGTCATCCCAGATACGTTCCCAGGAAGGCATGTTCTCTCCTGCAATAACCTCCTCCACGAAGACTTCCCACTACTTGGATGCTCCATTCATTGTCGTCCTCACTAGGTCACTTCCCTGCACAACCTCCCCAATTGTTGCAAGCTCGTATCTCATTTAAGTGATTCGAGTAAGGTAAGAGGTCACATTCTCATATTCTTCCATCCGTATTCTTTTCATCTTCTCTCTCAGTACCATATTTTGATTTTCATTCGAACTTTGGTACAGCTTGGTTAAGGCATCCCACATTAAATATGCTTGTGTCTTGGAGGTCAGGTGTGGGATCACATGATCCTTTACTGCATCAAGGATTATCCTCTTTGTCTTGATTTCCTTCTTATTGAAGGATTCCAATGCTACTGCATCAGTGGCTGCGGGAACTTGAATGGGATTCGCTTGAGTGTTTTTCACTACTTCATCCCATAGTTCATTCTCCTGCAAAATTAACATTATCCTTTCTTTCCAAGGAGTGAAATTGGTTGCCCCATCCATCCTCTCCTCCAACCTCAACCCAATGGCCATCTCACTCAAAATGTAAGTCCAAAAACAACCTCTCTGGTGAACAAAATAAATCTACCTCTAATGTATGAAAAACATTGTATGTCAATATTCCCTTAACAGGGATTTGATTCCATGTAGAAATTTGACTTCCCAACAGACTTTAAGCTATGCACAGATCTTAGTTCAATATTAAATCGTATTCAAATAATTATTGCAAATAAAATTCTTACTCATGAACCATCTGTACTTAAAGCACAATGAGAAGTTCTACCACATTAAATTCATAGTAGAAAAACACATCCATCACACATAGTTTCAGACACAAGGATTTTAGCCAACATGGCCCAGGAAAAACCCCAACTGGGGAAAAACCTGAGAGAGAGAGAGTGAGAGTTTTTTTATTTCTTCAATAAAATGGTACAACAGTAGTAAAGTACAACAATATAATGTGCCAACTTGTCTCAACCCATGAGATAAATTTCAGCCTCGATATCAATGCCCATACTTCCTTGAACTTCACGTTGAAATGTACAGGATAGTCCTCAAATTTTGTGCTTGTACCTTCTTCTCCTGCCTCGGTTTTGGTGTCTATCAATATAGCATTAAATGTCTATGATTTTAGTGCCTTCTCAGGCTTGAAAATCACGCCCCCCAGCTACATAATGCTCCTATACATATTGTGCATTTAATGGTGTACGGACAGTGCATTAATTGCGTTGAATGTGTGTCGACAATCTTAGAAATTTGCACCAGATCTCTTGATTGAAATGTGTGTTGTCTATCTCAAATATTGTGATGCTAGTTAACTGTTGAAGTTGCCTCGATTTTCATGCCATCCTCTCACCTAGAAAATTGTGCCCTCAAACTCAGTTGTATTGAATTTTCCTGGGATTTGTGCTTCTCTCTCTCATGAACTCGACTTCTCTAACTTTTCTCAAGCAACTCTAATTTTCTCCAACTCTCTTGGATGAATGCAAATGGAAGAGGGAATGTCTATTTAATTCAAATCACTTGTGTTTTGGTTTTCCTCTCAAGGGTAGCTGAACGGTCATATAATCCAAGGGACCACATTGGCTTAGATCAATGCATGAGAATAAATGCACTTTAATTCTCTCTATAATTAATTTTATTCAACTACCATTTAAATAAATTAAAAGTCACTTTATAACATTAAAGTGAATTAATTGCTCATCTCAAGCAATTAATACAAGGGTCATGTCACTTTTCCCTCATTTAATTACTTAGGAAAAAAATAGCTAGGGGAACACTTCCTAGGTACAAATTTCAACATTCCCCCATACCAAGAAAGGTGTTCTCCCTGACTACCAACTCATCCCTAAAGAAGATAAACTGCTTCCCCACCAAAGCTGATAAACTGCTCATGTGCTTCTCGCACAACATCGAAGATACCCACCCTTTCTAAACTCTACTCTAGAAATGTCAAATCAAGTGTCCCTTCATGTTAGACATCATCACACAAAGGACATGGTGAGCTTCAAAGCTCACTGCTTCCGCTTCGCGCGAGAAGACCTTCTAGCATATCCTATGCTAGAACCACACTCTAGTCTCACACTGACAGCAGTAGATGCTCCCCCTATCTCTGGAAGTTGTCCTACATCCTTCACTGATGCCTCATGTCGGGACATCTCATCTCACTCATCAATCGGTGACAAGTCATACCAGCTGAACCTCTTGCCGACACTAGAGGAAGTAGCCTCTCATTGACTCCTCTAAGTAAAAGACGAACTACTCAATACCACAATAATCTCTAGAGCATCTCGCTCTCTCCTCTGAATCGTGGACTAAATACTCGGCGCCACATCAATCCTCGAAGCATCTCTCTCACCGTCAGTCTCAGACTCAGAATCTGTGATCCCCCCAGATCCTCCTGTTGTAGGATGGACACACACTACATACTCTCCATCTCTATGATGACCGATCAACACAGGGTGAACTGGATCCACTCCCAATACATAAATGAAGATATGATCACTCTTGAACAATACTTCATATCTGCATCCTCCAAGGCTGGAATTGAAAGTCTGTTGTCCTGCAGCACTAGAACATAGCGTACTCCTGAAATCTACAGAATCTCTCCAAACTCAAGTTGGAACCATACTCGTCACAATCCTCTAACTGCATGCACAGTCCCATATCTGTCTTGTACGAGCTGGTCTGGAATAGTCTCAATAGTGAGGAAGGCATCTCGCCTCCCATTCATGTGACTACAATGGGAAGTATCCACAATCCACTTCCCAGCATCCACTGGTCTGCTACTACTGAACTCAAAACAACAGTAGCAAGAGAGACTTTTTATCAAATTGTGCAGCATATCTCTCAATCTCTACTGTAGCTACAACCTACTCGTCCTTCTCCTGCTTGCCCCTCTTCTTCTTAAGACAGTGGCCAACATAATGACCAAAATCATTGCATGTGTAGCACCTAAGTTTGCTCAAGTCTTTCTTCTGCTCACCTGTCTGCTGCTTAGCCCTTCCCATAGGGCCCTTTTTGGACTTCTTGCTTTTAACTGATAAGGCAACATTCTCCTCATCCTCCTTACTATTTGAAGAGCTCCCTTGCACAAATCCTCTCCAGGTCTCCTCCTGCACAAAGTCATCCTAGAGATGATCCCAATAAGGCATGTTCTCTCATGCAACAACTGCCTCCACGAAGACTTCCCACTTCTTGGATGCTCCATTCAGTGTCATCCTCACTAGGTCACTGCCCTGCACAACCTCCCCAATTGTTTCAAGCTCGTCTCTCACTTGGGTGTTAATGTAATTGTAACTTTGGAAGATATTCACTTGTATTTTATATTGTTATTATTATTGTATTTTATTTGTACCTCCAACGGAGATGTTTATTCCGCTGGTGGGGATGTCATTATTACATTTGATCATGTAAGTTCATTGAGGCAAATCCTCCTTTGTAATTCGGGGCAATAGTTCCCCCTAGAGTCAATTGTATTAGGGTTATTGAGTCCCCTAGAGAATTCGGCCTAGTCAGGTTTAGATGGGGCTGACCTAGCAAGTGTAAAAGGTTAAGTGAAATTAAAGTATAAATAGAGAGATTAGCTCTCTCATTTGAACACACACTCACTCACACAAGTTCGCATAAGTGAGAGAGAGAGACGACAAGTTTGTACGGGAGAAAGAGAGAGGAGATGCAGAAGACCATCTTTGTTTTGGGGTTTTACTTTTGTGATATTGTATTGGTGATGATTCTATCTCTGAGGAAGTTGCGGGGTTTTCTCCTTTATCGTTTCCCCGAGGAAAATATTTGTGTCTATTGTGTTATGTTGTGCATGTTATTCTTTCAATTAAGATCCAAGATAGTATTAATTAAAAGTAGAAAAACTAACATGGTATCAGAGCTAACCTAAAAAGAAGGCATTGTGCAGTTGCGGGAAGCTAGGGATTCTAAATTTTGGGTTTTCTCTCCACAGATCATTAAGAAAAGGAGGCTAGGATAACTCTCCCTAGGAGGGCACATCTTTCTGTCGAAGCAGAACTTGATTCCGAGAATTTTCATTTTTTTGGCCCGTCACTACTGCCGGAGGAAAACTAGGGCATCTGATATTTTGAGTTTTTGTTCACTGATTTGGAGAAGTGAGTACATTGGGAAAATCTCCTTGAGGAGGCGCATCTATCTATCCAATCAGAAGTTTCAAATTCCAAGTTTGATAAATTAGGGTTTCTCTGACAAACCCTAGGCCAACCAGCTCTAGGACCAGTTTTGGCATCTCAAGTGGTAAGACCTAAAAGCTTTGCTACTTCCATTTGAAGTTCTCATTAAAAATGTCTCACCACACCAAGTTTGAGGATAAGCTTGAAGGAGATGATAACTTCCGAGCATGGAAGTATAGGATTGCACTTGTCCTTGAAGAAAATGAATTGGACAAGTATGTGAATGAAGAGGTTCCAACGCCAGAGGGAGATGAGGCTAAAGCCTTGCATAAGAAGAAATTGGTTAAGGCCAAGAAAATAATTGCAGATTCCATTAAGGATCATCTCATCCCACATGTGTCGTCTTTGAAGACACCTAAAGAGATGCTTTGATGCTTTGACAAAGCTATTTAATTTGAAGGGAAGAATATAAATCGGAAGATGACCTTGAGGAACCAACACAAGAATGTGAAGATTCAAAATGCAGAGACCATGCAGTCTTACTTTACAAGGGTCTCTCAGAGCAAGGAGCAACTTGAAGCTGTGGGAGAAAAGGTAGAAGAAGGAGAAATTGTGATGACCACCTTGAATGGTCTCCCAAGATCATGGGACTCATTCATTCAAGGGATTTGTGCTAGAAAGAAGTTAATCACTTTTAGTAGGATATGGGAAGAATGCTCACAAGAAGAAGCTGGAATTGTGGCTCGAGAAAAGAATATGGGAGCAAACAATGATCAATCTCTCACAGCACACACCGGAAGGAATAATAACAAGAGGGAGCACCATCATCGTAGTAAGAGGGAGAAACACCAAAGTCGGAGGAATAACTTTAGAAGATCCAGGAGAGATCTATTTAATATTAGATGTTATACTTGAGATGAGAAGGGACACTACTCCAGAAATTGTCCCAGAAATAAAAGTGGCTCCCACAACAAAAATAACAACAAGAAAAGGCACCATGCTCACACTGTAGAAGATGATGAACCTCCAAGGAAGAGGGCCAGACCAGAAAGTGATGAATCTTCAAGTGACGAAGAGTATGTCCTGATATCAGCACTCACGAGAACTGTCACACATGGAATTAATGATTGGCTTGTAGATAGTGGAGCTTCCAAACATATGAAGGGATATAAAGAATCCTTCATAAATCTGTCTGAGCATGAGTCACCTCACAAGGTAAAACTTGGGGATGATTACCAATACCCCATAAAAGGAAGTGGAGAAGCTTCTTACAAGATAGAATCTGGAAAATATCTGAAGATGAAGGATGTCCTATATGTTCTAGGACTAAACAAGAACCTTCTCTCCATATCAGCACTAGATGCAAAAGGTATGAAGGTTGCATTTGTTGATGGCCAAGTCCTAATGTGGCCAAAGGGAAAGACTATAGATGATGCAGTTGTGATTGGAGAGCAAGAGCGAGGTTTGTACAAATTGAAAGGCCAACCTGAACAAGCCTTGGTCCATGACTCCATGGAGCCAAGTGAATTATGGCATAAAAGGCTTTCACATGTGCACTATAGAGCACTACCCATTGCAAGCAAAGTAGTTGAAGGACTTCCATAAATCTAGTCAAAGCATGAAGGCATTTGCAAAGGATGTGCAAAGGGAAAGAATGTGAAGAAGGCATTTCCAAGTAGCGAAAGCAAAGCAAAATGAATATTGGAAATCATCCACTCCGATATATGCGGTCCTATGTCATCCAGTTCATTGAGTGGGTATGTATATTATGTTTCATTTATTGATGACTTTTCCCATAAGACTTGGATATACTTCTTGAAGAGTAAAGATGAATTATTCAACAAGTTCAAGGAATTCAAAGCCTTGATCGAGAATCACACTGAGAAAAGGATAAAGACCTTTCGATCAGATAATGGTAGAGAGTTCACTTCAGAATATTTCAAGAACCTATGCAGAGAATCTGGGATTAAGAGGGAGTTGACCACTCCATACAATCCACAACATAATGGTGTTGCAAAAAGAAAGAATACAACAATAATGGAAGCAACAAGAGCAATGCTTCATGACCAAGATCTTCTGATGCACCTATGGGAAGAAGCCGCAAGGATAGCGGTGTATGTACAGAACCGTACTCCTCATAGAGTACTAGAAAACAAGACTCCAGAAGAAGTGTTCTCTGGGGAGAAACCAGAAGTCAGCCATCTCAGGATATTTGGTTGCCCAGTGTACATACATATTCCAAAGGAGAAGGGAACGAAGCTAGATCCTTCAAGAAATAAGGGTATATTCGTAGGATACAGTGAAAGCTTGAAGGCCTACCGAATATATTTCCCAGGATTCAAGAAGATCGACATCAGCAGAGATGTAACATTTGACGAAGATTCAACCTACAACAAATCCATAAAGTTACCTATTGAAGATATTGAAGAACCTGAAGTTCCTAGGATCAAAGATACAATAATGGAAGAAGCGATTCCAAAAGATCACGAAGACCGCAAGATGAAAGAACCATAAGAGCCTGTAGATCCACCCCGTGAGAAGAACTCCCGCAAGAGGAAACCAGCATGGGTACGAGAAGCAATACAAGATGTAGAGAAGTATGGCACTCCAGAGGGGATGCACATAGAAAGCAAGAGACCTAGGCCATACTCCAGCTATATAGCCCTATTGTGTGTCATCATTGACAAAGAACCTGCCAACAATGAGAAAGCGGTAGAAAAGAAAGAATGGAAGGATGCCATGATCGAGGAGTACCATTCAATCATGAAGAGTGATGTCTGGGAGGTAGTTCTAAGACCAGAAGGGAAGTCTGTTGTGACTTCTAAGTGGATCTACAAGATCAAGCATGCGGCAGATGGCAGCATAGAGAAACACAAGGCCAGGTTTGTGGCATGTGGCTTCTCCCAAAAGGAAGGCAAAGATTATGAGGGGACATTTGCACTTGTAGCCAGATACACTTCCATCAGATATGTACTTGCATTGGCTGCAGTGATGAAATGGAAGGTACACCAGATGGATGTCAAGACAACATTCTTGAATGGTGTAGTAGCGGAGGAAGTGTACGTGGAGAAGCCACTCGGATTTGAGACACATGACAGGAAGACTCATGTGTGCAAATTGAAGAAGGCCTTGTACGGATTGAAACAGGCACCCAGGACATGGTACGACAGGATGGATAGTTTCCTGATGAGATTGGGCTTTACCAAGAGTAAAGCAGATTCCAACCTTTACTACAAGGTTGAAGTGGGAAATCCAGTGATACTTCTACTCTATGTAGATGACCTATTTGTAACAGGTGAGGATGGGCTCATTGTAGATATGAAGACGAAACTTGCCTCAAAGTTCGAGATGAAGGATCTGGGTATGATGCATTATTTCCTAGGCATGGAGGTGTGGCAGAATGCAGATGGAATCTTCCTTGGACAAGGGAAGTATGCAGTGGAGATTCTGAAGAGGTTTGGAATGATGGACTGCAAGGATATGACCACACCCATGGCATCGAACTTGGAGCTACTATGTGATGCTTCATCAGAGTCATTCGATGCCACGATGTATCGTCAGATGATTAGTTCATTGATGTACCTGACGAACACGAGACCAAACATATGCTTTGCTGTGAACACATTGAGCTAGTTCCTGACGGATCCGATACATGTTCACCTGATTACTGCAAAGCATATATTGAGGTACCTGAAGGGTACAGTTAACTATGGGCTCAAGTATGACACGAATCAGAAGATTAACCTGCAGGGTTATGTTGATTCGGATTGGGCAAGAAATGCCGCAGATAGGAAGAGCACTTTGGGATGTTGCTTCAGTATGGGATCCGGTATGATCTCCTGGTTTAGCAGGAAGCAGTCATGCGTGGCACGGATTACAGCTGAAGCAGAGTATGTTGCAACTTGTTCGGCTAGTTGTGAGGCAGTATGGATTAGGAAGCTACTATATGATTTGTTTGATCTCCAGTTAGCGGTGACTTGTATATTCTGTGACAACCAAAGTTGTGTGAAGTTGTTCGAGAACCCGGTGTTCCATGACAAGTCAAAGCATATTGAAATCAAGTACCACTATATCAGGTATATGGTGCAGAGAGGAGCAGTGAAGCTCCAGTATATTACGAAGGACGAGCAGATACCTGATGTGTTGACCAAGCCGCTAGCCAGAGTGAATTTCAAGTACTTCGGAGAGAAGCTTGGTGTTCTCCATATCAAGGTTCCTTCCAAGAGGAAGTGATGAGTCCGGAAGACGCAAATGCACATGGGCCATTCTCGCATAGTGGTAGGTTTGTGCCTCCTATGTTTGTAGATGTAAGGGTCAGGCCATTCTCGCATAGTGGTAGGTTTGTGCCTCCTATGCTGGTAGATGTAAGGGTCGAACCATTCTCACATGGTGGTAGGTTTGTGCCTCCCGTGTTGGTAGATGTAAGGGCTGAGCCATTCTCGCATGGCGGTAGGTTTGTGCCTCCCATGTTGGTAGAAGTAAGGGTTGGGTCTCGCATGGTGGTAGGTTTGTGCCTCCCATTCTGGTATACGAGGTCTCGTATGGTGGTAGGTTCGTGCCTCCCATACTGGAGAGGTCCACCGGTCATAAGACACTGTGTGTGCACCTAGGTAGGATCTCGCATGCTGGTAGGTTTGTGCCTCCCATGCTGGTAGACGTGGTTTGACCATTGTGGGACATGTGATGTGCATTTGGGCTGTGCTCCGTGTGATGATGAGATGATCTGAAGACGATGAGGCAACAGTAGGAGACGCAGATGTTTGCAGTGGCAATGCAATGACTGGTCCTGGGTTGTACCTACTTGATGGCTTGCTCGCAGAGATGATGAATACCTACATGAGGGCTAGGCATACATCCAGCATGAAAAATGGATGGATCTGTAGAACTTCCTATGACGAATAGATTCGAGAGATGTCACCAATCGATGATCGACATGATGAGGATTGCAGCAACAACGACAATGATGATCCAGTGTTGATGATGATGTTCCAACGTTGAAGATGATCCAGCGATGAAGACTTGTGTCCAAATGTGTTGATGATTGTGGCAAGAGAATACCTTCCTAGTTAAGAGGGAGTGTTAATGTAATTGTAACTTCGGAAGATATTCACTTGTATTTTATATTGTATTTGATTTGTACCTCTGACGGAGATGTTTATTCCTCTGGTCGGGGATGTCATTATTACATTTGGTCAATAAATCCTCCTTTGTAATTCGGGGCAATAGTTCCCCCTAGAGTCAGTTGTATTAGGGTTATTGAGTCCCCTAGATAAGTCATCCCAGTCAAGCTTAGTTGGGGCTGACCTAGCAAGTGAAAAAGTTCAAGTGAAAGTAAAGTATAAATAGAGAGCTTATCTCTCTCATTTGAACACACACTGACTCACACAAGTTCGCATAAGTGAGAGAGAGAGAGAGAGGACAAGTTTGCACAGGAGAAAGAGAGAGGAGCTGCAGAAGACCATCTTTGTTTTGGGGTTTTACTTTTGTGATATTGTATTGGTGACGATTCTATCTCTAAGGAAGTTGCGGGGTTTTCTCCTTTATGGTTTTCCCAAGGAAAATATTTGTGTCTATTGTGTTATGTTGTGCATGTTATTCTTTCTCTTAAGATCCTAGATAATATTAATTAAAAGTAGAAAAACTAACACTAGGTGATCCGAGTAAGGTAAGAGGTCACATTCTTAGATTCTTCCATCCGTATGCTTTTCATCTTCTCTCTCAGTACCATCTTTCGATTTTCATTCAAACTTTGGTACATCTTAATTAAGGCATCCCACATTAAATATGCTCGTGTCTTGGAGGTTAGGTGTGGGATCGCATGATCCTTTACTGCATCAAGGATTATCCTCTCCGCCTTGTTGTCCTTCTTATTGAAGGTTGCCAATGCTATTGCATCAGTGGTTGCGGGAACTTTAAAATGATTCACTTGAGTGTTGTTCACTACTTCATGCCACAGTTAATTATCCTGCAAAATTAAAATTATCCTTGCTTTCCAGGGAGTGAAATTGGCTTTCCCATCTAGCCTATCCTCCAACCTCAACCCAGTGGCCATATTAGTGAATATGTAAGTCCAAAAACTACCTCTATGGTGAACAAAAGAAATATGCCTCCGATGTCTGAAAATCACTGTCTGTCAATCTACCCTCAACAGGGCTCTGATACCATGTAGAAATTTCACTCCCCGACAGAGTTTAAGCTATGCACAGATCTCAGTTCAATATTAAATCTTATTCAACTAACTACTGCAAATAAAATTCTTACTCATGAACCATTTGAACTTAAAGCGCAATGAGAAGATCTACCACATTAAATTCAGAGCAGAAAAACACAGCCATCACACAAGTTTCAGACATAAGGATTTTAACCAATATGGCCTAGGAAAAACCCCAATCAGGAAAAACCTGTGAGAGAGAGAGAGAGAGTATTTTTATTTCTTCAATAAAATAGTACAGCAGTAGTAAAGTACAATATAATGCACCAACTTATCTCAACCCAGAAGATAAATTTCAGCATCGATATCAGTGCCCAAACTGCCTCAAACTTTACGTTGAAATGTACAGGACAGTCGTCAAATTTTGTGCTTGTACCTCCTTCTCATGCCTCGGTTTTGGTGTCTATCAATCCAACATTAAATGTCTATTATTTCAATGCATTCTCAGCCTTGAAAATCACACCCCTCAGCTACAGAATTCTCCTATACAAACTATGCATTTAATGTTGTACATACAGTGCATTAATTTCCTTGAAATGTGTGCCATCCATCACAAACATTTGCAACAGATCTCTTCCTCAAAATGTGTGTTGTCTATCTCAAATATTATGTTGTTGGTTAACTGTTGAAGCTGCCTTGATTTCCATTCCAATATTTCACCTAGAAAACCATGCCCTCAAACTCAGTTGTACGAAACTGTCTTGGGATTTGTGTTGCTCTCTCTCATGAGCTTAACTTCTCTAGCTTTTATCAAGCAACTCTAATTTGCTTCAACTCTCTTGGATGAATGCAAATGGAAGAGGGAATGTCTATTTAATTCAAATCACTTGTCTTTTGGTTTTCCTCTCAAGGGTAGTTGAACGGTCATCTAATCCAAGGGCCCGCATTGGCTTAGATCAATGGATGAGAATAAATGCACTTTAATTCTCTCCATAATTAATTTTATTCAACTACCACTTAAATAAATCAAAAGTCACTTTATAACATTAAAGTGAATTAATTGCTCATCTCAATCAATTAATACAAGGGTCATGTCACTTTTCCCTCATTTAATTACTTAGGCAAAAAAAAGCTAGGGGAACACTTCCTAGGTACAAAGTTCAACACACGTTGTACAAGTAGTTGATAGGTTCCTTGATGTATCTGGTCAACACTAGGCTAGATATATGTTTTGTTGTGAATACATTGAACCAATTCATGGTGAAGCCAAGGCAAGAGTATTGGGAAGCAGCAAAACATGTGCTCAAATACTTGAGGGGAAGAGTGGAATATGGACTGAGATATCTTAGTGATGGTGAGGTGAAGTTGCATGGGTATACAGAATTGCATTGGGAAAGCAATGCATCAAATGGGAAGAACACCTCGAGGTGTTACTTCAGCTTGGGATCCTGTTTAGCTGGAAGCGAAATTCTCTGGCACTTCATTCAAAAGAGGCAGCTTGGAATCCTGTTTCGCTGGAAGCGGAATTCCGTGGCACTTAGGTCAAAAGAGGCAGAGTATATGGCAATGAGTATAGTTAGTGGTGAGGCCATTTGGCTTCACAAGTTATTAGTAGGTTTATTTGCTCGGGAGTTGGATCCCACGATGATTCACTATGATAATTAGAGTTGTATCAAACTCTTTGAGAATCCAATTTTTCATGAGATATCTAAGCACATTGAGATCAAGTATCACTTCGAAACAGGGTTCAAAAAGGATTAGTGAAACTTCAGTATGTACCCATAGATCAACACGTTGCAGATATTCTGACCAAGCCCTTGTATATAAGATGTAGTCAGGTTGCAAATATTATGACCATTCACCTTGTATATAAACTATAGTCGTGTTTTTTTTTTCATTCTCTTTTCTTTCGTTGTCCTTGAGAGTGATATTCATTTTGTATATAAGTTGTTTGGAGGTTCTTTTTTCTTTGGCTGTCCATGAGAGTGCTAATGTTAAATAGAGATTTCTTGATGTAGAGAACTAGAGAGACCATGTTGTTGGGATGTTAAATACCATGGCACGATGAGTTTATGTGATTTGCAGCTCACTGGGTTTAGTAACAAGTTTTTGTGCATGAGAGATTGTTAATATTGTTCCCATTAGGGAAATCACAATTATAGATTGAAATGAGAATTACATGTATGAGATTGTTATTATTGCTTCCATGAAGAGAATTTCAACTAATATAGATCCATGTTAACTTTGGATCTACCAAGTGCCGAGAAGGATCAAGTCCCTTGAAGTGCAAACTTTTCCTCAAAATTTTCACCCTAAAAATGGTTTGCACCTCAACTGAACTAAGATGGATTTATATTGGTTTAATATGTAAATCTCTCATATGTAAATCCATAGTTTAATGATGAGATGGCTCAACTCCCAAATAAAGTGCAGAGATATCCAAAGCACCATTATCATTTCATAGCCCCACCTTGGATGTGGCAATCAAACAAAGATGATCCTATGGCAAGGTTTCAAATGTGTTAAGCGAAGTGTACTTTCATTGTTCCCATGTATTTTGCATCATATGATTGAACTAATACAGTTGAGAGTTATTCATTCACAAATACATAGTTGGATTTTATTTATCATATTGTAAGCTGAATTATCTATATACGTCTCACCATTCAATGTGATGGGTTGACTACGAGGAAATTGGCAATGCTGAGAAGAATAGAGATTAACATTAGCTGATTTGTGTTGTCATTAATGGTATTAGTGCTGATGAGAGCTCCAAATAAAGCCAAAAAAGTGCCCTACTACTTCAGGGAGTTGGTTAGGCACATGATGATGCCCCAAGTATAGTGAATTTGTGACCTTTTGACTTAAGTGAAAATTTTAAAAATATTTTTTTTCAAATTATTCTAGATTTATATTCAACTTCATTTTTTTAAATGAAGTAGTCTAAATGTTATATGATTTAGGTTATCATCATCAGAGTCTAGTTATATAATCTTTGGTCAAATTACGAGATTTAATTGCTGAAATTGCATTTGGATTTAGCACTTTCAAAAACCCCAATTGCACCCAAATTGTGCAATCTCAACAACTGATATCTGCTATTTCAGCAATTCCTCTTAATTTTAAACTAGGTTTGTGCAAAAATTAACAAAATAAATTGAAATCGTCTAACGTTTAGATTAGTTTAAAAACTCATGCAACACAAGCAAAAGTAAACTACTAAGAGTGAAATCTTGTGACTTAACACTCCATCAACCTCACTAATAAACCAACACTCAATTGTCATAAAACTATCTTTAAAGTAATAGGGGATTGTTATTCCAATCAACTATATGCAACACCTATGCTAATATAACAATAGAAGTTTTTTTTTTGTAATTAGGAGAATCGGCAATTGGGCCCAAGCTCGTACTCGCATGACACAGTGTCAATTCCGATCCACTACCACTATACCCCTCAGTGTAACAATGTTGTCCCACACACGTGGCACACAAGGCTAGTCAAGGTTTCAACCCGCAACATCACAAGGAGTACGTTAATAGTGCACCCTATCACCAACTGGTCTACACCCCGAGGCTATAACAATAAAAGTTTAATAAACTGATTAAACTCAATTTAATTTGTCAACAAAACATTTCCTTTACTACTCAAATGTTGTAGTTTCGATTTTTAAAATATGCAGCTGTTATAAAAATTATAAAATAACGTGTGATGAGATTACAAAATCTCTACATTTCAAAGATAGATGATTTAAAAAGAAAATTAATTAATTTTTTAATTAGTTAAATTCAGTGTTCCATGGGGATGCGTCTCCCAGGGTTGGGAGCTCGCCCCCTGCATTTCCCACGCCCCGAGAGTTGGGAGGCTCCATGTGAAATGTTTCGTTGCGCCCCCTTCTCTCAAAAACGTGGGGAAACACAGGTTTTTAAAGTTCCTTGATGGGGGGGATTCTACATGCCCCCTCCCAAAAATGGGGGGCTCCCCCCCCCCACCCCTAAACTTAATTATTTTTTTAATAAAAAACACAAAAAATACCCTAAAATTAATTTTAAAAACAACAAATGAAATTTCTAACCTAAACTTTCCTTTTCTTACCTATTCGCACCACGTTGACTCATTCTTCATCCCGCGTTTTCATTTTGTTTCGAGCTCCCTGTTCTAAACCGGCGACATCAAGTTCAACGGCGTGAGCCCGTGAGAGACGGAGTGTTACTGTTTGTGGCCTGTGAGAGTTGGAGCTGGAGTGTGTGTGGCCCGTGAGAGCTAGAGCTGGAGTGTTTGTGGCCCATGAGAGCTCGAGCTGGTGTGTTTGTCTATCCCGTGAGTGGAGCACTGTGCGTGGAGTTTGAACTTGGTGGCCATGAGCACTGTGGCTGGAGTTTGTGCTTGTGGCCCATGAAAACTAGCAGCCGTAAGCACTGACAGTTGTGGACAGTCGTTTGCATGTGGCCTAAACTGGGCTATTGGACAATTGTTTTACGGTTTTTCTGCCCTGTGGACATCAATTTGAGTGTGGTCTGGACTGTGCAACGTGCATTGTGGAGGTATGCACCATAGCAAACTGTTAGACTACTATTTAATAATAAATATTAACTTTTTTTTTTTTTAAATTTTCCTGTGTTACTATGTTTAGTTTTTAAATTTTTTGTGCATGTTTGAGCCTTGAGCTCTGTATTTAATTTTTTGATATTTTATTAATAAAAAAAACAATTGTAATTGTTTAGGAAATTTTTTAGTTTTGCATGGACAAATTTTTAAGTTTTAGCAATCAAACCCTAGCATTGGACATCTTATCAACCATGAACAATTTGTCATTTTATGAGATTGCAGGTTGCCAAAAATTGTAAACACCAAACAGTAAACTGTTCAAAAAACCATATAAAATGAGCCAATTCAAAAATATCAGTAGCAGTAACAGCGACAATTATTCAGATTTTGAGACTCAAGTTGAGGGTCAAGTTGGAAGTGGGGCAGAGGTTGGAAGTGGAGGTGTAGATACTTCATCTAGGTCTGTTAATTTGGACAGCCAAGGTGCCAATCCACCAAGGGTAATGGCTGAATATGCCAAGGGAACATATGATCCCAAAAAAGCACTTCTGTTATATTTAACAAAAGTAGGTGCATCAGTGCCCCAATCTACGGCAAAGCGAGGTGGTGGTTCGCGTCGTTGGACATGCAATGCTTGTGGCCATCATTGGGTTGGCAGTTACAGTCAGATTAAGCAACACCTTTTGGGCATAGGTGGAAAAGGAGTTAATGTATGAACAAAATTAAACATGCATAAAAAATATGACCTTTTGAGGTTGCAAAAGGTTGCAGATACAAAGGGCACCTTCGCTAGCCACAATGTGGAGGCCCTAAAGGGAGCTTCTAATTCCAAAAGGAAATCTCGAATTAAAGCATCCAACCTTACGATTCCACCATCTCCTGCTATGACATCATCCACAAAGAAGGGCTCTTCTTCTCGTTCATGTGCAATGGGACCAACTATTACAGGGATGTATGGTAGGTTGAATCGTAATGATACAGATGATGCCATTGGCAAATTCCTTTATGCCAATGGAATTCCATTTCATGTTAGTCACTCTCCTTATTATAAGGAGATGGTCCAAAAAATTGCAACATCGGGACCTTCATATGTGCCACCAAGTGAACATAAGTTGAGGACAACTATTTTAGACAGCCAAGTGTCCAATATCACTATGGAGAAAGAAACTATGAGACTAACATGGGTGAAGAAAGGTTGCTCCATTGTTATGGATGGGTGGACAGACATTGCCAAACGTCCACTTATCAACATCATAGTTACATGCAAAGAAGGGCCTTTCTATCTTAGAGCTATTGATTGTTCAGGAAAGTGCAAAGATGCAATTTTCCAATTTGAGCTTCTTTGAGATGCTATAGAGGAGGTTGGGCCTACCAATGTCGTGCAGGTTTTGACAAATGCAACAACAGTGTGCAGATCAGCTGGGTTACTAGTTAAAGCAAATACAAGCATATTTTTTGGACACCTTGTTGTGTGCATGCACTCAACAATGCACTGAAAGACATTGTCAAGATTGAGTGGATATCATCCTTGGTGTTAGCTGCGAGAGATGTGCAGATGTTTATCTGCAACCACCACACCTCCTTAGCCATGTACAAGACTCACTCAAAGAAGGAATTCCTTAAGCCCACAGACACTAGATATGCTAGCTATTATCTCTTATTGGAGAGGATGTTGGAGGTGCAACCAGCATTGCAGGCCATGGTTGTTACTCCGGATTGGAACAGGTGGACTGAATTCAAGACAAACGAGGGGAAGAAGGTCAGGCTTCAGTTATTGGATAATGATTGGTGGGCAGATTGTAGTTATTTGGCGTCTTTCTTGCGCCCTATAGTTGAGGTCATTCGCTATGGGGACTCATATTCTCCTAGTCTTAGAGAAATCTATGAGACTTTTGATAGCATGTTGGGTCAAGTAAGGGTGGCCATTCGTGAGAAAGAGCCATCCTTAGAGTTCTATACGACCCAGATTCGACCCATTAGTCGGCATAGGTGGGATCGAATAAACACACCTTTGCACATGGCAACATATGTACTTAACCCAAAATGGTATCTTCAGAGACCTGGTAGAATTGCCCCCATTGAAGATCCAGAGATCAAGAGGGGATTTCAAGCTACCATAACAAAGATGTATGATGAAAATGAGGCAAAAACAATTCGAAGACAGAGGGTTCATTTTGCATCTCTCAGTGGTCCCTTCAACAAGTATGATGCAAAGGTATATGTTAAGGACTTAGGCCAAGAAGATCCCATTGGTTGGTGGAGGATGCATGGGGATGATGCTCCAAAGATCCAATATCTTGCCAATCGCTTATTGTCTCAAATTGCTAGTTCTTCTGCAGTAGAGATGTCACGTCCCCTCCCATCATACCAGTGCGATGTAAAGGATCGTGATGCTAAAACCGGGCATCTAGCCCCATGAACTTATTAAATAAGCATTCACATAATGTAAAAATAAATATGGAAATGTATAATTATAAGAAAACACAACGGAAGTAATTTCAATTACACATCCATCATACATTCAAGATATTCATCAAATAAATAATTGCAAAGTTAACACAAGAGAATACTTATCTTATAACAAAGTAGTCCCAAGCAACTGGCTATGCAACTGCAACGTTCCACCCAACCATAGGCCAGTTGTGATCATCAATATCTCAACACACTGCCACCCCCGAGCTAGGCATGATCTCTACAAGGAATCAGGGAACAACAGACTCACACATAGCTCAAAGATACACCAAATCAGCCAAGCCAAGCTACAGTTGGGTTTATCAGGCTGTTAGGCAATGGAAGGAAGAATTGCTAAGCTAGTGGGATCATCCATATAGATATGGACACCCTCTGCAAGATCTATCTAGCTTGGTCCCCACAATACCTACACACCTGGCACAAGGAAGTATTCCCTTCACTAATACACAGTCCATCAGGCCATACCTTCCATTCTAGTGTTCTTCAAGGTGTGCATAGAAGAGCAACCAGCCCTTTTGATACTCTTGAGAGGTTACCTCCTCACTAGGTTTATCAAGCCAATGCTGGTCCACTTCCACTCCTAATTCTTGCTCATAATTTCCAACCAACACAGGGATGCACCCTACAACAAAACACAAGTGTTGAAAAACGTGGGCAACCAAAACGAACTGGTAGATGGGGAATAAACCCTGGGAGAGCAAATTTGTTTTCAGAAAACGTTTTTCTGCATTTCAGGGGCAAAAACGACCTCTATAAACCCCCAAAACGTGACTCCCTTTCTCCCCGCCACTGTGCAACACAAAAACGAGCTCCCAGCTATGGAAAAATGCAGGAAATTGGTAAAAAGTGATGAAGGAAAGACCCAGTAGTTCAAACTGCGTGAGAGAGGAAAGACTATGGGTTCAAAATGGATTTGGGCACCATTTCGTGGGTGTTTTCTTGCCCCATAAGCAAAAGTACGTTTTTCCAGGTTGATGGCTTGCCCATGCACGAAATTGGCTGCCATGCCTCTTCATTCCCAAGGCATTAACTGCCTCAACCAATTTCTGGAAGAATTAAATGATTGGGTGCATAAGTCAGAATGGATAGTTGAGGGTTTATTCATTGACATCTGGTTTATCACCATTGGCTCAAGGGTTTGAATAATTTCCCCCCTTATTCCTTGTAGAATCATGCCCCATCTCTTTGTTGCATTGCATAGCTAGTTGTGGGTTTTTCATTAAAATTCGTATTTACATAATGTCTTAATTTACAATGTGCCTATCTAGCACAAGAACCACAGGCATCTATTTTTAATTGCCGATACATAAAACGCTAAATCAATGGTGGGGTCTTGACCTTGAGCTCCTCACCATGATTAAATATCAATATTTACATCATTTACGATTTAATGCGAAGGGGGTCAAAAATGGGGACGTGACATTCCCCTCCCCTTACATCAGCATTGTCCTCAGTGCTCATCAAAACTGAACAAAAATGGATATGCCACTCTCATGGCATCCTCCAGCTCCCATGTAGCCTCATCGAGACCGTAGTGCTTCCATTGCACCTTTACCTGTCCGATGGCTCGGTTCCGGAGCAATGTTACCTTCTTGTATAGGATGCGCAATGGATCGGTTTGGAACTCTCCCTCGGGTTCCACTAGGATCACATCCCAATTAATCACATGGTTGTACATATTTCTTAAGTAAAGAGACATGAAAAACATTATGAGCTTTAGTGCTAGCAGGCAATGCAAGTCTATATGCAACTGACCCTATTCTTTCAAGCACTTCAAATGGCCCACAATATCTAGGTGATAGCTTGGCACAACTCCCAAGCTTCAAGGAACCCTTCCTTGGCCTCACTCTAAGATAAACATGATCCCCAACACTGAATTCCCTATGGATCATATGCTTATCTGCATAGTTTTTGTGTCTATCTTGGGCTGCTTTTAAATTTTGCCGGATCTTTGCAACCTCTTGATCCATTTCCTTAAGCAATTCTGGCCCGAGTACAATTCTGTTCACTGGATTGTCCCAAGTCACTGGTGTCCTACACCTTCTGCCGTACAAAGCCTCATATGGACTCATTCCCAATGATTCTTGCTGCCCATTATTATTTGCAAACTCTACCAGGTGTAGATAATCCTCCCACTTGGATGGCTTGTCCATTACATACATGCGAAGCATGTCTTCAAGCACTTGATTTACTCTTTATGTTTGCCCATTTGTTTAAGGATGGTACGCGGTGCTAAAGTTCAACTGTGTACCCAAATCTGCAAAGAGACCTTTCCAAAAATTGGAAGTGAATTTGATATCCCTGTCAGAAATTATTGCCTTAGGCAACCCATGTAATCTGAAAATTTCCTTCATGAAAATACTTGCAATGGCATCGGCTTTATGTGTGGACTTAACCGGTATGAAATGTGTTACCTTTGTTAACTTGTCCACCACAACCATGATGGAATCATGTTGTCTCATAATCATTGACAATCCTGTAATAAAATCCATGGAAATTATTTCCCATTTCCATTCTGGAATTGGCATTGGGTGCAATAAACCTGAGGGGTGTTGGTGTTCAACCTTCACCTGCTGACATTTCATGCACTTAGAAATGTATTCAGGGACATCCTTCTTCATCCCTGGCCAGAAATAATATTTTCTTGCCGTAGCAATTGTTTTTTGATATCCTGGGTGACCAGAGTATGGAGCTTTATGGATTTCATCCATAACAATTCTCCTCAAATCTGCCACATTGGGAATATAGACTCTATTTTTATAGGTAAGAAGTCCATCTTCCTCCAAATGATAGCCCTCATACTTCTTGCCAAGGTCTTGCTGCTGCAATTTGTCCTTTATCTGTACGTACACTTCATCCTCAACAATATGGTTAACAATCTGCTGCTTCAAATCTGGTTGGCAAGTACTAAGTGTTGCCACATGCATTTCATGTACCTTCCTGCTGAGTGAATCAGCCACTTTGTTTTCTTTCCCTTTTATGTGTTTGATTTCAAAATCAAATTCACACAAAAATTCCAACCATCTAACTTGCCTAGCATTTAAAATTGACTGATCAAACAAGTATTTCAGACCACAATGGTCTGTCCTTAACTCAAATTTTTTTCCCATTAAGTAATGCCTCCACATCTTTAAAGCATGTACTATGGCTGCAAGTTCTATATCATGAGTAGCATAGTTCTTCTCATGCTCCTTCAACTTTCTTGACTCATAGCATATCACGTGGTTGTCTTGCATAAAAACTCCTCCAAGTCCTTGATTGTATGCATCGGTAGATACCACAAAGTCTTTTTCTGGGTTTGCAATTTTAAAATTGGTGCACTTGTAAGAAGATTCTTCAACCGTTGAAAACTTTCCTCACATCTTGGTGACCATTCAAACTTTATCCCCTTCTTTTGCAAAGAAGTGATTGAGTTTGCAACCTTAGAGAATCCTTCGATAAACCTCCTATAGTAACCAACAAGGCCCATAAAAGATCTCACATCAGTCACATTCCTTGGAGTTGGCCAATTCATAATGGCTTCAATCTTCTCAGGGTCTACAGATATTCCTTCGTCGAAGATGATGTGACCCAAGTAATGAATTCTATCTTTATAAAAGTCACATTTGCTCAACTTTGCATACAGCTTATGCTCCCTTAGTAATTGCATTGTCATTCTCAAATGTTCTTCATGCTCTTCTTCATTCTTAGAATAGATGAGAATGTCGTCTAGGAATACAATAACAAACTTATCCAAATACTTGCTAAAAACATTATTCATGAGACACATGAATGTAGCTGGTGCATTTGTGAGACCGAATGGTACCACTACAAACTCATAGTGTCCATACCTCGTTCTAAAGGCTGTCTTATGAATATCTTCTTCTTTAATTCTTACCTGATGGTAACCAGATCTTAAGTCAATCTTTGAAAATACCTTTGCTCCTCTCACTTGATAAAAAAGGTCATCAATTCGAGGCAATGGGTATTTGTTATTCACAGTGACTTTGTTCAACTGCCTGTAGTCAATACATAACCTGAGTGTTTCATCTTTCTTTTTCACAAATAGAACAGGTGCTCCCCACGGGGACACACTTGCCCTAATATATTTCTTTTCCAGCAACTCTTGTAATTGCATTTTCAATTCTAGCAATTCCGGTGTACTCATCCTGTAGGGTGTCTTAGACACTGGTACCGCTCCTAGCACAAGTTCAATTGTAAATTCAATGTCTCTCTTTGGAGGGAGTCCTGGAATCTCATCAGGAAAAACATCCCTAAATTCTTGCAATACATGATAGTCCTCCAATTTAAGAGTTTCATTCTCTGCTGCCTCTAAAATGTGGGCTGCATACAATTGACATCCCTTCCTACAGAACTTCTTCAGCTGCATGGCTGAAACCTGTCTAACAGAAGTCACCTTTGAAATGCCTTTTACAACCCTCGGGTTTCCTTCTTCGTCCATGCATTCAAATGTCTTATTGTAGCAGTCAAGTTTAACTCTGTGTGCTTCTAACCAATCCATTCCAATGAAAATATCATAAGAGTCCAGTGGTAAAATATTCAGATTTGCGTAAGTGAATAGCCCATCCATCTCTAATGGACATTTCTCTACAATTTCAGTAACTTTCTCTTGGTTCCAGTGGCTAGTTGAACTAACCATGATTTACTATGCTTTAATTTCTTAAAAGCACAAATCTCAACAATTATAGGAGTGACATAACTGTGAGTAGATCCAGGATCAATCAAAATAGAAACAGATTGCTTAGCAATTTTACCTTCAACTTCAACCACAGTTGACTGATGATCTGCCTGGCGATCGTCTAGAGCTGCATAGATTCTAGGGATTGTCCTTGCCACTTGACCCACAGTTTCAGCTCCTTGGATGTTGTGAACTTGATTTGGATTCCCATTCCGATGTGGACAGTTCCTAAGCATGTGCTCCCCTCCACAACCCCAACATTGAAGTGGTTCTCTTGGCTCCTTTGGATCTCTTGGCTTGTCTCCCATCATCCTAGTTGGCTTAGTCACAACCTGTGATGGTTGCCTTTGCTGATTTCGGAATTGAGGAGGCTTGAACCCCTTCTTCCTTTGATCAAACTTTTCGTTTTTCTTATCCTTCCATGCCTTATGGAATTCTGGTTTGCTTTTGTTTTGATCAAAGCAATACTTGACCTTTCTTATGTCCTCCTCTAGAGTTCGAGGTTCATCAAACTCAATTCTATCTTTATATGACTGGGAAAGTCCACTCAGGAAATGCTGAATTTTCACCTTATCATCTCGAATATACCTGACATACCTCAGCAGCTCCAAGAACCTGTTTGCATATTCTTCCATGGTCAATTGTCTCAATCTCAGCTCATGGAACTCTTTGATCTTATCGTCATAGTACCTATCAAAGAGGTACTTCTGCTTGAAATATTTCTTGAACTGCTTCTACACAATCTTCCTTTCAATGATCTTCTTCACTTGCCTGATGTGTTCCCACCATATAGATGCTCTTCCATTCAAGTTGAAGATGGCTACCCTTGCCTTCATATTTCCCGAATAGTCTTGGACTTGGAAATATTTTCTCATCCCAAGAAGCCAAGCTTCAGCTTCTTGACTAGACTTTACCTCTCCATCAAATGTAGGAGGTTTCACCTTCTTAAATTCCCCATGTGAATTGTTCTTATAGTGCTTCTTCCTCTTACTTCTGCGAGATGAAGAGCTTGAACCCTCAATGGATTCTTCAGAGTCAGATGATTCATTAGAAGAGATTTCTGGAGTATATGTTTTGTCTGTAGAAACTCTTCTTGAGCTACTGGCCCTCTTACGGGAATTCCTTCTAGAACTACTCCCACCCCTTTCTGGATTTGATGTCTGATGCCCAGAGTTTATTTGCCTCTGGATGTCTATCAAACTCTGCAGCATGGCTGCATTCAACTGATTTTGTTCTTCCTGAGCTTTAATCATCCTTTCATTGTCTTCTCTACAGCTTTGCAACTCCACCCTTAGGATTCTCATGGTGGCTGCAATACCTGGAGGAGTCTCTTGATTTCTTCTCCCATTAGATTCTGTTTCAACATTTTCAACATGTATGTTCTCCCCCATGGCATCTGCCTCATGCTCATAGGGATCCTGTGCATCATCCATGATGTTGATTTTCTTGGCCCAACCAAGATCCAAAACTTCCAACTGCACTATCTAGAAGGCTGCCTTGATGTAACTGTGATTCTGCAAAATGTGTTCATCCACAAAATTGTTAGCTGCATTATATTCTCATAAATTCATAAATTACTTCATGCATGTGGGAAAATATTATATTGACAATTTGTCAAATCATAGAATTTTCTCACAATCAACGACATATGAGGGGAACGACGGGGGTCAAGGGGGCTTGCCCCCTTGTGGCTTCCCTTGTTTTTTTGTTTTTTTTAACGTAAATCTTTCCATTTCGCGCAATCTGGCGCACAAGTTCCATGGCTTTTTTTTTACTTTCGGCACCCGAAAAATCTCCCTGGAAAATGGCTGAAATTCCTTGTTTCGGAGCAACTCAGCGAGTTCTTCCGACGTGTTTCGGGCCAACTCGCCGAGTTCTTCCGGTCGAAGACTCAATTTTTCCTTTCGATCCGTTGCGGACCAACTTGCTGAGTCCTTCCGCCGTTTCGAACCATCTTGCCGAGTTCTCTCGTTGTTTCGGAGCAACTCGCCGAGTTCTCCCGCTGTTTCGGAGCAACTCGCCGAGTTCTCCCGAAATTTCCCTTTGACGCCGAACACTTAAAAAAATTTTGAGATTTTTCGGACCAACTCGCTGAGTCCTTCCGTCGTTGTGGAAACTCGCTGAGTTTTTCCGCAATTTCGGGCCAACTCGTGGAGTTCTTCTGAAATTTCCCTTTGACGCCGAACACTTAGAAAAATTTTGAGATTTTTCGGACCAACTCGCCGAGTCCTTCCGTCGTTGCGGGCCAACTTGCTGAGTTCTTCCGCAATTTCGGGCCAACTCGTGGAGTTCTTCCGAAATTTCCCTTTGACGCCGAACACTTAGAAAAAATTTCGTCGTTTCGGGCCAACTCGACGAGTTCTTCTGCTGTTGCAGACCAACTCGCTAAGTCCTTCCGAAACTTTCCCTTCGACGCCGAAAAACACTTAGACAAAATTTTCAAAAACTCTTAGGAAAATTTGAAATATTTCCTTCTTTCTGTGATGATTGTTGCTCAGCAGGAGGTGATCTTACCTCTGTAATTAGATTTGGCCCATAGAGGTCCAATGTTGTAGCCTATGGCTCTGATACCATTCTGTCACATCCCCTCCCATCATACCAGTGTGATGTAGAGGATCGTGATGCTAAAACCGGGCATCTAGCCCCATGAACTTATTAAATAAGCATTCACATAATATAAAAAGAAATATGAAAATGTATAATTATAAGAAAATACAACGGAAGTAATTTCAATTACACATCCATCATACATTCAAGATATTCATCAAATAAATAATTGCAAAGTTAATACAAGAGAATATTTATCTTATAACAAAGTAGTCCCAAGCCACTGGCTATGCAACTGCAACGTTCCACCCAACCATAAGCCAGTTGTAATCATCAATATCTCAACACACTGCCACCCCCGAGCTGGGCATGATCTCTACAAGGAATCAGGGAACAGCAGACTCACACATAGCTCAAAAATACACCAAATCAGCCAAGCCAAGCTACAATTGGGTTTATCAGGCTGTTAGGCAATGGAATGAAGAATTACTAAGCTAGTGGGATCATCCATATAGATATGGGCACCCTCTGCAAGATCTATCTAGCTTGGTCCCCACAAACCTACACACCTGGCACAAGGAAGTATTCCCTTCACTAATACACAGTCCCTCAGGCCATACCTTCCATTATAGTGTTCTTCAAGGTGTGCATAGAAGAGCAACCAGCCCTTTTGATACTCTTGAGAGGTTACCTCCTCACTAGGTTTATCAAGCCAATTCTGGTCCACTTCCACTCCTAATTCTTGCTCATAATTTCCAACCAACACAGGGATGCACCCTACAACAAAACACAAGTGCTGAAAAACGTGGGCAACCAAAACAAACTAGAAGATGGGGAATAAACCCTGGGAGAGCAAATTCGTTTTCAGAAAACGTTTTTCTGCATTTCAAGGGCAAAAACGACCTCTATAAACCCCCAAAACGTGATTCCCTTTCTCCCAGTCATTGTGCAACACAAAAACGAGCTCCCAGCTATGGAAAAATGCAGGAAATTGGTAAAAAACGTAATGAAAGAAAGACCCAGTAGTTCAGACTGCGTGAGAGAGGAAAGACTATGGGTTCAAAATGGCTTTGGGCACCATTTTGTGGGTGTTTTCTTGCCCCAGAAGCCAAAGTACGTTTTTCCAGGTTGATAGCTTGCCCATGCATGAAATTGGTTGCCATGCCTCTTCATTCCCAAGGCATTAACTACCTCAACCAATTTCTGGAAAAATTAAATGTTTGGGTGCATAAGTCAGAATGGGTAGTTGAGGGTTTATTCATTGACATCTGATTTATCACCATTGGCTCAAGGGTTTGAATAATTTTCCCCCTTATTCCTTGTAGAATCATGCCCCCATCTCTTTGTTGCATTGCATAGCTAGTTGTGGGTTTTTCATTAAAATTCGTATTTACATGATGTCTTAATTTACATTGTGTCTATCTAGCACAAGAACCACAGGCATCTATTTTTAATTGTCGATACATAGAATACTAAATCAATGGTGGGGCCTTGACCTTGAGCTCCTCACTATGATTAAATATCAATATTTACATAATTTACGATTTAATGCGAAGGGGGTCAAAATAGGGACGTGACAAGAGAGGAATTGATCTACATATAGCTTCATCCACTCTATCAAGAGAAATAGACTTACCTCTAAGAGAGCGGAGAAGCTAGTGGCAGTGCACAGTGCCCTACGTCTTTCACATAGGAAGACACCAAAGTATCAGATGGGACCAGCGACACAATGGGATGTGGATCCAGAGGATGATGCACAGATAGATGAGGAGAAGAGATCATATGAGATGCATCACAATTTGGTTGGTGTGCCATTGGTCACTCCTGAGGTTGAGACTGAGAGTGACTCTGACTTAAATGGTGACACTCCCATAGATGGTGGCTTCATGCAACAAATGCATCAGGAGGACCAGTCCATGGATCTATCTCCTTGATGTACTTTGAGTCTTTTCATGATTTACTTTTGCTACTTTTAGTTTTATTTTTCGTCATTGATGAACTCAGACTGAGTCTTTAGACTTTGACTCATCACTCTTCGAGTCTTTGAGTCTTTACTCTTTAGTACTATTTTGAGTAATTTAATTTGCTATATATATTATACTGTTTAGTAGTTTGTTGTTTAGTGTTTACAATTTATGTGACATGTCTATGATTTTGATTTATGATTTATGATTATTGATTTGTCATTTAAAATTTATCTATTGTTTATGTTTATGATTCAAAGTCATCATGGAAGATGTGCATACATTTAAAATTTAAAATAGCCATCATGAATTGAATATCATGTTTACAATGTACATTGCACAATGATGAATTTCAATTTAGTATGTTAATGTTGATGGGATGAAGAATTGATATGTAATATGTACACCATTCATATTTTTTTATTTTTTAATAATTTAAAATTTTGGAGACGGGCCCCTATGTTAAAACTTAGGACCCTGATGCACCCCCGGCCCTCTGTCCCCCAAAATACCCAAAAATTTGGGGGTGTCTCTACACATCCCCAATGTGCATTTCCCTGCTCCCGTGTCCCAAAGACTTGGTGGAACATTGGTTAAATTTTACCATAACGATATGGAGGTTTTGGCTAGCACTCGTAAGGTAATGGAGTATAAGCCATCAACTAAGTCCTCATTTTGCCCCGCCTAAATGGCACACTGCTATACAAAGCATTTTCATCATGGTCTGCCCCACCTAAATGGCACACTGTTGTACAAAACAGAGGCAGATTTTGGAAAAACAAATACCCCTCGGATATTGGCATCTAAGCCAAAGAAACTCTGTATTATATGGTGTAGAACCATTTCATATTTGTATGTGCCGTGTAGAACCGTTTCATATTGTATGTGCCTGCATTTCAATCATCCTAGAGAAGGCTATTGTTTATCAAACTATGGGCTGAAAGTAATGATGTGCTATTACAGTAAATCACTGTAATTTATATTTTGGCAGAATAATTTAAATGTAGATTTCTGAAGTCGGTAATAAGTTAATCTAACGCTGTTCAGATTAGTCAAAGCTATGTCAGCTTCGTACTTCACAAAGATATTAACAGCATTCCCCTAATGAAAGACCTAAAATGCTTTATGAAGTTTATTCAGACATACAGGTAAAACTCTGGAGCAGCTACAGATCAGATAGATTTCTTAACCTATACTATACTCAGACACGCGTACAAACTGAGCGTACAAAGTGGGATTAGAAATTTAAAGCATAATATAATGAAACAGCAATCAAATTTATTAAAAAATTCAAAGAATTTGAGCATTAGATACAGTTTGTCGCTATGTATCTTGCCCAACCAATGTTTCTCATGGGATTCATCTCTATGAAAATGAATTAAGAGTTAAAAGAAAATGAAAATTTTATTTTTATTTTTTAGATTTAGGAGAATTCTAACTGGCCAAGATTACTTGGGTGAGATCCAGGTTTAAATCTAGTTGGCTATCACTATAAATCCTAGGCTAGTGCCAACAGCCCACAAGCTAGTGCTTAGCAGGAAATTTGAGGATGACTTAGCAAAAGTCGAGAGTCGAGACATCCCAAGGCACACCCAAGAAGACCTCTATCCCAAGGGGAATCTACCCTTTTAGCCGTATCACAACGGGCCATGTCTAGCATTAGGGATTAAACATAGGTAGGGAAAGTGCAAAACTTACCTCGTCATTCAAGCTATTGCCCCTCGAAAGATGTACATGAACCTTATCACAACTGACCATGTTTCATCAGGGATTTGAACCTGAGTAGGGAGAGTGCAAAACTTACCTCATCATTCAAGCTATTGCCCCTCAACAGATGTATATGAAAATTTTATACAGACAAAAATAAAAAGTGAGTTGTTAGAGAAACCATCACAGCAACAAACCCAAGTGCATTATATGTCCCAAAATCTAAATCAAAACTGCCCTAGCTGTCATATCTACTAAACATATATCATAGCACCATCTGACACAAGCAAGAATGTCCAAGAGTACAAAAATTAGGAACACCATCATGGCACATTTGAGGTTCATCTCTATATTACTAACAGCAGGGAATACTTTTGTTTGAGAATACTGATCTTGAATTGGGTCAAAGTACTAAACTTGTCTCCCACCAGTGTAAACCAAACTTCATTGGTGTTATTGTTTATACCATTAAAAAAACATTAAAGGCGAAGGCTTAATGGGGTAGGCCTCCTTTCTTTTTGGAAAAAAGAAATGGACAATTATATTAAAATATACAAAATTACAAAAGGCCCTTTAAAGAGGCCTTTGAGACGAGCAACTGTTCAAAACACAACCAACGACTGTCAAACCCAACAATACAAAAACACCATATATGATTAGCTTGTAAGCTTTGATGGAGTAAGTACATCCGAAATCTGACTGTCAAACCCAACAATACAAAAACACCAAATATGATTAGCTTGTAAGCTTTGATGGAGAAAGTACATCCGAAATCTGACCTACCAAAACTAGAGGGCTTCTCTATCATTTCAGTCGTTGTCATCTTCGTCTGACTCAAACTCCTGAGCAGCCAATCCACCATATATCCTCCAGCTTGTCTTTTCCCATCAGCTCCAAAAGCATAGGAGTAGACCTATTTTATGTAATGAAGTGAAACACTCAGAAGGAATTTGCCCCGTCCTCTGCCACGTTCAGATATAAATAAATGCAACCACAATGTAATAAGAACAAGAGAGTCTCACTTTATAGGGGTGCCTGCTATAAGTAGCTCTCATAACTCTTTGAAGAACAACTTTTGAACTGTGTCAGCTAGAAACGGGATAAAAAATAATAATGAGTACATTGACTGCAGAGACTGGATTCCATAGACAAGACACAAGTTGATACGAACAGAAACTCTTCAATGTCATGACATGACAATGATGATATTTCCAATAAGTCGCACTGATACAAAATAGATACAACACAGATAGGATAATGTTAATGTTATATATATATATATATATGTGTGCGAGCCCCCCAAAAAAAGCCATCAAAATTCAAACATAAGACAAGAAAATTTCAGAATGCTATTCCTGAATTTTGAAATAGAGCAAAAAGAAAATTCTCATTTATATCAGCCCAAACACTACCAGATCTCCCTGTCCGCCTTCTGATATCTTGACCAGCAGTGTTTGGCCTTGTTCACGAGGGAGGTCCTTGGACTATGATCTCACTCATTCTAGCCACCCTACCTCCACCCTGCTAACTGGGCACTACCACGGTGATTACAGCTTTCTTTTCGGTGCTCTCAGAGGACAGGGGACCCAAGAGGCAGATGTTATTCCTATAATGTTAGTGTTATATATATATGTATGTATGTATATGTGTGCGAGCCCAAAAAAAAACATCAAACATAAGACAAGACAATTTTGGAATGCTATTCCAGAATTTGGAAATAGAGCAAAAAGAAAATTCTCATTTATATCAGCCCAAACACTACCAGATCTCCCTCTACGCCTTCTGATATCTTGACCAGCAGTGTTTGGCCTTGTTCATGAGGGAGGTCCTTGGACTCTGATCTCACTCATTCTAGCCATCCTACCTCCACCCTGCCAACTGGGCACTACCACGGTGATTACAGCTTTCTTTTCGGTGCTCCCAGAGGACAGGGGACCTAAGAGGCAGATGTAATTCCTATATATAGATAATGTTAAAGTTATATATATATGTATGTGTATATGTATGAGCCAAAAAAAAAAAGAGACACATCAAACATAAGACGAGAAAATTTCCGAATGCTATTCCTGAATTTGGAAATAGAGCAAAATGAAAATTCTCATTTATATCAGTCCAAACACTACCAGATCTCCCTCTCCGCCTTCTGATATCTTGACCAGCAGTGTTTGGCCTTGTTCATGAGGGAGGTCCTTGGACTCTGATCTCACTCATTCTAGCCCCCCTACCTCCACCCTGCCAACTGGGCACTACCACGGTGATTACAGCTTTCTTTTCGGTGCTCCCAGACCACAGGGGACCAAAGAGGCAGGCAGCCACCAGGTCCAATAGACACCAGGAGACAATCTGTCTTCCACCAGCAAGACCCTTACGGAGACACTGTCTCAGATCCCAGTACAGTTTATAGTACACCAGCAGACAGTTGACTACCTCCAGATCTCACCAGCAGGACGCATCATCTAGAAAGAGAGACACCACAAACCAGCTCTTCCAGGTCTTTCGGACAGTCTTCTCCCCGGAGTTTCTTTTCTATGGCCTCGGATGCTACGAGAGATAAACACTGAGATTCTTGGCTCAGGGGACGGAAGCTGTGCCAACTCCTCCTCATCTTCAGGCAACAGCACCAAGGGGCGTTGAGGTTCTCTTCAAGTTCTCCCATGCAAGGCATTCTTCCCAAGGTTTTGGTTCTCAGCAGTGCTAGCACTTTTGTAGCTGCAATACTGCTTTGTATTTTGTTCTTTGATTTTTATTTTATAGGTTACATCTGTTTTTATAAGAGCGGCCTTTGCGTTCCCACTTTGTAATGACATTGTTATACTTAACAGTCCCACTTTGTAATGACATTGTTGTACATAACCGTCCGATTGACCGATTCATGGTCATTTGTTGAGCATTAATAAAATTCTCTTTTCTTCTCTTCTCTGTCCAAATTGTCTTATCTTCTCTGTCCAAATTGGTAAAACAGCCCAAACAGCAGCCATAATATTTGGAACCGAACCCCTACTATAGCCAACACTTATTTATTTTTGTAAAAGAATACCCTCCAAAACAACTTAAAAATAATAAAAAATATGCACACATATTGACAACAAAACAATGAGAAATCATAGCCATACTGCAAACAAATAACCATGGTTAAGGAAAGTTGAAGAAGATACCTGGGATATGGAGCCCACCACTAAGAATGGGGTTGTTACATCCTAACCCTTAGCAAGCGATCCCAGACGCCATTAATTTATTCCAATAACATACAACAATTCTTTCGAAGCACTCACATGGAAAATATCCACCACAAATGCTTGGAGAAATTACTTTACACCCTCATAACAATGCCCAAATTCGGTCTGTAGTAGAAAATGCCCGAAGACAAAATGTATGCCCAAGGCAGACCCAATCCTGTATTTATGAGAAAAAAATTAAAAATCAGAATTTTTATAGTTTTTATAAAGTTATTTGTTCGATACGCTACCAGATACTTGTCTGGCATCTATCTCAACCATACCTGGACTGTATCTAGATTTGGATACACCGTACCTAGATCCAGATACATATCCACCACATATCTGAGGTGTATCTGTGCTGTAACCATACCAGATACACCATATGGTGTATCTGAAGCCTAAACATCACATATGCAACTTACAACTAAGTTGTAGGAAACACCTAGAATGGTGGCATGTGCTGTAACCATACCAGATATACCATATAGTGTATCTGAAGGCTAAACATCACATATGCAACTTACAACTAAGTTGTAGTAAACACCTAGAATGGTGGCATAACAGTCCCATAAATGTGAAAAAACATATGGTGTATCTGAAGGCTAAACATCACATATGCAACTTACAACTAAGTTGTAGGAAACACCTAGAATGGTGGCATAACAGTCCCATAAATGTGAAAAAACACGTAAACCAGTACAAAATGCCTTGTAAACGCTGTCGGCCATACAATACTGTGTTTCCAAATCTGGAAACACTGTACCGTGCAGCCAGCGGTATTTCAGTCATTTTCAATGACACTTCAGGCACCTTTTTTGGAAGTTTGTGGGTCCACCCAATTGCCCATGACGAGCATGAGACCCATGGGAAAATATCACCTTATTTGTGCCAATGACCCTCTCGGACAAGATAGAGATAGGGCGTCATGAGACCCATAGGAAAATATCACCTTATTTGTGCCAATGACCCTCTCGGAGAAGACAGAGATAAGGGATGATAGGGAGTTGAGCTTTGAAGAATTTGTCACCTTGTAATTAATGGTAATATTAAATCTTTAAAGAAAAAGTTGGCATTCTCTTTATCTTACCTTTTCTATCCTAGTTGACATTTTCCATTATCTTACTTTTTCTATCCTCTCCTTTATCTTTACCCTTTCTATCTCAGTTGGCATTCTCCTTTATCTTTACTCTTTCTATCTCAGTTGGCATTCTCCTTTATCATATACAGTTGGCATTCTCCTTTAACATTATCTATAATTGTTTCAGGATGTTTGAGAGTGGTTCCAACCTCAATGGACTTCATATAGAGAAAATAGAATTTCATATCCCATTCGAATTCAATAGACTTAACAGTTTTCAAAATTTCAGAGTTGGCAAGATTATAGCATTTCCACTGGATTCTATCATATATGAGGGTATAGGATTGGCATTGGTCAAGACTCAAGACCACCAAGCTATAGGATTTTGCATCATATAATCAATGAATCATCTATAAAAATTAATATATAATCATCTATAAAAATTAATATAGATATGAGTTTTCTTCAAAACTGTCATTTATATGTATCATTCTTATTTTCTTACAAAGATAATGTGTTATTTAAGAAAAATTATATATCTATTTTTTTTAATCTTTATATAACATGTTTCCCCAATGGGGGTTCACATTTCCAGGTATTCCCGTTTCAGAAGCTTGTACATTTTGCGATATCCAATATATAGTTTTGCCACTATATTCTGCCCAAGTGTGACCCTAAACCCCAACCAATGCACAATACACAAACAATTTAGTGAATTGAGTGGGATAAAGGTTCACCAATTTAGTGAATTGGTGAAATAAAGGTTGACTGGTCACTGAACTAATACCTGAACAGAGATAATTATGAACTAATCCCTGAACATGATTTCCCAATAGACAATTGGGAGCATTGTGTAATAAACACGCCATGATGCTCAGGACTTAAGCCCATATGACCCTCAGCATATCCAGCAAAAGATTTCTTATTTAGATATAGATAGTAATCGATGTCTGGGTCTAAGCTCTGGCACTGTTATTGCTTTTCAGCATTTGTTCAGATCAAAAGTTTATACTACTCCTCAAGTGCATTCATGGCATCAGTGGTAGCATTAACCTTGAAATGTATCATATGAAATTTTTACGAACACAAATGAATCCGAGTAACACTTGAATGAATGAATAAAGAAAATTAATACAAAATTGAACTTACATAATTAGGATCCAAAGAAGTGTACTCTTTGGAGCAAAGTCTACCATGCGCTGAACTCTGACATTACAAAAATTGGAGGATGAACCTCCTCGATTCAAAGCGCATTTATTTTAAATTCAAATATTTGCAATGCTGTCACCATGGCACCTCTCTTGTGATGACGTGGTGAATATAAAAACTAACATTACCCTAAAAATTAAGGCAGCCTTGGGGATTGCCATATCTATTATCAGAACACTAATAAACCGGTAGAGGAAAACAAAGTTGTTTACAGGACAGAAATTTATGCCCAAACTCAACAAAAGGAGCAGGTAAATTGAACAAGCAGCACCTTCATATTGCAGTGGATGGACCGAATGCAAGCAACTTCATTGGTATCCTGTTGAGAACAAACAACACACTTGGCCAGATTCCTCAAACAAATGAAATCCTCAATCTTTCAGCTGATCTGTAGAGCAACGAACCAATGTGGATACCTCAATAAAGGATAAATAAACACACCTTAAAGGAGCCTTAGAATCTCTCAAAGAACTGGCTTTTTTATACCTTCTTGGCCTTCCCCTGCAGCCTTCTTTGACATCTAAATATTCAATCTAACAAAATCTATGCTGTCTGAATCACACTCTTAGTTAAAACTATTTCGTAAAATCCATCATTGCTTAAGGGAAGGAACTATGTATCAATAAGCTTCCAATATCATCTTGATCGAACCCTACGGGATTGGGCATTTTTTACTCTTGTGAGCTCTATTCTCCGCTTCCGTGCTTCTGCTGCAATAGCAGCCTTGTTCATGGAAAGAAGCATTTGCTCTCGGAAACCATTTGGAACTGCATCAGACAAGGATTCGCTAGGGGCGTTCAAATCCGGTATACCTAAACAACAGAGAGGATCCTTCGTAGATCTTGAAAATTCCCCCTTCTCGGATTCAGAAGAACACCCGGGAGAATATGAACGTGTTGGCCCTCCAACACTCTGAGGCTCATGACATGGTAAGCCTAAAGCTAGTCTGCTGACATAATTCTCAAACGAGTCGTGTTCATTGGGTGTGGGTGAATCATTAAAAGAAGTTTCTGTTCTGTGCCCTGAATCTTGATCAGATGATGTGTGTTGAGGAGTAGAGAGCAACTTTTGCTCCTGTCTATGGTCAAGACACAATGCCAGCTGCAAACACCATAACAGGTAATCTCTCAGTTTAAATGTATGCCCCTCTTTCCTCTTCTCTTTGAAGGATACTGCAAATAGTAGGAAGAAAAAAAACCAGTGGATGGGAATTATCTACCTGCGACTTTAAATGCTCATTTCGATTTTGCAATTCCCGATAGGTTTTCAACAACACTTGCTCCTCCTGGTGGAAAACACACGAATTATAAGAAACGTTACCTCGATGAAAACTGAAGACACAATTTTAGGAAAAGTTTGGTTTGATTGAAATGAGGGTAGTATATTCTGAGAAAACAAGTAATAGTTCATCAAAAAGAATTACTGAAAAAAAGCCAACCTTTTTCAATCTTTCTCCTTCTAAAGATAGTGTGTTCACCATCTCCTTGAGTTCCCTGTGTGTCTGCAATGAGCATAAATCAATATTTCAGTTAGCTATAAGCATTCTTTGCCATTACTAAATCAGTAATTTTACACATATACATATCTATGCAGAGGTGCAAATATATATATATTATGCTAAAGCATAGGTCTTAACCCTATATTTATTAATGTGCCAAGAAGGATAAAAAAGTTTAAGATGCAAATCTTCGTCACTTAAAGATATAAGATTGAGATGGATCTATGTTTGTGTGAGTAGTTAGTTTTCTTATGTGGGTAGAAGCATTACACAAACACACACACAAAGTAATGGACATCTACTCCTACTTGTACTGTAAAGCACCTCACTTCTCTCTAGAAAACATAAATATACACATACATATACATAACATGGAAATGTGCAGATGCACACCCATATACATGCATAGAAATCTAGATTCTATACACAACTCTGCTCATTCATGTGCATACACTCACATGCATGCATACAAACATACATGCATACATCCACATAAGTGCAAACATGCATATATATGCATCTATTTTACAGACCAAACACATGCATAATCATTTTAATAGATGCATTCATACATACATGATACAGATACGAACTTATACAAAATCACACAGGTGCATATACACATGCAAAATTATATACACAAACATAAACATTCATGTCTACATAAATGTACATGTGGATTAACACAATTTGATATACATGTATACATATTACATACATATGCTAACTTACATATATATGCTAACTTACACACATAGTGGCACAGATGGATATACACATATAAAATTATATACACAAACACACACATTCATGTCTACATAAATGTACATGTAGATTGACACAATTCGATAGACATGTGTACATATGTACACAGCATAGCGTGCACACATTCATGTCTACATAAATGTACATTTGGATTGACACAATTCGATATCCTGTGTACATACATACACAGCATAGTGTGCATCTGTACAGATATACATCTCCATAGAAATGATACCATCGGCATTCTAATCTGGTGAAGCCCATAGCTCAACTTGAATCCCTACTTAGAGAATGTGGCTTGGAAGATCCACATTGGCCACATATATATTCAAAAGCACACAGATGTCCTGCATACTCTCACACAAATATACTTATATACATATAATTGCACCAAAATAAGTAAGGTGCATTCTACAATCCAGATTGAAGTGGGGTAATCCATAAACTGTGTGAGAGAATATAGACACCAAGCACAAACCCACCTAAAAGCCACATCTGATGTGCACTTAAAGGTTTCAGCTCAATGATATATATCTCCACTTCACAAACGGCCACCTTGAGCTTGACAATCTCAGGGTTCATATCAGACCTGGGATAGGTCGGTGCACTACTATATGAAAACACACTCGTGTTCACAAATGCAAGTGTCCATGCATGCACACATATACATACAAACATGCATGTACAGATCCATCCTTGCATCCATATCACACATACGAACACTGAAAACATACAGACACTTGTGCATATATACATAAATGATAAATCACAAATAAAAATAATAATACTACCCACCAAAATCAAAACAGAAAATTTTGCCTCCCAATGACAACCCAGCCACAATCCTCTGCTATATCCTAAAGGGTCAACGAATGAGATGAATACCTTTTTCTTGGGGGCCCTCCTCCTTGCTGTTTTCCTCACTCTCCCACTCTGCACTTGACAGAAAAATCTCAGGCCCATCTCAAAAAAATCTTAAAATAACCAAACCTCACACCCATCACCAAAACAAAAATAGAAATCAAAACCGAAACCTCAGTCCCAGTACCCCAAAAAAATCCAAACCTCGTAAGCATCAGGCCATCACCAACCCCACCAACACAAATTATAAAAAATAAAAAAACCCAAACCTCATACCCATCATACAAAAATATCCAAATACCCAAAATCTCTGGCCAACCACATTTAATTTCTCAATAAACCAAATCCCATATCACAGCGAAAAACTCCCAGTACCCAAACCTCATACCCATCACAAAAAAATTCAAACAATCCCAGACCCAAAATGCAAACGAATACACAGCCTGTACACACACATCCCATGTACACAGACACCCCAGCAGAAAAACTAAAACCCAAGAAAAGAATAGAATAGAATATGCCAGAAGCATACACACACCTTTGAGTTGGAATGATCCCCACAATATTCAAACTCTTCGGCTTCTTCACTCCATGAAAGGCAAAGAGGGCTGACGGGGCTGAGTTTGAAGCTGTGGGCATTGTGGGTTTCACTGTTCTTATCTCTGTAAATCCCTGATCGCTTGCGCTTGGTTCCCCACTGAACTATCAGAGCCCTGCTCCAATGGCGGAAGCAGACCATAATGTCTGCTACCTCCATTTCTTCTGCTGTGAAGTCATCGTCATCCTCTTCATCAATCATATTGCTCCTGCTACTTGGCCTCCTCTTTGAATGCACCATGGCTGGTAAAGCTCTGTTATTGTGCTGTCCTTGTATTGATTTAATATGGGGGAGTTGATGAGCATGAATGAGCGTGGAGCCTGTGAAATGAAGAATGGTGGCGTGTGCTAGTTTTTGGTGTTGTGAAGAAGTGAATGAATTCCATGGAGATGGACTGAGTGCCTGGTGGTGCCACGTGGCGTCCCTCCGTCTTTGGGGGTTGCCCGACCTATTGCAGTTTTTTTGTATTTTTAGGGTTATATATATCGAAACCCTAAGTAACCAACTTGAGTGAGATAGTTTGACATATGAGGATGGGGTTTGAATTAGATTAGTTTACTTCAGGATAAGAGGATTTTATATTGATAGAAGTAATTTTGAGAATTTATAAGATTAGTGTATTTCTTATGTCTATATATATATATAGATAGTAGATAGGATGAGAGGATTTTATTCATAATTTATAAGAGAAGTGTATTTCTCATATATATATATATATATATATAGGTAGGAGGACAGTTGTCTTCCAAAGGTTGGTTCAAATGGTTATGAGCAAGATTTTTCTTCAAGTTGGGGAGTTCACATGTTATAAATTAACATACATATTGAGTAAATAAAAATAGTATATTTATTTTGCAAACAATTAATTTGATTGGGTTAACACTAAGCACATATGTATATATATACATTCTAAGATGTATAGATATATCTAAGATGTATATGTATAGATATCCAATATGTACATACTATTAATGATGTGTGAAGTGCTTATTGTGTTTTTTTTATATTGTTTATTTTGTTAAAATGAAATTTGAAAAATATGTGAGTATTCATTAAAACTTCTATATAACGAAATTGTTTTCTTTGAGTTTACTTTTATAAGTTTTGTATGGTGTTTCAATGGTTTAGCACAACTTAAGTGGGCCTAATGATTAAGAATATTTTTTCCTAAGAGGTCATAGGTTCGTATTTGGAGGGAGGTAGGGTACATGTACAATGTTGTAGACTTTAGCATTTACATCGTTGTGCAGAGAGGGCTCTCATACACCAAATTGGTGTTTGGCTTGGTTGTGACCTTAAAAATAGATTATTATTATTATTATTATATGAATCATCCCCCCTTCAATTTTTCTCTGGAATTTTATGGCCATCTTCTTCCTCTCTATTAGGGGATCAATATGGTGATAAAGAACAACATGTATCAACAATATACATATGATGTTTGGATCTTCCTTTCATAGGCTTTTGGTCTTAAGATAGTCTTCTATTTAGAACATTTTATGCAATTGAGGAATGGGCATATTTTATGATTCTAGTATACATGATGTCACTTGGATCATAGCCTTAAGGTCCCACTCAAACAATTTAGGGTAGGGTTTCATTAACTTCAAATCAACTATGAGCATTGTGTCCCATAGGAGGAGAGAGTATGTCAGCGATGACATCTATAAGGAGTGGAATTCAATGAACACCTCATTTTTAAAGGCCTTGTGTACTACGAGATTAGGGGGAGATGCCACTCTTTTTCCATGAGATGGGGAAATAGCTTATCCATCCTCAATTAACACCTTAATTAATTTTTTCTCACTCTTTGCATAAGTGAGGTGATGATTCTCAAACAACATTTTTGCATGTTTCCTCTATACCTTGCATTGTTAGATTAATTACCTCATATTTCCAATAAGTTTCAATAATTGGTGGCACTAAGTAACCTGTGGATCCTCTAATGAGTAACATAACATATGTCAAACTAATGAGAGCACGCACAACATCTTTTCCTAGGGGAAATTGAGTCTTTAGCACGAAGGCAAGGGGGACTCCTTCTTAGCATTAGATTTGATAGTCATTTCAATCTAAGCCAAAGATTCTTTTCTTTGGCCTCAAATGCTAGAATAAAATCCTCTCGTAACCCTCATATGCTTCCCAAGGTCATCCACTGATAGCCTCTCAACCCTTGACACTATCTAGATGACAATAGACAAAACACTAGATCCTTCTCATTTATTGATTGCAAGAACAATACTTATTTCACTTCACTCTCAACCTCCTCATCTTAACTTATGGACAGCGAGTTAGAGATCTCTTGCATTCTTTATTCTTTAATCTCCTCCTTTAACATAATACTTCATATATTTTTTGTTTTATATTCTTATATTGCATTTTTAGTTAGTCTAAGACACTTTTACATATTAGTATCATCAATCGTACTTTTTAGTCTTATTATCTTACCATTTTCTGATTTGTTAAGAATAAAAAAAATATTCTTTTATTTTAAAAGGTTGTTAAACTTTTCTAAAACCTGTTTAAACTTATTAACCATATAGATATAATTTGTAAAAAACAAATTTTACAAATAAAAATTCATTTTGTAATAAAATTGTGCAAAATGTTTTTATCAATGTGAAAACATATCCTCGTCAGAATAGAAAGTGACTTGACTTTGATTATATATGGGTAGAGGAGTCTTAATGTTTTGGCTAAGGTACATTAATAAATTAATATATATATATATATAACATGCTGAACTTATACAACGATGCACACGTATGCCTTGGAAACAATATTCTCTTATGTTGCACACTTATGCCTTGGAAACAATCTTCTCGTTGAGTTCATACTTCATACTATTGGAAGTATATTTTGTCACTTAATTTAAGTGATCACTCCTTTCTATTAATTCACATATTAGTGAAATTATCACATTAATGAGATGATGCACACCACATTTAAACATCTCCTTTATCGGATAACAAAAAGATTATATATATATATATATAAATCCTTAACAATATCCTATTAAGTTATATAACTTTTCAATATCTTTTGACCATCTATTCTCATGAGACTTTCCTCACACTTCACTCCATAGAAACTTTCTTTGCAATCATTGAATTAAAATGCAGATTAAACTACAAAAGCTAGAAGTAAAATCATTATCAAAGATATAAAATATTCATGAAATTTTATTTCTTTATAAAATCTAAGTGTACTTTTTAACATTTAGAAAAGATGTGGCATTATGAATGATATTCATTGAAAATGTTACACGTTTAAATCAAATGACTTATACCATTAATCTAATTAAACTAAGAAGTGTGTTACCTTTGTGATTTATGGTGGAAGAGCCATACTGAGTGTATTTTTTTCCTTTTAGAGAAGTTCCTATAAACATGAGCTTTGCGATAATGTTATAAAAAATGGGTACAAATTAAATAGTTAAATAGTTAAATAAACATAAAAAATATTTAATTCAATAATGTTATATGTAAATAAAGTGAAAGAAGGGTTGAATAGGAAGTTTATTTGAGGGAGCAACATTCTATTATAATATATCAAATATATGAAATGATCATTCAAATAAATCTCATTTCTGTGTATGTAAGATTTAGAGTGCTAAAATGCAATAATAGTAAATCGATATAACATAATTAATGTAAATATAATGAATAAAGGTTTTAGATGGGCACTTAACATGCCCTTCCCCTTCAAACTATCATTGCTCTCAATGTTGATCCACTATGGATGATTTTACATGAAGAACCCATATTCCAAATTCACATCTTTTGTTGATAGGTTCTTCCAGATGATTAGGTACACAATGATTGCTTGGCATTGATTGCTTGATTTGTGTTATGCCTGTTTACAATTCTAGTATGATTTTTTCCTCTACATCCAGTTGTAGAAAAATAGTTTAAACTAGGATATCATTATTGATTACCTTCTTTGAACAAGAAACGTGGAAGACTAGATGTACATGTGAAGAGAAAGGTAACTCCAATATGAAATCCATAATTCCAATCCTCTACAACACCTTATAGGGACAATAGTACTTTGATGCTAAATTATTGTCCTTGTTTTGTTGATTGAGGGACATATGTTAGTCTCATAAAATGCCCAATCCCCCACTCAAAGTGTCCTCATTATGATGTTGATCTACTTGTTTTAACTTGTTTTTTGTTATAGCCAAGTTGTCTTTCATTTGTAGAGAACCTATTGTCGGTGCTTGAAATCCTCCATTGTTTGAACCTTATGTTTCCCTCTCAAGGGTAATGTGATGGATGGAAGATGATACCCATAGAGTACCATAAACATGGACATTTTGCATGAAGTAAAAAAGGATGTGTTGTACCACCATTTTTGCAAATGTAACCACTTGAATCATTGCGATTGTTTATTGGATGCAAAGCAGTCCAGTTAACATTCTAGACATTTATTCACAATCTTAATTTCCCCATTAGATTGGGGGTGGTAAGAGGAGCTATTAACCACAAACAAGCAAACGAGTCAGTCCAAAAATTACTAGTGAAAATTATATCTCTGTCACTTACAATAATTTTGGGGTTTCCATGTAGGTTCTCAACTATTTCCATGAATGTTGTGGCTATTGTACTTTCTTTAAGGGATGAGAAAGTTATAAAAAAATGGACATTCTTTGTGAGTCAATCCACCACAACCATGATGACATTATTCCCTTCAAACTTTGGTAAACATGTGATAAAGTTCATTGAGACCCTTTCCCAATGTTGATTTTGTATGGCTAATGGCTTTAGAAGACTCAAGGTCTTGATTGTCTTTCCGTTGTTATGTTGGAAAACCAAACACTCACCACAAACTTTTGCACATCAATTCTAAGCTTTCCAAAAGAATAACATTAAAAAAAATAATCCTTCTTGATCTCATGATAAGTTTTAAGGGATCATGAGTGTCCCCATTTAGGAGAAGTTTGCAATTATGAAAGGACATTTTGATTAGAATTCCTACATAAACATAAGCAATCTTAATACTACAATGAATCAATCTTCCACACAAATTTATTGGATGAACAAGGGGCATGTTATAATTGTTGAATGAGCTACCATGTAACATGACCTTGTTGTCATTTTATCTTTGCTTGTTTCACCCCTTCAACCTATAGAATGGAAATAGCACAAAGAAAAGCCTTGGTTCCCTCTTCTTTCTTTAAAAATGCATCTGCCACCACATTCTCTTTCCCTTTTTCTGTAGATAATTTCAAAGCTACAACCTAGCATCTTTATGACCCATTTATCTCGCTCTTTTGAAAATAGTTGTTGTTCCAAGAAGTACTCTACACTATCATGGTATATTTTTACCTTGAAGTATATTTCTATGTTAGGGTCCTAACCTAACCTCCCTACTTTAGGATACCTACGAGTTATCCCATTAATTTGCATGGCCATCCTCTTTGAATAAGGTGTGTTAGATAGTAATGGATAATTATTTAATGTAAAAGGCTCCTCTTTATTAATTATGGTCCACTAGGTAGTTGGTACTCATTAATGATGGAACCAAAAGTAGTTAGGGTTTTGCTATTGATATCATATTTAAAGGGCCAGGAGGCTATAGGTTTTTTTTTCAAAGTATTGTTGTATTAGGAGCTTTTCTCAATGAAAGGTTGCCCCACCTTAATAGGTAAGTGAACATTGCTTTCTTTATCTGATTATCTTAATACAAGGTTTCATTTCACATCTTTCATCTTAATTGTCTCTTGTATCTAGTTTCCTACAGTTATAATCTTTGCATATTACTTAATTGTGTTTCAAGTTTAAGGGTTGAGGAACACTACAAGTGGTATCGAAGCTCTTTCTTGAGCCAACACGCATATGGGTTTAGCAAACAAAATAAAAATTAGGCTAGAGACATCATCAAGCATCTTTAAATAACATAGATTTCTATTAATCGATGGGTAAATCTATGGTCGGGAAAGAATACATGTAGAAAAATACAAGCCGTGTCACCTAGTTGGATACCCTTAGAGCAAATGTTGGTACCCCTTCGAGTAGTACCACATTAGACATCACATGTATACAAAATTTCCTTCCCCATACCTTCAAGTATATTGAAAGCCCTCTAGGTGCACCTAAAACCAACCTTACATAGACATGCGCCCATCTTGTTGCTATAGTACATTGAGAATAGCACTCAAGGAGATCACTATTGTGTACCAGTGAATTGGGTAGTACATATAAGGGTACAATCTAGACTCCCTAGTTAGTATCGTGAAAGATTTGACCTAGTACTGTTGTTGGAAGCCCTTCAATATATCAGAGAGCTATATCACTTGACACACCTTTTTCCTTAGGACCCTTCAAACTTTAGCCTCTATAGTCACAAATGAAATTCCTACATCTTTGCATCTAAAAGGAATTTAGAAAATCTATCAGCATGGTATTATTCAACAGGGAGTAACACTCCCACCAACATAAAGAAAAAAATATTAAAAAAGAGTTTGGGTCTAGCTAGTACCATTGTGGGAGACTTGTCTCAAAATATTCCTCATGTCATGTTGATCATGTGGGTATACTTCTTAAGCAACCTTTTTTTGTGTAGAACCGCAATACAATTGTTAGTGATATCTCTTAAACAACTCACCTCCAACCGCTCATCATATTGAGATAAGTTAGGGATAACACTTTGGTGGGATCTCAAGTTGTACCATGGTTAATACTCGCAACATGGAAACCATCGAGGGCAACTTGAGGTTATAGAAAATAAGTGGCAGAAATGTGTGGAATCAATGTATAAGCTTTAAAAACATGTTGAACTCCCATCCCAAATTAACCAATAGATTTCCTAAAATATGGAAAAATAGACTATTCTTCTTCAATAATGGCTAAGATCACTAGTGGCCTCCATAAAAGACAAGGGGACAAAACTCCACATAGATCCACCTATGGGGTTATATTCAACATATCAAGAGTCGTGTCCTAATACATTCTTTCAGGGCAACCATGGACATCACACACCCTTTCATGATTACAATTTATGGCACTAGTTTCCAAAATTGAACATGAACTAATTTGATGGTTCCGATCCATCGAGACGGGTTACCCAAATGGAACATTATTTTTCTCTCCATGCCATTATTGATGACCTACAAAAAACTTAGAGTGGGGATCTTATACTTGGATTCAAAATGTTGAAAATGGTATAAGAAATCTTATGGAGGCTACATTGCTTGGACCCAATTTGTGAATGCCATTTATGGTCGTTTTGAACATGACACTCACTATCTAGGATGGCTGAAAAAATTATGCTAAACAAGCACAATTACTGACTTTATTGCAGCCTTTAAGTAATTGGGAATCTGCATGTAGGGTCTATCAGAATCCTTTTTCAAAGAATGCTTCATTATTGGTCTCAAGGAGGAAATTAGAGCCCATGTCATGACGCAGTGTCCAACCACACTATTGGAAGCTTGTGAAAGAGCTAAATAAGCTAAGATGGTGATCAATACCCAAACCAAAATATCTTCATTCACTAGTTGAACTAGGCCTCCATTAGCACCTACACCTATCACCTCCACCTCTCAACTATTGAAGTCATAGGAAGAGATGGTAGAGAACCAACACTTTAGACTTTGCTATAATTATGATGAACGATATTTCAAAGGGAATATATATATATATATATATATATATATATATATATATATATATATATATATATATATATATTCCACCTAGATGTGTCCCCACAAGACCAACTAGAAGACATCCCAACTAAAGACACTCCTACACCAGAATTGGAAGACACAGCCCCTCCCATGAAAGAAGAAACCACCTTTCCAATTCCATGCAAGGAACCCTAAATTTCTCTCCATGCCTTATCAAGTTTAATTTCCAACACCACTCCAAACCTTGAAGTTGATTAGTTACATCAAGAACCCAACAATGATTGTTTTGATTGACAAAGACAACATCCACAATTTTATTCTTAGGAGAGTGGTAAAATAAACCCATAGTTATGTATGCACCATATTTAATTTTCAAATTATGACAGGCAATGGTGGTATGATGAAGTGTGGTGGCCAATGTTAAAATTTGAAACTTCAAATAGGTGAGTATCATCTCAAAACTCACATGTTTTCTATTGAAATGGGTGGGTATGATGTAGTTCTTGGGGTAGAATGGTTATGCACATTGGGACCTATCATGACTAATTTTAAGGATTTATACACAAACTTCACTAAGGAATGCCATAAACATAACCTCAAAGGGATCACATCCAGTTCACTTGAAATTGTCACATCTGATTGGAGAAGTTATTGAAAAAATGATAGTAAGGTATTATTGCATAATTTCATGTCCTACAAGTAGTGAACACCCCCCTATTGGAGATTCACTTGGATTTTCAACTAGTCCTCTCTAAACATCAACATGTATTTTAAAATGCCCCAAGGTTTACCACCTTCACACTAGGAGCATGATCATTGTATTCCCCTGATTCCAGGTAGTCAACCACCCAATGTGCATCCTTATAGGCACCCTTTTGCATAGAAGAATGAAATAGTAAATATTCCTAGTACCAGGCCTTACTCATCATCGATGGCCAAGGTATTAAAGAAGGAAGGCACTTGGTGCATGTGCCCTAATTTTTAGGCACTTAATAAGTTGACCATCAAGGATAAATTTCCCATTCCAATTATTTATTTTCTTTTGTATGGCTTCATGGCACCAAATTTTTCACTAAAATTGACTTTTGTTATGGATATCACCAAATACATATGAAAGAGGTAGACATCCTATGACAATTTTTGCACACTTGAAGGTCATTATGAGTTTTGAGTGATTCCCTTTGGCCTTTGGAATGATCCATCCACCTTCCAAAGTCTCATGGACAAGATTTTTCAACCCTTCCTATGAAATTTTGTGTTTGTATTCTTTGATGATATCTTGATCTACAATGAAACATGGGAATCCCGCATAGAGCATGTCAATAAAGACTTACAACTACTATGGCATCATGATTTATTCCAGAAACATTATTTTGGGGCTTCAGAGTTGAACACTTGGGTCATATTGTATGTTAGGATGGACTACAAGTAGATCCCAAAAAGTTGTGGCTATGTAAGATTAGCCTCATCCCAAGACCTTGAAGGGCTTGCATGGGTTCTTAGGCCTTATAGGCTAATAGAGGAAAAATGTAAAGAAGATATAGAAAAACAATGCCTTTGTATGGAGCAAGGCAACTAATCAAGCCTTCTTAGCTTTAAAGGAGGTCATGTGCACCACTCCAATCTTAGCAATACTAGATTTTACTAATACTTTTTTTTTGGAATGTGATTCCTCAAGCAAAGCACTGGGAGTGGTATTGATGTAAGTAGGGTGCCCCTTGGAATTTGCTAACATGCAAAGTAAGATTCTATTAGTCTAGCCTTGTATCTATATAAACAACAAATCATCATGTAAGAAACAAGAGACAAGAGAAACAACGATACACCAAATATACGTAGTAAAACCCAAATGGGGAAACAGCCACTAGAAGGTATTGTCTTCTTATTCTTCAGAAATCTCAATCTTAGAATACATGGCATCCTCACATATGCATCACATCACACTCCATCTTCACTTCATGTCACAATGACACAATAATATCATGTGGGTTTCTACAACATACCCAAAAGGCTCTCCTTCACCTCTATTATATAGCTAGAGGTATGGAATATTTACATCACGTAACACATGTGGGATAAATAGCTTTCTAGCTCTCTTATATAAAGAATAGTCATAAGATATTTTATTACATTATGCATGTGGGATAACTCTATTTTATAATATTAGATTTATTTATGCCTTTTATGATATTTCACCAACAATACCACATAAGTCATCATTACATATTCCAACACATTCACCATTAAGTAGTTGTGTGACCACAATTTGGGAAAATGCACATATGAGAAAGAAATGATGGCCATCCTTCATGTAATTGATACTTGACACCCATTTATCATGGGTAGGATTTTCTATATCAACACCAACCATCATAATTTTTTGGAACAAAGGTTATCATCAGCAGAGAAACATAAGCATGTCACTAAGATTATGGGGTATGATTATGAGATTTTACATAATAAAGGTAAAATGTGGTCATTGATGCTTTATCTAAGTAATTTGAGGAATATGGATCCCTCTTAACTTATCTTTAGTAGCTCTAGTTTGGCTTGAGAAAACTTGACAAGAATGGTTGACAAACAAAACTGCAGTTCAACTCATCTAGTGTCTTCAAAAAGATCCCAACCTCCATAAAGGGTATATCTGGTAGTAAAATGCATTGAGGTATAAAGGGAACATTATTCTAGTAAATAAGTATGCCTTAAAAAAGTGTGCTTAGAGGAGTTGCATTCATCACCTACAATGAGTCACCCTGGGTTTCATAAAAAATATGAAAGAGCTAAGTGCTTGTTCTTTTGGGAGGGCATGAAAACAAACATACATGATTTTGCAGTGGCTTGTGATACTTTCCAAAGAAACAAGGGCTTGATAGTGAATATGTTATGGCCATTGCAACCACTATTGATCCCAACACATATATGTATTCACATCTCTATGGATTTTATAGTGGGACTCCCACAAGCTTGTAACTAATCAATGCTCATGATGGTAGTCAACCGTCTTTCCAAATATGCTAAATTTTGTGTTGGTTGTGGAGCTTGATTATCTTCCCGATTCAAAGGTCTTGTTTTAGCTACATTTGGATCCCAATTCCTAACAGCGGGTGTGGGGGGGCGTTCCCCCCACTAATGTCGCTAGGGTTTCCAAGGGTGGTGGTGACAATCTTTTGGAGCCCCCCACAAAGAAATTTTTTGGGGAAAATGCCTTGTAAACTAATGTAATTTTGTAGTTATTTTGGACTGTTCATCATTAGGTTGCATAGATGAAAGTAGAAGTTATGTTGGTGCTTTTTTCCATAGAAGGAAACCCTATTTTTATGAGGGCATGGTATTATGTCTATGTATTGAGAGAGAGGATATTGTGAGAGAGTGAGGAGGAGGTTGCAGCTGATGTGTTGTAGGTTTTATCCCTTCATTTTGTTGGATGGAGTAAAGGAAGGACTAGTTGTTTCTCTATGAATGTATCCCATACAAGATGAACCATGCATATCGGTGTCTCTCTTGTATTGTGTTCTTCTATGTTTTATTTCCACATTCATTTTGATTTTTATTGCTCCACGATCCTCTTCATAAGAATTGGTATCAAAGATGAAGATTTATTTGGCCGATAAACTCACAGGAAAGGAGTGTTCCTAGTTCGAGTGGGAGCAATGCTGAAAGAAGGAAACTTTGAGGTTGAAGTTTAACAACCAAAAATACCCGCTATGGAAGATTCAAATGGAGTACTATCTATATCAAAAGGATAATTTCCTACCATTGGGGGAAAAAGAAAATAATTTGGCAACTATGAAAAATAAAGAATGGGAGGTTCTTGACAAAAAAAGGCATTATAAACAATATGGTTGTGCCTGGAAACATCAGTGGCTTTAAACATTTCAAAATAAAAGGCAATAGAGGATAAAATGAAGGCATTAGATAAACTATATGAAAAACCTTTGACCACAAACAAGGTATTTCCTATGAAGAGTTTATTTAATATGAAGATGTTATAAGGTGGGTCTATTTCTAATCATTTAAATGAGTTTAACATGGTCACCAATCAATTAAGTTTTGTAGGAATAAACTTTGATGGTGAGGTTAGGAATCTTTTGATTTTGTGCCCATTGCCAGCAAGATGGAATGGCTTGGTCATGGCTTTGAGTAATTATATCTCTGATTCAAGCACTTTAAATTTTGATGATGTTGTTGATGTTATCCTTAGCGAGGAAATGTGACGGAAAAGCACAAGTGAGATATCAGGTAATTCTTGGACTGTGGAGAACAATGGAAAACAAAGAGAGAGAGGAAAGGGCCCAAGGAATCGTAAGAAGTCTAAGAAGGGAATATCCAAAACTAAAGGGAAGTCATAGTGCTAGCATTGTGGGAAGAAAGAACACCTGAAGAAGGACTATTGGTCTCTAAAAGGAAATCAAGGAGATATACAACAAGAGAATAATCAGGAAACAAATGTAGTAGGTGATGTGTTGAAAGATGCTTTAATCCTTTCATTAGATAATATTAATAATTGTTGGGTGTTAGACTTAAGGGCTTCATTACATGCCACACCCCATAGGAAATATTTTCAAGATTATGTTTAATTCAAACCTAAATGATGGCACATTACCCCCTATATAGTGGCACATTACATTAGTATTGTCATATTATTGATGTCAGCTTGGGTCCATTAGTGGTAATTATCATTAATATTATTATATTATTGATGTCGTCTTGGGTCCATTCGTTGTAATTGTACATCTTTGTCTCCTATATATATGAAGGAGACCTTATCTTGTTTTGCCTTGTGTACTTAGTACATTGTGTAAGGAGGTTTCCCCACTGAAGAGGCTTTCTATTCATCTATTTTTTTCATTATTAAGGCGTGAATTACTCTTTCTGTTCTATTTGTTCTCTTTTCATTTTCTTTTGGGGAATTTGTTACATAACATTTGGTATCAGAGCTAGGACGCTTCCAAAATGAGTAATCTTGGAATTTTCGCTGTATTTTTTTTCTATGAAGTTTCTAAACAAGAAACTTTTAGGAGATGCATAGTATAGAGTGAAATATCTGTGGTATGAGTTTCAAATCCTGATTCATTACAAGTTCAGAGATATACCCTTTGGAAGTTAGGGTTTCTGAATAGTCCAAAAACTAGTCTCAAACTTGTGTTCTAGGAAAAACTCTTATATCTAGAGCATGCAAGACCCAAATTGAGTAAGACTTATTGCATCAGAAAGAATATGGACCAAGGTATCAGTGGTATCAATTTTAGACTCATAACCTAAAAATTAGACACGTTTCAAGTCGTACACTTTCGCTCTTTTGGAAGGGACAAAAATAACAAGTGTTGGAAGGTTGGCCATATCGTTCTACTGGAATATCAGAATTAGGTCATACCTATGGAATTGAAGAGAAGAAATACCAGGCTATTGCAGAAAAAAATAAATAAATAAATAAATTAGACTCAAAGGGGCAAAATTTTTAGAGTTACCTCAGTTGGAAGGTTGGCTAGCAAATCGGTCTCCAAATTAGGGTTTGAAAAAGGTACGCCATTTTAAATTTGAATAACTTTTAATAGAAGGATCTATGTTGGGTGATCTCAAAGGTGTGATAAGGATTGTAGATATCTATTTTTATTATTCCACATGGCACCAAAAGGTGGTGGAAAAATTCATACTCTAATCAAACCACCAGAGGATTCATCCCTGACCCTTGATGAAAGTGAAGACCTATCTTTTCGAGTGTCCAAGTTAGAAGATATGATTAAAGGGATTGTGAGAACACGTGATTTAGTTAATTTAGAGAATAATATGGAGGAAACAATGGGACATATGGAGAGTAATATGATGAATGAAATGAAAAGGATTGTTGAGCTCGTACAAAATCCGAAGGAAAATCACACTAAAGGTGAAGATGTGTCCCAAGGTACTCAGGAAGATAAGGATAGTGTCCATGTTGATCAACCTTTCATTAATAAGCATACCCCAAGAGGATTTTATTCTAATAATGGAAGTAATCAGGGATGGTCCCCAAGGGGTATCCAACTCCCCAAGATTGACATGAGGAAGTTTGATGGCAAGGACCCCATAACATGTATATTCTAGATGGAGCAATTCTTTGATATACACCAAGTGTGAAATCTCCAAAAGGTACCTATTGCATCTTTATATTTATAACCTGAGCAATTTGTGTGGTACCAATGGATTTGTGAATGGAAAAAGAACTCCATTATCTCTTGGTCCATTTTTACAAAACAATTGATATCATATCATAATGATGTTTAGATAAATTCCTTCTTTACCCAATTGATAAATCTAAGGAAAAAGGGTCCAGTAAGTGAGCACATTCAACAATTTCAAAAGTTGAGTCTTAGAGTGGACGGAATACTAGATGATAAATTGTTGGATGTATTTAATGGAACCTTAAAGGATAACATCCAACATGAGGTGCGTGGTGGACTTCAAGAATGTGTACCTATTTGAGGTAGATATACCAGACGTATACTTTAATTATCGACCAGGGAGTGTACAAACTTGAGAGGTTGTCGTTCTAAGTATCCTAGAGCATATCCTAAGACAGTTGAAAGTGTTGTTCTATGGAAACAGGAAAGTAAGGGAATGGTCAAAGAAAGCTTTGGAAATTCTATTCTATGTACACAACAAACAAAAGCATGTAAATCCTATTTTATCAAATCAAATGTTGAAAGCAGATAAATCCTATTTTATCAAATCCAATGCTGAAAGTAGATAAATCCTATTTCATCAAATCAAACGCTGAAAGCAGATAAATCCTATTTTATCAAATCAAGAAAGGGAAGCATGCATAACTTTGATCTAAGAAGCTTGAATCTAATCTAAAAGAGGGCAAAGATCCATTCTATCAGTAATCAAAAATTATTATCTTGGAAGCACGAAAACATAGATCTGGTATTTATTTGGAAATGCTATAGAAAATGGAAATTCAAATATGAAATTCGCCTGTGCGGATGGCATGCACAGGATTACAAACAGTGCACTACAGAACTACAGATGCAATGTTATTGAACTACATAAAGAAAAGTGCCTGTGCTGAAATCGAAATCTGATATCTGAACAAATGCTGAAGTTAATTCACGCACAATGATGATGGAAATAATTAATAGAATGCATGAGAAATGCCTGAAACAAAGCACAAAACTCCTAATATACGTATTGAGGGGGCCCTCCCCAACACGTATCTTGGGAGGGAAAGAAACTTAAGAACTCACGAGATTAAGAGAATGTTGGTCTTTCATTATCAGTTCATAAATCCATGCTACAGAAAATGTAAAACAAAGATGTCTCAACTACGAAAATGCTGAAGATTGTTTTTTAGAAAATGTCTCTAGACCCCCTGCTACTCAAGAGGTCCCTATTTATAATTACTTATAACCTAGCTCTACATTGAAAATAACGATCCTGAATAATAAGATTCTTTCCTACAAATCAGGAGAAAATGGGATCGTTGTGTCTCTTGCGATCTTTAGTTTGGAGCCTGGTCACTTGTGATTCTTCTAGGTCACCTGCGCCCAGTCCACACATGTCTTCATTCATATGATTAGTAAATAAAAATGTTAAAACATAAGAAAAGATAATCGCTAAATTACTTCATTTAATCATCAACCAAAATGCATTCTCCCCTATCGAAAGAGGTGCTCTCTTATCCTTTCTTTTCTTATGTGTGGCATAAAAGGAGTCTATGGAGTACCTATATCCTGGGCTCATCATCTCCCCCGAAATTGAAGATGTTACCCATCCTTGGGTGACTCATCCTGATCCATGATGGCCTCTCTGATATCCCAGGCAACAAATCTAGGAGCCCCTGCCTGTCTGTAATAACCTTGACTCTGTTCTTCTTTGGCCCAGGTCCTCCTTTCCTCATCCTCATCGATTTGTTCCTTAATAGCTAGAGGAAAAAAGAAAGGTGGGCTTAATTTCATTCCTATCCATCTGAGTTGGTTCTTTATCAAGGACTCCCTGTACAACCTTGCTCTGGTGAGTGTGACTTCTAGCCTATGGGGGGAGTGAGGTTCCCGCTTTTTCAAGTCCTTTGAGATTCTTTTCCACCTATCATTGATAGCTTCCTCAACTTCATTGATGGTGCTCTGGGTGGTGTTGTCGAAGTGTGAGATTGCTTCCTGCTGCTTGTCGAGAAGTATGGCGATCAGATCCTCATCGGAGGTTATAGCAAAGTAATCCCGAATCACCTTCTCGGGATGTGTAGCTTCAGACCTTATCCATAGTGGGTTCTTCCATTCTTCTACATGGTAGAGATGAACATCCTGGGCTCTTTTTACTTCATGATTCATCCAAGAGCACAATGCCCTGAGTTGGAAATCACCCATGTAGGGGTTCAATGACCAATTGGGCGAGTTCAGTACCACTAAATTGTGCAGGAAGAATTCACATAACTGGTCTTTTTCTAACTCAGTGCAAGCTAGGGAAGTGTCTACAAACTACTTAGGAGTGGTTAACTCCAAGGGTAAACCTTGTTTTAGCCTTTGCAATTGGAACCGACCCCATTTTTCCTTTAGATAAATTGTGTAGACCCGGGATGGTGGCCTATACCCCAGTGTTTCTTCATATATCCTGGCAGTGATGGCTAGAGTGTCCTCTAACTGTAGGATTCATTGGTCTTTCTGGGGCAATTCCTCCTGGGCCTGGCCTAATTTTTCTTTCAGTGTCAAATTCTGATGCTCCATCTGCTTTAATTGACCCGCATGCTACATTTTTAGGACTTGGGTCTTTTCATGCATGAATGGTGGTGAAGCCAGTGAAACAACCTGGCTTTTATGGAGTCGTGCTTCGATTTTCATGGCGGCCAGCTCCTCTCTGACCTTCGCCAGCTCAGTCAATGCTTCGGTCAGTTGATCATCCTTTTCAGTGTTCATCTTTGCATTCGCATAGTTCTGCTGGAAGGTGTCTTCCTCTATAGGTGTAGAAGGACTTTCTTGTTCTGCCCCGTTATCTTTAGAGTCCGATAAGTCCTGTACTATGGGGCTTGTTTCTTTTTCTTTCTTTTTCATCTGCCTGGCTCTGGCCGGCTGTACCAACCTACCGCTCTGCCGCTTCGACATTTGCTTGTCAGCAGGTGTCCCTGAGGTTTTCTAGCGGGAGGTATCCCAAGAGTGCTTTATTTTGATAAGAGTTTCAACCATCACCTCATTATCACTGTCTAGGTCGATTTTTCGTTTGACTCCTGACGCAATGGTGGAATTTTCCTCCTTTGATCCCGAGGAAAGGGTTATTCCTATATTCGGCATGCCTTTCATCCCTTGGACATCTTCAGCCGAGACCAGGACGGATTCTTCCCATGAGATTTCTGGGATTTAAACCTTCAACTCTTCGCAAATAATCAGCTTGATTAGTCCGTGATGAGCCAACGTGTCCTCCTTTCCTTGCATTACCTTCCTGCTCATCTCCCAGAGGGACTGCAGAAGGTAGAAGGGGATACTGATGTTGTTGTTCGACCTGATATGGTCCCTGTTCCTTAGGAGGTCCAAAATTCTGAAGTGAAAAGTTGGAATGTAGCTGAGCTTTCCCGTGCATGTGATATATTTTAGGATGATGGCAGCCACCTCGTCCCATGGTCTAGGAATAATATCTCTTTTAACACCGTTCTTATCCTCTTCGTAGCTCTCACCCTGTCCAAAGAAAGTCGCTTTTGCCCTTAGGTTGGCTTCTCTGTCATCCCTTCCCCAATGCATCCCCATTGGAAAGCCTGTATGTTTTGCAATTAACTCCTCATCTAATCTTATGCGCAACCCCCTTACCCGAGTAACGTATTGCTCCTCCTTTATATGTTTCAATTTGCAGGTGAACTCTAAGGCTATTTCCGTGTCATATCCTCTTAGGCCAGTAATAAATGGAATCCATCCTCCTGTGTGGAGGATGGTCAATACCTGAGGTTTTTCATAAATGGGTGTAGGGTCATTTGGCTCACTTTTCTTAAACCCCTTTGTCATTTATGTAATTGTTGAATAACATCAAACCACAAATCTTGGGGGCGAATGACTTACTTGCCTCCTTGGGATCGATCGCTGGTTTGTTGGCTGAGTGTCGAGTCCTCCCTTCTGTATCCTTCCTTTTCTGAGAAAACTTGTATCGCCAGTTGGATCTTCTTACTTATCCCTCTCTGTGTTATTTGCTATTTTATGCATTCACTCTCATCATTGCACATCTTGTTGGTGTTTTGATTATCAAAGGATATGGTGGCGAGATACAGAGGTCGTCATTTCCTTAACTTGGATGTGGTAAGCCATCATGACCCAGTAAGGTTACTTGTGTTCAGTCATCATTATCCAGTAGGGATACTCTGAACCGTGCCCCCGAATTTACTTGAAAGCTGTCCTTAGCGGAAAAATAGTCGTTTTTGTAGGGAGAATGATTTGATTGAAAATGCAAACAAAGAATTTAGTGATTACCTCTTATGCTTAGCGTACCTTAGCTAATGATGTGGGCATCTTCATATGGAACCAAGGTTCCGTAGTAGGTTATGTCTTTGTTTGTAGTTATTTTTGGTATATCTGTAGTTGCGCTTTTATGATGCTCCACTGCTGGCTCGCTTGATATTTTCTTTTGCTTGGATGATTTTTCTGTGCTGGTTCGCTTGATTTGGCTTTTGTTTTGTTGAATATTGCTCTTTGATGCTTGTACTGGCTCGCTTGATATTTTCTTTTGCATGGCTGATTTTTTTGTGCTGGCTCGCTTGATTTGGTTTTTGTTTTGTTGAATATTGATCTTTGATGCTTGTACTGGCTCGCTTGATATTTTCTTTTGCTTGGCTGATTTTTCTGTGTTGGCTCACTTGATTTGGCTTTTGTTTTGCTGAATATTTATTTTTCAGTTGCGTGGTTGCTGGCTTGTTTTATTATAATTATATATATATATATTTTTATTATTTATTTTCTTTTTTTTTGTTTTTCTTCTCTTTTTTTTATATATATTTTTCTCTCTATTTTTCAAAAATAATCAATGATTATCTACATCCTCTATCAGTATTAAATTTTTCTGATAGAGTGTTTGTGTGAACTCCTCCCTTGACTGTGGTTTCTTAAATAATTTGAGTCTATGCCCATTCACCAACATGGGGAATTCTGTTTCATCTATGGTTGTGATTCTGACTACGCCATTGTCATAAATTGTGTCAATAATGTAGGGTCCGAGCCATCTGATGGTGAGTTTGCCTTGAAAATTTTGAAACCGAGAATCATATAGTAGTGCCCAATCACCTTCTTTGAATTTCTCCGGTTTGATGTTCTTGTCATGCCATTTCTTTCTCTGTTGTTGGATAATTTCAGTGTGGGCAAGGGCTTGTTGGCGGTGTTCATCCAGCTGATTTAGTTGGAGCATACGCTCTTCTTGAATTTCTGAAAGTTGCATGTTTAAATGGGATGCAATTCTCAACGTCTTGATTTCAAATTCAATGGGGAGCATTATTTTTTTCCCATATACTAACTCATAGGGGGTAAAGCCTGTTGTTGTTTTCCATGTTGTGTTATAAGCCCAAACTTCTTCACTTAACCTGTCTGCCCAATCCCTTTTATGTAACTGCATTGTCAGAATTCTTTCAAGCTCTCTGTTTGTAACTTCAGCTTAACCATTAGCTTGAGGGTGGTAGGAGGAGGACCTTCGATGTTTAACTTTGTTTCTTTGAAGTAGGTCATAAACTAACTCTCTGGGAACTCCAAATCCGTGGAAGATTTGTTCTATAAATAATTTTGCTACATTTGTTTCATTTCCTGCTGCAAGTGCTGCCACTTCTGCCCATTTTGTAAGGTAGTCAGTGCATACTAAAATGTATTTGTTCTGATTTGATGGGGGATTAAATGGACCAACAAAGTCAAATCCCCACTTTTCAAATGCTTCCAACGATATTTGGGGATGTAGAGGCATTTCTTCTCTTTGTGTAGGCTTCCCCATTCGTTGTCAATCATCACAATGTGATACATAATCATAGGAGTCCTTGTGTAGTGTTGGCCAATAATATCCAGTTTGTAGTACTTTATAGGCTGTTCTTTTTGCAGCATAATGGCCTCCACAAGGCTCATTGTGAGTAGTATGGAGTATATCATGGACTTCATCTTCTCTGATGCATCTCCTTAATATCCGGTCTGGTCCTTTCTTGACAAGCATTCCTTGTATCCATGTATAAGTTTCACTTTGCCTTATGATTCCGCACTTCTCTTTATAGCTATAATGTTGTGGAAATTTGCCACATACCAAGTAGTTTGCTATATCGGAAAACCATGGACTTTGTGTGGAGATTGCAAAGAGGTGTCCATTGGGGAAGTGATCATTTACCAACTCATTGTCATGTCCATGGGTCAGTCTAGACAAAAAATCGGCTACCACATTATGCTTGCCTGGCTTGTACAGGATTGCTATGTCAAATTCTTGCAAGAGGAGCAACCATCTTATAATTCTAGCACTAGTATTTGGTTTATTCATGAGGTACCTGATAGCAGAATGATCAGTATGGACAAAGACTGGGTACCCAGTGATGTAGTGCCTGAATTTTCTTATAGCGTGTATGACAGCCAAAAATTCATTTTCTATGACTGTATAATTGAGTTCTACTCCTGCTAAGTTCTTGCTAATGTAATAGATTGCATACGGTTTCTTTTCTTCTTCTTGCCCGAGGATTGATCCGATGGCTTTGTTTGAAGCATCCGAATGGATGTGGAATGGTAGTGTCCAATTGGGTCGTTGAAGGACTAGGGCTGTGATTGTCCTCTCTTTGAGTTTATCAAATGCTGACATACAATGTTTGGTCCAGATGAATTCTATATCTTTTGTTAGAAGGGAAAACATAGGTGCAGAAATTTTGCTGTAACTTTCTATGAATCTTTTGTAGTATCCTGTTTTTCCAAGGAAATTGCGCACATCCCTTTGTTTGACAGGTGGTGGAAGTGTTTTAATAACAATGACTTTTGGTTGATCAACTTCAATGCCCCTTTGGGAGATATGGTGTCCCAGAACTATGCCTTCTTGCATTAGCATCCTGCATTTATCATTGCTGAGGCATAAACTCATTTCAATGCATTTTTTAGGACCAATTCCAGATGCTGTAATGCTTGGATTTTTTTTTCCCATACGGTGTGAAGTCATCCATGTAGACTTCCATCTAGTCATTGATAAAATCAGAGAATATACTCAAAATGGCCCTTTCAAATGTTGTTAGGGTATTACAGAGTCCGAAAGGTAGTACTCTGTATGCATATGTGCCCCATGGGCAGGTAAACATGGTTTTATCCTGGTCAACAGGGTGGATTTGGATCTGGTTCTATCCACTAAATCCATCCAAAAATGAGAAGAATTTGTTTCCATCCAGGGTGTCCAATACTTGGTCAATGAATGGTAGAGGGAAGTGGTCTCTTTTAGTTGCTTTATTAAGCTCCCTGTAATCTACACAGATCCTCCACTTCCCTCCTTTCTTAGGGACTATTACCAATGGTGAGACCCACTCATTATCTGAGATTGGGTAGATGAATACTGCATCCAATAACTTTTGTAGTTCCATCTTAACTATTTCTTTTAGTGTTGGATTCATTCTTCTTTGGAGTTGTCTGATAGGTACAATGCCCTCTTTGATATATATGTAATTCTTACAGATATCTGGGTGTATGCCTTTCATATCAGTATAGCTCCATGCAAAAGCCTTGTTGTTTTGTGAGAGTACTTTTATAAGCTGTTGCTCTTGTTCTGGCTCCAAATTTGCATTAATATTGACTGTTTTTCCAGGAAGGATCTCTACAATTTTAACCTGTGGTGGCTGTTGTTCAATGGAGAGTATTTATGTCCACATTCTGTCAGTATTGACAGGATAATTTAGCACTTCCTTTCATTTCCCCGTTTCAAAAATTTATTCAAGCATATCATGGTTAGGACAAACATTCTGAATAAATTTATCTAAATGACCATCTTCATCGTTAGCTTTTAAAGTTAGAGCATTTTCTATGGTGAGCACAGGTCATATGTTTTGGTTATTTAAATCATCATAGTCATATGTCCAGTTTTGGTATTATGTGTTTGTAGAACGTTTTGTTAGTGGGTATATTGTAATCTTTTTCCTAGCTTGTCCATTTGTAATTGTCATATTTCCAAATCGATAGCTTATATAGGCATCTGCTGTCGCCAGCCATGGCCTCCCTAGGATGATCGGGTACCCACTGAGCTTACTCTTGACTTCTATAACTATGAATTCGGCTGGATACTCCTAGGATTCAATATTTATGATGATATCTTCCAGGATTCCTTCAGGTTTGACAGTGGAGGTGTTAGCAAGTTGTAGCACAGTGCTGGTTGGTCTGATTAATAATTGGAGACGTAAGGCTATTATTGTATCCTTTGTCATTACATTGATTGCATCTCCTAGGTCGATCCGATTGCTTGAGATAGGTTTGTTATTTATTGTTGCATTTGTTAATTTTAGCCTAATTTCACAAGTAAGATCACTGAAAGAAACACAATAAGAAGATAGACAAATAATTACCCTGGGAAACCCTCATGGGGTAGAAAACCCAGCAAAGCTTTCCTCAATATAGATAATCAACCAATACAAAGATGTAGTCCAAGACTAGAGCTCCTTCTCCTCTTATGCAGACCTCTCTCTTTCCTATGCGCCAATCACAAGTGAGTGAATGAATGAGATAAGTGAGGAACACACCTCCTCTACTTATACTCATCTCCCGACTGACTTTTTACCCTAATGGGGCCGACCTCTCCTAAGAGAGTCTAATAACCCCTAAATAACTAACTCAGGGCCGACCTCACATGGGAGATCTAATAACCCTAGTTACCACAATCTCTCGGAGGAGTAAACATCTTCGGATACATAACAAAGTCCCATCGGAGGAATGAAACATCTCCGGAATAATAAAGTACAAATATAATATTCTTAGAAGCTACAATATTTCAACACTCCCCCTTAATGAGAAGGATATTATAACAACGTCTGCAAGAGCAAGGAGTCATCAACTACATAATACATGATACATCTATAAATCATTGGAATTTCTTTATTCATCATCAGTAACTCAAGCAGTTACTGGAACATCTTCAATACTGGAACATCAACATCTTCAATACTGAATCTTCATCTTCTGTAGCACTGTCATCATCTGGATCCTCACGATCAACAACATCGTCGTCACACGATCATCGTCATCATCTGGATCCTCACGATCAACATCATCATCGTCACACTATCATCGTCATCACATGATCATCGTCATCACACGATCATCAGCATCACACGATCATCAACATCGTCATCACACGATCATCAACATCGTCATCACACGATCATCAGCATTGTCATCACACAATCATCAGCATCGTCATCACATGAACATCAGCATCGTCATCACACGATCAATAGCAGCATACCCTACAATACACATGATCCTTCCTTTCGGAATTACATGATCAATCTCATCACAATCATGTTTAAGACTATCCTTCCTTTCGGAATTACTGGATTTACTGTCTAAGGATGATTAATCCAATCTCAATCACATTTAAGACTATCCTTCCTTTCGGAATTACTGGATTTACTGTCTAAGGATGATTAGTCCAATCACAATCACATTTAAGACTATCCTTACTTTCGGAATTACTAGATTTATTGTCTAAGGATAATTAATCCAATCTCAATCACATTTAAGACTATCCTTCCTTTCAGAATTACTGGATTTACTGTCTAAGGATGATTAGTCCAATCACAATCACATTTAAGACTATCCTTCCTTTCAGAATTATTGGATTTACTGTCTAAGGATGATTAGTCCAATCACAATCACATTTAAGACTATCATTCCTTTCGGAATTACTAGATTTATTGTCTAAGGATGATTAGTCCAATCACAATCACATTTAAGACTATCCTTCCTTTCGGAATTACTGGATTTACTGTCTAAGGATGATTAGTCTAATCACAATCACATTTAAGACTATCCTTCCTTTCGGAATTACTGGACTTACTGTCTAAGGATGATTAGTCCAATCACATACATTTTGAACCAAGCGCTCAGGGACGATGTAGTCCTATCATGTACATTTTGAACCAAAACATTCAGGGACGATGCAGTCCTATCACATCCATTAGGGACCACTTCTCGGAGACATATGTCTACGGATCAATTCAGGGACCTAAGTCCAGGGATGATACAATCCCTCCTTGTTCATTAGGAACCATGCATCGACCTCATTGTCGTAACTGGTAACCTCATCATCGGAACATGTAACCTCAATATCAATACAAGTATCCACATCAATGATACAATATCCTCATCAATACATGTATCCTCATCATCGACCTTACCATCGATATAGGCAATCTCATCATCGATACAAGTATCCACATCAATACCAGTATCCAAGGAATATATTCATCGACCATATCACTCCCCCTTTCGAGGAGGGTCCTTCTAAACTACACCAAGCTTGTCTCAGAAATACTCAAACTTTACTTGAGACAGAGGTTTGGTCAACACATCAACAACTTGTTCATCAGTGCTTACATACTCGAGCTTGATAGCTCCTTTCTGCACCATATCCCGTATATAGAAATATCGGATCTCTATGTGCTTTGACTTATCATGGAATACTAGATTCTCTGTCATCTTGATACAACTCTGGTTGTCACACAGGATCATAGTGGGGTCCATCTCTAAGTCAAATAGTCCTGATAGCAACTTCCGAAGCCATACTGCTTCACAACTAGCAGAGCAAGCAGCTATATATTCTGCTTTAGCTGTTCTGAGAGCCACACTAGACTGCTTCTTGCTAAAACACGAGATCATGGCAGATCCCAGACAATAGCATCCACCTGATGTACTCTTCCTATCTGATACGCTTCCTGCCCAATCAACATCTATGTAGCCATACAATCTGAAGTCATGATCTGCATGATAGCATAGACCAAAATCTATCGTAACCTTTAGGTACCTCATCACATGCTTTGTAGCTATCAGGTGAACTCCTCTAGGTTCCACTAGATACTGACTTAAGGTGTTCACCGCAAAACATATATCTGGCCTAGTATTTGTCAAATACATTAATGACCCAATAATCTGTCTGTACAGAGTCATATCCACTAACTCTGAGGAGTCATCAACTAATAGATTTAAGTTGGAATCCATGGGAGTGGCCATGGCTTTACATTCCAACATATCAAATATTTTCAAGATCTCCACAACATACTTTCCCTGGTTGAGAAAGATTCCTTCTGGGCCTTGCCATACTTCTAGACTTAGGAAGTAATGCATCAATCCGAGATATTTCATCTCAAACTCTGAAGAGAGCTTCTTCTTGCACTCGTCAATCTGTTTCCCATTTCCAGTCAGAAATAGATCTGTTAAGTTTAAACTAATTTGACTAGCAAGATCACTGAAAGAAACATAATCACAAGATAGACAAAGATATTACCCTGGGAAACCCTTATGGGGTAGAAAACCCAGCAAAGCTTTCCTCAATAAGATGATCAACCAAAATACAAGATGTGCTCCAAGACTTGACCTCCTTCTCTACCTCTTATGCGGACCTCTCAAACACAAGTGCTCTACTTTCTGAGCTGAGCAAGTGTGAGATAAGTGAGGAGCAATCTCCTCTACTTATACTAGTTCCCGACTGACTAAAATCCCTAATGGGGCCGACCTCTCCTAGTGAAGTCTAATAACCCCTAAATAATAAACTTAGGGACGACCCCCACATGGTGGGTCTAATAACCCTGGTTACCACAATTCATCGGAGGAATAAACATTTCTGGATACATAATAGAATCACCTCGGAGGGATGAAACATCTCCGGAATAATAAAGTACAAATATAATATTCGTAGAAGTTACAATATTCAACACTCCCCCTTAATGAGAAGGATATTATAACAACATCTGCAGGAGCAAGGAGTCATCGACTACATCATACATGATACATCTATAAATCATCGGAAGCTTTCTTCAATACATCATCGTCAGTAACTCAACCAGTTACTGGAATATCAACATCATCAGTGTTGAGTCTTCATCTTCGATCATCAACATCGTCATCACATGATCATTGGCATCGTCATCACATGATTATCAGCATCGTCATCACACGATCATCAGCATCGTCATCACACGATCATCAGCATCGTCATCATACGATCATATTACAGGATGATCAATCCTGCTCTCTTTAGAACATAGGTCCAAGGATGATACAATCCTATACCTTTTGAACCGAGGTCTAGGGACGATCCAGTCCTATCATGTACCTTTTGAACCGAGGTCCAGGGACGATCCAGTCCTATCATTCCATCCTCAGAGACATATGTCTACGGATCATTTAAGACACCTCATCATGCCTAGGGATGATACAATCCTCTCGTCAACTTAGACAGAGTCTAAGGACCACTTCTCGGAGACATACGTCTATGTCTACGGATCAATTCAAGGGACCGAAGTCCGGGGACGATACAATCCCCACCTATCCACTTCGGGACTTCATTCTCGGAGACACATGTCTACGGATCAATTCAAGGGACCAAAGTCCGGGGACAATACAATCCCCACCTGTCCACTTCAGGACTTCATTCTCGGAGACACATGTCTACGGATCAATTCAAGGGACCGAAGTCCGGGGATGATACAATTCCCACCTGTCCACTTCAGGACTTCATTCTCGGAGACACATGTCTACGGATCAATTCAAGGGACCGAAGTCCAAGGACAATACAATCCCCACTTGTCCACTTTAGGACTTCATTCTCGGAGACACATGTCTACGGATCAATTCAAGGGACCAAAGTCTGGGGACGATACAATCCCCACCTGTCCACTAAGGACTTCATTTTCGGAGACACATGTCTACGGATCAATTCAAGGGACCGAAGTCCGGGGACGATACAATCCCCACCTGTCCACTAAGGACTTCATTTTCGGAGACACATGTCTACGGATCAATTCAAGGGACCGAAGTCCGGGGATGATACAATCCCCACCTGTCCACTAAGGACTTCATTTTCGAAGACACATGTCTACAGATCAATTCAAGGGACCGAAATCCGGGGACGATACAATCCCCACCTGTATCCTCATCAATACATATTTCGTTAGTACATCACTAGTACAAGTACATACAAGTATCCTCATCAATACATGTATACATATCATGTATCCTCATCAATACATCAATATAAGAACAAGTATCCTCATCAATACAAGTACATATATCAAAAAATGTATCCTCATCAATACAAGTACATATATCATCAAAACATGTATCCTCATCAATACATCAATATAAAAACAAGTACTGTAAGTATTCTAAGTATTAGTGTCCTAAATCTAAGTAATCTAAGCATACATAAATATCTAGGTGTAGTAAACAAATATCCTCATCATTGACCTGGCTGTCGATGAGGGCAATCTCATCATCAATGACTATATCACTCCCCCTTTCGAGGAGGGTCCTTTTGCACTACACCAAGCTTGTCTCAAAAATATTCAAATTTTACTCGAGACAGAGGTTTGGTCAATATATCAGCAATTTGTTCCTCAGTGCTCACATACTTGAGCTTAATAGCTCCTCTCTGCACCATATCTCATATGTAAAAATATCGGATCTCTATGTGTTTTGAATTATCATGGAATACTGGATTTTCTGTCATCTTAATACAACTTTGATTGTCACACATGATCACAGTGGGATCCATTTCTAAGTTAAACACTCCAGATAATAGCTTCCGAAGCCACACTGCTTCACAACTGGCAGAGCAAGCAGCTATATATTCTGCTTCAGCAGTACTGAGAGCCACACTAGATTGTTTCTCACTGAACCATGAGATCATGGCAGATCCAAGACCATAACATCCACCTGATGTACTCTTTATGTCTGAGACACTTTCTGCCCAATCAGAATCTGAGTAACCATGTAATTTGAGTTCATGATTTCCAAGATAATATAGACCAAAATCTAATGTACCCTTTAGATACCTCATTACATGCTTTGCAACTATTAAGTGAACCTTTCTAGGTTCTACTAGATACTGACTCAGGGTATTTACAACAAAGCATATATCTGGTCTGGTATTTGTTAAATACATCAATGACCCAATGATTTGTCTATATAGAGTTATGTCCACTAATTCTTATGAGTCATTAACTAATAACTTCAAGTTGGAGTCCATGGGAGTGGCCATGGCTTTACACTCCAACATATCAAATCTTTTTAGAATATCCACAGCATACTTACCTTGATTTAGAAAGATTCCTTTTGGTTCTTGCCATACTTCTAGACCTAAGAAGTAGTGCTTTAATCTAAGATCTTTCATCTCGAATTCTGAAGAAAGCTTCTTCTTGCATTCGATAATTTGTTTCTCATTTCCGGTTAGAAATAGATCATCTACATACATCAACAATATAACTGGTTCATCATCCATCACCTTGAGATAAAGATTAGGGTCAGCTTTACTCTTGGTAAAGCCCATGCTTATTAAGAAATTGTCAATCCTTCCGTACCAAGCTCTGGGAGCTTGCTTCAATCTATATAATGAATTTTTCAGTTTGCATACATGTGTTCTCCCATCTTTAACCTCAAACCCTTGTGGTTGCTCTATGTACACTTCTTCTTCAATTACACCATTCAGAAAAGCTGTCTTAACATCCATTTGGTGTAATTTCCACTTCATCATAGATGCAAGTGCCATGATAGTTCTAATTGAAGTGTACCTTGCAACTGGTGCAAATGTTTCTTCATAGTCAATTCCCTCTTTCTGAGAGAATCCTCTGGCTACAAATCTTGCCTTGTATTTTTCAATGCTACCATCTGCAACATGTTTTATCTTGAATATCCATTTGGAAGAAACCACACTTTTATCTTTTGGTTTGGGAACTATATCCCAAACATCATTTTTCATTATTGACTGATATTCTTCTGTCATTGCTTCTACCCACTCTTTCTTCTAAGCTGCCTCTTCATAGCTAGTAGGTTGTTGATCCACAAGATCACACATCAAGGCCACATAGTTGGATACTAGCTTTGGTTTTTTTCTTTCTCTAGTGGAGCCTTCAGGAGCTCCATATTTTTCAGCTCCTTGAATAATGTCTCTAGCCCATGCTGGCCTTCTTTTCCTAGATAAGTTTGTAATAGGGGGTTCTTGTGGTTCCAACATGTCATGATCCTCTGGTGTATCATCTTCAGGGATGGGCAACTTCTGTGATTCTAGGAGGTGTATCTTCTTCATAGATTTCTTCAAGTTGGCACTTCCTAGATTTCTTGAGAGCTGCTTCTTCATCAAATGTTACATCTCTACTTATTTCCATATGATGAAATTTAGGTATGTAAATTCTGAAAGCTTTGGATGATTCACAATATCCAACAAATATTCCCTTCTTACCAGAAGGATCCAACTTGGTTCTCTTTTCTTTTGGAATGTGAATGTACATAGGACATCCAAATATTTTGAGATGACTTACCTCAGGATTCTTTCCTATGAACACTTCTTCTGGAGTCTTGAATTCAAGAGCACTATGGGAAAGTCTATTTTGTACATAGACTGATGTCCTAGCTGCTTCAGCCCATAGATACAGGGGTAGATCTTGGTCATGTATCATAGTCTTTACAGCTTCCATGATAGTTATATTCTTTCTTTCAGCAACCCCATTTTGTTGGGGATTGTAGGGAGTGGTTAGTTCCCTCTTGATTCCAGCTTCCTTACAAAAAGTATTCAAAGTCCTTTGAAGTATATTCTCCGCCATTATCTGTTCTGAGAATCTTGATTTTATTTTCTGAGAGATTTTCTATTAAGGCCTTGAACTCTTTGAATTTTCCAAAGACTTCATTCTTACCTTTTAGAAAGCATATCCAAGTCTTCCTTGAATAGTCATCAATGAATGAGAGATAGTATTCAAACCCACTTAGGGAAGTGGTGGGCATTGGTGCACATACATCTGAGTGTATTGACTCCAAAATGTTCTTAGTCTTTGTTTCACTCTTTGGAAAAGGGTTCTTGACATTCTTCCCTTTTTCACATCCTTTGCATGAGCCATTATGGTCAATCTTTAAGTCTGGTAATCCTATGACCACCTTGCTCACATAGGGTAGGGCCTTGTAGTTAATGTGAGCAAGCCTTCTATGCCATAGTTCACTGGGACTAGTGGTTTCATGGACAAGGGAAGCTTCTGGGTGACCCTTGAGTTTGTAAAGACATCATTCTTCTTCACCAATAACAATTGCATCCTCAATTGATTTTCCTTTGGGCCACATAAGTACTTGTCCATCAATAAATGCAATTCTAAATCCTTTCTTATCTAGTGCTGAGATAGAAAGTAGGCTCTTCTTCAAACCTAGTACATATAAAATTTCTTTCATCTTTAAAGGTGTTCCAGAATCAAGCTTGTAGCTTGCTTCACCAATTCCCTTGATGGGATATTGATAATCATCTCCTAGGGATACCTTTTGTGGAGAAGACTTTTCTTCAAGTCTTGAGAGATTTTGCTTTTGACCTGTCATGTGCTTTGAATCACCACTATCAATGAGCCATTTATCTTCTCCAGGAGACACAGATCCAGAGAGTGCAGAAAATAGAACATACTCTTCTGCATCTTCTTCTTCATTCCTTCTAGATCTTTTCCTAGGGAGGGGCCTTTCTTCTTTTTCTTCATTTCTTTTGGATCTTTTCCTATGAGGCCTTACTTCCTCCTCTTCTTCTTCTTCACTATCATCTTCTACAAGATGTGATTGATGTCTTTTATAGTGAATATTTTTCTTCTTCTTTGAAGGGCAAAATCTAGCAATGTGTCCTTCTCTATGACAGTTGAAACATTGGAAAGAAGAGAACTTCCCTTTTCCTTTCTTCTAAAATCTTTGTGGAGATTGAGACTCCTTGTGATTGTCCTTCTTGAAGTAAGATTTATTCCTTCTTCTCTTGGTGTGTGTAGCCAAGGCTTGGTCATCCTCCTTGAGAAGCGCTTCTCTGTTGACTACCCTAGCTTCTTCTTGAACACAATCTTCCCATACCACATCAAACTTCATACTTTCTTTTCTAGAACACATAGTTTGTATAAATGACTCCCAAGGTCTAGTGAGACCATTTAGAGCAGTCATCACAAGTTCATCTTCATCAAGAGTATCACCAATGGCATCTAGTTGTTCCTTGATTTGGGAGACCCTTGAGAAGTAGTCTTGAGTGGATTCTCCTTTGTGCATCTTGGTACTCTTCAATTGAGTTCTTAGGTTCATCTTCCTATTGATGTTCTTTCCTTCATACATTCTTCCTAGGGCATCATACATTTCCTTTGGATTCTTCTTGGATGCCACTTGGGGAATCAAGTGGTCTTTAATAGAATCAACAATGATTCTCTTTTCCCTAATCAAATCCTTCCTGTGCTTCTCTTTGGCTTCATCTCCTTCAGGTTCTGCAACTTCATCCTTGATATATTGAGCAAGATCATTCTCTTCAAGAATGAGACCAATTCTGTATTTCCATGCCCGGAAATTCTCTATACCTTCAAGCTTGTCTTCAAGCTTAGTGCTTGGAGCCATATTCTCTTGGGGGAGTCCAAGAGACAAGAGATAGAGTAGGAAACTTTACCTTTTTCACTTTTCCAGAACTGCAACAAAATTTCTGGTGTATCACACTTTTGGTAAAACTAGGGTTTGACTTTCCCAGAGTTCTACCCAACCAAAAACCTCAATCCAAGGCTCAAAAGATAGATCTTTAGAAGGGCTATTCAACCATGCAACCAGAATCCAAAAATACTAACTTTTGCAGAAACCCTAATTTTGGGAGAGAGAGAGAAATTCACCTTGTGAAAGATGTTCTATTCAGGCTAGCTCTGATACCATGTTAAGTTTAAACTAATTTGACTAGCAAGATCACTGAAAGAAACATAATCACAAGATAGACAAAGATATTACCCTGGGAAACCCTCATGGGGTAGAAAACCCAACAAAGCTTTCCTCAATAAGATGATCAACCAAAATACAAGATGTGCTCCAAGACTTGACCTCCTTCTCTACCTCCTATGCAGACCTCTCAAACACAAGTGCGCTACTTTCTTAGCTGAGAAAGTGTGAGATAAGTGAGGAGCAATCTCCTCTACTTATACTAGTTCCCGATTGACTAAAATTCCTAACGGGGCCGACCTCTCCTAGTGAAGTCTAATAACCCCTAAATAATAAACTCAGGGCCGACCCCCACATGGTGGGTCTAATAACCCTGGTTACCACAATTCATCGGAGGAATAAACATCTCCGGATACATAATAGAATCACCTCGGAGGGATGAAACATCTCTAGAATAATAAAGTACAAATATAATATTCTTAGAAGTTACAATATTCAACAAGATCATCCACATATAACAACAATATGACAGGTTCATCATTCATAACCTTGAGATAAAGATTAGGATCAACTTTACTTTTGGTAAAGCCCAAGCTTGTCAAGAAACTGTCAATTCTTCCATACCAAGCTTTGGGAGCTTGCTTCAACCCATACAAAGCCTTCTTCAGTTTGCACACATGGGTTCTTCCATCTTCCACTTCAAATCCTTGAGGTTGTTCTATGTACACTTCCTCCTCAATCACATCATTCAGGAAAGCTGTCTTTACATCCATCTGATGTAATTCCCACTTAATCATGGATGCAAGTGCCATGATGCTTTTGATGGAAGTGTACCTTGCAATTGGTGCAAATGTCTCTTCATAGTCAATTCCCTCTTTCTGAGAGAATCCTCTGGCCACAAATCTTGCCTTATATTTTTCAATGTTACCATCTGCAGCATGCTTTATTTTGTATATCCATTTGGAGGATACCACACTTTTGTTCTTTGGCTTGGGAACTATATCTCAAACATCATTCTTCATTATTGACTGGTATTCCTCTGTCATTGCCTCTACCCACTCTTTCTTATGAACTGCCTCTTCATAACTAGTAGGTTGTTGATCTACAAGGTCACACATCAAAGCCATATAGTTGGAGAAAGGCTTTGGTTTCTTGCTCACTCTAGTGGAGCCTTCAGGAGCTCCATACTTTTATGCTCCTAGTATAATGTCTCTTGTCCATGCTGGCTTTCTCTTTCTTGATATGTTTGTAAGGGGGGGTTCTTGTGGTTCTATCATATCATGGTCTTCAGGTGTTACATCTTCAGGGATGGGTACAGTCTCTGCAATTCTGGGAGGTGCATCTTCTTTATATACTTCTTCATACTGGCACTTCCTAGATTTCTTGAGAGCTGTTTCTTCATCAAATGTCACATCCCTACTAATCTCTATATGGTGGAATCCTGGGATGTATATTCTGAATGCTTTGGATGCTTCACAATATCCAACAAATATTCCCTTCTTTCCGGAAGGGTCCAACTTAGTTCTCTTTTCTTTTGGTATGTGAATATATACAGGACACCCAAATATCTTGAGGTGGATTACCTCAGGCTTCTTCCCTGTAAACACTTCTTCTGGGGTCTTGAATTCAAGAGCACTATGAGATAGTCTATTTTGCACATAGACTGTTATCCTGGATGCTTCATCCCATAGATACATAGGTAGGTCTTGATCATGTATCATTGTCTTTACTGATTCCATAATGGTTCTATTCTTTCTTTCCACAACACCATTTTGTTGAGTATTGTAGGGAGTGGTTAACTCCCTCTTGATTCCAGTTTCTTTACAAAAGACTTCAAAATCCATTGAAGTGTATTCTCCACCATTATCTGTCCTGAGTATTTTGATCTTCTTTTCTAAATGATTTTCTATCAAGGCTTTGAACTCCTTGAATTTTCCAAAGATTTCATTCTTTCCTCTTAGAAAGTATATCCAAATCTTTCTGGAGTAGTCATCAATAAATGTAAGGTAGTATTCATATCCACTCAAGGATGTGGAGGGAATTGGTCCACATACATCTGAATGAATCAATTCCAAAATAATTTTAGTCTTTGTTTCACTCTTTGGAAATGGGTTCTTGATATTCTTCCCTTTTGCACATCCTTTGCATGTGCCATCATGATCAATCTTCAAATCTGGTAGTCCTATGAATACTTTACTCACATGAGGTAGTGCTTTGTAGTTAATGTGAGTAAGCCTCCTATGCCATAGCTCACTAGGGCTAGTGGCTTCATGAACAAGGGCAGCTTCCAGATGGCCCTTGAGTTTGTATAGACCTCCTTCCTGTTCACCAATAACAATTGCATCCTCAATTGATTTTCCTTTGGACCACATGAGTACTTGTTCATCTATGAATGCAACCCTATAACCTTTCTTATCTAGGGCTGAGATAGAAAGTAAGTTCTTCTTCAAGCCCGGTACATATAATATGTCCATGTTTAATGGAGTTCCAGAATCAATCTTGTAGCTTGCTTCACCAATACCCTTGATGGGATATTGATAGTCATCTCCTAAAGATAATTTCTGTGGAGAGGTTTTCTCTTCAAGTTTTGCAAGAGTTTTCTTTTGACCCGTCATGTGCTTTGAAGCACCACTATCAATAAGCCATGTATCTTCTCCAGGTGTTACAGACCCAGAGAGTGCAGAGAATAGAACATATTCTTCTGCATCTTCTTCTTCTATTCTAGCTCTTTTCTTCTGAGGCCTTTCCTCTTCTTCTTCTTCTTCACTATCATCTTCTCCTAGGTGAGCTTGATGTCTTTAATGGTGGAGGCCCTTCTTCTTCTTCTTTGAAGGACAATCCTTAGCAATGTGTACTATTTTGTGACAAATGAAACATTGGAATTGGGAGTAATCTCTTCCTTGATTAGTTGCTCTTTTCTTCTGAAATCTTTGTGGAGTTTGAGACTCCTTGTGACTATCCTTCTTGAAGTAGGATTTATTCCTTCTTCTCTTGGTGTGGGTGGCCAAGGCTTGGTCACCTTCTTTGAGAAAGGATTCTCTGTTGGCAACCCTAGCTTCTTCTTGAATGCAATCTTCCCATACCACATCAAACTTCATGCTTTCTTTTCTGGCACACATGGTTTGGATGAATGACTCCCAAGGTCTAGTGAGACCATTTAGAGCAATCATGACTAGTTCATCTTCATCAAGGGTATCTCCAATGGCATCTAGTTGTTCTTTGTATTGGGAAACCCTTGAGAAGTAATCTTGAATGGATTCTCCTTGATTCATCTTGTTGTTCTTCAATTGAGCTCTCAGATTCATCTTCCTATTGATGTTCTTTCCTTCATACATTCTTGAAAGGGCATCATACATTTCCTTTGGGGTCTTCTTGGATGCCACTTGGGGAATCAAGTGGTCTTTTATAGAATCAACAATGATTCTCTTTTCCCTAATCAAGGCCTTTCTATACTTCTCTTTGGCTTCATCTTCCTCAGGTTCTGCAATCTCATCTTTGATATATTGGGCAAGATCATTCTCTTCAAGAATGAGACCAATCCTATATTTCCATGCCCAAAATTTTTCTATACCCTCTAGCTTGTCTTCAAGCTTAGTGCTTGGAGCCATCTTATTCAGGGGGTCACAGAGATTGAAGTTTCTCAAGAGATAAAATAACACTTACCAGGAGATGTGCTTGATTGAGTTGAGAGATCTGGTGTGTTATGCTTCTGGAAACTTCAACTTTTCACCTTCCGGATCTGCAACAGAATTTCTAGTTTTCTGGTCTTCTCTTTTCTGGTTTTCTGGTGCACAGGTTCGCAACTTTTCTGGTTCACTGGTGCACAGGTGCGCAGCTTTTCTGGTTCTCTAGTTTTCTGCACTTTTGGTCAAACTAGGGTTTGACTTTCCTGGATTTCTACCTAACCAAAAATCTTGATCCAGGGCTCAAAACTTCGATTTTGAGGAGGGCTATCTAGCCATGCAATCAAAATCCAAAGATTCCAACTTTTGTAGAAACCCTAATTTTCACCTGAGGAGGAGAGAGAGGTATTTTCACCTTGTGAAAGATGTCCTATTCAGGCTAGCTTTGATACCATGTTAATTTTAGCCTAATTTCACAAGCGAGATCACTGAAAGAAACGCAATCACAAGATAGACAAAGATTTACCTTGGGAAACCCTCATGGGGTAGAAAACCCAGCAAAGCTTTCCTTAATATAGATAATCAACCAATACAAAGATGTAGTCCAAGACTAGAGCTCCTTCTCCTCCTATGCAGACCTCTCTCTCTCCTATGCGCCAATCACAAGTGAGTGAATGAATGAGATAAGTGAGGAACACACCTTCTCTACTTATACTCATCTCCCGACTGACTTTTTACCGTAATGGGGCCGACCTCTCCTAAGAGAGTCTAATAACCCCTAAATAACTAACTTAGGGCCGACCTCACATGGGAGATCTAATAACCCTAGTTACCACAATCTCTCGGAGGAATAAACATCTCCGGATACATAACAAAGTCCCATCGGAGGAATGAAACATCTCCGGAATAATAAAGTACAAATATAATATTCTTATAAGTTACAATATTTCAACAACATTGAAAATAGAGCTTCCTGGGTCAAGGTATTTAGGGTTAACAATGATACCCAACATCAAGTCTGCTAGTTGGCCTACCACGTTTATAATTGGTGGATCTTGTTTCCTTCGCCCGGGTTTCTTTAAGCAATTTTATTTTATAAATTTATTACATATTGGGACATCCCTTTGTTGAGCCCAGAATTAGCCCCTTTTTGACCATCATTTATCATCTTCCCTTCCCTTGTCTCACACCAATTACCTTGGCAATTCGACTTATTGTCCTTATCTTATCCCCCAAATTACCAAGGTATGGCCGATTATTGTTTTATTGTATTAATACTTATGATCGTGATGATTAAAGCTGTGCATCTCTTAATTTGTGCTAACATGATGCGATTTATGAAGGTAGTGAGACAAATAGACTGTAGGAAGATCGGAGCTGAACAAGTCATGAAGAAAGGGACGTTCATTGCTTGTAGAAGGTTCCTTGTGGCTCGTATCGTCAATCAAGGCACAGTCGTGACGGGTCAGCTGTAACAGAAATGGCTATCTTAAGTATGTTACTGCTCGAGTCCAGCTGTGAGTTGGAAGGACCGCCACTCTTGGGGCAATTAATAACTCTCTTATATTTGGATATTTCAGTTCTGCCACGGATTGTAACAGCTAGATTATTTAGGGCGCCTGAAGATCAGAGATCTTCATGGCTGCCCAATTATAGGTTTAGATGTTGCAAATTGTATGTATATATATGGGGAATTGCCTCGACCGAGGGGTTGGACAACAAACAATTAAATTATTTTTGTATTAGCAGCCAAGCCAATTGTGTACTCATTCTTCTGTTAATATAAGGGGTTACTTCTGAGTTAAGAAGAGTGTTGTTCAACCAGCGTCTCTGTGTGAAGACTGGGCCCGTCTTCCACAGAGATTGCTGAGTTAAATTAGGATTTCATCTTTCTTGTTGTGTGATGTTTTGTTCTTTCTTTTTGTGCGCAGCAGCAATACTTGTTGTGTGGATTTTTCAGTAAAAGATTATAATTCTGTAAGATTGGTGAATGGTATAGAATATCAGTCGACTGAGCCAGGTTTACTTTACACATTTCAATTTCTGTTCACACTACTGTGTTCATCCTATAGTTGAGACGTGATCCCAGAAGTTCTTATAAATTGGCTTTCCTGTTATGTGTTGATTGATTTTTATTTCACAATTCAGTTTCTTAGAACAGTTGCTTCAGTTCCTTTCATTTGAATTTTAGAGTAATGTTCAGTTCATGTTTTATGATTTCCAGCTTGACCAGATTAGACAAGTGATTATTTTAGAATACGAATGAGATTTCCTTTCTGCAATTGTTGATTAGATCTGATATCATTTCTTCCTGGTGCATAATAGAAAAGAATTATAGTATAGCAATTAGAAGGCATTTGGGATTGCATAGATTCTTGGGATGAATATGGACGATAGAAGGTAAAAGTATTCACTTCTAATGGTTTTGTGTTTAAGCATATATTGTGCACTTATCCTTTGAAATAAAAAGACTTTCTCGGGTTGACAATAAATTTCATATGCTCTGTATGTTCGATATTTAATTATCTGCAAATAGAGTGCTTGACACCCTTATTGCTTGTAAAATGGGAATTTGAATGCTTAAATGTTTTAATTCATTAAGTATAGCATTCTCTGCCTCTTCTCTGGTATTTTGTGTTAGTTTCTCATGGAATGGAGGGTTTCTGTTAAGCAATTGAGGTTTATATTTGTAATATCCTAGTCAAGATCTGACCAAGATATTAACTCTAACTTCAATTTTTTTGATAAAACTCACTAGTTAATTTCTTGACAATTTTTCTGAGTAGAGCAGGAAGTAAGTGACGGGGACTGAGGCAAGATATGAGGATGGTGGGAAGGAAATTCAATTCTGGAATTTATATGAGGAATGTGCAGCAACAGCAAATCAGATCAGAGTGAGAGTCCTAAGTACAAAGCACTGGGGCCATTTATGTTTCAAGCATCATCCAGGCTGAAGTCTACTCCAAAGCTTCCTGGGCACACCAGCATATGCTTACTAGACTGGGTGGGTTGTTGAGAGCTCAAGGATGAGTTATGACAGTCAAATAAGTTCAATGGATTCACTGGGAAGCATTCAAATAGACTTGGGAAGAGTAGGAATGATTTGGGAGTCTTGAGCCAATCAGGGATCGCTGAGCTAGTTAATTTCCAATATTTACAAACAGGGGTTAAATGATTTCAAATTATTAAATTAGGGACTGATATATCAAATATAATGTCTTATTAACCTCCTACAACTTACAGAAAGCAAATCTGACATTTAGAATGAATTTGGCAGTCATTTCAGTAAAACTAGTCACCAAATAGTGCTCAATGAGCTAGTCTTTCAATCTGGGTTACTAAATGAATTTTAGTAACTGAAATACTCTGTTTTGAAATATTAGAATGATCTGATATAATGTATTCAACAGCATCAAGTCGAAATATAACTCATTGAACCAATTTTGTACTCATTTAATGGCTCCTCAATAGTATAGTGTCTTGTAGACTAGAAAATCCATACATCGGGCCACAGAAGAACTGTAAGAAGAGATGGGATGATAAAATATCTGTTATGAAAGTATATTATGGTATTTTAAAGGTATGAAACAGAGTATGGGCTGCTCACTGAGTTTCCTAAGCTGTCCTGGGCGCATTCACTGAACTGGAACTTCACACGTGCGCTCCTTAACACATGAAACCTTGGCTCTGGTGAAAATGGGTGTATCTTGGTCATCCGGACACCTTTTTCGATGAGGAAAAAAGTGTTTTCTACTGGAAACGGACCTCTAGATGCAATGGAATAGGTCTCACAACCCATAAATGATCAGAAGTGCTGAACCCAAAACCTCCATTTCGGCCCTTCAATGTTGTCTCCTCTGAATGTACCCTATATGATGATAAATCCTTGTAAACTTGGGTTCTTCTTAGTATTGGAGTATATGGACCTGCATATAAGATCTCCATGGCTGCAAATCCTGATAGAATATTAGAGAAGAGAAGTAGAATAGAAGAATGGGGCACATCACCCATTGATTGGCTTAGGCACATCACCAAACCTTGAGAAGCTAAAATGCTTCACTCATAAACTCACAATGACCAAAAGTTGTGAAATGGAGTTGGAATCCTTATTTTATAGAATTGAGGGTGACCTGCTGAACAAGTTGAAGAGCTTAGTGACCTGTGAGAATAGGTCACCCATGAGTGGACATACTTTCCTTTATTTTGCCTTACAAGCTTTTCTCCTTTAGAAATTGCGCCCCCCTTTGTCTCCATATGTTTCCTGCTTTGTGAAAGTTGCTTGATTTGTAAACTAGACTCCTTTTTGGAAATTGCGCCCTCCTTTTGCTTTTTCTGGTTGTTTCCATTTTCTTACTTTTAGAAACTCTTGCACCTTTCCTTCTTTTGTTCTTTTTCTAAATCCACAAATTGATTTATCCATATTTCTATTTTCTTGTCTCTAGATCCAATTTGGAAACCTTATCTCCATGAGGGTGCCCTCTTGGCCCACTTGCTCCATTATTTAGGAAATTAATTAAGTAAAGGAATTAATTTAAATTAATAAAATTAATTCCTCCAACAGAACTTAGGCTAAAATTTATTATATAGTTACAGGATTAAATTATCATTTATCTTCCTAGGAAAATAATGTCCCCTTTTACCCATGGTCACTGAATTAGCCCAAGATTGGGGACATGACAATATTCTTCTTCTTGGTGGTGTATTTATGTAGGTTGTTGGGGTTCTACAAGTGTAGGTTGTTCATGATGTGTATGTTCTTGATTATTTTGTGGATGGGATCCCTGCAACGTCTTGCCAGATTTGAGATTGATTTCATTTAATTCCAGTGCATCCACGACATAGGTAGGAAATTGCACTACTTCATTTTTATAGGGTTGTTGCTGCCCTGTTTTGTTGTTATTTGGGATTGGAACCAGTTGGGCAGGGATTGGAGGTGGTCTGGGAGGTGGTTGGTTCTGTGGAGGTGACATGATGAGTGGTTGTTGCAATGGAGTCCTCCAATTTGCTGAATATGGATATGGATTTCCATAGTTCACCTGTGGCTGAGAAAAAGGTGGGGGGTATGGAGAATAAGGCTGTGTGTAATATGGTTGTTGATACAGTGTTTGGTTTTGTTGCCATTGGCTTGGAGCTTCTTGTGGTGGCCATGTAGTTGGTGCTGAAGGGTTCCAATTCTGTTGATTACTCCCTTGATTAAAATATGCTTGGTTGTTGGGTTGGAAGGAACTAACAAAATTTTTCCTTCGCTGGTTAACAAAAAAAAGTTGTTCCATAGTTGTTGGCTGCTTTTCTGGGCAGACCCGGGTTTAAATGAAGCGCAGCAACAAAACCCCTTGGCGCACTGGCCCTCTCGGCAACGAGCTGCGCGGCAGCTCGAGGTCTCACCCGAAGTGGCTATGGGGGGTTAAGGAATCAGGTTTCCTTAACCGTGGTGACGCGGAGATTGTTCTGTATATCTTCTTCTTCCTCAAATATCGGCGGTCGGACTTTCCCGCAGGCCGCTCGGCGCAGCCGCGCGGATTCCTTCCTTGGCCGGCCTACTGCGCGGTTTCTCCTCTCTAGCGCAGAAGGCAACTATTCCTGGCGTTGATGCGCTAAGTACTTCCTCGCCCTTCGCATCCAGCGCCGTAACGGATTCCTCGCTCGCTGCTGCGACAGCGCGTTACTACTTCTTGGTACCTAACACTTATAGCTATCAAGAGACCCTTCCGACTCACTTAAACAGTCGCAAAGATGAAGCAAAAGATGTACACACAGGTAATGATCTTAAACAGTTATCATTCACGCAAATATTATAACAAGAAGATATATGCGAAGCTCATCCCCTCGAGGAAAACCACGTCCTCAGGAGTTTTATATTAACCAGAAAATGATAGAGTTATACATTATGCTGCGCACACAGCTGCAGCCTTAGAACTTACAGGAAACTCCACGCACACAGCTGGGAGCCCTTCTCTCAAGCTTGTCTCCTCTCTATGGAGATTACAAAGGCACAGACGTCGACTCAGACTGTCTGGCAACTCAGGGATTAGCTCCTCGGCTATCCGATTTCCTCTCTAGTTCTACACACCGGGTAGAAAATACAGTGAAGGATAATCAACACATGATCTATCCTTTAGACTGGCTCTCTAACAGTCTAGCATCTAACTCTCTAACTCTCCAAAAGGAAGGAACTAGGGGAAGGGAGGAAGAAGCCTCTACCCATTACAATGATTCATCTATATAGGTGGCCATGACGGTCACACCTTTACAAAACTGTGGGCATTTCCCAACAGTGATTCCCAAAAACCCTAACCACGCACATGGCTAGGTGTACTGTAGGCGCCGCTTGCAGTCACGTCGCCGCTTCCTGCAGGCTCCGTGAATTCCGGCGCAGATTGTGGGTATGGGCGATCGTCCTTCGCCTTCAATGCTCTGGTCCGTTGCTCCTCCTTGATCCGAGCAACCATAACTTCTGTACTAAGCCTTTAAATGAGGGTAGCTGAGCCCTCTACTCCATCGCCTTATTTATTATGGTAGCTGAGCCACCTTCATTCTTTGATGACGTGCGCGCGAGCTCCGCAATTTCCGGTCCGTGATCTGCGCTGAGATCATCCATCTGGCACCGTACTGCGCACCGTCTCCTTCTTACCCAAAACTTAGTGCTTGTCCCAAAATTTAGCACTTTTCTTCCATACTCGTGCTTTTTCTCAAAATTCGCAGCTTTTACTATAGCTGCGACCTTGGCCCCAACAGGCCCCCAACACTCACTTGTGGCTCGCCCTCGAGCCACTCGCACTAGCGTGTGGTTGTTTGATTTGCGCATCTGCTTTGGCTTGGGTCTCCGCGAATGTTTTCTTCCACTTCGCAATAGCGGAGTCCAATTCCTCAATACACTGATCAGCTGTTTGCACTGTTTCTGCGGTCATTTCATCTTTAGTGAGTGTATCAATGATCTCCTGAGATTCAGCAATCTCTTTGATTTTTGTCTCAACCTGGCCAACGATTTCAGCATACTCATCCATGAATGGCTGAATGCTGTTGGTGAGCTTCTCATCTTCAGTTCTGAGCTTGTGCAGTTGCTGCTGCATTTTGCGCACTTCGCCCATTTTCTTCATCTTTGGCAAGCCTGTTAAGGACTTAGCTTCTTCATTCAGAACAGTGAGAGACTGTTCTGCAGCTTGCACCTGTTCTGATAGTCCCACTTTAAAAGGGAGGTTCACAAGCTCTGACCATGCTTCCATAGCCTGGTCCATCAAGTTCTTGGCTTCCTGTACTCGATCTTTCATCCGTGTGGAAGCTCTGCTCAATGCTTCAAATTGTACCTGCGCATCATCCGTAAGATGCGCAACAACGCGAGCTTCTAGCTCAGCAATCTGGATTCTATGGTCCTCAGCCATAGCAACTTTTTCTTGCTCCAGGGTTTTCACCCTTCCTCCAATAATTTGAACTTTTGCAACCAGAGGGAGGTCTGGTTGAATCTCGCAAGCCGGCAATTCCTGGGCAATCTCTTCTATTGCGTTTCTGATGCCGGTGTCTTGCGCCTCATAGAGTGCAAGCTTCGCAGAGATATTCTGATGACTTTCCTTCAGCTCTATCTCCTGTGATTGCAGTCGTTGGTTTGCCTGGAAAGTAGAGAGCTCTCTAGCTCTCAACTCAAGAGAAACTTTCTCCTGTACTAGCTGTAGAGTTTCTATAGGAATCATAGACAAATTTATTTCTACAGGTCCAACTGTGCTTACCTGTAGTTCAGCTAGAGGATCTGGAAGTGTCATGCTGGTAGGCGGAATATGCACGACAGTGTGCCTTTCTGTGAGTTCTTCAACTCGCTCATCAGTTGGAATTTCTTGTGGCGCCTGCGAAGTAGATGCTGGCGCATGGGTCTGCGCAATCCTTCCTGCGAGACCTTTCAGTTCTACAAATTGTAAGTCTAGAGCACTTCGGATGTGAGCATGCATGTTCCTCATCTCACGAAATTGCTCTTTCAAGTATTTGTCGACCTCCGAGGGAATGGCCTCAGTGGGATGCGACACTTTCTGCTTCTTTGTAGCTGGTTCTGTTGAGCCTTCATCGCTTCTTTGCTCAGGGGCTTCCTTGCCCTTATCTTTTTCTTGCGCAGCGGTGGGTGGCATCGCAGGTGAGATGTCATCTGCTGCTCTCCATTCGTCCGACCATGACTTAATGGTTTCTTCGACATCTTCTGTGGTCATTCTGTAAAGACCTAGCGCCCAGTCACCTGGAATGTCGCAAGGCCGAAGGTAGAGTTGATGGATGTCGGCAGTAAAAGCCAACTTGCCTTCATACAATGTGGCTGTCTCCTCGCTCAGCCTTGGCATATCTTGTATGGTATCTCGGAGGAGATAGTAGTACTCACAAAAGACAGCGCGATTCATCTTGCGCTTCGCGGGATTAGGGGAATCCCAGAGGTTGATGTAGCGCATGCCGGCAACCTCTCCTGCGCGGCGCGGAAGGAACTGAGTATTCGGGGGCTCCTTCCACCCGACGAGAGCGCATAAAATTAGAAGCCACGAAAAATGGAATGATTGGCCTGCATTGTCCTGCACATTCAGGCAATCAGCCAAAAAAGAATTCAGCAAGAAGAGAGACCAGTTGTACTGTTCTCCCTCCGCAGCTGCGATAGCGAGCTCGACGACAGCTCCAGTAACTTCTTTTGGTCGGCACTTTGTGAGAAGTCTGCCTGCAAGCAGACTTCCTGTGAAGCGAAGTGCCTCATCTTCTACCGTCGTGAGGTCATAAGCCCGACCTCCTCTTGTCAAGTTATATTTCTGGACCAGCTTTGCAGCTAATTTTCGGTCCTTCTCCTTCCCCACAAAATGGATATTGGGATCCTTACCAGCCTTAGATAGACCGGTGATGCGGTGTATCAGATCAACATTTAGATCAATTGGCCTCCCGAGCCAAAGGTAACCTCCATGAACGCAGGATAGCAGTGTTTTAACGACTGCGTTCACTTCATTGCTACGCCCAAAGTGCGGTAGCTTCAACAAATTCAAGAGTCCAGGGCGCTCAAGATTTGCTGCAAATCCCTTCGGGATAAACTCATCAACTTTTCTGGTGGGATTATGGACGATATCCAGATATCGGTCCAACTGGAACTGAGGATATGTCTTATAGTCTCCAAGGTTAAAATCAGAGAATTTAACCAATGGAATGTTTCCCAATAGTTGGCCTTCTACCCGCACACTAGCCGGTAGTGGCGGTAGCGGAATTGGATACTTTGCATTCTTCGGAATTTGTACATCCGGCGCATCATCTGGACGCGGCGGAATGTAGTTCACCATAGACGCGAGCGGCTCTGGAACAGGTTCCTCCGGCTGCTGTTGAGATGCTCTTGTGCCTGGAGATGTTCTGGGATCAGTAGCACCAGGGTGTACGTAGGTCGACGGCGTCACCGGAGTGGCCATGCCGAAATCTAAGCCTCGGCGTAGAAATTGACGAACAACTTCTTCAGTCGATAAATTCTCCGTCGTGAACCAATGTAAATAACAAAACTCTGGACAGTAAATGGCGGACCTGCGTAGGGTATGGATGCTGAAAACAAGGGAAAATAGTCTGCACACTCGGCTCTGAAAACAATAATGCAGATCTTCAAACACAACTTATGCAACTCGAGACAGTAACCCGAAAATGATACAAGTGTGAGGTATTTATAGCCAGCGGGGATAGTAAATGCGACCAAGTGGGGTTATGTAGCTGTAGGCGGCTACAGATGAGTTGACAACACGCTATCCTCCTTGCCGTAGCGGTGCATTTAGTGTGATTGACGGGTTCTGACAGCCTTCCGGGAGAAGCTAATGCTTTCGGCGCCTGAGTTAAATGCAAATCTTTCGGAGATGAAGCCGAATCCGTCGGAGCGGCTGGACTTAAATAGCGGCCTTATCCTTCATTTATTCAAACGCGGCTACATAACTGCTGTAATTCAAAATTTCCGGCGGGTCATTTCAGCTTAGGAAACTGTGCCTCTATGGGTCCACAACAAAAACTCTTTTAAGCGGCAAATTATGAAAGGGGACTTCGCAAGAGCGATAGTCCAATGGTCCACAAAGCAAAACTTCGCCAGAGCGGACTGCTAAGCTTTGTTTAAGCAATTTTTATTCAGGATGCGCGGATATTTCAAGGAACTGCGCAGGAAGCTGGAAACTGAGGGTGTGTCGCAGCTTCCGTGTAGACTGAATGCGATGTCTCTTTCAACTACACCGGACATCTGCACTATAGCAATATATTATGTCGACAGGGCGGAGTGGCCGTCGCAATAAAGCTTAAGCCGACTCCCGTTTATCATTGTAGGTAGTAGTTCTCCATTCAGCTTCGCAAGCTGAACTGCGCCTCCGTCTGTTATTTTTATTACCTGAAAAGGGCCTAACCAATGCACGCGAAACTTGCCTGGAAACTTGATGAATTTACTATCGTAAAGGAGTACCAAGTCTCCTTCTTCAAAGTGCTTATGCTTGATGTGCCTGTCATGCCAAGCCTTCTGTCTTGCCTTCTGTACCTGTTGATGAAATCCGGCCAAAAGTCTGTCTTCTTCTAAGGAAAGCAGTTGCGAAAGTCTTTCATTCATAGTGTCAGGATCTGCCATTTCTGTAATTTGCGCAATTCGGAGACTGGGAACAATGTATTCCATGGGCATAACTGCTTCTTGTCCATACACCAAGCTGAAAGGTGTGTGACCTGTTAATTTCTTGCAAGTGGTTCTGTAAGCCCATAATACAGCTGTGACTCTAAGGTCCCAATCATCTCTTTGTTGATTACAGATCTTCGTCAGGGCATTCTCAAGGATCTTATTGAATGCTTCCACCGTACCATTAGCTTGAGGATGGTAGGGTGTACTCTTATGGTGATTAATTTGAAATTCTTCAGTAAGGGCCTCTATAGTCTCATTGAGGAAATGTGTACCTTGATCACTCATGAGGATCACTGGGCATCCAAACCTAGTGATAATGTTCTCGAAAATGAACTGCGCGGCAGTAGCAGCGTCGCAGTTCTTAACTGGCTTCGCCTCAGCCCATCTGGTGAGGTATTCAGTAGCTGTAATGATATATCTTGCGCCAGTTCTTTTTCCTGGTGGGTTAATAGGTCCTACAAAGTCAATGGCCCATTTATCAAAAGCACGCAGTGTGATCTGGGGTCTTAGCGGCATTTCATCTCTCCTTGAGGGTTTTCCTGTGCGCTGGCACACATCGCAACATTTACAGAATTCCTTAGTATCCTTGTGCAATGTCGGCCACCAAAGTCCTGCAGCTAATATATTCTGCGCAGTCGGCTTTCCTGCGAAATGGCCTCCTGCGGTACCTGAATGCGCTTCTGCGATGATAGAACTCTTTTCATGTGGTAAGATACATCTGCGCAAAATTTCGTCAGGGCCCAACTTATAAAGCTGGCCTGCTATCAAAGTGAAGTCTGCGGCTCTGACAACAAGTTGCTTCTTCTGCTGGATTGTAAACTCAGCCGGCGCTTGTCCGGTAGTGAGAAACTCAAGAATATCAGAATAATATTCGTCTGCTGCTTGGATATAAAACAACTGTGCGTCAGGCAGATTGTCCTCCAGACTCGTAGGTTCCTCTCCTGACTCTATTCTGGATAGATGGTCAGGCCCTGCATTCAATCTGCCTGGCTTTACAATAACCTCAAAATCATACTCTTGAAAGAGCAGTATCCATCTGCAAATTCTTCCTCCTAAAACTGGTTTATTGACCAAATATTTCAAAGCAGAATGATCAGTATACATTTTAAAGTGAGCTCCTAACAGGTAGTGTCTGAATTTCTGTAGGGCATACACCATAGCTAGTCCTTCCCGTTCTGTAGTGGTGTAGTTCTTCTCAGCTGTAGATAGCTTTCTGCTGGAGTAAGCAATTGGGTGGTCAATACTTCCTTCTCCAGACTGTGTAAGCACGATTCCTAGTGCTATGGAAGAAGCATCAACATGAACATGAAAAGGTTTTCTCCAATCCGGGAAAACTAGAATAGGCGCTGTGATCATCTTTTCTTTAAGTGTGTCCAAGCTCTGTTGGCATTCTTCTGTCCATTGGAACTTCGAATCCTTCTTCAGCAATCTTTCCATAGGCGCTGTGATCCTTGCATATCCTTTGATGAATTTTCTGTAGTATCCTGTATGTCCCAATGTAGTGCGCAATTGCTTAACTGAGTTGGGCGCAGGTAAATTAGCAATGATGGCAACCTTCGCAGGATCCATCAGGAGTCCTTGTTTGCATACAATATGTCCCAACAAAATACCAAAGGGCGCACAGAATATACATTTTTTCAAGTTAAGGGAAATCTGATGCTGTCTACATTTTTCTAGCATCATGCGCAGATTCGCAATATGGTTCTTTAGTAAACCAAATACAGTCCAGTCATCAAAATAGACTTCTAAAAACTTGTGGATAAATTCTTTAAAAACAGCAACAACAACTCTAGAGAAGATAGCAGGTGCGTTTTTAAGACCAAAGGGCATTACCGTATACTGGAATGAGCCCCATTCAGTTGCAAAAGTAGTCTTGTGGCGGTCGTCCGGATGGATTCTAATCTGATGATATCCCGAAAATCCATCAGTGAAAGAGTAAGCCTCTTGTCCTCCAACATTATCAAGTACTTCATCTGTGAAAGGAGTGGGAAATGGGTCGTGCGCTGATGCATCATTGAGTTTGCGCAAGTCGACACAAATTCTTATTTCACCTTTCGTTTTCTTTTCTTGGACCACCATAGGACTAATCCAATCGCTTTCCTCTACTGGCTCAATAATACCTGCTGCAAGCATCTTATCAATTTCTTCTTTGACTTTTTCTTTGTAGCGCGGGTTCAACCTATATGGGCGCTGCTTTACTGGCTTGGCATCTGGTTTCAGAGGTATGCGCATCACTCCTAAGTCTCCTAGGATGCCTTTCATTTCTGTGAACTTGGTAGGAAAGATATCCTGGTAGTCGCGTAATAAATCTGAAACATGCGCAACAGTTTCATCATCCCAATAATCTCCTATAGAAGCAAACTTTGGGTCAGCTTCTGTACCAATGTTAACTTTCTTGAGCTTGACGTGTTCTGCGATGGCAGGAATATCAAGCTCAGGACCTTCAATATTGTGCGTCCCTTCTGATTCTGGGATATTGATGTTGCGAGGATCATCCTCCTCATCTTCAGCGGTGAAGTTATAGCATTCCAGGGCATGTTCTATCTGGACAGCCCAATCTGGTTGGGAATATTCTGTTACTAGACCTGGTTCAAATACCTTCTTTTTAATACACTTCAGAGCCTGATCAATGCTTGGATGCTCTGACTCAAAGCTGAATGTAAGTTGAAAACTTTCTATCATAAGAGCCCAAGTAAGAGTGCCTTTGCGCAATTCTATTTCAGTATACCAATTCCTTGGGATTGTATCCAATGTGTGGATGAATTGGTGAACCCATTCATCTTCCGGAATATCTGACCATTGCTGAATAAATGCTTCAATGTGTGACCTGGGGTCACTCTGTCCTTCATATTTGCGTAGCGCTTCGGCTGTGGTGTCCTGAAATTTGCGCAGTATCAATCTGCGACAGTCTTTCCATGTATGAATATTCTCCTTGTGCGCAATCCACCATCTTGCGGGTGTAGCGCGCAATGCTATATCTAATGCCTGTATGCGCTGCGGTTCTGGAAGCTTTTGTTCATATTCCTGTATGAATTTAGTTACTTCAGTTAAGCCATCAAAAGTTGGAGTATCAATTAATTCTGTGCCAATCCATCGGATGGATTTAGTCATCATGGCGCAACGTCTTGCAGAAACCTCATGTAGACGATTCTGCCAGTTTTCCAATCCTGCATCTGAATCTGATGTGCACGAGCTATCACATCGCCAGCTGATATGGCCGTCTGCCGTGGGGTTGACATAGTCACTGTGGTTAGTAGTCATCTGGTACAAACTTTCCATGTGGCGCGCTTCCTCTTCTGCGCGAATGGGTTCTATATATCTTGGTCCTTGAGTAGGATCAAGAGGTGTGATGACCCTGATCTGGTCATCCTCAAAGGTCATCTGTCTTTTCTTCAGGTTAATGACAACCAAATTATCAAATGCCCAGTCTATTCCTAACAGCGCTGGGTATGGTCTACTATCATCCATAATTTTGATTACTTCAAAATCTGCAGAGCTTCTTACTCCTTCAATATCAATAGGTACATTGGGTAATCTGCCCAATGGAGAGACTCGTTGCTGATTTGCGAGTCTTAGCTGGATAGGGGATCTTGTAAGCTGAGGGCTTCCCATCTGTTCCCATGTCTGCATAGTGAGAACATTGGCTTCTGAGCCCAAATCTAACATGACTTCGTCCATTTCAAATGCTCCAATCTGCGCTGTGAGCCTCATCTCTTTTCCAGTTCTAATGTGACTCCTAATCTGGTGAACAGCACGCTGCGGTGTGTTCGTCGAAGCAGAGTGTTGGCACCGATCCAACAGGTGTTGAAGTTCTAGAGTTGCTTTTTCATTGCGCAACAATTTTAAACATTGTCGCAGGAACGCATGAACACTGCCTAGTGCATGCTCGTCGTCATTATCATCAGGCCTTCCAACTGGAGTGGCCTGTTCTTGTACCAGGTTGTCTTGTCTTAGCACTTGCGATCTACTATTGTTCTGCGGAATTGCGGCAGAACTTGAAGCTCTCGGATCTGAGAAATACTCTTGAGCTTGCTTAAATGCTTCTTTTTGCTTCTGCAGGTTAAGTGGGGCTGGTTTAATGTTAGCGCGGCGCACCCATTGCGTCGCTTGCTTTCCCGTTCCCATCTCTTGCGCACCAGTGGTTGCTCCACTGCGTGTCACTATATTAACTGTAGGGTCCGGTTCTCTTTTTTCTGCTCCAATCAACTGAATATTCTGATTTACCTGTGGTGTCTTTGCTTGCATCTTAGCCTGTAACTGAGGGCATTCTTCAATGATATGGTCAGAAGATTTACAATATCTGCAGAGGGTTGTAGGATTTTGGCAATCCCTAGCAAAATGACCTTGTTCTCCGCAATTATAACAAGTGATCTGTCCTCTTCCACGACCAAAGTTTGTTGTGCGTCCACGTCCCCTGTAATTTCCTGCTCGGGCGTCCCGAGTTTGGTCATAAGGTGGACCTGCTGTGGGTCCTTGTGTCTCTGCTTGTACCCGATAGACATCATGCTTTCTTTCTATCATGAGATCATATGCTCTACAATTGTTCTCATCATGACCTACTGATTTACAGAAATTACAATATAGATTCTTTGGAGTTTGTACATATTTCTGAAGTAAGTGACATTCTTGTGGTCTATGACCTCTAGTTCTGCAGATTTCACACCAAGGCCCTTGTGCCTGTGGTAAAGGGTTAGGTGCTCCAGTTGCAATATAGTCTATGAAAACAGGACAATGGTCCTTTGAATGACCTTGGGCTTTACATTTTGTACACCAAATTTCTTCCTTAATCTCCTTGCCTTTCTTAATATCATGCACTTGCAAGGTTAAGTTTGCTAATTGGTTCTGTAAATGCGCAACATCGTTGCTTGTTCCTGCAATTGGCGAAGCTTCTAGTTTCATAGCCATTTCTAGAGCTTGTTCCTGAGTATTGAGATTCTGTTGCATAAGGGGAAGTCTAATGTGTGGAAGCAGTGCAGCAATAAACCATTCTTTATGTTGCTGTGGTGCAAAATCGAAGCTTACTTGATCTATCAAGGCTTTGAACTTCTGGTCAAAGTCCCATACTGATTCTGTAGGTAACTGTTTGATGTCTTTGAGCTCTGTTATACACTGTGATTCTGATTTAGGTTTCTTGAATTCTCTAATCATGGCATTTCTTACCTCAGCAAGCGTCCTATTCTGTGCTGCTGAGTATTTCATGAACCAAGTCAAGGCTCTTTCTCTTAGTGTGGTTGCTAACTGAACCAGTTTAACAGCATCATCATTAATTTGCTTAATTGTCCAAATGGCTTCACATAAGAACCAGTGCTGCTCAGGGTCTTCTATCCCTGTTCCTCTAAAAGTTGGTAGCTTCATGTCGTCACCCATCCTTCTTACACGGTTTTGAGGTGGAGGTACTGTAGCAGTGCCTCCGGGATGGTTAAACAAAGGTGGTACAGAGGTACTAGAAGTACCGTGTGGGCTACTAGAAGGTGTTACTGTAGGATTATACTGAGCTCCGTCTGGTTTTTGCGGTGTAAAGGGGTAATAAGGGATATGAGCACTCCCTTGTCTTTCTATATGGCTTGCTCTAGGGACTTGGCTATTGTCTGGGCTAGATTCAAAGGAATATTGGTCAAGGCCTACTTTATATCGTTTTCCACTACGAGTGCAACCAATAACTTCAGGATCACTATCAGAATCTACGGACATTACTTGTCTATGCTATTCATCAGAAGCAATACATAGCTTTCCTTTTTCATACAGAAGCATTTTAATCCATAAGTTCAGAGAATTTAAGAACTTACCTCTGTGTACTTGGAAGAAACTCCTCTCAGCTTCACTGAAACTCTTTCTTGTATCGACTGCAAATTCGGTAATGAAACCTTCCAGTAGACTATTCAACCAAAAGTCTACTGCGCGGGACACAGGATTGTCTATCCGCTTCACAATACTAGCTAGCTCAGGCGTCCACGTGACGGGTTGATCAACATGCAGCGTAGGTCTAGAATCTGCTAACTTGGCTATCCAAGCGTGTAACTCCAATGCAAACGTGACAAAGAAAATTTCGTAAAGGTCAGCATAAATATACTTCTGTAACCAGTCTTCTGTTTGAAGCGTAAGGCTTCTATTTTCTTGTTCAGCGAACTCTTTAGCCTTTAAATCAAACCAATCTCCAATTTCTTTAGCTGTGGGATTCCAGTAACACATTTGTTAACTGAGCAAGTCTCAGTGTAACAGAACCTTATGTTGGTTACTAGGCAACGGAACCATTTGTTGGCTCCAACAGTATCTCACACGTCGCTGAAAGAACAAGTCTCATTCGCGCGGCAACGGAACCATTTGTTGGTTGCCTCAATCTCGCGCGTCGCCAAAATAACAAGTCTCACAACAGCAAGTCGCAAGGCAACGGAACCATTTGTTGGTTGCCTCAATCTCGCGCGTCGCCAAAATAACAAGTCTCACAACAGCAAGTCGCAAGGCAACGGAACCATTTGTTGGTTGCCTCAATCTCGCGCGTCGCCAAAATAGCAAGTCTCACAACAGCAAGTCGCAAGGCAACGGAACCATTTGTTGGTTGCCTCAATCTCGCGCGTCGCCAAAATAACAAGTCTCACAACAGCAAGTCGCAAGGCAACGGAACCATTTGTTGGTTGCCTCAATCTCGCGCGTCGCCAAAATAACAAGTCTCACAACAGCAAGTCGCAAGGCAACGGAACCATTTGTTGGCTGCTTTTCTGGGCAGACCCGGGTTTAAATGAAGCACAGCAACAAAACCCCTTGGCGCACTGGCCCTCTCGGCAACGAGCTGCGCGGCAGCTCGAGGTCTCACCCGAAGTGGCTATGGGGGGTTAAGGAATCAGGTTTCCTTAACCGTGGTGACGCGGAGATTGTTCTGTATATCTTCTTCTTCCTCAAATATCGGCGGTCGGACTTTCCCGCAGGCCGCTCGGCGCAGCCGCGCGGATTCCTTCCTTGGCCGGCCTACTGCGTGGTTTCTCCTCTCTAGCGCAGAAGGCAACTATTCCTGGCGTTGATGCGCTAAGTACTTCCTCGCCCTTCGCATCCAGCGCCGTAACGGATTCCTCGCTCGCTGCTGCGACAGCGCGTTACTACTTCTTGGTACCTAACACTTATAGCTATCAAGAGACCCTTCCGACTCACTTAAACAGTCGCAAAGATGAAGCAAAAGATGTACACACAGGTAATGATCTTAAACAGTTATCATTCACGCAAATATTATAACAAGAAGATATATGCGAAGCTCATCCCCTCGAGGAAAACCACGTCCTCAGGAGTTTTATATTAACCAGAAAATGATAGAGTTATACAATATGCTGCGCACACAGCTGCAGCCTTAGAACTTACAGGAAACTCCACGCACACAGCTGGGAGCCCTTCTCTCAAGCTTGTCTCCTCTCTATGGAGATTACAAAGGCACAGACGTCGACTCAGACTGTCTGGAAACTCAGGGATTAGCTCCTCGGCTATCCGATTTCCTCTCTAGTTCTACACACCGGGTAGAAAATACAGTGAAGGATAATCAACACATGATCTATCCTTTAGACTGGCTCTCTAACAGTCTAGCATCTAACTCTCTAACTCTCCAAAAGGAAGGAACTAGGGGAAGGGAGGAAGAAGCCTCTACCCATTACAATGATTCATCTATATAGGTGGCCATGACGGTCACACCTTTACAAAACTGTGGGCCTTTCCCAACAGTGATTCCCAAAAACCCTAACCACGCACATGGCTAGGTGTACTGTAGGCGCCGCTTGCAGTCACGTCGCCGCTTCCTGCAGGCTCCGTGAATTCCGGCGCAGATTGTGGGTATGGGCGATCGTCCTTCGCCTTCAATGCTCTGGTCCGTTGCTCCTCCTTGATCCGAGCAACCACAACTTCTGTACTAAGCCTTTAAATGAGGGTAGCTGAGCCCTCTACTCCATCGCCTTATTTATTATGGTAGCTGAGCCACCTTCATTCTTTGATGACGTGCGCGCGAGCTCCGCAATTTCCGGTCCGTGATCTGCGCTGAGATCATCCATCTGGCACCGTACTGCGCACCGTCTCCTTCTTACCCAAAACTTAGTGCTTGTCCCAAAATTTAGCACTTTCCTTCCATACTCGTGCTTTTTCTCAAAATTCGCAGCTTTTACTATAGCTGCGACCTTGGCCCCAACAATAGTACCTTATGATGTGGGATCCTGTATGGCCGCTTTGCATGATGGTAGAAAAGGGAATTTATAAATGGTATGATCATCGGTGCAGAGGCCACATATCTCTATTGCATTTAATGGGCATTGTCCCTTTTCATGTTTCTTTCTACATCATGGGTAAAATACTGCCAGTTCTTGGTTGATCTTGTCTTGTTTCTTTTTTATTTGGAGTGCATCTAACTGCATAGCTAAGGACTGAAGGATTTTTGTTTTCATATCGTCTAGAAGGTTTCCTAGGTCAGACTTTGTGAGGCTTGGGCTTGAAAATGATGATACTCCTGCTAATGGTTGTGTATCTTGTATTCCATTTTTACCTTTTCTAGATCTACGTTTTCTGGAATATATCCCCATCTCCTAACAGGTTCAATACTTCTATATATTCCTCCTTGATTCCTCTCAGAAGGGCAAGTTTCAATGATTCTTGATCTAGGGTACAATGACTAGCCCGTTTGTAACTGAGTTGAAAGCGTTGTGCATAGTCTTCTAGGGATTCTTTTTCTCCCTGTTGCATCCTGAAAATTTCATCTCTTGTGTCTTTTGCTTTACAGAAATCCCTATATTTTTCCAGGAAGGATTGTTCAATCTGGTCCCATGTGAAGATATTATTTACTTCCAGACTCATAAACCATTTGAGTGATAAATATTTTAATGTAGAAGGAAAGAGTCTCAGCCTTTTTGCATGAGTGATGTAACCAAAGGACCTACATAGTACCTCAAATTCAAATAAGAATGTGTGAGGGTCCTCTGAGGTTAGGCCATGGAAGTTTGACAGATTATTGGGATTGATATTTTTCATTCTAGCATCCCCAAGAGGTGCATTAATAGGGAAAGTAAATAGTTATTTGTGTTCCTCTTCCTCCTCCGCCATAGTATTGTTTGAGCTAGAGCTAGCGAAGAAGTTATCATGGTTTGTATCGTAGCTGGAATCAGCTTCTTCATTAGAGTTGAAGAATTCAAATTGAGAGTGTTGATAACTGCTATTGCTCATAGGGCGGTTAGGCAAAAAGCGTCCAAATTTATCCCTCTTTCATCGAGGCATTCATGGTAAATTTTTTTATGATTTTTTTAATAAGATGTCTCATATAGTTTAATCACATCCCCAGAAACGACACCAAAAAGTGGTGGACTTCAGGAATGTGTACCTATTTAAGGTAGATATACCATAAGTATACTATAATTATCGACCAGAGAGCGTACAAACTTGAGAGGTACTCGGCACTATATGTGCACTATAAGATGGTCTTTTGTCGTTTCTAAGTATCCTAGAGAATATCCTAAGACAATTGAAAGTGTTGTTCTATGGAAATAGGAAAGTAAGGGAATGCTCAAAGAAAGCTTTGGAAATTCTATTCTATGTATGAACACACAAAAGTGTGTAAATCCTATTTTATCAAATCAAATGTTGAAAGCAGATAAATCATATTTTATCAAATCGAATGCTGAAAGCAGATAAATCCTATTTCATGAAATCAAATGCTAAAAGCAGATAAATCCTATTTTATCAAATGAAATGTTGAAAGCAGATAAATCCTATTTTATCAAATCAAGAAAGGGAAGCATGCATAACTTTGATCTAAGAAGCTTGAATTTAATCTAAAAGAGGGAAAAGATCCATTCTATCAGTAATCACAAATTATTATTTTGGAAGAACGAAAACATAGATCTGGTCTTTATCTGGAAATGCTATAGAAAATGAAAATTCAGATATGAAATTCGCCTGTGTGGATGGCATGCACAGGACTACAGACAGTGCACTACAGAACTACATATGCAATGTTATTGAACTACAGAAAGAAAAGTGCTTGTGCTGAAATCGAAATATGATATCTAAATGAATGCTGAAGTTAATTCACGCATAATGATGATGAAAACAATTAATAGAATGCATGAGAAATACCTGAAACAAAGCACAAAACTCCTGATCTATGTATTGAGGGGGCCCTCCCCAACAAGTATCTCAGGAGGGAAAGAAACATAAGAACTCACGAGATTAAGAGAATGCTAGTCTTTCATTATTAGTTCATAAATCCATGCTATAGAAAATGTAAAACAAAGATGTCTCAACTACGAAAATGTTGAAGATTTTTTTTTAGAAAATGTCTCTAGACCCCCTGCTACTCAAGAGGTCCCTATTTATCATTACTTCTAACCTAGCTCTACATTGAAAATAACGATCCTGAATAACAGGATTCTTTCCTACAAATCAAGAGAAAATGGGATTGTTATGTCTCTTGCAATCTTCAGTTTGGAGATTGGTCACTTGTTATTCTTCCAAGTCACCCGCGCCCTGTCCACACATGTCTTCATTAATATGATTAGTAAATAAAAATGCTAAAACATAATAAAAGATAATCACTAAATTACTTCATTTAATCATCAACCAAAATGCATTCTCCCCTACAGAAAGAGGTTTTTTCTTATCCTTTCTTTGTTTATGTGTGGTATAAAAGGAGTCTATGGAGTACCTATATCTTGGGCTCATCAGTGCGCCTCTTCGAACCAACATCCTTAGAGAAAGATTTCATGGTAGCAAGGAGGTTGAAAGTAAAAATATGCCGATGGCTACTAGAAGGATCACCTCCAACACATATAGAGATAATAATGTTTTTTTTCTAACCCACCTCCTACAAGGTTGACACCTCAACAACTAGATGAAATAAGATCAAAAGTTATATGCTTTAATTGTGGCAACACGTATAGTAAGGGACATAAGTGTGGTGAGAATAAATTGCTCTACATATATTGTGAAGAGGAAGAAGCCAAATAACAGGAACCATCTCAAGCTGAAGCAATAAAAGAGATCACTCCCATCATATCTTGTCATGCATTGGCTGGAATTAGCACTCCTTAAAACTCTCAAGATCGAAGGATATATCAAAAATAAAAAGGTAATAGTGTCGATTGATTCTAGTAGTGCTCATAACTTCATTCATTGTAAATTAGCCAAAGTTCTCAATTGCTTTGTATATCCAACACCAGAGTTTCAAGTAATGATTGTAGATGGAGGAACTATCAATTACTTAGGAAAACTCCATAATATTAATCTTACTATGGAGAGATATGTATTGAATAGTCCAATGATTGCTATCCCAATTGGTGGTGTTGATGTTGTCTTAAGGGTTCAATGGTTACAATCATTAGGAACAATGGCTTTTAATTTTCAAGAAATTTTCAAGAGCAAGAAAATAATTTGAGTCAGGTTGTATCACAACGAAACCAAGCAAGGTGATAAGCTCTAATGGTATGACAAAATTGTTGAAAAAGGGACATTGAGGTGTAATTGCACAATTATGCTCACTATATGTTCAAACATCTAAGCCTCCTATTCCCCTGGATCTCCAAAGGGTCATTGATAAGCATTCCAAGGTATTTGAATATATTTGAAAAGGTCCTCCACCTACTCGAGATTTTGATCATGCTATTCAATTAATTCCAAGAAGTGTTCCTCCTAACATTAGACCTTACAGATACCCCTAAGTCCAGAAGAGTGAAATTGAGCATACACTTGAAGAAATGTTAGAGGATGGCATAATTAGGCATGGCCAAATTTCTTACCCTACACCAATGGTAATGGTACACCAAAAGGAGGGCTCATGGCGTATGTGTCCATATTATAGAGATATCAACAAGATCACCATTAAAGATAAGTTTCTCATTCTTGTCATTGATGAATTGTTAGATGAACTGCATGGAGCAGTTTACTTCACAAAGTTGGATCTCCATTTAGGGTATCGTCAGATTAGAATGAAGGAAGAAGACATCCCAAAAATAACATTCAGAATTCATGAAGGTCATTCAGAATTTTTGGTCATGCCTTTTGGCCTTACAAAGGCACCTTCCACATTTCAACGTTTGATGAATTCCATTTTCAAGACATTCCTTAGAAAAAATGTGTTAGTATTTTTTTGTGATATAATAATCTATAGCAAGTCTCGGGAAGGACATGTTCAACATGTTGACAGGGTTCTACAACTACTAAATGATCAACAACTATATTCAAAACCTTCCAAATATTTCTTTGGGGTAAAGGAGGCAGAGTATTTGGGTCATATTGTATCTCATGAATGTGTCAAGGTAGACCCTAACAAATTAAATCCATTATGGACTTGCTGATGTCCAAAACATTGAAGAATATTAAAGGATTCTTAGGTTTGACAGGGTACTACAACAAGTTTGTTCGGATCTATGGAAGAATAGAAGCACCTCTAACAACATTATTGAAGAAGGAAGCATTTTCTTGGACTCCAGAGGCAAATCAAGCTTTTGAACAACTTAAAGAGGCAATCTGCATAGCTCATGTTTTGACAACACCAGACTTCACAAAAACCTTTATTGTGGAATGTGATTCCTCAGGAATTGGAATTGGTGTCGTTCTAATGCAAGAAGGACAGTCGCTTGCTTTTGAAAGTTAGCTAATCAAGGGAAAGAACTTACAAAAACCCATTTATGAGAAGGAAGTGATGTCAATACTACATGCACTTAAGCAATGACATCCTTACCTAATAGGTAGGCACTTCAAGGTCAAAACATATCATGATAGTATTAAATACTTCTTGGAATAGAGACTATTTTCAGAAGAGCAACAAAAATGGGTAACCAAGATGTTGGGATATGAATTTGAAATTGTCTATAAAAAAGGGAAGCATAATGTGGTGGAAGATGCACTCTCCCAAAAAGATGAGGATGTTGAGGTATTACTTTGTGCGATTTCTATTGTATAATTTGATTAGGAAATAGTAGCAAGGGAAGAATGGAAGAATGACCTATTTGTGTGGATGCTCATTCAAAATCTACAAAAGGATACTAGTGTATCAGATACTTTTGTGTGGAAAAATGATTCACTATGGTATAAGGATTGCTTATATATATGTAAGAACTCCCAACTCAAACAAAAGATCATTTTGGAATTACGTCACACCTATCCTATAGGTGGGAACTCAAGATTCCTAAAAACCTACCATGGGGTCAAGAACGAATTTTTCTAGGAAGGTCTTAAATATGATGTTCAAAGGTTTGTGGTAGAATGTTTAGTATGCCAAAAAATAAGGTTGAAATAGTTAAGACCCTAGGTCTTTTACAACCATTAGATATACCTTTTCAGCGCTGGGAGGAAGTCTCAACATATTTTATCATAGGTCTACTCAAGTCAAAAGGGAAGAATGTTACAATGGTGGTTGTTGATACACTTAAAAAGTATGCTCACTTTTGTGCACTCTATCACCCTTTTAATGCCAATGTCGTAGTTGCAGCGTTCATGGAAATGGTTTGGAAGTTACATGGAAACCCAAAGATTATTGTAAGTGATAGAGATCCAATTTTCACTGGAAAATTTTGGACTGAATTATTTTCTTGTTTGGGTACCCAGTTGGCTCATAGTTCATCTTATCATTCTCAATCGGATGGGAAAATTGAGATAATGAAAAAGTTTGGAAGGCTATCAATGCTTCTTTGCATCTGATAAACAAACACAATGGGTGAAATGGTTATATTTGGCAGAATGGTAGTACAATACTTCCTTCCATACATCATAAAAAATGTCTCCATTTATGGCACTTTATGAATACCATCCTCCATCTATCACATCTCCCTTAAAAGGAAAATCTAAAGTTCAAGTCGTGGAAGATCACCTAGAGCACCAGCAAGAAGTTCTCCAGATACTGAAGGACAACCTAGTTATGTCAAAAAACAGGATGAAACAACTAGCAGATCAACATCGTAGTGAAAGGAATTTATCAAAGGGGATTGGGTATTTATAAGGCTACAACCTTACAAACATATGTCCCTCAAGAAACTAAATAAGGACAATAAATTAGCACCCAAGTACTATGGTCCTTATAAAGTGTTGCAGAAGATTGGTAGTGTGGCTTATAAATTGGAGCTCCCTTCATCTTCAAGGGTACACCTAGTTTTCCATGTTTTTTGCTTAAAGAAGGTAATAGGAGACAAGATCCCAATTCAAACTATCTTGCTAGAGCTTGATGAAGAAGGAAAAGTCACATTGGAACCTGAACAAATCACTGAAACAAGGAACAAAAAACTATGAAATTGAGCTATTACTGAGTACCTCTTTAAGTGGAAGAACTTACCAGTTGAAGATTTGACAAGGGAAGATGAGTCCTTCATACAGAAGCCTCCACAACTAACCAAGCGTTGAGGACAACACTTGTATGAAGGGGAGGGGCATGTTATGTCCTAAATGGTACATTACCCTTTATATTGTGGCACATTACATTAGTATTGTCATATTATTGATGTCGGCTTGGGTGCATTAGTGGTAATTATCATTAGTATTATTATATTATTGATGTCGACTTGGGTCCATCAGTTGTAATTGTACCTCTTTGTCTCCTATATATAGGAAGAAGATCTTTTCATTTGAATGATGTTATCTTGTCTTGTCTTGTGTACTTAGTACATTGTATAAGGAGGTTTACCCCTCGAAGAAGCTTTCTATTCATCTATTTTCTTCATTATTAAGGTGTGGATTACTCTTTTTGGTATATTTGTTCTCTTTTCATGCTCTTTTGGGAAATTTGTTGCATAACATGTAAGGTGATTTTGGATAGGTTTATTTGGTTGATGATGAACCATGTAAAATTGTTGGAAAGGGTAAGATACAGATAAAATTATAGAATGGAAACAAATGGTTGCTGAAAGAGGTGAGGTACATCCTTGATTTGAGAAGAAATCTAATTTCAACATGGTAGTTGGGAAGTGAAGGCTATGCATCTACATTTACAAAACATCTGTGGAAGGTCACTAAAGGATCATTGATAATAACAAAAGGAGAGAAGGTAGGTATGTTGTGTTTATGTGTTGATAAGGTTGACTCTTTTATTGCTTTAGCTTCTACATGAGCATATGCAATATTGTGCCATCATAAGATTGGGTACGTGAGTGAGAAGGGGATGCAGATTCTCCACTCTAGGAATTTGTTTCTAGATTTGAACCAAGTTGATTTGGATTTTTGTGAGCACTGTGTTTATGGAAAACATAAGAGAATCAGATTTCTTAGACTTGGGAAGAAAAATAAGAGTGAAATGTTAGAGCTCATGCATACAGATGTATGGGGACTGACTCAAGTATCATATCTTGGTGGCTCTCATTATTATGTTATGTTTATTGATGATGCGACTAGGAAAAATTAGGTTTATTGCATTAAAAAAATATATGATGTCTTTGATACTTTTAAGAAGTGGAAAGATTTACTTGAGAATGAGATCAGGAATAAGTTGACGTTTCTTAGATCAGATAATGGAGGCAAATATTGAAACAAGGCGATTGATAATTACTGTTCATACCATGGGATTCATAGAGAGAAGATGGTTCTAGGAACACCACAAGAAAATGTTGTGTTAGAAAGGATGAATAGGACAATCATGGAGCTGCATGCAGGGAGTATGAGGTTGCATGTAGGACCTCCCTTAAGGTTTTGGGAAAATGTTGTTGATATTGTTGTTTACTTAATAAATAAATGGCCTTCAAGCTACTTGTATGGTGCCATTCTAGAGGAGGCTTGGAAAATATCAATTTAAACTACTTATTTCTAAAGACTTTTGGTTGTTAAGCATTTGTCCATATTGATAGAGAAAATAGAACAAATATTGATGCAAAATTCAAGAAGTCTACTTTTATTGGATACATAGTTAATGATTTTGGTTATTCCTTATAGGATTATGTGTAAGTTTTAAACCTATGCAAAGAAGCAAAGCATACATATTATTTTAAGCAAAATAGAGATTACACCACAACATTCACACATAATACACAAATATTTACCCTAGAAACCCTTAAGTAAGAAAAACAACAAAACTTAGAGCTGCACCTCTCAGTTTCTCATTATGATTATTAACCACTCACAAAACAATATGTAGGTATTCTGCAGCATCCAATACCCTAATCCATTAACCCAGATTAGAAATAGATCCCAATTCCTTAACCAAAATTAAATTACACATTAAAAAAAAAACAAAAATAGCCAAAAAAATTTTGAGCTCGCCTTCGGCTCGTGTTGGCACTGATCCCAATATCTACTTCGTGTAAGGGGGAGGGCGCCCACCCCCCCTCCTATTACCCCCCATATATAACACATACCCAACACTATGAAAATCACAAAATCATTAGGAGTAGAGATGTGGTATTCAATGAGAATTTCATGTACAAAGATTAGTTTTAGGGAAGGAGATAGGAAAATGAAAACACAAAATACACAGTGTTTGATGAAATCAAAGAAAATAAAATTCCAAAGGTGCCAGAAAATCAAAATGTTCAACAAAAACAACAACAACAACAAATACCTACAAAAGCGGCAGATTGCAGGCCTTGAATGGAACCCCCTATGCAAGGATAGTTCTAAAAATGTTCATCATGTGTTTTTTACATGCCCCTTCGCAAAGTCAATTTGGCATTAAATCTCTATACTGTTATCGCATGAGATTAGATGGAAAGGAAATAATGTGGTTGATGCTTTGTAGACTAGATCCACAATTAAGTTAATCATCCTTACAAGGCACTTCCGCTTATCATCTGTCGAGGCTTGTGGATGGATCAAAACAATTCTATTTTCCATGACAAACTAAAAACTCCTGATTTGGTAGCTACCTAGGGATTGGGAATTATCTCCTTTTCCACAAGAAAAAGAAGTTCGTGCTATCAGTATAATATCTAAGGAAACCATTAATAAACATCTTCCTTGGGTTATTTCGATGGGGCCTCCCAAGGAGTATATCCTACCATCGAGGGAGGTAGCATCCTCCATCTTTCCAATTCTCAAAGCTTTAAGATAAAAGTCGTCCTGGGTGAAGGCTCAAATAATTTTGTTGAACTATTGCCTCTAAAACTCCTCCTAACGTTTGCTTTGGAAAAGGATGCATAAGCATTCAAGTCTTTAGGGATTCAAAGCTTGTAAATTGGGTAAAGTAGGTCCAACGGTGTCACAATATACATTTGACCACTTTGTTAGATGAGGTTATGTTAATTAAAAGAAGCTTTGACACTTTTTCATGCCAACATGTTTATAGGGAGTGTAACAGGCTTGTTGACGCCCTATATAAAGAAGTTGTGCAAATGGTTGTAGGGAAATGGTTAATTTTAGAGCAGCATAATGAGGATGACTTCAAATTCTATCACACTCCTTTTATTGAAGGGCCTAGTCTTCAATAAGGGAAATAAAACTAATCCATATAATTTTCTATTTTTGTTACTTAGATAGTTACATGCACTATGTTTTTCAACACTCTTGTATAAGGACTTATCAGCTCTATGTATAGACTTTCTTTTTTGAACAGCAAACTATTGTAGGCTATGGCCTCTTCTTGACTGTAATATATACCAAACATATATCTACAACATGTAATTTTGTTTTCATTAATAAAATTATGAGTTTTTCTTCGGGAAAAAACAACAACAACAACATGTACTTCAAACTCTTACAAATGTTGTTCGAAGATCTACCATGTTAAATAGACCCCCCTAAGAGATACTATCCTTTATTGTATTATTTATTGTTGAATTATTATAGTGAACTAGAAGTATATGACTAAGCATTGTAGGTGGAAACCAGAGAGAAGTGGGAGCAAGGCATGAAAGAGGAGATGGAATCCTCGGTATGAAACCAAACCGGACTTGGTTCAATTTCTTGTAGGTAAACAAGCATTGAAAAATAAATGGGCTTACAAATTCAAGGAAGAAGATGGAGATAAAAAGAGGTACGTAAAGGGTTTTGCAAAGAAGAAAGGTATAGATTTTGATGAAATATTTTCTCTTGTTGTTAAAATGACTTCAACTAGAACTACTTTATGTCTAGTGGTAGTAGGAGATTTGTATCTTGAATAGTTAGATGTAAAGACAAGTTTTCTCCATGGGGATTTGGAGGAAGATATTTATATGCAACAACCACAAGGGTATGAGATCAAAGGGAAGGATGAATATAGTCTGCAAGTTGAACAAGAGCTTGTATGGACTAGAGTAAGCTCTAGGGAAGTGGTATTTGAAATTTGACAAGTTTATGACAAAACAAGGTTATAATAGATGTCATTTTGAGCACTGTGTTTTTTAAGAGACTAGATAATGATAGATATATTATCTTGTTATTGTATGTAGATGACATGCTTGTTGTAGGGTCTAACATGTAGGAAATAAATTTGCTAAAAAAATAGTTAACTAATTCATTTGCAATAAAGGACTTGGGTGCTACAAAGCAAATCCTTAGTATCAGAATAACAAGATCAGATAGGAAAAATCACAAATTAACATTGCCTCAGGGTGAGTACATAGAGAAGGCGTTGGAAATATTTAAAATGCAAGATGCAAAACTAGTTAGCACACCTTTGGCCAACAATTTCAAACTAACTAAAGAGATGTGTCCCAAGACATCGGAGCATATAGACTGCATGTCCAATGTTCCATACTCATCGTGATTTGGTAGTTCGATTTATGTGATAGTATGCACAAGAATGGATACTGAACATGCAATGGGAGTTGTGAGTAGGTATATGAACAATCTAGGTAAAGAGCATTGGGAGGGAGTAAAGTGGATTCTCATGTATTTTAGAGGTACTACTACTCAAGCATTATGTAATGGAGGTTCAAACATTGTTCTACAGGGATACGTTGATTTAGATATGGTAGGTGATATAGATATCAAGAGGAGCACCATAGGGTATGTTTGTACCATAGATGGAACAAAGGGATTTTGAAATTGCAAAAGGTTGTTTATTTTCAACAATGGAAGCAAAGTATGCCACTACTACAGAGGCTAGTAAAGAGATGATTTGACTATAGAGTTTTATGGAGGAGTTGGGAAAGAAGCAGGAGAATAATGGGTCATACAGTGAAAGTCATAGTGCCATTCATCTTGCAAAGAAATCAACCTTCCATTTTAAAACTAAACATATATGTCTTAGGAACCGTTCCATACAATTAGTTTTGGAAGATGGACAGTTGAAGTTGGGAAAGATACAAACTAGCCAAAATCCTGTAGACACGTTAACGAAGGTAGTAACCAAGGATAACTTAATTTCCTTCTCGGTTTCAGTTGGCCTTCAAGAATGACGGTGAAGATGAGAAACTTGTTAGTTCCAAAGTTGGAGCATAGTCCAACAGGTGTAGTATCGATGGATTTGTTGTGATCAGTCTCCAAGTGGGATATTGTTGGTTGTGGAGCTTGATTATCTTCCTAATTCAAAGGTATTGTTTCAAACATGTTTGGATCCCAGTTCCTAACAGAGGGGTGTCAGAAGGCTTGACCCCCACTAATGTCACTAGGGTGTTCAAGGAACGTGGCATAAATATTTTAGAGGCCCACTTAGAGGGGGTTTAGGGATAGGGCCCTTGAAGATACATTTTTGGGAAAATGCCTTGTGAAATATTATAATTTTGTAGTTAATCTGAATCATTCATCATTAGGTCATAGATTTGACAATATAAGTTATGTTGATTATTTTTTCCCTATAAGGAAACCCTCTTTTTATGACGGCATGGTATTATGACTATGTTTTGAGAGAAAGGAGAATGCCATAGAGTGAAAAGGAGGTTGCAGTGGATGTGTTGAAGGTTTTATTCCTAACATTGTGTGCCTTATTGCACCCATTTACCCCCTCCTCAATTACTCATGTATTCATGGATCATATTTTTAAGTTACATGGAATGCCCACTTGCATTGTCTTAGATTAGGAACCCACCATTCACTAACAAATTTTGGTAGCAATTATTTAAATTCTAGGGTATTCCAAACAAATGGTCAAGAAGAAGTGGTCAATAAGTACTTAGAAACCTATTACTTCAATTTTAAAAATATGCATCAATAGGCATAATGGATTCCCCTTGTAGAATTGTGGTACAATACTACTTATCATGAAACTACAAAAATGACAACAAATGAAGCTATCTATGGCCAAAAAATCTTGTCAGTGGCTTGTTGAAGCCCCGGATGTGAAGCTGGAATATTTTCCAAGGCAATCAACAGAAGGAGACAGCCCAATCTGAAAGGCTTCAAACAACCCTACGCAAGAGTGGTTCTATCCCTAAATTGTTTGGTGTGACTGGCTCCTACGGATATCAGGTCTCCACTGGAACTTATATGGATGGATCCTAATGGATCTTTCTTCCTGTTAGGGAAGATTGAAAAAGGCTTTTATGTCTAAGGGGTAAGTAGTGTTAGCTTAGGGAGTATCTAATTAAGTTAGATCAAAATTAGAGAATGTGATTTGGGTTTGTAGAACAATCAGATCTTAATTATTTAATAAGTATATCACCAATTAATATACATATAAATGGGATCTAAGCTTACCAGCTTTAGACAAAACCAGACAATAAAAATTGAATAATTTTATCCAAAGAATTTAAATACATATAAGACTGTTCTGTTGTGATATGCTAATTGACAAATTAACATCAATATAAGTGTGATTGTTTATCAGTTGCAGAAAAAGATAACATGAGTTAAACAAAGAAATTTATTTAACACATAACAACACATGGATCATATGTAAAGAAAAATATAACATACAGATCGATGTATTTAATAAACTTACAACATAAAACATAGTTCCTCCAGTAATTGAAGTGAGAAATCAAAACCTATCAAATAAATTTGATAAATATGCAAAAGAGATGGCCAAGAGAAATTGGCTGGATTTCATTAAGTATGCAAAAAATTACAAATCCTCAAGGAAATAGAGCATCTCGAGTTCTCCTTTGGTGATTTTCTCCCTTTCTATGAGATCTAAATCCCCTTAAATAATAATTACATCAAATAACAAAGGACATATTCCCCACAAAAAAAGGGATTACAAAATACTACTAATCTAAGACATGCCAAGGGCAATTCGCCACTTGGCCCATGCATCTAACAAATCTTCAACATCTTGATACTTGGAAAGATCAAGTGCCAGCTAGGTCTTGCAAGTGAAAGACTCAACCTGTCTTTTCATCACATTATCCCATTCACTCAGAAAAAGGTTCATCTTCATTCCTAAATTGACGGATGCCTCAATTAATTCTTTGATCTCTGAAATGTGAATGTAATCCAGCTGTTCAATTTGCTCTTTGGACTTTGAACATCTCTCATCAACCTGCTCAATCATAATATTAGGTGGACATGCCTTTTCAATAAGGTCCAAGGTTTGAAATTCCAACGTGATCAATAAATTATCAGCTGCATACCACCTTCTACCACAGACTGCTTGCGCTTCTTGAATTGTGGCCTCAATTGTTTCACATGCACGTTCCCATGACTCCAAAGAGATTCTGATCCTTTTGAGCTTAATGCTGTCCAAAACAGGGATATCTTCGGGTTTATCTTTAATGTGCTTCTTCCAGTCTACCACATCTTCAATAGCCCTAGTTGCTTCTTCCCTTCTCTCATTATGTTTTTCAAGGACATCTGAGTGATGCTCAAAGACATTGTATGTCTCATGAATCTCATTCAAACATTCAAACATCTCAACCAAAAGGTTATTATGATCTTCATTTAATTTTAAAGCTATATCCTTAAACTATTCCTTAGAAAACCTTGAGAAAGAAGATGTAGCTGTCATGGCCATTGAATCTTCTTGTTGCTGCTCTAACACTGTGATCTTTTCAGCATAACCTATATTTAGCAATTGTGCTTCCTGGAGTTGCTGCTGAAGAGATGCATTTTGTACCTGTAGGTCTTTAAACTGATTGTCATGCTCACTTTTCAACTCTTGTAGTTGAGATTGATGTTGTTCATTGATTTCCGTCTGCTCTTGCCTAAGCTTTTGCAATTCCTGCTACTTCGCCTCAATTTCCTTGTTCAATGAGGTGACAGAGTCATAATTGGCCCCTGCAAAGGATCCCATTGTTGCAACAGTTTCAAGTGCTTCTTGCTGAACATCAGTGGATGCTTTCCTCTAGATAACTTGGTTGGGGACAGGGCCCTGCATAACAGTTCCTTCCTTATGTATTTTAGTACCCTTGTTTACTACTGCTTTCTCTGACCTGCTGTAGAAATACTCCCCCAAGGAAACCACATCATCTTCTCCAAAATCTGCCACTATGTCCATTGTGGATGTGGACACATCATATGTTGTGACCAAAGGTATAGTTTGGGATACAACGTAAGTCGGAATAGGCATGGCGATTTAGGTGGTGGAGATGGAAGGAGATATGATATTGGAGATTGATGGTAAAGAGGATGAAGTAGAAGGTAGAGCAATGACCTCTGGGAGTGAGACAGAAATTGGGATCACATGTGTTTCTAAAGGTATCGTAGGGACTTGGATTTTAGAAGCCTGTGTGAGTGGGACATAGGTTGGAACCATAACTGACTCTTGGGAAGTTACCGCAGGGATGACCAGTGGCTTAGTTGATGTGAATGCAGGAGTTATGATATCAAATGATGAGATGGAGGGTGAAATAGTTGGAATGAATGATGGTGTGGAAGATGTTATTACTGTAGAAACAGTGACCTCTGGGAAGTGAAAGTTAGGAAGATAGTCATCAATTACTATGTTCTCCAAAGGGTCAGAAGAGGTAGGGGTAGCTGAGATAACATCTTGCAGGGTGACATGAATAGAAATTGAGCATGAAAATTTGGAAGGAAGGGTTTCATCTTCCACATCACTATCTTCTATATGAAGCATGGTCACCTCAGGTACATAAACTTCAATCTTTTTCTTTTTGTTGGAGTTGTTGCAACATCAATTTGAGTTTCCACCACTGAGCTCAGCATTGCCAGTTCCATTTTCATCTCAGCGACTGACTGAATAAAGGCATTGAGATTGGCCAAAGGTCTGGGCTGCGGCGTTTCCTCAAAAGGGGCCTTGCCCTTATCATCAATCTGGAAGTTCAGTGTCAGAGGGGTGCTTGATTTCTGAGCTTCCTTTTCCACCTAGTCTTTCTGAACCTTTTCATCAAGTGAAAGCTCAAATTTTCTGTACTGCAAGACCTGTGTCTTGAGTTCTTGTTGATACTGAAAGATGAAGCTCTTTTCTTCCGGGGAAGAAGTTTTGTTCATGACCTTAAAAAATGAGTCAACACCTTGGTAAATTGAGTCATCTAGGTCAATCTGATGAACATATATACTTTTCATGTGTTCTTGTGCAAAATGATTTGCCAAAAATGATTTGGAATCATGTATTCTCTTTGGATCTTTCCCAAGATTCAGGGTGGAAATATTCTTTCCAAGTAATCCAACATGAGTTGAATTCTGGATTATCAGAGGTCCAATATGAAGTGGGAACTTAGGACACCCTCTTCTTTTGGCTCCAGTCAGTTTAGGAAACACACCATCAGTGACTGTCTCGAAAGATATTTCCTCTAGCAGCAATCTGTCTGGTACAATTCTAGGCAGTAGATGGGTTGTATTGCTGCCCCAAATCCCGACATAAGAGAAATATTCCCCTACATACCAGTCACCCATGGTAGAGACAAGTGCCTTGGCATGTTCGGAGAAGGTGGGAGCATTCTCCTTAAAGATCATCACATGAATTGAGCCAACAAAATGGTCAAAAATATCATATATAAGAGGCATAAAATTGCCCTCCCATAGTGCAGAGCAATCAATATGAACATGAGCCGTAGAAAAAGTCTAGTTCCATCCCATGGAAGGAAATTGAAAAGCCGAACAAAAGACATCAATCAAATAAGCTGAGTAGAAGAATGTGGGTTTCCTGGAAGCCAAGGTCTTCTGATATTTTTCAATCGTTGTCTTGATTTACACTGATAAAATTTGGGCCCAATTAAAGGACTCTCCTGTAGTGAGGACGTGGTGGGAAACAGGTGCACATTCGACCTTGAACACTGAGAAATCTGGTAGCCCATATAACCTGTAGAGCATGGCTTCCAATAGAGAGAATGGCTCTTTGAACCAAGAGATGGGATAGTATTTGTCGGCCTTGGGCGTAAAGCTTGCAGGATTATGCATCCATGACTTAAGGATTTCTTCAAAATTAAATTAAGTTGCAACAGAGTCTAGGAACTTCTTATTTAGCAGTTGGTCAGGTTGCATTAGGGCATAAGCTCTAGCAAACACTCCAGGCCAGAAAGAGGTTAATTGAGCCCCATCATTGTCATTAAAAGAGCGGTCTAGTGGGTGGGCATGGTCAATTATCCATTTGATAGCATCAGTGTAGGGCATGAGCGTTGGTTTGGCCGCAATGACGAGCAATTGGGATTTGCTAATGTTCATATAGAAGGACTGGTTTTGTTGAATTTCAGAAAGATCATCGTTGTCGAAAATGGAGTAAATGTGTGACCAATCCAAATGATAGGTCTCGGACACTCTGCCATTTGTATCCGAGAGGATACCACTATTTGGGTCTTTGTTCTTAAGTTCCTTTAGGGTCGTTTTTGATCGGGTGTTTTTTGACATGGTTGGGGAAACTCAAAAAATATGATAAACGAGAAAAAACAATCAATAAACTGATTTCAACTCTGAATTATCACAAAATAAGGATAGATTTACCGAAAACCAACCTGCGTCGAAGAAGAAAGTGAATTGGTAAGTCTGGTAAAAAATCCGCTGTGAAATCTTTCGTCCAAGTGAAATTTGCAATTTGAAAATGGTAAAACAAATCATGAAAATTTGAAATATTTGACCGACTGTGAGATGAATCCAAATCGTCAATTTTAAAATAAATCAACGGATAAGATCAAAAGGTGAAAAGCGGAAAAGAAAATGCGGGAGTGATTTTTTGTAAATTTTGATTTTAAGTTTCCGCAATCCGCAATACAGGTTGCAGATGCACAAATTTGAACTTGGGTGGTTTAGTGTTTCCACAATCCGCAATGCGGTTTGCGGGTTGCGGATGCACAAATTTGAACTTGGGTAGTTTAGTGTTTCTGCAATCTGCAATCTGCAATCCACAATCGAAAAGCGAAGTGGTGAAAAGTTATAGGGAAATCAATCTTCCCACAATCTGCAATGTGGGTTGCGGGTTGCGGATGTACAATTTGAATTTGTTTATTATGATTTCCGATTTCCGCAATCCGCAATATAGGTTGTGGGTTGCGGAAACGCAAATGTTATTTTCATTATCTAAATGCTTTCCACATTCCGGAATCCACAATTTGCGGGTTGTGGGATGCAGAATGAAAAATTTGATTTTAATCAACTAAGTGCTTTCCGTGTTCCACAATCCGCAATTTGCAGGTTGTGGGATGCGGAATGGAAAATTCGATTTTAATCAACTAAGTGCTTTCTGCGTTCCGCAATCCACAATTTGCGGGTTGCAGAATGCAGAAGCAAAATTCATGATCCGGATCTTGGGAGCTGAGAACCGGAAGGCTTGAATGCCGAGAGAGGAGGAGGTTAAGCATGCAAATCTGTCATAAAATTCACATGAAAAACATTAATCTTGCATGAGAATAAGCATGAACAAAAACATATGAGGCTCAAAGAGGAGCCCCACCTCTGAAACTAATTACCAATAAGTCACTCAGATCTAATTAGTCTCACAATGAACAATAGAAAATATGAGAGAAACCAAATGAGTAACTTGTTATCATGAGAAGGCTTGCTAGGCCTTTATATAACATTATTACAATGTGTCTTGAGGCCATACCATGGGCCAAAACCATGTGCTACAAAATACCATGGATATGAGAGGGTGGCCTCTTCATTTAATGCTTTTATGATAAATGGGAGATGGTGGCCTCTCCATTTAATGCTTTTATGGCTTATACATCCGAATTTAGACCATATGCCCCCTAAAATTCAGATCATTCCTCCCCCCTTAGAAAGAGACCCATGATTACAATGCTAGTTACCAATGAAGATAAGGGTTTTGTGTGGTTGACCCATAACTGTGGGTTTTGCGTGGTTGACCCATAACTGTGGGTTTTGCAAGGGTGACCCATAACCATGATGGCAATGGCAAACTTGATTCCAATGAAGAGAAGAGTTTTGTGTGGTTGACTCATAACCGTGGGTTTTGTGTGGTTGACCCATAACCGTGTATTTTCTATGGTTGACCCATAACCATGGTGGCAATTACAAGCTTGTTTCCACTGAAGAGAAGGGTTTTGTGTGGTTAACCCATAACCGTGGGTTTTGTGTGGTTGAACCACAACCATGATTACAATATATAATTGTGGGTTTTGTGTGGTTGACCCATAACCATGGGTTTTGTGTGGTTGACCCATAACCGTGATTACAATACATAAATGTGGGTTTTGTGTGGTTTCCCCCATAACCGTGGGTTTTGTGTGGTTGACCCAGAACCATAGGGTTTGTGTGGTTAGACATAACCATGATTACAATAAGATTTAAAAGATTGAAAATTCATGATCTTTGGTGCAGTTGATGTCTTGTTGCAAATCCATTCATATCTTCTGATGCATGTAGTGAAATTGAATTTCGTTGAAGACCTATTTGAGATCTCAAAGAGACCTTTCCATCCATATAACATACTTGCTCTGGGGTGGCCTAGAGATTGAGAAAATGTTTGCTGAAGCTTAAGAGACGTGCGCACACTATTTTGCAGACATATGTTGCTTCAATCGATGATATCTCTCAAACCAGAAATCCAAATGAAAAACCATGAAATACCCATTTTAGTTGATTGAAAGAGATTTCCAATGAGCTATGGTAGAGCCTCTTAGAGATTTTTTGGAGTCTGTATCACTTGTTTAAAGTTGTTGTACGTCTGGCCACATTGTGTACAAACATGTACTACTTCAAACAAGCATATCTCACAAACTAGAAAACGAAATGAAATTCCGTGAAATACCCAGTTTAACTGACGGAAAGAGATTTCCAATGAGCTATGGTAGAGCCTCTGAAACATTCTGTAGAGTCTGTATCACTTGTTTAAATTTGTTGTACGTCTGGACGCATTATGCACAAACATGTGCCACTTCAAACAAGCATATCTCACAAACCAGGAAACGAAATGAAATTCCGTGAAATACCCATTTGAGCTGACGAAAATACCTTTCCTATGAGCTATGGTAGAGCCTCTAAAACATCCTGTGCAGTCCATGGAACCTGTTCAAAGTTTTTTGAATGTGAGAGTGTTGAGTGTAGAGATGCTAAGGGTTTGCAGAGAAGCATGGGTTGTTGTAGAGGTTGTGGAACCTCCGTTGAACCCGCACCATGCTTCAAAATATTGTCCCAATGGAGAGCATACCCGATATGATTCTCTGATACCAGTGATCTGGATATTGGGAGCTAAGAATCGGAAGGCTTGAATGCCGAGAGAGGAGGAGGTTAAGCATGCAAATATGTCATAAAATTCACATGAAAAACACTAATCTTGCATGAGAATAAGCATGAACAAAAACAGATGAAGTGAATGGGAGGTGAGGCTCAAAGAGAAGTGCCACCTCTGAAACTAATTACCAATAAGTCACTCAGATCTAATTAGTCTCACAATGAACAATAAAAAATATCATAGAAACCAAATGAGTAACTTGTTATTATGAGAAGGCTTGCTAGGCCTTTATATAGCATTATTACAATGTGTCTTGAGGCCATACCATGGGCTAAAGCCATGTGCTACCAAATACCATGGATATGAGAGGGTTGCCTCTTCATTTAATGCCTTTTATGATAAATGGGAGATGGTGGCCTCTCCATTCAATGCTTTTATGGCTTATACATCCAAATTTAGACCATATGCCCCCTAAAATTCGGATCAATTCGATTTTATTGAAAAACGTTCCTCGACATCCGCAATCCGAATTTCCGGGTTGCGAATTGCGGAAATGAGAAATTTATTATTCGAAAATTTTCAACATCCGCAAACCGCATTGCAGATTGCGAATTGAGGGTTGCAGAACAAATATAATTTTAAGAAAAAGTATGTTTTCCGCAACTCACAAAACACAAAAAAGAAATGTTTTTCAGTAAACTTTATTAAATCCCAAGAATAGAAATAGGAAAGGGATAAGGTCAACAATCATAACACCCCGAAAACAGATAAAGGAATTCCAGGTTACCTTCAAAAATAATAGTGGGGCTTCCATTTTTATCGATAAAAATGGGATTTGTTGTACCTACAACATGGCTTCCTATTTATTAGGCACCTCCAAGGTTCATGCATTGGATGAAAAATTTGTTGGAACATTAAAAACCCACTTTAGACTTAGGATAAAATATATTAATCATTTTTTATTAATTCTTAGGTGTTGACTAGGTAGTTGGCCTAATTTTGTCTTCATATGACACCACTTGCCATCCTGAGTCATTAGGGCACACTTGGATAGATTCTGGATAAGATTTCCTTGATTCTGTTTGATTTTATTCTATTCCTGGAATAGTAGTGCGCTTTCCTGCTTTAGATAGTTTTATTCCTGCTTTTCTGCATTTAGTGGATAAGGATAAAGCTTGTTGACTTAGGAAACATGATCTTTTGGCCATCTCTCCCTCCTTATCTTTCTTCTCTCCAAAATCCTTGATCACAATCTATTTTCATCACTCACTAGTTGACATACCTTATTTAGCTAATTCATGAGCCTCTTGATAGATTTGGAAGGCGTTTTTGCTACCTTGGGGGTTTTTATTCTTTTAGTAAGCCTGCCTTTTTTAGCTTTTCAAACTTGCCTCTAAGGCACTCAAATTATCTCTCGAGGATGTATTATATATTGTAAACATATTGATGAATAAAATATAGTGAGTTTTTCTCAAGATATCTTCCTTATTCTTCTTCTCATATTCTCTGAAAATATTCCAAGTGAAATTGTCTGATTGAATCTAGATCTAGGAAATCTAAATTCCCACATGGTATCGGAGCTAGTCTGATTCAAATTAATTTCCAGAGTGTTTTTTGTAGGTTATTTCCATCACCATGAGCGCACCAGCATGGATCAAAATCAAGCTGTGATTCTTACTCCCTTCAACTACTTTGACTAGAAGGCCCACATGATCATCCAACTTCAAAATAAAGGACTTTATAAAGTCATTATGGGGCTTGAAACCGAGCCAGATGATTTTGCACTAAAAGCTAAGTGGTTCAATAGGGTTGATGAAGCTTACGGTTTTCTTTTCCTCTCTTTCTCTCCAGATCTTCTATTCCATGTTGATATTCTGACCACTCCAAATCAAGTATGGACAAAGCTAGAGTCTCTCTTTGGAAAGCAAGATGAGCTCAAAAGTCATTTATTGGAAATTGAGTTGATCTCACTCAGTTTAAGAAATTTCAATACAATGGAAGAATTCATCTTAAGGTTTAAGAACCTAGTACTTCAACTCAAGGAGTGTGGTGTTGTGAAGAAGGATGAGAAACTAATCGTTTCCATTCTATCAAAACTTAGTCCTGAGTACTTAGTGTTTGTGTCTACATTTCATGCTGCAAAGCTTGCAGTTCCCGACAGGAAGATGAACACTTTGGATGCATTCATAGAATTGCTCGCTAAAGAGAAGGACAAGCTAGTTCAAATGGGGGATTTGAGTCCCTCCAAGGACCATGCACTTGCTTCTCATGGAGAAAAGAGTTTCAAGAATGTCAAATCCAAAGGTAAACAAAAGATGAAGGAAAATATGTTTCCAGATGAAGATGACTCCAATCAGCTGATGAAGATTCCAAATCTAAGAAAATGAAGAACAAGAAAGAGAGATCCAAGTGTTCTTATTGTTGCAAAGGTACCATTCTGAGCAATCTTGTTTTAGGAAGAAATTGGACATCATGTCCAGGATGCTTGAAGAACATAGTATTGGTGTTCCTGATTTTACAAGAATAGAAGAAGGCAAGCTTTCTGTCGAACAAGAACAATGTCTCCGGTCTACTCATCAAGGTAATCATATATATGATATGAGTGCTCGAGCCAAAAATATTTCCCAGATATCTGATTTTGATTCACATTCTGATATATCAGAATCAGAAACCTTCATCCCTTTCTTGGAAGAATCTCCAATCAGTTCACCAAAGTCTCCTCCCAAACCTAGTCATTTTCACTAGTTTCTTATTTGCCTTTTGAAAGGTCCTTCCACCTCCATTCAAATATTTCATATTCTAATTTGGAATATGATAAACAGATTGATATGCAGGTCATTACACCTTCCACATCATTTCCCCAACCATTGGATGCACAAAAGACCCTACAACTCCAATATTTCTAGTTAAGAAGCCACACAATTCCATGGTTTCCTACACTATGCCACTTATCTCTGTTGTTCTTATGTCTTTCATATCTTTTATTGGTTGGAAAATCATGTCTTTTGCCATCATTGGAATGTTTTTCCACATTTATTTACTTGATATAGTCACTCATGGTTCAAATTTCAAGTCCTCAAATCCTCCAGACTCGCTCAATTGTCAGTGTGATCTAGTTGCTCACTCTTTTCATACTGTGACCCTATCCGATCATGGAGACATTATACCTTTATTTGTTTTCTACTCCATATGAATTATATTCTGATATTTCAGAGTTGCATGAGCTCCTTTACAATGTTATAAAGGTTCTCTATCAGTTTGAAAAGAAGGTACATGATTTGATTCACCATATTGCAGTTGCACAAGAAATTGATCATGATGAGTCCATTGATGCTCTTTGGGAAGGTGTTTTCCAATATATATTTTCCATAATTGATTATGTATCCAGATTAGATCAAGTATGTTTTAACAACAAGAAGCATTCATATGATGCTCCTCCATCATCAGATGATGAGTTTCATGGGGCCTCTACACATGTTTTTCTCCTACACTAAATTGATGCATTAATGCATGATCATGGAATCCACAACATATTCACCAAGTATGTTACCCAGAAGCAGTTCATTCAGCTTATCTAAGTGAAGAACAAGATAGTATGAAGACCTTCTACTTGTTAGGATATTTAGACACTTAGGAGTTAGTTAAGATCAACTTGTGTAATATATCCGTTAGGGATGGTGTGTTTCTTTAGTATGCATTAGTATGCATTTGTAAATACTTAATCCGACGGTCACGATATGTTCCTGACATAGAGTGATCCGACGGTCACGATATGTTCCCGACATAGAGTGATCCGACGGCTCAACTTCTCTTAGATCAAACCTAACCTTGATCCGTGGCTTAACACCCGATTGGTCCATGATCTCTATTTAAAGAGCATGGAGGGTCATTGTTTAGTTGATCGATTATGAGAAGCTCATTTGTAACTTTCTTTCTTTGCATAATAAATTGTCCCGTAGAAGCTATTTGTCCGGGGCCGTGGAGTGTTTCCCTCAAGAGGGTTTAAACCACGTCAAAACATCGGTGTATTGATCTGTGATATGTTTGTGTGAAGTGGTTTGCTCTTGGTGTTCGGTCCTTTGGTAGTACCCTGTGTACCCAAACATGGTATCATAGTTGTGCATTTCTGGGCTGTGGGAGGTGTTCCATTGCGTCCGGAGCGTTGTTTCCATTGGGAAATAGTTCTCGTTTGATCGAAAATGGTTCCCGGTTGCTCCAGAAACGCGTATTTCATCAGATCTGAAGGTATAATGTTATAATGATGCATTTTTTTATTTTCTTTTTTAAAAAAAGAAAAAATCTCATATTTCATCTTTTTTTACTGTTAGATTTTTTTTGGGTTCGGATTGTTGCGTTCCCGTCTACGTATGCTCTTTGCCGTGCACCTTGAGTGATCTCGGCAAATCAGAAACAGAAAGGGAAGGGGTTTTTCTCGGCTGCGTATGCTCTTTGCCATGCACCTTGCGCGATCTTGGCAAATTAGAAACAAAGAGAAAACGTAGACTTTCCGGGCAAGCTAACAAGATCTAACTCCACAAGTGTGGAAATTTTTTTTCTTCGATTTGTGGTATGTTTTGCAGGAAAAAGGGCAAGCACGCAAACCGAGCAAGAAGAGTAAAAAAAAAGAAAAAAAGAAAGAAAGAAAGAAAGAAAAAGCCCCCTTCCTCATTCCCATATTTTACATACCTTTTAATCTAGCTTACTTAGTTCAAAGTTGCTTTATTCCTTAATAGGTCTTGAGTTCAAGTCTTAGGAAGTTACTTTTAAAAGAAAAAGTGCATGCAATTTCTATTTTCAAGTTATTTTATTGTAAAAGTGCATCTCACCTAAATAATAAAAAATAAAAATACAAGTAAGTCACTTAAGTTTTTTTTATTGTTGCGCTATTTAAAAGTAATATCATTGTAAAAGTGAAATCACTTATTTTACAAAAGTGGTTCACTTAAAGCAACTTTCTTGTAAAGTGATTGTCAAAAGGTTCATCTTGGGAAGAGGGGGGTTCTTTTTTTTGCTGGACATTCTCTAGCTGCCACGTCACTATTGGGGACATCTTCAACAGTTTCTTTGTTCAAGCATAACTTCATCATATAGAGTCAGTTTTCAGTGCCGTTTTTTTTGAAACCGACTATTTTTTCGAGCTCTTCACATCCAGACTATTGGTTTCTACTTTTACAGCCATTAATTTACAAATATGGCCGCCCCTTGTGATATTCTACTTAACAGTTCCAACTATTTCTCATGGAAATCTCGTATGGAGGATGTTCTACGTAGTAGGGAACTTTTCAGAATTACCCCAGGGAAAGAAACAGAACCCAATGATGATGATAAGAAAATAAAATGGGCAAATAGATGTGATGAAGCTTGCGGATTGATTCGGATGTCAATCTCTACTGATTTGCGATTCCACATATCTGGAATTGATAAACCTGATGCTGCTTGGGACAAGTTGGGATCTGTGTTTGGTAAACACAATGAAATTCGAGGTCACCAACTTGAAAATGATTTGATTTCTTTAAATCCAAGTGACTTTTCATGCATTCAAGATTATTTATCTAAGTACAAAACTCTTAAACTCTTATGTGCAGAATGTAAGATTGAGAGGGAAGACAAACAATGCATTTATCATATTCTTTCCAAACTTGGACCTGCATATTTTGTTTTTGTATCTACATTTTACTCCATGAAAGCATACTTGAATGCAGCTAGCTATCAAGAGCCTAGTCTTGAATCCTTTTGTGATTCCTCGATTAGAGAACAAGATAAACTCATTCATCTTGGAATAATCAACAATGCAGATACATCTGGGCAAGCCTTATTGTCCCAACAGAAAGAAAAGTCCAAGCCTCCCAAGAAACAAATTTTTTTCAATAATAAGTCAAACACGGGTCCCAAACCCTCTCAGTCAGCTCCTTCTTTAAAAAATGACAAAGGATCCAAGCCAAAAGGCAAGAAGACTGAGCATCATTGCAACTATTGCGGGAAAGATAATCATGATGAATCTAAGTGTTTCAAGAAGATGGCAGCCTTGGAAGCAGCAATGAAGAAGCACCACATCAGCCTAGATTCGTCTTCAGAATTTGCCTCTCATGGACATGCACTTTGTGCTTCTGGTTATTCTTATAATGCATCTTCTTCTTCTACTTCAAATGAATGGCTCATTGATTCTGGAGCATCTTATCATATGGCTAAGAATCAAGCCATCTTTTCTACTATGCATGAATGTAACACCAAACAAATATTTGTTGGTGATGATAGATCTCTAAGTGTTATAGGAGCTGGAACAGTTTCAATAGATAATGGTCATTTTAGTGATGTACTATGTGTTCTAAGAATTTCCTGCAATTTGTTATCAGTCTATCAGATCACTCATTCTGGTGAAGGTAAAACTGTGACCTTTACACCTCACCAAGTTGTAATCAAGGATTTTAAAGATCCTCAACAGGTCCTAGCTACCGGAATTGTTGATGATATTACCAGGTTGTACAAGTTTAACAACTTTGGGTCATCACCTTTCCCTTCAGTTTTTGTTGCTCATAGTGATAACTTGAGCAAACTTTGGCATGAGCGATTTGGTCACTTAAATTATCGCTCATTGCAACAACTATGTAAAGAAAATATGGTGACAGGTCTTCCGATGGTATCTTGCAGGGATGGTGTTTGCTCTGGTTGTGTACTCGGAAAATATCACCGGGACAGTTTTGACAAACGTGCCTCTTGGCACGCCTTGGTTCCCTTGGAGCTTATGCATAGTGACTTGTGTGGTCCTCTTCCATCTGCTTCCTTTTCTGGTTTCAAATATTTCTTAACTTTCATTGATGATTACACTAGATGCACTTGGGTTTATTTCCTAAAACTTAAAAGCGAAGTATTTAACATGTTCTTGGCCTACAAGGCCCTTGTGGAAAAACAATCTGGTCATCAAATTATTAAGTTAAGATCTGACAATGGAGGAGAATATGTTAACTATAAGTTCACTACTTTCTGCACTGAACAAGGCATCCAACAACAACACACTGTTCCATATACACCACAACAAAATGGTGTAGCTAAGCGGAAGAACCACACTTTAAAAGAAATGGCTAATTGTATGATCCAATCTAAGGGACTAAGTCTTCAATTTTGGGCTGAAGCCATTAATTGTGCAAATTACATAGTTAATCACACCCCCACTAAAGCATTACAAGGTGTAACACCGGAAGAAGCATGGAGTAAAACTAAACCTGATTTAAGTCACTTTCGTGTGTTTGGTAGTGAAGCATGGGCTCACATTCTGGATGAAAAACGAAAAGCATTGCAGCCTAAACGTGAAAAGTGCATATTTGTTGGATATTCTGAAGATGTAAAATGTTATAGACTTGTTCAACCACATTCTCATGATATAAATATTAGAAGAGATGTTAAATTTGATGAAAATCTCTTGGCCTGTGAGCCTAACTCGGGGATTGTGCCATCTTTGGCCTGCGAGCCTAATTCGGCGTTTATGCCTTCTTCTTCTTCTTCCAACTTCCTTGACAGGTTTCCAACTCCAGTTTCTGATGATGACAGTGAGGATGAAAATCCACCTCCGCCTGCTCATGTTCCTCCAATTGCACCAGCACAAGTGCTTCCTCGATGGGTCCGTTCAACATGTGAAGCAGCTGGTGATCTTGTCGGTGATCCTAGAGATTAACGTCGAACACATTCTCAGTTTCAGTGGGCCTCTTCTCTTTTGGCTCAAGTTTCCGAGAATCATGATCCAGAAACTTTTGCAGAAGCTTCAGGGAATCCAGATTTTGATGCAGCCATGGATGAAGAATATCGTTCCTTAATGGCGAACGATACTTGGGATCTTGTTCCTCTTCCAAAAGGAAGAAAACTTGTCAGATGTAAATGGGTCTACAGAAATAAGTATGCATTAGATGGAAGTGTTGAAAGACTTAAGGCAAGGTTAGTTGCCAAAGTTTTTTTCCAAATTGAAGAGATTGATTACAATGAAACCTTTGCTCCCGTCGCAAAAATGAACTCCATCTGCCTTGTTCTTTCCCTTGCAGCCTTACACAACTGGGAAGTCCATCAAATGGATGTCAAGTCTGCCTTCCTACATGGTGATTTAAAGGAGGAAATTTACATGGAACAACCTCCTGGCTATGTTCAGAATAACTCTAGACTTGTCTGCCGCCTTAAGAAATCCTTATATGGCCTTAAGCAAGTTCCTAGAGCTTGGTATGCCAAAATGGATAACTTTCTCCTTGACACTAGTTTTTCTAGATGCCATTCTGACCCCAATGTCTATACCAAGAAAGTAGGACACCATCTCATCATACTTGTTCTATATGTTGATGACCTTATTCTTACTGGTAGTGACCCTAAGCTTATAACCCATGTGAAATCCAGTCTTAAACAAAATTTTGAAATGTCAGACTTAGGACATTTGCATTATTTTCTTGGTCTCCAAGTCCTGCAAACCAAAGAAGGAATCTTTCTTTCTCAGTCTAAGTATGCTTGTGACCTTCTTTATCGCTTTCACATGGAAGATTGTACACTAGCCCCTTCTCCCTTCCAGTTTGGAGTCGAACTTTCTGCCACTTGTACTTCACCTGAAGTCGATGCCACCTTGTATCGTCAACTTGTTGGTAGTCTCTTATACTTGACTCATTCCCATCCTGACCTTTCCTTTGCCGTTGGTCGTTTTTCCCGTTATATGCAGACACCTTATGAAAGTCACTGGAAAGCAGCTAAAAGAATTATTCGAGGTATAGTTCAGTTTGGGATTCATTACAGTACAGGGGGGAAACCTTTGTTGGTTGGTTTCACTGATTCAAATTGGGCCGGCGATCCTGATGATCGAAAGTCTACTGCAGGTTATGTTTTCAGTCTGGGATCTGGACCTATCACTTGGGCTTGTAAGAAACAACAAGCTCTTGCTCTTTCTTCAGCAGAAGTAGAATATCGAGCCGCAGTTAATGCCAGTCAGGAAGCTTTATGGCTTCGACAGATCCTTTCAGAGTTTGGATTCGAGCAGCAGTAGCCTACTCCACTTTGGTGCGACAATCAAAGTGCCATCAAGCTCACCAAAGATCCAGTTCTACATCAATGCAGCAAACACATTGAGCTACATATGCACTTCATCAGAAATCTTGTTCATGATCGTGTTCTTGAAGTGCTCTTTTGCCCTACAGATGATCAAGTTGCAGACATCTTCACCAAGTCTCTTACAGAAGCGAAGTTTTCTAAATTTCGATCTATGTTAGGAGTTCAGGAACTTGTCATTAAGGGGGGATAGGCTCTAATGCCTCCTTCCTTCTCCTAATAGTGTCACTTTTGTAAATCCTTCAATCCTATCCCAAGTTGTTCTTAAGGGGGGATGTTAGGATATTTAGACACTTAGGAGTTAGTTAAGATCAACTTGTGTAATATATCCGTTAGGGATAGTGTGTTTCTTTAGTATGCATTAGTATGCATTTGTAAATACTTAATCCGACGGTCACGATATGTTCTCGACATAGAGTGATCCGACAGCTCAACTTCTCTTAGATCAAACCTAACCTTGATCTGTGGCTTAACACCCGATTGGTCCATGATCTCTATTTAAAGAGCATGGAGGGTCATTGTTTAGTTGATTGATTATGAGAAGCTCATTTGTAACTTTCTTTCTTTGCATAATAAATTGTCCCGTAGAAGCTATTTTGCCGGGGCCGTGGAGTGTTTCCCTCAAGAGGGTTTAAACCACGTCAAAGCATCGGTGTGTTGATCTGTGATCTGTTTGTGTGAAGTGGTTTCTCTTGGTGTTCGGTCCTTTGGTAGTACCCTGTGTACCCGAACACTACTTATTTATGTTCCATGTCCATTTTTGAGGGAGGGTTTTGTTCCCATGAGGTTTTCCCTGTTTTACATGGACTAATAAATTTCTGTAATGGTGTGACCATAAGCCTTCACTAGTACAAAATGAGAGATAAGTGACTAGGCGACTAAAAAAGTTAGTCACCATAGTTTTTTCAAGGGATAAACGACTAAAATTGAGCAATTTTAAAGAAGCCAATAAAAAACGACTAAGATAAACGACTAATTTAGTCATGGGATAAAATATATGACTAGATAACAAGTGACTAAAATAAAAATGACTAACATAAATGACTAATTTAGTCACGAGAGTATAAATATGACTATCTAACAACGATTAATGTGAATTAGTCGTTTATTGGGGCGTATGGAGTTATTTATTCCAAGCCCGAACAATGGAAGGTAATAAATCTAACTATTCCTATTGCATTCCCTTCCTGGAAGTCAATGTCCTCTCCTCACTGTGTTCCGTACCATTGACAATATGCTTGGGGGTATGTGAGGCTGTTGTACTTTATCAAAATACTGAGCAAAATAGTATGTGAGGCTGTTGTCCTAGCTTAGTTGATTTAATTTAGCGATTGAATAAATGCGATAAGCTAGGTACAGTAGATAATTCGGCTCCCAATTCCTCAAATAGAATATGCTAAACAACCCTCAGCGTTGGGACCTTTGCATGCAGAATCCATGCAACTGCTTGCACAGGTATTTAATTAGTATATGTTGACTGTACATGAATCCCACCCCAAAACTTCATAAAATTGTGTCTGTCTTTTATTTTTAAGTATCCCTATAGTGGCTTTAAAGTATTGACCCAGTATGGAGTAAGATGGCACTGCATTCAATCTAAGAATATCTCAATTTCTTGGCCTAAGTTTGCAAGTTCATTTGCCAGCTTGGTGTCATTGGTTTTGTTTATGGACTTTATGACTTTTTGCAGAGATGGTGCAGTCAATGAAGAATGTTTCCAAATTGGATCTGGACTTGTCTGTGGAGGAAAGAAACTTGCTTTCTGTTGGATATAAGAATGTTATTGGTGCCAAGTAAGCATCATGGCGGATTATGTACTCCATTGATCAGAAAGAAGACTCAAAGGGGAATGAGCAGAATGTTAAAAGGATAAGGGATTACCGACAAAAGGTCGAGGATGAACTGTTTAGAATCTGCAATGACATTCTATCAATTATTGATGATCATCTCCTTCCTTCTTCTACTTCAAGAGAGTCCACAATTTTTTACTACAAGATGTAAGTTTGTTATGGAGTCCTTGGTTTCCTTAAAGTGTAAATGGGTTTTTAACAATTGAATGCACTTGATTTTGCTTTAAATCATTTCAGTTGTTGGATCTTTTGCTTGTGGTAGGCTTTCTCCACCCCGTCAGAATATCTTTATTTTAGTTCTGTTTGGTTGACATGTATCAAAAGCATTGACCTAGGATATAACAATTTCCATTATATCAAAATCCTTGCTTTTTATTTTTTTAGTTCCCATGAGCTTGGATCGTGTTCACTATTAAATTTTTTTCTTAAGAAAAATATACTGCAGTTATTTATAATGCAATGGGATGGGCATACTTGAAGGCATATTTGTATATCTTCCTAGTCTGCTACATGCTTATGAATTACTACATGTAGGCTTGTTTTAATTCTTGGATATTCAAATCTCTCCATGTCTTACCTTGCTGGTGGAGCTATCCCAGAGTGCCATGAGAAGTGCCATAGCTGCACCCACCATCCCTCTGAATGACAAGCTCTTGATGTTTCTATTTTTATTTCTCAGGATGCAAATCCTCCAGATCCTGAACAGGGCAATGATGGTTTGGAGTCCATCATCAATGATATGGAGTTGGTTGTTGAAAATGGCTAGAATCTCCCTCAAGAGAGAAGAGTTGAATTGTCCAAGGTGTGAGAGAGGACTAAGCCTATGGAGATGCCTTGGGACAAGTCAACAAACCTTAAATGAAAAATCAAGCAAGAAGCAAGATACACACATGGAGATGTTGAAGATGATGGGAACAAGAAATGCAAGAGCATGGAGAAGGAGTATAAGAGCTAGATTAAGATTTGGCACTAATTTGAAAGCATTCCTACAATATATGAAGAGCGGCGAAGAAGACTTAAAGAGTATTTACAAATAAGAGGAGAAGGGAATGACCTCGAGGTGTAGGTGACCGTTGCCCTAACTATCGGTCAAATCATTCTTTTCGGAGGAAGCATACCATGCATTTTGACTATGAATCAAAGCTTCAAAGGCCCATGGTGTAGGTATTTTCCTTAAACAACATACTCTGTTTTTGTGGACCATGACACACAAATATAATATGACCTAGTAAATTTGTGATTCACTCGGAAGTAATAAATTGGGAAGGGTTAATGAGGGTTTGACCTATTAGATCCTTGATTAATCATTCCCAAATGGACTTGGGTCATTGAGGACTTGAAATGAAGCATCCTAACCAACTATGGGCTAGATTGTGTGTTTGGAGTCCAAGACATATCCCAAATAGTGGGTGAGTGCCTCAATCGAGAGCTTGAAAGAGTATCAATAGAGTTAAGTTGATGACCAAAGTTTAAAGTCATAGGAGAGGTGATAGGGGAACCTTATCCTTGATTAATTTCCCAACGCTCAGATTCAAGAAATCAAAACACAACAAACTGTAATTGCGGTGATGGCTGAGAATCACTTCTCACAACTTGTTCGGACTATTAGCAGAGCAGGTCGGGGTTTGAAGGGATGTGCTGCAATGGCGAGCATAGGCGAGGTAGAGGACCTTCCACGGGCCAAAATTAGGAAAGTGGTGAAGGGGAAGCTGAGCCAACTAATGAAGGACAATCCTTCTTCCTCTTCCTCTGCGAGGGACATTGCCATTTACAAGGAAGCTCTCTTAGCTTGCTCTGAAAGTGCCCGCATCTTTATTCATTACCTCTCTGCCACATAAGTCAACTCTCTTCTTATATCTTAACTCGGTCATGCCTTACTTCATATGTATTCCTAATTAGAGTTATCTTCTTATTTTAACTACTACTGGATCCGACAAATGTATCATTTTTTGTTCAAGTGGTGTTGGGGGGTTGATTTTTGACGGAATTGAGACACCTTGACCATTTGCTGGATGGACAGGTTGAATTTGTCTCAATTGTTGTTCTCAGAGACCCTATACTCTCTGTTCCTCATTTTTGGTCCTTCCGTTCAATTGTTATGGAGTCCTAAAGAACTCCAAACAGAATCCGAACCCCAATTCCTTGGTAGTCTAGTATCTTGTGTTTTTTCTTAGACTGTGTATTTCAACGAACTGTGAAGGTCATCACCCCCTTCAGTTTATAGGGTATTTATCTATTATGATGGGTCTAGGTAGAAACAAGATATAACCGGTTTTTGATGCTGAGTTGGGATTTTTTTTTAATTATACCTACATTTTGACTCTACCGTTGCATTGGGCAATTTATTAACGAATTTATTATTTTTACTAATTGAATAGGAGGGTTATTAATGTTGAATGGAATCCCAGCGTTGGAATATGCCACTGTAGTAAGATAACTTGCAACATGACATAGATAATAGCTACAAGTCAACATTGAGAATAGATTTCATTACTGTCACAAAAAATATAAATCCCTTGGAATTTTGGAAGGCAACTTCCACATTACTTAAAGCAATAAATGGGCTCACCTCCTTCTGAACAATTCTTAATCACTGTCTTATGTATGCCAATGAGCAAGGATGTGCATGACCCACAGTAGATCAGTGTCTGTGGTGACAAATTCCCTCCTTGGCCTTAGGTCCATTCTTCCTACACTTAGGCTCAGCTGCTTTGAAGGAAAATGCTTCCTGTTAGATTCCCTCCTTTCCCAGAGAGGAGTCAGCTGAAAAGTCTCCATCCAATGTTCCATCTTTGGAGGGTATTAATCCATATTCTTCAATAAAGGGTGCTTCTCTTCCTTAAGTGATATAAGTTAATGATGTGGTTAGATCTATCAATGGTTCTCAAGCCCAAAATTTGTCTCATGCTGGAAGATTCATAATGGAGAGATTAGGCTCTATCCAGGTTCAGAAAGTATCATCAAAAGTTGTCCATAATAACATTAAAACCTTCAAAGACGGGCCTTGATTTGTCTACTGTTTCAACAGAGATTGGCCAAAATGTGATGCTTTCATGAGCTGGTTAAGTGACAATTGGACAATAAATTTATCAGTAAGATTCGATGCTTCAGGGATTTTCATAGTTCATTACAAAGAAATTGAAGATAGGAAGAGAGTAATGGAAGAAGGGCCTTAGATTTGGGGCAGGGTTAGTTCTTCTTGGCGAATTTGTTCCCAGAATTAAACCTATCTTCCATGTTTGTCTCCTTAAAATCACAAAAATGGTGATTTTGTAAGGGTAGATGGTGCAACAATGGCTCTTACGTCCTCCATAGTATGTACCATGCCAAGAGAGATATTGAAAATCTTTCCTTTTCTTCCTAACATCAGCCACAAAATATTTGAAAATGACTATTTTGTCTTGTTGGCTCTGCTTTGCAGTCACAAAGAACTGTTTGGTCAAATTTCTGAGGCATGGCCTGGTTTATTTTTGTCAGGTATGGCACTTGCTAGGCATTCTTTTTCTCAAAATTAAAAGGTGTCCAAAACCTGCCAACAATCAAACCACTGATTACCATTGTCGAAAGGATGTGTAATGTACCTCTATTTTGTAGAATTTTTTTTTCCTTTTCTTTTTGTTTTCAAAAAATACTTGGTTCCTAGTTTATAAAATTAAATTTATCTTCTTAAATTCTAATTTCACCCTATTATTAATTGCCAAATGTTCTTTTTTATGAAGGCAAGTTACAACTACTCTCTGTATATCTAAATAAGGAAAGTGACTTCACTAACTACCTGTCTAGAGCAAGTAAAAAGGGGGAATATTTCCTTAGCGAGAAGGTCCAACTCTTTTCATAATATATACAAGACCCTCGAATACCCCAAGGTTACTCCAAACTGAAAAATCATAAGTTCTACCTTCGGTTAAAAGGTAACAAGCTACAAGACCCAAGGTACATTAAGGGAGTTTTAAGATCAAAGCAGGTAACACCGGTTAAACAAGACCTAACTTGACAATTGTTAATTAAATGAGGGGGAAGGAAAACCTAACTTGAATATCAAAGACATCAATCTACCATCCACGCGTTGGAATACTGGTACTCTAGGTACATCTAGGAGGTAAAGTCTCTTTCTAGATACTTTAGGGTTGTCTGAACCAATTCACTCCCATTAGCTTTGTTGTTGAGGTGAGCGAGGGTTTGATGCTATGGACAACCTTCGGATCCTTTGATTCTTATAGCATTTTTGTTCTCAGTACTCCAGTGTACTTAAGATTTTAATTCTAGAGTTATGCCCTTTAACTGAATCCCACTCACTTACAGGAATTGCAGTCCAAGATTGGTTTCGATTCCAACTAGAAGGCCTGACCTTGGAGAGGTCAGAAAAATAGGAACGATACTGTATCTTTCATGTCTGAGAATTATCATAGGCACATTTCTTAAACTTATCATAAGCAAATTTATCGCAACCCTAAATATTTTTTTTTTCACTACAGGTGACACCCTATTCATGTGATGGCAAGGATGGAGGATAGGAAGCTCGACTCGAGTGACTCTGGTAAGCAATATTCCCCTCATTCAAAGAGTATTTGGGGTAAAGTTTTATCCAATTTAACCAAGATAAAGTCTAACCCTTATCTATTTCAAAATTTTGCACGCTTTTGCGATTCAGCTCAACTGACCATATGATATGCCTTATGATCCTTTTAGAAGCCCTTTTCAATTTGGTAGCGCCGCACATTAGATATTTGGTGAAAATGTTACTAAATCTCTGAACTTTTAGTAGCGCCCCCTTTTAGACAAACTGGAAAATGTGCTACGATATCTTGGAACTTGACCGAAGATCAGAAATTTTGATAGGTAAATTTTCATTCTGACAGGTATTTTTGAGAACCACACCATAGGCATAGGATTTAAATTATTCAAGAAGATGGTCTATGATGGTAAAGGTCTTGGCAAGAATGGCCAAAGCATGAAGACCCCAATTGAGGTGGAACCCATACCAACGCAAGTTGGTCCAGGGTATCTTTGTGGTGTAGTGACCAAAGCCGAGTGTTATTATGGCCAAAGAGAAGGAACATTCTAAGATGTCGGAATGTGATCCAGATCCATTTCCAAGCAAAGCAAAAGGAGGGATTGAATTGTCAACATGAAAATCACTTTTGTAAAAGCTCATGAAGAAAGTGCCACTTTAATAAAGAGTGAACAACTCTCCAATGAAGGCAATGACATGGAACAAAGATTAGAAAGAGGACATTGTCCAGAAGGAGGAGAATGCAATCTAGTTTCACCCTAAAAGGAAAAAGCATCAATTAAAGAGTTGTTCAAGGAGCAGCCATAAAACAAAGTGAGAAGCTATTAGTGCATTATTCCCTTCAGGCTGCACAAATCTCAATAAGGATGACAAGGAGGTGACCCAATGATCTTCATAATATTCAACACTTGGAAGATCAAGTAATCACTATGGTAGTCATGAAAGGTATGTACATCTCAAGCATACTATTATTTGTTATTCCTGCAAGAATAGAAGGCATAGAGCAAACTTGTTTGTACATCCCTGTATCCTCTCAAGTCTCAATAGCAGGAATAATAGAGGATGAAGAATAAAAAGAATACCAAATCTATGTGGCAAGGAGAGAAGGGGTCCCTACCAGTAGTAGCAACAACTATGGTTCTCACTACAAGACAAATGAGCACTAGGGGAGAATTTTTGGGTACTCCAACCCACACTTCAGCCCAAGAACCGAAAGGGAAAGCTAATGAGTACAAGGCAGCCTGAAATGGGAAGGCACCAGTGTACGAATTAAAAACAATTATGGTTATTTAAATAAATTAAAAAATTTAGTGTGACTCTACCTATACTACATTCATTATGTCATGATCCAAGTTGATGATGGGTCAACAAGTTTGACTTGTGGACATGTCAAAAAAACTCACCCCTCTTTATATAATAGCCTAGAATGTTCATTCTTTTGTCTCATTTTTGCTCTATGTTTTTCCTGTTTGTTTCTCATGCCAAGGTGTTAAATTTTTCATCAAGCCGAGTTTGGTAACGATTATTTAGAGAAGACATGTTATATGCAGAGAGCACTGTTAGTATTGGATTACATTAACTCTTTGTTTCCAAATAACACTTACTGAAATGCCCATTCTAAACTATGATCTTGACATAATTTGAATTTTATGATGTAAAATATCTTCTCTCAGGGTATTGCCTTCATATTGTTGCTTCACAGGTTTAAGTTGGTTGGTGATAGGAAAAATTAATGATTATTTATATATCATTGTTATATATAATGATTGATGCTATATGATGATACAACTCTATACAAAGAAATATTTCAAAGGACTGTTCTCACTCTCGAGTTACTGAGTCCTCGATGCATACTTGAGCAGCAGCTTCAACAAGCCAGCAATATTTTGTATTCACTACATTTGTGCTTCTTCTTCTGTAGTCTCATAGGCTTATCATACATTAAATCAATACTTAGAACTTCGGATACTAGTTGAACACTAGTCTTTTGAGCTCCATCCTATTGGAATGGGGTTTCTTTCATTGGTAACTAGATCAGGGGGCATTTGTTCTTGGCAATGTTCTTTACAAAAATTTTGTACTACCTCCATCCAAGAATGGCTCTCACAATCTACGTTCTGGAAGTCATCCATTTTTTTACTTCATATTGACATAAATCCACTTCTAACACTAGGTTATCCAAATGTCTAACAAAAGGATCTGGGAGACACCACAACTATGTTTCTCTGAAAATATTCACAGATCTCCATTCCATTTATTACTTAGATTCAGAGGCATAAAGATGATTGGTGCAAAATTTCACTATGACCCTACTCTTCCCAATCCTCTGCAATTAATAAGGCTAGATGTAACATCCCGAATTTTCATAAAAATTTAAAACTTTTAAAAACAACATTAAATGTGATGATTGTAGTTGCAGAAATAATAATTGCTTGATTAAGACGATAATGATTAGGAAGTTATTACATACCTAACATAATTAAATCACTGGGTTAAAAACATTTTAGATAACAACGACACATCATACTTCTGACAACATGCTTACTACAATAATTGCGCAAGTTAACTGAAAGGTTAGAAATATGATGCAACAGGTTCTTTTTGACAAGACACTGACGGTTTGTTTTCTTGATGTCCAAGGGTGTCCTACGAGGTACCCTGGAGTTTACTTAGTTGCAAAAGCTAAGGCATTTGGAATGTTTCTATGTGCAGACAATAGGTAAGAAGTTCTATGACCACATGTTTTAAGAGTATGTGTGTCTTTCAATTCAACGTCGATGTAATATTAAAATGCTAAATACCTCATTAGGAAACAAGCTGTTGCAGGTATGAATTACTTAGTTCAAAAATTAGCTCAAGTGTTGACTTGCAAACTCATCAATGTTTTATGAAAAAGCGTCGTCTATTTAGTTCTTATGCTGCTAAGTTGTTATCATGACTATCGTCATTAATGTTGAGTGACTTTACCATTGTATTAAGGTAGTTCTACTTGTATGTTGTAGATGTAATACAAATTCATCAATGCTTTGCACTATAAACTATTGTGTGACGCAATAATATGATCACGGTTTCTATGCTAAATAATTAACGTTAGTTAGCTTGAGAACAAAAACACCAATCCTACCCTTTTCAATTATTTGCAATGTATATATAAAAAAAATGTGAAGAATATATTGCTAGCATTATAATTTGTATAAAATAAATAATCCTATCTACCTATAATCTCCAACTACCAACTCTCGTCAAGGGTTGGTTATATACGAATGTACAAACCTTACCTATGTGACTTGTAAACAAGCCAAGGGCTGCGATATCAACAATGTAACTTGACATAGCATAAACTCTACTATTATAAGGCATGAATATTAGCTTCGAAACTATATCAACTATACAGATTGAAATTATCAAGTTATACGATGCATGAATCCTAATCTTTGCTACTATACAATATATATATATTGATACAAACTTTGCAATGAATTTCGATTTGACAGGAGTTCTGAAACTTAATGCTTGGCATGCTTTTCAACCTGGCGTTGATGGTGTCCCATTCCTGCATTAATGGATCGGACCGAACTTCGTAGTGGAAAGTGCTGTTGGCACTCCACGTAATATCATCCATGTGAACGTGGTGGATTAAATGACTATGAATCTAAATCCACGTGGTTTCCACGTCTATTCTCCTCCGTGCTGGATATGGTAATATTCCTTAGTAAGCAGAGCTGGCGCTGTCGTGGTTGTAGTAATTTAAGAAGCAATAAATGTTATGGTTTCCCGTCCTCCAATGTAGTTCGCTGGAAATCTCTTGCTCATTGATTGTATTAGATCTGGATCGTTGATTTGCTAACCCTAGCATTTCATTGTAAATGTTTGATGGAGAGTTCTTGGTCTTCATTGTTACGTTGGTGTTTCGAGTGATGAGGCCGACAGGCTGTTGGAAAATAGGGTTTAGACAAAGTATTTTAGAGGTTTTGACTTTGAGACCTGTAGGTGTGGTATTAAAAGTTGCAGGTTCAGCCCTGGTGCTATGATGATACGATATTTTTTGTGATTGCTGTGTTCGGTTTCTACTGCTGTCGAATGATGAAAATGTAGCTTGATTTCATCAATTAGTGGAGGAAAAATCTTTTGTAGAAATAGATAAAAACTCATAGGCTCTGTCCACGCCATTGAGCTCGTCGTTTTGCTGGTGTAATGTACAGGACTTAGAAACGTTGATTCTAAAGGTAAATACTCACCCAAAGAAATATGTTACTGTGTCTTAACTTTCATACTTACGTTTTCTTGTTTTTAAAGTCTTGACTTTGTTTTTGGCAGGCATCGGTTTCGAATGAAATTCCTTGGCAAGGGTTTGGAAATGGAATGCATGCATCCAATTCCTGGTAAGCTCCGGTGGTTCCCAAACCCTCGTAGGTGCCTTTGGACTTGGTTTGATGAAGATTCTGTTGCCATGAGTCAAAATTGTTCAACCTTGTTTTCAACGATGGCCGTTTGTTGAGTTTTCTTTAATGTCTTAAGTTGACATAAAAGAATTGTACAGAGGGTAACTCTCGAATGTGTATAATGTTACTTGGCTATTTTGATGCCCGAATCGTCAATGATAAGATATTTAACTCTTGTTTTCGTAATGCTAAAGTCAAGGGTATGACCCTATGTAGTTTTTGGATAATTTGACCTCGTCTGATGTTTGTTAATAAGCTTCTTCGTACTGTTAGAGCCTTGATAGGTCCAAAATGTGAACTATATTCAATTTTTGGTTATTTCTGTTGAGTATGGAACTCAGAGCCGATAGCTCGTTTATCTCTATAAACCATGATTCATATATGACAATGGAACAATATGTTTAAACAAAATCGAGGAAATCACTGTGTAAAAAGATTGTAAAAAGAAATTGTCGAGTCATGAAGTTTATCTTTGGCCGAGGGTTTATAGTTTGCAAAATGTATGTCTGTACTTTATTCTCTTTATTGATAACTACAATTTTGGAAAGTCGTTGAGATAGTTTGACTGTTAAACCATTTGAAAGGGTTATACCCATGTTCTAGTTTCAATTTTTACAAAGATATCCTACCTGTGACTTCAAATGTTTTTGGGCTTATACTAGGGTTTATATCTAGGATAAAACCGTTGATAAAATAATTTCGATATTGCATGTGTTTAGATACTTAGGGTTATAAACTATGATTTAAACATGAATATGTAAATTGTATCTATGGCTAGCTGTTAGATGATTCTTAGATAGCAACTTACTATATAAATAAGATAATATGGTTCTGGAAATAATAACTAGGGTTTAATAAATCATAATGTTATCATGCTTTGAATAATATCCACAGTTTGTCTTTGAGTTAGAAAAGATGATGTTTGTATACAGAGTTAGGGTTTTCAATGTATTAGGTTTTGATACTACTGAATTAAATAATTGATACATGAAATCAAATAGGAAACTAGTGAAGAATTACAGTATATGTAAAGATAAGAAAACTATTTATTGATCAGTTCTAGCAGCTGTTAAAATCATTGGAAATACTATTACTTGGAAAACATGATATGTATGATTTTAATTGCATTTGTTTGCTATCTTGATTGAATGGAAATAAGAGGAAATTATATGACTGTGCAGAAATTAAACTATGTTTATATTTCATGAAATAACAAAAGAATCCTGTAACACTGTCTATGCTTATACAGTAAATTCTTACTCTATTTAGATATAGGACAGGATTGTAAACAAAATACTTACTGTAATTATTTATCTAATCGAATGCAATCTGCCTATCTCTCATCCATTATTTAATTTGCTTCTCTATACTAGAGTACGATGCAATTAACAGCATGTGGAAAAATATAGAGATGGTTTCGAATCAATAATTCATAGACTTCATCATGCAGTTATGGAACATAAATAAAAAATAAATAAATTCTTTTATAAAACAGAGTTTGATAAATCCTACTAGACAGAACATTAAACCGTGAACAAAATAGGAACAGTACAACCTGGTTATCTGTAGAGAAACAAACAGCCTAGGGAGCCCATTCCACCCAACCAATTCCTGAAGGCAGCCAAGTTACTTGCCTTAGGACCCCCGAGCCTGTTAACTGAACCACCAGGAGGAAGAAACTTAGAAGCTTAGGACCTCAGCTTGCAGTAGTAATAGTTATCCAGTCTTGAAAACTTAGCAGTCAAAGGGACCTGCACCAATACCTCTGGTTCTCCTTCTCAGAATAATTTGTAGACTTACAATGCACTCACATAGCCTCCCTATTCGAATCTCTCAGTCATCACCTGATGCACATGAGGAATATTTCTGCAGAAAATATTGTGTAAGAGCTACCTGCTCAATTCGAATTTTCCTTATGTAGGCTACCTAGGCCTTTCAGGGGTTAACTGGTCATTAAATGAGCTTCTTGCTCACTCCCTCCACCTGGGGGATAATGCCACATTTGTAGGGGTAGTTGTCCCATAACCAACAGCTAGTGGTGAAGTGCAATTGTTGCCATCTGTCCATGCCTACTAACAGCTTCCATTCCTCCTAGTGGGTTAGTGAACACTCATTTAATAGTTCCCTTGGGTGTTTGTCTCCTACTTTAATTTATTAAATACTAATAATTTAGTAATTACATTCATCCTTGACCAAACTTGGTCATAATTACAAAGCTTTGTAATTAAAATTTAACATAAAGTATTTTGCCAATAAAATAATAATTTCAGAAATTGGGTAGGTGACATACACCCCCCCTTAAGTCTCAACATCGTCCTCGATGTTGGTCAATCACTCTCCGAGTGTTCCTGAAACGGAGTTGGGTATGCTGGCTGCATACTACTCTCCAACTCCTAGGTTGCCTCTTCCGGGATAAGGTGCTTCCATTGCACCTTCACTTGCCCAATGGTGCGATTCCGGAGCAGAGTTTCTCTCCTTTCGAGGATATAGTTCGGTTCCACCTGAAAATCGTTGTCTTGTCCCACCTGTACATCATTCCAGTTTACAACATGAGTAGCATCATGTACATACTTCTTTAAAAATGATATATAAAAAACATTATGTATTTTTAAATTTGGTGGCAAAGCTAGTTGGTATGCCACTGGTCCAACCCTAGACAATATTTCGAAAGGACCACAATACCTGGGTGCCAACTTGGCACAGCTTCCGAATTTCAATGAACTCTTTTTCAGTCTTACCTTGAGGAATACATGTTCACCAACCTGGAACTCTTTATGAGTCCTTTTTAAATTTGCTTGACTCTTTTTCCTATCTTGGGCAACTTTTAAATTCACTTGTACCTGTTTCACAATTAGTTCTAACTCCTGCAGCAATTTAGGTCCTAAGACAACTCTATTTACTAGGTCATTCTAAGAAATAGGTGTATCACATTTCCTACCATAAAGAATTTCAAATGGGATAAGTCTGGATGATGCATGATAATGGTTATTAGATGCAAATTCTACTAAGTGTAAGTAGTCTTCCCACTTACCAGGCTGATCCTTAACATACATTCTCAGTAGGTCTTCTAAAACTTGATTTACCCTTTCTGTTTGTCCATCCATTTGTGGATGAAATGCTGTGCTGAAATTTAAGGTTGTGTTCAACCCTTTGAACAAAGATCTCCAAAAGTTTCCAGTAAATTTAGAGTCACGATATGAAATAATAACTTTTGGTATACCATGTAGTCGAAAAATATGTTTCATCAATATTTTTTGCAATGTCTAGAGCCTTATGAGTAGTCTTCACAGGTATAAAGTGTGTTGCTTTGCTCAATTTGTCTACTACCACCATGATAGAGTCATTTTGTTTCTGATTTTTGGGTAGTCCAGTAATAAAATCTAAGCTTATCACTTCCCATTTCCAACTCGGTATAGGTAATGGATGTAACAATCCGACAGGATGTTGGTGTTCAACTTTCACTTTTTGACATTCCAAACGTTTAGCTATGTATTTTGCTACTTCATCTTTCATTTTTGGCCAATAGTATTCTTTCCTGAGCATAGTAATGGTCTTCTGATAACCTAGATGGCCAGAGTAATGGCTTTTGTGCATCTCATTTAAAATCAGAATTTTTATTTCTGGTATGTTAGGCACATACAATCTGTTTTTGTATAGCAATAGTCCATTTTCCTTCATTCTGTAATCTGCCATAGACTTTTCAAAACTGTTGTTTGCTGTCATTTCCTTTAATTTTCTGTATTCTTCATCCGTTTCACTCCTTTCAAGGATATGATTTTCTAAATCTGTTGAGTAAGTACTGATGGCTGAAATAAAATTCAGTTTTGCTTTATGACTCAATGCATCTGCAACCTTATTCTCTTTCCCTTTAATATGCTGAATTTCAAAATCATACTCACTTAAGAAAGTTAACCATCTAGCTTGTCTAGCGTTCAGATTTGCCTGATCTAATAAATATTTCAGACCCATGTTATTTGTCAATAAGGTAAATTTTCTACCAATAAGGTCGTGACGCCACATTTTTAAAGCATGAATTACTGCTAATAACTCTAAATCATAAGTAGAGTAATTCTTATCATGTATTTTCAGCTTTCTTGATTCCTATGCCACAACATGCCCTTTTTGTGTTAGGACTCCACCGAGTTCGTCATTACATGCATCTGTGCAAACTATAAAATCCTTGTTAGGATCTACTATCCTCAAAATAGGTGCTGTAGTCAATAATTCCTTTAACTTCTTAAAACTGTCAGAACATTTCTGATCCCACAAAAATTTCTTCCCCTTCTTCTGTAAGGAAGTTACGGGGTTGGCAATCCTCGAAAAACCCTCTATAAATTTTCTGTAATACCCAGTAATGCCCATAAATGATCTTACATCCGACACATCCTTAGGAATTGGCCAGTCATTAATGGCCTTTATCTTATCGGGGTCAACCGAGATTCCCTCTTTAGAAATTATGTATCCTAAATACTGAATTCTGTACTTGTGGAAGTCACACTTACTAAACTTAGCGTATAGTTGATTATCTCTTAGAACTTGTAAGATAGTCCGTAGATGTTCATCATGCTCTTCTTTGCTTTTAGAATACACTAAAATGTCATCTATAAACACAACAACAAACTTATCTAAGTATTTGTGCAGAATATTGTTCATCAAACACATAAATACAGCTGGGGCGTTAGTCAAGCCAAATGGAATGACTACGAACTCGTAATGTCCATACCGAGTTCTGAAAGCTGTCTTGAAAATATCTTCATCCTTAAACCGCACTTGATGATATCCTGACCTTAGATCAATCTTTGAAAATATCGTTGCTCCACGCAGATGATCAAATAGATCGTCTATGCGGGACAACGGATATCGATTCTTGATTGTCATCTTATTAAGCTCGCAATAATCTATGCACAGTCTTAGGGTTCCATCTTTCTTCTTAACAAATATAACATGTGCTCCCCAAGGAGACACGCTGGGTCTTATATAATTCTTATCAATCAGTTCCTTCAACTGTGGTTTCAATTCGTTTAATTCCAGTATATTCATTCTGTATGGAGCTTTAGAATTTGGTACTGCTCCTGGTATTAACTCGATCGCAAAATCTAAATCTCTTTTAGGAGGTAATCCTGAAATTTCCTCAGGAAATACATCCTTGAAATCCTTTAGGACAGGTATGTCTTCTAATTTTAGTTTGTCCTCTTTACAAATAAACTTATCATTTACTGCAAACAACTGACATCCTTTTCTAACTGCCCTCTTAACTTGCATGGCTGAAATCTGTCTAAGGGTTACCTTTCTTGGAATACCTTTTACTTCTACAGTTTTTCCTTCTTCATTCAAACACGTAAATTTTTTTTCATAACAGTTTAAAATGACATGATGGGCTTCTAACTAGTCCATTATGATTATAATATCATAGGATCCTAAAGGTAAAATATTCAACTTGATTTGTGTCTTTAACTGATTCATGGATAAAGCATAACTTCCAATAAAATCTGATACTTTACTCTTTGTTCCAGTTGCTAGTCTAACTAACCAAGATTTACTGAACTTTTTTGTTTTTAATTTAAGATTCTCCACAATATCTGGTGATATATAACTTAAACTAGCACCTGGGTCAATTAAAACAGTGACAGGATGATTTTGTAGCATACCTTCAATCTCTACCATGGAGATTTGATGATCTGCTTGCCTGTTGTCGAGTGCTGCATTGATTCTGGGCATCTCCCTCGCTACGTCTCTGACAGTAGGTTCAGTCTGAATAGAGTGAATGTTGTTAGCTTTCCGCTTCGTCTTGGGACATTCCGATGCATAGTGAGGACCTTGACACTCGAAACATTTGATGGGTGCCTTTTGTTCATTGGTCCTGGTATTATTGGGAACATTTCTGGGTGCTGTAGAATTCTGCTGTTGACTGTTTCTGGAATTATTTCCTTGAAAATTTCGATTATGAAATTTTTTCTTTTGGAAACCGGAATTTCCACTGAACCTGAAATTTTTCCTTTTCAGCTCAAAATTGCTGGGCTTATGACTTTTCCAGTTTGACATTCCTTCTCTTTTCCGATTTGTGTCATAACAGAAAACTTCCTTTCTCATAGCCTCTTCCAAGGTCTTAGGACTGTCATACTCAATTCTGTCCTTAATATTGAAAGGTAGACAGCTCAAGTATCTTTGAATCTTCAGTTTTTCTTCCACGAGATATGGCACATATCTCAATAAGTTCAGAAATTTACTGTTCATTTCCTTCATATTCATACTTCCCAATTTTAAATCGTAGAATTCTTTGGATTTTTCTTCATAGTACTGTTCAGATAAAAATTTCTTCTTGAAGTATCATTTAAAAGTACTCCAGTTTACATCCTTATCCTTGATACCCTTTACTCTTTTGATGTCCTGCCACCAAATATACGCTTTTTCGGTCAAGTTATATATAGCCATTTTTGCTTTCAAGGATTCATAATAGTCATAAATCTGAAAGTATTTCTTCATGTCGGACAACCATGCTTCAACTGTCTCACCCTTCTCAGTTTCTCCATTGAAAGTTGGAGGTCTAATCTTTTTGAACTCCCCAGAAATCTGTTCATACTCTTTATGGCTTTTCTTTCTGGGTTTGTAATCTCCTTTACTACTATCACTTGAATAGTTACGTTTCTTTTTACGTACTTCAATAGCCTCTCCTAATGATGTTGAATTGCTGTTCACATCATTAGTTTTTATTTTCTTACTTTTGTTACCATGAGGCAGATCCTCAACCTTGGAGATATCTTCATTATCTCTCTCCTGCTCATCAATTGGGCACTGTTCAAATAGCACTTGGTTTAACTCTTCTTGCGCCTTCAGAATTCTTTCATTGTCTTGTTTCACAGATCTAATTTCTGCCCTTAATTCCTGAAACGCACGTAACAATTCAGACGAATTGTTATTCAATTCACCGTGGCCTTCTTATGCATAGTGCTTTCCTGTGCTATGGTTGTTTGGTTGAAATCTGTCTTCTAATTGTTCAGCTGAGTTCTCCATACCTGTAACTTAAAATAATTTCTGTATAACACCATAGTTAAAATTTTTAATTAGTAAGATTCTTTGCTGTAAAAAGTTTTTTTGTTGCGTGTTGTTGGACCTTTTTCAGGCCTAGAGTTCGAACATGAGCTCTGATACCACATGTAATATCCCGAATTTTCATAAAAAATTAAAACTTTTAAAAACAACAGTAAATGTGATGATTGTAGTTGTGGAAATAATAATTGCTTGATTAAGACGATAATGATTAAGAAGCTATTACATACCTAACATAATTAAATCACTGAGTTAAAAACATTTTAGATAACAGCGACACATCATACTTCTGACAACATGCTTACTACAATAATTGTGCAAGTTAACTGAAAGGTTAGAAATATGATGCATCAGGTTCTTTTTGACAAGACACTGACGGTTTGTTTTCTTGATGTCCAAGGGTGTCCTACGAGGTACCCTGGAGTTTACTTAGTTGCAAAAGCTAAGGCATTTGGAATGTTTCTAGACATCAGGTAAGAAGTTCTATGACCACAAGTTTTAAGAGTATGTGTGTCTTTCAATTCAATGTCGATGTAATATTAAAATGCTAAATTCCTCATTAGGAAACAAGCTGCTGAAGGTATGAATTACTTAGTTTAAAAATTAGCTCAAGTGCTGACTTGCAAACTCATATGTGTTTTATGAAAAACCGTCGTCTATTTATTTCTTATGCTGCTAAGTTGTTATCATGAATATCGTCATTAATGTTGAGTAACTTTACCATTGTCTTATGGTAGTTCTACTTGTATGTTGTAGATGTACTACAAATTCATCAATGCTTTGCACTATAAACTATTGTGTGACGCAATAATATGATCATGGTTTCTATGCTAAATAATTAACATTAGTTAGCTTGAGAACAAAAACACCAATCCTACCCTTTTCAATTATTTGCAATGTATATATAAAAAAAAATGTGAAGAATATATTGCTAGCATTATAATTTGTATAAAATAAATAATCCTATCTACCTATAATCTCCAATTACCAACTCTTGTCAAGGTTTGGTTATATACAAATGTACAAACCTTACCTATGTGACTTGTAAACAAGACAAGGGCCACGATATCAACAATGTAACTTGACATAGCATAAACTCTACTATTATAAGGCGTGAATATTAGCTTCAAAACTATATCAACTATACAGATTGAAATTATCAAGTTATACGATGCATGAATGCTAATCTTTGCTACTATACAAAATATATATATATTGATACTAACTTTGCAATGAATTTCGATTTGACAAGAGTTCTGAAACTTAATGCTTGGCATGCTTTTCAACCTGGCGTTGATGGTGTCCCATTCCTGCATTAATGGATCGGACCGAACTTCGTAGTGGAAAGTGCTGTTGGCACTCCACGTAATATCATCCATGTGAACGTGGTGGATTAAATGACTATGAATCTAAATCCACGTGGTTTCCACGTCTATTCTCCTCCGTGCTGGATATGGTAATATTCCTTAGTAAGCAGAGCTGGCTCTGTCGTGGTTGTGGTAATTTAAGAAGTAATAAATGTTATGGTTTCCCGTCCTCCAATGTAGCTAGCTGGCAATCTCTCGCTCATTGATTGTATTAGATCTAGATCGTTGATTTGCTAACCCTAGCATTTCGTTGTAAATGTTTGATGGAGAGTTCTTGGTCTTCATTGTTACGTTGGTGTTTCGAGTGATGAGGCCGACAGGCTACTATAAAATAGGGTTTAGACAAAGTATTTTAGAGGTTTCGACCTTGAGACCTGTAGGTGTGGTATTAAAAGTTGCATGTTCAACCCTGGTGCTATGATGATACGATATAGTTTGTGATTGCTGTGTTCGGTTTCTACTGCTGTCGAATGATGAAAATGTAGCTTGATTTCTTTAGTTAGTGGAGGAAAAATCTTCTATAGAAAGAGATAAAAACTCATAGTCTCTGTCCATGCCATTGAGCTTGTCGTTTTGCTGGTGTAATGTATAGGACTCGGAACCATTGATTCTAAAGGTAAATACTCACCCAAAGAAATATGTTACTGTGTTTTAACTTTCATACTTACGTTTTCTTATTTTTAAAGTCTTGACTTTGTTTTTGGAAGGCACCGGTTTCGAATGAAATTCCTTGGCAAGGGTTTGGAAATGGAATGCATGCATCCAATTCCTGGTAAGCTCCGGTGGTTCCCAAACCCTCGTAGGTGCCTTTGGACTTGGTTTGATGAAGATTCTGTTGCCGCGAGTCAAAAATTTTCAACCTTGTTTTCAACGATGGCCATCCGTTGAGTTTTCTTTAATGTCTTAAGTTGACCTAAAAAGAATTGTACAGAGGGTAACTCTCGAATGTGTATAATGTTACTTGGCCGTTTTGATGCCTGAATCGTCAATGATAAGATATTTAACACTCGTTTTTGTAATGCTAAAGTCAAGGGTATGACCCTGTGTAGTTTTTGGATAATTTGATCTTGTCTGATGTTTGTGAATAAGCTTCTTCGTACTATTAGAGCCTTGATAGGTCCGAAATGTGAACTCTATTGAATTTTTGGTTATTTCTATTGAGTATGGAACTTAGAGCCGAGATCTCGTTTATCTCTATAAACCATGATTCATATCTGACAATGGAACAATATGTTTAAACAAAATCGAGGAAATCACTGTGTAAAAAGATTGTAAAAAGAAATTGTCGAGTCATGAAGTTTATCTTTGGCCGAGGGTTTATAGTTTGCAAAATGTATGTCTGTACTTTATTCTCTTTATTGATAACTACAATTTTGGAATGTCGTTGAGATAGTTTGACTATTAAACCATTTGAAAGGGTTATACCCATGTTCTAGTTTCAATTTTTACAAAGATATCCTACCTGTGACTTCAAATGTTTTTGGGCTTATACTAGGGTTTATATCCAGGACAAAACCGTTGATAAGATAATTTCGATATTGCATGTGTTTAGATACTTAGGGTTATAAACTATGATTTAAACATGAATATGTAAATTGTATCTATGGCTAGCTGTTAGATGATTCTTAGATAGTAACTTACTATATAAATAAGATAATATGGTTCTGGAAATAATAACTAGGGTTTAATAAATCATAATGTTATCATGCTTTGAATAATATCCACAGTTTGTTTTTGAGATAGAAAAGATGATGTTTGTATACAGAGTTAGGGTTTTCAATGTATTAGGTTTCGATACTACTGAATTAAATAATTGATACATGAAATCAAACAGGAAAATAGTGAAGAATTACAGTATATGTAAAGATAAGAAAACTATTTATTGATCAGTTCTAGTAGCTGTTAAAATCATTGGAAATACTATTACTTGGAAAACATGATATGTATGATTTTAATTGCATTTGTTTGCTATCTTGATTGAATGGAAATAAGAGGAAATTATATGACTGTGCAGAAATTAAACTATGTTTATATTTCATGAAATAACAAAAGAATCCTGTAACACTGTCTATGCTTATACAGTAAATTCTTACTCTATTTAGATATAGGACAGGATTGTAAACAAAATACTTACTGTAATTATTTATCTAATCAAATGGAAATCTGCCTATCTCTCATCCATTATTTAATTTGCTTCTCTATATTACAGTACGATGCAATTAACAGCATGTGGAAAAATATAGAGATGGTTTCGAATCAATCATTCACAGACTTCATCATGCAGTTATGGAACATAAATCAGAAATAAATAAATTCTTTTATAAAACAGAGTTTGATAAATCCTACTAGACAGAACATTAAATCGTAAACAAAATAGGAACAGTATAACCTGGGTATCTGTAGAGAAACAAACAGCCCAGGGAGCCTGTTCCACCCAACCAATTCCTGAAGGAAGCCAAGTTACTTTCCTTAGGACCCCCGAGCCTGTTCACTGAACTACCAGGAGGAAGAAAATTAGAAGTTTAGGACCTCAACTTGCAGTAGTAATAGTTATCCAGTCTTGAAAACTTAGCAGTCAAAGGGACCTGCACCAGCACCTCTGGTTCTCCTTCTCAGAATAATTTGCAGACTTACAATGCACTCACATAGCCTCCCTATTCGAATCTCTCAGTCATCACCTGGTGCACATGAGGAATATTTCTGCAGAAAATATTGTGTAAGAGCTTCTTGCTCAATTCGAATTTGCCTTATGTAGGCTGCCTAGGCCTTTCAGTTGTTAACTAGTCATTAATTGAGCTGCCTGCTCACTCCCTCCACTTGGGGGATAATGCCACATTTGTAGGGGTAGTTGTCCCATAACACATAGCTAGTGGTGAAGTGCAATTGCTACCATCTGTCCCATGCCTTCTAACAACTTACATTCCTCCTAGTGGGTCAGTGAACACTCATTTAACAGTTCCCTCGGGTGTTTGTCTCCTACTTTAATTTATTAAATAATAATAATTCAGTAATTACATTCATCCTTGACCAAACTTGGTCATAATTACAAAACTTTGTAATTAAAATTTAACATAAAGTATTTTGCCAATAAAATAATAATTTTAGAAATTGGGTAGGTGACACTAGAGAACAAATTACTTGATCAATTTCTATTATTCAAGTTTCCATTATAATAGGTTTACCAGAAGGGGATTGTGGAAACCCATCTTGTTTAACCTTTTGGGACACTTGGTCTTACTGAAAAACATGCTCATTTCCATTTACTGGTTTTACATCTTCATTCTTATCTTCATCCTTTGGTTCTAAATAGTAAAACTTCATGCTTATATTTTCTACCATTTTATCTTTACCTCGGAGATCCTTCTCTCTTTTTATTATTATCCTAACTCTCAGTTTTGGCCACACTCTTACATGTGGATGTCTTGCCTATTCCATCATATTCATATTCGAATTGTTAGTAGCTCTTAAGAAATAAGGATTATTAATAAATCCAAAATGTAAGAAATCACTGATTTGTAGTAAGAAATCTGAAACGGGTGGATGTTGATATTCTGCTTTGAGTGTGAAAACAATCCCTTAAAATTTGAAATTGATTCTTTGATTGTTGTTTAGTTGTCTAAAAATATAGGGTTTTGCCTTCAAATCCGGGTTTGATTCTAACCCCAACGCACTTCGAATGTGCAAAATATCTTTAGGTTTGGAACTGATTCAACGTTAGACTTCTGTCAGCTGTATTCATTAAATGATTGAACTTTTCCTGAAGATTTGGAAATTTATCTTTTGAATGCTGATCTTTTGCTGGAGCTAAACAAATGAATGTTCTTTGGCTCAAAATATGGAACAAATCTTAAATATAAAGCTATCAGATCAATGCTTCCCTTGATAACTTGAGATTCTTTTCCTCCTCTATATACAGGCATAATATGATATGCATACCCTGTAAGTTTGTAACTAATAACATCAGGCTGATACCCTTGTAATTACATATTGTGAAGAAACTTGGATGTCATGTCCAATCTGCCTTCTTTTCCATAGTTCCAATTATTATTATAGTCCTAGCCATTTGCCAAATTATGTTTTTGATTGTATAATACAAGATCAAATAATGAGCACACACAAAATTGGTTATAATGCCATAGTTTCCTACCCATGAATTGCAGATAGGAACGTTGTGCGTGCTTATACTGTCAAATATTTGTAGAAGCAATAATGTTGAAAGGCCATCTGATCCATAAACCAATGCAAAGGATGTGTTGTAATGGAGGGGCACAACGAGAGCTCTTATTATTTGATCGATTTGACTTGAACTGAGCTAGAACCTTCAACAAATTTACAATTAGACAAGTGCCAGCATTAATACCATCTGTTTGAATTTTCCTTTGTCGCTTATTATGATTAGCTAGGTGTCCCTCCATTTGACCTCATAGTGCTTCCATGGAAATTTTGAGCATTTGGCGATTTTTGGGTGTTATCGTGGCGTTTGTCACAACACATGAGCGTAGATTTTCATTCCATTGAACCAAGTTCTCCTCAGACCTGTCAAAGTGTTTGAGTACTGCAAGCTTGATCAACCAAGAAAGATAGAGTTCACAAATGCCACAATGTTTCTATATTCTTGTACATAGTTTCTCGAACATCGGTGGCAAAAGGCTAAACGAAATTGCCTTGGATCACCATATCAGCTTTGACAGATAGGAAGAATGCAGATTGGTTTTCTATCTATCCAATCTTGACTTCCTCATAGAGATCTTCTTCTCCTTGTTTGGTGTTTGCTGGCGCATTTGACACGTGCTCTTGCTGTGCATGAAATGGGAATTATCCCACACGCGGTAGCAAAAGCAAAATTTGTTGTTTATAGACGCAGATGTACGAGCACGATCCAAATGTGCCCTTTTCAAAATCAATACTAGCATTCACATTATATAATAAAATTATGTCTTCAAAGCCTTTTCCTCCTAAAGGAAGCTATGGCTTTATCAAAGACTTGCATTTGAAGCTTTGTTTATGGTGTTAACAGCTAGATCACAACACAATACAAATTTGGGGTTGCTCAATTGCGTGATCACATTGGTGCAGTTGTTTCCAGATTATCTCCCTTATTGTTGAAGTGTACCTTGGGAAAGAAAAAGCATTATCCAGATTCCAACCCATGCATATGATGGAGCCTGAAAGTATCAAGTATAAAGTAACATATGAAGAGGAGCATTTATGGAAGTAGATAAAATGCAGGGTCTTCTTACCTTAATGAACTTATCCAAAGGTATAATTTATCAAATTGTTGTGTTCTAAGATGAGATGTTTGTAGGTGGATCTAGTGCTAGTGGTCTTTCAGTTGCAGAGAAGGATTGATTAAACAAAAGTTAACCATTTGGAACTTGTGAGATGCCTCTTCGAAAGCTATATTCCCTTGGTAAGAAGCAGCAACAATAGAACCACTATAATGCTGCAAATCAGTTCTTTGGTATCATCTGCAAGGTAAATGAAAGCCATATTGCGATTTAATCCAATAAGAAATAAATCACTATCTACAAGTGTGGAAGATTGTTTACTGCCTATGGAGTTATAAATACCATTTAGTACTTTAAATATGAGCCCTTTGTTTCACTGACTACCACCAACAAGGTTGAAGTGGGGAATCACAGTGCCCATATTTGGGTAATGTTCCAGTTCCAAGACTGTTGAAGCATAGAAAATTTTCTGTCAACACCTTATGTCAACTGTTTTATTTGATTTCCTATGAGCATGTTAGTTGTACTTTGGATCTTGGTGCTGCAGCGGTCAATTTGATTCCCCTTGTCTATGTGCTTTGCACTTTTTGCCTAAATTGCCCAAGTTCATATTATAGCTCCTTTGTTCATATACCTTCCTTATAAATGCTGAGGAAAATACAAAAACTGAGGATCATGAAACTCACGACTCTTTAAAAAAATATTCTGCAAGTACTACTCCTTTCAAATGATGTCCCATTTTCAATGAACTTTATATATTTGACACATTTTATCAAGACTTTCTCCTCAAAAAACACTGATAAAATTTCCTAGTGATCTCTAATGAAAATAATGATATTCATTTGTAAATAAATAAATGTACTCCAAAAGCACTCGTAAATATTGGGCAAACTTGTCAAATTTAATCTAATCCATTGTCATTTCTAATCATTACTGCAATCTGCAACTGATATTAACTAGAACAATCTTCATGTATACCTTCACCAAACAGAGGAAAATACCACCCACTTTCATCCATAACACCACCCACTTTCCTCCAAAGCAGACAAGAAAACATTGGACAAGCCTGAACCTTTACTAGCATTTGTATGTGCATCTCTTGCCTAGTTTAGTTAGCCCATCTGTTTTTTCATGTGAACTGAATCCTTCAAATTCATTATAATATCTATATTTCACCTTCTCTAACTTCCTTTCTTCCTCTTCCACAGACTTTGCTGTCTTCTGTGCTTGAATTCCCAATATCCCCCCCCTCCACTTCTTGGGCATGTAGTTTTTATTTGTGAATCCTTTCTTCTTATTGAAGCTCTTTCTTAGGAGGCTCCAAGTAATTGCAACAATATTCATATTGCCGATTGTATCTGCTATGTTCTTTAGACTCTGATTCACCTACCGATAGGTTCTTCCTCTATACCGCTGAGTTACCTCAACTGATAAACAAAACATATCCTGATAACTACCACAATGTAAAACATTCTTTAAGAATCTCTTATTCATTTTAAAAAAACCTTGATTTACCTCCTTTAGAGTCTAACCTGCATCATGAGTCCAGCATGACCAGTTTTGAGCTTCAACTTGACTTGCACATGGAAATAGAGACTTATAGCAGTTTCCACAGTGAAAAATGAAAAAATGGTGAGTGTGAGATGACTTATATTTTGGTTTGTATATTTTGTAACACAAGAATCAAGATTTATAACCCGAGCAAGAATAAATATGCAGAACAATATTTAAACTGGCAACTTGATTTAAAATGGACTTCTCGTCAAACCCATACTACAAAATTATACGCAATATTTCCTTTCTGCATTCGTCTCTTGCAGGGCTTTTTAACACTGCACTTTTTTCACCGATTTCACAATAATATAAATTCTCATGCATGCTTCCTTAGAGTTGACACTCCTGTCTGCATTTACTATCACTGTTCTTTTTATACAATTTTACTCACATTCAGTGTTATGTATGCATATTCATATCCTTCACATCAATAATCTTCTTCATCCACCACAAGTTCAACCTACTCTGACACTACTTGGTTCATATACTAGGCCTGTTCAATGTAATCAAAGTTATCAATGGAATACTTTTCAACACACATAACACATCTGGCAATAAAAAAATAGTAGAAGATATGCTCCACAATTTGTAACTTTATTATAAAAATAGGGGTTTTACTACCCTACAAATAATTATAAAGAATGTTCATAGGGTCCACTACAATTGGCCATAGAGCCTTTAACCCTACATGATACAATTCTCAAAATTTAACAGTTCGACTTCTACATAAATAGCCAAGCATGTCTCCTTCATCGACATATTTGTAATGGAGGCTTAAAAGGAACCTTCCTCCTCTTTAGGTTATCAAGAAATACATAAAAATGGGTAATGATATCGTATACAACTTGTTGGAAAATTGTAGCAATTGCCCCCAAAGTCTCATAGCCAGGGGATTATTTCAACTTCAATTAGGACAGTTTGTTGGCGTTAACGAACATGATTAGGGTGTTAACGGACACTCTTACAAACACAAATTAGGGATAAAATTTAACACAAGAAGATGACAACGATTAGTTTAATGGATTTATTTTTGACTTGAGTAATCCCCTTCATCTACTTTTATGACATGACCTAAAATTGACCTAGATTTAATGACATAGGATTTGGTATCATGATTATGAGATGAAACATTGTCAGTTGATCTAAATGATTTTCCATGATGCTAAAGTCCACGTAAGTCATGTATTTTTCAACCTTCTTTTTCTCGTGCCCTTTCCCTCTCATCTCATTCAACTCACATTTTAGCAATCCATTTTAATTTGGGTTCACTTGCTTGCTACATTGATGTTCATGATATTTTCATACCACTTATTTCTTATAGATTAATCTCTATCATGCTCTCTAAGGCCTAAATTCCCTTTAATTTGGGTTCACTTGCTTTCTACATTGATGTTCATGATATTTTCATACCACTTCTTTCTTATAGATTAATCTCTATCATGCCCTCTAAGGCCTAAATTCCCTTGCTGTTGTGAATTTTGGGAATCACCATTAATATTGGGAGAGCCAAAAATATTTCCAACTTTGAGAAAATGATAAATTAAAATTAGAATTGAAAATTATGCAGGATTGTTGCACTACATGGGATGCTCCTACATCACTCATAGAAGATAATAAATCTTAATTAAATATACTAGTTTGGAGGTCATGTGGAGGAATGGATCCTTAATTTTTATTTTATAGGTTTAGGCTCTATTGTTCTCGAGGACATTTTCACTAATAACCATCGCTGTGAGATAGCCTTCTAGCCTTGAATATGTGAAAGGTTTAAGATATTTTGAGCGTAATTTTCTTTATCTATGGATCATTGAGATGATATATGTTCCTAATTGGGATCATTGAGATGATATATGTTCCTACTTGTAAAATAGTCATAGGATCATAGAGGTTCTTTTTGAAGAAATCTACACTTGGTGCTGATGAAATTGGAATGATTGAAAATTTAGGAAAGTTTATCATATGAGCATAGAGGTGATTTTTGAGGAAATATACACTTGGTGTTGATGAAAGTCAATTGTTTTAAAATGTAGAGAAGTTTATCATAGGAGCACATATATACAAAGTGATATTCATATTACGGTTTCATACAAAATTGATATTCATATTGTTGTGTCTTGTTCTTTTTCTTAGATATTGTTGCGTCTTGTTCTTTTTCTTAGATATTGTTGGTTATGTTTCTTGTGGGATTCAAATTGTGTTTTACCTCATGCTTAAGACTTTTGAACATGGCCAACAAAAGTGCAGAGCAATTTGTTATGAATGTTTGAACAAATTCTATGTATCAATATAGATGCCTGAAATGTATAGGTACATAAATACTTTATCTTATGTTTTGAGTAGTTGTGATGATTATATTAACATGTCTCTTTCTTATATATCTTAGAATTCTTTTAGTACTTGAAGCATTATTCTTGAATATGTTTGACATTCATTTTGTTCCCATGCAAAATTTGTTTGAATATCATCATTGTCAAGCAATAACAACTTATTAAAGGGTGCTAGCTCAATGGTATAGCACCTGCCTAATTATAGGCAGGAGATTGGTGGTTCGATTCCTCCGTACCCTATCATAAATTAGTGACTAAGAGAACAACTAAATTTGCATATATACGACTATTAGTAGATAATTTCCAGTATCTTATAGTGCGACTAACATTTAGTCGTATTTAGCTTAGTCATTAATATGTTATCATCTAGTAGTTTATTTAGTCATATATTTGGTCATTAATTGTGACAATCAATGACTAAATCAGTGAGTATCAATGACTAAATCAGTGACTAAATCAATGAGTATTAATGACTAAATCAATGACTTAATCAGTGACTATCAATGACTAAATCAATGACTAATAAGTCAACCAATTAATGACTAGTGAAATACGACTAGAGATAAGATAGTGGAAATCGGATACTATTAGTCACCGACTCAAAAATAGTCATTTATAGTTGAATTTTAGTCATTTTTTTAGTCATTAATTTCTCATTTTGTACTAGTGCTTGTTGCTTGGGCCCTATATTTATGATATTTACCACATCAAGTTATGCTTAAGGGGGGGTGTTGGAACATTAAAAAACCACTTTAGACTTAGGATAAAATACATTAATCACTTTTTATTAATTTCCTAGGTGTTGACTAGGTAGTTGGCCTAATTTTTTCTTTGTATGACACCACTTGCTATCCCGAGTCACTAGGGCGCACTTGGATATATTCTGGATAAGAGTTTCCTTGATTATGTCTGATTTTATTCTATTCCTGGAATAGTAGTGCGCTTTCCTGCTTGAGATGGTTTTATTCTTGATTTTCTGCATTTAATGGATAAGGATAAAGCTTGTTGACTTAGGAAACATGATCTTTTGGCCAACTCACCCTCCTTCTCTTTCTTCTCTCCAAAATCCATGATCACATTCCATTTTCATCACTCACTAGATGCCATATCTTACTTAGCTAATTTGTGAGCCTCTTGACAGATTTCGAAGGTGTTTTTGCTACCTTGGGGTTTTATGCTTTTAGTAAGACTGCCTTTTTTAGATTTTCAAACTTGCCTCTAAGGAACTCAAATTCTCTCTTGAGGATGTATTATATATTGTAAACATATTGATGAATAAAATACAATGAGTTTTTCTCAAAATATATTCTTTATTATTCTTCTCATATCCTCTGAAAATATTCTAAGTGAAATTGCCTTATTGAATCTAGATCTCAGCAATCTAAATTCTCACAAAATTTTATGCCAAGGCAACCATTCTCTGCACACTTAAGGGCAATTTGATTATGACTCAAAATAGAATGAAACAACAAGTTGACCAACATCACTAGAGCATTATTTTGTAGAAGGGGATCATGTGTTTCTTCACTTTCAACCTTATAAACAAACATCATTGTTACACCTAAATCTCGTCATCATGAGACCCATGTCAACTCAGTGCCTTGATCCCTGACGTCTCCCTGACCAGAAAGTTAACTCGAGCAAGTTGTTTCCCTTTTTCCACAAGTTCTAGTTGGGTCGGAGTAGGTTTCCTTCTAGTAAGGAGTTCCCAACTAGGTCAGACGCAGACTGCCATCTGACAGACTGCGCCGGTGGCTCAGGTTTCCTTTGTGCAACTTGCGCTTTCCCTCTCAGGCGCAGGTTTCCTTCATGCAGCATGCGCTAGAGTTAGTTAAAATGGATAAAGGTGACCTTCGAGCGAATTCTCTAAGGTGGATGAGGTGAATATCTATCCCTAACTTGTAGGTGGGTTGGCCTACAGTTCGCTAACCTCAAGGAAGGATCTCTTAATCCTCTCCCCATAATATTCAACCTACTCTATCCACTTGGTCTTATAAATATGAAGCTCCTCTCCATTCCAAAAGGGAGGAAGTCTATAGCACTTACATGCTGGTGGAATTAACCTAGGTGATCCCTATCCATCTCTTAGGAGGAATACATTTCCTTTGGAGGCATTGGCTTGGATTTTTGGAGGAAGATTGCAGTGTTAAGGCTTGGGTTGTAATCATCACTCTTCTATGTATTTCCCACTTATTTGCAGTAATATAATCTATTTCCATAAATGTCTTTGTGTTAATGATATTTAGAGCTCACTTCCTTAACTGTTTGTTTAGATTAGTTAGTGTTTAGATGTGCTTTTACTACTCATTTGTCTCTACGTGCTTTGACAGGTCTTACAGCTACGGATCTGACGACCACAAAGTTTGTAGCAACAAAGAGGAGAAGGATTCGCGAATATGAAGGTAAGACATCTATCTACCTTGATCTCTAATTGATCTAGGAAATTAGTTTTATGTTCTGTCTCCATTTGTTCTAGATCCACTTGGACTAGGGAGATCATGCTCGCGTCCGCTCGAGTAGATTATCCGATAACAAATCTGGAAACCATACTGGGGAATAAAACATAGTTTGATTTCAATTTGATTTGTTTTCATTGATTTATTTTGGTTCATTGTCTAGCCTCCAAAGCCCCTCCCACCTTTGAATTTTCACTATTTCAGAGTCTGTTGGCTTCCCTTGACTCTGTCTGGGATCAAGATTAGACCTATTGCTTTATATTTTAGGAGATCTAGCCATTTTGTTGCTTGTTATTCGACATGCGCACTTGGGATGAGTCTTCCCTATGCCACTGTCTGGCTGGTGCACTTTGCCTGAAGAAAAACTACGCCACAGGCTCACCCTGCCTGTGTATAAGGTGCGCCATCCCCTCTCTGGCGCTCTGGTTCAGTGTCCTAGGGTGCGCCAACCCCTTAAAGCTTAGGGATCAGCAAGGATTTCCTTCATTTTTGGATTTTGGTCTGATTGATTGTGATCTTTGTGCTGCACCTTACAGTCACAGAACCCCTAGACACAACATACTGTAATTTTCCTCCATTTTTGGCTCTCTTGAGATTTGGATCCATGTTTGGCCCTTTGAGTCAAAACTAATGTTTTGCTTGCATTTTAAAGCAAAATGAAATCTATTTTGGATTCTATTTTTAAGGGAAATTGTTTATCCTACAGTCGTTTTGACCCATAATAAGGTTTTAATATAAATTTTGGTTTGGTGTGATTGGCTTGTTTTAAAGACTTGAAAAGTGTGGGATATCCATGCCTTTTTTAGCCTCTTTTTCTTGGGTTATGCATCTTCTTTCCTTTATATGCCGAGCTATCCAATGAATATTGTTGGGAAAGATTGATTCCTTGTCTCCACTTTAGTTCAAAGAGAAGCTTGATTTTGTTCCTCTTTTTCTATATTCACAGATTTGAAAACATAAATATCCTTCTTTCTTTAATTTGATCATTTGACATTCTTGGTCTTACACTCATAAGAAGAAGAAAGGCTTGTTTCATATTTGTGTGCATTTGAGTTAGATAAGATTATTAAGCGCTTTCTTTGTCTTACATTTGATTGGAAATGTTTGTGGAATCCTTCTTTCCATAGCTTAGATGTGTCTTTTTCAAGTGTAAAAAGATAGGAAACAGATTATAATTATTGCATTTGGTGTTCATAAAAAGATCTATTATCGTTTCAAGTTAGTTTTGGGTGTATCTTTTACTTATTTCTATCATTTTGAAAAGAGTTAAAATTGCATTTGCATAGGGTTGTGCATTTGGTAAGAAAACATATCTCTCTCTCCTTCTTAAGTCTAGGACTTCATAGAAATGAAGACTTGCATTTTCACATAGATCAGATTTTCATCTTGTTTGAATTCCAAGTCTTTACCTCATGGATTCACATAACCGTACAAGATAAAATTAAACGCTAGTTTAAGTTAAAAACTTTTAGAAACTTGTGTGTTAGGTTAGAGACGTGTTCTGACGTCTTTAAGCGTGGAAGCTGTTGTTATTTTCCTGCACTGCATCCCGGGGGGTTGCAGTTCTTCCATGTACCAACCAGTATATCGAACGGCCTTTCATGTACCCTTGGGTATATCGAAAGGCACTTCATGTACTCAATAGTTTATCGGAAGGCTCCTGTCATACGATTGTGCATTAGACATCACCACTATGGATTGGCACTCCCACGTACCTTGAGTATATCAGGAGACCCCATTAGGATTCCTGGAACCATCCAAGCAAACCTTTTGACCGTCTTGTTGTCGCAATACACCGAGAACAACACTCGAGGAGATTACTACGCACATATTGTTAGGTGTTCGGGTTATACAGCCAAGGGTATGGTCCCAATCCTCCTTGGTTAGTGCTTTGAAAAATTGGGCCGAGTATAACTGTTGGACCCTATAGTATATCGTGAGTTGTGACAACTTGACACACTCATGAGGATCCGGATTTTACACCCCTCTTATTAATAAGTTTTCCTGTTTCTTTTAGTTTGAGTAGCATTTCTTGTGCATGATAATTAGAAGGAATTAAAGAGTTTAGATATGGAAACCTCTTCCGGGAATACCAATCAAGAGGCTCCTTTTCAAGGGGTACCTTTTGTCTTTCCTCCAGTTGGAGATATTGGTCCTCCCTTTATTTCCACTTTAAAGATTCCTATATTAACCATGGGATTACCTGTATGGTTATTCAATCTGACGATTCCGGCTGTACCCAATGTTTCAAATGTTAACTCTCCACCACAAGAGTGTCAATCCCAAACTGCTCCTTCCCCTTCTTCGGATGCATCTTCTTCCATTTCTTCTTCCTCACCTGATCAAAGCAGTAGTGTTAGTAATCCGGAGGGTAAGAAGAAGAAAAGGAAGATAAAGAAGAAAAAGGATAAGAAAGAGACCAAGCATCAACTAGTTTCCTCTAATGGCACTCATCCTATTCGAACACCTCGTAGACCTAAGTTCTCTTGTAAGATTTGCAAGGGTGATCACCTTCTCAAGGATTGTCCTAGTCTTTCCAAAGTGTTATAAGAGTGGTCTAAAGCCTCCAAACCACCTGTATCATCATCCTCTAGACATCATACTAATGATAACCCATCAACCAATGACTCTATGGTTAAGGGTCAGAAAGGTAAAGTCAAGAATCCTTGTTTGTTATGCAAGGGCATGCACCTTACTTACCTTTGTCCACGAATGGATGAAGCTTCACAATTGTTGGATGAAATTATTGTATCTCAGAAACACTTTCCGACTGAATATCGTAAGTTGTCCCTTGACCCCCCATTGGTTGATGTAGTGGTTGATCCAGCCCCATCCTTGGTTGATCCCACTCTTTATTCAAAGAGTGAAGTTGAAGTGGTCGAGTCGATATCACCTCCACTCGATCCCACTCTTGCATTGGAGAATGCCCAGAGTGAAGTAGTCACCATGATAAAATCTTTGTCTCATTCTAGTCTTCCAGTTGAGAGTGAATTGGAAACCACTGATGTTTTCCTAGTCAGTTCTGATTGTTCTAGGCAAGGGGAAATCTTGTCCATTTCCACAGGACCCCCTCCAAGTACTGAGGTCATTTCCCTTAATTGGAATGGTCTAACAGAATCTTGTCTTCCTTCGAGTGTTCCTTTCCAGATATCTGTAGGAGTTTCCGATAAGGAAATCTTTCGCACTATAGTGGATGAGGGAGCTTCTATTAGTATTTTTTCCTCAACTGCTTGGAAACCTATAGGTTCCCCTCAGCTTGTGCTAATTAATGACCAGATATTGGCTTTTAATAGAAGGCCTACTAGACCTTTAGGTATCCTTCCTCAGTTACCTATCACTTTAGGAGGGAAAACTATCTGTATTGATGTTATGGTAGTCAAAGGCCCCTTAGATTTTAATCTACTCCTTGGACGAGACTATGTTTAAGCAATGAAAGTTGTAGTGTCCTCACTCTTTCGAGTGATGTTTTTCCCTCATCATGGGAATATGGTAACCATTGATCAACTTTCCTTTGTGACACCCACTCATCGCATGACTCCTATTAATCAGACTTCCCTGAATGTTCCACATGTTTTAGTGATTACTTCCCCCTAGTGATGGGGGGCATGTCTCCAGCCTTAGGACATCATGCTGGAGTTTTTCCCCTAGCTTCTTATGGCGCTGTGGGGCACACTACCAACCTCTGGACATCATTTTGTGTAGGAACTATTCCAAAGCATAGTTTACCTTTGGTTTCAAGCTTGTGTAAAAATGAAACCAATCCCAAGCATAGTTTCCCCTTGTTTTCGAGCTTGTGTAAAAATGAAACTGTTCATGAGCATAGTTCCCTTTCTATGTCAAGCTCATTAAAAAATGAAACAAGCTATCAGGAGCATAGTTTCTTTATGTTTTAAGCTCGTTAAAAAATAAAATGGGTCCCTTCAAGCATAGTTATTGTCTATTTCAAGCTTGTGTAAAAATGAAATATATATTCCTCCCATTGAGTCGAGTCTCCCACTAGAGTTAGGACTTGGAACTTCATTTCAGCTACCTGTGTCACTTGATTCTCGTTCTTCCTACCCCCCTGGTAAACATATTCATATTAGTAGCCAGGATTTTAATTGGGTAAGGAATAAGAGTAGTCAGACGAAACGAAGCTTGGGGGGGCATGTTAAACCAGTAGAAATCATGCTGGGGGAATATACCAACCTCTGGATATCATGTTGGGAAGGAATCCTTCAATGGGCCTTAACCATGAGCATAGTTCCCTTTCTGTGTCAAGATCATTAAAAAATGAAACAGGTCATACGAGCATGGTTCTTTTCTTGTGTCAAGCTCGGTAAAATATGAAACATAAGAAAATGAGCAGAGTTCTATCCCCGTGTCAAGCTCATTAAAAAATGAAACAGATCCTTTTCCATTGAGTCGATTCTTCCCATAGACTTAGTACCCGAACCTTCTTTTCATACTCCTATGCCGTTTGATCTTCCTTTCATCTCTGGTGAACATATTCATATTAGTAACCAGGAGTTTAATCGAGTGAAGGTGTAGATTAGGAGAATGAAATGAAGCTTGGGGGGCATGTCTTGAACCTCTGTACATTATGTTGAATTCAACTCGATCGCCTCTCCACACCATGTTGGAGTTAAGTCACTTGCCTCTAGAAATCATACTAGAGGTAATCCATCAGCTTCTTGTGTTGGGGGAAAAATTCCAACCTCTGGTTATCATGTTGGGAATTATATAGAGCATACTTTCTTTTGGGTTTCGAGCTCGCTAAACCATGAAAATAATCATGAGTACAGTTCAATTTCTGTTACAAGCTCATTAAAAAATGAAGCAGACATCATGATCATTTTTTTTCACCTGTCTTCGAGCTCGTTAAAAACAGTAAGATGGTATTGAGCTTACTTTTCACCTTTTTCGTGCTTTGGTTGAAACATGAAAAGTGGTTTGAGCTTACTTTTTACTTTTTTGTGCTTTGTTTAAAACATGAAAAAGATTTCGAGTGCTTTTGATACCCTTGTCGTGCTCATTAAAAAATGAGTAAAACGGTTTGTCTAACAAGTATAGGTTTATCACTTTATTTGTCCTCGTTAGACTACTTACAAAAAATGAACTGTGCCGAGTTTACTTTTTACTTTGTCATACTCGATCATCAACCATGAAAAAGTTGTACATGGAGTCCTTCTTTAAGCTCTTTTCAGACTCCCAAAATATGAAAAGATCGTCAAGCGAACTTGATTCGTTCATCTTGTAAAAGTATTTGAATGATTGTCTTCCTGGTGATAGTTTACCCCTTTTTCGGACCAGGAGGCACTATTTACGAAAAATGATCACTCCATCCAATCATGGCTGGAAGAGTTCTCTCTTGCATTATTTTACCCTTTTTCGCGAAGAGAGACTAACTTTATGAATAAAGGAAATTTAGTATTCTTTAGTTCTTTTCAGAATCTCTAAACATGAAATGACATCGAGTTTACCTTCTATGGACTCGTTAAAATTTGATATTGAAGGGACCGTCATGGGACGAACCCCTCCTATCCTAGGTTCGTAAAATGTTTGGGATTGTACTTGTCCATGGGATGGGATATACCGAGCATATGTTTACCCTCCTCAAGCTCGTTAAAAAACAAAAGAGGCACTCATCAATCATGATGGGGAAATATGAAAGATTTTTGTTACACTATAATTTACGGCAGTACATAGTCACTCTTGAACATGGCACTCGTTTGCATTTGCATTCAGTACTTGGGTAATCTATTTGTCTTCGAGTCCTACTGATTTCATGAGTCTTGTCACTCCTTTGGGTCATCCAAAGAATGCTTCTGTCATAAGTTGCGTTGGGAGTTGGTATCATTCTCATCGTGTCAATACTTCCAAGTCATGCCATGCCCATGTTCAAGAGATGTTCGTTACTAATCATCTGCAGTCAGTACACTTTCCATCATATTGGTCTACCCTGAGTTAGTATTGCATATTACTCTACAGTCCGACCTACTCCAAACATCTATTATCGAGTTTCGTGTCGATGATGGGGGATTCATCATGGCCCTCCTTCGATGGATTCATCCTTGTCTACTTCAACACATCATCCAAGGGTTGAATATAGAAACTAATCAAGTACCTTGGGCTTGCATGCCCTAATGGCAGGTTACCTCGCTTTCGACATGAGTTTACATCATTGACTCTTGTTTGAAAGACTTCATCGTGCGTTCGACCTCAACTCATTGATTCACGCTCAATGATGTGTACTATGATACCCTGGGTATCATTGACATCAATGGTGATTTCCCTCGCACTTGTTAATGGTATACATTAATGACCGGTAATCAAGTGTTTTCTACCATGTTTGTCTCTAAGACATTGTAATCACATGGATAGATTCGTATCATTGCGGGTTCAAATTGAAGACCCTCGGGTAAATCATATCTTTCCCAGGTTGCGATGGAGATTGTTTGAGTCATATTAAACGGATCCACTTTGTATTGGTTGTGGCTGTTTTATCATCTCATCATGGATCTACAATTGTGTTTAGTAGCCGTGATTGTGTACAGTCACTCCCTACTACCATGGATATGCATTGTATCGGTCAACAACCATGTTGAGATTCATGTCAGACTTAGATCTCAGAGTCAGTTGTACTGCAACAACATCTTCTAGCCGACAAGTCCTTGCCATCCATATTTCAAAGCATTTCACCTGTATTTTTCTACTAGCTTCATGCTTTGGGGAGCATTTTGTTACACCTAAATCTCGTCATCATGAGACCCATGTCAACTCAGTGCCTTGATCCCTGAAGTATCCCTGAACAGAAAGTTAACTAGAGCAAGTTGTTGCCCTTTTTCCAGAAGTTCTAGTTGGGTTGGCGCAGGTTTCCTTCTAGCAAGGAGCACCCAACTAGGTCAGGCGCATATTGCCATCTGACAGACTGCGCCGGTGGCTTAGGTTGCATTTGTGCAACCTGCACTTTCCCTCTCAGGCGCAAGTTTCCTTCATGCAGCATGCGCCAGAGTTAGTTAAAATGGATAAAGGTGACCTTCGAGCGAATTCTCGAAGGTGGATGAGGTGGATATCTATCCCTAACTTGTACGTGAGATGGCCTATGGTTCCCTAACCTCAAGGAAGGATCTCTTAATCCTCTCCCCATAATCTTCAACCTACTCTATCCACTTGGTCTTATAAATATGAAGCTCCTCTCCATTCCAAAAGGGAGGAAGTCTATAGCACTTACATGCTGGTGGAATTAACCTAGGTGATCCCTATCCCTCTCTTGGGAGGCATACATTCCTTTGGAGGCATTGGCTTGGCTTGTTGGAGGAATATTGCAGCGTTAAGGCTTGGGTTGTAATCATCACTCTTCTATGTATTTCCCACTTATTTACAGTAATATAATATCTTTACATAAATGTCTTTGTGTTAATGATATTTAGAGCTCACTTCCTTAACTGTTTGTTTAGATCAGTTAGTGTTTATATGTGCTTTTACTACTCGTTTGTATCTACATGCTATGACAAGACTTGCAGCTACGGATCTGACGACCACAAAGTTTGGAGCAACAAAGAGGAGAAGGATTCATGAATATGAAGGTAAGACATCTATCTACCTTGATCTCTAATTGATCAAGGAAAGTAGTTTTATGTTCTGTCTCCATTTGTTCTAGATCCACTTGCACTAGGGAGATCATGCTCGCATCCACTCGAGTAAATTGTCCGATAACAATGAGTTTTTCTAGATCTCAACAATCTAAATTCTCACAAAATTTTATGAATTACATAATTGTATATTGAGGATGTATTATATATTGTAAACATATTGATGAAAAAAATACAATGAGTTTTTCTCAAGATATCTTCTCTATTATTCTTCTCATATTCTTTGAAAATATTCCAAGTGAAACTGTCTTATTGTATCTAGATCTCAGCAATCTAAATTCTCACAAAATTTTATGCCAAATTAACCATTCTCTGCACACTTAAGGACAATTTGATTATGGCTCAAAATAGAATGAAACAACAAGTTGACCAACATCACTAGAGCATTCTTTTGTATAAGGGGATCATGTGTTTCTTCACTTTCAATCTTATAAACAAACATCACTCAAAGATAAAATCCCCATAAAATAGCACCAAACTTGTATGGCCTCTATAAGATCACCTGATGTATTGGATACATGGCCTACTGAGATCAAATTTCAAGGTGCAAACCAACATACCGGAGCTTGATGAAGAAGGATAAAATTTGTTATAATTGGAAGCAACAATGGATACCAAAGAATGTCAATTATGCCAGTGCATGATTTAAGAAGTATTGATCCATTGGAAGTATATGTAGCAAGAAGATGCCACAAGGGACCCAACAATGTTTTTGCATCAATTTTCTAATTTCCAGTCTTGAGGACAACACTACTTTTGAAGGGGGAAGGCATGTTGAGGTCCTACTCTGACCTCCCTACTTTAGACTACCTAAGAGTTAGTCAATTAATGTGTGTGGACATATTCTTTGAATAAGGTCCATTAGATAGTAGCATATAGTTATTTAATGTAAATTGTCTTATTTATTAATTAATACCCACTAGGTAATTGGTACTCATTAATAATGGGACCACACGTAGTTAGGGTTTTTCTATTGAGATCTTATTTAAAGAGATATGAGGCTATGAATTTTTTTGTCAAGTATTGTTGTCTTGGGAGATTTTATCAATGAAAGGTCACCCCACCTTAAGAGGCAAGTGAACATTGATTTCTTTCTCTTTTTTCAGTTATAATCTTTGTATACCTAGTTATGTTTCAAGTTTAAGGGTTAAGGAACACTACATCCTATTAGGTAATGATGTCATTGCTTAAAAACATGTAGTATGGCCATCATTTCCTTCTTATATATGGGTTTGATTAAGTTATTTCCTTTAAGTTGGTGGCTTTCAAAGGCAAGGGGCCTTTCTTCTTGCATTAAAATGATACCAATGTCATGCCCCAAGGCATCACACTCAACAATAAAAGTTTTTGTAAAGTTGGGTTTGTCCAAGAAAAGAACTCTACACATGGCCTCTTTAAGTTTCTCAAAATCTTGGGTTGCTTCTTGAGTAGAATAAAATACATCCTTTTCAATAATGATGTTAAAGGTGCTTTTATTTGACCATAATTCTTCACAAACTTGCTATAATATCCTATCAATTCTAAGAATCCCCTAAAAATATTCAATATTTTGGAAATTGGCCATTCCATCATAGCTTTAATTTTGTTAAGGTTTACCTTGATGCTCTCATGAGATACAATATCACCCAAGTATTCCACTTCTTGGACCCCAACGGAACCCTTGGATTACTTTGTACATAGTTGTTTCACCTCCATTATTTTTGAGACCATGTCAAGATTGTATGTGCTCTTCCCAAGATATGTTGTAAAGTAGTATATCATTAGAAACTACCATCACAATTTGTTTGATAAGGGATTGAAAATAGAATTCATCAAGCTTTGAAATGTGGAAGGTGCGTTAGGTGAATAAAAAATAAGTTTGTTTGTTTATTCCTCAGGGAAAAGCTCGAAAAGGCATTACCATAAAATCATAATGAACTTAATGTGTCCTAAAGGTTGTTTTGGGGATGTCTTCTTCCCTATTTCTAATACAATGATATCCTAAATGAAGATCTAACTCAGTAAAGAAAATTTCTCGTAATTCATCTAAAAATTCATAAATGAAAAAAATAGGAAACCTTTCTTTAATTGTGATCTAGTTGAGTTCTCTATAATCTGGACACACATGCCATGAAGAATCCTTTTTGTAAAATATCATCATTGGTGAAGATGAAGCACCATGGCTAGGTTTATTCATGCCAACCTCTAGAATTTCTTGAACCATATGCTCAATCTCACTTTTCTAAGCACATGGGTATTTGTAGGGTCATATATTAGGAAATTGACTCCCTAGGATTAGTTGAATATTGTGATCATGATTTTATGTAAGAGGTGTGATCATGATTTTGTGTAGGAGGAAGACCTTGGGGCATGTTGTCAAATACCTTGGAATAATCGTGGATAATTATTTGGAGATCCAAGCAAACATGGGAGTGACATATTTAAACATCTAGCATATACAATTATGCAATTATTCATGGCTGTCCCTTTGTTAACAATATCGTCATGATGTTAGAGAATATCACTTTATATGGGTTCCCTTGAATACCTTTGAGTTGCATTCCCTTGCCTTCTGAGAAAAATATCATGAAAAGTTCCTAAGGATTAAAATCCATTGTTCCCAATGATTGTAACCATTGGAGTGCTAATGCCACATCAACCCCACCCATTTGGATTACAATCACTGGGATATCCAAGAAATAATCACACATAGTGAGCTTAATGTTATGTCACTTCCATGAACAATTTATGGTACCTCCATCTGCAATCATCACCTAAAACTCTGGTGTTGGATATTTAAATCAAGTAAGAAGATTTGTTAGTTTGTGGTTAATGAAGTTATGGGTGTGATATGGAAGTGTATGGTTAGCCTAGATTTCACTTGATTTGAAAATGACTACAACAATGCACTTTCCTTAAAACTAAGAATATTTTATTGACAATGCGCTTCACATGAAAGTGAACTTACTTAACCAAATGTCTTCAACTTGCATAAAGGAAAAGCACATGTAATTGCATAAATATTAAGAGCATAAGATATGAACACCATAAAAACTTGAATAACGGAGTTCACTAGAACTCCTAGCTATATCTCCGAGTCCACTCTCAACTGGCGAGACCATTCTATTATAATGCCAAAATAATAACAATTACAATGGTGACTTACAATACAAGTTTTGGAGACACCCTCCAAATCCGTGGCTCAGATGCACAAATGTATTTCACCGCTGAGATGCTCTAAAAAACCTGAGAAGAATGAGTATAAACTCAACCATACTTAGACATAGTGCTCAAACACCCCCTTTGGCACATACATAAATACAATGCCCTACAAATCCACTGCTTAGATGATGAAATGGACATTAGAATCAGACTCCCCTCGAAATTATGAGAAAATCGACTATAAACTTGCCTATGCTTTCTTCAAGTGCTCAAGGACCCCCCTTGGCATTCAAAACAAGGCTATACTCGACATTGTACAAACACTGCCTCGATATTCGTTCCAAGATTCTCAAGAAGATATCACCCCAGAATCTCTTCAAGAATTTGACTTCGAAATTCCATGACCAAATAGTGAGGATGCATCCCCTTTTAGAATCCCCAAAGGGAATCTTTTTGGTTACAACCATATTAACTTCATAAAAAATATATTAATTGCCATATTTAACATAAACAAAGTTGTTGGTATTGGTTAAACTTTTGGAATTATGCCCCAAAGACCAGGGTTCAAATCCCATATAAGACAAATAATATATATGCATTGGCTTATATATAGTTAAAACCATATCTATATAACAAACCATATAAATACAATACGTTGAACCATGTGAACCACTTGCACGTAAATTGAGGAAGCCATGGAGGAGGTGCCACATGGAACCATGTGATTGGTCCATGTGGAAATTCTTCATTGGTCATTGCCGCATCATCAATGCTTAGTCATGTGCCAAATCATCTGTCAGGTCAGCACGCCACATCATCATGCCAAGTCACCATGCCACATCATTGTACGGTCTTGCCACTTGTCAACCACCTCGATTTTATGGCCTTTCATTTGGTAGTCTATGGGCCTACCACGTGGCTCCCTCCTACAACTTTTGCATGTTCCATCAAAACCTTAGAAGGACATATCTTCCTCATATGATGTCTGTTTGAGGCGATTCAGGTGTTGTTGGAAAGATCTCATTGAGATCTACGTAATGGTGTTATTTCTATCGAAATTAAAGAATTTATATTTTTGAGCATTCTCATATCCACCTGGATCATTCCTCACCATTGGAATAACTTTTGGACCTCCAAAAGTATGGATTTACTCAGCAACTTTGTAAGGAAAAAGATCCTTATATTTTATGGTCTCTATCCATCTTGTTGACTTGCATTGCATCCTCTTCGGCTGCAATTTCTATGAGGACTGAAAACAACATCCTCGTCGATTGCCATTTCTGCGGGACTGGCATTAGCAACCCCTAAATGGCCTTTGATTGTTATCTTGGATTTCCATCTTGGAATTGGCTTTCTATCTTGGATCTCTATCTCGGCTCTCCATCTTGGCTCTTCATATTGGATATTCCACTTGAGATTTCCATCTTGAATCTCCATCTTAGATCCCCATATTAGATATCCATCTTGGATATCCATCTCGGATTTGATATCCATCTTGGACCTCTATCAAGCTTCCCCATCTTGGAGGTTGATTCCTGAACTTTCTTTGCTGCTAAACATTCTCAACAAAGGCTGAAAACTATGTTGCATATCAATTGATGCTATAACATGTCATCACTTTTCCCTTCTTTTATCATGCCACTTCAATTTGATGCCACCTCATTTTCTGTACATGCTAATGATTCCCACTAACATGTTCATTGTCGCTTCCTGATTTCAAAATATCTTTTGGAGAACTTTCTCCATTGAAGTGCATGTTTACCCATCTTACCAATTGTTACAAGAATAGAAATCACAACATGCTATTCAGAACTAGATATGTGGATATGATATCCATTTCTCACCAAGCCATTCTAATGGATTTCCTTCTTCGAGTTCCTCCTTCTCGATAATTTCTTCTTTGGATGGTTGGCCTTCTTCATGAACTGCCTCTTGTACTGTAGGTGCTTGATCAACTCTTTCATTAGCTACCTTTGTCTCTGTGGGTACTCATACAACTTTCCTCCAATGCTTTGCAGGTGCTTGCAGAACTTTCTTTCCCTACTTTGGATGAAGTTGCGAATGAACTTTCCAACATTTTCCAATCTGATGACCACTCATATCACAGTGATTGCAGTAGTTCTTTCTCTTGGACAATGAACCTTCCTTGCCATTCTCCAACTTTGGAATTGTTTAGCTTTACCATACTTTATTTGGCTCTCGCAAGCATCCACCTATCAAACCTGATCTCATACCACTTGATATGAATGTGGATGGTTATCCTAGATTTCACTTGGTCCAAAAATGACTACAACAATCCACTTCCCTTAAAACCAAGAATCTTTTATTGATAGTGCGCTTCACATGAAAGTGAACTTACTTAACCAAACTTCTTCAACTTGCATAAAGGAAAAACACATATAATTACAAAAATATCAAGAGCATAAGATATGAACACCATAACAGTTTTGATAACAGATTTCACCATACCTCCTGGCTACGTCTCTAGGTCCACTCTCAACTAGTGAGACCGTTCTATTATAACGCTCAAATAATAACAATTACGATGGTGACTTACAATACAAGATTTGGAGATACCCTCCAAATACATGGCTCAGATGCACAAATGTATTTCACCACTGAGATGCTCTCGAAAAACTGAGAAAAACGAGTATAAACTCGACCATACTTGGACACCATGTTCAAAGACCCCCTTTGGAACGTACATCAAGACAATGCCTTGCAAATCCACTTCTCGGACGTTGAAATGGACATTAGAATCGAACTCCCCTCAAAATTCTGATAAAATCGACTATAAACTTTCCTATGCTTTCTTCAAGTGCTCAAGGACCCCCCTCGGCACACAAAAAAGGCTATACTCAGCATTGTACAAACCCCGCCTCAAGATTCGTTCCAAGACTCTTAAGAAGGGCTCACCTCAAACTCTCTTCAAGAATTTCACTTCGAAATTCCATCATCAAATAGTGAGGATGCATCCCCTTTTAGAGCCCCCAAAGGTCATATTTTTTGTTACAACCATATTAACTTCATAACAAATATATTAATTGCCATATTTAACATAACCAAAGTTGTTGACATATTGGTTAAACCTTTGGAATTATGCCCCAAAGACCATGTTTCAAATCCCATATAAGACAAATAAAATATATACATTGGATTATTTATAGTTAAAACCATATATATAAAACAAACCATATAAATACAATATGTTGAACCATGTAAACCACTTGCACACAAATTTAGCAGGCCATGGGGGAGGAGCCACATGGCACCATGTGATTGGTCCACGTGGTAGCCCTTCATTATCCATTTCCACATCATTTTCTAGGTCACCATGCCATGTCATCACACCACGTCATTGTATGGTCTTGCCACTTCTCAACCACCTCAGCTATACGATTTACCATGTGGCTCCCTCCTACAACTTTTCCCTATTCCATCAAAACTTTAGAAGGGAAATGGTGTTATTTCCATTAGCATTCAAGCACTTTTATTTTTGAGCATTCTCAAATGCACCTAGATCAGGGTGCTACCATAATCAACTAACATTGTAACCCTTTATTTTTATATATCCTTCTATCTTGAGTGTTTTAGGAGTGTTAATGCTAGCGAAAGGATGATAGGATATGGTTGGATTACTCTTGTGGTTCTTGATCTTTAGATAGTTTTATCTCTTGTTCTTCCTCCTTTTCACAATCTATGTAGAATAATTTATTCTCACCACTCTTATGCCCCTTACCATACTTTCAATCACAATTGAAACATAGTCCCTTTTGTCTTCCTTCATCCAATTATTGAGGTGTCAACCTTGTAGGTTGAGTTAGGCTATGAGTAGTAACATTGTGCTCCTTGTAGGTGTTAGTGGAAACCCTTTTATTATCATATTTTTAACTTGATCTCTCTTGGTCACATTGAAATCATTATCCAAGGATATAGATTCCAAGAGACATACCTCATTTTGAATGTTCTTCTTTAAACTACCCATAAAACGATCTAACAATTTATCCTTTGAAAGTTCCTTCACTCTAAGATTCAACTTTTGAAATTGTTGAATGTGCTCTGTAGATGGACCTATTTGCCTAAGATTTGTCAATAGGATAAATAATATGTTACTCACACTATCTCCATAGTGTGCTATCAGTTCATCCATAAAAAGGGACCAAGAGACAATAGAGTGATTTTTATATTCACAAAACCATCAACACCACACAAATTGACCAAGATCTAAATATAAGGAATCAATAGTTACATAAATTTGTAGAGTTTGAGTTGAGGGTAAATCAAAGAATTGCTCCATTTGGAATATCCATGTCATGGGATAATTACCATCAAACTTCCTCATATTGATCTTGGGAATGAAGTAGTTCATTAGTTCTGAGTTGAACCCATGATGATATGGATCTTGGAGTGAGTCTAGGATTCAATCCTCTTGTTCTCCAAATGTGTTAATTTTTTCTCCATATGTGACTCAGACTTAATCCTCTTATTCTCCTTATCCTTTTATTGAGGATGAAAATTTAGGATAATGAGACTTGTTTGCTACTTCATAAGGTCCTCCCTCGTGTCTTTGAGATCATATTTGTTTGCCATCTCTTTGAGATCATCTTTGCTTGCCATCTCTTTGAGATCATATTTGAAATTTGACTTTAGTTACCATATTCAAGATGTCAACATTATTTGAAATTATATCTTCCATGCTCATTATTTTTTCCTCCATATTGGACACCATAAATTCCACCTCTTCATTATCTTCTTATGACAAGGATGAGCCTTTAGAATCCTTTGTAGGAGTCATATTTTCATATGATGCCTAGACATGATGGGATTTAGGTTTTTCCAGATATTATGGACAAGGGTGTGTCTAGATATATATCTCTTTGGAAAGTCTAATACTTTTTATGTGGTTTCATGCCATATCATGAGGTTGGAACTTTTCTCAACCTTTTTTTGGCATATTTCTTATTGTGATAATCTGTAGTAGGATCTGACAGCTGTAACAAGCCTCACAAAACAAACTCTCAAGAAGTGCAGAGAAGAAGAGAATAATGCACTCAATAATCACTCATGAACACATAAAATAGAGAATAGAAGTATCATACATCAGCTGTGAGCTGGCACTGTGAATAATGAATACAATAATACAATAATTGTCAATAGAATTTGAATTAACCAAGGAGGTCATTCGAATCATGCTCAAAGTATAGCTTGGATAACATTGGAGACATCATCCAATCAGTAGTATCAGTCATAAATGGTAATAGTCAGTCAAATGAGTCTAACTGAGTCTAACAAAACCATCTAGGCATATTAAATCAGGGGATGGAGACTCCAAGGAGGGCACATGAGGCTGTCAGAAGATCAAGTGGCACTCCAGAACTAGATAACTAGGAGCTACAGGCAGTTAGCATGAGCAATCAGTGGAAGAACTACTCAATCAATGCTCTAACTGACTGTCAGACACCTGGTAGGTGAGATGAGGCACTCTAATTGAATGGTAACTGGTGGTAGGTGAGCAAAGGCGCACATGTCATGCAGAAGAGTCAAATAGGGCGCATTAGGTAGGTAGGAGGGCCATTGGGGGCTGAAGACAGGCTCTAGGGAGCTGAAAATAGGCTCTAGGTGCTGGGAGGACCACCAAGATGATGACTGGATGCATGCAAATGCATGCAGATGAATTGATGCATGCAAAATGCATGTGGACATGCAAATATGAAAAATGATGGTGAGAATATTCCAACACTTATTAGTATTCAACCTTGATGGTTGTGAGTGCTTCCTTTATAGGTGGGGGATCCCGTGCTTCCCAAAAATTGGAAGATAAAATATTTTCTTGTCTCACCAAATCTATTATGGCACTGGTTATTAACCTATTCAAGATATAAGTAGGGATATTTGGATTTGAAATGGGCCATTATATTTATTGTTTTCATTATCCCTTTCCCTCTATTGAGGTGTTCTTGTCTATTCATTCTCTAAGATATTTAGAATAGATCCCATTTGGTCTAATGCTAAACATTTTCGACTTACTTGTTAGGTTCCTTATTACATCACCCTTATTTTCTTGGGATATTAGGTTTATAATTTTTTCTTCTTCGATGAAATGCGAATCATGGGAAACCCTTCAAGCACTTCCTCTCATTCAAGCATGGTGCTTGGGGTAAACTGTTTGATTGCAGTTTTAGAAACCTAACCTAGTAGGGACATTGAGTGAGGCCCACAATATTCATAAAGGAAACCAGCATGGGGACTGGACCTCATGATCTCCTAGTTGCAATTCACAACACTCAACCACTCGAGTTAACCCATTGGACTCGATGTTATACTTTTTTTCCCTGAAAAATAGTTAATGGTCTATTATATTAAAATCAATCATATTGTTTGGTAATGAGTAATTGAGTTGAGAAGTTGTAAATGGAAGGTCACAAGTTCAAATCCTCATGGGTACTTACTTACAAAAAAAATCAATCGTATTGTTTAGAGGCTCTAGGACTTTACATTCTAATGCCATGGAACAACATCCTTTCAAGAAACTAGGTCAAAAAATATTCCACCAAGGGACATCTCTACAAGTACTTTATTGTTACAGTAAATTGTGTATAGACCGCTCCAAAAAAATAAAGAAGCCATTTAAACATATTCATACCCATATTAAAAAATGAGATAATTATCCCCGATAGCTGAATGTGATCAAAATAATTCCTGCATAACAAAAATTTGAAATGCATAAAAAATTAGCTTTGAAGCCCAAGGATATCAAATAGGAAATGGTCCAGGGTTTTGTTGATGCCCCGAGAATCGCAACATCAAGCAGAAAGGGATTCTCCCCGGTGGGAAATCCCAATTAGACTGCTCACCATTCGATGTGGGGAATCTGTTCGATTAACGGTTCCGGCTACCGTAAGATTTAAAGTTTCTTATTCTTTATACCGGTTGCGGCCCGATCTACCGTTTATGTATTTTATGTTAAATATGAGATGCAAGTTCCCTAAGCTAATGTAATCTAAATGCAAAGCTGAAACAAATCTTTATCTAAAACTGAAATCAATTTAATCTATCCTTGCAAGGAGCAAATTGTAAATCTGAGTAATGTGCTGAAAGAAAACATCTAAAGATCAACAGGTGGCCATTAAATCATATAGATGCATCTACAACAGGAGGTCAAATATATTAAAAGATAGATTCTAATTTTAAAGCAATACATCCCATTACTCATTTGAGAGAGGTATCATTGTACAGGAAAATAGAGAAAATCATTCATTGCACAGAAATAATTCATAGCAGCAAAGAAAGATCTCATTGTAATATGTGAATGATACAAGAGTAGTCTAGTAAGCATTCAACACACAATTCCAGGCAAAATGCCCTCCCCAGGATTTCATTAGGCAAAGCGAGTTCCTTATACATGCAGAGAAGTAGTTCATGTACAAGACAGGAAATGTCTTTTCACCTGCCAAAAGTCCCTTTTACTATTCACTAATCATTTATTTATAAGTTTACAAAATGCCTCTAGGGCTGCCACCTGTCTCTTTACAATTTTCTTTAAAGATTCTCCAAAATAAAGCAATTCGTGTCCTCTTTTACATAACAGAAAAAAGGACAGTTGTCCTTGTGACTCCACGCTCTAATCATAGGGACAAAGAGAAATAAACAAAATCAAAACAACGTATTATGGCTGGTGTAGCTATCTTTGGGGTGGCGCCTCTGCTGGTGATGATGTGCCTGTGCTGGCTGCTACTGCTGCTGCTGTCTTCTTCTCTTCCTCTGCTATATAACTAAACCATACACCAGTGTCTCATATAACCATATTTGATGATGATGGGAGCATGATTTTTTGTGAAGTCACATGCTTACCAAGTTCTGCTTCAATACTCTGAATTCCTGCTATTGCTATCTGATGAATTTCCTTGAGCATATGATTGTGAATTGATGATAGCCCAATGTAGTGATAGAGATCATTGGTGGCCAACACATCAATTTTCTTTACATACTCTATTTGAATGCCCAGCTCGTCCTTTAAATCTGACAGGAGTTGCTCTTTGCTTGGAAATTCATCAAGGGTCTGGGGAAAAACAACCTTGCACTTTTCATGCACTTTGTGAATCTTTTGATACAAGCTATTACCTTTCTCCATTGTACCCTGGATCTTAGCAATTAGCTTGGCACCACAATTCTTGCAAAATTCCATGAGGGCTACATCTTCCTTAAAATTGACCACAGATTTGAACGGGAGGTGTTTAGGGAAATCTACCTTCCCTTCTCTCCACTCCATCTGGCTCAAATGTTTGCTTTTACCCGAGTGTACTAGCTTTTAAGCCTAACAGATTCGGCATTAATTTCCTTCATTCTATCCAGCATGGTATTGAGTTTGCAAACCTCCTTAGTAATTAGCTCATGCGTGGCATGCATTTATCTCAAGATGTCACAGGACTGCTCGTGAAAAGGAGACATATCCATCGCTCTGCTTTCTGCTTGCTCCAGCTACTCAACCATTGAATTTTTATCTTCTTCCAACTGAACAACTCTAGCTTCAGAATCATTCCTTTCTGCCTCAAGTACCATCATCTGGATTTCCAGGTGCTCCTTTTCTTCTTCCAGGTATCGATACTTATCTGACAACTCTTTGTGGTCAGCAGACAGGAGATTATATTTGTTCACCACAAGGTCCCTATAGGACTGCTCGTTAGCCACAGTGTGCTGCAGCATACGAGCTCTTCTCTTTGTTGACTCGAACTCTTTAACCATGTCGATCACATTGTCTTCGGTTTCTTTTGCTGCTGCCACAGCAGCAGATGCCATGGCCATGGGAGCCGTATTTGTATTTTGCATAACCGTGGTTTCTCGCTGGGTTACAATATCCGAATGAAAAGGTCTCTTTAACCTTGTCTCCGACTTTAGGACTGTAGACTTTATCTTTTTATAATATACAAATCTATCCCATCGGGACACAGTATGATCTTCGGATGGGGTGAAAGGGATGATCGGGAGATCTCTTATATGGATGCTTGCCTCTGTGGGCATGGTCTGTACCATATGAGATGAGTCTATATTCATATCCTGGGTGTTAGAACCACCTGCTTGTGTATCTTGGCTGGCCTTAATCTCTTCTTCGGCTTTAAGTCGTCCTTCTTCTTCCTCAGCCTTCTGCTGATTTTCAATTACCTCCCTCTGCTCTTGTTCTTGAGCTTCCTGTTGCAACCTTGCTTCTTCAGCTTCCTGCTGCAACCTTGCTTCTTGAGATTCCTGCTACAACCTTGCTTCTTGAGCTTCCTGCTGCAACCTTGCTTCTTCAAGCTTCAGAGCTTCCTCCTGCTCCTTTTGCAATTTATCGGCAGAGATTTTCAGGATTCTATCCACCTCTTCTTTCAGCCTTTGCTCTTCACGGGTTAGATTTTCTGCTGCTTCCTTTTCTTTCCGTAGTTTGGCTTCTTGGGCTGTGGTAGGGCTAGAGCTATCTCCACCATTATGAATACAAATTTGCAATTTAGTCATATTACTGATTCCCCTGAACACTTCTTCTTCGGCATCATAATAATGGGCATAGTCAAAATGAGCATACAACTCCTTGCAATGCTCCGCAACTTTGTTCCATCGGTCATTTCTATGAAAGAGTGCTTCTCCGAAGTGGAAACCTCTTAACTCTTGAATGAACTCTTAGGCTGCGGAAACCCCCAAGAACTTATAGGCTCCTATACAGAAAGACAAAGGAGGGAAAGAAGCCTTATGTTGCTTATTAAGAACTCCGCCCACTCCATCAAGGAAAACTTGTCTGACTGCTTCTTTCAGGACTATGTAATCAGTGGCATATCTTGTTTAGATGTATGGTGGCTTGGTACCTCCGAACATTCTGATATAGGTACCCTCTTCCGAGAACTAGAAATCGCCATAATTTTCCATGACTTCCATGGAATTCTCTGACAGGCAATTGGGTTCTTCATTGAACATCTGCTCATACAGAGGCATAATGAATTCTTCACATATGAGCTTATAGTGCATTCTGTAATTTTGAGCCCACAGTATTTTATAAGCAGTATATATTGGGGTGTTGGACTGATCCCATGAGCAACCTAACCTGGGGAAAGGGAACTTTGCTAGGATGCAATCAATGAGGTATGAAACATGTAAAACTGTGACTTTTTTAGAGCCAAACCTTCTTTAGCTGTGGCCACAGTGGATGCCAAACTATCTGAGAGTATAGTAGCCCAATCAAAAAAAGTTCCCTTAAATTCTATGTAGTGGATTATGGGGGCCCATTGTATCCTATATACAGTTCCATCAAGCATGCCGAAAATTCTGCTTAACATAAGGGAAATCATCCTAAAAGGGGGTCTCAGGCTCTGAACGTCATACTCATCATTGTCCCTCTTCCTTAGCTGTTTTCCTGTGATTAACATCTTTTTAGCCATTTCGAAATTATTCATCTGTCCCAGCCATGCATCGTTCAGCACCTGTTGGGGACGTGGGAACTTGCAGGCTGCTGTAATATAAGCTGGATGGAACGAAGTGAATGCTTCTCCCTTTTTGTCATGCAACACTCTTGTTTCTGAGTTGGAATGTTCCAATATCCACCCAATTACTTCTGAGCAAGGGAAAAGCTCAGGGCGCGTAGAAGCTCTGGATATGCCAGAGGTCCTGATGTTTAGGTAGATTTGTTCTTCTTCTAAGAGTACCCCTGGGATGTCTTGGTCTCTGAGAATCCTGTAAATATCTCCCCACCGGACCTCGAGAGGGACGCCCGTGATGCACTTAGTGTCTTCAAACAGAGTTTCAATTCTTAGCTCTATTGGCTCTGGTTCCACCATTTTAGCTTTCTTTCTGCTACCCTTTGGCATTGTAGCTTATATCTGTCAGGAAACCATACGTGAATGAACATAAGATTGCAAATAATTACGTAGAATAGAGCAAGATACTGAAGTATTTTAATACTGAACTATCATGATAATGTTTAACAATAACGAACAACGATGCTATGAACTAGGGAAGGAGATACGTAAAATAATTTAAACGAATCCTCACTATAGCTGTGAAACTAAAGGTTCCAGGGAAGGTGAGGCTATTTTTTTGGAAAATTTTGAGCAGGCGTATGAGTGAAGTTATGGATAGTGTTACCAAGGAGGATTGAGACTTGCGGGTTCGCAGGAATAGAAATGCGCATGAGGGCCAATGGCTGTAGAGCCTATGTTTGTAAATAGCCGAATAAATGAAGAATGTACATAAGCCATGCAATTTAAACGGCGATATTTATCTCGAGAAATATTTGTCGCAAATAGTAGAGTAAAAAAAAAATGGTGAAACCACCTACCTAGCAGAGAAACGAAAGTCAACAAGGCAGTGAACAAGCTGAGCTGGAGTGGTTCACACAATCTCCACACGACGTTCTCCACGGCAAACAAATTCTACCAATGGGAGTGGAGAACCCCTACAACCCTTATATCCAATTTGATAGATGTGGGAATTTAATGGGTAGGTGGCGAATTTAAAATGGAGTTAAACATGCGTACGGTGGCGTCATTTCAACACATTTGGCATTTAAGCGTAATCGTCAAAAGCGGAGGGAAAAGGTGAGTTTCTTCCGCCGTTGCGGCCAGAACTTGTGAGTTTCTTCCGAAGCGCGAGAGACTTGGCGTTTGAACGCAGCATCTACTCGTTGTAGCAAAGGAGAGAGAGTTGATCCGCCGTTGCGGAAAGACTCGACAAGTTCTTTGAAATTGACAAGTCAATAGTCCGTCGTGGTGAAAGTTCTTAAGTCGATCCGCCATTGTGGAAAGACTCGGCGAGTTCCCCTGCAATATCGGATGAATTTGGGAAGTCTTTTCCGAAAAGTGAAAGGTCGAGGGACTTGGTAAGGAGGCGCTCGTTGCGGAAAAACTTTATGATTGCTTCCGCCGTTGCTGGTGAACATCTCGAGTTCTTCCAAAATTTTGGGAGAAAAACGTAAGTGCTTTTTCCATTTCGGGTGAACATCATAAGTGATTTTTCCGTTTCGGGTGAACATCATGAGTGCTTCCACCATTTCGGGAGAAAAATTGAGTTTTGACTTTAGAAGAAAAACTGCAACTCAAAAAAATTTCCCAAAGAAGACTTAACTCCTAAGAAAACTTTCTAGGGAAAGAGAAGGAGGGGCCCCAATGTCTACACAAAAAATTGGGGGGGATGTTGCTGCAACAACAATTGGTGAATCGCTGGCGACCATAGATCTCTGAAAAACACTCTCTTGTTCATCAGAAACTATTTTAAAAGTTGTTCACCCTATGTGCAACAATTGGTTTGAGCGTTCGAATCTCGGCAAAGGAAGTAGTCACTTTATCTGCTGGTCATTGGGAAAGGGGAGCTTTGATGAAGATATCCTTAAAACTTTCTAAGGGCCAGAATATGAGGTTCATTTTTTAGAAGATTTATCGTTCAGACAACCACTGTTATCAGAATCCATAGGATTGTAACAACATCTTGTAGACACTATTGCTCTTGTTCCTCATTCCCATGCTACTTGCATCCTTTTGGATGTTTCATATATTTGACAGCTTTTGCTGTTTGAGCCTTCCAGAAATATTTTCCTTAAAATTATGGTCTTTGATTTTGGTTCCTTAATCCATAATGTCCTTTTGTGTGAGCGAAAGAGATTTTATTGACTTATCAAGCCTCACGGACAGAGAGGAACCTAGCTTGAGCTGAGTCTTTTGGACAACTTTCTTGACTTGTACGTTTTGATTTTATCTTAGCCGTGCTTTGATTGAGGTGAGAATTTATGGAAAACAGGCCCTTGATTATAAGCTTTTTGGCTTTAGATTTTGCAGCATGGAGTCATTTCAACACCCTACGCCTTCGAGACGTGCTTCCTTTCCGTGGGTCCCACTATAGCGATCTTCTTGAGATAATTTTAAATGTGAGGGTGGATGGAGCCCGAAGATAGTAATAAAGATAATCATAGATCTCTGCTATTATAACAAGGGTTAGTGCGACCAACAGAACACGATTTCTTCATTTTGGAGAACGATCAGCCGAAAGCCAAAAAATGCATGAATAAATTTTTTTTTGAGGGTACATTTCCGGCTTCACGAGTTGTGAGACTTCTTGAGAGATCTGTTTTCACGAAAGGCCCAATTGCAGGGCTAGTGGGAAAAACCAACTATACAAAGAAAAGGGAAAGGGAAAACTCAAATGCTAAGGAAAGAAAACAACTTGGCTAAAACAAAGAAAACAAGATACTAAAGTAAAAATAAAAGAAAAAGATTTTATTTATGTACAGAAAACCTCAATGAGATTATGCAAAGTATTGTTTCAAGGTGAGGTCATTGAGAGGAAGGGTCACTTCCTCTCCCTGGAGGTTTGTAAGCTTGTAAGTGGATGGGCCGAGCTTTGCAGAAATTTGGTAAGGGCCTACCCATAAGTGTTTGAACTTCGTGTGCATTCCCTTGCCTTCGTGATTATGGTCCCACTTTAAAACTAAATCTCCTACTTCAAAACTCCTTTTGCCAGACTTCCTTTTATCGAACCATCGTTTGACTATATCTTGGTGTCGGTGGAATCGGTTTTTAGCCTTCTGTCGGGTTTCTTCAAGTTGAAGCAGGGTGTCAATCCTGGATTGTAAAACCTGACTATTAGACCCTTGAGAGGCTTGGGACAACTGCAAGGATGGAAGCAATATGTTGGGAGGGAGGATGGATTCCTTGCCATAGACGAGGGTGTAAGGGGAAACCCCTAATGCATTCTTTGGAGTCACCCTATCTGCCCATAAGGCATTTGGGAGAGCTATATGCCAGCTTCGCTGATTTTCGATCACAGTTTTCTTGAGGATTCATATGAGGTTTTTGTTTGAAGATTTAGCTAGCCCGTTTCCTTGGGGGTAGTAATTGGCTAAATAATGCAGTTTAATTCCCCTTTCATAAAAAAATTCATTTATTTTAAAAGACGAGAAATAAGTGGCATTATCAAATACTAACGAAATTGGAACCCCAAACCTGGTTATGATGTTCTCTTTTAAGAAACTTATGACCGCATCTTCGTTGATCTTTCATAATGGAGTAGCCTCCGTCCATCTGGTGAAATAGTCGGTGGCTGTTAGGATGTATCAATGTTGCAGAGAATAATTTGGTTTTATCTCTTCGATGACATCTATACCCCACTATTCGAAAGGTTCTGAGATGATAACTGGCTGCAAGGGCCCTGCTGCCTTAGGTAATTTTCCAGCACTTCTTTGGCATACATCACAATTCCATGCATAAGTGTGGGCATCTCGGAATAAAGTGGGACAATAATAACCAGCTCTCAATATTTTATGAGCTGTTGTCTCCCCTGAGTAATGTCCACTGACAGGGCCATCGTGTGACTCTTTGACGACTTTACCTGCATCCTCTTTCTCTAGGCATCTGAGAAAAACTCCATCATAATTTTTTCTGAAGAGTATCCCGTCAATGATCTGATAGGCTGTTGATTTTAAACGGAGTGCCCTTCTTTGCTTAGAAATCGAGTGTTCTGGTAGGTATCCTTGCTGCAAATAATGTACTAGATCCCTATACCATGATTCAGGGGCTGTGAAAATGGGACATACTTCGACTGAATTCATCTCAGCTTCATTCTTCCAATGCTGCTCTTCATCAATTGTATGTTCAGTAAGCAATTTCCATAGGCCTTGTCCTTTAATGATGGTGGCCGGTTTAAATTCTAAGTCGTATTCTTGCAGAGCTGTTACCCAATTTCCCCTTCTTTGTCCCAACTCCTTTTGAACGAAAAGGGATCTTATAGCTGGGTGGGGAACTATAACTTTAGTTCTATTCTTAAGAATATATGGTCTGAATTGCTTTACTGCTTTGAACACGACATATTCTTGTTTGTCGACCACATGATAGTTCAGTTCATCACCTTGCAGACTAGTGCTCATAAACGAGATTGGGTATTTGTCCCCTAACTCTATCTTGTGCGTGAGCACAACTGCGAGAGAGTCATCTGAAGCAAAAGTATACAAGATAAAATCTTTGTCAAAATCTAGGCTTCTTAAGGAAGGGGCCTTAGCTATGGCTGCTTTAATATCTTTGAATGCATCCTTCTCCAATTCTGTCCATTTGAACTGTGTTCTTTGCTTGACCATTTGCTACAAAGGTTTAACAATTTGCGTGAAATCGGGGACAAATCTTCGAACAAAATTGATAGTGCCCATAAATGACTGCATGGATTTTTTGTTATGGGGCATGGGAATTTTATTGATAACTTGGAATCTCTCCTGATCTATTGAAATTCCTTTTTTCGAAATGATATGACCCAAAAGCTTACCTTCAGGAACAACAAACACACTTTTCTTGGGGTTTAAAGAAATACCATACTTTCGACAACGATCAAAGATACACTTCAAATGAACAACATGATCTTCCCTTTTCTTTGAAAAAACGGTCACATCATCTCGATAGATGACGACACAATGGTCGCCCAATCCTTGGAAGGTGATGTCCATTGCTCGTTGGAACGTGGCTCCTGCGTTTATTAGGCCGAATGGCATTCTTCGGTATGCGAAAGTTCCCCACTTAGTGCGGAAAGTACTATTAAGACGGTCTTCTTCAGCTACTAATACTTGATTGTAACCAGAGAAACCATTAAGAAGGGAGAAGAGTTCTGATCCTGATACCATCTGGAGAATTTGTTCCATTGAAGGGATGGGATAGTTGTCTTTATCTGAAGCTCTGTTCAAATTTCTGAAGTCCACACATAACCTTATCTCTCCTGACTTCTTTCTTATGGGAACTAGGTTAGCAACCCACTCGGAATGCCGGACTTTAAAGATTATCTTAGCATCAAGTAACTTCTTCAATTCCTTTTGAATTAGAGGTTCAAGAGTAGGATGCATCCTTCTTAATTGCTACTGAAATGGTTTGACGCCTGCCTTCATTGGTATGACATGCTGAATAATGCGGGTGTCATATGTTTTTAGATCTTCATAAGTCCACGCAAAAACATCCTTATATTGTTGAAACAGTTTGATGAACTTATCCCTTTCTCCTGGTGAACAACATTTGCCAAGGTTAACAAATTTTGGTTCAGCTTCGGTACCCAGATTTACTAATTCATGCTGCATTGATGAGCTATTGGTCTTGGTATTTGCTGGCCTTTTGAATCTGCTCTGTAGATCAAACAACATTTCAAGTGACCTCACCCCTTTGGGGATGAAGTTACCTTTAGCTGCATCTTTCTCTTGTAAAAAAGTATCATGCTTTTCTTCATCTATCACAGTTTCTTGGAACATGTCTTCATTTGTTAGAAAAATGATGATTTGATCGTCATCATCGAAAACTCTGAAATTTGTGATATTGTCTGGGACAGAAGGCCTGAAAACCAGTTCAATTGAACATTTATTATTAGTCGGCACCAATCTGGAAGCAGAAGTTGCTAATAAATCAGCTGCAACGTTTTGCAGCCTAGGAACAGATTTTATATTAAAAGCATCAAAATGTGCAACCAAATCCCATACCTCAGCTTGATAACCTTTCAAATGAGGTGAAAGACAGTGAATAGTATCTCTTACCTATCTTACAACTATTTCTGAGTCACCAAAAACTTTCAGGTACTTAACATTCAAACCGATGGCTTTCTTCAATCGGTGGACCAAAGCTTCATATTCAGTAGTGTTATTAGTACATTCAAATTCTAATATACAGGACAAGAAGTATTTATTATTTTCAGGATCCACTAGAATACAACCAGCTCCGGATCCTTCAAGAGTCTTGGAACCATCAAAGTACAGATTCCAAAAAACATTGTTTGATTTAACTAAGTTAGTAGTTTCATGATCTAAATCAGTGACTAAGCTGATTATGTTACAATCGATATCATCAGTCTGAGAAAAATGAAGGAGATCGGATTGTTTATCTGATTCATGGCTGGTAGTTTCAGACTGATAGTTACCTGGATCAATTTCTAAGAAATAATTCCCCAAGACTGAAGATGAGAAGGTTACAGCTTCATTCTTTCCTTCTAGTTGAGTTACATTTTGTTTCATATGTGGTTCTCTTAAAATTTTAATCTGATTCTGTCTATTTTGATATGGCAACAATAAATGGGATCAATCAGTCGCAAAATAACCATTTAGTTTTGTGGACCAGTCCCTGCTTAAGATTAAACCGTAGGCCTCAGGAATATCAACTACCATTATATCAATAAATTGACATACCCTAGAATCTGCTGACAACCTAATGAGTACATCCTTCATTTCCCCAATAACTTTAACAACAGTCCTATCTAACTGAATAATTTGAGCGGGAGATGAAATTGGTTGACTGTTAATCTTCTTACAGATTGACAATGGCATGACATTCGAGGATGCTCCAGAATCTACTAGACAGTTGTGTACATTGTGATTGAAGATTTCAAAAGTTAAAAGGAAAGGCAATGTCTCGGATTTGGACTTCCCACCGATACTGGCTTCATTAATTTCAGGGTCTTCTTGAGTGTCTGCTAATGGGATGTTGGGCTGGGATTGAAGGGCTTGCAACAACTTATTTCATTGTTGGGGTAAACTGCACATATAGAATATCGAAACATTAGCTTTGACTTTCTTTATATCTTAAATGATGTCATATCCCATATCACATTCATTTACAACTCTTGTTTGATTGTTTGTCTTGCTTAATGTGACCTTTGGTTGCTGGACTGTTTTATCACTATTTGGTTGTTTGGCAGCTGTTGGGTTAACCTTAGATTGAGGAGGAATGACTGTAATGTGTCTTCTAGGTATCTCTTTGGAAATTTTAGGTTTGAGAGTAGTTGAGCTTGGGACTGGATCGACAATGGGACCTTTAATGCAAGTGTTAATGTTTACAGCAGAGACTGGACTCTCCACGGGATCGTCTTCCATTAGTTCAGTTAATGGTACCCAATCCCATAATACCATAGTAGTATCTGGGGAGGGTTCCTCTATTTCAAGAGTTTGTTCCTCTGGAGGATCATCTTGATCTGGGATCTGTGAATCCAACATTTGGTTCATCTGTAAACTCATAGAGTTAATCCATTGTGGGCAGCTCTTTTCAGAGTGTGGCTCTTGATGAAAGCTACATAAGTGTTCCATTCCTATTTCATTTAGATTTAAAACAGGGGAAGTGTTCATAGGTGGATGAAGTTGGTCATTGTCCTCCCTTTTCTTGTAGAAAGGTTTGAAAGGCTTCCTAGATGTACTAGTTGCCTTATCTTTCTCGAGATCCACAATTTAATTTGACAATTTTTGCATCATCTTAACTACATTTTCCATGTCTGCTGATGACTCTTCTTTATTCATGGTGAGCAGCAAGGTCTTTTTACTAGTTGCTGGTTTTGTTTCTGTATCTAAGGCATGTTTAGCAATGTTGTCTGCTTCTTCTTCCACCTTCCTAGCTTCTTCGAAATTTTCTATCAGGGTGGTCTTCTTAGTTCTTTTGATGAACATTGCTATGGAGCCTTCAAGTGCTGTTGTATAATATTCAACTAGAGATTCTTCTGCAGGCTTAGTTGCTTCGCTGAAATTATTCAAGAGCGTAGTGAACCTTTGGTTAAAGTCTTGAACCTTTTCTTTCTTTTCCATTCTCATGGACAATAATTCTTTCATGAGTGTAGCTACAGTTTTTTGTGTTTCCATACTTCTTTAAAAAACAATTTTCAAACTCTTCCCAATTGGAAATTGAGCTAGCTTGTAAGCTAAAATACCAAGAAGAAACTTTTGGTTCGAATGTGTATGGGAAAAGTCTACAGACTACATCTTCATGCTGCACATTTAAAAGGTTCAATGCCAAATAAAAACTCTTAAGATGATCTTCAGCAGATATGCCTTTACCTGGGTCGAATTTGGGCAAAAATTTCTCTGGATTTTTAGGCAGATTGTGGAATGGCCCAACTAGATTTAATGCTCCCCTTGCTCTCCAAGCAGGTACATCCATAGTTCTATGTGGAGAATTAGGTGGAGAATCATGTGGTGAATTAAGTGGAGTGTTTCTTGGAGTAAAAAAGTTCTCCAAGATTTTCTGGATCTTCAAAATTTTCTGGGTTTTCAAGCTGAAATTCTTTCAGAGGTTCTGTGATCTCTTCCAAAGATAGATTTACAAGCTCTTCAAAGTCCTGCACAAGAATCGAATCACGGGTGTACTGTCTTTCTTTTCTGGGAGTGCTTTTCCTAGGGAGACAAGCTACTGCTTTTAAACCACCTAGTTGTCTAACATAAGATCATGTATGTCTTCTGAAATCTTCTATTTCTGCAAAAGGTACAGCATACAATACTTCTTGATGTTCAGAGTCAGAATTGGGGATTTCTTGATTTTTTACTTCAAGATTTGGACTGTTTGAAATTACTATTTCAAGCGGGTTTTTAGTAACATTTCTGACAATGGGAGAATTTAATTTATCAGCCATGCACCTCAGGCCCTCCTTCTAGCGCCAAAAACTGTTGATGCCCTGAGAATTGTAGCATCAAGTAGAAAGGGATTCTCCCCGGTGGGCAATCCCAATTAGACCGCTCACCGTTTGATGTGGGGAATCCGTCCGGTTAACGGTTCCGGCTACCGTAATATTTGAAGTTTCTTATTCTTTATACCGGTTGCGGCCCAATTCCCCGTTTATGTATTTTATGTTAAAGATGAGATGCAAGTGCCCTAAGCTAATGTAATCTAAATGCAAAGCTGAAACAAATCTTTATCTAAAACTGAAATCAATCTAATCTATCCTTGCAAGGAGCAAACTGTAAATCTGAGTAATGTGCTAAAAGAAAACATCTAAAGATCAACAGGTAGCCATTAAATCATACAGATGCATCTACAGCAGGAGGTAAAAGATATTAAAAGATAGCTTCTAATTTAAAAGCAATACATCGCATTACTCATTTGAGAGAGGTATCATTGTACAGGAAAATAGAGAAAATCATTCATTGCACAGAAATAATTCATAGCAGCAAAGAAAGATCTCACTGTAATATGTGAATGATACAAGAGTAGTCTAGTAAGCATTCAACACACAATTCTAGGCAAAATGCCCTCCCCAGGCTTTCATTAGGCAAAACGAGTTCCTTATACATGCAAAGAAGTAGTTCACATACAAGACAGGAAATGTCTTTTCACTTGCCAAAAGTCCCTTACACTATTCACTAATCATTTATTTATAAGTTTACAAAATGCCTCTAGGGCTGCCACTTGTCGCTTTACAATTTTCTTTAAAGACTCTCCAAAATAAAGAAATTTGTCACCTCTTTTACATAATAGAAAAAAGGACAGCTGTCCTTGTGACTCCACGCTCTAATCATAGGGACAAAGAGAAATAAACAAAATCAAAACAACGTATTATGGCTGGTGCATCTATCTTTGGGGTGGCGCCTCTACTGGTGATGATGTGCTTGTGATGGCTGCTACTGCTGCTGCCGTCTTCTTCTCTTCCTCTACTATATAACTAAACCATACACTAGTGTCTCTTATAACCATATTTGCTGATGAGGGGAGTAGGATTTTTTGTGAACTCACATGCTTACCAAGTTCTACTTCAATACTCTGAATTCCTGCTATTGCTATCTGGTGGATTTCCTTGAGCATATGATTGTGAACTGATGATAGCCCAATGTAGTGATAGAGATCATCGGTGGCCAACACATCAATTTTCTTTACATACTCTATTTGAACGCCCAGCTTGTCCTTTAAATTTGACAGGCGTTGCTCTTTGCTTGGAAATTCATCAAGGGTCTGGGGAAAAACAACCTTGCACTTTTCATGCACTTCATGAATCTTTTGATACAGGCTATTACCTTTCTCCATTGTACCCTATATCTTAGCAATTAGCTTGGTGCCGCAATTCCTGCAAAATTCCATGAGGGATACATCTTCCATAAAACCGACCACAGATTTGAACGGGAGGTGTTTAGGGAAATCTGCCTTCCCTTATCTCCACTCCATCTATCTCAAAATGTTTGCTTTTACCCGAGTGTACTTTCTTTTAAGCCTAACAGCTTCGGCATTAAATTCCTTCATTCTATCCAACATGGTCTTGAGTTTGCAAACCTCCTCAGTAATTAGCTCTTGCGTGGCATGCATTTGTCTCAAGATGTCACAGGACTACTCGTGAAAATGAGACATATCCATCGCTCTGCTTTCTGCTTGCTCCAGCTGCTCAACCATTGTCTGTTTATCTTCTTCCAACTAAACAACTCTAGCTTCAGAATCATTCTTTTCTACCTCAAGTATCATCATCTGGATTGCCAGGTGCTCCTTTTCTTCTTCCAGGTGTCGATACTTATCTGACAACTCTTTGTGGTCAGCAGACAGGCGATTATATTTGTTAACCACAAGGTCCTTATAGGCCTGCTCGTTAGCCACAGTGTGCTCCAACATACGAGCTCTTCTCTTTGTTGACTCAAAATCTGTAACCATGTTGATCACATTGTCTTCGGTTGCTTTTGCTACTGCCACAGCGGCAGATGCCATGGCCACGGGAGCCGTATTTGTATTTTTCATAACCGTGGTTTCTCGCTGGGTTACAATATCCGAATGAAAAGGTCTCTTTAACCTTGTCTTTGACTTTAGGACTACAGACTTTCTCTTCTTATAATATACAAATCTATCCCATCGGGACACAGTATGATCTTCGGATGGGGTGAAAGGGATGATCGGGAGATCTCTAGTATGGATGCTTGCCTCCACGGGCGGGGTCCGTACCATCTGAGATGAGTCTATATCCATATCCTGGGTGTTAGAACCACCTGCTTGTGTATCTTGGCTGGCCTTAATCTCTTCTTTAGCTTTAATCCGTCCTTCTTCTTCCTCAGCCATCTGCTGATTTTCAATTACCTTCCTCTGCTCTTGTTTTTGAGCTTCCTGCTGCAACCTTGCTTCTTGAGCTTCTTGATGCAACCTTGCTTCTTGAGCTTCCTGTTGCAACCTTTCTTCTTCAAGCTTCAGAGCTTCCTCCTGCTCCTTTGCAATTTATCGGAAGAGATTTTTAGGATTCTATCTGCCTCTTCTTTCAGCCTTTGATCTTCACGGGTTAGATTTTCTATTGCTTCCTTTTCTTTCCGTAGTTTGGCTTCTTGGGCTGTGGTAGAGCTAGAGATGGCTCCACCATTATGATGACAAATTTTCAATTCAGTCATATTACTGATTCCCCTGAACACTTCTTCTTCGGCATCATAGTAATGGGCATAGTCAAAATGAGCATACAACTCCTTGCAATGCTCCGCAACTTTGTTCCGTCGGTCATTTCTATGAAAGAGTGCTTCTCTGAAGTGGAAACCTCTTAACTCTTGGATGAACTCTTCGGTTGCGGAAACCCTCGAGAACTTATAGGCTCCTATACAGAAAGGAAAAGGAGGTAAATAAGCCTTATGTTGCTTATTAAGAACTCCGCCCACTCCATCAAGGAAAAATTGTCTGACTGCTTTTTTCAGGACTATGTAATCAGTGGCACATCTTGGTAAGATGTATGGTGGCTTGGTACCTTCAAACATTTTGATATAGGTACCCTCTTCCGAGAAGTAGAAATCGCCATAATTTTCCACGACTTCCATGGCATTCCCTGACAGGCAATTGGGTTCTTCATTGAACATCTGCTCATACAGAGGCATAATGAATTCTTCACATATGAGCTTATAGTGCATTCTGTAATTTTGAGCCCACAGTATTTTATAAGCAGTATATACTGGGGTGTTGGACTGATCCCATGAGCAACCTAACCTAGGGAAAGGGAGATTTGCTAGGATGCAATGAATGAGGTATGTAGACATGTAAAACTTTGACTTTTTTAGAGCCAAACCTTCTTTAGTTGCGGCCATAGTGGATGCCAAACTATCTGAGAGGATAGTAGCCCAATCAAAAATAGTTCCCTTAAATGCTATGTAGTGGATTATGGGGGCCCATTGTATCCTATATACAGTTCCATCAGGCATGCCGAAAATTCTGCTTAACATAAGGGAAATCATCCTAAAAGGGGGTCTCAGGATCTGAACGTCATACTCATCATTGTCCCTCTTCCTTAGCTGTTTTCTCGTGATTAACAAATTTTTAGCCATTTCGAATTTATTCATCTGTCCCAGCCATGCATCGTTCAACACCTGCTGGGGACGTGGGAACTTGTAGGCTGCTGCAATATAGGACGGATGGAACGAAGCGAATGCTTCTCCCTTGCTGTCATGCAACACTCTTGTTTCTGAGTTGGCATGTTCCAATATCCACCCGATTACTTTTGAGCAAGGGGAAATCTCAGGGCGCGTAGAAGCTTTGGATATGCTAGAGATCCTGATGTTTAGGTAGATTTGTTCTTCTTCTAAGAGTACCCCTGGGATGTCTTGGTCTCTGAGCATCCTATAAATATCTCCCCACCGGACCTTGGGAGGGACGCCCGTGGTGCACTTAGTGTCTTCAAACAGAGTTTCAATTCTCAGCTCTATTGGCTCTGGTTCCACCATTTTAGCTTTTTTTCTGCTACCCTTTGGCATTGTAGCTTATCTCTGTTAGGAAACCATACGTGAATGAACATAAGATTGCAAATAATTACGTAGAATAGAGCAAGATACTGAAGTATTTTAATACTGAACTAGCATGATAATGTTTAACAATAACGAACAACGATGCTGTGAGCTGGGGAAGGAGATACGTAAAATCATTTAAACGAATCCTCACTATAGCTGTGAAATTAAACGTTCCAGGGAAGGTGAGGCTCGTTGTTTGGAAAATTTTGAGCAGGCGTATGAGTGAAGTTATGGATAGTGCTACCAAGGAGGATTGAGACTCGCGGGTTCGGAGGACTAGAAATGCGCATGAGGGCCAATGGATGTAGAGCCTATGTTTGTAAACAACCGAATAAATGAAGAACGTCCATAAGCCATGCAATTTAAACAGTGATATTTATCCCGAGAAAGATTTGTCGCAAATAGTAGAGTAAAAAAAAAAATAGTGAAACCACCTACCTGGCAGAGAAACGGAAGTCGACAAGGCAGTGAACAAGCTAAGCTGGAGTGGTTCGCACAGTCTCCACACGGTGTTTTCCATGGCAAAAAAATTCTACCAATTGGAGTGGAGAACCCCTACAACCCTTATATCCAATTTGATATGTGTGGGCATTCAATGGGTAGGTGGCGAATTTAAAATGGAGTTAAACATGCGTACGGTGGGGTCATTTCAACACATTTGGCATTTAAGCGTAACCGTCAAAACTGGAGGGAAAAGGTGAGTTTCTTCCACCGTTGCGGCCAGAACTTGTGAGTTTCTTCCGAAGCGCGGGATACTTGGCATTTGAACGTGACATCTGCTCGTTGTAGAAAAGGAGAGAGAGTTGATCCACCATTGTGGAAAGACTCGACGAGTTCTTCCGAAATTGACAAGTCAATAGTCCGTCGCGGCGAAAGTTCTTGAGTCGATCCGTCATTGTGGAAAGAATCGACGAGTTCCCCCGCAATATCATATGAATTTGGGAAGTCTTTTCCGAAAAGTGAAAGGTCGAGGGACTTGGTAAGGAGGCGCCCGTTGCGGAAAAAATTTATGAGTGCTTCCGCCGTTGCGAGTGAACATCTCGAGTTCTTCCAAAATTTTGGGAGAAAAATGTAAGTGCTTCCGCCGTTTCGGGTGAACATCATAAGTGCTTCCGCCATTTTGGGTGAACATCATGAGTCCTTCCACCGTTTCGGGAGAAAACTTGAGTTTTGACTTTAGAAGAAAAACTGCAACTCAAAAAGATTTCCCAAAGAAGACTTAACTCCTAAGCAAACTTTCTAGGGAAAGAGAAGGAGGGGCCCCAATGTCTACACAAAAAATTGGGGGGGATGTTGTTGCAAGAATAGGTTTATCTCCAAAAGGTGGTCATTGTTAGTTTCACACAGAATCCAGTAACTTGGTTGTACCTAAAGTCCCTTCTTTGACAACGGGTCTACCTGATCATTCCTCTCTCTCAAGACATGTTGGTAACTAATTTCTTGGAATGATCTAGAGATCTATAACATCTCTTCATAGATGGAAAGAAGGAAAATATTATTTGGATTCCTCTTATATTTCATCCAGTTCCCCACAAGCAAAGAGTCACCGAAAATATGAATCTTGTTAATACCTTTAGAAATATACAATAGTAAGGTAAACTTGAGTGCCTTCAATTCTGCACTATTGTTTGTGCTATGAACCAAGCCCACATCAAATTTGAAATGATGGTTCCATCTAAGAAAATTGTTCCACTTGTACCACCAAAGGGGGGCTCACCGTGAGAGGCACCATTGAAGTATGCCCAACTCACATCTTTGTTGATGAACTCTTCTACCACTCTTCTAACTTTGGGAATATAATCTTGCCGTGGAAATAAGCTGAACATTGCCAGGCTGTTAGTAACATACAAATAAGGAGGGAATACAAAATCTTACAAAATAGACCCATTTCTAGCAAGCCAAGTACCCCAGATCGTTAAAGTTGGTAAGGCTTTATACTTTTCAATAGCAACATCATTGATCAAGCTTCTATAAGCATCTTCTATCTACAAACCATTCCAATTGAAGTTCACCCCAATGATGGAAGAAGTTGTGTGCCACATAATCATATTGTAAGGACAATGAATGGACAAATGATCAATACCTTCATTATTCTCTCTGCATAGGGGACACCTCCCAGGACCTGTACAATATCTCGTAATCATAACCTCCCAGACTAGAATTTTTATGTGAAACACTAGCCATAAAAACAACTTGAATTGTAGGGGACAATTAATCTTCCATAAACCTATATTCCACCAAGGAGCATCAAAGATATCTTCTTCCTTTACAAGCACTCTATAACCTAACTAGGGTCTATAGGAGGCAACTTCTACATTTATACACTAGCTCAGAGTGCCCTCTCTATCCAAGAGATGAATGTGATAGTCTTATAAATTTTTAGTGTATTTTTTCCAACTGTTTCCATCCTCCTTAGAGAATCCCAAAGCCTCAGCACTCATCCAAACTTGGAATATATTTGTAGAGCTATATATATCTTCCACTTGATACAAAAAAATCCTCCCCTGGTCTCTAAGAGATTGGATCATATGATCTGGTATTTTGTGCCCACACTACCAACCCACAGGTTAAAGCCCACCTAAATCCTTGTTCCATTACCTATCCTCCAAACAATCTAGGCACCTGTCAAATCAAATTCTTCAATGATTTCCCTCCACATAGAGGACACATTTCTTGTGTCTTTGGTCCTCAATCTGATCCATTCCTCGACAATAAGGGAAAAAAATGTATTTTTGGACCACCACCTTTTCCCACAGGCCCTTATTCTCGATAATTCTCCAAACACCCTTACCTACAAGAGCCTTAGAAAAAAATTGGGGATTTTTCATCCCCCAACCTCCCAAATATTTAGGGAGATCCAAATTGTCCCAGGCCACCCGACATAAATTTTTACCCTCCTCGTACCCTTTCCACAGAAAACTATAGCATAACTTCCTAATTAGATCCAAAGTACCTACTAGGAAAAAATAAAGGGAGGTCCAAAAGACTGGAATAGCTTCTAAAACAGATTTGATCAAGATTAATCTGTCCCCTCTAGAAAACCACTTGTTGCACCCAGAGTGAAGTTTTCTCTTAAATTTCCCCACCAACTGGGCCCAGTTCCTCCTCAAACGATCATTGGGATTCAAAATAAAACCAAGGTATTTAATACTTTCCTGAGCATCCACCAACTCATAATCTAGAACAAAGCTGATGCACTCACCAACTTCCTCATCCAGATTCAAAAGGGACACATAAGACTTCCTATCATTGATGACCATCGTCGTAGATTCTATGAATTTTGTTAGGATATATTATAGAATACCAATATACCTTCTATAACTATTCGAGAATAAAAGGATATCATCAACAAAAAAGAGATGCGTAATGATAACATTACCTCCAAACCTGATGACACTGAGAGAACCATTGGCTCTAGCCTGAATAACAGATCTACTCAATCCTTCTACTACTACAATAAAGAGTAGAGAGGTTAGAGGACAACCCTGCCTCAGCCCCCTACCAGGTCTAAAAATATTTGAAGCAGGACCATTGATTTGAATGGAAAAGGAAACTGATTGTTCACAAGCTAAAATCTAGTTGACAAACTATACCTGAAAACCAATTTGGAGTAGAACTAGTCCTAAATAGAACCATTTCACCCTGTCATAAGCCTTGGAGAGATCAACCTTAATTATAACAGATGACATTTTCCTGAGTTTGGGTGAATGTAATACCTCCTGAGAAATCTCAATTGGGTCATGAATCTACCTGCCTTTTAGAAAGGCAAAATGTTCTTGAGAAATTGAACCGGGTAGAATAATCTTCAATCTGGTACCAATGACTTTGGCTATCATTTTATACACACAATTACAGAGAGATAGGGTCTAAAGTCCCCCCATCTATTGACATTATCCACCTTTGGGATCAATGCTATAAAATTAGAGTTGAAATCCGCTAGGATGCTCCCTTTGTGCCTAGAATCCTCAACTATTGCAACCAAGTCAGTTTCGAAAATATCCCTGAAGCCTATGAAAAATTCCATGGGCCAGCCATCTGGCCCTGTACTTTTGTCTTTCAGCAAGGATGAAACTACATCTTTCAGTTCCTAAAGATTAACTGGCTGCATAAGCACTTCATTCCGATCCGCATTGACAAAATCATGATAATCAATAGTTAGGGCCAACATTTTATCCACTTGAGCCCCTTAATCCTCTTTAAACGGGTTACTAAAGTGTCTGACACATGTCTTGTCCAAATTTCTAAAGTCATTGACCTATGAACCTTCTTCATCCTCTATCTTCCAAACATAATTAATGTTCTCCCTGTTGTTATAAAAATTATGAAATAATTTTTTGCTACCATACCCCTTATGTAGGCATATAGCTCGACTTTTGAGACTCCAAGTGGCTCCATTTTCATACAAGATGTTGGTTCTTTGGATCTCTAAATCCACCACCGGTTTTCTCTGCTCTTCTGAAGTGAACCCTTCTAAAAAGGTTTCATGTAAATGATCGAGGGTGTCTTCAATATGTCTAAGCTCTTGTTCCTTTCTTTTTCTCATGTCAACAACCCAGGTGATAGTTATGCCTTTAATTCTTTTCAAGTCATGGAAGAACTGTAACCCTGCAGAAACACCACTATGCTCATCATAAGGGATCCAACAACTTTTAACCAAATATTTATATTCTTCATCATGTAGGCAAGTAGAGTTGAATTTGAAAGAACTGGGGGGTTTATCGACAACCATCATGACCTCCAAAAAGATTGGAAAATGATTTGAACCCCCTCTTTATCCCACCCATTTCCTAAGATTCACAACAGTATCAAGGATTCCTTCATTAACTAAGAACCTATATAGCCTCTTGGCTATACCGTCCGTACCAAATCTCTTGTTCCTCCATGTAGGTCTGCGTTTTATAGGATTTATGTCGAACCAAGCAAACTCATCAAGTCTTCAAATAAAATAATCTGACAAAGGATCCTTGTGTGCATTCGGGCCCCAAATTTCTCCTTCTCCCAAAGAGAATTTGAAATCACCTCCAACAATGACTCTATCCCCTACTGTCATCCCATATCTAAAAAAATTAGCCCAAAATTGCACCCTCTGAAGATAAGGCCCATAAACATTGATGATAGTAAAAGCATGCCCTATCTCCCTATAAAAAAAAGATATCCCTAGAACTGAAGCAAAAGACCACCTATTTAAACACAAAACAAAAATTTGACCTCCATCCTGAAATAAGGCCTCCTGAACGACCATAAGCATCCAGATTGATGAAGTCCCATCCTGGTAACAACACCTTTAAGTCTTGCAAAATACCATCCCCACATGCTAGGGTTTCCTATAACAGAATTAATGATCATAGGTTTTTTATCTAGAATATGTTGGAATATTTTATATTCCTTGGAAGGTAATAATGTCTTTGTATTATGTCGGAAGATATCCACAATATTATGTAAAAGAGTAATACATTATATCCCATATTCATTTTGGTAAAATATACGCTTGATATTCATTATTATATAAAGAGATGTTATTATGGAGAATTGTATTATCCCACATGTAATATGGGAGAGTAATTCCTCCTCATCTCTTAGTATGTAATAGAGTCAAGGGAGTCACATCACTCATCATGATCTTTACTTATTCACACAAGTATTTCTATATTGTATTGGGGTTATTGGCATTGCTCTCTTGTAAACTTGAGGGAGATATTCTGGAGATAATAGAAGACTACCTCCCGTGGATGTATCCCAATTGGGTGAACCACATAGATATGGTGTACCCTTTTCTCTTGTTCTCTTTTTGTACTTGTTGTTGATATATTATTGTTTTGCATATATAGGTAAGCTAGTTTAGTTAGATCCATATCTCTGACAGAATCAATCTCTTAAGGTCTTGTTTTTTGAGGGATGCCCCAACCCTCGAATATTCAAGGACATAAATAACATTAAGGGAACAATGGTCTGGGATGACTCACTCTAAGAGTCCCTAGGATAGTACTTCGCCTTCCATCCATTATGTCTTAGGAAGCATGTTCCTTGGATGATTCCAGAATGGATTTCCTACCTCTTAATTTGGCAAACACCTCAGGAGTATATTGTGCTAGGCATACCCTACTCCCATAATGCTTATGGAATTTAGAAATGGTGCTAGTTCTGAAATTGTACCTGGGTTCACAAACCTCATCAACGATCACATCCTTAGAGAGATTCGTGGGTCTAGAAACCAGGCTCAAAGAAGGCTATGAACAAATCCCTCCATTCTCATTAAGCATAAGGGCATGTTACCATGATATATATGGTCTAGATTTATCCAAAGGACTACCTTTTGTCCCTACAAGCGTAGTCTCAAAACCATCAAAAGAGAGACCAAGGGTATCGACCTTATCTATTTGGCAAGAAGAAAAAAAATGATCCAACTCTTTCTTGTTAAAAATAGAGTCCCTCCTATCCTCTTCCCTCATAGAGAGATAAGAATCATAAACCTTTACCCTGCTAGAAGTCAACACTGTCGAAGAATCATCCACAACAGATTCACCAAAATTAGAGTCCCCTATAGGACCAAACACACCCTTCATGCCATCGAAAAATAGAGAGTCAAACCGTTCGGGAGCCCTCTAACTCCCAACACTGAGGCAAGAACAAGACACATCTAAAGCATTCTCCTCACACAAGCACTGCTCAGCTACCGGCCTAGCTACCAAGTAGAATTTTTTGAGAAGAAAAGAACTGGGAGGAGGGGAATCATCACAACCTGTAATCCGTAACAAATATTTTAAGGATATAGGGTCCTCTATCGGGGCCTCCAGACCATCCTTAAACTAGGAAGAAAAAGGAACAAGCAGATTCATTAGAGAGGATTTTAGTAGAACCTTGTTCATAAACCCTTCCCCATCCCCCTTCAGAATCGAGCCACAAATGAGACGAGGTTGAAAATAAACCAGTTCGGGAATATTCACATAAAAAATAACAGACAAAGGCTTATGTAAATATGGAATCTCCCTATCCACCCTTGAATATGAACTACTATCAAGTCCCAAATATCCTGGAAAATCCACATTCATCAAATCATTGTCCAAAAAAGGGGAAGCAAAGGAGATAAGACCTGTTGATTGAGTTGTCATTGATGCCAACATGGACATGCAGTGGCCCTTTCAGTATTCATTGATGCCACCAAGATCCCCTGCAGTGGACAAGCTTGATGGACAGGTATGGACCTAATAATGGATACCTACACATATTCATGGTATCTCTTGTGGGGTACTTTGCACAAGTTGGAGTTCTCTTCCCACACACAGTGGCCAATTGGATGATAGCATTCACAGGTGTCAGCATGATGGTTGCTTGGTACTAGTACCCTCACGTGTGGTACCTTGGTTCTTGGAGCCCATACATAGATGGTTTGTGCTTTGGAGCACTTGATGGTACAAATGACCCATTCTCTGGTCATTTGTTGTCTCATGTACATGTGAAACCCTTGGATGTGCTAATGATGAATCCCTTGCTGATGGTATCCTTCTACATGGATGCTCGGTTCTTGGAACCCACATACACGATGGCATGTTGCACATGATAGCTTGATGTATATGGTTGATTTCTCTTAAAGTTCGTGCTATGATGAGTGCATGGTGGATCCCTCTTCTTAGTTGAGATATCCTTGAGATATGGTTCCTTGGTTATGATGGACCTAGACATGGTCATATACTTGGTTGAGATGCCCTTATGCCCCTTTCATAAAATGAGGCTTGGCATCTTACTCTTGGTGATCATGATTTGATGCAAATGATCATGGTTCTTTTGCTTTGGAGGTTTGGGCCTTGAATCCCCACACACATGGACCTATTACATATGTTGAAGTCTACTTGATGATGTCTTTGTGGAGTTTGAAGCCCATTTGATGATGTCCTCATGGAGTTTGAATCCCATTTCAAGATGTCTTTGAAAGTTCCTTGCTTTATGGTTGTAATCCCACAAGCTTGGTAAATATCTATCTCATTGGTGGACATAGCCCTTGTACCATGAAGAAGCCCAAGGCTTATGTTATTGATGCCCCCTTAACATTCAAAATCTAACTTGGTAATCTTGAATAATGTGGTGAAACCATCTCTCATGAAGTCCTTGTTTGAGGGACGACCAACCCAATGTTTAATTACTTTTTAATTAATTTTTTAAATTGAATTATTTAACTCACTAGGTCGGCTTAGAAAAGGGCTTAAATTCAACATTTTCCCAATTAGACCTAGGTCATCCAGGCCTCAATTTTTATCCACACGAATTAGTATAAATACAGTCCATCCTTCTTCATTTGTGATGTGAAATATATGAATCTTTAAGGTCTGAAATTTTTGGATTGACTGAGGTAGCCGCAGAGAAAAATAAGTGAATTTTTTCAATAATCCTTCTCTAAAATTCGGGTTTAACAGAGGCAAAAATTCAGACTAAGGCAAAAATTTGGATTGAGGCAGAAATTCAGGCTGAGGCAAAATTCGGTGGTATGAGGCAATTTTTTAGTGGCCAGTGTTATGGACTGGTTCTTTTTCTGAAAAATTTGGCTGTTTGCAATATTTTTGGGGCTGCCTCCATGATGGTTTTAAGCACTTCAGGTTGTCTACTTCATATATGCACAACCTAACAAGTAAGTAACATATGCCTATATACTCAGAATTTCCATGATGTATGCACAGTGAAGTTTATAAACACAGTGAAGGTGATATACACAGTGATGTTAAAGTGATATGTGCAATGATGTTACAGTAGTTACATAGTGATGATGATATTTATACAGTAATGATGACATACAATGATGACATAGTAATATGCACAATGATGTTTTATATACACATCAACATTCATTAATATTTGTGATGACTATATGAACCCTCAGTCATTAGACACATGAACACCTATGATATGATGTGCCAATGATTAGTGATGATGATATGATACATACAGTGATGAGATGACATGTTCATACACAGTTGCATACACTATACAATAATGATGATATGATGATATACAGTGATGATTTGTATAGACAGTGATGATACACAGTGATACAGTTAGACATGATGCATATGTGCTGATTCTAGGACCAGACTTCTTGATGAATGGTTTGAACAACCTATAAAAAAACTTCTGACATCTTGACTTGAGTAGATGATTGTTTGGGCATGAAACAATTGACAACAGTTGATAGTGGTTTGGACATTGATCTATGTATTGTGAAGACTTCTTGTTGATTGGTTGAGCAATTTTGAATAGGTCTTTGATGACTTGTATGACAGTGAAAAAGATCATGATAGCCTTGGCATGAAAATGATAGCAAATTAAGGGCTTCAGATGACATGAGTAGTGTCTTGACATAAGCATACTTTTGATGACAAAACATACCTCTAATGAATTGGCTTAAGCAACACATAGATGATTGGCTTGATAGTTGGCATATTTTTTATGATAGGTAGGTGACTTGGCATGATTAGTGAACAATAGAGCAGATGATGAAGAGTAGCGGTTGATTGAGTTGGGATAGTAGACATAGTTGTTTAAGGTCACATTGCAAGCCGAGCCTTGCATTTGGGGATTGGATTCCTCAACCCTTTCTCAGTTGGAGCTGAGAAGACCAGGCTGGGTCTTGGATTGAGAGTTGGTGCTCTTTGTATCAGTTGGTGCTGATTTAATTGCGAATATTGTAGTCTTCCATTGTACATCACATAAAACATAAATAAAGCTTACCATACATATCTTGATGTGTTATTTGATGATGTGATTTTATGTTGATGTTATGCTTATGATCCATTAGCTGATAATAATAATGATGTAATCAATAGCATAATACCTTGATAGACTCTGCTTAACTTGTAGAAGTGAAAAAAGGGTTTAATTTCCTACACACTAATTCACCCCCCTCTCAGTGTGACCATTGTGTCTAACAAGACCTATGGGCATACCTTTTTCAAGAAGAGGCACTTTCACCAAGGAGTCGGCTACGACCATCTCTGCCTCCACTTGTGAAAGAGTCGACTCCAAATGCTTCATCATAAATCCATCCCGATTGTCACCATAATCCCCACCCGAACCAACTTCCATACTTCCATCCAAAGCATGAATGTTCTTTGAAGGGAAGGTGAAAACTCTAGGATTATCAGGGTCCATTTAGGGTGTGAAGTATTGCTCCTCTACCAATAAGCTGTCCAATTTTTTTAAAGGCTACCAAGAAACTACTACACCCTTCCTCTTACACCATACTTTCCCCCAGAAGGGAAACATACATTCTTTTACAAAGTGAGAAGAAGAATGGCACTGATTACAACAAAATGGTATGCCTGTATAGTCCAAAGCCTGGACAAAGGATAAATCTCCCACTTTAATGGCAAACGCGCTACTGACATAATACCAGAAGATTTAAACTATAATCCACATCGAGGTAAGTACCCAAGAGGGTACCAATATTCCTTAAAATGTCCTCCATCTAGAAGTACATGAGCAAGCGTGGGATCTTTACCCACAACGCTTTTTAGAAAACACATTCTCGTTTGGCGTCGAAAAAAAGGGTCCAGTTGTGCATCTTCAACACCACCATCCCCTAGTACCGAATTCCTTCCTTCAAAACCTTTATGTCCTCCTCTTTGCAGAGAGTCACCCCGACCTAGCCACGAGATAAAGTGTAACAGTTGGGAAAGTATCCTAAGACCTCCATCTGATTTTTCACCACACATCGACAAAACGTCGACATCTTCATCCTCCACCCACCAAAGCGTCCAACCAACGCAAGGTTTTCCATGGATGATGCCCGACTCATTGGGATATATACCCCCAAAGCAAGCAAAATCTCATTACTTCACATTCCTTTTAGATCGCTTGCAGGCTAGGTCCAAACACCGCTCGGTGTTATCTTTTATACACACTTCTCTATCATTCCAAATTCTTACTAGATTCCTAGTATATTTTAGTGCTTTCCTCAGTGGTTCAAATATTTCCTTTTGCATCTTGTACTCCATATAATTAGAGCTATCTACTTATTGCTTCCCGATGGTTAATCTAATTGTTATCTCACTGCTTTAACATAATCCTTCAAAATGCCCTTCAATAATGAGGGGGTATCTTTGTTATACTCAAATATCTAGGTCTTATCATGATACTTTGTAAATTGCTCTTTTAGTCTTGTGCAATTGTCATATTTTGGTCTTTCATTCTATATAAATACCATATTATTACTCCAAGTGTGTGTGTGGGGGGTGGGGGAGGTGGTTGATTGTGTAGCCCCACATTCTACAAAGAAAGCATTTGGGGTATCTTTCTTACCTCTTAGTAATGTGATGGTAATTACCACACATTGTTGGGATCCTTGGACATAATACAAACTTTGACTTTCCTTTGTCATTGCATATAGAAATGGAGGAGGAGAAGTTGACAATCAAATTACATTTAATTGATATAGAGCTCATTGCTTTAGAAGTTAGTGATGCAATTTCCTTGTAATTAAAATGGACATTACCAATACACCAAATACTACTAATAAAAGACATAAAGAGGCAAGAATGAATGAGTGGGTGCACTTGCACAATTTCCAAGAGTAAATAGCCTCAATGAACACTTCTCCAAAATGGTTCTCAATTTATTAACAATATTTCATTATTCTATGACAAATTAATAACACATGATGAGAGATACCCTATTTAAACAAAAAAATGGCCTAAAACCCTAATATGTGGCACAACTTACCTTATTGGGTAATTAGATGCTTATTTAATTAATTAATCCTAATTGTTTGGATTATCTCTTTAAGCCTAATTCAACACAAATGATCTTATACATAAAATCAAAGGATTAAATATTACAACATTATTATAAAACTACGAGTTTACATCAAAATAGTTCATAAACATAAATATTACGTTTAAGCATGCAACAATAGAAATTGTTGTTGTCATTGCCTTTTTTCTTCTTTGTGATCTTTTATATTCTTATTCTCTTAATAGCATGAGCATCTAAATCAATAATATCTTTACATTTAATGTGTGTGAGAGATGTTAAACTTATTTTTTTCATTGATTAAAGTTTCTTGTCTTTTCATAATCAGGAGATCTAGAATGAAATGTTTTAGACTTTTAGTTTTATTTAAATTGCGAACTTGTATAATTTGACCTACTTTCTTCTACAACTAAGCTATTTTATTTTGCATATAAATTGGTTTAGTTTATTAATTATAAATAGGCCAAACAATTTCTCCCCCAATCTCAATGGTTAATTCAAAGGATAATGATTTGTTCATAAGTATTTCTAACAATTTCTCCTCCAATCTCCCTAGGTAATTCAAAGGATAATGATATGTCCGAGACTTCACTTTGTTTGTCTTTCAAGTATACATAGTGAGATTTAAATACACCCAAAACATTGTTTTTTTACTTAGCTTGAAATTACAAATTACAACTTTCCCAAATATCATTTTTAAATGGGCACAACACTTCATCCTTTTTTGGTGCTTGATATTCAAAAGGCTACAATTGTCCCAAACAACCTTTAACATGAGCACCACACCTAATCCATTTTTTTCTATTGATATTCTAAGAACAAATATTTCAATGTCCCTTCCACTAGGGTTTTTATGTTTGTCCTTGGTTTCTGTAAGACTTTATTTTTTATTGATGTTTCTGTTGAGGCCCATCTTTTCCCTTTTAAGATTTTAAGATTGTGCACGTGGCCTTTTTCGTGGGTCATTATGACATTTTCCAATAACTTTTTAAAATTATTTAAACTTTTGTGTTTGGTCTTTTATCTTCAACAATTGATTTTATATTCTAAATTATGCGTAGGTACTCCAAATATCAAGTGAGATTGAGATATCATTTGTTTCATTAATTTTCAATTATCAAGTGAGAGTGAGATATCATTTGTTTCATTAATTTTCAATTATTTTGTTGTGGCAAGTTTTTCGAAGAGTGTATGAATATTGTATTTGGTTTACAATATTCCAATTAGAGTTTTTTTGTTAAGGAATGGTATGAATATTGTATTTGGTTTACAATATTTTGATTAGAGTGTTTTTGTTAAGGAATTGTATGAATATTGTATTTGGTTTACAATATTTTGATTAGAGTTTTCTCTCGTTAAAGAATTGTAAATGAAGTATACTTATTCAAACAAAGTTACATATATCTTATATTCGAAAAGACTTAAAGCATTATGGGGATGATCATATATTCCAGTTTTATTGAATCAATAAGTCACGATTCATAAAATACCATCTTTTCAAATCCCCACATAAATTTTTGTTAAGACTATTATAGATTTTTATGTGAAACATTTTTTTAGAATTCTCACTTAAAATTAAATTGTGACTTTATATTTAATTGTAATTAGTTAAATATTACAATTTCATTAGAATAATCCTAATTAAATGTTTAATGCCACAAATGCTATTCTATACTAGTATAAATAAATTAAATCTATTTAATCATGAATTAATAAATGTTGAAACATATAAAATTAACAGTTGCCTCAAGAGGGGCAAAAGGAACATCGAGAGGAAAAGAGCATAAGAAAGGAAAAATAGTTTGGCCATATTCTGGGCAATAGGTTACATCAACATCATTGAAACAAGGAACAAAATTACAATTGAAATATGTAGTGGGGAAGCTTTGAAACATTGAAAATGGATAGGATCCAAGGCAAGGAATGTGGATGAACAAGAAGCTTATGATGTTAGTGATAAGGAAATCATTGCCATCGTTGGTATGGTAGTGTTAGATGACAATTAATATGTGCAAGATGTAAAGAGCTCTCTACAAGATTGTGAATGATGATAGTCTCTAATGAAACCATAGTTCTTTATTTGAGAAACAAGTTGTATAATTTGAAGATGGTTGAAGGTGACTTAGTCATTGGTCATCTCATTACTCTAAAAAATATAATAGATTGACTTATGGTTTTAATTGTAAAGATAAAAAACAAAGTTCTAATCTTTATTACCCTAAACAATTTGTCTTGGCCTATTCAAGTATTTGCAACCATTCTTAGCTCATTAATGAGAGTTTAACTTGGCATTTGATGAGATATGAGGATTGCTTTTGCCAGAGGAGAAAAGGAATAAACTTTACCATGAAGGAAACATGTTTGTATATAGTATATACCTTCACAACAAAGCACAAGGGTAAACAGAGGCAAAGTTTTGGCCAATTAAGAAGCAAGAGAACAATCTTGTTCTACTATGTTTTGACAACAATACCAAAAAAGAGGAGTATTTTGAAAATTCAAGGCAAAATTTGAGAAAAATAACTTTGGAAGATAAATACAAACATTGTCTTAGCCAATGCACTAGCTTGAGTTGAAAATCCAACGCCAAGGATTTGCTACTCAAGCAGTCACCACTCACAGCATAAACTTTAAAACATTGTCAAACAAAGAGAGATACCATTGTTTTAGAGGCACAAATGACATTGTTTCGAAGAGACATAAATGCCATATTTTCAAGTAAGTACAAAAATCCCTGCATTTCATACAAATGTAGATAACTTTATTTAAGAAAGTACAAACACCATCATTACATGTGGTGTTGTAGTCTACATTACATATACTTCACCTTTTACTATCTATGACTTTTGCACACACTTCACTTCCACCTTGTAGTGGTTGATGATCTTGAATTAACACCCTTTACTATTTGTGACTTTTGCACACACTTCACTTACACCTTGTAGTGGTTGATGATCTTGAACTAATAATGGATGGTACTAATCATATTAGATCCCAATTCAATTCAACACCTTGATTCACTAAGCTATCTTCCAATGAATTTAAAGATTTGGCTACATCAATAAATGTAATATATTGAACATTATGGAGTTTTGAAGCATGAATGTTATGTTTTGGCTACATGGATAAATTATGGAGTATGGATTTTCACATCCAAATCTTGAAAGGCACTCTAACAAATATGTTAAAAGGAGCATGATAGCAAATAGTGCTAGTTAAAAAAGAAACAGAGTTTGTGGACTCTTTATTGCTTTAATAGCAACCAAACACATATATTAAGAGGCATGGTATATAGACTTAGGTTCCATGAGGGCTAGGACAAACAAAAATGAGTGGTTTGCCTCATTTAAGGATGGTTACTTTAGTGAAGATGGTTAATGGAGGTGTTAAAGCTTGTGCATGATGCGATACACATACTAAGTTTGAAGAAGAACCTATTGCCAATGAGTCAAATTTGCAAAGCAAAATTTCAAGATTGAATTCAATGAGGGTAAGTGTTTCGTAAAGGGCAAGAGGAACCACTATAGAATTGTCGCAGAATTTATTGAAGGAGATGTTCTTTAAAAGTCTATTGCTATAAAAGTGGGACGACAAGATTTAATGGTTGAGAACAAATCCAAAGCCAAATTTGGAAACAAAGGTATGGATATCTTAGCTATCAATGTCTTGGACTTTTGAAGAATTTTAATATTTTTTACAATTTGTGTCCAACTTGACATGTGAAATGTGTTTGTCAAGATTGCATTTTATGCAAGCAATATAAGGGTAAATTTAACAAAGATGGTCCATGGAGAGAAGGCATCCAATTTGAAGTGGTGAATGGAAACTTGTGTGGTACCATGGAATCTTCATCACCTTCAATTGCAAGGTACTTTATAACATTTATTAATGATTTTTCAAGGAAAAAATGGTGGTTCTCAAGTACAAACCATTACAAACCAGATGCTCTTGAACCATTCAAGGAGTTTAATGCCATGACTGAGAGGCAAAGTGGAAGAAGGCTAAGTTTCTTAGGCAAAAAATGGGGGAGATGACAACTGTTATGATTTCTTTTGGTGTCACAATGTTGATGATATTTATGATGCAATTTATTCCGATGATTTAAAATATATTATACATATCATTTCAATTCAATGCATGGTTACTGGCATTTTCATTCCATATTCCACTTCAATAGAGTAGAAATAAAAACTACTGCTCAAATTATTTGTATGTTAAATTAAAGATGAGAATTAAGCTCCAAAGAAACATATATGAAATATTATTGTTTAATTAATTTATGGTACAAAAGAATAAAGTCCACAAGCTTTTGTGTCTAGGAATCAATAGAGAGATAACAACTAATAAGTTACTCTTGCTAAAGCCAAGTTAAGTGCATCAAAGCTATGACCTTCGCCTTTTGTTGGATGTCCTCAGATGTACATCCTCTTGATTCCATGTGAATAATATCTATTCTTGATCTCACACACACAGAGATATATGAATCTCTCTTTCATCTTCAATAAGCTTGAAAGGTTGTGGTTAACATATAATTGACATTCACCTTTTCATAATATATATATATATATATATATATATATATATATAGTAGATACAGTTATATGGTTGGGTTGTTGCCCATTAATTACTTAGGCAGAGTTTGTCACATGATAATATAACCATCTTCGCTTGTTGTTGATATAAGATGCTTCAAACACATCTAAATGTTAAAATTACTCAATAGATGAGGATTTTGTAGTTTCATTATTCTTGCATTTTCCCAAGTAGAATTAGTTTCACCACAAAATGTATTCTTGTTTCTTAATCTTCTAGTCCTTTTGGTTCAATAGTAAATTTACAATTAGATTTTACATCTATGTTTTTCCAATGTAAAAGATATTGGGTCTGAAATATAACATTTTAAATGTCAATGGTGAAATACAATATGGATTCTCTTTAAGTATGGTGGCAATGCAAGTTCATAAGCTAAATTCTTATTTTCCTAAGTACTTCATGTAAAATCTCTATCACAGTAGGATATAGCTACTATATATACCTCACAATTGAAATATTTAACTTATTATGCAAGAAACAAGTGAATATACATTTGTGGAAAAGCAAATGATAAAAAACCAGGTATAAATGATCAAATATCAGAACAAATGATAAAAAACCAAAAAACATAAATGATCAAATATCAGATTATATTAACAGTCCATTATTACAATGAGTTTGGATCATCCTTATATAGGAATATGAATAAATAGGATGCACTTGGAGTATCCACACCTAGCTAGCTTAAATTAGACTCAAATCCCCCCTAGGTTGACTAAGGAGCTCCCAAATCACCTCAAACCCTTACGAATTGCTCATGTGAACATTGGGAATGCTTTGGAAGACTCACATGAGGCTCACACATGTGAGGGAGGTGGTTGGTGGGTGGCTAGGTATCCAAGGAGAGGCCAAAACAACTAGTTTTGGGCCTAGATGACTAGATACATTGCATGGGCACCTTTGGTCAACAATGTTTCCTTAAAACAGGGAAACATGGAGTCTTAGGAAAAATAGGTGCAATAAATACATGAGGTGGTCATAATGAGGGATCCTAACAGCTATATTTGACCACCTTTGGCCCATACTTGGTGGATAAAGTCATCATTTAGCCTAACCAACTTCTAACAACCTTGTTCACACCTTGGGATGCAATAATTAACCTGTTTAGGACCAATTAATCAATAATGTGACTAATGAATAAGTTCCTAGGTGTATTATTGTTCTAACACCCCCCCATAAGCTAGACTTGGTGAAATATAAAAAATAAGGCCTTGGCAACTAAGGCTCAAGTCACCTTTTACAAAAAAAATTATTTGTCCATGTAACCAAGGTAAGGAGGAAAACCACATGGGAAATAAAACCTCCCCTCTAAAGTGGACATGAAATACACCAAAATAAACTTCTCCAAAACTCAAGTAGGTGTGAACTTGATCATATGTATGGAGGAAGCTTCTTCTTTGGAAGAAGTGGATGTTGCTCAACTAGATCAGGAACATGAACAAATCCATGATGAACAATGTAGCCATGTAGAGCAAATCCAATACACTGAAGTGAGAGTAGAAGTGTATTCTCATTAGACTTGAACTTTAAACTGAAATCGGGTCCAAATGAGTCTTGAGATACATGAGCCAAAAAACTTTGAACCAAGAGAGGTGAAATCAACATCAAGCAAAACTGAAATTTCTTGAAACTTTGAACCAAAAACTCTTATGGTAGCTCCAAGAATAATGAACAATAGTTCCAAATGATATTTGGAATTGAAATCTGAACTAAAATAAGATCCAAAACATGTATTATCATGTCCAAATGAGAGGAACAAGAGTTCAATGCATACCAAGGCAATGGAAATATCTCCTTCTTCAAATTATAGAATTGTGAGGAAATGCACGAGTCATCATAGAGGAATAGGTAGAAAGCTTTGGATTAGAATTGGTGAGTGAATTTGCAGATATCTCACATCTTGATGCAACCTTCAAATAATCCAAAAGATCAGCAAATTTTGCACCATCATATAGTGAAGTATGCAAAGAATCTTCAACAACAAGCTTATCATCCTCAAAATCAACATTTGAAGAATTATTGGAGAACAATGATGAAAGAGAGAGTTCTTCATCAACAAAGGGGGTTCGAATGTCTTCTCTTGGATCAGCTACATGCAGTGAAGATGAGAAATCATAGTTCTCATGAACTTCTAAAGCAATAAGAGAAGGATTCACTTCAAGGAGACTTTCACCATTTCGAACTTGAGTTGAAATTTATGCCATAGTTTCTTCTTCAACAATAGCTTGAGGAAGTGTGCATGTGACCATGTAGGAAGTGAAAGGAGGCATAGGACCAAGGAGTGCGAATGCATGAACTCCATAAACTGATATAGACTCCAAAATATCCAAAGAACCACAACTTTGCACATCAACAAACTCATATGAAGAATGCTTATCTTCTAGAGTAATAACTGATAGAGAATCCTCAATAGAAGAAGTATGATGGGGGAATAATGACTATAGAGATATATCTTCTTCAACAATGGATGCTCCATTTGTTTCATATTCATAGTTTGCAGCAACATCTTGTGCAATAGATGATGTCTCTTCACATTCTACTTCATAGCATGTAGAGGAAGCATTCGAATCAAAGAGATTTGTATCAACAGGAACTTGTGCTGAAGATTTTTCCATTTGATATTCTTGAATAACTTCATCAAAGAGAGTATAGGCCAAAAAATTAGGAGGGAGAGCACATGTAGAGGTGTCCATAGGCTCACTCAATGCACCAATCTTCTACTTATCAAGAGCCTTGTCCAAGTTGGACCATAGCTCAAATGGATAGTCTGCATAATCAATCAAGTAGTGCATGCTTAGAGCCATGGCTAGACACATAGCTCTGAATGCTCTGTCACAATCATTTAGCCAAGGATTTTTCTCTTCATAAGACTCTGGTTCACTCTCAGCACCAATGGAAAAATCATAGAGACCTCGTCTCTTGAGATATGCACACATTTTAGGCTTCCACTCTGCATAACTAAATGGAGTAAGAAGAGGAACTTTCGAATCCATGTAGAAGTTGTTGCACTTGCAAAGAAAACTCTCAACACCCAAGAGGGGATCTTCACTAACAAATTTGAACCCTGCTTGATAGTGGGTGATTTAGTGAGAGAATCACACCTTGGGTAGAATCCAATGGCTTCAATGCAATGGTTCCAGGGAATTCTGTGGTTTCTCCACTGCTTTTGGCACACCACTAAAACAATATATTGGGTCGAATAATAGCTCCAAGAGCTCTGAGACCATGTAAAATCTCTATCACAGTAGGATCTAGATACTATAGATACCTCACAATTGAAATATTTAACTTATTATGCAAGAAACAAGTGCATATACATTTCTGGAAAAACAATGATAAAAAACCAGGTATAAATGATCAAATATCAAAACAAATGATCAAAAACCAGAAAACATAAATGATCAAATATCAGATTCTATTGATAGTCCATTATTACAATGAGTTTGGATCATCCTTATATATGAATAGGAAGAAATAGGATGCACTTGGAGTGTCCACAGCTAGCTATCTTAGATTAGACTCAAATCCCCCCTAGGTTGACTAAGGAGCTCCCAAATCACCTCAAACCCTTACAAATTGCTCATGTGAACATTGGGCATGCTTTGGAAGACTCACCTGAGGCTCACACATGTGAGATAGGTGGTTGGTAGGTGGTTGGGTATCTAAGGAGAGGCCAAAACAACTAGTTTTAGGCCTAGATGACTAGATACAATGCATGGGCGCCTTTGGTCAACAATGTTTCCTTAAAACAGGGAAACAAGACGCCTTAGGAAAAATAGGTGCAATAAATGCATGAGGTGGTCATAATGAAGGTGCCTAACAACTATATTTGACCACCTTTGTCCCATACTTGGTGGATACGTCATCATTTAGCCTAACCAACTTCTAATAACCTTGTTCACACCTTGGGATGCAATAATTAACCTATTTAGGAACAATTAATCAATAATGTGACTAATGACTAAGGTCCTAGGTGTAATATTGTTCTAACACTTCAAAATGTCTACAATATCTGGTAGACAATTTTGTGTATTTACTAACTTCAAGAGAAGTTACATTAGGTTTAATTCTAAGAAATACCCTATTCCCTACTTGAAATTTTTGTATGGATCATTTGGGAATGATTAAAATTCTATACCCATCTTGCACAACTTTAATATCAATGTTTGTTTGATTTATAATGGATTCCATTTCAAAAAGTTTTTCATTCTCACATCACTTCCATTTCATTGGATTAGACCATGACATTGTAGTATTGCATTATTCTTTCCATATACTCCTTTAAGAGGTGAAATTTTGATGGCAGAATGGTAGCTTAGATTATAGGAAAATTCTATAAAATATAAATACTCCAATGTCATTGTCTAATCTGATGCAGGAGCATCAATGCTAAGCCAACAATGTGATTGAGTGTTCACATGTTGTGGCTAGCGAGGGGACAACTAAGTTGTCCTGAAGTAGGGAAGGAAAGTTGTTTATTAAGTATTTTAGTATTTGCAAAATATGTAACCGACTAGTGCGTTGTCAGTTTTTTTTTGAGAAAATAGGACCTAGTGGCAAGTTGATAGTCCCTACGTGGAGAATCGGAGATCAAGCCAGATAGGCAGTTTGTTGAATAATGATGGGGATTCTTGTATTGCGGGGGAGAGTTAGTTAGTTTGTTTTTCTGTTCAGCCATTCTGTTTTGGGGATTTGGAATGGGTGAAAAGGAGAGAAACAAGAACTTGAGAGGGGAGATCTGCGTGAGAGAGAGTCGGTGGGATATTTTCCTGAATATCAGAGGAAAATGCGACTGGATGTGTTTTTTTTCTTGCTATCAGTTAATGAAATTAGCAAGTTCTGGGTGTTCAATAGTGTTACTGTACATTTGAATGAGGGATAAGCTGATATTCTATCAGGTAGAGCTGTGTGCAGGTGTTAACCTGATGTCTATGTGAATGAATCTCTATTTTGTGCTTGTGCGAACTTCCATGTATAGTTAAGAACACTCAATTCATTCGCAGACCGACTGTCATTAAGTAACCGAGGTTATTTCTTATTGTATTTAGTTTCAGCTCGTAATTGTGTAGAGTATTTGGAATTTATACAGAGTTTCGAAATACAAAGGCCCCAATATCTGATCGAAATCGTGTTTAGGCTGCAACTGTGAAATCCAACGTTTAGTGGGTTTACGATTTCTCATTAGTGGTTCAGAATTTGGCTACGACTGGCTTAAACATTTGGCTACGACTCATTACAGTCACATTGAGCTACGACTCATTATTTGGCTCTGGCTGTTTATAGTAGGTTAGTCTAGCGTGGTATAAGGCTACCTCACCATCCTGCCACCAATTTTGGTATCAGAGCGGACTTTGCTCAACACAGCAGAAGAAAGGCATGGCTATACGTGTAGGCAGAGAAAGAGTTTGTGGCAGAGGGCAACCAACAACGACTGCAGAAGTATTGGAGGAAATGAGAGAACTAAGGGCACGTATGGAAGCTATGGAGATGGTCAGATGAAGAGATCCAGAGGAAGGGGATGTGAGTGAGCCTAAAGAAGAGGAACAAGGAGAAGAAACAACACCCATACAAGAGACACCAGAGCTGAGATACTTTCAGTCAATTCTTGGAGCAACTTCGAGGCCAAAACCTGAGTTTCCTACTTATGAGGGAATCCTCAGTGCTGAACATCTCATTTACTGGATCAGTGAGTTAGACAAGTACTTTGAGTATGATGAAGTTGAAGAAAACAAGAAGGTCAGATTGGCAGTGACAAGGTTGAAAGGACATGCATCCCTATGGTGGGATAGTGTGCAAGATGAAAGGAGAAGGAATAACAAATGGTTGATAAAGAGCTGGGATAGGATGGTGGTTAAGATGAGGGAAAAATTCTTGCCAAAGGATTACCAGCTGACTTTGTATATGCAAATGCAGAACCTTAGGCAAATATTATTCACTGTAAGAGAGTATAATGAAGAATTCTACAAAATAAATCTAAGGGAAGGCTATGTAGAGGAACCAACAGAAAAGACTACTAGATATGCCAATGGGTTGAGGATGGAGATTCAGGATGAGATCAACATGATATCACCGAGAACAATGGAAGAGGCATACCAATGTGCCTTGAGAGCAGAAGAAAAGTTATTGAGAAAGCAAAACTTCAATAGGGGAAGAGGTTCAACCAAAGGAAGAGGGAAAACAGCCGGAAGAAGAAAGTTTGCAGCCCAAAAAGGAGAATCCAGCAACTCAAACCAACAGGAGCAGCAAGATAAAGGAGGTGGCTCAAGAGGGAGAAGACCTTACCAAGGAGGTAGAGGTAGAGGAAGAGGCAGAGAAACTGTTTACAAGTGTTACAAATGTAACAAATTGGGGCAAAGGTCCTTTGAGTGCCCTGAGAAGTAAGGCATAGGACAAAGAGGATCCTATGTAGCTCAAAATGAGCAGCAACAAGAGCAGATGCCAGTGGCTGAAAATATTCCAGAGACAGGGGAGGCTTTGATGATGAACAAAGTCTTATTGAAGCCAGAGAAGGAGAAAGTGGAACCCGCTCAAAGGAAGGATTTATTTAGGACCATGTGTAAAGTCAAAGGGAAGTGTTGCAAGATGGTGATTGACAGTGGGAGCACTGACAATCTTGTTTCCACAGAGATGGTGGAAAAGCTGAGTCTGAAGAAGACCAAACATCCTGTTCCATACAAAGTGTCTTGGTTGCATAAAGGACATCAAATCCTGGTATGTGAGCAATGTGAAGTTGATTTGCAAGTAGGTACATATAAAGATAAATTATATGTGATGTTAAATTTTTTTTTTCCTTGGAAAAAAGCATAATTTTACTATGAGAAACAAAATTACATATTGTATAAAAGATTCAATGAGATTTTTCAGAAAATATAGCTTTTCAGCTTCGAGTATAAAAAATAGTCTATAAAATATGCAGTCATAAAATAGATCACGCAGGATCAATGTCTGAGATACATTGCTATGTAAATGTTTTGTCCAAAAATTAATTACAAAAAAAGTATGAGCCAGTCAAATAAGTGGTGGATCATGTAGAGGTGTCCCTTCGAAGAATGGTCTATGATAGTAATCATGAAATGTGTCATTGAGATATTCAGTAATCCGCCACTGCCCATGAGGAAGAGTCACCCCCTGTTTGGATAGGAGATCCGCGACCACATTCCTTTCCCTGTAGACATGTTTGCAAGAGAAGAAATCAAATAGAGCAGCAATTCTTTGTGTGTCTTCAAGTAAATTATTTAGGACCAAGTGATGACAATGGTGAAGTTTATTGATCCAATTGATGATAATCATAGAGTCTCCAAAGACTTGTAGTCTTGTGCACTGTTTTTCTGATGCAAAGAGAAGTAGTAGTTTTAGTGCATGTAGTTCAGCGTAATTATTTGTGCCTCTGCCCAGGCCCATGTGGAGTTTAAAAGAGTGAGTGGTCGAGAGGTGTAGTATGGCTCCCCCCCCACATATGTTATTCTGTGACGCACCGTCGAAAAAATCCCAGGGAATGTTTTGGATGATGATCTCAGCAGTAGGGATGCGATGGAGTGGAGTGGGGACGATCTGGGGGAAATGTGATAGGATGGAGAGTGAATGGCTGATCAGAATAGAGGGGCTGGTGTTTTTTCCACAGAAAATAAATTGATTACGGGCGATCCATATGCCCCAAATGATGAATAGAGGTAGTGCCCTGATAGATGTCATGGTTGGGGAGTCATACCAGTTCCTTCAAGCCGCTTCAATAGTGTGCCCCTTCCAGAGTTCAGCAGCTGGGTGAAATACTTTTAAGGCTAGCCAGATGTTGACACAAAAAAGACAATCCAGGAAAAGATGAGTAGGAGTTTCGTCGGCATGTTTGCAAAGAATGCACCAGCCTGGACCCTCAATACATTTATTCTTTATGTGATCCCAGGTGGGGATGCAATTTGAAAGAGTACACCACATGAATAATTTAGCTTTTGAGGGAGAATGTGATTTCCAAATAGTTCTCCACCACCAAGATAGATCGACCAGGGGGTGTTTTTGCTCCATTAAATAAATGTAGCCCAATTTTGGAGCATACTTTCCGTTTGAGGCCGACATCCACAGGAGTTCATCATCATTTTCTGAGATACGTGCATGAGAGAGTTTTAATGCTGAGGTGTAAAGGTCCCAATGGTGGTGTAGATCCTCCGGGATATGTAGTTCCACCGCAGATAACCAACCCTGTTGCCAGATGCTAGTTGTTGCAGGATTAGCGATATGTGAGAGATGAAAGAAGCCATTTTGATGTAGGAAATTGACGAGTGGTGCTGGCAGGAGATGTTCATTTTGACATCCAAGCCATGGGTTCGAACCGATGCGGATCTGGGTGCCCAAACCCACTTTCCAAGCGAGTCCCTGAGTGATGAGAGGGAGAGAATCCAGAACCACTTTCCAGATGACAGATATCCCAGTCCTGGGCTTTGTTGGATTTCGAATCCAATGAAGAATAAAAGATGGAGCAATATATTTCTGAGAAACCACCTCAGTCCACAAATTTGTAGTGTTTATGAGATTCCAGCCTGTCAGAACCCGATATTTCTGAAAAATTTAAAATTTTTATTCATAACGATAAATGTTAACTAGATAGTATTTCTGATTTTGTTTTAATTTAAATAACTAACATAATCTGTTTAAAGACTCTGTCTTAATTAAAAACTTTGATTTCGGTGATTGTAATTAATGACTGTTTTGTTTCGAACCGCAAGGGAAGAGCTAGTCGTAGTTGACTGGCTTACTTAGCTTACGAGCTAATGCATAAGTTGTTTTCCGTGTCCCAGGTACGCCGGTGAAGTAAGGATTGCTGTATATTAAACTTGGTAAGAATCAATACTCCCTGTACTTTAAACTTAAAAGATCGACATGATATTTCTTATTCAGATAGTATCATCAGGTTTTGCGAAGATTACATTGTTTCAGTTATAATTATTGTTTTATGAATATGACTCTATGTTACTGCTGTAACTATCACTGGAACAATTTGTTTGTATCATAATTATTATCTGCATAAAGCGTTTTAGCATCATGTGACATGTTGTTAATTTAATACCGGTGATTACTGTTTGTTCATGCATTGATAACGTGAGTTGAGAAGGTGGCGCCTCTAGCGTTGTTTCAATATATTAACCTATATATCGAAGTCCAATGTCTACTTTAGGGTTTAACTTATGTCACCTATTTGTTTACTGTTTAACGTTAATATTGGTAGAAATACGATGATAGTATATAATGGCAAAAGTGTGACTCATCATATAAATGGTAAGTGACAAAGTGTTTTCATTTGAAAGTTGACCACCTCATAGTTTAAATGATTGAAGAAATGGGATATGCTCATGGCATTAACCTATGCCTTGGTTTCATATAAGTGTACATTATCATGATTTTGCATTAGTCATAATGTTTTCCCATATCATGGATAAGATTTATAACCAATATTGTGTTAAGGTATTATCCACCATACTAAGTTAATAGAAAACTCCATTTTTGATATTAACTATATCTCCTTCATATCATTGTAGGGATTATACGTTCCATGTGCTTGGAATTATCGACGATTCAGTTGTAAGGCATGCACTATATGTTTAAATGATTGTATATCATAATGTTATCTTATTCGTTTGACTTACATATGTGTAATGATTTTGGAATCGGTGAATAATGATTTCGATTGCAATTTGAACTATATGGTCTCGACCCATATTACGTTGATATATTTGGGTGCTACGTGGTTGACTCTCCTCCATGCAGTTGGTGATATATAAGCTGTTATCAAAACCCTACCAGGTTATTGTAGTTGCCTTCGGGCTCGGGTCCTAAGGATGAAACCCTCCATGTCTGAGTTTTCGTAGTGATGGCACTGTAACAGAGTGCAACGTTTTGTGGTTCTGGTCTTGTGGTTTCATTCTGTAGTAGAATAAGTCCTCGGCTCTGGTGATATCGTCTGCTATAGTTTCATTGTTTCGTGGCTTTGTTGTTCATTCTTGATTGAATTCCCAGCTACTTACAGTCCTTCACTGTGCTGGTGTGGATATGAGACAGGGTTTTGTCATTGTCTTTTAGTTATGAGAGGGTTGATGCATTTGGGTTTTGGGTGTGATTCTTGACTGGTTCAATCCCAGCGTGAGGGTTTCGTCGGAATTGTTATCTTGTCTCGGCTGTCAATAAATGTCATGATGATTTCCCTTACTCTTTCAACCGGCGAGGGTGATGGGGTTTCAGTGCTTGCTTCCACCGGTGGCTTCCAGGTTATCCACGGTTACATTGCTCAGGTAATGTAATACTTTATTTTTGCAGTTTTTGTTTTGCAAGCAAGCACAGGTTTACTATATATTCAACTCTTGGCATTGAATGTGCAGGTCACGCAGGTCTGAAGGTGTACAGGGTTCTATCTCCAACGCTGGCTCATTCGGGTAAGCCTGGTTATCCACGGCTGTCTCTTCCTTTGCTGGTTTTGTGGTTAGGGTTGTGTCATGGAGGAAAACTCCTGTGTAGTGAGGTCGTTTGACGACTTGATGTTCATGGTTGCAGTCATCTGTATGAGTTATTTTGTTTGAAATGAAAGGGGTTGAAACCTTGTTATGTTTATTGGAGAGCCCTTCACGGCTCAGACTGTATGAGGCCAGGGTTTCTGTTATGGTACTCGTATTGGCTAGGCATAGGGTTCTATCCTCGCTGCATAAAATTTATACTTAATATATTACTGGGCCTATCATGGCCGTGTTTCATTTTTGTGTTTTGTTAAATTATTAGAATGTGTTTGAATGTAAGGATAAATGGGTTCTTCGATACCTGCAATGGATGATAACTCTGTTATAGTGAAATCCTATATTTGTCTCTCTGCGTTTTTCTTCGATTTGGAGTGTTAAATAAAAGATGGTGGATGTTCCTCGACTGTGACTGTAATAGTTGAATAGTATAGGGTTTATTCAGGCGAGTTGAGGTTCTGTTTTGTGTTCAACAAATATGTATGAACTTTGTTAACTCGATAGCGACCGGGAATGAATTATAACAATGTTTATTTTGATTCTTGTATAGTTATTAAATGAAACTGTGGGTAGAATAGTATATACATAGAACTATGTGTAAAGATGCTGTAGGTTCTGTCTGCCATATAAGGCATTCTTTTATTTGTTTTCAGTCTGTCGAAGGAATAATATAAGGCTACGGCCGTGTAGGGTTTGTGGACTACCCTAAGGAAGAACATTTATACTGAATAAATATTATTACTGTGTATAATTAAGATGGTTTGTAACAGCCAATGATGGTTGCGTTCGTCGACAGTTTCTCTGTTGTGTAATATGTTTGTTTTTGCTTAAAACAACTCTGTTAAATCTATTATAATAAGCATGGCTAATGTATTATAATACTAGGTTGAAGGGGAATAATACTATACAGTTGCTAAGTGTTTGTATTTGACTCCTGTGTTAATAAATAAGATTATAAGGATGCTTGTAACAATGAAATGTTGTTACAGTCTCCTCATTTTAATCGATAGCTGTCAAAACATATTCTGAGTATAAACAATATATTAAAATGAGTTTTGTTTATCTTCTAACTTGATATAAGAGTAACCTGTAACTAAAATTGACTATAATATGCAATATATATATATATATACAGGTAGATTACTGGAATATCTATTGTTTAATATTTCTGTCTATTATTTAACCATTAACAGGAATTCTAGAATATGCCTAAACATGATAATTGTTAACTGTAATAGTAACAATTTGGTTCTATATAAGATAAATACTCCATTTAATAAAAATAGGAAATTTCTATAACATCTGCGTTCTGAAATTTATACCAAAAGAAAGTACAGAGACTGATTTACTGAAGTTGAATACAGTCAAAACATAGTTGTACTAGTCTATCTCATATGAAAATTAAATAAACCAATCAACAGGAAGAGTGGCAGAACCTGTAGCTATGGTAGACAATAACAGCAATGGGAGGCTGTTCCTCCCTACCAATTCCTGGAGAGTGCCCAGACAGCACTTCTCAGGACCCCCGAGCTTGCTCTGGTCTAACTGGCTGGAATCTAAGTACGGCCAATAATTCCCTCATCCAAAACAGCTATACTGGAACCAAGTTACTGCAACTTCCTGCTTCAAAACACTTCCTTACTGTTTCCCCACTTCCTCAATGGGACTCCTGAATAGCATTCACCTGAATGTATTCTCCCTCCAGAACAATTGCTCAACCCCCAGCTCAGTTCATTGAGTAGTATTTAAAAGATTGCCTAGGTCTTAGTTGGGCTAACTGTCATTAATGAGCCACCTGCTCAGATTCCACTTTCTTATGGAATCATGACCCCAAAATATAGGGAAGTTGCCACCTGCAACTTAGGAAGTGTTTGAGGATGCTGCCACTTGTCTTTTGTCCTTCCACCTAATTCCATCCACCAGTTAGACCAGTAACCTCTTTTAACAGCTCTCCCATGCTGTTGTCTCCATAATTTATTTATTAATAATAATTATTCAGAATTTACATTCCATTTTTGGAGACTCTGCTGAGTCATCCATTCCTACTTAGCATTAAATTTAACATAATGTTCTCAGGAATATTAAAAATAATTACATTATTTTAATAAAATTGGGGTATGTGACATACACACCCCCTTAAAATGTAACATCGTCCTCGATGTTACTTATTCTTCGTCTTCAGCCACCTGCTGGAATAGATGGGGATATGCTTCCCGCATCTTACTTTCCAGCTCCCAGGTAGATTCTTCAGGACTAAGGTGCTTCCATTGCACCTTAACTTGTCCAATTATCCGGTTCCGTAGAGTAATTTCCCTCCTCCCGAGGATACAATCCGGTTCTACCAGAACTTCCCCTTCTGGTTCTACCTGTACAATGTTCCAATCAATAACATGAGTAGCATCATGAACATACTTTTTCAAAACAGAGATATGAAAAACATTATGTACTTTTAAATTTGGCGGTAATGCTAACTGATAAGCAACTTGACCAATTCTAGCTAAAATTTCAAATGGACCACAGTAACGTGGTGCTAATTTTGCACAACTTCCTAATCTTAGGGAGCTTTTCTTTGGTCTTACCTTGATGAACACATGTTCACCTACCTGGAACTCTTTAGGAGTTCTTTTCAAATCTGCTTGACTCTTTTGCCGATCCTGGGCAATCTTCAAGTTTTCCTGCACTTGTTTCACAATCTGTTCCATTTCCTTCAATAAATCAGGTCCTAACACTAATCTATCTACTGGATTACTCCAAGAGATAGGAGTGTTGCATTTTCGACAATACAAAACCTCAAAAGGACTAAACTTAGCTGATGATTGATAGCTGTTATTGTATGCAAATTCGGCTAAGTGTAAATAATCCTCCCACTTACCTGGTTGATCTTTAACATACATCCTTAACAGATCTTCTAATATTTGATTAACTCTTTCCGTTTGTCCGTCAGTCTGAGGATGGAAAGAGGTGCTGAAATTCAAAGTGGTGTTTAATCCTTTGAACAAGGATCTCCAAAAATTTCCTGTGAATTTTGGATCCCTGTCTGATATAATGACCTTTGGAATACCGTGTAACCGAAAAATCTGTTTTAGAAAGATATCTGCTATGTTTGCAGCCTTGTATGTGGTTTTAACAGGAATAAAATGTGCTGATTTACTTAATTTGTCTACCACTACCATAATCGAATCATTCTGATGTTGATTTTTGGGTAAACCCGTAATGAAATCCAGGCTGATTATTTCCCATTTCCAGCTAGGAATAGGTAAAGGTTGCAGCAATCCAGCTGGATGTTGGTGTTCTGTTTTTACTTGTTGGCAGTCCAAACACTTAGCTAAATATTCAGCAGTTTCAGATTTCATATTAGGCCAAAAATATTCTTTTCTCAACATAGTGATAGTCTTTTGATAACCAGGATGCCCGGAGTAAGGGTTTTTATGTATTTCGTCTAAAATTAACAGCTTAACTGTAGGTGCATTAGGGATATACAGCCTGTCCTTAAACAGCAAAAATCCATTTTCGTTTAAACTATACCCTTTTATCAAACTTTCTGTAGGCTGTTCTTTGGCTGTAATTTGTAGATGTTGATAATTTTCGTCTAATTTTATCCCTTCAGCCAGCTGTTCATTTAAATCAGAGGTATAAGTGCTGCTAGCTGATATAAAATTCAGTTTTGCATTCCTGCTCAAGGCATCAGCCACCTTATTTTCCTTCCCTTTTATGTGTTGGATTTCAAAATCATATTCACTTAGGAATGCCAGCCACCTGGCTTGTCTTGCATTTAAATTTGGCTGGTCTAAAAGGTATTTCAGACCTTTATTATCTGTTAGTAAGGTAAATTTTCTGCCTATTAGGTGGTGTCGCCACATCTTTAAAGCGTGAATTACAGCAGCTAATTCTAGGTCATAAGTGGCATAATTCTTTTCATGGATTTTCAGCTTCCTAGATTCGTAAGCAATGACATGTCCTTCTTGAGTCAGCACTCCGCCTAAACCATCATTACAAGCGTCGGTGCAAACTATGAAATCTTTATTTGGGTCCGCTATTCTAAGGATAGGTGCAGTTGTCAATAAAGTCTTAAGTTTCTTGAAACTTTCTTCACATTTCGCATTCCAATCAAACTTCTTGCCTTTCTTCTGCAAAGAAGTGATTGGGTTGGCTATTTTTGAAAAGCCTTCAATAAACCTCCGGTAGTAACCGGTAATTCCCATGAAAGATCTAACGTCCGTCACATCTTTAGGTACTGGCCATTCTTCAATCGCCCGAATCTTTTCGGGATCCACTGAAATCCCTTCCTTGGTGACTACATGTCCTAAGTACTGGATTTCGTCTTTGAAGAAATCACACTTACTGAATTTCGCAAAGAGCTGTTGTTCTCTCAGTTCTTGTAAGACTATACGTAAGTGTTCTTTATGCTCCTCCTCATTCTTAGAATAAATTAAAATGTCGTCGATGAATACAACAACAAATTTATCTAAGTACTTGTGCATTATGTTGTTCATTAAGCACATAAAAACAGCTGGGGCATTTGTAAGTCCAAATGGCATTACGACAAATTCGTAATGTCCGTACCTTGTTCTAAAGGCTGTTTTGAAAATATCTTCCTCTTTAATTCTTACCTGATGATAACCCGATCTCAGATCGATCTTAGAGAATACCGTAGCGCCACGTAGTTGATCAAACAGATCATCAATACGAGGTAACGGATACCTGTTTTTGATCGTCATCTTGTTTAGTTGACGATAATCTATGCAAAGTCGCATAGTTCCGTCCTTCTTTTTAATGAAAATCACTGGTGCTCCCCAAGGGGATACACTGGGTCGAATATAGTTCTTATCTATTAACTCCTTCAACTGAGTTTTCAACTCGTTAAGCTCCAAAATATTCATACGATACGGGGCTTTTGAACTGGGAACAGCACCTGGTATCAGCTCAATTGTAAAGTCTAGCTCTCTCTTGGGAGGCAATTCTGGGATTTCCTCAGGAAAAACGTCAATAAATTCATTGACTACAGGGATGTTCTCTACTGTTTTCTGGTTGCTTTCGGACTTATCTGTCTCATCTGTAATAGCTACAGCATAAGTCTTGCACCCTTTTCTGACTGCTCTTTTAAGTTGTAAGGCAGAAATCTGCCTAACTACGGTTTTCCTAGGGATACCCCTAATAGTTATAGGCTGTCCACTACTGTCTACACACCTAAAAGTTTTGTCAAAACAGTTTAAAACTACCCTATGTTGTTCCAACCAGTCCATTCCGATAAGTATGTCATAAGAGCCAAGTGGTAAGATGTTCAGTTTAACTGTAGTTATAAAATCATTCATGTTTAAGATGCATTCTTTTACATAACAGTTTACTTTCTTCTTTGCCCCAGTAGCTAATTGTACAGACCAAGAATTATCAAACCTTTCAACAGTCAAATTACATTTTTCTACCAGATGAGGTGAAATATAACTAAGACTAGCACCTGGATCTATTAATATAGTAACTGGGGTTTTGATAATCATACCTCCTACTTCCACCATGGAAGTTTGGTAGTCAGCCTGACGGTTTTCCAACGCTGCATTGATTCGGGGCATAGTTCCTGCAAAATCTCCAACTGTCATTTCGTCTTGAACAGTATGAATATTGCTGACTTGTTTCTTTCTGTTTGGGCAGACTGAAGCATAATGTGGCCCATTACACTCCCAGCACTTGACAGGTTCTTTTCGCTCAAAATTTTTGGTGTAGTTTCCATGGTTATTAGGAGTCTCTTTGCTGTTTTTGTAATTGTTTGAATGGCTGACAGCTCCATTTTTGTTTCCTTGGAAACTTTTACTATTAAAGTGGTTCCCGTTTTTGCCATTCTTGAAACTTTTATGGGGAACAAATTCTTTTTTCTTGTACTCGATCAGATTGCTGTTCTTTTTGGCTTTCCAGCTGGCTATCCCCTCTTTCTTTTTATTCTGTTCGTAACAGAAATTTTCCTTGCGCATAGCTTCTTCCAGCGTTTTTGGATTGTCATATTCAATTCTGTCCTTGATATGATAGGGCAGGCAACTAAGAAACCGCTGTATTTTTGGTTTCTCTTCGACAAAATACGGTACATAACGCAACAGACTTAAAAATTTACTGTTTAAGTCCTTCATCGTCATAGATCCGAGTTTCAGTTCATAGAATTCTTTGGCCCTTTCTTCATAATACTGCTCAGACAGGAATTTCTTCTTAAAATATCTTTTAAAGGTACTCCAATTAACTTCTCTTTCTTTAATCCCTTTGACCCTTTTCAGATCTTGCCACCATATGTCCGCCTTTCCCGAGAGGTTGTAGATGGCCATTCGTGCCTTTAGCTGATTTGAGTAGTTATAGATCTGAAAATATTTTCTCATCCCGGATAACCAGGATTCTGCCTCTTCTCCAGTTTCAGCTTCTCCATTGAAAGTTGGGGGCTTTATCTTCTTAAACTCCCCGGAAATCTCTTCATAAGGCCTGTACTTTTTCCTTCGGTTGTGCATCTCAGCTTCACTGCTGTCACTGCTAGTGCGATAACTGGGTTGTCCCTTTCTTTCCTCAGATGAGGAACTGCTGTCAGATTTAGTTGGTTTTTTCCTTTTTGACCCTCTTTGATGACTAACTTCTTCTGAGTCAGCTGGTTTGCTCCTACCTTCAGTCTGAAATTTTTCTATCAATAGCTGATTTAACTGTTCCTGAGTCTTTAGAATTCTTTCATTATCCTTCTTGACTGTTTCCATTTCTGTCTTTAATCCTCTTATGGTCTGCATCAGCTCAGTGGTGTGAGAAATTTCTTCTTCTGTCTCAAGTTCTTTTGACATCTGTCTTGTCACAGCATTGGGAGATTCCTCCTCAGCATATTCTCCCAGTTTTTCCATACCTGTCTGTAAAATTCAGAAAAGAGAAATTTTCTGTTCTGTTCATGAAATCGAAATATATGTTAGTATTTTATATATATAAAAAAAAAATCTTCTTTTATAGTCACTAGTTGCGGAAGTTTAGTGGAGTCACATCCAAGCCTAGTGTCTGAACCTGGCTCTGATACCACATGTCAGAACCCGATATTTCTGAAAAATTTAAAATTTTTATTCATAACGATAAATGTTAACTAGATAGTATTTCTGATTTTGTTTTAATTTAAATAACTAACATAATCTGTTTAAAGACTCTGTCTTAATTAAAAACTTTGATTTCGGTGATTGTAATTAATGACTGTTTTGTTTCGAACCGCAAGGGAAGAGCTAGTCGTAGTTGACTGGCTTACTTAGCTTACGAGCTAATGCATAAGTTGTTTTTCGTGTCCCAGGTACACCGGTGAAGTAAGGATTGCTGTATATTAAACTTGGTAAGCATCAATACTCCCTGTACTTTAAACTTAAAAGATCGACATGATATTTCTTATTCAGATAGTATCATCAGGTTTTGCGAAGATTACATTGTTTCAGTTATAATTATTGTTTTACGAATATGACTCTATGTTACTGCTGTAACTATCACTGGAACAATTTGTTTGTATCATAATTATTATCTGCATAAAGCGTTTTAGCATCATGTGACATGTTGTTAATTTAATACCGGTGATTACTGTTTGTTCATGCATTGATAACGTGAGTTGAGAAGGTGGCGCCTCTAGCGTTGTTTCAATATATTAACCTATATATCGAAGTCCAATGTCTACTTTAGGGTTTAACTTATGTCACCTATTTGTTTACTGTTTAACGTTAATATTGGTAGAAATACGATGATAGTATATAATGGCAAAAGTGTGACTCATCATATAAATGGTAAGTGACAAAGTGTTTTCATTTGAAAGTTGACCACCTCATAGTTTAAATGATTGAAGAAATGGGATATGCTCATGGCATTAACCTATGCCTTGGTTTCATATAAGTGTACATTATCATGATTTTGCATTAGTCATAATGTTTTCCCATATCATGGATAAGATTTATAACCAATATTGTGTTAAGGTATTATCCACCATACTAAGTTAATAGAAAACTCCATTTTTGATATTAACTATATCTCCTTCATATCATTGTAGGGATTATACATCCCATGTGCTTGGAATTATCGGCGATTCAGTTGTAAGGCATGCACTATATGTTTAAATGATTGTATATCATAATGTTATCTTATTCGTTTGACTTACATATGTGTAATGATTTTGGAATCGGTGAATAATGATTTGGATTGCAATTTGAACTATATGGTCTCGACCCATATTACGTTGATATATTTGGGTGCTACGTGGTTGACTCTCCTCCATGCAGTTGGTGATATATAAGCTGTTATCAAAACCCTACCAGGTTATTGTAGTTGCCTTCGGGCTCGGGTCCTAAGGATGAAACCCTCCATGTCTGAGTTTTCGTAGTGATGGCACTGTAACAGAGTGCAACGTGTTGTGGTTCTGGTCTTGTGGTTTCATTCTGTAGTAGAATAAGTCCTCGGCTCTGGTGATATCGTCTGCTATAGTTTCATTGTTTCGTGGCTTTGTTGTTCATTCTTGATTGAAGTCCCAGCTACTTACAGTCCTTCACTGTGCTGGTGTGGATATGAGACAGGGTTTTGTCATTGTCTTTTAGTTATGAGAGGGTTGATGCATTTGGGTTTTGGGTGTGCTTCTTGACTGGTTCAATCCCAGCGTGAGGGTTTTGTCGGAATTGTTATCTTGTCTCGGCTGTCAATAAATGTCATGATGATTTCCCTTACTCTTTCAACCGGCGAGGGTGATGGGGTTTCAGTGCTTGCTTCCACCGGTGGATTCCAGGTTATCCACGGTTACATTGCTCAGGTAATGTAATACTTTATTTTTGCAGTTTTTGTTTTGCAAGCAAGCACAGGTTTACTATATATTCAACTCTTGGCATTGAATGTGCAGGTCACGCAGGTCTGAAGGTGTACAGGGTTCTATCTCCAACGCTGGATCATCCGGGTAAGCCTGGTTATCCACGGTTGTCTCTTCCTTTGCTGGTTTTGTGGTTAGGGTTGTGTCATGGAGGAAAACTCCTGTGTAGTGAGGTCGTTTGACGACTTGATGTTCATGGTTGCAGTCATCTGTATGAGTTATTTTGTTTGAAATGAAAGGGGTTGAAACCTTGTTATGTTTATTGGAGAGCCCTTCACGGCTCAGACTGTATGAGGCCAGGGTTTCTGTTATGGTACTCGTATTGGCTAGGCATAGGGTTCTATCCTCGCTGCATAAAATTTATACTTAATATATTACTGGGCCTATCATGGCCGTGTTTCATTTTTGTGTTTTGTTAAATTATTAGAATGTGTTTGAATGTAAGGATAAATGGGTTCTTCGGTACCTGCAATGGATGATAACTCTGTTATAGTGAAATCCTATATTTGTCTCTCTGCGTTTTTCTTCGATTTGGAGTGTTAAATAAAAGATGGTGGATGTTCCTCGACTGTGACTGTAATAGTTGAATAGTATAGGGTTTATTCAGGCGAGTTGAGGTTCTGTTTTGTGTTCAACAAATATGTATGAACTTTGTTTACTCGATAGCGACCGGGAATGAATTATAACAATGTTTATTTTGATTCTTGTATAGTTATTAAATGAAACTGTGGGTAGAATAGTATATACATAGAACTATGTGTAAAGATGCTGTAGGTTCTGTCTGCCATATAAGGCATTCTTTTATTTGTTTTCAGTCTGTCGAAGGAATAATATAAGGCTACGGCCGTGTAGGGTTTGTGGACTACCCTAAGGAAGAACATTTATACTGAATAAATATTATTACTGTGTATAATTAAGATGGTTTGTAACAGCCAATGATGGTTGCGTTCGTCGACAGTTTCTCTGTTGTGTAATATGTTTGTTTTTGCTTAAAACAACTCTGTTAAATCTATTATAATAAGCATGGCTAATGTATTATAATACTAGGTTGAAGGGGAATAATACTATACAGTTGCTAAGTGTTTGTATTTGACTCCTGTGTTAATAAATAAGATTATAAGGATGCTTGTAACAATGAAATGTTGTTACAGTCTCCTCATTTTAATCGATAGCTGTCAAAACATATTCTGAGTATAAACAATATATTAAAATGAGTTTTGTTTATCTTCTAACTTGATATAAGAGTAACCTGTAACTAAAATTGACTATAATATGCAATATATATATATATATATATACAGGTAGATTACTGGAATATCTATTGTTTAATATTTCTGTCTATTATTTAACCATTAACAGGAATTCTAGAATATGCCTAAACATGATAATTGTTAACTGTAACAGTAACAATTTGGTTCTGTATAAGATAAATACTCCATTTAATAAAAATAGGAAATTTCTATAACATCTGCGTTCTGAAATTTATACCAAAAGAAAGTACAGAGACTGATTTACTGAAGTTGAATACAGTCAAAACATAGTTGTACTAGTCTATCTCATATGAAAATTAAATAAACCAATCAACAGGAAGAGTGGCAGAACCTGTAGCTATGGTAGACAATAACAGCAATGGGAGGCTGTTCCTCCCTACCAATTCCTGGAGAGTGCCCAGACAGCACTTCTCAGGACCCCCGAGCTTGCTCTGGTCTAACTGGCTGGAATCTAAGTACGGCCAATAATTCCCTCAGCCAAAACAGCTATACTGGAACCAAGTTACTGCAACTTCCTGCTTCAAAACACTTCCTTACTGTTTCCCCACTTCCTCAATGGGACTCCTGAATAGCATTCACCTGAATGTATTCTCCCTCCAGAACAATTGCTCAACCCCCAGCTCAGTTCATTGAGTAGTATTTAAAAGATTGCCTAGGTCTTAGTTGGGCTAACTGTCATTAATGAGCCACCTGCTCAGATTCCACTTTCTTAGGGAATCATGACCCCAAAATATAGGGAAGTTGCCACCTGCAACTTAGGAAGTGTTTGAGGATGCGGCCACTTGTCTTTTGTCCTTCCACCTAATTCCATCCACCAGTTAGACTAGTAACCTCTTTTAACAGCTCTCCCATGCTGTTGTCTCCATAATTTATTTATTAATAATAATTATTCAGAATTTACATTCCATTTCTGGAGACTCCGCTGAGTCATCCATTCCTACTTAGCATTAAATTTAACATAATGTTCTCAGGAATATTAAAAATAATTACATTATTTTAATAAAATTGGGGTATGTGACACAGCCAGCCTTTGCTACGAGGGATTTTGCGAAGAGATGGATGTGTTTGAGGCCCCAACCCCCTAAAGATTTCGACAGAGCAATACGTTCCCACTTGACCCATGGAGAAATAGTGTTTTCTGAGTGTCCAGACCAGAGGAAACGAAAACATAGTTTCCTTGCCTTTTCCTTTATCCCTATTGGGATCCAAGCCAACGACATCCAGTATACTGGAATTTCTTCTAGAACGGATTTGACAAGAATCAGTTTGCCAGCTCTGGGGAGCCATCTGTGGCTCCAAGACATAAGCCTCTTTTCCAGTTTTGCGATGAGCCAATTCCAGTCACTCTTTTTATAACCATTAGGTTTTAGATGAAAGCCCAAGTATTTTAGGTCGTCACTGCGCAAGAGAGATTCGAAGGGGAAGAGTGTAGTATACCTGAGATGTTCTTCTGCAGAGAGGCCATAAAGAGTGATTGTGGATTTTTGAACATTTATGACCATCCCCGTAGCTGCTTGAAATAAGGTGAGAATATGGTTCAATTGTTCCGCGTCCCCCATATTGCCATCACAAAGGATATCATCTACGAAAAGTAGATGTGAAATGCTTAAATTGTTGGTTATATGTAAACCATGAAAAGTGCCTTGGCGGATAGCATTTGTGATTGCCCGGCTGAGTCTTCAGCCACTAAGAGAAAAAGAAGTGGTGATAATGGGCATCCATGCTGGAGGCCTCTTTCCGCGCTGAAAAAATGTGATGGTGATCCATTGATGAGTACTACAAAGGAGGCAGTGGTAATGCGGCTCATCATCCATTTGATGAAAGCATATTCAAAACCAAGGTGTGTCATGAGCATGCGAAGATAGAGCCAGCTGACTCTGTCAAATGCCTTAGAGAGGTCAATTTTGATGATAGCACCCTTGATGCCTTTTATCTTCTGAGAGTGTAGGCCTTCTTGTGCAACCCCAATGGCTTCATGAATCTATCGCCCTTCAAGGAAGCCGAACTGTTCTTTTGAGATGAATCTAGAGAGAACAGGTTTGAGTCATTTAGCCATAATCTTTGCCACAATATTGTAGGTGATATTGCAGAGGGAAATGGGATGAAATGCATCTAGAGAGGAAGGAATGTCAGATTTTGGGATAAGAGCAATGAAAGTGGTATTTAGTGGAGGATGTATGTTCCCACCGCGTCTGGATTCTTCAGCAAGTAGGAGTAAGTCAGCACCAATGGCGTCAAAGTAATCAATAAAAAATTCAATGGTCCATCCGTCCGGTCTTGGGCTCTTATCCTTTTGAAAACTATGTAGAGTAGCCTTGAGTTTTCCCTCTGTGATTTCTTCCCTGAGATGCTGGTTGTCCTCTGCTGTGACAACTCTAGGGAAGAATTGTGAGAGGTGGATCACTTCAGCAATAGTGGCTTTATTGTCATTCAAGAATAGAGTTTTGAAATGAGAAGAGCCCAGAGAGGCCAAGTCTTCAAAGGATGAAACGAAATCTCCTTGAGCATTTTTTAGTTCCCAGATAGTATTTTGAGATTTTCGTCCCTTGGCATATGCATGGAAATTTTTTGTGTTTTCATCACCGCAATCCAGCCAGATAGCTCTACTCTTGAGTCTCCAAACTTCTTCCTGTTCTAGAGGTATTTTGTTTCTTGTTCTTTCCAGATTTTTGAGGAGTGTGGTGGACTCCGGAGAGGCATAACCTCCCCCAAGCTGATCCTGAAGAGAAGCCAGCGCCGATTCAACCCTGATGAGTTCCAATGCATCTGATTCTCGTTTTTTGTGAGCCCAATCTTTAAGTAAATATTTAACCCATGTGAGGTTTTTTACAAAATGTGGAGCAGCGTGTAATCTTGCACCACGCTGAAATGGGATCCAGGAGTTTTTTATAATGTTTGCAGCCTCCTCATCCTTGATCCATGCTGCACATAGTTTGAAAGGGCTAGGTGGTTTCCTGTTGTTTCCCTGAATCTCAAAGCAAATGGGATGATGATCCGAGATGCCACCAGAGTTGACTCACTGGCGCATCCGATAGGGTTGGTTCACCAGTGCTTCCGCAATTAGAAAATGATCCAGTCTCTTTGAGATACACCCCTCCCCAGTTCGATGATTATTCCAGGTCATTTTCAAAATTGGTGGATGGTAATCAATGAGGTGTGTTTCAAGAAGTAGAAGTTCAAAAAAACCAGAGAGAACATCGCCACGAGCTTGTTGTCCCCAGATCTCATGAGTGCCGAGGGTGAAGTTTAAATCACCACCAATGATAATGTCATGCCCGTTGATCATGGGTTCCGTCGAAAGGAGTTCCAGTAGGTTTCATGATCAACATAGGGACCTTAAATGTTGATGACCTTGAAGTTCCTGTTTAAACCCGAATGGAAAAGTTCCACTCCCAATCCCGAGGAGAAGCCCCAAGAGTTGATTAGTTTGTTTGATGATTTCTTCCAACCCGTGGCAAGGCTCCCAGAGAGTCCACGAGCACTGATGGCAGTAAAATCAAAAGTAGGGAAAGAAGCAGAGAGTAAAACTAGAACATCGATGTCTGACCCCATAGTTTCTTGAAGCAAAAAGATGTCAGGTTGTTGTAGTGAGATGAGCCACTGAAGGGCAAGTTTTTTAGGTTTACTTGCCAAACCTCTACATTTTAGGGACCAAATTTTCATGGGGGAACCCCAGAGTGGGCGTGCACCACTCTAAGTGCCCCAATGATGGATCTTTGTTTGCCATCTGCCAAGTCCAGGATGGCCTGTTGTTGAGTAGAGGTGAAATGAGTGGGTCGGCCCCGACCTCGAGATGGTTTATGGGGTGGGGGGTTTTGTCCCAGTTAGGTACCAAGGGGGAGGGAGGTCAGGATAGGGATGTCACGAGTTCGGAGGAGAAAACGTATGTGGGGGGGTACAGGGTCGGTGGGTAGGGGAGCCATAGAGCAGTCCATGGTAGGGGAAGAAGTAGGGATGGGAGAAGTAGAGGGGACAAGGGATAGGTAGTCAGTAGTAACAAGGGGATCAAAGTGCAAAGTGCAAAAAGAAGAAACAATAGTGGAGAAAGCAAGGTCAGGAAAAACAGTCATACCCGGAAGTGTCGAGGTCGATGCGTCCATGGAGCAGTTTGGAGTCGGTGCTGGAGGGAAGCCCTCAGGGGCCCATGGAGTCATAAGCAGGGAAGATGTGGTATCATCCGCAGGCTCCGAGCGTGCCTCAACAAAAACCCCACTGATTGGGATTTTCTGTTGTGAGCCCGATAAAACTTCATGCCTGTCATCCTTTAAGGGATCATCCCTCGAACCAGGTTGTGTGACCTCCACCCGTTTGCGGATTTTATCTAATTTTGGGTGGAAAGAGAGGCGATAATGTTTTGCAAGATGCCCTATACCATGACATCTGTGGCATCGAAAGGGTATACCCTCATAATCCAGTCTCTGCGTCCGCTTTGCAAGTCCCCAAGTAAAAAATAAATGTGGATGGAGACCCTCGCGAACATTGATAGCAAAAAGCATACGGGCTACCGAGAAGAGTTGAGTGTGTTGGAAAGACATATCTGCATCAATGTAAGATCCCAGTGCATTGCCAATGTCCCGGAATGATTTTGCGTTCCAGAATTCCCAAGGTAAATCCGGGAGATGAACCCAAACAGGGATGACATCAAATTTTTCCGTGTCCGCATCAAACATAGGGGTCCAATTCTTAAACAAAATGGAAGTGTTTCCTAGGCTCCAATGTGAAGCGAGAATGCGCCGAACATCCTCATGTGAGTTGAATTTGAAAACGAACAAACCTCGAGACAGGACCATGATCTCCGGTTTGTGTTCTATAAAATGTAGCCAATTTGTCGAGACCCATCGATCTAGATCCACGGAACGTGAATATTTCCCGCGTGCATGGCCGACCAGCACCGTCTCCGCCATATGCAGTGAGCTAGCTACAGACACGTTTTTTCGACAGATCAGGTTGATGTTTTCCCTTGCACATTTTAAGAAGTTCCCTTTCTGTCTGCGTGGAGGAGAGGACTCCTGTCGAAATGCAGTGGTTTGTTCACCCGGGTGTGTTCCCTCAGTGCCAAGGGTAGTCGGAATGGATCCAGGGTGGGGAGGAGAGTAGATGAAGGAGTTTATGAAGTCATCCAGGATTTGTGAAAAAGGGTTTTCCTTTGAGATAGGGTAAGAGTTCGGCACAGTGAAGTCACTGGAGGATAAAACACAAGCCCCTATCTCGGAGAATGCTGAAAATTCTGGAGGCCAGGCATCCGAAAATGGTTCAGAGTGTATGATCGTGGAAGCATAAGGTAAAGGGTCACCCAGAGCATAGCTAGGGTAACCAAAAAAAGAGTGTTGTGGACCCTCAAGTCCTGGAACAGAAAAATCGTCAGATGCAAGACCGCTTGTTGAGAAACCACCCATTGTGGGAGACAGGTGTAGGGGCGAGGTAGCCGCCATCGAGGTCACCCCTCCCGATGTCAGATAACCGTTTTGAAAAATCTTGGAAGGGAGTAGAGGGGTCGAGACCAACGAGGTAACCGCTGCAGAATTACAGTGGGATTGCAGTGAAATAAAGTCGGCGAAGGAGGTAAATGAGTTCTTACCTTCAAAAGGATCCAACGAATAATCCAAAGCATCTGCATTATGATATTCCGTGCTAGCATCAGTGTCCTCGGGATCCGTGCAGCTGCCATCGAGTGTGTGCATCGTGGTTAATAGGGTGCATCCCCTACGAGCTGCCAACCCTAAGAGGAAAACCATGGAACCAGCCCGCTACATGCTTTCAATCCCCCTATGGTGTTTCATTTGGTTGTGTATTCGAATTATATGTGATGTTATGCCCATGGATGTTTGCCATATTCTTCTAGGGAGACCATGGCAATTTTACAAAAAGGTGGTGCATGATGGTAGGAGAAATTTTCATAGTTTTGAGAAATATGGGATAAAACATGTTCTTCTTCCTTTGCAAGAAGGGAGTACAACAGGGCAACACGCATCTAAGGTCCTAATGTTGACAGGGAATGCGTTTTGCAGCAAATTGTTGAATTATGCTGTGGTATGTAAGCCTAGAGTGGTAATAATGAAGACCAATATTGCAGATCTGCCTGAGGAGATTCAGGAGATGCTAGGTGAGTTTAGTTACATTGTGGTAGATGATTTTCCCAATGAGTTACCACCGAAGAGGGATATAAGTCACCATATTGATTTTATTCCTGGAGCAAGCTTACCAAACAAGGCAGCATACAGGTTGACACCTCAAGAGAATGAAGAAGTTAGAAGGAAAATACAAGGGTTGTTAAACAAGGAGTTGATTCAGAAAAGTCCGAGTTCATGTGCAGTGCTGGCTGTACTCACCCCAAAGAAGGATGGTGAATGGAGGATGTGCACTGACTCTAGGGCCATCAACAAGATTACCATTAGATACAGGTTTCCATTACTTAGGATGGATGGCATGATGGATTTCTTGAGTGGGGCAACATGCTTTTCAAAATTAGATTTGAAGAGTGGATACCATCAAATCAAAATTTGAGAAGGAGATGAGTGGAAGACAAACTTTAAGACAAATGATGGGTTGTATGAGTGGCCGGTTATCGGAATGTCCAATGCGCCAAGCACCTTAATGAGATTAATGAACGAAGTCTTGAGATATTTCATAGGTAAGTTTGTAATAGTTTACCTTGATGATATTCTAATTTTCAGTCAAACAGAAAAAGAACACTTGGAGCATCTAAGATGTGTTTTGGAGAAACTGCAAAAGGAAAAGTTGTTAGTAAATGTGAAGAAGTGTACATTTATGAAATCAAAACTCGTGTATTTGGTTTTTGTTATCTCAAGAGATGGTTTGAAGATGGATCCATAAAAAGTGCAAGCGATCATTGATTGGCCTTCACCTCAGAGCATATTTGAGGTGAGAAGTTTCCATGGATTGGAAATATTTTATAGGAAGTTTATAAAGAACTTCAACGATATTTGTTCATCTGTCCTTGAAACAATTAGGAAGGAAAAACAACCATATCAATGGAAAACAGAGGCTGAAAGAAGCTTTCAGTTTTTGAAGAAAATATTATTGAGCAACCAGTATTGAAGTTACCAGATTTCAAATACCCTTTCCAAGTGAAATGTGATGCCAATGGAGTAGCAATTGGAGTTGTCCTCAGTTAGGAAGACAGACCTGTAGCATATTTCAGCGAGAAACTAAATGACGCAAATCATAAATACTTGTCCTATGACAAGGATTTTTATGCTATTGTCCAAGCACTAAAGCATTGGAGACATTATCTGATGCCTAGGAAGTTCGTTTCGTTTTCTGATAATCATGCATTGCAATACATCATGCAGCAACCTAAATTGAATCAGAAGCATGTCGAATGGGTTGAGTTCTTGCAAAGCTTTACCTTTGTTTTAAAGCACATAAGTGGGAAATCAAATCGGGTAGCTGATGCCTTAAGTAGGAGACAATTGATTGTGCAAGAAAATCAGATCCAAGTTTTAGGATTTTAATACTTAAGAGATTTGTATGAGACTGACATTGATTTTCAGAATGCACATAGGGCTTGTAGGAATCCTGTGGAGGTAGACAGAGAATCATGGATTGAGTATATGTTGCAAGATGGTTTACTCTTTAAAAACAATAAATTTTGTATTCCCAAATGTTCCATGAGAGATAATTTGATACAGGAAAAGCATAATGGAGGGATGGCAGGTCACTTTGAAGTGATAAAACCTTTAGACAGTTGAGCCATTTCTATTTTTGGCCAAAGATGAGGTCTGAGGTTGAAAATTTTGTGATCAGATGTAGGGTATGCCAACAGGCCAAGGGAAGAAGCCACAACACAGGCTTGTACACACCATTTCCTATTCCAACTAGGCCTTGGGATTCTGTGAGTATGGATTTCATTTTGGGTTTGCCAAAAACTCAGAAGGGAAATGATTCTATTTTTGTAGTTGTCGATAGATTTACTAAGATGGCACATTTCATTCCATGCTACAAGACAAGTGATTCCACACACATTGCTAACTTGTTTTTCAATGAATTTGTGAAGCTACATGGTTTACCTAGGAGCATTGTATCTGACAGAGATGTAAGATTCACATGTCATTTATGGAGGACCTTGTGGAAGAAATTGGGTACCAAATCGAACTTCAGTTCAACATTCATCCACATTCTAATGGCCATACTGAGGTGGTAAATAGAAGTCTGGGTAACATGTTGAGAATTCTGATGGGAGAAAAGCCAAAAAAATGGTACAAAGCAGGGAAATTTTTAGGGGCAAAATTTCGCCAATTGGCTATTTTTTGGACCTTTTTTCAAAAAATAAATTCGCTATTCGGTCATTTTTAGTCTCTAATATCGCATATATTTACATAAAATATGTTTTTTTTATCATAATATTCGCCAAAATTTACAGGTTTTAGTAGTAAATTGTATGTTTCATATTTAATATTCGCCTACCAATATATATATATATGTTTTTTTCAATCCAAAATAATCGCCTAGAATACTATACTTAAGTGTACTTTTATAATCCTTAAAAAATACCCTGGTACAAAGTGCTAGCTCAAGCCGAGTTTGCATATAATGATTCACCAAACCGAAGTATGGGAATGATTCCATTCCAAATTATGTATGGTATGCATCCAAGAGGGGTCCATGAACTTTGTGATTTGGGTCAATTGGAAAAGAGAAGTGCAGATGGGGAAGAGTTTGCAACAAGGATCAGTGAACTACAAGAGCAAGTTAAGGCAAGGTTGCAACAAAGTAACACTAGTTACAAACCAGAGCAAATTCCAAAAGAAGAGAGAAAAACTATGAGGTGGGATATTTGGTTTTAGCACATTTGAGGAAGGAGAGATTTCCAAGAGGAGAGTATAACAAGCTGAAAATGAAAAAGATTGGGCCTTGCAAAATACTCAGAAATTTTTTGGCAAATGCCTATGATCTGGGAATGCTAACAGGGATTGGCATCTCACCTATTTTTAATGTGGAAAACCTGTATACTTATGTGATAGATGATACATGAAAAATGACAGAAGACAGGGATCCTGTGGAAGTTCTTCAGTGGCTGAAGGAGATGCCTATATCCCAGCCATCAGAAGCTGAGTCTATCTTGGATACTAGAGTGGCAAAGAGTACCTGACGGAGATATTACTTGGAATACTTGATCAAATGGGAAGGACATCCTGTAGAATATTCTACATGGATGAATGCTAAAGAATTGGAGACAAAAGGTTTCTCAATAGCTGATTTACTGAACAAGGGTTCATATTTTTAACCTTGGGAGTCTTATGCAGGAGCATCAATGCTAAGCCAACAATGTGATTGAGTGTTCACATGTTGTGGCTAGCGAGGGGGCAAGCTTTCCTGAAGTAGGTTAGAAAATTTGTTTATTAAGTATTTTAGTATTTTCAAAATATGTAACCGACTAGTGTGTTGTCAGTTTTTTCTGAGAAAATAGGACCTAGTGGCAATTTGATACTCCCTGCGTGGATATCAAGCTAGATAGGAAGCTTGTTGAATAATGATGGGGATTCCTGTATTGTGGGGGAGAGTTAGTTAGTTTGCTTTTCTGTTCATCCATTCTGTTTTGGGGATTTGGAATGGGTGAAAATGAGAGAAACGGGAACTTGAGAGGGGAGCTCTACGTGAGAGAGAGTCGGTGGAATATTTTCCTGAATATCAGAGGAAAATGCGACTGGATGTGTTTTTTTCTTGCTATCAGTTAATGAAATTAGCAAGTTATGGGTGTTCAATAGTGTTACTGTGCATTTCAATGACGGATAAGCTAAGATTCTATTAGGTAGAGCTGTGTGCAGGCGTTAACCTGATGTCTGTGTGAATGAATCTCTATTTCGTGCTTGTGAGAACTTCCATGTATAGTTAAGAACACTCATGTCATTCACAGACCGACTGTCATTAAGTAACCGGGTTAATTTCTTGTTGTATTTAGTTTCAGATCGTAATTGTGTGGAGTATTTGGAATTTATACAGAGTTTTGAAATACAGAGGCCCCAATCTCTAATGAAGCTCGTGTTTAGGTTGCGACTGTAAAATCCAACGTTTAGTGGGTTTACGATTTCTCATTAGCGGTTCAGAATTTGGTTGTGACTGGATTAAACATTTGGTTGTGACTGATTAAGCTGTGACTCATTACAATCACATTGAGTTGCGACTCATTATAGTGGCTGCGACTCATTGTACTGATTGCAACTCATTAGAGTGGTTGCAACTCATTATTTGGATGCAACTGTTTATAGTAGGTTAGTCCAATGTGGTATAAGGCTACCTCACCATCTTGCCACCATAATCCAATGCAAGGGAAGTGATGTATTGGAGCATTCCACTATTATTTCCATATACCACTTGAAGAGGCGATATTTTGATGCCAGAATGGTAACATGTAAATATTCTTCCCATGTATGGTAGTTTTTCAAAGCATACATCCATAACATTATGCTGGAAACATATTATTCATCAAAAGTAACTAGAGCATTAGCAATATCCCTATCTAGTACCTAAATCTGAAATTTGTTTGGGTTTTTTTGTGATTCTAATTTGATGTTATTGATATCTAATATTTTTTTTGAAAAATAGTTGGCCTTATTATGATTACTCCAATAAGTTAAGAAAAATTGAGCAAGGGTGGGAGTTCGTATCGAGAGTTTAAGGCTCTCCTATCACCAACTTCCAAGATCATTTCTACATCCAATGGTTGATGTAGCATATGCCCCACTTGAAGAATGTACCTAAGGCCAATACCTCAATGATTTTCGATCATCTTCACATTGCCTATACTATATGACCTAAATAGGTAAAGTACAATACTCTAAGTCACTCAATAATTCTATTAGTGTATATTTAGCCAAAGCTACATTCGAAAAGGCTATAGATTTTTGTTAAGAACTTTTCATAGTAAAAAAATCCCTTGATGAGTATAACCTTTTAGGGCCAAATTTAGGAAGGTTTTTATTAAACATAAGTTGATCTCATTCTATATTGGATTATACACATGTGAGGGATTGTATGATGCTTCATGCCCAAGTAACTTTTTTTAGGGTTGGGATATAACTTAGCCCATATGCCATTCTTTCTCCAGTGTGAACAATCATTGCCGCTTAGGATAAAATTGGTAGCTTATATTATGTCGTCATTGACACTTTGATGACCTTGAATCACCTTCAAAGGTTTAATTCATCGATTTTGTAGTAAATCATGATACACCACACCATGATAATATGCTTTAAGTAGCATTAATATTTAAATTTCAATATTGAATGTGGTATGGTCATTTCATTTAATGGTGCATAGTATTTTTAATAGACCTAAATTTTAAAGTTTTATTGCTAACAATTGTCAATATAGTTCATTTTAACTTGTGTTTTTTTAAAGTATTTTTTGTATATTTTTTAAAATATATTATTGTTATTCCCAACTTACCATTTCCAACAAATTTGGGCAAAGCTTTTAGCTGCACTATATACTCATACTCACCACTCCTATGTTCCAAAAACTCATACAACATAACATCTAATCAAGACCACCAAGCCCTCTATGTACCCCAAGATGTCAGTGGCATTGATAGTTGAACTCATATGGCATGACCTTAGTAAAAGTGTACCTTTCACTCATGCCAAAATCACAGATTGTGCATGTTACTGCCTCATTTTAACACCACTTGGATTAGCTAATTTCAGCAAAATCAAAGTGATGACTTGAGGAACAACATGGTGGATGGACTTGAATCTACAAGTAGCACCAAGCATTAGTACAATAGTACCAATGTCCCTAGAGGATAGAGGGAAGAGACAAAGGAGGTTGATAGTGCTATTGATGAAGATGATCCCAATATAAAGGACGATTTTGATGATATGTAGGTATTTTTTGTAGCATGTATTTGGACTCTAGAGACCATTTAAAGCCTCATTGCTCTGCATTTTGCTTCAAACATGCATTGCATTCAATGTTATTTTGTTGTATACATGAGAAACTTTGCATACTTTAATTTTCGTGTTAATGGTTTGGAATTATATTGCAATGTATATGAATAATAATTTTTTAAATCAATATTTGAATATTCCATATATGTTTTGGTCAACTGGTTATGTTTCCATTTTTTCCTCATCTCGTCCAACTACAATCTAGTTCCAATTTTTTGGGTCAGCCGGTTCAGTTCCAGTTCTAGTTCCAATTCCAATTCCAATTCTGATAACATTGATTCTAACTATAAATTTATAATGGAATAATATTTATACATCCATTTTTACCTTTTCAATCTTCTTATCTCCATAGGTTGGACTCTAGTACATCACTCCACCATCCTAGGGACAAAAAATCCATTCGGGACAATAAGCCTCATTGTCATGATAATATTCGAATTATAATATATATTTTTTTGTTAAGGTCACTTGACCTCAGTAAAATACATTTTTCTGTTAAGGTCACTTGACCTTAGTAAGATGCATATTTTTCTGTTAAGGTCACTTGACCTCAGTAAGATGCATATTTTTTCTGTTTAGGTCACTTGACCTCAATAAGCAATAATGTGTCACCAATGAGCATTAGATAAAAAATTTAAAATTATAATATATATTTTTCTAAGTAAGCAATAACATGTCATAAATTAACATTAGTAATTATTTAGTTGCATTAGTGTATTTTCCAATTCCAACCACTTTACAAGTTAATTGCATGTTTTAACACTCTTGTACTATAAATTCATTAAAAGTATAATGAAAAAAACAGAATATATTTGTGTGATAGCATATATTTTCTTCTCTCACTCTCACTTATGTTGTCATCTACTACCATCAATGTTGATCTTGTGTCACTCTCATTTGAAGGTACCATATTGCTGCCAATGACGTATGAAAAAAAATGCACTACACTTGCAAGGTAGTTTGTAAAGGCATGAATAAAACATCAATAAATAGATAAACCTGGAAAGTAACCCTAAATTTGTTTAGTTAGGAGCCATTTCTATTGAGTAGTCAACCATTCTCTAAGCAACTATTTTAAAATTTCAATTATTTACATTCAAATCTTTCTTCTTCAATCTAAAAATACTTGCAAAACTATTATAAGAAATTTTACAGTTCTGTTATCACAATTTATTATATTGAAAAATATCTTTCCCACTACAACTTTATGACAGAACATAATGCAAATATAATTTTAATGTGATGCTTCAGATTTTTGACCAACACTACACAAATCATTAATTCACCTCCATTTGGGTAATGGTTCAGTTGCATTAGCATATTTTTTAGGCTACCAACGAGGTCCATTCATTGAGAGGCAAAAATAAGTGGTTGGGATCAGGTGAAAGTCTTAAGTGATTTTAGAATTCGAGACTTCATTCAGAACCTACAAAACAATTAAAGGCTACAAGGTTTGGTGGACTTTCCCTAGATTTATCTCCATTGAAAACCCGTAGTGCGAGAAAGGCTAAGGGTTGTAATGTAAAGGACAACTTGGTGGAGGAAAGTATCCAATGTACCCCAAATGATACACTCCCTCCAAACTCCATGGCGCTTAGAGGCATTAAAGCCCTTGCTCCAAGTCGTAAATGATCCGTCTTTCTCTGAATATCCGGGGAGTTGGGGACCCCCCAAAGCTACTGGCCCTCAAGCATGTTTTTCATATTACCAATCTAGATGTAGTACTTCTTTAGGAAACTATGGTCTGTGAGGAGAAGGCCAGATCTTTTTTTGTCAAAATTAAACCAAACTGGATGGTTTGCGCGGTTAGTGCGACTGGTTTTTCAAGTGGCCTCTTGGTCGCTTGGAACCCTCAGGTACTTGAGTTAAATTCCTTTATTGTCTCTGTGGGGATCCTTCTGTCAGGCAAGTTGAAGGGTTTTGCAAGTGGTATCAATATAGTTAACTGTTATAGCCCTTACAACGATAGGGAGAAATTTTGGGTAAATGTTTGCTCTGAACACCTACTTGATTTGGATAACTTGATCTTGGCAAGGGATTTCAATTTTACTGGGGGGCTTCGGAAATATGGGGGCGACATGCCAAGCTGGACCCAACGGGGGAATTTTTCAGGGATATTTTTTCCACCAAACAACTTGTGGATGTTGAACTAGTTCCTTTGGCTCCTACGTGAACTAATGGAAGGTAAAATGAGGCCCTAATCTCAAAACGATTGGATCATTTCCTTATCTCTGACTAGAGGTACCAATTACCTTGGATTCTTTCTTAAGCCAACTAATTATCATATTTGTGACTGGCTGTGGTTACTAAAGCGTTTTGATAAATGAATAAACCATTGGTGCTGGAGCTGGCTTACCCTTGGGGGCAAGCTTACTTAGCAAAATCTGTTCTGCAAAATCTGGAGGTTTATTGGCTTTCTCTCTGCAAAATTCCTAAGACGATTCTGAAAGGTATTCGTAGGCACATATTCTCTTTTATTTGGTCTGGTGGTGTGGCAAAGCATAAGTTTCATTTGGTTAATTGGCATTTGCTGGCCCGTCCTTGGCACATGGGTGGTTGGGCTTTGAAAAATATTGATAAATTTTCGACGGCCCTACAAAGCAAAATCCTGTGGAGAGCTCTTTTTTCAAATTCAGGGTGGAGCATTCTTATCAAAGGGAAATATCTAAAATATCTATTTGTGGCTGAATGGTTTAGAAAAGGATCTCCCTGTGCAAAAGGGGTTTCAAACATTTGGAGTGGATTGTTGGGTTCCTTCCCCACTATATCAAATTGGCTGACTTGGCTGCCGGGGCATGGTTGTGAGATTCATCTTGGAGAGGATCCCATTTTGGGTGGCCCTATGGAACATAAACTTTCACCGGATCTACTCAGGATATTGAGATCTAAGGGTTACTTTTTACTGTGCCATTCTATGGTTTCGCAATCTGCTGGTGTGGGTCGTCATTCCTGGATCTCGACACAATAATTAGGGATTATTGGAAGCATGGTGTTGGAATGGAATAACCATGTTAAAGGGATGAGCAAACTAAATATTACCTTTCATGAGACCTCTGATAAGCTTGTATGGTCTTGGAATGTCAACTATGGGGTAGCCGTGGCTAAACTTGCTTATGACTCACTTGTCTCTTTAGAAAAATCGCAGACTAAGTGGTGGTTTACTAATAATTGGAACCTTTTAATGCCTCTTAAATTAAAATGTTTCAACTGGATTGTTCTTAACAAAAATATTTTAACTTGGGACAATCTTTGCCGGAGGGGTTTTGCGGCCCGAGCAGATGTCAATTATGTTTTACACATGAGGAAACTGTTGATCATCTATTTTTAATATGTCCTTTTGTTAAGAGTTTGTGGTTGGTGATCTGCAACTTCAGTGGTCGGCAGCTCTACTGGCATGCTCTTCACCTGGAGGATGGGTTGAACCATTGGGTGTGTCATTATATTGACTGGAAAGCACTTCCATGTTTTGTGTTTTGGGAGGTTTGGAGAGTACGTAACTTTAGCATCTTTAAAAGAGTATTTCCCAATGCGACTTTTTATGGTTGTCGAGCTCTGTCTGGGTTTATGGATTATAATCCCTTGGGGCCTCCAAAGCTTGGCTCTCGTCGTGGTCATGTCCCACAAGATTCCAATGCACAAATTCTTTACCCTTGTGGTTTCTTTGACATGGCATCTCAACTTGGGGGTGCTTCATGTGGGATTGGATCTGTAGTTTTTATCAGTACCAACAGATTATATAAGTTATGGATGAATCCAGGAGTGGGTACAAATTCTCGTAGTGAACTACTTGCTCTGTGATGCTCCTCCGCTTTGCTTGCTTCAAAGAGGTTCCATGCCTTCAGGTTAGGGGAGATGCGAAGGTCATTATTTTGTGGTCAATCGGCTCGACTTCTTTAAATGTATTACTTCTCATTCATTGGCTTCATGAGACTCGCTCCCTGATTGAGCATTTTGATAGTATCTCTTTTCACCATGTGCTTCGCGGTTCTAATCAACTACGGATGCACTTTCCAAAAAGGCTCTTACTTCACACGAGGGCATCATTTGTTGGGAGGACTAGCATTGGGATCATTTGGTTGTTGTTGGCTCGGTGGATCATCTTCTGTTCTAGTTTGGTCCTTTCTCTTTTACGTTATTTATATATATGCAACTTTTATATTCTGCAGGTTTGTAGCTCTTTCGGGTGGCCAACATCTCGTTGTATTTTTGTTGATGTTGGTTACTTGTTCTGTGACTCTGATGATGTAGAGTGGATTTTGTTTTTTTTGGTATTTCCTCGGCATTTATGTGGTTTTTTGGCATTTGGTTTTGGCCAGTGATGTTGGGCCTTTGTCATGCCTATTATTGTATAACTGGATTTGTTTTGTTGCTTTTCCTTGGTACTAATTTGTTTTGTTGGGAGCATGGTATGTATGGGTCTATCTGGAGACATGGTTTTTTTTGCTTTGTTTTGGAAATTTGCTGGAAGGCTGGTTGAAGCCTTGGTCATTGTACTCAGAATATACTATTTACCTCTTATTAATAGTATGTTATTTTTTCTCCCCTGAAAAAAAAAAAGTCTTAAGTGATTTTGAAAAAGAATACGCCTTTGTCACAACATATTAGCTAAAAGAAAGTGCTTGTAATTAGTGATATTGGTATTTGGTTCTATCACTGGAACCAACATCCGCTTGGGGAATTTAAAGCAATGGAAAGCATGTAGCTGACCTTATTTTGTAGGATTAGATATGTGTAAATATTTAAAGCAGTAGCACAGTATTAAATTGTTATTTTTCTGGTATATTAAGAGAAAATATGAATAGTCATTACAAGGTAAATCATACATTATTGTCTTTGAATTCAAAGATAATAAGACACAAGCCTGTAAGATAAGCAAGTTTCATACATGATTTCCTTTAAATTTAGTGAAAACAAGAGACATCTTTAATCGATAAGCCAGTCGCATACATTATCCCTTATTGAAAACATAATTTCCTTTCGGTTTAAGGAAATCAATAGACTTACCTATAAGACAAACCAATTTCGCGATGATCTTTGAATTCATAGTATTGATGACAACTTCTCGTTCCAGGTTGAGAAATTCTCTCAACCCTCCAACCACTCATCCTAAAGTTAAACAATCAATTTCGATGGAAAAAATAAATCTCTCATCCAACAAAAGATTCAACAACCTTCTAAAAATACATAATAAGGCTACTCACATATAAACAAACTCAACTTCACCAGTACAATAACAAACCACAACATTCTAGTTGGATGAAGTATCACGCATTAATCTAGAAGGAAAGCATGAAGTAATAATTTTAACAAAAGAGTCCAAATGTTGGCATGTTACATATTAACAAGGTTTTATTTGGGTAGATTCTTGCGGAATACATGGAATGTAATTCATAGTTTTTATTCCCAGTAGCATCATTATGTATATTTATAGATGTGACTACTAAGATTAAGTTTCATAAAATTGTAATAATATGATTATAAAGGCCACAGAGGGTTTGTTTCCAAGAGATAAATAGGCCCACCTTCGTTGTAAAAATCTATTAAGATATTGAGATAAATATTTTAATAGACTCAAAAGATTAAGTCCAGGTTGTAGTTTTGACCCCTGGGGGATACAAATGCCTATATCGGTATATACCAATTGAAAAATTGCATTTTTGACTATAGAGTTAAGGTTTGTAAATAATCGTCTACCTTATGTGGACATCAGTTACAATTACTTCAATTCATAGATTGGTAGATAAATCTAATATCTGTAGCCCACATAGAGTTTGATACACTAACTTGTTTGTGCCTTGTATATGATTTGTATCCCTTAAACGCTTATGTTCTAACCACATGAAAATGACAATCACTTGCAAGGCTTTTATAAAATGTATATAATCCCATCAGGAAGGGTGGCTATGAGACACAACCACCCATGTATTTGGAGATGCAACATGTAAAAACCTATAGGAATGAGGAATCTAGACAAATGGAGTATTTTAAATGGTCCGAACAATGAGGAATCTACAATAGTAGACTAAGACAATATCTCGCTGAAAGAATGCCTTCGACATAAAAAATAGAGGTGAAAATTCCAATGATTTTGCATACTTAAAGGCTATTTAAATGCATTGAGCTAGGTTTTCTCTTTGAATTTTTAGAACCCTCTTAATTGTTAATACATTTAGGTTTAATATGGATCTATGCTATGGGAATTGTGTGCAACAGAGTTGAAAGTAACATTGTAGCTCTCCAACAAACTAAGGGTTAGGTCAAGTGATTCTCTGTGGTGTTAGGCATTTGGCTAGTTCTATGCTAGTAGGTGTTGGGTCCAAATCCCCCTAGGTGAGGTACTGTATCTCTTAGGTTTTCCTAGGAGGTGTTTCTTGGAAAAGAAATGTAGCTCTATAACAAAAATTCTCTTCATCACCCATGTGGCCAATTAAAAAATTGGCATGATACTAAAAGTTTTTGGATCCCAATTAATGCATTTTTCAAGGCCTTCTTATGCATTTTTCAAGAGTATTACACCCAATGGGATGGGACCAACTTAATATGCCAATTTGATTTCCAATGAGTTAAACAATACCCAAAATAGAGTAACAAGTAAATAATTATGATCTTGGCAAGACTCATTTTTTCTAGCCAACTCAAATTCATCCAACTTAACATTCTTACTTGACCCTATCTTAATGCTTAGGTTAGGGTTCTTGTATATTATGATTTTTTTTAGGGTTTCAACATTATTAAAAATAAAGTTTTAGTCTCTTGTTAAAGGTTTTTGTAAATTAGCATAGTTTTCACATTTTTTTTAGACGTGAATGGTCACCATTTTAGCCACTATATAGCTATGTACATCATATTGTTTTTCAACATTAATTAATTAATAAAATATGGTTTTCATTGTAATATTTCATTTTTAATATTCTATATTTTGTCCTTTATACAATAATTAAAACAAATGCAAGTTTTATGTAGTTTTGGAAAATGAAGACACTTAATCATCACTAATTATTAAAAAAATAATTTGTATAAATGTAAAACACATTATATATGTGTGTGTGTGTGTGGTTCACAACATCAGAGATCTGTGGTCACTATGTCCACAGATAATCCCCCCCCCATTATTCTACGAGGAATGTGGGAAGGCCGGATATTGCCACTCTAAAGGTGGCTCAACAAGAGCATCTAATAGACCCATTTAAGGGCTCAACATGTCACTTACATGGAATTGAACCTAGGTGGGGAGGGTAGCATTCATTCCTCCTAACCACCCAAGCTACATCTAATGGAATTTTATTATCTCTTAAAGAGTTACAAAATTACATTTCTTCAATATATGATGTTGCATATATTGCAAAAAGATGAGGGCATAAAAAATCCTTCTATTAAACTCATCATAAACTAAAAGACTGTCCATCAGAAAACATTATGTACATATTTGCTTCAACATTTCAGCTTATCTATCCCAATAATGACATTGTGTGTATGCATAAAAGACAAAAACATACATAGTGATCATAACACTAATATCTTAGGAAAAAACAACCCAATACTGTAAAGTTCAAAATATTATGAATGGAGCTAAGTTCCTATTCCTTCTAGGAAAGGCCTGTGGTAGTACTGATGATGGTAATCATTTATAGATTATGTGATGAGGAATTGCTCTTTAGGCAATTGAATGCCAACTTTAGATAATGAGTTAGCCTCCTAGTTCTGTTCCCTGTATATATGAAGATAGGAGAATGAATCAAAATTGGATATGATATGTTTTACTTCTTCCAACAATGGTTCCAAGTGTGCGTTGTGACATCTTTTAGATCCTTTTATCCAATTTATTACCAACATGGAATCACCAAAGGTTTGTAAGTTCCAACAACATTTTTCCAAAGAAAATAGAGTGAGAATTTTGAGAGAAAACAGTTTTGCATAGTTGTTTGTTCCTTCCCTAAATCCTAGTGAAATTTTGAAAAAATGTGAATAAAACAAGAAAAGAACAACCCCTCCACCACAAAGGGTTTGATTTCATTGTGAGTCTTCGTCAAAGAAATCCCATGGCATAGACTTGTTGATAGATTCCATTTGAACTAACTGCGGAGAGGATAACCCTTTTTCCTAGGGAAAATGAGAGAGAATTCCAATGCTGTTGATCACGACCACTTAAGGGCAAGTGTGATTTTCCCCAAAAATCAATTTATTTCTAGCAATCCATAGTCCCCAAGATATGATGAGGGGAAGTGCTTTGAAGCGATAATTCACAAGGTTTTCAAGCCAGTTTTCAAAGCCAATTCCACCGATTCCCCCACCAAAGGAATGCATATCCCAAATATATTGATGCCTCCTTCCATACCAACTTGGAAAAGGAGTATTGTAAGAACAAATGGGCCATAGATTCACTGTCATCTTTACATAGTGAGGACCATCAAGGACCTTCGATTTTTCTCTTTTGAATGATGTCCCAAGTTGGTGCTTTATTTTCCAAATACACCACATAAGGAGGCGAGATTTGGCCGAACATTTCATCTTCCATAACCGCTTCCGACTTGGAGAGATCTCTGTTATGAACTTCCACGTTCAACTGAATATATTGCAAATTTTCCGAATAAACACCAGCGGGTGCATGATCCCAGATCCGTTCATCTTCCTTCTTTGAGAGGCGAATATGGGATTCCTTTAGAGCATTTGATAGGAAGTCCAAAGAATACCTTCTTCATTCTCAAGACCCAACAATAGAGCTGAGAGCCACCCTTGGCTCCACATGGTAGTTAATAAAGGATCTTCCACTTGATTTAAATGGAACATGCCCCTTTCTTGTAGCATATTAATCAAATTAAGGGGAAGAACGTGTTTTTGACCACTGCCAGCCCATGGATCAAATCCAATTTCTCACCTTTCTTCCATTGTCAATGCACCAAGCTAGCCCCTTTCCTATAACATCAAAAGCATGTGCAATCACTTTCCATATGATTGAAACATTGATCTGACGCTTAGAAGGAGAACGAATCCAACCCATTAAGATCCCATAGCAATGTACTTTTGCTCAACTACAGAATCCCAGAGGCTTTTGGTAGTCAGTAGCCTCCAAACACCTTTTGCAACAAAGCCTTCGAGAAAAGGAATATATTTTTTATCCCCCATCCTCCTAGGGGCTTTGGTGTAGCTATTCTGTCCCATCTCACCCAAAGCATAATGAAGTGATCTCTGTGATCTATCCAAAGGAACCTGAAGCATAACCTCTGAGCTTTTTCTAGTATACCTTTGGGAATCCAAGATAAAGACATTCAATAGACATGTATTGCCTCCAAAACGGATTTGATATAAACAAACCGAACTGCCCAAGAAATCCATTTATGACTCAAAACATGTAGACGTTTCTCAAGCTTTGCAATTAACCACTACCAATCCCTTTTTTGATAATTGTTTGGCTTCAAGTGGAAGCCTAAATATTTGAAACCCATATCAAAATGCACCAAGGAGTAGGGAAAACATAATTGATAAACAAATCAATTTCGAATAACTTATTTTATACAACACAATTTTCAAAAACAATATATAAGATTTAGACTACTCCTTTCACTATAACAGTATTGATATTAAACCAAATCAATTTCGAATAACTTATTTTAAACAACACAATTTTCAAAAACCTACTCACTTAGATGGACCAAAACAACATTAACAACTTTAGATGGACCAAAACAACATTAACAACTTTAATTCCCATTAATCAACTTCTACACTCAATATTCGAGTGGTCTATTTTTAGAAATTAGAATGTTGGTGGGAAGGAGACTAGAGACGAAAAATGATTCAATTGAAACATTGTGGAAGTGTTTTTATGTACAATTATTGCATACATCGACCTGTTTACGTAAAGTTTTTCTATTACAATGTTGGATGTTTTAAGCATATTCTAATTTGAAATATTATAAAATTGCATATGGAAACCTGGAATATTTGAATAGATTATTAAATTCCTATTCTCAATGTATATGGGAATGTAACCCAAAACTATACTAAAATATATACAAGCATACCCGTTGCAATATGCGTGCCCCTATGTTGGTATGTATGTCACTTATGTCGGCAAAACATGTGAAGTATGTCGGTTATCTATGTCCTTCTAAAGGAAAAAATACGAGTTATATATATATATATATATTTATATATAAATTAAAATTATAAAAAGTAAAAATAAAAATAATTATCATATATATAAAATTGGATGTGGTGTTTTATACATAGAGAGATAAATTAAGGGTATGGATTTATTTAAGGGTTTGGATTTATTTTATTGGGTAGTTTATGGGGACTTAATGTTGTATGGATTTAGATGTATTATGTTTTCATTTGATTTACACGTGGTGAAGTTTAAAGTAATATGAGGTTGATGATTTAATAATTCTGTAGAGCTTATGGCCTTAAAATTGTGTGTGATCTTAGTAGCTCAAAGAGATGTCTCATGATTGCAAGTTTTTGCGATTCAATGCTTGTGACAAAATGGTTAACCAGCAAAAATTAGAGGAAAATTTTATCCTTTAACTTCTTTAACTTCTTGTAGATGAACTTGTTTCTATAAAATCTATTTTTTAGTTGTTTCCTTTCAAATTGTTTATAGAGAGATAATGAAACATGATTGTTGATGAGTTGTCAAAAGGAGGATTACAACTGTCTTGTGGTCATTGGATACTATCTAAAGAAAGGGATGGGCACACTATGGATTTTGAACATGCTCATTGTCTCTAGTCTCAACTTGCCAAATTTGGTTTTTGTGATTGGTTTAGATTTATATTTGTCAGAAGTTAGTATGTTTATTAGGGTTGGGCAACAACCTAATTTTTTTATTTAATATCTTTGTTTGTGAATAGGTGGGTTTAGAATGATATCTTTGGTTTGAGCCCATATATGATGGGTGACTCTATAAAGAAATGATCAATTTTGTGTGAATAAATGTATATAAATATATTGTGAATATAGTTTCCCTATAGGTCTTTGGTGAAGTCATGAGCCACTTTTTTTAGTTGTTGGTGCCTTTTTCATGTACATCGTCTGCATAGTGTAATCTTCTTTTATAAATGGAAATACAATTTTTTCCACAATGCGCGTGTGTGTGCATGCACACACACACACACACATCCAAAGTTGTTAGCTCAATTATTTGTTGTCAATGTTGTTGCCCATTTGGCTAGCTCTATGTCAGCAGGTGCATGGTTCAAATCTTCCAAGATGAGGAGCATCAATCTACATTGACGGGCTTACTAAAGACGCCATCCATGAATGCGAGGACATATCCCTTGGGTTTTCTTGCGAGGTTTTCTTTGGAACACACACACACACACACATCTTTCAATCCATAGCCCTCAACCACCTTAGGGCAAGTGTGTTTTTCCTAAAAAATAAATTTATTTCTAGCAATCGATAGTCCCCAAGATATGATGAGGGGAAGTGCTTTGAAGTGACAATTCACAAGGTTTGCAAGCCATTTTTTCAAAGCCAATTCCCCCTACCAAAGGCATGCATATCCCAAAGATCTTGATGCCTCCTTCCATACCAACTTGGAAAAGGAGCATTGTAAGAAAAAATGGGAATAAATTATCAATTTTGTGGGAATACATGCATATATATTGTGAATATAGTTTCCCTATAGGTCTTTTGTGAAGTCACGATCCACTTTTTCTAGTTGTTGGTGCCTTTTTTGTGCATCATCTACATAATGTAATATTCTTTTATAAATGGAAATACAAATTTTTCCACAGTGCGTGTGTGCATGCACACACACACACACACATCCAAAGGTGTTAGCTCAATTAGTTGTTGTCAATGTTGTTTCCCATTTGGTTGGCTTTGTGCCAACAGGTGCATGGTTCAAATATTCCTAGATGAGGTGCATCAATCTACATTGACGGGTGTATTAGGGACACCATCCATGAATGGGAGGAAGTATCCCTTGGGCAGGGAAAATTTTAAGGATCCATAATTTTCTCAAAGAGTAGAAACCTTGGCGAATCTTACTAATTATCAAATTGCCAACCATAAAATGTTTGGCGATATTTTTTAAAAAATATTCAAATTCCTAAGGGTTTTATATGGTTTTTGGACAATTCTAACGATTTATAGAATAAAAAAAATTAATCCTATAGAATTTAGGTGAATCATATTAGAAAAAATGTAAAATGGAAAATATGTTTTTGGAAAAAAACCCCGAACATTGGCCCATGGGCTAAATTTTGCCCCTAAAATTTTCCCTGCCCCAGGGTTTCCTTGGGAGGTTTTCTTTGGAGGACACACACACACACACACATATTTCAATTCATAGCACGCAACTACCTCATGGAAAGTGTGTTTTTCCTAAAAATTGATTTATTTCTAGCAATCCATAGTCCCCGAGATATGATGAGGGGAAGTGCTTTGAAGCGACAATTCACAAGGTTTGCAAGCTAGTTTTTCAAATCCAATTCCACCGATTCCCCCTACCAAAGGCATGCATATCCCAAAGATCTTGATGCCTCCTTCCATACCAACTTGGAAAAGGAGCATTGTAAGAACAAACGGGCCATAGATTCATTGTCATCTTTACACAACGAGCACCATCCAAGACCTTCGATTTTTCTCTTTTGAATGGTGTCCCGAGTTGGTGCTTTATTTTCCAAAATAGACCACAAAAGGAGGCGAGATTTGGACGAACATTTCAACTTCCATAACCGCTTCCGCCACCTGGAGAGATCTCTGTTATGAGCTTTAGCGTTCAACTGAATATATTGCAAATTTGCCGAATAAACACCGACGGGTGCATGATCCCAGATCCGTTCATCTTCCTTCTCTGAGAGGCAAATGTGGGATTCCTTTAGAGCATTTGATAGGAAGCCCAAATAATACCTTCTTCATTCTCATGACCCAACGACTAAGCTCGGAGCCACCCTTGGCTCCATAGGGTAGTTAATAAAGGATCTGCCACCTGATTTAAATGGAATATGCCCCTTTCTTGTAGCATATTAATCAAATTAAGGGGAAGAATGTGTTTTTTACCATTGCCAGCCCATGGATCAAATCCAATTTCTCACCTTTCTTCCATTGTCGGTGAACCAAGCCAACCCCTTTCCTATAAGATCCAAAGCATGTGTAATCACTTTCAATATGATTAAAACATTGATCTGACACTTAGAAGGAGAACGAATCCAACCCATTAAGGATCCCAGAGCAATGTAATTTTGCTCAACTACAAAAGCCCAGCGACTTTTGGTAGTCAGTAGCCTCCAAACACCTTTTGCAGCCAAAGCCTTCGAGAAAAGGAAGATATTTTTTATCCCCCATCCTCCTAGGGGCTTTGGTGTAGCTATTGTGTCCCATCTCACCCAAAGCATAACGAAGTGATCTCTCCAAAGGAACCAGAAGCATAACCTTCGAGCTTTATCTAGTATACCTTTAGGAATCCAAGATAAAGACATCCAGTAGACATATATTGCCTCCAAAACTGATTTGATCAAAACAAGTCGAACTGCCCAAGAAAGCCATTCATGACTCCAAATATGTAGACATTTCTCAAGCTTTGCAATCAACCACTTTCAATCCCTTTTTTGATAATTGTTTAGCTTCAAGTGAAAACCCAAATATTTAAAACCCATATCAAAATGCACCAAAAAATTGGGGAAACATAATTGATAATGTCTCTATTCATTCTCCTCCAACATTACATAGGGTTTAGACTACTCCTTTCATTATAGCATTATTGATATTCAACCAAATCAATTACGAATAACTTATTTTAAACAACACAATTTTCAAAAGCCTACTAGTCACTTACATGGACCAAAACAACATAAAAAAACTTAAATTCCCATTAATCCACTTCTAAACTCAATATTCGCGTGGTTATTTTTAGAAATTAGAATGTTGGTGGGAAGGAGACTAGAGATGAAAATTGATTCAATTAAAACATTGTGGAAGTGGTGTTATGTACAATTATTGCAGACATCGACTTGTTTACAGAAAGTTTTTCTATTATAGTGTTGTATGTTTTAAGCATATTCTAATTTGAAATATTATAAAATTGCATATGGAAACCTGGAATATGTCTAAGATTGTAACTGGTATATTTGAATAAATTATTAAATTATATTTTCAATGTATATGCAAATGTAATCCAAAACTATACTAAAATATATATACAAGCATACCTTTGCAAAATGCGTGCCCCTATGTCGGTATGTATGTCACTTATGTCGGCTCACATGAAAACATGTGGAGTATGTCGGTCATTTATGTCGTTTTCTATAGGAAAAAATATGAGTTATATATATATATAAAATAAAATTATAAAAAATAAAAATAAAAATAAATATGAGTTTTATTTTTATTTTTTATAACTTTATTTTATATATAAATTGGATGTGGTGTTATATATAGAGAGAGATAAATTAAGGGTTTGGATTTATTTTTATTGATGTAGTTTATGAGACCTAATGGTGTATGTGGATCTAGATGTATTATGTTTTTATCTAATTTACATGTGGTGAAGTTTAAAGTAATATGAGGTTGAAGATTCAATAATTTTGTAGAGCTTAGGGTCTTAAAATTGTGTATGATCTTAGTAGCTCAAGGGGATGTTTCACTATTGTAAATTTTTGCAATTCAATGTTTGTGACAAAATGGTTAACAAGTGAAAATTAGAGGAAAATTTTATCCTTTAGCTTCTTGTCGATGAGATTATTTCTATAAAATCTATTTTTTTAGTAGTTTCCTTTTAAATTTTTTATAGAGAGATAATGAAACATGATTGTTGATGAGTTGTCAAAAGGAGGATTACAACTGTCTTGTGGCCATTGGATACTATATGAAGAAAGGGATGGGCACACTATGGATTTTGAACATGCTCATTGTCTCTAGTCTCAAATTGCCAAATTTGGGTTTTGTGATTGGTTTAGATTTATATTTTTCGAAAGTTAGTATGTTTGTTAGAGTTGGGAAACAACTTAATTTTCAATTTAATATCTTTGTTTGTGAATAGGTGGGTTTAGAATGATATCTTTGGTTTGAGCTCAGATATGATGGGTGACTCTATAAAGAAATGAACAATTTTGTGGGAATATATATATTAGAGAGAGAGAGAGAGAGAGAGAGAGAGAGAGAGAGAGAGAGAATATAGTTTCCCTATAAGTCTTTGGTGAAGTCATGAGCCACTTTTTCTAGTTGTTGGTATCTTTTTTTTTGTACATCATCTACATAATGTAATCTTCTTTTATAACTGGAAATACAATTTTTTCCACAACACGTGCATGCGCGCATGCACACACACATCCAAAGGTGTTAGCTCAATTAGTTGTTGGCCATTTGGCTACCTTTGTGCCATCAGGTGCATGGTTCAAGTCTTCCTAGATGAGGTGCATCAATCTACATTGACGGGTCTATAAGGGACGCCATCCATGAATGCCAGGAAGTATCCCTTGGGTTTCCTTGCAAGGTTTTTTTTGGAACACACACACACACACACACACATACACACATATAAGTAAACAATTTACCCATTGATATCATCGATCCAAACGATCCGCCCATTGACTTGGTTCACCGATCCATGTTTCATCACAATGATCTTCATGAAATTTTTGGATCGGGAAGGAAGGTGGAAGGAAGAGGCTGAAAGAATACCCAAATGTTCAGATTTTACATTGTGAAATGAATCCGAGGTGCCCTCTATTGGTTAGGATTCAGTCTCTTTCATGTGGTCGTATTGATGCTGCAGGGAATGTGCAATGCTTTCATGGAGGGTTGAGATTCATGCCAATTTGTCCCTTAATTTAAGGGTGAAGGGATTAGGGGCTCAAAGGGTTTAGATCTTCTCATGTTGCATTTAAAAATGGAAGGGATTGCATATTTTACGCCAAAGAATGGAAATCAAATCGATGGTAAGGCCATGTAAACCTTCCAAAGAAGCTTTGGTCAGATGCAAAATATTTCAGAATAGAATTGGTTGCTTATTAATGAGATAAACCAAAATCACAAATCCAAGATCCCACACAATCTAAATTGAAATGTTGTTCTAATTCGAGAACTTAACAACAACATCACGAAGAGTGGTGGACCACTATGCTGGCCTATCCACCTCATTCACAAAGGGTGCTCCCCCAAGTACATTTGACTACCATGACTACATAAAGATAGGTTACCAAATTCGACCGAATCGACCAAATAAATTCAAAAATTCGACCATTCATTCGATTCATCCAAATTTGTTATTAAAATTTGATTCACAAGTTTGAGTGCATGTAGGGTTGCATATCATTCCTAGTCTTTTCAATCTAATTATTCTATCTATTAAAGGGGAGAGTTTGGGCTTTGCCTTTTGCCTTGGAGGAGTGCTTTGCTAACATGATTCTAATGCTCATCTCTTGCCCAAACCAATCAAATATGCCAACTCTGTGGAGGTTTTCGTCTAACCTAATTGACCAATGAAACGAATATCCTCACTCTTAGTGTGGTACCCCAGTGTAGGTGCCTTGCCCAATCCAGTCAAATGAAAATACCCAACTAGTGAAAGTGGGCAGGCTAGTGTTAATCCTGCTACGAAGGCGGTGGTGTTGGCGTGGGTACTTGGGTGTGGGTGCCCTCTAGCGAGGTTTGGTAATAGAAAATAATAAAGATGTTGCGTACAGGCTGGGGTTGAAGGGACTTCTTGATTAATCTGGGATTACACAATAAATAGAAGACCAATTGATGCAAGTTTCTGTTCCATCTAGGACCAGATTTTTATTTTTCATATAAAACTGCTATTGGCAAATCTGACGAGGTGGAGGTAGTTTTCGTGAAGAGATGCTTCCCTGCTCGTTGTCCCCTATTCTTTTCCAATATGAGATTAGGCCTGTCATTTGAGAATATTAAACTAAGTGGGCATATATCACTATAGGCTGGTTGGTTTGATTGCTAGAAGTGAGAGTTGGCAGGTCATATTGTTTTCTTTTAGAGAAGTTTGAGGTAGCATGGACACTGTGGGATAATCTCAATGTATATAACATTGTATACTAAAAGTTTCTGAATATATACATTATATTGTAATTTTAGATATAATGTGAATGTTTGTTGAATTTTGTTTGTCGAATCTTTTTCCAAATTGTAAATTATACATTCGTATTATTTTTATATTGTACCGATTTCGAATTCAAACTCAAACTTAGCATTTTTTTTTATACATGATATAAAATATGTGTCCCATTTTCTACTTTCCTACTGGATGAATCATCACTTTTCCATGAGCTTCTCCCGTGCCCAAGAGAATTGTAGGCCAACTGCCCATTCGTTGGCTGGCAGCTATGCCAACTTGGAGCCAATGTGGTATCACATAAATGATCACATTACTCTAACTAGGCTTGTGTTGTTGCTCTGCATTCATAAATGATCACATTGTAAACTAAAACAATAGATTGCTGGTTTCTATTTGCTAGATCCATTAGGGATTACTGAGCTTGTCCTTGTACGAACTCCAAGGCATTATCTTTGAGCGACTTTCAGATTCAATTGCCAACATTTACCTTCGATTGACACAAGAAAATATAAACAAACTCGTGATCGAACATGAACTCTCAGATTGTGTATGTGACTCTAGTGTTTCTTGTATTATTGTATTGAGAGGCATATTCTACAGCCCAGTAGGGGATATGTAACTCCTTCAGTGCTCATCTAAAATAATAAAAAAAATTACAAGAGCATATAGAAAAGCCCTTTATAGAGTGCAAATGTTGAGCAAAGATTTGCACCCTGAAAGATTTGATCCCTCCTAGCACTTGGTAGATCCCCTTTTAAAATGAAACTATGCTGGTTTAATGAGAGTAAATACAAGGAACCATTTCCAGAAAAGTTGTTAACTACCTGCGGTATAGTACTGGTGATCTGAAAATGCGAAGTTTGTAGAGCTGCTTATCAACCCATCCTTCAAGCTCATCAAATTTCATACAAAGGTTAATTTTATATTGTTTTAAATTTTGACATGGCCTGAAAGAGTGAAAGATCTTTTAATTCTTATGCTTATCACCTCTGTTTATAGTAGGCAGGTAGGTAGTGATCTTGATTTAAAGGAGGAAGGACAGAGTTCAAATCTTCATACCTGTACTTCTGTTGAAAAGTTTTAGTTCGAAAAGTTCTATTTACAATAGGAACACTTAAATCCAAGTAACAAAGAACACAGAATTTTTTTTGAAATCCACGTACTTTATGCACCCTTTAGACATTTTGCATTTTTTGTCCACCATATTGACTATTGTAGAACACTTTTATTTCGTCATCATGGTTGATAGCCATTAACAAGAGTCTTTTGCTTGATATTTTGTGAACTGTTATTGACATTATTGCTTCAAGCACTTAATATTTATACAAAATGCTGCATGTATTTACTAATTTAGTTTTACTCCAAAACTATAGAACTCTGTCTCAATGTATAAAATTTATTATAATTGACAGACAATTCATTTTATATCATATGCACAACGCATTGAGACGTTATATATCCTTCTCCATTAATTCATCACGTAGAGTGCTTGACTAACATCAATATTGTAGTCTTGTATTTTATTTATATGAAATGTCCAACCCAAACAAAAATTTGCAAATCAACGATACAATATTCCAAATGATCTTTAGTACAGTTTCTTAATTCACTTACTTCTACTGATTGAAGCATTGTGGAACATAGATGGACTTGTCCTCCTCATCTCATTGAGGAAAGGGGAGATCATGCTCATGCTTCAAGTCCCAATGCACATCAAAGAGATGGACATTGTCATTTTGAAGTGGAACAACCTCCTCACAAAACTGGGTAGCAAATCCCTGCAATAAATTGATCTCATATTGATGCTGGACATTAGTTTCCATCATTGAACCAACCTGCCAACCTGGTCCTTAGGCCTTATATTACCATTCTACAATTGGGCAACAATATCTTATCGAGTGACATTAATATCTTGGAATTAACTTGTTCCTAGAGATGAGCAATAGTTCATACAATGAAGTGTTTTCAGTATGAAATTTGCCATTAATATCTTGGAGGACACAACATTAAAGTATTTGCCATAAGAAGTTTGTAAGGAAGCAAATTTCTTCTCATGTTTCTGTAGCAATTCTTATTCAAAGAGTTTTTCAAGGAGTACTTCATCCTCGTCATCAAGGTCAACCCTGGAGGAAAAAAAACATTAACCCTTGCCAAAAAAAGAAATACATCAGCATGAATTGTTTTAAAGAATTTGAATAGCACTTGAAAACCCATCTCCATTGACCTTGATAAATCTGTTACACAGGCTCAGCTTAACAATCATTGCAACTACTTTGCAGAATATGATAGCCATGGAAAATGTTGAGAACCGATGTATATTTTTCACTAAGGGTACCAATGGATGCAGTTGCTAAGTTCGACACTATTTGTATAATAATTTCAGTTAACATCCATTCTCTTAGGGTTCTTAAAATACCTAATTGAATTCATTAACAAAGTTAAGATTTAGGCCTATCGGCGAATGAACCGAATCTGAAAATGGAGTCATTCTAGCCTCCCCTTAGTTTCAATGTCGGGCTTTGATGAAGAAACCATCACCATGTTTCATTGCTCTTCCCCATTTAGGTAGAGAGATTGTCCCCAACCCACCAATGACGACCCCATGTCATAGTGTTTCATTCTATGATAGTGAGAGTAATGGTTTCATGCATAATATATTAATGTATGCATATATTAATCTTTAAACAAGAGCGGGCATACATATACCTATATTTGTATTCCCTGCAGGTTTATACTAATCCATGGATAGTCAAATTTTTTTGTTTTGCATTTTTTTATATTGAATTTTGTAATATATCAATATTAAATATAATATCTTAAAAATTTAAAATAAATTTAATAAATTTTTTGAAATACAATATTTTACTTTTTCTATTGAAATAGGGTATCTCAAATTGAACATAAATTCTTGAAGAAGTGCTTTTAATTGTCAGAATTTAAAAATAATAAAAAATAATTTTTAAAAATAAAATCTCTTAAAATAATATATATTACATAGACTTTTTCATTCCCAACATTTAATTCAAACCACACGCCACATGAAAATTGTAAAATTAGTCACAACAGATCTAATGAACAAGTAAATCAATCACAATAGATGAAACTCGGAAAATATGGTGTAAACTGTGCAAAAGCATGCATCAGTGCTCTATATCCCAATAAGGGTGAAAATACAATACAATACTGTCACAATGAGTGAACAATTTGAATTAACCAAGGAGGTCATTCGAATTAACTGAATGGCATAGCTTGGCTCCAACTCGGAGTCCTCATCATCATCAGTGGTGGTCATCAATGCACAAGTAACTGTCAGACATGTGTCAAACTGAGTCTAACTGGGTCTAACTGAGTGTAATAAGTGTAACTGATGGTAAGTGGAACTAATCTAGGGATGGATGCTCAGTGGAGGGCACATGAGGAGTTAACTGCACTCATAATAGGTAGTCATGTCTCATCAGAGGTCAATTGAAGTGATAACAGCAGTGAGGAGTCAATCTAGCCTCAAATCAAGGAAAGACTGGTGGCTAACTGAAGTAAACTGGACTGGTAGGTGAGAAATGCTTCCTTCTACAGTGGTAGGTGAGAAGTGGGTGCATGACTGGCTAGGAGGGCTAAATCTGAGTGGAAAGTAGCTCCCAAGTGCTGGGAGACTAGGGACTAGGTGTTGGAGGTACCATACTGATGACTGGGCAGCGGGTGCATGCATGCATGCAAAGTACAAAAGTGAATGATGAGATATCCTAACACCCCCCCTAAAAGACCAATTCTCATAACTTGTGGGGGCAGTTTGTCAAAACCCCCACTAAAAGTCATGAGAATTGAACTTTTGGAGGTGGTTTTTTTGGAACCCCCCTTAAAACTCATGAGAATTGAACTTTTCGAGGCGGTTTTTTGGCACCCCCCTTAAAAGTCATGATAATTGAGCTTTTGGAGGAGGTTTGTTGGAGCCCCCCCCTAAAAGTCATGAGAATTGAATTTCTGCATGAACAAATTAAAAAAAATTCTGATTTAATTTTATGAGAAGGATCTCATGGTTGCAAATTTTAAATTTATGTAGGAAGCAGAGTTGTAAAATCAGATTTGTGATTTTGCTGGTAATTACTGATGGTGGTTTGGCTTATATAAATTGTGTCAAGAGGACATGTTGTAGGTCGATGTTCATGTATGGTAGCAAGTGTAAAACCATAATGGACAGAGTGATGCCACTTACAGGAGCCGAACAATATGAGGATGGCCTCATGGTTAAAACAAATCAATTTCTGTAGGAGACAGAACTATAAATTCATGTTTGAATTTAATTACTAATGTTATTGACTGATTATGGAAATCAGATTTGAATTTGATAGTTAAATGTTGATAATTGTTTGGATATTTGATAATTGTGCCAGGAAGACACATTGCAGAAAGACCATGTGTGATGGCCTACAGAATCCAAACTTCATGGGAAGGATCCCATGCTTTGGAAATGGGTTTCGGGTGAAACGCCATTGGATATTTTGATAATGTCCCATCTTCATTGCATGATTGGTAAACAATATGAGTGATATGGTAAAGATTATGTCAGTAAGACATATGAGGGTTATGGAACATAGAAATGAGTTGGGATGGAAAACCGAGGGACTGTCAACTCAGATAAGGGATCCCCCCCCCATTCCTCACAAGTGAAGAGAAAATACATATGCAAATGGATAAGTGTTATGCAACCCTAGATGATATATATACATGCCTAATTACTAGATTTGAATGTGCAGAGCATGTTTTGATTTTATTTCATTATTTCAAACTGCTTGAGGTATGATTAAGGCCTACATGGTTCACATCAGTGAGGGGTGCACACCTTTCTGGTGATGAGTCATGTTAGGGTTATCAATATTGATTACACCCTAAGGGAATGGATGCATTTCTCGTGTTTCAATACTTGATAGTGAATGTTATCAAATATGGTTACAATTCTAGAGAAGCAATACTGATGAGTTGCTTATCCTTCTTGTGTTTCCATCTTAAACCGATGCAATTTGGCGTTGCACATTAAGAGGCAAAATGAAGGAAGGGTACTATGAGGATTGTACATGCATTGGTAACCTTTCTACGCTCACACTAAAGAACAATGGAGGGGATGGATAGGCCCGAGGAGCTGTGTAGTAGAAAATGGGTATCATCCTTGTGTAGTGTGAGTGGGTATTGTGGGGCCATGCTATCCTACAGTCAAGAAAGTCACCTATAGAGTTCCTAGAGGGAACCACTAGTTTGCATAAGAGAAGGAGCCATGTAATTGTATTCTTTTGTTTCATTGCTTGATAAACCCAGTAGAGATGCTGGCTCAATAATGGTTTTTGTATGCTTGATAAACCCATTCGAAAAACTGGCTTAACATATTGGTTAATGGTTATGGAATTCCTGATAAACCCAATTGACGTACTGGCTTGGCATTGGTTATTTGAATGTTGTGGAGCATCTGATGTGTTGGCCAAACATTCCTTAAATGCTTGATAAACCTAGTCGGCGTACTGGCTTAGCATATTGATAAATGGAATGCTTGATAGACCCAGTCGACATACTGGCCTAGCATATTGATAAATGGGATGCCTGATAAACCCAGTCGGCATCACGTCGGCGTACTGGCTTGGCATTGCCTATTATGGTGTTGATGATGATTTCAAAGACAACGATGATGGAAATGATGATAATGATGATGGAATTGATGATGAAGATGATCATGACATGGATGATGATGATGATGTCGATTTTTTAAAGTTTTTTCTTGAGTTGTTGGGGGTTACATGTGTTGAGGGTTACATGTTTGAGGATCTGTAGGAAATGATGACATTGACAATGCCAATGATGATGTTAGCAATGATGACAATGCGATGAAAATGAAGAAGATGATGATGATTATGGTGATGATGAAAATGAGGTTTGAATAGTCGGTCATATAATGATTAATCCCATGCCATGCATGCATCTTAAAATGATCATGTTGATGATGACGACGACGGTGATGGTTTATAAGTGTCTCTCATTTTGTTTATATGCTATATGATTAAGGATTAAGAGTTACAAGAGACACAAATTAAGGGTTATATGTATTGGTGTTGATAAAGGTTAGATGTTAATAATTGTAAGAGTAGGGGGGTATATGTTGTTAATTAGGGGTTTCAAGGGTTAGTTGGTTAGCGTTATATGGAAATAAAGAGAACAATAATATGGTTTATAGGGTTTTCATAGTATGCATTATAAAGTTAAACATTAAGAATGGTGATAATGGTCATAGTGGTAAAATATTTTAAGGTTTTAAGTTACTAGTGGTTTTAAGGTTTTGGGGTTATATAACTTAGGGGATATAATATTTAAGGATTGTAACAAAGTGTTATAAAGGATAGAGATACAAATTTTTAATATAAAAAAACATGAGCTATAAATATAACCTTCACTAGCATCGTTCAAAACTTAAAAATAGTCAAGAGCCCAACAAAAACAGAGGCAAGAGCCCAACCAAAAGCACTAACAAGTGACTATTGCCAATCACTGACGAATATCGATCAATAGGCACCAGTCGATCGATACCCGGGCCCATTGCATCAATGATCCATACATTCCCGCCATCCATACCCATTTTGTCTCGATTCCTAGTGAGTTGTGCGGGTTTCCATTCAAGCTAGTTATCCGGAGTGGGTTGTATGTCCCCATTCCCATTCCATTGTTTCTGTTTCCATCCCTTTCGCGTGGCATGAGGCGGTCCGATAAGGAAGAAGGACTTTCAAATCATAAAATTGCTATGCTAGAGAGTGCTTTGTGGGTTCTTCAGAAGAGTGTATGAAAGAAGTGTTACTAGCGGATACATTTGGTCGTAGTCATTCAATGGAGGTCGATCCCATCTAAAACAAATTGGGGTTTCAACATCAATAGGTTTTGAAGGATCCCATCCATCCTAAGAGGTTCTATGGACTTGGCCAAGCGGAGCAAGCCAACAGATAGAATTGATCCGTCAATTATTAGTCGAAGAGATCCTTTTCGAATCAATTGGAGAAGCATGTATCACAAGACTCCCCATCCCTATGTTTCCATCATTGCTAATGTGACGAATTCTATTCGAAACGCTGCTTCATTTATCATACTAGATTAAAGCTCTCATTTATCATCTTTCTTTCCATGCGTGAATAGATAAATCTTGATTTTGTGTTGGCTTAGGGAAGCAATATTGAGTTCTTGCATAAGCTAGGGTTAGTGCAGAGCTAAGGAACCAAGGTAAGCTTATGGCCAACTCTGTCTACTTCATTATCTGATTGTTAGTTTTTTTTACTGACTTGGGATGACGTCAAGGGTTATTATTGAGGCTGTGTAGGGGAGAGGGAGGCCAAGCGGAGAAAGCCAGCCCATGAGCAGAGAAACCTAGCCTATGGAGATCCCTAGATGCATCGGTGTTGTGTTTTTTCTTTTGTTGTTCATGTTGGCCTAGGGAAGCAGCCTCGAGTTTTTGCAGAAGCTAGGGTTTGTGCAAAAGCTAGGGAGACAATGCCTCCAAAATCATTGAGTAATATGTCTAATGCCTCTTTTCACTGCCTTCACAAATCGACTTGTCTAGGTTTTTTTAAATGTGTCCAAGCTATGCCACAAATATCCACAACAAGCTATGCCACAAGATCCTTCAAAATCATGATCAAAATATGCATCAAAATAGCTTTAAACGTTCAAAATACGATCCAATTCCAGGTTGCAATTAGAGGACAATGTGAGCAATATAGGATTGATTATGTTATGAGTTGATATATTAATGAAATGAAGCAAATGACTGAACTATGCACACAACAAATTAGATTTTAACAACTCGTAGATTCCTACATTGAAGGTTTGGTGTGGTGTTAGAGAAGATTTTCAGGTGCTAGAGAAGATTTACAAGTTCCAGTAGGGAAAAGCTAAGGAGCAATCAGAGGAAAGGTTGGGTATCTTAGACTAGAAATTGTATATTGAAGAGGAAATAGAACTTGTGAATCTATGGAAAGCTCTGCAACATTATAAAACCCATAATGCACATTTAAACCAACTTAATGATCAGCTTTCCAGTGCCAACAAAATGATAAGGAATGATCTAGAAGAAACTAATTCGAATTATGCAGAACTAGTTTCAGTTGTCGATGAAGCAGTCAAAAGAAGAAAAACAACTCATGGACCATTACGATGCCCTTGAAAATCACATAGGATGCATATACATAGAAAATCTCTAGTATACATGTGATATATGGTCATCATTTTGAGACCTCGCACATAGGTTATGGTTCTTGATGCATGACTTAAAATATAGTCAAAACTATGGTCTTAGGCTATAACATTTGCCTCTAAAGCTCAAGGTCCATACATGGGGCTCCAAATTACCACCACAAGCCCCCCATAGGGAATATTTTGCATGTAACTTGGATCTATTCATGGCCATTTTGAGGTTTAGAACAACATGGATGGTTCCTGATACCCAAGTAAAGGTTTCATGAGCAATAGTTTTTGGGGTCCTTAACCACTACATAGGCCTTATAAATGGGAACTTTATCACGTGAGTAGGATATGGTGTCCATTTAAAGTTTGTGACACCAAACCGAGTTCAATGCCAAAAATGCAGGTTATTGGGTTAAAAATAATTTAGTGTACTCTAAGGATCTTCATAGGAACCAGGGATGATTCTCATGGCCTATATTTCCATTATTGTGGTATTTGATTATGAATTTGCTAACTTGAGTGGTTATTTAGGTTCCAATTTGGGGATGTAATATACATTTGATTTCTAAAAGAAGAAAGTTTTGAGGATGGTTCTATGGCATGCCTTATTGAAATGGCCTTGGTTATCCTTTTCTTCTTTGATTTATGAAACATAATTGCTCAATGTTATCTTCCATGCTTTGGTATGCTACTTTAAAACCAAGTAATGAAACAAATTTTCTTGTCTAATGATTTTCTTCACATATGCCATAAAATTCCACTGTATTTAATGGGTATTCATTTATTGCATGCGTATTTATGCACCTAGGGTAGAACATAGCCAAGGATTTCTTAGCTTCCTCTTGCTTCTTATTAACCTACATGCAAAGACACCACCTCAACAAAGATTTATCCCCAATAGTTTTCTCTGGACCGATAGATGGATTATGAGCCCCAAACCATTGCTTTTCACATCAAACCATGGGATATGTATCGAGAACCATCCCTAGTAGTTTAAACCTCAAATTACTAACAATATCACACTCAAAAGCCAAAATTCCTTATGGAGGGCATGTATGTTAGTTTGGGGCCCCATACATGGACCATGAGCTCCTTACGGAAATGTTTAGTGTGAAATATTATATCTGGACCTATACCAAGGAATGGGCCTTTAAAACCATCCCTAGTTGGTTAATCCTCAAAATCATGACCATATATCACATGTATGCTAAAGATTCCTTACATAAGCTATATGTGGTGACCTAGAAGATCTTGCATGGACCATGAGCCCTATATGGAATGGGTAAAGACTTAGGCCCTCAATTTAAATTTTGGTTCATAACAACCATCCTTAGTGTTACAAATCTTGATATGGCCACCATATTCCTCTTGCAAGTTAAAAATTTCTTATGTAGGGATTATATGATAGCTAAGGCCCTACACATTGCCCATGAGCCATAGAGAAAAATATTGGTTTAAGGATTTGTATTTTAGCATTGGACCACTGAATGGGTAATGAGAAGCACACTTAGCATCCCAAAGCTTTAAATGAGACCATATCCCTCTCACATGCCAAAGTATGGTGGCTTGAGGCCCCACACATGGCCCATGAACCTCAAGGACACATGTTATGGCCAAACAACCTATATCTTGGCACTAAACCTAACCTCTAATGTGTAAAAACTCAAAATCAACACCATAATGCACTCGTGGGGTGATAATTCTTACTAATTTCCTATGTGGTTATTATGGCCCCATGATCTCTAAAAAACAATGTTATGGCTCAAGACCTTGACTTTCAACCCTAAAACATTTTATGATTCCCAAAGAACTTCCATGGTGTGATAAGCCTTGAAATAAACACCACATATCACTCGCGTGCCAAAGATTCCCTTTGTAGGACTTGTGTGGTGGTCCATGGTCCTCTGTATGGACCATGAGATCCAAAGACAAATTTTATGGGCCAATAACTTGTATTTTTGTATCAAGCCCGGTTTGGACACCAAGAAGAATATCCATTAATATAGTATCATATCTCATTGGTATGATGAAGATTCCATTTGTGAGGTCTATGTGGTGGTTTATGACCCCAGAAGTATATCACAAGCCCCATATATGAATGTTATAGTGTATGCCCAGGGATTTTAGCATCAAACCACGCCATATGCATTGAGAACCATGTCTAGTTTTAGAAAGCGGACAATGTCTATCATATCCCACTTGAAGGCTAATGATTCCATATGGAGGGTATGTGTGGTGGTTTGAGGCCTTGCACATGGACCATGATCTTAGAGAAAAATGTTATGACCTAAGGCCCTTATTTAACCTTATATCATAACATGGACCTTGAAAACCATCCCTAGTGTGCCCTTCCTCAAACACTCCTCAAAATGGTGAACATATCTCACATGTAGGCTAATATTCGATATGTTGGCCTTCTGTTATAATCCAAGCCTACATGCATGGGCCATGAGCCCCAAGGCAACTAATATGGCCTTGTACACTAAATTTAGAGCTTGGTCCATTTCCCAAGCCATAGAAATCATCTTTAGTGTTACAAATATCTAAATAGAGACCATATCTTGCTTATAGGACAAATGCAAATGTTATGGCCTAAGGCTATGTCTTTTGACCTTGGCCATTGCTTAAGTTACAAGAAATATCCATGGTTAGCAAAAATTCATAAAAAGAAGCACTATATCTTTCTCACATGCCAATATTCCTTGTGTAGGGCCTTGTGGTGGCCTAAGGCCCCACACATAGTTCATGAGCCCTAAGGAAAAATGTTTTGGTCCAACAACTTGACTTTTCACATCAAACCATGGATTAGGATTGAGAGCCATACTTGGTGTGCCAAACCTCAAAATGGCCAACATATCTTACTCATTGTCTAAATAGTCCTTATGTAGTAAATAGGGCCTTTGTGGTAGTCTAGGGCATCACACATGACCCATGATCCCTTTAGCCTTAGACATTATGTTTTGACTTGATAATATGGCCTAAGCAATGATAACCATTCTAGGTCTTATAGAGCTTGAAATGGCCATATATATATATATGAAATTTAGAAAAAAACATATAGAAAACATTAACTTGCTCTATCTGACTACGTTCTTAGAAGCAATATTATGAAGATGTGTTTCGCTAGCAATCCTTAAATGATGCTTGGAATAGGAAATATAAGTCGTTAGCCATAGGGATACTTTTCTAATAGTAAATATTCCTCATCAAGGCTTGCCATCATCTTACACATATGTGATATTGTGCACCATATGGTGGCATATTAACTTGAGTGACCTGCTGCTACTAAAGCTAAAGTTGTAGACATATTTTTAACCAAACTCTACACATGTTAAATATCCTCACATAGCAAAATTGTTATACCTCATGAACCCGCGCGATTTTGGGAAATTGAAAAATTGTTATACCTAATGAGCTTGCACAATTTTGGGGAAATTATTTTTCATTGCAACAGGGAGAGCATTTTGCATTGCGGGGAGAGTTCATTGGGGAAATAGTTTTTCATTGCAGGGAGAGTAAGTTCATTTTTCATTGCTGACAGAGTTCAACGAAGGGATATCGACCGCATGGCCTGCTTGCAAACCTCATGAAATATATCATAGAGATGGAGCTTTGTTGCCCTCATTTTTGATAGCCATAGGTATGAATGTCATACATTGTTATTCAGATGTTGTAAGGTGTGTCCATGAATGGCAAGGAGCCTAGATCTCTAACGAGAAAAAATCCCTACTCCAAACAAAATGCATAATATATATTCATAAATCTATGAAATGCACAAAAATAAAGTGAGGTTGTAAGGACTTCTATCACTAACCACATCAACAAAGTCATATAACGTGGGAATTAACCACCAAATTGACATTGGAATTGATATATCTAACTGATTCAAATTGTTATTCATGCTTGAGAGCCATGAAGAAAGCAACATAAAAACTCATTTTACAAAATATTAACATATGTATATATATTATACAATATAGGAAAATCAATTTTGAGAAAATAAACTTTAGGCCCGCCAAATTTTAACCATCAATCAATTTTTTTCCAATATCGTAAATATATTCAATGTTGGTATTGTTATCCGTCTCATAAATTCATTTTACAGACTATTGGTTATTCCATTTCCCGTACACAACTAACTGATTATGTTTTGTTTCGGTTTCTGAAGATCTCCAATCCATTGGCTTTCCATGGAATCTCTATCACCATTCGCACAAAAAAATCTCATTCCGCTCCCCTGCAACATCTCTTACATCGAGCAAAAATGGAGTCCCTAGACATTTGACCTCTCTACATCCCCTCCCCTCCGATCAAATGGAAATGGAAGAAAATACTTCCTGGAAATACGTCTCACTTCTCGTCTACTCTTTCTGATTAATAGAAGACCCAATGAAGCAGTGGATCCAACAACATAATTCACGTCCAGTGTGCATCATCAGAGACTTACCTCGGCTAGAATCAAAAAATATCTGCCAAAATAGGGATCCCCAGAGCCATTTTCCACACTTTCTGTGCATTCGAAACCTGCGTAGACAATTGCCTATGGACGCAGAGGCCACATCTCGGGGTCAAGAGCAATGACGAGTATTATTTAATGCCCGACCTTTTTATTAGACTTATTATTTTCAGTTTGCAGCGCATCATAGAAATATTTACAACCATGTTCATGTTCAAGGAGGGATTTGAACCCGGGTCTCTTAGTTAACACAAGCCAGATCACCTCGCAAAAAACTAGAGGGAGGGAGCAAGGTGCACATGCTGTCTGAAGGCATCATCTTCTTTCACCCACCATTGTTTTCTCCTTGTTTGAAATGAAGGAGATAGTACCCAGAGGCCCGAGCGCAATTTGGTACAGGTTCGAATCACACCTTGGTATGCTCTAATTACTGCAAATTTGTTCCTGTGGTTTTTGCACACTGTTGTTTACATGCTCTGAGATTTTATTCCCCATCCTCGCAGAAAACTAGAGGGAGGGAGCAAGGTGCACATGTTGTCTAAAGGCATCAACTACTTTCACCTTCCATTGTTTTCATCTTGTTTGAAATGCAGGAGAGAGTACCCACAGGCCCGAGCGCGATTTGGTATAGGTTCGAATCACACCTTGGTATGCTCTTATTATTGCATTTTTGTTCCTATTGTTTTTGCACACTGTTTTTTACATTCTATGAGATTTTACTCCCCATGAGTCTTTGGCGGCCTTTTATTTGCTTGGTTAGGAAGCATAGAGACCCCCTGATTTTAGTCTCTAACATACATCAATAATGCATGAGGTAGAGAGGCAGGCAGGTAGAATAGTGTTTTACAACGGTTTTGTCTTTCCTTGCCTGCTGCTACAATCTTTTTTGGCTTGTGTGATCACTACAATGTCTATCTCCTTGGATGGGAGGGGTCTTCTTGAGTTGAAGAAATCGATAAGTCATGATCCTATTGGAGTTTTGTCTGATTGGAATGAAAATGACAGCCACCCTTTCTCATGGAGTGGGATTACATGTGATGGCTTGAGCAAAGTTGTGGGCCTCAATATTAGTAGTAGGTTGGATTTCCAAACAAGGGTATTTTCCTCTACCATATTTGAAGTGGAGGATGGGAATAACAACCATACTAAGCTCTGCTGTAGGTATTTTCACTTTGCCACATCTGGAATAGAACTTTTAACAAGATGTTCGGGGATTGGGATTTTTCCAGAATCGATTCCTCCAGCTGCCTTGTCTTCTACTTCATCACGTTCTGTTAAAAAAGGGAGCATTTTGCATTCTTCGGATGGTTACCAGGGAGGTAATCAGGTGGCTTGCAGGCTTAAAGGTAAATTGTCTCCATTTGTTACAAATTTGACAGAGTTACGGATTTTATCGCTGCCTTACAATGCAATCTTTGGAGAGATTCCAAGAGACATCCACCAATTTTATCATTTCCTTACAATGCAATCTCTAAGAGATTCCAAGAGAGACTAATTACTACTAAGATTTAGTTTACAAGTAAAACTTGGAACCTTGTGTAGGCCCTATGTAAAAGATTGATGTATGAGATAGAAGTACTAAATTATTCAAATGCTTAGAAGTTGAGGTTTCCTTGTTGCATGAAGGTTATTGTCTTTGAATGATTTACTGTGTTCTTGAATATCTTTTATTATCTTATAGTATAGCTTTTGCTCTCCTTTTAAAAGTTTTTCAGTTCAAGTATGTTAGATATGAAGCTAGAAGTTTGTTGATACATACAGGATCATATTTTTTTCTTTTATAGAAGCAGGCTCAGGTGTAATTTTTTGGACCTACAGAAAGGAATTTTTCTGAGGGAAAAAAAGAATGTTTCCTATAAATTAATAAATAGAACTATGAATGTAGACAGGTGTGTTGGGAGCTAACCCACATGAAGATATGAAAAGCACGAGACTCAAGTCATATGTGAAGTCAATAATCCTCTCCAAGAGAAGAGAATATAGGAGAGAACAAATGTTTATCCATCAAGGGTGTCTCTTAGCCCCTTTTCTCTATTTTTATTGCGCAAGATGTTTTGGGTTATCTCTTTGAGGCCACCCATATCCAAGGACAAAACACAGGGCATCTCTCTACTTTGAGGTGGGAAGATTCTTAATGTAGACATTGTTAATGAATCATCTCACTCCAAAAATTACCCAACCTTGTGGAAGGGACATTGTGATGTTTGGACATTTTTTCCAATGATACAAGGGGAATGGTGAGTGAAGAAACAATAGAGGCCCCCACTATAAGAAAAATGAGATAAATATGAAATGGAAGATTTTACATCCATGAAAAATCATTAATTACTTGGGCATCCCTTTTGGGGTGGATGTGTCTGCCAAGGATTTGTGGGACTAGGTTTTATATAAATGAAATAAAACTCAAGAATTGACATCATTATGATATTCTATTTTTCAGAAGACTCACCATTGCATACATAATACTAGCTATAGGTTGTACTCTACCAACCATGCCTCTTCCCCAAAACCAGATGATGTAAGAAATTAGAGTAGATACTTAATATATTTTTGTCGGAGTAAACAAAAAGGGTCCACCTCTTATGGTCTAAGGAGCTTGTACTCTCCCTCGAGAGAATAATGAACTTAGTCTTATAGGTGTTTGAGCTCAAGGCACAGTTTTGGCAATTAAATATTGTTAGAGAGATTAGAGAGGATGCCCCCTATCAAATTATGATATGCCATTGTATTCAAATTTCAAATTACTGCTTATATAGGTGGCCTTAAAATCCCTCTTGCATTTTATGTTTTATTAGTGGAGTGGCAGCTTTTAAAATTGCACGTTCCATCATGTTACAAACTTACAAAGGCTTTGGAAAGGCTATAAATCAGACTCCAAAGAGTTGTCTTGGGTCTTTAAAGATTCTACAATGGTTGTTGGGACCTAGCTACAAGATATATTTGGACATTTTGGATGTACAAAGGACAAATTGACCTTATCCCTCATATGTAGGACAAATCTATGCAAAAGAGTATTTCACATGTGGATGGATTTGTAGGACAAAAACATTAGGCATTGGCTACCTTGGAGGTCGAAAAACACCCTATCCATTGGCTAGTGGCTACCCTGTCTATGAAAAATTATTATTAAGACCTCTCTACTCGATGAATTTAGAAGCTCCAAGGCCAAGATTGGAAGTGGTTGTATGGGAAGTCCATTTCAAATTACCAAACTAAGGATCTTTATTGCAAGATTAAGCCTTGTTCTCATTCACACTGTATGATCAATATATGATAGATTGCTCATGATAATGAGCCTCACAAGATTGAGATCCCTTAGGATAGTTGTTTACGGGTTTGATTTTGTTGTTGTGATTACTGTATGTTCTTGCGAACCTGAGTTTGATAATTGTTGTAACCAAATATTGGTAGTGAATAAAGCATTTTTCTAGTTCACAAGATATAGAGATAGATTGGTCATACAACCCATAGTTTGGATCTTAAAGAAGATGGGAAATTTTCTGATAATTGTTTTCAGCATGTCTATAGAGAACAAAATCAGCGAGCAGATGAGCTTCCCAAAGTTGTTGTACAAACAACTATTTGCATAAATCTGTTACAAGAACATATGGAATAGAATAGTGTAATGCCAAAAGTCTGTTGTGAAATAGAATAGTGTAGAAACTTTATGAAACATTCCATGAGACTAGTTGGACTACGGGGCTGAGATGCAAACATATAGGGTTGTCTGTCCTTCTCAGAAGTGCCAAAATCCCCTAACTATGTCAGTCTGTGCTATAAGCGGCTACAGATAAGATTACAGTAAGGAAAATAAAGATCCCGTTGCCTATGTTTATATTTTTTGGGAGGCTGTTTATGTAGTGTAATAAAAAATAAAAATGATCCCTTCTCTAAAGAAGTGGAAATTTGTTGCTTCGAATAGCAATTGCACTTTGACTACATCTTCAAGTCTGTTGGACAAGTCATCTTGCAATACACATTATATAGTTATAGATGGCAGGGTCTACTGGTCTATTGTAGAACACATCTCAATAGAGACACACAACCCCTTCTTCAGGAGCACCTCTGTATCGACTGAATAATTGTAGAATATAGTCAGCAGAACTAATGAACTATGCATTGTAAGCTTAAGCTTGTTGGATGTGTGGGGTAGTGTGTCTTTATTTAATTTTTGTTCACAGCCACGTCATCATTTATTTGGTTCAAGGTGTAATGTGTTTTCCATGTCACGAGCTATCTTCCAATATGACCACAAACCTGTTCCATCACATGCCCGCAAGGGTTCTTTGAAGTGCCTTATTGGCTTCCCAGCCTAGTGATTTACTTGAGGATGGACAAATGATATTGAGTTGAGATACCAAGTAGCCTTCCATCCCAGTGATTTACCTCCTTGTCCCTCCAACTCATTGATTTTCCCTTCTTGAGGGAAATCATTGAGTTCAACATGAACACTACTTCTCCAACCTAGTGATTTTCCTCTCTTGGTCCCCAACTCAATGGATAGAACTTATAATCTTGGTAGCTATTATTTCCCTTTGTAGAGCTCAGTTACTACCTTAGCGGTCTAAGTTATATACTCATAAAGCCAGTGGGATGCATTCTCCTTCATTATTTTCTCCCAATCTCTCCAATTGATCTCTCCTTTAAACTCTTGGTTGTAGCTGAGCATTTCTTCATTGTTTTAAATGGTTTCTTGCATATCCATAACTGTTGGAATCCATTTTAATTAGAGAGCTCCACCAATGATTTCCATGAACCCAGTGTGCAATGGGTCTACCCTATAGAGAGTGTGTTTTCTGTCATAAATGCATCCTCTAGCTATATTTAATGTGGTGGTCATTTTAGAGAAACCATACTTTTGTTTTGTTGGCTCTATGACAAACCTAGGTTCCATAGAAGGTGTCCAACATAGGCCCATTGTAGTCTAGTGTTCTATCTTAGGTTGGAAAACTTGCATTACTTATAGATGCATCAAACTATATAGACTTTATTCCATGTCATAATCAACCCACTTTGTATAATGTTTCTTCAATAATTTCCCACAGAGTTGATTGCCTGGGTTCTATTTAATTGTTGGTCATCCCCATGGTAATATTCAGAGAAGCCATTCCTAAAATTTGGCACCAGTGTGGCACTAAATTCATCACTGTACTCTTCCTATTTTGTCTGCTAAAGTTGGGGGAAAAGGTTCTTGTTGCTGATTAAATTAAATTAAACCGAGTGACTAGGGGCAAATTTTCAAGTCAGTTGCTCTGAACTAAAATTTGGTGGTTGCCTGCTCTGTTGTTACTATTTTGTGTGCAGAAGATAGGGTGGATTCTTTGAGCTGGTTAAATTAACTTAAAACTTGGTGACATATAGGTGTACTGAAGTTGGTTATCTTGACCTAAATTTTGGTAATAGTGTTCTAGATAAGATAAATAATTTTATTAATGTCCAAAAAATGACCTCAAAAGTAGGTCCATGGGACTGTGTTCTCACATCTGGTTAAACTTAATGAATTTTCTGTGCTCGGGCAACATCTGAGTTAGTTGGTCATGAGTGTGCTCCTTGACTCCAAATTTCAGTTGTGTATTTTTATAGCTTTTGGTAAATCTACATTTTAACATTATCTTGATACTTTAGTTGTTTGGTATTAATTCCATCTGGACTGCAATGTTTCCTGCTAGATTGTTTTATACTAGTTTCCACAATAATGTGAGTAATTTCATTCATCCCCTAATTTTCTAGCAGCACTAAGTTTTATGTGTCCAATATCTAAGGTTTTCGGTTCCAACTGGAAAAAAGTAAATGCTCTCAGGAATGGGATATAAAAACATGTTAGCTATTGATTGAAGCTAGTATACTTTAGTTCCCTTTGGATCATATTATTGCGCACAGTACTAAAACAGTCCCTACCTCTCTAAATAACTATAGTCAAAATAAAAGTTGGTTCTCAGGGCCAAAATGCTCATCGCTCACAAAAACAGTTTTTATTTTTATTTTTAATATTTAATTTTAGGATTGATATTTGCGTTGTTGTTAATGTTTCATCTATTCTTGAAATGTGAAATCATATTGCAATATCTGGTTCTGGAAATGCGAGATTATATTGCAGTATTTGGCATAACATTGGAGCCCAGTTTGGGGCTGCATTTATGGAACACAACGCTCCCCTTGTTATGGTGTTTTGGGACAAGTTAGCTTTTGGCATAGTAAGATTTGGGGTTATACTGATTGTGGATTTCAATTACATGGATGGATATTGATTTTTTTTCAAGATAAACAACTATCAGGATTCCACTTGACTAGATTACTTTCATCTTAACATCACATAAGCCCTGTCTACCTGCTTTTGTAGACAGTTTTTTATCTGATATAAACAACAGTTCTCTTTTGTATGAGCTGATGTTTGTTCTAGTTTCTGTGCTTTATAACTATAATGCTTATTTTAAATTCATTTCTCTCTTGGCCTTTGCAATCAGTGTTTTTACTATTATTTAATTCCCTGTTTGAATTTGTGGAAAAATGTAACTAGAAAAGAGAATAGTTAGCATGATGAGTGGAAATAAAGCATTGGAACAGTAGACCCCATCTCATAGGAAGTTGTAATAACTTTTGTCTGTTCGTCATCCTCTTTCCTTGTTGCTTTTTGTAATAGTTTTTCTACCTCTCTTGGCCGTTTTCTCCTTTTTTTTATTAGGAACAATTATTTGAATCTAGTTTCTTGGTTTCACTTCAACATTTACAAAGCAAAGAAGGATACTTGTATAAGGGAGTCACATCGATTATGCTTATGCATAAACTCCAGTTTTACTTGGAAAAAATAGTTTCAAATATGCCACCTGTTGAAGATGGTTAAGCCCTCATCCATTCAGGTACTTTGATTTATGTTTTCTGGCATCTCCTGGAAAATGTTGTGCATATACTTCTGCAATTATTGCTATGTCTATGGCAAGGATTCTTTTATCCTTTCTTTTATTGCTGGCCATATATATTATATTATTTTGCAGGTTAGCAGAGCAATTTCTATCCACATTGAAGATATACTCTGTTTGTCTAGTGTGGGTGGGTGAGTCCATGGACGTGAACCCATTTTTCTTCCTTCGGTTTTTTCTCTGGAAACTATATTGTCTGCATCTGGCCTGATAATTTTTTTAGACTCCATATATTGTTTATAGGGCTGTTGCTACTCAAAACAAACTGGTTAAGCCCTCATCCATTCAGGTACTTTGATTTTGTGTTTTCTAGCATCTCCTGGAAAATGTTGTGCATGTACTTCTGTAGTTATTGCTATGCCTACGGCAAGGATTCTTTTATCCTTTTCTTTTATTGCTGGACATATATATTATGTTATTTTGCAGGTTAGCTAGAGCAATTTCTATCCACATTGAATATATACCCTGTTTGTCTAGTGTGGGTGGGTGAGTCCATGGACGTGGACCCATTTTTCTTCCTCCGTTTTTTCTCTGGAAACTATATTGTCTGCATCTGGCGTGATGATTTTTTCTAGACTACATATATTGTTTATAGGGCTGTTGCTACTCAAAACAAACTGTATTTTTCTCAAATATTTTATTATACAGAGGATGAGCAACTGAGTATGTCCATTTTCCTGCATTTTATTTAGTAGGATCTTTAATTTTGACTCTTAATTCTTAGTAAAAATTTTCATTTAGCTAACTCTTGTAGGGAAAGTTCTACTTGTTTGTATGGACTGAAGGTGAATAGAGTAGGGAACTGGAACTATTGTATAAAACAGGTGTGAAAGCTCAAATTTTAATATTGAAGTTAGACATTCCTGTATTGTAAGTCAAGACTAGATTTGACTGGAAAAAGGAAAAATTGTGATCACAAAGAAATGTGAAGAATACCAATACATTGCATAGCTGGTGATTGAGTGGACGACTATATGTGAAAATTGAAAAGGTAGTTCAATGATCTAAAAAATTCAGAAACATATACATGGATTTAAATCACATGTTTATTTGGACAAGAAATCATAGTAATGTGGTATGAATGTTATGAGATTCAAGGTACAAATTTTTGCATGAGAGGCTATGGGAAGGTATGCCAATATAACCATGGTCCCAAATAACCGTATACTAAGGTTCTTTGCTGTAGGTTGTTCGAGGCTCTCTATAAACCCAATTTCATATTGTTGTAGGTTGTAGTAGGTTGTAGGTTATTGTAGGCTGTTGTAGGTTATACGAGGCTCCATAGGTTGTGGGTGTGCTCATTGTGCATGTGTGTGTGGTTTTCCTCGATCTCATGAAGCCATGGTGAAATCAGAGATTATCAATGGCATTTCCAGGCATTTTTTATAGTTTCCAAGCATCTTGCGGGCATCTCATGGTGAGCCTGCGGGCATTTGCTTGCTCATGCGGGCATTTCTTATGTTCTTCCATGCAAACAATTAAGCCTGTGGGCATTTCCTTGCTTCACATCAGTGCGGGCATCTAAATCAGTGTGGGCATTTCTCCTTCGTTGTGTGGGCATTTTTCCCACTGCAGACATATATGCGAGCATTTGAAATTCATCTGTGGTCATTTTCTTAGAGTTTTGTGCACACTTTATCCCTGTTTGCAGGCATTTGGCATCTCCTTACAGAGCTGTGGACAATTTTCTTCATCCATGAGTGCATACTGTTTGAGTCTGCGGGCATTTCTACTTTGATCGCATGAATAATTTCAGTGGCTTGCGGGCATATACATGTCTTGTATTAGTGTTTAAACATTAATGTGTAAGTGTACCACTTGTTATGCAAGATTGCATTCATTCTCAATTATTAGTAAAGAATTTAACAGCGTTGTCTTCTATTAATGATAATTACGTAGGTTATTACACAATAGTAAACTTTGGGGGTACTTGAATATGTGAGAACTCACCTGGGTGCATTTGCAACCCTAGATATGGAGTAAGCACTCTTTGGTATTGAAATGTTTGAAGATAGACTATGAAAGATGCTTTTGAAGTGGTAAATGATCAATTCATAGCCTAAAAGGGGTTTTCCTCTTTCTGAAGTCGCTTCACTCCATAATGGCACTTCTTTTCATCTAATTAAGCCTATTGAGTCTTAAGTCAATGGAACTGCCTATTTAAATCTCAGTTATTGCTTTCTAAGCATGTTTATTGGTGCTTTGGCCATTATTAGTATGGCACATCATGATTAGGATGTGATTAGGCCTTATTATAGTCACACATTTATAGTCAGATGAAAATAAAGTTACATTTTGTTTTGCCTCTCGGGAAGTGCCAAAGCTGCTCTTTCAGAACACTGAAAAAGAGGACATAAAATAACCTCCTAAACTTATTAAAATAGTCCCATGTAACATCATAGCAGATCACAAGATTATGTTTATATTTTCTTCTTAAAAATTACATTACTGTCCTCTGATTTAAGTAATAAAGTTCCAAAAAAACATCTAGGACCAAGAAGTAGCATGTACAAAACAACTCATCCTCATATGGATCAGACATTAAAGTTGCATCATCCAAAGGAGGATCTTATGACAGCTTGCATTGTATTTCCATCCCTTAACTCTTCAGTGATGATGCATCTTGCAGCAACCTGTAATCCCTGCTTGGAGAGTATATATGCTTGATGATTTAGGTCCCTGTAGACGTGTGCAGGAGCCATAGGAGGATTTATCAGTCATCTCCATGACTTGCTTAAACACAGGATTCGACTATAAGGTCTTGATTTTTCCCATTTACCCATTCTGTAACCAAGTGTCCCCATATATCTGAATGTTCTTGATATCTCTTTCAGTGGCTAGCCTTATTAATACCAAGAGTGAATTGATTTCTACCCAGCTGATTGTTCCAGGACCCAAAGTTGTTTTATTCTCCTCAAAATGACTATCTAAAATATATAGCACTTCTGCAATACAACCTAAAATATATATCACTTCTGCAATACCACATATACCTAGAACTCCCTGGAAAGCTCCACCAAAGAAGCCTCGGCACTTTGTTTTGTCAATATCCAACTCTGATACCATTCTTGGAGTCTTCATTTTTCTGGCTGCTCATAGGCCTTCATAGGATAATCTGACTTGATGGCTTACATGAAAGGATGGGATTTCTTTATCTTGGAAAGTCGAGTTTCTTGCTAGCCAAACAGCTCAGAAGATCACAAAGGGAAGTGCTCTATGCTTCTTTAAAGAGTTGTCATCCCACTACTGTTTAAAACAGTCCTTGCCATGACTCTCTCCCTCCAGAAAGTGAAAGAGCTTCCTTCCAACGAACTTTGTGAAGGGACAATGTACCAAAAGGTGGTCTGCTGTCTCTACATCTTCTTTACATAAAATGCAATGTGCATCTTCCGGAACCCTGCCAGGACCTTCTCTGCATGGAGTCCCAAGTCCAGATTTCTTCTTCAAAGCTAATCGGAACAATTTTGTTTTAAGTTGTGCTTTTACTTTTCATAACTCCTCCACCGCCAATAGGTTCACTTTGAGGCTCCTCTAAGAACATTTCTTTATAACCTAGCATTGTGTATACCTACCTGCAGTTGGGTTCTTGGGCCAGACTTCTGACTAGCATATCTTCCTCATCTCTAACTCCGATGGAGCGGATTTGAAGTCTGTGCACAAGTTCTTTTCAGCAAAATTCCTTCTGACCTTCTAGCCCTAAATGTGAGCTGATTTCCACCCTCGATGCCAGAGAGAGGTTTGTCCTGGGTCTGCAGCATGAGCTAGGGTGAAGACACATTTGTTGTGAATAGTTTCAATCATAGCTACAGTAATCCTGTGAAGGCTCGTACATCCTATCCATGGGTCTGCCCCGATTCTAACTTTTGTTACCATTACCAATCCTCCACGCTAGCCAGTTGCTTAGCAAAGGGAAGGAATGGAATAGTGCCTTCCATATTATGGACACATTAACTATGGTTTTGACTAGGAATATAATACATTCTTCTTTTTTTCCAGCTGACTTGTTGCCATAAACCTTCATCTTTAAGAATTCTCCATCCTAGATATGCATATACTGTTTAGGACCTATTTAGGGTTTATTTAGGTGTATTGAGGTCTATTTCAGGTGTAATTAGGATTATTTTAGGTGTATATATTACCTATGTTCAAGTGCTCTATTCCTTGATCAAGTTGTACTACATCATATTCGTTTTAGAACATTTGATTTTTTTATCAATCTAATATGCCAACAAGATCAGGAACAACTTGAGAAGATCTATGTTTTATTTGACTGTTACATATGTACATGGCTTATATGTTGTGCCAATTTGGGCACAACCAGCCGGCTATCACTTAGTTTTTTTCCTGATGTTGCTTTTTTCTTTTGCCATTTACACTGCAGTTCTCTTGGCTGATGAAATTGAAAACCTGGCTTATAATTATTATTTTTTGGATGTCACTTTTAATGATTTGTAAGCCCAATAATGTTTATAACTTTATAAATTGTTGAAATAATGTGACAATCTTACGGAATTGTTCAGAACATGATGATTCCCTCTGCCCCCCCTTCCCCCAACACAAACTCCCACCTGAATTTTTAGCATTGACGATCTTTAAAACAAATTCAGACCTGTTAACTTAGTATGTGGTTGAAGCTATCCATGCAAATTTTTGGCTTGATCTGTCTGATTTTCATGTATGTTCTGATTTTTCTTAAGTTTTAAAATTTCTCTTTGCTCTCTAGTTGTATCGACTCTTTTGTTCTCACCTTTTCACTTCTTCATAATCATTTGGTTAAAGACTAAAGTTTCTTTCTAAGAGAAAAAAAAATGGGAACTCAAGCTTATCATAAACCCCATGCACATATTAGTTACAAGGGCTTGTCCATGTTGCTGAAACTGAACAAGTTGATCTTAGAAATAATTACTATTTGAGTTCCCATGCACTGTGTTTCTGCAACAGATGTTAGTTACAGTGTTTCAGCAACCTTCGCAATGTGAGCATCTGCAAATATTTCAAATTTATTTATACAGAACCGTCATATGCAAATGGAAATTTAATACTCATGACGCTGCCACATTTTATGCGTCCACATTGCCTCCAACAAATGCTGCCATATTTTGTCTCATGGCCTGACAGTTTCATTTGTCTCACAAACCAACAACTCTGTTAAATTTTAGAAAATGGTAGGAAGATTCCAAAAATTTGGAATGATGTAAATTACAAACACATAACACTGAAATATGAACAACAAGTATACAAATCTGATCTCTCAAACCTGGTTTTGTATTCTTTTCACTGGAAGAAATACAATGATCTAGCTCAAAACCCTACCTTCTAATCACTAGCTTTGCCACAAAAGCTGACAGAACATTAACACCCACTCTGACTTATTTGATAGATGAAGGCAAGGGTTTTACAAATTTAGAAGCCATAAACTTAGAGGTAACCCCCAACCATAAATTTATCCTAGAATAGTGCGCAAATAATAGCTGGAGGAGGTTTCCTAGATAGGAGAGAACTGCTGGAGTATTTAGCACATAAAAACATGTGCAACCTCCTAGGGATCAACACCCTCCTCCTAGAATAGAAATATGAAAAACACATGGAAAAATGCATATATTCTAATAATGGACAAAAACCAGTCAACTATCTAGTAATCTACACAAAACCACTTTTCTAAAAATAGAAAAGCAGGTCTATAAAATAGGAAGGCTGAAAACAACCTCAACTTCTACCTATATCTATTGCCCCCCTTAAAGGCTCCTACTATTGCTGATGTGTCCTCATTCTTTGCACAGAACCAACGGAGTGCTCCATGCTGGTGGAGACACATATACCAAGTAACAAGAAAAATCTAACACTCCCCTTTCGCAAGGAAGTTGTACTCCATCAAACCTAGTCTCTCGCTCAACATCTCAAACTTGCCCTTTGCCAACACCTTTGTTAAAATATATGCAACCTATGAATCTAAAGGAAGATATTCAAGAACCACTGCTCCCTTCTTAACCTTGTTTTTTAGGAAATGGTACCAATCTATGTGCTTGGAGAGATCATGAAATACTAGATTCTCAAACAGCCTGATACAACTCTGATTGTCACAGTGTACCACACTGGGCTCCAACATCTAATCGATCAACTACACTATCAACTTGAAAATCCAAATGGATTTACAACTATATAATCTACCTCTGTTGAAGAAAGTGACACTATTTCCCATTCCCTGTTGGACCAGTATATGTATATCATACCTAAACCCAAACTAAAACAACAACCAGAAGTATCAAATTACTTAATTTCACTTGATAATATCCTTGTGATTAAGCCTCAAGTTCAAGTTATTAGGTATGCATTAGTACATTATCTTGTTCTCTAAGACCCTTTTGCACACCACTTTAATAGATTGTATAATTGTTTTGGATATTTTATTTCCTTATTATGGTAGTTTTTGTGCTTATCAGTGTGTTTTGAAAAATAAATTGGATTTTAAGCATGGTTGTCTTTGGATATTATTGTATTTTCTTACAATTACAAATAATACAATCTAGATGTTCATATTGCTCCTCTCCCTAATTCTGAAAGGGTCCTAGCTCAATGGAAGAGCGCCCGCCTTACAAGCAGGAGGTTGGTGGTTCGATTCCTTCGTACCCTATTGATATTGCAATATTGGTATTTTTAATAAAATATATTTTATTATGATATATTATGGCTATAGAGGGGGTTTCAAACCGTCTTTGTATGTCACTACGAGGGGGGTTCAAAATTGACCTTGTATGTTACAACGAGGGGGGTTTGTAACCGCCCCCAAAGGTTTGTAATAAGGAATTTTAGGGGGGGCTATGAACCGCCCTTAAAAGTCTAGACTTTTAGTGTTAGTTCTATTGGAGGTGGTTTTATTAAAACCACCCCCAAAGGTTTGTAAGATGAAGTTTTATGGGGGGGGTTTAGAACCGTCCCGATAGGCACCTACGAGGGGGGTTCATAACCGCCCCCAAAGGTTTGTAATAAGGACTTTTAGGGGGGGTTCATAACCGCCTCCATAGGTGTCTACGAGGGGGTTCACAACCGTCCTCGTAGGTCTCTATGAAAGGGTCTACGAGGGGGGTTTAACATTGCCTCCATATACCTCTACGAGGGGGGTCACAAACTGCCCCCAAAAGTCACTTTTGGGGGCGGTTCCAATCTCGTAAAAAAACTGCCCTTAAAGGGAAAAACTTTTAACATCAGTGCCTTTAGGGGCGTTTTTTCCAAAATTGCCCCCAAAGCCAAAACCCCCCCCGTAGGTCACTTTTGGGGGTGGAATACAACCCCCCCTAAAGGCTAAAAATGTAGTAGTGATCATTCTTTAAACACATAAAAGTAATTGGTGCATCACTTAAAGCAAAAGGAATTACTTACCACTTATAAAGGCCTTACTTCATCTTGAATGTGGTCTTCCAAGTGTTTTCTTCCTTGATTTAGACTTGATGTTATCCATGTTTCAAATCTAGCTTGGTGAAGTACTTTGCATGCTGCAACTGATCTAACAAGTTGTCGATCCAATGTAGAGGCTATCAATTCTTGAGAGTGATCATGTTTAGAGCCATGTAGTCATTCCACATTCTCTATGTCTTAACTTTATTTGGGACCAATGCAATGGGGGGGGACACATGGTGATATACTTGGCCTTATGGCTCCTTTCTTCAACATTGCTCGCAAGTAGTTATTCACTTCATTCGACTCTAATGTGTATTGTTTGTACAATATTGTATTAATTGGCAAAGGAAATTTCGACAGTAAATGTATCTCATGCTCAATTTCCTTATGATTCATTTCAAATATTGGAACACTTCTCTATATGCCTGCAATAACTCTACCAACTAGTGCTTTCATTCTTTAATACATCCTTGAAAGGATGCTTTCACACTAGTGGAATTGTTGTCCTTTTGGTTTTGTCTCAATAAAGAAGTACATACGTCTTATCTGAGATAATCAATTTCTAACTCATCAAGGATACCTTAGACCCCCCTGGGAACATTGATAATAAAAAAATTACCATCCTTATTTGGGTGGTATTGATTGGCCCTTCTCGTGAATATACCATTTCTCATGTATGTATATTGGAAAAAGACACTACATAATACACTATATTTCTAAGGATATATTAGGTTTCTATGTTTGTGGTTTGGGTTTCTAGGTTTCTAAATTAGGTATATAACGGTTCTATTTGTGTGGATGATGGATGGGAATCTTATGGTGAAAAAGGGGATGGTGATGGTGACAACATGGGTAGGAAGAGCATGGTGGTGATGTTAATGGTGGCATGGTCATGACGACATTGACCATGGGGATAGTGATAACCAGCATAGATCCAAATCCTAGGCTCTATCAAGCGCTGAGAGGGATCAAATCTTCCGAGGTGCAAACCTCTCCTTGGAATAGCTCCTTGAGTGCAATACCTGAGCCACCTAATCCTAAGCTCTAAAGTCTCTAGTTTAAGTCTCATATTTACTTTTTACTTTGTATTATTCTTTTTTGTTTATGGCGGACATAATATTTATTACTTTTTACTTGGTATTATTCTTTTTTGTTTACTTTGTATTATTTCGTTACTCGACAAGCTCTACAAACACTCTAAAGTCTCATATTTACTTTTTATTTTGTATTAAAAGTAAAAAGTAATGTCTCTAGTTTAAGTCTCATATTTACTTTTTGCTTTGTATTATTCTTTTTTGTTTATGGCCGACATAATATTTACCAGCTAATCCTAAGCTCTAAAGTCTCTAGTTTAAGTCTCATATTTACTTTTTACTTTGTATTATTCTTTTTTGTTTATGTCCGACATAATATTTACCACCTAATCCTAAGCTCTAAAGTCTCTAGTTTAAGTCTCATATTTACTTTTTACTTTGTATTATTCTTTTTTGTTTATGGACGACATAATATTTATTACTTTTTACTTTGTATTATTCTTTTTTGTTTACTTTGTATTAATTTGTTACTCAACAAACTCGACAAACACTCAACTCACAAGATCTCCCTCATACTGTAACTATCTGTAATATTTTTTTTCATTTTCCTGAAAATATTTTATCTCAAAATCATAAATTTTATTAATGTGAAAAGTGAATTTTTAAGTTTTGACCATAAGATATCAATGATCCAAAATTAGTATTAAAACTTCATCGACTCAATTTTAAGGATTTTCGTTTCCCAATTTGTAATCTTTTTTCTTTATATTTTGTTGAAAAATTAAATTTTAAATTCATTCATACAATGATTTATTACCATAATGCTCTATAACCATTGACATTGAAATGTATAAATAGAATGGCATTTCAACTTCACATTTGTTTGTATATTAAACAAGAGCCACGATGTTGTTTGAAGATGTTTTGAGGTGAAGGAACTATTGTTTGTATATTAAACTAACATAGATCCAAATCCTAGGCTCTATTAAGTGCCGAGAGGGATCAAATCTTTCGAGGTGCAAACCTCTCCTTTGAATAGCTCCTTGAGTGCAATACCTGAGCCACCTAATCCTAAGCTCTAAAGTCTCTAGTTTAAGTCTCATATTTACTTTTTACTTTGTATTATTCTTTTTTGTTTATGGCGGACATAATATTTATTACCTTTTACTTGGTATTATTTTTTTTTGTTTACTTTGTATTATTTTGTTACTCGACAAGCTCTACAAACACTCTAAAGTCTCATATTTACTTTTTACTTTGTATTAAAAGTAAAAAGTAATGTCTCTAGTTTAAGTCTCATATTTACTTTTTACTTTGTATTATTCTTTTTTGTTTATGGTCGACATAATATTTACTAGCTAATCCTAAGCTCTAAAGTCTCTAGTTTAAGTCTCATATTTACTTTTTACTTTGTATTATTCTTTTTTGTTTATGGCGGACATAATATTTACCACCTAATCCTAAGCTCTAAAGTCTCTAGTTTCAGTCTCATATTTACTTTCTACTTTGTATTATTCTTTTTTGTTTATGGCCGACATAATATTTATTACTTTTTACTTTGTATTATTCTTTTTTGTTTACTTTGTATTAATTTGTTACTCAACAAACTCGACAAACACTCGACTCACAAGATCTCCCTCATACTGGGCTGTAGAGTGCCTTTCGGCGCAATGAGCATGGGGATGGTGATGGTGATAGTGAGCATGAAAATAGGCACGAGGATGCAGATATTATGGTGTACTTAGATGGGAGAAAAAAAATAAAAAAAATCCATGACGAAGCTTGTGCAATTTGAAAAGTTGTACCAAGTCTATGCAATTTATCAATCTATCAAGCTATCAATGTCTGGCTGCAATAGTCAAAATATTAATGTCAATACTCAATGAGACCACGGAAAAAATCATAACATACATGTACACCACATACCTATAATGTAGTACACAATATAACATGCAAACCACATACCAGATTACCTACCTATGGTCATTCGACTAGACCATTAGGATCACCTTGAATACCAAGGGTTTCCTTTAACCTATCGTGCTCGAAGTAAGGAAATAAGTATTGTGCCTTTGATGAGTTCTTCCTTGGCATTGTTTGCAGCTAGAGGTTTGTGCCAATAACTAAGTTTGTATAATGGTATACAATCTCACCTGGTCTATAATCTTCATATGTATACCCTTTTCTATTTTATGAGTGGAAAACCTGGTTCAAATATTCTCCTTTGATAACCATTGAACTGATCGGAAAATCATTGGCCTCAGAGTCCTCTAATGGAAAATTTACGGTTTTCTTCCCCTCCAAGCAACATGCCATCCAATAGTCGGTGCGCCATGCATTGTTTCTTAGGGAAACCACTGTGTATATGTGCCCTGGAGAAAATATAGTGACAATGTTTCAGTCAACTAACTAGATACAACTAGTTGTCAAAAATATCAAAAATATCAAAATATTAATTGAACCTGGTTGTACGAGATTTGATATGTGGTCATAGTCTGGTGAAATACTTGATTGGTCCTCCTCCAACTGGGATAATTATGTAGCTATTCGTAGACCAATGGGGAGTGATACAAGGTCCCAGCTATCAACCCAATCCGTGGATTCACATTCGTGCCATTCACCACTATTGCATGGAGAAAAAAAACATAAGAGTTTCCTTGTCCACATTTCAAGTATAGCATTGTCCAACGTTCTAACTGAATGAAATGCACAAGTTCCTTGGATGGTCTTACACTCATATAACTGTGATCGATCTACATCCACCACCTCCCAAAAATATCTATGTACATGTGTTTTCGTGGTTGACTGATCTTCCTCCCTTCTTGCTCCCTCCCCCATGACTGAAGAACACCATTCAACGACGGTTTTTGCATCTCAGATGAGTGATACATTTGTGAACTTTATTTCTTGCCCACGTAATGCAGTCTTGATGCACGCACCTGCTCCATCATGTTCACCTTTTCCATGTCCAGTCTCAAAATAGTTCCAAATATGTGGCACCTTGTGCCTTTTGTGGATCATACACAACCATTGGAATACACGAGCATTTTTGAATTTACTTGCACAACCATCAACCCAAATCCAATGTTGTTCCATCTGTATACTATTATCCTTCAAGTGATTGTAGAACATTTGAAATTTGTGTTGTACACAAGCCAAGTCGTGACACCTGTCATCACTTATGTAGAAGTGATACTCATTCAATATAACCCTGTTTCCTTCATTACTATCTGCCCCATGTCTATAGGTGATAGGGACCATTATGCTGACCTGGTCTGAGTGATAGTATTGACTCTGAATCTTGTTTTGCGGTTGAAGAGTGTGGTTTCCCACAAAATCAACCAATGATAGGATAGTCCCAATAGGAAATGTATCCCTACATGTTCTAAACTTCTCATCTTGCCAACGAGCCACATGTACATGCTTTACATACTATTGTGTCTTTTCAAAGAATTCCTCCATGAAGTCACAAACCCGTACCTGGTAGATCAACAATAAATACATATATATCAATATATTGTTACATATGAAATTGCAATCTGAAGAAAAAATAGTATTCAAGAATTCATTACCAACCTGAGAAGTGACCAATCATATTTTTTTTTTCTTTCGTTCCCTCCATCAATATCATACGTGACGTATTTGAATGACTGCAATTTCACCTCATGCCTCCCAAGTTCATGCTCATTGGTCACATGTATGCATTTTTCCAATAATGTCATTCCACCACACCCCGAGCATGTCCCATCTATGCAAGAATTTTGATAAAATGTGCAACCGTTTGGCCTGCTACACAAAATGCTATGAATTATAAAGTCTCTAGAAGACTTCGGTGGTAATGTAGCTGAGCAATCCTACACAAGAGTGTTATGCAATACACGAAAGTATATATATATATATATATATATATATATATATATATATATATATATATATATATATATATATATATATATATATATGTGCATCATAATAGTAACCATACTCAATGTGGTATCGACAACAACATGTGTTACGAATTGCGTTTATTTTAACATACCATGGTTTTCATTTTTCAAAGGATCTTTAGCCCAAGTTAAGTTCGTTATGTTCATTCCTAAATCTCTCATATAATTTCGTTTTTTTCATATCAAGAAAATGTTTAATGTGTGGTTCACGATCCTTTGAACCCCTTTCTCAATTTTAATAGATATCTTTGGTTGGAAGAAGGTCTAGTGTTGTCATGCAAAAAAGCTTGCACTAATCTCTTTACCGCATCAATGAGCTTCATATCAGAGTGTGGCAACAACCTTCCAATGAATGCCCAGACATCTATTTGACTAGTTTCAAGTTGTTCTCTTCTAACACAATACCTACAGAGTGTCTTGACATTCAAATTAATAATTTTGGAGGTAGGTTTAAGAAAAAGAAGCACCATAGTGTTTTTGTTCACGATTGATTGTTGCAACACACGGTGAGCTGCATTGCGATACTTTGAGCGAGATTTATTTCCAATTGTACTAAATGCATCTAATAAACTTTTAACAATATGAGAACTTGGTTCAAACTTTTTGGTCATATTTATCCTTAACGTTCTTCTAACAACAACCATAGACATAGATTTTAACAATGATAAAAATAATTTGCACTTTTCCCCATCACATTTAGAATAAAATTAAAAAATTATCAAGTATTTGTCGATTTTGATAAGCAATAGCACATTTAGACAACACACCTTCAAGTGAACTAATGAGAATTTCATCAACTTGTATACGTTTCAGAGTTCTTCAGCGTGTAGTTTCTAACGGAGGTAAGGGTGTTGGATGTGGAGCATGTACAACATCACCAAGATGCTATGGCATTTCAATAGGATCCTCTTGTATTTCATTCTCTTGTTGGGAGTTGGATGTGGGAATTTGGACTTTCTCTTGGATGGTCTCCATAACATTTTCTTCTTCCATCGTAAATCCTGCATTCAACGCCTCCCTAACTTCATCACTTGTATAACCAATACCCAACAAGTCATTCGTTACCATAGTATGAGGTTGACTTGATGTGGGAATTGAAATATCCCCCGATGAGCACTTTCGTCTTACTTCTTGACTAGTTCCATGGGGTGATTGTTCATCAAATGTTGTTGAAATTGAGGGCCCCTCTAGTGAATTCTTTTGCTTTTCATGTCATGGATGGGTAGGAATGACCGTGGCATTGTCTATGGTTGGAATTGGATGAGTTTCCATGGAATTCCTTTGATTCCACATGTCCAATCTTTTCTTTTCTCTAACTTATTCCATGGTTTCTTGAGGCTTCTCCTTCCTTGTTGATTTCCTTGTTCAATTGCATGAATTCCCCATGACCACAATGAGCAATATTAATAAAATAGATTCTAGAGGTGTGCTCAACTATGAATATCCAGATTCTTTCTTAATTGTGAATATAGGTTCTTCAAGCTTTCTCAATTGTGAATATAGATACTTCCTCAATTGTGAATGTAGATTCCTCAAGCTTTCTCAATTGTGAAAGTAACTTCTAACTCACTTGTGAATATAGAAAATTCTTCATTTGTGAATATAGGTTCTTCAAGCTTTCTCAACAGTGAGTGTAGATTCTTCTTCAATTGTGTTCATATAGATTCCTCAAACTTGCTTGAAATTGCGAATATATAGATACTTAATCAATTGTGGATGGAAATTATTCAACCTTGCTTTTGATTGTGGATATAGATTCTTCCTCAAACCTGAATTTAGATTCTTCAAGCTTGATCAATTCTCAATGCAAGTTCCTCTGCAATTCTGAACATGGATTACTCAAGTTTGTTTGATTGTGAATATAGAATCCTCTTCAAGCTTTCTAATTGTGAATGTAGAATCCTCTTCAAGCTTCTTAATTGTGAATGTAGAATCCTCAATTCTCAATGCTAACTGTAGAATCCTCTTCAAGCTTGTTGATTGTGAACATGTATAATTATGAACATAGAGTATTAAAGATTCCTCAATTGTCCTTAAATCTGTTCAATTACGCAGGTCTCTTTGAGTGCTGTCGGGGAGACAAAATGCAAAATTCGGGGATGAAATAGGCAGAGTATTCAGTTGAATTTTGTAGAGCCAAAGCGTGCTAGCATTATGGATTTACAAAACGCTCTAGAATTATGGCAATGTACACAATTTGCATTTTCCTCAAAACCTTATTTAATAATTTCTTCCCAAGAAAATAAATTTCCTAATTTATTTCCCTAGATCCATCCTTATGTTGAAAGGTTTTTGGATTCATGTTGTATGGGTTAGGAGGTTAAATAGGGCTTTGGTGTTGGGGGTTAAGGGGTCAAGGGGTTTGGGGTCAAGGGGATTGGGGGTTAAGGGATTTAGGGCTCCATGTTTAGGGGGTTATGGTTTTAGAGTTTAGACATTAACATATTAAGTGTTTGTGGATAAAGTAGGGCTTCTAAAGGTGTTCAGGGTTAAGTGCTTAGAGATATAGGGGTTTAGGGGTTACGGTTTTGTTGGCTGGTTTTTCTGTCTATGGCCAACTAAGGAGAACTAACCCACACAAAGCGCTTAAAGAAGCCCCCGATATGTTTGGTATAGATAATTCTCATAGGTTGTGGTCTTGCTACCATCTAAGTTTTACTCTCTTAAGGAGAATCCTACTACTTAAACTTAGAAAAAGTGTGTCCTAAGCTAATTAAAAAATTTAAAAGTTAAACTTAATACTAATGAAAACTACTAAGTTAAAACTAACTATTAATCTACAAGCTATGTTAATCTATTTAAAATGAAATATCTATTTAACAGCTACTAAATCAAAACTTGTGGTCTATATCTAATCTATGTTTTGCTCTCTTAAGGAGAGTCTCTGTTTAGGTTTTCAAAAGTTTTATTAAATATTGTTTAATAAATGAAAAGTAAACTTACTTAACAACTGCTAAATAAAAAATAGAAAAACTAAACTATGAATTGAAAGTTAATCTAATCTATTGGATCTTATCTTGGCCAAGAGCAAGCTAGAAATTATTAACACTTATTGCACTGTAAATTATAATACTGAAAATATAATATATTTTAAGAAAAATCTTATCAATACATCATAGTCTCATTAAAATTTACAGTAATCTGTAATAAACAATAATATCAAACTATTACTATTTATAACATAATTACCGTCACAATACAATAAGTCTTAATCTGTTCAAACACTAAAAGATAATAATAATAATACTATTGAATAACTCCATGCAAACATATGGTTAGACAGTGATATTATATAAATAATGACATAAAAATTATATCAAATAATGAAAATTATTTGATAATAACTATGAACATCATTCATTCAGAAATGTGGACAAATTGTATTCGAAATTAAAACGTAATCAATACTAACACAATACAATGTGTAAGTAAATAAAAATATGTAAGTAAACTATAGGAGAGAATTGATGTATATTTGTATAACTGTATCAGAGAAAACATGTACAATAATGTTACCAGTCTTCTTCAGATAGCACCAAATTGTATGCCAGCATAAACATTATCCAGACATAAGAATCAACTTCAAGATTACAAAAAACTACAAGTCTGTATTATAGTTTCTCCTCCAATCGAATAACCTATCTTAGGTCACCCTCATGACTTATATACAAAAACTAATCAACAAATCTCATAATTCTATGCATTGAATTTCTAAAAATAATCATTTGGTTTCCAACAACTGTCACATAATAAAAACAAACGATTCTCATAATCATTTTGTTGATAAAAAATCCCTCAAAAGAAGGCACCTGTCATCCATATCATCACAAGGGGTAACTGTTTTAACACCTAGTAGTAATATTTGCTCGCATCCAACATCATCAACATGAAAACGCATCCAAAATAGGCACCTACAATAACCAATAACAATATATTAAGTTTCATTTAAAATCATAATCAATAAACGAAATAGCAGTAAATGAATTTTAAGCATGCCCACAGAATCTTCGATTCTGTGGGTATGCTAATCAAATCACTTATTATCTGTTTGAAGATCAAAAGCATGTTAATTGTAACTGAAAATAAAATAGGTGTTAAGTTGTAATCTGCAACTTGGTATCTCTTCGTGCTTTGGATAGCTTGGCCTGGAGTTTTACAATTTTAACCTTATGTTGTTTTCCTTGTTTGAGTAACCGTTCATTAGCTACAACCAAGGATTATTTGACATCCTTAAACTTATCCTTTTTCAACTTCAGCTCCTGCCATCTGTTTATCCATAGTAACAATTTTCCCTTAAGAGTCTTAATTTATTCTTCCTTACCCAATGCGTTGGCATGAGATTCCTTTAGTTCATCCTCTAAATGAGACACCCTGTTTTTAAGAACCTATTTATAAGTTCGTCGAGGATTCTTTTCACTCCTAGCAGATGAAGAATTACCTGTAGATGATGGAAAAGGCTCATTTCTACATGGATATATCCCTTTAGTAAATTCTTCACGCAAATCAATCGTAAGGTTGTTTTCCTCACAACTCTATTCATTACACTCATTACCATGATCGATTTCACGATTTGGGGACATATTCTCATCATCACTGACGATCATCATTGACGATCTCAACTGACCATCATAGGTGTTGTACCTGATGATCAGTTGAATTAGTGGTCGCCACTGGGGTTTTAGGTATTTCATAGGGAACCCAAATTTATCATCGAAATCCGATGGTAAGGGGAGAAAAAATTGGTTCCATTTGGCCTTATTGATCTCTCCCAGCTTAAACCACTTCTCTCCTTCCTGTGGAAACTTTGTCGTTTTCTCTATGAAGTCCTCGGAGATAACCAAACGTAAATTTCCAGTCTGTGCAACATTATCCTTAAGGGATAGAGAAAATCAATGAGTTACCTCAACGTTATGTCCATCAAATCTTCTGAATAATTCTCCCCACCCAATTTTATCAATTAACTGCACAACCTCTGGTTCAATGTCAAGCAATTCACTACTGACCAGCTCAAACCTACACAGAGGAGCCATCGTGGCTACATAAGTTGGTAATCAAGGTAAGGGTGATCATGAATGGAGACTATGAACTAGGTTAAATCCTCCTCCTATAAAAACCCTAAATTCGACAACCCGTGCATACCAAACATTGCCCAATTCATTCTTTGGTTTGATAAACGAGGCAAATTATGATGCAGAGAATGAAGTTATGATATCGTACAAAAATGATAAATAAAGATGATACTCAAGATCTTCATCGATATGATGAAATGACGTGATGAAATCGTTTGTACACTAATCAATAGGTGTCGAATGATGAAATGATTCATGTTTTAATCCATACTAGGACATAGAACACATGTTGTAATCATAGTTTTGATTTGTATGAATGCTATCATGGTAAAATTTGAATGAAAGTTTCAATAATATTTTAGGAATAGTTTTAGGATTAATGTTTTAGATATAAAATGAATTAACATTATTTAACCAAAACATTATGACAAATAAAATGAATTTAATCATTTATACTTTTTCTAATATGAAAATCAAACTATAGAATTCTGGTGTAATTCATGAAGATCGATCATGAGAAAATCATGTATAAAGATGAAGTTAAAACCATACAAGCAATATTATTCTTGGCTGCAAAAATGAGATTAGCAAGCTGTTGATTTAATGAAATATTGAATGAAACTGTATAATTACTGAACAAATATAATCAAAATTTAATATATATATATATATGAAGAAAAATTAATTATATAGTAAGCTGATTTAATAGCTGCTAAATGGATTATCAATGATACCTCAACAGTCCAAGATAGATATGCTTACAAATGATTTTTACTTGTGTAATAAGTGTCCCGAAATTGAGAGTACATTAGAATCATAGATTCTGAAGGCACTCTTTAAATAAATTTCTCAAGAATTTATTAAAGACAAAAGCCGATCTCCATTTTTATTGACTAAAAAATATAAAAAAGGGAGAAGGTTGTTGCTTGCCAATAAATGGCGACATACCTGGGTGAAACAGTTATCTCTGCTCATTTTATTTCAAATAGCTGTGTAAGATATGGTCTAAGACTTACTCTGTGAAATCAAATAATCTCAATCTGGTACAAACCTGTGTTTAGTGATCTTTATAATTGAAAATACCTTCAGGATCCTCCTTCATGCCATTTAATAAATATTTTTGTTTGAAGATAAGTCAAATAATATTAGTTCGTAAAAAATGAATACCCAAAAGAAAAGATAATCCAAATCATCAGTATAAAGATATAACTATTTACTTTTCCAAAAAGTACCTAGAATCTGTTCCATTTATTAAAATCATTCATTCATTCATCATCAAATATTAATTAGATCTTTGATTGAAGACTACTATCTAGTCCTGGTAACCAAATATTGATAGCATCATTCACGAGAAATGCCAAAGATAAACAAGTTGGTTCGTGATGATACATCATGTCCCTTGATCTTATGACCAAGAGCCATCACCCTGGTGAGAAGAAATGATGTTATCCTTGACAGGGCTGTTGATCATGATTAGGTCGGATCATGATGAGACCTCATATTCTTCAATCAAAGTTATATATATATATATATATATTTCTTTTTTTTTTAAATTTATTATGAAAATTTATGCTTTATAAAATAAGGAATCACTATCCTAGCTTGGTAACCAAATGACCGAGTCACTCACAAACATCATTAAAAAATGAATAAGTTGGCTCATTACTGAGACCCCCTATCTCTTGATTAAACCACCAAGAGCCACTACCAAATCCTGGTAACTGAATTTTGGTAATGACATACAATTGATGCTCATGATCGTGATCGGACTGACTCATTACTGAGACCTTCCGTTCCCAATTTATAAGATCAAAAATTTATGAATAGAACATATCAAGAAACTTCCCAGGTTGTAAATAAGTTTGAAAGATGAATTATAATTCAGATTCATAAAGATTTTCCAAGTACAAGGTTTTGACAAAGTAACTTACCAGCTATCTTTACTATAATAAAGAAACTGACTGTAGAGGATTAATCCCAATTGTTCTTGCAAAAAATTGAATTTTATAATAGGTTCATTCCAGATTTAAGAAAATCTGATTAGACTGAGAAAGATAGAAGACTATACTTTATCACAACTACTCAAAATGAATGAACAAACTAAAACTCAAACCGTGGGGATTTATTTTTGTACAAATACATTCTCTAATAGAAATATATACACTCGCGATTTAAATATTGTAAAGAGTAATAGTCCTCGATTGTGATAGAAACCAATCTTTTGAAGAAAATTTAGCTTGAATCACTCAAATATATTCACAGATGGACAAAAGAAAAAAAACAGGAACAACTAAACTGTACATTAAAAGATGTTTCAAGAATGTTCAGAATTATGATGAAGGATGAAAACAAACTAAAAACATAAGAAGAAAATACCGTGCATGTTTTTTTTTTACAAAATAAACAAATTATGTACAGATTAAGCTTTTGACAAAATTAGCGAAAATATTTTTTCAGAATCAGTCCATTTACCGGAAAGGTTTCAGACTGACCCTCCAAAGTTTGAAGTCGAAAAGTACTTGGACCCAGTTTTTCAGAAATGACATAAGGACCTAACCAAAGACACTGAAACTTTGTGTGTTCACCTTTATCTTCATGGGCTTTGTCCCACTTTAGCACTAAATCACCTTCTTGCAAATATCTGTTAGATACTGAAGCCTGATCAAACCAAGATTTTACAATATGTTGATGTTATACAAAATGGTGTTTGGCCTTTTCCCTATCTTCTTTTAACTTAATCAGAGTATTGATTCTCTTCTCCATATCTGAACATTTTACATCTTGGATGGACTGTGATAACTATAGAGAAGGTAGAAAAATATTAGGAGGTAAAATGGATTTAGTATCATAGACTAGAAAGAAAGGTGAGTTTCCAATTGCATATTTTGGAGTTACTTTGTCTGCCCAAAGTGCATTGTGTAAAGCAACATGCCAATTTCGGTGATGTGTGGCAATGGTTCTTTTAAGAATCTTCAATAATTTTTTGTTGATGGATTCAACTGAGCCATTACCCCGAGGGTAGTAACTTGCATAATATCTGACTCTAATACCATTCTCCAAGGAAAATTCTATTAGTTCAACAGAATAAAAATAAGAAGTGTTATCAAACACCATATATTTAGGCACACCAAATCGAGTAACAATAGAGGATTCTAAGAAAAGGATAACTTGACCAGTGTTTACTACACGTAATGGTGCAGCTTCTGCCCAACGGGTAAAATAATCGGTGGCGGTGATCATATACTTATGCTGTAAAGAATAAGGTGGATTGATTGGTCCAACTATATCAAGACCCCATTTCTGAAACGGTCTTTCCACTGAAACTGGTTGTAATGGAAAAACAGGTTTTTTAACTATTCCTATAGCGGTCTGACAATCACTAGTACAAAATGAGAGATAAGTGACCAAACGACCAAAAAAATTGGTTACCACAACTTTTTCAAGGGATAAATGACCAAAATTGAGAAATTTTAAGTGAACTGACTAAAAATGACCAAGATAAATGATCAATTTGGTCACGGGATAAGAACTAAACTAAAAATGACCAAGATCAATGACCAATTTGGTCACGAGATAAGAACTAAACTAAAAATGACCACATAACAATTGGTCATTTATGTGGTCATTTTTAGTTGTGTCATTCCAGCAATGGAAAATTATATTTTTGATAATGAATTTGTTACAATTTACTAAATTTTAACACTGCAGATGGGAATCCATCTGCAGTGTTAAAATTTAGTAAATTGTAACATTAATAGTGCACAACTTGGATTATTTTTCAATACATGTCTTCTAAGGGATCATTTATTTGAGGCCATCCTGATGCCTATTGTGTTAGATGATAGGAGAATCATTGAGATGCTCATTTAGGGGTTTCTCTACTAATTAGTGCCTTGGTTGTGGTGAGTTGATATCTAGATAACACATCATGTCTTGCATATAGTTTATCAAGTGATAGATGAGTTTTTCTACATGTGGTTGAGTCGAGTCTTAGTTGATATTTGTCATTTTTCCCTTTTGGAATTGTCATGTCCTAAATTTAGTGTCACCCTGTTAAGCTTGTTGTACTGGTTCTGTTCATATTTTGTTTCAAAAAAACCATCGTCGTTTGACCATCTCGACAGTCTGTTAAAGTTTCAACAAGTTCATGTATTTTGTTTCATGTTAGCTAAAAATTGTCAATTTCACAAACTCCATTAATTCTCCATATGCATTCATTCACCGTGGTTCTCTTTGCACCTGAGTTCAAAAATCTTTAAAGTCCCCCTGGGTCCCTCCCTTACAAGAAACAACCAATATCCTCCATTTTGAAGAAAAAATAATTCCTCCCTTTTTGTAAAAATCCCTTTGTTCCCATCTCCTTGAATAATAATAATAATACAAATACCCCCATACTCGCACCTAACCCCTTCTCCTTTCACATATAAAATAAATAAATTATCAAAAGCCTTTTTCCATGTATATTTTCACCCATATATAATATTAATATATTGTATAGTTATTATATATATTTATATCATTAATATATGTATATATAAGTGCCATTGCCTCTTTTGTTCTTTTCTTTTCGCTAGTTATGTTTCACATCAATCGAGGAGAATTATGAACATTGAAGAAGCAAATATTGAACTAGGTATTAAATATTTATTCAGCTTCAAGATTATTGCAAAATTGTTCACCATAAAATCAGAAATCAGAAATCTCATGGTTGTGATTTTAAACCTAAAACCTTTCTATAAAAGCTCGCCTAAGAAATTGGCTTTGGGAGCATCAATCCCTGACATTAGTAAGTTGAATGAACCCCTCTCTGGAGCTCATATCTCTAGCATCTCGATTGCAATGTTAAAATTTACTAAATTAATTACTACTAAAGAAATTATCACTAAGGATGCGGTTAGATATAGTAATTTAGGATTCTTAAAATATATCTATAGAACACATTTACTCCATTCTGATCACACTAAATTGATATAAGGCACCCCCTTATTGGGGGGATGTGTGGAGGGATCCTTGTATTTATATAGACAAGGAGGTCCGAAAAAATATTCAATGACAATAAATAGTCTCTTTGTAACAACAATTTTTTAATGCCAATAAAACTTCCGACCCTATCAAACCCCAAATTCTCCTTTTATCTCACATCAACATGATTTATAAAATAAACTAACCAAATGATAATGAGTAGGGTTCTAATCCCACCAAGAACGGAAATTAAGTCGACATCTTATCCCACCAAATAAACTAGAGACTCGATGCCTTGCCAAAAAGTCCCATAAATGGTTGAGTTGGCATTATGGCTGTTAACACCTAAAAAGTGCTCACTAGCTCATTCCCTTATTCCATGACCCATTTGTCCACTTTTCCACCATTTGAGCCTCTGAAGCCAACAAAAGGTCACCAAAAGGCCTTAGTACACCCCTTTTCCCCTCAAAATGAGTATTTTTCCTAAAAAAGCGTAAAAAACCCTAAAAAAGGGTCCAAAATTCCCAAAATATTAAAAAGGGAATAAAAATAATAAAAATATTCAAAAAAAAAAAAGGAGGGAAAAGTACCTAAACCATGTTGGTCAATACCATTGGTTTCCACAAAACCACAAATGGTATTCCCCACCACCAAAACCTATAAAAAGGTGGTAGGGGCTCCTCATTTCACATCCATCCATTATCTCATCCTCATGCTGCCGAAATCTCCCTTGAGTATTTTGGCCATTGTAAGCAACCTTGGAGAAGGAGACCTCTTGGAGCTTGGAGCTACTCATCTTGGGAGTTGCTCAACATCAACCTTCACCATTGGAGGTATTATCGCAAGCACTTGCTTGCCCCCCATTTTTCAATACAAATTTATTCTTTCATATTTTCTTGTTCTTGTTCTTAAAAATATTTCCATTATTTGCTTATATTTCTTGCATAGATCCATGATTAGTTTTGTTTAGATTAGTTTCTTATTTATTTCTATTTGAAACTGCTGCTACTAGTTAGCAGGTGCCCATAGCACTAAGCTTGGTTGCAAAACCAAGCCAACAGTTTTTGGCGACTCCGCTCGGTTTGAACAATAGATCTCTAGTTTTGCTTTTAATCTTAGTTTTTTATTAGTTTTTAGCCTTTAGATCCATAGATCTGCCATCCTAGACAGCAAATCCATTGCTGCTCTAGGTTTTGGCCCCATCTATTGCCATTAACAGCCCGGAATTCTCAATTTTCGGGTTCGTTTTTCGGCTTCCGTGCACGGCTTTCGCCTCGCGGTTTTTAGCCTGACAATCGCGCGGCTCATCGCGGCTTTTGGGCTTTTTTCTGCGCGGTTCCCCGCGGCTTCGCGGCCAGTTTGCGTGCTGCACATCGCGGCTTCGCGGTCATTTACCGCGATGCACATCGCGACTGCGCAGCTCTTTTCCGCGCGGTTCCCCGCGGCTTCGCGGCCTATTTGCGCGCTGCACATTGCGGCTTCGCGAAATTTTTCCGCGCTGCACATCGCGACTGTGTGCCGAAATCCCGCGTGGTCCATCGCGACTGTGCGACAGAAACCCGCGCGGTCCATCGCGGCTGTTCTGTCAAAACCCGCGCTGCTAATTTTTTCATTCGGCCATTCCGATTTAAAAAATTATTTTTTACTGTATTTTCTGCCCACATAGCACATTTTTACAGTATTAAATTCTGCATATTTTATAGCCATAGAAAAAATTTTACTATTTAGAATGCACATCTAGAAGTCTTTTTAAAAATTTTCAAGAAAGTGAAAGAAAGACTTATTTTGCAGTTTATCTAGGTTAAAATTTTTTTCCTATTTACTTCTTTAAAATCTTGCCCTTAGCAATTTCCTTGAAAAAGAAGTCCATTTATTTCTTTAAGAAGTCTATTATTTGCTTTCATGATTCAAAAGATCCATTGTTTTTTGAGTTGATTTTGCAAAGCATTTAATTTCCATTTATTGAAAAAAGTCATAAATATTTGCTTTTTTATTTTCGAAAGATCCTTTGTTTTTTGAAAATTTTCTGTAAAGCGTTTACTTTTTTCAAGTTCAGTTTACAATACCACATGTGCACCCACTCAAACACTTAATTGAACTGAGCCTTAAAACTTACCCTAATTTCAACACACTTTTAACCCCACTTGGGGAACACTAAAACAACTTTGTAGCTAGGTAGTATTGAGGGGATATGTGTTCCAATAACACCCCTCAGTTATTACATCTGAGACATAGAAGTTGTCCATTTAGGGAGCTAAAATCTCTTAGTATTTATTGGCGCGGTCACAACCGGTTTGTGGGAAGGCCTCTCCCCTAGGAGGGTTGAAGTTGCGAGGATGGTTCCGGAAGCTTGAGTGGAATACCGAAATCCATTCAGTAACCGAAGGGCTACCATTCGCAGTTCTCAAGATATCCCTGTATGGGGGTATTGCGATAAAGGACCAAACGGCAGATTTACCTTTTCTCGACGCATCATGAACGGAGTATCCTAGTAGCCTTTCTTTAGGATTGATTACCCGGTGTCCCTCCCGGTAGGGGGATATCTAGACGTTTTCTCAACACTCATATTGTCTGACTTGGATTTCATCACCTTGCAGAGGATATCGTTTGTTGATTCACAATACTTTTAGTTAGGTGTTTGCATGATTCAACCCACCTTTGGTCTAGTTACACCTATTTTTTCTAGGAGCTGTTTGCATGTTGGTATTCTGACCATTTTTTGCATCCCTCCACCTATTCTAGCACAGCTGCTACAATAAGTGCATTTTTTTAGGTTGATTTTTTGGCCTGAGTGCCTTCATTTTCACTCCCCTTCTTGCACCCTTGGTTGCATTAGGGTTTTGAGTTTTATATATATATATCACCACCTGATACTTAAACAGATTTTTTACACACAGCTTAATTCTCACCATTGAGAATTTTAGACGCTCTCGTCGTCTTCAGGGTGAACTCCCAGAGATTAGTCTACTTGGCTCTCCACGTCACCGACGCAGAGCCTTATCCCTTGATTCGACACATCGTCGGTCAACTAGACGGTCATCCGATTCTGACACGCCTCACTTCACATCTGATTCTGAGGCAGAATCTGAAAACTACGTTATATTACCACCAACCACCATTATGGCTGGAACACCATTTGACCCACTATTTACCAGCACCATAGGTGAGACATCCACAGACCCTTCTCCTGCGGTGCCATCCATGGCAACAACCACCCCCCCTGGGTATGCCCAACATGGGAAACACTCCTATTATAGGAATTCCCAACACAGGGCCACCTCCTGTTATAGGAATTCCCAACACAGGGCCACCTCCTGTTATAGGAATTCCCAACACAGGGCCACCACTTGTTATGTGTATGCCCAACATAGGGGTCACACCCCCTCTAGTTTCCACAAACCCTATCCCAGGAATAACCACTACTATTCCTAACCCTGGTGTAACCCATGTTGCACTAGGAAATGCTGGCCCTTACCAGACCACAACTATTGGAGGATATATACCTTCAATACCTAGCATACCTTTAGGTGCTACTGGACCCCCACATCATACCACCATGACTAGTCATGTCCCAGTTCCAGTCACTACATCTGCTAGCTTACCATACATGGCGAGTCTGAAATTACCAGACTTAGCCAGGCTCACCAATGACCCCATCAGACACGATCCTGCATGGCCTCACATGCCCACCAAACTCCCCTCTGACATCCCTAAGTTTGAGGGCAAGGCAGGTGAGGACCCCCAGAACCATATCATGTCCTTCCATCTATGGTGTTCCTCCAACTCCATAGTGAACGACTTTGTCCGCCTCCGTCTGTTACAGCGCACCTTCACTGGCTCTGCAGCTAAGTGGTATATCGAGCAGCCCCATGGGACGCATGCCACCTTTACCTCCCTTGCCTCGACCTTCCTGCAGTTCTTCCAGTTACCTGTCCGCTATGATGCAGGAGTTGAGATCCTACTGTCTTGCAGATAGAACACGGCCACCCACATCACTGACCACATTCATGAGTGGTGTCGACGCCGAAGCCTCTGCAAAATCAAGTTAGATGACCGCATCTTTTTAGATTGGTTTCTAAAATCCCTCCTCCCTCTCATTGCGAAGGATGTGGCATCCGAACGACCCCAGTCCGAGGAAGAAGCTATCCTAAAAACACAGGAATTCGACCTCATTTACACCTAGTCAGGTTATCTGTATACCATTATACCGGACGCCCCTCGGGGCGATTCATCCCAACACGATGCGCCGGGGGCATCCCATGCTGCAGATGGCATCATTGGTTGTATTGCCTCGCATCCCCAATCCTTTTCCATTGCACGTCCCAGCCATGGCCCCGACCTTTCGCGGGATACATCTCAATCTGGAGCAACCAATTCATATGCTCCCATGGCACATACCCATGGACCTTCATGTCCACCTCAGTGCTTTGGTCATGCACCACCTGCATACGCCCCCCCAGCTGCACCTCAACTGGTGTACTACACACAACTAGCTACGACAGCTATCCCAACACCTCCAATCGCTCAGACTTATCCTACAAACAACAACAACGCTACCCCCACCAACCAAAACCCTAATCGACCACCGAAACAGGGTAAGAACCCCAATTTACGAACAAACCACCCATGTTCCATATGCGGGGTATATGGCCATTATACACACACTTGCCCCCATTTGGGGTGAGCGCGCCAACTGTGGTCTGATGATGCCCAACGCCAAGGGCACGTGGCACAACCAGCGCCACCTCCTCAACTACAACCCATGGTGCTGCAGAATCCTTTGCCCACACAAGGAGTGGTGAACACTCGTCTGTTTTATCCTCCTCAAGGAACCACAGCACCACAACAGCAAATCACATATGCTGCACACACAAACCAACCAATGGATTCAAATACTCATCATCTCCTTATGATGTCATCGTCCGACATGAATCTCCAAATGCGTTGAAACCCATATGCTCCCATTGCACCTACAAATGTTCTCCCTATAATTGAACAACCAGTTCAGCATGCACCTACATCGTTCGTCTCCACAGTCAGACCCGTATTATACTTGGAATCACCTATGACTTCCACATTCCAATCCATTCCACCCCCGTCACCCGTGACCCATGTCTCTGACCTCTGTACTCTTTCCCACAATATACAAACACCCAACAATTAACCACCCTTGTTACCCAAACCACCATTGGTACCTAGTCACATTGGTGTTACACCCACCCACACAATCCCCTTTCTATTCCCTCCTTCGGGCGTAGTAAGCACTCCGGTTATGGCTACCCTTAGTCTCCCCGGGCTAACCTTGGGATTACCCGTGTGGTATATTTCGCCTCCCGTTCCCCCGCCGACACCAAATGTCATCCTGCAACCGGTGCAACCCATTGTCACTTCTACCCAACCACCTCCCGGTATCACGACTCCTTCGTCATCGACGAATTCCCCTCCACTCATCAGGCCCACTGGGGGTAAAGGCCCACAACCATACACTGCCGTACCTCCTCCCAAAGCAGTTAAACCTCCCCCCGTGTTTCGTGCTCCTCCCAAATGCTCGTTGTGTGATGAGTTAGGCCATCCAACTCATCAGTGTCCACAATTACCTGCATTACAGGAACACATGCAAATGCTGGACGACGACCCCAACATCTCGGTTTTCAAACTCGACCCAAATCCCAAGCCTCGTGATAAGTCACTGCGCACTAACCACCTTTGTGCAATATGCGGAATCTACGACCATTATTCACATCACTGCCCTGATCTCCCAGATTATAGAACAACCTTGTATGAGATGAACAACGTCGACCTAGAGATATCCCCTCTCTTCATTGAGGAAATTCATCCCCCACCATCTTCCTCCTCGGAATAAATTAACACCATTTACACGGTTTCCACTGGATACCCCTCCGTCCAGTCGGCCCCTTCCATTGATCCCTTTGACACACATGTTCAACCCTTTCAAATCGATGAGGAAACCACATGTCCACAACATGGGGGCAGGCCCAAAACCTTTCCTACTCAGCATCATCGTGATTCTCGTTGAAGATACTGGGGGCATCCACCCCAGAAAGGGAATCCCCCATCATCATATCATCACTTCAGTATGCCACCACATCCCACAGCCTCATGGTATAACACCCCGCCAGCAGTTGTTCAATGCCCTATTGATCTCTCTTCGAGACAACATCTGCACCACCTTGACACCTCTGAGTCAAGGGGAATAATAGATTACCTCGACCCTAGGATAGGGGGCATGATCAATCATTTTGAACCTTCCCCATCATCTCTATCTCAACACCTCAATGAGCCCATTGTTCAAACCAACACATACGTGATCCACAATCACAAACCCCATGCACATAGCATGGGGGCAAGTCATTAACCCTGCTCACTTTTTCACATGCATGATCTCAACCATTTTTGAGGTCCCATGTCACTTGTATATATGATTTGATTCGATACACCTAGTATTTTTCCCCCGCGGGTCATCATTTCTCCCCACCACTGCATCCTTGGCTTGGTGGGCTCACCTTTATTTGCAACCATTTTTTAACCTAGTTATTTCCTTTAACCATTCCGGAGTCCTTATGACCTCCGTGTTTCGCACCATTTGCACCGCCGGATTCATATTTCCGTGCCCGTGATGATGCTTGAGATCATTTCTCGCTCTCACCTTTAGATTTTTCAAGCATTTTTCCCATGCCCCCTCGTCACCTCGGTTCGCGTGCCACATCGATCGTCGTCCGTTTTGGACAATTCTTATATCGCCGGATTCAGTTTTCTGCGCTCGTGATGATGCTTGAGATCATTTCTCACTCTCACCTCCAGATTTTTGGGGCATTTTTTCCCCATGCCCCCTTGTCGCCTCGGTTTACGTGCCACATCCGCCATTCTCCATTTTCGACATACTTTATATCGCCGGATTCAGCTTTCCACGCCTGTGACGATGCTTGAGATAATTTCTCACCCTCACGCCCATACTTTTTTCGACCACTTTTTCAAACATGCCACTCATCACCTCGGTCTGCGTGCCACATTGGCCGTAGCCCCCTTTGTGACAATCTTTATGTCACCGGATCCAGTATCCCGCACACATGATGACGCTTGAGACCTTTTTCTCGCTCCCATCAATCCCTCTTTGTTCGGTATAATTTTATCCCTTTTTTGGGCCGAGCAATCCCTTTTACGAAAAAGGCACTTAGGGAGTTTCTGTTAAGCTCTTTTATGACTCTTAAAACAATGAAAAGATCGTCGAGCAATCTTGCTTCCTTTCATGCTCGCTAAACGTATCTGAAAGGGCGTCTACCTGGTATAAGTTTACTCCTTTTCCAGACCTTGTAGACTAATTACGAAAAAGGAATACTCTAGTCACATCGGCTATAAGAGTTCTCCATTTGCATCATTTTATGCTTTTTCGGGCCTTGGAGACTAAACTTACGAAAAAGAACACCAATGGAGTCCACTTACCGCTTTCAGACTCTCAAAAAATGAAAGCGACCACAAGCAATCACCATCCTGGGCTCGTAAAACCAACAGGACAGTAGTCATAACCACTGTAGAGTCTTCTTATCGTTTTCAGACTCCTTAAAAATGAAAGCACCAATGAGCACGAACAGTCCTGGGCTCACAAAATCCAAAGGACAGTACCATTTCAGAGCACACTTTTATTCCTTCTTGGAGCTCATTAAAACTACGAAGAAGGACCCAATGGTGCTTCTCGGTGCCACGACATATCACGTCTACTCATATGGCAGCTTCCCCATTTTGGTCTCCTTTGTTAAGAGTATTCTGCAGTACGTCACCCTGAGAATCCCTCGACAGCACCCATCAGATTGATTCCCCCCCAGAGTCAATACATACCCTTCAGTCCTTAAAAGCTATGATCCCTGCACCTGCAAGTCAGTCCCTTACGCTGCCCGGTCAACCATGTCATCATGCTCTGAACAAAGGAAGTTTGAGTCTACCCACTCTATGACCCAAGTTACTTCCTATCCCCACAAGTATGTCAGTCCTACCATCAGTACTACCACACTTCAGTTCTACACCTCGCGCTCCTATCAAGGAATCATCATTGCCTTGTTAGTTGCTGGTCTCCCTCTGTCGACGACAACCAAATTTATTCCATAGGATAGACCTAGAGGTCCCTGTGTCTTAGACTCATCACCATTTATGATGAGTGCCTACGAATCATTTCGAGAGGAGTCCTCAGTGCCTCCCCAAATGATTGTTTCTCACATGCTCGACGTCAACACCTTGATCGCATCGTTGAGACTCGCACAGGGTATTGGTCCGTTCAGTTATTTGTCGAAGACCCCGGATACCTCCTGACTCTTCCACATTTGAGAGTCTACCTATGGATACAACCAGTTACATTTTTTCTATAGATATCCGGGTTGCGTATGGCGACAGTATTCAGATGTACCCCAGTTTCGTACTCCCTCGAGTATGCAGTTACAAATACTTCTCAGAGATGACTCTCAGTCATTGAGTCCCTACAGATGTTGGACACCTTTAGTTTCAACAGTTCAACAGTTATTCCAGTGTATCAGTTATTGAGATCAGTCATGTTATGATCATGAGTATATCCCAAAATAATGTCCCCTCTGGACCATTATGATGTACCAGTAGATTCTTTATGTATTAGATCCCCCTTCTTGGGACTAATTGTTATGTATATGTCTTGATACGAGCATGGGTATGCCCGCCTCGTCCATTATTAGATAGTATTCCGCATTCATATTGAGGCCATGTAATATTTTTTTATTTTTGCAGCTTCCAAGGTCCGTGGATCCAGACTCCAAACAGTCTCTTCTCCTCCCCAAACCCCAGAAAAAAGACAAAAGAAATATGATGTCTATCGGCCATACGATGAGCTCCTGCCCTCACACATCAGGGGGCAATCTGTTAACACCTAAAAAGTGCTCACTAGCTCATTCCCTTATTCACATGACCCATTTGTCCACTTTTCCACCATTTGAGCCTCTGAAGCCAACAAAAGGTCACCAAAAGGCCTTAGTACACCCCTTTTTCCACTCAAAATGAGTATTTTTCCTAAAAAAGCATAAAAAACCCTCAAAAAGGGTCCAAAATTCCCAAAATATTAAAAAGAGAATAAAAATAATAAAAATATTCAAAAAAGGAAAAAGGAGGGAAAAGTACCTAAACCATGTTGGTCAATACCATTGGTTTCCACAAAACCACAAATGGTATTCCCCACCACCAAAACCTATAAAAAGGTGGTAGGGGCTCCTCATTTCACATCCATCCATTATCTCATCCTCATGCTGCCGAAATCTCCCTTGAGTATTTTGGCCATTGTAAGCAACCTTGGAGAAGGAGACCTCTTGGAGCTTGGAGCTACTCATCTTGGGAGTTGCTCAACATCAACCTTCACCATTGGAGGTATTATCGCAAGCACTTGCTTGCCCCCCATTTTTCAATACAAATTTATTCTTTCATATTTTCTTGTTCTTGTTCTTAAAAATATTTCAATTATTTGCTTATATTTCTTGCATAGATCCATGATTAGTTTTGTTTAGATTAGTTTCTTGTTTATTTCTATTTGAAACTGCTGCTACTAGTTAGCAGGTGCCCATAGCACTAAGCTTGATTGCAAAACCAAGCCAACAATGGCCCTTAGAAAATCTATTATCTTACAAGGCTATTGAAATGGCACAACTAATGATAGTGATTAATGTTCCAAAGACCCGGGATTTAGCCCTTTGATTAAGGATTTGACCATACTTAGACATCTATAAATTTGATTTTAGAAAATTTTCATTTTCATTTCTTTCGAAAGCGGAATATTTTAGGGTAATGGTCAACGTGGATTCCATTGACATAGTCGATCACTCTTATTTTCTACTATTGATGAAAATCTCACCACTATAATTCCCCGCCACAGAGGCCACAACGACTATGGTTCATTTAAATACGCCATTGTAACCCCATTTGTGTGAACATATTTTGGCTCAAAATAATAATAATACTAATAATAAAAATACCCCATCTGGTTGAATAATAATAATAATAAAAATACCCCCAAATTTGAGCTAACCCCTTTTCCTTTCACATATAAAATAAATAAATTATCAAAAAACTTTTTCACTGTATCTTTTCACTCATAGATAATCTTAATATATTGTATAGTTATTATGTTATAAATATTTATATAATTAATATATGAAGTAAGTAGTATTAACAAATTAAGAAAAAGAAGAATATAAACAAAACAAATAGAGAGAAACTAAAAAGAATGAAAAGTGAATGAGCGGTAAATTAGAAAATAGATTGAGAGGGAAAATAAAAGAAAATAGGGCTTTCAATAGATCCGATTTCCACGAATTGCTGAGAGAAAGCAAATCTCTCCATATGGTTGCAAGGATCTCCATGTGATCTCCACCAATTGGGCACCTGAAGCAAAGTTCTCCATATGGTTGCAAGGATCTCTATGTGATAAGCTTCTTGATTTTACTTCAGATCATCTATTAACCATCAATTTTTTCAACAACCTTTTTAGGGTGGGTTCAAAACCCTAGCTCAACTACTGCAACACAATCATGCTCTTAAGGTAATAATTCCTACCCTTATCATTTTGGTTCCATTGTATTTATGGGTTTTTTAATCTTGAATTCATGGTTTAATGGTCTCACTACTCAGATATCTACCCGATCGCGCAGATATCTATCCGATTGCTGATACATACAAAAACACTAGGATGATGAAATTTTGCATTATGGCAGTCCTTAGTAATTGATATTTACCAAACGGCAGCCCAAATCCAATTCATTGTTTCACCGTAGCGGTTTGCTGGAGCTGAATGATCTAGACGCAAAAAATTAAAGAGGAAATGATGGAGAATCGGTGCAATACAACAACAGGGCCTGACGAGGAGGACGAATCATGGATACCCATGTCTTGAGAAGATGACAATTTACCTGGTACGTTACCAATCTTCCTTCGTCCCTGCATTTAGTCTCCATATCTGTTAGCTCGAAGATATTGTAAGCCCAAGCTAAATAGGTGACCTACTTTACATTTGATACATTTCATGGGTGGGTCTTAGAGGGGACTGATTTCCAAACAATATGTTATTTTAAGCCGAGGATTGCAATGGGTTATAGTTGACCTTTTTTCATCGTCCACACTACAAGGTTTTTGAACAGATTCTCGGCATTATGCAAGTAAAAACTGGCAGAAGTACACCGGTATGTTCATTTGCTTGTGAATTTTGTGCTAGTTGTTATTTTTCCTTTCTGCCTGAATCTTTTTTTGGCTTTGTCTTTGCAATAGAGACCATGTTGCCATCCTGAATTTCATTGTTTATGGGCCTCCAAATATACATCTTTTTTATTTTGCGTTCGCTAAGGTCAGGCTTGGACGGTAACTCTGTTTTTTTTTAAATTTTTAATAGAGGCCCTTGTTCTATTTGCTTTGGTTTTTAGGGTTTCATTTTTGTCTGGTTTTCTTTATTTGATAGTTTTAGGGTTTTAACACCCATCTAGCGCAAAACTCTTGTTCTTTCCCAAATTCGATATAAAAACTTATGCACCGGTTTTGTTTTATTTGGGGCATTAGGTAGTCATTTGACTTTTAATTAGAACAAACACCAGTAGAAAAAACCCTTTTGCGGGATGTAGCAGGAAACGCCCATAAAAAAAGTCAGATGCTCCAATTCTCCTTTTGACCAAAGTTCCTTAGGCAGTTGCTGGCTGTAGAGACTTTTGGGGCATTTCCTTGAGCAGTGATGTTCATTTGTCATTACCGGTGAACAACTAGATTCCTAAGACTTGGATCTATGTTTACTGAATTTTCTAAATATAAAGAGAAATACAACGGAGATAAATGATTTGTGAATCCTAATTTCTATTGATGGCACATTATTATGTATAAGATTTCATTCATTAATATTTCAGTTTTCATATATTTTAATTTTTCTTTTTAGTATTTTGGTATGTCCAGCATCAGCTCACAAATCAACATCCTTGACAGACTCAAAATCAGTGTTTTTTTTTTTGCCTTCAAGCATGCTCTAATCACAACTAGGATGCCTTATGCCAATATCCAGTGCAGCTCCAGCCGAAGGATCATCCCCAGCAATCTGTCCAACGTATCTATCCAATCTCTCAAGCACATCATCTGTAGCATCGACAGGAGAACTGGAGACCACATGGGTGTATGTTATCCCATTGGCCACATATTCTGCATTAACAGACATTGGAGATATATTCACGTGGGACAGAATTGTTGTCCACCCGCCATGATCATGTGCTCTACCTCTCGAAGACCTTGCTGGCATACACATGCAGCGGATGCAAAGAAAACTGAAACCAGGTCGGTTACAAATGCAATGATATCGAATCCACATCTTGTGATAGTTTCACTTTGCACTTGATCTGCGCCAAACTTCCTCGTAGCTATAAAAATCCATTTCATTCTAGATGTTGCCTAAAATTTCATCCCAAAACAACCCTAAGACATTAATGTCATGCCTATGACAAAGTATTGAGAGGTTATGTTTTGAATATGAAAAATGTTATATAAGATTTCATCCCTTCTGTCTGAGTCTCCCTAAAGAACTTAACTATACAGGGCACACAGATCACCCATTGAAATTGTAGACTTACCCGAAGTCGTAGAGGAGTTCCTGGATCATGGCATCGACAAGTGCATTGCATTCAATAGCAAAGGCACACTTCTAGCTGGTGAGTATTCTTAAAGTCTACTGTTTTTTTCCTAAATCCTTTTCTCAGTAAGGTGAGTACTCCCTATTTCCTTTTCTCTATGTAATTGTGATTTAGGGTTTGATGTTCAATTTTTCTTTCTCTATGTAATAAGCTCGCCCAAAGAGCCAAATGTTAAAGATAAACATACATCGTAAAATTTGACCAGAAGATAAATTAAGCTCGTGAAAAATGTAGTAGTCATAAGGCTGTCCTTGGTGAATTAGGCTCTGGTAACCCGATTGTAACGAGAGGATTAAATAGTGGAATTGAACCTGGGTCAAACCGGCAAGGAAGGGACACACATGCATGTCCTTCCAGAATCTTGGGCACTTCTAAACAGTGTTAGTAGAATACTATCACATACCGCTGGAACGTATTCATTTCAATAGCAGAATACTATCACATCAACCTGGAGACTGATCACTTTTGGCTAAGGCTTGGTGCAAGTATTGCTTTACCAACGATACTTTCCTTACAATTGTTGCCAATGTGGAATTACCGCAGACATAACTAGTTTTTCATGCAATGAGATAGTCATATTACTATATATATGTTTGAACTACTCAGAGTGATTCTTAAACTCTTCAGGACCCTCTAAAATTTTTCAGGACCCTCTAGACCCAACACATATTTCTAAAATAAAACACACAGTACCACATATACAGTTGGTCGTAGAACTAAAAGTCTGTTTGCAACTTTGATTTCTAAAATAAAACACATAGTCCCACATATACAGTTGGTTGTAGAACTAAAAGTCTGTTTTCAACTTCTTTTGAAGTGCAGAACTTAACCTTGCATTTTCTTTGAAGCGCCACGCTCTTTCACAGGACTTCCATGTTGAACATGATGCCTATCCTTCTCACATCCATCGGATCTTATGGAATATGTACTGAACTAACCTATGCTTCTGGGATGGTTGAAACCATGGTTTTCAAGCTCGGTGCGTCTTCCCAAAGCATGCAGCCTGAATAGATCGATAGAAATAATGTGATGCTGGCATTGACTATGGTTGGATCAATAGATGCAATGCACTTGGTTCATAATTGCTGGGTATACTATACACTTGTGTTGCCTGCAATAGGACATTCAAATAAGGCGGGTGGAGATATTGGTGCATGTTGGCGACCTGCAGGAGTATAATGGAATATGTGAGCTACATAAAAAAATGGTTCTATGGACTCCCAGAATATGATATTGTCTAGAGGACGGAAGCAAAGAATAGCGATAGCAAGGGCAATTATAAAGAATCCAAGCATATTGTTGTTGTACTAGGCAACCAGTGCATTGGATAGTCATTCGGAGAAATTAGTCCAAGAAGCATTAGATGGAATCATGGTGGGAAGAACGAGCGTCATTGTAGCTCATCTATTGAGCACTATTTAGAATGTTGATTGTATAACAGTTATTGAGAATGGGAAGGTTGTGGAACAAGAAAATCACACTTCTATGATAAGCAAAGGCGAAGGCGGTGCATATTTTGGTCTAATTAAAATGCAACAACCACAAGAGCCAATTACCCAACCTGGAAGCTAAGATGCAATACCCCTCATACTCCTCGACACCACAGATTTCTTTTTTTCTCATCATGCGGCCTTAATCAAAAGATCGCCAAGGTGATTTGAGATGAATAATATAAATTCCTAATATTGTAAACCATGTATGAGAAACAAGTAGTATAACAGAGGGTCTCTGCATCACTCAACACTATCTATCTTCAACAAAGAAAAGTCTATCCCTCGGATATTTTTAATTAGGTCAGCTGCACATGCTTTGCTATTGGCGGCTTAAACTGTGAGGGTAACATTAAAAAGATGAGTGTAGCTGAGGGATTATGCTTTATGGACATCATGCTTTGCAATTGGTGGATTAATTGTGAAGGAGATAGCGAAGAAAATATGTAGATGGGGTAGACTTTTTTATGGACATATACTAATAATTCATATCTAATGCAAAAGATATTGGATTTAATGTTGAGATTTGTTTCAAAAGATATCGAAATCTTTCATTATATGGTATAATTTCTTCACTAAAATCCTGATATTGTTTCAGGCAAAAAGGCTCAATTATTGACCTACACCTGCAATGACTTCATTACAGAATATATGCCATCTTGTAGAATTTACAACCTAGCTTAAATTGTAGTTGCATTCCAACACAGGGATAGAAGAACTCAAACTTCATGGTAATATTACCTAGCATTTGCTTCCTATTTTTTGGAAGTTGGAAATCACCTCTCAAGTTATGAAAGAAGTTAAAAAACTATCAAAATGCTAAGTGTTTTTATTAAAGAACACCCTAGATAATTGTTTTTATTAAAGAACACCCTTTATCTAAGTAGAATATTTGGAACAGAGTTTGTATAAAATATTTGGAGTAGTGGGATTCTCTTAAAGAATATGAATAAGAGTCAATTTTATGAGTTGGATGCATATATCAAATTTTTTATTGGAATGAGAATGTGTTTGCATTCTACTCATTATTCCCCAAGGCCAAATTGATTTAAAAAAAGGAAATGATATAAACCAGACATGTTGAAATCCATGAAATCCCTATTGTACTCATAATTAGGGATGTAAACTAATTTAATTTTGACTTTAATACAAGTCTAGTTGCGAGTGTTATCAATTTTGACAAATGCTTCATCTCTTAAATATGGATTGTGATCATTATATAACAACAATAAAGAAATTCATGAAGCAATGTGTTTCATGTTGGATCCCACATTGGGAAAGAAGGTCTTCTATGAGTAGTTCCCTCATAGGTTTGATGGCTATGTTCACCTTTCCTGCTATATGCTTGCTCACTGGAAAATTTATAATTTTGGATGTATATAGGCCTTAACATGACTCGAATTTTGGAATTGGTGCCTGTCTTGATTTAGAATTATGCATTACTTTGGTTTTTGATTTTGTTGCTAGGGATCAATGGGAAGATTGGCCATTCAGTCGAAATTGATTCATTTTTGTTTTCAAGATGCTCTCAGGCATATTTTTGCTGGAAGGATCGTTGAAATACAGGATTTCCCTGCATGGAATCGGTTAACTTTTGTCTCCTGTGCCAGCAACAAGATGGTTCTCATGGATGAGTCTCTTCGGTTGCTTCCTGCTATTGAGACCCTGGATTTAAGTTGGAACCGTTTTGCGAAAATTGCCAATTTGCACAAGTGTATGTAGTTGAAGTATTTAGACCTTGGATTCAACAATATCGTCATTAAATGAGGTGGGATTCATTTCAGTTCTTGTTTCAGAATTAGACTGTAAGAGCTGGTTATGTAAATCACAGTTTCCAATATTGTTTGATGGAATTATCTGCTGGAGTACATCCTCATGCTTAGAACTATAGCCATTTGAGATGTCCAATAGTAGTAGTTGTGTTTTCTGTTACTAAATTTTTCATCTCAACATGCGTAAATGTTTCATGTCTTCTTTTTTCATCGTCTTGCATTTTGGTTGGAACAGGTCACAGCTCGGATCAGCAAGCTTATTCTTAGAAATAATGCCTTGACAACACTGCATGGGATTGAACATTTAACCACACTCGAAGGCCTATATCTGTCATTTAACATGATCTCCAATTTTGTTGAGATTGAGTTGTTGTCTAGTCTCCCTATTCTTGAAAGTGTCTGGCTGGAAGGCAATCCAATCAGTTGTGCTCATTTGTATCGGGAACAAGTTTTCAGCTTCTTTTCCAATCCATATAAAGTAAGCTAAGCAATCCATATTCTTTGATTTCACCTCTTTATGTATTTCATTATCATGTTTTGGCAGATATCTTCTCTTTGTCCATTTCATGACAACCTTCAGTGGCAGAGAAGGGATACAAATTTACTCACATTTATGCTCTCTTACTCTTATATATTCCAACAGCCACATCATTCTTCCTTATCGTCTTTAATTTGAGGGTTTAATTCTCGGGAATAGTCTTCTTTCCTAATAACTCAATTTGGAAAACCATTTCAATTTTTCCTTCATAATCTTCTGCAATTTGTGGGAATAAATTTGAAGGGATATTCAAGTTTGTGTCATGCATCAACTGATTACACACAGATTATTTTTGAGGTGTAACTTGCTATTTGGTCACTGCTCTAGTTGAAATGAGATGATAAAGCGATCCGTGGGAGGGAGGCCTGGACCGTTAAAGTCATTTTTGCAAGAAGACTGATGCAACGACCTGGCTATGGGTTCTATGCTCCTGCAAAAGGTGAAATTCAATCAGATGTCAAAAGTGAGTTGAGAAAATTTAGTGAACAATATGAAGCCAATAGCTCTGGTGATACCCAGTCAAATGAAAAGGTAAGTCATGCAAAATACACCTTTCATGTTCATCATTATGAAAACCAGATTTTAGTGTTTCCGTTTCAATTTGCATGCTATTTTATTAAAAACAATATTTATTTCCATGTTCAAACGACTTTAAAGTTTAAACATGTTAACATTGTTTTTTTTGTGGTTCTTGTTTTTTTTTCTCGTGTCTGTCATTCTGTTGATTATTTCACTCTTTAAATTTGTTCTCTTGTAGAAAAGGAAAGCTCGACTTGCTACAATTGAGGATCCAGAACATAAGAGATATTTGCTTTCTGAAGGTGTTGAACAAGATGGTTCTTCTTCACCTGTGCATGAAAGTGAAATCCAGAGAAGGGATGATCATGAAACAGATATCGGTGAAAATTATAGGGCAGATGCCTTGGTTTTATTTGACATAATAGAACTTCTCAAGAAAGAGGATTCAAGTGCATGGTTCCAAGAATTGAGGGACTTGTTGTACCCGACTAATGTGGATAAAGAGGACTATGGTCAAGGTACTAATTTCAATTCCAAGATTAGAAAGCCTCATACGAGAAGGAGACGGAAAAATAGGGTGGATGATAGTAGTTCTGAAGTAAAGACAGAGGGCAAGGAAGGATCAACAGACCATTGTGACAGAGATATTCCAGAAGCAGAACTGCAACATATGAGAGATAATGCCGCTGATGCTGGTAAAATTGTGAATGAATTACAAGAGAATGGCTTATTGGGAAACTTTTCTCAAAAGGGGAAAACTGTATCCAATTCCTCTGTAAAGCATGCCAATTCACTGCACCCTTGGCTCAATTCACAAATTAGAGAAATTAATAGCTCTAAGGAGCAATCAAAGGTTCTAATCTCCAATATAGCACGAAAGTTACCCAGAGATGGCATGCCTTATTCATTTGTACCTGGCACTGTGGCAAATGAGGAAATGTGCTCAGGTGAAAGCTTTGGTTCAATAAAGACTATTGAGGAAATAATTGAATCTCATTCCTCTTCATTCCGTCTTTCTTCTCCTCCCCACTATCAGGAAGATATACTACATCGTTGCCAAAATCTGGAGGAAGAATTCATGCAGCTTTCTCTGGAATCATACTCTATAGCTTCATCATCTGACAGTGAGTGTAGTAGTGATGACCAATATTTATCTAATTCCTCTAGTTCTATAGATGGGAAAATTATTTCCCATACAGAGGCAGATACAGATAATGATAATGCAAATGGTGAAACTAATGTAGTGTTTGAGGATCCATCCTTAAATGCTCATAGCTTTCTAGATATAAATGCAACAGAGGGTTGAACAATGGAAAATGCAGTGTCGTCTTGTGTAGACAATATTTTGGCAGATGCAGGTGGTGGGAGGCTTCCTCAAACTATGAGTAAAGGTATGTCATGCACATTTAAGACAGCAGGAATGAGGAAGCATAAAAGAAGGGTTGTACTTTTGGATGAAGTTGGAGTTTTTGATGTGGGGTTTGAACAGACTCACGATGCTTAAAAGCTCTTTATGTGTAAGTGGCCTAAAAAATGGTATGACACAATTGGATTCTACATGCGATGGGCTTGATGAATTAGATGGAAGCAAAGAGATAGTCATGATTTCTTTCAATAAAGTGAAGCATCCATATACAAATTATGTTGAAACTTCAGATTGCAGCATTAAAACATTAGAAACGTTTGTAAGTGTAGAGTCAGATGATCCTCTTACACGATATTTTCATCACCGGCTTGCTGAAGATAGGTTATCAGAGAGCTTCCTATATCATGTTTCCTGCAATTGTATTCGTCTACGGGAAGATAATCCCGATTAAAGGTAAGCTGCTTAGGGTATTTAATTTTTTTTTTTGAGACACTGATATTTCATTTGTATTTCAGACACTGCAAATCCCCTTATTTGTTTTTCTCCTGTTTTGTCCTAGGAAGCACCAAAACATTTATAAACCCTTCTTTCCGCCTCAATAACATAAATTACTTTAATTACCGAGAGTTGTGAGATCCAATCATTACTCTTTAGTTCTATCTTTTAAGGTATTGTTACCAAATTAACACTTCTTTTGCAATCGCTGGAGTGTTGTACAGCTTTTTGCTAACTGAATTCTTGGTGATCTTTTTCTTCATCACCCAAGTTAACTACCTGTTTTCACTCTCCTTATACATAGTTTTCTAACCATTTTTATTGTTCCCTTTGAATTATAATTTCTTGTTCTCTTGTATTACCTCCAACAATATATAGTTCATATACTGTACTATATAACTTCCATACAACTTCCTTTGAAAAAGCCTTATGAGGTTGCTGGTCCTTCAATACAACTTCCAAGGTGAATATCAATATTGTTGGGTGTTATTTGTTACTCTGGTCTACTCTGTTTTTTTGAAATTTCATGAAATAGGCTCTAACCCTTGTCTATGTTCCTTTCAAACAAGTAGGAGACAGTGTGCACTTAATCTCTGTTGTCCCCCTTGCACCCTTGGACTTCTCATTTTTTGGACTGTAGCTGGAGTCCACTTTGTTTTTTTGAAATTTCATGAAATAGGCTCTAACCATTGTCTATGTTCCTTTCAAACAAGTAGGAGATAGTGTGTAATTAATCTCTATTGTCCCCATTGCACCCTTGGACTCCTTGATCCTTTCACGGTACTTTCACAATGGATATTGAGGATTGAATCCTTCCTTACATAGACATGGTGTCAAAATGACAAATAGAAAAATCAACAAGTTGGAACTTGATGAAACTGAATTGTGGGACTTGGGCTCGAGCCTCGAAGAATGCCAAAAGCAATGAAGAATGTTGAATGCTGACCCGCTGGACAAAAATTTCCTGCAAAAAATAGTGAACAATGCCCTACTTCCTTTCTTCTCGCCATTGGACTCTTCTAAGCTCACACAGACAAATTGAAAATGCAAAAGTGAGCATGTAATTAGGGTTTTTTTGGTATAAAAGGGGGCAGCACTTTGTTGTTTTAAGGTTTCCTACTAGATTGATCTGAAGCCTTTGGGGCCTTTTAATTACTTAAGGGTTTCCCATTCCATACATTCCCATATTGTGATCATTGTTTCCATGATAAACCTTCACTGAACAATCCCCATTTGCTCACGTTTAAAAATCCTTGCTGAAATTTGTTGAATCCTCAAGGTCATTGCCTTTGCAATGATTATTAGGAGACACTAAAGAGTGTGATAGGTCTCCATCCACTAATAGAATCCTTGTCACTCTTTTTTGGATTGAGTTTACTGAGGCCTTGATTGATATACATGGGGAGCCTCCCATCCTTCAACACATCTTGAGCAATCTAGTACAGATCCTCACCAACTGTAAAGCTACATATGGTAGGTCATCCATAGAGACTTACCATTTTTCATTTTTTAGAGCACAGAAAAAAGTTCCTTCTCAGATTTTTCCCTACTAAATATTGCCCTCTCAAAAGTATTGACTTTAGAGGCAACCACCTCATTGCAATCCTTCATGGCTTCTTGAACTTGATCAGAAAGGGGGTAGGAGGAAAAAGTATGTTGAATGAGTAAGCCAAACATATTTTTAATCTACTGCAACTCTTCTGCAGAAGTGCCATTTGTTTTATGAAGACCTAGAATCTTCTTAGTCGAGTTCCTATTTTAAATAGTCAAAATAAAACTTAGAGGGTTCGTTTCCTTCCTCAATCCACTGAATCCGTGCCTTGATTTTTACACCCTTGGATTTGTGGTCTTCCCCACATTGGATCACATGTTTCAATTTGGAAACCTTTGCCCGAAGATGGGTGTTGGAGAGCTCCTACTCTAACAGTGTTCTTATGGATTTCCAATACCTTGCTACATGGTTATTAATCCAGCGAAGTAATTTATTTTATGTATGCAGGACACAGATTCCTCAGGCCGTTGGTGCATTATATTCATTTAAAATTTTAAAGTGAATGGTAAGCAGGTTTGCGCAGTAGCAAATTTATGAGAGGATCGAGCAAGCGAGGTAATGCTCATTGTAATTTCCATCCCTTTTCCATTTTTTGAAACTCACATGATCTGGAAGGCCTATATGTAGGGAGGGTTTTGAAATGCCAAATTTAATTATACCATTTCTCTCTCTCAATTTTTCCCTCTATTAGTACAACCTTAAAACAAATATTCTCTCATTTTTTCCATTTGTTAGACGTACAACCTTAAAACAAATATTCTCACCAGGTTTTGTATTTCTTTGATGCTGCTCTAGACTATGTATTTTTTTAAAGCTGATAGAGTAGTGACACTACTTTACAAATTGTGTGGGTATTGATTTTCAGTAATTGTATGAGTTTGTAGGTGACTAATTTTTTTTTTAACATCTTTTTTTTTTTTGCTTTTTTGGTTGGAGTGGAGGACTTATATTTAATCATTGCATGGCACATATCACTTTGATGACTCAGTTTTATTTTGATGACTCTCAGTTTCTAGCCTTTTTAACATTTTTTCTTTTCTTTTTTGGGTTGGAGTTGGGGACTTATACTTTATATGGATAAATTTTATAATGTTAACAATAAGGAAAGGTAGCAAGTGATCCACCTGCATCTCTTACAAGGCTTAGAAATTGATACTCATTATGGTTTCATTGTAAACCGTGCACCTCAAAATGCAATATTAACAAAAATGCTCATTACATAATTCAGGCTTATTTATCTTTGAATAATTATTATGATTCTCTTTGCAATTGGCTAAAACCTCCTTTTAAAGTATTTTTTATGTTCCTGTAGGTAATTATTCTTTAAAACCTAAACTAATTTAGTCAATGTAACCATGCACGTTTTTGACAACATGCAAGGAATAGGTATGTAACACCAGGATTTGATACACCTATTACAATTTCTCTTACCCTCTTAAACAATATTGCCTATTATGATAGATTCTGAGTGTCCCAACCTATGTGGCATATCTCATAATACTGTTTCTTTGTTTTGGTAGAAAGAGAAGAAAATCAACTATTCTAATTTCTATGAACGCATGGAATTACTCATTGCATTTATATAAAATGTTTGTGATTTTATATAGTACCTGCAAAATATTTGAGGTATCTCCAAGCTAACTGCCAAATAAAGAGTAATACAGTAAAATATACTACAGTTGGAAAAAATGGTAATATGGTGATGAGAGCACACAATGTGAGAGTATTTATAGTTTAGATGGAAACCTTAAGATCATCTGCATTTTGTTAGATAATTTTTTACTCTATTTAGATAAATGTGATATCTTTACCCTTGAAACATTCCTTTTAAAAACGAAAATTTGCCATAAAAGTAACTGAAGTGTGACTTTTAACTTCATCTTGTAGCTCCTTTATGAGACCTCTCTCTGCGTATCGCTTCTTTTATATTATGATGATGTTGTGGATGCCCTAGCTTCTACTCGCACTTTAACCCATCATAAGCTGGTGGGCATTTTCATCATGGCTGCGGGCATTTTTCTTGGCCGTGGGAATTTCTTTAGTTGGAAATTTTATTCTCATATCAATCCATAATGAATTCTATTTATGGGTGCTAGCTCAATGGTAGAGCACCTGCCTTATAGGTGGGAGGTTGGTGGTTCGATTCGACCGTGCCCTATTTATATTCTGAAACCACTAAAAATAGATAAATGACTAAAAAAATGACCAAAATTTGCATATAAACGACCACCATTACAACATGAGAGATAAGTGACGAAAAAAAGGACCAAAATATGCATATAAATAACCACTTTTGAGTTGGCGATCGCTGGTAGCAAATTATCGGTCATTTATCACATGACCATTAATGACCAAATATATTACCAAATTAATGACCAAATATATGACCAAATATATGACCACAAGATAAGCTATAAATGACCAAGCTAAATATGACCACATTTTTGGTCACGTGATATATGGCCATTAATTTGCTACCAGTGGTCACCAACTCAAAAGTGGTCATTTATATGTGGATTTTGGTCATTTTTTTTGTCACTTATCTTTCATTTTGTACTAGTGAATCCTGACATTTCCTATCAAATGCATAAGAATCTCGAAATAGCGTAGGCCAATAATAACCAACTCTAAGTATTTTATGCGCAGTGGTTTCATCTCCAAAATGATCACCAGTAGGACCAGAGTGCAACTCCTTTAAAATTGTTTCATCTTTATCAAGACAACGCAATAGTACACCATCCGAATTTTTCCTAAAAAGGATGTTATTTAGATAAGCAACTGATTTTAACGTGAGAGCTCTTCTTTTTCTTGGTTCTAAATGATCTAGGGCACTTCCTGTTTCAAGAAAAATCCTTAGGTCAGAATACCAAGAATATTGAGGAGGAGGGAAGAAATAAATTTCCCTTTTAAGTAAAGATTCATCAATGTCAACTTCAGAATCATTCAGTGGAAAATGAGCTGAATCTGCAGCAAGTTTAGAAAGACCCTGTCCTTTAATCATCGTGGAAGGTTTAATTTCAAGGTCATATCCTTAAAGGGCTATCATCCAAGGAGCTCTTTTTTCTCCTAAATCCTTTTGTACTAACAAATTCCTTACTGCAGGGTATGGAACAACAACTTTAGTCCTCGATTTTAGAAGGTAGGGGCAAAAATGTATAACTTCCTTAAAGACAGTGAATGCTTTCTTATCAACTTCATGATAGTTGAACTCAACTGCTTTAAAATTTGAACTCATAAATGATATAGGAACCTCGTGATTTTGCTGATTACGTTGAGTTAAAACTACGACATAAGAAATATCTGAAGCAAAATTATAGAGTATAAAATCCTTACTGAAATTAGGACTTAGAAGAGTAGGAGCTTTAGATATAGCCTCTAGAATGATTTTAAATGACTCTTTTTCATTGTTCCCACAACTAAAGATAACGTCCTTTTTTATCATGTTTTGCAAGGGACGTACAATTTCAGAGAAGCTAGGGATAAATCTCCTCACAAAATTAATTTTTCCCAGAAAAGGTTGCATAGTCTTTTTATTGGAAGGATAAGTGATTTTAGATATGGTTTGGGTTCTCTGAGGATCAATCATGATTCCATCTTTGGAAACTATGCAACCTAAAAAAATCCCTTGGATCACCGCAAATATTGTTTTCTTAGGGTTAAGTGATATCCCGTACCTTCTACAACGTTCAAAAACCTTTTTAAGATGAAGAATATGGTCAGGTTGATGTTTCGAAAAGACTATAACATCATCAAGATAGACAACTACTGCATAATTAATCAATCCTCTAAAAGCTACATCCATAGATGGTTGGAAAGTAGCCCCAACGTTGACCAAGCCGAAGGGAATCTTTCTATAAGCATAGGGTCCCCATGGAGTTCTGATTGTAGTTTTCAACTGGTCATCAGGAGAAACTAAAATTTGGTTGTAACCTGAGAAACTGTCAAGTAATGACAACATCTCAGAACTGGAAACCTTTTGGAGGATTTGCTCCATAGGCAGAATGGAGTAATTATATTTTTTTGATTACTTGTTAAGGTTATGAAAATCGACACAAAGCCGAATATCACCATTCTTCTTTCGAACAGGAACCAAGTTAGCCACCCACTAAGTGTGGCGAACCGGAAAAATGATTTTAACTGCCAGGAGTTTATTAAGCTCCTTTTTATCTATTGCTTCAAGAGTTGGGTACATTTTTCAGAGTTTTTGTTGAAATGGTTTTGAATCTTGTTTCATTGGGATTACGTGTTGCATGATGTTGATGTATATGAAACTTCGAAATGTATTTCATATATATTTATTGTACCTTTATTAGAGATGTGTTATTCCTCTATAAGGAAGTGTCGTCATGTGGATTGAAAAGTGTCGCAAGTGTGTGTACTTGCCGATGGGTTATTAGACCACCATGTGTGGGGTCGGCCCTGAAATATATATTATATTGTGGATGTATCTAGATAGACAAGTTGGCCCCATAAGGTCATTGGGCAAACAGGTTAGTATAAATAGAGATCAGGTGATCTCTATTTAGATAATTCGGAAAAGTACATCTCTCTCACTCAGAAAGTGGCGCACTAGTGAGGAGGAGGATCATCTGCTACTAGGAGACTATCTCAGTGTATTTTGGTTATAGTTTGGTTGAGCCATTTCTCTCTCTATCTCTGAGGAAGTTGTGGGGTTTTTCACCTTAGGGTTTTCCCCACTGAAACTCTGTGTCTCTTGTCTCTCATGCTTTTGATTCTTGTGATGCTTGTCATGCTTATTGTGATTTTTATGCATTGATATACTGTATATGTTATTCCCTCAGTGAAGATCCTAGAGTATTGTGAATTAATGCTCAAAATTTAACATGGTATCAGAGCTAACCTGAGAAGAAGACATTTTGCAGTGACGGAAACTTGAGTTTCTTGTTTATTGGGTTTCTCTCCACATATTTTGGAAAAGCAGTATAGTATATTGACTCTACTCATCAAGGTGCATCTATCTGTCCAATCCGAATTCAATTCTGAGCATTTTTCAGATTTGGCCCTAAAAATTAGGGTTTCCACAAAAATAGGAATTTCTGAAATCTGAAGACATAGCTGGAAGCTCCTTGCAAAAATCTAAGTTTAGAGATTTGGATCGAGATTTGTGGCTGGGTAGATATCCGAGAAACTCAAACCCTAATTCAGGGCTCTCCCTAGTGAACCCGGGAGAACAAAAAGGCAAATCTGAAGGGTAAAGCTTTGCTGATCTCAAATTCCGAATACACCAGGCTGATCAGCTCATCAAGGTGCATCTTTCTATCCTTTCAGAAAATTGAAATTCACATTTTGAATTTTTAGGGTTTTTCCGACAAACCCTAATGTGGGACCAGATCCAGTTTTCAGCATTTCAAGTGGTAAGACCTAAATCTTTTCAATTTCCATTTGAAGTACTCTTTAAAATGTCTCACCACACAAAGCTTGAGGATAAGCTTGAAGGGGATGATAACTTCCGAGCTTGGAAGTATAGGATTGGGTTAATCTTGGAAGAGAATGAGTTGGACTCATACATAAAAGAAGACATCCCTATCCCAGAGGATGAAGAGGCTAAAGTATTGCATAAGAAGAACTTGGTCAAGGCAAAGAGAATCATTGCTAAGTCTATCAAAGACAACCTCATACCCCATGTATATTCTTTAAATACACCCAAAGAGATGTTTGACTCTTTGACCAAGCTATTTGAAGGGAAGAACATAAATCAGAAAATGACCCTGTGGAACCAATTAAAAGGAGTAAAGTTTCAGAATGGAGAAACCATTCAATCTTATTTTTCAAGGGTCTCCCAGATCAAGGAACAACTACAAGCAGTGGATGAAATGGTGGAGAATGGTGAAGTTGTCATGACCACTCTGAATGGCTTACCTAGGTCATGGGACTCCTTCATTCAAGGAATCTGTGCAAGAAAGAAGTTGATTTCCTTCAGTAGACTACGAGAAGAATGCTCACAAGAAGAAGCAAGGCTTGTGGCACGAGAAGAAAAGATGGGGAATGAAGATCAAGCTCTCACAACTCACACCAAGAAAGGGAAGTCCAAGAGAGAGCCATCTCACTCCAAGAACTCTTCACATCACTTCAAAGAAAGAAGAATATGATTCACCTGTAACGAGAAAGGACATATTGCCATAAACTGTCCCAAGAACAAGAAGGACAACAACAACTTCAACAAGAAGAAGAAGGGCAGCAAAAGAAGGTTTCATGCTCATGCTGCCGAGGATGATGAACCACCCAAGAAGAAGGCTAGGGCAGAAAGTGATGATAGTAATGATAACTCATCAAGTGAAGAAGACTATGTTCTGATCTCTGCTCTCACAGGTACCATCTCCCATGGTTGTAATGATTGGTTGATTGATAGTGGGGCTTCCAAACACATGACTGGGTTTAAGGAATCGTTTGTGAATCTATCTGAACATGAATCACCCCATAAGGTGAAACTTGGGGATGATTATCAATACCCAATCAAAGGAAGTGGTGAATCCTCCTACAACCTAGATTCTGGAAAATATTTGAAGATGAAAGAAGTCCTTTATGTACCTGGGCTCAAGAAGAACTTACTCTCCATCTTTGCATTGGATGCAAAAGGTATGAGGGTTGCATTTGTGGATGGCCAAGTCCTAATGTGGCCAAAGGGAAGGAACGATGATGCAGTAGTGATTGGAGAGCAAGAGGAAGGTTTGTATAAATTAAAGGGACAACCTGAACATGCCATGGTACATGAATCCATGGAGCCAAGTGAACTTTGGCATAGAAGACTTGCTCATATGCACTATAGGGCACTTCCAATTGCAAGCAAGGCTGTAGAGGGTCTTCCTGAAATCAAGACCAAACATGAAGGTGTTTGCAAAGGATGTGAAAAAGGTAAGAACGTTAAGAAGGCTTTCCTAAGTAGTGAAAGCAAGGCAAAAGACATCCTGGAAATCATCCACTCAGATGTATGTGGTCCTATGTCATCCAGCTCTCTAAGTGGGTATGTTTACTACGTCTCATTTATTGATGACTTCTCCAGGAAGACTTGGGTATACTTCTTGAAGAACAAAGATGAGGTGTTTGATAAGTTTAAGGAATTCAAAATTTTGATGGAGAATCAAGCTGACAAGAAGATCAAAACATTCAGATCCAACAATGGTGGAGAATTCACCTCAGGTGACTTCAAGAAGCTTTGCAGTGATTCAGGGATTAAGAGGGAGTTGACTGCTCCTTACAATCCACAACATAATGGAGTTGCAGAAAGGAAGAACAGAACAATCATGGAAGCAGCAAGAGCAATGCTACATGACCAGGATCTACCTATGCATCTATGGGCAGAAGCAGCTAGAACAGCTGTATATGTGCAGAATAGAACACCCCACAAGATATTGGATAACAAGACACCAGAAGAGGTCTTTTCTGGTAAGAAACCTGAAGTTAGCCATCTCAGAATATTTGGTTGTCTAGTATACACTCATGCCCCAAAGGAAAAGAGGACTAAACTGGATCCTTCAGGAAAGAAGGGTATCTTTGTGGGTTACAGTGAAAGCTCGAAGGCTTACAGATTATCCTTTTTGGGTTCAAGAAGATTGATGTCAGCAAGGATGAATATAAGTTTAATATCAAGAGGGAGCACACTCCAGCAGCTCCTGCAAGGATGCAGATCTTCAGAGGGAGCTGACCATCTTCCTACATTCCACAACAGAAAGGTGTAGAAGAAGCTACTTCAGCAGCTCCTGCCAGGAAGCAAAGACTCAGAGGGAGTCCACCCAACAAACAAACAAAGATAAGTATTTCAATTATCATTTCTTGCCTATTTTTGTTTAAATAATATTATGCTTAGGAGATGTATTGTGCATATTAGAATGATTGCATTAATGAACATGATACTACTAATATGCACGTGATGGGTAAGTGGCCTATGGCACTGTACAACATTCCAGTGCTACTTATCTAGAATGAAACCTCTTTGCTGACATGTTTGGAGTAGTGCAAACTCTTAACAATGTTCTGGTAGAGACTGGAAGGCATTTAGAAAGTTGTGGAACATGGATAAATGTTGTATTGAAGCATTGGCTAATATAACTGCATGACTGCATGACATATTTCTTTATGTGTAAAGAATTTGTTCTGAAAATTATGAGATGTTTCTAATCATGCAATTTGACTTGTTTTGTAGGAAAGACTGTATATCTTCACCTACAAAAGAAGGACTACAACATTTGTTCCAGCAAAAAGATATCTATTGAAGATATTGAAGTTCCCAGGATCTGGGATGAAGAAATGGAATGCCATGATCCGTCAATCATGAAGATGATGTTGGGATGCAGTCCCAAGACCTGACAGGGAGTCACATGTGTGCAGATTGAAGAAATCCTTGTATGGCTTGTAGCAAGCTCCCAGAACTTGGTATGGTAGGATGGACAGTTTCCTATCTAGTTTGGGATTTACCAAGAGTAAAGCGGATTCCAACCTTTACTACAAGGTTGAAGAAGGGAATCCTGTGGTTCTACTCCTGTATGTGGGTGACTTATTTGTAACAGGAGATGACAGATTGATTGCAGATACGAAGAGGAAGCTTGCTGCTGAGTTCGATATGAAATATTTGGGAATGATGCATTATTTCCTAGGTATGGAGGTGTGGTAGAGTACAGGTGGGATCTTCCTTGGTCATGGGAAGTACACAGTAGATATCCTGAAGAGATTCGGGATGATGGATTGCAAGGCCATGGCCACACCTATGGCATCGAATCTGAAGTTTCTATGTGATGCTTCATCTGAGCCGGTTGATGTCTCTATGTATCGTCAGATGATTGGGTCCTTGATGTACCTGACGAAAATGAGACCGGATATTTGCTTTGCTGTGAACACATTGATCCAGTTCTTGACGTATCCGAGGAGTGTTCACCTGGTTGCTGTAAAGCATGTTCTGAGGTACCTGAAGGGTACATTGGATTATGGGCTCAAGTATGAGGCGAATCAAAAGTTTAACCTGTAGGGTTATGTTGATTCAGATTGGGTTGGCAGTGCTGTAGATAGGAAGAGCACATCTGGATGCTGCTTCAGTATGCGATCAGGTGTGATCTCTTGGTTTAGCAGGAAGCAGTCCTGTGTAGCACTGAGTACAGCTGAGGCAGAGTATGTTGCAGCCTATTCAACTAGTTGTGAGGCAGTATGGCTACGGAAGCTACTGTCTGAGTTATTTGATCTCCCATTGGATGCTACTGGTATCTTCTGCGATAACCAGAGTTGTGTGAAGCTGTCTGAGAACCCAGTGTTTCATGACAGGTTGAAACACATAGAGTTGTGTGAAGCTGTGTTGACGAATCCACTAGCCAGGGTGAAGTTCGAGTACTTCAGGGAGAGGCTTGGTGTTCTTCAGATCGAGGACACTTCGAGGAATAAGTGATGGACACATTTGCTGAAGCCATTCCAAGCATGTTGGAAGGAGGATCCTTCACATGGTTGTGGATGTAAGTGCTGGATGATGAGCATCGGGATGATGTTCTAGTTTCTGCTTTGTATGATCAGTTGGATCATTTATATGTATATGTATGTGTGCATCATGTTGGATGCTGGATATGATCAGTTGGATCATTTATATGTATATATACGCATCATGTTGGATGCTGGATATGATCGGTTGGATCATTTGTATGTATTGTGTATATGCATCATGTTGGATGCTTGGACCATGTATCTGTATATGTATCAGGTGGATACATTGTATGATCAGGTAGATCATGTATATTGATATGTATCAGGTATGATTAGGTAGATCATGTATGTTGATGGATACATTGTGTGGATCATGTAACTATGTATCAGGTGGATACACTATGTATAATGATATGTATCAGGTAGATACTTGGTGTGCATCAGATGGATGCATTGTATGATCAGGGTGATCGTGGATGACGAGCTTCTCCAGATGACATGCAGCAGGATGTTGCAGTGATGATGATCAGGATGATCATGTGTACATCAGGATGATGTATGGTGAGTATCAGGATGATACTTTGTGGCCGTGGATCAGGTTTTGCAGATGAGCATGTCTGGGAGATCCTATAGGTCGGATTTGCGTACCCATAATAGCCTGGGATTCTCTTTCGAGACATTGCTCTGGGAGGACATGTAATTTGTGCCCTGGGAGATCTTCAGGTCGGAGTTGTGTACCCATAACATCCTAAGATGCTCTTGCAAGGTTTTGTCCTATGGCATGTAATTTGCTCCTGGGAGATTTGGACAGGATTAAAAAGGCCTTATATGCTTCAGCCAGGTTTTTCCATGACCACATGTAATTTTCTCCTGGGATATTTGGACAGGATGAAAAAGGCCTCAGATGCTTCAGCCAGGTTTTGTGGTGGACCACATGTAATGTGCTCCTGGGAGATCTGACAGGTAGAGCTGTGTGCTCGTAACAGCCTGGGATGCTTCAACCAGGTTTTGTGGTGAGATCACATGTAATTTGCTCCTGGGAGATCCGACAGGTAGAGCTATGTGCTCGTAACAGCCTGGGATGCTTTAGCCAGGTTTTGTGATGGGTCACATGTAATGTGCTCCTGTGAGATCCTACAGGTAGAGCTGTGTGCTCGTAATAGCCTGGGATGCTGCAGCCAGGTTTTGTGACGCACGTAATAAGTCCTGAGGATTCCACAGTATGGCCAGTGATGATGAAGACCTGCAGGTGGTGGGCCTACATCCAGTATGAAAAAGGACTGGCTCTGTAGAACTTCCTATGACAAGTAGAGTCAGAGATTGGTTGAGATAGCAGCAGCAGTGATGATCATGATGAGAATGCATCGATGACGATGATCCCGAGAAGAAGACTTGTCTAGCATATTTGTGTCGAGAAATACCTTCCTAGTTAAGAGGGAGTGTTGATGTATATGTAACTTCGGAATGTATTTCATCTATGTATTTCATATATATTTATTGTACCCTTATTAGAGATGTGTTATTCCTCTATAAGGAAGTGTCGTCACGTGGATTGACAAGTGTCGCAAGTGTGTGTACTTGCCGATGGGTTATTAGACCACCATGTGTGGGGTCGGCCCTGAAATATATATTATATTGTGGATGTATCTAGATAGACAAGTCGGCCCCATAAGGTCACTGGGCAAACAGGTTAGTATAAATAGAGATCAGGTGATCTCTATTTAGATAATTCGGAAAAGTACATCTCTCTCACTCAGAAAGTGGCGCACTAGTGAGGAGGAGGATCATCTGCTACTAGGAGACTATCTCAGTGTATTTTGGTTGTACTTTGGTTGAGCCATTTCTCTCTCTATCTTTGAGGAAGTTGTGGGGTTTTTCACCTGAGGGTTTTCCCCACGGAAACTATGTGTATCTTGTCTCTCATGCTTTTGATTCTTGTGATGCTTGTCATGCTTATTGTGATTGTTATGCATTGATATACTGTATATGTTATTCTCTCAGTGAATATCCTAGAGTATTGTGAATTAATGCTCAAAATTTAACACATGATATGTGGGTTAAAATTTTTAAGATCACCGTAACTCCATGAAAAGACATCCTTATATTCTTTAAGCAGTTTTATGAAAGCTGATTTTTCCAATGGAGTACAATATGTTCCTAGGATTATGTTCTGAGGTTTAGAATCTGTCCCTAAATTAACAGTTTCATACTTCAAGCATGAGCTTCTTATTTTACAATTTGGTACAGCTTTAAACTTATCCTGAAGATCATAGAAATTTTCCAACCTTAAAAAATATTTAGGGATAGATTTTACCGTGTCGAAATATTTCTCTATTGGACAGTGACGACGTATTACCGAAAAGTTGCGCAAGTCTTCATCATGTGTAATTTCATCAATAGCGGAATCTTTAAAGGTATCTTCATTCATCAAGAAATTTAGAATATGCACATCATCATCAAAGACACGCCAATTAGTGATGTTATCCGAGATGGATGGCCTAAATATTAACTCAATTGAAAAGGCATTCAAAGAAAAGTATTGAGAAGCTACATTGGCTAATAAATCAGCTTCTTGATTTTGATATATGGGGATGGAATTTATATTAAAAGCTTCAAATTCAGAAATAATATTCCATACCTCCTTTTGGTAATCACAGAGATGTTCAGAAACACAATGAATTGAATTTCGTACTTGACGGACAATGATTTCAGAATCACCATAGACTACCAAGATCTTAACATTCATGTCTAAAGCTTTCTTTAAACCTTGAATAAGGGCCTCGTATTCTGCCATGTTGTTAGTACAGTTAAATTCTAACCTGCATGCTATACATGTTTTATTTCCCTTTGGATCAATCAGAAGACAACCCGCTCCAGACCCTTCCTTATACTTCGAACCATCGAAATATAATTCCCACGATAAACTATCCACAGCTCCTTTACTATCAATAATGTGCACAAATTGTTGATTATCTATAATATTTACATAATTTTGAAATGAAGAACCAGGATGAATAGAAGTAACATTAGAAATTCCAGATTGTTGCTTTATAACTGTGAATGGAGAATCTTCAGCCTTAAAATCACCAAAATCAAGTTCATAAGTGTAATTCCCCATGATTGAATCAGAAAACAACACTAATTCATTAGGATCGTGTAATTATGTTACAGTATGCTTCAAGTATCTTTCTCTCCCTATTTTGATTTGATTGGCTCTACCATTTTTGGGCAGCCATAAGGTTGACCAATCAGTCGAAAATAAACCATTCAGATTTTGTGACCAATCCCTGCTTAGAAATAGCCCATAAGCAGCATGAATGTGGGAAACTAAAATGTCTATAATATGATAAATTGATGGGTTATTTGCAAGCCTGATTAGTACATCTTTTATTTCTCCTAAAATTTTCACATTTGAACAATATAATTGTGTAATATGTGATTCAAACGAAGTATATTTAGCATTCATACTTCGACAAAAAGACAAAGGCATCACATTAGTTGACGCTCCGGAATCTATCATACAATTTTATGTTATAAATTTCAAATGTGAGAAGAAAGGGAGGAGTTGTGGACTTTGAATTTTTACCTATCAATGAGATTTTATCAGCTGCTGATTTTCCTTTATTATTGGAAATTAAATCAATATTAGAATCAGTATTAACCGTTGTATTACCTTGAGTGAGTGAACCCATTGAAGGAGTTATAATAGGACCATTAGTCATAGGATAAATCTGAAGCAAGTCATACATATTGATATTTGCACGAATATTTTTCAAATCCTCAATAATATCATATTGCAAATCTAACTTTTGTGTATTTTGAATGGGAAGAGTCTGTTTAACTGATTGAGGATTATTTACTTTAGTTGAGTTTGAACTTGATGCTCCATGAGTACCTATTGATCCCTTGCTTCGTGTATTATAAGCATGATGTCCTCAGGGAGGAGATTTACTTTCAACATTTTAAACTAAATTGTCCCAAAAGTGTCAAATTAATTATTGTGGTTCTTGACGTTCCTCTGCATTTTCAAAATTTTATTCTTCTTCTTGATCAACAACTTCTTGGTTTAAAGAGAATTCAGGCATGGAAAATACCACACGAATAGTATTGAATATATCCTCATTGACTACTACATCATGAGAAGGATTTGTTGTATTATTAACAATATTTTGCCTAAACTAATTTCTAAAGTACCCTCTAGAAGAGGATGCTTCTAAATTTTTCTTTAACCCTACCACTTCATTTGTTAATGCTCTGGTAGCAATCTGAAGCTGTTCAACATCAAATGCTTTGTCTTTGTCTGAACTTGATTTTTTAGTTCTTTTCCGAGGAAAAGTTTCAATTTTTCCACTCCTTTCAGGTTCATATGTCAGAGAATGTTTCTCAACTTTGATGGCTTCCTCGAAGGTTTCAACAAGTGTAACCTTGTTGGATTGTTTAACAAACATGCCTAAATATTTTGGTAACACTGAAGCATAATTTTCTATGATAATATCTTCTGGCGGTTGAGAGGCGGCAGGTATTTTATTTTCAAAGTTAAAAATCTCTGATTGGAATCTTTCATCCGCTCCTTAATATCTATTTTGATGTGAGATAATTCAAGAGATAATGCAGCGGGTGTTTTATCTTCCCTGAACTTATTGATGAAGGCCTTGTTAAAATCAGCCCATTTTTTTATTGAACCTTGAACCAAGGAAAAATACCAGGTTGATGCTCTTACTTCGAATGCCAGAGGAAAAAGACGACAGAACACATCTTCATGTTGCACATTCATAGTTTGAACAACCAATATAAACTTGTCAACATGAACCATTGTTGGTTCCTTGTTATCCAGATTGAAATTTGGAAGAATTTTATCCAAATATTTAGGCAATGGTTGTTGTACGCTAGGCACTTCCACTGCGCTCGTCCTAAGCCATGTGAGAGGAGGATTTAGTGGAGAATTTCCTTGTCCTCCCTTTCCAAATCCAGCCATATCTTCTTTGTATTCTGATGAGCTACTATGATTAGAGGACCTGGGGCTATCTGGTGGAGACTCTAGTGAGACTCTAGAGGTGAAGTTGGCTGACCAAAACCACCTAAAGTGATCAGTCTTTGCGAGGTATTTGTTCTGGCAACCCCTATGGAAATACCACTAACCTGATGATGTGGAGTACTTGATTTTAGGATGCAGGCTTCTGATAATTCTTGGTTTATTGTGGTTAGCTACGTATTGTTACGACCTCGTCGAGGTAAACCACAGTCTACAGGTGGGAAGCCGTATGTTTAGCGTAATAACTAGTGAGCACACGTCTCGATTCCTCCAGAACTAGGTCAATCTGTTCGGGAGTATACAGAGAAATATTGTGATATGTTTCTAAAATGTTCCTTACAGTGTTGACAAATGGAAAATTGCTAATTTCAGTTTGCGGAACAGTACCAGAGCCTGAAGCAGTTGTAGTCTCACTATCGGTATGAAAAGGAGGAATTAGATTGTTCGAAAAATCGTTATCTCTCTGTTCATCCATTAATCAATTATGACCCTCCTTCTAGTGCCATTTTATGGCCGGTTTTTCTGTCTATGGCCAACTAAGGAGAACTAACCCACACAAAGCACTTAAATCAACCCCTAATATGTTTGGTATAGCTAATTTTTGCAGGTTTTGGTCCTGCTACCATCTAAGTTTCACTCTCTTAAGGAGAATCATACTACTTAAACTTAGAAAAAGTGTGTCCTAAACTATTTAACAAATTTAAAAGTTAAACTTAATTCTAATGAAAACTACTAAGTTAAAACTAACTATTGATCTACAGGCTATGCTAATCTATTTAAAATGAAATATCTATTTAACAACTACTAAATCAAAACTTGTGGTCTATATCTAATCTATTTTTTTCTCTCTTAAGGAGAGTCTCTGTTTAGGTTTTCAATTTTTTTATTAAAGATCGTTTAATAAATGAAAAGTAAACTAACTTACTTAACAACTACTAAATAAAAAATAGAAAAACTAAACTATGAATTGAAAATTATTCTAATCTAATGGATCCTATCTTGGCCAAGAGCAAGCTAGAAATTATTAACACCTATTGCACTGTAAATTATAAACTGAAAATATAATATATTTTAAGAAAAATATTATCAATACATCATATTCTCATTAAAATTTACAGTAATCTGTAATAAACAATAATATCAAACTATTACTATTTATAACATAATTACCATCACAATACAATAAGTCTTAATTTGTTCAAACTCTAAAAGATAATAATAATAATACTACTGAATAAATCCATGCAAACAGATGTTTAGACAGTGATATTATATAAATAATGACATACAAGTTATATCAAATAATGAAAATTATTTGATAATAACTATGAACATCATTCATTCAGAAACATGGATAGATTGTATTCGAAAGTAAAACGTAATCAATACTAACACAATACAATGTGTAAGTAAATCAAAATATGTAAGTAAACTATAGGATAGAATTGATGTATATTTGTATAACTGTATCAGAGAAAACATGTACAAGAATGCTACCAGTCTTCTTCAGATAGCACCAAATCGTATGTCAACGTAAACATTATCCAAACATAAGAATCAGCTTCAAGATTACAAAAAACTACAAGTCTGTATTACATTTTCTCCTCCAAAATCCCCTATCTTAGGTCACCCTTGTGACTTATATACAAAAACCAATCAACAAATCTCAGAATTCTATGCATCGACTTTCTAAAAATAATCATTTGGTTTCCAACAACTGTCACATAATAAAAACAAACGATTCTCATAATTGTTTTGTTGATAAAAAATCCCTCAAAAGAAGGCACTTGTCATCCATATCATCTCAAGGGGTAACTTTTTTAACACCTGGAAGTAAGATTCGCTCGCATCCAACAACATCAACATCAAAACACATCCAAAATAGGCACCTGCAATAACCAGTTAACAATATATTATATTTCATTTAAAATCGTAATCAATAAACGAAATAGCAGTAAATGAATTTTAAGCATGCCCACAGAATCTTCGATTCTGTGGGTATGCTAATTAAATCACTTATTACCTGTTTAAATATCAAAAGCATGTTAACTGTAACTGAAAATAAAACAGGTGTTAAGTTGTAATCTGCAACTTGGTAGCTCTTCGTGCTTCGGATAGCTTGGCTCGTAGTTTTACAATTTTAACCTTCTGGTTTTTTCCCCGTTTGAGTAACCGTTCATTAGCTACAACCAAGGATTTTTTGGAATCCTTAAACTTATCCTTTTTCAACTTCATGTCTTGCCATCTGTTTATCCATAGTAACAATTTGCCCTTAAGAGTCTTAATTTCTTCTTCCTTACCCAATGCGTTGGAACAAGATTGTTAGTTTTTCATCATTTAATTCAATATGATCTAGGATCTTAACTGAGAGAATAACATGTACAACATATAAAGCATAAGAAACAAGAGACAAGAGACACAAATCATTTCACCGAGGAAAACCATAAAGGTGAAAAACCCCGCAACTTCCTCAGAGATAGAATAAGCACCAATACAAGGATCACAAAGATCAAACCCAAAAGATAGATGTCTCTAGCAGCATACTCCTCCTCCACTTGTGCGCATTCCTCCTCTCTCTCACTAATGCGAAGTGAGTGAGTGTGTGAATGAATCAAATGAGAGAGTCACACTCTCTATTTATACTTTTACTTTCACTTGACCTTTACTCAACTAGGTCGGCCCCAACTTAACCACTTAACCTAAAGCTGACTGGGCCGACCCCAATATGGTGGTCTAATAACCTTTTAACCCACATGACTCATACAGGGCCGAACTCCCCAAGGTGGTCTAATAACCCTTTGACCCACATAACTCATATAGGGCCGACCCCATCAAGGTGGGCTAATAACCCATCAAGTATAAGTTACGACACTTACAATATAACTTGCGACACATGCAAGTACACATGACAACACTTCCAATTGGAGAAATAATACATCTTCGTTGGGGATACAATAAAGTACAAATGTAATACATACAATATACAAGTGAATATCTTCTGAAGTTACAAATACATCAACACTCCCTCTTAACTAGGAAGGTATTCTCTTGACACAGGTCATCAATACATAAAGTCACAAGTCTTCAATACTGGATTTGGATCATCATCACTAGATCACAGAGCATCATCATCATCACTGCTGCTGTACTCGACATCTTGATCACTGGTGCTATCTCTCAAGTCTTCTCGTCATAGGAAGTTCTATAGAGCCATCCCTTTTTCATGCTGGATGTAGGCCTAGCCTCCTGTAGGTCTTCATCATCTATGCGAACGGTCTGATAGAGGTGGATTCTCAGGACTAATTATGTGCTAATGCAATACCTAACAAGAGCATCCCAGGAACATTTTACGTGCCTAAGCACGACTGGGAAGATCTCCCAGGACTGATTACATGTATCCCTTCACAATACCTTTAAAGAGCATCCCAGGACCAGTTTATGTGCCGTAGCATGACCGACAAGATCTCTAAAGAGCATCCCAGGCCTTTTACGAGCACACAACTCAACCTATCGGATCTCTAGGATTGATTACATGTTAATAGGAAATACCTTAAAATATTATCCCAGGATCAGTTTACGTGCCTAAGCACGATCGAAAAGATATCTAAATAGCATCCCATGACTTATTACGAGCACACAGCTCAACCTATCGGATCTCTAGGATTGATTACATGCCTCCTTAGCAAAACCTTGAAAGAGCATCCCAGGACTTTTACGAGTGTTCAGATATCCACATCATCATTTTTAGGACCTTGCATGCAATTAGGGTTTGCATGCATTTTGAATGCATCCCAATCACCAGGTTGATGCCTCCAGCACCTTACCCACCTTATTCTAGCACCCAGGAGCTTCTTACATCAGTTCTTTAGCCCTCCTAGTCATGAAGGCACCCACTTCTCACCTACTTCCAGAGAAGGGCACACTTCTTCACCTACCACCTCAGTTTACACTCAGTTAGCTCCGATTCTCCCTGATTTGAGGCTAGTTTCACTCCCGACTGACTGTTTCACTCCGTTGGACCTCCAGATTGACTAGATGACTTGTTCTGACTTCAGTTAAGCCTCCCATGTGCTGTCCACTGAGTCTCATTCCCTATATCAGTGCTACACACTTCAGTTACACATGTTACACTCAGTTAGACTAAGATTGACACCTGGATGACTGGTTCTTGTGCATTGATGACCACCACTGATTGATTATGAGGACTCCTAGTTGGAGTCAAGATACTCCATTCAGTGATTCAAATGGCCTACTTAGTCAATTCGAATTGCTCACTCACATGGTCAGATTATTGTATTGTAATTATTCACCCTTATTGGGATATTGAGCAATGCTGCATGTTTTGCACAGTTTTACACCATATTTTCTATGTTCATATGTTGTGATTGATTTACTTGTTCAATTAGATATGCTGTGACTAACTTTACATGGTATCAGAGCCATTGCAGGGACAAGATCTCTTTTCGACAGGTGTTCTACAAAGAAATTTGAGTGAATTTGCTCATAATTGCAAAAAGTTTGGCATGAAAGATCTCAAGAGCATTCGCTCCTATGCATGCAAAGCTTGAAAATACTTCCAATACCACTCTAGAAGCTTGAGTTTCCACATGAATCCTAGATCTGATACATTGGACCCATTCAACATTGCTTGATATCCAATCCCAGGTGTGATGCAACTCTAAAAGGGTGGATTGTTCGACCTTACAGTGATTGTTTTCATTGTGATTTGCAGGTTATTGTCTCCATCAATTGCAGTCGCTACTCTACTTTTGCAAGCTTTTCTACATCAAAGTGCACTCGCTCCTAGCAATGGAATACTCTTCTTCAAATCCTATCCTCACCCCTTTCAATTATTTTGATCGGAAAGATGATATGGAGATCATATTATGTTCAAAAGGTTACTACTGAGTCGCTATCGGTCTTGAGTTGGAGCCAAACACATTTTCAGAAAGAACCAAACACTACAACAAGCTTGATGAAGCTTGTGGTCTTGTTTGTTTCTCCATCTCCAAATATCTTCACTTCCATCTCAGCGGATTGAAGACTCCACAAGCAATATGGGAGCAACTTGAAACATTATTTGGCAAGCAGGATGAGCTTAGGGCTTTTCAATTAGAGAATGAATTGATTGCTCTTAGTCCTGAGAATTTCGAGACCATCAATGAATTCTTCACAAAATTCAAGCACTTGTCCATGCAATTGAAGAACAGTGGAGTTATCAAAGAGGATAAGCAATTGATCCTCTCTATTCTCACCAAGCTTGGTAAAGACTATTCGGTATTTGTCTCTACTTTCAATTCTGGTCGGCTAACTACCTCGAAATGGAAGATGCCTACCTTGAATGCCTTCATTGAGTCCATCACAAAAGAGCTTGATAAGTTGATTCAAATGGGATCCATAAGCTCCAAATATTCGGCCCTACATGTTCAAGGATGAAAGATTTCAATGGTAAAGGAAAGCAAAAGAAGGAGAAGCCCAAATTCGAACCTCACAAGCAAAGAGAGAAAATCAAGCAGACGGATGCACCATCCAGTTCAAAGTTCAAGCAAAAGGGTAAAGAGGGTAATCACAAATCTAAATGTACTTATTGCAACCGTGGCTTTCATCCCGAAAGTTCATGCATGAAGAAGACTATAGATCAAATGGCCCTCCTTTTCGAAAAGAATAACATAACTCTTCCTGACGGTGCAAGGAAGAAGGATAGGAATGATGATCATGAAAGAGGACAAGCACTCATGGCAACTGTTTCGAAGACCACTACTCTCTTGATAGATTCGGGTGCATCGAATCATATGGCTGCAAATATTGATTCTTTTTCTTCATTTGATCCAAATAGCTCCATCCCCATCCATTTGGGAGATGACTCAAAAATTTCTTCAAAGGGCAAAGGTACGATTCATGTAGATCATGGAATCTTTCAGAATGTTCTCTATGTGCCTTCCTTGGCTTCAAATATTCTTTCTATGTATCAAATAAAACACACTGGTGAACCGAAGCAAGTTACATTCATCCCTAATACAGTCAAAATTTTTGATATCAAAAGTGGAATACTTCTTGCAGTCAGAAAGGCGAACCACACTGCAAAATGCTACGAGTTTTCACACTTTATTCCGCTTGCAAATCCCACTGCTCTTCGCACACATGGTAATGAGGTTAGTAGGATTTGGCGTGAAATATTTGGACATATTAATTATAATTATTTGCTACTGTTATCAAACAAATCCATGGTAGATGGTCTTCCACAATTCCGTTCCTCGAAGGGAATATGCATTGGTTGCATTATTGGGAAGAGCACCGAGCACAGATTCGATCGCGGAAAAGATAGCAGAGCTTCTATAGTTTTGGGACTGATATATTCTGATATCAGTGGTCCACTGCCCCATATGTCATTAAATGGCTCATGGTATGTTTTGACATTTATTGATGATCTTTCCCGCTTTACATTGGTATTTTTTCTCAAAAACAAGTCAGAAGTGCTTGGAAAATTCAAGGATTTTAAGGCTTCTGTTGAGACCGCCACTGAGAGCAAGATCAAATCTCTTAGATATGATAATGGTGGAGAATATATCAAGGCCGAGTTTCTGCAACTTTGTGCCAAAATCAGAATTCATATCCAACATATAGTTCCCTATACACCCCAGCAGAACGGTGTGGCGGAAAGGAAGAATCGGTCACTGAAAGAGATGGCTACTTGCATGATTGAATCAAAAGGTTTGGCTGAAAATATTTGGGCTGAAGCAATCAATGTTTCTGCATACATTCAGAGCTGAGTTCCACATTCATCCGTGAAAGGTTTGACTCCTTTCGAAGCATTTTTTGGTCACAAACCGGATGTGTCAAATTTGAGAGTTTTTGGCTCTACTGCATGGGCTAGAATTCCTTCCAAGAAGAGACAAGATTTGGTTCCTCAAATTATTGAGTGCATACTGATAGGATATGGGGAATAATCAAAATCATATAAAATCATGGATATCAGATCCAAAAATATATTCATAGAGCGAAGTGTGCAATTTGAAGAACCGCTTCAAGAATTGCAACTAGTCGAGGAACAAACTGTTGTTTCACCGCCTTCACCAGAAGAAGATTCGAGCAGCGATAATGAAGGTATTGGTTCTGATATTTTACCAACATATGATGATCATGACATATCAGGTTTTGAATCCGACCATTATTATCCTCCTCAGTTACCGAAGTGGGCCCAAAACATTCTTCAATCTGCTGGTTTGAACCTTGGAAATCCTGCTGATCTGAGACGAACAAGAGTAGAATTTCAAAGAGAAGGTATGGTTCTTTCTATTTCTGATCCATTACTTTTTGATATTTTTTATTTGATGGTTGGTTCATATCCCTAAACATACTACCATGCCCACCGAGATCCGAGATGGAAAAGTGCCATGGATGAAGAGTACAGTTCTCTTCAAATGAACAATACATGGGAGCTAGTTTCTCTTCCACTTGGAAGAAAATTATTCAAATGTAAATGGGTCTACTGCACGAAAGTTGCTGCTGATGGCTCTATTAGAAAATACAAAGCAAGGTTGGTGGAAAAATGTTTCTCCCAAGTCCAAGGAGTGGACTACACTGAGACCTTTGCACCGGTTGCAAAGATGGATTCCATCTGCCTTGTTTTGGCAATTGCCGCATCCAAGCACTGGGAAGTGCACCACATGGATGTGAAGAGTGCTTTTCTACATGGAGATCTTGCTGAAGAGGTATATATGAAGCATCCAGAAGGATACACATCAGATCCATTATTAGTTTGCAGATTGAAGAAATCTTTGTATGGATTAAAACAGGCCCCAAGAGCTTGGTATGCAAAGATGGACTCCTTCCTTCTTTCTCAGAATTTCAAAAGATGCAAATCTGATCCGAATGTGTATCTGCAGAAAGTTAAAGGTAATTTGTTGGTTATTGTACTTTATGTTGATGATCTTCTCATTACTGGTAGCACTCTTACTTCAATAAACAAGCTAAAAACTGCCTTAAATCTAGCTTTTGACATGAGCGATTTGGACTTGCTGAATCACTTTTTGGGCTTGGAGATAGCTCAAAAATTTGATGGGATCACTATATCTTAGAAAAAGTATGCTTCCAACCTGTTATTGAAGTTCAATATGGCTGAATGTAAGGCAGCCCCATTCCCATTCCTCTCAGGAATCAGTCTTGAGGAGGGAAATTCTACACAACTTGCAGATTGCAGTATGTATCGACAGTTGATTGGTTCACTACTTTATTCGACACACTCAAGGTATGATATTTCATATGCCGTGAGTGACATGTCAAGGTATATGCAGCAGCCCCATGAGCTTCATTGGCGAGCAGCCAAGCGGATCTTGCAGTATGTGCAAGGTACGAAACATTTTGGCATACATTATGCTACAGATTCTGAGCTTGATTTCATTGGTTTTACTGATTCAGATTGGGTAGATGATAGCATTGATCGGAAGTCCACTTCCGGTTATGTTTTCATGATTGTTCATGGCCCTATTTTCTGGTCCAGCAAAAAGCAGGCAGTCATTGCACTTTCTTCAGCAGAGGCAGAGTATTGAGGGGCAGTCAATGCCTACATTCAAGCAGTTTGGTTGCAGGGTATTCTTTTCGAGTTTGGTTTTGGTGGCACTACTTAGACTGTCCTATTTTGTGAAAATCAAAGTGCTATCAAGATCTCCACAGATCCAGTTCAGAAGCAGAGGACCAAACACATTGAGATTCATATGCACTACATTCAACAGTTGGTGCATGATCGCACCATCATTCTGCAATATTTCCCTACTGATGAGCAAATTGCAGACATCTTCACCAAGAGCTTCACTGAGAAGAAGTTCTCTTACCTCTGTTCACTGTTGGGGGTGAGTTCCATCATGGTGGAGATAGATTGATCCATTATTATGTTCTTAGCTTGAGGGGGGGCTTTCTTCCCACTGGATTTTCCCTCTTTCCTCACTTAGCTTATTTTCAGCATTTTTTTTGGATTATTGTATTGGGGTGAACTTTGGTCTTAGTAACCAGGGCCCTGCATTATTTTTTGCACATCATAGTCTAGCTTGAGGGGGAGTGTTCGCATATCCACATCATCATTTTCAGGACCTTGCATGCAATTAGGGTTTGCATGCAAATTCTAGGGTTTGCATGCATTCCAGTCACCAGGTTGATGCCTCCAGCACCTTAACCACCTTATTCTAACACCCAGGAGCTTCTTACATCAGTTCTTTAGCCCTCCTAGTCATGAAGGCACCCACTTCTCACCTGCTGCCAGAGAAGGGCACACTTCTTCACCTACCACCTTAGTTTACACTCAGTTAGCTCCGATTCTCCTTGATTTGAGGCTAGTTTCACTCCCGACTAACTATTTCACTCTGTTGGACCTCCAGATTGACTAGATGACTTGTTCTAACTTCAGTTAAGCCTCCCATGCGCCCTCCACTGAGTCTCCTTCCCTATATCAGTGCTACACACTTCAGTTACACATGTTACACTCAGTTAGACTCATATTGACACCTGGATGACTGGTTCTTGTGCATTTATGACCACCACTGATTGATGATGAGGACTCCTAGTTGGAGTCAAGATACTCCATTCTGTGATTTGAATGGCCTACTTAGTCAATTTTAATTGCTCACTCACATAGTCAGATTATTGTGTTGTAATTATTCACCCTTATTGGGATATTGAGCACTGTTGCATGTTTTGCACAGTTTTACACCATATTTTCTATGTTCATCTGTTGAGATTGATTTACTTGTTCAATTAGATCTGCTGTGACTAAATTTACAACGAGAACACAGCTCAACCTATTGGATCTCCTAGGATCTTTTACATGCTACTTGCACAACTTGCCACATATCATTCATGACCTCGAAGTATCATCTTGATACTCATGATCCAACTGATCATCATTGCACGAAGCATCATCCTGATACTCATGATCATACTGATCATCATCATACAGTACATCATCCTGATGCACATCATCATCGCATGATCATCTTGATCATCGTCATAGCATCGTCCTGATGCATATCATCTGGAGCATCGTCCCGATGCTCATCACACATGATTGTCCTGATCATCATCATAGCATCATCATGATGCATATCATCATCATATGATCATCCTGATCATCATCATAGAATCATCCTAATGCATATCATCTGGAGCATCGTCCTGATGCTCATCACACAGAACTTACATCCACAACCATGGGAAGGATCCTCCTATCACCATGCTAGTTATGGATCCTGCAAATGTGTCCCATCACTTCCTTCTCGAAGTATCTTCTATCTGAAGAATACCAAGCCTCTCTTTGAAGTAATCGAACTTCACTCTGGCTAGTGGGTTGGTCAAAACATATGTAATCTTCTCGTCCATCGCAACATACAAGAGCTTCATTGCTCCTCTCTGCACCATATCCCTGATATAGTGATATTTGATCTCGATGTGCTTCGACCTGTCATGGAACACCGGGTTCTTAGACAACTTCACACAACTCTAGTTGTCACAGAAGATACAGGTAGCATCCAACGGGAGATCAAATAACTCAGGCAGTAGCTTCCTAAGCCATACTGCCTCACGACTGGATGAACAAGCTGTGACATACTCTGCTTTGGCTATACTCAGTGCTACACAGGACTTCTTCATGCTAAACCAAGAGATCACACTTGATCCCATACTAAAGCAGCACCCGGAAGTGCTCTTCCTATCTGCAACACTACTTGCCCAATCTGAATCAACATAACCCTCCAGGTTAACCTTTGATTTTCATCATACTTGAGCCCATAATCAACTGTACCCTTCAGGTACCTCAGAATATGCTTTACAGCAATCAGGTTAACATGTCTAGGATCTGGCAGGAACTAGCCCAATGTGTTCACCGCAAAGCAAATATCTGGTCTCGTGTTCGTCAGGTATATCAAGGACCCAATCATCTGACGATACATCGTGGAATCAACCAACTCTGAAGAAGCATCACACAATAGCTTCAGGTTCGATGCCATAGGTGTGGCCATGGCCTTGCAGTCCATCATCCCAAACCGCTTCAGGATCTCTACTGCATACTTCCCTTGTCCAAGAAAGATTCCATCTGCACTCTGATACACCTCCATGCCTATAAAGTAATGCATCATACCCAAGTCCTTTATCTCGAACTCGGAAACAAGCTTCCTCTTCGTATCGACAATCAACCTATCCTCACCTGTAAAAAACAGGTCATCCACTTATAGTAGTTGTATCATTGGATTTCCTTCCTCAACCTTGTAGTAAAGGTTGGAATCCGTTTTACTCTTGGTAAAGCCCTAACTGGACATGAAGCTGTCTTTCTTTCCATACCAAGTCTTGGGTGCTTGCTTCAAACCATACAAGGCTTTCTTCAATCTGCACACATATGACTCCCTGTCATGTGTCTCAAAACCAAGTGGCTACTCCACATACACTTACTCTTCGACTACACCATTCAAGAAAGTTGTCTTGACATCCATCTGGTGTATCTTCTATTTCATCACTACAGCCAGAGCAAGTAATATTCCGATGGAAGTGTATCTGGCTACAGGTGCAAAAGTCCCTTCTTTCTGGGAGAAGCCATGAGCTACAAACCTTGCCTTGTATTTCTCTATGCTACTGTCTGTAGCATGCTTGATCTTATAGATCCACTTGGAAGTCACAACAGACTTCCCTTCTCTTCTTGGGACCACATCCCAAACATCATGGTATTCCTCGACCATGGCATCCTTCCATTACTGTATCTCTGATCCTAGGAACTTTAGATTCTTCAATATCTTCAATAGGTATTTTTCTTGAACTTCGTTGCTTGGAAAAAATGTTGTTGTCCTTATTTTGTAGGTGATTGTACATGATCTTTCCTACAAGTCAAATTCAATTGCATGATTAGAAACTTCTCATAGTTTTCATAACAAAATCTTACGCATAAGAACATATGTCATACAATCATGCAATTATCTTAGCCAATGCTTCAATACAACATTTATCCATATCTTGTATTCATACGGTAACTTTCTAGATGCCTTCCATCTCTACCAGAACATTTGTTAAGATTGTGCACAACTCCCAACATGTTAGCAAAGAGGTTTCATTCTAGATAAGTAGCAATGGAATGTTGTACACTACCATAGGCCACTTACCCATTACTTGCATATTAGTAGTATCTTGTTCTTTAATGCAACTTTTCTAATATGCATAATATACATCCCAAATCTAGGAACATAAGTATGTACATGACTAGCCAACATCATTTAAGTAATCATAAATGACAATTCAAATACTTAATTTTGTTTGGTTGTCGGGTGGACTCCCTCTCAATCTTTGCTTCCTTACAGGAACTACTGGAGTGTGCTCCCTCTTGATCTTTGCTTCCTGGATTATCTGTCCTTGAACTTATATCCATCCAGGACCACTATGCATGCTTAAGTGTGCACTAGTGTCATCCTCAAGATCTCATACATAATCATACATTCATTAGCATAATATCAGTACTATTAAAACATTATGATTCTAAATAATATTAAACATGTATGGTTATGGTCATTTCATACACAAGTAATAAGCGTTAGTATTCAAGGTTTCAAGGAGGACTTCTTTTACTCATGCATATCTTATTTGACCATAGGACTCTTCTGGTTAGTCATATCATCAATCAAAGTAAGAAACATAATATGCATAAACCCTTGATTACTCAAACTTATAACTTCATGAATAATCATTATTAATCATGCCAAGTATACTTATATAAGAGATCCTACCACAAGGTAGGGTTCTAACTTGATATAGGAAAAACATACCTGGATTATCATGCTTTCTAGTTATGTCTGACATACCCGCATAATGTCTTCTTGTTCTCTTCAATGACTTGTGCTAGTAACTTGCATATCTCATAGGTTAAGCATTGTAGAACCAAATTATACATACCTCGTAAGTAGAGCTTCTATGTGATCCATGACTATGGATGAGTCTTTGTCTTCATGTCACCATGGTCATATGTTCTTGAACTAGAACTTTATTTGTCTTTCTTGATGTACCTTTCATGTTAGCAGACAACATCATCCTCATACAACACCACAGTGCATTAGTACAATCATAAGTGTCATAACCCTAATCAATGAATGTCTTCTATCATTCACATGTATTCATACTTTTACTAAGGTGATAAGACAAGTCTAAGATTAATCAATATTGTACTAACATTAATAATATGAAGACAAACATATCATAAACTTAATCATGAACAAATTTCAAAACATACCTGGATCTCCTCAAGTCATACTTGTCGAGATTGCTTGTAGTCTTCTTATCTAAGGCCTTAGCCTCATCTCCCTCTGAAATTATAACTTCCTCACTTATGTAGGTGTCAAAATTATTCTCTTCTAGGATTAACCCAATCCTATACACTTTGATTTCCTGAAACTAGATCTGGAGCTGGATTAGGGTTTGTCAGAGAAACCCTAAAAATTCAAACTTTGAATTTCAAAATTCTGATTGGATGAAAAGATGTGCCTTGCTGAGCTGATCAGGTTGGTACACTTCAATTTTGAAATCTCCAAAATTTGGCCCCTCAAAATTGACTTTGAAAGTTTCGGATCTACAACTTCTATCAAATTTTGGTTTTCTAGTTTTTCTGGTCAAAATCCCGAACTAGGGTTTGATGGGGCCCGGGGTTCTACCCAACCAAAAACTTCGATCTTGGTCTCTAAATTTTGATTTTGATGAGGATCATCCAGCCGTGGTCTTAGAAATATGCAACTTATTATTTCTGGTTCATATCTGAAATTTTGGATCCATGGGGTCTGAAACTTCTACTTGTGGTAGCTTGACCTGCCATATTTCCAACCCCACAGATCTGACCTCAAATGGATTCTCCATTAGAGAGATATGCCAAGTGTCACAATGTGACCTGTTTATGGGATAAAACAGAATAACGAACTTGTACGGAGTGCCATGTGTCACTGGTTCAATTTCAGCCTCTGAAAATCGTACCTGTGAAACTAAAGTCTGTGCTCTTACTGTCACATTTTATAGAATTTCATTTTGAGTTTCCTAGCCCAAGTTGTGACCTTTTTTCCTAGGTCACTTGTTTATGACTGAGATCTAGAAGAGACAGAAACCCTAAATTGTATAGATCATAAAACAGAAAGTACATCGAATCAGATGCTGTGCTTCGGACACAAGGTAGATGGGGATGTTGTCTTCGACCTGTAAACGTTTCAGATCCTGAACCTTTCCCAAAACTGATTTATAGTGAAAGTTCCATGATGATTAGTTTTTGTTATATCAAGTCCTAGCTTTCAATTTGTCGCAAGGGCAACAAATGTCATAAATGCCATACAATGCCTTCCTTCAGGCTAGCTCTGATACCATGTTAGTTTTTAATCATTTAATTCAATATGATCTAGGATATTAACTGAGAGAATAACATGTACAACATATCAAGCATAAGAAACAAGAGACAAGAGACACAAAGCATTTCACTGCGGAAAACCATAAAGGTGAAAAACCTCGCAACTTCCTCAGAGATAGAATAAGCACCAATACAAGGATCACAAAGATCAAACCCAAAAGATAGATGTCTCCAACAACATACTCCTCCTCCACTTGTGCATATTCCTCCTCTCTCTCACTAATGCAAAGTGAGTGAGTGTGTGAATGAATCAAATGAGAGAGTCACACTCTCTATTTATACTTTTACTTTCACTTGACCATTACTCAACTAGGTCGACCCCAACTTAACCACTTAACCTAAAGCTGACTGGGCCGACCCCACTAGGGTGGTCTAATAACCCTTTAACCCACATGACTCATAGAGGGATGACCTACCTAAGGTGGTCTAATAACCCTTTGACCCACATAACTCATATAGGGTCGACCCCATCATGGTGGTCTAATAACGCATCAAGTATAAGTTACGACACTTACAATATAACTTGCGACACATGCAAGTACACATGAAAACACTTCCAATCGGAGGAATAATACATCTCCATTGGGGATACAATAAAGTACAAATGTAATACATACAATATACAAGTGAATACCTTCTGAAGTTACAAATACATCAACAGAGATTCCTTTACTTCATCTTCTAACTGAGACACCCTGTTTTGAAGAACTTGTTTATAAGTGCGTCAAGCATTCTTTTCACTCCTAGCAGATGAAGAATTACCTGTAGATGGTGGAAAAGGATCAGTTCTACATGGAGATATCCCTTTAGTAAATTCTTCAGGAAAATCAATCATAGGGTTTTTTTTCTCACAGCTCTGTGTTGATGCCCCGAAGATCGCAGCATCAAGCAGAAAGGGATTCTCCCCAGTAGACTATCCCAATTAGATGGTCCACCATTTGGTATGGGGAATCCATCCGGTTAGTGGTTCCGGCAACCGTTGGGTTTGGATATTTGATTCAATTGAATCGGTTATGGCCCGATCCACCGTTATTTTTTGATTTTTTGATTTAGAATGATATGCAAGTGCCTAAACTAACTTAATCTAAATGCAGAACTCGAAACAAATCTGTATTTAAAACTGAAATAAACCTAAACTATCCCTGCAAGGAGCAAAATTATAAGTATGAGTAATATGATGGAAGAGTTATCTAAATATCAACAGATAGCCATTAAATCATAAATATAGATCTACAGCAAGAAAGCAGGAGATATTAGAAGATAGCTTCCAATTTACATTTAACACATTCCATTACTCATGTAGGAGAAAACTCATTTACACAGGAAACAGTAAGATGATTCAATACAGAGAAGTAATTCAAGACAGCAAAGAAAGATCTCACAGTAGAATATGAAAATCACAAGAATAATCTAGCATGCATCCAACATCCATTTCCATGCAAAAGACGTCCTCTCCAGGCTCTTATTAGGTACATTTCATTTTTCTTGAAACAAGTGCAAGATAGATCGTACAAGTTCAGAAAAACTATTTCCCTGCCAAAAGTCCTTTACATTAATCCCTAAACTTCTATTTATATCTTTACAAAATGCCTCTTGGGCTGCCACCTGGCTCTTTACACCCGTCCTCTACAGACTTTCCCCTTTTTTTAAACAAATCGTGGTCCCTTTCTTAAAACATAAAATTTCTCAAAAGAAAAGGACAGTTTTCCAGTGGTTCCACGCTTTAAACATAGGGAGACAAAAAATGAAATAAAAAAGGAACAACGCTGTAGGATCAGCGTGTTCACCCTTGGGAAGGCGCCTCTGCTGGGAGAGAAGGACTTGGATTGGCTGCTACTTTTGCTGTTGCTTTCTTTTCCTCCTCTACTATGTAACTGAACCAGATACCAGTGTCTCTAATAACCACGTTGGCTGGGGAAGGGAGCAAGATTTTCTGGGAAGTCACATGTTTACCAAATTCTGCTTCAACACTCTGAATTTCTGCAACTGCGGCTTGGTGGATTTCCTTAAGAAAATGACTATGTATTGATGACATCCCAATATAGTGATGGAGATCATCAGTGGCTAAGACATCAATCTTCTTTACATATTCTATTTGGATGTCTAGCTCTTCCTTCAAGTCTGATAAGCATTGCTCTTTGCTTGGAAACTCATTGAGGGACTGAGGAAAACTCAACTTGCACTTACCATGTAATCCATGGATCTTTTGATAGAGGTTGTTACTTCTATCCATGGTTCCCTGGATCTTAGTCATTAGCTTAAAACCACAGTTCCTGCAGAATTCCATAAGGGCTATATCTTCTTTAAAATCCTCTATCGACTTGAATGGGAGATGCTTGGGGAAATTAACCTTTCCCTCTCTCCATTCCATCTGGCTCAGGATGTTTTCTTTAACTTGAGTATATTTTCCCTTAAGCCTATTGGCCTCTGCATTGACTTCTTTCAATCTTACCATCATGGCTTTGAGCCTGCACACTTCCTCCGTAATCAGCTCCTGTGTGGCGTGCATTTGCCTCAGAATGTCACAGGACAGCTCATGAAAGGGAGACATATCTATTGCTCTGCTCTCTTCCTATTCTAATTGCTCAACCGTTGCTTGCTTATCTTCTTGCAGATGAGAAACGCTAGCTTCCGAATCGTTCTTTTCTGCTTCTAAAACCATCATCTGGACTGCCAGGTGCTCCTTTTCTTCTTCTAAAAGGTGATACTTATCTGACAATTCCTTGTGCTTAACAGACAGGCGATTATACTTATTCACTACAAGATCCCTGTAAGCTTGCTCATTAGCCACAGTATGTTGTAACATGCCAGCTCTCCTCTTTGTTGATTCAAATTCTCTAACCATATCGACCACATTGTCTTGTGTTGCTTTTGTTGCTGACACAGCGGCGGATGCCGTGGATATGGGAGCCTTATTTGTATTTTGCATCACTGAAGTCTCCCGCCGGGTGACAATATCTTCTTGGAAGAGTCTCTTTATCCTCTCTTCTGATTTCAAGACTACTGCCTTCCTCTTCTTATCATACACAAATTCATCCCATCGGGACACAGTATGATCTTCTGATGGAGTGTAAGGGATGATTGGGAGGTCTATTACATGTACTTCTGCTTCTCTGGGTGGAGACTGGACTATTGGAGACGTGTCTGTTCTCACATTTTGGGTGCCGGGGACACCTGCTTGAGTTGTGTCTGTCTCCACATTTTGTGTGCCGGGAACACTTGCTTGAGATACGTCTGTTTCCATATCTTGGGTGCTGGAGCCACCTGGCTGGGAATCTTCATTGGTCTTAAGTTCTTCTTCTGCCTTTTGTTCCTCTTCCGCCTTACGCCTTCTTTCTTTTTCTTCCACTTGCTGCTGATTTTCATTTTCTTCCATCTGCTTTGCATCTTCAGTTTCTTTCCGCAGCCTGGCATCTTCTGTTTCTCTTTGCACTCTTGCATCTTCTGCTTCTTGTTGCAGCCTGGCTTCCTCTGCTTCTCTCTGCACTCTTGCATCTTCAGCTTCTTTCTGCAGCCTTGCTTCCTCTTTCAATCTTTGTTCTTCGCGGGCTAGGGCATCAGCTACTTCTCTCTCTTTCTGCAGACTGGATTTTTGGGCTGGGGCAAAGCTAGAGCTTGCTCCACTGCCTTGACGACAAATCTGCAACTCAGTCATGTTGTTGATGCCTCTGAACACTTCTTCCTCGGCATCATAGTAATGAGCATATTCAAAATGAGCATAAATTTCTTTGCAATGCTCGGCAACCTTGCTCCGCCTATCATTTCTATGGAAAGTCATTTCATCGAAGTGGAATGCTTTCATTTCTTGAACGAACTCCTCAGCTGATGCAACCCCTGAGAATTTGTAGGCTCCTATGCAGAAGGGAAAAGGAGGGAAAGAAGCCTTATGTTGCTTGTTAAGCACTCCTCCTATTCCATCAAGGAAAATTTTCCTGACTACTTCCTTGAGGACTACATAATCAGTAGTGTACTTTGGAAAAATGTATGGCACTTTGGTACCTCCAAACATCCTGATGTAGGTGCCCTGCTCTGAGAAATAAAAATCTCCATAGTTTTCCAGGACCTCCATGGCATTGTCTGATAGACAATTGGGCTCTTCCTTGAAAATCTTCTCATATAGGGGCATGATGAATTCTTTGCAGATGAGCTTATAGATTGCTCTGTAATTTTGATCCCACATTACTTTATAAGCAGTGTAGACCGGGGTATTGGATTTATCCCATGTGCAACCTAGGCTGGGGAAAGATAGTTTGGCCAAAATACAGTCAATGAGATAGGAAGACATGTAAAATTCTGACTTTTTTAAGGCTAGACCTTCTCTTGCAGCAGCAACTGTGGATGCCAAACTGTCCGAAAGGATAGTAGCCCAGTCAAACATAGTCCCTTTGAATGCTATGAAGTGGATGATGGGGGACCACTGTATCCTATATACAGTTCCATCGGGCATGCCGAAAATTTTGCATAGCATTAGGGCGATTAACCTAAAAGGAGGTCTTAGGTTTTGAACATCATATTCATGATTACCTCTCTTTCTCAAGTGCTTGCCTGTGACCAATAATTTTTTGGCCATCTCAATATTTTTCATCTTGCCCAACCATTCATCACTTAGAGCTTGCTGGGGATGTGAGAATTTGTAGGCTGTAGCAATATACGCTGGATGGAATGAAGCGAAAGGATCTCCCTTACTATCATGTAACACTCTTGTCTCTGGGTTGGCATGTTCTAGTATCCACCCGATCACTTCAGAGCATGGGAACAATTCAAGGCGGGTAGAATCCCTAGCTATGCCGGAAGTTCTGAGGTTGGGGTAGATTTGTTCTTCTTCCAATAATACATCTGGGATATCTTGGTCCCTGATCATCCGGTAAACATCTCCCCAACAGATCTCGGGAGGGACGCCGATGGTGCACTTAGTGTCTTGGAACATAGTTTTAGTCCTTAGTGGCACTGGCTCTGGTTCCATCACTTTAGTTTTCTTTCTACCACCTTTTGGCATCGTGGATTATCCCTGCTAGCAACCGCATGTGAATCATTATAAAAATTTGCAACATGTTATGGGAGTGTAACATAGAGAAGGACAAATTTAACATGCTAAATGAGAAATATAGACAAATTATGAAGCTGCATGCTGGGGAAGCAAAATAGATCACTTTAGAAAATGAAATAAGGTCCTGAGACTTGATTATTCTAGGGAGACAATGTCTAGTCAGGAGTTTTTGGAATGCTTCCGAAAAGGTAAGCATATGACATGGAAAAAACCTGCTTCCCTCCTAGTCCTTGGAGAGAGGGTGCCCTTCATTGTAGCACTTCTACTGGTCAATGGTGGGGAAGCATGGAGTGGACAAAAACCCTATGAATAAAAAAACCTGCTTCCCTCCTAGTCCTTGGAGAGAGGGTGCCCTTCATTGTAGCACTTCTACTGGTCAATGGTGGGGAAGCCTGGAGTGGACAAAAAACCCTATGAATAAACAATGAAACAAGGGACTGTCCTCCAAATTCATTAACTGAGCCTAAAAAGGTGGGTGGTTGAGTATCTCAACCGACCGCTACTGTTATTAATAATACTTGAGACACGATGTGTGGCCGGTATGAAGTTTGAATCAGGGTAGTAAAACGATGGGAATGCGGTCATTGAAAAACTTGGATGGTCACGGCTACGACTTTCAACTGGTAGGAATGAGACACCTAAGGGGCCACAGCGGCCGTAATAAACAAAAAAAATGACCTATGCTACCAATGTCTATCGGCCACGTTATGAGCAGGAAGACCCCAAAAGTAATTTTGATGTGGAGATAAAACAATGATGGCGGTTGAAAATCCTACCTGGAGACGAGACAGTGGTTGAGTGAGGTGGACGCGGTCGTGGATGCCCTGAGCTGGAGCAAGCTGACGCGGTCTTCCTAATGGAATTCTTTGAACGACAAACAATGAAATCAACGAAACCCCCGCCGTCCTTATAAAAGGTTAGACACGTGCGGCATTTAAACGGGTTGCTTGTGTCATTAAAATGGGGTTTTAATGCCCTATACGGTACGGTCATTTCAAGCCGTCTCGGCATTTACGCGCGACCTTCGGTTGCAGGGAAGACTTACGAGTTTCGTCCGCAATTGCGGAACAATATGGCGAATGGCCTCAGCGTTTCGGGAGAGTTTGGCGTATCTTTTCGAAATATAGTCTTCTCGAAAGCTTATTGCGAATGGCTTTGCCGAGTCGTCCTGCAGTTTCGGGAGAGTTCGCCAAATGCTTCCGCAGTTGCGGGAGAGCTTCGTGAATGGCTCCCGCAGTTTCGGGGGAGTTTCGTGAATGGCTTCCGCATCTCGGGAGAGTTTCGTGAATGGCTCCGCAGTTTCGGAAGGGAATCGTGAATGCTTCCACAATTTCGGAAGGGAAACTTAAGTTTTCCGAAAAAAACACTAATTCCTTTCCGCGGTTTCGGGAGAGAACTACGAATGCTTCCGCTGTTTCGGGAGAGAACTGGGAATGCTTCCACCGTTTTGGGAGAGAATCGTGAATGCTTCCGCAATTTCGGAAGGGAAACTTAAGTTTTCCGAAAAACACTAAGTCCTTTCCTGAGTGGCTTCCGCAGTTTCGGGAGACTTTCGTGAATGGATTCCGTAGTTTCGGGAGACTTTCGTGAATGGCTCCACAGTTTCGGAAGGCTATCTTGAATGCTTCCGCAGTTTCGGAAGGGAATCGTGAATGCTTCCACAGTTTCGGAAGGGAAACTTAAGTTTTTTCCAAAAAACACTAAGTCCTTTCTGTAGTTTCGGGAGAGAACTACGAATGCCTCCGTCGTTTCGGGAGAGTTTCACGAATGCTTCCGTAGTTTCGGAAGGGAAACTTAAGTGAATGCTTCCTAGAAGAAGAAGGTTCATTCTTTTAAAGCAGACTCCTCAACAAAAACTAAGTTAGAAGGAGAATTAACTTCTTTAGGCAGTCTTTCTAAAAAAACAAAAAGGAGGGGGGCCCCAATATATGTAAAATTTTTTGGGGGGAATGTTGCTCCAGCAACACTCTGTTCATTACAATCATTACCATGATCGATTTCATGATTTGGGGACATATTCTCATCATCACTAACGATATCAACTAATGGTTTTCTCTTTGTTGTTGTATCGTTGCAGGTGTTACTATCGTGGTCATGTTCCTGGTGAATCGAGGAGCACAAACAGAGACTAAATCTCTTGGCTTTGGTTTAAGTCCATCAAACAAAATAGAATCTGCATTTTGAGACATGACTAATCTCTCGAGCTTTTGGGTAGGTATTTTAATAATTTGAACAGACTGCGAATCAATAGAACTTCCACCCTTGTCATGGGGTTACCTTCTGTTATGTTGATACCTAGATCTGTTGATAGGGTCGGTTGACCGTCACTCAATTACTTAGGGTTTGCATCATGTTTTAATACAGAAGCTTGACTAACAAAGAATTTCCTTCTCTTTTGTCGAGATTTAGATACAACAAGAGGCCAGAATTCAGTATGACCGAAGTCATTTTCAATTAAAAATTGATCCCAATTTTGATTATTTGTAGATAAGTGATATTGAATCAAATATTTTAATTAAACCATGATGAAAAAGACTTTGATCCTAATTTCCTATGGTGCTCTGAACTGCATACGCTATTTTTTCTAAGCTATTGAACATAAAGCATGGTAAATTCAACTTAGACCCTTTGAATGCCATTAACAACCTTAGATGATAATAATGCACATAGGAGAACCAACCGTCACAGGTTATGTACCTGATGGTCAGTTGAAGTAGCGGCCACCACTTGGGTTTTAGGTATTTCGTAGGGAACCCAAATTTATCTTCGAAATCTGCTGGTAAGGGGAGAAAAAATTGCTTCCATTTGGCCTTATCAATATCTCCCCACTTAAACCACTTCTCTCCTGCTTGTGGAAACTTTGTCGCTTTCGTTATGAAGTCCTCGGAGATAACCAAACGTAAATTGCCAATCTGTGCAGCATTATCCTTAAGGGATACAGAACATCGACGAGTTACCTCAACGTTATGTCCATCAAAGCTTTTGAAGAATTCTCCCCACCCAATTTTATCAATTAACTGCACAGCCTTTGGTTCAATGCCGAGAAATTCACTACCAGTCGGCTCAAACCTACACAGAGGATCCATCGTGGCTACACTAAGCTAGTAATCAAGGTAAGGGTGATCATGATGGAGACTACAAACCAGGTTAACTCATCCTCCTATTAAAACCCTAAATTCGACAACCCGTGTATACCAAACATTGCCCAATTCATTCTTTCGTCTGATAAACGAGCCAAATTATGATGTAGAGAATGAAGTTACGATATCGTACAAAAATGATAAATAGAGATGATACTCAAGATCTTCGTCGATATGATGAAATGAAATGATGAAATCGTTTGTACACTAATCAACAGGGGTCGAATGATGAAATGATTCGTGTTTTAATCCAGACTAGGAAAGAGAACACATGTTGTAATCATAGTTTCGATTTGTATAAATGCTATCGTGGTAAAATTTGAATGAAAGTTTGAATAGTAGTTTAGGCATAGGTTTAGGATAACGTTTTAGATATAAAATGAATTAACATTATTTAACCAAAACATTACAACAAATAAAATGAATTTAAACATTTATACTTTTCCTAGTATAAAAATCAAACTATAGAATTATGGTGTAATTCATGAAGATCGATCATGAGAAAATCATGTAGAAAGATGAAGTTAAAACCATACAAGCAAGGTTAGTCTTGGCTGCAAAAATGAGATTAGCAAGATGTTGATTTAATGAAATATTGAATGAAACTGTATAATTACTAAACAAATATATTCAAAATTTAATATAATATCAAGAAAAATTGATTATATAGTAAGTTGATTTAACAATTGCTAAATGGATTATCAATAATACCTCAACAGTCCAAGATAGATATGCTTACAAATTATTTTTACTTGTGTAATAAGTGTCCCGAAATTGAGAGTACCTTCAGAATCATAGATTCTGAAGGCACTCTTTAAATAAATTTCTCAAGAATTTATTAAAGACAAAAGCTGATCTCCATTTTTATTGACTAAAACAAGATAAAAAAGGGAGAAGGTTATTTCCTGCCAACAGGGCTTTAGGGGTTAAGGGATTGAAGGCACCAATGTTAGGGGGTTAGGGTTCAAGAGTTTAAGTGTTAAGGGTGAAGGGTTTGGGGTCAAGGGTATTAGGGGTTAAGGGATTTATAGGCTAAGGGATTTAGGGCTCTAAGGTTAGGATGTTAGCGTTGAGTGAGTTAAGAGTAAGTGTCAAGGGGTTTAAGTATTAAAGGTTTGGGATTTAAGGGCTTAATGGATTTTAGGAAATGAGGGATTGGTTTCTAGGGATTTATCGGTTTTGGGATTTAGGGATTATGGGTTAGGGGTTTTAGGGTTAGGGGGTTAACTAGGACTTAGGGGTTAAGCGTTTAGAGGTAAAGGGATAAAGTAGTTAACAAGTTTAAATATTTAGAGGTTAGGTCATCATTCTATGGCTCGTTTAAGGGATACAGATTTAGGGGATTAGGGTTTTAGAGGTTAGACATTAAGGGATTAAGTGTTTGTGGATAAAATATGGCTTAAGTGCTTAGAGATAAATGGGTTTAGGGGTTAAGGTATTGATGGCACCGAGTTAGGAGGTCAGGGTTCAATAGGTTAATCCTTAAGGGTGAAGGGTTTAACTATTAAGGGTTTTTAAGAATTAAGGGCTTAGGGGCTTACTGGTTAAGGACATAAGGGTTAGGGGATTTGTGGTTATTTAAGAGGTGAGGCCTTCAAGGGTTAACAGATTTACAGGCTAAGGATTTTAGGGCTCTAGGGTTAGGATGTTATGGTTGAGTTGGTTAAGGGTTAAGTGCCAAGGGGTTAAAGGATTAAAGGCTAGGGGGTTAAGGGCTTAATGGCCTCTAGGAGATGAGGAAGTAGGATTTTCTAAGGGTTTATGGGTTTTGGGATTTAGGGATTATCGGTTATGGGTTTTAGGGTTAGGGGGTTAATTAGGACTTAGATGTTATGTGTTAAAAGTTTAGAGGTAAAGACATAAAGTTGTTAACAAGTTTAAAGATTTATGGGTTAGGGCATTAAGCGGATAGGGGGTTAGGGGGTTTTATGGGTTATGGGATTTATGGGTTAAGGAATTTAGGAATCAATGGTTAGGGGGAACAGGGTTTAATGGGTTAGGGGTTAAGGCCCAAGCATTTAAAGTTTTATTTGTTTCTATGGTTAAGGGCTTAGGGATTTAAGGATTTGGGATTTAAGTAATATGGGTTAGATTGTCTAGGGTTTAGGGGTGGACTAGGTATTAGGGGTTAGGGGTTGTAGGATTAGAGATAGTCTGTCTAGAGGGGTTAGGGGTTAGGGTTTCTGAAGTTATGCATTAATAGTGAAGGGGTTAAAGGGTTAAAGGCTTATAAGGGTTAAATTAGATCTTAAAGAGACTAATGCACAAACCCAAGCAAGGATTACAAAGCCGAGAGAGGAACGATCAATCTAGAGGGAGAGAGATCAAGCAAACATAAAGCTCTCATGAAAATGAAGAGCACACATGCAAGCATAGAGCGCACAATCAAATGCAAGGCATGATAGCACAAGGGAGGTTGCACATGCAAACGTAGTCATGTATAGGTAAAGAATCATTTTACCTATATAGGGTAAACTAGAGCTTAGAGGGATAATGGTTAAAGGATTAGAGGTAAACAATTAAAGGACTTAAGGGGTTTAGCAGTTAGGGGCTTTAGGGTTAAAGGAATCAAGGACTTTGGGCTTAGGGGGTTAGGTTTTAAGAGTTTAGGAATTAAGGTCTAAGCTGTTATAGTGTTAAGGGCTCAGGGAATTAGAGGATAAGGACAACAATGAGGGGAGAGAAACGGTTAATTAAGGGACTACGGATTCAACGAGTAATACATTTATATGTTTAGGGATTTAGGGATCAACTATTAATGGGTTAAGGGATTATGTGTTAAGGGATTAGGTACTTAGGGGTGCAGGGATTTAGTGGGTTTGAAAATTAGGAATTATGGGTTTAGGCCTTGAATTTCCCTCCCTTATCATTAATCTCTCCAACTCCTTAAATTTATGTCCCTTGCTCCCCCTCTTGTATCCCTCTTCTCTCTCTCACCCCCTTTATCTCCATTCAACACTTAAAAACATAATTTATGTAGTTTGTAACGCTCAAGCATTATTATTTATATAATTCTCACGCGTTATGTATATAATAACGCTCGAGCATTATTATTTATATAACACTCACGCGTTATGTAAATAATAATGCTCGATCATTATTATTTATATAACGCTCGCACATTATGTGAATAATAACGCTTGAGCATTTCTTCTAACACCAAGTACGTGAAACAAATATTTGAATTTAAACAGAACGCGTGAGCATTCCTAAGCACCTAATAATCGCCTCCTCATGCGCCTGCTTGTCATCCACAGTCTTGTGTGGTTGGTTCATAATTACCAAACCTATGCTATGGAATGTGTTGAACGATAGCTAATTGGGCATTTCCACCATTTTTCTCAATATGCATGTCTTTCACCGCTCTCTACATCATGACATACATGACCAATTTTGACGAAATTTTACGCATAAATAGCATTTTTTATGCAGATTCAAAATATGTAATTTTCTAAAAAAAATATTAATTTTTTCTATTTGTTTCCTAATTTTCTTGTGTTATCACTCAAGTCAAAAAACATGTTGTTAGTGTTTCTCCCGTAACTTTTTCATTTCAAAACCATTTAAATTTTTTTTTTATGTTGCACTAGTAGACACCGACCTCTACATGCTATACAAAATCCAAGTCGAAATAACTGTATTAAGACCTTCAAATGTTGCACCCACATTTGGTGTACCATTCTCGAGGTTTGATCACTTACATAATTAAAACAAAAATTAAAAATTAAACATTTAATTTTGGAAAAATAGTGCTTCACTAGTGCTACGTGTTCTATACGTATCTACCAATTTTTGTAGCCCGAAACCATCATTTAGGCACTCAAAGGCTGCACCCAAAAAAACATATACCTTATCATTTGCCAAAAAAACAAAACGTGTCTATTGGGAAAGATGAAATTTGACATAGTTATGTAAATTTTCAATACATAAACTTATATTCTCGGAAACGTGATTCAATTTCCTATATTTCATATTTTTTACTCAATGCAAGATATCTTGCGTAAGTATCTTAAAAAAACCAAGTAAGTTGAGGGATGCTTGATTTTTCAGTTTTCTATTGCATCTAACGCGCCAAAAGTGACCCTCATTAGCTTGCACTCACTCGCTGCACTCAATTGGTAAACATGAATGTGGGACTAAGATTTTCACTGATTTTTTATTATTTTTATCAAAAAACCCACTTTTCCATAGTTTTTCAACATTTGACTTGATTTTCCAGAATTTTCAAGACAATTAATACACATGTCATGCATTCTTTCCACTCCAGGAGTTGTAGAAACTACGTTTTGGCCCTTTAAGTGGTCCTAGACTTTCCCTCTTTAGAGAAACCTTTGTATTCACATACTTCTTCCTTTGCGAAAGTGGTGGCCAAATGAGAGATCAAAGCTCTCAAATGTTCCATATTTCCAGTCTTCATGTTGCAGGCGAATGGTAAAATGTGCTTCCGACCTTCACTTGGTAAGGGTGTTAATTTGGTTGTTAACAAGTGCTCCCTAATGTGTGAGGTCTGAAGCCGAGATAAGGGACAAAATACATTATTTCTTCATACTGATTCTCTTTAGTGATCAAGGAAGGATGGTAAAGGATTAGCTCATGGGTGTAGGATTCAGGAAAACACATGCAAGTCAAACAAAGAAATTTCCCAAATATACAAAATCTTCTTGAGGCGGGTATACCCATGCTCAATAGTAAAGCATAGCCACGAACAATACACAGTGGATCTACGTCAAAATTAAATTTTCAAAACTACAAATGTGTACTTTTATGAGTGCGATATCTTCATGGTACTTTGACATGGTAGTTTAATCTTGCGCAACTCGGGTAGTGCATTTATGAATGATATAACTATTTTTCCCAAGGTCTTTAATACAAACCGACTATAGTACAAGTTTATATCATGTATATGAGTTGATATCGAGCATAATAAAACACCATCTGATTACTGATCATTGATGTATATTGTTAACAAATGCAAGGATACCCACCGATAATGATGATGGACTCTGAGGTACTGAGTACAAACTAACAAGTGAAAATAGATCTTCTAAAGTCAAACACTTGTAGAATCAAATAATCAAGGTCATTGATTTATACCCACTATCATTTGCGAGGAAACTTTCCAGTAATGACTGCAAGAAACAAGGTACTACAAGGTTCCTAGATCCATTTCCTATATGATGATTTGGCGTCGATATGAATAGATCCATCAAAAGGAGGGAATTAATCCATCCCACATGAACCGATATGAAACAAAGATCAATAGTCTGATATGATTTGGTAGAGCTGCGGGATCCAGCACTGTATACTAACACAAGGAAGGATGATATGACTGGTCAAGAATATTTGAGGAATGGATAACACTATTTTAAATTCCCTTGAACACTTAACACGACGCAAAATGGACACTTGGAAACATAGGACTCGAGTAACTGACCTTAATGAAATCTGCCAATGCCAGATGCATTAATGAAAGATCCATTGATGACGGGAAGGATAACCCATCGATGGATATCTGTTCAAAATACTGGTACAGTTTCTTAAGGCAAATGTATATGGTGTACTGACAATGGATACAAATTTATGTTCCATGTTCAAGGGAGACAAGGAATGACTATTGCCATTTTTTCAAGGATATAGTATGAAATGATACATTTCTCCCCCATTTTGGATTTTTGTGTTTTCTTAATTTTTATACCTTTTTCATTTGTTAGCTCGAAAAAGAAAAATAATGCTATAGTACATGGGAGGGAATGAGTGTTGCATGGGTGTAATCCTATATTTCAAGGGCATGAGTCAGGCCAAGTCAAATATCCATTTTTCAAACAAAAGATTAGCTACTTGTGCACACTCTTACATATGTTCCCTCCATGGGTTGTGCGAAGCCCTAAATATGGGCACATTTCCCCCTCTATTGTGGTGCATTACATTACTTTTGATGTCAGCTTTGGTCCAATAGTTGTAATTTTCATTAGTATGGTTATATTAGTTGTTGATGTATATGTAACTTCGAAATGTATTTCATTTATGTATTTCATATATATTTATTGTACCCTTATAAGAGATGTGTTATTACTCTATAAGGAAGTGTCGTCATGTGAATTGACAAGTGTCGCAAGTGTGTGTACTTGCCGATGGGTTATTAGACCACCATGTGTGGGGTCGGCCCTGAAATATATATTATAGTGTGGATGTATCTAGATAGACAAGTCGGACCCATAGTGTAACTGGGCAAACAGGTTAAGTATAAATAGAGATTGGGAGATCTCTATTTGCATCATTCAAAAAGATACACTTCTCTCACTCAGAAAGTGGCGCACTAGTGAGGAGGAGGATCATCTACTCTAGGAGACTATCTCAAGTGTATTTTGGTTGTACTTTGGTTGAGCCATTGCTCTCTCTATCTCTGAGGAAGTTGTGGGGTTTTTCACCTTAGGGTTTTCCCCACGGAAACTCTGTGTCTCTTGTCTCTCATGCTTTTGATTCTTGTGATGCTTGTCATGCTTATTGTGATTTTTATGCATTGATATTCTGTATATGTTATTCTCTCAGTAAAGATCCAAGAGTATTGTGAATTAATGCTCAAAATTTAACATGGTATCAGAGCTAACCTGAGAAGACATTTGGCAGTGATGGAAACTTGAGTTTCAATTCTATCTGAGCATGACTCTACTCATCAAGGAGAATCTATCTGTCCAACCAAAATTCAATTCTGAGCATGTTCATATTTGGCCCTAAAAATTAGGGTTTCCACAACAATATGAATTTCTGAAATATGAAGACATAGCTGGAAGCTCCTTGCAAAAATCGAAGTTTAGAGCTTTGGATTGAGATTTTTGGATGGGTAGATCTCCGAGAAACTCAAACCCCAATTCAGGGCTCTCCCCAGTGAACCCGGGATGACAAAAAGATAAATATGAAGGGTAAAGCTTTGCTGATCTCAAATTCTGAATACACCAGGATGATCATCTCATCAAGGTGCATCTTTCTATCCTTTCAGAAAGTTGAAATTCACATTTTGAATTTTTAGGGTTTTTTCGACAAACCCTAATCCGGGACCAGATCCAGTTTTTAGCATTTCAAGTGGTAAGACCTAAATCTTTTCTATTTCCATTTGAAGTACTCTTTAATATGTCTCACCACACCAAGCTTGAGGATAATCTTGAAGGGGCTGATAACTTCCGAGCTTGGAAGTATAGGATTGGGTTAATCCTGGAAGAGAATGAGTTGGACTCATATATAAAAGAAGACATCCCTATCCCAGAGGATGAAGAGGCTAAGGTATTGCATAAGAAGAACTTGGTCAAGGCAAAGAGAATCATTGTTGATTCTATCAAAGACCATCTCATACCCCATGTGTCTTCTCTAAAGACACCCAAGGCTATGTTTGACTCTTTGACCAAGCTATTTGAAGGAAAGAACATAAATCGGAAGATGACCCTACGGAATCAATTGAAAGGGGTCAAGATGTTGAATGGAGAAACCATTCAATCCTATTTCTCCAAGGTCTCTTAGATCAAGGAACAACTTGAAGCTGTAGATGAAATGGTGGAGAATGGTGAAATTGTTATGAGTACTTTGAATGGCCTACCTAGGTCATGGGACTCTTTTATCCATGGGATCTGTGACAGAAAGAAGTTAATCTCCTTCAGCAGATTATGGGAGGAATGTTCTCAAGAAGAAGCAAGGCTTGTGGAAAGAGAAGAGAAGATGGGAAGTGAAGATCAAGCTCTCACAGCTCACACTAAGAAGGGAAAGTTCAAGAGGGAGCCATCCCATCACAAGAAGAAATCTTCTCATCATTTTCACAAAGATAAGAAAGATCTAAGGTGTTTCACTTGTAATGAGAAGGGTCACTTTGCTTCAGAATGTCCCAAGAAAAAAAGGGACAACCACAACAACAACAACTCCAGCAAGAAGAAGAAGGGTAACAAAAGAAGGTACCATGCTCATGTTGCCGAAGATGATGAACCTCCAAAGAAGAAGGCTAGGGAAGAAAGTGATGATAGTAATGATGACTCATCAAGTGAAGAAGAGTATGTTCTAATCTCTGCTCTCACAGGTACTATCTCTCATGGTTGTAATGATTGGTTAATTGATAGTGGGGCTTCCAAACACATGACTGGGTTTAAAGAATCCTTTGTAAATCTGTCTGAACATGAATCACCCCATAAAGTGAAACTTGGGGATGATTATCAATATCCCATCAAAGGAAGTGGTGAAGCCTCCTACAACCTAGATTCTGGAAAATATTTGAAGATGAAAGAAGTCCTTTATGTACCTGGGATCAAGAAGAACATACTCTCCATCTCCGCATTGGATGCAAAAGGTATGAGGGTTACATTTGTGGATGGCCAAGTCCTAATGTGGCCAAAGGGAAAGACCATAGATGATGCAGTTGTGATTGGAGAGCAAGAGGGAGGTTTGTATAAATTAAAAGGACAACCTGAACATGCCATGGTGCATGAATCCATGGAGCCAAGTGAACTTTGGCATAGAAGACTTGCTCATATGCACTATAGGGCACTTCCAATTGCAAGCAAGGCTGTAGAGGGTCTTCCTGAAATCAAGACCAAACATGAAGGTGTTTGCAAAGGATGTGCAAAAGGTAAGAATATTAAGAAGGCTTTCCCAAGTAGTGAAAGCAAGGCAAAATATATCCTAGAAATCATCCACTCAGATGTATGTGGTCCTATGTCATCCAATTCTCTAAGTGGGTATGTTTACTATGTCTCATTTATTGATGAATTCTCCAAGAAGACTTGGGTATACTTCTTGAAAAACAAAGATGAGGTGTTTGATAAGTTCAAGGAATTCAAAGCCTTGATGGAGAATCAAACTGACAAAAAGATCAAAACATTTAGATCCAACAATGGTGGAGAATACACCTCAGGTGACTTCAAGAAGCTTTGCAGTGATTCAGGGATTAAGAGGGAGTTGACTGCTCCTTATAATCTTAAACATAATGGAGTTGCAGAAAGGAAGAGCAGAACAATCATGGAAGCAGGAAGGGCAATGCTGCATGACCAGGATCTACCTATGCATCTATGGGCAGAAGCAACTAGAAAAGTTGTATATGTGCAGAACAGAACACCCCACAAAATATTGGACAACAAGACACCAAAAGAGGCCTTTACTGGTAAGAAACTTGAAGTCAACCATCTCAAAATATTTGGTTGTCCAGTATACACTCATGTCCCAAAGGAAAAGAGGACCAAACTAGATCCTTCAAGAAAGAAGGGTATCTTTGTGGGTTATAGTGAAATCTTGAAGGCTTACAGAATATACTTTCCAGGGTTCAAGAAGATTGATGTCAGCAGGGATGTAACATTTGATGAAAACTCAGCATTCGTCAAATCAAGGAAGGCACCTATCGAAGTTTATGAAGAACCTAAGGAAACTATATTTCAAGACACTACCATGACTGAAGCAATTCCAGAAGTTGTTCGTGAGTTTGAAGATCCACAAGAACCTGTAGATCCACCCTGTGAGGATAAATCTCACAAGAGGAAACCTGCATGGGCTAGAGAGCTCATTCAAGATGCAGAAAGATTTGGCATTCTAGAAGAAGAACACAGAGCAAAGAAAAGAACCAGATCACATACCAGCTATTTTGATTTACTCTGTGACATTATGAACAAAGAACCTTCCAGTTATGAAGAAGCAGCGGAAAAGAAAGAATGGAAGGATGCTATGGTTGAGGAATACCAATAAATAATGAAAAATGATGTTTGGGATGTTGTCCCAAGACCTAAAGAGAAGTTTGTTGTGACTTCCAAATGGATCTACAAAATCAAGCATGCTGCAGATGGCAGTGTAGAGAAATACAAAGCAAGATTCGTAGCTCGTGGCTTCTCTTAGAAAGAGGGAATAGATTATGAAGAAACTTTTGCACCTGTAGCCAGGTATACTTCCCTCAGAACAGTACTTGCCCTGGCTGCAGCAATGAAATGGAAAATACACTAGATGGATGTCAAGACTGATTTCTTGAATGGTGTAGTTGAAGAGGAATTATATGTGGAGCAGCCACTCGAATTTGAAATACATGACAGGGAGTCATATGTGTGCAGATTGAAGAAAGCCTTGTATGGCTTGAAGAAAGCCCCCAGAACTTGGTATGGTAGGATGGACAGTTTCCTATCTAGTTTGGGCTTTACCAAGAGTAAAGCGGATTCCAATCTTTACTACAAGGTTCAGGAAGGAAATCCTGTGATTGTACTTCTGTACGTGGATGACTTATTTGTAATAGGAGATGACAGATTGATTGCAGATATTAAGAGGAAGCTTGCTGCTGAGTTCGATATGAAAGATTTGGGAATGATGCATTATTTCCTAAGTATGGAGGTGTGGCAGAATTCAAGTGGGATCTTCCTTGGTCAAGGGAAGTACACAGTAGATATCCTGAAGAGATTTGGGATGATGGATTGCAAGTCTATGGCCACACCCATGGCATCGAATCTAAAGCTTCTATGTGATGCTTCATCTGAGCCGGTTGATGTCTCTATGTATCGTCATATGATTGGGTCCTTGATGTACCTAACGAACACGAGACCAGATATTTGATTTGCAGTGAACACATTGAGCCAGTTCCCAACGGATCCGAGGAGTGTTCACCTGGTTGCTGTAAAGCATGTCCTGAGGTACCTGAAGGGTACAGTGGATTATGGGCTCAAGTATGAAGTGAATCAAAAGTTTAACCTGCAGGGTTATGTTGATTCAGATTGGGCTGGCAGTGCTGCAGATAGGAAGAGCACATCTGGGTGCTGCTTCAGTATGGGATCAGGTGTGATCTCTTGGTTTAGCAGGAAGCAGTCCTGCGTAGCACTGAGTACAGCTGAGGCGGAGTATGTTGCAGCCTATTCAGCTAGTTGTGAGGTAGTATGGCTACGGAAGCTACTGTGTGAGTTATTTGATCTCCCACTGGATGCTATTGGTATCTTTTGTGATAACCAGAGTTGTGTGAAGCTGTCTGAGAACCCAGTGTTTCATGACAAGTCGAAACACATAGAGATCAAATATCACTATATCAAGGATATGGTGTAGAGAGGATCTGTGAAGCTCCTGTATGTTGCGACGGACAAGCAGATTGCAGTTGTGCTGAAAAAGCCACTAGCCAGGGTAAAGTTCGAGTACTTCAGGGAGAGGCTTGGTGTTCTTCAGATCGACGACACTTCAAGGAAGAAGTGATGGACACATTTGCTGAAGCCATTCCAAGCATGTTGGAAGGAGGATCCTTCACATGGATGTGGATGTAAGCGCTGGATGATGAGCATCAGGACAATGCTCCAGTTACTGCTCTGTATATGCATCATGTTGATGCTGGATATGATCAGTTGGATCATTTATATTTGTATGTATGTACGCATCGTGTTGATGCTGGATATGATCAGTTGGATCATTTATATGTATGTACGCATCATGTTGGATGCTGGATATGATCGGTTGGATCATTTGTATGTATTTGTATATGCATCATGTTGGATGCTGGATATGATCAGTTGGATCATTTGTATGTATTTGAATATGCATCATGTTGGATGCTTGGACCATGTATCTGTATATGTATCAAGTGGATACATTGTATGATCATGTAGATCATGTATGTGGATATGTATCATGTATTTGTATTTGTATCAGGTGGATACACTGTATGATCAGATGGATCATGTATGCTGATATGTATCAGGTAGATACTTGGTATGCATCAGGTGGATGCATTGTATGATCAGGTTGATCATGATGATGAGCTTTAGGATGTTGCTCCAGATGATATGTACCAGGATGGTACCGTGATGATGATCAGTATGATCATGGGAATCAGGATGATGCCTTGTGCGATGATGATTCGTTGGATCATGAGTATCAGATTGATACTTGGAGGTCAGAGATGATATGTGGCAGGTTGTGCAAATAGCATGTAATCAGTCCTAGGAGATCTTGTCGGTTGTGCTGCGGCACATAAATGTTCCTGGGGTACTCTTTCCGGTATTGCTATGTAGTATGTAATCAATCCTCAGATATCCGATAGGTTGAGCTATGTGCTCGTAATCAGTCCTAGGATGAGGTATTACTACGGAGACATGTAATCAATCCTGGAGATCCGAGAGGTTGAGCTGTGTGCTCGTAATTAGTCCTGGGATGCTCTTTAGAGATCTTGCCGGTCGTGTTGCGACACATAAATGTTCCTGGGATGCTCTTTAAAGGTTTTGTCTATCCACATGTAATCAGTCCTGGAGATCCGAGAGGTTGAGTTGTATGCTCGTAATAAGTCTTGGGATGCTCTTTAGAGATCTTGCTGGTCGTGCTGCGGCACATAAATGTTCCTGGGATGCTCTTTAAAGGTATTGTGGAGGAGATGCATGTAATCAGTCCCGGGAGATCTTGCCGGTCGTGCTTAGGCACATAAATATTCCTGGGATACTCTTTCCGGTATTGCATCCGCACATAAAATTAGTCCTGAGAGGCCACCTCTATCAGACCGTTCGCACAGATGATGAAGACCTGTAGGTGGTGGGCATACATCCAGTATGAAATAGGACTGGCTCTGTAGAACTTCCTATGACGAATAGAGTCAGAGATTGGTTGAGATAGCAACAGCAGTGATGATGATGATGACGATGCATCGATGACGATGATCCCAAGAAGAAGACTTGTCTAGCAGAACTATGTCGAGAAATACCTTCCTAGTTAAGAGGGAGTGTTGATGTATATGTAACTTCGGAATGTATTTCATCTATGTATTTCATATATATTTATTGTACCCTTATAAGAGATGTGTTATTCCTCTATAAGGAAGTGTCGTCATGTGGATTGACAAGTGTCGCAAGTGTGTGTACTTGCCGATGGGTTATTAGACCACCATGTGTGGGGTCGGCCCTGAAATATATATTATATTGTGGATGTATCTAGATAGACAAGTCGGCCCCATAGTGTAACTGGGCAAACAAGTTAAGTATAAATAGAGATCGAGAGATCTCTATTTGCATCATTCAGAAATATACACTTCTCTCACTCAGAAAGTGGCGCACTAGTGAGGAGGAGGATCATCTGCTCTAGGAGACTATCTCAAGTGTATTTTGGTTGTACTTTGGTTGAGCCATTTCTCTCTCTATCTCTGAGGATGTTGTGGGGTTTTTCACCTTAGGGTTTCCCCCACGGAAACTCTGTGTCTCTTGTCTCTCATGCTTTTGATTCTTGTGATGCTTGTCATGCTTATTATGATTGTTATGCATTGATATTCTGTATATGTTATTCTCTCAGTAAAGATCCAAGAGTATTGTGAATTAATGCTCAAAATTTAACATTAGTTATGTCGGTTTGGGTCAGTTAGTTGGGATTGTACCTCTTAGTCTCCTATATATAGGAATGAGACCTTTTCATTTGGAGTATATTGTCTTGGATTGTCTTGTGTATTTAGTACATTGTATAAGGAGGTTTTCCCCTCGAAGAATATTTTTATTCATCTATTTTCTTCAATAAATTCATGGATTACTCTTTCAATAAATTCATGGATTACTCTTTCACGATAGTCTTAAATACTTCTTGGAACAAAGAATATCTTCGGAAGAGCAAAAAATGTGGGTAACCAAGATATTGAGATATGAATTAGAAATCATCTCTAGAAAAGGGAAACATAATGTGGTGGCAGATGCACTCTCGAGAAAAGATGAAGATGTTGGGGCATCAATTTGTTCCATTTCCATTCTACAACCAAATTGGCTAGTAGCAGCAAGAGAAGAATGGAAAACTGCCCTAACAGTGTGGACGCTCATTCAAAATATACAAAATGATCCTAGTGTATCAGATACTTTTGTCTGGAAAAATGATTCACTATGGTATAAGGATTGCTTATAGTTATGCAAAAACTACCAACTCTAGCAGAAGGTCCACTCAGAATTGCACATCTCTCCTATAGGTGGGCACTTCAGATTCCTGAAAAACTTACCACAGGGTCAAGAAGGAATTTTTTTGGGAAGGTCTTAAATTTGATGTTCAAAGGTTCGTGGATGAATGTTTCGTTTTCCAACAAAATAAGGGTGAAACAATTAAGACCCCGGGACTTCGACAACCATTAGATATACCTTGCCAGCGTTGGGAGGAAGTCTCCATGGATTTTATCACACTACCCAAGTCTAAAGGAAAGAATGTTATTATGGTTGTCGTTGATAGACTCATGAAGTATGCACACTTTTTTGCACTCTCACCCTTTTAATCCAAATACAGTAGCCACAACCTTTATGGAAACTGATCAAAAGTTACATGGAAATCCGAAGATTATTGTAAGTGATAGAGATCTAATTTTCGGTGGAAAATTTTGGACTAAATTATTTTCTTGTTTCGGTACCCAATTGGATCACAGTTCATCTTATCACCCTCAATTTGATGGGAAAACTGAGATAGTGAACAAGTGTTTAGAATCCTATCTTCGTTGCTTTGCATCTGATAAACAAACACAGTGGGTGAAATGGCTGTCTTTGGAAGAATGGTGTTACAATACTACCTTCCATACATCATAAAAAATGTCTCCATTTATGGCACTTTATGGGTACCAGCCTCCATCTATCACATATCCCTTAAAATGAAAATCTAAATTTCAAGCCGTGGAAGATCACATACACGATGAAACAATAAGTTGATCAACATCGTAGTAAAAGGAGTTTCAAAGAAGGGGATTGGGTATTTCTAAGGCTACAAAATTACAAGCATATGTCTGTAATGTCCCCATTCAAATAAATGCATAGTGGGACAATTCCATCAATCGTACTAGTTCCCTAGGTTGGATGGATACATTTGGAATTGTAATAAGGGAGCTAATAAATGATGTTTAGACATTAGAATAGTTCAAGTATTTAATAAAGAGGTTGAATAAACAAATTCAAGAGAAATTCTAGGTGGCAATTGGTTTTGAAGACATATGGAGGATGTGGGACCCACACAAGCTAGAATTGATGTGCCAAATGGCATTCTCCTCTTGCAATTTCGAATCCATGGGAAGCCTAAGGTTCTTGGGATGAGTTAGAAGGATCATACACATGGAATTTAGCATCATAGGTCGAATTTGGATGGAGTGGTAAATTCCATGGAAGAAGAAGAGTCAAACTAGAGGTTTGTACACACTTGGGCTAGATTCCCTAACTCCTATAACAACAATGATGAAGAACCTATGACACCTATGACACAAATCATACCTAAGGGCTGACATATGACATATATGACATGTCAGGGCTAAAAATAGACTCCAAGAGAGCTCTCAAGTGAGTTAGAGCATCCAAAGAGACACCAATTCGAATTTTGGAGAAGGAGAGTGCTAGAATTGGAAGGACAAGTGGCATACTTGGGAATCTCTTCCCAACTTGAGTTGGGATGAATCTCTTGGCAAGAATTAGACCCATGGAGGACCTTAGAAGACTAAGGATTTTTATAAAATAAATAAATGTGTTAACACCCAATAAAGTGCTCACTAGCTCATTTCCTTATTCACATGACCCATTTGTCCACTTTTCCACCATTTGAGCCTCTAAAGCCATCAAAAGGTCATCAAAAGACCATAATACACCCCTTTTTCCCCTCAAAATGAATATTTTCCTCAAAAAAACATAAAAAACCCTAAAAAATGGTCCATAATTCTCAAAAATATTAAAAAGGGAATAAAAATATTCAAAATATTCAAAAAAGGAAAAAGGAAGGAAAAGGTACCTAAACCATGTTGGTCAATACCATTGGTTTCCTCAAAACCATAATGGTATTCCCCACCACCAAAAACTATAAAAAGGTGGTAGGGGCTCCTCACTTTCCATCCATCCATCATCCTATCCTCACGCTGTCAAAATCTCTCATGAGACTTTTGGCCATTTTCAGCATCTTGGAGAAGAGACCTTTGGAGCTTGGAGCTACTCACCTTGGGAGTTGCTCAACACAAATCCTCACCATTTGAGGTATCTTAATACAAAACATCTATTCTTTTATTCTTGTTCTTGAATCGTTTTTAAATTTATTTGTTATATGCACATGTTAGTTTAGATTTAATTCATAATCATTTTTTGCTTTCAATATTGAAACTGCTGTCACATTGTTGATAGGTGCCCATTGCAAAAAGCTTGGTTGCAAAACCAAGCCAACAGTTTTTGGCGACTCCGCTGGCTTCGAATTCTTAGATCTCAGGTTTTTGCTTTAGATCTTAGTTTTTGTTAGTTTTAATCATTTTAATTCATAAATCTGCCATCCTAGACAGCAGATCCATTGCTGTTCTAGATCTTGGCCCTTTCTATTTCCATTAATAGCCTGAAATTTTCATTTTCGGGTTTGTTTTTCGGTGTCTGTTTTCGGCTTTTGCCTCGTGGATTTTCGCCCGACAGTCGTGCGGCTCATCGCGACCTCACGGCTTTTTTCCACGTAGCGTGCCGCGGCCATTTTACGCACTGCACATCGCGGCTTCGCGACCATTTTCCGTGCTACACATCGTGACTGTGTGACCAAAACCCGCACTGCACATCGCGGCTTCGCGGCCGAAACCTGCACTGCACATCGCGACTGCGCGGCCGAAACCCGCGCTGCACATTGCGACTGCGCTGCCGAAACCCGCGCTGCATATCGCGGCTGTTTTCCCAAAACCCGCGATGCAATTTTTTTTGAATTCGGACAAATTTTTTGAAAATATTTTTTGCTGTATTTTTTTCCCATTTAGCATATTTTACAGCATTAATTTTTCTGCATTTTTACAGCCATACTAAATCTTTTACTATTTATATATGCTCCATTAAAAGTCTTTTTAAAAATTTTCAGTAATTGAGAGAAAGATTTTCTGCATTTTATTTAGATCAAAGTTTTACTGTTTATTTGCTCAATACTTTGCCCAAGCAATTTTTAAGAGATCCATTTATTTCTTGAAATATTTATGTTATTTGCTTCCCTTTAAATTATTTCAAAGATCCATTATTTTTGAATAGTTTTTTCAAGCATTTACATTTCAAAAACGCCTTTATTTTTTGCAAAACTGGAAGCGTCTTTTCTTTCATTTGTAATCAATCGCCCAAGCGAGGCAAATCAATTTCAGTTTAAATACGACACTTGCATCCACTCTGCCACATAATTTAAACTGAGCCTTAAAATTTACCTTAACTCAACAAACTTTTAACCCCACTTGTGGAGCACTTAAAAGAATCTTGTAGTTAGGTAAAATTGAGAGGATAGGTGTACCAATAACACCTCTCGATTATTTACATTTGAGACATAGTGGTTGTCTTTAGGGTCCAAAAATCCCTTATAATTTTGACACGGTTATCAACCAATTTATCGGGAAGGCCTCTCCCTTAGGCGGGTTGAAGTAGCCAGACTGGTTCCGGAAGTCTGAGTGGAATACCGCAATCCATTTAGTAACCTAAGGATACCTTTCGAAGTTCTCGGTGTCCACCCAAGAGGGTGTACAGCGGCGATAGAACCAAACTGCAAATTCACCCAACCGAACGTGTCATGAATGGGGTATCCTAGTTGCCACTCTTTAGGATTGTCTACCCGGTGTCCCTCCCGGTAGGGGGATATCTAGACATTGATTCAACACTCTATATTGTCTGACTTGGATTTCATCACCTTGCAGAGAATATCGTTTGTTGACTCACAATACTTCTAGTTAGGTGTTTGCATGATACATTACCCACCTTTGGTCTAGTAACACCACTTTTTTCTAGGAACTGTTTGACTTTTGGTATTCTGACCAATTTTGTTGCATCCCTCCACTTATTATAGCACAACTGCTATAATAAGTGCTTTTTGAGGTTGGTTGTTGGCCTGAGAGCCTTTATTTTTTCACTCCCCTCTTGCACTCATTGTTGCATTAGGGTTTTGAGTTTTTTACATCACCACCGTACACTAAAATTTTTAAAATATTTCTCACCATTGAGAATTTAAGACGATCTCATCGTCTTCAGGGTGAACCCCCTCAGTTTGGTACACTTGGATCTACACGTCATAGACGTAGATCCTTTACCCTTGACTCGACACGTCATCGTCCAAACACACAGTCATCCGATTCTGACACGCCTCACTTCACATCTGATTTGAGGTTGAATCCGAAAACCCTACTGAAATATCACCAACCAACCTCATGGATTGATCACAATACGACCCACTTTTTACCAGTACTATTGGAGATACATCCACAAACCCTTCTACTACTGTGCCACCCATGGTAACAACAACCCCTTTAGGCATGCCTAATATAGGGGCCACTCCATATTTAGGTATGCCCAACACAAGACTACCTCCTATTATGGGTATGCCCAACATAGGAATCACACCACCTCTAATTACCACAACCCAAATCCCAAGAATTCCTGGCACTATTCCTAACCCCTCTGAAACCCATGTTGCACTTGGGAGTGTTGGCCCATCCCAAACCACAACGGTTCGAGGACACATACCTTCAATACCTAGCATACCCTTAGTGGCTACTGGACCACTACATAATGCCACCATTAATAGTTATGTCCCAGTCACTATGCCACACCCATCTCCTAGTTTACCTTACATGGCTAGTCTGAACTTACCAGACCTAGCTAGGTTAACCAACGATCCTATCAGGCACAACCCTACATGGCCACCCATGCCTACCAAACTCCCCTTGTACATCCCCAAGTTTGAAGGAAAACCTGGGGAGGATCCCCAAAACCACATAATGTCATTTCACCTATGGTGTTCATCTAACTCCATAGTGGATGACTCCATTAGACTAAGACTGTTGCAATGAATGTTCACTGGCTCTGCAGCCAAGTGGTACATCGAACAACCATATGGGACCCACCATACATTTACATCTCTCTCCTCCACTTTCCTTCAGTTTTTTCAGCTACCTGTACGCTATGATGCAGGAGTTGAAATACTGTTGTCTTGTAGACAAAACACAGCTACCCACATCACCGACCATATCCATGAGTGGTGCAAGCGTCATAGCCTCTGTAAGATAAAACTGGATGACTGTATATTTTTGGACTGGTTTCTTAAATCACTCCTACCCCTCATAGCCAAAGACGTAGCTTCCGAACGACCCCAGTCAGAAGAAGAAGCTATCTTAAAAGCTCAGCAATTCGACCTGATTTATGCCCAATCAGGCTATCTCTACACCATCATACCAGACGCCCCACGAGTTGATTCTTCATGCGGTGACGCTCCATGGGAATCACATGCCGTTGATGGTATTATCGGCCAATTCACGGCACAAAATAAACCTTTTAGCATGGTGAGCACCATAAATTCCCCAGACCTCTCTAGGGATACATCTAATTCTGGAGCGACAACTTCGTACGCTACAACAAATCAGACTCATCACACCCATGGACCCTCTTGTCCACAACATTGCTATGGGAAAGTGCCATTGACATATGTACCACACACATACTATAACCAACCGGCCACCCAGAACCCAATTCATTTACCGGCACAACCAATGTATTACCCGCAGCAAGCTACACCAGCTAACCCAACACTTCCAATAGCTCAGGGTTACCAACAACCCCAGCAGGAAACTGGACCACCTCCAGCCCCACCAGTTTTATCCACTGCAACCTGCTACCACACCTGCGGCACCCCAAAATCCTCCCACTACTCAAGGGCAAGTGTACACACAACACAATCAGCCCCAAAACCAAAACAACCAATGCAACCAGGGTGGACAACAAAACCGTGGAAGAGGACGTAACTGTGCCAACAACCAACAACATAATCAAGGTCCACCACCTCCCAATCCCCCAAATAATAACAATGCTGCTCCTCCCAACCAGAATCCTGATCGTCATCCCAAGAAACCAAAAAACAATAACCTGAGAACGAACCATCCATGTTCTATATGTGGAGTCTATGGAAATTACACTCACAACTGCCCCCATTTAGAGAAAGCACGTAAACTTTGGGCTGACGATGCCCAACGCCAAAGCCACGCTGGACAACCAGCTCCACTTAATCAACTGCAACCCATGATATTACAAAACCCATTGCCAAACCAGGGAGTGGTAAATACTCGCCCTATGGATCCCCCACAAGGATCTGTTGCACCCCAGCAGCAAATCACCTATGCCACAACTGATTATCAGCATACGGATCCAGGCACACACCATTTAGTAATGATGTCATCCAATGACATTAAACTCCAAACTCACAGGAATCAGTACGGCCCACCCCTGGAAACTCCTCCCACTGACGCATCCACCTCCCTTCCACCAAATCAACCACTATGCATACCAAATATGTCGTTGGACGGAGGACCTAAAATCCCTCACATCCCTTTGTGAAGGATTAACAACAATCCTAATGCTCACGCAGCATCCAATTATAACGTCGTAGAATACCTAGCACAATCCCCCGCTGCTATATCCGCTTTAGAGGTACTGAAAACATGCCCTGCACAATGAAAACTACTACTATTTGCCATCGGAGGAGTAGACCATGATGACACACACATGATGGCTTTCGACTTAGACCAAGCCGAACCTTGATTGCCATCAAATTTGGCCTTCCAAGTATCAGTAAACATTCGAAATCTTGTTGTGCATCGATGCATCATCGATGAAGGAGCTTCAAACTGCGTTATGTCCACCCTTGTGTGGAAAAAACTTGGCTCCCCCGCTTTACAACCATCCACCACGGCATTACGAGCTTACGACGGGCGCTCAGCTCAACCACAAGGCCTCTTAACGAACGTACCCGTAGAACTAGGCAGAAAATTAGTTCTTATCGACATCGAAGTGATCAATGCCCAGCTCGACTACAACCTCCTTCTTGGACGTAGCTATATGTACAAAATGAAAGCTGTGGCTTCATCTATTTTTCACCTTATGATGTTCCCACATGAAGGACGCGTTAACAAGATTGATCAACTCACATATTATGATCCTAACACCCCCACAGCCCCTCAAAATGTGCTACCAATGATTGACCAAACCGTTCAAATTGCACCGACATCATTTGTCTCGTCAATTGGTCCTGGAATCTACACCGAGTCACCTATGACTTCCACATTTCAATCGATCCCACCACCTTTACCGATAACAAAAACATCGTATTTGTGCACCCTGTCGCACATCACACAGCAGCCTTCGTCACTACCACAAACACCCACAGTGCCAACTCATATTGGGACAACACCAATTCATACTATCCCATTCTTGTTCCCATTTTCCGGAGTTGTCAGTTCACCAGTAATGGCTACACTCAACCTTCCTGGTTTAACATTAGGGATACGTGTATGGTACTTACCTGCTCTGAGTCCGCCGCCAACTCCGACTGTTATTTTACAACCGGTACAACCTATCCCTACTACCAACCATCCACCCCCTCCTGTCACTCATCTGCAAAACAGACCATCCCCAATAGTGACTACGGCATCAACATCCAGAAACGTCCCACCTCCATTACGAAACATAGGGGGCAGAGGCCCACAAACTTATAACACTGGACCCATAACTCGCACCCCCCCCAGCAACCCCCAAGGTAGCTAAGAACCCCCCAACTATTCGCATTCCCCCTAAGTTCTCATTGTGTGACGATGTAGGCCATGCCACTCATCAATGTCCACAATTACCTACACTCCAAGAACACATGAATATGTTGGATGTCGACACCGGAATTCCAGTGGTAAGACTTGAGCCACCTCCTCAACCTCGCGACAAAACACTCCGCACTAACCACCCTTGTGCGATATGCGGCATTTATGGCCATTATTCACACCACTGCCCTGATCTCCCAGATTATAGAGCAGCCTTATATGAGATGAACAATGCCGACTTAGAGATATCTCCTCCAGTCATCGAGGAGATCTACCCTCCGAAATCATCTTCTTCGGAAGAAATCAATACCATCTATATGATTTCAACCACATACAAACCAGAACCCGTTGATTTATGGTCTGATTACTTTCGTACTGATGAGAAAATTCTAGAAACACTCACTGCACCGGACTACCCTTGGGACGATATGTATCATCGCTCATACTTCCTCCCTGAGGCGTCTACATCTACCGCAGAAAACCAACTATCAGTCGATTCAAAATATTTCCTACCAACTAAGGTTGATTGGTTTAAAGACCCCATCCCAGCCCCAGATGCCTTCAAAGAGGGGAACATGTCCAACATTTCCCCTATTATACAAATCAACATTTCCACCACAACTGGAAAACCTGAGCTCATCTCGCTTGGCGCATCATGCACTCAAGCGGAAACTCAAGCATATAAAAAACTCTTCCAAGATTTTCGTGATGTCTTCGCCTGGTCTTACACCGAGACGCCTGGCCTCGATCCCAAAATTGTGTAACATCACATCGACACTTGGCCCAATGTGCCTCCTGTTCGACAGAAACAACGACCAATTCACCCGTCCAAGCTCCCAGCTGTTAAGGCTGAGATTGAGAAACTCCAAAAAGCAGGATTCATATATCCTATTGCCTACACCACTTGGGTTTCAAACCCAGTGCCAGTAAACAAAAAAGTGGGCACCATACGCATTTGTACTGATTTCCGAGACCTCACCTCGCTTGTCCCAAAGATAACTTCCCCACACCTTTCATTGACCAACTAATCGATGAATGTGCGGGACATGAGGTCCTTTCTTTTATGGACGGTTTCTCTGGATATAACCAAATCAAAATCCGTAAAGAAGATCAATACAAAGACAGCTTTCACTACCCCATGGGGCACCTTCGCCTATCGCGTCATGCCTTTTGGTCTCAAGAATGCTGGAGCCACTTTCCAACGCGCCATGACTTATTACTTCCACAATCTACACAGAATCATAAAAGTTTATCTGGACGACCTCACCGCTCAATCCAAGAAACGATCTAACCATTTAGACGACCTTCGACAAGTTTTCTTGCGTTGTTGAAAATACAACATCCGCTTGAACCCTCTCAAGTGTGTCTTTTGTGTTACATCAGGTCACCTGCTGGGGTTCGTCATTTCAGAAAAAGGCATCACTGTATACCCCTTGAAAGTCCAAGCCATTGTAGACTTACCGTCACCCCATACATTAAGACAACTTCAAATCCTTCAAGGGAGGTCCAACTTCCTCCGCCGCTTTGTCCCTGACTATGCCACAACGGTCCACGGTTTCCTACGACTACTACGCCTGCATACCCATTTCATATGGGACCAACAAGCAGAATCAGCTTTCACCGACTTAAAGAAAGCACTCATGAACGCCCCATTGATCTCTCCTCCATATTTCACAAAAGATTTCACCCTCTATGTTTCAGCATCTGAATATGCCGTATCTGGAGTTCTTGTCCAAGAAGATACTGCTCACCAAGAGCATGTCATCTACTATGTGAGCCAGACCTTGTTAGGCCCACCCCTCCGCTACCCACATGAAGAGAAGATGGCCATCGCCGTCGTCTTTTCAGTACAAAAGCTGCAACATTACATTCTCCTAAGCCACACCACGATTGTAGCCAATTCCAATCCAATGGTTTACCTCTTGACACGTCGCCTCCTTCAAGGCCGCGTAGCTAAATGGGTGATTATCCTATAAGAATACGACCTAACTTTCAAAACCCCAAAGAGAACCAAGGCCCTAGCACTCGCTCAACTCATCACAGATCTCCCATCCTCTTCGTCATCACCCGCTATCCAAACGGACCTCATTGACGATCACATTTTCATCATTTCTTCTGACGACCCATGGTATGGCGACATCTTAATCTACCTCCGCACACAAAAATTTCAGAACCACATCGATCGTGACGGACGCTGCCGTATATGACACCACGCCCCCCGATATCTCCTATTAGGTGATGTACTTTATCGATGCGGCGTCGATACCATCTTACACCGCTGCCTATCTCATGACGAGGCAGAACAAGTCCTTAATGACTACCATAGCGGTGCCTACGGAGGCCACTTCTCTGGCATGGCCACCGCCCAAAAGATCATCCGCACAGGTTACTTTTGGCCGTCATTATTTACTGATTGCATCACCACAGTCAAACATTGTCAAAACTGCCAACTTTTTTCCCGCAAGGCAAGAACCCCACCCGCCCCCCTTCATCCAGTCGTCCCTGTCGGACCATTCTGCAAATGGGCCATCAACTTCCTATATTGCAATCCCACGTCAGTCGTCGGTCATAAACACATCATTGTGGCCGTAGATTATTTCACCAAGTGGGCGGAAGCCATGCCAACTTACAATTGCAAAGCCGACACCGTAGCACGTTTTTTCTTCAACCATGTTATCGCTCATTTTGGAGTGCCAAAGCAACTCATCTCAGACCATGGCACTCATTTCGAAGATGTTGTTTGGAGAGAATTATCAACCCTACTGAAATTTGAACACCATTTCTCCTCCACCTACTACCCCAAGGAAATGGCAAAGTCGAAGCGATTAATAAAATTTTGAAGACCATCCTCCAGCGCACTGTTGACAAACACAAATCAAATTGGCACCATATGCTCTTCCTGGCACTATGGGCATACCGCACATCAACCAAAATTGCCACCGGTTTACCCCTTTCCATCTAGTTCATGGTGCCGAATCTGTCCTCCCCATCGAGTGTCAGATTCCATCCCTACATATGGTCATTGAACTCCTACTGGACACTTCCCCAATTGAGCAATGCTTACTACTCTTGGAGCAAGCCGATGAAGATCGGCGCACAGCCCTCTAAACCATGGAAGCAGCCAAGAACCGATCCAAACTAAGTTACAAAAAACATGTCCACCCAAGAACTTTTACTGAAGGGGACCTTGTCCTCACCTATGATCAAGCTCATGACAAAACCGGAAAAGGGAAGTTTGTGTCCATGTGGAAAGGCCCATACATTATACACACTTGCCTCAGACAGGGGGCATACATTCTGACCGATTCAGAAGGCACACCCATACGCAACCCACGCAACGGGTTGTACCTCAAGCAATTTTACCCATAGAAAATATGACGAACACCACCATCCATTATTGTACAGTCTTATTTTGTTTTCCACAAAAAATTCAAAAAACCTAAATATTTGTTTTTTCTGCATGACCACAGATGGATCCTGTTCCACTCTGCTACGTCAGTTTCGCTGATGGTGCAAGCCGTTGGTCCCCCAATATGGCCTCTGCAGCTTGGGTAATATATTCCCCTTCACATGAGTTGATCCATATCGACGGAGTGTGCATAGGTGCCGCCACCAACAACCAAGATGAATACGATGCTGTGACCGGTCTCCTCGCCGCAGCTCTTCAAATGAGCATAAGTCACCTTAACATTTTCTTGGACTCACAACTCCTTGTTTCCCAGCCCAACAATGATTACTAGTTACGCGATCCCTGTCTTTTCAGAAAATTCTTGCGCACTAAACAAATGGTTCGACAGTTTGAATCCATTTCATTCACACATGTCCCAAGGAATCTCAATAGTATAGCAGACCATATGGCCAACAACATTCTTGACTGGCACACCATTCAAACCATGTAGTAAATACAAAATGTACCTCCACGGGCATAAACAAAAATGCATCCACGTGCATAACATGTGCCTCCACGGGCATATACAAAAAATTAAAATGATACATCCACGTGCAAAACATGTGCCTCCATGGGCATATACAAAAATCAAAATGTTGCATCCACGTGCATTACATGTGCCTCCACGGGCATACAGAAAATCAAACATGCCTCCACGGGCAAACAAATAGACAATAAATGCATCCATGTGCATACATGACTATATACCAATACATATATATATATACATCATCATATAGTCAAACATGTCATAGGTGCCCTCAGCATCCAATATACAAAAATACATAAGCCGTACAAAAAGGTACTTCCCCATATGCTCATCAGCATTTGGGGGCAGATACAAGATCATCTAATCATCATGGTCTCCAGGCTCCTCTGGCGCCACCTCCGCTGGCCCCGCCGGATCATGCTGAGCCCGAACTCTCCTCTCCGCCGGCCATGCTGGATCATCTCGCACTCGAATCCTCCCCTCCACCGGCCCTGCCGGATCATGCCGAGCCCCATCCCTCCACTCAGTCGCCAACAATGCTGCTCTGAGCAGAATCAAGCACCACTCACGAGGCGCATCGAAACAATGCTCGGCGATGTCCCGATCCAAATCCCTCCACCCATCCTCTGGAAATCCTTCCAGGATCATGTCTAGTGTCTCTCGGACACCCTCCATGGCATCATCTCTGAGGCCCATCTCCTCGACCGCGAGGCCCAACTCCTCGAGCATGAGGAGGCGTGTTAACACCCAAAAAGTGCTCACTATCTCATTTCCTTATTCACATGACCCATTTGTCCACTTTTCCACCATTTGAGTCTCTAAAGCCATCAACAGGTCACCAAAAGACCATAACACACCCCTTTTTCCCCTAAAAAAGGGTCCAGAATTCCCAAAAATATTAAAAGGGAATAAAAATATTCAAAATATTCAAAAAAGGAAAGAGGGAAAAGATACCTAAACCATGTTGGTCAATACCATTGGTTTCCTCAAAACCATAATGGTATTCCCCACCACCAAAAATTATAAAAAGGTGGTAGGGGCTCCTCACTTTCTATCCATCCATCATCCTATCCTCATGCTGTCAAAATCTCTCATGAGTTCTTGACCATTGTAGAAATCTTGGAGAAGAGACCATTGGAGCCTGGAGCATCTCACCCTTGGAGCGGCTCAACACCACAACATCCTCACCATTTGAGGTAACATAATACAAAGTTATTTTTCATTTTATTTCTTGTTCTTGTTCTTAAATGTTTTCAAGTTTATTGTAATATGCACATGTTAGATTCAGATTTATAATTGTTTTTTGCTTTCAATATTTGAAACTGCTATCACTTGTTGATAGGTGCCCATTGCACAAAGCTTGGTTGCAAAACCAAGCCAACAGTTTTTGGCGACTCCCCTGGCTTCGAATTCTAAGATCTCAGTTTTTTCTTTAGATCTTAGTTTTTCATAGTTTTAATCATTTTAATTCATAGATCTGCCATCCTAGACAACAGATCCATTGCTGTTCTAGATCTTGGCCCCTTTTTATTGCCATTAACAGCCCGAAATTTCTATTTTCGGGTTCGTTTTTCGGCGTCCGTTTTTCGGCTTTCGCATCGCGGCTTTTCGCCCGACAGTCGCGCGGCTCATCGCGACCTTGTGGCTTTTTTCCGCGCGGCGTGCCGAGGCTCCGCGGCCAGTTTACGCGCTGCACATCGCGGCCATTTGCCGCGCTGCACATCGCGACTGTGTGACCGAAACCCGTGCTGCACATCGCGGCTTCGTGGTCGAAACCTATGCTGCCCATCGCGACTTCGCAGCAGAAACCCGCGCTGCACATCGCGGCTTCGCGGCCGAAACCCGCGCTGCACATCGCAGCTGTTTTCCCAAAACCCACGATGCAATTATTTTGAATTCTACCAAATTTTTGAAAATAATTTTTGGTGTATTTTCTGCCCATTTAGCATATTTTACAGCGTTAATTTTTCTACATTTTTTACAGCCATATTAAATCTTTTACTATCTATAATGCTCCTTTAAAGGTCTTTTCAAAAAAATTCAGTAATTGAAACAGAGATTTTTTGCATTTTATTTAGATCAAGGTTTTACTGTTTATTTGCTCAATACTTTGCCCAAGCAACTTTTAAGAGATACATTTATTTCTTGAAAAATTTATGTTATTTGCTTTCCTTCAAATTATTTCAAAGATCCATTATTTTTGAATAGTTTTTTCAAGCATTTACATTTCAAAAACACCTTTATTTTTTGCAAAACTGGAAGCGTCTTTTCTTTCATTTGTAATCAAGCGTCTTTTCTTTCATTTGTAATCAATCGCCCAAGCGAGGCAAATCAATTTCAGTTAAATACCACACTTGCACCCACTCTGCCACATAATTTAAACTGAGAATTAAAATTTACCTTAAACTCAACAAAATTTTAACCCCACTTGGGGAGCACTTAAAAGAATTTTGTAGTTAGGTAGAATTGAGGGGATAGGTGTTCCAATAACACCCCTCAGTTATTACATTTGAGACATAGTGGTTGTCCTCTACGATACCAAAATCCCTTATAATTTTGACACAGTTATCAACCAATTTATCAGGAAGGCCTCTCCCTTAGGAGGGTTGAAGTAGCCAGACTGGTTCCGGAAGTCTGAGTGGAATACTGCAATCCATTCAGTAACCGAAGGATACCTTTCAAAGTTCTTGGTGTACACCCAAGAGGGTGTACAGAGGTGATAGAACCAAATTGCAGATTCACCCAACCGAACGTGTCATGAACGGGGTATCCTAGTTGCCACTCTTTAAGATTGTCTACCCGCTGTCCCTCCCGGTAGGGGGATATCTAGCCGTTGATTCGACACTCTATATTGTTTGACTTGGATTTCATCACCTTGCAGAGAATATCATTTGTTGACTCGCAATACTTCTATTTAGGTGTTTGCATGATACATTACCCACCTTTGGTCTAGTAACACCACTTTTTTCTAGGAACTCTTTGACTTTTGGTATTCTGACCAATTTTGTTGCATCCCTCCACTTATTATAGCACAACTGCTATAATAAGTGCTTTTTGAGGTTGATTGTTGGCCTGAGAGCCTTTATTTTTTCACTCCCCTTTTGCACTCATTATTGCATTAGGGTTTCGAGTTGTTTACATCACCACCTTATACTGAAATTTTTAAAATATTTCTCACCATTGAGAATTTAAGATGATCTCGTCGTCTTCAGGGTGAACCCCCTCAATTCGGTTTACTTGGCTCTACACGTCACCGACGCAGAGCCTTATCCCTTGACTTGACACGTCATCGGCCAAACACACAGTCATCCGATTCTGACACGCCTCACTTCACATTTGATTCTGAGGCTGAATCCGAAAACCCTACTGAAATATCACCAACCAACCTCATGGCTGGACCACAATACGACCCACTTTTCACCAGTACCATTGGAGATACATCCACAAACCCTTCTACTACTGTGCCATCCATGGTAACAACAACCCCTCTAGGCATGCCTAATATAGAGGACACTCCACCTTTAGGTATGCCCAACACAGGACTACCTCCTATTATGGGTATGCCAAACATAGGAATCACACCACCTCTCATTACTACAACCCAGATCCTAGGAATTCCTGGCACCATTCCTAACTCTGGTGTAGCCCATGTTGCACTTGGGAACGCTGGCCCATACCAAACCACAATGGTTGGAGGACACATACCTTCAATACCTAGCATACCCTTAGGGGCTACTGGACCACTACATAATGCCACCATTAATAGTTATGTCCTAGTCACTACGCCACACCCATCTGCTAGTTTACCTTACATGGCTAGTCTGAACTTACCAGACCTAGCCAGGCTAACCAACGATCCTATCAGGCACAACCCTACATGGCCACCCATGCCTACAAAGCTCCCCTCGGACATCCCCAAGTTTGAAGGAAAACCTGGGGAGGATCCCCAAAACCACATAATGTCATTTCACCTATGGTGTTCATCTAACTCCATAGTGGATGACTCCATCCGTCTGAGACTGTTGCAACGGACGTTCACTGGCTCTGTAGCCAAGTGGTACATCGAACAACCACATGGGACCCACCATACATTTACGTCTCTCACCTCCACTTTCCTTCATTTTTTTCAGCTACCTGTACGCTATGATGCAGGAGTTGAAATACTGTTGTCTTGCAGACAAAACACAGCTACCCACATCACCGACCATATCCATGAGTGGCGCAAGCGTCGTAGCCTCTGTAAGATAAAACTGGATGACCATCTATTTTTGGACTGGTTTCTTAAATCACTCCTACCCCTCATAGCCAAAGACGTAGCTTCCGAACGACCCCAGACAGAGGAGGAAGCCATCTTAAAAGCTCATATTTTCGACCTGATTTATGCCTAGTCAGGCTATCTCTACACCATCATACCAGATGCCCCACGAGGCGATTCTTCACGCGGTGACGCTCCAGGGGAATCACATGCCGTTGATGGTATTATCGGCCAAGTCACGGTGCAAATTAAACCTTTTAGCATGGTGAGCACCATAAATGCCCCAGACCTCTCTAGGGATACATCTAATTCTGGAGCGACAACTTCGTACGCTCCAACGAATCAAACTCATCACACTCATGGACACTCTTGTCCACAACATTGCTATGGGAAAGTGCCATCGACATATGTACAACCCACATACTATAACCAATCGGCCACCCAGAACCCAATTCATTTCTCGGCACAACCAATGTATTACCCACAGCAAGCTACAACAGCTAACCCAATACCTCCAATAGCCCAGGGTTACCAACAACCCCAGCAGGCAACTGGACCACCTCCAGCCCCACCAGCTTATTATCCACCGCAACCTGCTCCCGCACCTGCGGTACCCCCAAAATCCTCCCACTGCTCAAGGGAAAGTGTACACACAACACAATCAGCCACAACATCAAAACAACCAATGCAACCAGGGTGGACAAAAAAACCGTGGAAGAGGACGTAACCGCGGCAACAACCAACAACATAATCAAGGTCCACCACCTCCCAATCCTCCAAATAATAACAATGCTGCTCCTCCCAACCAGAATCCTGATCGTCATCCCAAGCAGCCAAAAAATAATAACCTGAGAACAAACCATCCATGTTCTATATGTGGAGTCTATGGACACTACACTCATAACTTCCCCCATTTAGAGAAAGCACGTAAACTTTGGGCTGATGATGCCCAACGCTAGGGCCATGCTGGACAACCAGCTCCACTTAATCAAACGCAACCCATGATATTACAAAACCCATTGCCAAACCAGGGAGTAGTCAATACTCGCTCTATGGATCCCCCATAAGGATCTGCTGCACCACAGCAACAAATCACCTATGCTGCAACTGATTATCAGCATGCGGATCCAGGCACACACCATTTATTAATGATGTCATCCAATGACATCAACCTCCAAACTCCCAGGAATCAGTACGGCCCACCCCTCGAAACTCCTCCCACAGACGCATCCACCTCCCTTCCACCAAATCAACCACTACGCATACCAAATATGCCTTTGGACGGAGGACCTAAAATCCCTCACATCCCTTTGCGAAGGATCAACAACAATCGTAATGCTCGCGCAGCATCCAATTATAATGTCGTGGAAGACCTAGCACAATCCCCCGCTGCTATGTCTGCTTTAGAGGTACTAAAAACATGCCCTGCACAACGAAAACTACTACTATCCACCATCGGAGGAGTAGACCCTGACGACACACACATGATGGATTTCGACTTAGACCATGCCGAACCTCGATTGCCATCCAATTTGGATTTCCAAGTATCAGTAAACATTCGAAACCTTGCTGTGCATCGATGCATCATCGATGAAGAAGCTTCAACCTGCGTTATGTCCACCCTTGTGTGGCAAAAACTTGGCTCCCCCGCTTTACAACCATCCACCACGACATTACAAGCTTACAACGGACGCTCAGCTCAACCACAAGGCCTCTTAGTGAACGTACCCGTAGAACTAGGCGACAAATTAGTTCTTATAGACATCAAAGTGATCAATGCCCAGCTCGACTACAACCTCCTTCTTGGACGTAGCTATATGTACAAAATGAAAGCAGTGGCTTCATCTGTTTTTCGCCTCATGATGTTCCCACATGAAGGACACATTATCAAGATTGATCAACTCACATATTATGATCCTAATGCCCCCGCATCTCCTCAAAATGTGCTACCAATGATTGAACAAACCATTCAAACCACACAAACATCATTTGTGTCGTTAATTGGTCCTGGAATCTACACTGAGTCACCTATGACTTCCACATTTCCATCGATCTCACCACCTTTACTGATAACAAAAACATCGGATTTGTGCACCCTGTCGCACACCACACAGCAGCCTTCGTCACTACCACAAACACCCACAGTTCCTACTCATATTGGCACAACGCCAATTCATACTATCCCGTTCTTGTTCCCATTTTCCGAAGTTGTCAGTTCGCCAGTAATGGCTACACTCAACCTTCCTGGCTTAACATTAAGGATACCTGTATGGTACTTACCTGCTCCGATCCCCCCGCTAGCTCCGACTGTTATTTTACAACTGGTACAACCTATCCCTACTACCAACCACCCACCCCCTCCCGTCACTCATTTGTAAAACAGACCACCCCTAATAGTGACTACGGCATCAACATACAGAAACGCCCCACCTCCGTTAAGGAACACAGGGGGCAGAGGCCCACCAACTTATAACACTGGACCGATAACCCGCACCCCCCCAGCAACCCCCAAGATAGCTAAAAACCCCCCAACTATTCGCATTCCCCCTAAGTGCTCCTTGTGTGACGACGTAGGCCATGCCACTCATCAGTGTCCGCAATTACCTGCACTCCAAGAACACATGAATATGTTGGATGACGACACCGGAATTCCAGTGGTAAGACTTGAGCCACCTCCTCAACCTCGCAACAAAACGCTCCGCACTAACCACCCTTGTGCGATATGCGGCATTTATGGCCATTATTCACACCACTACCCTGATCTCCCAGATTATAGAGCAACCTTGTGCGAGATGAACAATGTCGACTTAGAAATATCTTCTCCCCTCATCGAGGAGATCTACCCTCCGAAATCATCTTCTTCGGAAGAAATCAATACAATCTATATGATTTCAACCACATACAAACCAGAACCCGTTGATTTATGGTCTGATTACTTTCATTCTGATGAGAAAATTTTAGAAACACTCACTGCACCGGACTACCCTTGGGACCATATGCATCATCACTCATACTTCCTCCCTGAGGCGTCTACATCCAACGTAGAAAACCAGCTATCAATCGAATCGAAAGATTTCCTACCAACTAAGGTTGATTTTTTCAAAGACCTCATCCCGGCACCGATGCCTTCGAAGAAGGGAACATGTCCAACATTTCCCCTATTATACAAATCGACATTTCCACCACACCTAGAAAACTTGAGCTCATCTCGCTAGGCGCATCATGCACTCAAGCGAAAACTTAGGCATATAAAAAACTCTTCCAAGAGTTTCGTGATGTCTTCGCCTGGTCTTACACTGAGATGCCTAGCCTCGATCCCAAAATTGTGGAACATCACATCGACACTTGGCCTAATGTGCCTCCTGTCCGACAGAAACAACGACCAATTCACCCATCCAAGCTCTGAGCTGTTAAGGCTGAGATTGAAAAACTCCAAAAAGCAGGATTCATATATCCTATTGCCTACACCACCTGGGTTTCAAACCCAGTGCCAGTAAACAAAAAAGTGGGCACCATACGCGTTTGTACTGATTTTCGAGACCTCAACCTCGCTTGTCCCAAAGACAATTTCCCCACACCTTTCATTGACCAACTAATCGATGAATGTGCGGGGCATGATGTCCTTTCTTTTATGGATGGTTTCTCCGGATATAACCAAATCAAAATCCGTAAAGAAGATCAGTACAAGAGAGCTTTCACTACATTTTGGGGCACCTTCGCCTATCATGTCATGCCTTTTGGGCTCAAGAATGTTGGAGCCACGTTCCAACGTGCCATGACTTATTGCTTCCACGATCTACATAGAATAATAAAAGTTTATCTGGACGACCTCACCGCTTGATCCAAGAAACGATCTGACCATTTAGACGACCTTCGACAAGTTTTCTTGCGTTGTCGAAAATACAACATCCGCTTGAACCCTCTCAAGTGTGTCTTTTGCGTTACATCAGGTCGCCTGCTGGGGTTCGTTATCTCAGAAAAAGGCATCATTGTAGATCCCTTGAAAGTCCAAGCCATTGTAGAATTACCGTCACCCCGTACATTAAGACAACTTCAAATCCTTTAAGGGAGGTCTAACTTCCTCCGCCGCTTTGTCCCTGACTATGCCACAACGGTCCACGGTTTCCTACGGCTACTACGTTTGCATACCCGTTTCACATGGGACCAACAAGTAGAAACAACTTTCACTGACTTAAAGAAAGCACTCACAGATGCCCCATTAATCTCTCCTCCAGACTTCACAACCTATTTCACCCTCTATGTTTCAGCATCCGAACATGCCGTTTCTGGAGTTCTTGTGCAAGAAGATACTGCTCACCAAGAGCATGTCATCTACTATGTGAGCCAGACCTTATCAGGCCCACCCCTCCGTTACCCACATGAAGAAAAAATGGCCCTCGCCGTCGTCTTTTCCGTGACCGGTCTCCTGACCGCAGCTCTCCAAATGAACATAAGTCATCTTAACGTTTTCTTGGACTCACAACTCCTTGTTTCCCATCTCAACAATGATTACTAGGTACGCGATCCTTGTCTTTTCAAAAAATTCTTGCACACTAAACACATGGTTCGACAGTTTGAATCCATTTCATTCACACATGTCCCAAGGAATCTCAACAGTGTAGCAGACCATATGGCTAACAACATTCTTGACTGGAACACCAACCAAACAGTATAGTAAACAAGAATGCATCCACGTGCATAACATGTGCCTCCATGGGCATATATAAAAAAGGAAATTATACAAAAAATGCATCCACGTGCATAACATGTGCCTCCACGGGAATATACAAAAATATAAATGTTGCATCCACGGGCATAACATGTGCCTCCACGGGCATACAGAAAATCAAACATGCCTCCACGGGCAAGTAAAAAGACAATAAATGCATCCATGTGCATACATGACTATATATCAAATCATATATATATATATACATCATAATATAGTCCAACATGTCATAGGTGCCCTCAGCACCCAATATACAAAAATACATCAGCCATACAAAAAGGTACTTCCCCATATGCTCATCAGCATTTGGGGGCAGATACAAGATCATCTAGTCATCATGGTCTCCAGGCTCCTCTGGCGCCACCTCTGCGGGCCCCGTTGGATCATGCCGAGCCCGAACTCTCCTCTCCGCTGGCCCCCGCTGGATCATCTCGCAAACGAATCCTCCCCTCCACCGGCCCTGCCGGATCATGCCGAGCCCCATCCCTCCACTCAGCCGCCAACAATGCTGCTCTGAGCAAGATCGAGCGCCACTCACGAGGCGCATCGAAACAACGCTCGACGATGTCCCGATCCAAATCTCTCCACCCATCCTCTGGAAATATTGCTAGGATCATGTCAAGTGTCTCTCTGACACCCTCCACAGCATCATCTCGAGGCCCAGCTCCTCAACCAGGAGCCCCAACTCCTCGAGCATGAGGAGGCAGTACCGCTACAGGAGGTGGAATGGCCACCATCGCCCGTCCCCTATGAACCACATGGTCGTCCGGTGGTACAGGACCAACATCTGCACAATCACGCAAGTGAACCATCATATAAATATCTAACTATAATCATAACAAACACATCTAAAACATATGATATAGTAGAGAACAAAACATACCATCTAAACCCCAGGCCTGTCCCTGGGCTCGAGGCATCTCCGGATCTCCTCGATAATTCATACCAGAATATGGATAGTCATCAATCAGCAGGGGGATCTGCTCCCACTGCTCATACATATCCTGCGAAAAGAACCCGTGGATACCACCACCACCGCGGGGCATCATCTGCCCCCACTGCACCATGCGCGGCTCACTCACCAACCCATCTCGAACCGGCACCCGTGGCCGCAAAGTTGATACCCACTCAAAGAAAAAACAACACAAAAAGGACGCATAGCAAAACTCTCCCCTCTCTGGCCATTCTTCGTTTTTTACGAGTCTTATATTGTCGGATTCAGTTTTCCACGCTCGTGATGACGCTTGAGATCATTTCTCGCTCTCATGCTCAGATTTTTTGGGCATTTTTCCCACGCCCCCTCGTTGCCTCGGTTTGTGTGCCACATCGGTCGTCGCCCATTTTTTACAAGTTTGATATCACCGGATTCAGTTTTCCGCGCTCGTGATGATGCTCGAGCTCATTTCTCGCTCTCACCCCCATAATTTTTGGGCATTTTTTCAAAATGCCAATCATCACCTCGGTTTGCGTGCCACATTGGCCGTTGCTTGTTTTTTACAATCTTTATGTCACCGGATTCAGTATTCCGCACTCATGACGATGCTTGAGATATTTTCTCGCTCTCATCAATAACTTTTTGTTCAGTATAGTTTTACTCATTTTTCAGGCCGAGCAATCCCCTTTACGAAAAAGGCACTTAGGGAGTTTCTGTTAAGCTCTTTTCTGATTCCTAAAACAATGAAAAGATCGCCGAGCAACCTTGCTTCCTTTCATGCTCGCTAAACGTATCTGAAAGGGCATCTATCTGGTATAAGTTTACCCCTTTTCTGGACCTTGTAGACTAATTACGAAAAATGAATACTCTAGTCACATCGGCTAGAAGAGTTCTCCATCTGCATCATTTTACGCTTTTTCGGGCCTTGGAGACTAACTTACGAAAAAGAACACCAATGGAGTCCACTTACCGCTTTCAGACTCTCTAAACATGAAAGCGACCATGAGCAATCACCATCCTGGGCTCGTAAAAACCCACAAGACGGTACTCACAACCACTGCAAAGTCTTCTTATCGTTTTCAGACTCCTTAAAAATGAAAGCACTCATGAGCATGAACAGTCCTGGGTTCACAAAATCCACAGGACACTACCATTTCAGAGCACACTTTTATCCCTTCTTGGAGCTCATTAAAAATACGAAGAAGGACGTAATGGTGCTTCTTGGCGCCACAACAGATCATGTCTACTCATATGGAAGCTTCCCCATTTTAGTCGCCTTTGTTCAGAGTATTCTGCAGTATGTCACCCTGAGAATCCCTCGACAGCACCCATCAGCTCGTCCCCCCCCCAGAGTTAATACATACCCTTCAGTCCTTAAAAGTTATGATCCCCACACCTACAAGTCAGTTCCCTACGCTTCCAGGTCAACCACGTCATCATGCTCTGAACAAAGGAAGTTTGAGTCCACCCACTCTATGACCCCAGTTACTTCCCATCCCCACAAGTATGCCAGTCCTACCATCAATACTACCACACTTCATTCCTACACCTCCTGCTCCTATCAAGGAAACATCATTGCCTTGTTAGTTGCTGGTCTCCCTCTGTCGACGACAACCAAATTTATTCCAGAGGATAGACCTAGAGGTCCCTGTGTCTTGGACTCATCACCATTTATGATGAGTGCCTACAAATCATTTCGAGAAGAGTCCTCAATGCCTCTCCAAATGGTTGTTTCTCACATGCTCGACTTCAACACCTTGATCGCATCGTTGAGACTCGCACAGGGTATTGGTCCGTTTAGTTATTTGTTGAAGACCCCAGATACCACCTGACTCTTCCTCATTTGAGAGTCTACTTATGGAAACAACCAGTTACATTTTTCCTATAGATATCTGGGTTGCGCATGGCGATAATATTCAATTGAACCACAGTGTTATACTCCCTTGAGTATACAGTTACATGTACTTCTCAGAGTTGACTCAAAGTCATTGAGTCCCTACAAATCTTGGACACTTTCAGTTTCAGCAGTTCATCAACCCTTCTAAGACCTTGTTCAGAACAGTTGTCGCTTTATCCCAGTGTATCAATTATTGAGATCAGTCATGTTATGATCATGAGTACATCCCAAAATAGTGTCCCCTTTGGACCATTATGATGTACCAGCATATTTGTTATGTATTATTTAGGTCCCCCTTCTTGGGACTAATTGTTATGTATATGTCTTGATACGAGCATGGGTATGCCCGCCTCGTCCATTATCAGAGATTATTCCTCATTCATATTGAGGCCATGTAATATCTTTTGTTTTTGCAGCTTCCAAGGGCCGTTGATCCAGTCTCCAACTAGTCTCTTCTTTTCCCCAAACCCCAGGAAAAAGACAAAAGAACTATGATGTCTATCGGCCATACGATGAGCTCCTGCCCTCACACATCAGGGGGCAATCTGTTAACACCCAAAAAGTGCTCACTAGCTCATTTCCTTATTCACATGACCCATTTGTCCACTTTTCCACCATTTGAGCCTTTAAAGCCATCAAAAGGTCACCAAAAGACCATAACACACCCCTTTTTCCCCTCAAAATGAATTTTTTTCCTCAAAAAGCATAAAAAACCCTCAAAAAGGGTCCAGAATTCCCAAAAATATTAAAAGGGAATAAAAATATTCAAATATTCAAAAAAGGAAAAAGGAGGGAAAAGGTACCTAAACCATGTTGGTCAATACCATTGGTTTCCTCAAAACCATAATGGTATTCCCCACCACAAAAAACTATAAAAAGGTGGTAGGGGGTCCTCACTTTCCATCCATCCATCATCCTATCCTCATGCTGTCAAAATCTCTCATGAGTTCTTGACCATTGTAGCAATCTTGGAGAAGAGACCATTGGAGCCTGGAGCATCTCACCCTTGGAGCAGCTCAACACCACAACATCCTCACCATTTGAGGTAACATAATACAAAGTTATTTTTCATTTTATTTCTTGTTCTTGTTCTTAAATCTTTTCAAGTTTATTGTAATATGCACATGTTAGATTCAGTTTTATAATTGTTTTTTGCTTTCAATATTTGAAACAGCTATCACTTGTTGATAGGTTCCCATTGCACAAAGCTTGGTTGCAAAACCAAGCCAACAAGGCGGTACCACTACAGGAGGCGGAACGACCACCATCACCCGTCCCCTACGAACCACATGGTCGGTCGGTGGTACAGGACCAACATCTGCACAATCATGCAAGTGAACCATCATATAAATATCTAACTATAATCATAACAAAAACATCTAAAACACATGATATAGTAGAGAACAATACACAAAAACATACCATTTAAACCCCAGGCCTATCCCTGGGCTCGAGGCATCTCCGGATCTCCTCAATAATCCATACCGGCATATGGATAGTCATCAATCAGTAGGGGGATCTGCTCCCACTTCTCATACATATCCTGTGAAAAGAACCTACGAATACCACCACCACTGCGAGGCATCATCTGCCCCCACCGCACCATGCGCGGCTCGCTCACCAACCCGTCTCGAACCGGCACCCATGGCCGCAAAGTCGGTACTCACTCAAAGAAGAAACAACACAGGAAGGAGGCATATCAGAACTCTCCCCCCTCCCAACTGACCTTGTCCATATCTCTCTGGACACCAGCCAAAAACATCTAACCCCATGCGTAGTAGGTCCCCCTCAGCATAGAATCCACCATCATCGTTTGTCCCCCCGACAAACGATGTGGCGCTACGGCACCCAACACCTGCAGAACACAAGCCCCAACAGCCTTCATGTCCCACTCCCGCAAAGATATCAGGCTCAAAGCATTGTTCTGCACAATCGCCCCAGCAACACAGAAGGTCTCCAGGAGATCCTCGATATCCAAACCTGCCAGGATCCTCGGTAGAAGATCCCCTACCTCCCCTAAGCGAGGAAACCCGGTAAGAAAGTATACATCAGTAAGGGTGATCTCTAACCTCTCACCCCCAACAATGAACGCACCCTCTGCAGGGACCCAAAGACTCACCAATTTGTTCAATAGTGGTCCTACTGAATGCATCGGTGGAATCTGAGCGAACTTCAAGAGCCTGCTCATAGCCAGAGCCTATCGGACCCCCTGATCGGTCCGAATCCGAATCATCAAGTCCTCCTCCATCTCCTGCTCTCGCCATGACACCAATGGTCTCCTCAACATCCTGCCAAAAAAAAAAGAAAATTTTTTAGAAGATGAAATTTTTAAAAAAATTCCATCGCGGCTTTTCCATCAAAAGCCGCGATGATCATCGCGGCTTTCATCCAAGATCCCGCGATGAACATCGTGGGTATTGACCACACAGTCGCGATGAACATCGCGACTATCAACCCCATAGTCGCGATGAACATCGCGACTTTCATCTCGACAGCCGCGATGCACATCGCGACTGTCAGCCCCAAACCCGCGATGTTCATCGCGGAAAAGGACGCGAAATCCGCGATATTCCACGTTGGAAGGCCAACATGGAATTTTGCAACCTTCGAGGGCCCGCCGCTATCCAAAAAAGACATAATTAAAAAGGATAAGGTGAATAGGGTTACCTGAAACTCGCGGAATCGAAAACCAACGGTCAAATCTCCCGAAAATCAAGAAAGAGCTCTGATTGCTCTGCCAAACACACACGTAACAATGACACGTCATATGGGCCCCACACCCTATTTATAGAGATTTGACCATTTTTCAAACAACCATTGCAATATCATACGACGTCCATTCCTTCAACTATTTATACCATTGGAATCAACACAACGAGAACTTCATGATAATCCTTTCCTTTTCCTGTTTTCACCAGGTCCATTTTTGACTATTTTTTCACGCCCTCGTTGCCTCGGTTTGTGTGCCACAACGACCATCGTCCGTTTCTGATGAGTCTTATATCGTCGGATTCAGTTTTCCACGCTCGTGCTGACACTTGAGATCATTTCTCGCTCTCACGCCCAGATTTTTTTGGCATTTTTCCCATGCCCCCTCGTTGCCTCGGTTTGCGTGCCACATCGATCATTCTCCGTTTTTTACGAGTCTTATATCGCTGGATTCAGTTTTTTGTGCTCATGATGACGCTTGAGATCATTTCTCGCTCTCACCTCCAAATTTTTCCGACATTTTTCCCCTACCCCCTCATCGCCTCGGTTTACGTGCCACATCGGCCATCGTCTATTTTTGACAAGTTTGATATCGTCAGATTCCATTTTTCGTGCTCGTGATGATGCTTGAGATCATTTCTCGCTCTCACCCCATACTTTTCGGGCATTTTTTCAAAATGCCGCTCATCACCTTGGTTTGCGTGCCACATTAGCCGTTGCCCCTTTTTGACAATCTTTATGTCACCGGATTCAGTATTCCAAACTTATAACGATGCTTGAGATCTTTTCTCGCTCTCATCAATCCCATTTTGTTTGGTATAGTTTTACCCCTTTTTTCAGGCCGAGCAATCCCTTTTACGAAAAAGGCACTTAGGGAGTTTCTGTTAAGCTCTTTTCTGGCTCCTAAAACAATGAAAAGATCGCCGAGCAACCTTGCTTCCTTTCATGCTCGCTAAACGTATCTGAAAGGGCGTCTACCTGGTATAAGTTTACCCCTTTTCCGGACCTTGTAGACTAATTACGAAAAAGGAATACTCTAGTCACATCGGCTAGAAGAGTTCTCCATTTGCATCATTTTATGATTTTTCGGGCCTTGGAGACTAACTTACGAAAAAGAACACCAATGGAGTCCACTTACCGCTTTCAGACTCTCTAAACATGAAAGCAACCACGAGCAATCACCATCCTGGGCTCGTAAAAACCCATAGGACAGTACTCACAACCACTATAGAGTCTTCTTATCGTTTTCAAACTCCTTAAAAATGAAATCACCCATGAGCACGAACAGTCCTGGGCTCACAAAATCCACAGGATAGTGCCATTTCAGAGCACACTTTTATCCCTTCTTGGATCTCATTAAAACTATGAAGAACGACCCAATGGTGCTTCTCGACTCCACAACAGATCACATCTACTCATATGGTAGCTTCCCCATTTTGGTCGCCTTTGTTCAGAGTATTCTGCAGTATGTCACCCTGAGAATACCTCGACAACACCCATTAGCTTGACCCCCCAGAGTCAATACATACCCTTGAGTCCGTAAAAGCTATGATCCCCACACCAACAAGTCAGTTCCCTACGCTGCCAGGTCAACCATGTCATCATGCTCTGAACAAAGGAAGTTTGAGTCTACCCACTCTATGACCCCAGTTACTTCCCATCCCCACAAGTATGTCAGTCCTACCATCAGTACTACCACACTTTAGTTCTACACCTCGTGCTCCTATCAAGGAAACATCATTTCCTTTTTAGTTGTTGGTCTCCCTCTGTTGACGACAACCAAATTTATCCAAGAGGATAGACCTAGAGGTCCCTGTGTCTTGGACTCATCACCATTTATGATGAGTGCCTACGAATCATTTCGAGAAGAGTCCTCAGTACCTCTCCAAATGGTTGTTTCTCACATGCTCAACTTCAACACCTTGATCGCATCGTCGAGACTCGCACAGGGTATTGGTCCTTTCAGTTATTGGTTGAAGACCCCGGTTACCACATGACTCTTCCACATTTGAGAGTCTACCTATGGAAGCAACCAGTTACATTTTTTCTATAGATATCCGGGTTGTGCATGGCGACAGTATTCAGATGTACCCAAGTTTTATACTCCCTCGAGTATACTGTTACATATACTCCTCAAAGTTGACTCAGAGTCATTGAGTCCCTACAGATGTTGGACACCTTCAGATTCAGCAGTTCATCAACCCTTCTGAGACCTTGTTCAGAACAGTTGTCGCTTTATTCCAGTGCATCAGTTATTGAGATCATCATGAGTACATCCCAAAATAGTGTCCCCTTTGGACCATTATGATGTACCAGAAGATTTTTTATTTATTATTTAGGTCCCCCTTCTTGGGACTAATTGGTATGTATATGTCTTGATACGAGCATGGGTATGCCCGCCTCATCCATTATCAGAGATTATCCCTCATTCATATTGAGGCCATGTAATATTTTTTGTTTTTGCAGCTTCCTAGGGCCGTGGATACAGTCTCCAACTGGTCTCTTCTCTTCCCCAATCCCCAGGAAAAAGACAAAAGAACTATGATGTCTATCGGCCATACGATGAGCTCCTGCCCTCACACATCAGGGGGCAATCTGTTAACACCCAAAAAGTGCTCACTAGCTCATTTCCTTATTCACATGACCCATTTGTCCACTTTTCCACCATTTGAGCCTCTAAAGCCATCAAAAGGTCACCAAAAGACCATAATACACCCCTTTTCCCCCTCAAAGTGAATATTTTCCTCAAAAAAGCATAAAAACCCCTCAAAAAGGGTCCATAATTCTCAAAAATATTAAAAAGGGAATAAAAATATTCAAAATATTCAAAAAAGGAAAAAGGAGGGAAAAGGTACCTAAACCATGTTGGTCAATACCATTGGTTTCCTCAAAACCATAATGGTATTCCCCACCACCAAAAACTATAAAAAGGTGGTAGGGGCTCCTCACTTTCCATCCATCCATCATCCTATCCTCACGTCGTCAAAATCTCTCATGAGACTTTTGTCCATTTTCAGCATCTTGGAGGAGAGACCTTTGGAGCTTGGAGCTACTCACCTTGGGAGTTGCTCAATACAAATCCTCACCATTTGAAGTATCTCAATACAAAACATCTATTCTTTTATTTCTTGTTCTTGAATCGTTTTTAAATTTATTTGTTATATGCACATGTTAGTTTAGATTTAATTCATAATCGTTTTTTGCTTTCAATATTGAAACTGCTGTCACATTGTATATAGGTGCCCATTGCACAAAGCTTGGTTGCAAAACCAAGCCAACAAAATGAAGTAAGAGAATAGCTTTTGATCATTTGAGAAAAATTGCATTTGTGAAGAGAGAGCTAGTGGATGACTAGTTTCTTAGCCAATTTCGAGGGTGAAAGATTCCCATCCAAGTTGGTGTTTGAAGAGGCCAATCAGGTATTTCATGGAGCTTTAATGGAGTTTTTATTTTCAGGTATCATCTACAGGGAAGCTCTTGGTTTTGTTTAGTGTAGCACTTTCTCTCAACCATTTCCAGTTTTGATGGCATATTCATGCTCCTTAAGGGAGGGCGTTTTTTGTGAGCTCTTGTACTCATTGGGAGAGATTATCTTGATGTATTTATGATTGTAATAGATTAATATGCTCTTTTATTCATCTTCAGAAAGTATCAGGCCGAAATACCAAATGGTTGTATGTAAAAATGACGTTTAATGAGCAAACAATGATCATTTCCCCACTACATTGATGTATGCCATTGTAATGTTGATGATTTCGAATGAAAGATTGTTTCTCAGATATATTTATGATAAATGGACATCCATTAATGAGTATTACAAGTTTCATGTTTAACACTTAAGCATTTGAAGTCATTTTACTCAGTTTATTTGCATTTGGAAGAGATTTGGTGCCATTTCCCCAAGGGTCGTATTAGTGGTTTTTGTTGTTGTTTGGGAGAGGTTTGGAACATAATTAATAACTAATTAATGGTTCATTTTGGACCTTAATAACATCCTTGAAACATCCCCTACCTATTTTCATAAATTTGAGTGGGTTTGGAGGCACTTGGGAATCCATTTTCAGTACTTACCCCAGGGGGATTTGAACCCCAAATTACGAGTAAAATTGCATACTTGGGTCCAGAATCTTAAGAGAGTTTGCAGAGGTCTTTTAGTGGCCATATATCATCCCTGAACATCATATTTAAGTCCTAATATCATTCACATGCCTTCTCAGAATATTTGGGATCATCTAAAGCAAAATTGGGGCCTAAACATCAAAACTAGTCAAAGGTCGAAATTGGGGAAAAAGTGGAAAAGTGGGCATTTAAATAAAAATTGTAAAAAGGGACATTAAAAGTGGGATTAGAGCATGGTCTTGGAACCTGATGTGGTATACAATTAATGAATACTAGGAGTCAAATAAATAAGCCACCACCCTTAGAAACTGAAACTGGATGTACTTTGGTGAAAGGGAAGAAGTAGGAGAAGAAGTGCATTCCTTGGTCACCATGAGTAAGGATGAGAAAGGAACCTTAGAGGAGAATGAGGAGTTTAGAAAATTAATGAAACCATCCTTTGAAAACAATTGGAGGGAACTAATGAAAGGGTTCGAATTGTTGGTTAGTCAATTTACAAGCAATTTGGAAAAAAGAATGAGCAATGGTTCTCTTTTCAAGGAAAAGAAGGAAATGGATGAAATAATTTATGCCACAAAGGAGGAAGCTCAGGTAATGGTGGAACATGAGGTACATGTTTATATGAATGTGCTTGAATATGATACACTCAAACAAGAACAAGGACAAGCACTTGTCTTTGTTTAGAGTGATTATGAGTTGTCTCATGGAGAGAGTTGCAAAGTCTTGGAGGAGGCACATGATCTCACAATAGTTGGACCAGCCAATTATGGAGAAGTTGAATTAAATATTTCGATGGGTAAGAGTTGTAAAGATTTAAGGTTGGTTCATAATTCCTCACCCCCTACTTCTTTTTCAGCCACATCAATTGGGAATGAAAATTGGGTGAAAGGGTTTTTTCTAGTGGTGCCACATGAGAGGTATGAAACTCCTACCTCTCCTTTTGATGATGAAATAAATAGAGCACCCCATTATTTACATTTGTAGAAAAATAATTTTTTTCCTTATGATGATGCACATCTTCATGGTTACCCTTATGATGTTCACTTGAGTCACTTGAAGACTCATGATCTTCCTTGCTCCTTGCTTAGTTCAATTGATGTTGGAGGAACTTCAATAACTACTTGGATGAAAGAATACAGGGTTGATTGTTTTGATGCATCTTACATATTTTTGGAGCAGTATTATAGGACATGGGATACTCACCTATGTCATTGGATCATATTTTATTGTTCACTTGATGCTTGTATGCACTTGGAAAATGGTGGTCTACTTGCTTGGAGGTATAAGCACTTTCATGACTCTTTGATGAAGCATCTTCTTGATGTACATTTTCATTATGTTGTTATGTACTTTGATGATATATATTTTGTACTCATGATGTTTGGTAGAATGCACACAAGAAAATGGGATCTGCAGCATGAAAAATTGAGATTGCTTGAGGGCAAGCAATCTTGGGTGGGGAGGACTGTAATGTCCCCATTCAAATAAATGCATAGCAGGACAACTCCACCAATCCTACTAGTTCCCTAAGTTAAATGGATACATTTGGAATTGTAATAAGGGAGATAATAAATGATGTTTAGACATTAGAATAGTTCAATTATTTAATAAATAGGTTGAATAAACTAATTCAAGAGAAATTGTAGGTGGCAATTGGTTTTGAAGACATATGGAGGATGTGGGACCCACACAAGCTAGAATTGATGTGCCAAATGGCATTCTCCTCTTGCAATTTCGAATCCATGGGAAGCCTATGGTTCTTGGGATGAGTTAGAAGGATCATACACATGGAATTTAGCATCATAGTCGAATTTGGATGGAGTGGTAACTTCCATGGAAGAAGAAGAGTCAAACTAGAGGTTTGTGGACACTTGGGCTAGATTCCCTAACTCCTATGACAACAATGATGAAGAACCTATGACACCTATGACACAAATTAGACTCGAGGGCTGACATATGACATATATGACATGTCAGGGCTAAAATTAGACTCCGAGTGGGCCCTCAAGTGAGTTAGGGCAGCCAAAGAGACACCAATTCGAATTTGGAGAAGGAGAGGGCTAGAATTGGAAGGACAAGTGTCATACTTGGGAATCTCTTCCCAACTTGAGTTGGCATGAATATCTTGGGAGGAATTAAACCCATAGAGGACCTTAGAAGACTAAGTATGTTTATAAAATATAGAAATGAAGTAAGAGAATAGCTTTTGATCATTTGAGAAAAATTGCATTTGTGAAGAGAGAGCTAGTGGATGACTAGTTTCTTGCCTTGGCCAATTTCGAGGGTGAAAGATTCCCATCCAAGTTGGTGTTTGGAGAGGCCACTCAAGTCTTTCATGGAGCTTTAATGAAGTTTTTATTTTCAGGTATCATCTACAGGGCAGCTCATGGTTTTGTTTAGTGCAGCACTTTCTCTCAACCATTTACAGTTTTGATGGCATATTCATGCTCCTTGAGGGAGGGAGTTTTTGGTGAGCTCTTGTACTCATTGGGAGAGATTATCTTGATGTATTTCTGATTGTAATAAATTAATATGCTCTTTTATTTATCTTCAGAAAGTCTCAGGTCGAAATACCAAATGGTTGTATGTAAAAATGGTGTTTAATGAGCAAATAATGACCATTTCCCCACTACATTGATGTATGCCATTGTAATGATGATGATTTCGAATGAAAGATTGTTTCTGTGATATATTTATGATTAATGGACAACCATTAATGAGTATTACAAGTTTCATGTTCATCACTTAAACATTTGAAGTCATTTTACTCAGTTTATTTGCATTTGGAAGAGATTTGGTGCCATTTCCCCAAGGGTCGAATTAGTGGTTTTTGCTGTTGTTTGGGGGAGGTTTGGAACATAATTAATAACTAATGAATGGTGCATTTGGGACCTTAATAACATACTTGAAACATACCCTATCTATTTTCAGAAATTCGAGTGGGTTTGGAGGCACTTGGGAAGCCATTTTCAGTACTTACCCCAGGGGGATTTGAACCCCAAATTACTAGTAAAATTGCATACTTGGTCCAGAATCTTAAGAGAGTTTGCAGAGGCCTTTTGGTGGCCATATATCATCCTTGAAAATCATATTTAAGTCCTAATATCAGTCACATACCTTCTTAGAATATTTGAGATCATCTAAAGCAAAATTAGGACCTAGACATCAAAACTAGTCAAAGATCGAAATTGGGGAAAAGGTGGAAAATTGGGCATTTCAATAAAAATTGTAAAAAGGGAAATTACAATGTCTCTCAAAATACTAAATAAGGAAAATAAATTAGAACCGAAGTATTATGTTCCTTATAAAGTGTTGCAAAAGATTGGTAGTATGGCTTACAAATTGGAGCTCCCTTTATCTTCAAGAGTACATCAAGTTTTCCATGTTTCTTGCTTAAAGAAGGTAATAGGAGACAAGATCCCAATTCAAACAATATTGCTGGAGCTTGATGAAGAAGGAAAAGTCATATTGGAACCTGAACAAATCACTAAAACAATGACCAAACAGCTATGAAATTGAGTTATTACTGAGTACCTCATAAGGTGGAAGAACTTGCTAGTTGAAGATTCGATATGAGAAGATGAGTCCTTCATACAGAGGCATATGCATACAATCAAGCATTGATGACACAAATTGTATTAAGGGGAGGGGCATATTAATCCCTAAATATGGGCACATTTCCCCCTATATTGTGGCTCATTACATTAGTTTTGATGTCGACTTTGGTCCATTAGTTGTAATTTTCATTAATATGGTTATATTAGTTACGTCAGATTGGGTCAATTAGTTTGGATTGTACCCCTTAGTCTCCTATATATAGGAAGGAGACCTTTTCATTTGGAGCATCTTGACTTGCCTTGTATTTTGTACTTAGTACATTGTATAAGGAGGTTTCCCCCTCGAAGAGGATTGTTATTCAAATATTTTCTTCAATAAAGTTGTGGAGTACTCTTTCTGATCTATTTATGCTATTTTCATGCTCTTTTGGAAATTTGTTGCATAATAGGTTGACTATTTGAAGCAAGATTATGTGTCGACGGAAAGGGAAAAAATACCATGTGATTGCGTTTATCCAATTTGGTATAATGGCCAAGTAGGAATGGGGCAATGAGGTTTACTTAATAATGAATCTTGTGAAAAATGCCAAAATCATAAATCACCATGAATCGTGGTCTATCTCCAACTACCTGAATCAAATAGTCTAAACTGTCAATGTCTCCAAGTCCTGTGATCAAAACCATTTCACTACCCAATTCTTTAGTCAGAAACCATCTCAATATATGCATTTAATATCTAAAAATAACCAAAATTGAAGAATTGTGCTTTATCCTATCATTCAAATGGATACGGTTATACATGTATGAATAAAAGATAAGTCAAACACTCATTTTTTACCATATTCCTTGTAGGTGTAGCAGATTTATGAGAGGAAGCATCTCCTTTCAGCATGGATTTCTAGAATTTTTGAACCATTATTCAATGATCTGCTAGTTGTAGGTGAGTCTTCATGCCAGACCAAGAAAATAGAAATAGTTCATATATTTTTTACTTTTCCAAATATTTTCATTTTTTATGAATTTTTTTGGGGTTTATCTCGAAGAAAAAGAAACAAAAACATAAATTTTTAATCCTATTCTTTTTTATGTGTGCAAAGTTACTGCCAGAATGTCTAGAACCTTAACACACTTTTTGGGCTATGATCTAATCTAGTTTGCTTTATACATATGATTGTTATTTATGCTTTTCCCTATGTCCTTAAATGAGTTGTTCAATTAAATTTCCATGACTAATGTACATGCTTGCTTTTTTCGGAATGATGTTAATGACTTAGATTCCAATCAAGTACGTAATTAGCTAAGGAATCATCCAAACTATTCAAACTTATAGGAACACAAATGTATTCAATGAATTCAAAATGACGTTCTAAAAGACGTACTTGTAGAAAATTTCTAAACAATATAGTATTTCGAACCTGGTACTGGTTGTTTAACTGAGATACAACCAATTGTGAGTCCAATTTGACTGTGATTTGTCGGATGCCAAGGGTGTTAGCTTCGAAAAGAGCTTAATGACTGCGTTATATTCTGCAACATTATTGATTGCGGGTCCAAGAAAGATGCCTCCTGAACTTAGAACATGGTTTTCAGGTGTAAAAATCACCCATGCAACAGAAGCAATGTTCTGAGAACTACGGCTAGAAGCATTTGCATATCCCAAATATGTGAAGGTTTCTTGTGTCATTTGCCAAAGTGACAATGTTAAGCAAGATACGTGTTTGCACGAAACAACTAAAATACACAAATCTATTCAAATAATACAACAAGTGTTGCGAGGCATCAGTTCCTACGTGAAGTATTTCTTCATATAGAGACCATTTTTTATCTCCGACAAAGGTTCCCCATCATAATTGAGTAGTTCATAAGATCCCCATTTTAACACAATTTTGACGACAAGTGGGCCAAACCATTTTGGTACAAATTTCCCTTTCCCTATTTTATCTTGGTCTTGGTCATAAACTAAAACCAAATCGCCTTCATAAAAGACTTGGCGACAGGATGATTTGTCATATTTCATTTTAACCCTTTTCTTGTGTACTTCTACATTTAGAGAGGCATCCCTTCTAGTTTCATTAAGAGAATGAAGATGGAGGAGTCTTTCTTATTCTACGGAAGTGTTAGGTAGGAGTTCAATTGAGAGTTTTAATGATGGGATTTTGAATTCAATCGGAAACACTGCTTCTTCTCCATAAACCAATTGGAAATGAGTGAAACCAGTTGCATTTTTAGTTGTGGTGCGGTATGCCCAAAGAATAGAAAATAACATCAAGTGCCAGTTAGTCTTGTTCTTATTCACTGTTCGTTGCAACATGGTTTTCAAAACCTTGTTGATGGCTTCTACTTGTCCTTTTCATTGAGGATAATGTTGGGCTTCAATCTACTGATGCAAATTGAACCTTAAATTTATATATCAATCCGGGTCTGTAAGCTTAGAGGCATATCCAAGTTTTAGGACCTAGAGCTAGACTTGTTCAGTTAACCTAATTTTCTGTGAATTGAACCTACTGTCTAATGGGAAGTACTGCAACTTTAAAGATACAAAAATCCTTCTACAGGGATAGCTTCATTTGTTCTTTAAATGTACAGCAATCTATTTAGGAAAGCAATTTAACAGTGGAAGAACTGATATAATGAAAGCAATTAATCAATGATTCTAACCCTAACAATCCACTAATGCATGAACAATTAATCATTAAATTCCCTTACAGGACATTGTTCGTAATTGATAGTTGTTCAAAACACTTCCTCTTCAGGTGAGCAGCAATATATAACATGTCAAGATCACAGTCAGAACCGTTCCTTTAACATTTAACAGAATATAAGGCAGAGCTCGTAGAAATGTAAGTGGTACATAGCATTAACGAAATCGTGGTTTGAATTATTTAAATGAAAACAGATCAATAATAAAATCAATTGGAAACTAACTAAATTTGTTCTACAACGATATGCTAGTTACTACAGAATTAACACATACCAATGGTTTGATCTAAATCGCATGCATCAATTAAATCGTTGCAAACAGATAAATCGCAGACACTAACAATGTAATGGTGTGAGAACTCAACAATGGGGGCCCTCCAGTGCCTTGTTCCACACACAGTCGTAGGTTTACAGAACTGAGAGTCTAATTGTATTCACCATAAAATCGATTACACAGTAAAACCACGCAGTTCAGAAGCAGTCTGCGTTCTTCCCAAAATCGTGATTATCAATCCAATGTTTTGTGGAATATTTATACAAGTTCAAAAGAAAACTGGAAATGCTACAATCTTGCAAACTAATTAATGAACATAGCCATCGAGATCCTCATGCAGAATCGTGAAACTCAACAGAATCCAAACTGCCCTGCTTTTGTGCTGAGTGGTAGCACAGGTGGTCATTTGACCGACTTTGACTTGCCATCTGTAAGAGCCACATCATCTGTTCGTTGGAAATTCGTCCATCCTTGGACATTGAGGATCTTTCCTCCATCTTCCAATTAATGCCTAGCTGTCCTGCAAGTGCTCAACTTTGGAGATATTACGGGAAGTTAGAACATCCTGTAATTTTATAAAAACCTAGTTTAAATGCTCTAAAAACTTCAAAATTCAATTTGTTAACAAGCGATGACATTAATACCTTTTTAAACAAAGTCTGTGATGAACTACAAGCTTTATAGATTGGTATGAGGGTTTAATGGAGGAAAATGGAGGATATTTGGATGACAAAAAGAGGTCAAAATGGTGCCCAACATCTCCCCCAAGAGGAAGCTGTTGCATGTCCCCATGCCAAAAAAAATATTTGACCTTGTGTTAAAACCAAAATTTTGCTGCTGACCTTCCTGCTTCTAATCTCCTACTGAGACGATGCATCTGTTGATGTTGGAGATGCATAAAGGACCTTCAGCCTCTCATACTTAGCTTTGTAGGTCTTCTTCTGCTTATACCATCTGGATGCATTCTTAGAAATGTGTGTCCTCTGAATTCTCAGCTTCCGATTGTCCTTTTTTAATTTCTCATTCTTGAGCTCCAATTCCTTTATTTCAAGTTTCAATTTCTTGATCTCTTTATTTTTCTTGGAAGTCTTCTTCTTCGTTGAAGGCTTGACAGAACTGGTGTCCACTCCTAATTCGTCACTTCCCTGTACTGAACCCTCTTTCTTTTCTTCTTGCACAGTTTGTGGCTCTGAGGAAGGAGAAGCTAAGTCTTTTAATACTCCCTGTCTTGACTGTTTTTCCTTCTCCTTCTCCTGCTGATCTAAGAAAAGATTAATTTTCTTTGTTTGTCTTATTATCTCATCAGCATCTAGGGTTTCCTGTCCTATCTCCCTTGCTAGGTTTTCTTCTTGACCTTCCACAGTTTGTGGATGTTCTTCATCCTCTAATGCTGAATGGCTATGAACTTGCTTCTTCCTCGGCTTCTTCTGGTAAGTGGTGAAGACTTGTTCTTGTTTTTGAAGCTGTTTATATTCTTTCATTGCACTCCTAGTTCGTATCCTTCTCTGAGGCTGTTTTGAACTTGTCGCCTCAGAGTTGTCTTCATCATCAGTAATAAGCAATACTTCCTTTTTCTTCTTTTTCTCCTTTGGCAGTTTTGAACTTGTTGCCTCAGGACATGTTATCATAAGTAATTCCTCTTCTTTTGAAACCTCCTCATGCAATTCTTCCTGCTCTTCGAACTGATTTTGAACTAAAAATTCTTTCCATGTCGAATTCTGCTTCCTTAACTCATATTGGATGATGATTTTGATAAGTCCACAGTGGAAAATACTTGTCAATTTGTCTTTTTCACGCCTCTGGACAGCCTTGGCCATTTTAGTTAGACTCTGCAACAGGAAAAAGGGCATATTGATCTCACATTCACCTGTCAAGTGCTGCAACAATTTGATATGGTAAAGATAAACGATACTGAATCTCCCTTCACAGGTGATGAATCTTTGTATGATGTAAACCATTTCATCCCAAGGATGAACCAACCAGCTCCTTGGTATGCCTTTCTTCCTGCGCGATTTCTTAAGCAACTCTTGTATTCACACTTCCTGTAACCCACGGCCCCTTCTCTCTGTCAATTACATTCACACAGCAGTCGATTTTGCAGAACAATAACTGGACTCGGCCTCAAGTAGAATAAATGAGTCGTGTTTTCTGATTTACATAATACAGGAACCAAGTTTAATTGCGTGCTGTCGTGGGCATCATTCCACGTTTTCCCTCCATCATTACATAACATGCCACTTCAAAAACGATGAAAGGTAAGGTTTTGGGTTTATAAACACTTTAATCCTTTTATGTGCCCATAGTTTAATACATAAAACATAAAATATACCTTGGTTCCAATGTTTTATTTAAACAGGCTATTTCTTTAAAATGAACCTTCTTTTCCAAAAAAGAAAATGTGCTGAAGATAAATATGACCATTGTTTCCCTCCTTAGATTCTGTGTATTACTTAATGCCTGATGCACTAAATTCATATACAAAGAAACTTTTCCAATTCCTTCATGTCAACATTTCACTTCTTGCTGAGAAGGAGACCCTGTTTGTCTTTAAACCAAGAAGAAAACTCTGTCTGTAGAATGCAGCTTGTATCCTGTAGAGTGCAGTATATGTCCTGTAGAATGCAGTATTTAAAATTTCCCTTGGGTTTGATCCTGACAACCATTTTGACCCCTAGGGTGGAAAATGAAGTGTTGGCAAAGGCTAATGGAAGGTAAGTGAGGTACTGGCAGAGATTATCAGAAGAATGTAAGAAATAGGCAGTCAAGCTTTTCAATAGTTGGTAATATGTCATTGCTTAAAAACAAAGAATTCTGAAACTTTTTAAAACATAAAAACTATAAATTCTTACAGACTTTGGTTGATGTCCCTGTATGATGAGCTTGCTGTCTGATGAAGTTGGTTTGTATCCTAATTTGTTCATGTCCTTCTGATGTCTTCATTTCACTAGAAGTTAGGTCCGTTTGTAGATTTCTCCTGCCTTACTGGAATCAGGTCCCTTCTACATTATGAAAAATCACAATCTTCTGCATATGGAAAAGACTTGGAGGGTTCATGAAAATGCTTATCCCCCTCACAGGCCTAGGTTTTGACTTGTCCTCAAGTCACACAAGATCTTCATTATTTTGAAAATAAAACAGGAAATTGGAAAAAGATTTTTTTTGTGAATTTTCAATGGCCAGGTAAACCTGGTTTTCCAGAGAAAATTCAAGTTTATATTGTGCCAGTGAACTGGTTTTGACAACTAAACTTCCTTTTTTTTGTTATATATATATATATATATATTTTTTTTTTTTAATTTCATTTTTTTTTCTTTTTTTTTTATGTTTTATTTGCTTGTTGTATCACAGCAACTAAGGAGCAGGTGAGGGAAAAACACTGAGGTGTCTATCCAGCACTTGCAGTTCCTTTTGCTGTGAAATCTGTTGGACAAAATCTGCCATGTTGATAGGTTTGTGGTACAGCTTGAGCCAGTGGCCATTGACCACAAATTTATGTGCTTCATCATCTATGGTTTGAAGTTTTACTGAACCATTGTCATAGACATCGACAATCTCATATGGACCAAGCCAGTGAGTAGTAAATTTGGCTTTGAAGTCTTTAAACTTGGAGTCAAACAATAGTGCCCAGTCACCAATGTGAAATTGCTTCTTTTTGATAAATTTGTCATGCCATTGAGCTCTTTGCTGTTGTATCAGGATATTGTGTTCTATGGAAGCCTGTCTCATCTCATCCAGCTGATTCAACTGAAGTATTCTTTCTTGCTGAGCTTCTGAAAGATCTATGCCCAAATCGGCTGCTAACTTGAAAGTATGAACTTGAAACTCAATGGGAAGGAGGACTTGCTTACCATAAACCAGTTGATAAGGAGAAAACCCAGTATTGTTTTTCCAAGTGGTCCGGTATGCCCATAAAGCTTCAGTCAACTTAGCTGACCAATCTTTCCGATGCATCTGGACGGTTTTGGTAATAATGCCTTCTAAAGTCTTGTTTGTAGATTCCACTTGGCCATTTGCTCGTGGATGGTAGGGGGTAGACTTTCAATGCTTGATCTTATATTTTTCTGCTATCTCCTGCACTAATTTAGAGGTAAACTAGGCACCCTGATCAGTTACAATCTCTCTAGGCACCCCAAATCTAACAAAGATCTCCTCAAACAGAAAGTTTACCACAGTCTGTTCAGTGGCTTCTGGCAATGGTTTGGCCTCTACCCATTTAGTAACATAGTCTGTGCAGACCAAAATGTACTTCTGTCCATGTGATGGTGGATGAATGGGACCAATGAAGTCAAGGGCCCACTTTTCAAATGGTTCAATGAGAATCTGTGGTTGGAGTGGCATTTCATCAAACCGGACTGGGCGTCCCATTCGTTGACAAGTGTCACAACTTCTAACATACCTTTTTGCATCTTTGAAAATGGAAGGCCAATAATACCCCAAATTGAGTATTTTATATGCTGTCCTTTTGTCTGCAAAATGGCCACCACACGGTTCATCATGGCATGCCTTTAAAATATCCAAGATTTCATCCTGTCGGACACATCTTCTTATGATTAAGTCATATCCTGTATAAAAGAGATCACCATTAACCCATATATGCCTAGCACTTTGTTTAATAATCTTCTTTTTTTCTTTAAATGTCATAGATGGTGGTAGTTGGCCTGATGATAAATAATTTGCAATGTCAGCATACCAAGGAGTGATAACAGAAATTGCAAAGAGATGCTCATCAGGAAAACTATCTAAAACCGGAACAACCTCACCAGTATTGTGTAAGCGAGACAAGAAATCCGCCACCTGATTTTCTCGTCCAGGCCTATCCAAAACAGGGATATTGAACTCCTGCATTAATAACAACCATCTAGTAATCCGACCATTAGTGATGGATTTATTCATTAAATAACGTAAGGCTGAATGATCTGTATGAACAAAAATTTCATAGCCAGTGATATAATGACGGAATTTGTTTATAGCATGAACCACTGCCAACATCTCTTTTTCAGTGACTGTATAATTCAGCTCTGCAGGTGTCAGATTTTTGCTAATGAAATAGATAGCATAAGTGAAAGTATGTTCTTTCTGGCCCAATGAGGCTCCTATTGCAGTAGCAGACGCATCAGTGGAAATATGGAAAGGCAATGTCCAATTTGGTCCCCTTAAAATGGGAGCAGTGGAGAGCTTTTCCTTAAGTGTCTGAAATGCAGATTTACAGTCAGTGTCCCAAGTAAAACACACATCCTTTGAAAGCAATTTAAACAATGGCAGGGCTATCTTACTAAAATTTGCAATGAATCTACGATAATAGCCTGCATACCCTAAAAAGATTCTCACATCTGTTTGAGTTGTGGGTTCAGACAGATTTTTAATGACTTGGATTTTAGCAGGATCTACTTTTATTCCAGACGAGGAGATGTGGTGTCCTAAAACTATCCCTTCAGTCATCATCATGAAACACTTTTCGTTACTCGGGGAAAGGTTTGATTCAATACATCTTTTTAGAATTTTCTCCAAGTTTGCTAAAGAATCTTCAAAGGTACGTCCATAGACAAAAAAATCATCCATGTAAACCTCAACACACTCATGAATTAGATCTGCAAAGATGGCCAAAACAGCCCTCTGAAAGGTAGCTGGGGCATTACATAAGCCAAAAGGTAAAACTTTGTAGGCATAGGTGCCCCAGGGACATGTAAAGGTAGTTTTGTCTTGGTCTTCGTTTGCAATACTAATCTGATTATAACCACTGAAGCCATCTAAAAATGAAAAATATTCCTTTCCAGCTAAAGCATCCAGTACTTGATCAATGAAAGGCAATGGAAAATAGTCTTTTAAAGTTGCCTTATTCAACTCCCTGTAATCGATACATATGCGCCATTTACCATTTTTTTTAGGAACAACAACCAAAGGTGAGACCCATTGGCTGTCGGAGATGGGGTAAATAAATCCCACTTTTAACAACTTCTGTAACTCTTCTTTGACTATTTCTTTTAGCATAGGGTTCATTCTGCGTTGTGGCTCTCTCAGGGGTCGTATTGTGTCATCTAGGTAAATATGGTGTGTGCATGTCTCAGGATGAATGCCTGGCATATCAGTGTACTCCCAGGCAAATGCATGGGAATATTTATTCAGCAAAGTGGTCAACTGTTCTTCCTGTGATGTGGTAAGATGTGCACCTATTTTTAGAGTTTTGCCTGGACTGATTTCTACAGTTTTACTGTGAATATCGGTGATGGAATGAACATTAAAAACGTCATCAAGTGCTAATGCTAGGGAATGAACATTGCAATTTTCCTGGAAATTATGACCCATAACTTGTTCTACTACAACATATTCCATTTCTCGTAATTCTGTAGAAATATCAGGTTCAGCAATAAAATGATCCAGTAGATCTTCGTGGTTGTCTTCTTGAAAATCGAAGTACTGATTTATACTTAGAACAGGCTGAATTACCTCTTCTTCTTGTTCTTTGGTTTCATTAATCCATGACAGCTGATCTAATGTGGAGGGTCGTTGGGCAGAAGGGTAAAGTGCAATCTGTTTCCTCTCTGTCCCATGCGAAATGAGCATGCTTCCTGATCGACATCCTATGAAAGCATCTCATGTTGCCAGCCAGGGTCTGCCAAGGATCAATGGGTGACCTCCTAAGTTAGATTTTGGCTGTAGGACTATAAAATCAACAAGATATTCCCAGGAGTCTAAAGAAACAATAATATCTTCCAAGAGCCCTTCAGGTGTAATTTTAGACCTATCAGCTAATTCTAAGACAGTTGTGGTGGGTCTGAGATTTGTCAGATGAAGGTAATTCATTGTCTCTAGTGTCATGACGTTAATGGCAGCACCTAAATCGATCAATGTTTTTGGGATGGAAAAATTATTAATAGTAATTGTAACCATCGGAATTCCAGTATCTACATACTTTTCAATAAAAACGGTGTTGGACATTAACCCTGCTAGATTGCCTACCACATGAATTTTCGATGGATCCTTCCTTCTTTTATTTAGACAGAGTTCCTTAACTGCTTTAGTGTAAATCGGGATATCTTTTATAGCCTGCAGTAAAGGAATCTTAACATATACATTTGTTAACTCATTCAGAACATCGAAGTCAGGTAAGGAAATCGAAAGTTTCTCTTTGACTAACCTCTCAGGAAAAGGAGGTGGATAAGATGCTATTGTGTTCCCTCGTTGACTGTGATTTTCTGACGGATATTTTTCTGTATTCAATTTTTTTGGAGTTTTGTCTTTTTCTGGTGGTTCTTCTAAGATTACAGGAGATTGTTTTTCCAAGGTTTTCCCAGATCTCAAATTGATATTTTGCAGTGGGAGAATGGAGTAGGGAAGCACTGTTCCGTCATCAACACTATACATAGGTCTGTCGGTTTTATTATTTGGATTTGGAATTGGCTGAGCTGGTAGTTGTGTAGGCCGAGGTGGAGGCTGATTAGATGGCAACTGAAGTTGTTGAGGTGGTGTACCCAATTGAGGAGCCATGTTATTGGGCTGTTGAAAAGATGGGTTTTGAAAAGATGGGGTTTGGACTTGATGCTGCTGGTATTGAGGATAGGCAGAAGGTTGTTGATAGGGCTGCAAATAAGCCTGCTGATATGTCTAATTACCATGGGCATACCATCTCCAATTTGGAGCAGATTGGGCTAATGGAGGAGACCAAGTTTGCCAAGGCATGGGTGCATTCCATGAATTCTGAACAGGAGTCTGATAATTTGTATTAAATTGCTGCATAGGATCTTGAGACATACCTGAGAATCGTGGCTGCCAAGGTCTCCGTTGTCCCATGAAGTAAAGAGACTCCATGCTGTGATTTTCCTCCATTCGAACTGCCTGCAATTCCTTCAATCTAGGGCAATCATCAGTTTTGTGATTAAAAGTGCATAAGCCACAAATTTCAACAATATTTAAAGGACATTCTCGAAGTGGGTGTTTCTTCCTAGATTTAGGACAAAAAATAGACAAAGCCTGATCTTGTTGGTCCTGTTGTTCTTGCCTCTTCTTGGTTTTTGTTGCCTCAACTTGTGTACCTAAGGTGCTTAATAAATCAGTCTTGAAATATTCTAGCAGATTCCCAAGCTCAGCTCTAGAAATACCACTGTTTGTAGATTTAGTTGCTTTGGTATTGCTATCTCTTTTCCCAGTTCGAGCCTTTCCTCTAGAATATTTCTGACATAAGTCCTGTATCTCATCAAAAGGAAGGTAAGAAATGTCACCTTTGCCCATAACATTTAAAATATCCAAATACTCTTCTCTTATTCCTTTCAAAAATATTGTTCTAATCATTTCAGGTGTTAAAGAATTGTATTTAGATTTCTGTAAATTGTATGAGAATCTTTCCAAATACTCCTCCAAACTCTCATCTTCCTGTTGAGTCATGCCAAAAATGTCATCTTTCAGCCCCTTTGATCTGCGATATGGTTGATATTTTCGAAGAAAGATCTTCCTCATGTCATCCCAGCTAGTAGTGTTCTCCTAAACCCATGAACCATTTCAAGGCAGCTGCTTTAAGAGTAGCAGGGAAAAGACGGAGCTTATGGGTGTCATCAGTATACCCATAAGTTCGACACAAGATGTCAAATTCGAATAGGAAAGAGTCAGGATCTTCAGAGGTCATGCCATAAAAGTTTGGTAAGACAGAGGGTGGAATATTCTTCATTTTCACCTCTTCCCCTAGGATAACGCTAGTGTCTAAGATAGGAAATTTAAAGGTGGCCTCCTGATCTTCTGTTATTCCTTCATCCCTCACATGTCTTCTCTCTTCTTCCCTTATTTCTTCTTCCCTTCTCTCTTGTGTGCGTTTGTTTTCTATTTCCAACATCCTCTCATACTCCCTTCTATGTTTTGTAGTTGGTCCTTTTGATGTTTCTTCCTCAGACATTTTGAACTTACCAACTGTTGAGATGAACCCTTTTGGAAGAGAAGTTCCTGTTATTTCTGTTTTTGGGGGGTTTTTAATAAATCTTCCTTTCTCGTCTCTTATTCTAAACATAAAAGTGAAATCTAATCTATATTTTTGTTTGAAAGTTTTGTTTTTATCAGAAAACTAAAGTTTCTAAGCCTGCTTCTACAATGCCTCCCCGGCAACGGCGCCAAAATGTTGGGCTTCAATCTACTGATGCAGATTGAACCTTAAATTTATATATCAATCCGGGTCTGTAAGCTTAGAGGCATATCCAAGTTTTAGGACCTAGAGCTAGACTTGTTCAGTTAACCTAATTTTCTGTGAATTGAACCTACTGTCTAATGGGAAGTACTGCAACTTTAAAGATACAAAAATCCTTCAATAGGGATAGCTTCATCTGTTCTTTAAATGTACAGCAATCTATTTAGGAAAGCAATTTAACAGTGGAAGAACTGATATAATGAAAGCAATTAATCAATGATTCTAACCCTAACAATCCACTAATGCATGAACAATTAATCATTAAATTCCCTTACAGGACATTGTTCGTAATTGATAGTTGTTCAAAACACTTCCTCTTTAGGTGAGCAGCAATATATGACATGTCAAGATCACAGTCAGAACTGTTCCTTTAACATTTAACAGAATATAAGGCAGAGCTCGTAGAAATGTAAGTGGTACATAGCATTAACGAAATCGTGGTTTGAATTATTTAAATGAATATAGATCAATAATAAAATCAATTGGAAACTAACTAAATTCGTTCTACAACGATATGCTAGTTACTACAGAATTAACACATACCAATGGTTTGATCTAAATCACATGCATCAATTAAATCGTTGCAAACAGATAAATCACAGACACTAGCAATGTAATGGTGTGAGAACTCAACAATGGGGGCCCTCCAGTGCCTTGTTCCACACACAGTCGTAGTTTTACAGAACTGAGAGTCTAATTGTATTCACCATAAAATCGATTACACAGTAAAACCACGCAGTTTAGAAGCAGTATGCGTTCTTCCCAAAATCGTGATTATCAATCCAATGTTTTGTGGAATATTTATACAAGTTCAAAAGAATACTGGAAATGCTACAATCTTGCAAACTAATTAATGAACATAGCCATCGAGATCCTCATGCAGAATCGTGAAACTCAACAGAATCCAAACTGCCCTGCTTTTGTGCTGAGTGGTAGCACAGGTGGTCATTTGACCGACTTTGACTTGCCATCTGTAAGAGCCACATCATCTGTTCGTTGGAAATTCGTCCATCCTTGGACATTGAGGATCTTTCCTCCATCTTCCAATTAATGCCTAGCTGTCCTGCAAGTGCTCAACTCTGGAGATATTACGGGAAGTTAGAACATCCTGTAATTTTATAAAAACCTAGTTTAAATGCTCTAAAAACTTCAAAATTCAATTTTTTAACAAGCGATGACATTAATACCTTTTTAAACAAAGTCTGTGATGAACTACAAGCTTTATAGATTGGTATGAGGGTTTAATGGAGGAAAATGGAGGATATTTGGATGACAAAAAGAGGTCAAAATGGTGCCCAACAGATAATATGGTGAGGAAAAATCCTACAGCAATCCTAATATGGTGGTAATTTCATCCATGAAGGAATTCCTAAAATGAATTTCGTTATCTGTGATGATCTCTTTGGGTATACCAAGCCTTGCTATCACGTCATTGAATACAAAGTATGTTGTAGTTTCTGCCGTGTAGTTGAATGTAGGAATCGACTCATCCCACTTGGTGAAGTAGTGCACTGCTACTATGGTGTAGTGGTGTCCATCAGCTGAAGGTGGGTTGATTGTCATAAAATCAATGGAACATTTTGAAAATGAACCCACAGCTACTACAGGGTGTAGTGAAGAAGGATGTGCGCGCATTTTTCTTTTGTAAATTTGGAAAGGGTGACACTTTTTAACAACATTGATGCAATATTTAAAGATCGTGGGCCAAAAGTATCATACATGCAATATTTTCTAGGCAGTTTCCAACCCAGAAAGATGACCGCCACATGCCCTAGGATGGGAATCATTTAAAGCTTGTCTAGCTTCCTCATGTATTAAAAAATGTCTTAAGATTAGGTCTACTCCTCGACGATGCAAAGTATCCCCAATTAAGAGATATCTTCATGCTTGGTGTCGAATGAGAAATCAATCCAATGCTAGAAAACTAAGGATCAATCCTTTGGGTTTGGATATATATGATAAATGTTCCATACCAAGGATCTAATGTTGCGATGAGGAATACATGTTCATCAACCCAAGATTCAACACATACAATATCCTCTTTCTCGCAAGGTAAATCAAACATTAGTTTTGCAAATGCCAACAACTTATTGAGTTTAGCGTTTATGAACTCGAGATCGAATTCTTGCAAAATTACTATCCATTTTGAATATTTTCCACCAATGATATGGTGAGAAAAAAAAATTTCATGGGGTTCATCTAAGCCACTATGGTCATTTTTATTGGAAGTATATAATATCTAAGTCTTTGGACAACATGAACCGCTTCCAAGGCCAACTTTTCAACCTGGGAATATCTCAATTCAAGACCTGCAAGGCCCTTACTTAGATAGTAAATAACATGCTATTGTGATGATTCATCTTCTTGTACCAATACCATTCCTATGGTGGAACTGGATGCTGCCAAATATATCATAAAGTCTCTACTATAGTCTAGAGGACTAAGTACTGGGGATGATACCAAATATTTCTTTACTGCATTGAATGAGCGTTGAACTTGATTAGAATAGTGCATATTTTTTGAGGAGTCACCTGAAACCTTTAGCTAGTTCGAAAAAATTAGCGACAAATATTCTCAAGAAGTTTGCTTTCCTTGTAGGCTTTGAAATTTTCAGATTGTTTTTGGGGAAGGAAATTGTAATATTTCCTCAACCTTGAGGGGATCCACCATAATCCCTTGTTTTGATACTATGAACCCAAGTAATATCCCAAAGTCGACACAAAACATGCTTTTATGTGGGTTCACCCTAATGTTGTATTTACGACATCGAATGAATACGACACATAAATGTGAACTATGTTCAACTCTTCTCTTAGATTTGGCTACCAAGTCATCAAGATAAACCTCAATGATTTTCTTAATATCGTGGAACGCATATGACATGGCTCTCTAAAAAGTGGCCCTGAAAGTGGACTTGATGTTTCGAATGGAATTTTCCGAAATGAAAAAATCTCCCAACGTCACATGAAATTTGTTTTCTGTTGGTATTCTTTCTTAATATGTATCTAGTTGTAACCGGAGAATCCATCCATAAATGAAAATATTTTGTTCCTAATACGCTCATCTATAATCTGATCAATAAAGGGTGTGGGATAATTATCTTTGGGACAAGCCAAATTTAGATCCCTAAAGTCAGTATAGACCCAGATTGTTCCTTGCTTCTTATCAATAGGAATGAGATTGGATGCCCATTCATTCAAAGGAATAGGGTATATGAAGCTAGATTTTAATAGCTTTTCAAATTCTTCTTTTATGGCAGCCGATTTCTTAGGATTAACTAGACATAACTTCTGTCTTACAGGTTTAACATTATCATAGGTTTTTATCTCATGTTCAACTATGTTACGATCGATGCATGACATTTCTTCATAAGACCAAGCAAACACATCATGAAACTCTTTAAATTTAGCATTATAATGCATGATGTCCTCCGGAGAGCAATCGATGCCTATATTTATATTTTCTGCGATGCCATGATTAATGGATATATCAATAGCAATAGTTTTCGAAATATTTTCCAAGTTTCCTTCTGAAACCACATTGTGTGTTTGGACAAGACATTGATATTTTTCCATATCATCATCAAAGTAAAAAATTTATGGTTTAACCTCTAATGAATCTGTCTTAGGAATAAAAGATGATCGATGATGCATGTCTTCCTAGGGTCATTCAGAGATGTTCATAACTTTCGAGGATGGATTCATCTAACGAAAAAGTATGATCCAAGAGGTCATGAGTACTAGGAGTATTAATGTCCCATATAGGTGAAGTGTATGGATCATATTCCTCCATCTGGGAACGATTTTGATCCGAGTCAGCCGAAGCCATTTGGATAGCTTGGTATTAAATCTCTACAGAATATAGGGGTACACTACTCTCAATTTCATTATGTTTCTTAGAAGTTGGTATATTTCCATCACTCTTTTCAACTAATATGTCCTCCTTCGAGGTTCCCTTTGATGAGGTGGATCCAACCGATGGTATGGACTTAGAATTTTTTTTTAATGGAAAATATACTTCTTATGTAATAGTGAAAACTAGAGCAGTATGAGGGGTGGACAATAGCGGTGGAATCGTGAAGGTTCCCATGAGGGATGAGTCTTTAAAGATTCCTACCCCAATATCATGAATCACTGTTTTCAAATCCCCAACAAAAGGTACATTCAAGTGGAGACCAGTTTCAGGTGTGCAGTAGTCTAGTTGATCAATTGTAACAATCTTATCTTGGTGGGAGAACTGAATTACTCGGAATATTGAAGACACTACTGCCTTCATTGCATGTATCCAACTACGTCCCAATAGAAAATTATAATCTATGGGCGCATCCACTACCTCAACATCTACTTGAACTATTTTACCTCCAAGTTCAACTGGGAAATCCATGATAAGTCCGCAAGGAGGGAATGAATGTCCATCATATGATTTGAGTATTGTGTGGGATGCTATTAAGGTGGGTGATCCCAAAGATTTCCAACATGCTAGTGACATGACACAAGTAGAGGCTCCTTCATCCACAATGGTTCAAGAAATATTCTTACCGTCTGAAGTCACTTTAATCTGAAATGTGATCTGTGATGAAATCCTACATGTTGACTAATCTAAATCGAAAGATATCAAATTGGTGTCAAATGGATCAATAACCTCGATAGAAGACAATAGTGCCTTTATTTTATTACGACAAATTTTCAATACTTCCAAGGTGGACATGGCACAAGGAGCTTGAGCTAAATATTCAACCACATTGTAGTTTTGAGCAGCTCATGCATTAGGATTGTGGGTTGTTCTACATAAAAACCCTTTTGGAGGTTGAGGTACTATGTCAATGGTTGGTTTCTCAATCATTAGAGAACCACTAGGCTATGATCCAGATGTTGCTGCATCATTCGATGGTGTATTGTAAGAATGAGCCTTTGTTTGAATGTTTATCTCATGTTGACCCATCAGGAATATGTTAGAATTGGGGGTATTGCCTCCTTGTGGGTAGTTTTCCTAGTTGCCTCCTAGAGGAGGTACTGATGCTGCAACAACCATTTGTTGCTACTGCGAGAAGGCTTGAGTTAGGATGAAAGGTTGTTGTTTCCCTCCTCGTTGTGCCAACATGCAATGAATGTCATCCATGTGAGGGAAAAGGTGAGTAGGATGATCTCCTTGAAAAATATTGCAAGGGTACTTGTTTTTCCGGTTGTCCTGATTTCCCCCAGTGGGATTATTCACCTTAGGTGCTTCTCCAATCCCAGAATTAGCATTTGAATTTTTCTTTTGTTTCTTCTTTTTCCCTTTTGGTTATGTATCTTGGACCATAAGTACTTCAGAATTTTGGGTGGGAGTTGCAGATTGCTAGTTTTCCTGTCTAGTTGTGGGTTACGAATTCTGAACATAAACTTGTCCCATTTGTTGGTTAATCTGCTCGAGTTGGTTGACAAATCCAATCACACCATCAGAATGAGTTCATTTTGGTGGCGTAGCTGAATCAGACACAGGTCTTGCAACATGTGGTATTAAATCATAAAGTGTGCCCGATTTTTAATATATCAAATCCATCTGTTGGGCACTCTGAATGATTTCTTCTTCAGTCATATCTCCTGAAATGGATACATATTTGGCAATAATAGGAAATAATGATTTCACAAACCAATCTACTAAGAATTGATCTGGTATTTCATCTTTTATGAGCCTTCAGTGCCTCCTCTGTTCGTGGATATGATCCGAGATGTGATTGGAAGTAGAATGCCTAAGCGAAGTCAAAATTTATGTACCCAAATCATAGTGGATAAGTAATTGAAAATGTGTCAGAAATACCATAGCTAAATATAAAAAAATCCGTGAATGTATTGCAAGGCATCTCAATGTACCATTTCGCAATAGTTCCCGTGAGGGTCCGCTAAAACAACTGTAACCTAATACTATCATCAACTAGGGAATTGGATGAGCACCAAAAATAGAATGTCATCAAGTGATTTGATGGATCGTCCCCTGGTCATCCATCAAACTTGGGTATGTCCGAGGGTAGTTTAGGTTGTATGGTTGGCCACCCATTCAAATGTAAAGCGGGATCATTAGTTAGCCGAGATAAATCTAGTATATTCAATGTGGCTAGAAATGGTGATCTAACTAGTGTCGTACAAACCATTGATACACAGGTGAAGCTTGATGGCTCCATTATTGTTGTTGTCCTTGGGATTGAAAAGCATTCGAAGGAGGATTGCCTCCTTGTGGAGGTTGCATCTAGAAAGATTGATTATTTCCTTAAAACTGTCCATTCCATTGTGGAGAAGGGTGCATGGATGGATTTCCCCCTTGTGGAGGTAGGTTCTAATAAGATTGGTTAATTGTTGTAAACTGACCATTCCATTGAGGATTAGAATTAATGGGTGGATTTACCCTTGCGGAGGTGGGCCCCAATAAGATTGGTAACTTGTCGTAATTTGACCACTCCATTGATTGTTTCTTTGGTTTTGATAAGCGTTCCAAGGTCGATTTCCCCCTTGCAGAGGTGGTCCCCAAGAAGATTGGTTATTTCCTAGAACTTTCCCACTCCATTTTGAAATGCGGTTGATAGGTGGATTTCCCCCTAAGATGCTTCTTTTTGAGGATATGGGATTTCCCCGGGAATTGTGCTAGGAAAAGTTGGAGGATGACCCCCTGAGATATTTCCACCCATTGGTGGAGGATAAACCCAATTGGAATTAATGTTCCATGGTCCATTGCTTCCACTGGGAATATTACCATTCCATGGTGAAGGGTTGCCCCCATAAGTAGAACCTGGTCAAGTGTTTGGTATACCAAGAGGATTTTGGTTTACTCCTTGTGTGTTTTTTACCTTGATTAGTCGAACCATATGGAAAACCCATGTTTGGTAAGGAAAACCCACCAGTAGGGATCCCTGCAGTCAAAGTGGATGTACTTCCGGGATTGGAACCCGAAACTGTACCAACTGGCACTGAAGTGCTAGTTGAACTTGTGCTAATAACAGGTATGCTAACTGTTTGGATTGATGTAGAGGCCAAATTGGAAGTATTTTTACCACCCACGATCGTTTGAGGTTGTGTTGATGGAGTCCCTTGTGCTCCTGATGAAGCCATAGGGTCAAGTGTTAAATTTTTCATGTTATTCAAATAATTGAAAAGAGAATTGATATAATCCAATGATTCACTGATTTGAAGTACAATTGGGTCTGAATGACTTGTCAAGGGTGGGTTTACGTGAGTAGCTGTGTCGTTCTCTAGTGTTTCAATTTCAAATGGAGCAAGATCATCAATTGTTTATGTATTCTCTTCATTATGTGACAGTGAATATTCAATGTAGTTTGTTTGATGTTGTTCTTCTCTATCACTATTAATTAAATCTAGAATTTGTTTAGTTTCCAAGTCACCAGGGTTTGTTTCTTGTATCCATATCCACGATTTAGTGGGGCCTTCAAATTCCGGTGACTCACCTCGCTTCCATCGTGACTAGAGGATTGGGAGAGTATCCACTTTGAATATTTTGATAAACGAATTTGTTTAAAATGGTATTTAATAAAAAATGTAATAAAAAAATCCTGAAGGAAATCTAGACTCAACAAAACGTTAAGTGTCCACACAGTGAAAAATGTCCTATGAATCCAAGCAAGCAATCTACTTCCCCAAATAACCGAATTTCAATGGAAAGTTGGATTACAAGGACTTCCGAAACTAGTATATCCTGAGGGATATCAAGCCTCAAACAATTAATAATAGCGAAGGTATGAGAAACAATTACAATAAAATTTAATCACTAAAGATGCAAGTATTGGTTCTTGGCCAATCACCCTCCTAAGGAGTAAAAGCTTCAAATTCTGTCTTAGGTATTGCAAGTGTCCCCCACTCACAATAGCCCATGTGATATCCTAGGAATAAAAACTAAGGTTACGACTTCACAATCGACGGTCGGGCGAAATAATTGTAAGTCTAGGACAACTCTCATAACTATGTGCTCCATAAAAGTGATGTCACCCTAAGGGCTTGTGACTTACATGGAATTTTGTGATGATCTGATATCGCACTAAACAAGCAAGAAGGGGGGTACCACCGTTACTTATCCATATTGACCTTGTGCTTGACACATGTTTTAGATGCGCTTTCCCGACAAGCATTCTTTGCTACTAATGGATTTAAACTACAATAATCAATGCTAGTTTCAAAAATTTTGTAGCCCGGGGCGTTAACTCTCCAATCCTAATCCAGGGCCCTAACTTAACCTTGTAGGTGATATGAAAATCAAATCTTGGTTAGGTCTTTATTAAGAAAAAATTGTAAGGGTACTTTTCTTAGTTTTAGGAATGGAAATGAAAATGGTGGTGTGTAGACTCGAAATATTGAATCAAATAATACAAAATGATCACTACTATTTCCTTGAATTCGATAAACTTTCTAAACTAGTGAAAATTTATAGGTTCGTGTAGTGTCTTCCCAACGTGCAAGTTGCAAAATAGAATTATCTCTAAGATTTTGAAAAAGAAATTTTCTAAAGAAGTGAATTTTTATTGTCACAAACTACTTAACTTCTTCTTTTCCATTTTTTTCTACAACATGCAGAAAACTCTTTCCAAATGTTTGAATAGGTTTCCAAATATAGTAAAGTTTGGTGTTGCAAAATTTTGGTAGATTGTTTGAGGTTTAGGAACAGTTCTTCATTGAATTATGGTTAATTATTGATTTCAAAAAATCTATTTAAACCAAACAATTATATCAACTGAAATGAATCCAACTCTTTACATAGGGGATCTCTATTTCTCATTTACAGGGTCACCTAAAAGTGCAAGAAAAGAGTATACACATATCCCTTTGAAGTACTATGAATTAAACATTTACAAGTGAGATCTACTTTCTCATTCACAAGAACGCACCAAATCCCAAGTGAAGAGGATACTCATAGCTCGAGCATTGTACTCAAAAATCAAATCTACCCTGTTACAAATTGAGATCCACGTTCTCATTCACAAGATCACCTGAAATCCCAAGTAAATAGGATAATAGTGGCTTGAAAAAACTAGTTGAAAATTCAAATCCTAAACTATTACAATTGAGATCCACTTTCTCGTTCACAAGATCGCCCGAAAGCCCAAGTGAAGAGGATAAAAGTGGATCAAACACAATGTATCTCAAGAAAATTGAAGATTAAAGCTACAAATCTCTCTAATTTTGAATGAGGAAAATCAAATTTTGTAGATCCAAAACAAAAATTTACTAATTAAAGTTGTTCGTTTGGTTTTGGAGGGAAATTTTTTCAAATTCTGTCAATGTGTAATGTTCAATTTTTTTTATGCAATTTTCTTTATGGAATGTTTTCAAATGATTTTATAATGTATTATTGGCTATGATTTTGTGTTTTGTTTCATATCAGCAAGCATGTGGAATTCAAAATTCAAAGGCCCAAAGGTTCTTGAAACAATATTTCATGTTTTTTCAAATTTTTATCATTTGCAAACTAGTGATTTAACCAAAATTTTAAGAGATAAATCAAAATTTCATCAATTAAATTTGGAATCAAGGATATAAGAGATAAATATGTCCTAATGCAATCCAATCTAAGTCAAATTGTGAGAAAACATTGAAAAAATACCAAATTAAGCCATTCTTAAAGGTTTTTGAAGGAAAATCCAACATTAAAATTTTCAACTTAGATGCTTCCAAAATTTTCCAAAACTATTGTGAATTGATCCTAAAATGTGTCTAATATCACCAATAGGGATGAAAAATTCAAAATTTTTCCCAATGATGGCCTTAAAACAATGAATTCTAATTACTAGTTTTTGACAATTTCTACGACAATTTTTGAACAAAAATATTTAAAATCTTTAAAAAAAATTTAACTCTTAGTCAATTGAGGTGTAAGTAAGGCCTAATGTCTAAGTTCTTGGATTCCTAATCCAAGTACTGCAAAAATAATCACTCAAAATAATGATAAAATGAGAAAATTAAAGCCAAAAAACAAAGATATTGTGACTTCCTGTAGGGTTTTCGCCCCGTGTTCATTGAGCAAAGAGTAATAATTGAGTATTTTCACAACCCCTTCACTGAGAAGAGCATGGAAATCAGGGTATTTTCTCTCTGTGTATACCTGTGAGGGCGCGATAATCCTACATTTCTTGAAAAATCAAAGAACTGGGGCTAAATCCTCCAAATTTTGAAGAATTTATGAGTTGTTTAAGGTAAATACATACCTAAGTAGACTTAAAACGACTTATAAACATTCTTAGTACTTATGAAATATTTAAGTAATTTTTAGGAATATCTTTAAGCTTAGAACACCAAGTTTTCATTTTTTTTCAAATGAAAACCCAAGTGGAGTCTCCAATTTGTTGATAGAAATTAGTGTAGGGACTTGTCTACTCTTATTATCTATCTTACTACGAATTGGTGAGATTCAATTGAAAAAATATGAAGCAATTATCTCTATTTTACTAATATCTTTAACTAATTTTGAATTTGAAATAACTTGGAGGTAAAAAACTAAACTAAAAAATGGGAGGAAAATTAAATTACTTCATATAACATCAAAGAAGAAATGATACATACAACCTTGCTTGAGGTGAATCCATTGTCCTTTGCTTTGATCTATTCTTCTCCATCCATGCCTTTGATCATCCAAGTGCTTTGTCTTGAAGATGAGCTTTCCAACCTTTAAATCCTTCTAGCATGCCTTTACTCTCACTTTATGTATCTTACTATGCCCCAAATGCCTTTCTTTTATAACATTGGGATTAGTGCACTCAATTGCTAGAAATGAAGGTGGGACTAAACTTTTCACCAATTTTTTATTATTTTTATCAAAAAACCCACTTTTCCATAGTTTTCCAACATTTGACTTGAATTTCCAGAATTTTCAGGACAATTAATACACATGGCATGTATTCTTTCCACTCAAGGAGTTGTAGAAACTGGGTTTTGGCCCTTTAAGTGGTCCTATAATTGGTCTCTGTAGAGCAACCTTTGTATTCACATAGTTCTTCCTTTGCGGAAGCGGTGGTTAGACGAGAGATTAAATCTCTCGATTGTTCTATATTTTCGTTCTTCATGTTGTGGGTGAATGGTAAAATGTGCTTCTGACCTTCACTTGTTAAGGGTCTTAATTTAATTGTTATTATCCCTAGTCAATGGATTATAGCATCCATGATTATTTATAAAAATATCCAAATTTTTGCACCAAAAAAAACCTCACAGTAATAGAATCCATCCAAATACTTGTGCGTTGTGCCTCAATGCTCCTCCCTTCCTTGGGCCACCAACATAAGATCGAGAGAAAATATTTGAGGAGAAAGCATTGTTTAGGGGTCAGAAGGTTTTGAGTGTGGACAACATGTTGGAGGAAAAAATTTCCTTTGATTTCCAAAATGATGGGAACCTTATATTGCACAATGGAACAAACACCACGTGTGGTAGACTAATAATAAAAACCATATCATATTGTCTACTATCATGCAGGGCGATAGATATTTTGCAATGAAGAATAATAGTTTCAATAGTGTTTAGGAGAGATTTTCCATTCCTACTGATACCTTTTTGGTTAGTTAGAATTTTAGGGTCGAACCGAGTATCCACATGTATCCTATCCATTCACTCTGTCCAAGTGAGAATTTCACATTGAAATGGAGGAACAAAATCACATACCAGAATCATGGTACCCATAATGGATTAAAGTACATTTGAGTAGTGAAGGGGTCTTTACACTCTTAAATTATTTTGATGAGCATCTCTAGATTTCATACAACAGCAGTTACATAAATTCCTTGATCACATTGCACAATATTAGGATTGAATCAGAGGGAAATTTGTGTTAATTTTTTAGCATTAATTCAATATACTCTAGGATCTTTACTGAGAGAATAACATGTACAGCATATCAATCATATCAAGCATGTCAATCATGTCAATCACAACAAGAGGCAATCATAAGAGACAATAGACACATAGAGTTTCGATGGGGAAAACCCTAAGGTGAAAAACCCCAGAACTTCCTCAGAGATAGATAGAGCAATAATACAACCCAAGTACACAGAGATAGTCTTCTCCTAGCAGCTGATCCTCCTCCTCACATGTGAACCACTTTCCGAGTGATGTAGAAGTGAGTAATGAGATGATGAAATAGAGATCTCTCGATCTCTATTTATACTCGCCTTTCCTGCCCAATAAACCAGTGGGGATGACTTGTCTAGCTTAGCCTAATAACCCATGGTTAACTTAATCAGGGCCGACCCCACACATGGTGGTCTAATAACCCATCAGCAAGTTACAACACTTGTGACACTTGTCAATACAAATGACGACACTTCCGTATACAGGAATAATAACATCTCTATAGGATTACAATATACATAGATTAAATACATAGGTGAAATACATTCTGAAGTTACATATACATCAACACTCCCTCTTAACTAGGAAGGTATTTCTCGACACAGATCTGCTAGCACAAGTCTTCTTCTCTGGATCATCATCAGAGAATCATTATCATCGTCACTGTTGCTACTATCTCAATCAGTCTCTGATCTACTCGTCATAGGAAGTTCTATAGAGACAGTCCTTTTTCATACTGGATGTAGGCCCACCACATGCAGGTCTTCATCATCACTGGCCATACTATGGAATCCTCAGGACTGATTACGTGCAAAACCTCGAAAGAGCATCCGAGGCATTTTACGAGCACATAGCTCAAGCTATCGGATCTCCTAGGATATTTTACGTGTGACTGTCACAAAACCTTAAAAGAGTGTCTTTCCAAGCAAGATCTCTAAAGAGCATCTGAGGCCTTTTTCATCCTGTCCAGATCTCTAGGACTTATTACATGTGACCCCTACCACAAAACCTTAAAAGAGTGTCTTGTCAAGCAACATCTCTAAAGATCATTTGAGGCCTTTTTCATCCTGTCCATATCTCCAGGACTTATTACATGTGGTCCCCACAAAACCTTAAAAGAGTGTCTTTCCAAGAAAGATCTCTAAAGAGCATCTGAGGCCTTTTTCATCTTGTCCGGATCTCCAAGACTTATTACATGTGGTCTAGCAAAACCTTAAAAGAGTGTCTTTCCAAGCAAGATCTCTAAAGAGCATTTGAGGCCTTTTTCATCCTGTCCAGATCTCCAGGACTTATTACATGCTACCTTTGCACAACCTGTCCACAGCCATAGTGTATCAACCCGATACTCACCATACATCATCCTGATGTACATGATCATCCTGATCATCATCACTGCATCGTCCTGAAGCATGTCATCTGGAGCAACATCCTGAAGCTCATCATCTATGATCATTCTGATCATACAATGCATCCACCTGATGCATACCAAGTATCTACCTGATACATATCATCATACATGATCTACCTGATCATACAATCGTATCCAATGATACATATACAGATACATGGTCCAAGCATCCGACATGATGCATATACATATACATGATCCAACTGATCATAAAAAGCATCCAACATGATGCATATACATATACATGATCCAACTGATCATAACAAGAATCCAACATGATGCATATACATAGCAGTAACTGGAGCATCGTCCTGATGCTCATCATCCAGCGCTTACATCCACAGCCATGGGAAGGATCCTCCTTTCACCATGCTGGGAATGGCTCCTGCAAATGTGTCCATCACTTCTTCCTCGAAGTGTCATCAATCTGAAGAACACCAAGCCTCTCTCTAAAGTACTCGAACTTCACTCTGGCTAGTGGCTTCATCAACACATCTGCAACCTGTTCATCCATCGCAACATACAGGAGCTTCACTGCTCCTCTCTGCACCATATCCCTGATATAGTGATATTTGATCTTAATGTGTTTCGACCTGTCGTGGAACACCGAGTTCTCAGACAGCTTCACACAGCTCTGGTTGTCACACAAGATACCAGTAGCCTCCAATGGGAGATCAAATAACTCAGACAGTAGCTTCCTCAGCCATACTGCCTCACAACTAGCCGAACAAGCTACAACATACTCTACTTCGGTTGTACTCAGTGCTACGCAGGACTGCTTCCTGCTAAACCAAGAGATCACACCTAATCCCATACTGAAGCAGCACCCAGAAGTGCTCTTCCTATCTGCAGCACTGCCTGCCCAGTCCGAATCAACATAACTAAAGCGAATATTTATTCGTTCACACAATAAATATTACCAGAACACCTGGAATATTAGATAAGCCATTAATAGGCAAATATATATTGATATTTTAATAGATAAGATGATGATTAAATATTACAACATAGCTCACCTTTTATATGGCTTGAGCATTCATAATGAAAGGTTATGTCCCTTCACATTAATAACTAACTATTATAATAATTAACAATTATTTTTTATTATTGTCCTATTTATATTCGTAGCATTGCCACTCTCTTAGAAAGGCTTTGTCCTCAAAGCCTTATAATTTTGTCGCATTGTTCTTTGTGATGTCATGGCTGATGAAACATGTCGATACGAACTGCTAAGTGTAGAGCATAACTTCCGATATGTAGATGGGTCAATCTATCCCAGATTGATTTGTTGCTGACTGTTGGGATTCCCCACTGATCTATCATCAAGAGCTTTGATCACATTAGTACCATCGTCTTTCGACATTTCCCACTTTTCAGAATATCGGTTTTTATGGTTGGGGTGTCGATAGGGAATTTTCACAATGTCATTTTCTTTTACGAGTGTCATCTTTTGAGCATTGATCTAAGTTGGAAGTTGTATTTTCGTCCCTCGAGGTTTTAAGGTTTCGTTCTGTATTTTTTCCAACTTGTTTTCTAACTGCATGTTATCATTTTGAAACTTCTTAATCACTTCTACTTGCGATTTTATGTCATTTTCATACTTCTTAAGTTGTTCCTTAAGATCTTCATTATGACTTCTGATGCAACTATTTTCTTCTTGCTTCTCTAGAAGTTTCCCTTCAATGTTGTCCATAGATTGTTCTATCTTCTGGCTATTTTTCAACTTCTTAATTTTTGTGATTAGTATCTTGTTATGATTTCTTAGTCTGAAAATTTCTTCAGCATTGTTGGATAATGCTTTATTACTCTTTGCGATCTCTGACTTATGTGTCTTTTTAAAGTCGTCATTTTGTTGTTGAAGAACTTTTATCTGTTGTCGACATTGGTCGACCTCTGATTCTTGACTTTCTAATTTATGTCGTATCTACGTTAGTTCTTCATCTTTGTCGCTCACAATTTTGTTCAACCGTATTATTTCTGCTTCGTAATTATTTATTTCCTTCTTTATATCTTTATTTCCTAACCTCTGATTGAATTCATTTTCGGCTTTTAATTCATCAATTTGCGCATACAATTTTTCTATACGTCTTTCCTGGTCAGATATTTTTATTTCACTGTACCTTTCTTGTAATTCAATTCTTATTTCTGAACTGTTATTTATGTAGCGCAATTCTTCATTGTCTTTTCGATAATGTTTTAACTTGTCTTCTAATTTCTCTATTTGTAGTCGTAAACTGGCTTCCATGGTCTTCGACTTCTATGGTGATGGATGGTGTTTCTTTGATTTCTTCAGAGATAGATAGTCTTCAACTTTTTCGACGATAAAGGGTCTTTGAATTTTTTATGAAACTTCCTCTTTATTTTTTTGAGTTCAAAAGGAACTTGGATCTCCACGTTGGTTAACCTTTTGCTTTAGATTAATTTCTTTGTGGATTGTGTGTAGATTAGGTGGTTTGGAAGAATGATTGTTACCCTCCCCACCCAAGTTCAATTCTCACTTGACTTTTAGCTTTTATGTTAAAAGATAATTAAATACTAAACTCAACCTAATTAAAGTATGAGTTATTAATTAATATCCAATAACCTTTCAATAAATAAATAACTTAATTAAGGTGTGTTGGTTTCTTTATAAAACCAATGGTAGAGTGGTTTTATAAAACCACGAGTAGGAGTGGTTTTATAAAACCAAGGGTTGGTTAAAAAAAACCTATGTTGTGTTTCCCCCTTTTTATGGGGTCTTCTTTCTTCTTCTTCTTCTCTATTTTTTACTTCCTTTTTATTTTCTTTTTATTTTCTTTTTGGGAGTTGGAGAATGGACTTTGGCCAAGGGCCACTCTATGGTAAAATACCAATTGATGGGAGAAACTCCACTAATAGCCAAAAGCTGGGATCGGCCCAAGAAGGGGCTCTGATACCAAATGAAGCGAATATTTATTCGTTCACACAATAAATATTACCAGAACACCTGAAATATTAGATAAGCCATTAATAGGCAAATATATATTGATATTTTAATAGATAAGATGATGATTAAATATTACAACATAGCTCGCCTTTTATATGGCTTGAGCATTCATAATGAAAGGTTATGTCCCTTCACATTAATAATTAACTATTATAATAATTAACAATTGTTTTTTATTATTATCCTATTTATATTTGTAGCAATAACCCTGCAGGTTAAACTTTTGATTCGCATCATACTTTAGCCCATAATCAACTGTACCCTTCAGGTAACTCAGAATATGCTTTATAGCAACCAGGTGAACACTCCTCAAATCTGTCAAGAACTGGCTCAATGTGTTCACCGCAAAGCAAATATTCGGTCTCGTGTTCATCAGGTACATCAAGGACCCAATCATCTGACGATACATTGTGACATCAACTGGGTCAGATGAAGCATCACACAGAAGCTTCAGGTTCGATGCCATAGGTGTGGCCATGGCATTGCAGTCCATCATCCCGAACCTCTTCAGGATCTCTACTGCATACTTCCCTTGTCCAAGGAAGATCCCATCTGCACTCTGCCACACCTCCATGCCTAAAAAATAGTGCATCACCCCCAAGTCCTTCATCTCGAACTCGGTAGCAAGCTTCCTCTTGGTATCAACAATCAAACTATCCTCTCCTGTAACAAACAAGTCATCCACATATAGAAGTACTATCATTGGATTGCCTTCCTCAACCTTGTAGTAAAGGCTGGAATCTGCTTTACTCTTGGTAAAGCCCAAACTGGATAGAAAGCTGTCCATCTTACCATACCAAGTCTTAGGAGCTTGCTTCATGCCATACAAGGCTTTTTTCAACCTGCACACATATGACTCTCTGTCATGTGTCTCAAAGCCGAGTGGCTGCTCCACATACACTTCCTCTTCGACTACACCATTCAAGGAAGCTATCTTGACATCCATCTGGTGTATCTTCCATTTCATCACTGCAGCCAGAGCAAGTACTGTTCTAATGGAAGTTTATCTGGCCACAAGAGCAAAATTTTCTTCATAATCAATTCCTTCTTTCTGGGATAAGCCACGAGCTACAAATCTCGCTTTGTACTTTTCTATGCTGCCATCTGCAGCATGCTTTATTTTGTAGATCCACTTGGAAGTCACAACAGACTTCCCTTCAGGTCTTGGGACTACATCCCAAACATATTCTTCATGATCCACTGGTATTCCTCGACCATGGCATCCTTCCATTATTTCTTTTCTGCTGCCTCTTCATAACTAGAAGGTTCTTTGTTCATAATATCTTCTTGAACCCTGGAAAGTATATTCTGTAAGCCTTCGAGCTTTCACTGTACCCCACAAAGATGCCCTTCTTTCCTGAAGGATCTAGTTTTGTCCTCTTTTCCTTTGGAACATGAGTGTATACTGGACAACCAAATATTCTGAGATGGCTGACTTCACGTTTCTTACCAGAGAATACTTCTCTTGGTGTCTTGTTGTCCAATATCTTGTGAGGTGTTCTGTTCTGCACATATACAGTTGTCCTAATTGCTTCTGCCCATAGATGCATAGGAAGATCCTGGTCATGCAGCATTACTTGTGCTTCTTCCATGATTGTTTGATTCTTCCTTTTTGCAACTCCATTTTGTTGTGGATTGTAGGGAGAAGTCAACTCCCTCTTAATCCCCGAATCACTGCATAACTTCTTGAAATATCCTGAAGTGAATTCTCTGCCATTGTCAGATCTGAATGTTTTGATATTATTATCAGTTTGGTTCTCCAGCAAGGCTTTGAATTCCTTGAACTTATCAAACACTTCATCCTTGTTCTTCAAGAAGTAGACCCAACTCTTCCTGGAGAAGTCATCAATGAAAGAGACATAGTTGTATTGTCCCCATTATTGACCCCATTACATTCAGATGTAATTGATGTAATATTGTTATGAAATCATGGTGAGGAGCTCAAGGCCAAGGCCCCTCCATCGCTTTATTGATGCATATGGTTTGCGTGCTAGCCAGGCACAATGGAACTTCAACATCATGTAATATTAATAAAAATACCCACAACTAGCTATGCAATGCAACAAAGAGATGGGGGCATGATTTCACAAGGAATTGGGAGGGAAAACATTCAAACCATTGAGCCAATAGGATCAAGCCAAGTGTCAATGAGAGAACCCATCAAACCCTCAACTACCCATGTTGACTTTTGTACCCAACCATTGATTTCTCCCAAAAGTGGGTTGAGGTAGTTAATGCCTCGGGAATGGGGAGGTATGGCTGTCCAAATTTGGGTATGGGCAAGCCACCTTGCATGGGAAATCGTGTTTTTCTTCTTGGGTAAGAAAAGAGCCATGAATTTCTCCCCCAAGCCATTATCCATGATCATTCCTTCTCCCTCACGAGTTTAGGGCGACCTGGGCATTTTCCAGGCATGTTGATGGGTTTTCCTTCATTTTCCCAATAGAGAGGGGGCGTTTTTGTGTTATATAGCAGTTGGGAAGAAATAGGAAATCAATTTGGGGGGTGTATAGAGGCTCTTTGGCCACTAAATGCTTTGATATCTGTGGGAGAAATCGTTTTCTTCCCTATGGTGGAATTTCCTTCTCCCAATCCGTTTTTGGGGTGCCCACGATTTGGGGAAAACCCACAGCCATATTATTTGTAAATCCCATTGTTTAAAATGTGTATCCCTGCCCCATGTTTGTGCTTGCTGTGTGAGAGAAGAATATGTTGGGTATGGGTTATGGGTATCCATGGCTTTGGCTTGAGCTTGAGTGCAAGCCTCCAGGGTTCAAGTGTAGCCTGATAAACCCAGTTGGACTGGCTTGGCTGAGATGAAAGGGTTAATGAGCTGTGTGTGAGATTGAATGTCTCCTTTTCCTTGTGAGAATCATGCCCAGCTCAGGGGTGGCCTTCGGACAGACTCAGTATAAGCTGTCGAAGAGCCTATGGTTGGGTGGAACGTTGCAGCGACATAGCTAGTTGCTTGGGACAATTGCACAATGAAGATAAGTGTTTTCTGTCTATGTATTTACTTCTGCAATGCAGCAATTTGATGACTGTTTTGATATGCTGGATGGGCATGAATTGTGTGTGTGGATTAGTTTTAAATTCCACTGTGCATATTGCCTAATTTGTATCTGCACACCAATGTTTAAATTCTTATGATTCTAATTAGTGGGCTGAGTTTTGTGTAAAAGTCCCAGATTTTAGTGCCATGTTCCCTTCCTTGCATTGGGTCAGCAGGTGGGTACATTACATTTTTGGTATCAGAGCCGTTGGTTGCAGCATTGGGCCTTTATGGGCTACCTATCATAGTTGCAGAGGTAAGTATGCTTCCTGCTCAGCACTGATAGTTAAGAAAATTTTCAAAATTTTTCTAAGTTTCTATGAGTTCTGCCCGAAATTGCGGAAGGAATTCTCTTTCGAAATTGCGGAAGGAATTCTCTTCCGAAACTGCGGAAGGATTCCGCGAGTTGTTCCGCAACGTGGAAGAATTCAGCGAACTGCTCCGAAACAACGGAAAAATTTTCAAAGTTTTCGGCGTCAAAAGGAAATTTTCGGAAGGAATTCTCTTCCGAAATTGCGGAAGGAATTCTCTTCCGAAACTGCGGAAGGATTCCGCAAGTCGTTCCGCAACGCAGAAGAGTTCGGGAAATCGTTCCGAAATTTGCGGAAGAGTTCTGTGAACCGCCCCGAAACTGCGGAAGGAATTCTCTTCCGAAATTGCGGAAGGAATTCTCTTCCGAAACAGCGGAAGACTTCGGCGAATCGTTCCAAAATTGCAGAAGATTTCGGCTAATCATTCCGAAAATGCGGAAGAGTTCGGCGAATCGTTCCACAATTGCAGAAGAGTTCGACGAATCATCCCGCAACTGCGGAAGACTTCGGCGAATCGTTCCGCAATGCGGAAGATTTTGGGAAGACGCTCCGCAACTACGGAAGCAATCAGCGAATTGCTCTGAAAATACGGAAGCACTCCGTGAAACGCCTCACAATTGCGGAATGCTTCAGCAAACCGCCCGAAACTGCGGAAGCACTCCGCGAAACGCCCCGAAACTGCGGAAGGCTTCAGCAAACCGCCCCAAAAATTTTGGAAGCCTTCAACAAACCGCTCCGCAACTGCGGAAAGATTTTCTAAAAAAAAAAAAACGAGGGCGCTGCCCTCGACCCGCCCTGCAGTGGCGAGCCACAAGGGGGCAAACCCCCTTGACCCCCGTCATTCCCCGGAGACAGTCATTGAAAGTGTGAAATGCACTCTTGGGATGAGGAACATAGATTGCATAAAGGATGGAATTCTCAGCAAGAGAAATTGGTTGTGATATCCATTATGGAAGATGAAAGGGAAAATGCCTCACCTTAAACTATTTCTGTTTATAGCATAAGAATTGCATGGTTGGAAAATAGCAAGAATGAATGATTGCACATATGTATATGTTGAATTGCTAATTCATGATAATATCATAGCTAATGATTGCTTGTATGCTTGGTAGGGAAGCCAAGGAAAAGATTAGCTATGATGTGGATGAGGAACTCCATGATGGAATGAGGAATTGGGAAGAATTCCTTAAACTCCTCTCTTGCTATTGTAGTTATATTCTGAAAAATTATGGCATAGGGATGCTGGAAATGCAAGAGGATAGATAGATGAAGTGAATATGTACTAGATGGCATATTGCACAGTGCATGAGAAAATGTTTTTGCATGTATATGATATTGCATATTGGTACAAAGTGAGGATTTACATATGCAATGAGCCACTTAAGATCAGATGATGGTGGTTGCTAATAATTAAGTTGTGTTCGCATTGGTTGTAGGACCAGAGACAACCGAAACATGGCTAAAGGATGTGGATGATGATTGTTGCATACAACTTCATGAAGAGAGGATGGTGCAACAAATCCATGATCATGATGTTGGCAAAAGGACTGAGCAGCCTTGGTAAGAGGCCGACTGATCAGGTAACATCAAGCGATATTGATAACAACCATGCAGGTAAGGGTTAACTGTGCTTAATTGCATGAATGTTGAAAGAGGATTTGGTGAGCCTCTTCAACTAAGCTTAAACTAAGGTGATTTGGTTTGCATTGAGTGCCTGAATGTGAATGTTAACCTACCAAGTATGGTCAGGTGTGGGTAAATGAAGGCAAGGATCCTTACACCCTATAGTTTCTAGAAACCTCAATGCATTCATATGAATTCATGTCATGCACTTGGTGAAGATTGGTTGTGAGTTTAACAACCAAAGCAACTGAGGACTTGTGGACCTGTCATGGTAGTGCATACTGTATGTAGTAATCATGGTTAGGCCATAGTATGTTTGAATGCATAGTATTCATGAAATCATGCAAGATGGCATTGAAGAGATGTGCATTGAAATAATCGGTAAATGTTGTAAATATGCATGCATGTGTAGGTGCACATGTTGAAATGCATTGTGTGAATGCATGGGTGTGACATATATATGTTTCAATGCAGTTAGATAATAGATGAAATGGTGGACTATTGCTAATCCTGAGACCATTCCATAAGCTGCTATGAATGCAGGAGAAGGACTGCATGAAGAAGGTAGACATGTGATGGGATACCAGAGCACTCTATTGGAAGGATAGAGCTGCATGGAATATGAAGTAATGAGTATTTACAGTTATTTAAATTGCATGGATAGTGTGACTATGTCTTGCAATTTTATTGTGATAATGATGCATCTATAGAAATGTATATATATTTCATTGCATTTCAAATGTTAAAAAGCTGAAGGTGTTTGGATTATTGAGTATTATAATTCTGAGATCACTTCAGTGACTGTTATGGCAATGAATGATTATGTGTATAGATACTCACAACGTGTTTGGCTGATTGAAGTTTCATTTTTTAGGTAGAAAAGTCTTGCATATGGCAAGGAGGATAAGTCCATAGTAAAGACTGAGATCTACCATGCGCAGAGGCCAAAGGTTATGAGAAGGTTCTCATGGTTGTAATTTATGCATGAAACAAATCTGAAAATTGTCTGGTTTCAGTTTATGAGAATAGTTTCATAATTGCAAATCTAATTTTTGTAGGAAAACAGATTTACAAATTTCAGATTTGAGAATTTGCTTATAATTGCTAATGATTGTTTGGCTTATATAGAATTATGTTAGGAGGACATGTTATAGGTGGATGTTCATGTATGGTAGCAAGGGTGAAACCATAATGGGCAGAGTGATACCACCTACGAGAGCCAAACAATATGAGGATAGCCTCATTGCAAAGCAAATCAATTTCTGTAGGATACAGAATTGTAAAATTCATGTTGAATTTAATTATTAATGTTATTGATTGGTTATGAAACAATCATATTTGAAGCTTATTGCTAAATGTTGCTGACTGTTTGGCTATTTGATAAAGTGTGCCAGGAGGACACATTGCAGGAAGACCATGTGTGATGGCCTGCAGAAGCCAAACTAGATGGGAAGGATCCCATGCTTTGGAAATGGGTTTCGGGTGAAACGCCATTGTAAATGTGGATAATGTCTCAGCCAAACTGCATGTTGGTAAAGCATGTGAGTGAGACAGTAAATTATGCCAAGAAGGCATGTGTGGGTTATGGCATGTAAAAATATTAGGGTGGCAAACCGAAAGACTGTTGACTCAGAGAAGGGAGCCCCCATTCTTCACAAATGAAGAAAAATACATCTGTGAAACGAATGAGTATTCGGTAACCCTAACTAAGGATATACATGTCTGGTTATTAGATTTAATATGCAGAGCATGTTTTATTATTTCATTATTGTTCCAGACTACTTGAGTATGACTAAGGCCTACATGGCTCACATCGGAAAGGGATGCATACCTTTCGGGTGATGGGTTATGTTAGGCTTTCAATATTGACTACACCCTAAGGGAATGGACGCATTCCTAGTGTTTCAATACTTGATAGTGAATGTTATGAAATATGGTTACAATTTTAGAGCAGCAATACTGATGAGTCTGCTTATCCTTCTTGTGCCATCAGCTTACACAGATGCAATTTGGTGTTGCATGTAAGAGGCAAAGTGAAGCAAGGGTGCTCAAGAGGACTGTATGGGCAGTGGTAACCTTTCTACGCTCACATTGAAGGGCACTATAAGAGATGGATAGGCCCGAGGAGCTATGTTGCAAAAAAGGGGTATCATCCTTGTGTATTGTGAGTGGGTATTGTGGGGCCATGCTAGCCTACAGTCGAGTGAGTTACCTATGGAGTTCCTGGAGGGAACCACTGATTTGCATAAGAGAAGGAGCCACGTAATCATATTATGTTGTTCATATTTGCCTAATAAACCCAGTCGGTGTACTGGCTTGGCATTGGTTATTTGGGTGTTGTGGCAAAAGGTTGCTGGATGCCTGATAAACCCAGTCGGTGTACTGGCTTGGCATGTTGTTAAATTTAATGCCTGACAAACCCCGTCGGTGTACTGGCTTGGCATTGGTTATTGCATGTTGTGGAGGTATTGGTGAAGAGTGTTATTTCCTGACAAACCCAGTCGGAGAACTGGCTTGGAAATGGTTATTATATGATTGATAAACCCAGTCGGCGTACTGTCTTAGCATACTAATTTTTGAAATGCTTGATAAACCCAGTCGGCGTACTGGATTAGCATACTGATTTTAGGGATTCCTGATAAACCCAGTCGGCGTACTGGCTTGGCACTGCCTATTCAGATGATGTTGTAGAGCAGCATGTGTGCTGGCCAAGCATCCACCCCATAGGTGATCCAAGGCTTGTAAAGCAGAGAAGGAAACCTATGGAGTAGCGAGGAAAATGCACAATACATATAAGTATTCATTTTCATTTATTCTTTTTTGGAATAATGAAGAATTCAGGTATAAGTCTTATGACAACCAAGTTAATACACTGTTGTTCTTTGTTGGAAACCTTGGGCATTGCAGGAAGTAAGGACCCTGAAAGAACTATAAATTCTTGGTAAAACCAGAGAGTAACTGGTTGGAGCTACAAATGCTTGGTAAATCCAGAGAGTAACTGGTTGGGCGCTATAAAATGCTTGATAAAGCCAGAGAGTAACTGTTTGGAGCTATAAATGCTTGGTAAAGCCAGAGAGTAACTGGTTGGGCGCTATAAAATGCTTGGTAAGGCCAAAGAGTAACTGGTTGGAGCTATAAATTCTTGGTAAATCCAGAGAGTAACTGGTTGGGCGCCATAAAATTCTTGGTAAATTCAGAGAATAGTTGGTGGGAACATTAACCACTTGATGTTGTGGAGCAGCCGGCGTGCTGGCCAAACATTCCCTTAAACAATTGATAAAACTAGTCAGCGTACTGGCCTGGCATTGCCTATTTGAATGGTTGTGGAGTAGCTTGCGTACCGTCCCAACATTCATTATTGTATCCACTGGAAATCCAATGCTTGGAAAGCAAAGAAGGATCCTATGGAATAAAGTGAAGACATCCGATACAGATAAGTATTTGGTTATCTTACAACTCTTGCTTATGAATATACATGTGTATATGATTTAATTACGATTTCTTAAATTCTCGTTTGGAGATAAACCCTATGAAAATACACTAAATGTGTGAATTGACTCAATGTTTGAGTGTAGGTATTGCTGGAAGCAAGGACTATGAAATCATCTGGAGGATGCATGTGGACTAAAGAAAGCTTAGTATGAGCGGTAATGAAAGATGGTGCTAGTGGAACTGTGTGGGTCCTAGCAGCCAAAGGTTCTGTAAGCAACAATGGGGAAGGGATCCCTAGTTGAAAGGCATTAGACAGACCTTAGACACTAAAGTGTCATAGCCAAGAAAGGGCAAGTCAAGCATTCACATTGAAGTGAAAGAGGCTAAGGAGCATAGAACCACCAGTGATGGTGTGGCTCCGGATTGGAACAAGACTAAGAGGGGGGAACTCTTACTCTTCTCTTTCCTTTTGAATGATGCATCTTAGAAACAAAAGACTGATGAGTGCATGTCATAAATGAAAACAAATTGTGTTTAATTGCTTGAAATGAATTGTGAATGCTGAAATACTTATTTCACTGTGAAAGGATGAACATGAAAGAGATCATGTGTATGTTGGGAAAGCATGAAAAATTTGGAAGTCGCATGAGCGAAGCGTGGACGTTCCATGTCAATTGGGAAATAATTGACTAATTCTAATATTGTGTTATGCTTGTCCTAACAGGAATTTCCATGATGAGTCTCATAGGTGAGACATTGAAAGCCATTGTTGCAGTTGTTACTAGCCAAGTGATTGCTAGTGAGAGAAGTGAGAGCCAGTTGTGCACATTGATCATGACAGCAAGCCAAAATCTATTTTTTTTGGGATGGAAATATTCCTCAGATAGTTGCCGGGACAACAATAAGGTGGCATCCATGAAATTCCAGACTTGTAGATCAGCTGGAAGGTGAATAAAGGGAAGGGATTGCACTGGAGCAATTCCCACCTGCAGAGCTGGAAGACCAAAGCTAGCAGGGGCAGCTTGAGGAAGCCAAAGGACTTGATCCTAAAAGTTCAAGTAAAGAGATGAAACGCAGGATAGACCTGCCACTAGTTGTGAATTTTGGACATGTGTAAAGTGGGTATATAATCTGAAGTATTGGAACACCAAGGACGGTGTTATTCCAAGGGGAGGGGAATGTAATGTCCCCATTATTGACCCCATTACATTCAGATGTAATTGATGTAATATTGTTATGAAATCATGGTGAGGAGATCAAGGCCAAGGCCCCGCATCGCTTTATTGATGCATATGGTTTGCATGATAGCCAGGCACATTGGAACTTCAACATCATGTAATATGCATTTTAATAAAAATACCCACAACTAGCTATGCAATGCAACAAAGAGATGGGGGCATGATTTCACAAGGAATTGGGAGGGAAAACATTCAAACCATTGAGCCAATAGGGTCAAGCCAAGTGTCAATGAGAGAACCCATCAAACCCTCAACTACCCATGTTGACTTTTGTACCCAACCATTGATTTCTCCCGAGAGTGGATTGAGGTAGTTAATGCCTTGGGAATGGGGAGGTATGGCTGTCCAAATTTGGGTATGGGCAAGCCACCCTGCATGGGAAATCGCGTTTTGCTTCTTGGGCTAGAAAAGAGCCATGAATTTCTCCCTGAAGCCATTATCCATGATCATTCCTTCTCCCTCACAAGTTTAGGGTGACCTGGACGTTTTCCAGGCATGTTGCTGGGTTTTCCTTCATTCTCCCAATAGAGAGGGGGCGTTTTTGTGTTATATAGCAGTTGGGAAGAAAGAGGAAATCGATTTGGGGGGTGTATAGAGGCTCTTTGGCCACTGAATGTTGTGATATCTGTGGGAGAAATCGTTTTCTTCCCTATGGTGGAATTTCCTTCTCCTAATCCGTTTTTGGGGTGCCCACGATTTGGGGAAAACCCACAGCCATATTATTTGTAAATCCCATTGTTCAAAATGTGTATCCCTGCCCCATGTTTGTGCTTGCTGTGTGAGAGAAGAATATGTTGGGTATGGGTTATGGGTATCCATGGATTTGGCTTGAGCTTGAGTGCAAGCCTCCACGGTTCAAGTGTAGCCTGATAAATCCAGTTGGACTGGCTTGGCTGAGATGAAATGGTTAATGAGCTTTGTGTGAGATTGAATGTCCCCTTTTCCTTGTGAGAATCATGCCTAGCTCGGGGGTGGCCTTCGGACGGACTCAATATAAGCTGTCGAAGATCCTATGGTTGGGTGGAACATTGCAGCGACATAGCTATTTGCTTGGGACAATTGCACAATGAAGATAAGTGTTTTCTGTCTATGTATTTACTTCTGCAATGCAGCAATTTGATGATTGTTTTGATATGCTGGATGGGCATGAATTGTGTGTATGGATTAGTTTTAAATTCCGATGTGCATATTGCCTAATTTGTATCTGCACACCAATGTTTAAATTCTTATGATTCTAATTAGTGGGCTGAGTTTTGTGTAAAAGTCCCAGATTTTAGTGCCATGTTCCCTTCCTTGCATTGGGTCAGCAGGTGGGTACATTACAATAGTAAACATACCCACTCAGAGAACTGGATGACATTGGACCACATACATTGGAGTGGATAATTTCCAAGATTCCTTTTGATTTGCTTTCACTGCTTGGAAATGCCTTCTTTATGTTCTTTCCTTTTGCACAGCCTTTACAAACGCCTTCATGCTTGGTCTTGATTTCAGGAAGACCTTCTACTGCTTTACTTGCAATTGGTAGTGCCCTATAGTGCACATGTGCAAGCCTCCTATGCCAAAGTTCACTTGGCTCTATGGATTCATGTACCATGGCATGTTAAGGTTGTCCCTTTAATTTGTACAATCCTCCCTCTTGCTCTCCAATCACTACTACATCATCAATAGTTTTACCTTTTGGCTACATTAGTACTTGGCCATCTACAAATGCAACCCTCATGCCTTTTGCATCCAATGCAGGTATAGAGAGTAAGTTATTCTTGAGCCCAGGTACATATAGAACATCTTTCATCTTCAAAGACTTCCCAAAGTTTAGGTTGTAGGAGGCTTCACCACTTCCTTTGATAGGATATTGATAGTCATCCCCAAGTTTCACCTTATGGGGTGACTCATGTTCAGATAGATTTGAAAAAGATTCTTTAAACCTAGTCATGTGTTTGGAAGCCCCACTATCAACAAGCCAATCATTACATCCATGAGAGATAGTACCTATGAGAGCAGAGATTAGAACATATTCATTTTCACTAGATGAGTCATCACTTTCTGCTCTAGCCTTCTTCTTGGGAGGTTCATCATCCTCAGCAGCATGAGCATGATATCTCTTCTTGTTTCCCTTCTTCTTGTTGTTGTTGAAGTTGTTGTCCCTTTTGTTCTTGGGACAATCTACAGCAAAGTGTCCCTTCTCATGACATGTGAAGCATCTCAGATCCTTCTTACCCCTTTTAAGAGGTTTCTTGTGATGAGAGTGCTCCTTCTTGCGATTGCTTCTTTTGGTGTGAACTGTGAGAGCTTGATCTTCACTTCCCATATTTTCTTCTCGGGCTACAAGCCTAGCCTCTTCTTGTGAACATTCATCCCACAGTCTACTAAAGGAGATCAACTTCCTTCTTGCACATATTCCTTGGATAAAGGAATCCCATGACCTAGGTAGGCCATTCAGAGTGGTCATCACAATTTCTCCATTCTCAACCACTTCATCTACAGCTTCAAGTTGTTCCTTGATCTGAGAGACTTTGGAGAAATAAGATTGAATGGTCTCTCCATTCAACAGCTTGACCCCTTTCAATTGATTCTGCAGAGTCATCTTTCGATTTATGTTCTTCCCTTCAAATAGTTTGGTCAAAGAGTCAAACATCTCCTTGGGTGTCTTCAGAGATGACACATGTGGTATGAGATGGTCTTTGATTAAATCAGCAATGATTCTCTTTGCCTTGACCAAGTTCTTCTTATGCAATGACTTAGCCTCTTCATCCTCTAGGATAGGGACCTTAGAACTGATGTAGGTGTCCAATTCATTTTCTTCCAGGATTAACCCAATCCTATACTTCCAGGCTCGGAAGTTATCAGCCCCTTCAAGCTTATCCTCAAGCTTGGTGTGGTGAGACATCTTTAAAGATTACTTCAAATGGAAATAGAAAAGATTTAGGTCTTCCCACATGAATTGCAGAAATCTGGATCTGGTGCTGGATTAGGGTTTGTTAGAGAAACCCTAAAAATTCAAAATGTGAATTTCAACTTTCTGAAAGGATAGAAAGATGCGCCTTGATGAGCTGATTAGCCTAGTATACTCAGAATTTGAAAACTGCAAAGTTTCACCCTTCGGAAATGCTTTTCAATCTTCCAGATTCACTAAGGAGGGCCCTGAATTAGGGTTTGAGTTTCCCGGAGTTTACCCAACCAAAAATATTGATCCAAAGCTCTAAACTTCAATTTTTCCAAGGATCTTCCAGCTATGTCTTCAGATTTCAGAAATTCCTATTTTTGTGGAAACCCTAATTTTTAGGGCCAAACTGAAAGTGCTCAGAATTGAATTCTGATTCGACAGATAGATTCTACTTGATGAGTAGAGTCAATCTACCTTACTGCTTTTCCAAAATCTGTGGAGAGAAACCCAATAAACAAGAAACCCTAGTTTCTGCCACTGCACAATGTCTTCTTCTCAGGTTAGCTCTGATACCATGTTAATTTTTGAGCATTAATTCAATATACTCTAGGATCTTTACTGAGAGAATAACATGTACAGCATATCAATCATATCAAGCATGTCAATCATGTCAATCACAGCAATAGGCAATCATAAGAGACAATAGACACACAGAGTTTCTGTGGGGAAAAACCTAAGGTGAAAAACCCCACAACTTCCTCAGAGATAGATAGAGCAATAATACAACCCAAGTATACAAAGATAGTCTTCTCCTAGCAGTTGATCCTCCTCCTCACATGTGCGCCACTTTCCGAGTGATGTAGAAGTGAGTAATGAGATGATGAAATTGAGATCCCCCGATCTCTATTTATACTTGTCCTGTCCTTCCCAATAAACCAGTGGGGCCAACTTGTCTAGCTTAGCCTAATAACCCATGGTTAACTTAATCAGGGCCGACCCCACACATGGTGGTCTAATAACCCATCGGCAAGTTACAACACTTGCGACACTTGTCAATACAAATGACGACACTTCCGTATAGAGGAATAATAACATCTCTATGGGATTACAATATACATGGATGAAATACATAGGTGAAATACGTTCCGAAGTTACATATACATCAACAATTTGAGGGCCTATGGGTGGTTTAAAAGCTTTGGAACATGGCAACTAGGTTGGACTGTAGTAGAACTAGAAGACCAATTCCGAGTGTATGGATGGTGTGGGAAATATGGGGTGCATGTTTATAATTCCATAGCCCCATACTACAGATGGCCATTTATATATTTGTTTCCCCTAGATCCCAAATATTTCACATAAGAGTGTAGTAGAGAGTGAGGCATTACAAGGTGTAGTAACCAACGCATTATTGCTTGAACAAAATTGAATTATTCTCTTATCCTCCAAAATCAAATTCAAAGTCGGAGATATACATTTTGGGCATTAAAAATTGTTAGAATAATTTCCTCACTAATATACTCAGTGTTGCATCGATAGCCATGGCTGAAGGTTTGGGCACTTGATGTATGAAGACCGAGAATTTCACAAGTGCCTATTAGTCAATAACTATTCCAAGTACGTCTTATGTAAATGTGTGTTCAAGGTCATCCTTTAGAATCTACACCCCCTATAATTATGATTGTGAGATCAACCAAAGTATTTGTCATTTGAATTGTAGAAATAGTTAAAGGACCTGTCATCATAGACATTATACTGCTAGAAGAATTGAAATCATTTTTTGAATTATCATTGTGAATTTAGATTTACCTGCTAGAAAATATTGGTCACATAGCTTAATACTTCTTGGTGACATAATTTAACATGTATTAGTGGATACAAATTATGTTCCACCCATATAGAAGAAGAGATCAAACTTTGCATGAGTATTTCCCTCAAAATCCACTCTTCCCAACATAAAAAAAAAAAAAAAAACATGTTTATTGAGGATCTACAACAAAGGTACATATTTATTGAGGAGCTGCAAGTAAATATGATTACATTATTTGACTAATCCCATATATTGCAAAATATTCCCAAAATGTGGGAACACTTTCAACAAAATGGAGAAGTATTTCCCCTAAAAAGGTAAAAGCTCTCTCATGGTCTTGTTGTTGATCCTAGCCTCTTGCAAATGAGTATAGCTCAAAAAAATTGGCTGATATTGAGAAGGAATTACTAAAATTATAACATTTTATTAAAATTTGCCAACAAATCCATTAAAATACAATACATACCACCAAAAATGCATTATGAAGGACATTAAAGTGCAATCTTAATTTGAATCTCAAAATTTTCAAATGAAATACAAAAGTATAACAAGGCTTACGACATAAGTAAAAAAATATTTCAATTATTCTCTGCATATTTTAGTTTTGTTAGGTTACCTGTTGGAGGGGCCTAGGTTGGCCTATCGACTAGGCCCTTCACCCGACCACTCTGCAGCACATGTCAACAGGTCGCGTCGGTTGGATAAACCGACAGACAATTATGTAACTGTATCTCTCCTGTCCATCGGCTCACCAGCCTATATATATATATATATATAGGCTGGTGAGCCGATGGACAGGAGAGATTGGTTCTATGACTGTATTCTGCTCTTGCTGATTAATATAAAGGCTTGTCTCTCTCTCTCTCTCTCTCTCTCTCTCTCTCGTCTCTTGTATATGTATCATTGTGTATGTTTGCTTATATTATGTAATGTATCCATGATAACCACGTGAACCTTAGGACTACAACATTACCTATGGGAAAGTCCTTCATAGAAGATTCAATTTCGGAAAACTTATGTTTCACATTGATGCCAATATTGGTAAAACCATAAGAATGGTGTAATTTTGGCCTTAATGTTGTTGATTGAAAATAAACTTGTAACCATAAATCAATTGACCTCATCATACTTCAAGCTCTAGCATTCTTCCATTTGAGGGAATTTCATGTTATTGCTTAGGAATATGATTGTGTTACAGATTGTAGGGAACCATAAAACTAAATTCCTCATCATTCAATCAAAGCACTACAACAATGCCAATCATGACAACAATCTACAAAGAAGGTAACCTATAATCTACCATGCCTTTTCCCATAGCAAAGCGGTGATTAAAATACAATGGGGCATTTTTCACAAACATGTACCTTAATCTAAAATATTAAAATTAAGAAACCAAATATTAAATCCTTAAAGTAAAAAATGTGTGCTTTAAAATTGTGAAAATGATCACGTTTTAGAAAAAAATAGTTCAACTGATCAATGGAATTTATGAGAGTAAATTTGAAACAAATTTTATCTTAATTTGGTGAGCAATGGGAATGCCCCTAACCATATGCAAAGAATTCCGTTGATAAAGTGATGAAGGAAAAACCGAGCTAACAAACAACCAATGGAGTATTGGTATTATATATATTACCAGGAAAAATTGATTATGTTTAGATATCATGATTTATCTAGGATTTCATTAACAATGTGGTAAATAGTAAATCAAATTGAAGGCCTTTAGAATTTATCAATGTGCTTGGGGATTAGTCGCTGATGAGAACTATTTGTGGTGGGGAATTCAATATCACCTCCATAATGGCTTCCAGAGGGTTTTTCAATTATGTTGTAAGAATGTCTAGTTCTCAACCACTCATTTGTTTCAACTAAGTAGATGAGGAGAGATTAAGTGTATGTGAGACAAAGATCCAACACCATTTATTGACATGTAGAATCGATCCATTACAATTCTAATGGATCTAAATAAAATGCAATAAGGAAGATAGTTTTGCCTAGGAAACATGTGGTGATGGACTTTTTTAGCCTAATTATATTGTTTTCCTTGAATTTGAAAAGAATATATGTTGAAATAATTTCAAAACATCAAAGGATACTTGGTTTTTGCATTGGTTGTTTGAACATGGGACTTAAGGAAACTATGAGGTTTGATAGACTTTCATGAAACAATTCTTAGTCATTAAATGGACCTAATACTCGTGGAATGGGGTCAAGTGATCTATCAATGAACACCCATTGAAGAGGATGAAGAGGAGCTATTTTATGGGATATTCCATTGTCCATTGGTCTCAATGACATCTTGGATGATTTATCAAACCATAAAATTCTCAAGGGTTTCTCCACTCTACCTACACAATGAGGCACCTAATTCTATCCTTGGTGATCATTTCATAAATGTAGGAACCTCCAAGGGCTAAACCCTTTGAGGGATTCTAATGAATTAATGTAATGACCCTTTTTCAAAATTCTATTAAAATGCCAATTTTTTCACTTTTTCCCCAATTTCAACCTTTGACTAGTTTAACTGTTTTGACCTCCAAATCAACCCAAATGCTCCCAAATATTCTGTAGGAGTGTATGAATGGTATTTAGACTTGAATATCAGGTTCATGGATGTTTTATGGCCCTCCAAATACCGCTGAAAACTTGATTTGTATTCTGATCAATATATGTAATTTTGACTAGTAATTTGTGCATCAAATCCCCCCCGGGTAACACTGCAAATGGCCTTCCAAATGCCTCCAAACTCCCAAGAATTTATGAAAAGAGGTATATAATGTGTTAAGTATGTGATTAAGGTCTCATATGAACCATTAATTTATTTTTACTACTGTTCTAACTCTCTCACATTCAACAGCAAAAACCCCCAATTCAACCCTTGGGGAAATGGCACTATTTCACCTCCCAATACAACTAAACTGAGTAAAAATGATTCAAATGCTCAAGTACAGTACAAGAAACTTGTATAAGACATCCATGGAAGTATATTTATCACAAATATATCATAGAATCATCCATCCATTCGAAATAATCAACATTATAGTGTCATACATCAATGCATTGGGGAAATGGACATTGTTTGCTCATTAATCAATAGTTTTGCATACAACCCATGGGTATTTCAATCTGAGACTTTCTGAATATTAATAACAGAGGATATTAATCTATTACAATCATAAATATATAATGAGAAGCTCTCCCAAGAAGCACAAGTGCTCACCAAAAACGCCCTCCCTCAAGGAGCATGAATATGCCTTCAAAACTGGAAACGGTGGAGAGAAAGTGCTGCACTAAACCAAACCATGAAACTTCCTATAGCTTCTACCTGCAAATACAAACTCCATTAAAGCACCATGAAAGACCTGAGTGGCCTCTCCAAACACCAACTTGGATGGGAATCTTTCACCCTTGAAATTGGCTAAGGCAAGAAACTAGTCATCCACTAGCTCTCTCTTCACAAATGCAATTTTTCTCAAATCATCAAAAGCCATTCTCATACTTGATTTCTACATTTTATAACCAACATTAGCCTTCAAGGGGTCGAAATCCTCTCAATAGATTTAATAAATTTTCATTTAGAAAATATTCCTCATTTGCCACTTGTCTTCTAGTTCCAACCTTCCATCTTCTCCCAAATTCGAATTTGAGTCTCTTTAGCTTCCCCCAACTCCATGAACGCCTTCCTTGAGCCTATTTTTGGGGCTGGCATGTCATAATGGTCAGGTGTAAGAATTCAGGTCTGAATTTTGTCATAAATGTCATAGATGCTTCATTATTGTTGTCATAAAACTAGGGAATCTAGCCCAAGTGTCCACTAGTCTCCAATTTGACTCTTCCTCTCCCATGGGGGTTACTATTCCCTCCCATTTCGACCTAATATGCTCAATGCCATGTGTTATGACTTACCAACTCACCCAAGAGTGTTCACCTTCCCATGAATTCGAATTGGCAAGAGAGAGCTGCCATGTGTCATTGAAAAATCAAGCTAGTGTGGGTCCCACCACCTCCATATGTCTCCAAAACCACTTGCCTCTTAGAATTTATCTTGAATTTATTTATTCACCATATTTATTAAGTGCTTGAACCCTTCTAATGTCTAAATATCATTTATTAGCTTCCTTATTACCATCCCACATGTGCCCATCCAACTTAGGAAACTAGTAGGATTGATGGGATTGTCTTACTATGCACTTATTTGAATGGGGACATTACAGTCCTCCCCACCCAAGATTGCTTGTCCTCAAGCAATTTCAGATTTGGATGCTGCAAAATATTCTCCTCTTCCCATGTGGCATATTCATTTGGTAAGTCCTTCCATTGCACTAAATATTCTTTGATGGTTCTACTCCTCAACCTTCTTTCCCGTGTCTTCAAAATCTTTTCCGGAACAAGTGTGAGCTGACCTTCATCATCCAAATGAGGAAGTATTTCTGAGGTGATGATTTTTTGACCAAGAGATTTCTTGAGACAAGAAACATGAAATACATTGTGGATTTTACTCCCTTCCGGAAGTTCTAGTTCATATGCTACTTCTCCAACCTTTCACACTACCTTGTATGGCCCATAGTACCTTGGTTTTAATTTTTCTGCTCCATTCTTTTTGAGAGATGTGTGTTTATAAGGATGCAACCTTAAATATACTAAATCATTGAATTGAAAGGTTCTTTCTTCTCTATGCCTATCAGCATATTGTTTTTGTTGATTTTGAGCAACTTGCAAATTGTCTTTCAAGAGCTTTAAAATTTCTTGGCTCTCTTCTACCCAATCTTTAGCCTTTGGGGCTCTACTATCACCAAATATAATGTCAACAAATGTAAGTGCATCATAACCATATAATGCTTTGAAAGGAGACATTCCTATTGACATATGATAAGTGGTGTTGTAGAAAAACTCACCCAAGTGTAGCCATTTTTCCCATGCTTTTTGCTGCCCTCCCACATAGTTTCTTAGGTATCCTTCCAACCATTGGCTTACCCTCTCTTTTTGTCCATCAGTTTTTGGATGATAGCTGGTACTTGGAGTCAATTGAGTGCCTACCAATATAAAAAGTTCTTGCCAAAAATCACCCATGAATCTACTATCTTTATCACTGACAATGCTCTTGGGGATCCCATGCAATCTGAAGATTTCTTTGAAAAAAAATCAGCCACTTGTGCAGCACTAAAAGATGATGTAACAGCAAAGAAATGAGAAAATTTTGTCAACCTATCAACTACCACATAGATGCAATCCTTACCCAAGGATTTAGGCAATCCGGTGATGAAATCCATGGAAATACTGTCCCATTTTTGCTCCGGAATGGGCAATGGTTGTAATAGGCCGGCTGGACATGTAAGTTCTGATTTGTTTTGTTGACATGCTTTACATTCATTCACATACTTCTAAACATCTTCCTTCAGCTCCTTCCAAAAAAATCTTTGCCTCAACTGTCTATAAGTTTTGAAGATCCCCGGATGGCCTGCTAGTGGGGAATCATGTGCTTCTTGCAAAATTCGGTACTTGAGCTTGGAGTTATGAACTAAATAAATTCTTCCCTTATAATATATCATCCCATTCAAAATCCTATAATTATCATCCCCTTTGATTCCATCCAATACATCACAAGCAAATTTGTCTTTGGCATATTCAACTAGTAGCATGTTTTTCCAATCCTTGGCAATATCCATGAGAGAAAAAGAAGGCCTTCTTGACAAAGCATCTGCTACTATATTATTCTTTCCTTTGACATATTCAATATCAAAATCATAAGCTTGAATCTTGCTTACCCACTTTTGTTGCCTTTCATTTAGATCTTTTTGGGTGAGAAAGTGTCTTAGACTATTGTGGTCAGTTTTCACCACAAACTTGCTGCCCACCAAGTATTGTCTGAATTTGGACAATGAATGCATAATGGCCAACATTTCTTTATCATAGATGGAGTAAATTTTTTCATGAGGCTACAACTTTCTGCTCTCAAAGGCTATGGGGTGTTGGCCTTGCTTTAGGACAGCCCCTATTCCTCCAACTGAAGCATCACATTCCACAACAAAAGGTTTAGTAAAATCAGGAAGTGCAAGTATGGGACAACTACTCATTACCTCTTTCATTTTTTGGAAGGCCTTTTCAGCCTCTTCATCCCACTTGAAATCATCCTTCTTAGTCAAATCAATGAGTGGATAAGTCAACTTGGAGAACCCTTTCACAAATTTTCTGTAGTAGGTGCATATGCCAATAAAGCCTCTCAATTCGGTAATATTTTTTGGTGATGGCCATTCTAAGATAGCCCTGATTTTTTCCATGTGTACCTTCACTCCTTCTTTCCCAATAATGTGCCCAAGATACAGTAGTTCTTTCAACCCAAACTCACATTTTGATAACTTAGCAAATAAGGACTCTTCTTGCAAGATTTTCAACACAATCTCTAACTGCTGCAAATGCTCTTCCCATGTTTTACTGTAAATGAGAATATCATCAAAGAAAACCAAAACAAACCTTCTTAGTTGCTTGAAAAATATCCTATTCATACATGCTTGAAAGGTGGCTGGAGCATTAGTTAACCCAAAAGGCATGACAAGAAATTCAAAGTGGCCAAAATGACATCGAAAAGCGGTTTTTTGCACATCTTCATCTTTCATTCGAATTTGGTGATACCCTGATCTAAGGTCAATTTTTGAGAAGTATTTGGCCCCATGTAGCTCATCCATGAGCTCATCAATACTAGGAATAGGATACCTATTCTTGATAGTCTTTTTGTTCAAGGCTCTAAAATCTATGCACATTCTCAATGTTCCATCTTTTTTCTTCACTAGCACTACTGAAGAAGCATAAGGGCTAGAGCTTGGTCTAATGAGTCCCAACTCTAGGATTTCTTGGATAGCTTTTTCAATCTCATCTCTGAACTTTTTAGGATGTCTATAAGGTGGTATCTGAATGGGTGAAGTACCCTCCTCCAAAATAATACTGTGCTCAACCCCCCTATCCGGTGGCCTACCATGTGGAAGGTCTCTAAAAACATTTTCATATTTTTGCAAAAGTCTCTCTATCTCCTTTGGGTGTTTGAAAATATTTATAGTTGGCTTGGGAGATGTAATATGACATTCAGCAGCCCATTCTATATCCCCATGCCTCAATATAGATCTCATACTATTGCAAGTTACTACTTGATTTGGATAAGTGTGTTGCCCTCTCACAATTCTTTGTACTCCTTTTGAATCTTGGAATTTCATTTTGGGAATTTGATAATTTACTGTATGCTCTCCTATTGAATACGGCCATTGCACTCCCAAAACCACATTAGTATCAGCAACATCAACCACATAAAAACTATCAACAAAAGTATAGTTACCTACGGTGACTTGCAGCTTTGGAACCCATGTTTTGCATTGCATTGTGTTGTGACCGGGAATGACAACTGTGAAGCCATCAAATGGTTCCATAGATATCTTTCTTTTCTCTACCATCTCTGCATCAATGAAGTTATGAGTGGCTCCTCTATCTACCAAAACTGAAGTTCTTTGTCCTTGTACCACACCTTTGCATCGAATAGTATGATAGCGAGGTACTGCTGAAAGCACTGCCATTCTTGCTTTGTCCGGTGAAGGCTGGTTTTCTTCTTGTCTTTCCTCTTCTACTGCTGTCTCATATGCCTCTTCTTGATTTGAAATATGTCCATCTTCATCCATGCCCCCATCATACCCCTCATTATCAAAAAATACTTCTATGTATTGAGCCTTTCCTTTGGTACATTTGTGCCCCGGTGTCCATGGTTGGAAGCATGTGAAGCACAGTTTCTTTTTTCTAAGTTCATCCCTATTTAGTCCCTCTTTTTTATTCCTCTCAAATGAATCTCTTTGCTAAGGTTTCTTATCATATCCATCCCTTTTCCAAGGTTTCTTTTCAAATTTGTAGCTAGGCTTAGGAGGAAATCTCGTTCTAGGAAGCACATTTTGGAGATCCCTAGTCAAGCTCATTGCATCTTTTAATGTAGTTGGCTTGTGGGCTTTGAACAAACCTCTTAAGGGTTCAGCCAAACCTTCAGTGAACAGCAATACTAATCTTCCCATAGATACATCATCCACCTTGACTGATAATTTTTGAAAGTCCAACATATATTCGGCAGGGGACCCAGTTTGCTTCAATTGAGCTAGCTCTTTGAAAGGAAATTCTAGATCATTTTGTTCAAACCTTTCTAGTACCCTGTCAACAAATTCTCCATATGTTTTAACTTGATTATGACCCAAGGTTTTCAGCCCATGAAACCACCATTCATTGGCATCTCCTTCCAAATGCAAAATGGCCATTTTTAATGCATCCTCTTCCAACATAGGATTCAACTGAAAATATACATCCAATTTTTGCACCCAAGTGTTAGCAGAATTTTGAGAAGAACCATCAAAAGTAGGAAGTGACATTTTTCCAATAGCACTATTCAATTCTTTGTTTTGGAATGGACTCCTATTGTCTCCCTTCATTTTAATCTTTTGCATAGCATCAATGTAGTCACTGAGTGGTACACCTCTTTTACACTCTTCATTCAAATCATTCCAATCATTTACTAGTTTCTTGTAATCCAATTCAAGATTGGGCTCTTCTTTGGGTGTGAGAAATTTAGGTGCAGTATGCCTTTGTGTGCTTTGAAATTCATCAGGTCTATTATGAGGTCCTGTACTTGAGAAAATATGTTCATTCCCTTTCATCTTTTCCCCTGAGTGTGAACCACTATTATCGCCTATCATCCCTTTGCCTGAGAGTTGGCTACCCAACCATTCGAAACCTTTCATCATTTGTTTATTCATATCTAGAATAACCATGGTAATTCCTTCAAAACATGGTTTTAAGGCTTCAATAAATTCCTCCTTATGTCTTAATTTTTCCTCCTCCTCTCTACCCATTGTTTTAGAAAAAAACTATTTTTCTGCTACTATCTCTTCTTCAACCAAAACTTCTTCAACTACTGATTCAAAGGGTGGTGTTTTATTTGTTTGGATTATTGTTAATACCATCAGGTTCCAAGACCATGTTCTAATACCACTTGTAATGACCCTTTTTCAAAATTCTATTAAAATGCCAATTTTTTCACTTTTTCCCCAATTTCAACCTTTGACTAGTTTAACTGTTTTGACCTCCAAATCAACCCAAATGCTCCCAAATATTCTGTAGGAGTGTATGAATGGTATTTAGACTTGAATATCAGGTTCAGGGATGTTTTATGGCCCTCCAAATACCGCTGAAAACTTGATTTGTATTCTGATCAATATATGTAATTTTGACTAGTAATTTGTGCATCAAATCCCCCCCGGGTAACACTGCAAATGGCCTTCCAAATGCCTCCAAACTCCCAAGAATTTATGAAAAGAGGTATATAATGTGTTAAGTATGTGATTAAGGTCTCATATGAACCATTAATTTATTTTTACTACTGTTCTAACTCTCTCACATTCAACAGCAAAAACCCCCCAATTCGACCCTTGGGGAAATGGCACTATTTCACCTCCCAATACAACTAAACTGAGTAAAAATGCTTCAAATGCTCAAGTACAATGCATGAAACTTGTAGAATACATCCATGGTAGTATATTTATCACAAATATACCAGAGAATCATCCATCCATTCGAAATAATCAACATTATAGTGTCATACATCAATGCATTGGGGAAATGGACATTGTTTGCTCATTAATCAATAGTTTTGCATACAACCCATGGGTATTTCGACCTGAGAGTTTCTGAATATTAATAACAGAGGATATGAAGCTATTACAATCATAAATATATAATGAGAAGCTCTCCCAAGAAGCACAAGTGCTCACAAAAAACGCCCTCCCTCAAGGAGCATGAATATGCCTTCAACACTGGAAACGGTGGAGAGAAAGTGCTGCACTAAACCAAACCATGAAACTTCCTGTAGCTTCTACCTGCAAATACAAACTCCATTAAAGCACCATGAAAGACCTGAGTGGCCTCTCCAAACACCAACTTGGATGGGAATCTTTCACCCTCGAAATTGGCTAAGGCAAGAAACTAGTCATCCACTAGCTCTCTCTTCACAAATGCAATTTTTCTCAAATCATCAAAAGCCATTCTCATACTTTATTTATACCTTTTATAACCAACATTAGCCTTCAAGGGGTCGAAATCCTCTCAATAGATTTAATAAATTTCCATTTAGAAAATATTCCTCATTTGCCACTTGTCTCCTAGTTCCAACCTTCCATCTTCTCCCAAATTCGAATTTGAGTCTCTTTAGCTTCCCCCAACTCCACAAATTCCTTCCTTGAGCCTATTTTTGGGGCTGACATGTCATAATGGTCAGGTGTAAGAAGTCAGGTCTGAATTTTGTCATAAATGTCATAGATGCTTCATTATTGTTGTCATAAAACTAGGGAATCTAGCCCAAGTGTCCACTAGTCTCCAATTTGACTCTTCCTCTCCCATGGGGGTTACTATTCCATCCCATTTCGACCTAAGATGCTCAATGCCATGTGTTATGACTTACCAACTCACCCAAGAGTGTTCACCTTCCCATGAATTCGAATTGGCAAGAGAGAGCTGCCATGTGTCATTGAAAAATCAAGCTAGTGTGGGTCCCACCACCTCCATATGTCTCCAAAACCACTTGCCACTTAGAATTTATCTTGAATTTATTTATTCACCATATTTATTAAGTGCTTGAACCCTTCTAATGTCTAAATATCATTTATTAGCTTCCTTATTACCATCCCACATGTGCCCATCCAACCTGGGAAACTAGTAGGATTGATGGGATTGTCTTACTATACACTTATTTGAATGGGGACATTACAATTAAGATATAGAAGTTCTAGTTTCTTAGCTATTTTAGTAAGGTAAAATTTGCAAGGACCAAATTTTACTTATGTTTTTAACTACTTACAGAAAAAATGAGAATTCATCAATTCAACTATATTATCAACATAAAATGAACATTTCAATTTTAAACTAACAATTAATCAATCAATCAATAACATAATGCAACAAGTAAAATACCTCTTTGAAATTTGATGAAGCAACAAAGAAAATACCTTCACCGATGGTAAGTTGAAGTTCTTTTTGAGTTTTCCTTTAAATGCTTCTACTCCGTTTTCCACTTTCCAAGAAAAAGATACCACAGTTTAACCTCCTAGCCAACTAGTGACCTAGCAAGCTCCCTAACCCCAAAAATCCAAATGACTTAATGACCCTTTGTGCCCATGGCTCCTTGAACAACAATTCACAATCCTACCTCAATTTTTTTTTCAAAACATTTAATAGAGTTCCTCATGAAATAACGAGGTCTCCCACAAAACATGTCTTCCGAGCCTCCAAAAAAAACCAACGAAATAGTGCCCCCCTCAATATTCCCCTCATTTCCTCTTGTTTATTCAATTTTTTACTCATCCCAAAGGTCAGTACATCCTTCAAGGAAAATAATTAATTATAAATAAGAAACACAATAAAATAAGTTCTCACCCTTCATAATAAATGTCCTTTACAATTAGCAATAATAATAATAAATGTACTTTGCAATTAATAATAATAAACCCACAAAAAACAATAAGATCACTTCACCCCATTAAATAACTTATACTCGTCATGATATCTTCGAAGATAAATAATTATAAACAAACAAACACATTCAAATCCATTTAATCCATCAATTTTGAATTCACCCCCATTAAATGAATTGCACATCTAATAATAATATCTTTGAGGATGAATAATTATATAAAAAAAACACAATCAAATCCATTCACTCCATCAATTCACCCCATTAATGCCCATGGTACCCCTATAAAAATATATAATTTAAATTCTATCAATTGTACCTTTATAATAAGAATATGTACATTTTCATATATGTACCTATATAAATTTACATGGAGATATCGAATCACAATAATTCTTTACACACCTATGACAAATGGTTTTCTAAACATTAATAATATATTAATTCTTCATTAATAATATATTAATTCTTCCCACACTCAATTTGCATCACACATCATTATTGAATTACAACAACCAAAAAATCCTAATTCTAAGCACTACTTAAACACTTTTAATTAATGTATCCGTTTGAGGCGAGGGTTTCTATAGGGTTGCTGCAGGCGTGGGGCTTCTACAGGGTTTCTACGAACGTGGGGGAATGAAGATATTCTCTGTGGATAACTGGAATAGATGGTGGAATGCCGTTACAATCCACTAACAGGTGATATATTAGAAGTCGGTGACTGCATCATGTCTCGTGGGGTTCGTTCACGGTTTCGGCGGGTTAAATACTTAACTAGTCACTGGATTTTCTCCCCGGTGCAATTGGTAGCGGAGATGTTGCCGGCAATGTGTGGATAGCTCCCGTGGTCACTGGATTTTATGCTCCTCCGGTATATCGGAGTGTGGACCACTGAAATAGACCGTTTATTATTTAATAAAACCCGTTCTTGTTAATTATGGAGCTTCTTGTTGTGGTCGTTTACTGCCGTGGGCATTGACATTGCGCTTAAGTCATCTGTCAGGAGGTATTTGTCATTGGTGTGAGAAATTGATCCCGTGAAGACCGGCATATATCTGGGTGTTGTGTCGTCTGGCTGCCGGAATGGGGGAAAACATACCGGTTCCAGTACTCCCGACCGATAACAACCTCAACGTATCAGACTTCATGATTGAAGAAGTTGGTTTGTTCAAACCGGATTCTTTTTTCAAAAATCAGTTAAATGGGAAAAGGGCAATAAACACAAGCAGCCGACAGGTGGCGCCACATGCCAAGACACATAAGGGACATCTGCCTGAGGGGAAGACACCTGTTGAAGCCTCGGGCTCGGACCCTTCTGTGGGCAATGCTAGGGGATTTCCTGGTCTGGGCAACGGTGAAAGAACTGGAACTTCCTCCCGTGCGACTAGAAGGCTGAACGGAAAATATTTTTGCAGACCTGGGGAGGCCTGGTTGACGGTGGGAAGGGATATTGGGCTTGAAGAAATCGTGGATTTTAATATGACTGTGCTGGTGGGAAAATTTTCGTACCATACCATGAACCGTAGGGACATTGTCAAATGGGTTGTGGAGAAGTGGAACCCCATTCTGAAATACACTCCACAAATCTTCGCTTTGGCATGTGGTTGGTATGGCTTTAAATTCGAACAGGAGGCCCATTGCTCTCTCATTTTGGAAGGGCTGTGGCTTCATGGTACGGGCAGTTTAATGCTTCAAAAATGGCAGACTGATTTTGACCCGGAGTCTGCTTCGGTTCGTCTACGGCATTTGTGGGTACTCCTTCCTGGACTCCCACTGGCATTATGGAACCGAGGGGCTTTTGAAGCCATTGGTAATCGTATTGGTCGTTTTTTACATGTTGATGAGGATCATCTAAATGGATTTGATCGTCGTATGGGTCGGGTACTGGTTGAGGTTGATATTTCCTTGGGCCTTATTGATGTGCTGCACATAATGTAATGTCCCCATTTTGACCCCCTTTGTATTAAAGCGTAAATGATGTAAATATTGTAATTAATCATGGTGAGGAGCTCAAGGCCAAGGCCCCACCGTTGATTTAGCGTTTCATGTATCGGCAATTAAAAATAGATGCCTACGGTTCTTGTGCGAGATGGGCACAATGTATATAAGACATCATGTAATTATGAATTTTCAATGAAAAACCCACAACCGGCTATGCAATGCAACAAAAGAGATGGGGCATGACTCTACAAGGAAAAGGGAGGGAAATTATTCAAACCCTTGAGCCAATGGTGTTAATCCATGTGTCAATGGGGAAACCCATAAAACCACCAACTACCCATTTTGTCTCATGCACCCAATCATTTAATTCTTCCAAGAAATTGGTTAAGGCAGTTAATGTCTTGGGATGGGAGAGGTATGGCAGTCAGATTTTCGTGCATGGGCAAGCTACCAACCTGAAAATCGTATTTTTGGCTTGCTGGGTAAGAAAACCCCTACTAAATGCTACCCAAGGCCATTCCTCATGCATTACGTTCTTCCTCTCACGCAGATTGAGCTCACAGGAAGTTATCCTCACGTTTTTCACCATAACCCTGCGTTTTTCCATGCCCAGGAACTCGTTTTTGGATTGTGCAACAGCTGGGGAAGGAGGAACGCGAATTGGGACTGAGGGAGAGGGCGTTTTTGCCCTGGGGCATTTTTCTGGAATGGGTTTTGCTTCCCCAGTCGAATTTCCAAAGTGCCAATACGTTTTGAGTCTACCCACGTTTTTCTGAAGTCCAGGAAACCCCATCTCATGCATCCCACTGTTGGAAACGTTTTCTCATGCTCAACAAGTGTAGGTTGCTGTTAGGTACATCCCTGTTTTGTTTGGAACCCATGAGCAAGAAACTGGAATGGTAGTGGACAGAATTGGCTTGATAAACCTAGTGTAGGGAGTATCCTCTCAAACAGATTAAGAGGGCTGGCTACTTTTCTATGCACACCCTGAGAGCACTAGAAAGGAAGGTATGGCTTGAGGGACTGTGTGGCAGTGAAGAGAATACTTCCTGGTGTTGGGTGTGTAGGCATTGTGAGTGCCAAGCTAAATAGATCTGGGAGAGGTACCCATAGCTCTGTAGTTGAGCTCACTAGCTTAGAAATTCTTCCTTTCCATCTCCTAGCAGCCTGATAAACCCAATTGTAGATTGGCTTGGCTCATCTTGGTGTATGCTTGGCTATGTGTGAGTCTGTTGTTCCCTGGTTCCTTGTAGAGATCATGCCCAGCTCGGGGGGTGGCAGTGGTGCTGAGAGATTGAGGAGCACACTGGCCTACGGTTGGGTGGAACGTTGCAGTTGCATAGCCAGTTGCATGGGACTACTTTTGCATAAGATAAGTATTCTCCTGTGTTAAAGTTGCAATTACCATTTGATGAATATTTTGAATGTATCATGGATCAGTTAATAAATTTGCTTCCGCTGTGTATTAAAATGATTATGCATTTCCATATGATCTTGTATAATTCTGCACAGATCTTTATTTAATGGCTGTCACAGAATCTTGAATGTGTGTTAGAGATCAACAGCATTTATTTGATTACCATCGTTTTTCCATAGCATGCACAGATACAGTTCTTTGCATCAATGATTTTAATTCAAACGTTTTGGGGCTAATTGCCCGGATTGAGCACCACGTCCTCCCTATCACACTGATATGGTAGGGGGGGGACACTACACATAAACTGGCATGGCCGTAAGCTAGCGCAGATCATCGACTACTAGGGCATCCCTTTTCGATGCTCGAATTGCAAAGGAGTGGGGCATTTGTGGCGTCAATGCAAGGCTCAGCCTTCTTCTGGGCGTCTTAAAGATGGGGGTCCATTCTGGTCTTCTGATGATGGTAGCGACATTGAGATGGATGTGACGGGCTCGTTGGATGGCTTCTCCAACAGGCTTCCCACCCCTCCTGCACCGGCCTCAGCTTTGTTCCGTAAGTTGGAATCTCAGGACCCTAACTTCTTCCATTCATTAAATGAGCTGGATATTTCATTTATAAATGCGTTAGATTTAAACAATGGAAACAATGGAAATTACATGAGCCGTCGACATCACTTGACAACAAATTCCTCCGGGTCTGATCATGCTACAAATGAAACTTCTGAAAATGATGACGCTGTATCCAAGAATGAGCTGTTTGTGAGAATGACCAACCTCTGCGCTGTCGATTCCTCCCCGGTTATTTCTATCTCTCCCGGTCTTCCTTCTTCTGTTGCCCCGACTGTTATTGTATCCACTGACTCTGAGCTACCTTTCCTTGCTCCGGATGGTTTACATGGGGAAGTCGAGACGAGTCCCGGTGGGACTGCATTTGACACTGAAGTACGGGGGACGGGGACCTATGGATTGATACCTGAGAATGTGTCGGGGTTTGATTGTCTCAAAGTGGGACCCGGAATAACTACGGATCCAACTGAGAAAATTCTACTCATCCCATCATACTTAGATATGGTGAGGAAGACACCCATACCTACTTTTTTCAAAAACCGGATGGTGGACATTACTGAGACAACTGATGGGGATGTGGAGGGATTTTTGGGTTTGAAGGTTTCTGCCCCGGATGGGGATAATAACAATACCATCTCTGTACTTCCACCTGAAACATCTGGAGACATTTGTGTCCAAAAGGGGGCCCATAGGGGTGGACTGGCTCAGGAATTTTCTCCTTTGAAAACGGGAAGTGCTAGGAAAAACACGAAGGACACTCTCGGGGGGATAGAGGATGGCCGGTTCAAGGTGGATTCTCCCAACTCTTCTGATACCCGGGCTCTTAGAGGAATGAAAGCCCTTGCGAGGGTTCGAAAATTATATTTTTCTCTCTGAATATCCAGGGTGTGGGGGGCCTACCCAAACAATTGGCCCTCAAACGAGTACTACATATTGTCAACCCTGATTTGGTACTTCTTCAGGAAACTATGGTGTGCGGGGAGAAGGCTCGCATTTTTTTTAACAAAGTTAAGCCGGGATGGATGGTTTGCACTGTGGATGCTGATGGTCTCTCTAGTGGTCTCCTAGCGGCTTGGAATCCTTTAGTTTTGAGGCTAAATCCATCTAACATCACATTGGGTATTCTGTTGTCAGGGAACATCAGGGGATCGGAAAAGAACATTAATATTATCAATTGTTATGGACCTTATTGTAACCGGGTGGCTTTCTGGGACTTGGTTGTCTCGAATCATCTGCTGGAATTGGAGAACTTAATTATTGCTGGGGATTTAAATTTCACTTGGGGGGATGAGGAGTTTTGGGGCAGTTTGGCTAGGTGGGACCCCCTGGGACCCTACTTCAGTAATCTATTCATGAAATAATCCTTGGTTGATGTGGCTCCGAGACAAATGGCTCCAACTTGGTCAAATGGGAGAAAGGGGGAAAATCTGATTCAGAAACGCATTGACCGCTTCCTAATATCAGAATCTCTTCTGGTTTGCTTTCAGAATTATAGATCCTGGATACAACAAATTAAAATCAGCGATCATCTTCCTATAATACTACAATTTGATGAGGAGGCCTATCACAAATCCTTCCCTTTCAAATTCAACTCCACGTGGCTTTCGGATGTTGAATACACTACGGGGGTGAGATCTAAATGGCTACAAGTGGATGTTTTGGGGGAGAGATCTGCTATGGACAAGTTGGCGGTGAAACTCAAGGTGATAAAAGATTATACTATATTGTGGGAAAAAAATAAAAAAGCTTTGATGGGTAAAGAACTTGCTGAGATTGAAAAGGAAATGGAATCTCTGATGCAGAGAGCTGTAGGAACTGGGCTAAGTCCAGTGGAAACATCAAAACTATCTTCAATGGAGTGTCGAAAAATGAACATACTACTTGTGCAGGAGGAAACATGGAGGTTGAAGAGCCGTGCCATATGGCTCAAAGCTGGGGTTATGAACACAAAAAAATTTCATCAATTTGCGGACTCCTGAAGGATGCAAAATTCTATTTGGGATCTTAATGATCACACGGGTCGGCGGATCAGGGGGGAGGAGGAATTGATGAATGAGGCTGCTCGTCATTTTCAGGAATACTTTTGTGACCCAAAAAATACAACACTGGCAGAACAATTTAAGGTTATTATGGAATACCCTCGGATATTTAATGAGGAGGAGGGGGATAGTATTTATATGGATGTCTCTCTGGGGGATGTGGAGAACACTTTGCAAGGGTTTGCTAAAGATAAAGCTCCTGGACCGGATGGGTGGTCGGTGGAACTATTTATCCATTTTTTTGATATTATGGGGGAGGATCTCCGAATGGCTATGGATGAGTCTTGAAAATTAGGCATTGTATCTAGGGCATTAAATTCAACATATCTGGCACTCATTCCGAAAACATCCCATCCGAATAACTATAATGAATTCAGGCCTATTGCTCTCTGCAATTTAGTCTACAAGATTATTTCCAAGATCATTGCTGATAGGATCAAACCATTACTCTCTAGACACATTTCCATGGAGCAGTATGGATTTCTACAGGGTCGTCAGATACATGATGCTGTGGGAGTGACCCAAAAAATCTTTCACACAATAAAACAGAGGAGAATTGAAGCACTCATCCTACAATTGGATTTGGTGAAAGCATATGATAGGGTGGACTGGAATTTCCTGAGACTAATTCTGATCCAGATCGGTCTGCCATGGAAGGTGATGAAATGGATTATGGCCTGTATAACCTCGGTTAATTATGCTATATTGATAAATGGTCACCCTACGGATTTCTTTAAGGCATCCCGGGGCCTCCGACAGGTTTGTCCTCTTTCGCCGCTTCTTTTTCTACTGGTCATTGAAGTCTTGAGTCTATCCATTCATAAGGCTCGACGAGAGGGACTGATTGCTGGCATTAAAATTACAAGAGATATTTATGTTACTCATTCACTGTTTGTGGATGACGTTATGCTTTTTGGTAAGGGTATTCTTGCTAAGTGGATTCAATATAAGAAGATTCTTGATCTTTTTTGCTTGGTTACTGGTATGATTATCAGTTATATAAAATCACATTTTTTAAAACACTCCCTGTTGGCTGAGATGGAACACTCGATAAGCACTGTTCTGCCATTAAAATTCAAGGAGCTCGATGCTGGAACGAAATATCTTGGATTTTTCATAAAGCCAACTAAATATCTGATAAATGATTGGTCATGGCTTATTAGACGGTTTGAAATGCGTATAAGCCACTGGAGCTTCCGCCATTTATCCTTGGGTGGCAGAGTTACATTAGCAAAAGTTGTCTTGCAGAACTTAGGTGTTTATTGGTTTTCTCTGTGTAAAATCCCTAGAACCATCCTCAGTCTAATTCGGCGGAAGCTGTTCAACTTTTTATGGTCGAGTGGTGGTGCCCAGGAGAAATTCCATCTTATGAAATGGATTGTTTTGGCCCGACCCTAGAAATTGGGGGTTTGGAATATAAAGGACCTTGAGCTATTTGTTATGGCTCTGCACGCAAAAAGTCTCTAGCGCGCCCTCTTCGATAATTCGGTATGGGGAAGAATTATCAGAGTTAAATACCTATAAAACATTTCTGTTTCAAGCTGGCTTCGATTGAATCGGCCTGCTACTATGGGCGTGTCAAATATTTGGAATGGATTGATGGGATCCTTCAGGGTTATTGCACTTTGGATTGCTTGGATGCCTGGAAATGGACGTGACATAAAACTGGGGCTGGATCCGATCTTGGGAGGATCATCTGGTCATATCCTATCGTTGGAATTAAGGACACACGTCAGATCTAACGGATTTTATACTCTGGCACATGCGGCTGATCGGTATAAGGATGGGCGGTCTCTCTGGATTTCGGCCTCACAGCTGGGCTTATCTGGTACCTTGGGGAATGAATGGAATGATTATATCAGGCCGATATATCAATCAAATATTCAATTGTCTGACTCTGCGGACAGATTAGTCTGGTCGTGGGATGTGTCTAGCGGCAATGTATCAGCTAAATTGGCATACGAGGCATTGTTTGCTGAGTCTCAGACTGTGGTACATTGGTGGGATAAAACTATCTGGAAACTTGTCTTGCCCCTCAAGATAAAATGTTTTATCTGGTTAGCGTTGTGTAATAAGATACTAACTTGGGACAATTTATGCCGTCGTGGGTTCATTGGCCCGGGATGGTGCTCCCTATGTTGCTCACAGGAGGAATCAGTTGATCACCTATTAACTTCCTGTCAGTTCATACGGGATCTTTGGAAACAAATTGCATACAAATCTAGAGTGCAATACCGCTGGAATCATCATTCACTATGTGATTGTCTCGATGCTTGGACCCGACATTCTGCTGGTTGTACATAACTTCCATACTATATGATCTGGGAGGTATGGAAAGCTCGAAACTCTTGTATTTTTGAAAACATGACTCCTTTCTATGATGGGCTATGCTATAAAACACTTGCCGCACACAAAGAATATATCTCCATCCATGGAGCTGTAGGTGGCAGGGATAGTCTGAATAAGAAAAACCGGTTAGCACCTCCGGTGCTGATACTCCCATGTGGATTCTTTGATGGGGCTGCTGTGAGACGGAATGGGAGGGGTGGAGCGGGCGCAACAATTCACATCTCCAACACTGTCTCTATTCATATCTGGCTAAATCTGGGTAATGGAACCAATACAAGGAGTGAACTATGTGCCCTTTGGCTCTTATTGTTCTGTGCCCGATTGAGAAAGATCACATCTCTTGTAGTATTGGGTGATTCATCATCTATTATCTCTTGGGCTAAAGGCAATACATCACTCAATGTTCTACTTCTTTCTCATTGGATGGAAGCGGCTTGTAAGCTTATACTGGAATTTGAACATATACATTTTGAACATGTATACAGAGAGGTTAATATGGAGGTGGATATGCTATCAAAGCGGGCTCTTAATTCTCAGGCTAGGGTCATCATGTGGCAGGAGTGGCGGGAGGATATACTTTTTACCCATGGTTCTTATCAGTTACATTGGACATGATACTTTTAGTCTTTACTATTTATACTCTTTTTGTTTATCTTTTCAGTATTATGGGGATTGTTAAAACTTATATGACTAATAGTTCTAGGTGCAGATCCTTGATTTGTACTGGGTCCAACTACTTGTTGGGCGCGTATCCATACACACTATCTTTTTGCGGCATTTATTTCAGCCTCTTACTGATGCTGTTCGGTATTTATAGCATACTTGGTTACTTGTTTTTGATGCCCTTGGTGTCGGGTAGTTGAGGATGACTGTTCTTGAGACTTATTTATATTTTGGTCTGTATATATTTGCTCAGGTGACATTTGGATTCTGTATCTACTCAGGATGACTTCTTGTTGTGACTTGTGGATGATTTTGGGACATGTGGCACTATTAGTTTTGGACTATTCTGTTATTGTTGATGACACTATACTGTCACTTTGACCGGTTACTCCCTGGTCCCCATCTCACAGGGTTTGTGTGTCTTTGTTATGATCTGACAGCTGGTTTTATTTACTATTTTGCATATTAATAGTAAGTCGAATTTTTCTATGAAAAAAAAAAACACTTTTAATTAATCCCGAACAAAGAAGTCATTGACCTATTGAAGCAACTACTTTATCATTCTAAATTTTTTTTGTTGTAACTATAGTTTTTTTATAGTTTAAAATATTTAATATATTAAATAAATTTATTAAAAATGATTTTTTTAAGTCTTATTGGCTGCAAGAGGCTAATGTGGTTCTCGTTTTTTTTGTTCTCAAATGAACTGCCAGTTGAACTCAGGTCCTGCACAGAAAACAGAGGCACTACACCCTTCAAAGCACTCAGTTCTTAGAGGTATTGTGAACTAGATTGTCAATTAAAAATTCCTTACTTCCAAGCTGAGCAGCCACAACTTTACCAGACCGAACCACAAAAGCTTAGGGCTGTCAGATCGGACAGTTTTCGTATACAATTATTCTTTGTTCATAGGCTGTGTTTGCCACAATTTGCAGAAACCACTTCGCGGATCTCCCACTGAATACCACAAAGTGAACCGATTAATTGGATGCTTCTCAAACTGGAAATATCAGGGTCTTCGAATTGGTAAATGCATCGATACCATCTTGCATATTAATTGTAATAGATTTTCACCTAAAATCGTTAAGATTGTTGTAACACAGGTTTTCTGGGATTACCCAAAATGGGACAGCTGAGAATGATCCAATAATATGTTATGGTAGCACCCTTTAGACTTGTGAAATGCCCCTTAACTTGAGCCTTTGGTAAATATAGGATACCCAAATACAAGAAACGGGTATCTAATCAATTTGCCGGGAGAATTATGCCAATACAGATATCGATTATGCATATATGAAATACAAGAAATGGGAGTACTATGCCTTGTTTGTTTTGAAATATATATTAAAGATAATTTTAAATATATATATTTATGTATTTATTTGTGATGGGGCTCATAGGATAGGCAGACAAGGAGGAAGTGTTTATGTTATTCTGTATCTTATTGTGCTCTACAGATTCCGCAGGTTCATTCTTCCCAGGACGTTTTATTTTGTGTTCATCGTAATGTTCCATGTTCCACTATATAGTTTTATAATGTTCTTTTCCCACAATCCAAGTATGGGTCATAGCGGTTGTTGAATTGAATTTGAAGGATCTACTACTTCTGGTGTGTTTGTGTATATTTATGACTGTATTCTATTTTTTAATCTTTTGGCACAAGCCTAAGCAATTTCACTTAAGAAGTTCCATCACAGCTCGACTCCCCTCTCTCATTTGGGGTGCAAGTCTTGAGGTTAATGCGATATAAGCATCTTACACCAGTACTAACATCGCCTAGATTTTCTCTCTTGGTACTATATATTGTAATTGTTACTTTGTGATGCTTTATTATTTGCAAGCTTACTGAAAAAAATGGTATATCCTTGTTGAGGATTTTGTTCCACATTAACACTACTTCTTTTTAGTTGAACTGTGAATCTTTGACTAACACTTGTACACGGTTACATGGAATTCCAGGTAAACTCAGCACAAGCAATTGTTTTTGTTTCAGATGCAATAGAATGTTATGGAAGAGGATGAAAAAGGAAGCATGAACATGGTAGTGTGAAGGCACTGGACACCTCATGGAATTTTATAAGTAGATAGCCTTCGAAAAGCTACCTCTATATACTGATGGCAACCTCTTGAACACCTGAGATTGGTGTGAAAAAAATCATCAGAAAAAGGTAGCTTGAAGAAGTCACTGGGAAAAGGAACATCATAGGTTGGAGAAACCATAACATAAACTTAATAAAAAACAAATATAAAACATTATTTTGAAACTATAAAGAATAATTTAGGTTTGATATGCACTTGGATCAATAAACCATAACATAAACTTAAAAAAAAACAAATATAAAACATTATTTTAAAACTATAAAGAATAATTTGGGTTTGATATGCACTTAGATCAATAAACCATAACATAAACTTTAAACAAAAACAGATATAAAACATTATTTTAAAACTAGAAAAAATAATTTGGGTTTGATATGCACTTAGATCACTAAACCGTAACAAAAACAAATATAAAACATTATTTTAAAACTATAAAAAATAATTTAGGTTTGATATGCACTTGGATTACTAAACTGTAACATAAACTTTAAAAAAATACAAATATAAAACATTATTTTAAAACTATAAAGAATAATTTAGGTTTGATATGCACTTCAATGTTGTGAAGCTTCAAAGTACATTTATGAAATATGCATTGGACACAATAGATCCATTTAAACTATTATCTCATTTTTATCTTAAATGAAATGTGTAAATAATTGAATTTTAAGATAGAGCTTTGCTATTTTTTGGTCTCTCTTTACTAGGATTCCATATGGAATTACACAAATGACAAATAAATATTGGTAATTAACATAGAGCTTTGTATCTCTAGTTATACAGCTATTGTGTCAGAAATTAGATGGTTTGGCTTACTTATTTAGTGTAGATTTAGCTGAAATTTTGTTTTATTAAGGATTTTGAAGGATTAGTAATTTACAAATGTAAATTTAACTTTAAATTTTATTTTCCTTTGTATATTGTATTGAGTAAAGGAAATACACTTTAAGGAATCATAAATTTAATTTTTGTAATCTAAAATTTAAAATAAATATAATTTGATGTTTAATTACACCAATAGGTGTTTAGATATTATCTGAGATTTTGGGCTTCCATAACAGATCCTACAAATCAATCCATCAAATGAGTGAAATATAGTGAGTATTTCATGCTTCATGTGCTCATTGCTTAAAAAACTCTAAAAAAATACAAATATTCTTTTGTACATGAAGTTGCAGGGTACTAGCTCAATGGTAGAGCATCTGCATTATAATGCAGAAAATTGGTGGTTCGATTCCACTGTGCCCGATCATAAATATTTGCATTCGATTACTACTATATAGAGGAGGTATTAAGACAATATTTGTGTAAACTGTCTAAACTTAAGACAAAAAAAAATTTGTGTATTGTCTTAAATATTGTCTTTAAGTGAATGTCTTAAACTATTGTCTTAAATTTAAGACAGTAGTTTAAGACACTCCCTCAAAGACAATATTTAAGACAATACACATTTTTTTTTTTGTCTTAAGTTGAGACAATCTACACAAATATTGTCTTACCCTCTTTTGTGTAGTAGTGACTGAAGTCCATAACGTTCCAGGGATCGGCTTTACCTTCCAAGTGCACCAAGTTAGAATAAATTCTCTACTAATGATTTGCTAGATAAGCACTAGAGCATTTTTTTTTTTAACGAGTGTGTTCTCACAATTTGTAGGAGGCTTCGACTTAGAAAGTAATATGGTTGTTATAAATAATGTAGTATAAATATTTACAATGTCGCATGACCTTGCTCATATAGAAAGTCAAAATACTCATGAAGACATCTAAGTTGAATAGACATAGTTCATGAAGCTGGTTGAAGGTCAAAATATATTAAGAAGGTGAATAGTAGTCTTATTTGTTTGTCCAGATATAAATATTTGTTATTTGCATAGTGTGTGAGTGCAGAAAGTGTCAAAGTTAGTTTTTACTTAATAATAATGAAAGAAAATCCAAGAAGCTTTTGGAACTCGATAAGAACTAAAAAGTAGGGAACTAGGGTTTGAAAAAATGGAAGAAGGAGAAGTGGTCCAATCTCAAGTATTGGGTTTGGTTTAATCAGATCCGTTATATATGGATTTATGTCTTGATATTAAACGTAGAAACATTTCTCCCAACAAGGAGGACATCATTATTTGGTTGCATCACCTTCTTGGTAATCAGTATGTGGAGAACCACTAGCTAGGACATGACTTATTCATGCAACAAAATTAATTGGTTCCTCATTAAATTATTAAAGGAATTTCTATGTAGGTGTTCTTTGATAGCGGGACGATTGCTAGGTTGGATGGACAACGAAATCAAGAATTAAGCGAACACTCATATAAGAAAGAAGCTACACAAGGGCTCAGCATTTGCTGGCTTAACATATCCCAAGGGCTATGCATTGGTGCCCCCGTGGAAAATGCATAGCCCTTGGGCTATTCCTTTCCCGCGGCCAATGCATATCCTTTGGGATATTCTACGGGGTGCCCATAGCATATCCCAAGGGCTATGCAAATGGTGCCCAACGAACAGCCCTTGGAGCCCATTCCATAGCTCGGGGGCTATGCAATGGGCTCCCATTGGGGTGGCACATTGCATAGCTCGTGGAATATGCAATGGGCGCCTGTTGGGGTGGCCCATGCATCACTCTCTTCCAGACCTATGCAAAGGGCTCCCAATGCACAGCCCTTGGATCCCATTGCGTAGCTCGGGGGCTATGCAATGGGCTCCCATTGGGGTGGCACATTGCATAGCTCGTGGGATATGCAATGGGTTCCTGTTGGGGCAGCCCATGCATCACTCTCTTTCAAACCTTTATGTTTCGCATTGTCCTCTTTAATAAGGATACCTATTTCCATACAACATTGTTTCCAGAAATTTGCATCAACTTTCGATCTATCCCCACCACATATTTTTTCAAATTCATTATGGATAAATCTAAACCTTTGAACGAATATCAAGGATATCCTATAGTCACTATATGTGTTGTGATCCCATGCCAATAGTTTTTCTTCCACATATGTTAAACCAGCATAAATGATGCATTTCACTGTTTGAAAAATAAGTTTTTTTGGAAACTCTTGCATCAATTCTCTTCTAGCCTCTGCGGAATGATTTCCCCCCAAAAAATAGTAGTTGTAATCAAAACATTTTGATTCTTAAAATGCATCTCTAACATGAACATCTTTTGGGTCAACAAGAACTAGGTAGTCAACCAAATGTGCATAGGGATTGTGCCTCATCAATGCTTTCAATTTATGAACTTGCAAGCGATGTGGTTTCCTAATTTGATGCTTCTCTTGGCCTTCTGAGTGTCTACAAAGTTGCTTTACATTTAAATCAAATGTATGTCCATTGTGAACCAAATTTTCCCTCTGCAATCGATCTCGAATAGAATTTTGTGTTGTCTTAACAACACTATCATCTAGACCACCACCTGGAGGAATGATTTCCAAACTGTCCCCCGAGTTCTCACTATGATTTTCAACATTGGATTGAACATTTTCTCTCCTCCTTTTATGTCTTGAAGAATTTGTATCTAAAAGAACAACTTGTTGATTAGGAATGGAAACATCCTCATCCATAGGTATTTTAGAAGAGTGTATATTTCTCTTACTAGTAGAAGTAACATTGTCATCACCAAGGGCAGTCCATTGCATAGCCCGTGGGCTATGCAATGGGCGCCCGTTTGGGCTATGCAATGGGGGCTAAGAAATGGGTGCCTATACCCTCGGGCCAAAAAAATATATATATATTACCCCGGGCTATGCAATGGGCGCCCGTTTGGGCTATGCAATGGGGGCTAAGAAATGGGTTCCTATACCCTCAGGCCAAAAAAAAAAAAAAATTACCTAGGTTTTACAGAGGGCATGCCGAAGCCCAAAGGAAAAAAATTTGCATTAAAACATAAAATATTTAATTTAACTAACCTTGACAATGTTTGAAGTTGTTCGATGTTCTCCAAAGCCTTGTTGATCATTGTCTGCAAATGGTGACTATAGAAAACCAAAGTGCATTAACATAGCATAAAATAGGTTTTTTTTTACCGTTTTATGAATGTGGGATTAAAAACTATGTAATTATATAATGCATTATTTCCAAATTTAGAGAATAAGGCATTAAATGAAATTTGACTAGTGTTGCGACTTTTGGTTTAAAAATTAATGTAAATAACTAATATTGTATTAAAAAGTTTGGATAGCATTTTTTAAATGTCACTTTATTAGTATTATTACAATTGTTATACGATAAATTAAATTACTTTTAATAGTGTTATAATTGTGTTTGAAATGTGTGATTTATTTTGCATGGAAATTTTGGAGGGAAACTTTTGAAGGGAATGTTTGGGAGGGAAAATTTCGTTCTTTTAGCTATAATATTGTTGGGGGTTGATAGTTGCACCATTGTATTTTTTGGGGAGGAGTGTGAGAAAATTTGATTCTCTTAAACTTTTTAGTGAAAAGTCATGGACTAGTCTGAATCAATTTCAATGTCTAAAGATTGTGGAAATTTTGATTTAAGTGGGGATTTCAAAGGCACCAACGATGATTTACCTTCAAGTGAGGATTTTAAAGGCATTAATGATGATGATGAAGAGCTTCCTCCATGTGTATATTTTAAAGACACTGAGGAAGATGATGAAAATTTTCCTCCAAGTGACGATTTTCAAGGCACCAATGATGATTTTGCTCAAGGAAATGATTCTCAAGGCATCAACAATGATTTTCCTCCAAGCGATGATTTTCAAGGCACTAACATTGATTTTCCTTCAAGCCAATATTTTCCTCCAAGCGAGTATTTTCAAGGCACAAACGATGATTTCCCTCCAAGCCAAGATTTTCCTCCAAGCAAGGATTTGCAAGACAACAAACTTGATTTTCCTCTAAGCGAGGATTTTGATGGGATAGATAATAATTTTGGTGAGGATGAAGGCACTAATGATGGTGTAGATTATTTTCCTTCAAGCGAGTATTTCAATGGCACCGATGATGATTTTCCTCCAAGCGAGGATTTTAATGGGATTGATAACGTTCCTCCCCCAAGCAAGGATTTTGATGGCACTAACAGTGATTTTCCTCCAAGCAAGGATTTTAATGGGACTGATAATGTTTCTCCTATGAAATTATATAGGATAAATCTCACAACTAGAGCAAACATCACTAATTCCACTCAAGAATTGCAGAGAAGAAGAAGAAGAATTGAATCAATATTCACTCATAAACTCAGAAATGGTGAAATCTACAGTATAATCATACATCAGTTGTAAGCTGGCACTGTGAAACTGAATACAAACTCAATATTGTCAAATGAATTCGAATTCACCTAAGGTCATTCGAATTCTCCTCAATGTGTGGCTTGGATAGCATTGGAGACATCACCCAATCAGTGGTAGTAGTCACAAATAGTTAAATATCAGTCAAATGAGTCTGACTTAGTCTAATTGAGCCATGCAAGCACAAATGTAGGGAAGGAGACTTCAAGGAGGGTGCATGAGGTTGTCAATAGGTCAAGTGGCACTCCGATATAGACAACTGGAAACTACAAGTAGTTAAACTGAGAAATAAATGCATGAATTGGGCAATCAATGCTACAACTGACTGCTGGAATCCAAGTAGGCGTAGTAGGGTGCATTTGTCATCTAGGTGAGGAACAAGGCGCACTAGGTAGGTAGGAGGGCTACTGAGGGCTAAAACAGGCTCCAAGGGGATGAAAATAAGCTCTATGTGCTGGGGATACTACCATACTGATGACTGGATGCATGCATGCAAAGTATGCAAATACATAAATGATGGTGAGAATATTCCAACACCCCCCTGCAATCCAAACTATGAGGAAGTAACTGAAAACTAGTAGGGCCCTGGTAACCGAGACCAAAGGTCACCCCGTACAACAATCTAAATAAATAAAGTGAGGAAAGAGGGAAAACCCAGTGGGAAGAAATCCCCCCCTCAAGATAGATTGTAAGATGCTAATGTAGCATGGCATCACTCACCCCATAAGGAGGCAAGTGACCTTCTTTACCGAAGAAGGATTGATCAACAAGAAATGGATCAATGTGAGAAGAATGAAACCTTCTATTCTGAAAATCAGATTTGGTTCTCCTCGGATCAAGTGGATCTCCAACAAGATCTACGACAGATCTAAGAGTAGTGGCTACCCATCTAGGAAGAGGAGGATCTGCAGATTGTAGATCATCTGGTTCTTGTGGATTTGGATCTTCCATTCGCTCATCTTCACTGTCAGGTACTAGATCTTCAAGTTCTTGTGGATCGGGATCTATCATTCGCTCAAAATGAGTTATCTTCCTCTTGGGAAGAAGTGGATCATGATCCAAAAACATGTGCTTGAGTTCTCCAACAATGGATGCAAGCGAATATGGAGGCTTCCTGAACTTGCTCTTTCTACCAAGCATTGTGAGAACAAATCCAAAAATATGAAGATCATTATGGAGCATGTGATTCGAACCAATTGAGGTAGAATCAACTCCATGAATGTGTAGATAGTTATTTGATATCTCCTTTGAACCAACATAGGTGAGATCATAGCCAAATGAACTATGATATGATGATGGTATCTTAGACTTCAAATCAGCTCCAAGAATTGATAAATGGTTCCTTATGATCTCCTTTGAACCAATAGGGTTGAGATCAAAACCAAATGAACCATGACATAATGGTGATGGCTTGGACTTAAAATCAGCTCCAAGAATTGAAAGATGGTTTCTTATGATATCGTTTGAAACAGCAGGGGTGAGATCAAAACCAAAATCACAAGGATATGCATGAGACTTGAACCCAAGTGAATTATGGTGTCTTCCATCTTCGGTGAAACTTTGAAAACATGTGCCAATGACCAAATTTGAGTTCATAGGAAGCATTTGATCAAGGAGGGCGAATGCATCACCTCCAAAATCTGATTTTACCTCCAAAATACTCAGTAGGTCATCATCTTGCACATCAGCAAGCTCATGGGAAGTAGATATTTTGAAAGTATCTTCAACTTCTAGAGTAGTAGCTAACATCTCTTGCTCAGAATTCGAATCAGAATATGGATCAACTCCATCAGTTGTGTTACTTTCATGCCATAGTCTACTCTCTTCATTTGCATGTGTGTGAAGAGCAGATTGTTTGGAGAGAGGTGGGAAGTGAGAAAACTCATAGAGTTTTGACTTGTTGTTTGTAAAACCTTTTGCTATGGTAGATCCTGATACCATGTCTTGTATTTCGACTTCATATTGAACAACTTCATCATGAGAGATGATTGAGGCCGAATCATGAATAGAGAGAGAACTGGAGGCAGTATTACTGGGCTTGTTATCCAAATGGATAATATCATCCTCTTCCTTATGTTTTCTAAATAATCTTTCCAATCTAGTCCATGTATCACTTGGATGTTCAGTAGTATTAATGAGGTACTCCATATTGGAAAGCATAGTAGTACATATTGTTGTTGAGGCTCTGTCACAATCATCTAGCCAATCTTCCTCCTCTTCATAGGAATCAAAATATCTCTTAATACCAATACACATATCGAAAATACCATATCTCTTTAGGTATGTTGTCATCTTTGGTTTCCACTCATCATAGTCCAATGGAAAGAGAGAAGGAACTGCTTTCAAATCCATGGAAGCTATTGTAGAATTCAAATCTTCTGTTGCAACTGCAGAGAACTGCTGCAACTGCAGAGAACTACTGCAACTGCAGAGAACTAATACAACTGTAGAAAACTTCGAAACTGCTTCAACTGCAGAAAACTTCAAATAACCTGCAAAAACAATGGAGATCCATAGTAGTTGTTGAATTTGAATCTGCTGAAGATGGAGTTAACCTGCAAAACAAATGAAATTGTTGATGGAGATTTGCTACAAATCGAGAGAACACTGCCTTAGGAAAATGAGCACATGTGACTGGATCCTTCACACCTAGCTAGACCTCACTAGATTGCTCCAGTGAATTCAAGACAATTGCACACTAGGAATTGCTGCGGAAATCCAGAGGCTTCTGGACCTACTCAATGAAAGACAGCTGCTCGATGAATTGTTGCAACTGCTGCAATTCGAATAGCTGACTCCAACTCTGATACCATGTGAAATTATACAGGATAGATCTCACAGCTAGAGCAAACCTCACTAATTCCACTCAAGAATTGCAGAGAAGAAGAAGAAGAATTGAATCAATATTCACTCATAAACTTAGAAATGGTGAAATCTGCAGTATAATCATACATCAGTTGTAAGCTGCCACTGTGAAACTTAATACAAACTCAATACTGTCAAATGAATTCAAATTCACCTAAGGTCATTCAAATTCTCCTCAATGTGTAGCTTGGATAACATTGGAGACATCACCCAATCACTGGTAGTAGTCACAAATAGTCAAATATCAGCCAAATGAGTCTAACTAAGTCTACCTGAGCCATGTGAGCACAAATGTGAGGAAGGAGACTCCAAGGAGGGTGCACGAGGCTGTTAGTAGGTCAAGTGGCACTCCAATACAGACAACTGGAAGCTATAGGTAGTTAAATTGAGCAATAAATGCATGAAATGGGAAATCAATGCTGCAACTAACCATTGGAATCCAAGTAGGTGTAGTAGGGTGCATTTGTCATCCAGGTGAGGAAAACAAGGCGCACTAGGTAGGTAGGAGGGCTACTGAAGGCTAAAAACAGGCTCCAAGGGGATGAAAATAAGCTCTAGGTGTTGGGGAGACTACCATACTGATGACTGGATGCATGCAGTATGCATGCAAAGTATGAAAAGACATAAATGACGGTGATAATATTCCAACATCTCCTACAAGCAAGGATTTTGATGGAACTGATGATGATTTTCCTTCAAGAGAGGATTTTAATGGGACTAATAATTATTCTCCTCCAAGCAAGGATTTTGATGGCACAAATGATGATTTTCCTCCAAGCGAGGATTTTAATGGGACAGATGATGATTTTGGTGAGGGAAAAGGAAATAACAATGTTGAATATGGTTTTCCTCCCAGCCAGGATTTTGATGGCTATAATGATGATTTTCCTCCAAGTGAGGATTTTAATGGGACAAATGATGATTTTGGTGAGGATGAAGGCACCAATAATGGCGAAGATGATTTTCCACCAAGTGAGGATTATGATGGTAGCATAGATGATTTTCCTCCAAGCGAGGATTTTAATGGAAGCAATGATGGTATTCCTCCAAGCGAGGATTTTAATGGGACGGGTGATGAAGTTGGTTAGTATGAGGGAACCAATAATGGTGACGATGAATTTCCTCCGAGCAAGGATTCTGATGGCACCGATGACGATTTTCCTCCAAGCACCGATGACGATTTTCCTCCAAGCGAGGATTTTGATGTAACTGATGATGATTTTACTCGAAGCGAGGATTTTAAAGGGACAGGTGATGATTCTGGTGAGGATGCAGGCACCAATAATGATGAAGGTTATTTTCCTCTAAGCAAGGATTTTGATGGCATTGATGATGATTTCCCCCCAAGCGAGGATTTTAATGGGACGGATCATGATTTTGGGGAGGATGAACCCGCCAATGATGTTGACTTAACCTCAAGTGATAAACTTGATACTGATGCGGATACTCATTCTCCTAATAATTTTGGTGATAATAATATGAGTGAGAGGGATGATATTCCTCACATTGATCAGGATATTCATTCTAATGAGGATGATTTAATGGTTCATGAAACACAAAGGTAAATTGTACCAATGAGCAAGATTAAGTGTAGGACTAGGCCATTTTATATCAATCCAAAGCATTCTAGTTATACAAGGTCTAGGAAATATTTTCTTACAAGTCCCAGGTCTATTGCTGATTTGATTTCAAGTGAGTGTTGCCAAAAAAATTATCTGAAAAAAAATACACTACAATTATGCTTTAGAGAAAAGACGAGCATATCTATCAATGAACAAAAGTATGCCAAATTCATATTTGGTAGGGTGCATGATTTATACAAAGGAAGGTTATGATTATCGCATTGGAAGTAATTTGGTTTGCAGAAGGGCATTCAAAAGAATCCACTCAATTGGTAATCTTAAACTATCAAGAATCCAGACAAGGCTAGAAAAGGATCCTACATTTTATTCTAAAGATTATCATGCACGAGCTAGTGGGCCATTAACAAACATTGCAATGTCATGGATGCATGACTTCTTTTCTAAGCATGGAGAGAGTATGCCAAATAGAGAAACCATACACATTCCAGATGATTTCTCAAGGAAGTAAATCTACAACCTGTACAAGGCATTTGTTCAAGATGCAGAAGGAAAAACAATTTCATTAGATATGCATATTTTACAAGACCATGGAAAACAAAGTTCAATAATGTATGTATTCCTAAGAGGTCAAGGATGGGGGTTTGCAGTATATGTGCTTCTCTTAAACAAAGAAGGGATAAATTGGAAGGGATAGAGAGAGGTATGTCTCTATCAACTTTAGTTTTTGGAATAAATATCTATTACGAAAGCTCATCAATGTTTTGTTTTTATTTTATTTGTAGATTCTATTGTTAAAGAAATTCAAGCACATTGCAACCAGCAATCAGTTGAACGAAAAAAGTTATACATACATCACAAGAAGTGTTATGATGAACCATACAAGTATATGGGTTTAATAATTGATGGAATGGATCAGAAAAAGAAAAAAAAAACACTTTTTCCACATTTTGTTCATGTACCAAAGAATTTAAAGGAGGAAAATTTTATTTAGTTTCACTTGGTTGGTATGGCTTTTAATGGTCAAATGTCTCCAAAGGTTTACTTTACAGCTCCAAATATTCATAATGATGCAAATCTGACCATTACCATAATTCACCATGTGTTGACTCATTGGTCTGGTAATCTTCCTCGAGTTCTATATCTGCAATTGGACAACACCAGCCGGGAAAACAAAAATCAGATCCTATTTGGTTATCTGAACATGCTTGTTGAATTGGGAGTTTTTCAAAAGGTTAAATTTGGTTTCCTTCTTGTTGGGAATACACATGACCATATTGATCAAATGTTTAGTTATTTTGCAGTGACATTGGGGAGGAATAATGTTGGGATCCTGCCATCATTAAATGAAATTATTAGAAAAACATATAGTCCAGAGCCTGTTATGCTAACATTGGAGGAAACTATTGACATGCGAAGATTTATTTTGGGATCGCATGGTGAAGAAAGGTGCATTGAGAAACTTAATTACATTAGCTTTTAGCATCAATTTCGTATAAAAAAAATTGATGGGAAAACACTTCTATGGGGTAAGAAGTACTCAACAAGTGTAGAATGAGGGCCTACATCAGGTTTAGCATTTCTAAAATTCATCCCAGGTTGTCAAATGTATGCTTCAAAGTTATCGTTGTTGCAATCAGCTGTTGAGATTCAAAATTCACTCCGGCACAATAGAGATGTTGATTCTTCTCAATGCTTGGAAGAAATAAAAAATTCTATCAAAGATACATATGACTATTTTGAGGTTGTTGATTCTGTTTGGTGGGAGTCATTTTTCATGGAGAAAAATGACATAATTACAAACTCTACAAATGGAGATATTTTTTTGAAGACTCCATTTGGTTGGCCACAAAGTATGTCAAATGAAAATGAGAAGAGAAATGTTGAGCTTGAATGTCAAGTCCCCTCCCATCAGGTCGAGCCAGGGAGAGAACATGGCACCAAAACTGGGCATCTAGCCCCATGATTATCAAGTAAAACTCATTGATAATAAGAAACATATACATATGCATATTGTAGAAACACAACGGAATTAAACTCATGTTTAATATCTAACATACATTCAACATTTCTATGACAACCATTAAATAAAGACATTGCAGAATTTATAAAAGAGAGTACTTATCTTGAAACGAAGTAATCCCGAGCAACTGGCTATGCAACTACAATGTTCCGCCCAACCATATGCTAATTCTGCTCATCAATCTCTCAACACAACTGCCACCCCCCGAGCTGGGCATGATTTCTACAAGGAAAAAGGGAACAATACACACACACATAACCCAAAATACACCAAAATCAGCCAAGCCAATCCACAGTTGGGTTTATCAGGCTGCTAAGGTAATGGAAAGGAAGAATTGCTAAGCTAGTGAGCTCAACCACAGAGATATGGATGCCCTCTACAAGATCTATCTAGCTTGGCCCCCACAATTCCTACACACCTGGAACAAGGAAGTATTCCCTTCACTAATGCACAGTCCCTCAGGCCATACCTCCCATTCTAGTGTTCTTCCAGGTATGCATAGAAGAGTAACCAGCCATTTTTATCTTCTTGAGAGGTTACCTTCCTCACTAGGTTTATCAAGCCAATTCTGGTCCACTTCCACTACAAATTTCTTGCTCACAGGTTCAAGCCAAAACAGAGATGCACATAACAGCAAAAGTGCAAGTGTTGGGCATGAAGAAAACGTTTTTACAGTGAGATGCCCAAAATGGGGTTTCTACCAATTCAGAAAAACGTGGGCAGCCAAAAACAAAAAAACTAAATGAGGAAACAACCCTGGGAAGCCAAATCCGTTTTCAGAAAAACGTCCATGGACATTCCAGGGCAAAAACGACCTCCATAACAACCCCAAATCATGGTCCTCTTCTCCCAACCACTGTGTAACACAAAAACGAGCTCCCAACCATGGAAAAATGCAGGAAAATTATGAAAAATGTGATGGGGAAAGCCCCAACTAGCTCAAACTCCGTGAGAGAGCAAAGGCCATGGGTGAAAGATGGCTTTGGGAACCATTTCGTGGGTGTTTTTTTGCCCAAGAAGCAAAAATACGAATTCACAGGTTGATGGCTTGCCCATGCACAAAATTGGCTACCATACCTCTTCATTCCCAAGGAATTAACTACCTCGACCAACTCTTGGAAGAATTAAATGATTGGGTGCATAAGTCAAAATGGGTAGTTGGTGGTTTATGGGTTTTCTCATGAAATTTGGCTTAACTCTATTGGCTCAAGGGTTTGAATAATTCCCCCCCCCCCTATTCCTTGTGAAATCATGCCCCCATCTCTTTGTTGCATTGCATAGCTAGTTGTGGGTATTTCATTAAAATTCGTATTTACATGACGTCTTTGATTTACATTGTGTCTGTCTAGCACAAGAACCATATGCATCTATTTTAATTGCCGATACATAAAACGTTAAATCGATGACAGGGCCTTGGCCTTGAGCTCCTCACCATGATTTAATAACGATATTTACATCATTTACAATTTTAATGCAATAGGGTCAAAATCAGGATATTACATTGAAGGTGTTGAGCCTTCTCAACTAGAAGAAATGGAAATGTACATTGGGTCTAGAAGATCATCTGCACGGCTTGAGGCGATGGAAGAAATTTACAGAGGCTCAGTACAAGATATTAAGGAGGGTTGCATGATTGCAATTTTGGCCACAGAAGATCCACGTGGTTATCCATTCTGGATTGTAAAAGTTATGAAGGTCAATAAAGAAAATGAAGAAATTATACCTATTGAAGTGCATTGGTATGCAACAAAAACACACCCATTTTATGGTGTGTACAAGCTGGAGATGGTGATCGAGAAAATAGTTTTCAAAAAGAGAAAAAGAAAGGGTCGAAATGTAAATCATCGTCGCATAGACATTTTGAAATTAGAGGATGTTGACATACTAGTTTATGACTTCCAATTGACAAGGAAAGGCACTCTTCACTCCAAGAATATAGAGATTATCAAAAAATTGTTGGCACCAAAAATAGTTGCAACGTGGGAGTTTGCTAAACTAAGGCGTAGATCTAAAAGGAATATGGCATATGAAATGTTGGGCGTACATGACGATTCAGATGGTGCACTCATTGATACTAGAGAAGAATACGGGTCATCTACATCTTCATCCAGTCATTCATCTGAAGAAAATGTAGCTTCTGATGGTGTGTCAGAATCGATGTGTTGATTTGAATATCCGCACATGAAACATTTTGTCTTGTTTATATTGTTTGTATGACAACTCTAAAGGAGTGCTTGAATTTTGATATGAATTACTTCTATGTCTTATGGTTTATTATATGATTTTCTGATGAATATCATAAATTTTTGTATTTTATATGAAAATAGTGGTCAAATTATTTATTGAATAACTTGTGTTTAACTCAATGCAATTTTTATATAGTGTTACTAAGAAATTAAATAAGCACAATTTTCAATTTTGATAAAATCATATAAAAATGCCATTTTTTGAAAAAGTGTGCTACCGGTAGCATTAGTTTTCAATATATAGCTTGATTTTAAGGTTTTTGCAAACAACAATAACAAATGTTTTGGTTCATTTCTATATTTTTGACCCCAAATCAAAAAGTGGTGCTATCGGTAGCACCATTTTTTGATTCGTTTTTTTTTTTGTGCTTTTTAATACAAAAATATGGGTTTTTATGGCTAGAGTTCTCGTTTTGAGTATAAAGTTCTCGTCAAGTTGTAGAACATGTTACTTATGAAACTAATTAATGTGCTCTATAATTGGATATCTTTGCTTGAGTTATCAATTGGATAAAGAAAGTGTTTCCTTTAATATTCTCATAATGTGCTATCAATTCCATCTGTTAATATATACCAAAAGACAATAGACTCCTTTATGGTCACAAATCCATTGGTGCCATACATATTGATTAGGTTCTAAATATAAGGATGCAATAGTTACATTTTGTAAAGTTGGGATTTAGTGTAGATCAAATATTTTCTCCATCTAGAATATCCATGTTATGGGATTATTGCCATCAAACTTTCTCATAACAATCTTGGGAATGAAGTAGTTCCTTAGTCTCGAGTTGAGCCCATGATAATTTGGATTATGGAGTGATGAATGTTCAAGTGTCAGTAAATTGAACTTCTTGTTCTCTAATTGTTTTTCAAAATTTTCAATATGTGATTGGGACACTATCCTTTTTTTTCTCCTTATCTTCTTCTCGAGGAGGTGAATTAGGGGTAAAGAGTGTATTATCTCATTTAGAATTACCCCCTTCATATCTTTGAGATCATCTTTCATATGTTCCATCTTTTGATCCATGGTTTCCATATTTTGATCAATGGTTTCCATCTTAAATGCATATTCAATTTTAACTTAGTTTCTATTTCATTTTTTGTTTTTACTAATTGAATATGTGTCATTGACCTATCACTCAATTCCTTAAATTTGACCTCCAAATTGGCTCGCTAGCTATGGATTTTTTCATTTTCTTCACAAGTCATGGTTGAGATTTCAGGAGATTTAGAGGGTGTAGTCAATTTTGATCCAACTCTTTCCATTTGATCCCACTAATATTTACTAGAGTTCTTATCTATTTCCTCTTTATCATACCTTTTGGATCACCCAAAATAGATATTCCAATCAAAAGTTATACAAGTTTCAAGTTAACATACTTTTAAAAACCTTGGTTTGTAGGTTGTCTTGTTGGCCATCCATTCTCTTGAATTATCTCTGAAATTCGACTCCTCTGAGTCTAAAATTTTATCCTTTAGTATCCTTGTATGTCATCTTTGCACTACCACAGGTTTGACCCAATTTTGATGTGCCAAGAGAGAGTTATGGCAAATTTGTTGGAATTTACTATATTTTCCCTTTTAGGAGAGCAAACTTCTATGGATTGACACATGTCAAAGTTTCATGTTCTACTTCTACAATATTTTCCATAACACTATGGTCCATATTCCTTCTTATGCAACAGGTGGCACTTAATTTGTATCTCTCAAGCTTCTTATATAACAAGTTTACCTAGAACACCTGTTTGAGACTAGTTTTTTTACTAGTAAAAAACCCTAATTTCCATAAACGATAACTCCAAACTTATATTGAACCAAGATCTAATTTTTTTACCACCTGTACTTTGCTATGTCCTCTCAGGATCCTAAAAATTTCACTATTTGAGATGTCCCCAAAAAATGTCACATAAAAAATGGCTTTGATACCAAATGTTATGCACCAAATTCCAAAAAATATCATAAAAATAGAATGAAAGATAAGCCAATGCCTTGAGAATGAAATACAAAGATGAAGAAGAAGCCTCTTCGAGGGGGAAACCTCCTTATGCAATGTATCAAATGCACTAGACAAGATGAGATGATCCTAAAACTAGGTCTCCTTGGTGTATATATAGGAGAGAAAGGGTACAATTACAATTAAGGTCCCACATGACCATACAATTACAATTAAGATCTTAGCTGACCAATAAAGACACTACTAATATAATAATAGAAATGTAATATCAAAATATATGAAACTTAACAATAGTTGCATGATGTTGAAGGATATGGTTTTTTATTGGAGGAAACAAAAGCATAGATGCTTCCATTAGAATAAAATAGAAGGAGACTTCTTGACGAAAATGAGGATCTCTAGAGGTTAACGAATAGGGGCGTGTGGCCTTAGGTAGGTCATGAGAACTCAAAGTTCTTTCATCAATAGGCTATGGGTAGAAGGAATGGTAATATCATTTGAATGATTAAAAGGCATGAAGGGTTATAATTAAGAAGTTTGAATACATTTCTTCTGTAGAGTGGATCATTTAAGTCCCCTTTTAAGAAGGATGAAAGAACCACTCTTGTGAAAATAGTAAGGTTTGCTTAATTTTTTCCTAACTTTGTGACTCATGAGTAAAATCAAAGGCTTATGGAAGTGGTGTCAAAAGAAGAACTCCAATTGGTACTTCATAGTTTCCAAAAAGACTAGAGCCTTATGCCATATGGATGGCTTGTAGAGTTCTATATAGGGTTTTATGATATTTTGGAAGAGGACCTCCTTAAGTTGTTGGAGGAGTCAAGAAAACAAGGGAAGGTGCTACCAACCTTAACACAACGTTCATATCCCTAATCCAAAAACTAAACAACCCTCAAACTTTTGAGGAATTCATGTCTATCTCACTATGCAATAGTATTTATAAAATCATAGCAAACATAATTGATAGAAGGATAAAGATATTATTGTCCATAACTATTTTAGGTGAACATTTTGGGTTCTTGGAGGGAAGATAGAATCATAGGCCATAGGAGTGGACCATGAATGGATGCATAGTATGGAGATGAAGAATTGAAAAGTTGTCACTCTCAAAATAGATTTGTAGAAATTCTATGATAGGTTGAGTTGGTTATACTTGCAGATGTTGCTTACTCATATGGGTTAAGTGTTCCCTTTATTAGTTGGGTTATGAGTTGTCTAGTCATAGTGTCTTTTGCAATGTTGGCGAATGGGGATAACTCATTTTTTTTAGACTTGAACAAGGGTGCCCCTTGTCCCCCTTGTTATTCCTACTTGTAGCTAATGGACTTAGTAGGGAAATTATGGAAGGCAGGATAACAAGAAGGATAAAAGGGATCCAAAGTGGATCCAAATAGGTGGCCACTTCTATAACAACCCAAAATTAGTATTAAACTAGATCTAAATAAATGCATAGGAAAAATAATTATTAGGTATATTAAATATTAAAACAATAAAAATAAGTAATATTAGAAGAATTTCTTAATTGAAATTAATAAAACATACATGGTTCAAGTACCAAAGAAAATGAAGAAAGTATTTGAAAATGAAGAGGATTGGAGGGAAAGGGCATTCTATTCTTCTTAGATTCTTGATGAAGATATGAATGGTTAAATGAGATATAAGAGAATAGATCTAGCTCATGTTTATTGGTTTAGGGCTCTGGAGCTCTTAGTGTTTCATTAAGAGTTTGGTTGGATGGAGAGTCACCCCCCATAGGTTGTTTTCTGCATTGCTTGAGGTGATCTAAGTATACAATCTTTCGATAACTCGTTGGATTATAGGCACACATTTTCTCTTGTTCCATTAAATTTTTATCATGATATATTGTAAATGTGTTAGATCTACTTGCTCATAGGAATTAATTTGATTTCAGTTAGTTGTCATGTGATAATGTCTTTCTAATCTATTTGTAATAAAACAATTTTAAGGTCGATTCGAGCCTTACATTTGGTATTAGAGCAAGGCTCAAAAACCTTAGGATCTATAGGCCTTTCTCAAGTTGAAAATATTTGTATAGATTTGGAAATTAGATGTAAATATAGATCTGCTAAAGGTTTGATATTACTATAGATTTGATTCATAAATCTATGATAGATTGTTGACATTTCAAAATGACATATATTCTTGTCTTTATGATATTTGAAAAAATCTGAAAATAAAAATATCAGTTTTTTTATTATTATTAAAATTGCACAAATCTTTATAAATTTGGCAATTCTTTTGAACCATAAAATTCCACACACACACACACATATAAGTAAACAATTTACCCATTGATAATCATCAATCCAAACGATCTGCCCATTGACTTGGTTCACCGATCCATGTTTCATCACAATGATCTTCCTGAAATTTTTGGATCATGAGGGAAGGTGGAAGGAAGAGGCTGAATCAATACCCAAATGTTCAGATTTTACATTGTGAAATGAATCCGAGGTGCCCACTATTGGTCATGATTCAGTCTCTTTCGTGTGGTCGTATTGACGCTGCAGGGAATGTGCAATGCTTTCATGGAGGGTTGAGATCCATGCCAGTTTGTACCTTTAAGGGTGAAGGGATTAGGGGGTCAAAGGGTTTAGATCTTCTCATGTTGCATTTAAAAATGGAAGGGATTGCATATTCTATGCCAAAGAATGGAAATCAAATCGATGGTAAGGCCATGTAAACCTTCAGAATGGAAACCAAATCGATGGTAAGGCCATGTAAACCTTCCAAAGAAGCTTTGGTCAGGTGCAAAAAATTTCATTATAGAATTAGTTGCTTATTAATGAGATAAACCAAAATCACAAATCCAAGATCCCACACAATCTAAGTTGAAATGTTGTCCTAATTTGAGAACTTAAGAACAACATCACGAGAGTGGTGAACCACTATGCTGGCCTGTCCACCTCATTCACGAAGGGTGCTCTCCCCAAGTACATTTGATTACCATGACTACGTAAAGATAGGTTACCAAATTCGACCGAATCGACCACATAAATTCGAAAATTCTCCCATTCGTTCAATTCAACCAAATTTGTTGTTAAAATTTGATTCACAAGTTTGAATGCATGTAGGGGTGCATATCATTCCCAGTCTTTTCAATCTAATTATTCTATCTATTAAAGGGAGAGTTTGGGCTTTGCCATTTGCCTTGGAGGAGTGCTTTGCTAACATGATTCTAATGCTCATTTCTTGCCCAAACCAATCAAATATGCCAACTGTGTGGAGGTTTTTGTCTAACCTAATTGACCAATGAAACGAATATCCCGACTGTTAATGTGGTACCCTAGTGTAGGTGCCTTGCCCAATCCAGTCAAATGAAAATACCCAACTAGTGAAAGTGGGCAGGCTAGTGTTAATCCCGCTACGAAGGCGGTGGTGTTGGCGTGGGTACTTGGGTGTGGGTGCCCTCTGGCGAGGTTTGGTAATAAAAAATAATAAAGGTGTTGCGTACAGGCTGGGGTTTAAGGGATTTCTTGATAAATCTGGGATAACACAGTAAATAGAAGACCAATAGATGCATGTTTCTGTTCCATCTAGGACCAGCTATTTATTTTTCATATAAAACTGCTATTCGCAAATCTGACGAGGTGGAGGTAGTTTTCGTGAAGAGATGCTTCCCTGCTCGTTGTCCCCTATTCTTTTCCAATATTAGATTAGGCCCTGTCATATGAGAATATTAAACTATCTGGGCATATATCACTATAGGCTGCTTGGTTTGATTGCTAGAAGTGAGAGTTGAGAGGTCATATTGTTTTATTTGAGAGAAGTTTGAGGTAGCATGGACACTGTGGGATAATCTCAATGTATATAACATTGTATACTAAAAGTTTCTGAATATATACATTATATTGTAATTTTAGATATAATGTGAATGTTTGTTGAATTTTGTTTGTCGAATCTTTTCCAAGTTGTAAATTATACATTCGCATTATTTCTATATTGTACCGATTTCGAATTCAAACTCAAACTTAGCATTTTTTTTTTATACATGATATAAAATCTGTGTCCCATTTTCTACTTTCCTACTGGAAGAATCATCACTTTTCCATGAGCTTCTCCTGTGCCCAAGAGAATTGTAGGCCAACTGCCCATTCGTTGGCTGGCAGCTATGCCAACTTGGAGCCAATGTGATATCACATAAATGATCACATTACTCTAACTAGGCTTGTGGTGTTACTCTGCATTCATAAATGATCACATTGTAAACTAAAACAAATTATTGATTGCTGGTTTCTATTTGCAAGATCCATTACGGATTACTGAGCTTGTCCTTGTACGAACTCAAAGGCATTATCTTTGAGCGACTTTCAGATTCAATTGCCAACATTTACCTTGGATTGACACAGGAAAAAATAAACAAACTCGTGATAGAACATGAAATCTCAGGTTGTGTATGTGACTGTTGTGTTTCTTGCATTATTGTACTGAGAGGCATATTCTACAGTCTAGTAGGGGATGTGTAACTCTTTCAGTGCTCATCTTGGAGCTCACACATTTCTTTAAAAAAAAAAAAATTATAAAAAATAACATGTCAACTCAAATTAGATTTAAAAGTTTACAAGAGCATATATAAAAGCCCTTTATAGAGTGCAAATGCTGAGGAAAGGTTTAGACCAGGAGAGATTTGATCCCTCTTAGCACTTGGTAGATCCCCTTTTAAAATGGAACTATGCTGGTTTAATGAGAGTAAATACAAGAAACCATTTCCAGAAAAGTTGTAAACTAACTAAGTACTGGTGGTCTGAAAATGCGAAGTTTGTAGAGCTACTGATCAACCAGTCCTTCAAGCTCACCAAATTTCATACAAAGGTTAATTTTATATTGTTTTAAATTTTGACATGGCCAGAAAGAGTGAAAGATCTTTTAATTCTTATGCTTATCACCTCTGTTTATAGTAGGCAGGTAGGTAGTGATCTTGATTTAAAGGAGGAAGGACAGAGTTCAAATCTTCATACCTGTATTTCTGTTGAGAAGTTTTAGTTCGAAAAGTTCTGTTTACGATAGGAACACTTAAAAATATTGAAAAAATATGTAATAAAAAAATCTAGTAGGAATAAGATATGGAAGTAGACTTCGGTTGAAAAAGATAAGGAAGTAGACTGCTTATATATAATATTTTTTAGTCGAGTCTAATAAATGTACATAGACATTTATATAATAAAATCAAATATATTTAAAAAACAAAAAAAAAATATAATTTCAACAACCTGCTATATGGCAAGTATGAGTGACTGAAACTAGTTATTAATAATTGTTTTAATAATAAAATATAAATTCAATGATATTTATGTTTTATAGTGTTTAAGTTTGTTTTTTTTAAATTGGTTTTCAAACTTTAATTTTCCATTACTAAAAATCCGTATTCGTACTTACACCTAATATTAGGCGAATTCGAATACAGCCCAATTATACTACTATAAACAAAAGTCTTTTGCTTGATATTTTGTGAACTGTTATTGACATTATTGCTTCAAGCACTTAATATTTATACAAAACACATGTATTTACTAATTTAGTTTTACTCCAAAGCTATAGAACTCTCTCTCAACGTATAAAATTTATTATAATTGACAGACAGTTCATTTTATATCATATGCACAACGCATTGAGATTTTATCCTTCTCCATTAATTCATCAGGTAGAGTGCTTGACTAACATCAATACTGGAGTCTTGTATTTTATTTATATGAAATGTCCAACCCAAACAAAAATTTGCAAATCAATGATGCAATATTCCAAATGATCTTTAGTACAGTTTCTTAATTCACTTGAAGCATTGTTGAACATAGATGGACTTGTCCTCCTCATCTCATTGAGGAAAGGGGAGATCATGTTCATGCTTCAAGTCCCAATGCACATCAAAGAGATGGACATTGTCATTTTGAAGTGGAACAACCTCCTCACAAAACCCTGCAATAAATTGATCTCATATTGATGCTGGACATTAGTTTCCATCATTGAACCAACCTGCTCCTTACGCCTTATATTACCATTCTACAATTGGGCAACAATATCTTATCGACTGACATTAATATCTTGGAATTAACTTGTTCCTAGAGATGAGCAATAGTTCATGCAATGAAGTGTTTTCAGTATGAAGCTTGCCATTAATATCTCGGAGGACACAACATCAAAGGATTTGCCATAAGAAGTTTGAAAGGAAGCAAATTTCTTCTCATGATGTTTCTGTAGCAACTCTTATTCAAAGAGTTTTTCAAGGAGTACTTCATAAGTTCATCCTCGTCATCAAGGTCAACCATGGGAAAAAAACATTAACCCTTGCCAAAAAAAAATACATCAGCATGAATTGTTTTAAAGAATTTGAATAGCACTTGAAAACCCATCTCCATTGACCCTGATAAATCTGTTACATAGGCTCAGCTTAGCAATCATCGCAACTACTGTGAAGAATATGATAGCCATGGAAAATGTTGAGAACCGATGTATAATTTTCATTAAGGGTACCAATGGATGCAGTTGGTAAGTTCGACACTATTTGTACAATAATTTCAGTTAACATCCATTCTCTTAGCAGAGCTTAGAATCTGAAAATTAATCTGCCCCTTGTGGTAAATTTTGGGTATAAGTTATGTCTTTCAATGGGGACATAGATGCAATGGGCATTTGGGTTCTTAAAAAACCTAATTGAATTCACTAACAAAGTTAAGATTTCCTTGCTTTAAGAAAATAATGTTATAGGAAAAAGGATCGAAGTGTGAACGAACCGAATCCGAAAATGGAGTCCATGACAGCACCTGCGGCCGCATCCCCTGGAAATTTGAGGAGGCAGACATGGGGCCATTCTAGCCTCGCCATCAGTTCAACTGGCACGAATGTAATGGAGAAAGTAGTTGTAGAAGTTGAGTCGATGGGAGACGTTCTCTACTAATGATTTGTTAGGCCCAGCATATATGCATTTAAGCATTTCAGGAACCTTGCCGAGATGTGCTACAATAAATTATTTGAAGAACAATGACTGCAGATGCATATTTACCAGCTTTTTAGACTTGCAGTGTACTCGAGGGTTGGATCTTTTCTCGTAACGCCCTTGTTAAATTTGGAAAAATGTTTATTATTAAGCCAAAACACCATTTCACCTCTCGAGGAAGTACATCATGTGTCAATCATTGGATGTAATATTTTACATTAATTTCCTTGTTATGTCGAAGGTGTTCTTTCTGCAAAGATGATCCATGCTCTTGTAGCAGGATTCCTCATTTATAAGACGAATAAAATTTCGCCATGTAAATTTTACTATTTCCGTCTAATTTTAGCGAACAAGTTAATTTTAGTGGAGTCGAGTACAGAGAGCCCGCGGATAGCGTGGTCCTCAAGTTACCAGGCCTGTCGTCCTCTCTGTCCCGCCGTCAACGTTCTCTCGTAGAAGGATCTGCATTCAATCACTCAACAACCACCTCACCGAGCCGCGCGTCGACGTTTCAAAATTGTCAATGCTGATCTTCTTTTGGGCTCTGTTTGGTGAAAAACTCCCATCTGTTATGACTCGTCCATGGTGAGTTGAGGAGTCTATTCAGCGATAGGAGAGTCTGCAGCAATGAGAAGAGTCGAGCTTGAAGTAAGATTTTATATCTTGTTCCTTCTCTCACAATAAAAATATCAGGTGCCTACTTGTTGTATACTCAGTAAAATCATCAATGTGTGAGATGTACAAGGTCTTTTGTTTTCAATTCAAGTTGCAGGGTGTCTTGACTCATAAGAATCTCAAATGACATTGTTTGGGTAACCCTTTATGCTGTTGATTCTTAGATTTGTTTTTGGGTGAGTTAATATGTTTTGAATTGATCTCTGCTGCGCTGTGTTGTTCATACGTGCGACTAATTTTCTTTTGAAATTATTTTACGGAGCTGTCTATATTATGCAATCTTTAAACAATTCAGACTTATTCATTGTTGTTGTGAATCAGTCGACAAAGCTTCTTTTGATTACCGGTAAACTTGTAAAGATACTTCCCACTGAGATACAAGAAAGGCTTTGAATTAGTTACTTGGGAAGAGTTGAAGCCCGTGTTTTGCAGCAGCTTTGGTTTTGGCATCGGCGTATTGATGATATGCTACAATTTGAAGAGCATACGGGGGTTGGAGCACGCGACAAAGCTTAAATGGTTATGTGTTGGTGGGTGCAGCGAGTTAGAAGAGCTACCAAATATGGAAACATGGGTATCTTTGGAGGAATTGTGGGCAGAGGAATGCATGAAGTTGAAGAGCATACGGGGATTGGAGCATGCGACAAAACTTAAATGGTTACGTGTTGGTGGGTGCATCCAATTAGAAGAGTTGTCATATATGGAAACATTGGTATCTTTGGAAGGGTTGTGGACAGAGGGATGCATGAAGTTGAAGAGCATACGGGGTTGGAGGACGCGACAAAGCTTAAATGGTTACGTGTGGGTGGTTGCAGCGAGTTAGAAGAGCTACCAAATTTGAAAACATGGGTGTCTTTGGAGGAGTTGCGGGCAGAGGGATGTGGGAAGCTGAAGAGCATATGAGGGTTGGAGCAGGCGACAAAGATTCGACATTTAAATGTTAGTGGGTGCATCGAGAATGTTATTGAGTATCACGAAGAGGACATGATTAAACATCCAAAACTTCAGGCAGGACTTGGGGGCCTAGGTGACTGCCAGAATGACCCAAAAGCCAACTCTATTGATTTCCAAACTGAAGTTTTGATGCTCAGAAACAATGGACTTTCAAATGGGAAAGTTATCCATAAGGGTCAGTGTTCGGCATTTAAGAAAGCAGAACTGTCAATAGGTGAAGGCCAAGAAAGTCAAACCCAAAGGAAGGTATGTTGAAATTCGTCTCTAAAAGAAACTACTTAAGCCATGCATTGTTTGATTCTCTACTATGCTCATGAAAAATATTTCAATACTTGGTGTCTTGCTAACTATGTGACTTCTTGAAATCTTTCTCATTCCTGAACTACAAGAAAAGTTATCCATCCATGCAAAGAGTAAAATTATCATTATCAAATCAAGTATGGACCAAGTTGCATTATGTTTAGACAATCGTATTCTTCTAATTCCATCTTGTGCATTTCTTTTCATGTTGCAGACTTCTAAGGAAACCATGATGTGTACAAAAGCAGTTACTGAGACAAAATTTCATGGAATAAATTTCACTATTTCTTCTGATACATCAGCTTCCTTGAAGAGTAAGCTAGAAGGGTAAGAACAGTCAAGTGCCCATTGAGCTTTTGATTTGCTTCAAGAATGTTAGAGACAATGCATTAGATGCAGCTCAATAGCCTCCAAATATCACTCTTTGAATATCTCTGCTATGAATATATCCATTTCTTTAGATCATTGCAAGTACAGTTTCCTTAAGATCGGAGCCCTCATTTGCATGAGTTTTTGTTTTGTTTAGAAGAGATTCCTCCCAGAAAAAGGATGTTGAACTAGTGTCAGTCTCTTCAAAGGTTGAAGAAATTGAGCAAGAGCTAGAGCGGCTAGAGAAAATGAGAAAGACCGATGACTTAGAGTTGCTAAATACCAAAGATGTCCTGTTGTATTGTAAATGGTTTAGGTTTGGGGATCTGAACTTGTTAGCAGCATATGATTCCCATTTTTATCTTTGCATGTGCACCATGAATTTGCTTTTTACAGTGATAATGGTTTGATAAATTGCTCCAATGTTTTTGACATGTAAGATCACCTTCCTTGCCAGCATGACAAAAACTCATTGGGAAGCATGGACAGTTCTCTTAAGGGTGTAACAGGAGAGCAGACTGCAGTGCAGGAACTGTTTCTAATAGAAACATTCCAGCTTCAACGATATGTCATAGCATCAGGCTAGAAACTGATGGAAATACAACGTAGACTTTTATGTACTTTAGGTGCTTCAAACAGTGATCTTTCTCTAGCTGTACTGAATTGAGTAATGAACAATAAAAAATGTCAAACAATGTTCTAGTGGGAGATAAAGTAATGATAAGAGATAAAATTTGACGAGGAGAAAAAAAAAATTGGACAGAAGAAAAGATTCAAATCTAAAATCATATGACTCCGCAGTTGTGTTGACTCAATGGTTCATGTTGAGACTCTGGAAGTCCTGCTAAAACTCAGTGGGGTTAGATCAAATCGATTCTAGTTCAAACCCTCCAGGTCTGGGTCAAACTGACCCATCTAGGGTATAGAGTCAGGTAGACTCAGCAACTCCCAATTCTACCTGTAGAATCCTGTGACGATGGTCTGCTCATTATCAATGGCTGCATTTGATGCTCACAACCCTGTTCACCAACATCTCTCTATGGATCTTGATGTTCTGTCATATAGGCAGGTTTTTGGCTGTATATGAAGCTCATGGCCTTGAGGGTCTCATTGTCGTGTTATGTTAAGGTATTCTCAGGGCTTGTGTTTTGGTGAGTCAACCTGATTCTGCTCCAAAGTGTTTATTTTTCCCCTCACTGGGTTTTGGCCAGGGCTAGGGTTTAACAAGTGGATGTGCTTTTTGTTGTTCCATTGTGGTTCAAGTGTGAGGTATTTCCCTGCACACCTTCTTGGTATTTTCTAGGGGATAGATCTCTGGATTTCTTGACTAGGCACATGCTACTCCCTTGTATGTAGCCTGAGTGAGTCGGTCTGGCAAGTTGTAATGGGATGGTTTGTGTTTGGTTTCACAGTGAGGCTCATGCTGCTACCTTGCATGTTAAACATAGTGTTGTAAAGGGAAGAATTTTGGAATGTGCCCATGTGGATTAGGGTTATTAGGCTTCCAGTTTTTTATTTGGGGCACGATATTACTGTCCCTTGATCTGTGTTGTGTCCACGGCCACAGCCTATCTGCTATCCTCTTTTATGTAATATGCCCTATGTACTGTAATTTGTTTATTTAATGGAATATTAAGAAGCATATTTACAAAAAATATCTTTTTTTTTTTAATTTCTAAAAACAAGCAGAGATAATAACAGAATCATCCAAGTGCTTATTGCTGAGAGATACACCGAAAAATGGATGTAATGAATTCAATATACCCTGACTCCAATAAATGGAAAACAATTCTAAAGCTTTGATACGCAAACAAGAGAAGCAATCTATCTCTCCACTATAATGGCAAAAACCAATTTAGTCACATTTGCTAGTGCCCATGTTTATACTTAAATTTTAGATGTATAAGACAAATCCTAAAGAACACCATATCAATGTTATCAACAATCACAAACAAACAGGGATTAATCCAATTGCTTTGAAGAAAATGGTTTTCCTAGAGGTACAACAATTCAATTCCCATAGACATGTTATCAGATCCAACCCTTGAGTAATTAGTTTTGAACCTGGCCCCCAAAACAACTTCATATAGATAGAATTAAGTTATTTTTGAGGAAATTTAAGACTATTGTATGTCTCATTTTAAGCCACGTGAAACATGCCACATAACCGTTAAAAGATTAAATAACTTTTCCAAGTTTAAATCAATTCAAATACACCATTGGAAATTCAAATGGTTAGAGGGAAATAACAAATGGTAAGTAATCTATCAAAATGAAGCAAGAGGAATGAGGGTAGTTGGAAGCTATCACTCATCGTGGACCCCCGCCCCATGTGCAAAATATGTCTGGTCTATCTTTGGTATTGCACTTTGGTTAATGTGTGAGTCTACATCCGAGAGCTACTGTACATTCTTGGCAGACTCAGTCTAATTTCCAACATCGCAGTGTGGAGATAGTCTACAAGTTACAACACCTGTTACAACTACTACCTTGGGTGGTGGGAACACAAGAAGTGATGGAAAACTTGGTTGTCCCATCAGACGAGGTCTATGATATGCCTAAACTACTATGACATATATCCATTAAAAATTATGATGGATTATGCAAGTTGTTAGACGTCAAATCGACGTTTTACAAATCAACATACCCGTAGTCGATGATGTGTTCATTTTATGACTACGTGTCAAATATGTTTTTAAATGGAAAAAAATGTTCTGTGGAACGTCAATATCCAGTCATGTTTATGACATTTCTTTCATGGAAGAAGTGTAAGAGCTATTATTAGTAGATAAGTTTTGTAACCATTTTCCCTCCCAGCACAAATAAGTTTGACTAGATAGGGGAGGGTGCACAAGTTTATATATTCATACATGTGAGGTGTGTGAAGGCTTGAGAAAGGACATTGTAAGTCCCCCGAGGACAATAATGTATTTTTCTAATGTGTCAATGAGAAGATAGTGATTGTTGTTACAAAATTTCAGCATGTTGTCCAATACATTCAGGATTTTGTTTGTGTGAATCGGATTTTCATCTTTTGCAAGGTTGATAGCATCCATATGCGGTTTTGCATTTCTAAGTTTTGTGTAGATTGGAATATTTGATTGATTTCCATATTGTAGCTTAAAATAAACTATTTTGATAATTCATTTTGTGGGAATCACAACCTTCTTTGCAGGTCAGACATACCAAATAGTCAGTCTAATAGTACCAAAGAGAACTCAAATCATGCTCTCTATGTTTTTTGTGGCTTTAGTGGGTCATCTTTATGTGCATTTAATCATTAGCTGCAAGCATGTTCATAATCAAGATTGATACCCATTGTAGTCCTCTTCCATTATATTAAAGTGCATGCAACTATTTACTGAACACAATGTAGAAAAATGTTACTCTCCTTTTTTGTCACAGATTAGCCTGGGGTGTTAAGTTGAATGGCATTATCCAATTCTGTTTTGTTTTGTTTTTTTTTTGTTTTTTTGTTTTTTTTTTTTTTATCTGTAATCTAATTAGCTTTGTCTGGTTGTTCCCATTGATTACAACGTTTTTATCAGTTTATGCCCATTCTACAATCCTATTATATAAGAGTGGCATCAGTTTTTTATTTTCAAATTTCTTGAAGATATTTTGGTTTTACCTTTATTGCAGAATGTTACGGCTGTTTTTGATGCCACAATCAAAGTGGTTCTTTAACCACCAAGGAAAAAGAAACGTAGAAAGAAGCAAATAACATGTTTTGTTCTTTAAGGGGTTCATCTATGTTTGGCATCTGCAGAACTTTCAAGTGCATGATTTAATTAAAGGCTGTTATAATATTTCCCACGTACTTATGATTTGTTACTCTAGGTTCTGTACACTGAATTTATTATAACCCGATACTCTGGCAAAAGATCCATGTATTTTCATTTTATATCATTGCCTGATGTGGTTATGTAGGACTATTTTGAAATGTAATGAAGTTGGGTACACATGCCTGTGATACTACGATGAGAGTGGTCAAATATTTTGTTGACCATGTGACCATGTGAGTTTTCAATGGCACCTGAAGCTCTGCTGCTAAGAATCATGTTCAAGGCATAGAGGTGTTTTGCACTTTGCCTTGTCAGAAAGTCAATTATTTTTTTTACTAACCACTTTGCCTTGTTAGAAAATCAAGTATTTTTTGTATTACCGACTTTGTTTGTATTATCTCAATATGCAAGGTTTACTATTGTTTGTAAAAATCTACAATTTCCAACAGGAATTTTCATATGCTTGTTACAAAATTGTTTATAATTTTCATTTGCTTGTTACAAAATTGTCTATAATTTGAACATGAAATTTAACTAGCCTAGATCCAAATCCTAGGCTCTATCAAGCGCCGAGAGGGATCAAATCTCCTGAGGTGCAAACCTCTTCTCAGGTATTGCACTCAAGGAGAGGTTTGCACCTTAAAAGATTTGATCCCTCTCGGCGCTTGATAGAGCCTAGGATTTGGATCTAGGCTGGTTTCAGTCGTGGGCGGTGACACAAAAATGGAGTTTGATTAGCATTGTAAGGAACATGTTAAGTTGAAAACACAGATACATTTACGAGGATTATCATAATGTAAGTAATAAGTATTAAGGATTAAATTGTTAAACTGGAAAATAGAGACAATTTGCCTAACTTTTTTTTCGATTCTCTTTTTGTTGATCTACGTTTTGTTTTGTTTGTTCTTCTCCTTCTTCTGTCGTCATTTCATCATTTCGTACATTTTGATTTATTTGTTGTTATGCAAACTGATTTTTTTGTTCTTCCAATTACTTCAACTTTGTCTCTCGATACACTCTTTGTCGATCAATGTTTCGTTTTCTTTGTTTTTCTCATTCTTCTGCTGTCAATTCGCCTAACTTTTTTTTTCGATTTTCTTTTTGTTGATCTGCGTTTTGTTTTGTTCGTTCTTCTCCTTCTTCTTCTGTCATTTCATCATTTCGTACATTTTTATTTATTTGTTGTTCTGCAACTTGATTTCTTTGTTCTTCCAACTGCTTCAACTTTCTCTCTCGATACACTCTTTGTCGATCAACGTTTTGTTTTCTTTGTTCCTCTCGTTCTTCTGTTGTCAAATCGTCTAACTTTCTTTTTCGATATTCTTTTTGTCAATCTGCATTTCATTTTCTTTGTTCTTCTAGTTTTTCTGCTCTCATGTCGTCCAACTTCCTTTTTCGAAATTCTTTTGGTTCTTCTGTTTTTGTTTCAAGTCTTCTTCTCATTCTTTTGTTGTCACTGAAATCAATGCGTCCATACACTGAAATCAATGCATCCACAAAATAACATCTACATTGAAATATATGCGTCCATACACTGAAATCAATGCGTCCACATAAATTCTTTTTGTTCTTCTGTTTTTCGTTTCAAGTCTTCTTCTCGTTCTTTTGTGATTAGATCCCTCTCTTAGACATCGCACACACATTGGAATTGTACTTGTATTACGTACTTGTATTCTAGCATATGACTCTTGGTAGACATGACACATTTGAACTTGTGCTAATCGATCAATTCGTTCACGAAATTTTCGATGTCTAGTATACATTTCTTCAGATGGTACCGATATTTTGTCGTCAATTTCATCAACACGTCCCTCTTTGACCGTTACACGTTCAACATCTCCCATAGTTGGTTCCTCGGGTATATTGGTCGAATATTGTCTTTGTCGGTCAATGTTTTATTTTCTTTGTTCTTCTCCTACTCTTGTTGTCAATTCGTCTAACCTCCTTTTTCGATATTCCTTTTGTTGTTCTGTGTTTCGTTTTCTTTGTTCTTCTCATTCTTCTGCTTTCATTACATCCAACTTTCTCTTTCGATATTCTCTTTGTTGTTTTGCTTTTCATTTCAAGACTTCTTCTCATTCTTTGATTGTCATTTCGTTAGATTTTCTTTATTGAGCATCTCCCACGGGTGGTTCTACGAGTATATTGGTCGAATATTGCCTCTGTTGTTCTGCATTTTGATTTCTTTGTTCTTCTGACTGCTTTGACTTTCTTTCTCGATATGCTCTTTGTCAATCTGTGTTTCGTTTTCTTCGTTCTTCTCATTCTGTTGCTGTCATTTCCTACAACTTTCTTTTTCGATATTCTTTTTGTTGTTGTGCTTTTTGTTTCAAGTCTTCTTCTCGTTCTTTGGCAGTCATTTCGTTAGAATTTCTTCCTTGATATGCTTTCTAACGTTCGACGTTCTATATTTCTTGTTCTTCTTGTGTTTGTCTCATAACATCTTCTGCATGCACATCTTCCATTTCTAGTTCAGACTCTATATAAAAAATGTCACGCATTAACATATACACTAAAATCTATGCAAGGATAAAACACCAACTCAATATTTTCAAAAATGTATATATTTAAAAATATATATATATATATTTGCAAAAAACAATAAATTTTCCCAAAAATTAGGTGATCTAAGAGGATCGAATTTCACACCTATTATCTGAACACCCTTACCACTATACCACTTGTAGTTCTTATTTATATACTTATAATAAAAATATTTAACTATAATCCCCATAATTTTTTTTTTTAACTTTAAAATTTTTTATATGAGTTAGGAGGATTGGACCTCAAGGTCATTATTTCAACACCCTTACCACTATACCACACGTAGTTGTTATTTATATACTTATAATAAGAATATTTAACTATAATCCCTATACTTATTTTAAATTAATTTTTAATTTAAATATGTGAAAATTAAAAAAAATTATTTATATTTTTAATTTAATAAGTTAAAATTTAAAAATTTAAATTATGTTTTAATTGTAATATGTTAAAATTAGTTTAATTTTAACATATTAAACATTTGTTTTATTAAACATTTAAACATTAGTTTTTTTATTAAAAATTTAAACAAACCTACCTTGTTTTTAAAAATTTAAACATAGTTTTTTATTGTTAAAATTTTAAACTTTGTTTTTATTAATAAAAACAATGTTTAAATTTCTATTTTTAAAAAACTATGTTTAAACATTGTATTTATTTTATAAAAAAATTTAAATAGGAGGGGAGGTATGCGGGGAGGTATGCGCAGGGATGAGCGGAGGGGAGGACGCAGGGGGAGCAGGGGAGGAGATGAGCGGAGGGGAGGTATGTGGGGAGGTATGCGCAGGGATGAGAGGAGGGGAGGAGAGGGGAGGACGCAGGGGGAGCGGAGGGGAGGACGCAGGGGATGAGCTGCGTGATGAGAAGGAGTTGGGAGGGAAGGCTGGGAGGAGCTGGGGGCAGCTGCGTTGAGGAGGACGCAGGAGGGGAGCGGAGGGGAGGACGCAGCTCGCGGAGGGAAGGCTGGGGGGTGCTGGGGGCTGCTGCGTGGAGGAGGACGCAGGAGGGGAGCGGAGGGGCTGCTGCGTGGAGGAGGACGCAGGAGGGGAGGGGAGCGGAGGGGCGGCTGCGGGAGGGGAGGGGAGCGGGGAGGGAGGTTTGCAATGCAGAGGCACATGCTAGTTATTAAAACAAAAAAAATTTACATGTGGGTACAAATTGCTTTGAATCTTCCTCTAGCTTGGTTATGAAAGTACACTTTTATTTAATTTGGCTGACATAATATGTTTTATTTGTTTTTTTATTATTTTGTGTTAAAGGTAAACCGACAATATCTTACAAGATCTCCCTCATACAAATGTTATTTATGGCCGACAATATCCACAAACACTCAATTACAAGATCTCCCTCATACAAATACTATTTATGGCCGACAATATCGACAAACACTCGAGTTACAAGATCTCCCTCATACAAATGTTATTTATGACCGACTATATCGACAAACATTCGACTAACGGGATCTCCCCCCCATACTGAGCTGTAGAGTGCCTCTCGGTGCAATGAATGATGAATGAAAACCTCAAATGTCAAAAACGTTTTTTTTAAATAAAAAATAAAAAAATTAAATAAGTATTTCTTAATTTGCAATTATCCATGTAAAATACAAGAAAAATACAAAATAAACCTTATAATATTAAAAACTTCACATTGCTGTGATTTGTGTTCTATCATTTAAAGTATTTTAAACCTTCATAGTTTTTATGTGATTTTTAATTTTATTTTTAAAATTATTTATATATAATGAAAAATAGGATGTGATTTGTGTTTTATCATTTTAAAGTATTTTAAACCTTCATAGTTTTTATGTGATTTTTTATTTTATTTTTAAAATTATATATATATATATATATATATAATGAAAAATATGATGAAGTGTTATTGAACGTCTCATAAGATGAATTTGAATTTTAAGTCAAATCATATGTCACGTAATCTTAAATTACCTTTACATTTCAATTATAAATATATATGATTAATTTGAAATGTTTATTATTAAGATCAATTTTAAGCCAAATCATACATCACTTAATTTTAAATTACATAAAAATATGTAATATTAAAAAAACATCACGTGGTATTAGTATGTTTTAAAACTAAAATATATTGCAATCTGTATTTTAAAAAAAAAATTACAATGTAATATGTTTTATTTAAATTTTAAGCATTATGAGGTATGGTGTTTTAAAATATCTTTTTGGTAAAATTTCGAATAAAGTTTAATGAATTTGAATTAAAAAATTTTAACATGGTTAAATTTACAATCAATTATTAAATTAATATTTATTTTATTATTTAGTTATTATTTAATTTATTAAAATTATTTATATATAATAAAATGAGTAAATATTAAATATTTAAAATAAATTTGAAATTAAATAATTATTTATATACATGTTTAATCTTAAGAATATTTTAAAAATATTATATATTTAAATTTATTTATAAGAACATTTTGAAAATATTAGATATTTAAATTTATTTATAATAAGTTATGAAGTTGTTGTTCATAAATAATGAGAAAAAACTTATGATATAAATCTTACAAAATCAAGTAATAAAATAATATAAGTTATGTGTAATAAAAAGAAAATCATGATATAAATTTGAGAAGATTAAATAATGTTTTCACAATAATGAATTTCATAGTATAAATATGTAAAGTGTTTATCTTACATTATTATTATTGACTTAAAGTGACCTATGGTTACTTTAATATATAAAGACATTTTATGAATATATTTGATATGGAAAGTAGTTAATAAGAGACTACTAAAATTAAGTCAAGATGTTGGTCAAATAGTCAATACTTTTAAACGTTGGTAGGGTCATGCTAAATAGTAGCACTAGTCATATACAAGTTAGTGGTTTGTATAGTGTGGGGTTTTGTATCCAATGATCCTCCTTAATGTATATATCATATAAGAATATTGAACCAGGCCTTTGGCCCTTGCTTCATAAACCTACCATTTTTTAGTCCATTGTGAACCTTGAATAGGTTAGTTTTATTAAACAAAAGATTTATTTACTAGAATTGAAGAGAGGACTTTGATTTATTTACTTCAATATATGTTTTGTAAATGTAGCACTAGGACCATGACACTTTGAGTGTAATTTTGGAAAGCTAGATATGCTCCAAACATTTATTAGAAAGTAATCACCCACTTAGGTAAAGGCTCTCATATATAGAGAATGTTAACAAAACAATAGTTAAAGTAAATGTCAATAACATCTAGAAAATTCAAAATGACAACCCAATGAATGTTTGGGCAAATATTTGGAAGCGACTACATTCATTATCACATTGTATTGACCTTTGTGGGAGCATAATCTCACTAAGAAAAATAAAAATAATAATTAATAAAACATATAGACATCTCATTTTTATGTATAGGTACAACAACTTCTTTAAACCTAAAATAAAATACCAGTGTTTTTATTGAAACCAAGTGTAACAAGTTTTGAAACTAAAATTTGTATAAACTAAATCTCTAAGCAAAGAATTATTGTAATTGTAAAAAGATAATAAACAATAAAATTCATATGCACAAAGTCTTTGTACTCCTATGAATAAACGATTCAAATTGTAATGTTTTTATTGAAACCAAGTGTAACAAGTTTTGAAACTATTTTTTTTATAAACTAAATCTCGAAGCAAAGAATTATTATAATTGTAAAAAGATAATAAACAATAAAATTCATATGCACAAAGTCTTGGTACTCCTATGAATACACGATTCAAATTGCTTTATAATTCAATTATATAACTATTCATCCATCACAACTAAGTAGAAAACACTCTAGAATTTTTGAAGAATTTTGACATTTCTCAATATTGTTGTGAAAAACACTTATCTCAATAAATGCATTTTATCTAGAAATATAATTTTAGCTTGCTAACAACTCATAGAAAATTGTCTTTGATTTTTAGTAGTGTTCCTATAATGTCAACCATAGTAGGTTTGTCCTTTAGGAGATTCATTTGTGTAGATTGAACCCACTCTTAAGAGCTGATTGAGGCACCTGGTCTCCTTATCTTTTCTAATGCTTGTACCCGTTCTCTTCAATATGATTTTATTTACAACTCCCCTAGCTCTGTTTGAAAACTACTACCTATCCATTTATGCAAATTCAATCCTTCCACAAACATGTTGTGGGTGGGTTTCTTTCCTTAAGTGCTTTTTCTTCCTTGTGCTCTTTTCCACTGGGAATTAAGAAATGATCAATTAAGAATTAGTAATTAGTATGTTAGATGTTAGTGCTTAATGTATTGTACAATTACATAGTTAGAGAGTTACTGGATTTGGAGAAATCTAGTTACTTCAATGTTTATAAGTTGGTCAATATCAACGGAGTTTTACAAATCTATTTATGGCTTGCCCTTGTTTAGAAGAGAAACTTGTATACTAACTTTCTAACCATTTTAACAAATTGTTATAATTAAAATATTTGGTTTCACAATGTCAAAATTCAGTCAAAATAGCTATGTTGCCAAGTTGTTATAATTACAAATAGTAGGTTAACAATATCAAATTTCTATTACAATTTTTTTTAATATATTACATTTTTTATTAATATGTTTCAATATGCCATCTTACACTTTGAATTTTTGCCTATTTGTAATAATTGTTAAAGCCCAACTAATTTATAAAGTAATTACATTATATTCAAAATTGATGTTTATGGACAAGGAAAAAGTGATTTACAACCCCGATTAAAATTCAGTTAAAGAGTTTGTTGATAATCATGACTTACAAATATGAGCATTTTATTTTTCCTTTCAGCGTTCCTTTGAACCTTTTGGGGCAATTGCTAGTTTAAAAGCTAGTTAGACATGTAACGTTCATTGGCATGCTGCATTGTCATAATATGATAATGTCCTTATACAATTTGGTATTTATTTACAAAGCCAGTGGTAAAAGTACCACTTCTCACTTTCAAGCCGCTATCAATCATTCAATGCCATCTTTTTACATTATATTTAACCAAATCATTGAAATGTGAATATCTTTTTTTAACCAGGGAACAATAACTTCTCAAGGGTATATCCAATAGCCTAACTTGTGATTCAGTGGAGACGTCCCAAAAGTCCACCGGGGTGAGCCTATATCCCAGGGGTCACTTACCCTTCGAGCCTTGTCACAACGGACCAATGAGCAACCCTGTCCAACCGATTTTGAACCTGTGACCTCCACAAAGATAACACATGTTCTTAACCATTATGATCTTAGGATTCATAAAAAGGATAAACTTTTTAGTTGAAGAATGACTCCAATAAAACTAAAAGGCAAGCTTTATGCTAGCCAATCGACCAACACAATTGATGTAAAAAATTTAACGAAATATGCGAAATATATGCGAAACAAAATGATTACTATTAAATATAATGTGAATATAATATGATCGTAAGAATGGTAAAAAGTCACAAAATGTTTATTATTAAATATAATATGATTGTAAGAATGATGAAATTTTTAGCTGGAAAATTGTTTCATTTATTTACAAACAAAACTAAAGGGCTAGCTTTCTACTTATTGGCAATATTGTTCTTGTAAATAATGTAATATATATATTTACAATGTTGCAAAACCTTGCTCATATAGAAAGTCAAAATACTCATGAAGACATGTAAGTTGAATAGAAATGGCTCACGAAGTTGGTTGAAGGTCAAAAGATATTAAGAAGGTGAATAGTAGTTTTATTTGTTTGTTTATATATAAATATTTGTTATTTGTCTAATGTGTGTGAGTGCATATAGTGTTAAGAGTCTTGGCAAGTCAGTTTTTACTTAATAATAGTGAAAAAAAATCCAAAAAGCTTTTGGAACTCGATAAGAACTAAAAAGTAGGGAATTAGGGTTTGAAAAAATGGAAGAAAGAAAAGTGGTCCAATCTTGAGTATTGGGTTTGGTTTAATTAGATCCATTATATATGAATTTATGTATTGATATTAAACGTGTAAACATTTCTTTCAATAAGGAGGAAATCATTATTCAGTTGCATCACCTTCTTGGTAATCAATATGTAGAGAACCACTAGCTAGGACATGCTTTATTTATCCAACAAAATTAATTGGTTCCTCATTCAATTATTAAAGGAATGTCTATGTAGGTGGTCTTTGATAGTAGGACAACTGCTAGGTTGGATGGACAACGAAATCAAGAATTAAGCGAACACTCATATAAGCAAGAAGCTGTACCTGACAATGAATCAATGCAAACATAAGTCTTCCGAAAATTTGAGTACAAGCTCAAAATCTCCTATTCCAATCCAAAATCGTGTGTTCAAAGTCACTGCGATGAAAATAACAACGGCCATGAGACAAATGATCAGACCAAACGACTATAAAAATTATGACTGCAGTAATCGTATAACAGACACATAACAGATGAGGCTTTAAACTTATCTATCATTAAAGAAACTAGGAAATCCTCATGGCGCAACCTACTTGTGCATGATTCCGTCGAAGACAAAGAATCAGAGTGGATTGCTTTCGCAATGGCAGATAATCATGTCCAAATAACAGTTACCAATTCTACTACATCTATGTGGAGTTTAGCGGACCAACAATCTCCTCATTGCAATCATCTTGTAGGAGATGTAGTTACATTACCTGAGAGTTTATTATATTTGAATGAAGTATCGTCTCCACAGTGAAATCTACTCCCTTCTCCGTCAAGAGATTTTGCATGATCAGTAGAACAATCCTCAATCAACAATTTATCATTCAGCTTGGTCTTTTCATAGCTCTCCCAATGATCATAGAAAATTCTCTGGAGCATGGACTCCTTAATGCAATCTAGGAATTTTTAACCATGCAATCGCAATTAGCATCTGTTTTTAATACTTTCTTGATGGGTACTCATACACACTATTTTGGTTGAACAATACTTCATGGGGGTGAAAAGTATTGGGCTATAGGCCATGGATTTGTTGTGCAACATAAGAGATTTGTAGAAAATTATAGACTTTATGCTCGCAGTCATTTTGTGAAGGTTATTGAACTCTGTCCAAGCTCCATCGGGGCTATCCTCCCCGATGACTATAGGTACTTCCTTCAATAACTATCAGACATGTCCCCGACAATGTAAGGACATAATCAAGGCTTGAATTAATGTGGCTTCAACATTCTGTTCAAACAACACCTCATCGATACTTGAATTTTTAGTAAGATCCAAATGTATGAGAATCTAAACCGCAACTGTTGAATACCATAAATTCCATTTATTGTTATTAACTATAAATTTATCACTATTCCGCAGCTAATATATTTTATTGTCTGCTTATATATTTATTGATTTTCCTCAAACATATATATGCTACCAAAAATCATGATCACAAAATATAATCGGGGTAAAATGAATTGGAAAATACATAAGAAATGCAATGTTATTACTCTCATAGCATTGTTTCAAAAAATGAAGTGTAACTTGGATTTTATTAATTTTTCTAATTTGTACTTCATTGACTCAAAAAAAATTATCAAAAGTGACAAGGATTTATATTGAGATCCTATATCCATAGGGGTGATTATGTGTGGAGTCTCAAGTTCAAGGTTTTTAGCAACACCCTTGCCTTTATCCAATATAGTTTGAATGGGGGACATATGAAGAAAGGATGAAATAAGACATAAGTGGGATGGTCATCATTGACATAAATATGCAACTATTTGATGTAATGTGGTATGCAAGGAGAGCACAATAATACATACAAGCTGGTTTAAATTGCCGTTGACATCTTTGTTCATCCATGTCTTAGTTTGACATTTTTATTTATAATTTTTGAACCAACTGCATAATTCACAAAGCATGAGACTTTGTAGTACTTGACTATATGTGGAAGCCGAGAGTAAAGAAGAGATTGCCATATGCAACCATTTGATGTAATGTGGTATGCAAGGAGAGCACAATAATACACACGAGCTAGTTTAAATTGCCATTGACATCTGTGTTCATCCATGCCTTAGTTTGACATTTTTATTTATAATTTTTGAACCAACTACAGAATTCAAAAAGCATGAGACTTTGTAGTACTTGACTATATGTGGAAGCCAAGAGTGAAGAAGAGACTGCCTACAATTATGATGTCAAGATCATAGCCTCAAATCTGTCAAGCATGCAAACGTTTCTCTAAGTCTGGATCCGTGGAAGCCCCTTTCTTTAAATGGCATTTTATGGTACTTATATCATTTTCTTTGCTTTTGAGTATGTTCTCCAAGGATCTACATTGTATATTTCATTTGCTTGAATGAATTGTGATCTATGAATGACGTCCCACAATAGTAATCATGAAATTTAAATTAGAGTTGGTTAATAGATAGAGTGACGAGATGAACAATAGTCTTCCTCTTCAGGTTCCCATGACTAGTCAATTGCATACTCATTTTCTATTTAGGTTCATCGGGTGCTCGAAAACATGGTTTCCTCATGTAAGAGATAGGAGGCTTGTGGTTCTCACCTAACCTAACTCTTTCTATCTGGCAAGAAGGTTACACAAGTGAGGAATGAAGCACCCCTTCACTCCCATACAACTAAATTCTCACCAAACTATATAAAGCTTCTTAGCATGCCAATGTAATCGAGGGATTAAACCAAAAGATGGATCAATGCCTTAATCCATAGCATGTCGCGACAGCTTAATATTTAACTTTATGCTTTCTTTACTCTTATGCCAATGAATTGGCAGGGAATTAGTTGCATTGTAGCTTTCCCTCTTGTTATAATTACCTGTCGTATTCATTAAAGAGGTTTGTTGTTCAATATAATGTATTGTTGTTGCATGAAATTGGGTCAACTTATGTGCAAAATTTATGGTGGTTTTAGGCAAAAAGGTACCATACATGGTTGTATGCTTCGAGGATTGTTCTTTATGCCTTCCAAGGATTTTATAATTAAAAATTTGTTGCATGTTTGAGCACTTAAGTGGGCCTAATGGTTAAGAGCATGTGTTATCTTAGTTGAGGTCACAGACTAGTGGGGGGTAGGGTTTCTCATTGGCCCGTTGTGAAAAGGCTCAAAGGGTAGGTGACCCCTAGGGTAGAGGCTCACCTCGGTGGGCTTGAAGAAATCTTGAACCTTGCTGAGTCACAAGTTATTGGTATATCTAGCTTGCAGGTTGTTCGATATATCCCTGAGAGGTTGCTAAGTTCCCATGGTTTGAAAAAAAAACTTGTAGCATGCTTATAATCATATAGGCTTAAACATACACATATTCGATGACATGTATGCCGAATGCACACCTGGGTAGTCAAATAACTTGTGCATATTAGTGTGTTTACTTTGCATATATTGAATTTGTTTAGTAAAGGTATTATGAAAATCTATGGGAGCATGAATGATCCACAAATAGTAGCTAGGTTTTAAGGTCCCCATATTCTTATTTTGCCTTCCTTTTGTCTTTTACAAATTCTGGTTATGCACTTTACTTAGTGCTTTGAAGCTATAGGTTACAATGTGCCTCACGAAAGTTTTGAACCTATAAACCAAAAGTATCACATTGCATATTTTTTGGTTGTAGATTTTTGAGGAAAAATAAAATAGAAACAAAAAAATTGATATATCCATGGTAGTGTTTGGAACTGTTTATGGTCCCTTGTTCTCGCACGAAACTATAGCATCCATTTTTTAATTTCTGTTGTAGTAGAAAAATATTGTATCAAAATTTTAAATTAATTTGATTCCATGTTGAAAACCAAAGCTTTTGCGATGTAATGGCATATATATGTATTATTTATATTATTTATAATCATAATTTTTAATTTTTTGATTGGTTAAAAGTGTTTGATGGGATAGCTATTATGATTGAAATTTCAAATACATATGTGTTTTGTTTTTGCATTTGCTTGTCGATGAAATAAGATCATTGTTAGATTCATGTTTAGAAATTGAATAAATTGGTTAATACTCATTTAAGGCTTGATAACATGACAACGTGTTTTTCTTCTTGCATAAAACATAAGGAATTTTTAGTGCATATGTTATTTGTCTTAAACTATTATTTGTCTTAAACTAGTATCATATAAGTTGTATGATAAATAGTATTAGGTTTCTTTTTCATTAAAATTTTGAATGTAAATTTGTTGGCATTGTTGCATTATAAAACAAAAGAAATAGTTGCAAAGCAGTTAGTCCTTTCTTTAATATTATGTTTAATTGATAAAGAAGTAAAACATTTATTAAGAAAATCATATATAATTATCATGGTCGTTGTTGATATAAAATAGAAGGAAGTAAATGTCTTGAAGAAAATATTAACATTTTTAAAACAAGTATGTAAAGTTATTTATCAATCATGTGAAGTTGAACATATAAAACATGAACATATGGTATCATTAGATACACTAGGACTTGAAGATCAATAATTATGCCAATAATTAGGCAAATGGATCACATTTCGTTATGGATTCCATCTTATAACAACTTTACGGTTATTACCACCTTGAGGCTCTTGTTGTCATAATAATTATATAAATAATAATCAATAAAATGGGTTTGTGATAAAACTTAAAAATAATAATGTTGAAATAAAGAGTAATACTTTTTTATTCAAAATAATTTAGAAAAAAATATTTTTAAAAGCAAAAATATGTATAAAGCATTGTCTTAGAAAGTACTAATTTTTTTCAAAAAATTTGTTAGTTTTAAAAACATTAGATAGAGAAACTATGTATTTAGAATTTGATATATGGAATTTTGTTTTTAAAAGTTTAATAAAAAAATATAAATTACTTAAAATAATTTTTATAATACTTTATTGAAATAATAATAAGTTAAATTAATTTTTTTTTTCTAAAAATTATATAGTATAAATCATTTTTATAAAATATGTAGATTTTGGAAAAATTTAAAAATAATTATACATAAAATTGTCTAATTTTATTATTGATTTTTGAAAGGTTGATATTAATTTTGAAAATGATTTTGCAGTATAATATAAATATGATATTTATTTACCACACTTGATAGAGTAAAATCAAAGAATTGATTATGCTAATGTTTTATCAATTTGTTTTTTTTCTAGTTTCTTTTATTATTAAAATTGAGCCACACAATTATTGTTAAAATTAAAATGATGAATTGATAAATTTATTGGTTGTAATATTAACAATGTCATTAAAATTAAAATGGTGAATTGATAAATTTGTTAGTTGTAATATTAACAATGTTATTATTATGTTAAAATTTCAATATGTTTAGATAAGTGCAAAAGCTTTATTAACTATATGATACATGGAGCACTCATTTTATTGATTTTGTAAATCAAATTGATTTGTAGTTGGGAGACTATTATTTTATAGATACAAAAAACAATGAATGCAACACAATCTTTTCATTGGCATTTATGCATAGAAACACTCTTTCAACATTCATTTTTTGAATATAAATCAATAATGTTTAACATAATGCATTTTGCATTTTAAATTAAAATAACACATAAAGAAACATAAATTAAGATAAATTTGCAAAATGTATAGTACTAAATTATATGTATGAGAGAAAGAAAAAATGAATTTTGAATATATATATATGCTAATGAATATTAACATCTTAACTTGTTATAATTATTATATATAAAAAGTACAACTAAAATAAAATTATTTATTTTGAATATGAAATAATAAAATTATCATAAAGGTTATCTAAGTATACTAAATATAATTACAACTATTCAAATAAGCATAAACCCATGCCCTTTAAGGCATATAGGCTTTTGTATTGAGGAATAATAAAAAAACCAAAAAAATGCACAAGCATAAGCCTATAATAAAACTAAATATTCCATTAAATAGACTGAATATCATTTTGTGCTCATATAAATCAAAGAACAACACATACAATCATGCAAGCATTGATACGAATGAAAAATCATAAGCAAAAGATATTAATTGATTATGGGGTTGTCATGACTATACGTAAACAAGAATGTATAGGCAAAGAACAGTGATAATGATGCATAATGAGCATAAAACACAATTTTAAAACTATAGAATATAGATATGAATTCTTACATAGGTTTTTTATAATTCTATATTCTTTTTAATTTTATTTTTTTTATATTTTTTTCTAAATAAAATTTATCAATTACCTATTTACTAACTATATGCAAAACAAAAACATGAGAGTCAACATTGGTGATGTACCTATTGGATTGCTAAGACACACTTCTTTCACCATTATTTTGCATGGCCATTTTTCTTTAACATTAGTGCGAGGAGGATTTTATATGATGTAACAACCTTTTTATTACCAACTCATAATACTAAACTTTGTGACATATGAGTGGGCCCATCACATGAGAACTATGAACATCATATTCTTCAACATAATTTAATCCAAAATTCTATCATAAAGATAGCACAATACAATATTATGAATGTTTTGGGAATATAAACAAATGTCCAATTTCCAACCATAGAAATCTAATGAAACATTGCCACTAGTTGTTTTTAAAATTTTTTAAAGTAGATTAAGAGGGATGCCTAAGATTTAAGTTTTTCTTACCTCTTCATCTTTTTCGAAAAAATGTCAACTTCTGAGAAGCTGAAAAATTAATTTACATATATAATGCGTGTAGTTTCTAATGTTGTAAAGAGATGGACTTTTGAGATATAAACATACATCATGTTCTTCCCATCAAAGGACATTATGACCCATAACTAGAGTTACTCAAACCTCATCATGTGAGTCAATTACTCATTAACCCTTTCACGCACAAAAAGAAAAAAAAATGTTAATCCCCCTTAATAGGAGGTGAGTTTTGCTCTACATGATTGAATTGATTCAAGTTTTATTGACAACTTGCAAGGCATAAACAAATGATTATAGTAGTTGTAGAAACCGAATTTGATAACAAATAGTTAATGTTATATATATTGATAATAAGATATTTTCATTTAAATTAAATTATTTCACATTCTATTAAATATATCCCAACTACTTTATAATTTATAATATAGATTAATTGCTTATTACATAATAATAATATTTATGATATATAAATTTTGGTATCTTTATTACATTTATGTCTTAAAGTGTAAAAATTAGTTACTCTCAATATAACTATTCTTCGAGAGTTAATCCTTGGTTGTAGCCAATGTGAGGTAGTGATACTTCTAATAAAATATGTCACATTTATTAAATAACACAAATCCTACAAAATGAAAAGACATACACAATGATTTTGATTTTGGTGACATTGTGTTTGTTCATTGCTCTATTTTGCAAGTATTCTGAAACATGAAACTTGTTATGCATATTGAAAGATAATTTAATAGCAATACTACAACACTAGAGAGTAAGTCCAAGGCCTTGTGATTGCATTTAAGACAAAATTACGGGATGATTTATATTGTGGAAAGATATAGCAGGTATTTACGAGACAAAACCATGCTTAAGCGTCCAGGAAAATGTACAAAGCCAATTGATATTTTATAGGCTACTACTCAGTCTTGAAAGAATCCAAGGCAATATAATATTTCTCCACTCACATAAGCATAGAGTTAGCTTATCTGTTGTTGATCCAGAAGCAAGGGTAGCAGTACCTATGGCAAAACCAACAGCATCTTCCTGGGGGAATTCCTATGCGTTAACCTGGTGGCCTCTGCATGAGCATGAACCAAGTTGCACGTAATTGTGGCGCGGGGAAAGCGGAAATTGGCAAACCCTAAAATACATGGACGTGCACATGTAACCCACAAATAAGGCTATATGCAATCACCTAACGGGAAAACCGGATGAGTCTTTACACACGGCAATACAAGACAAAAAGTTGCGCCTGAGGTGATTGCTTTGGATCTATAGGCTCTATAACGAGTTATGCATATGCAACTAGAGGATATAAAAAAAAGATGAAGTGGGAACACTTAATCTATGCTACTAAGTTTATAGCTAGAACGGAATCTGCTGCTACCATTGTCTTTGCTGGTCGATCGAGAACTGGCTCGGACACTTTCAATGTAGTCTTTGCCCCTACCTCCGTTGCTAGGGCTGGAGAATACGCTTCCTTCACTACTGGACCGGAAAAGCAAGTGTGCAGGTAAAATGATGCAATTTTTTTTATTTAAAATGTTAATTATGAACTCGATTTTTTACGAGTAGCCCCCAGCTTCAGAACTTGGGCCAATAAAATTACGAGTCATTCTCGTGCTCAAAGTCACTGCTTCATCGACCTTGCTTCGGCCTTGTTCTTCACAAGGATCAGCGGTTCAAATGAAGATTAGGCACATCCACTCATCGCGAGACTTGGACACTAACAGCCGCTCAGAGACTAGCCTTTTTATTTTAAGCCTTGGTACGAGCGTATTATGTACCGCTTGAAGTATATAATATTTACTTGTAATTATCAAATGTGAACTTCTTTAAAATTAAACAATAAATAAAACTAAAAATTGCAAAATTTTGATTAAAGTGAAATTTCATTACTTTTTCATTTTAGCTTCTTCTGCATGTTATCCTCGTGACTATCAACATTGTAGGTGCAGGGATCCATAGTATACCATTAGCAAGACGAGTGCCTGTTCGTATTAGTTACGAGGCTTCAAATGGTTCCTCTGCTTGGGACCCTCACTACAACCATAATGACCATGTTAAATATAAATTAACAAGTAAGTCACGCATCGATTATATGAAAAACAAACACGTCACACTTCTATCCTATTTTAAGCAAAATGTCAAATTCGTAGCATGCAAACGCCATGGTGACTAAGTGTCATGCCGATTTATGTTAGCTGTATTCAACTTATGTATAATTCTTATGCGGGAAAATGCTTGTGTTTTTCAGATGAGGACGAAGTCCTCGATATTCTGCCAATTGCGTATGATCTCCTGTTTCATCACTGCCTGGAGAAATGTATGAGATATTTCTCAGATATCCATATCCGTATGTGGAATGGACGCCATAATTGTGAATTTTAGAGGAATTGGGTAAAGTTGTTGAAGCCATATGCTTTAGAATGATCCTGGTTAGTGAATTATCAACTCTATGCAATGCATCCATGGAGTCATTGTCTTCTCTGTGGCAAGGAAAGGCGATATGTCTTCTCTGGGAAAGGAATGGAGCTATGAATGCATATGCTTTAGAATGATCCTAGTTCGCAAATTTCGCAGGAATTGGGCAAAGTTGTTTTTTCTACGGACCAGTGGGCTTGGTTGCAGAGAATGATTCAAGTATTATGTTGGGCGCCAATGATAATGTAAAATCGATTTGATATCTTATACAATAGCGGAGCATTCTAGAAGTTCGTATTGATAAAGGTGAAAGCAATAAATAGAATAGTGAATATATTATTGGAGGGACTGGAAAGGACGAAGGTTATGACTAAATCGGCAAGTGTTGATAATATGGAACACAAAAATCAAGATAAGAACTACTCACAACACCCATATTTATGCTAAATGTATTATTCTTATGTGGGCGAACGCTTGTGTTTCTCAGATGTTGACAAAGTCCTCGATATTCTTCGAGTTGCTTCTGGTCTCCTATTTCAATACCGCCTGGAGAAATGTATGATATATTTCTCAAATATCCATATCCATACGTGGAATGGAAGTCATAATTGTGAATTTTGGAGGAATTGGGAAAAGTTGTTGAAGCCATATGATTTAGAATGATCCTGGTTTGCGAATTATCAACTCTATGCAATGTATCCAGGGAGTCATTGTCTTCTCTGTGGTGAGGAAGGGGCTATGAATACTCCAGCAATTCCGAGTAGGTAATTCTTCAACTATTTAATGTCAATGCCAGCTTATGCATTTTCAAACAGTACAAATGATTGAATGTTGAACTTGTTTTTGTTCAAATGCCAATATAAATAATCTGCTATGGGAACCTTAAATTGTTTTTTCCAATCCCTGTAGGAATTTTGATATTTTATAATGTAGCATCCTTAAAAGGAAATGAATTTTGATATTTTATAATGTAGCATCCTTAAAAGGAAATGAATTTTGATATTTTATAATGTAGCATCCTTAAAAGGAAATGAATTTTGATATTTTATGGTGAAAAATAAATATTGAACTAACTTACATTGGATCAGTTCTAACACTGTACTGTTTTGAACTACTGTGTGAATTTTGATATTTTATAGTGTAGTAGCTTTAAATAAAAATAAATTTTGATATTTAAGAATGATAAATAAATACTGAACTAGTTTATATTGGATCAGTTTGAACATAGTACTGTTAGCAGTCTTCTTACTTCTAAAGAAATAAATCAAAAAACATTGAGACGAAAACATTGAACTGTACAAACTTTTATTACATCAAATTTAAATTTATTTTAAAGTGTGAAAATATTTTATCCGAAAATAAAATATACAGAAACAATTTAGAGAAATTAATTAGTTATTTATCATCAAAGTATTTAATCCGAAAATAAAATATACAGAAACAATTTAGAGAAATTAATTAGTTATTTATCATCAAAGTATTTGAAAAGTAGTTTATTATGATCAATAATCCTATTCTAAACTATATTTATAGTCGTTTAATAGATGCAATATTTCCTTAAAATAGAACGAAAATGTTATGAATTTTCTTATTAATTCTCCCACAAAAAAAGATTTATATGTCATTTCACATATTTAATATTTGCATGGTTTGATAGTTGTGCTCCCTCATTGTACAATTATTTTAATTTCCCAACATATATGTGCTGAGGACACGCGTTAGATATTGTATTTATCACCACTATAACCTGTTGAATCATATTACTTAAATGACATTAAATGGCATATGGTAGATATATAGTTGTGCTGTCCAGGACACTTACGATATTGTTAAATCATATCACTTAAATGACATTAAATGGCATATGGTAGATATATGGTTTTATTAATGAATGATATAAAGTGTCAAGTTTTTCTTTTCTTTTTTATTATTTTTATAATTTGATAAATATTTTATACACCAAGGGAAAATAGTTAAATCTGTGTATGACATCAATCATAAATTAGAAATCTAATTTTATAAAAATTAAAAAATATTTTTAATTTTATAAAAATTCATTTTTAATACAAAATAATTAAAAACTTTTACTTGACATTAGATTAAAAATTGAAATAAAAGTTGGTCAATGCAATCAGGCAACCAAGCGCCCTGCGGAGCAGGGGCTAATAACAATTTATCAACTTCAAAATTTCGAATTATTTTGGCATTTGTTTTTGTGGTAGTTAAAATAAACTTCTCGTCTCGATTTAGGATGTGTAGGAGTTAATGTTTCACTTTTTTCATTTATGGTATATTATATAAAAAAATTAAAATGGAATTTGAAAGCTGACATTCATAGCAATATGAGTGTTGTATAGAAATAGAATTCAATAAAGGATATTTGTAATTGCTAAATGAATGTGAAGGATTTTTAGTAGTGGAAAATAAGAGCAAGCCACGAATGTTGATTTTCCAGCTATTCTAGAACATAGACACTTAATATAAGATTTTTTAGTAGTGGAAAATAAGAGCAAGCTATGAATGTTGATTTTCTAGATGTGCTAAAACATGGACACTTAATATAAGAATTGAGCATCTAGAGATGGCCTTTTTTAGTAGTGGCATGGATTTTTATCTTAATGCTCTTAAAAGTGTTTTTTGGATGACCTTTTTTCAATAGTCCCATGGATTTTTATCATAATGCTCTTAAAAGTGTTTTTTAAAACTATTTTCCTTGTAAAATAAATAACTAAATAATATGGCCAACCTAATATTTTTTTTATTCTAATTTGACTTAGGTTTATTAGGTTTGTGATATGTCTTAAGAAAATTTTCCCACTTGTAGTACCCTAACTTATATTTCCCCTATTATGTTTGGGCATCATCATCATCATTGTCATGATTTCCACGTGTTATTGTACATTTGGACTTCATCATTATCCTAATACCACTTTCTAAATTGGATGATTAAATGTTATATCGAACATTGGAAAAGTACTTGGTACCCTCAATGTTGTCCATTGTATGGAATTGCTTTGAACCATTATTATCAAAATATTTATTTTAGTTTTTATTTGATTGTTAGTCAAACTAATTTTAGTGGAAGACATCCTAGAGGAGTGGTTCACTACCCATCTCAATTTCAATAGGAGTTAAGACCATTCCATTTATTCGTAAGCAAGAGACATTTTATTGGCTAACAAAGATGTAACCTAATTGATGTTATGGAAGCTTGTCCTCAAGATTAGATGCTCCATGTTGCTATGACTCATGCCTTCTTCAATTTTTATTCAAGTTACGTGTAAACTATCATTTTAATCCAAGAAATTTCATTAGTTAAAAACTTTGGAACATAAAACTTGTTTCTATATCTTTATCCTTTATTCATTTCTTAAGAAGGATGAAAAATGGTTATTGAATTATACTTAAGGTTGTTATTGTATCATTAAAACCATTAGCTAGCATTTGGAATATGATTTTGCTCCAAATAATCTCTGTATAAAAAAATATAGATGCCTTCTTTCACAATCCTTGCAAATGCTAAGCCTTTGCTTCCACTTTTGGAAGAATTTATTATTATGTTATTTTGCAAGTCTTGATATAGTTGCCTCTATTTTGGTTATTTGCACATTACAATTATCCCTCAATTCACACTTTTTTCCAAATGACAATGGGAAACTCTTTAACTAAATAAACAATTTGTTACAAAGATTGACCTAGAAGAAACATATTTTGTGATTTCTAGACACAATTTGTTTATTCTTTAACACTTTCATTTACAATCTAGGAGATTTCTTGTTTGATGCATTTGTTGTCATCTTCCATTTATGATTCACATCGCTTCAGATACATAAAGGGATTGTTACGTATTTCCAAGAACACCTAGATAACAAAGACCCAAAAGATTTGCTCTAAAAACAAGTTGGACTAAACACATATTTCTTGAGGGAATTGCACGGCGTTTATAGTTGTCAAACATACCTTGAAATAATATCACTTTCATCATGCCCACAACCACTTGCAAGTCCATGTGGCTTCTGGGGTGATGTTTTCAACATTAAATGGTTGAAAAAATGTCTTTCGATACCAATTTACATTTGGTCATTTAAAAGAAAAACAAATATTTGCATTTCAATGCAAAAATGTCTAGATATCAATACACCATACTTTTCTCCCCAAGGCGGGTGTTAAATCCGACAAATGGAGGGGAGCTTGAGGAACACATGGCCAGGCCTCAAGCCACTCGTTCCACCACCTCAGCACCCCCAGCATGTTCTTCGTTAAATGAGCCTTCCGCGAGCATTCATCACAAAAGCTGCTCGGGTACAAGCTCTCATGAATGCAGTCGCAGTTTGACGGCGGAGTATGATCAGGGAGATGAACATGCAGGAGTGTGAGCCTCTCCATCTAGCTCTCGCCATGATGATAATTCCGAAGCGGGATTTTCGGCTCATCCTCAATCTCATCATTTCAACGAGTGATTTAATGACATGGTTGCATTGAGAAAATGTAATTCACAGGAATTTTGTAATACTACCCTTAATCAAAAAAACATTTCCCATTAAATGCTTACGAGAACACTTCCTATACTTTGCTTTTGTAAATGACAAGTGCACCCTTGCGTCGAAAACATATATGCCCAATATGTCCATGCATTACATTGAAGGGAAAGTAGAAGGTGGCCATTTTGGTTTGTAATGGATTTGTCACATAATAGGAGTTAATATATAAATATGGTTTATGCAGAGCCAAACGTTTACACACATATTCAATTGTAACTATACATCATCAAATGTGCTATACGTGTTGCAAGATATTTCTTGTTATCCAAATGTCCACTATGATCCCTTACTTTGCAAGGATGACATGAGACTAAATTTGTCACAGGACATAATACATAAAAGGATAGAACCATATTATAAAATAGACAACATGTTGGATCAATTGCAACTAGAGCATAGAAAACAAAAAAGGAACTCACATTATGTGCTTCATTTCTTTGTTGCTTTCTTGAATTGGCTTTGCATTTAGTGTCAATAACTCACAATGTTATGGTGTTTAGGGATATTCTAGAGTGGTAAAAGTTAGTATTATTCACTTATTTTTCAATACATCAAAACCATTTGACCATACAATTGAGACTGGTATCCAGCAACTTGATAAATTGTCTTTCATATACAATATATGATACATCAAATAAAAAAATGTTATGTGACTTTTCAAATTTTGTCAATTTATAAAGTGATCATTTATTTTTAAATGATTTAAAATGTAAGGCTTAAGATGTTTGTAACAATTTTAAAGATTTTTGCAACAGTTGTTAAGACACCCTGTCTCTCTAATATATTTAACTGGTTATGAACCATGTAACTTTTATATAAATACAATTATATAACATGACAATATGTGCATAAATAAATCATATACACACATACTTTATATATAAAGTTCACGCAACACAACTCATCAATTTGTAGTTAAGTAAATGTGCTTTTTCCAGATCGTTTGTAATTAATATTTGTAGTTAAGTAAATGTGTTTTTTCCAGATCATTTGTAATTAATAGTTTATATTCTCAACCCAAAAAACTCAAACATCTCGTACTAGAATAGTACTTTTAGATAACACATGTCTGCTTGTCATGTCTGCTTGTCATGTAACATATTCTTTGTCATAATAATACTATGAAAAAAAGGAGGCAAACTATGTCCATGTGTCCCGTTGTATCGAAGATGCGCATTCACATCTCAATAGGGGGATGTGTAACTCCTTCCATGCTCATTGTGGAGCTAACATATATTCTTTATAAAAATAATAAAATATTATAGAAAATAACATGGCTTAAATTAGATTTAAAACATTTAGAACGACATAAATATATAACTACACAAATTAGATAAAGTAAAACCATAAACATTTCATTACACACTTAATGTGAAGAGTGCAAATGTTGAAAAAGGATTTACACTTTAAATAATTTGATCCTTCTCGATACTTAGTAGATCCCCTTTTAAGATGAATCTTTGATGATGAAAAGTATCTTGACAATCATAATCACACGGGAAAAAGAAAGATAAGGTAGTTGCACTTAACTATTCCTTCGTATGAAAGGTCTCTTGACAATCATAATCACACGGAAGGAGGAAGATAAGGTAGTTGCACTTAACTATTCCTTCGTACCAAGGCTGGGAGGATGTATGATGGGAAATCTCTTCCACCGCTTTGAAAGGTTTAGGGTTCTCATCCATTACCATCTATGTACTCTACATATCGATTTCTATCCACATGACAATGGTTTGGGCGAGACTCTTGTGCCTTCTATGGCACACTTTGACAGGGTAAAACTCAAAAAGCCTTATCATTATCATAATGTCGAACAACATTGTTGTTTGTCCACTCCCGTAGAGTGACAATCTGTAGTTCATCCATATTTATAAATTATGAACATCATAACCATATCCCTATGGGATCACATGTATATGTCTTCATATACAAACGATGTATGCGGGTTTTGAATCCAATAAAAACACGCATACTTAAATATGGAATCACATGACTTTAATGTTAACATCATATAATATAGGTATAATAATAATAATTAAAGTTGCAATTTCACATCATGTAAGGGTGTAACTCTCTCATAAGTACGAAGAGGTTCAATTAACTGGGGATTGACTCAAACCATAATGAAAAGTAATGTAGTGTGTACGAAAAGAAATAATGTGGGGATTATATTTACCACTTTTTAGAGAACTTTATTTCAAAGTTTCGAGTCAAACCAAAAAAAACGGATAGAGAGTCCTAATGCATGGTTTTTACATATTGCTAGATTGTAGATCTTGAGTTGTACCCGTTCCCATAGATCTTAACCTAGTTTACTAAGTGATGTTTTGGGTCTATAGGTTCCCATCTACAAGACATATAAGACGACCTGGTTCAAGATGTGAGAAGCATCAACTACATAATGCCACAAAACTTGAAATGAAAGGCATTATGGATTTATGCAAGTAGGGTGGAAATGTAAGGTGATATGCATCTAGTCCAAATCTCTCCAAAATTTAGAAAAGTATTATAAATTGAGGTAACAAATTCATCCTTTTTCCAAACCTTATCATGTTCTTTGTGATCTAATCCACATGAAGACTTTGAGTCTCCAACATTGCAACTCATGTCAATGTGATGGGAATCAATGTAACTTTTTTAATTATCTATCACTACTTTCAAATGTTGTCTTATCCTAACCACATGCTCGTCCATCTCTGGATCACTTCAAAGTCATATAATCACACCTTATTTCAACTAGTCCCAATGAAATGGTGACTGGAAGGGAAATCTATATAGCATCTCACATGGGGACTTATATATTAAGATATGATATTCGTTGTTGTAAGAAGAAAGATCAACGAGCATTATATTTTTCTTCAAACAACTCTAATGAATCATAACATACATATGGAGCATATTCTCCATAACTTGATTCACTATTTTTCTAAATCATATGCCTTTGTACGGAAGGAAATATTGAAGTTAAGTTGTGTACTTAACATTGCTTGAAAGTTTATCCAAAATCTAGATGTGAATTAAGAACCTCGATTTGAGATTATTTTCATAGGTATCCAATGCAAGTAGACTATTTCACAAAAAAGATCGATGTAACATCTACAACATCATAAGTATATATAATTTTAAAAAGTGAGCACTCTTGTTTAACTTATTGACCACCACCATAATGGCATCGTGCCTTTGTTGGATCAAGGGTAATATTGCCAAAAAATCCATGGAGTCAATCCCCCATTTATAATCAAAATGTCAAAGACTGCAAGAGCCCATCCAAGTGTCAATGTTTAGCTTTCACATGGTGACATTGCAAAATTTCATGGTCCATTTCATATGTGCTTGTCTGACAAGGTAATGCTTCGAAATATTTAATACCAACATGACTAAAACCATTTCCAAATCATGTGTTTCATAATTCGATTCATGGCATTTCATTTTCTAAGGAGTAAATGCTATGAGTCTCATAGATTTTCTCATAGTTTCCAAGGTGAGTTCTATTATCATATCACTGGGGTAGCAATGGGCTCCCCTCTCTCACCTGTAGTTGTCAAAACCCTTCATGGAGAAGTTTGAAAAAGAAGCTCTTGACTCTTACCCATTAAAACCATCAAGGTGGAAAAGATACATTCATGACACTAATGTGAAGTTGCAACATGGAGGTGCTAAAATGAATAAGTTTTTTGAGCATATAAATAGTAGTTCCAAAGACATAAAGCTCATCATGGAACTAGAATAGAAAAGAATGGGAGCATTCCATTCCTGGATGTTTTGGTGACCAGGAAACAAGATGGAACACTGGGACATATAGTCTTTAGGAAGAAAACACATACTGAAAGCTACCTCCACGTAGATTCCCATCACCACCCTTCTCAAAAGATTGGGGTCCTTAACACCTTAGCCATAAGGGCATTGAGAATTTGGATGATGAGCATCTTAAATAGGAGAAAGATCACCTCACCAAAGTCTTCAAGAACATATGGATAAAGATATCCAAATAGCTATAGAGAAAGAAAGCAAGGAGACATATGCTCATAACATTCAAGCATCTAGCAAGAGAGCCTACCTTCCTTACACCAGAGAGGTCACATACAATATTGAAAAAGTCCTAAAAAGGAAAGAGATTACAACCTCATTGTCACCTACCCAAATTTTGAGAATAATTATTTTATTTTGCAAAATATTTTATGCTAAATTATAATTATAAAGTTTTGTAATTATGACCAAATCTGGTCAAAGATGACTGTAATGACTCATTATTATTATTTAATAAATTAAAATAGGAGACAAACACTCAAGAAAGTTGTTACAAGAGTGTTCACTGACCCACTAGGAGGAATGGAAGTTGCTAGAAGGCATGGGACATATGGCAACATTTGCACTCCACCACTAGCTGTTGGTTATGGGACAACTACCCCTAAAATTGTGGCATTATTCCCAGGTGGGAAGTGAGCAGGAAGCTCATTAATGACCAGTTAAATCATAAAAGGCCTAGGCATCCTATATAAGGAAATTCGAATTGAGTAGGCAGCTCTTACAATATGTTCTGCAGAAATATTCCTCATGTGCATCAGGTGATGACTGGGAGATTCGAATTAGGGAGGCTATGTGAGAGTGCAATTGTAAGTCTGCAGATTATTTTTGAGAAGGAAAACCAGAGGTGCTGGTGCAGGTCTCTTTGACTGCTGAGTCTGTAAGACTGGATAAACTACTTGCTGCTGCAAGATTGAGGACCTAAGCTTCTAAAGTTTCTTCTTCCTGGTGGTTCAGTGGACAGGCTTGGGGGTCCTAAGGCAGGCATCTTGGCTGTTTTAGGAGCAGGTTGGGTGGAACAGGCTCCTTGGGTGATTTATTCCTCCTACAATTATCAGGTTCTACAGTTTCTTTATTTTGTTGTATTTTTCAGGAGTATGAATCTCTGCAGCAGATGGTTTAGAAAATTTACTAATGATCAGTACAAATAACTATTTTTTTTCTTTTATGATCTAATTTAACTATTTGACTGATAAAATGACTCCTCTGCATTTTTCCCCATGCTTGAGTCTGCATCGTACTCCAATATAGAGAGATAGCATTAAATCGGCCAAATTTAGTAAGCAAAAGGCTAAGAGGATTATTTTTTACTCTTATAGTAATGTTCTTGTCAGAATTTTGTCCTATATTTAAAACACAATAAACATTCCAGTATAGCATCAACCGCAACATAGAATTCATTTAATTAATACATGAAAGAAAAAAACAGTTTGTTTCTGCACAGTTCTATATATTTCTTTTTACTATATTTTCTTTTCAGCCAGTAAGCAAATGCACATCGATCTTATACATTTCATGTTTTTCCAGCAATTGTATTTTCAAGAATAATAGCAGCTGCAAGAATTAATTTTTGCACAAGATTTATATGTTCCCATTTCAAATACATCGTCTCAGGCAAGAAATATCATGCAATTCGACATTTATTTCCTTAATATTTTCAAGTAAAGAATAGTCTAGAAAGTTAGCATCTGCAAAATCTATTCTCTGCACTGAACGAATATAATCACACACATATTAATTTCTTCACTAACTTTTCTGGTTTTTTTTATTAAACCTCTGCATAGTAATATAAAACCCTAAATTACCACGAGACTGAGAACCCATGTAATCATTTGATTCATAGTTTATAAAATTCCTTCTCAAGCCATTCATAGCAACCTTCAAATAATCGTTTTTATACAGACCTATTATCTAACCCTAAATAACATTCTTTTCTTTTATTTTCTTGTTTGAGAATACAAACAAAAAGCATCAAGCAACTTCGCTAAGCCAAAAGTATCTTTTATTTTCAAACCCTAACATGCATTCCGAGACCTCTACAAGCTAGTAAGCATTACTTCTCAAAAAGCTCGATTTAGTATCCGGTCAGATAATAGCCCCAAACCTAGCATGCAACACAAACACTGCATCGAAACCATTTGAGACCCATTTTAGGGCTCGAGTGCGAAAGCACTGTACAGACAGGGAAGGAAACAAAAGTTACATATAGGGTTTTCATGTGTAAAAAAAAATTAGAATACCGTGGCATAACCTTCCCAAAACACTCGATAGTCAACCTTGAATTCATCACTATGCCAAAACATAAATATCAATCATGATGACGAAGTACAGAGAATGGTTATCTATAGACAACTGGAGTTGCTCCGCTCAAACCATTTAAACAAATCTATAAAACCATACTTTAAACCAGAACGATCACATTTCATTCAATGCGAGCCATAGTGCAAAAGGAGAAAATGAAGCCTCAACTCTCAGGCCTCGCTTTCACCATTAAAAATGTATAACAGAGTTTACTTTTCAGTCCTATTACAGTCCCACAGTACTCAAGGTTATTCCCTTACGAACCCAAAACATTAAAACGAGAACGTGGGACAATAAACTGCTTAGGGATGTACCCTGAACAAACAGCAGAACATTACCGGCTTTGAAGTTCTTAGCAAACAGCATAACCAGGCATCTAAGAGCCGAATAGCAACTTAAACAAACGTAAAGTATCCTCTACATAGTACATTCCAAATTAAAATTTCAAAATCTTGACACATAGCCACCACAGGGAACGGGTCGAATAGTCCCAACCCTCTGCACCTTGTAGTCACCATCAAAATCATGCAAAAAGGGGCACCTATGAGGTTTCGAGAACCACCGGAGCTTACTAGAGAGTAGATGCACCGACCCCATCCCCAAAATCTTGCTAACAACCTCCGGCGAAGTGGGTACCTGCCAAGTATACAGTTCAAAAGGGTTACGAATTGAGAAACGCTAATATCAAGATTTTAATACAGTAAAACTTCTTTTTGCTTACCTTTAGGTTTGAAAATTCTGAACGTTGGCACATCACACTAGCAAGAATGACGAAGCTTGATGGCTCCCGACAGACGACGATGGGCTAAACTCGGAGAATCCCTTTTACAATTCAAGGAGCGAACTACGAACTTCAATATCGGACAGGAGAAAAACCACACACAACCACCAGGGCCGAATCGGAGTGCTATGGCACGCCAAGTCAAACCTGAAACTCCTTAACACTATCCCTCACAGGTCCCAGGTTCGAAACCCTGGAAGGATTCCTCCCCTCAACACACTAAAAAAAAGACTACATTGCAACAGCCGGTCGGCTCTACGACCTCCCACCAAAGCACAACAATGAATGCCCGAAAACCAACTTTCCCTGCTTACCAACGCGAGAATCGGGTATCATCCTCAGCCTCAGATCTCGCAGAGATCAATGGTAGATAGTTGTAGATTAAGGCACGCCGATTTTTGAACCACGGTGCAATCAATATAGCATTGATTGTTGCTTCTACCAAGTTTCCCAGTCAACAGTATGAGAGCTAGGGTATGGCACAACTCAGCTCAGTATGATACTATATACAATTTCGATCACGTGGACACCATCCAACTCAGCCCTCCACTTCACTTCACAGTCGTACAACGAAATGTTGAGCCTTAATTTCGACAGTTGAAAGCATTAACGTCCATTACCCTGTCATGATCAACACCTTGCAAACGTTAGTTCATAGTTACATTTCATATACATAGGGGTGCGAAGGTTTGATATTAAACAACGTAACAATATGTATCATATGCCAATGTGTGTATGCGAATGCCTCGTCATTTTTGGAATACTTTTGTCATACCTTAGTTAATGAAACGTTATGTTAATAGTATGCATTTCAATAGTATTGTGACTTTAGATAAGCCTTCAATTCTTAAGAATGAGTATTAGATAGTTACTTTTTATTGCTCATAATTCTCCCCTATAGTTAGACATATAGGGCAAAGTTTTATATTTCATGCATTGCTAGAACAATTGATATGAGTGAGACTTAGGCAAGGCCTAAGTCAAATTGATACATAAATATAATGATAATTCATAGTACCAGAGTTATACTTACAAGTACTTCAGTAATGAAAACATTTGGTTAATGGAATTACTACTTGGTGTCATCAATATTAGCCCTTTTGGATGATTTTTCGTAGATGATAAGTATATTCATGCAAAAGCAAACGAAAACATGATTTTGATAACATTGGAGAAAGGGGAAGGCAACATGTAGACGAGGTTGAGAACCAAGATAATCCTACCTCTAGTGAACCTGTTTTGCAAGAAAGTATTTAACATTCTAATTTTACATTGACTATAAATCGAAAGACACCTGTACTTTTATCATATGTCATCATAGAATTTCTTACCCGCGGTCTGCACACAGTAACAAGGTTCAAATGCCTTAGCTAAACGTAGCTAAGTAAACTCCAGGGTACTTCCTAGGACCACCCTTTCATCGTCATCAAAAGCAACTGTCAGAACTTAGTTAATAAAACTCTATCGCTAATATCATAAGTTACAATGAACACAATTAAAACAATGTCGTCAGCATCTTAACAGAAGTATGACGTGTCGCAAACATTAAATCGTCTTTAGTTAAGAAGTCTCAATAATTATTATCTTTTGCATAAATGACTTTGTTAATTAATGATGTCTTTATAATCATTTATTATTTCCGCATTTACCAATATTAACATTTAATGCTGATTTCATTTTTTTTTAAATTTTATGAAATTATCGGGATGTTACATGTGGTATCAGAGCTCATGTTCGAACTCTAGGCCTAAAAAGGTCCAAGAAACACGCAACATAAATTTTTTGACTGCGAAAATTTTTACTAATTCAAGTTAAATTATTGTTATCTACAGAAAATTGCTTTTAAGTTATAGGTATGGAAGGATCAGCTGAACATATGGAGGACAAATTTCCACCAAACAGCCATAGTATGGGACAACAATTTGAAACAGAATTCCATGGCAATCTGAATGACAATTCATCAGAGCTATTACGTGCCTTTCAAGAATTGAAAGCAGAGATAAGATCAGTAAAGCAGGACAGTGAGAGAATTCTGAGAAAACAAGAGGAATTAAAGCAAGTACTGTTCGATCAATACCCAACAGACGAACAAGATAGGGAAGCTGAACATACTTCCAAAACTGAAGACTTACCGTATGAGGGCAAGAGCAAGCAAGTAAAAACTGATGATGAAAACAACAGCTCAACATCATCAAGAACTGCCAAACACCCACGTAAAAAGAAACGTGACTATTCTAGTGATAGCAGTGAAGGAGGTTACAAGCCAAAGAGGAAAAACCATAAACAATACAAACAAATATCTGGGGAGTTCAAGAAAATCAAACCCCCAACTTTCAATGGCGAAACAGATAAAGGAGAGACAGCTGAAGCATGGTTGTCCGACATGAAAAAGTATTTTCAGATCTATGATTACTCAGAATCCTTAAAGGAAAAAATGGTAATTTATAATTTAACTGGAAAGGCAGACATTTGGTGGCAAGACCTCAAAAGAGTAAAATGCATAAAGGACAGAGAGGTGAGTTGGAGTACTTTTAAAAGATACTTCAAAAAGAAATTCTTATTTGAGTAGTATTATGAAGAAAAATCCAAAGAATTCTATGATCTAAAGCTGGGAACGATGAACATGAAGGAATTGAACAGCAAGTTTCTAAATTTGCTAAGGTATGTGCCATACTTGGCAGAAGAAAATCCCAAGGTTTAGAGATACCTGAGTTGCCTACCCTTCAACATCAAGGACATAATAGAGTACGATAACTCAAAAATGTTAGAAGAAGCCATGAGGGAAGCAACTTTTTGCTTTGATTAGAACATGAAAAGAGAAGGAGTATCTAACTGGAAAAATACTAAACCCAGTAACTTTGAGCCGAAAAAGAAAAATTTCAGGTTTAGTGGAAATTCTGGTTTCCAAAAGAAAAAATTTCAGAATCGAAATTTTCAAGGGAACAGTTCCAGAAATAATCCGCAGCAGAAAATTACAGCTCCCAGAAATGTTCCCAATGTTGCCAGAACCAATGATCAGAATCCACCTATAAAATGTTTTGAGTGTCAAGGTCCTCATTATGTTTCAGATTGTCCCCTTAGGAAGCGGACATCCAACCATATTCATTCCATACAAGCTGAAGCTACAGTAGGAGATTTGGCACGAGAAGTACCCAGAATTAATGCAACATTAGACAATCGGCAAGCAGAGCATCAAGTCTCAATGGTAGAGGTTGAAGGTATGCTACAAAACCATCCAATTTCTATTTTGATTGATCCAGGTGCTAGTCTGAGTTATATATCACGAGCTATTGTAGAAAGCTTTAAGTTGAAAACATAAAAATTCAATAAATCCTGGTTAGTTAGACTAGCAACAGGAACAAAAAGAGAAGTTTCTGATTTCGTGGAAAGTTGTGTTTTATCTATGAATCAGCTAACAACACTGATCAAGTTAAATATTTTACCTTTAGGGTCATATAACATCTTGATTGGAATGGACTGGTTAGAATCCCATCATGTCATTCAGAATTGTTACGACAAAAGTTTCACATGCTTAGATGATGAAGGAAAGATAGTCAAAGTGAAGGGTATTCCTAGAAAGACGTCCCTTAGACAGATTTCAGCTATGCAAGTAAAGAAAGCAATTAGGAAGGGGTGTCAAATGTTTGTAGTAAATGTGATAAATGAGGAGTTAAGTACTAAAGAAGACAAACTAAAAATAAAAGACATACATGTCTTAAATGATTTCAAAGATGTGTTTCCTGAAGAGATTCCTGGGTTACCTCCTAAAAGAGATCTAGATTTTACTATTGAGTTAATACCAGGTGCAGTCCCAAATTCCAAAGCTCCATACAGAATGAATTTACTCGAGTTGAATGAGTTAAAATCTCAGTTGAAAGAACTGCTTGATAAAAAGTATATAAGACCCAGCGTGTCTCCTTGGGGAGCATCGGTCATTTTTGTTAAGAAGAAAGATGGCACCTTAAGGCTTTGCATAGATTATCGTCAACTGAACAAAATGACGATCAAGAATAGATACCCATTGCCCCGCATTAACGATCTATTTGATTAGCTACGCGGAGCAACAATATTCTCAAAGATTGATTTACGGTCAGGATACCATCAGGTTCGCGTGAAGGATGAAGACATTTTCAAAACAGCCTTTAGAACTCGATATGGACATTATGAGTTTGTGGTCATGCCGTTTGGATTGACTAATGCCCCGGCAGTATTCATGTGCCTAATGAATAAAATTCTGCACAAATACTTGGATAAATTTTCCGTTGTGTTTATCAATAATATTTTAGTATATTCTAAGAGCAAGGAAGAGCATGATGAACATCTACGTATCATTCTGCGAGTTCTAAGAGATCACTAGTTATATGCTAAGTTCAGTAAGTGTGATTTTTACAAATACAAGATTCAGTACTTAGGACACATAATCTCTAAGGAAGGAATTTCAGTTGACCCCGCTAAGATAAAATCCATTAATGAATGGCCAGTCCCTAAAGATGTGTCGGATGTACGATCATTTATGGGTATTACTGGATACTACAGAAAATTCATTGAAGGGTTTTCAAATATTGCAAACCCCATAACATCCTTGCAGAAGAAATGGAAGAAGTTTGTATGGGATCAAAAGTGCACGGACAATTTTAAAAAGTTGAAAGAATTATTGACTACGGCGCTTATTTTGAGGATTGCAGATCCTACTAAGGATTTTGTAGTATGTACAGATGCATATAATGACAGACTTGGAGGAGTCCTAACACAAGAGGGACATGTTGTAGCCTATGAATTTAGAAAGCTGAAAATACATGAGAGAAATTACTCTACTTATGATTTGGAATTATTAGCAGTAATTCACGCCTTGAAAATGTGGCATCACCACCTTATTGGCAGAAAATTTACCTTACTGACAGATAACATGGGGCTGGAGTATTTACTAGATCAGATGAATCTGAATGCTAGACAAGCTAGATGGCTAACTTTTCTGAGTGAGTATGATTTTGAAATTCAGAACATTAAATGGAAAGAGAACAAGGTTGTTGATGTGTTAAGTTGTAATGCAAGGATAAATTTTATTTTAGCCATCAGCACATACACAACAGATTTGGAAAACCAGATTTTTGAAGGGATTAAGACTGATGAAGAGTACATGAAAGGACAACAGAAAACAATTTTGAAAACTCTATGGAAGATTACAATTTGAAGGAAAACGGGTTGTTGTTGTACAAAAACAGATTGTATGTACCCAATGTACCAGCAGTAAAAATTCTGACTTTAGATGAGATGCACAAAAGCCATTATTCTTGCCACCCAGGTTATCAGAAGACCATCACTATGTTACGAAAAGAATACTATTGGCCCAGGATGAAGGATGAAGTAGTAGAATATATAGCTAAGTGTTTTGACTGCCAGAAGGTGAAAGTGGAACATCAGCATCCTGCTGGGTTGCTACAGCCATTGCCTATACCTAGCTGGAAATGGGAAATCATAAGTATAGATTTTATCACTGGGTTACCAAAGAATCATAAACAGAATGATTCCATCATGGTAGTAGTGGATAAACTTAGCAAAGCAACACATTTTATTACTGTAAAGACTACTCATAAGGCTCCAGACATTGCAGAAATTTTCATGAAGCAGTTTTTTCGACTACATGGGATACCAAAGGTAATAGTTTCAGACCGTGATTCAAAGTTTACATGAAATTTTTGGAGGTCTTTGTTTAAAGGGTTGAATACAACCATAAATTTCAGCATCGCATTTCATCCTCAAACGGATGGACAAACAGAGAGGATGAATCAGATTGTGGAAGAAATGCTAAGAATGTATGTTAAGGATCAGCCTGGTCTGCGGGGTCCTCATTCAATTCATCTTTAATACCATCCGGCCAGTCTACCAGTTTGCTGGCATGCGAGGTCTTGGTTGTTGTTTAAGACAGGACAGGAGGATTATATGCATTCATATCAGTGTTTTCTCTTGTTGTCCGAATTGGTTACTTGTTTGGAGTGACGGTCATAGAGTTGAAAGTCTGAGTGTCGTGAGCATGGAGCACCATTTTTTTGGGCATACACAGGAAGGGGGTGATGTTTTTATTAAATTTATTAGGTGTAGAAAGCCTGCTAGGAGATCTAATGGTGGTTGCAGCTGGGCAAATCCTTCGGTGGAGGAAAACATGGGCGATTTGGTGGGTAAGGTTCGTAGCAATTTCTCTGGGCTCGGCCCATGTCGCAGGCTTGCCGGGGTTGGAAGCTCCCATGGGCATGATGTGAGTCACGGCGGTCCAAAACAGGAGGGGGATTTGTTGAACCATCTACAAGATATGGAGACACAGGTTCGCTTGGTTCGCAGTGAAAATTTGGAATTCAAACAAGTATTGACCCGTCTTTACTCTCTGGCTTTAGCAATTCATTCTGAGCTCAAGGCTCAGAATAGTAACGTGGCTGAGAAGATTGAGCACCTAGAGGAGACTCTGGGTCTCTGTTTCCCCTGCAAGACTCGGAAAACTAATGCTACAAGCAGCGAGATGGGCGACCTTGATAGAAAGATGGCCAAGTTGAAACAATTCATGGTACACACTGGAAATTTCGTGGACCTCATTTCTGATAAGAATGGGGTTGCTGATTCTGAAGGTGTTTATGGACATCGGTCTCTAGTAGCAATTGTCGGTTGGGATCTCTTTTTTGGTTCTGTTATGTCTCTTCTACTGTTTTAAAGTTTTTTGTTCGGCACTTCTGAAATCCATAGAATTGGAGCTATCCATAGATTTGGCAAACTGCTAGAATACTCCAAGTTTTAGTTTTTGTATAAGGCAGAACGGTAGTTATGTTTTAGTTTTGTATAATCCTTCTTGGATAGTTCGTAAGGTCCTATAGTTATCATAGAACGGGAAGATATAGGGTTAGCTATAAGCTTGAAAAGGATGAAATTGGGGTGATGGATGCCTTCTTGTTATGGGAGCAATCTCTCCACTTCTTTATGTAACCTCTGTTTTTATATAATCAAAGCTCTTTAACCGTTTGTGTAAAAAAAAAAAACTTTTATAATTTTTTTTTATAAACTCTTAATCAATACAACTATAATCAATAACCTCTGTAATTAATAACCTTAATAAATAACTCTAATAAATAACCTATTTTTCAATAATTAAAAAATATCTATTATTCATTAATCTAAATCATATTATACATTATTTAGAAAACATTTTTTCTCGATTAAAGCTTCATAACCTAGATCCCATAATCTTGGGTTTTCTCAATTTCGAAATTAAATTTAATTCTTAATCTAAATTAAAGAGAAATCAAATATAACTTGAAATTGATTTTACAATTTTAACAATTTAGAATTTTAGTCTTAATTAAAATTAAGTATTCTGAAAATCTATTCTAAAATTAATTTAATTTCAGTCTATAATAACATAATAAATATAATCTTATTAGAATTTAAATACAATTAAAATTTAACTTTGTATTCTCTTTAAGAATATTTTTATTAACCCTAATTTGTCTTCTATAGCCCATGTTTGGTGTTGAAATTATTCTCATTTTACATCATTGTATTAATGGATCTCGTTGCCAGCTCTTTCGATTGATAAATAGTCTTGATGATGAATCATGGTGTGGATTCGAAACGTCTACAAAATATGATTATTGTGGATATTCCAGGGAAAGAATTTGAAACCTAATGCATTTTGATACTATTAAGGAAGACTATAGAATTTCCAGCTAGAGGAGTAGACCCATCCTACATTGGTTTTTTAGAAATAGGGAAATAGTGGTTTTTAACTACCATTACCTAGTGAATTGATGGGGCGGTGCTAGGACTGAAATTGTTATGGTGTAGTCATGGTCCAAGCACAGAGATAAGTTTGGGGGGTTTTGGCCAAATTCCAAAATATGTGGAGCCTAGGTGCAAAACGAGGACAAAATCCGCTATTTGGGCACACAAGTGCAATTTTGGAAAACTTCGAGGAGGTAAAAGTGACCATGAAACGATAAAATCATTTCTTACACGAATATCCAATGTAAATAACACAGATGATCCATAAATGGACAAATAATAGAATAAATAATTGATAGGACGATGAATATTACAATGAGAATGGAGGGCTTGTATAAATACCCATGCAGGGGTGCCCTTGAAGAGACGTGACCTTTCATTAAAGAGGTGCTTCTTCATTAGATTTACTTACTAATATTAACTATTGATTTATGTATTTTTATTTATTTATACCTTGACTTTATATATATTTTGCTTTTTATAGACCATGTCGAAACCAAAAAAAATTATGAATTTGACATTTTACCTACTCATTAATATGAAAAAAATTGGTTAGAGGAATTTTTTCTAGAAATGTTTAGTTTGGGAGAAAGCGGGTTTTGTAAAATAAACCGAAAATGCAAAATTTAAAAGTAGTAAATTCCAGAAAATTCTAGAAATATTGACTAGAGCGTCAGATCAATGATCCGGAATTTACTGAGTAATCATTATCATAATTATTATTAGTTCCCAATAGAAAAGCATTTTTATTCCTGTATTTTCTTCGACAGGAGGCTAAAGTTGCTATCGAGACTAAATGCACCTACACGGAAAGTGCATAATTGAGCAAAATTGACAATCTTGAAAGGTTGTAAGTTTTAGCTCTAAGATTGTAAATAAGAATGGTTATAGTCATTGGAATCATAATCTATAGGGGTACAAATGTGCACAATCAGATTCTAAAAGGGTGTTTTAAATGTTTCTAGAAACTGAATTGAAAAGTGCTTGTAACCTTGATTTGACAAAAAAATTGTCAATATGAGTAGTTCCCAAAATGCATGGGAAATTAATTTTATGATTTTCTGAGAATGTAATGAAGCTAACAAGTGTACTTATATGAACACTTTTCTAGATACAATATCATGTCATGGATAATTAAGGGTCAACATTCAGTATAGTGCAATTGGGGAAAACCTTTGTGTTGTTGTTATAGTTGCATGAGGTATCCTCACACAGATCGGCCCAGTAAAAGGGGCAGGTCAGCCCAGTAAAAAGGGACAAGTCGGCCAATAAAAAGGGGTAGTAAAAGAGGCAGGTCGGCCCAGTAAAAGAGGTGGGTCGGCCTAGTAAAAGAGACAAGTCGGCCCAGTTGGGAAAAATCACTCCAAAGGTCATGTATAAATAGAAGGTGACATCTACCTCATTTACACACCAAGCAAGTTCACTCAAGCATTTGATCTAGTGCACAGGAGAGAGAAAAAGCAGTAGCAGAAGAAGTCTATCTTTTTTTTTTAGATTGCTCTTGTATTTGATATATATTTGTTGTACTTGTACTATGTACTGATTCTCTAAGTAAGAAAGTCTTGCTGGATTTTTCCCGAGTTTGGGTTTTCCTAGGGTAAATTATTGTGTCTCTTGTGTTTCTGTGCACGTTTATGTGTAGTTAAGTTAAAAGAGATGAAAATTATACTTCTATAATAATAAAATCCAATAGGTTATGGGCCCACTCCATACTCCTGCTACACAACTACCAAAAACTAGTGCTTCTTGATTCTAGGGTTTCCATCCACTGATTCAGAAGAAAAAGACGGTTGCTCAATTCTCCTTAGGAAGGCACATTTTCCTAAGAAATCAGTATTTCACTATGAGAATTTTTAATTTTTTACCTGATTACTGCAGGGTTCAAGAATTAGGGTTTGCAGTTTTTAATTGTTTTGGCCACAGATCAGGAAGAAAAGGAGGCTCATTCAATTTGGCTTGGAAGGGCACATTCATATGTTGAAGCAGTTTTCTCAAAATTCAAAGTTCAATTTTGACCTAGCTTCAGATAGGGTTTCTGATCAGGTTCCTACCTGCAATCAAGATGGTGACCAGTGTCAGAGTAGAGGATAGATTAGATGGAGCCTCTAAATTTAGATAATGGAAGATCATGTTACTTCTTGTCTTGGATGAAAATGAGATTGAGAATTATGTAAAGGAAGACATCTCTGAACCAACAGCTGATGCAGATAAATTTAAACATAAGAAAAATAAAGCAATGCCCAATAGAATCTTGACAAATTCTGTGAAAGACCAATTGATACCTCACATCTCAGAGCTAAAGACTGCTAAGTCAATGTTCGATGCACTAGTTCGACTATTTGAGAGCAAGGACACCAACAGGAATTGGCCCTAAAGAATCAACTTCGCATCCCAAGATTACCAAATCGGATTCTGGAGTCGATTACCTTATGAATATATCTCAACTGAAGGAACACCTACATGTTATTAGGGACCTCATTGATGATAAGAACTTGTCACAATAGCTCTTAATGGATTTTCCTCCTCATGGGAATCATTTATTCAAAGCATATGTGGTCGTGAGACACTACCCAAATTTGACCATCTTTGGTCTGAATGTGTTTGAGAAGAAACCAGAATGTTGTCAAGAAATAACCTAGAAGAACCTCAAGACAGAAATACTCTAGCTCTTACAACTAATGAAAGATAAGGAAAACAGAAAAGGAACTTTCATAAGAAGAATTCAGATCAAGGACCATGGAAGAAGGACATTTCACACATCCAGTGTTACAAGTCTGACAAGTTTGGTCACTATGCTTTAAATTGTCCCCAGAGAAAAAGAGGGAAACAACATGCATAACCAACCCATGTTGATGAGGAGCCTTCACCAAAAAAGGTAAAACCTGGAGAGATGCCAACATAATATTTATTTTGATTTCCTTTTATTGTAAGTTGGACTATTTTACCTGGTATGGGAGTCCAACATAATTTCTTATTCAATTGATTAGTCATTATTGTAGCTGGGCCATTTTCCATGGTACGGGAGTACAACAATTTTTTTTATTCATTAGTTAGGATCATTATTGTAATTGGGTCATTTTCCCTGGTATAGGAGCCCAAAAGATTTGTTTTAGTTTCCTTTGATTCAGGAAAAAGTGTCAAGAATCAGTAGGAGTCGAAATACATAAAAGGCAGGAGGGATTGCTTCCATGAAAAAGAGGGAGCAATCTTAGAGCCTTGTGATAAATGGGAAGGAATCCCATATTTGTATATCTTATACATATACCAATATTGATGATTGACAGAAGGATTCTAGTACTCTAGGATTGATGATTGTCACAGGGAGATAGCTTCAGGTCCCAGAGGGAGCAAGATGCTCAGGTGTAGAGAAAGCAAAGGTAGAGGAAGCATGATGATCAGGTGTAGAGCAAGTAAGATGCTCATATACAGAGGGAGAAAAATGCTCAGGTGCAGAGCAAGTAAGATGCTCAGATGCAAAGGGAGCAAGATGCTCAGGAGCAGAGCAAGTAAGGTGCTCGAATGCAGAGGAAGCAAGACACTCAGGTGCAGAGAAAGTAATATGCTCGAATGAAGAGGGAGAAAGATTCTCAAGTGCAGAGCAAGTAAAGTGATCGGATGCAGAGGGAGAAAGATGCTCATGTGCATAGAAAGAAATATGCTCAGATGCAAAGAGAGCAAGATGCTCAGACACAAAGGGAGCATGATGCTCAGATATAGAGTGAGCAGGGCGCTCTACCACAGAGGGAGATGAGATGAGATTGAAGATGGATGTTTGCAGCATTGGGAAGACATTTCCCCAATATTATCCATGTGACTTGGCTAGGGGTGAATGGTCCGAAGGCAGGGAAGTATCATCTCCCAACTACCCTATGACGGGGTAGGGAGATTGGCCCTTGATGGTTAGCGTTGATGCATTGTACATTCCCTCAATATTATCCATGTGACTTGGCTAGAGGTGAATACCTCATAGTAGGGCAGTTCCTTCTTCTAGACATCCTGTGAAGGGGTGGGAAGATTAGTCCTCATTTGCACACACTATCCTCCTAGAGGTTGAGCATCGAGCATTTCCCTAGTATTATCCATGTGACTTGGATAGTGGTGGTTCAAGTGGGACAGTTCCTTCTCTCAAACATCATGTGACAGGGTGGAGAGATTAGTCCCTAAGAAGACTTAAAATGGGGCAGTGCCTTCTCTCGGACACCAAGTGGGGTGGAGATATTAGTCCCAAATGCTCAGAGTGAGGCAGTTCATTCTCCCAACCATCCTGTGAGGGGATGGGAGATTAATTCCTAGTTTTTCACTCATCAACTCATGAGTCTGAATCGGGAAATGACTTCTCACAACCATCCTATGACGAGATGGGGAAATTAGTCCCTAGATTCTCATGCAAGTTTATGATCAACCTCTCCAAGTGCAAGAAGAATATGTTGATACTTCAAGATGTATTCATGAGAATGCCTCCGTCATTGAGAGGGAGTGTTGATTATTGCATCATTGATAAGACATTGATGTGACTCTATATTAATAGGGAGAGAGAGGGATATTGACACTTCTCAACAGACTGAGTTCTGATGAAGACATTTCTTATGATGACGAAATGTACGATACAAGTCGTGATGATCAAGATGATGCTCATATGTGTTCCAGCATGATGATAGCTCTCTAGATAAGAGGGAGTGTTGTTGTTATAGTTTAGTTAGGTATCCTCACAAAGGTCGGCCTAGTAAAAGGGGCAAGTCGGCCCAGTAAAAAGGGGCAGGTCAACCCTGTAAAAAGGGGTAGTAAAAGAGGAAGGTCGACCCAGTCAAAGAGGCAGGTCGACCTAGTAAAAGAGACGAGTCGGCCCAGTTGGGAAAAATCACTCCAAAATTCATGTATAAATAGAAGGTGACATCTACCCCATTTACATACGAAGCAAGTTCGCTCAAGCATATGATCTAGTGCGCGGGAGAGAAAAAAAAAGAAGAAGAAGGAGAAGTCTATATTTGTTTTTGAGATTGCTCTTGTATCTGATATATATTTGGTGTACTTGTATTATGTACTAATTCTCTAAGTAAGAAAGGCTTGATGGGTTTTTCCCAAGTTTGGGTTTTCCCTGGGTAAATTATTGTGTCTCTTATGTTTTTTTGCATGATTATGTGTAGTTAAGTTGAAAGAGATGAAAATTATAGTGCTATAATACTAAAATCCAACACTTTGGTCTTGGTTGGACCAAGAAAAGTATCATCATAGATGATGCACAATATCCTTATGCAGTTGAAACAAATGCCATGGGAGAAAATATACATGTTGAGAATGTAGAGGCATAATCTAATGGTTGAACGAACCAAATAACTCCCCCAAGTATTGCAGTGAACATAAAAATTCTAAGAGTGGAGTTACAAAGTTGTAGAGCAGATAATGAAAGGATTATTAGAGCTCAAGAAGCATATAACCAACTAAATGCATCCATGCTCCAAATCATGATAAACATTTATAGGATGATTCACAATGGAAACACTTAGGAAATGAGGAAAACAGTGGAAGTTTCTGAAGGAGGCATTCTCACAAGAGGTCCCATAGCTCAAGAAGGATTTCTAGAGATATGGAATACACTCGAGAATTCTCTTCTAATGAGTCATTTTCCTCTAAGGACTCCACTAAATATTTAATATCTTCATCTCATAGGAATAAGAGGAAGATATCTTTAAAGAAAAACTCACATGGAGAATTTTAGAAGTGTTGGAGGAGCCTAATCGATGCATTCAACTAGGTCCTCCCAACCAACCACTAACTAGTCGACCTAATCTAGTCGAGTCTTTAGGCCGAATTACAGACAGTTAGGTTGTTATAATTGTCTAACTACTTGTATGAAATACACAAATAGGTTGGTGAGCTGGATGTTATAGAGATTATTATTCCCTCTTTTTGTACATTATGGCTTAATACAATACTTGTTTTTGTTGTCTCCATTACTTTCTTACTTTATTACTCTCTTTATGTGTGCATAATCTCGTGCTTGATATGTATGATACACTATACTATTGGTAACCTCATGTAATCCCACAAGTCACACCATTGGTTTCATTGTCGATAGTATTGACTCGAGACATGAAATGATCATGAACACATAAATGGTGAGTGAGGAAGAAATCAGAGAGTGGTGGAATCGGAAAATCATAAACTATATTTAGAACTATTCCAGGATGAATAGGTTTACAATCGTGCATGCCCAAGAAAATTTCTTCATTGAATCTCATGAACTGTTCATAGAAGTTGTCCCACATGAAATAAAGAAGTTCTTCGATAACGTTCAGCATCGCATTTCATCCTCAAACGAATGGACAGACAGAGAGGGTGAATTAGATTGTGGAAGACATGCTAAGAATGTATGTTAAGGATCATCCTGGTAAGTGGGAGGACTATCTGCATTAAGCAGAATTTACATATAACAATCATTACCATGCATCAGGAAAGCTTAGCCCGTTTGAAATTCTTTATGGTAGGAAATGTAATACACCAGTTTCTTGGGGTGATCCAGTTAACAGGGTTATATTAGGACCTGAATTGTTGCAGGACTTACAACTAATTGTGAGACAGGTACAAAGAAATCTTAAAGCTTCCCAAGATAGGCAGAAAAGCCAAGCAGACCTTAAAAGAACTCATAAAGAGTTCCAGGTTGGTGAGCATGTTTTTCTTAAGGTAAGGCTGAGAAAGAGTTCATTGAAGTTGGGAAGCTGTGCCAAACAGGCACACAGGTATTGTGGCCCTTTTGAAATTTTCTCAAGGGTTGGACCCATGGAATACCAATTGGCCTTGCCCTCAAATCTCAAAATACATATTAATGTTTTTCACGTTTCATTGTTAAAAAAATATGTGCATGATGATACTCATGTTGTAAATTGGAATGATGTTCAGGTGGAACAAGACGATGATTTTCCGGTGGAACCAGACTGTATCCTCGGAAGGAAGGAAACTTTACTCCGAAATCGCACCATTGGGCAGTTAAAGGTGCAATGGAAGCACCTTATCCCAGCAGAGGAAACCTGGGAGTTGGAAAGTAGTATGCGGGCAGCATACCCAACTCTGTTTCAGGAACACTCAGAGAGTGAATAAACAACATCGATGACGATGTTGAGGCTTAAGGGGGGGTGTATGTCACCTACCCAAATTTTGAGAATAATTATTTTATTTTGCAAAATATTTTATGCTAAATTATAATTACAAAGTTTTGTAATTATGACTAAATATGGTCAAAGATGACTGTAATGACTCATTATTATTATTTAATAAATTAAAATAGGAGACAAACACTCAAGAAAGATGTTACAAGAGTGTTCACTGACCCACTAGGAGGAATGGAAGCTTCTAGAAGGCATGGGACAGATGGCAGCATTTTCACTCCACCACTAGCTGTTGGTTATGGGACAACTACCCCTAAAATTGTGGCATTATTCCCATGTGGGAAGTGAGCAGGAAGCTCATTAATGACCAGTTAAATCATAAAAGGCCTAGGCAGCCTATATAAGGCAATTCGAATTGAGCAGGCAGCTCTTACAATATTTTCTGCAGAAATATTTCTCATGTGCATCAGGTGATGACTAAGAGATTCAAATTAGGGAGGCTATGTGAGAGTGCAATTGTAAGTCTACAGATTATTTCTGAGAAGGAAAACCAGAGGTGCTGGTGCAGGTCTCTTTGATTGCTGAGTTTGTAAGACTGGATAAACTACTTGCTGCTGTAAGATTGAGGACGTAAGCTTCTAAAGTTTCTTCCTCCAGGTGGTTCAGTGGACAGGCTCGGGGGTCCTAAGGTAGGCATCTTGGCTGTTTTAGGAGCAGGTTGGGTGGAATAGGCTCCTTAGGTGATTTTTTCCTCCTACAATTATCAAGTTCTACAGTTTCTTTATTTTGTTGTATTTTTCAGGAGTATGAATCTCTGCAGCAACTGGTTTAGAAAATTTACTAATGATCAGTAGAAATAACTATTTTTTTTTCTTTTCTGATCTAATTTAACTATTTGACTGATAAAATGAATCCTCTGCATTTTTCCCCATGCTTGAGTTTGCATCGTACTCCAGTACAGAGAGGTAGCATTAAATTGGCCAAATTTAGTAAGCAAAAGGCTAAGAGGATTATTTTAGACTCTTATAGTAATTTTCTTGTCAGAATTTTGTCCTATATTTAAAACACAATAAACATTCCAGTATAGCATCAACCGCAGCATAGAATTCATTTAATCAATACATGAAAGAAAAACACAGTTTGTTTCTGCACAGTTCTACATATTTCTTTTAACTCTATTTTCTTTGTTGATGTATATGTAACTTCGGAATGTATTTCATATATATATTTATTGTACCCTTATAAGAGATGTGTTATTCCTCTATAAGGAAGTGTCATCATTTGTATTGACAAGTGTCGCAAGTAGATTAACTTGCCGATGCGTTATTAGACTACCTGATGTGGGTGTCAGCCCGATATATATGTAACTGGGGTTATTAGGATAAGTTAGACAAGTCGGCCCCATAAGTAATTAGGCAGGTCAAGACAAGTATAAATAGAGAGTCGGGATTCTCTATTTTGATCATCTCAGAACTCACTCTTCTCTCACTCGGAAAGTGGCGCACATTCAAGGAGGAGGATCAAGCTGCATAGTAGGAGACTATCTATTGTATTTGGTTGTACTTTGGTTGAGCCATTGCTCTATCTATCTCTGAGGAAGTTGTGGGGTTTTTCACCTTAGGGTTTTCCCCACGGAAAAATCTGTGTGTCCATTGTCTCATGCTTTTGATTCTTGTGATGCTTGACATGCTTGATATGATTGTTATGCATTGATATACTATACATTCTATTCTCTCAGTGAAGATACTATAGCATATTGAATTAATGCTTAAAATCTAACATGGTATCAGAGCTAACCTGAGAAGAAGACACTGTGCAGTTGCGGAAGCTAGGGCTTCTTGTTTTTGGGTTTCTCTCCACAGGTTTTGGAAAAGTAATATGATGGATTGACTCTCCTCAGCAAGGTGAATCTATCTGTCCAATCAGAATTCAATTCTGAGCACTTTCAGTTTTGGCCCTAAAAATTAGGGTTTCCTCAAAAATAGGAATTTCTGAAATCTGAAGACACGGCTAGAAGCTCCTTGGAAAATCAGAAGTTTGGAGCTTTGGTTCAAGATTTTTGGTTGTGTAGATCTCCGGGAAACTCAAACCCTAATCCGACACCAGATCTAGTTTTCAGCAATCAAGTGGTAAGACTCAAATCTTTTCTATTTCCATTTGAAGTACTCTTTAAGATGTCTCACCACACCAAGCTTGAGGAGAAGCTTGAAGGAGTTGATAACTTTCGAGCATGGAAGTATAGGATTGGGTTAATCCTTGAAGAGAATGAGTTGGATACTTATATAAGTGAAGAGGTCCCTGTCCCAGAGGGAGAAGAGGCTAAGGCTCTTCACAAAAGGAATTTCGTTAAGGTAAAGAGGATCATTGCTGATTCTAGTAAAGATCATCTCATCCCTCATGTGTCATCCCTAAAGACACCAAAAGAGATGTTTGATTCCTTTACCAAACTATTTGAATGCAAGAACATAAATCGGAAGATGACCTTGAGGAATCAATTGAAGAATATCAAGATCCAAAATGTAGAGACTATGCAGTCATATTTCTCAAGGGTCTCCCAGATAAAAGAACAACTAGAAGCTATGGGTGAAGATATAGAAAATGGAGAAGTGGTGATGACCACTCTTAATGGCTTCCCTAGGTCATGGGATTCCTTCATCCAAGGAATTTGTGCTAAAAGAATCTTATCTCTTTTGCTAGACTGTGGGAAGAATGCTCACAGGAAGAAGCTTGAATTGTAGCCAGAGAAGAGAAGATGGGGATTGAATACCAAGCACTCATAGCTCACTCCAAAAGACATGGTGACAAGAAATATCACCATCATGGCAAGAAAGGAAAATATCAGAATCAAAGAGGTAGTCCCAGACATCGAAGGGACATGACCCATGTCCGTTTCTATACATATGATGATAAGGGACACTATGCCAGAGATTGCCCTAAGAATAAGAAAGAGGGTACTCACAAGAAGAAGAACTTCAAAAGAAGACATCATGCTCATGCTACAGAGGATGATGAACCTCCCAGGAAGAGGGCTAGAGAAGATAGTGAAGATTCTTCAAGTGATGAAGAATATTTTTTGATTTCTGCTCTCACTGGAACCATTACTCATGGAAGTAATGATTGGCTCATAGATAGTGGGGCTTCCAAACATATGATAGGATTCAAAGAATCCTTTGTGAATCTATCTGAACATGATTCACCCCACAAGGTGAAGCTTGGAGATGACTACCAGTATCCCATAAAAGGGAGTGGTGAAGCTTCATATCAACTAGACTCTGGAAAGTCTATGAAGATGAAAGATGTACTCTATGTTCCAGGTCTCAAGAAGAATCTACTCTCAATATCTGCATTGGATGCAAAAGGCATGAAGGTTGCATTTATAGATGGCCAAGTCTTAATGTGGCCTAAGGGTAAGACTATAGATGATGCAGTGGTGATTAGAGAGCAAGAGGAAGGATTGTACAAATTGAAGGGCCATCCAGAACAAGCCATGGTCCATGATTCTGAAGAGCCAAGTGAACTTTAGCACAGAAGGCTTGCACACATGCATTACAGGGCATTACCAATTGCAAGCAGAGCAGTAGAAGGCCTTCCTGAAATCCAGACAAAGCATGAAGGCATTTGCAAAGGTTGTGCAAAGGGAAAGAATAAAAAGAAGACATTTCCAAGCAGTGAAAGCAAGGCAAAAATAATCTTGGAGATTATCCACTCTGATGTATGCGGTCCCATGTCATCCAGTTCTCTGAGTGGGTATGTATACTATGTCTCTTTTATTGATGATTTCTCTAGGAAGACTTGGATCTACTTCTTGAAGAACAAAGATGAAGTGTTTAACAATTTCAAGGAATTCAAAGCCTTGATAGAAAACCAAACTGACTTGAAGATCAAGATCTTCAGATCTGACAATGGCGGAGAATTTACTTCAGGAGACTTCAAGAAGTTATGCAGTGATTCAGGGATTAAGAGGGAGTTGACTACTCCTTACAATCCACAAAAGAATGGGGTTTCCGAGAGAAAGAATAGAACAATCATGGAAGCAGCATGGAAAATGCTTCATGACCAAGACTTACCTATGCACCTATGGGTTGAAGCAGCAAGGACATTTGTATATGTGTAGAATAGAATACCCCATAAGATACTTGACAACAAAACATCATAAGAAGTGTTTACTGGTAAGAAGCCAGAAGTGAGCCATCTCAGAATATTTGGCTGTCCAGTATACACTCACATTCCAAAAGAGAAAAGGTCAAAGTTGGATCCTTCAAGAAAGAAGGGTATATTCGTGGGTTACAGTGAAAGCTCAAAAGCTTACAGAATCTACTTCCCTGGATTCAAGAAGATTAACATTAGCAGAGATGTAACTTTTGATGAAAGTTCAGCTTACCACAAATAGAGAAAGACGCCTATTGAAGACAATGAAGAACCCAAAATATCCAGAACACAAGACACCACAATGAATGAAGCAGTTCCTGAAGAAGATCGAGAAATGGAAGATCCACAAGAACCTGTGGATACACCTCGTGAGAAGAATTCTCACAAGAGGAAACCTACATGGGCTAGAGAGCTCATCCAAGATGTAGAGAGATTTGGCATTCCAGAAGAAGAACACGGAGAAAGAAAAAGGACAAGGTCACATACTAGTTATGTTTCTTTACTCTGTGACATCATGGATAAAGAACCTTCCAGTTATGAAGAAGCTGCAGAAAAGAAAGAGTGGAAGGATGTTATGATCGAAGAATACCAATCTATTATGAAGAATGATGTTTGGGATGTGGTCCCAAGACCAGATGGGAAGTCTGTGGTAACTTCCAAGTGGATCTATAAGGTTAAGCATGCTGCAGATGGTAGCATCGAGAAATACAAAGCTAGGTTTGTAGCTCGTGGCTTCTCCCAGAAAGAAGGAATTGATTATGAAGAGACTTTCGCTCCTGTGGCCAGATACACTTCCATTAGATAAGTACTTGCTCTGGCTGCAGTAATGAAATGGAAGGTACACCAGATGGATGTCAAGATTGCTTTCTTGAATGGTGTAGTTGAAGAGGAAGTGTATGTGGAGCAGCCACTCGGGTTTGAGACACATGATAGAGGAACACATGTGTGCAAACTGAAGAAAGCCCTATATGATTTGAAACAGGCACCCAGGACCTGGTATGGCAGGATAGATGGCTTCCTATCCAGTTTGGGCTTTACCAAGAGTAAAGCGGATTCCAACCTTTACTACAAGGTTGAGGAGGGCAATCCAGTGATTCTACTATTGTATGTGGATGACCTGTTTCTGACAGGTGAGGATAGACTGATTGCTGACACGAAGAGGAAGCTAGCTGCCGAGTTTGAGATGAAGGAATTGGGTATGATGCACTATTTTCTTGGTATGGAGGTGTGGCAGAGTGCAGATGGGATATTCCTTGGACAAGGGAAGTATGCAGTAAATATTCTGAAGACCTTTGGGATGATGGACTGCAAGGCCATGGCCACACCTATGGCATCGAACCTGAAGCTTCTGTGTGATGCTTCTTATGAGCCGGTTGATGCTACGATGTATCATCAGATGATTGGGTCCTTGATGTACCTGACGAATACAAGGCCAGACATTTGCTTTGCGGTGAACACCTTGAGCCAATATTTGACAGATCCCAGACATGTTCACCTGATAGCTGCAAAGCATGTTCTAAGGTACCTGAAGGGTACAGTGGATTACGGGCTCAAGTATGAGGCGAATCAAAAGTTTAACCTGGAGGGTTGTGTTGATTCGGATTGGGCAGGCAGTGCCATTGATTGGAAGAGCACTTCGGGGTGTTGCTTCAGTCTGGGATCAAGTGTGATCTCTTGGTTTAGCAGGAAGCAGTCTTGTGTGGCACTGAGTACAGCTGAAGCAGAGTATGTCACAGTTTGTTCAGCTAGTTGTGAGGCAGTATGGCTTAGGAAGCTACTATCTGATTTGTTTGATCTCTAGTTGAGTGCTACCTGTATATATTACGACAACCAGAGCTGCGTGAAGTTGTCAGAGAACCCAGTGTTCCATGACAGGTTGAAGCACATTGAGATCAAGTTCCACTATATCAGGGATATGGTGCAGAGGGGAGCTGTGAAGCTCCTGTATGTTGCGACAGACGAGCAGATAGCCGATGTGTTGACCAAGCCTCTTGCCAGAGTGAAGTTTGAATACTTCAGAGGGAGACTTGGTGTACTTTAGATCAAGATGCCTTTCAGAGGGAAGTGATGAAGTCTGGAGACACAGATGCACACTGGGCCATTCTTGCATGGTGGCAGGTTAGTCCTCCCATGGCAGGATGTAAGGGCCGGGCCATTCTTGCATGGTGGCAGGTTAGTCCTCCCATGGCAGGATGTAAGGGCCGAGCCATTCTTACATGGTGGTAGGTTGGTCCTCCCATGATAAGATGTAAGTGCTAGGCCATTCTCACATGGTGGCAGGTTAGTCCTCCCATGGTGAGATGTAAATGCTGGGCCATTCTCACATAGTGGTAGGTTGGTTTTCCTATGGTGAGATATAAGTGCTGGAGCCTTTCCGACATGGTGGTAGGTTGGTCCTCCCATGGTCGTTGATGTAAGTGCTGTGCCATTCCGACATGGTCGTAGGTTGGTCCTCCCATGGTCGTTTATGTAAGTGTTGTGCCATTCCGACATGGTGGTATGTTGGTCCTCCCATGGTCATTGATGTAAGTGTTGTTAGCCTTTCCCAGATGGTAGTAGGTTGGTCCTCCCATGCTGGTGAGTGTAAGTGTTGTGTGTGTGCATCTGGGTTGTGCTCCGTGGACTTGGTGGTGGTCTGAAGACATTGATGTGATAGTTTGGTACATAGGTTTTGTAGAGGCATACAATCAGTCCTGAGATGCTCTTGCAGGTTTTGTCGAGGTAGTGTAATCAGTCCTGAGAGATATTGCAGGTTTTGCAGAGGCAGTGTAATCAGTCCTGAGGTGTACCTACTTGATGGCTTGCTTGCAGATGATGATGATGATGAGGTTGATCATGTGATGATATACATCAGTTGGATGTATGGTGACGTATCAGTTTGATACTCTGTGGTCATGGACAGGTTGTGCAGTGGCATGTAAAAGATCCTGAGAGATTCGAGAGGTTGAGCTGTGTGCTCGTAAAAGGCCTGGGATGCTCTTGCGAGGTTTTGCAGATGCACGTGATGAGTCCTGAGGATTCCACAGTATGACCAGCGATGATGAAGACCTACAGGTGGTGGGCCTACATCCAGTATGAAAAAGGACTGGCTCTGTATAACTTCCTATGACGAGTAAATTCAGAGATTGGACGAGATAGCAGCAGTTGATTCGATGACGATGATCCAGAGAAGAAGACTTGTGCCTGATGATCTGTGTCGAGAAATACCTTCCTAGTTAAGATGGAGTGTTGATGTATATGTAACTTCGGAATGTATTTCATATATATATTTATTGTACCCTTATAAGAGATGTGTTATTCCTTTATAAGGAAGTGTCGTCATTTGTATTGACAAGTGTCGCAAGTAGATTAAATTGCCAATGGGTTATTAGACTACCTGATGTGAGTGTTGGCCTGATATATATGTAACTGGGGTTATTAGGCTAAGTTAGACATGTCGGCCCCATAAGTAATTAGGCAGGTCAGGACAAGTATAAATAGAGAGTCGGGATTCTCTATTTTGATCATCTCAGAACTCACTCTTCTCTCACTCGGAAAGTGGTGCACATTGAAGGAGGAGGATCAAGCTGCATAGTAGGAGACTATCTATTGTATTTGGTTGTACTTTGGTTGAGCCATTGCTCTATCTATCTCTGAGGAAGTTGTGTGGTTTTTCACCTTAGGGTTTTCCCCACGAAAAAATATGTGTGTCCATTGTCTCATGCTTTTGATTCTTGTGATGATTGACATGCTTGATATGATTGTTATGCATTGATATACTGTACATGTTATTCTCTCAGTGAATATCCTATAGCATATTGAATTAATGCTTAAAATCTAACATTCTTTTCATCCAGTAAGCAAATGCACATCGATCTTATACATTTCATGTTTTTCCTGCAATTGTATTTTCAAGAATAATAGTAGCTACAAGAATTAATTTATGCACAAGATTTATATGTTCCCATTTCAAATACATCGTCTCAGGCAAGAAATATCATGCAATTCGACATTTATTTTCTTAATATTTTCAAGTAAAGAATAGTCTAGAAAGTTAACATCTGCAAAATCTATTCACTACACTGAACGAATATAATCACACACATATTAATTTCATCACTAACTTTTCTGATTTCTTTTATTAAACCTCTGCATAGTAATATAAAAACCCTAAATTACCACGAGACTGAGAACCCAAGTAATTATTTGATTCATAGTTTATAAAATTCCTTCTCAAGCCATTCATGGCAACCTTTAGATAATCGTTTTTATATAGACCTATTATCTAACCCTAAACAACATTCTTTTCTTTTCTTTTCTCGTTTGAGAATACAAACAAAAAAGCATCAAGCAACTTCGGTAAGCCGAAAGTATATTTTATTTTAAAACCCTAGCATGCATTCTGAGACCTCTACAAGTCAGTAAACATTACTTCTCAAAAAGCTCGATTTAGTATCCGGTCGGACGATAGCCCCAAACCTAGCATGCAACACAAACACTGCATCGAAGCCATTTGAGACCCAGTTTAGGGCTCTAGTGCAAAATCACTGTACAGGAAGGGAAGGAAACAAAGGTTACAGATAGGGTTTTCATGTGTAAAAACAAATTAGAATACTGTGGCATAACCTTCCCAAAACACTTGATAGTCAACCTTGAATTCATCACTATGCCAAAACATAAATATCAATCATGATGACGAAGTACAAAGAACGGTTATCTACAAACAACCAAAGTTGCTTGGCTCAAACCATTTAAACAAGTCTATAAAAACCATACTTTAAACCAGAACGATCACATTTCATTCAATGCGATCCATAGTGCAAAAGGAGCAAACGAAGCCTCAAATCTCAGGCGTCGCTTTCACCATTAAAAATGTATAACAGAGTTTACTTTTCAGTCCTATTATGGTCCCACAGTACTCAGGGTTATTCCCTTACCAACCCAAAACATTAAAATGAGAACGTGGGACAATAAACTTCTTAGGGATGTACCCTGAACAAACAACAGAAAATTATCGGCTTCGAAGTTCTTAGCAAACAACATAACCAGGCATCTAAGATCTGAATAGCAACTTAAACAAATGTAGACTATCCTCTACATAGTACCTTCCAAATTAAAATTTCAAAATCTTGACACATAGCCACCACAAGGAACGGGTCGAATAGTCCCAACCCTCGGCACCTTGTGGTCACCATCAAAATCATGCAAAAAGGGGCACCTACGAGGTTTTGAGAACCACCGGAGCTTACTAGAGAGTAGATGCATCGAACCCATCCCAAAAACCTTGCTAACAACCTCTGGCGAAGTGGGTACCTTCCAAGTATACAGTTCAAAAGGGTTATGAACTGAGAAACGCTAATATCAAGCTTTTAATACAGTAAAACTTCTTTTTGCATACCTTTAGGTTTGAAAACTCTGAACGTTGGCACATCAAACCAGCAAGAAAGATGAAGCTTGATGGCTCCCGACAGACGACAACAAGCTAAACCCAGAGAATCCCTTTTACAGTTTGAGGAGAGAACTATGAACTTCAATCGGACAGGAGAAAAACCATATACAACCACCAGGGCTGAATCGGAGTGCTATGGCATGTCAAGTCAAACCTGCAACTCCTTAACACTATCCCTCACAAATCCCAGGTTCGAAACCCTGGAACGACTCCTCCCCTCAGCACACTCAAAAAAAATCTACATTGCAACAGTCGGTCGGCTATACGACCTCCCACCAAAACGCAACAATGAATGCCCGAAAACCAACTTTCCCTACTTACCAACGGGAGAATCGGGTATCATCCTCAGCCTCAGATCTCGCAGAGATCAACGGTAGATAGTTTCCGATTAAGGCGCGTCAATTTTTGAACCACGGTGCCATCAATATAGCATTGATTGTTGCTTCTACCAAGTTGCCCAGTCAAGAGTATGAGAGCTAGGGTATGGCACAACTCAGCTCAGTATGATACTATATACAGTTTTGATCACGTGGATACCATCCAACTCAGCCCTCCACTTCACTTCACAGTCGTACAACGTAATGCTGAGCCTTAATTTCGACAGTTGGAAGCATTAACGTCCATTACCCTGTCACGGTTAACACCTTGCAAACGTTAGTTTCAGAGTTACATTTCATATACATAGGGGTGCGAAGGTTTGATATTAAACAACGTAACAACATGTATCATATGCCAATGTGTGTATGTGAATGCCTCGTCATTTTTGGAATACTTTTGTCATACCTTAGTTAATGAAACGTTATGTTAATAGTATGCGTTCCAATAGTATTGTGACTTTAGATAACTCTTCAATTCTTAAGAACGAGTATTATATAGTTACTTTTTATTTCTCATAATTCTCCCCTATAGTTAGACATATAGGGCAAAGTTTTATATTTCATGCATTGCTAGAACAATTGATATGAGTGAGACTTAGGCAAGGCCTAATTGAATTGATACATAACTATAATGATAATTCATAGTACTAGAATTATACTTACAAGTACTTCAGTAATGAAAACATTTGGTTAATGGCAGTACTACTTGGTGTCATCAATATTAGCCCTTTTGGATGATTTTTCGTAGATGATAAGTATAGTCATGCAAAAGAAAATGAAAACATGATTTTGACAACATTGGAGAAAGGGGAAGTCAACATGTAGACGAGGTTGAGAACCAAGATAATCATACCTCGAGTAAACCTGTTTCGCAAGGAAGTATTTAACATTCTAATTTTACATTGACGATAAATCGAAAGACACCTGTACTTTTATCATATGTCATCGTAGAATTTCTTGCCTGCGGTCTACACACAGTAACAATGTTCAAATGCCTTAGCTAAACGTAGCTAAGTAAACTTCAAGGTACCTCCTAGGACCACCCTTTCATCATCATCAAAAGCAACTGTCAGAACTTAGTCAGTAAAACTCTATCACTAATATCATAAGTTACAGTGAACACAATTAAAACAATGTCGTTAGCATCTTAACAGAAGTATGACATGTCGCAAACATTAAATCGTATTTAGTTAAGAAGTCTCAATAATTATTATCTTCTGCATAAATGACTTTGTTAATTAATGTTGTCTTTATAAGCATTTATTATTTCCGCATTTACCAGTATTAACATTTAATGTTGATTTTTTTTTTTAATTTTATGAAATTATCGAGATGTTATATGTGGTATCAGAGCTCATGTTCGAACTCTAGGCCTAAAAAGGTCCAAGAAACACACAACAAAAATTTTCTGACTGCGAAAATTTTTACTAATTCAAGTTAAATTATTGTTATCTACGAAAAATTGCTTTTAAGTTATAGGTATGGAAGGATCAACTGAACATATGGAGGACAAATTTACACCAAACCGCCAGAGTACGGGACAACAATTTGAAAGAGAATCCCATGGCAATCTGAATGACAATTCATCAGAGCTATTACGTGCCTTTCAAGAACTGAAAGCAGAGATAAGATCAGTAAAGTAGGACAATGAGAGAATTCGGAGAACACAAGATGAATTAAAGCAAGTACTGTTCGATCAATACCCAACAGACGATTGAACATACTTCCAAAACTGAAGACCTACCTTATGAGGTCAAGAGCAAGCAAGTAAAAACTGATGATGAAAACAACAGCTCAACATCATCAAGAATAGCCAAACACCCACGTAAAAAGAAACGTGACTATTCTAGTGATAGCAGTGAAGGAGGTTACAAGCCAAAGAGGAAAAGCCATAAACAGTACGAACAGATATCTGGGGAGTTCAAGAAAATCAAACCCCCAACTTTCAATGGCAAAACAGAGAAAGGAGAGATTGCTGAAGCATGGCTGTCCGGCATGAAAAAGTATTTTCAGATCTATGATTACTCAGATTCCTTAAAGGAAAAAATAGCAATCTATAATTTAACTGGAAAGGCGGACATTTGGTGGCAAGACCTCAAAAGAGTAAAAGGCATAAAGGATAGAGAGGTGAGTTGGAGTACTTTTAAAAGATACTTCAAAAATAAATTCTTATCTAAGCAGTATTATGAAGAAAAATCCAAATAATTCTATGATCTAAAGCTAGGAACGATGAACATGAAGGAACTGAACAACAAGTTTCTAAATTTGCTAAGGTATGTGCCATACTTGGCGGAAGAAAAAACCAAGGTTCAAAGATACCTGAGTTGCCTACCCTTCAACATCAAGGACATAATCGAGTACGATAACCCAAAAACATTAGAAGAAGCCATGAGGAAAGCAACTTTTTGCTTTGATCAGAACAATGAAAGAGGAGTATCTAGCTGGAAAAATAATAAACCCAGTAACTTTGAGCCGAAAAAGAAAAATTTTAGGTTTAGTGGAAATTCTGGTTTCCAAAAGAAAAAATTTCAGAATCAAAATTTTCAAGGGAACAGTTCCAGAAATAATCCGCAGCAGAAAATTACAGCTCCCAGAAATGTTCCCAATGATCAGAAGCCACCTATAAAATGTTTTGAGTGTCAAGGTCCTCATTATGCTTCAGATTGTCCCCTTAGGAAGCGGACAGCCAACCATATTCATTCCATACAAGCTGAAGCTCCAGTAGGAGATTTGGAACAAGAAGTACCCAGAATTAATGCAACATTAGACAATCGGCAAGCAGAGCATCAAGTCTCAATGGTAGAGGTTGAAGGTATGCTACAAAACCATCCAGTTTCTATTTTGATTGATCCAGGTGCTAGTCTGAGTTATATATCACCAACTATTGTAGAAAACTTTAAGTTGAAAACAGAAAAATTCAATAAATCCTGGTTAGTTAGACTAGCAACAGGAACAAAAAGAAAAGTTTCTGATTTCGTGGAAAGTTGTGTTTTATCTATGAATCAGCTAACAACACCGATCAAGTTAAATATTTTACCTTTAGGGTCATATGACATCTTAATTTGAATGGACTAGTTAGAAGCCCATCATTTCATTCTGAATTGTTACCAGAAAAGTTTCACATGCTTAGACGATGAAGGAAAGACAGTCGAAGTGAAGGGTATTCCTAGAAAGATGTCCCTCAAACAGATTTCAGCTATGCAAGTAAAGAAAGCAATTAGGAAGGGGTGTCAAATGTTTGTAGTAAATGTGGTAAATGAGGAGTTAAGTACTAAAGAAGACAAACTAAAAATAGAAGACATACCTGTCTTAAATGATTTCAAAGATGTGTTTCCTAAAGAGATTCCTGGGTTACCTCCTAAAGAGATCTAGATTTTACTATTGAGTTAATACCAGGTGCAGTCCCAAATTCCAAAGCTCCATACAGAATGAATATACTCGAGTTGAATGAGTTAAAATCTCAGTTGAAAGAACTGATTGATAAAAAGTATATAAGACCCAGCGTGTCTCCTTGGGGAGCACCGGTCATTTTTGTTAAGAAGAAAGATGGCACCTTAAGGCTTTGCATAGATTATCGTCAATTGAACAAAATGATGATCAAGAATAGATACCCGTTGCCCTGCATTGACGATCTTTTTTATCAGCTGCGTGGAGCAACGATATTCTCAAAGATTGATTTACGGTCAGGATACCATCAGGTTCGCGTGAAGGATGAAGACATTTTCAGAACAACCTTTAGAACTCGATATGGACATTATGAGTTTGTGGTCATGCCGTTTGGATTGACTAATGCCCCGGTAGTATTCATGTGCCTAATGAATAAAATTCTGCACAAATACTTGGATAAATTCACCGTTGTGTTTATCAATGATATTTTAGTATATTCTAAGAGCAAGGAAGAGCATGATGAACATCTGCGTATCATTCTGCGAGTTCTGAGAGATCACAAAGACAAGATTCAGTACTTAGGACACATAATCTCTAAGGAAGGAATTTCAGTTGACCCCGCTAAGATAAAATCCATTAATGAATGGCCAGTCCCTAAAGATGTGTCGGATGTATGATCATTTATGGGTATTACTGGATACTACAGAAAATTCATTGAAGGGTTTTCAAAGATTGCAAACCCCATAACGTCCTTGCAGAAGAAAGGGAAGAAGTTTGTATGGGATCAAAAGTGTGCGGACAGTTTTAAAAAGTTGAAAGAATTACTGACTACAATGCATATTTTGAGGATTGCAGATCCTACTAAGGATTTTGTAGTATGTACAGATGCATGTAATGACGGACTTGGAGGAGTCCTAACACAGGAGGGACATGCTATTTCCTATGAATCTAGAAAGCTGAAAATACATGAGAGAAATTACTCTACTTATGATCTGGAATTATTAGCAGTAATTCACGCCTTGAAAATGTGGCGTCACCACCTTATTGGTAGAAAATTTACCTTACTGACAGATAACATGGGGCTGAAGCATTTACTAGACCAGACGAGTCTGAATGCTAGACAAGCTAGATGGCTAACTTTTCTGAGTGAGTATGATTTTTAAATTCAACACATTAAAGGGAAAGAGAACGAGGTTGTTGATGTGTTAAGTCGTAATGCAAGGATAAATTTTATTTCAGCCATCAGCACATACACAACGAATTTGGAAAACCATATTTTTGAAGGGATTAAGACTGATGAAGAGTACAGAAAATTACATGAAAGGACAACAGAAAACAGTTCTGAAAACTCTAAGGAAGATTGTAGTTTGAAGGAAAATGGGTTGATGTTGTACAAAAACAGATTGTATGTACCCAATGTACTAGCAGTAACATTTCTGATTTTAGATGAGATGCACAAAATCCATTATTCTTGCCACCCTGGTTATCAGAAGACCATCACTATGTTACAAAAAGAATACTATTGGCCCAGGATGAAGGATGAAGTAGCGGAATATATAGCTAAGTGTTTTGACTATCAGAAGGTGAAAGTGGAATATCAGCATCCTGTTGGGTTGCTACAGCCATTGCCTATACCTAGCTGGAAATGGGAAATCATAAGTATAGATTTTATCACTGGGTTACCAAAGAATCAGAAACAAAATGATTTTATCATGGTGGTAGTGGATAAACTTAGCAAAGCAGCACATTTTATTCCTGTAAAGACTACTCATGAGGCTCCAGACATTATAGAAATTTTCATGAAGCAGATATTTCGACTGCATGGGATACCAAAGGTAATTATTTTGGACTGTGATTCAAATTTTACAGGAAATTTTTGGAGATCTTTGTTTAAAGGGTTGAATACAAGCTTAAATTTCAGCACCGCATTTCATCCTCAAACGGATGGACAGATAGAGAGGGTGAATCAGATTGTGGAAGTCATGCAAAGAATGTATGTTAAGGATCAACCTGGTCTGCGGGATCCTCATTCAATTCATCTTTAATGCCATCCGGCCATTCTGCCAGTTGGATGGCATGCGAGGTCTTGGTTGTTGTATAAGACAGGACGGGAGGATTATATGCATTCATATCAGTGTTGGCTCTTGTTGTCCGAATTGGTTACCTGTTTGGAGTGATGGTCACAGAGTTGAAAGACTGAGTGTCGTGAGCATGGAGCACCATTTTTTTGGGCATACACAAGAAGGGGGTGATGTTTTTCTTAAATTCATTAGGTGTAGCAAGCCTGTCAGGAGCTCTAATGGTGGTTGCAGCTGGGCAAATCCGTCGGTGGAGGAAAACATGGGCGATTTGGTGGGTAAGGTTCGTAGCAATTTCTCTGGGCTCGGCCCATGTCGCAGGCTTTCCGGGGTTGGAAGCTCCCATGGGCATGATGTGAGTCACGGCGGTCCAAAACAGGAGGGGGATTTGTTGAACCGTCTACAAGATATGGAGACACAGGTTCGCTTGGTTCGCAGTGAAAATTTGGAATTCAAACAAGTATTGACTTGTCTTTACTCTCTGACTTTAGCAACCCATTCTGAGCTGAAGGCTTAGAATAGTAACGTGGCTGAGAAGGTTGAGCACCTGGAGGAGACTCTAGGTCTCTGTTTCCCCCACAAGACTCGAAAAACTAATGCTACAAGCAGCGAGATGGACGACCTTGACAGAAAGATGGACAAGTTGAAACAATTCATGGTACACGCTGGAAATTTTGTGGACCTCATTTATGATAAGAATGGGGTTGCTGATTCTGAAGGTGTTTATGGACATCGGTCTCTAGTAGCAATTGTCGGTTGGGATCTCTTTTTTGGTTCTGTTATGTCTCTTCTACTGTTTTAAAGTTTTTTGTTCGGCACTTCTGAAATCCATAGAATTGGAGCTATCCATAGATTTGGCAAACTGCTAGAATACTCCAAGTTTCAATTTTTGTATAAGGCAGAACGGTAGTTATGTTTTAGTTTTGTATAATCCTTCTTGGATAGTTTGTAAGGTCCTATAGTTATCATAGAACAAGAAGATATAGGGTTAGCTATAAGCTTGAAAAGGATGAAATTGGAGTGATGGATGCCTTCTTGTTATGGGAGAAATCTATCCACTTCTTTATGTAACCTCTGTTTTATATAATCAAAGCTCTTTAACGTTTGTGTAAAAAAAAAAAACTTTTATATTTTTTTTTTATAAATTCTTAATCAATACAACTATAATCAATAACATCTGTAATTAATAACCTTAATAAATAACTCTAGTAAATAACCTATTTTTCAATAATTAAAAAATATCTATTATTCATTAATCTAAATCATATTATACATTATTTAGAAAACATTTTTTCTCGATTAAAGCTTCATAACCTAGATCCCATAATATTGGGTTTTCTCAATTTCGAAATTAAATTTAATTCTTAATCTAAATTAAAGAGAAATCAAATATAACTTGAAATTGATTTTACAATTTTAACAATTTAGTGACTAGTCTTAATTAAATTTAAGTATTCTGAAAATCTATTCTAAAATTAATTTAATTTCAGTCTATAATAACATAATAAATATAATCTTATTAGAATTTAAATACAATTAAAATTTAACTTTGTATTCTCTTTAAGAATATTTTTAATAACCCTAATTTGTCTTCTATAGCCCATGTTTGGTGTTGAAGTTATTCTCATTTTACATCATTGTATTAATGGATCTCGTTGCCAACTCTTTCGATTGATAAATAGTCTTGATGATAAATCATAGTGTGGATTTGAAATGTCTACAAAATATGATTATTGTGGATATTCCGAGGAAAGAATTTGAAACCTAATGCATTTTGATACTATTAAGGAAGACTATAGAATTTCCAGCTAGGGGAGTAGACCCATCCTACATTGGTTTTTTAGAAATAGGGAAATAGTGGTTTTTAACTACCATTACCTAGTGAATTGATGGGGCCGTGCTAGGACTGAAATTGTTATGGTGTAGTCATGGTCCAAGCACAGAGATAAGTTTGGGGGGTTTTGGCCAAATTCCAAAATATGTGGAGCCTATTTGAAAATGAGGACAAAATCCGCTATTTGGGCACACAAGTGCAATTTTGGAAAACTTGGAGGAGGTAAAAGTGACCATGAAACGATAAAATCATTTCTTACACGAATATCCAATGTAAATAACACAGATGATCCATAAATGGACAAATAATAGAATAAATAATTGATAGGATGATGAATATTACAATGAGAATGGAGGGCTTGTATAAATACCCATGAAGGGGTGCCCTTGAAGAGACGTGACCTTTCATTAAAGAGGTGCTTCTTCATTAGATTTACTTACTAATATTAACTATTGATTTATGTATTTTTATTTATTTATACCTTGATTTTATATATATTTTGTTTGTTACAGACCATTCGAAACCAGAAAAAAAATTATGAATTTGACATTTTACCTACTCATTAATATGAAAAATTTGGTTAGAGGAATTTTTTCTAGAAAGTTTGGGAGAAAGCGGGTTTTGTAAAATAAACCGAAAATGCAAAATTTAAAAGTAGTAAATTCCAGAAAATTCTAGAAATATTGACTAGAGCGTCAGATCAACGATCTGGAATTTATTGAGTAATCATTATCATAATTATTATTAGTGCCCGATAGAAAAGCATTTGTATTCCTATATTTTCTTCGACAGGAGGCTAAAGTTGCTATCGAGACTAAATGCACCTACACGGAAAGTGCATAATTGAGCAAAATTGACAATCTTGAAAGGTTGTAAGTTTTAGCTCTAAGATTGTAAATAAGAATGGTTATAGTCATTGGAATCATAATCTATAGGGGAACAAATGTGCACAATCAGATTCTACAAGGGTGTTTTAAATGTTTCTAGAAACTGAACAGAAAAGTGATTGTAACCTTGATTTGACAAAAAAATTGTCAATATGAGTAGTTCCCAAAATGCATGGGAAATTAATTTTATGATTTTTTGAGAATGTAATGAAGATAACAAGTGTACTTGTTATCCCTAAAGTTGAACCTAGACTACGGGATTCAAGCTTAAGGAAATCTTTGTTTGAAAACGTAAACATCAAATGAAATCAAATTAAAAAAGACAAGCTGGTATCAAACCAAAGCTTAATAGAAACTCACAGTACAAATTACAAATTACACAATTCTAATACGAAATGAAATCATCACATAATGTACAATAAACAGAGCTGGTATATATCACAGATTGGTAAATACAGATATGTATAAGATAATCAGAGTATTTGAAATGTAGGCTGGTATGAATAAGAGGTACAGGGAAATGAAACCAATTCTGTATAACATAAAAGCAATGACAATGTTCAACCTCAAGGTTTTATGATCCTGAATATGAAATGAAACTATTACTGTTTATGTAAAGGAAAGATAACTGTCAACTTACAACAAGAATCATGCATTGGAATGTGAGTGACCAAGTACACAAAATATTTATCAAAGAGACAGTTCATAAAGTACAGCAACAAATCAACATCAAATTCATTCAAAAACTAAAACCTGTGAATTGAAGTTGCAAGGATTTCATGAAATACAGAGGTATTTACAAGTGCTCCAACATATCTCTCAAAACAGCCAACCCCACAGTCCCTTTAACGAGATTTCTACTCCTTCACAAAAGAAAGAACTCTTTCCTTGCTTTCGAGCCTCTGGCTGGGACCTCTCTCTTATCACCTGATTTCATGACTTTATAATCAGGAAACCAAATGATTCCAATCTTTCTTTCAATATCTTCTCCTTGATTTTCTATGTGAGTTGAAATCTATATTTGCAATATGGTCCCTTTCCATTGATTTGGTGGCGCGCAATCTATTCTCTTTTTTGCAGATCGAAATAACTAACTCGGTGTTTTGGTACCTTTATTCTTTAATATTTAACCATTGTAATATATTCCATGTCTATCCAAACATGTGTTGGCAACCTCAGCGATTTGGAAGGGATCTTTTCTGGGTGAGTGGAGCAGGATCCCATGGTAGATTAGGATACTTTAGATCCTCAATAAAATCAGTGTTGTGGTAGTTCAACGATGATTTGGAGACCGGTGCCTTCTTCTATCTGTCAAGACCTGTTCATGGAATGCATAAATACATGATGGTCTAGATAAGATGAGATCGAGTTGTTGACTGTTAATTATCTGCCTTGAAATCTGGGATCTCTGCCACCTGGTATTCATAATTACCCTGTCAAAAATTCGGTGTGCAACAGAATCGCGTCCTCTGGGGTGTCTTCGTGGCATTGAAATAACACATGTAGTTGATGCTGTCCACTCAGCATCCCCAAACTTCAATAATGTCATCATATTTGTATCGATCTCGTTCCTCTGGTGGACTGATTACTGCCATCCTTCCATCTGGAGAATTATCATAGCTTGTAGACTGTGATTCTTCTGCTTCCATCTTATTATCTTCTTGGTGAACATGTGTTGGGTATCAGGTGTTATTCGATGCAAGAACTCCCTATAGTATGCTGAATGAAACTGAGCAAGTTCCACTGAGTATGCTGCCAGTTTGTAAAAATCTGCCATGTAAAACATAATCCTTTGCACATACATAGGTTTATAATCAATGAATAGAGACTTTGATGTTTTAAGGTAACAAAAGGAACCCTAATGCTGAGAAATCAAATATAAAATATGAAACAAAGTAAAACTAAAAACCATAAAAACGAAGCATTATCAAAAATTTAAAAATAAACAGGTGAAAAATCCTAGAGATAACATCTGGCTCTGTCTGGGGATGGCATGCTCCCTGTGAGCTGCCAAGAACAAGTAGACCAAGTGCCTTGTTTCCATTGGGCTGGAGTCTTCATTATTCATCTCTGCTACTTACAAACCACTGAATGAATCTGCAAACTGAAAGAATCTTCTCACAAGACTCTGATAGCACTATACAAACTTTAACAAACTGCTTGAAACATCAAGCTTATTTATTTACAGCTTCTACACTAATCAAAACTACTTTCTTTTGATCAGGTAAAATCATGCTTCCAGTGAAGCCATACAAGTATCTGCATACTTAATGAAAGTCTTGATCTGTGGATTAGCAAAATGAAAACAAGAACAACCATCATCATCTGTCTGTAATCATCATCTGTCTGTAATTTATCATACAATGTATACTGAAACCTTGAAACAAAAGCTTCCTTAATGTAGTTAGCAATCGGGTCATGTCATTTTCTGAATTTTGAATTATCAGACTCATCCTTATTCTCAATCCTGATATCAAAAGACACTGGAAAAAGGCTTTGGACTGACAAATTCTGTAAAGCTTCAATTTCTTTCTCAGCAAATTCTTTTAAAAATATGACTTCAGATTCTGAATTTGACATTAGATAAGCAGACAAAATGGAAGAAAAATTTTCATCAATGCTCATATCAATCCATTCCTTGAAATTTTTAATGGAAAGAATATCTGCCCTAAACTTTGTTTTCTCCAATATGATCCAAAAATCTATGGATGATTTAATCGACCCCACTGGCAAATCTACTGATCTGGAAATGATGCATAAAGGGGACCATGGAATATGAAGATTCATTTCAGAAGAAAGGAAAAGACAACCTCCCTTTGTCGAAAACAATCTGACATTTGAACTACTTAAAGATTCCATATAATCAACAAATGGATCAATGAAACTATAAGGAATTACCTTTTGCTGAAGATCAAAATATCTCTGTATATCCTCTTCCTCATAATGGCTGCCACTTTCAGCTAGCTGCAAATTGAATTGTACATATGGCTGCTCAATGTCTTCTACAGATTCAGGATGATTGATTTCTATACAATGATGTTCCTTACCAAAATTTGATTCATAATTCTCATACACCTGTTGGCTGCTCCTCAAATCAACAAAGGCTGATGTAAGGATCTGCTCTGTTTCATCTGGATACACATCATAGATTGGGATATTTTCAGAGTGAATCGGCTGATGCTGATCTAAATCTAGAACTTTAAAGTCTTCTCTTGGAGGTTCCACCGATATGTTAATGTCTTCACTATACAATGGAGCATTCTGATCAATTTCTAAAGACAACAATTTATGTTCTATGATGCTCTCATCAATTTTAATATCAGAATTTTGAAAATTTTCTTCTTGTGAAACAGAATTAGCGGAAGATAATGAATCCTCTTCTTTCTTCATATCATAACTACCAGCTTCATCCTCTCTACTGGAAAAATCTGCCTCTAACCTCTGCATATATAATGCATATCCCCTACAACAATCTTCAAAAATGCATTCATCTGGGTATATCCTCTTATAATATGAATTAAAGGCATCATGAAAATCTTTCAAAGAGGAAATACTGGAAGGAGGAAGATTCATGTACCATTGTTGTCTCGCACAACCATCTAATGAATATCTAAACATTTTCATCAATACATCTTCATGATGTATACCCAGCTGATCCATGTATTGATGAAATTTAATTACATGATGTGCCGGATTGTCATCATCATTTTCTTTGAATCGGGGAAGAAAATCTCCCCATTCATCCATGGTAGGTACTTCATGTGGAAAGCCAGGAACATCTGAAAAATTAAACGGAGCAAATCTCTGTGCCATCACGGTTTCCCAACGCGATGACATCTTGTAAAATCGCCTATGGATTCTTCAGACCTGGAGTCGCCCGGTGAACAAATCTGTAGTCTAACTAATGCCCTGCTCCTGTCCACCGTCAAGAGCTGGATCTGATCTTTTTCGTTCTTTCCCGGGGAAGATATCTTTTCCTTCGTCCGTCCCCGGCAGCGGCGCCAGAAGATGTTATCCCTAAAGTTGAACCTAGACTACGGGATTCAAGCTTAAGGAAATCTTTGTTTGAAAACGTAAACATCAAATGAAATCAAATTAAAAAAGACAAGCTGGTATCAAACCAAAGCTTAATAGAAACTCACAGTACAAATTACAAATTACACAATTCTAATACGAAATGAAATCATCACATAATGTACAATAAACAGAGCTGGTATATATCACAGATTGGTAAATACAGATATGTATAAGATAATCAGAGTATTTGAAATGTAGGCTGGTATGAATAAGAGGTACAGGGAAATGAAACCAATTCTGTATAACATAAAAGCAATGACAATGTTCAACCTCAAGGTTTTATGATCCTGAATATGAAATGAAACTATTACTGTTTATGTAAAGGAAAGATAAGTGTCAACTTACAACAAGAATCATGCATTGGAATGTGAGTGACCAAGTACACAAAATATTTATCAAAGAGACAGTTCATAAAGCACAGCAACAAATCAACATCAAATTCATTCAAAAACTAAAACCTGTGAATTGAAGTTGCAAGGATTTCATGAAATACAGAGGTATTTACAAGTGCTCCAACATATCTCTCAAAACAGCCAACCCCACAGTCCCTTTAACGAGATTTCTACTCCTTCACAAAAGAAAGAACTCTTTCCTTGCTTTCGAGCCTCTAGATGGGACCTCTCTCTTATCACCTGATTTCATGACTTTATAATCAGGAAACCAAATGATTCCAATCTTTCTTTCAATATCTTCTCCTTGATTTTCTATGTGAGTTGAAATCCATATTTGCAATATTGTCCCTTTCCATTGATTTGGTGGCGCGCAATCTATTCTCTTTTTTGCAGATCGAAATAACTAACTCGGTGTTTTGGTACCTTTATTCTTTAATATTTAACCATTGTAATATATTCCATGTCTATCCAAACATGTGTTGGCAACCTCATATGAACAATTTTCTAGATACAATATCATGTCATGGATAATTAAGGGTCAACATTCAGTATAGTGCAATTGGGGAAAACCTTTGTGTTGTTGTTATAGTTGCGTGAGGTATCCTCACAAAAATCGGCCCAGTAAAAGGGGTAGGTCAGCCCAGTAAAAAGGGACAGGTCGGCCAATAAAAGGGGGTAGTAAAAGAGGTAGGTCAGCCCAATAAAAGAGGTGGTTCAGCCTAGTAAAAGAGACAAGTCGGCCCAGTTGGGAAAAATCACTCCAAAAGTAATGTATAAATAGAAGGTGACATCTACCTCATTTACACACCAAGCAAGTTCATTCAAGCATTTGATCTAGTGCACAGGAGAGAGAAAAAGCAGTAGCAGAAGAAGTCTATCTTTTTTTTTTAGATTGCTCTTGTATTTGATATATATTTGTTGTACTTGTAGTATGTACTGATTCTCTGAGTAAGAAAGGCTTGCTGGATTTTTCCCGAGTTTGGGTTTTCCTAGGGTAAATTATTGTGTCTCTTGTGTTTCTGTGCACGTTTATGTGTAGTTAAGTTAAAAGAGAAGAAAATTATACTACTATAATACTAAAATCCAATAGGTTATGGGCCCACTCCATACTCCTGCTACACAACTACCAAAAACGAGTGCTTCTTGATTCTAGGGTTTCCATCCACTGATTCAGAAGAAAAAGATGGTTGCTCAGTTCTCCTTAGGAAGGCACATTTTCCTAAGAAATCAGTATTTCACTATGTGAAATTTTAATTTTTTACCTGATTACTACAGGGTTCAAGAATTAGGGTTTGCAGTTTTAAATTGTTTTGGCCACAGATCAGGAAGAAAAGGAGGATCATTCAACTTGGCTTGGAAGGCCACATTCATATGTTGAAGCAGTTTTCTCAAAATCCAAAGTTCAGTTTTGACCTAGCTTCAAATAGGGTTTCTGATCAGGTTCCTACCTGCAATCAAGATGGTGACCAGTGTCAGAGTAGAGGATAGATTAGATGGAGCCTCTAAATTTAGATCATGGAAGATCATGTTACTTCTTGTCTTAGATGAAAATGAGATCGAGAATTATGTAAAGGAAGACATCTCTGAACCAACAGCTGATGCAGATAAATTTAAACATAAGAAAAGTAAAGCAATGGCCAATAGAATCTTGACAAATTCTGTGAAAGACCACTTGATACCTCACATCTCAGAGTTAAAGGCTGCTACGTCAATGCTCGATGCACTAGTTCGACTATTTGAAAGCAAGGACACCAGCAGGAATTGGCCCTAAAGAATCAACTCCGCATCCCAAGATGACCAAATCAGATTCTGGAGTCGATTACCTTATGAATATATCTTAACTGAAGGAACACCTACATGTTATTGGGGACCTCATTGATGATAAGAACTTGTCACAGTAGCTCTTAATGGATTTCCCTCCTCATGGGAATCATTTATTGAAAGCATATGTGATCGTGAGACACTACCCAAATTTGACCATCTTTGGTCTAAATGTGTTTCAGAAGAGACCAGAATGTTGTCAAGAAATAACCTAGAAGAACCTCAAGACAAAAATACTCTAGCTCTTGCAGCTAATGCAAGAAAAGGAAAAGAGAAAAGGAACTTTCATAAGAAGAATTCAGATCAAGGACCATTGAAGAAGGACATTTCACACATCCAGTGTTACAAGTCTGACAAGTTTGGTCACTATGCTTCAAATTGTCCTTAGAGAAAGAGAGGGAAACGACATCCATAACCAACCCATGTTGATGAGGAGCCTTCACCAAAAAAGGTAAAACCTAGCGAGATTCCAACATGACTTATTTTGATGTCCTTTTATTGTAAGTTGGACTATTTTACCTGGTATGGGAGTCCAACATAATTTCTTATTCAATTGATTAGTCATTCTTGTAGCTGGACCATTTTCCCTGGTACGGGAGTCCAACAATTTTTTTATTCATAGTTAGGATCATTATTGTAATTGGGTCATTTTCCCTAGTACAGGAGCCCAAAAGATTTGTTTTAGTTTCCTTTGATTCAAGAAAAAGTGTCAAGACTCAGTAGGAGTCAAAATACATAAAAGGCAGGAGGGATTGCTTCCATGAAAAAGAGGAAGCAATCTTAGATCCTTGTGATAAATGGGAAGGCATCCCATATTTGTATATCTTATACATATTCCAATATTGATGATTGACAGAAGGAGTCTAGTACTCCAGGATTGATGATTATCACGGGGAGATAGCTTCAGGTCCTAGAGGGAGCAAGATGCTTGGATGCAGAGCAAGCAAGATGCTTAGGTGCAGAGCAAGTAGAGGCAGAGGGAGCAAGATGCTCAGTTGCAGAGCAACCAAAGGCAAAGGAAGCATGATGCTCAAGTGTAGATCAAGTAAGATGCTCAGATACAGAGGGAGCAAAATGCTCAGGTGCAGAGCAAGTAAGATGCTCAGATGCAAAGGGAGCAAGATGCTCAGGAGCAGAGCAAGTAAGGTGCTCGAATGCAGAGGAAGCAAGATGCTCAAGTGCAGAGAAAGTAATATGCTCAAATGAAGAGGGAGAAAGATGCTCAGGTGCAGAGCAAGTAAGGTGATCGAATGCAGAGGGAGCAAGATGCTCATGTGCATAGTAAGAAATATGCTCAGATGCAAAGAAAGCAAGATGCTTAGACACAAAGGGAGGATGATGCTCAGATACAGAGGGATCAGGGTGCTCTACCACAAAGGGAGATGAGATGAGATTGAAGATGGATGTTTGCAGCATTGGGCATACATTTCCCCAATATTATCCATGTGACTTGGCTAGGAGTGAATGGTCCAGAGGCAGGGAAGTATCAGCTCCCAACCACCCTATGACAGGGTACGGAGATTGGCCCTTGATGGTTAGTGTTGATGCATTGTGCATTCCCTCAATATTATCCATGTGACTTGGCTAGAGGTGAATACCTGATAGTAGGGCAGTTCCTTCTTCCAGACATCCTATGAAGGGGTGGGAAGATTAGTCCTCATTTACACACACTATCCTCCTAGAGGTTGAGCATCAAGCAATTCCCTAGTATTATCCATGTGACTTGGCTAGTGGTGGTTCAAGTGGGATAGTTCCTTCTCTGAAAAATCATGTGACAGGGTGGAGAAATTAGTCCCTAAGATGACTCAGAACGGGGCAGTTCCTTCTTTCGGACACCAAGTGGGGTGGAAAGATTAGTCCCAAATGCTCAGAGTGAGGCAGTTCATTCTCCCAACCATCCTGTGACGGGATGGGGAGATTAATTCCTAGTTTTTCACTCATCAACTCATGAGTCTGAATGGGGCAATGACTTCTCACAACCATCCTATGACGAGATGGGGAAATTAGTCCCTAGATTCTCATGCAAGTTTATGATCAACCTCTCCAAGTGCAAGAAGAATATGTTGATACTTCAAGATGTATTCATGAGAATGCCTCCATCATTGAGAGGGAGTGTTTATTATTGCATCATTGATAAGACATTGATGTGACTCTATCTTAATAGGGAGAGAGAGGGAGATTGACACTTCTCAACAGACTGAGTTGTGATGAAGACATTTCTTATGATGACGAAATGTATGAGACAAGTCGTGATGATCAAGATGATGCTCAAATGTGTTATAGCATGATGATATCTCTCTAGCTAAGAGGGAGTGTTGTTGTTATATTTTAGTGAGGTATCCTCATAAAGGTCGGCCTAGTAAAAGGGGCAAGTCGGCCCAGTAAAAAGGGGCAGGTCGACCCTATAAAAACGGGTAGTAAAAGAGGAAGGTCGACTCAGTAAAAGAGGCAGGTCAACCTAGTAAAAGAGATGAGTCGGCCCAGTTGGGAAAAATCACTCCAAAATTCATGTATAAATAGAAGGTGACATCTACCCTATTTACATACGAAGCAAGTTCGCTCAAGCATCTGATCTAGTGCGCGGGAGAGAGAAAAAGAAGAAGAAGAAGGAGAATTCTATTTTTGTTTTTTAGATTACTCTTGTATCTGATATATATTTGGTGTACTTGTATTATGTACTAATTCTCTAAGTAAGAAAGGCTTGATGGGTTTTTCCCAAGTTTGGGTTTTCCCTAGGTAAATTATTGTGTCTCTTATGTTTTTGTGCATGATTATGTGTAGTTTAGTTGAAAGAGATGAAAATTATAGTGCTATAATACTAAAATCCAACACTTTGGTCTTGGTTGGACCAAGAAAATTATCATCATAGATGATGCACAATATCTTTATGCAGTTGAAACAAATGCCATGGGAGAAAATATACATGTTGAGAATGTAGAGGCATAATCTAATGGTTGAAGGAACCAAATAACTCCCCCAAATATTGCAGTGAACATAAAAATTCTAAGAGTGGAGTTACAAAGTTGTAGAGCAGATAATGAAAGGATTATTAGAGCTCAAGAAGCATATGACCAACTAAATGCAACCATGCTCCAAATAATGATAAACATTTATAGGATGATTCACGATGGGAAACACTTAGGAAATGAGGAAAACAGTGGAAGTTTCTCAAGGAGGCATTCTCACAAGAGGTCCCATAGCTCAAGAAGGATTTCTAGAGATATGGAATACACTCGAGAATTCTATTCTAATGAGTCATTTTCCTCTAAGGACTCCACTAAATATTTAATATCTTCATCTCATATGAATAAGAGGAAGATATCTTTCAAGAACAACTCACATGGAGAATTTTAGAAGTGTTGGAGGAGCCTAATTGGTGTATTCAACTAGGTCCTCCCAACCAACCACCGACTAGTCGACCTGATCTAGTCGAGTCGTTAGGCCGAATTACAGACAGTTAGTTTGTTATAATTGTCTAACTACTTGTATGAAATACATAAATAGGTTGGTGAGCTGGATGTTATAGAGATTATTATTCCCTCTTTTTGTACATTATGGCTTAATGAGTTAATACAATACTTGTTTTTGTTGTCTCCATTACTTTCTTACTTTATTACTCTCTTTATGTGTGCATAATCTCATGCTTGATATGTATGATACACTATACTATTGGTAACCTCATGTAATCCCACAGGTCACAACATTGGTTTCATTGTCGATAGTACTCACTCGAGACATGAAATGATCATGAACACATAAATGGTGAGTGAGAAAGAAATCAGAGAGTGATGGAATCGAAAAATCATAAACTATATTTAGAACTATTCCAGGATGAATAAGTTTACAATCGTGCATGCCAAAGAAAATTTCTTCATTGAATCTCATGAACGGTTCATAGAAGTTGTCCCACATGAAATAAAGAATTTCTTCAATAACATTCATGAGCAAGTTAGGCACCTAGAATGAAAGATGGTTAATGCACAAGCTCTACAACGATGGGAAGACGGATTTATATGAGTGGCTGGAAAAGATATGCAATGAATTTTATGAAGAACAAGCTATTGAAGACGAAACTTCACTTAAAAATGAAATCAAAAGTAGATTCTATAACGACTTCCGCAATAGTTTTTTTTATACAATTTTGACATTGTTGTATAAGTTTCTAATTCAAAAAGGAGTCAGTCATATAGTCTAATATAAACCTCCCTTGTGCCCTGGTTCTAGTTCCAACTGGGAGCAAAAGAAAAAATATTAGGAGTGCTTCGTTTTTGAATGAGTGGGAATATTTCCTCAGCAAATTAATACCATTGCTAAACCCACAACCATCGCTTAGAAGTTGCCCGGTTGGAAATGGGGGGGTCGCCGACCACATGGAACGAATGAATAGATGGTAATAGTTAACAGAATAAGCATGATAGGAAGGGTAGTAAAGACCCAAGCTCGAATCGACGATAGTCGATGTCCAGTCATAAGCAGACAACTGATATCCAAAAAATTGAAAGGGAAAAATGATAGAAAATATGCGAGGAGTTGAGGGACCATTTCTGTCCACTTCATAATAAGAGGACTAGGAGGAAGGCAGTCAAAAATATCGTGGAGCCAAGTGTCCCACCTTATTTTAGGGAAATTTGACTAGATGAGAGAGAGGGTGAGGCACTGATCAAAGGATCTTTGTCAATGGAGGAAACACCGTAAGTGTTACATATTGTTATTCATGAAGTTATGATGCTCATCGATTGAGTTTCAACCCTTTCTAGTGATGGCCTGAGCATATTACAAATCATCGAGTTCGAGTTGGGAATAAGAGCAAGTGAAGCTATCATATGGTTTCGAATAGATCAATGTGGATCTATGAATTTTGGATCAACTAATGATCTAGAGACCACTACATGGTAACTGGATTAAATTTGCGCCTAAATTCAAAGGAAACAATTTTCACTTATTCTATTTAGAACACATTCCAGTACTATTAAAGTTACAACATCATGAGTCATTCTCCAAGTCAATCTTGTGTGCCAGAATTGAGCCTCATGTGTTAAGGTAGTGCCTTAGGGAGCCTGAGTTGGACTCAGGAAACTTGGATTAGATTCCTGAGATGGACTCAAGAATGACTAAGCCTTATGTGTAAAGGTTAAGCCTGATATCTTGATGTAAGTGCTTTGTATGTCAAACTGATGAGCCTGAGTTGGACTTAGGAAACTTGGAGTAGATTCTTGAGTTGGACTCAAGAATGACTAAGCATTATGTGTAAAGGTTAAGCCTCATATTTTGAGGTAAGTGCTTTGTATGTCAAAGTGATGATGCCATACAATCTTGCTTGTCAAGGCTAAGGTCTTGTGTGTCAAGATAGATCCTAATGTGTTGAGGTGGTATGGTTGAGCTATTAAGTCTCCTCTAGAGACTGGACACCTCTAGACTGAATTAATTTAGCATATGACCACTTGGAACAATATTAGAACAAGATGATCACATCGTTGGAAAAATATCCTTAGTATAATATGATAAATAAAGTAAACATGGCACAAGTGGATTTATACAGATGAGACAAGAGATAAAGATAAGATATGCTAAGATAAGAGAGAACTCGAATTGTTCACTTCAGTGATCAAGAAAGACATCAGTTAACAGAGTTAACTAAGTGATAACAAAGAAGATATAGTTAACTAAGTGTTTGCATGACAACACTTGAGTTAACTAAGTATTTGCATGATGACACTTGAGTTAAACTAAAAGACAACACTTGATTGGTCTAGCATATAGTTGAAGGGAGAGTTCTTCCTGAAGTAGAATATCTAGTTAACTAAGTGTTTGCATGATGATACTTTAGTTAAACTAAATGAAGACATTTAAGTTATGACACTTTAGTTAGTAACCTATCTAAGTGACCTAGCCTGCAGCTGGAAGGCAAGTTCATCCTAAAGTAAGAAGGATATAAATTAATCCAAGAATGAGATGTATGATACACTTGTAATGCAGTATTTGATGACATCAAGGTGAAGAGCGAATCTCTCTTGAAGGAAGTGTGCATGTGACCAAAACTATGAATTGGTCTTAGTGCAAAATCAGCTATTGGGTTCTTCTATTATTCTCTCTTCTCTCTTCCTTCGTGATTGCACCATGGGTTCTTGGTATTTCTCTCTAATAATGAACCATGGGTGCTTGATGTAATCTACTCATTGTAAATACATTCTCTGCTATCTATCAATATTATAAGGAATATTTTGTTGGGTTTTTCTCCCTCAAGAACTAGAGGGTTTCCCCGAGTAAATATTGTGTCTTGTGCGAATGCTTATGCTTTTTATTATTTATTGATTTCAAGTTATACTATAATTCTACATTAAGATAATAAAAAAATAACAAGTACCCCCTGCCAGAAACCTTATCGATTGAAGCGTGTATCTAGTAAAAAATCTAACCTATCGATGAAGACTATGTAGAAGAAGTTAGATTGTCCTAGTATAAAACTCATTGACAAGAAGTAAGTACATAAATTCATTGCAAAGAAGTAATTCTATCCATAGTCGGTCATTCATCTCTAGTAAATAATCTAAATAGAACTCAAAGTATAAACGAAAATCCTATTAATATGGCTTGCCATCATTCAGTCAACATTCCTATTTATGAAGGGGATGAGAACCCTAGGAAACATCATTTTGTATGTGAAACAATATGGGAAGCTAGCCTTATTGATGACGAGAATAGATAGATAAATTAGTTTGCAGGCATCCTCCGAAAAATGTCACTCACATGGTATATGAATTTTATTAAAGATGGAACAAAAAAAATAAAGAAATCAAAGAGAATTTTCTAGAATTCTTCAAAACGCAAAATAACAGGCATCTGGTCACTTAAAATTTAAAATAAATTACTCAATGACTAGGAGAAATGGTGTGTGAATATGACAGAAGATTTAAATACTTACTAAGTTAGTCAAGTTCCATCCAAGATGGATCAATTAGTCTTGATCCAATGGTTTGTTCCAGGTCTACATCCAAGGATTAAAATGCCCTTAATCCTACATGAATTCACAACATATGATGATGTTCTAAATAAATATTTAAAGTTCAAGTCAAATGTAGATTTCTCAGTCAGACCTGCGGACCGAAGATCAAAATTAAAGCTAGGAACAATGTAGAGATCGCTTGAACAACTTGCTTTGTAGCACATCGACTTATGGTACACAACATGCGCGTTGGAGGTTCTCACTAAAGACAACAGTTGTTGATATGATGATCGACGCCAATTTCATGACATCAAAAAAATATATCATGAATAAGGGAGACTATTCCCAGAGGAAACAATACTATTATAAGAAGAACCAAGACTATTCCCAGAAGAAAGACGACCAAACAATTTTCACATCACTCAAACAGGCTATTATTGTGATATATTTGAAAGGTTTGAGCCTCATTCAATGGTAGATTTCCCATATAATGATGACAGTGTTAAACCAAAATGGTTGGGCATCTGTTGAACCAGTCAACATAACACTGCAAAATGCATAAAGAATTTGAAGAGTAAGGTGAATTACCATCCAATCTATCAAAGCACGAACCATCCGTTGAATTTTATCTTAACAGTATAATTTTCATCTCTTTTAACTTTATTTCATAATTCATTCCATCCCACAATTATAGCATCATTCATTTGCGGCGAAAATAAAACAAGGATCACTGAAAGATAACCATGCATAAGAGACACAAGGATTTAAATTATACTGGGAAACCCAATAGGGAGAAAACTCATCAAAATTTTCTCAAAATAAACCAATCCAATACAAGTACTGTTATAGGTCAAACCTGCCAACAAGTACAATACCAATCATGAACATGAACCTTAGCACAAGAGAGATTCTCCCTCATTCACAAGAAACCCTAGCAAGGGTAGCGAATCTTCCAAGAGAATAAGAGAACCCAAAAATCATGCTTCTTTCCTTTGCTAGGCCTTCCAAGGAGACGTGCACAAGTGGAAAGAAGAAGAAGTGTGTTGTGTGTGTGAACAAATGAGGTGAGAGGCACTTTATTTATATTCTTCCATTCACTAGAACTTTTTCGTTAATTGGGGTCGACTTGTCTTCCTTCACTGGGATGACTTGCTAGTTTTGATATTCTTCTTTCATTTGCCTTCAATCCATCTTGTCTTCTTGTCTTCATTTTCTTCTAGAGCATCTTCAATTCTCTTTGGAACTTCTTCAATGGTTTGACTTGACTTCTTGGTTATTTATCCATCATAGAAAATTTCTCCTCGCTAATATCTCCTCACATGAAGATCAAATTCTTCCATATTGCTCTAATGTTGATTTGACCACACTCTAAGAAGTCCCGGACACTTCTTAGAACCAATGTCAAATTCAACATTAGATTAGACTTTGTCTAATATACAAAGAAATAATATCCCATGTAACATAGACAAGTCAAATCACTCTATAAGAATAGTTCGCTCCATCATGAGCACTTCCACATAGAGTATGCAATGTGACCATTAGCCTTCCTTCACTATAGTTAATCACATGACTAGAAAACGGCTAAGCATATGAGCCTCAATACACAAAGTAAATACACATGAATAAATAGGGATACAACTAGGCCATCCTCTACCAAGCCATGGGTCAAATCAACATGAGCCTTCTTGGAGAATGATCTGCAAAATGTTTTCCTGATGCTAGAAACATGGATAACATCAACACTCCCTCTCAGCGAGGGAGACATTTTGGATCATGCCAAGACACATACTTGGTGAGAATGTCCATTAACAATACTGCATATGTACTGCATCTGCATCTGCATCTGCATCTGTACTGTACATGTATTGCATCTTCATCTGTATTGTATATGTACTACAATTGCATATGTACTATGACCTTGTTATCTAGGAAATTCACCTCTTGTGAATGTATACCACTTATATATTGAATCATTCCAATGTATGGGTCGTTCATCTCTCACAAATGGATTCCTACTCATCTGTAGAACCATCACAGTTTCTGGGCCATTCATCTATCATGAATGTCTGCATGTTCATCGTCATGATATTGCACATCCATCAACATCCCTCTCACTCAGGGAGGAATTCTTTATCACACTAAGCTTGTATGTAAAGCATACAAACTTTTCCTTGGATAGAGTCTTGGTGAGAATGTTGGCTATCTGCTTGTCCATGGATACATATTGGAGCTTCACTGCTCCCTTCTGCACCATGTCTTGGATGAAGTGGTATTTGATCTCAATATGCTTCGACCTGTCATGGAACAACGGATTTTCTAAAAGATTGGCACAACTCTGATTGTCATAGTATATCACAATCGTCTCTAGCTCTTGATCAAATAACCCTGCAAGAATCTTCCGAAGCCACATTGCTTCATGACTTGCAACATTGGCTGCATAATACATTGCTTCCTTTGTACTGAGTACAATCAAATCCTGCTTATTGCTAAAACTAGATAGTTGATCCCATGATGAAGCAACACCCTAAGGTGCTCTTTCTGTCTACTACACACCCTTCCCAATCAGAATCTGCATAGCTCTGCAACTTCACTTCTCCTTCTGAGCCATATCTCAATCCATATCCAAATGTACCATGTAGGTACCTTAGTACATGCTTTGCTGCCACCCAATGTGCATGCCTTGGCTCAACCATAAATTGGCTTAGGGTGTTCACTGCAACGAAAATATCCGGTCTAGTATTAACTAGATACATCAATGACCCAATCAACCATCTATACATCATGGGATCTACCAAGTCTGAATCATAAATGAAATCACTTATTTTCCTCCATTGGTGTGTTCATGGACTTACATTCCATCATGACAAATCTACTCAAGATATCGACCATTTACTTCCCTCAGCTAAGGAATATCTCATATGGTCATTGCCACACCTCTATTCCCAAGAAGTAATGCATTAGGCCAAGGTCCTTATCTCGAATTTAGAGGCCAACTTCTTCTTGCTCTCATCTATAAGCCTTTTTTCTCCCGTAAGGAATATGTCATCAACATTTAACACCAAGATCATTGGATCACCATCAACAACCTTGTAGTAAAGGTTGGAATCCACATAACTCTTGACGAAACCCAAGTTCATCAAGTACATGTCAATCTGGGCACACCAAGCTCTAGGGGACTGCTTGAGTTCATGAAATGCCTTCTTTAATATGCACACATGAGACTCCTTCTCATGTATCTCAAATCCTTGAGGTTGCTCTAGGTACCCCTCTTACTCAATCACACCATTGAGGAATGTTGTCTTTACATCCATCTGATGTAATTTCCATCCCATCACAAAAGCAAGAGTAATGATAAATCTGATAGAAGTGTGCTCAGAAATAGGAGAAAATGTCTCCTAGTCCACTCTCTCTCTTTGGGAATCCTCTCACCACAAACCTCGCCTTGTATTTTTCAATGTTGCCATTTGTTGCATGCTTGATCTTGTAGATCCATTTGGAAGTTACCACTGACTTCCATTCAGGCCTTGGAACAATCTCCAACACATCATTCTTCATGATGGAATGATACTCCTATTGATGTATATGTAACTTTGGAATGTATTTCACATATATGTATATTGTATTCCTATAGAGATGTTATTATTCCTCTATACGGAAGTGTTGTCATTTATATTGTAAGTGTCGTAACTTATACTTGATGGGTTATTAGACCACCTTGTTGGGGTCGGCCCTGTATAAGTCATGTGGGTCAAAGGGTTATTAGACCACCCTATTGGGGGTCGGCCATGTGGGTCAAAGGGTTGTTAGACCACCCTAGTGGGGGTCGGCCCAGTCAGCATTATGTTAAGTGGTTAAGTTGAGGCCGACCTAGTTGAGTAAAGGTCAAGTCAAGTTAGTGTATAAATAGAGAGTGTGTCTCTCTCATTTTATACATTCTATTCACTCACTCACACTGTGGAGAGTGGCGCACTTGTGGAGGAGGAGGCTCTGCTGCTAGGAGAAGACTATCTCTTGTATTCTGGTTGTATCATTGCTCTATCTATCTCTGAGGAAGTTATTGGGGTTTTTCACCTTTATGGTTTTCCCCAAGTAAACTCTGTGTCTCTTCTATGCTTGCATTATTGTGTCCATGAATGATATGTTGTATATTTGTTGTACATGTTGTTCTCTCAGTTAAGATCCTAGATCAGATTGAAGTAAATTCTGAAAATTTAACAACTCCTCCATCATGGCATCCTTCCATACCTATTGTCTTGCTACCTCATCATAACTGGAAAGTTCAGAATCAATGATGTGACTCATCAAGGCCATGTAACTCGATAATTTCCAAGGTCTTTTTCTTTCCCTGAAGGTACCACTAGGAGTTGCGTGTCTCTATGCATCCTGCAAGGTGTCACGAAGCCATCTTGGCCTCTTCCTAGTCATGGCAATATCTCTAGGTATATATATTGGTTCTATAAGCTCTATATATTCCTCCTAATAGTCTAAGGAATGGATAGTTGGACCAAAGGGTTGTGTATCCTCATTTCTTAGATCCTCTTGATCCTCATAATCAATTTCCATGTGGGATTCTCTGGATCTTCTGGAGACTGCTTCTTCATTAAAAGTAACATCTCAACTAACGTCAATATGGCATTGTCCTGAAATATAAATTCTATAAGCCTTTGAAGTTTCTCTATATCCCACAAATATACCTTTCTTTAAAAAAGGTTCTAACTTTGTCCTCTTATCCTTTGGAACATGTATCTATTATGGATAACCGAAGATCCTCAAGTGGATTACTTCTAGCTTCATTCGTGTGAATGCTTCTTTTGGAGTCTTGTCTTCCAATATTCGACGAGGACTTCTATTCTGAACATATACTACTATGATGTTGGCTTCTTCCCATAAGAACATAGGTAGATTTTGATCATGAATCTTTGCTTTCACGTCTTCTACGATCGACCTATTCTTCCTTTCTGCAACCCCATTTTGTTGAGGGTTGTAGGGAATTGTTAGCTCTCTCTTGATCCCTACTTCTTTGTAGAAATGATTAACTCTTGATCCATGCTTCTTTTCATAAATCATTAAATTCCTTGGAGGTGAATTCTCCTCCATTATTTGATCTCAAAATATTAATCTTCTTTCCTGTTAGGTTCTTTACTTGACCCTTAAACTCTTGGAACCTACTGAAATATTGATTTTTAGATTTCATAAAATAGATCCATGTTTTTTGGGAGAAGTCATTAATTTATGTTACATAGTATAAGAATCCACCCAAGGATGATACTGACATTGGTCCACAAAGTTCTGAGTGCACAAGATCCAAGATCCAAGGCTCTATAGTGTATGTGGGAAAATATTCAATGCCATAGTTCACATAAACTGATACTATCATGTAACAATGCTTGAGTTGGATGTCCCATAACTCTGTATAGTCCTCCTTCTTGAACTCCAATCATTCCTACTAAGTCTATGCTTGAAATTTTTGGCCATACAAGAACTTGACCATCCACAAATGCAACTCTATAACCTTTATCCTTCAAAGCTCAGATGGATAGTAGGTTCTTCTTTAGTCCTGGTGCAAGTAGTACATATTTCACATGTAGAGAATCTATGGAATCTAGTTAGACTGATGAGGTACCAACTCCTTTTACTACATACTTGGAACTGTCTCCAAGTTCTACTCATAATGATGAGTTCTTTTATGTCAAGCCTGAGAGAGAGTCTTTGTAACCTGTCATGCTCCTAGAGGCACTGATTTCTACCAACCAAGCATCACTATTATTTGTAATAGTACCTGTAAAAGTGGAGATAAGAGAATGATCCTTTTGAAGCTTGTCATCAACTTTTGTCTTCTTCTGAGGTGGATCAACATTGGTTGTTGATATTTTCTTCTAAAGACACTGGAAGGCACAGTGACCAAGTTTCTGGAAACTGAAACATTTTATCTTTGTAATATTGTTCTTTGGTTCGGATGCTTGATTTTGTCCATTTTGCAACTTGTTCTTGGACATCACACTGAAGTTGGAACTTGAGGCCATTAAAAACAAATCTGAAAAATCTAATCCAGAAACCTTATTCCCAAAATTATGTCAAAATTGAATATTGTCAAATTGAATTTTGTCTCCACGAATAAATGCACCCTCCTTAGGTGACCTCCAAAACACCTAGATCGAACCAAAATTGATGTAGGAAGTATCCAATTTTAGAAGCCCCAGTTTCCATATTAGGGCATAAATAGTCACTGCCAATGTCTTCTTTCATAACTGCTGTGATGCCATGTTGAATTTTAACTCAACAGTATAATTTTCATCTCTTTCAACTTTATTTCATAATTCATTTCATCCCACAATTATAACATCATTCATTTGCAGCGAAAATAAAACAAGGATCATTGAAAGATAACCATGCACAAGAGATACAAAGATTTTATCCCGGGAAACCTAATAGGGAGAAAACCTAGAAAAAAATTCTCAGATGAAATCAATCCAATACAAGTACATTACCAATCATGAAGATGAACCTTATCACAAGAGAGGTCCACCCTCCTTCACAAGAAACCCTGGCAAGGGTAGCAAATCTTCCAAGAGAATAAGAGAACCCAAAAATCATGCTTCTTGCATTTGTTAGGCCTTCCAAGGAGATGCACACAAGTGGAGAGAAGAATATGTGTGTTGTGTGAGTGAACAAATGAGGTGAGAAGCACTTTATTTATATTCTTCCATTCACTAGAAGTTTCCTTAATTGGGGCTGACTTGTCTTCCTTCATTGGGCCAACTTGCTAGTTTTGATCCTCTTCTTTCATTTGCCTTCAAGCTGACTTGTCTTCTTATCTTGATTTTCTTTTGTATCTTCTTCAATGCTCTTTGGAACTTCTTTAATGGTTTTCCTTGACTTCTTGGTTATTTCTTCATCATAGAAAAGCTATCCTCGTTGATATCTCCTCACATGCAGATCAAATTATTCCATAGAGCTCTAATGTTGATTTGACCATACTCTAAGAAGTCACAGACACTTCTTAGAGCCAATGTCAAATTCAACATTAGATTAGACTTTGTCTAATATACAAAGAGATAAGATCCCCTGTAGCATAGACAAGTCAACTCACTCTTTAAGAATAGATCGCTCCACCAGTGAGGGGTGGGGTTGAGGGAATTTCCCTCACATGGTTCATGACAACACCCCAGAACCTCTATAACATTTGGTATAGGTAGCACTATTCACACCAAGTCCTAAAGTTCATGTGCTCACTTAAGCAACATGTGCACCCACTACAACATTCTATGTCCAACACAACATGAACACCTATAACAACCTTGGTTGTGTGCACCAACACATTTGTTCCTATACATGTCTACCAACAACACTAGTCATATCCATGATCAATGATAAAACCAAATTGCCTTTAATAATTGAATGCATTCATTTATATATTTTTCTATGTCCAACAAGGCATGACCACCTGTAACACCCTCGGTTGTGTGCACCAACACATTTGTGCTTATACATGTGTCTCAACAACACTAATCATATCCATGATCAAATGATAAAACCAAATTTCCTTTCAGTAATAGAATGTATTCATGTATATATTTTTCTTGTAATTGAACACATTCATATATATACAATGCATGATACAATCCATAACATATATCAAGCTAGTAAACAGTAATTTTTTTTTCTTTCTCTTATCTTTTATTACATAATATTATATATAACCTTTATATAATTATAAAAACATTGTTAATTTAGAATTCATCTTATACACGTTTGATTTATTCTTTTTGCTTTTTTCGTCTTTGCTTATGCACTCAAAATTTGATAAGTTGATTTATTTAAGTAAACCCCTTTTACATCTTGAAATTGGAATCATTTTTCTAATAATCTTATTTACAATTTGTTTTTGATATAGAGAAAAAATGATTTAAAATAATATCATTTAGTTATTAATTTATTGATATTTAATTTATAATTTTATATTATTATTATTTTTAATATAAAAATTGAATTCCCCGAGTCTGGGTGACAACCCAACCCACATGAGCCAGCATCCACTTGGCGACCGCTCCAGCCAGTTCCCAGCGAACACCTGCACCAGCCCGCCTACGAAGCTCTCCACCTGTCAGCGCAACCTCCAAGATGAAAGCGATGAGCTATTAAGGGAGCCCCTCCCCCAAGGTCTTGCATTTACTCGTCCGAATGCAGAGCACATCACGACGTTGACAGATGGGATTGGAATGCACCTCCAACATTAATTTGCCACCCTCTTCGAGAATTCCATACAATGACATTAATTCTTGTTGCAGGGTTAAAGCGTGCAGGCTAGGCTCTTCACGGTTCAACGTCGACACTCAGGATTATTCCATCACTCTAGCTCTCGCCCTGCTACACCTACGCTCCTGGTTTTTGTTAGGAATTATGATCCAAAAATGTAGTAAATAGAAGTTTAGTTTAATAAATGTAAAAGGGCATCTACACACTCACGTGATTATGTGAGGTGTCCCTTAGTTAGTTTTGGTAACGGTAAATTAGTTGTTACTCTTTGGATATTTAAATCCATCGAGTTTTCCATGTGAGGTAATCTTTCGGGATTTAGCCCTCACATCTCTGTGATGTAATTTTCCTTCTTCATTAATAAAGTTATGTGTCTGAGGACACTTTGTCAAAGTGGTATCAGAGCACACGGTTGAAGCTTGGTCTGGTTGGAACCTGGTTGGAAGGTGCTAAAGGTTGTTTGAAGAAGGTGACTTTCAAGGTTTTTTGGAATAGCGAAATTTTAACCGTAAGTTATTGCTTCCTATTCTTTTGGGCTAAAAGAATCTATGCAGAAATTTTTTTGACGCATTCCGTTGGATTTAAAGGGCTATCTGTACCAGCACCAAACTTCCGACATTCTTCCATTCATATTCAACTGTATGTAAACAGTTTAATTTTTGACAAGCCTTTGAGGTTGTTTACACGGTTAATTTAGCAGGTTGTTCATTTGGGCAGTTAAGAGGTCTGTATACATTAATTTTAGCTTATATTTCTTAAATGACGAGTGGTGGAAGCAAGGTTATATCTATCTCATGAGTTCTGACTGCCTTTGGCATTGTTCTATTTCAAACAATATTTAAAGTGGAGCATCATTTTGTGAATGGAGAGATCTTTTGATAACTGGGCCTCCATCCAAACGTCTTTCTCCCACGCAGCAGAACCTGTTAGCAATAAGATTAATGCGTTTTGTGTATCCAGATAGCGTTGAAATGATCTATCCAGCTTCGTTTGCTTACCATATTCGCAGCAGAACCATCACGTGCTACAAACTTTACACTGCCCAGCTAATCGATCCAATACAATTGTCGTTGAAGAGAGAGACAAGTTGCAGTTACAGGAACTCTGTATTGAACGCCACTGGCTGTTAGGGTTTCTGTCTCGCTTGTGGAAGAAGAGAGAGACGAGTTGCTCGTGGAGGAAGTCGCTCTCCGAATTCTGTATTGAACGCTCAGGGTTTCTGTCTTTACAGTATCAAAACAATAGAAAAATCTGATACGAGTTGCTGGTGGAGGAAGTCGCTCTCCGAACTGTAAAGATCTTCTGCCATCCACGACCAGGGTTTCGACTCTCAATCAGATTCGTATACGCGCCAAAATAACTTCATCGTCTTCTTATTATTTGTCAATTTTTTGTCTGATTTGATATATTTGTTTGCACTCTGAACGTTCCAGAGGCTGGATTTTCGCAGAGCAAGTTGTGGAGAGCCCAGCGTGAGCTTGGGAATTGCTATGCATTGAGCAATTAGTTACATGAAGGATTGAATGGGACGTGCACTGGTGATGAAACAAAAGCAGTGCGTGAAGGAGAAGCCCGGATCGCTGAGTGTTGATATTGCAGAGAGAAACCTGCATATGAAAGAGCTCCTTAAGGAAGAAAAGACGTTGCAGTTGGGCAGTTGAAAAAGACATCGTTGAGAAGGAATGAAGTCTCTTCGGAAGGAGGACATAAAATATCAATTACAGCCAAGATCAATTACAGCCAGATCCATATAGAGAAATTGCTGAGAGCGAAGAAGCCACCAAGTGAAAGATTGAAGATTGCAGCCATTGCCAGAATTTGAATCGGGGTTATTTTTTTTTCACTTTTCATTTAATTCAATGTTTATGTAATATTTTGAAAAGTGAATAATTACTGTTCATTTTTATTTTTGGAGTTTTTTTTTTATATATTAAAACAAAACAAAGGTGGAGAAATCAATTTTAAAAAAAAAAAAAGTTATTTTTTGAAGTTGATGGGATTGGATCTTGTGACCTCCCACTCAACAATATTGTATCTCTCCAATTCATCTATAAAGATTTGTTATCTTTTGGAGTGATAAGGTGTAATTTTTATTGGGCATTGGAGTAATAAGGAGCATTGTTGTCGGTGTCATAAGGAGTACTTGTATTTTCACTCAAGGTTTGATGAGAGCAAAGTGAAGCTCTATCAAATTCTTTTCTTAAGGCTATAAGTGGGTCAAGGCCAAGCCCCTATAGCTTTCTTTTGCATGGTGTGTGGTGTTTCTTGCAAGCATTTCTTTCATGGTGACACTTGTTGATGCGTAATTTTCTTTTAATGTTGGTGGTGATATAAGGTGCTTTCTTTAATGCTTGGAGCTATAAGATTTGCATAATACACATCTTCTGGAGTTATAAGGTGTTTATTATTTTTTTTTACAATGTCTAAAGTTATAAGTCTTTTTAATGAATCTGACAAGTTGGAAGGATCGAAAAATTATAAAGTTTGGAGTCGTCATATTCAAAGCACTCTTATTTACAATGAATTGTGGAAGGGTTTCTGTAATGCTAAACCTATCAAACCAACTAATCATGATCAGCTTACAAAGTGGGAAGTAAAAGATGAAAAGGCCTTAGCATTGATTCACAGTACTGTTTCTGATGATATTTATGTGCATATTGAAAATAGTCCTGATGCATGGTCAGCTTGGAAGACATTGAAAGATTTATTTGATTCTCAAAGTGAAGCTAAGAAAATTGATCTTCAATTGAAGTTGTTTCAACAAAAATTGTCTTCAGGAGGTGATGTCATGGAGTACATTTCTAGATTAAAAAATATCAAACAAGAAATTTCAAGAGCTGGTTTTGATAAAATTGAGGACACTTTGTCAAAGTGGTATTATTAATGAAGAAGGAAAAAAATCCCGAAAGATTACCTCACATGGAAAACTCGATGGATTTAAATATCCAAAGAGTAACAACTAATTTACCGTTACCAAAACTAACTAAGGGACACCTCACATAATCACGTGAGTGTGTAGATGCCCTTTTACATTTATTAAACTAAACTTCTATTTACTACATTTTTGGATCATAATTCCTAACAATCCCCCCTTTGATCCAAAAATTCTTTTGAACAAATACCAAGTTCATTTCTAAACTTATCAAATTTGACCCTTCCAAGAGATTTTGTAAAAATATCTGCAGTTTGATCTTCTGATGGACAATACTTTGGCTTGATGATTTGTTTGATGACGAGAGCCCGAATGTAATGATACTTAGTATCCACATGCTTTGTTTTTGAATGAAAAACAGGATTTTTGGCTAACTTGATTGCTGACTGATTATCAATAAATAATGAAGTTGCTTCTTTCTGATCAACTTTGAGGTCTTGCAAAATCCTTCTTAACCAAACTATCTCACAAGCAGCTTCCCAAGCTGAAATATATTCTGCTTCTGCTGTAGAATTTGCAATTGTATCCTGCTTTTTACAACTCCATGCCACCGCAGCTGATCCCATATTCATTAAGTAACCTGAAGTAGATGCCCTGTCATCAACATCTCTAGCAAAATCCGCATCTGAATAGCCAACAAGTTTGAAATTTTTGTTTCTTTTAAACTCAAGTCCAAAATCCTTTGTTCCTTGAAGATACCTTAACACCCTTTTTGCTGCATTTCAATGACTTTCTCTAGGTTCCTGCATATATCTGGAAAGTATGCTAACTGCATAAGATAGATCAGGACGAGTATTCATCAAGTAAATCAAACATCCAATTAACTGTCTATATCCAGTGCAATTTACAAGTTCCCCCCCTTCAAACTTAGAAAGTTTTAAATTTTGTTCCATGGGAGTAATCGCTGGTTTACATTCCTCCATTCCAAACTTCTTCAATAATCCAGATATGTACTTAGCTTGAGAAATAAATATACTTCCTTCCTGCTGCTTTACTTCAACTCCAAGATAGTAATGAAGTAAACCCAAGTCTGTCATTTCAAAACTTGTTTGAAGTTCTTTCTTAACCTGAAATATATGATCATTATTGTTACCTGTTATGAGCAAATCATCAACATACATAACCAAGATGACTAAGTTGTTTTCCTGGATTCGAACATACAAAGTATCATCTGACTCACTACGAAGAAAACCAACTTTCTGTAGGTAGGCATCCATTTTTGGAGCCTGTTTCAATCCATACAATGCCTTAACTAGTTTACAAACTTGATTTTCTTTCCCTGGAACCTCAAAACCAGGAGGTTGAGTCATATAAACATCATCTTGTAGATCACCATTTAGAAATGCACTTTTTACATCCATTTGATGCACTTGCCATCCATTTTGTGCAGCTAAAGCTAGCACAATCCTGATAGTATTCCATTTCGCTGTTGGAGCAAAAGTTTCTTCATAATCAATCCCTTCTTTCTGAGCAAAACCCTTTGCCACCAATCTTGCCTTATATTTATCAATATCTCCATTTGCTTTGTACTTAATTCTGTAAACCCACTTACAACCAATGGGTTTAACATCATGTGGGCAATCAACTATTTTCCAAGTCTGATTCTTCATTACTGCATCATACTCACTTTGCATGGCCATTTTCCATTCATCATACTCAACTGCTTCATTAAAAGTAGTTGGCTCAACAACTGAAAGAGCAAAATTTTCTAAACCTGTATGAGAACTCCGTGTACCTGTTTTGCCTTTTTCATCAGACTTAACATCCTGAAGTAACTTAGTTGCCCATTTTGGTTTCTTATTTTCAATGTTAACTTGATTTGAATCATCCAAGTTAACTTGTGAAGAATTCAAAGTATCTTCAACCTGTTCATCATCCTATACTTCTGAAGTGAGATCAAACCATTGTTCATTCCTTGTCTTATTTAAGTGTTGCATCCTTAATTGTTCCTTAGTTACTTTTTCCTCTAAGTGACTAAGTTGTTTTTCAACCTCTTCTACACTTAAACTTTCAGTTTCATCAAAAATCACATCCCTGCTGCCAATAAACTTTCCATCTGACAGAAGCCTATACCCCTTTTTCTCATGAGAATAACCAATCAACATGCACTTAACACTTCTAGACTCTAACTTCTTTCGTTTTTCTTTTGGGACAAGTGCATAACAAACTGAACCAAAAACTCTCAAATGTTTGATCATAGGTTTGAATCCATACCAAGCCTCAAAAGGAGTTATTCCATCAAGTGATGATGAAAGAGATCTATTCCTCAAATAAACTGCTGTATGAACTGCTTCTGCCCAATAACATGATTTCAACCCTTTGAAAAATAACATTGCTCTAGCCATGCCCAATAAAGTCTGATTCATCCTTTCAGATACTCCATTTTGCTGTGGAGTATAAAAATTTGTCAACTGTCTTTTAATCCCTTTTTCCTGACAATAAGTCAAAAAATTATTTGATGTAAACTCACCACCATTATCAGTTCTCAAAGTAGCAATCTTTTCCTTTGTTGCTGTTTCAACCAAATTTTGAAATGACTGAAACTTTTCAAACACTTCTGATTTTTCCTTCAAAAAATACACCCAAACCATTCTGCTAAAATCATCAATAAACAACAAAAAATATTTACAACCACCAAGTGAAGTTTCCAAAGGACCACAAACATCACTATGAATAAGCTGTAATCTCCTTGTTTCTCTCCAAGTGCTTTTTGAAAAAGCTATCCTTCTCTGTTTGCCATAAATGCAAGCTTCACACTTTGCATTTTCCTTCCGAAAAGTAGGCAACCCCTTTACCATTCCTTGTTTTTGAAGCTGTACAATACTATCAACATTCAAGTGTCCAAAACGAATGTGCCACAAGCGGATAGGTGAAACATCAGTTTCAACTAAACCTGCAAATTCCTTCAAATGTTCCTGTGACCTAGGAATGACTGTTCCCTTCATCCTAAGAAGCTTTCCGTCTTCATAACCTGTCATAACTGTTTTGTATGCATCCTTTGTTGAATTAACAAAAAGGATACCACCTTCCATTACAACTTGATGTCCTAATTGACGAATGACAACTAAAGACAACAAATTTTTCTTAAATGTAGGCACATACCAAACATTAGAAATCAATCTTTCTCCAATTCCAGGCAAATCAACCTTAACTGTTCCTTTTCCTTGTGGTAAATGAATAGAATCATCTGCAAGAAAAATTGAATTTAAATGACAATCTTCATAACTCCAAAAGAAATCTTTCCTATATGTCATATGCTGAGTAGCCCCTGTATCCATAATCCAAGCATCTTCAAAATCATTTTTGAAACAAGAAGAAGACTGAACAAAATTCACTGATTCCAACTGATGAACTTGAACAAAATCCATTGATTCTGATTGTCCAAGTGCTGTAAAGACATATTCACAATTTTCACTATCGTCTGCATGAGCATAATGTGCCGCTGATGAAGATCCTTTAGATTCTCTTTCTTTGAGAATTTTTTCAAATGGAACTCTACAGTCTGAAGCATAATGTCCAACTCTATTACAACGAAAACATGTGACCTGTTTATTAGCTCTTCCTCTTCCAGAGACCTGTTGGTTTCCTGAACCTCTTCCTCTTCCAAAAAACTGTGACTGTGTACTTTCAGAACCTCTTCCTTGATTTCTTCCTCTTCCTCTTCCGCGGCCTCTTCCTCTTCCAAAACCCTGACCACGACCTCTATTTGAATTTTGAAAAACTTTCTGATCATTGCCTTTTTGATGATTACCTGGAGATTGTTTGCTAGTACTTGCAACCAAAACATCTTCTCCTGCTTGCTTTGTTTTACCAAAAATCTTTTCATGTGTGGCAAGTAATTCACTTAGTTCATCAAAAGAAATGGTATCCAATTTATTTGTAATTTGTAAAGTTTCCAAAAAATGCTTATATGTCTCAGGCAATCCTGCGATCAAAATAGTCACCATCATGCTGTCCTCAATTTTATCAAAACCAGCTCTTGAAATTTCTTGTTTGATATTTTTTAATCTAGAAATGTACTCCATGACATCACCTCCTGAAGACAATTTTTGTTGAAACAACTTCAATTGAAGATCAATTTTCTTAGCTTCACTTTGAGAATCAAATAAATCTTTCAATGTCTTCCAAGCTGACCATGCATCAGGACTATTTTCAATATGCACATAAATATCATCAGAAACAGTACTGTGAATCAATGCTAAGGCCTTTTCATCTTTTACTTCCCACTTTGTAAGTTGATCATGATTTAGTTGGTTTGATAGGTTTAGCATTACAGAAACCCTTCCACAATTCATTGTAAATAAGAGTGCTTTGAATATGACGACTCCAAACTTTATAATTTTTCGATCCTTCCAACTTGTCAGATTCATTAAAAAGACTTATAACTTTAGACATTGTAAAAAAAAATAATAAACACCTTATAACTCCAGAAGATGTGTATTATGCAAATCTTATAGCTCCAAGCATTAAAGAAAGCACCTTATATCACCACCAACATTAAAAGAAAATTACGCATCAACAAGTGTCACCATGAAAGAAATGCTTGCAAGAAACACCACACACCATGCAAAATAAAGCTATAGGGGCTTGGCCTTGACCCACTTATAGCCTTAAGAAAAGAATTTGATAGAGCTTCACTTTGCTCTCATCAAACCTTGAGTGAAAATACAAGTACTCCTTATGACACCGACAACAATGCTCCTTATTACTCCAATGCCCAATAAAAATTACACCTTATCACTCCAAAAGATAACAAATCTTTATAGATGAATTGGAGAGATACAATATTGTTGAGTGGGAGGTCACAAGATCCAATCCCATCAACTTCAAAAAATAACTTCTTTTTTTTTTTAAATTGATTTCTCCACCTTTGTTTTGTTTTAATATATAAAAAAAAAACTCCAAAAATAAAAATGAACAGTAATTATTCACTTTTCAAAATATTACATAAACATTGAATTAAATGAAAAGTGAAAAAAAAATAACCCCGATTCAAATTCTGGCAATGGCTGCAATCTTCAATCTTTCACTTGGTGGCTTCTTCGCTCTCAGCAATTTCTCTATATGGATCTGGCTGTAATTGATCTTGGCTGTAATTGATCTTTTATGTCCTCCTTCCGAAGAGACTTCATTCCTTCTCAACGATGTCTTTTTCAACTGCCCAACTGCAACGTCTTTTCTTCCTTAAGGAGCTCTTTCATATGCAGGTTTCTCTCTGCAATATCAACACTCAGCGATCCGGGCTTCTCCTTCACGCACTGCTTTTGTTTCATCACCAGTGCACGTCCCATTCAATCCTTCATGTAACTAATTTCTCAATGCATAGCAATTCCCAAGCTCACGCTGGGCTCTCCACAACTTGCTCTGCGAAAATCCAGCCTCTGGAACGTTCAGAGTGCAAACAAATATATCAAATCAGACAAAAAATTGACAAATAATAAGAAGACGATGAAGTTATTTTGGCGCGTATACGAATCTGATTGAGAGTCGAAACCCTGGTCGTGGATGGCAGAAGATCTTTACAGTTCGGAGAGCGACTTCCTCCACCAGCAACTCGTCTCAGATTTTTCTATTGTTTTGATACTGTAAAGACAGAAACCCTGAGCGTTCAATACAGAATTCGGAGAGCAACTTCCTCCACGAGCAACTCGTCTCTCTCTTCTTCCACAAGCGAGACAGAAACCCTAACATCCAGTGGCGTTCAATACAGAGTTCCTGTAACTGCAACTTGTCTCTCTCTTCAACGACAATTGTATTTGATCGATTAGCTGGGCAGTGTAAAGTTTGTAGCACGTGATGGTTCTGCTGCGAATATGGTAAGCAAACGAAGCTGGATAGATCATTTCAACGCTATCTGGATACACAAAACGCATTAATCTTATTGCTAACAGGTTCTGCTGCGTGGGAGAAAGACGTTTGGATGGAGGCCCAGTTATCAAAAGATCTCTCCATTCACAAAATGATGCTCCACTTTAAATATTGTTTGAAATAGAACAATGCCAAAGGCAGTCAGAACTCATGAGATAGATATAACCTTGCTTCCACCACTCGTCATTTAAGAAATATAAGCTAAAATTAATGTATAAAGACCTCTTAACTGCCCAAACGAACAACCTGCTAAATTAACCGTGTAAACAACCTCAAAGGCTTGTCAAAAATTAAACTGTTTACATACAGTTGAATATGAATGGAAGAATGTCGGAAGTTTGGTGCTGGTACAGATAGCCCTTTAAATCCAACGGAATGCGTCAAAAAAATTTCTGCATAGATTCTTTTAGCCCAAAAGAATAGGAAGCAATAACTTACGGTTAAAATTTCGCTATTCCAAAAAACCTTGAAAGTCACCTTCTTCAAACAACCTTTAGCACCTTCCAACCAGGTTCCAACCAGACCAATCCTTCATCATCACTTGATGGAATAACTCCTTTTGAGGCTTGGTATGGATTCAAACCTATGATCAAACATTTGAGAGTTTTTGGTTCAGTTTGTTATGCACTTGTCCCAAAAGAAAAACGAAAGAAGTTAGAGTCTAGAAGTGTTAAGTGCATGTTGATTGGTTATTCTCATGAGAAAAAGGGGTATAGGCTTCTGTCAGATGGAAAGTTTATTGTCAGCAGGGATGTGATTTTTGATGAAACTGAAAGTTTAAGTGTAGAAGAGGTTGAAAAACAACTTAGTCACTTAGAGGAAAAAGTAACTAAGGAACAATTAAGGATGCAACACTTAAATAAGACAAGGAATGAACAATGGTTTGATCTCACTTCAGAAGTACAGGATGATGAACAGGTTGAAGATACTTTGAATTCTTCACAAGTTAACTTGGATGATTCAAATCAAGTTAACATTGAAAATAAGAAACCAAAATGGGCAACTAAGTTACTTCAGGATGTTAAGTCTGATGAAAAAGGCAAAACAGGTACACGGAGTTCTCATACAGGTTTAGAAAATTTTGCTCTTTCAGTTGTTGAGCCAACTACTTTTAATGAAGCAGTTGAGTATGATGAATGGAAAATGGCCATGCAAAGTGAGTATGATGCAGTAATGAAGAATCAGACTTGGAAAATAGTTGATTGCCCACATGATGTTAAACCCATTGGTTGTAAGTGGGTTTACAGAATTAAGTACAAAGCAAATGGAGATATTGATAAATATAAGGCAAGATTGGTGGCAAAGGGTTTTGCTCAGAAAGAAGGGATTGATTATGAAGAAACTTTTGCTCCAACAGCGAAATGGAATACTATCAGGATTGTGCTAGCTTTAGCTGCACAAAATGGATGGCAAGTGCATCAAATGGATGTAAAAAGTGCATTTCTAAATGGTGATCTACAAGAGGATGTTTATATGACTCAACCTCCTAGTTTTGAGGTTCCAGGGAAAGAAAATCAAGTTTGTAAACTAGTTAAGGCATTGTATGGATTGAAACAGGCTCCCAGAGCTTGGTATGCAAAAATGGATGCCTACCTACAGAAAGTTGGTTTTCTTCGTAGTGAGTCAGATGATACTTTGTATGTTCGAATCCAAGAAAACAACTTAGTCATCTTGGTTATGTATGTTGATGATTTGCTCATAACAGGTAACAATAATGATCATATATTTCAGGTTAAGAAAGAACTTCAAACAGGTTTTGAAATGACAGACTTGGGTTTACTTCATTACTATCTTGGAGTTGAAGTAAAGCAGCAGGAAGGAAGTATATTTATTTCTCAAGCTAAGTACATATCTGGATTATTGAAGAAGTTTGGAATGGAGGAATGTAAACCAGCGATTACTCCCATGGAACAAAATTTAAAACTTTCTAAGTTTGAAGGGGGGGAACTTGTAAATTGCACTGGATATAGACAGTTAATTGGATGTTTGATTTACTTGATGAATACTCGTCCTGATCTATCTTATGCAGTTAGCATACTTTCCAGATATATGCAGGAACCTAGAGAAAGTCATTGGAATGCAGCAAAAAGGGTGTTAAGGTATCTTCAAGGAACAAAGGATTTTGGACTTGAGTTTAAAAGAAACAAAAATTTCAAACTTGTTGGCTATTCAGATGCGGATTTTGCTAGAGATGTTGATGACAAGGCATCTACTTCAGGTTACTTAATGAATATGGGATCAGCTGCGGTGGCATGGAGTTGTAAAAAGCAGGATACAATTGCAAATTCTACAGCAGAAGCAGAATATATTTCAGCTTGGGAAGCTGCTTGTGAGATAGTTTGGTTAAGAAGGATTTTGCAAGACCTCAAAGTTGATCAGAAAGAAGCAACTTCATTATTTATTGATAATCAGTCAGCAATCAAGTTAGCCAAAAATCCTGTTTTTCATTCAAAAACAAAGCATGTGGATACTAAGTATCATTACATTCGGGCTCTCGTCATCAAACAAATCATCAAGCCAAAGTATTGTCCATCAGAAGATCAAACTGCAGATATTTTTACAAAATCTCTTGGAAGGGTCAAATTTGATAAGTTTAGAAATGAACTTGGTATTTGTTCAAAAGAATTTTTGGATCAAAGGGGGGATTGTTAGGAATTATGATCCAAAAATGTAGTAAATAGAAGTTTAGTTTAATAAATGTAAAAGGGCATCTACACACTCACGTGATTATGTGAGGTGTCCCTTAGTTAGTTTTGGTAACGGTAAATTAGTTGTTACTCTTTGGATATTTAAATCCATCGAGTTTTCCATGTGAGGTAATCTTTCGGGATTTAGCCCTCACATCTCTGTGATGTAATTTTCCTTCTTCATTAATAAAGTTATGTGTCTGAGGACACTTTGTCAGTTTTGGACGTTCTCTGCCGACCTGAAGTCATGACGTGGCCAAGAGGCACTCCACGCCAAGGTGGTAACAGAAGAGGTTCTGGTCATCGACCCAGGAATATCATGGATTGGATTGCGATGGATGGATATGTAGAGAGCGTCTCTGCCTCCACTCGTAGCCTCATAGACAGTTGGGAAGCTCGCAGAGTTACAACCATTCTGGCTTCAGGGAGGAATGGAGGAACCATCAATCACTATTGGCTAATCAAGAATATGATGAGTACTCTGGTGGAGGAAGTGGCGACTAATTGGATCGCTGATACCAATAGTCTCAGGGATATCAAATTCAAGTTGACAGATATGGCATACCCTCTCGGTATTATGGTTACAAACATGGCCTGGGAGAATTTCTCCCTTGGACGCTGTAATGATTTGGAGACCCTCCAAAAAGCTGTTGATAACAACACGCCAATGGAGTAGGGTGACGGTTCGAACGGTGTAGATGCTCAGGTTAGAGAGGACACTGCTACTCCTTCTGCAACACTGGCCAACCTCGACCCGGTACAGAAAGGTGGTCACAGTTCTCCTCCCGATGTAACTACCAGGCCTTCATCCCCTGTTCTCCGCTCCCCTAGGACGGTGGAAGACTATTACGGTAGTTGCCCCATCATTGAAGAAGATCCGGACGCGCTACATGCAGAATAAATCCCTAGTTGGGCTCCAAGGGTGTCGGGTTACTACTATAACATCCAACTCTTTTTTTTTCATCTTTTTTACAGTCTGTTTTTCGGAACTCTCAGCATCTGTGTCATGTATTTTGTGAAAAAGACCCGGCTTGAATGCTGGGTAGGCCTTCCCCGTAAGGTCTTATTTTTGTATAATGTTAGTTCTTACAGTATTTTTGAGCGACTGGGATGGTGGCTTCACTACCTGAGGCCTCCCCAACTGGCGCTATATCTTCATGCTACCTATGTAATTTCGGTTATGTTTTTTGGCTCTGTTAATTAATTATACCTCTGCAACTTTACAAAAAAAAATATAAAAATTGAATTGAGTGATTTTTGAATTTATTTATTTATTTCAATATAAAAAAATAAATTTATATTATAAAATTTGTTGTGGTTTTAGTGGACAACTATTTAATACAAATTACTATAAAACAATTAGAACTTGACAAAACATTTAAATAATTAATATTGAGAAATTATAACAGCATGCCTCTTGAAGTAGTTTTACCAAAAATTTGCTCATTTCTATTCATTGTTGTGCTTTCTCCCTTGACCTTGATTTCCTTTCTTGGATGGTAGGTTGCTTCTTTAGTGTATTCTTTAACTTCTATAGAGACCTTAGAGGTGAGTTCAATGACCATGCAAGTTGAGGGTGGATGAGTGTCTTTCTCAACAAGAATATTCAAATATGTTGAGACGTTCGTGAACCTAGTGCTAATAGATCACAAAGATTCCTCTAGTTTGAAATGTCTTTGCTAGTGTGAGTGAATAAAGACCTTGAATTTTGGCATGGATTTGTTCTTCTCTCGATGCTTTACTAAACAATTCTCCTACCAATCATCCAATTAACACTACCATTTCGTAGACACAGTCCTTACAACTTCCCAATTTTCTTCCATTTCCCTCTCACATCTCTTGAGCCCTCTTTTAACTTGGAGCATGTTATAAGGTATATAATAATATTAATCCAATAGCAGTGTGCCACTATATTCCAACATCGATGAATTAGGGAGAGGAGGAGGGTCCCACATGATCATCAATTGGGTTCGCCTTCCGACCTAAATAACAACAATACTTAGCTCCCAAATAAACCACAGGTTCACTTCCATCAACTAGAGCGAAAACCCACATGCATACAAATTGATCATATCTTGAGCCTTTACGATATCGAAATATGGTATAGTAATTGATATAGAATGTGTGAAATTTATTTCCCTTTAACCTTCTACTAGCATTCAATTCCACTTGCAACCAATGTGATGCCTCAAAATTCAAATAGTGATGTTCATTAAATTGAGTTGTGAATTATGTCCCCATATCCCCTATTTAAGGTGCATTCATTCCTACAAGTACCAATGTTGCCTTGAATATCTACCTTTTTGTTTAGCGGTCATTGCACATGATAGAACTATGTGCTTGCAATGTCTTTGGCTATGTCCAAGGATCTTTGAACAACTCTAGCTATTCTTGTGTTCCTTGGAATAATATGGGTTCCGAGTGCTATAATAAGTCCCCCACTACTATCGTGAATGTGATGCTTCTGACTTTCAACATGCAATGACATTGATATACTACAATCTTTTTTGCCTTATTGTTAGTGATTGTTAGACTCCAAGCAAACTTTGCTTCCTTTTGTTCCTCATAATCATGAACGATCTTCTCACCTATCGTTCCTAATTAAATATAATGTTTAAAAATATAATATAATTTTAATTTGAAATATTTCAAATTTAATGACCACTTAATTTTGTTTAAAAGAAAAATTAAAATATATACTAAAAAATAAAACCAAAATTTAATATTTTTTAAATATTGTAAATTAAGATTTGAAATATAAATGTGAAAGAGTTGTTTTGTTTCGATAAATATTTTAAAGGGGAATATATAAGCGAAACAAATATTTTAAAACAATAAAACCAAAATTGAATATTTACGCCGTAGGTGTTTATTCAATGCACACACTGTCTCACTGTCTTGGAATTGTAGCAGATTCCTCGTCTATAGGACGAATGGAATACTACCAAGTATATTTTCCAAGTTCGTATCATACACAGCTCGCAATTTCGCCACGCGTCCACCAGTTTCACATAGTTTTAACCCTACACCTTGTTAGTTTTCAGAATTTTAGATCTAATCTAAGATCTTAACTGAGAGAATAACATGTACATCATATTTAAGATCTTAACTGAGAGAATAACATGTACATCATATCTACAACATATCAATCATGGACACAATAATGCAAGCACACAAGAGACACAGAGTTTCACTGGGGAAAACCAAGAAGTTGAAAAACCCCGCAACTTCCTCAGAGATAGATAGAGCAATGATACAACCAAAGTACAACCAAAGCACAAGAGATAGTCTTCTCCTAGTAGTTGATCCTCCTCCTCACATGTGCGCCACTTTCCAAGTGATGTAGACTGAGATAATGAGATGATCAAAATAGAGATCTCCCGATCTCTATTTATGCTTGTCTTGAATGCCCCAATAAAACTATGGGGCCGACTTGTCTAGCTTAGCATAATGACCCATGGTTAACTTAATCACGGCCGACCCCACACATGGTGGTCTAATAACCCATCGGCAAGTTACGACACTTCCTTATAGAGGAATAACACATCTCTATAGGAGTACAATATACATAAATGAAATACATAGGTGAAATACATTCCGAAGTTACATTTACATCAACACTATGTCTTAACTAGGAAGGTATTTCTCGACACAGATCTACTAGCACAAGTCTTCTTCTCTGGATCATCATCAGCGAATCGTCGTCCTCGAATCATCGTCATCATCACTGTTGTTGTTATATCAATCAATCTCTGAATATACTCGTCATAGGAAGTTCTACAGAGCCAATCCTTTTTCATACTGGATGTAGGCCCAACACCTGCAAGTCTTCATCATCACTGGCCATACTGTGGAATCCTCAGGACTTATTACGTGCATCACAAAACCTTGCAAGAGCATCCCAGGACTTATTACGGGCACACAGGCCAACCTATCGGATCTCCTAGGGAGCTATTACATGTGACCCCACCAAAAAACCTCGAAAGAGAATCCCAGGATTGATTACGAGCACACAACTCAACCTATCAGATCTCCCATGGCACTATTATATGTGGTCATGGCAAAACCTCGAAAGAGAATCCCAGGACTTATTACGGGAACACATCCCAACCTATCGGATCTCCCAGGGTGCTATTATATGCCATAGGAAAAAACCTCGAAAGAGTGTTTGCCAGATCTCCCAGGGAGCTATTATATGCCAGCGGAAAAACCTAGCAAGATAATCTGCAAACCTCCCAGGGCGCTATTATATGTCTTCCTAAAGCAATGCCTCGAAAGAGCATCCCAAGCTGTTACGAGCAAACAGCTCTACCTGTCGGATCTCCCAGTTCAACTTACATGGTCATCTGCACAACCTGTTCCACGGCCACGGAGTATCATCCTGATACTCACCATACATCATCCTGATGTACACATGATCATCATCACTACATCATCATGATGCATGTCATCTGGAGCAACATCCTGAAGCTCATCATCTATGATCATCCTGATCATACAATGCATCCATCTGATGCATACACAGTATCTTCCTGATACATATCATCATACATGATCTACCTGATCATACAATGTATCCACCTGATACATATACAAACACATGATTCACTTGATCATACCTGATACATATCGACATACATGATCTACCTGATCATACAATGTATCCTCCTGATACATCTACAGATACATACACATGATCCAACTGATCATATCCAGCATCCAACATGATGCATACATACATGCATATAAATGATCCAACTGATCATATCCAGCATCCAACATGATGTATACATACATATATAAATGATCCAACTGATCATACAGAGCAGAAACTAGAACATCGTCCTGAAGCTCATCATTCAGCGCTTATATCCACAGCCATGGGAAGGATCCTCCTCTCACCATGCTTGGAATGGATCTAGAAAATGTGTCCATCACTTTTTCCTTGAAGTGTCGTCAATCTGAAGAACACCAAGCCTCTCCCTGAAGTACTCAAACTTCACTCTAGCTAGTGGTTTCGTCAGCACATCTGCAACCTGCTCATCCGTCGCAATATATAGGAGCTTCACTGCTCCTCTCTACACCATATCCCTGATATAGTGATATTTGATCTCAATGTGTTTCGACCTATCGTGGAACATCGGGTTCTCAGACAGCTTCACACAACTCTGGTTATCACAGAAGATACCAGTAGCATCCAGTGGGAGATCAAATAACTCAGACAGTAGCTTCCAGAGCCATATTTCCTCACAAGTAGCCGAACATGCTGCAACATACTCTTCCTTAGTTGCACTCAATGCTACGCAGGACTTCTTCCTGATAAACCAAGAGATCACACCTGATCCCATACTAAAGCAGCACCCAGATGTGCTCTTCCTATCTGTAGCACTTCCTACCCAATCTGAATCAACATAACCCTGCAAGTTAAACTTTTGATTCGCATCATACTTGAGCCCATAATCAATTGTACCATTCAGGTACCTCAGAATATGCTTTACAGCAACCAAGTGAACACCTATGGGATCCGTCAGGAACTGGGTCAATGTGTTCACCGCAAAGCAAATATCTAGTCTCGTGTTCGTCAGGTACATCAAGGACCCAATCATCTGATGAAACACTGTGACATCAACCGGATCATATGAAGCATCACACAGAAGCTTCAGGTTCAATGCCATAGGTGTGGCCATGGCATTGCAGTCCATCATCTTAAACCTCTTTAGGATATCCACTGCATACTTACCTTGTCCAAGGAATATTCCATCTATACTCTGTCACACCTCCATGCCTAGAAAATAGTGCATCATCTCCAAGTTCTTCATCTTGAACTCGGCAGCAAGCTTTTATTGTGTGTCGGAAATCAATCTATCTTCACCTGTAACAAACAGGTCATCCACGTACAAAAGTAGTATCACTGGATTGCCTTCCTCAACCTTGTAGTAAATGTTGGAATCCGCTTTACTCTTGGTAAAGCCCAAACTGGATAGAAAGCCATCTATCTGCCATACCAGGTCCTGGCTGCATGTTTCAAACCATACAGGGATTTCTTCAGTTTGCACACATGTGACTCTCGGTCATGTTCTCAAACCCGAGTGGCTACTCCACATACACTTCCTCCTCGACTACATCATTCAAGAAAGTTGTCTTGACATCCATCTGGTGTATATTCCATTTCATCACTGCAGCCAGAGCAAGTACTGATCTGATGGAAGTGTGCCTGGCTATAGGTGTAGAAGTCTCTTCATACTCAATCCCTCCTTCTGGGAGAAGCCACGAGCTACAAACCTCGCTTTGTATTTCTCCATGCTACCATCTGCAGCATGCTTGATCTTATAGATCCATTTGGAAGTCACAACAGACTTCCCTTCAGGTCTTGGGACTGCATCCCAAACATCATTCTTCATGATCGACTGGAACTCCTCGATCATGGCATTCTTCCCGAATCCTGGGAACTTCAATATATTCAGTATCTTTAATAGATAACTTTGTTGCTGAAACAAATGTTGTAGTCCTTCTTTTGTAGGTGCTCGTATACGATCTTTCCTACAAAACAAGTTAAATTGCATGATTAGAAACTTCTCATAGTTTTCAGAACAAATTCTTACACATAAAGAAATATGTCATACAGTCATGCAATTATTTTAGCCAATGCTTCAATACAACATTGATCCATATCCTATAACTTTCTAGATGCCTTCCAATCTCTACCAGAACATTGTTAAGAGTTTGCACTACTCCCAACATGTCAGCAAAGAGGTTTCATTCTAGATAAGTAGCAATGGAATGTTGTACAGTGACATAGGCCACTTACCCATTACATGCATATTAGTAGTATGCTGTTCATTAATGCAATTATTTTAATATGCCAAAATACACAGCCTAATTCTAGGAACATTAGTATATACATCATTGAACAGTATTATTTAAACAATCAAATATGCAAGAAATGATAATTCAAATACTTATCTTTGTTTGGTTTGTAGGGTGGACTCCCTCTCAATATTTGCTTCCTTGCAAGAACTACTGGAGTGTGCTCCCTCTTGATCTTTGCTTCCTGGATTACCTGTCCTTCGACTTATATCCATCCTCAATCATTATGCATGCTTACAAGAATCATTATTGTGATATCCTCGAGATCTCATACATAATCATACATTTGTTAGTATAATCTCAATACTATCAGAAACACAATAGTCTTAAACATGTATAGTAATGATCATTTTAAACACAGATAATAAACAGTAGTATTCAAGGTTTATATAGGACTCTTCTGGTTAGTCATATCATCAATTAAGGTAAGAAACATAATATGCCTAAACCCATGATTACTCAAACCTATAACTTCATGAATAATCATAATCAATCATGCCAAGTATACTTATATAAGATATCCTAACACAAGGTAGGATTTGATATAGGAAAAACATACCTGGATTAGCATGTTAGCTAGCTATGTCCTACATGATGTCTTCTTGTTCTTCAATGACTTGTGCTAGTAACATGCATATCTCATAAGTTAACCATTATAGAACCAAGTTATACATACCTCGTAAGTAGATCTTCTATGTGATCCATGATAATGGATGAATCTTTGTCTTCATGTCTCCATGGTCATATGTTCTTGAACTAGAACATGATTTGTCTTTCTTGATGTACCTTTCATGTTAGCGGACAACATCAACCTCATACAACACCATCATGCATTAGTACAATCATAAGTGTCAAAACCCTAATCAATGAATATCTTCTATCATGCATTCATAATTTTATTAAGGTGATAAGTCAAAAATTAATCAAGATTGTACTAACGTAATGATATAAAGACAAACATATCGTAAACATAATCATGAACAGATTTTGAAACATACCTATAAGTCATACCTGTTGAGATTTCTTGTAATCATCTTATGTAAGGCCTTAGCCTTATCTCCCTCTGAAACTGGAACTTCTTCACTTATGCAAGTGACCAATCCATTCTATTCTAGGATTAACCCAATCCACTTGATTTGCAGAAACTGGATCTGGAGTTGGATTAGGGTTTGTCAGAGAAACACTAAAAATTCAAACTTTGAATTTCAAACTTCTGAAAGGATAGAAAGATGTGCCTTGATGAGTTGATCAAGCTGGTATACTTAGAATTTGAAAATTGCAAAGTTTCACCCCTCAAAATTGCCTTTGAAATTTCCGGATCTTTTGGACAGGATCCCGAACTAGGGTTTGATAAATCCCACCCTTCTTCCTAACCAAAAGGTTCAATCCAAAGCTCTAAACTTCGATTTTTCTGAGGAGCTTCCAGCCGTGGTCACAGACTTAAAAAATTTCAACTTTTGCAGAAGCCCTAATTTTCCACTTTTCCGATCAAAGTCCCGAACTAGGGTTTGATCAAGCCCGCCCTTCTGCCCAACCAAAAAATTTGAACTTGGTCTCTAATTTTTATTTTGATGAGTAGCATTCAGCTATGGTCTCCGATTACAAAAATTCCAACTTTCTCTGAAACCCTAATTCCCGGAGACATGAATGAAGGTGCTCAAAATCCAATTCTGTTTTGACAGAAATATGCACTTGATTGTTTCTGGTGTAACTCCAAAATTAAGAATCCACAGGGTATGAAACTTCTACCTATGGTAGCTTGACCTGTCATATTTCCCACCCCACAAGTCTGACCTCAATTGGATTCTCTGAGAGATAGAGTTATGCCAAGTGTCGCAGCGTGACCTGTTTATGGGATAAAACAGGAGAGAAAACTTGTACGACATGCCACATGTCACTGGTTCAACTTCGGCCTCTGAAAACCTTACCAGAGAAACTAAAGTCCGTTCCCTAGCTATCACTTTTTACGAAATTTCATTTGGAGCTTCCTAGCCCAAGTTGTGACCTTTTTTCCTAGGTCACCTGTTTATGACTCAGATCTGGAAGAGGCAGAAACCCTAGATTGTACAGATCATAAAACACAAAGTACAACGAATTAGAAGTTTTTCTTCGGAAACAAGGTACATGGGGATCTTATCTTCGACCTGTAAGAGTTTCAGATCCCGAAACCTCTCAGAAATGTATTAATAGCGAAAGTGCTACGATGACTATTTTTTGCTATATCAAGCCCTAGCTTCGCAAGTGCAACAAGTGTCATACATGCCATACCATGCCTTCTTTCAGGCTAGCTCTGATACCATGTTAGTTTTTCAGAATGTTAGATCTGATCTAAGATCTTAACTGAGAGAATAACATGTACAGCATATCTGCAGCATATCAATCATGGACACAATAATGCAAGCACACAAGAGACACAGAGTTTCACCGGGGAAAACCAAGAAGGTGAAAAACCCCGCAACTTCCTCAGAGATATATAGAGCAATGATACAACCAAATTACAACCAAAGAACAAGAGATAGTCTTCTCCTAGCAGCTGATCCTCCTCCTCACATGTACGCCACTTTCCGAGTGATATAGAGTGAGATAATGAGATGATCAAAATAGAGATCTCCCGATCTCTATTTATACTTGTCCTGACTGCCCAATAAACTTATGGGGACGAATTGTCTAGCTTAGCATAATGACCCATGGTTAACTTAATCACGGCCGACCCCACACATGGTGGTCTAATAACCCATCGATAAGTTACGACACCTGCGACACTTGTCAATACAAATGACGACACTTCCTTATAGAGGAATAACACATCTCTATAGGAGTACAATATACATAAATGAAATACATTTCGAAGTTACATATACATCAACACACCTCCGTCAATTTCATGTGGTTTCCTGGTTTCCAAGAGTTCGATGGTCGCAAGGTCATTACGCAGAAAACTTCCCCATCACATGAAAACATCTATTACTAACGTGATTCACTATGTTTTAGTTTTTGTTTCAATGGCGGGGTTTAGCAAGGGTTTGAAGTAGCTTCCATGGTGTTGCTTGGTTTTTCAACCAAGCATGTGCAAGGATGCACCTGCTAACTAGTAGCAGCAGTCTCAAATAAAGCAATGTAAACAAGCAAATATAAACCATAGATTGATGGCAGTAAACAGTAAAATAAAGAATCTAGATTAATAACAATAAGGAAAATTGATTCATAAACATGTAAATAAAAATTAAAACTCTTATATTATCTCAAATGGTGAGGATGGTGAGTTTTGAGTAGCTCCAAGGTTGAGAAGCTCCAATGTCCAATGGTCTCTTCTTCTCCAATGCTTCAGTGGTTGGGCAAAGCTCAAAAGATGGGCAAAGCTCAAGATGGATTTTGGAAGCATGAGGATATGATGAAATATGGATGAATAATGAGGAGCCCCTATCACCTTTTTATAGTTTTTGGGTGATGGGTAATACCATTATGGTTTTAAGGAAACCAATGGTATGGACCAACATGGTTTAGGTCTCTTTTTCCCTCTTTTTCCTTTTTTGAATATTTTTTATATTTTTATTTCCTTTTAATTTTTTTGGGGAATTTTGGACCCTTTTTAAGGGTTTTTTGTGTTTTTTTGAGGAAAAATACATATTTTGAGGGGGAAAAGGGATATTATGGTATTTTTGGTGACCTTTTGAAGGTTTTAGAGGCTCAAATGGTGGAAAAAGTGGACAAATAGGTCATGTGAATAAGGGAGTGAGCTAGTGAGCACTTTTTGGGTGTTAACAGATTGCTCCCTGATGTGTGAGGGAAGGAGCTCATCGTATGGCCGATAGACATCATAGTTCTTTTGTCTTTTTCCTGGGGTTTGGAGAAGAGAAGAGACCGATTGGAGACTGGAACAACGGCCCCCTGGAAGCTGCAAAAACTGAAAAAATACATGGCCTCAAAATGAATGAGTAATAATCTCTGATAATGGACGAAGCGGGCATACCCATGCTCGTGTCAAGACATATACATAACAATTAGGCCCAAGAAGGGGTGCCTGAATAATACATAAAAATATATTGGTACATCATAATGGTCCAGAGGGGACATAATGTTGGGACGTACTCATGATCATACCATGACTGATCTCAATAACTGATACATTGGAAAAGAGCAACAACCATTCTGAAAAAGGTTTCAGAAGGGTTGATTAACTGTTGGAGTTGAAGGTGTCCAACATCTGTAAGGACTCAAAGACTCTGAGCCAATCTCTGAGGAATTTATGTAACTATATACTCGAGGGAGTATAAAACTAGGGTACATCTTGAAAACTATCGCTAAGCGTAACCTGGATATCCATAGGAATGTGTAACTAGTTGTTTTCTCAAAAAGACTCATAAATGTGGTAAAGTCAGGTGATATCCGGGGTCTTCAACAAATGACTGAAATGACCGATACCTTTTATGAGTCTCGATGATGCGATCAAAGTGTTGAAGTAGAGCATGTGAGAAACAATCATTTGGAGAAGCATTGAGGACTCCTTTCAAAATGATCCATAGGCACTCATCACTAATGGTGATTAGTCCAAGGCACAGGGACCTATGGGTCTATCCTCTGGAATAGATTTGGTTGGTGTCGACAGAGGGAGACCGGCAAATACTAAGGTGATGATGTTTCCTTGATAGGAGCGCGAGGTGTACAACTGAAGTGTGATAGTACTGATGGTAGGACTGACATACTGCGGGGATGGGGAATAACTGGGGTCATAGAGTGGGTGGACTCAAATTTCCTTTGTTCAGAGCATGATGACATGGTGGTTAACCTAACAGCATAGAAAACTGACTTTTAGGTGTGAGGATCATAGCTTATCAAGGGTATGTATTGCTGACTGGAGTGACTCTGGGGGGAGATGTTGATGGATGCTATTGGGAGAATCTCAAGGTGACATACTGCATAATACTCTTAACAAAGGTGACCAAAATGGGGAAGCTGCCATATGAGTAGACATGATCTGTTATGGCACTGAAAAGCACCATTGGGTCCTTCTTCGTGGTTTTAATGAGCTCTAAGAAGGGATAAAAGTGTGCTCTGAAATGGTACTGTCCTGTGGATTTATTGGAGCCCAGGACTGTTTATGCTCGTGAGTGCTTTCATTTTTAAGGAGTCTAAAAATGATAAGAAGACTCTGCATTTGTGGATGAGTACCGTCCTGTGGATTTGTATGATCCCAAGACGGCGATTGCTCGTGGTTGCTTTCAATTTTAGGGAGTCTGAAAGAAGTAAGTAGACTCCATTGGTGTTCTTTTTCATATGTTAGTCTCCAAGACCCGAAAAAGTATAAAATGATGCAAATGGAGAACTCTTCTAGCCAATGTGACTAGAGTATTCCTTTTTCGTAATAAGTCTACAAGGTCTGGAAAATGGGTAAACTTATACCAGGTAGACGCCCTTTTAGATACCTTTAGCGAGCATGAAAGGAAGCAAGATTGATCAGTGATCTTTTCATTGTTTTAGGAGTCAGAAAAGATCTTAACAGAAACTCCCTAAGTGCCTTTTTCGTAAAGGAATTGCTTGGCCTGAAAAAGGGATAAATTTATACCGAACAAAAGTAATGGAGAGGCAAGGAGGAAGTGTTCAATCAAAGGGCGAGTATGGGGATCAAGCATGGTGATAGGGGGGAACACTAATGGGGCCTCCTTGCGGGTTGATGAATGGTATTAAAACAATGCCATAATTGCAGTATGGATGGAGTGGTGGGCTCATGTATAAGTTGTGATGCGAAAATTTGTAAAATCTGAAGGTTGTCGATGTGGCACACAAATCAAGGGGACGACGGGCATGTGAGAAAGTGCCCAAAAATTCTGGGGGTGAGAGCGAGAAATGATATCAAGCATCATCGTGAGCGCAGAAAACTGAATTTGGCGATATAAGACTCGTAAAAAATGGACCACGTTCGATGTGGCACGCAAATCGAGGCGACAAGGGGCATGTAAAAAGTGCCCAAAAAATCTAGTGGTGAGAGTGAGAAATGGTCTCAAGCATCATCACGAGCGCGAAAAACTGAATCCGTAAGACTCATAAAAAATGGACCATGGCCGATGTGGCACGCAAACCGAGGTAATGAGGGGCATGGAAAAAATGTCTTAAAAATATGGTGGTGAGAGCGAGAAATGATCTCAAGCATCATCACAAGTTCAGAAAACTGAATCCGATGGTATAAAAATCGCCAATAAACTGACAACAGTCGATGTGGCATGCAAATTGAGGTGCCATGGGGCATGGAAAGAATGCCTAAAAGTTTTTGGTGAGAGCGAGAAATGATCTCAAGCATCATCACGGGCACAGAAATATGAACCCGACAGTGCAAATGGTGTGAAAAACGGAGGTCATAAGGACTCCGGAATGGTCAAAGGAAATAACTAGGTTAAAAAATGGCTACAAATAAAGGTGATCCCACCAAGCCAAGGATGCAGTGGTGGGGAGAAATGATGACCCGCGGGGGAAGAATACTAGGTGTATCAAATCAAATCAAATATACAAGTGATATGTGATCTCAAAAATGGTTGAGATCACGCATGTGAAAAAGTGAGCAGGGTTAATGACTTGCCCCCATGCTATGTGCACAGGGTTTATGATTGTGGATCACATATGTGTTGGTTTGAACAATGGGGTCATTGAAATAATGAGATAGATATGATGGGAAAGGTTCAAAATGATTGATCATGCCCCCTATCCCAGGGTCGAGGTAATCTATTATGCCCCCTAACTCAGAGGTGTCAATGTGGTGCATATGTTGTCTCAGAGAGGGATCAATAGGGCATTGAGCAACTGTTGGCAGGGGGGTACACCATGAGGCTGTGGGTCGTGGTGGCATACTGAAGTGATGATATGATGATGCGGGATTCCCCTTGTGGGGTGGATGCCCCTAGTATCTCCGACGAGAATCACGATAATGATGAGTAGGCAAGGTTTTGTGCCTGCCCCCATGTTGTGGACATGTGGTTTCCTCGTCAATTTGAAAGGGTTGAACATGTGTGTCAAAGGGATCAGTGGAAGGGGCCGACCGAACAGAGGGGTCTTCAGTGGAAACCGTGTAAATGGTGTTAATTTCTTCTGAGGAGGAAGATTTTGGGGGATATATTTCCTCAATGAGAAGAGGGGATATCTCTAGGTCGGCATTATTCAATTCGTATAGATCTGCTCTATAATCTAGTAGATCAAGGCAGTGATGTGAGTAATGGTCGTAAATGCCACATATCGCACAAGGGTGATTGGTACGTAGCAATTTATCACGTGGATGAGGAGGAAGTTCAAGTTTTACCACTGAGATACCAGCGTCGTCTTCCAACATATTCATGTGTTCTTGAAGTGCTGGTAATTGTGAACATTGATGGGTGGCATGGCCTATGTCGTCGCACAAAGAGCACTTGAGGGGAGCACGAGTGGTTGGGGCATTCGTCGCCATTTTTGGGATTGCTTGGGGGGTGCGGGTTGTGAGTCCAGTGGTATAAGTTTGTGGGCCTCTGCCCCCAGTGTTTCAGAATGGAGGGGGAGCATTACTAGATGTTGATGCCATAGTCACCATTGGGGGTGGTCGGTTCTGGATGTTTTCTACACCAAGGGGTGGACGGTTAGAAGTATTGATGGGTTGCACCGGTTGTAAAATGGCATTCGGTGTCGAGGGAGGGGTTGGGGCAGGTAGGTACCAAATAGGTAGTCCTAATGTTAATCTTGGGAGATTAAGTGTAGCCATGACTGGTGTGTTGATGGCGCCTGAAGGGGGAAATAAAAATGGGATAGTATGAATTGGGGTGGCTCCTACGTGAGTTGGCACTGAGGGTGGTTGCGGGAGTAAAGGGGGCTATTGGTTTGGTACTTGTGTGTTATGCGAGAGGGTGCAAAAATCAAATATCTTGGTTATATTCAAAGGGGATGGGATGGATTGGAATGTGGAATTCATAGGTGATTCCGAGTATAATCCGGGTCTGACTGTGGAGACGAATGATGTAGGTGCATTCTGAACTGGTTGTTCAATCATAGGGAGAACATTTTTAGGTGCAGCAGGGGCGTATTGGTTTCGACGCGTTCGGAGATTCATTTCAGATGATGACATCATAAGGAGATGATGAGTACTTGAATCCATCGGTTGGTTTGTGTGTGTAGCGCATGTGATTTGCTGTTGTGGTGCTGTGTTCCTTGAGGAGGTCCAATGAACAAGTGTTCGCCACTCCTTCTGTGGGAAAAGGATTCTGCAACACCATGGGTTGTGGTTGAGGAGGTGGCGCTGGTTGTGCCGCGTGCCCTTGGCGTTGGGCATCATCATACCACAGCTGGCGCGCTCGCTCCAAATGGGGGCAAGTGTGTGTGTGATATTCGTATACCCCGCATATGGAACATGGGTGGTTTGTTCGTAAATTGGGCTTCTTACCCTGTTTCAGTGGTCAATCAGGGTTTTGGTTGGCGGGGGGCAGCGTTGTTGTTGTTTGGAGGATAAGTCTGAGCGACTGGAGGTTGTGGTGCAGCAAGCACTACCTGTGGTTGGTAATAAGGCGCTGGGGCTTGTGAGTGAACATGAGCATGTGTGGCTTGCTGATGGTAATATGTAGGGGGTGCAACCAGAGGTGGATAGGCTGAAGGTGCATGACCATAACACTGTGGTGGACATGAGGGTCCATGAATGTGGTGGGGGTGGGCCATGGGAACATACGAAGTTGTAGCTCCAGAGTGAGATGTGGCCCGCGAAAGATCAGGATCAGTATTATTGTTCATAATGGAAAAGGGTTGGTTGTGGGATGCAACTTTTCCAATGATGTCGTCGGCGGCATGGGATGCCCCTTGCACGTCGCTCCAGGATGGATCGCCACGCGAGGCGTCAGGTAATATGGTGTATAAATATCCAGACTGGGCATATATGAGGTCGAACTGCTGAGCTTTTAAGATGGTTTCTTCTTCCGACTGGGTTCGTTCAGAAGCTACATCCTTGGCTATGAGAGGGAGGATTGATTTCAGGAACCAATCCAAGAAGATACGGTCGTCAAGCTTTATCTTGCAGAGACTACGGCGCTTATGCAACTCATGGATATGATCAATGATGTGTGTAGCGGTGTTCTGTCTACAAGACAGTAGTATTTCCACTCCTACTTCATAGCGTACAGGTAGTTGAAAGAACTGAAGGAAAGTTGAGGCGAGGGATGTAAACATGGGGTGCGTCCCATATGGCTGCTCAATATACCATTTGGCTGCAGAGCCAGTGAAAGTTCTTTGTAAAAGTCGGAGTCGAATAGAATCATCGACAATGGAGTTTGAGGAACACCATAGGTGAAACAACATGATATGGTTTTGGGGGTCTTCCCCATCCTTTCCTTGAAACTTTGGGATGTCCGACGGGAGCTCTGTGGGCATGGGGGGCCAAGTAGGGTCATGCCGGATGGGATCATTTTTTAGCCTAGCCAAGTCTGGTAGGTTAAGGCTAGCCATAAATTGCAAACTGGTGGAAGGGTATGATGTTGTCATGGGGGCATAAGTGATAGTGGTGGCATTATGTATTAGGCCACTGCCCCCTAGGGGGGTATTTGTCCTGGGAGGTATGTTCCCTCCACCCATAAGAGTGTGGGAAGGGCCCGCGCCACCAAGTGCAACGAGAGTCACAGATGGGTTGGGAAGATGTCCAAGAGGTGTTGGAATCTGAGTGGTAGCGGCGATAGTAGGTATAGTTTCCATAGTGGGCATGCCTAAGTTGGGTGGGGGTCCTGTATTGGGCAGGGGTCCCATGGTAGGCATACCTAATGTAGGTGTAGGTCCCATATTAGGAATCCCTAAGGTAGGTGTGGATGATGTGGTGGTTGTTGTGGTGGCAGGGGTGGATGATGTTCCACCAACAACCCCTGTGAAAAATTTGTCGTAATGCGAACCAGCCATGGGGCTAGTGGGTGTGGTGTATGTGGGATTTTCGGATTCTGCTCAGAGTCAGATGTGAAACGAGGCGCGTCAGAATCGGATGACAGGATTCCGTTTCGATGACGTGTGGAGTCAAGGGAACCGTACTGGGGGGGTTCACCCCGGAAACGTCGAGAACGTCTCGGGAACTCAATGGTGACAAGTGTGAATTAATCTAGTATGTGGTGATGATGTTAAATTTTGAGCATTAATTCACAATACTCTTGGATATTTACTGAGAGAATAACATATACAGTATATCAATGCATAACAATCACAAGAAGCATGACAAGCATCACAAGAATCAAAAGCATGAGAGACAAGAGACATAGAGTTTCCGTGGGGAAAACCCTAAGGTGAAAAACCCCACAACTTCCTCAGAGATAGAGAGAGCAATGGCTCAACCAAAGTACAACCAAAATACACTGAGATAGTCTCCTAGTAGCAGTTGATCCTCCTCCTCACTAGTGCGCCACTTTCTGAGTGAGAGAAGTGTGAGTTTCCGAGTGATGCAAATAGAGATCTCCTGATCTCTATTTATACTTAACCTGTTTTCCCAGTTACACTATGGGGCCGACTTGTCTAGCTAGGTACATCCACAATATAATATATATTTCGAGGCCGACCCCACACATGGTGGTCTAATAACCCATCGGCAAGTACACGCACTTGCGATACTTGTTAATACACATGACGACACTTCCTTATAGAGGAATAACACATTTCTTATAAGGGTACAATAAATATATATGAAATACATAGATGAAATACATTTCGAAGTTACATATACATCAACACTCCCTCTTAACTAGGAAGGTATTTCTCGACACAGATCTGCTAGACAAGTCTTCTTCTCGGGATCATCGTCATCGATGCATCGTCGTCATCATCATCACTGCTGCTGCTATCTCAACCAATCTCTGACTCTACTCGTCATAGGAAGTTCTACAGAGCCAGTCCTTTTTTATACTGGATGTAGTCCCACCACCTGCAGGTCTTCATCATATGTGCAAATGGTCTGATAAAGGTGGCCTCTCAGGACTAATTGTATGTGCGGATGCAATACCGGAAAGAGTATCCCAGGAACATTTATGTGCCTAAGCATGACCGGAAATATCTCCCAGGACTGATTACATGCATCTCCTCCACAATACCTTTAAAGAGCATCCCAGGAACATTTATGTGTAGCAGCAAGACCGGCAAGATCTCTAAAGAGCATCCCAGGACTTATTATGAGCACACAGCTCAACCTCTCGGATCTCCAGGACTGATTACATGTGGATAGACAAAAACTTTAAAGATCATCCTAGGAACATTTATTTGCCGCAGCATGACCGGCAAGATCTCTAAAGAGCATCCCAGGACTAATTACGAGCACACGGCTCAACCTCTTGGATCTCCAGGACTGATTACATGTCTCCATAGTAATACTTCATCCTAGGACTGATTACGAGCACACAGCTCAACCTATCGGATATCTGAGGCCTGATTACATACTACATAACAATACCGGAAAGAGTACCCCAGGAACATTTATGCGCCGCAGCACGATCGACAAGATCTCCCAGGACTGATTACATGCTATTTGCAAAACCTGCCACATATCATCTCTGACCTCAAAGTATCAACTTGATACTCATGATCCAACGGATCATCATCGCATGAGGCATCATCCTAATGCCCATGATCATACTGATCATAATCATTGTACCATCCTGGTACATATCATCTGGAGCAACATCCTGAAGCTCATCATCATGATCAACCTGATCATACAATGCATCCACCTAATGCATACCAAGTATCTACCTGATACATATCATCATACATGATCCACCTGATCATACCGTGTATCCACCTGATACAAATACAAATACATGATACATATCAATATACATGATCTACCTGATCATACAATGTATCCACCTGATACATATACAGATACATGGTCCAAGCATCCAACATGATGCACATACAAAATACATACAAACGATCCAACCGATCATATCCAACATCCAACATGATGCGTACATACATATAAATGATCCAACTGATCATATCCAGCATCAACACGATGCATACATACATATAAATATAAATGATCCAACTGATCATATCCAGCATCAACACGATGCATATACAGAGCAGTAACTGGAGCATCGTCCTGATGCTCATCATCCGGCGCTTACATCCACAACCATGTGAAGGATCCTCCTTCCAACATGCTTGGAATGGCTTCAACAAATGTGTCCATCACTTCTTCCTTGAAGTGTCGTCGATCTGAAGAACACCAAGCCTCTCCCTGAAGTATTCGAACTTTACTCTAGCTAGTGGCTTCGTCAGTACATATGCAATCTGCTCGTCCGTCGCAACATACAGGAGCTTCACAGCTCCTCTCTGCACCATATCCTTGATATAGTGATATTTGATCTCTATGTGTTTCGACCTGTCATAAAACACTAGGTTCTCAGACAGCTTCACACAACTCTGTTTATCACAAAAGATACCAGTAGCATCCAATGGGAGATCAAATAACTCAGACAGTATCTTCTGTAGCCATACTTCCTCACAATTAGCTGAACCAAGAGATCACACCTGATCCCATACTAAAGCAACATCCAGATGTGCTCTTCCTGTCTGCGGCACTGCCAGCCCAATCTGAATCAACATAACCCTGCAGGTTAAACTTTTGATTCGCTTCATACTTGAGCCCATAATCCATTGTACCCTTCAGGTACCTCAGAACATGCTTTACAGCAACTAGGTGAACACTCCTCAGATATGTCAGGAACTGGCTCAATGTGTTCACCACAAAGCAAATATCTGGTCTCATGTTCGTCAATTACATCAAGGACCCAATCATCTGACGATACATAGAGACATCAACCAGCTCAGATGAAGCATCACAAAGAAGCTTCAAGTTCGATGCCATAGGTGTGGCCATGGCCTTGCAATCCATCATCCCGAACCTCTTCAGGATATCTACTGCATACTTCCTTTATCCAAGGAAGATCCCATTTGCACTCTACCACACCTCCATACCTAGGAAATAATACATCATCCCTAAGTCCTTCATATCGAACTCAGCAGCAAGCTTCCTCTTAGTATCTGCAATCAATCTGTCATCTCCTGTTACAAATAAGTCGTCCAAATACAGGAGTAGAATCACAAGATTCCCTTCCTCAACCTTGTAGTAAAGGTTGGAATCCGCTTTACTCTTGGTAAAGCCCAAACTAGATAGGAAACTGTCCATCCTACCATACCAAGTTCTGGGGGCTTGCTTCAAGCCATACAAGGCTTTCTTCAATCTGCACACATGACTCCCTGTCATGTATTTCAAAACCGAGTGGCTGCTCTACATATACTTCCTCTTCAACTACACCATTCAAGAAAGAAATCTTGACATCCATCTGGTGTATTTTACATTTCATTGCTGCAGCCAGGGCAAGTATAGTTCTAATGGAATTATACCTGGCTATAGGTGCAAAAGTTTCTTCATAATCTATTACTTCTTTCTGAGAGAAGCCACGAGCTACGAATCTTGCCTTGTATTTCTCTACACTGTCGTCTGCAACATGCTTGATTTTGTAGATCCATTTGGAAGTCAAAACAAACTTCTCTTTAGGTCTTGGGACAACATCCCAAACATCATTCTTCATTATTGATTGGTATTCCTCAACCATGGCATCCTTCCATTCTTTCTTTTCCGCTGCTTCTTCATAACTGGAAGGTTCTTTGTTCATAATGTCACAGAGTAAAGCAACATAGCTGGTATGTGATCTGGTTCTCTTCTTTGCTCTGTGTTCTTCTTCTGGAATGCCAAATCTTTCTGCATCTTGAATGAGCTCTCTAGCCTATGCAGGTTTCCTCTTGTGAGAGTTATCCTCATGGGGTGGATCTACAGGTTCTTACGGATCTTCCATCTCACGAATAGCGTCTGGAATTGCGTCAGTCATGGTAGTGTCTTGAAATCTAGTTTCCTTAGGTTCTTCATAAACTTCGATAGGTGCCTTCCTTGATTTGATGAATGTTGAGTTTTCATCAAATGTTACATCCCTGCTGACATCAATCTTCTTGAACCCTGGAAAGTATATTCTGTAAGCCTTCGAGCTTTCACTGTAACCCACAAAGATACCCTTCTTTCCTGAAGGATCTAGTTTGGTCCTCTTTTCCTTTGGGACATGAGTGTATACTGGACAACCAAATATTCTGAGATGGTTGACTTCAGGTTTCTTACCAGAAAAGACCTCTTCTGGTGTCTTGTTGTCCAATATCTTGTGGGGTGTTCTGTTCTGCACATATACAGCTGTCCTAGCTGCTTCTGCCCATAGATGCATAGGTAGTTCCTGGTCATGTAGCATTGCCCTTGCTGCTTCCATGATTGTTCTGTTCTTCCTTTCTGCAACTCTATTCTGTTGAGGATTATAAGGAGCAGTCAACTCCCTCTTAATCTCTGAATCACTGCAAATCTTCTTGAAGTCACCTGAGGTGAATTCTCCACCATTGTCGGATCTGAATGTTTTGATCTTCTTATCAGTTTGATTCTCCATCAAGGTTTTGAATTCCTTAAACTTATCAAACACCTCATCTTTGTTCTTCAAGAAGTATACCCAAGTCTTCCTGGAGAAGTCATCAATAAATGAGACATAGTAAACATACCACTCAGAGAACTGGATGACATAGGACCACATACATCTGAGTGGATGATTTCCAGGATACCTTTTGCCTTGCTTTCACTGCTTGGGAAAGCTTTCTTAATGTTCTCACCTTTTGCACATCCTTTGCAAACACCTTCATGTTTGGTCTTGATTTCAGGAAGACCCTGTACAACCTTGCTTGCAATTGGAAGTGCCCTATAGTGCATATGAACAAGCCTTTTATGCCAAAGTTCACTTGGCTCCATGGATTCATGCATCATGGCATGTTCAGGTTGTCCTTTCAATTTATACAAACCTTCCTCTTTCTCTCCAATCACTACTGCATCATCTATGGTCTTTCCCTTTGGCCACATTAGGACTTGGCCATCCACAAATGCAACCCTCATACCTTTTGCATCCAATGCAGAGATGGAGATCAAGTTCTTTTTGAGCCCAGGTACATAAAGGACTTCTTTCATCTTCAAAGATTTTCTAGAATCTAGGTTGTAGGAGGATTCACCACTTCCTTTGATGGGATATTGATAATCATCCCCAAGTTTCACTTTATGGGGTGATTCATGTTCAGACAGATTTACAAAGGATTCTTTAAACCCAATCATGTGTTTGGAAGCCCCACTGTCAATTAACCAATCATTACAACCATGGGAGATAGTACCTGTGAGAGTAGAGATTAGAACATACTCTTCTTCGTTTGATGAGTCATCATCACTATCATCACTTTCTGCCCTAGCCTTCTTCTTTGGAGGTTCATCATCTTCAGCAGCATGAGCATGGTACCTTCTTTTGTTACCCTTCTTCTTCTTGCTGGAGTTGTTGTTGTTGTGGTTGTCCCTTTTGTTCTTGGGACATTCTAAAGCAAAGTGACCCTTCTCATTACAAGTGAAACACCTTAGATTTTTCTTGTCTTTGTGATAATGATGAGAAGATTTCTTCTTGTGATGGGATGGCTCCCTCTTGAACTTGCCCTTCTTAGTGTGAGCTGTGAGAGCTTGATTTTCATTCCCCATCTTCTCTTCTCTTGCCACAAGCCTTGCTTCTTCTTGAGAACATTCCTCCCACAATCTGCTGAAGGAGATTAATTTCTTTCTGGCACATATCCCCTGGATAAAAGAGTCCCATGACCTAGGTAGGCCATTCAAAGTGGTCATAACAATTTCACCATTCTCCAACATTTCATCTACAGCTTCAAGTTGTTCCTTGATCTGAGAGACCTTGGAGAAATAGGATTGAATGGTTTCTCCATTCGACATCTTGACCCCTTTCAATTGATTCCACAGGGTCATCTTCCGATTTATGTTCTTCCCTTCAAATAGCTTGGTCAAAGAGTCAAACATAGCCTTGGGTGTCTTTAGATAAGACACATGGGGTATGAGATGGTATTTGATAGAATCAGCAATGATTCTCTTTGCCTTGACCAAGTTCTTCTTATGCAATACCTTAGCCTCTTCATCCTCTGGGATAGGGATGTCTTCTTTTATATATGAGTCCAACTCATTCTCTTCCAAGATTAACCCAATCCTATACTTCCAAGCTCGGAAGTTATCATCCCCTTCAAGCTTAACCTCAAGCTTGGTGTGGTGAGACATCTTAAAGAGTACTTCAAATGGAAATAGAAAAGATTTAGGTCTTACCACTTGAAATGCTGAAAACTGGATCTGGTCCCAGATTAGGGTTTGTCGGAAAAACCCTAAAAATTCAAAATGTGAATTTCAACTTTCTGAAAGGATAGAAAGATGTGCCTTGATGAGCTGATCAACTTGGTGTATTCAGAATTTGAGATCAGCAAAGCTTTACCCTTCAGATTTGCATTTTTGTCCTCCCGGGTTCACTGGGGAGAGCCCTGAATTAGGGTTTGAGTTTCTCGAAGATCTATCTAGCCAAAAATCTCGATCCAAAGCTCTAAACTTCGATTTTTGCAAGGAGCTTCCAGCTATGTCTTCAGATTTCAGAAATTCCTTTTTGTTGTGGAAACCCTAATTTTTAGGGCCAAATCTGAAAATGCTCAGAATTGAATTCTGATTGGACAGATAGATTCTACTTGATGAGTAGAGTCAATCTACTATACTGCTTTTCCAAAATCTGTGGAGACAAACCCAATAAACAAGAAACCCTAGTTTTCGTCATTGCAAAATGTCTTCTTCTCAGGTTAGCTCTGATACCATGTTAAATTTTGAGCATTAATTCACAATACTCTTGGATATTTACTGAGAGAATAACATATACAGTATATCAATGCATAACAATCACAAGAAGCATAACAAGCATCACAAGAATCAAAATCATGAGAGACAAGAGACACAGAGTTTCCGTGAGAAAAACCCTAAGGTGAAAAACCCCACAACTTCCTTAGAGATAGAGAGAGCAATGGCTCAACCAAAGTACAACCAAAATACACTGAGATAGTCTCCTAGTAGCAGTTGATCCTCCTCCTCACTAGTGCGCCACTTTCTGAGTGAGAGAAGTGTGAGTTTCCGAGTGATGCAAATAGAGATCTCCTGATCTCTATTTATACTTAACTTGTTTGCCCAATTACACTATGGGGCTGACTTGTCTAGCTAAGTACATCCACAATATAATATATATTTCGGGGCCGACCCCACACATGGTGGTCTAATAACCCATCGACAAGTATACACACTTGCGATACTTGTTAATACACATGACGACACTTCCTTATAGAGGAATAACACATCTCTTATAAGGGTACAATAAATATATATGAAATACATAGATGAAATACATTCCGAAGTTACATATACATCAACAGATGAGTGGAAAGCTCGAAGGCCCTAATGCAACCATGTGTGCAAGAGGGGAGTGTAAAAAATAATGGCACTCAGGCCAATAACCGAACTCAAAAACACTTACTATAACAGTTGTGCTATAGTAAGTGGAGTAATCAAAAAGGGTGGTCAGAAAACCAACATGCAAACGCCTCCTAAAAATAGAAAAAAGGTGTACTCACTGACCAAAGGGAGGTAATAGAGAATGCAAACACCTAATCTAAAAAGTATTATGACTCAACAAGGTATATCCTCTGCAAGGTGATGAAATCCAAGTCAGACAATATATATTATTGAATCAAAGGCTAGATATCCCCCTACCGGGAGGGACACCGGGTAGACAATCTTATAAGTTGGGCCACTAAGATACCTCGTTCATGACACGTTCGGTTGGGTGAATCTGCAGTTTGGTTCTATCGCCACTGTACTCCCATAAGGGTGGTACAACGAAAACTACAAGTGGTATCCTTCGATTATTGAGAGGATTGTGGTATTCCAATCAGGCTTCTGGAACCACTCTGGCTACTTCAACCCTCCTAAGGGAGAGGCCTTCCCGACAAATTGGTGTAAAACCGCGTCAACAAATAATAAGGGATTTTGGTACCCTAAAAGTCAACCACTATGTCTCAACATGAAAAATGAGTGAGGGGTGTTATTTGGATGCTTATCCCCTCAGTCCTACCTAGCTACAAAATTCTTTTTGTGTTCCTCAAGTGGGGTTAGAATGTTGGTTGAGTTAAGGTAACTTTTAAGGCTCACTTGAAATTATTGAGACAGATTGTGTGTTTGTGTGGGTGTATATCAAAACAATTTGCCTCGCATGGGCAATTTAATCACAAACTAAAATAATGATTCCAATTTGCGAAAAAATGAAAGACGTTTCAAATATAAATGCTTTAATAATCTTTTCAAAAAATATGGATTCTTTAAAAAGTTTTGTAAGGTAAAGCAAATAACGTATGTAAAAATAAATGGATTTCTAAAGTCTTTCTTGGGAAAAATATTGAGCAATTTAGAAATATGGTTCTAACCTTGCAATGTATGAAACTTACAACCTGAGAAAATACTTAACAAATCTTTCTTTCACTAAACTGAAAATTTTCAAAAAGATTAGTAAAGCATATAACAGAAAATAAATTTGGATTTTTAATGCTGCAAAATAAAATAGTAGGCTGTCCAAAAATTGTAGGGGAGATGGTTGGGAGAAATGGGCCAAAATGGGTGAAATGAAATGATAAATAACACTAAAAAAAAAATTAGAGAAACTTATATGAAAAATTTCTTAAATCTAATAAGATATTTGGATTCCTTGCTCGAAAACACCCAATTTAAAAAAACAAATCATCTCAAACGGAGTTCGGGAGAGGGAGATATGGGCGTTTGAAAGTTGGGTCGCGCTGTCAGGAGATAAGATCGTCGGTGTCTGTGGCAAAACCCGCAATCTGGATCGCGGGTGTATGTGGCAAAACCCGCGATCTAGGTTGCGGCTGTATGTGGCAAAACCCACGATTTGGATCGCGGCTGTCTGCTAAAAAGCTGCAATGTGGATCGCGGCTGTGGGTCAAAATCGCGCGATTTTATAGACGAAAAAAGTCGCCAAAAAACGAACCCAAAAGTTGAAATTTTGGGTTGTTTTAGGCTGCATAAAGGGCCAATGGCTATGGCAGCTATGAAGAAGCTGACTAGTATGGTATATCTACAATTTTAAATGGGAAAAACAACTAAAATAAAGATCCAAAGCACGAATTTAAAATTTGAAAACCAGCGGAGTCGCCAAAAACTGTTGCTTGGTTTTTCAACCAAGCAAGTGCAAGGATGCACCTGCTAACTAGTAGCAGCAGTCTCAAATAAAGCAATGTAAATAAGCAAATATAAACTATAGATTGATGGCAGTAAACAGTAAAATACAGAAATCTAGATTAATAACAATAAGCAAAATTGATTCATAAACATGTAAATAAAAATTAAAACTCTTGTATTACCTCAAATGGTGAGGATGGTGAGATTTGAGTAGCTCCAAGGTTGAGAAGCTCCAATGTCCAATGGTCTCTTCTTCTCCAATGCTTCAATGGTTGGGCAAAGCTCAAGATGGATTTTGGCAGCATGAGGATAGGATGAAATATGGATGAATAATGAGGAGCCCCTATCACCTTTTTATAGTTTTTGGGTGATAGGTAATACCATTATGGTTTTAAGGAAACAAATGGTATGGACCAACATGGTTTAGGTCTTTTTTTCCCTTTTTTTCCTTTTTTGAATATTTTTTATATTTTTATTCCCTTTTAATATTTTTGGGAATTTTGGACCCTTTTTTAGGGTTTTTTGTGTTTTTTCAGGAAAAATACATATTTTGAGGGGAAAAAGGGGTATTATGGTCTTTTTGGTGACCTTTTGAAGGTTTTAGAGGCTCAAATGGTAGAAAAAGTGGACAAATGGGTCATGTGAATAAGGGAATGAGCTAGTGAGCATTTTTTGGGTGTTAACACATGGCAGAACAACAAGTTGCAGTATCTACTCCGCAGAAGCATCGCAAAGAGATCATAGCAGCAGATAAAAAATTCAAGAAAACCAAAATGGTGGATTTTACTCAGGAAGTAAACCCTAGTCAAGCTTCACCTTTGTACTAGGAAGAAAATAAGTGAAAACTGTGAAAAAGATGAATATTCATTCGAATAAGAAGCTTCACATTCGTACGAGGAAGAAAAACAATTTCTTATCTTTCACGTGATGTTGAGTTTGAATTTGACTGATGTACGGTTCTTCCTGACTTGTTCAAGAAGTTTTGTTCTGTGCGTCGCCCAAACCCTCCTCCACCTACCCCACCGCTCATCATGAGGTTAGGGTGTTTAGAGTGTTGAAATTAAAATTGTTGTGAAGCTTGTTGAGGCTACTGTCTATCGTCAAACCTCCAAGAGTGTCATCCCATATATTACCCAACATGATCGCTTCCCTTTTCTGTGACTCCAAGCGATTTTTCAATCTAAGTCTCTTTTTCAAACCAGTCAAATTACAAGCAACCTTTTCTAGTCAACAAAGTAATCTTTTTCATTGTGTTTGAAGTAATGGAGTTAACCATCTGTGGGTTGTATTTTGGTCACTCTAAAGGTTTCTAAAGTGCTTTTTCATGATCCTGAGAATGTATTAGGTCTATGCAAGATGTGTGGAGGCCCTCAACACTTTATGCCCAAGGTGGTATACGAGAGTAGAGTAGTTGATTTTGATGAAGAAAATGGTGTTGGAGGCGGTGAAAAATGGGACAGTATAGTGAAAGAAATGGTCAATTCATGCTTACCAGCGTTGCTTGAGTTAGCTGCAGATAATGACCTTATTGGCTTAAAGCAGGATTTGGAAGAAGGTGGGTTGAGAGTTAATGAGAGAATCTTATGGTATGGAAGGCTGATTGGGTTCAGCCAGAAGATTGTTTTATAGCAGAGGACTACTCTAATGGTTGCAACCCTTTATGGTAGTTTGGATTTGTTGAGCTATATACTGTTTGGAGACAAAGTACATGTGAACCAAGCATATGGGTCATGTATGAATACAACTCTACATCATGCTGCTACAGGTAGGTCTATACTCGCAATTGAAACTGTGGGGATGCTGATCAAGGATAGGGAAGATGTGAATTTCATGAATTCCCAAGGGAGAAAGTTCCAGGTTCCAGTGAGAAAGTTGAATGAATGATGATAGTTTAGTTCCAGGTTTTTCTTTTATAGTGATTTGGTGGTCTTGAAAAAAGCTCTGGTTTCCATGGATGAAAGTAAAAGTTGAAATAATGCAATTTTTTTTTTTTTGAATACTATAGTTTAAAATGTATTGTAATAGCTCAGGTGGGTTTATGTTTTTGTCCTTGAATCCATTCAATGCAATCTTTTTCTTTGGATTTGAAGTAATGGAGTTAACTACTTGTGGGTTATAACTGTTGGTTGTGTTTTGGGCACTCTGAGGGTTATTCTAAACTGTTTTTTCATGGTCCTGGGAATGTATTAGGTCTTTGCAAGATGCGTGGGGCTAGTTCGCAAGAGTGGAATTGAGTAGTTCATTGAGTTAGTATATAGGCTAGATGTTGGTGTTGGACTAGAACTAAATATTTATTTATTTATAGAAATGGTAGCCCGCGTACAACGTTGAATAGGTTTAATTATTTGAAAAAATTAAAAAATGACCTTAAAAAAAAAATTGAAAGCTATAGAATTGAAGAGGAAGTTGAGAGCTCTTACCTAGTCCAGACGGCTCGCGGTTTCGTGGCCCACAGCTCCTGGTATCGTCGATTGAAGATCGGAGGTAAAAACAACCCAAATGCACTATGTGGAGTGAAAAGTAAAAATGATGTGGTAAAAACATTTATTTTTACTATTTATCAATTTTTCAAACCCACTTTTATATAGTTTTTTCCATTTTGATCTTTTTGGACTAATATGTCGTTATGAAGCGCTTTTTTGAGCAATTTTTTTGCAACGAGAGTGGATTTTGGACCTTTTCGTGCCTTCGGCGGGTATATTCTACACTCGTCATATAGGTTAGGATGTCATTACGCCTGAATTTTTACATTTGACCTTATGACCATATTCATAAACCTTAGGTGCAACCCCGCTTTTTAACTGACACAGAAACTTCATGCTGCTTTAGAAGTGTCGTTATTTAGTGGTAGGGATTGTCCGACCATGGGTGCCCTAGTTAAAGCCTTTTTATGTCTTTTGGCGCCCATGCCGTTGTTTCTCCTTAGGATTGGGATTCCTTTGTAGTCACGCCATGACATTGCGATGAAGATTCATACTCTACTTTATCTTATTCTGGCCATCTCCCATGAGGACTCCCCATTTATGTCGAGTTGTGATTGCATTGCATTATCCTAGTTGCCTTTCGAGCCTTGTTCCGGCCCCCGCTTTTCTCAGATATTAGCCATATGCCCAAGCAATTTGCCTTTCGAGCCAAGCAAAGCCTTAATTTATCTTTCGCATCTTGATGACCCTTTACCTTGAGGGAACACCCCCCCCCGAGTGTCCACATCTTTCACATGCTTCCTTGCATTATTCATAGGTATGTTCCACTACTTGGAACTAGTTTGCTTTCCTTTGACACTCGTTCCCTCACTTTTGTACCATAAGCAATTTTATTCTTTTTAAAGCTTTAGAATATGAAAAAGACAAAAAAATCATATAATTGAAAAAGCCAAACAGGAAAATTTTTACTACCTCTTATTGGCAGCTGTCGTGTTGCCTTTGAACAGAGCATTCATCTCCACTCCATACATCATGAGTCAGGACATTAGTAGGACCTTAGGAGTTGTACTCGTTTCTCAGATCTACCTCCATCGGCTGGTTAAGCTTCCAGTCATTATGAATCCTTTGTTGATGTCTCATGTGTCACAAAGTATTGTCAGTATCCAATGTTGAGTATATGCTTCCTGATTCTATCCATCTGCTCATGCTCTTGTTCAAAGGAAGTCTTGAAACCAGATTCGGCCACTCCTCATATCTCTTGACTATTGCATGTCAGCCATCCCTTATGAGTCAGTTCGATCTGTTAGTCCGAGTTCTTCCAAATCTTTCAACGTAGCTGTTACCTTGTGTTGGTTGATTGGGGATCCATTAATGCCCTCCTTCCAGCGAGCTCATTCCGTCGACTCCAACTCATTTATTCTGGAATCGAGACTTAGAGTCTGTTGAGTACCTTGAGGTTTGCAATCATTAGTGGTAGGTTCTCTCGCCATCAACAGATTTGGGAATTCATCAATGTCCCTTGATCAATGGATTCATCAAGTGTTCGACCTCAACACCTCTATTCACACTTGGTGAATGTACTCTATGCCTTGATGCCCATTTTCATTATTGGTGGGTTATCTCGCATCTGTTAACGGTATACATCAACGACCAGTAATCAGACGATGTCACATCAGGTTCGATCTCAACACCTTTATTCACTTGATGGGACTTGCACTGTAGATTATTTGTGTAGAAGAACCCAGACTTCAGTGGCATTCAGTATGCTACTAGTGATTGTGATTGTACTTATGGGAGATTATTCTCATACATCAGCAGTTTGCACCATCAGTTGTTTCCTCTTCAGTAGGAGACCATATCTTACTGTATGTGGGTCATGGCTATGACCACTCATGACATGTATTCACTATATACTACCTATTCATGGCCATTATGTATTGTACCGATATGTATTTAGAGATATTATTGTATTATGATGAGTGGGATACTCCTTCCATTTGTGTCTCTATCACTCCACTTCTGAGATTCATAATGTATTTCGGCCATCGTAGTACCTTCTCTGAACTCACACATTAGGGGGCATCTGTTATACCGTATTTTGCCACCTTGTGAGCATTCATACTCTTTGGCTTCCGTCACCTACTTATAGACTCAAAATCATACCTGTGGTTCCCATTGAACCCCTTTTTTCCCTATTTTTCCTCCTGTATGCGAGCTACTTCATTACACCTCGCGTATACTCAAGCTACATCACAACAGCCCGCATACATCGAATTTTTGGTAAATAATAGTAAAAACTCTATTTTTCACTCCAAAAAGCGGCCATTGTGACCTTTGCCCCTCCATGTATCTCGAAACGACTCGATTCGACCTTTCACCTACCTTTGGAGGGTTATATATTGAGCCCTTATGGTGCATGGAAGGAGGAGAAGGACAGAGCATCGAAACTCTATTGGATTTTTGCCATAGCTTAAGTCTACATCCATTGATCCTAGTTGTTGTGAACCTTTTGCGTTCACCTACCAAACTCTTCCATATCTTGTGAAGGATTCGCTCCTTTACTCATGAGTTTTCCATTGCATGGGGGATTGAAGTGGTAGAGGCACAAGTGGAGGGACCTTGTTCTTGGTTCGGATGAGTTGCCAACAAGAGGTTGTATCTTGTACTTCTTGTTCATATTAATAGAAATACTCATTTTCTCGTCCAATTGATATTGTGAATGGTTGTTTATTAACACTGGGTTCATTTGCTTATATATATCATGGACTATGTTATTGTTTGTGCTAACATATTTCATATATCATATGCACTTGCTTGTGTTTATTGTTGAGACTACGCTGCAAGTTCAAGTGTGGTGATTGAAAGCTCAACGGGGATCTACATCAAACGTTCGGTTTTTAGGTTGGTCTTTTATTCCATTTCTTAGCATTTACATTTATATAGCATACATTGGGAATTGAGTTGATTTCTGGTAGTCATCTATCTGTTGTGGTCTACCCCAAAGCCATAGGAATTTTTTCTCCGTAACAGAAAGATACTTAGGTGATAGCCATCTAGAATAAGGATTTCACAGACTTGTCTTGGTGCAAAACAAGATTTAGGATTGTCTCAAGTGTCCCCATTTCCATCTCCGTTGTAAAGTCCATTAAAATAATTACAGCAAGAACGGCCTTAGTCTGGTTTTTTCTCCCCATTTTCCATGTCATAACCCATTTCCATCAAGCAGAGAGAGCTTGGTTTGTGACAGCTACTGCTGTTGCCAAAATTATTGCTTGATGTTCTAACAATATTCGATATTCTAACAATATTCAAATTATTATCATTAGTGTTGTTGTCATGCACGCGCAATGATTCTCCCAGAGGATGAGGATCCACAAAATATGCGTGAGATGGCTTGGGAAGACTATCCCATCTCTTTTTTCTTAGTCTAATAAATCTTTAATGGCTGACCAGCTTCCTGATTCTGAATCACTCAGTTCAGTTTTCTTGGGTGTGTGAGTTTAGGTAAATAGCTATAGCCACACCAAAGCTTCGAGTTCAAAAAAGGATGATTAAGATTAATTTCTGTGGTAAATCATAAATACTAATTGAAGCTTCTATGTTTTTGTTTTCTTTCTTTTTTTATCAAATACAGAAAATAATGGGGGCATTTGGACATTCTTAGTATCTCTTATATCTTCATGTTATGAGTTAGCTTAGCTTCTCTAACTCCTAAAATATTTTTCTGTTGCAAACTTGTTGGACTCATTATTTTACCCTTTTATCCAGTCATCTAACTTTGGTGTTCAAGGAGCTGATGCCAAGGGCATATTTTATCGAATTCATAGAGCCGATGCATCTTTTATCTAAGAGAGATTGTTGAAGTCGATGCCTTGGTATCAGCAATGCAGTCAAAACCATAAAAAAAAAAAAAATTATGGAACTATATTGTCGTGGACTTATTTATGAGGTATGTAATCGGGAGGAGTTTAATCTTGTGGGTATGAAAGTGACAAATGTAGCTGAAGGGGAAATTGAGATGCTAAAAAGTGAACGTGACTAGTGCACACAAGGAAACAATTGAACCTTCTCATCGATATTGCAATTGATTTCTTCCCAGCTATGTAAGTAATGGGTGGGAATTTAGTGGTCCATACATGCAATGAAAGCAACCTTTCTTTCTTATATTTAATATTTATTAATATTATTCTTCCCCGCTAAAAGTGGGAGTTTTAGTTTTCTTTTTATTAATAAATTTTCAAAGACTACAAGTATAGTGCAAACTTAATTTTGGCTCAGGTGGGTAATGTTGAACTTTATGTTTTTTAACTTTTAATCAAATTAGATGCTTTCAAAACAAAAAATAAGACTTAAATTCCTTATTTTGCAATTCAAAATAACTTTTATCCTTTGGATTGAAAATCTTGAAATAAAGATAAAGATATAAATCTTCGAGTGGGTAAATACATTACATAGTAAGCTTTAAATTAGATGCTTTCAAAACGAAAATAAGACTTACATTTGTTCTTTTGCAATTCAAAATAACTTTTTTTCTTTTGGAGTGATAAAAATCTTTGAATGGGTATATATGGGTAAATACATGACATAGTTAAGAATTTAACGAGGTTGGGGGCATTAGAGAAAGCTTCGAGTTCTATATGGTGATGCGTACTATGAGCTAGAGGAGCTGCGAAGTATGGAATCATTGAAATCTTTGGAGATGTTGACGGCACATGGATGTGTTAAGTTGAAGAAGGTAAAGGGGTTGGAGCAATGTGTAAAGCTTCGAGAGTTGATTGTTTTTGGTTCTTCTGAGTTAGAAGAGATGTCTGGTATGGAAACATTGGAATTTTTAAATTGAAGAGGATACAAGGGTTGGAGCAGTGCACAAACCTTTGGGTGTTGGATGTTTTGATGTGCTCTAAGTTAGATGAACTGCCAAAAATGGAAATATTGGAATCTTTGGAGGAGTTGTGGGTAGGTGGATGTGTGAAGTTGAATAAAATTGAGGGGTTGGTGCATTGTACAAAGCTTCGATTCATATATGTTTTTGGGTCCTCTAAGTTAGGAGAGATGCCAAGTATGGAACTATTGGTATATTTGGAGGACTTTCCCTCGTATGAATGTGTAAGCTAAAGAGGATATTGGGGTTGGTGCTTTGTACAAAGCTTCAGTTTCTACATCCACATGCAGAATGCCAATAATGCAATTGCTACTAATTTGAATAATCTAACATTTTGAAAACATTGGATCAAATCCTTCGTGTTCGCTACCACTTCTTTTGTAAATGTTGTCGTAACTCTTCCATTGTTGTGGGTAGTTCACTAATATTTTTTTTGAAAAAAACTGTTGAGGAAGCTTGAGCACGATGTCTCATAATGATATTCAATAAAAAATATATGAAGCGAGGGTGCCTTCCAAATTTGTTATCATGAAATCTAAGAAGATGTTTTGCATACTCATGTAGATGGACATTTCGCATTCGTGGTTGTAACCAATCAGCCTCTCCTTTAGGGAACAATGCTGGAAATGCCATATCAAATAATCCAATAGTGTTATACTCGTTAATTGGAGATGAGCCAATGCTAGGCCAGTTAAGCACATTAGTCGATTCCTCATTTGCGTTATTTTCATCCGGATTAGGATTATTTGCCCATGTTCTTATAATTTCTATCTCTCGTGGCGCACTTGGAAGCCTTGAGGCAAAAGAAGTTGTGTGCAAACCGTCTAACATGTCTTCAACTCCTGGTATCCCTTCCAACATTGCAAATTCTGTTTCGTCGTCAATATCGGGAAGCATAACAGAATTAAGCATATGTGAGATATCTGTTGCATTTTCAAGTAACTCTTCTACTGAGTCATAATCAACTCGAACGTCTCGATAATATGGATCATTCTGAATCTTATATAATAATGCATCTATGACTCTTTTTTTCTAACAGTGAAATCATAACTGGATCCTTGTCGTCCTTTTTTTCGCACAACGACCATTAGGTCCAAGTTGTTAATATGTCATGGCAATGTCTTAGCAACATCTTTAATCTCTTGCGGAAAACTAATGGTGTGTCCTCGATATTTGTATTGTCCACCTATTGAATGCATCACCTGCAAAATTGGATTTGCACGTGCTATCAACATCTCTTCAACTTGTGTGAGATCTTGAAGGACATGCGGTTGATATCCTGGATCCATGTGGTTCGCAGCTGAGAATCTGTGATTAGATCCCTCTCTCAAACATCGCATGCACATTGGACCTGTACTTGTATTACATATGTGTACTCCAGCATATGACTCCTGGTAGACATGACACATTTTCACTTCTGCTAACTGATCAATTCGTTCACGAAATTTGCAATGTCTAGTATACATTTCTTCAGATGGTACCGATATATTATCGTCAATTTCAATCTCCTTATCTCGGACCATATTAGTATTTGGAACCGCTTGAGCATCTCCCACAGTTGGTTTTACTGGTATATTAGTTGAATGTTGTCTTTGTCGTTCTACATTTTGATTTATTTGTTGTTCAGCAAAATGCTTTCTTTGTTCATCCAATTGCTTCAACTTTCTCTCTCGATATGCTCTTTGTCAATCAACGTTTCGTTTTCTCAGTTCTTCTCGTTCTTGTGCTATCAATTCGTCTAACTTCCTTTTTCGATATTCTTTTTGTCGAGCTGCGTGTTGTTTTTTTCATTCTTCTTCTTCTTCTACTACTGTCATTTTGCCTATCCTCTTGTCATTCCGTTCATTTTGATTTATTTGTTGTTTGCCTCCCACTGTCTCTTCTGCTGCTGTCACTTCCACTGCCACTTCTGTTGTCACTTCTGCTGTCATTTCGTCATTTCATACATTTCGATTATTTCTTTGCTCTTCCAATTGCTTCCTTTTTCTCTCTTGATACACTCTTTGTCGATCATTGTTTCGTTTTCTTTGTTCTTCTCATTGTTCTGATGTCAATTCCTCTAACTTTCTTTTACGATATTTGTTTTTTCATTGATCTTCTTCCGCTGCTGTCATTTCGCCTGTCCTCTCGGCATTCCATACATTTTGATTTATTTGTTGTCCTATTGTTGTCACTTCCACTGCCACTTCTACTATCTCTTCTGCTGTCATTTTGTCATTTCGTACATTTCGATTATTTCTTTGCTCTTCCAATTGCTTCCTTTTTCTCTCTTGATACGCTCTTTGTCGATCATTGTTTTGTTTTCTTTGTTCTTCTCGTTGTTTTGATGTCAATTCCTCTAACTTTCTTTTATGATATTCCTTTTGTCGATCTGCTTTTTGTTTTCTTCGTTCTTCTTCTGTCTTTTCATCCAACTGTTTTTCTCGAAATTCTTTTTGTTGATCTGCGTTTTGTTTTCTTCCCTCTTCTCATTCTTTTGTTGTCATTTCGTAAGATTTTCTTCCTTCGCCTATTTCTCTCATAGCATCTTCCATTTCTAGTTTAGACAATAACATTTAAGCTGACATTTATGCATCTATGAAATCCACACTAACATTTATGCATCCAGGAAATATACACTGAAAGCAATGCATCGATGGAATAACAACTACAGTGAAAAAAATACATCGCTCGAATAACATCTACACTGAAAAAAAAAAAAATGCAATAAAAAAAACCATACACTGAAATCTATGCAAGTATACAAGTAAATTCTATATATTTTACATGAAATTCAATCAAATTACTAAATTCTATATATTTTCAAGAGAAAAAAGTTATTTGTGAGAATTGAACCCTAAACCTCACACCTAATATCCCAACACCCTTACCACTATACCACAGGTAGTTCCTATTATGCATGGCAAAGCATTTATATATATACCTGTAACATTCCTAAACTTAATATAAATATTAAATTTAATATAAATATTAAAATTGATCTAAATATTAAATTTAATATAAATATTAAAATTGATCTAAATATTAAATTTAATATAAATATTAAAATTGATCTAAATATTAAATTTAATATAAATATTAGAATTAATATAAATATTTAATTTAATTTAATATATATTTAAAATTTAAATTAAATTAATATATAATTTTAAAATCATATAATATTAAATTACATTTTAATATTACAATTAAATTAAAATCATGTAATATTAAATTACAGTGCAGGCGGCGGCGGGAGGGGAGGAGAACGCGATGGAGGAGTAGGCATCTGCGCAGGGAGCGTGGGAGGAGGGGAGGTGACTAGGGGGGAGGAGGGGTGGAGCAGGCGGGAGGTGCGCAGGGGGGAGGACGTGGTGGAGGAGGGGTGCGGCGTGGGAGGAGCAGGACGTCTGCGCAGGGGGGAGGAGGGGAGGTGCAGCACGCGTGGGAGGAGTAGGGGGAGGAGGGGACCTGCAGGATGCGTGGGAGGAGCGACGTCTGCGCAGGGGGAGGAGGGGATGAGGGGAGGTATAGGACGTGGTGGAGGAGGGGTGCGGAGTGGGAGTGGGAGGAGTAGGGCACGGGGAAGGTGAGGAGGGAAGGGCTGCGGAGGGCTACGCAGTGGGAGGAGGAGGGGAGGTGTAGGCGGCTGGGCAGGGGGTGGACGCGGTGGAGGAGGGGTGCGGCGTGGGAGGATCTGCTAAATTTAAAAAAAATAGAAGCTGCTACATTTAAAAAAAAAATAGATTACCTGATCAGATCCGCCTTCTACAATGTCTCGAATGTCTCGAAAAAAAATTTCTATAATATTTTTGTTGTTTTGTGGTGTATTATATAGCGAGTGTTTCAAACGAAATGTTACAACGATTACATTATTAGGCCGACATAATGTTTACTACTTTTTACATGTTACAAACCTTACTAATATGCTATTTATTTTTTTACCCTTTATAACGTTCCTACCCTTATATCACGTTACACGATCTCTCATAATATTCACTATGACTATTATTTTTTTACCCGTTATAACATTGCTATCGTTATATCACGTTACACGATCTCTCATAATATTCACTATCACTATGACTATTATTTTGTACGCGTTATAACGTTCCTACCGTTATATCACGTTAAATGATCTCCCCCATCCTGGGCTGTAGAGCGCCTCTCGGCGCAATAAAAAAGAAAAGAATGAGATTGTTTTGTTCATTAAATGACAGTGTCTTTTTGGCAATATCAGGGGTTTTTATTTCCTTTTTCTAAGGAGTAAAACAATTGGAATTGGAGTCGAGGACTGGTAGTTGAAAAATGATAGATGATAATTGAAATTTGACAGGCGTATGGAAGGTTCTATGTTTTTTTTCCATTAAGAAAGGGCATGATGTGAAGACTTATTAATTCAGCATAAAAAAATTTCATATCTTTACACTAAATTTATCTTCCTCTTTTTATAAATAATCAACTTTATATCTGATACTTCAAGTCTGAAATCAGAGTATACATAATAATTCCCATATAGCTCAAAAAATAACAGTCATGTGGCTATCTTGCAAAAATGTATGCTTTTAACATATCATTACATATGGCATTCATCCTAGGAACCTGAAAGGTGGCCTTCAAAAAGAGACCATGACAATCTGCTCCTTCGCCAGATACTCCTCACAAAAACATATCATATCATATCTTTATATTAAAATATATATTAACTGAGAGGAAACACATCACTTTATATTAAAATATAAATATTTACTAAGAGGCAACATAAACACAATGTTTACTGTAGATAATCAGAATGTGGGAATGCGATGTCTACAGTTTTGCAATACTTTTATCACTTACATTGAAGAAAGGATGGGTAGAAATTTTATTTGGATCGCTGAAGACAACAAAACCCATGTTCTTTTCATACACCAATATAATATCAACAAAATATAGAGATGTGTTGAGATTCCAATGAATTAATTAGCAATGTTTTCTACTTTGATAACTTTATCTTCTTCCTCTGTTGATATATTACTGTAAAATATATTAAAATCAAAATTAGTAGTGAGGCCCTTAGGAACTTGAATTAAAAAACTAAATTTAATTCACGGTATCTGCCTTTGCAAAAGGTCATAGGATTTGGAATAAAAAACCACCAACAATTCAATTCTAAACTCCAATGATAGTATTTTTCTTTCAGATAACCATAGAACTTGCAGAATAGAACATCGGAGTGAGTTGCATGAATGACTTGAATCAACAGTTCTAAACATGGGAATGAGACTAGAGCTTACCAGAAGCTGAGACCCTCTCCTTGTGACCATAATTCTCCTTGTTTCTATACTAGATAAAACACAATTGAAGCCATCCGAAGAATTCCATGCAAATAAATCTACAAGCTTGTTGGATTGAAAGCCCCTATGTGTGCATAGATTTTAAGTGTGAAGGAGTACAAATCTATTAAATTGAATTTGTGCTAGAGATATGACCTGCCCTGCTAGCATGGTTATGTGGGGGCATGCAAATTATATCAATTAACTCCATGGATTAAGAGATGGGATGGAAACCAAGCTCCCCACAAACACTTACTATTCCTTCATTTAACCTTAAAATTGAATCTTATTCCAAAGTGGCCTGCCGACCTGAAAATGTAAATAAAAACCTAACTCAACTCAACCCATTTCGTTTGGAGAAAGGTTTGCATCTCTGTGGGCTCTTCCCATCACAGATTTGCTCAAATTTTGTTATATATATATATATGATATGGGTATCAAGGGTTTTAATCCAGCTAAGCAAAAATAATAATTCTATCCCTATTCTGTGCACATGAGTGTTCATGAGGGGATTGAAAAAGGAAATACATGGATTTTGGGTGTAGATGACAGTGATATGAATTTTATTTTTTCATGCATGGATGTTCTTTGGTCAGATGAAAATTGTATGTTTTGGTTTTATGAAAATTGTATGTTTTGGTTTTATGATATGACAATTCCCATTTCGTTTTGCATTATGTTCATGACAAAACTAATGCACGTTTGTCGTATAAAATCATGGAGAAATACTCGTTTTGGCTCGATTTTTGTTGTCTGTCAACATACTATAATGCGTTGATTTGTTGATTTGATTTGAGGCTTTATCAACACATTTTTTTAGGAATTAATTGGGAATTGCTTGTTTTGTTATGCATTGCCTCTATCGATGTGCCATTGTAATGTCCCAAATTTAGGCAACGGGTTAACGGGGTTTGCCCATTAATGTGATTTCAAGCATTATAAGAAGCACGCTAATGTGATTTCCCTACCCCGACCACCAAATCTAGTTTGCACTTGTCCGATCTTCTTTCGACTCTTGTTATTATGTAGTCGTCGTATTTTTGTACTATCTATTGTTTGGCTAGTTAGTTCTAGAGGGTGATAGGTCTAACAAAACGACACACTTCAGACTAGAACTTTCCTTAGTTCGACACACTTCAGACTAGAACTTTCCTCAGTTCGAGAGTGGGTACATGGCGTAGACAGATTTAGAAGGAAACAAGCTTTGAATTAATCCATATACCATTGAGGCGTCCCTAGATGGTGAATTGCTTATTCTGGATTCTGTCAACAACATTTTTTTATTGACTCCTCCGCTATCTCGATGTATGCATCTCTGCTCCATCAACATTTCCATTTTAATGTTGCGTTTGAACTAAAAAACTCATCATTTTTGGGCATATCGTGCTCTCTTGTAATCTCCCAAACTCATGTAATAGCTTAGAGTCGTTAAGGATCAGTGTATCATGACCTCTAGCTAGACCCCAACCTCTTTTACCCATACATCAATGGGTGATATTCCTTTCAATCCTAAGAAAACCACCTATAATTGAGCCATCAATGCTTCTTGGGGTTGCAAGTGCCTCCACCCATCCCAGCTTCCTGATCCAATGCGCTCCAAAGAGGATAAATCATAGAGAATTATGATTCTTTCTTTGTCATTTAAGCATTGACACCTACTAAAGATGGTGTATTTATTACATATATCTATTTCTTTTGCTCAATCAATAACCAAGAAACCATTTTTTACATATTTTCATTTTAGGTAAGGTGTTATGCTTAATCAATAACTATAACTATGAAACCATTTTGTGTATTTGAATAGAACCCTATTTCCAGGATGAACCCAACTGCACCTAAATTCTTGGTAGTTTCTGATAGGCGTCTTACAGATGCAACACCATATGCAAAGTTGTATGAATATCCAAGGTTTTGGGCAGTCAAATGGAGTGGATATATAAGAAGAGTTGAACATTGCATCAGTTCCTGCAACGAGAGCATAATACTGATATTTCTCTGTCAGGGCTGCACATAGTATTCATTTTGACACGTCATAAATTGATTGCAACAATTAGGGGGTTCTAGTCCCAACAATATCACCAAACAATTTTTCAAATAAATACTACGAAGGAGCCTATATTTCAAAAAAAAGCATGTAGAATCATATAGGCCAAGTAAAGGTTCCATTGGAGCAATTGAAAGGGAAATCTCTTATTTAATTCTCATGAAAAAAAAAAAAAAAAAAATTCTCAATAAGGAGAACTTACATGAAATCCCAATCCTTGTTAGAGATTTTCCATTTCCTAGAAATAGCACATATTTGTAGCTCTGATCATCTCCACTAGCTGCTACAGAATTTATCCATGGACTAAATGATACCATTGTTTGGGGAAATGTACCACCGTTTCCTCTAGACCGTGCTACAAAAACTTCTGCTTTGATGACAGAAATAAGGGTGACATCAAAAGGATTGAGAAATGTAGCACTTTCACTACTTGAAGGTGGAGTATTTGGTCCAACAGAGAGGGTCAAAATGTCAATACCATCTTCAACAGCCTGCAAACAAGGCATGGTAATATCTTACATTTGTGTTGACTTTTTAAGTATAGATACAAACAAGGCATTCAAAAGTACACGATACTATTCATTCATGTTTTCCTTTTTAAGTTTAGATATCTAATATATTTTGGTCACCTCAATGGTGTAAAGCATTTATGATGATCTAGATTTGATTTAGGCTATATAGGGGACTGAGTTGTGACAAGTAGCTTGTCATGAAATGCGTATTCAAAAAAATGTGTTGATGCTTAGTCACCATGTTCGATTTCATATGTTGTTGAATTTCAAATAGTTGTGAATTTAATAAGCCAAGGAGTTTTCCACTAAATTTAATTAAAATAAATTAAGATTAATCTTTTTTGTTAGCCTTACATGCATATAAAAACAAAAAAACACACACAACAGCGTAACATTTTTTGGTGTTGAATTTTTATTTGACATGTTGGGTCAAATTTGAGTTAAAAAATGACAGCTGAACAATTTTCGATGTTGACTTTTTATTTGACATTTTGGGTCAAATTTGAGTTAAAAAAACTCTTGTAATTGTGTTTTTTTTTGTTAACTTATGAGGCTATAATGAAATTCACTTAATTTTATATGCTAAATCTAATGAATTAGAGTGAATTTTATGATTTTTTTTGTTTGCATTGCCGAACCTTTTTTTAACACAAAAATGAACCCAAGTAACTTAAGATTGAGATTAACATCATTGTACTGACCATGAAGTTGATAACACTATGGGTGCTTCCAAATGTGGGTTGTACTGTTGTTTTTTAAAGCATAAAGCTTCGCAAGTACTGTAATTCTATAAGTCCTTTGAAAATTGAACAAGGCATATTCTAGAGCATTACATATTTAAAAACTGGTTTCAAGAGATTATACTTCACTAATAAATAGAAGTCGCACTACAACGTTTAGTGTAAACTTCTATTTTTAATATAAAGATGATATAATTTATATTAAACTTAGATTTGTTTTTTCCACACTTATTTGTTTGAAAAAGATGAGTAAGATTTATTTTAAACTAAGAATTTGGTGTTTTCTTTATATCTTAGTCTTGTTCATTCTTCACAACATAGGTTATATGATATGATGTCTTATTCTTTTCTTTCTAATGTATATAATGTATATTTTTGGATGTATATAATGTATATTTTCCAATGTATACAATGTATATTTGAAAGGATTATATTTTTATGTTTACAACATTGAATAAATCAACACCCAAAGCTTTCAAGTGTGTCTATATATTCTCAATAACATATAAGGGAGAAGATAAATAAAAAAATAAGAATAGGGAAGTATATGTTAATAGAATAGTTTGCAATGTCAATATAAATTACTATTAAAGAGTAGTGTTCATTATAAAATGTAAAATGAAATGCTAATAGAAAATTTTATATATATATATTATATTTTATATTAATTGAAATTTTAGTAAATAATGTTATTAATCAAGTATTATTAATTAGGATTTATTAAAATGACTTATCATTATGTTCAAGTCAAATGTTATTATTAGTAACACAAACATCATCTTTATAAAAGAAAATTACAAAAATATTTAAAATTTTATATTAACATAACATAAAATTTTCATATTAGCAAATTAAACATAACTTCAAATTTCAATGTTTTTTTTTTTTTCATTGTAGGCTTTATCTTCACCATTATTTTATTTGCATATTTCATCATTATGTATTATTGTGTGAAGAATTAAAGACACGAATTACATGACCCTTTTTAAGTTTTTAAAGAAAGACTAAACATTAGATACTACAAATGAGCATATCATTGGGTTTTCTTTCTTTTAACTTTTAAAGAAAACTAAGCACAAGATACTAGAAATGAGTACATCATTGGGACTCGTGGTGGTGTGCTCATAGTTGACTTTTGTATTTGACCATTCTTCATTGCTAGAAACATAACCCTTTACTTTAAGATAAGCTCAAGTTCACTTGAAGCCACTTAATTAAGATGTAAGGAAATGAACTTGGAATGGTTATTGGATTATGACTATGATTCATGTGCTTATGTTATTGTTGTTTTCCTATTTCACCTATATGCAGTAACCATCTCTTCTTTAATTTTCATCGCATTGGTTTGTTGCGACTTTCTAGAGGGCCAAGAGAGATATGATGGTGCATGCTAGGTCCAAAGATGTAGAACTATTTGGAACAATGACTTCTCTATGTTGCTTTGTTTTCACGTGTTCTTCAATAATCACTCTTTCATTGTTTCCACTTTACCAATTTTTTATAAACAATACATTGGCCTCTCCTATTTCGTGTTGCATATTTTTTCATGTATCTGATCATTTTATTAAGCTATGACAACCCTTTTCTACATATAGTATTCATCACTTTTGTTTTATATACATTAAATACCCAAAAATTATTATTATTATTTTGAAATATACATTGTCCTATATATGTATGTAAATTTTGGTAATATCACTCATAATTATGGAAGGTATTGTCTTTTGTTACAACAAATTTCAATTTTTAATTTTTATGAGTTAAAACTTTGTCCATAAAATTTAAGTCTATCGACGCACCTTTGCACTTTTTGGAGTAATTGCTAGTTTTTAAATATTATTAATCAAAATTTGATATATAAAAGTGAAAGAGTTGTTTTATTTTGATAAATATTTTAAAGGGGAATATAGAAGTGAAACAAATCATTTTAAAAAAGAATATAAAATAAAAAAGGTATTTAGGTTTTTTTTAAGGCTAATTGTAATAGTGATTATCTTTTAAGTGAATGATTTTTTTAATTTTTTTTTAACAATTTTTGGAGAATGGTTGATATTGATGAATTATAGTTAAACATATAATTAATTAACCATTTTGTTTTTTGAATAAGTATATGTTTATTAATAATTTATATGAATATTGTATGTGTTTTAATTAAAATATTTTATTTTTATAACAATTATTTAATAAATTTAAAAAGTTATTTATTTTTAAATTAAATTATTTATTTTGAAAAAAAAATTAAATTATATTTGTGAATTGGTTATTTGTATTTTTAGCATATTGACACATTGGAAATAAGTTGAAAAATGAAGTGTCATTAAAAAGTGTTTAAGTAATGCGTACGTGTTTATAGTACATTAATTAAAGATATAAGTGAGGCTATTTCCTTGTAAACAATCTTTAGATTGTATATTAAAATGTATACCGTGTTTTAAAAAAAATATATGGATTAAAATATGAGTGTGGAATGCTATATATATATATATATATATATATATTATGGTTGATACAAATTGCCTCAAATATACTACAACATACTCATATTCTTCTCTATTTTATTCCTATAACTAAAACACTTTTAATATTTAATTCCTCTTATAGAATCAAGAAGCGATACCCCTTGCAAAATCTAAAACAAATGTTCTTAGTGAATTTTTGTCAGGAATTATAAAACAATTTCTTTATAATGTTCAAAACAATTCCTTAAAACCTCTACAACATTTGCAAAGTCTAGAACAAATGTTTTTAATGAATTTTTTTTTGTCATACTTGATAAATAGACTTATAAAAAAATATCTTTATAATATTCAAAACAATTTCTTAAAATCTGTAAGATTTATAAAACAATTTTTTATAATATTCAAAACAATTCCTTAAAACCTCTACAACATTTAATGCACAAAACATTATACAAACTAAATCTATTTCAGCATGATGTGTATTTTATCAAATCCATAATTACGCGTTCATTCTATGGACATTGGTCCAAAGCAGTTGTTCATTATTCATCGTATGTCGGTTCAATAAAAAATGGCCACGTGCAAGCATTTGCCTACTGTTTTAGTGGTACATTTCTTCTATCGGTCTGCTATTTTGGTGGTCTTCTACTGATAGCCATGTTACTTGTTCCTCTTTGTGCATGCCTTATTTGGGGTATCTCACAATTAATCTATTCTTCAACACACAAAAGGAGGCCACCGACAATTTCAACGGAGCACACAAAATCAAGGGTTTATTTTTCCGCGCGATTATGTGCGGAAAAATAGTGGAGATCTTGGCAATCAAGAATTCACAGATTCCACCACGCGAGCCTCATCACTTTGCTCAACATCTGCGTGGAAGATTCGTCAGACCAAGACTTGTATCTCGCCTTCAATTACATGTAAAATGGATCTCTCAAAGACTGGATCTATGGCGCAAGGTCATCTGCTGAGGATTTTAGTTCTGACTTGGAACTAGAGGCTACAGATTGCCTTGGATATGGATATGGAAGAGGGGTTGGAGTATCTTTTTTTTTCAAGGAAAAAAGACATATTTCTGTTATTTCAAGTAGAAATAAAAAAAGTACATAGTTATACTGAGAGAGTCCATCCTAACAAAATAGGATCATCTGTCCATGCTACACGAACATTACATACAACTAGCATACGAAAATCAGACACAGAACCAACAATATACAAAAACAGTCCCTAGGACACCAAAAAACTAAATGAAATCCGAGAAGAAGGGCATAGTTCCAGAAAGAGTAAGTTCCCGATCGACCCATTCTTCCCAATGGAGAATGCCAGCGTCTCCATCAAGTGCCTCTTTGGACAAGGCATCCGCCACATCATTATTTTCCCTGAAAGTATGGTCAATAGAAAGCTCATTAAACCAAGACATTAAATGGGATGTTCTCTCACACCAATAATTGAGATGAGAGTTTTTCAGACGATGTTTTCCTTTTTCCTAATTTACAATAGTTGAAGAATCGCCATAAACCCTGAAAGAACCAAGGCCACAACAAATTGCATCTTTCAGAAGCCCCCATAATCCAAGCAAATCAGCCTTTGAATTTGTCCCATTTCCACATATAAGTTTGAATTTATAGGAAAGATCTTCGCCACAATGGATTATAAATCCCACTCCACATCCAGAATCTGATGCTGCCCCATCAAAAAATCCAAAAGTAGAGTGATATTCATGTATCATCCTAATAGCATGACAGCTGGAAGATTTTTTTTTTAAATTTATTAATAACTTGGCCTTTATAAAGTGGGGGAGATAATGGTGAAATGGGTATGAAAGTGAAGATGAATGCATCGCCTAAGTCAATAAAATAGTCCTGCAAATATTTGATGGTTGGCTGGTACAATTTGAAAGAGAATAGCAAAGAAACTGGGTCGAGTTCTCCTTCTTTAAGTATTTTCGCGGTATGGTAATCCTTTCTTTGATTTCAAGTTATGATGCTTTAGTACTAGCATTTGGATGCTCAGAGATCACATCTTCGAGTGTTGTTCTAACTCAGAAGAGATTGGGCCTATTTTGGGCACGTTGCCAGATTTTTTAAGGTTGATTGTTGGATTGGTGCTCATAACAAGGGACTTGAACTAATTTTGGAGCTTGGCTTAGCTATGATCCTTACTAGAATCTTAGATCGAACATGATACTATGTTGTAGAATCACTATGATGGTGTCTCGTCAATGTTCATAGGTCAAATGATGGAATTGAAGAACTATTTGACCCAAGGTCCAAATTCAGAGCCCTATATGCATGGTTGTCATAATGTCCTAGTGGTTCATGGAAAACAATTACAGCAGGGTAGCCAAGGCTGGTCCAACATAATTGAAAAATGAGCACTTTAGAATTGGGTTTGAAACTTATTCTATTCATGTTCATATTTACAGATAGAACTGGTAATAATATCGTATACCATAGTTTATATTGATGTTTACCTCTCAACAAGTTGTAGAACTATGGCCATAGATGAAATCTCTTTCGCTGAAGTTCAAAATATGGTATTGGATACTCAAAAAATTGTTAGGATATTCTCATCATATTGTCATGCAGTCATGCATATCATGCAGCCATACATATCATGCAATTTTGCATGCATCCCAGTCATCAGTGAGGTGTCCTCCAGCACCCAGTCCTTAGTTTGCTAGCCCCGGGAGCTTCTTTCCACTCATTTTTAGCCCTCCTAGTCAGTGATGCGCCCACCTTTCACCTACCACTTGTGAAAGGCGCCCTTCTTCACCTACCACTCAGTTACACTTCAATTAGTTGAGTTATCTATGGATCTCTCCTTGATTTGAGGATTGATTTACTGTTAACCAACTGAAACACTCAGTTGGACCCCCAGTGAGTTGAATAGAGCACTGCTGCAAGTCTTTTGCATAGTTTACACATATTTTATGAGTTCGTCTCTTGTAATTGATTTCTTGTTCAATAGATCTGTTGTGTTTCAATTTCACAAAAATTATACATTACTGAAAAATATAACTGAATGAAGTTAACAAGGCAAAGCTAGGCAATGTTTTCTATATCAGGAACTAAAGCCCTCAATTATTTTAAGATCCCATTCCAAGACAAATTGACATAATAGATGTGATTCTCAACTTGCAAGTCAATGTTGGAAAATCCCTTTTGGGTTTGTAGACATTTTACATAATACTTTGTTGGATGAATTCCTTCTCAGCAATTTAATTTTGATTTCATGTCAAAATGTGTGTGTGTACATTTGTAACTGCTTTTTGTTTGGAATAATTATTGTTATCCTAATTTGGATTCTAATGTATATATAATTAAGTTATATTCAAATTTCAACCTCTTGTGATGTCTTTTCATAAACCAATAAGCAGATCAGTTGGGGAACGAGATTCAAAAAGGTTTTGCAAGGCCTTTGACCATAAATTCCATTGTGGGTTAAAAATGCTTATTATGACAGAGTATGAACATATTATATATCACGTTTCTTTGTTTTCCCATTCAAGTGTCCTTATTCATTAGATTAGTTAAAACACAAAACAAATTCCTATAAACCATGTTTATAACTCAAACAGTGAACTTTGGTATGATGCTTATTTATTGTTTCTTTTGAACCCTTGCTATTGTGCAGGTTAATTGGATCAATAGGTTCATCTATGAGATGTGGCCTTATCTTGATTAGGTATGAGTCATGATAGAGTTGCAGAGTTCAAGCTTTCTTTGTTTTCTGGGTACTTTTTAGTGTCCCCCTAGTCTAATGAATAACTGAACTTGCATTGAAATCGTACATCAGTCATATAGAATTTTAAGAGGTTGAGATCTATAAATAATATCATCCTTTAAAATTTGATTTATGTGAGGAATCATGTTCTTCATATTCATGTTATAACTTTTGTTTATTTTAGGCAATTGTAACATAATAAGAGACACAACAATGTGCATTGTTGGCCAATATATTGGGAAATATAAGTTATAATCTATCAAATTTGAAACTCTTAAATTAGGGACCATGTAGCCCACACTACAAGGTTTGTTGATTCTCTTCTGCTCTTGCCATCAATTCGGAAAAAATAGATTTCTAGACATTCTTTTCTCCTTTTCTTGCCAGCCAACTCCAACAGTACTTTATAGAAGTCATTGAATATTATTATTATTATTGATAAAATGATTCATTTGAATACTAATATAAACAAGTAATGTACATATGGAATTTTACACCCAAAAAATTGGTTGCAAATGCAGCCACCATGGGCGTACTAAAATAAACTTGGTCCTTGGGCATATGATAGTAATATGATAAGTCCATAACAAGGAATTACAACAAGCATAAGCAAACGACCCTTGACCTAAAAGAACACATAAGTCCAATATCATTAAACAAGTTGGGAGGAGTTCAACATTGGGTGGTGGATTTTCATGGTCCTTGGGGTTGGTCCCCATCCATTGGCAGCAAGTTTAGGATTAGCCACTATAGGCTCCCAACCATCATTGTTGGGATCTGGTGTTTTTCCAACATTAGAAATAATAAGGGCAAGTGTTGGGAACTTGGCATTCTATTGTGTGGGTGGAGGGGTCCAATTGTGCCAGTGCTCCCTTAGCTCCTTGATTGCATGACAAACTCGATGGTGTGGCATTCCCTTAGATATTTGTGATTGTCAGCTCATACTGAATGTGTTGGAAAGGCACCAAGAGGTTCCCTTCTCATAATACAGTGGGTTCCTCACCAAAAATTGAGGATTTTCCTATGGGCCATATCCATTTCCACCTTTTCACTTGAAAAAGAATACACATGTACATACTTGCATGAATTACTGAGCTATCAAACCATTTGAAGCTTCTAGCAAGTTAGGCATGATTAAATAGAACATTAGTCCTTCTCTTCCAAGCAAAAAAGAGTATCATCACTCTTATCAACTACGTGATTCATGAAGCTTGAAACTTAACAACCTAGGGTTGTTTATTCCCTTATAGGTTTCTCTCTTGGTAATGGGCGTGGGAGGGACTGACCACAAAAGATAACAAACCAATCCCAGGTAGGCATGGCAAGGGGACAATAATAGAAGAGGTGTTTGAGCATCTCAACTTGACCATAGAAAGGTCACTTCTGCGAGACCATTAGGTAAGTTAATATCATACCGACATGTGCACCATCCATGATAACAAACCAAGCAAAAAAACAATTTTAGGTTCCACCAAAGGCTTCCATATGCTTTGAATATTGAACAACCAAGACATTTGTTTTGATTTCAGTGTCCAGAGCTTGTTAAATCAACCATCAAGAAGACAAAACTTTGGGCATAGCCACATATAACCATCATATGGTTTATACTTGGTGAAGGCCTTAAATTTGTTTTATTTTCATTCTTATTACTAATCCTGAGGGGCTTGTAGGCCCAACTTTATAAACAAGGAGTCTAAGATTAGGCTTATGACTCGGAATTTGTCTAGGATAATCTTTTCATGGTTTACAAGCCCAAATCTAGGGTAATTGGGCACGTTTCATAGGGATATGATGGAAAACTTGGGGTTTGTATCAAGTTAGATTTGTTTGATTTTGATAGCCATTGGATTGCGTGGATGTTATGTCTTATTGCAGTTCCTTTTTAATTTGTAAATTAATTATCTCATAGATTTTATAGTTTAGAAACATCAACAGTTTTCTATGTTTTTTTTAATGTTTATTTTGGTGGTTAATGTAACATCCCAAAAATTCGTAAATTTTATAAAAAAAATCTAGACATTAAAGTTAGCATTAAATGCTGTGCAAAAGTAATAAACGTCTAATAATAAATGAACTTGATAATAATTTAATTACGACATGTATTTATCTTTAAGGATTTTTAATTGTCTTATCGACAATAAAAATGCATCAACACTCCTATGACAGTTGTACTATCGCATCTACTAATTAGTGTCGTCACTTGTCGATCTCCGCATCCTATACCGGATGGTACATAGTATTGTGATAATATAACTATAACTTATTAAATTAATGTTCTTTGATATGGTGCATGATAATTATGTTATAGTCCTATATGCAGCTGCGATCATAATACCATTTGGTTATACTTTGTATTAAGGTTTGATAGTTGGTATTTATGATATTATTTATTTAATGGTAAGTTGTTATGTAAAACATACTTCTTGTTGGCAGTTGGATTATGGGTGATGTTTCGGAGGCTTACTTAGCTTTAAGCTAAAGCATTGTCTATCTAACTGTCCAGGTTACAGGTTGTACACTTCTGGTTTGATGGAATAGTGCGATGTTTTCTCTTATCCTTACGTGAGAATGTCGTAGACCTTTTATTAAGGTAGTGACTAGACAAGTTCAACACCATGGTTATGAATACTCTATGAGTTCAATAAATGGTGTGTGAATTTAGAAAAAGTGCATTAAGGTACAAGGCGACCAAAGCGATTCTTTTCTAATCTATTTATAATGGGCTCACCCTAGTTGGGAAGTCTACCACCTTAGCAAAAGACAAAGGATAAGATCTTAGCTAAAGGTTGTCAAAATAAATACCAATGCAAAGGTGATTTGGTGTTAAAACTTTGGGGTATTCGAATTATTATGGTTTAACTATATAATAGTGGGTTTTGTTTCCACCTACGGTGCTACATTAAAATATGCAATGGAAAGAACTATATAAAATTGGGTCGTATGTTTTCCATTGGTGCTACATTAAAATGTGTAATGGAAAATCTATGTTTGAACTATAGTGATGTGTGTTTTTCGTATACCAATGTAGGGGTGGTAGCCGACACATTAAATGAGGCCATGTGATGATCGTAAATGTGCCTTGGTGCTATCAAAACCCTATTACGAGTTTGTTGGGGTTTTGGTCTTTGATTTTGTTGTTGTTCTGCGTTATGGAGGAGGTTACTGGTCCTTCTCATCTGCCATGACTGTTAGCAGTTCAATGTTCACAGTCCTTAAACCCTTATCTTTCAGTTTTCTATGTTGAACTTTTGTTTCGTTTTTAACCGGGTTCTTGTTTTCATGACAGGGATATATTATATTAACCACGGTGGATTTGCAAAATGAAAAGGACAACCTGCAAAGGGTGTAACTCCACCGGTAAGCCTCGGTCCGACTTGGTTCCTCTGTCAACAAGGGTGAAATGTTTTGATTTCTCTTCGTTAGTTCAAACTCCACTGTCAAGTGGTTTTTCGACTTCGTTTCTGCAAACATGGTTTCACTGGGTGAAGACCCGAGTTGGTGTTTCACATGTAGTGTTGATAGGAAGGTCTGTACAAGATAGTTGATGGTACTACCAGCAGTTAGACTGCGATGTAATCATACAATTTATAATACAAACGTTTGTGTTTTGGGGAATGAAATACAGTCTCTGTGTATAAATGTTTTTGATGTTTGTTTACATGGAAGGGATAAACCCTAAATGTATGATGGAAACTGCGGGTTTGAACCCCTGTGTATTTAAATGTTTTATAAATTTCGACTATCATTTTGTGTGTTAGAAGATAGTACCTAGGCGAGCCGAGACTCGATCCTGTGACTAGTACAATGTTGTTGTGGGTCTTACGAATTTATTTAAGGTTTTAAAACTGTGCATTGAGTTTTCAATTTAAATGTTGTAATGTTTTAAGTCGTAAGGCTTCCAACATGGGTGAGCTCGTAATGATTCTCGAACCCTTAATTCCTTCACATGTTGGTTGATTTGTGCATAAAACTATGCTTTGTCGATTTCTATGGTATTTGTATTTTGGTTTTCAGTTCTTAAAATGTAATGTAACCTGGTTACTTCTATAGGATCTAGGTTTCGGGTTTGTCATTGTATATGTTTTCTGTTTGTAAAAGAAAAACCTTATGCTTCAGCGTAGGGTTGGCTCTTCCAACCAGAGGCTCAACCTTTAACTATTAGTTGAAAGTCTATACTATGTTTTAAAGTTTATGTAATGTCTTCAAAAGTAGGGTTAAACCCTTGGATGAGCCCGTATAGGTCTCGATCCATATGTTGTTAAGATAAGTTAGGTCTGTGTTAAAAGATTTCGGGGATAATAATTTTATCACTGTATGTTTTATATATATACAATAATGTGTTGCAATTCTACCATACTTGTATGTATGGTTTTGATCAAAGCTATAATGTATATGATGTTTAAACGAGTGTTTGCATTAATGGGAAAAATCCCAAACATTGTTTTATAATACTATTGTATCATTGTTCATCGATATTATACTTATGGTTATTCAAAGGGTTTGTAACTTGTAATATCTATGTAACAAATGTTGTAATAAATTTATGGAAGTATTTTAAATGATGAGTTTATAGCTTAGGGTTTTGGATTGATATTCCAAGTATGTTTGGAAAACTATCTAGTAGCTAGTAAGCTGCTTAAGATTTATATTTAATGCTTAGCTTTCATATTGTAGATGATGTATAGTAGAACTTTCAATTCATTTTTCTGAGATGAAACCCTAAATGTTTTTCTGCTATTTGATTTCACAGAAACTAGCATAAATACATGGATATTGATAATTAGAACCTGAAACTGCTATGATATAAAGTATAAATTTACTATGTTGTAAAAGTAGGAATTCATTACAAGATTTCATTCTATTTGAAATATAAAACTACTGCTACTATTCAATCTCATCTTCAAAGTTAATTATACACTTCTTGTACTGGAGTACATTGTCTTATGACGAAAGGAAAAATGCAGGAAGATATTTTGTTCAATCACTCTCATTATCTCATTCATTCAATAAATTTGTAAAACTAATTATCTAAATCGGAATATCATTCAATAGTTCAGCTCTACTGATAACTAGAAAACAAAATCTTTAAACAATCTAAACAGTATATCTTAGCTAGTGCATAGACAACATTCAAACAGTTTCAGAAATAGATACATAGTTATAGAGATGAAAGGAAATAAAAAGTAGAACCTGATAATTTTGCTAGGGTGGACAAACACCCAAAGAGGCATGTTCCTCCCAACCTTCTCCAGAAGAAGCAGTCAAATCACTTGCTCCCTTTGGACCCACGAGCCTGTTTACTGAACCACTAGGTAGAAGACTCTGTGTAGAAGCAAGGCACTCAGTTTGTACTTCAGAAATCAATGGAGACTTGCATACACCTCAAACCTCTACAGTCAGCAGAAAAACTCTGCACTCAGTAGAAATAAGACAGACTTACACTCCAACTCAAACATAGCTTCCCCTCATCGAATCTCTTGTGTGCATACAACAGAACCATAAGGTAAATTTTCTCATCAGAAAAAGTGTGAGGCTCTACTCAAATTCGATGGCTTATCAATTATGCCTAGGTCTTTTAGTGGTCAGTTTCAATAAATGAGCCTCAAGCTCTAGTTCCACATTCCAGGGAACTTGACCACAATTCAAGGGAGTTGTCCCATAACAACAACTAGTTACTGAGTTCATGATGCTGCCACTTGTCCATTGCCTTCTACCCCATATTCCATTCCACCTAGTGGGTCAGTAAACACTCTTTCAACAGTCTCTTTGGGTGAGTGTCTCCTATTTTATTTTATTAAATAATAATATTATGCAATTACAGTCATCCTTGACCACATGGTCAAATATAAAACTTTACAATAAATGTTAAGACAACATTTTTCCTCAAACATAAAATGTCTCAAGTATTGGGTATGTTACAAACACCCCCACTTAAGCTCAATATCGTTCTCGATGTTGCTTATTCTTCATCAGATCCTCCCTAGAACAAAATTGGATATGTTGTCTGCATATTACTTTCCAATTTGCAAGTAGCTTCATCAAGGCTAAGGTGCTTCCATTGCACTTTACTTTCCCTATGGTACGATTCCAAAGCATAATTTCCCTCTTGTTGAGGATACAGTCCGGTTCCACCTGAAAATCTCTTTCGGGTTCCACCAGTATGTCATTCCAATTCAACACATGAGTAGCATTGTGCACGTACTTCTTTAAAACATAAATGTGAAAAACATTATGTATTATTAAGTTAGATGGTAAAGCCAACTGATATGCAACTGGTCCGATCCTTGATAGGACTTCGAATGGTCCGCAGTACCTTGGTGCTAGTTTAGCACAACTCCCAAGCTGAAAAGAACTTTTTTTGGGTTTTACCTTTACGAAGACATGATCTCCAACCTGAAACTCCTTTTCAATTCGTCTCAGATCTACATAAATTTTTGTCTATCTTGTGCAATTTTTAAATTGCCTTGTACCTGTTTCACGGTTAGTTCCATCTCTCTTAACAAATCTGATCCTAACATTAATCTTTCAACAGGATTATCCCAAGAAATAGGAGTACTGCATTTCCCTCCATACAAAATTTCAAATGGACTAAGTCTAGCAGAAGCTTGGTAATGGTTATTGTAAGCAAATTCAACTACATGTAAATACTCTCCCCATTTAGTTGGATGATCTTTAACATACATTCTTAGCATGTCTTCTAAAATCTGATTTACTCTTTCAGTCTGCCCGTCACTTTGTGGGTGAAAAGAAGTACTGAAATTTAACTTAGTATTTAAACATGTTATACAACTTGATGAGAACCCGTCATTGTTCTCGTTTTTTTTATGGTCAATTTTAGTAGCTTTTTTTGCCCTGTTTCAGAAAGTGTGTATACTGGTAGCACCATTTTTCATTTTCAGCCATTTTTTTGTGATTTTGAAATTTCTTGGTCATAAGAAAACTATCTTTTATTTACAAGGGCGTCTTTTCAAAGTTTACAAAAAAACTACATTTAGTAACTATTTATAATGAAAAAATACACACTTTTTAAAAAAATTTGAAATTTTTTTACAATTTAGATTGAAAAATATATGTATTTTTGAAGTTTTTTTTATAAATTGTCTCCTAAATAAATTATTTTATGAGCAAATTTGTAAAAAAAAAAAAAAAATCATTTCAATGTTTTTTTATGAATTTTAAACATTTTCTATGTATATAACTAAAGATTTTTTATTTTTTATTTTTTTTAAATATGAAAAAACACAACAAAAAAATAAAAATACAAAACACAACAAAAAAATAATAATTAAAAACAAAAAAAGTAATTAAATAAAACAAAATTTCAAAAATTAAAATTTTAAATTTATGACTAAATTTTAAAAAAAAAATGGAAAACTATTGAAAAAATTTAAAATTTAAAACATATAGGAAAAAATGAAATTAAAAAAAAAAAAAAAAAATCAACACATTCCCCTCTCCGCTCCCTACCTCCCTACCTCCGCCCTTCCCGCTGCCCCCCACGTCCTCTCCTTCGCCCTTCCCGTTGCCCCCACGTCCTCTCCTCCGCCCCCTCTCCTCCCCTCCCTCTCGTCTCCCTTCCCCCTCCCCTCTCCTCACTTCCCTCCACCCCTGCGCCTCCATGCCCTCCCCTCTCCCCCTTTCCCTCCACCCCCGCTCCCTTGTGGCCTCCTCTCTTCCCGCTTCCCTCCACCGCCGTGCCCCCATGCCCTTTCCCCTCCCCGCCACCCACATGCTGCCCAGCGAGCCCTCCCACGGGGTGGCGTGATTCTGAGAATCGCGTCGCCGGGTAGAGGCGGCGCTTGGGGGGGAAAAAGAGCGGCGCAGCGGGGAGGGGGAGGGAGGCGGGGGAGGGGGGAGGGGAGAGGGCACGGGGGGCACGACAGTAGAGGGAAGCGGGGAGAGGGGAGGGCGTGGAGGCACAGGGGTGGAGGGAAGTGGGGAGAGGGGAGGGGGAAGGGGGAGGAGAGGAGTTGGGGGCGGAGAGAGGGGTAGTGAGGTAGGGATGGGGGCAGGAGGTAAGTTAGGTTAATTTTTTTGTTTTTTGTTTTTTTTGAAATATTTTTTAATAGTTGTTTAAAATTTAATTTGTTTTTTAAGTTTAAAATTTCTATAATGTTTAAATTTTTTATTTTTATTTGTTTTAAATTGATTATTTTAATCTTTTTTTCAAGTGTTTTAATTAAATTTTCTTTTAAATTAAAAAAAAATTAATTTGAAAAAATTTAAGAAAAAATATAAATAAATAGAATTTGATTTGTAATGCTTTTTTTGGTTAATTTTAGTTCTTAAATTTGTGTTTTCTTTTGTTTTTTTAGAATTTGTTTTAATATTTGTTTTATTTATTTTTTAAATTTTTTGTTTTATAGGTTTTATGATAAGGTTTTAATTTTTTTAATTTTGGTTTTTGAATTATTTTAATAAATTTTGCAGTTTTTAATTTTCATATTTCTGATTTTTTTTTTTTTTTAGGGGGTCAACTTTTTAATATGAGGGTCGGTTTAGGGTTTCGATTACAACGACATCACCCATGGTTCATTTTGAGGTTATTTTTGATGGAGATATAGAAAACTTTATAACTCCGGTTCTCGTTTTTTATAAATAGTTGTCGTTTTAGAGTATACTACATTTCCTCTTTCTCCCTTGTGTCCCCAAATAACATAACTTCTATATTTATGGTTTAATCTATAGTTTTTTTTTTTCCTTGGAAAAAGTCGTAATTTTATTTCAAATAGATTGAACAAAATTACATTCTGCACATGTAATAGAATCACAGAGATCCCTACATTATCGCATATATACTGTTCATGTTTCTGACATGTCTAGTGACCCATACAAACCCAATAGATGGTTGTCCATACAGCACTCATATATCCGATTACATATAACAATAATTGTCTAAAAAAAAAAGATGAAATAGTTCCTATCAACAGAAAAATATTCTGTCCAAACAGCCCAATATACAAAAACCAAACAGAACTGATGTAAAGTCAGATCAACAGGAGCCAAGCATGCTCCATCCCGATCCTCCAAAGCCTCATTGAAAGGCCTATGGTAATACCAAAATACAAAAACCAAACAGAACTGATGTAGAGTCAGATCAACAGGAGCCAATCATGCTCCATCCCGGTCCTCCAAAGCCTCATTGAAAGGCCTATGGTAATAACTGTATGTTCCAGCAGTAGAATGTATTGTAATCCGCCATGTGCCGAAATTTAGATGTTGCTGCGACGCTTCTTTGGAAAGAAGATCGACCATGCCATTTCTCTCCCTGTAGACATGTGTAAATGTTATAAGATTAAATGTCTGCTTTAACCGTAAAACATCTTCCAGTATAGGCAAGAGAACCATCACATTACATTGAGTATGCTCATTGGCCCATTCAATAACTATCAGTTAGTCTCCAAAAATCTGTAGTGAAAGACAACCCTGTTCAAGTGCAAATAACATCAACAGTCTAAGTGACATAATTTCAGCATAGTTATTTGTACCGCTCCCCAATCCAGCCACGATGTGGAAATAATGAGATTCAGATTTGTGAAGAACGCCCCCCCCCACCACACACCAATTGATGGTCAAGTGATGCACCATCGAAATATGCCCACGGTATGGATTTATCAATCGTTTCCGCGATCACAGGTCGAGTTCTAATCGCTTTGGGAGTAGTCTTGTAGTGTAAAATGATAGCCACAGCTTGTGCCACTACTTGCTCCATCGGGACCCTACAGTCCTGAAAAATGATCCTGTTTCGGGTGATCCAAATGCCCCAGGCAAAAATACATGGGGCTGCACAGATGGAAGAGTTCTTTTGATCTGACCACCAAAGTTGAAACGCGTCAATAACACTCTCTCCCCGCCAGCTCACATTGAGATCCAAATAGTTGCAGATATTTGTCCAAACAGCCTGGGAAAACCGGCAGTGAACAAAAAGGTGTGAAATTGTCTCATCCGCCTCCCTACAGAGTGGACAAAAACCCGAGCCCTGTATGAATCTTCTCTTCAGAATGTCCCAGGTAGGTGCCTTATTTTCCAAAATCGCCCAGAAGAGTAATTTTGCTTTACCCGGGCATTTAAACTTCCACAGATATTTCCACCACCACACCAATGCCCTATTATGCACTTCCACATTTAGCTGAATATATCCAATTTTTGGTGTGTATTTCCCTGAGGGATGGCGATCCCAGAGAAGTTCATCAGGCCTATTTGTCAGGCGAATATTTGTGTATCTTAAGTTCCGAATATAATCCTCCCAAACTCCGAGCATGTCCTCAGGAACCTCAAGACGCTGGGCAGAGGTCCACCCCTGATGCCATAGAGTGGATAATCTCGGTTGTGCAATATCAGCCAGGAAATGACAGCCTCTAGCTGCCAGAAAAGTCCTTAAGTCCACAGGAAGTACATGTCCCCCCCTACATCCTACCCAAGGATCCAGTCCGATACGAAGTAAATGCCCATTTCCGATTCTCCATACTAATCCCGATCCAACCAGATGAAAATGCTGAACCACCGCTTTCCAAACCACAGAGCAATTTGCCCTCGACTTATTGCCCTGCCTAATCCAATCGAGTAGGGTTAAGGGAGCAATGTATTTATGATATACCACACTAGTCCAGAGGCTCCGTGTATGGATAATTCGCCATGCCACCTTTGCCCCCAAAGCTTTAGCAAAAAGAAAGATATTCTTTAAGCCCCATCCTCCCAGTGCTTTGGGGATCGCAATCATTTCCCATCTAACCCACACCAAGGCTCGATTCTCGCCCTTACCCTTCCAAAGAAAGGCAAAACACAACCGACGGATCTGCTCCAAGACTCCTTTGGGAATCCAAGCAAGTGACATCCAATAAACCGGTATTGCTTCCAGAACTGATTTAACCAGAACCAGTCTCCCAGCCCGCGAGAGCCATTTATGACTCCATCCATGTAGTCGCTGTTCCAATTTTGCAATTAACCAGTGCCAATCTGCCTTCAAATATGCATTGGGTTTCAAGTGAAATCCTAGGTACTTTAAACCATCATCAATATCCATAGTCCTATAGGGAAGTCTGATGGCCAATCTGTGAATCTCCTGCTCATTTAAATGCGAGCATGTGATTGTTGATTTATCAATATTCACTAACATACCCGCGGCATCTTGCAGTAAGTTGAGACCTTCAACCACCTTATCAATATCCTGTCTCGAGCCATTACAAAATATGAGAATATCATCAACAAATAGGAGATGTGTGATATACAATACCTGAGAAATGGATATGCCACGAAAGGAGCCATCAGCTTTTGCTTTCAGGATAAAACGACTGAGGCCTTCAGCTACAAGGAGAAATAACAGCGGTGAAAGTGGGAAACCTTGTCGTAGCCCCCTGCCAGCATGGAAGAATGGACTAGCAGAGCCATTGATCAGTACAGCAAAGCTCACCATGCTGATGCAGGCCATAATCCATCGAATAAATTCATAGCAGAAGCCCAGGTGTGTTAGAAGCATCCGGATATAGAGCCAACTAACCCTGTCAAATGCTTTATAGAGGTCAATATTAATCACTGCACCCTTCTGCTTCTGCACCTTCAGAGTGTGTAAACCTTCCTGTGCAACTCCAATGGCCTCATGAATTTGACGACCTTCCAAGAATCCAAATTGTTCACATGAAATATGCTGAGACAGGATATTCTTTAGTCTCCTCGCCATAACCTTAGAGATGATCTTATATATGCAATTGCAGAGTGAAATAGGTCTGAATTCATCAAAACTATCAAGCTTGTCCGTTTTAGGAATGAGAGCTATAAAGGTCGAGTTAAAGGGACCATGTACAAAACCATCCTTTCTTGATTCTTCCACCACAGCCAATAATTCCTCCCCGAAGAAGTCAAAGAATCCCAAGAAAAATTCAATAGGCCAGCCATCAAGCCCCGGACTTTTATCTTTCTGGAAGGATTGCATAACCTGCGAGAGCTCAATTGGCAGCACCTACTCCATCAAAAGTTTGTTCTCTTCCTCCCCCACAAAACGTGGGAAGAGCTGAGCCATCCTGATAACCTCAACTATAGAGGCCCCAGGTTGAGCGGTGAATAAGTCTTCGAAGTGTCGAACACCCATCTCAGCCAAACCATCAAAGCTGGAGACCCGTTCCCCTTCAGTTGAAGATAATTCCCAAATGGAGTTAGTGAATTTTCTCCCCTTTGCATATGCTTGAAAAAATTTTGTGTTCTCATCCCCACACTGTAACCATATCGCCCTACTTTTCATTCTCCACATCTCTTCTCGCTCACACAGTAACACATTCCTGCTTCTTTCCCATTCTAGCAGCTCACCTTTCTGCAGTTCATCCAGATAACCCATACCCTGACAATGTAGAAGTCTATCAATATTCATCTCAGCAGCCCTTAGATTCTGATCATCTTTCACCCTTTTTTCAGTGGCCCAGAGAATAGTGGCCTCTTTAATACGCTTGAGATTGAGTTGAAAGTGTGCACCCGCATGCTCCAGTGACTCCGTAGGTCGATGAACCCACTGATTCTGAACTAATTTAAGAAAATCCTCCTCCTTCATCCAGCTTGGATTGAACTTGAAAGGACTAGGCGATTTGTTTCTACTGCCTCTTAACTCCAGTAGGATGGGGAAGTGGTCAGAAACCCCCCCGGACCCAACCCATTGCTTGACAACGTCAACCCCCAGTGCCAACACATCAGCCACCAGAAACCTATCCAGTCTTTTAGCCACCCTTTGATCCCCTGTTCTCTTATTCCTCCAAGTAGGGGTTAACCTGGTTGGTAGTATGTCAAGTAGATCCTTCCCGGCGAAAGCTTGTATGAAAAAGTTAGCTAATGGATCCGGAGCAGCCCGAGGCCCCCAAACTTCAGAAGACCCCAGAGAAAGGTTGAGATCCCCACCGAAGATCACATCCCTTCCGGCAAAGAGATCCATTCTTAGCAAGGAGTCCCAGAATCCAACCCTATTTAAATAGGCTCCATAGATATTGAGAATCGTTATCATCCTACCAATCTCTACATCCCAAACTTCCAACCCGATACCAGAAGAGATACCCCAAGAGCTATCATATCTGCAACTCTTCACCTTCCACCCCGTAGCCAGCCCTCCAGAGCGTCCACGAGCGTCCACTCCCACGAACTTCCAACCAGGTAGCAAGTTTTCCAAAACCCTAACAACCTCCACATTGCCGCCCAATGTTTCTTGTAACAGTAAAATATCAGGTTGATTTAAATCCACCAACCTCCGCAGTGACGATTTTTTAATGGGACTCGCCAACCCACGACAGTTGAATGACAATAATTTCATATGAAACCCCCTTCCAGGGCTTTCGCTGCTCTAAGTGCCCATTCAATAGAGGATTGTGTGCCCATTACCAAATCAACTTTTTCCCGGTCTTGTGCTTTTGACAGATGAGATTTACGTCCCCGACCTTTCCCCGCAGCACTAGCAGCCAAATCAGGAAGTCCCCTACCCCCCGATCCATCAGCAGAGATCACCCTATTTCTAAGAGCATAGCGGATACTACGTCCCATAGAATTGGGAGAGGGTATAGTGGATACTAAAGACAGTGTGTATACACAATCCGTTTCGGGTAACATACAAGGAGCTACAGGGCATAGTGATACAGAGCTGACGGGAGGATGAGACCCAAAACATACCCCCCCCAAATCATTAGAGACATCATCTAAATAAACATCAGAAGAGATATGGTGAGACATACCCGGGGGATTTGAGGATGAACCCCGACGAAAAATAGCCTGCTCTTGTAGCTTTCTGGAGGCTGCCCGAGTCAAAGGTGTCATGGTACCCAATGTAGTCCCCACTACTACCGTCTCCTTGCTCCTAATGATATCCAATCCCTCGTTCTCCAATGATGCTATATGTAGCCCGGATCCCTGCATCCCACACGGTACCACAGGTACCACCAATACCTGGTCCGCCCCTGTGTCAATAGCAGTCGCTTTTCCTTTTTCCCCCACCACCTGTGGATTCCCCTTCATCGCAGGATCAGAATCATCTGCTACAGGAACAACCAACGGTCTGCTACCCCTAAACGGTAACGTGCAACCAGCTACCAGGTGTCCATGAGCGTGGCAGCGGTGGCATCGAAACGGCACCCCCACGTAGTCCAAGATTTGTGTGAATTCCCCATCCTTCATTTGAACCATGATCTCAGCCGATAGCCCCAGTCTAAGATCGATTTTGACCAAAATCTTAGCCACCAAATAAATACCTGTCTCAGTATGGGAGTAATCAGCACATACATAGTCGCCAAGGAAATTCCCAATTGCTGCAAATCGTGATTCATTCCAGAGATGCATGGGGAGCCCAGGTAGCTTCACCCATATTGGTTCTCTGTCAATTTTTTCTGTTTTAGAGTCAAAGAAAGGTGACCATCTTTTCAACACAATGGGGACGCCCAACATCGACCAATGGCGGCCTAAAACAGCTTCAACCTCCCCAAGATTCGATAAGATAAAGGAGAACCAACCTTTCGTCAATACCCTAATCTCAGGTGCAGTAGCTACTAAGTCCTTCCAATGCTCGGCCGCCCATCGCTGGAGGAAACCACGCCCAAGCCTCTTACCACGGACATGTCCAACCACTGCGATGTGTGAGAAGTCCTCCGCCTCCTCCATCGAGACATCCACACCCAGCACAAGTTTGTCCTTCCTCCTCCGTTCCTTAACCTTTTTAGCCGAATTTTTATGTGAAGCAGCCTTTGCAGAAATCCCTGCTCGTGGAATTAACAGGGATTCATCATCAGGTAGTAATTCTCCAACCCCAGGAGCCGCCGCTGCATGTCCACTTGATGAGAAGCCCTGTCCCCGGTCCTCAACTTCACGGAATTCCACTGACTTAATCAAATTTACAACAGAAAAAGAAGCCAGTCCGCCACCCTGTTTCGACCGCCTGTTGTCACACCCAGCCAGGGTTTCGAGCCTTTCCACGCGCAAGGCATCCGAGCTAATGGGAAAGTTTGAGTATGACCCCAGTTGGGGTTGCAGAGTCCACCCCAGAAGGCCGGCCAAGTCGGGCCTGTCCCTAATGCCAGCAGATGACCGAAAGGTCTCCAATTCTTCCTCTAAACCCTCCAGCCCTAAAGAGATGACCGGTGAAGTGACTCTAGCAGATGTCGGTGGAGTGATGAGGTGCCCATCCAAATCCATCGCTCCCTCGGGCCCAGGGAGATCCCCTGTCCCCCCGCCGGACAATAATGGGCCAGACAATGCCCCCGACCCATACTCCGCAGAATTGAAAGCTCCAAGATCGAAAATCCCCCTATCAAAATCCCCATCCGAGGTGTAGTCCACCTCCTGCTCATATCCGCTCACCATTCCACCCCAGTTGTTCCCTCACGACAGTCAATGCCGAACCCCGACCGAACAATCAGCCAAAAATCCGGATGGAAACCCCAAATAGGGCCCAAACCCCTATCCACCGTTCAAAGTTGCAGCAAAATACCCCACACAAATCGCAGAATCCCCGCACAACCTCGAAGCCCGTCACGCGTCCGCAGGGTTCAAGAACCACCAGCCAACCCCATCAAATGCCACACCGTTTCAAGACAAATCCGCTGGGATAGCCGAGACCCCGAAGAACTGAGCCACTCCAAGCCCATATTTCCAGTCCGTCAACGCCCAAACTATGCATGCTCATCCGCAAGACACCAGGGTTTCATGGAGCCCCCAATTTCGCTCTCCAATTCGCAAACAGGGTCCACTAGCCAGCCCATCGAATGCCACACCGCTTCAAGAGTCAAGAATCGACTGGTCCAGCCGCGTCACAGAAGAACTGAGCCGATCCTCCAGTGTGAATCCCAGCTCGCCAGTCCGCCATCGCCCATACTCTGCCCACACATCCGCAATAATCCAGGGTTTCTTGGAGCTCCAGAATTATTTATTGTTATTCATGGCTCTGTGTAATATCTAGCATCATCTTCGTGTTGTCTTTCTATCCATACCACGCCCAACCTAAAAGACTATATTTCCATTCTTTACTGCACCAGTTGATGAAGAAAGTGGCTCCTCATAATTTTCTTTGTTCTTTGCAGAGAATCCAAGTTCACCCTCCGCAAGCTCAGGTTTAATCTATAGTTTTATTATGAATAATATCATAAATCCTTTTAATTTATATGAAAAGTGTGGTGAAGTAATTTCTTGAATAATTTGTGTTTAACTCTATGCTAGATTTATATAGTGTTACTGAGACATTTAATAAATACAATTTTAAATTTTGACAAAATCATATAAAAATGCCATTTTTTGAAAAAGTGTGCTACCGGTAGCAAGCGTTTTCAATTTAGAGCTTGATTTTAAGGTTTTTGCAAACAACAATAACAAATGTTTTGGTTCAATTCTATATTTTTGTCCCCAAATCAAAAAGTGGTGCTACCGGTAGCACCACTTTTTGATTCGGGGTTGTTTTTTGGTGTTTTTTATGCAAAAATATGGGTTTTTATGGCTAGAGTTCTCGTTTTGAGTAAATAGTTCTTGTCAAGTTGTATAACATGTTTTTAGACCTTTAAACAATGTTGTCCAAAAATTTCCAATAAACTTAGAATCTCGATAAGAAATAATTACCTTTGGATCTCGTGTAAGCGAAATATTTGCTTCAAAAACACATCAGCAATGTTAATAGCTTTAAAAGTAGTTTTAACCGGAATAAAATGAGCTTCTTTACTGAGCTTGTCCACAACTACCATTATTGAGTCATTTTTTTTATTCTTAGGTAAACCAGTGATGAAATCAATACTTATAATTTTCTACTTCCATTCTGAATTGGCAATGGCTGTAATAGGCCAGCTGGGTGTTGATGCTCAGCTTTAATTATCTGACATTCAAAACACCTAGCTATATATTCAGCCACCTCATTCTTCATGTTTGGCCAAAAGTAATCTTTTCTCAGTATGATTATCATTTTCTGATAACCAGGGTGTCCCGAATAAGGACTTTCATCCAAAATCAACAGTTTAACTTTTGACACATTAGGCACATAAATTCTGTTTTTTATAAGTCATTAAACCTTTTTCGTTAATGCTGTAATCTGTTATTAAATTTTTAGATACATTTTCAGCAATTTTATCATGTAATTTATGATAATTTTCATCTTGTTTAATTCCTTCTTCGATCTAATTTTCCAGATCTGTTTTATATGTGCTGATTGCTGCCACAAAATTTAATATAGCGTTTATGCTCAAGGCATCAGCAACCTTGTTTTCTTTACCCTTAATGTCTTGAATCTCGAAATTCGTATTCGCTAAGGAAAGCTAGCCACCTAGCTTGCCTTGCATCAAGATTTGTTTGATCCAACAAGTATTTTAAGCGTTTATTATCTGTCATTAGTTAAAACTTTCTTCCAATCAAGTGATGGCGCCACATTTTTAATGCATGTATCACGACTGCCAGCTCTAGATCATAAGTTGCGTCGTTCTTTTCATGAATTTTTAATTTCTTGGACTCATACGCAATGACATTTCCTTCTTGAGTTAAGACTCCACCAAGTCTCCCGGATGCGGGTGACACCTTGAATGACAGTGTGATAGCTGGACTAGACACCCACTCTCCTGGCTATACGGTGCTTCCACCTAGCACCAACTCCCGTGCCGTGCATCCCCCAAGACACTCGCTTTAATGATGGACTTGACCCTTCTCCACCTGCTCGTTTCGCACGCTCCTCTTTTCACTACCCACATGGCCTAGTGGGTGGCATTAATGCCAGCCTTGGTTCCTACGTCCCCTCCCCCACTCTGGTTCACCTCCACCATTAATCACTCTCGTGCAACGTCCTCTCCTTCCAACGGAGCCTTCATTGTTATGAGGATCCCTATTCATGCCCCTGTTGTTATAACCCACCTTCGCCACTCTCTTTCTGCATCCACTCCGAAATCTCGGCTCCTGTTCATTCCCCCTGCGAAGTTATTGATACCGCTATGAAGCGTACGCATGGAACTTCAAAACGTGGCTCTGGCCATGGCTCTGGCAAGTCGACGTTTGCAGTAGAGAAGGAGCATCCCACCAATATTGGTTATAAAGACAATGTCTCCATCCCTGTTCGTCGTCTGGTTGATGATTGGAAGTCGCGAAGTGTAGCTGAACTTCTTGCATATGGAAGCCAGGGGACCCAAGTGAATTATTACCGGCTTCTAAAAAACATGATAGGCACCCTGGTGGAGGAAATGCTCACGAATTGGAACATGGCCAAGGTAGCCATCATGGACACCAGGGCCAACATGGCTCATCTGGATGGGGTGCTTGTTTCTCTGGAGGCCATTCAAACTAATCGTAGATACTCTCTATTTCCTCATACTGCTCCTTCGATTGGCTATGGTCTCGAGGGTCCTGTCGCTGGTGCTGGGGAGGCGATAATTGTGCACACTGAAGGTGCGGCCATTGTAGTGGCTGCTCAGGCTACTGGAAACTCCCTTCATGATTCCAAGGGCATCACCACCTCTAATGATGTCGTTCCTTCTCACGGCCACAACTCCGGTCCTGATTCTCTAGCGACAACAGCAGTGGTGCAGGGTGCTTCCCCTCCTGGGATTTCCTTCCCTGTCCCCTCTACCATTGAGGTTCTGCAGTACAAGCGCACCCGAAAGGTGGATGAAGAGACGGTTCTCCCTCGCAAAGTTGATCCACTTCCCATCAAGCTCCCGGAGCAGCATTGGGAGGACGACTTCTTTGGCCCCTACCCCATCTTTGAAGACAATCATGAATCCAAGAATGCAGAAGCTAGCTCCTAAAACGGTTCGGTTCGAGCACAACACTCTTGGTTTTTGTGGTCGGCTTTTATATTTAGTTTGTTTTTGTCTTGCCTATATCTACAGTTCCACTCTGTTTATGTCTTTCCTGTTCAGCTGTAATGAGGTTTATGTCATCAGGCTCATTAACAGAGTCCTTTTTTGTAATACTGGTTCCATGAGAAGCTTCAGGAATCCATTTTCATACTCTCATGAAGATTGTAACTTTTTTTGTATCATAATATAATTTTACTATGCAGCTTACAAAAAAAAAGACTCCACCAAGTCCATCGTTGCATGCATTAGTGCATACAACGAAGTCCTTATTTGGATCAACAATTTTTAATATAGGTGTTGTTGTTAATAATTCTTTTAATTTCTTAAAACTTTCTTCATATTTTGTATCCTAGACGAATTTTTTTCCCTTCTTCTGCAAAGAAGTTATGGGATTCGCAACTATAGAGAATCCTTCAACAAATTTTATGTAGTAACCTGTTATCCCCATAAATGACCATACGTCAGTTACGTCTTTAGGGACAGGCCACTCGTTAATTGCTCTTATTTCATCTAGGTCGACAGAAATTTCATCTTTAGATATTATGTGACCTAAGTACTGTATTTTATCTTGATAAAAGTCACATTTACTGAACTAAGTATAAAGCTAATGTTCTCTTAAAACTTGCAGAATCATTCTTAAGTGTTCGTCGTGTTCTTCTTTAGTTTTAAAAGCCATAACTACGAACTCGTAGTGCCCGTAACGGGTCCTGAAAGCAGTTTTAAAAATGTCTCCGTCCTTTATGCTAACTTGATGGTATCCAGACCTCAAGTTGATATTAGTGAATATCGTTGCTCTCCGTACTTGATCGAATAGATCCAAGATCTCCCCAAGCAAGCTTCCCAAGATCTCCCCAAGCAAGCTTTCTACAAATTTATTATCGCCTCAATGCAGAATTACATACATACAGACTCCAATGGATCGCCTTTGGACTGCGAAGGTCGTCACCATACACTCAACTGAGCACCTGGATAAAATGACATGGGGCCGTTTAGCGTTCAACACTTCCCGAAGGCATGAGCTTAATAGCAGGCTGCTGGGACACCCATGGTATATCCACTAGCGCACTTACAGACTCTTTATACAGAGGCGAACATGCAGTTGTTCTGTTGCTATGTTATACCTCGAGGGAAACTAGCAGAGCATAGAACTACAGTTCTCACACACCTAAGACTCAGAGCTTCCAACTACTGGATCAGCTCGACTCCTAACTTATTTGCAGAGCTCTTAACCAGCTCAATGCACTCGACTCGAATGACCAGAATGAGCTCGGGCTCTTCCTTATATAATTTTTTAGGCAGTCATCCGGTCACTTGAAACTTACACCAACCAGTCTAAAGTAAAGGAATCCGAGGACATGGTGGGACAGCACCACGTTTATCTCGTCCCTATGAGGCAGCGCCATGAGGGGACTCGGAAATCGACAACCAAAGGTAGATTCGATGGCCGACAACCTACTGGCCTATCTAATTATTTCTACGGAAAAGCAAAGCATGGCCGACAAGCTTGGTCGTCAGTACAAAGTGGAGCTACTATTACCGGCCCACTACGGCTTCCACTAAAAGATGCTTATGTACAAAATCAAATTATTACAATTAAATCGGACCACAGGCTCCATTCCCATTACGAAGATTCTTCATTAGTCACTTCCGGAACGGCAGACACAAAATACATCAGGATCATCGGGTGGTCCGACACCTTGGCCTCCACACCAGCATTCTTGTTCATCATCATACAATGCTTCCTCTATTTCTCTTCGAACAAGCTCATCTTCCCAATGATATGGCGGTTGGGAATCATAGATGTACTGCTCATCTTCAGGATATTCAACCTCTGGATATAGAAGTTCACCGAAACAGCGCTCTACATCAGAACCAAACACAGCTTCATGTCCTTCTTCATATAGGTACTCACTCTGAAATTGAGATTCAACACGATAGTTCAAAGGGAGAGTTCGCCTATGAACCTTAGTGTCAATCCTGTTACCATTTTCATCTCTTTTAATATATTTATGTGTTACATTAACACAGTGTTCAAGTTCAGAGTATCTTCCACCATGATGTCGAAGCAGAAATTTAAACCAAAGATTTGCCTGGTCCGTAGCCTGCATATCTGCTTCTAGATGAAGGATAAAATTGGCTCTGCGCACAGTCCAATCTTTTCTTGGACAGAATTTATCCAACAAAATTTCAGTCCACCCGGACCACTTTTTGTTGCGCATGTTTCCTGGGTCAGCACATATGACAATGGATGTTTCTTCCCTGCAGAATTGCAAAATCAAATTATAAGAAGTCCATGTGAGGTCACCTTCACCAATATCCACATACCATCTAGGGCCTTCTTTTTCTTCGTTACAATCGATCCACAGCTCATTACATTTCCTAAGCTGTTCCCTGGCATTTTGCAATCCTCTGAATGCTTTCTTCTCCCATCGTTCCATGATGTGGAGTTTACAGGGACTCATTTGAATCTGTTTTATTAAAGTCAGACTAAGATATTTTTCTGCATCTTGTCGATTAGCATAATCGAGCAATTCCCTTCTTTTCTCCTCAGTAAGACTGTTATCCCATGGCTTCATGAATAGAGCTTCTTTTGGAAGCTTTTCTGGCTGATTTCCAATTATGGGATTTCCATGGAACATTGGTTTCTCATCATAGTTTGACATTGGCCTTTTGCCTTTAGGATCATCATCACGATCCTTCCTAGAGCTGGAGCTAGAACCTGCAGAAAACATCTTTAAACTTGGAACTTTACTGTCTTCAATCTGCAAGTTTTCCCGAGTGAGCATATCAGCTAAACAATTCAAATATCCAGGCTTGTATACAATATCAAAATCAAAATTATTCAACCAGATGAACCATTTTAATATTCTACTTGAATTCTCAGCCATCAAGTTTTCATTTCTAAATATTCCAGGCATTATCTTCAGATCTGTTCTGACTATAAACCTGACTGGCTTGAGATATAGAATAAAGTGATTGACTGTCTTTTTGACAGCCAGAATTTCCTTGTGGCTGCTTGGATAATTTAACTCTGCTCCTCTGAACGAACCAGAAGCATAACCACAAACATTTTCTTTTCCCTCAATCTCTTCAAGAAGAACTCCACCCCACGTAGAGTTTGAAGCGTCTGTTTCAATAATCAGCTTACCAGTACCCAAAGGGAGATGAAGTGCTGGAAGCTCTTTAACTCTGGCTCTTATTGTTTTGACTGCCAGAGTCATCTCTTCTGACCATGCAACAGGATTTTTCTTGAGATGTTGCTGCAAACATCTGATGTCAGAAGCTTGGCCTTTATAGAATGGCCGAATATAATTGAGGCTACCAAGGAACCTCTGCAACTGTGTTTTATCTAAAATCTTATCTGGAAACTTTTCAAAATTCTTCAATACATGTTCTTGCAGAATGACAGTTCCAGCTTTAATATGAAAACCTAGGAAATCCATTTCTGTCTTTCCTATTTCCATTTTTGAAGTAGACAATACCAAACCATGCTTAAAAACCAAATCATAAAATTTCTGCAAATGTTTTAGATGATCTTGTACATTCTTGGAACAAATTAATATGTCATCTATAAACACAAGCAACCATGGTATGTCTCTAAAGATATCTTCCATTCTTTTCTGGAATTCTGATGGAGCATTATTTATTCCGAATGGTAAGACTTTCCACTGGTACTGACCATGTGGAACAACGAAAGTTGTTTTGTATCTATCTTCTGGTTTGATCCCTATCTGATAGAATCCAGATTTCAAGTCAAACTTACTGAATATAGTGCAACCATTGATTTTCTGCAACAAGCTTGACTTATCAAGAAGAGGATACCTGATTTTCTTCAACACAGCATTTAGTGGCTTGAAGTTCACCACTAATCTTGGCTTTCCTCGCTTTTGCTCAGAATGTTTATTTACCACAAAGGCTCTACATGCCCAAGGGCTTTTTGATGGCTCAATTAAACCTTTGGATAACAATTCCTGAATTTCTTTGGAGCAAAAGTCTCTTTCTGACGGACTCATGATTCTTGCTGATGCCTTCATTGGTTTTATTTTCTGGAGAGGATCTAACTCAATGGAAACAAAGTATTTTTCCCTCTTCCAGAAGGCATTTGGATTCTCAGAGCAACAATCTCTGATAATCTTTTCCTTGATATCTGCAAGAATCTTTTCACCATGAACTTCTGCATAGGAGATGCAGCGTTCCATCTTATTCAAACTTTTATTGGACTGACCAGACACACTTGACTCGTGACTATGTACAACCGGCTTACACTGAGGACTAAACTTATTACTCAAAGACATTGATACTGATTGACCATCGACTGTACACAAGAAAACCATCTTTTGGGTATCAATGGAAAACGGACTTACTTTTACAAGAAACTCAGATCCCAAAACACAATCTTCTCTTAATTGATCTAACCTAAACATTGACAAAGAACTAGAATGACCTGACAGTTTTACTGGAAAATCTTTAACTTTACCTGTTAAGAACACAGGCGAACCTTGAATTGCAGAACCGAACTCTTTACTGTTTTCCCAGTAATAAGGTGGCAGGGCATTTCCTTTTGCTAAATTAAACTGACAACCAGAATCTATCAAACACTGTACAGAATATGGCTTAAACTCAGCAGGACTAAAAGTTAGAGTTATAAACAATTTTGGTCCTGAAACTGCACCAAGCAAACTTATGGATTGAGACTTAGGAGACGGTGACTTTACAGGAGAAGACTTAGGAGATGGGGATCCTTCTTTGGTACCACAAACTCTTTCAATTTCTTGAGAGAGCTCTTCTTCTGAGGACTGATCTCTTTCTGCGGATAACACTGAGATGGATTGTTTCAAATTCTCTATCTCTTTTAGCAGTGTTTTTATTTGCTCGTGCTTTTGTTTTATCTGACTCTGGAATAAATTCATTCTATCCTGTCTGTGGCTTTGTCTGTCAAAATGACTATTAGGATAGTGCTGGTAAAGCTCTATAGGGTTATAGCTAGGGACTGTCAGTTTTGCTTTTCCTTTCTCTTTAGTCAGGGTTTCAATCATCTCAAGTAACTGTTTCTTTTCTTCTCTTAGGGCTGTTCTCTCTGTGTGTCTAAAAACAGGGATAGTGGACAACTGAAGATCAATACTGGCAACTTGCTTTTCCAGTTGATGAATAGAGAGACGGGAAGAAAACATATAAAGAGAAAAATCAAACTCTGGCTGGCTACACCCCCCTAAATGTGGATCATCTAAATCAGAATCGGATGAAGAGGATGAATTTGGAGGATCACATTTAGCAATGAGCGGGATCTCAGAACTAGAGTTAGAAGCAGAATCACTATCAGAATCCGGGAGTTCAATAATCTCTCCAGGAGGGAGAGGAGAATCAAAAGAAACTTCACATAAATCCCACCAATCGGGATCTAGTGCTGTACAAAGTGCTGCAAGCCTTGGCTTAGATTTTCGCTTAGGACATTTGCTTGCCCAATGTCCCTTTTGACCACAGATAAAGCATTTGTCTGCAGAACCTTTATCTGTACACCGCTTTACAAATATTTTATTCTTAGACTTTTTCTTAGATTTGTAATCCTTATAGCGGTACTTCGGCTTATGTTTGTAGGAGCCTTCAGGATGATATCTCTTTTCAGAGGTATAGTAATGCTTTTTCTTCTTTTTACATTTGAATTCTTTGAGATGACCTCTGTTGTGTGCTCCACACCCCCAATCTGGCATACCTGCAACTTCTTTGCAGAAAGAAGCAGAGAACATTTGTTGATGTCTTTTAAAATCTTTGCTAACTCTCTTTTCTAAACAATGTTCTTGCCAACATTCTAAAATATGACCATGTAATTGTGCCAAAGATAAACTTCTTAATGGAATATTTTTATCTTTTAATCTTTGCTCAACAGCATCGGGCACATGGCCGGGGTAACTCCTCAAATAATGCTTGAGGTAAGCCGGGTCTCCTGATTTACCTGATGAAATTAACAATTTCTGCATATAGCAAAAATATTCTTCAGCTTTACTCAGATCACACAATCTAGCAGACATAAACAGAGAGGCAAGGTGATATGTGTCTTCTTGGTCCTCTGGACCATAGAATTCTCTTCCCAATGCAGAGAGAAGTTGTTCATCAGCATCATTGGCTGCAAGAATTTCATGCCTTGTTTCTTGTGGCAACCATCGCCACCATTCATAAGCTAAACCAGATAATCCTGCAACTAGTTGAGTTGCAAGCATTTGGCCAGTCACATTATGGTCTTGCTGTTTCTTATACAAAAGCCAATGTTGTAATAACTGAATAGCATTCCTAACTTCTTCTCTTTTTTGGCACTGAATATTGAGCACTGGTTGTTCAGGCATTTGGGAAATGAGATTATTCATATTATTAATTCCAAAGTTAAAAACTTTGGGCTGGTCATTAACAGTAGTAGGATTGGCATCAAACATGTGCTCATCATAGTGTTCTCTTGGACCAGTGATCCTCATCCTGTTAGAGGATTCTTCTGCCATCATATTTAATGACACTTCATATTTAGGGTCTAAGACAGGATTGAAGCTTTTAAACTCAGAGATCCAATGTTCAATTAATTCTATCTTGGCATCACTCTCACCAAAATCCCATTCTGGTTTTTCTTCTTCTGGGACAACATTGAACTGTCCTAGGGATTTACTCCTATTATGTCCTTGGGCTGCTAGGCGATGAACATGATCTGGGACATAATAAAGCTTCTTCTTTAACTCTTCTGTTTTACTTGCAAGTTCTTTTAAAACAGAAATTCTTCTTTCTAATTTATCAGAAGCTATAGTGATTGCCTTTTGTATCTCTGTAGTGTCATGCAGCAAATGATCCAATAGTTCCAACTTTGTTACAACTTTATCTAGTTGGAATTTTTGTTCAGAACACTGATGTTTCAACATTAAAATATCATTTGCCATATCATCAATATTTCTTGCAGTGCACATTTCCTGCAAGTTTCCCCAATTTGCTAACTTGATGTCATCTGACACAGATTGGTCAGCAGTAGATGACTTTACAATCATATATTCTCTTTTGGAAGAACCATCTGAAGCATACTGGCGGAAAGGTGTCTCCGGGAGGTTTCTACCAGGGTAGTAAGACTTTTGACCAAGAGCATTGGTCGTCTCTAAATCAGCTCCAGAGCGAGGTAAAGAGAACATTCCTAAAGATGGATATTCATGGGGATTCTCTTGAGCTTTTTTCATTTTTTGTTTTTGTATTAATTTTTGTTTAATTTTTCTACATGCAGGGCAGTCTGCATGTTGACCTTTATGCTCAAAATCTGACACACCGGAAAAAGAAGTAGTATTTACAGAAGTAGACCTAGGCAGAGTGATATTGGCTTCAACTTGTAGTCGGGCATTGTTATAAGAGGCCATTGAAGTAGATCTGATGAGTGGACGATGAGATCTGGAAGTCTGATCTTCTTGGGCTGGTCTGAAAGAACAACTAGCTTCATCAAAGACAAGAGGCTGTGGGTTATATGAGGCAATCATTCTTTCTTGGTTTCTCAACTCAGCATATTTAACTTCCCAAGAGGATGGATATTTTATCCCAGTCCAGTTAAAAGTAATCGGAGTGGCATTCTTAGAGATAGCTGGTTTTGATTTAGCAGATTTTGTAGAGGAAGTGGGATATTCCACCATGCTGCAGTCTGCAGAACTCTGTTGGACAGCAGTTCGCAACTGTGGGAGAGTATCATTACCAAACCGAATACAGACTCCTCCTTTGAGCTGGATAATTCGAGATCCAGTCTCCATATCAAAACCTTTAGGCAAGATATAAGCTTTGAGAATATTATAAATATGAGGGTCTTCCAGGCTGACAGAGAATTTGGGATAGATTGTCCCGAAAGCAGGACCATCATGCAGAGGGGCTGTGAATCCACCGATTACAGCATCAGAAAACTTTCTATGCCTAGTATCAACTATACAACACAAAGAAGAAATAGCAAGACGTGGTCGAACCAAGGGTCCAAGTCCTAACTTGACTGCTCCAAAATGAGCATACTTATATTTCATGGACTTAGCCCAATCTATCTGTGCTCGGTCTAACAGATTTATGTGTATAGGCTCTTGCTTATCCGTAAAAGCAACATCAATACTGGAAACACGGATATGGGTAACAGAAGTAATATTCCACCAATGGAGTTTATAAACATCTCGAGGCAAGATTTGGGGTAATTGCCAGTCAGCGCTAGGATTTTGATCACGAATAGTAATATAGGATGCATCTTCAGAAGTAGAAGGATTAAAGGAGGACTCTCTGCGTTCTGCTAACGAGATTTCAGTATCATTTGCTGATTCACACTCTATGTGATTTGTCAGCTCAATAGTATCCATAGTTGGGTCCATTTTGAAAAGGGATGAGTGTTGACTATAATTTAGACTCCGAAAATTATGTAGACTTACTCCCCTTCACTCTACGGGCCTTACTGCTACTTTAACATCGGACATCTCTTACACCCCTGTGGATTCCAACTATCGCTCAGTGGTCATTTCCACCACCTACATAATACTATTTATAGAGTTTATGACCAACAATTTATAGATACTGACTTTTACTTATGCAGAGAAATAGTTTCAGATTTCCTTTAACAGAATTTTAGATAAGCATCCCAACAATACAATGCATACAGCAACACCGATAATAAAGATTGTAAACTCATTCATATACATTGTAAGAGTATATAAAGATATTACCAAAATTTAGCTCTGATACCACAAACGGACAAAATTTAGCGCAATTGGACAATACTGGCTCTGATACCACAAACGCGCCAAGATATCCCCAAGCAAGCTTACAAACGCGCCAAGATCTCCCCAAGCAAGCTTCCCAAGATCTCCCCAAGCAAGCTTTCTGCAAATTTATTATCGCCTCAATGCGGAATTACATACATACAGACTCCAATGGATCGCCTTCGGACTGCGAAGGTCGTCACCATACACTCGACTGAGCACCTGGATACAATGACATGGGGCCGTTTAGTGTTCAGCACTTCCCGAAGGCATGAGCTTAATAGCAGGCTGCTGGGACACCCATGGTATATCCACTAGCGCACTTACAGACTCTTTATACAGAGGCGAACATGCAGTTGTTCTGTTGCTATGTTATACCTCGAGGGCAACTAGCAGAGCATAGAACTACAGTTCTCACACACCTAAGACTCAGAGCTTCCAACTACTGGATCAGCTCGATTCCTAACTTATTTGCAGAGCTCTTAACCAGCTCAATGCACTCGACTCGAATGACCAGAATGAGCTCGGGCTCTTCCTTATATAATTTTTTAGGCAGTCATCCGGTCACTTGAAACTTACACCAACCAGTCTAAAGTAAAGGAATCCGAGGACATGGTGGGAAAGCACCACGTTTATCTCGTCCCTATGAGGCAGCGCCATGAGGGGACTCGGAAACCGACAACCAAAGGTAGATTCGATGGCCGACAACCTACTGGCCTATCTAATTATTTCTACGGAAAAGCAAAGCATGGCCGACAAGCTTGGCCGTCAGTACAAAGTGGAGCTACTATTACCGGCCCACTACGGCTTCCACTAAAAGATGCTTATATACAAAAGCAAATTATTACAATTAAATCGGACCACAGGCTCCATTCCCATTACGAAGATTCTTCATTAGTCACTTCCGGAACGGCAGACACAAAATACATCAGGATCATCGGGTGGTCCGACACCTTGGCCTCCACACCAGCATTCTTGTTCATCATCATACAATGCTTCCTCTATTTCTCTTCGAACAAGCTCATCTTCCCAATGATATGGCGGTTGGGAATCATAGATGTACTGCTCATCTTCAGGATATTCAACCTCTGGATATAGAAGTTCACCGAAACAGCGCTCTACATCAGAACCAAACACAGCTTCATGTCCTTCTTCATATAGGTACTCACTCTGAAATTGAGATTCAACACGATAGTTCAAAGGGAGAGTTCGCCTATGAACCTTAGTGTCAATCCTGTTACCATTTTCATCTCTTTTAATATATTTATGTGTTACATTAACACAGTGTTCAAGTTCAGAGTATCTTCCACCATGATGTCGAAGCAGAAATTTAAACCAAAGATTTGCCTGGTCCGTAGCCTGCATATCTGCTTCTAGATGAAGGATAAAATTGGCTCTGCGCACAGTCCAATCTTTTCTTGGACAGAATTTATCCAACAAAATTTCAGTCCACCCGGACCACTTTTTGTTGCGCATGTTTCCTGGGTCAGCACATATGACAATGGATGTTTCTTCCCTGCAGAATTGCAAAATCAAATTATAAGAAGTCCATGTGAGGTCACCTTCACCAATATCCACATACCATCTAGGGCCTTCTTTTTCTTCGTTACAATCGATCCACAGCTCATTACATTTCCTAAGCTGTTCCCTGGCATTTTGCAATCCTCTGAATGCTTTCTTCTCCCATCGTTCCATGATGTGGAGTTTACAGGGACTCATTTGAATCTGTTTTATTAAAGTCAGACTAAGATATTTTTCTGCATCTTGTCGATTAGCATAATCGAGCAATTCCCTTCTTTTCTCCTCAGTAAGACTGTTATCCCATGGCTTCATGAATAGAGCTTCTTTTGGAAGCTTTTCTGGCTGATTTCCAATTATGGGATTTCCATGGAACATTGGTTTCTCATCATAGTTTGACATTGGCCTTTTGCCTTTAGGATCATCATCACGATCCTTCCTAGAGCTGGAGCTAGAACCTGCAGAAAACATCTTTAAACTTGGAACTTTACTGTCTTCAATCTGCAAGTTTTCCCGAGTGAGCATATCAGCTAAACAATTCAAATATCCAGGCTTGTATACAATATCAAAATCAAAATTATTCAACCAGATGAACCATTTTAATATTCTACTTGAATTCTCAGCCATCAAGTTTTCATTTCTAAATATTCCAGGCATTATCTTCAGATCTGTTCTGACTATAAACCTGACTGGCTTGAGATATAGAATAAAGTGATTGACTGTCTTTTTGACAGCCAGAATTTCCTTGTGGCTGCTTGGATAATTTAACTCTGCTCCTCTGAACGAACCAGAAGCATAACCACAAACATTTTCTTTTCCCTCAATCTCTTCAAGAAGAACTCCACCCCACGTAGAGTTTGAAGCGTCTGTTTCAATAATCAGCTTACCAGTACCCAAAGGGAGATGAAGTGCTGGAAGCTCTTTAACTCTGGCTCTTATTGTTTTGACTGCCAGAGTCATCTCTTCTGACCATGCAACAGGATTTTTCTTGAGATGTTGCTGCAAACATCTGATGTCAGAAGCTTGGCCTTTATAGAATGGCCGAATATAATTGAGGCTACCAAGGAACCTCTGCAACTGTGTTTTATCTAAAATCTTATCTGGAAACTTTTCAAAATTCTTCAATACATGTTCTTGCAGAATGACAGTTCCAGCTTTAATATGAAAACCTAGGAAATCCATTTCTGTCTTTCCTATTTCCATTTTTGAAGTAGACAATACCAAACCATGCTTAAAAACCAAATCATAAAATTTCTGCAAATGTTTTAGATGATCTTGTACATTCTTGGAACAAATTAATATGTCATCTATAAACACAAGCAACCATGGTATGTCTCTAAAGATATCTTCCATTCTTTTCTGGAATTCTGATGGAGCATTATTTATTCCGAATGGTAAGACTTTCCACTGGTACTGACCATGTGGAACAACGAAAGTTGTTTTGTATCTGTCTTCTGGTTTGATCCCTATCTGATAGAATCCAGATTTCAAGTCAAACTTACTGAATATAGTGCAACCATTGATTTTCTGCAACAAGCTTGACTTATCAAGAAGAGGATACCTGATTTTCTTCAACACAGCATTTAGTGGCTTGAAGTTCACCACTAATCTTGGCTTTCCTCGCTTTTGCTCAGAATGTTTATTTACCACAAAGGCTCTACATGCCCAAGGGCTTTTTGATGGCTCAATTAAACCTTTGGATAACAATTCCTGAATTTCTTTGGAGCAAAAGTCTCTTTCTGACGGACTCATGATTCTTGCTGATGCCTTCATTGGTTTTATTTTCTGGAGAGGATCTAACTCAATGGAAACAAAGTATTTTTCCCTCTTCCAGAAGGCATTTGGATTCTCAGAGCAACAATCTCTGATAATCTTTTCCTTGATATCTGCAAGAATCTTTTCACCATGAACTTCTGCATAGGAGATGCAGCGTTCCATCTTATTCAAACTTTTATTGGACTGACCAGACACACTTGACTCGTGACTATGTACAACCGGCTTACACTGAGGACTAAACTTATTACTCAAAGACATTGATACTGATTGACCATCGACTGTACACAAGAAAACCATCTTTTGGGTATCAATGGAAAACGGACTTACTTTTACAAGAAACTCAGATCCCAAAACACAATCTTCTCTTAATTGATCTAACCTAAACATTGACAAAGAACTAGAATGACCTGACAGTTTTACTGGAAAATCTTTAACTTTACCTGTTAAGAACACAGGCGAACCTTGAATTGCAGAACCGAACTCTTTACTGTTTTCCCAGTAATAAGGTGGCAGGGCATTTCCTTTTGCTAAATTAAACTGACAACCAGAATCTATCAAACACTGTACAGAATATGGCTTAAACTCAGCAGGACTAAAAGTTAGAGTTATAAACAATTTTGGTCCTGAAACTGCACCAAGCAAACTTATGGATTGAGACTTAGGAGACGGTGACTTTACAGGAGAAGACTTAGGAGATGGGGATCCTTCTTTGGTACCACAAACTCTTTCAATTTCTTGAGAGAGCTCTTCTTCTGAGGACTGATCTCTTTCTGCGGATAACACTGAGATGGATTGTTTCAAATTCTCTATCTCTTTTAGCAGTGTTTTTATTTGCTCGTGCTTTTGTTTTATCTGACTCTGGAATAAATTCATTCTATCCTGTCTGTGGCTTTGTCTGTCAAAATGACTATTAGGATAGTGCTGGTAAAGCTCTATAGGGTTATAGCTAGGGACTGTCAGTTTTGCTTTTCCTTTCTCTTTAGTCAGGGTTTCAATCATCTCAAGTAACTGTTTCTTTTCTTCTCTTAGGGCTGTTCTCTCTGTGTGTCTAAAAACAGGGATAGTGGACAACTGAAGATCAATACTGGCAACTTGCTTTTCCAGTTGATGAATAGAGAGACGGGAAGAAAACATATAAAGAGAAAAATCAAACTCTGGCTGGCTACACCCCCCTAAATGTGGATCATCTAAATCAGAATCGGATGAAGAGGATGAATTTGGAGGATCACATTTAGCAATGAGCGGGATCTCAGAACTAGAGTTAGAAGCAGAATCACTATCAGAATCCGGGAGTTCAATAATCTCTCCAGGAGGGAGAGGAGAATCAAAAGAAACTTCACATAAATCCCACCAATCGGGATCTAGTGCTGTACAAAGTGCTGCAAGCCTTGGCTTAGATTTTCGCTTAGGACATTTGCTTGCCCAATGTCCCTTTTGACCACAGATAAAGCATTTGTCTGCAGAACCTTTATCTGTACACCGCTTTACAAATATTTTATTCTTAGACTTTTTCTTAGATTTGTAATCCTTATAGCGGTACTTCGGCTTATGTTTGTAGGAGCCTTCAGGATGATATCTCTTTTCAAAGGTATAGTAATGCTTTTTCTTCTTTTTACATTTGAATTCTTTGAGATGACCTCTGTTGTGTGCTCCACACCCCCAATCTGGCATACCTGCAACTTCTTTGCAGAAAGAAGCAGAGAACATTTGTTGATGTCTTTTAAAATCTTTGCTAACTCTCTTTTCTAAACAATGTTCTTGCCAACATTCTAAAATATGACCATGTAATTGTGCCAAAGATAAACTTCTTAATGGAATATTTTTATCTTTTAATCTTTGCTCAACAGCATCGGGCACATGGCCGGGGTAACTCCTCAAATAATGCTTGAGGTAAGTCGGGTCTCCTGATTTACCTGATGAAATTAACAATTTCTGCATATAGCAGAAATATTCTTCAGCTTTACTCAGATCACACAATCTAGCAGACATAAACAGAGAGGCAAGGTGATATGTGTCTTCTTGGTCCTCTGGACCATAGAATTCTCTTCCCAATGCAGAGAGAAGTTGTTCATCAGCATCATTGGCTGCAAGAATTTCATGCCTTGTTTCTTGTGGCAACCATCGCCACCATTCATAAGCTAAACCAGATAATCCTGCAACTAGTTGAGTTGCAAGCATTTGGCCAGTCACATTATGGTCTTGCTGTTTCTTATACAAAAGCCAATGTTGTAATAACTGAATAGCATTCCTAACTTCTTCTCTTTTTTGGCACTGAATATTGAGCACTGGTTGTTCAGGCATTTGGGAAATGAGATTATTCATATTATTAATTCCAAAGTTAAAAACTTTGGGCTGGTCATTAACAGTAGTAGGATTGGCATCAAACATGTGCTCATCATAGTGTTCTCTTGGACCAGTGATCCTCATCCTGTTAGAGGATTCTTCTGCCATCATATTTAATGACACTTCATATTTAGGGTCTAAGACAGGATTGAAGCTTTTAAACTCAGAGATCCAATGTTCAATTAATTCTATCTTGGCATCACTCTCACCAAAATCCCATTCTGGTTTTTCTTCTTCTGGGACAACATTGAACTGTCCTAGGGATTTACTCCTATTATGTCCTTGGGCTGCTAGGCGATGAACATGATCTGGGACATAATAACGCTTCTTCTTTAACTCTTCTGTTTTACTTGCAAGTTCTTTTAAAACAGAAATTCTTCTTTCTAATTTATCAGAAGCTATAGTGATTGCCTTTTGTATCTCTGTAGTGTCATGCAGCAAATGATCCAATAGTTCCAACTTTGTTACAACTTTATCTAGTTGGAATTTTTGTTCAGAACACTGATGTTTCAACATTAAAATATCATTTGCCATATCATCAATATTTCTTGCAGTGCACATTTCCTGCAAGTTTCCCCAATTTGCTAACTTGATGTCATCTGACACAGATTGGTCAGCAGTAGATGACTTTACAATCATATATTCTCTTTTGGAAGAACCATCTGAAGCATACTGGCGGAAAGGTGTCTCCGGGAGGTTTCTACCAGGGTAGTAAGACTTTTGACCAAGAGCATTGGTCGTCTCTAAATCAGCTCCAGAGCGAGGTAAAGAGAACATTCCTAAAGATGGATATTCATGGGGATTCTCTTGAGCTTTTTTCATTTTTTGTTTTTGTATTAATTTTTGTTTAATTTTTCTACATGCAGGGCAGTCTGCATGTTGACCTTTATGCTCAAAATCTGACACACCGGAAAAAGAAGTAGTATTTACAGAAGTAGACCTAGGCAGAGTGATATTGGCTTCAACTTGTAGTCGGGCATTGTTATAAGAGGCCATTGAAGTAGATCTGATGAGTGGACGATGAGATCTGGAAGTCTGATCTTCTTGGGCTGGTCTGAAAGAACAACTAGCTTCATCAAAGACAAGAGGCTGTGGGTTATATGAGGCAATCATTCTTTCTTGGTTTCTCAACTCAGCATATTTAACTTCCCAAGAGGATGGATATTTTATCCCAGTCCAGTTAAAAGTAATCGGAGTGGCATTCTTAGAGATAGCTGGTTTTGATTTAGCAGATTTTGTAGAGGAAGTGGGATATTCCACCATGCTGCAGTCTGCAGAACTCTGTTGGACAGCAGTTCGCAACTGTGGGAGAGTATCATTACCAAACCGAATACAGACTCCTCCTTTGAGCTGGATAATTCGAGATCCAGTCTCCATATCAAAACCTTTAGGCAAGATATAAGCTTTGAGAATATTATAAATATGAGGGTCTTCCAGGCTGACAGAGAATTTGGGATAGATTGTCCCGAAAGCAGGACCATCATGCAGAGGGGCTGTGAATCCACCGATTACAGCATCAGAAAACTTTCTATGCCTAGTATCAACTATACAACACAAAGAAGAAATAGCAAGACGTGGTCGAACCAAGGGTCCAAGTCCTAACTTGACTGCTCCAAAATGAGCATACTTATATTTCATGGACTTAGCCCAATCTATCTGTGCTCGGTCTAACAGATTTATGTGTATAGGCTCTTGCTTATCCGTAAAAGCAACATCAATACTGGAAACACGGATATGGGTAACAGAAGTAATATTCCACCAATGGAGTTTATAAACATCTCGAGGCAAGATTTGGGGTAATTGCCAGTCAGCGCTAGGATTTTGATCACGAATAGTAATATAGGATGCATCTTCAGAAGTAGAAGGATTAAAGGAGGACTCTCTGCGTTCTGCTAACGAGATTTCAGTATCATTTGCTGATTCACACTCTATGTGATTTGTCAGCTCAATAGTATCCATAGTTGGGTCCATTTTGAAAAGGGATGAGTGCTGACTATAATTTAGACTCCGAAAATTATGTAGACTTACTCCCCTTCACTCTACGGGCCTTACTGCTACTTTAACATCGGACATCTCTTACACCCCTGTGGATTCCAACTATCGCTCAGTGGTCATTTCCACCACCTACAGAATACTATTTATAGAGTTTATGACCAACAATTTATAGATACTGACTTTTACTTATGTAGAGAAATAGTTTCAGATTTCCTTTAACAGAATTTTAGATAAGCATCCCAACAATACAATGCATACAGCAACACCGATAATAAAGATTGTAAACTCATTCATATACATTGTAAGAGTATATAAAGATATTACCAAAATTTAGCTCTGATACCACAAACGGACAAAATTTAGCGCAATTGGACAATACTGGCTCTGATACCACAAACGCGCCAAGATATCCCCAAGCAAGCTTACAAACGCGCCAAGATCTCCCCAAGCAAGCTTCCCAAGATCTCCCCAAGCAAGCTTTCTGCAAATTTATTATCGCCTCAATGCGGAATTACATACATACAGACTCCAATGGATCGCCTTCGGACTGCGAAGGTCGTCACCATACACTCGACTGAGCACCTGGATACAATGACATGGGGCCGTTTAGTGTTCAGCACTTCCCGAAGGCATGAGCTTAATAGCAGGCTGCTGGGACACCCATGGTATATCCACTAGCGCACTTACAGACTCTTTATACAGAGGCGAACATGCAGTTGTTCTGTTGCTATGTTATACCTCGAGGGCAACTAGCAGAGCATAGAACTACAGTTCTCACACACCTAAGACTCAGAGCTTCCAACTACTGGATCAGCTCGATTCCTAACTTATTTGCAGAGCTCTTAACCAGCTCAATGCACTCGACTCGAATGACCAGAATGAGCTCGGGCTCTTCCTTATATAATTTTTTAGGCAGTCATCCGGTCACTTGAAACTTACACCAACCAGTCTAAAGTAAAGGAATCCGAGGACATGGTGGGAAAGCACCACGTTTATCTCGTCCCTATGAGGCAGCGCCATGAGGGGACTCGGAAACCGACAACCAAAGGTAGATTCGATGGCCGACAACCTACTGGCCTATCTAATTATTTCTACGGAAAAGCAAAGCATGGCCGACAAGCTTGGCCGTCAGTACAAAGTGGAGCTACTATTACCGGCCCACTACGGCTTCCACTAAAAGATGCTTATATACAAAAGCAAATTATTACAATTAAATCGGACCACAGGCTCCATTCCCATTACGAAGATTCTTCATTAGTCACTTCCGGAACGGCAGACACAAAATACATCAGGATCATCGGGTGGTCCGACACCTTGGCCTCCACACCAGCATTCTTGTTCATCATCATACAATGCTTCCTCTATTTCTCTTCGAACAAGCTCATCTTCCCAATGATATGGCGGTTGGGAATCATAGATGTACTGCTCATCTTCAGGATATTCAACCTCTGGATATAGAAGTTCACCGAAACAGCGCTCTACATCAGAACCAAACACAGCTTCATGTCCTTCTTCATATAGGTACTCACTCTGAAATTGAGATTCAACACGATAGTTCAAAGGGAGAGTTCGCCTATGAACCTTAGTGTCAATCCTGTTACCATTTTCATCTCTTTTAATATATTTATGTGTTACATTAACACAGTGTTCAAGTTCAGAGTATCTTCCACCATGATGTCGAAGCAGAAATTTAAACCAAAGATTTTCCTGGTCCGTAGCCTGCATATCTGCTTCTAGATGAAGGATAAAATTGGCTCTGCGCACAGTCCAATCTTTTCTTGGACAGAATTTATCCAACAAAATTTCAGTCCACCCGGACCACTTTTTGTTGCGCATGTTTCCTGGGTCAGCACATATGACAATGGATGTTTCTTCCCTGCAGAATTGCAAAATCAAATTATAAGAAGTCCATGTGAGGTCACCTTCACCAATATCCACATACCATCTAGGGCCTTCTTTTTCTTCGTTACAATCGATCCACAGCTCATTACATTTCCTAAGCTGTTCCCTGGCATTTTGCAATCCTCTGAATGCTTTCTTCTCCCATCGTTCCATGATGTGGAGTTTACAGGGACTCATTTGAATCTGTTTTATTAAAGTCAGACTAAGATATTTTTCTGCATCTTGTCGATTAGCATAATCGAGCAATTCCCTTCTTTTCTCCTCAGTAAGACTGTTATCCCATGGCTTCATGAATAGAGCTTCTTTTGGAAGCTTTTCTGGCTGATTTCCAATTATGGGATTTCCATGGAACATTGGTTTCTCATCATAGTTTGACATTGGCCTTTTGCCTTTAGGATCATCATCACGATCCTTCCTAGAGCTGGAGCTAGAACCTGCAGAAAACATCTTTAAACTTGGAACTTTACTGTCTTCAATCTGCAAGTTTTCCCGAGTGAGCATATCAGCTAAACAATTCAAATATCCAGGCTTGTATACAATATCAAAATCAAAATTATTCAACCAGATGAACCATTTTAATATTCTACTTGAATTCTCAGCCATCAAGTTTTCATTTCTAAATATTCCAGGCATTATCTTCAGATCTGTTCTGACTATAAACCTGACTGGCTTGAGATATAGAATAAAGTGATTGACTGTCTTTTTGACAGCCAGAATTTCCTTGTGGCTGCTTGGATAATTTAACTCTGCTCCTCTGAACGAACCAGAAGCATAACCACAAACATTTTCTTTTCCCTCAATCTCTTCAAGAAGAACTCCACCCCACGTAGAGTTTGAAGCGTCTGTTTCAATAATCAGCTTACCAGTACCCAAAGGGAGATGAAGTGCTGGAAGCTCTTTAACTCTGGCTCTTATTGTTTTGACTGCCAGAGTCATCTCTTCTGACCATGCAACAGGATTTTTCTTGAGATGTTGCTGCAAACATCTGATGTCAGAAGCTTGGCCTTTATAGAATGGCCGAATATAATTGAGGCTACCAAGGAACCTCTGCAACTGTGTTTTATCTAAAATCTTATCTGGAAACTTTTCAAAATTCTTCAATACATGTTCTTGCAGAATGACAGTTCCAGCTTTAATATGAAAACCTAGGAAATCCATTTCTGTCTTTCCTATTTCCATTTTTGAAGTAGACAATACCAAACCATGCTTAAAAACCAAATCATAAAATTTCTGCAAATGTTTTAGATGATCTTGTACATTCTTGGAACAAATTAATATGTCATCTATAAACACAAGCAACCATGGTATGTCTCTAAAGATATCTTCCATTCTTTTCTGGAATTCTGATGGAGCATTATTTATTCCGAATGGTAAGACTTTCCACTGGTACTGACCATGTGGAACAACGAAAGTTGTTTTGTATCTGTCTTCTGGTTTGATCCCTATCTGATAGAATCCAGATTTCAAGTCAAACTTACTGAATATAGTGCAACCATTGATTTTCTGCAACAAGCTTGACTTATCAAGAAGAGGATACCTGATTTTCTTCAACACAGCATTTAGTGGCTTGAAGTTCACCACTAATCTTGGCTTTCCTCGCTTTTGCTCAGAATGTTTATTTACCACAAAGGCTCTACATGCCCAAGGGCTTTTTGATGGCTCAATTAAACCTTTGGATAACAATTCCTGAATTTCTTTGGAGCAAAAGTCTCTTTCTGACGGACTCATGATTCTTGCTGATGCCTTCATTGGTTTTATTTTCTGGAGAGGATCTAACTCAATGGAAACAAAGTATTTTTCCCTCTTCCAGAAGGCATTTGGATTCTCAGAGCAACAATCTCTGATAATCTTTTCCTTGATATCTGCAAGAATCTTTTCACCATGAACTTCTGCATAGGAGATGCAGCGTTCCATCTTATTCAAACTTTTATTGGACTGACCAGACACACTTGACTCGTGACTATGTACAACCGGCTTACACTGAGGACTAAACTTATTACTCAAAGACATTGATACTGATTGACCATCGACTGTACACAAGAAAACCATCTTTTGGGTATCAATGGAAAACGGACTTACTTTTACAAGAAACTCAGATCCCAAAACACAATCTTCTCTTAATTGATCTAACCTAAACATTGACAAAGAACTAGAATGACCTGACAGTTTTATTGGAAAATCTTTAACTTTACCTGTTAAGAACACAGGCGAACCTTGAATTGCAGAACCGAACTCTTTACTGTTTTCCCAGTAATAAGGTGGCAGGGCATTTCCTTTTGCTAAATTAAACTGACAACCAGAATCTATCAAACACTGTACAGAATATGGCTTAAACTCAGCAGGACTAAAAGTTAGAGTTATAAACAATTTTGGTCCTGAAACTGCACCAAGCAAACTTATGGATTGAGACTTAGGAGACGGTGACTTTACAGGAGAAGACTTAGGAGATGGGGATCCTTCTTTGGTACCACAAACTCTTTCAATTTCTTGAGAGAGCTCTTCTTCTGAGGACTGATCTCTTTCTGCGGATAACACTGAGATGGATTGTTTCAAATTCTCTATCTCTTTTAGCAGTGTTTTTATTTGCTCGTGCTTTTGTTTTATCTGACTCTGGAATAAATTCATTCTATCCTGTCTGTGGCTTTGTCTGTCAAAATGACTATTAGGATAGTGCTGGTAAAGCTCTATAGGGTTATAGCTAGGGACTGTCAGTTTTGCTTTTCCTTTCTCTTTAGTCAGGGTTTCAATCATCTCAAGTAACTGTTTCTTTTCTTCTCTTAGGGCTGTTCTCTCTGTGTGTCTAAAAACAGGGATAGTGGACAACTGAAGATCAATACTGGCAACTTGCTTTTCCAGTTGATGAATAGAGAGACGGGAAGAAAACATATAAAGAGAAAAATCAAACTCTGGCTGGCTACACCCCCCTAAATGTGGATCATCTAAATCAGAATCGGATGAAGAGGATGAATTTGGAGGATCACATTTAGCAATGAGCGGGATCTCAGAACTAGAGTTAGAAGCAGAATCACTATCAGAATCCGGGAGTTCAATAATCTCTCCAGGAGGGAGAGGAGAATCAAAAGAAACTTCACATAAATCCCACCAATCGGGATCTAGTGCTGTACAAAGTGCTGCAAGCCTTGGCTTAGATTTTCGCTTAGGACATTTGCTTGCCCAATGTCCCTTTTGACCACAGATAAAGCATTTGTCTGCAGAACCTTTATCTGTACACCGCTTTACAAATATTTTATTCTTAGACTTTTTCTTAGATTTGTAATCCTTATAGCGGTACTTCGGCTTATGTTTGTAGGAGCCTTCAGGATGATATCTCTTTTCAGAGGTATAGTAATGCTTTTTCTTCTTTTTACATTTGAATTCTTTGAGATGACCTCTGTTGTGTGCTCCACACCCCCAATCTGGCATACCTGCAACTTCTTTGCAGAAAGAAGCAGAGAACATTTGTTGATGTCTTTTAAAATCTTTGCTAACTCTCTTTTCTAAACAATGTTCTTGCCAACATTCTAAAATATGACCATGTAATTGTGCCAAAGATAAACTTCTTAATGGAATATTTTTATCTTTTAATCTTTGCTCAACAGCATCGGGCACATGGTCGGGGTAACTCCTCAAATAATGCTTGAGGTAAGCCGGGTCTCCTGATTTACCTGATGAAATTAACAATTTCTGCATATAGCAGAAATATTCTTCAGCTTTACTCAGATCACACAATCTAGCAGACATAAACAGAGAGGCAAGGTGATATGTGTCTTCTTGGTCCTCTGGACCATAGAATTCTCTTCCCAATGCAGAGAGAAGTTGTTCATCAGCATCATTGGCTGCAAGAATTTCATGCCTTGTTTCTTGTGTCAACCATCGCCACCATTCATAAGCTAAACCAGATAATCCTGCAACTAGTTGAGTTGCAAGCATTTGGCCAGTCACATTATGGTCTTGCTGTTTCTTATACAAAAGCCAATGTTGTAATAACTGAATAGCATTCCTAACTTCTTCTCTTTTTTGGCACTGAATATTGAGCACTGGTTGCTCAGGCATTTGGGAAATGAGATTATTCATATTATTAATTCCAAAGTTAAAAACTTTGGGCTGGTCATTAACAGTAGTAGGATTGGCATCAAACATGTGCTCATCATAGTGTTCTCTTGGACCAGTGATCCTCATCCTGTTAGAGGATTCTTCTGCCATCATATTTAATGACACTTCATATTTAGGGTCTAAGACAGGATTGAAGCTTTTAAACTCAGAGATCCAATGTTCAATTAATTCTATCTTGGCATCACTCTCACCAAAATCCCATTCTGGTTTTTCTTCTTCTGGGACAACATTGAACTGTCCTAGGGATTTACTCCTATTATGTCCTTGGGCTGCTAGGCGATGAACATGATCTGGGACATAATAACGCTTCTTCTTTAACTCTTCTGTTTTACTTGCAAGTTCTTTTAAAACAGAAATTCTTCTTTCTAATTTATCAGAAGCTATAGTGATTGCCTTTTGTATCTCTGTAGTGTCATGCAGCAAATGATCCAATAGTTCCAACTTTGTTACAACTTTATCTAGTTGGAATTTTTGTTCAGAACACTGATGTTTCAACATTAAAATATCATTTGCCATATCATCAATATTTCTTGCAGTGCACATTTCCTGCAAGTTTCCCCAATTTGCTAACTTGATGTCATCTGACACAGATTGGTCAGCAGTAGATGACTTTACAATCATATATTCTCTTTTGGAAGAACCATCTGAAGCATACTGGCGGAAAGGTGTCTCCGGGAGGTTTCTACCAGGGTAGTAAGACTTTTGACCAAGAGCATTGGTCGTCTCTAAATCAGCTCCAGAGCGAGGTAAAGAGAACATTCCTAAAGATGGATATTCATGGGGATTCTCTTGAGCTTTTTTCATTTTTTGTTTTTGTATTAATTTTTGTTTAATTTTTCTACATGCAGGGCAGTCTGCATGTTGACCTTTATGCTCAAAATCTGACACACCGGAAAAAGAAGTAGTATTTACAGAAGTAGACCTAGGCAGAGTGATATTGGCTTCAACTTGTAGTCGGGCATTGTTATAAGAGGCCATTGAAGTAGATCTGATGAGTGGACGATGAGATTTGGAAGTCTGATCTTCTTGGGCTGGTCTGAAAGAACAACTAGCTTCATCAAAGACAAGAGGCTGTGGGTTATATGAGGCAATCATTCTTTCTTGGTTTCTCAACTCAGCATATTTAACTTCCCAAGAGGATGGATATTTTATCCCAGTCCAGTTAAAAGTAATCGGAGTTGCATTCTTAGAGATAGCTGGTTTTGATTTAGCAGATTTTGTAGAGGAAGTGGGATATTCCACCATGCTGCAGTCTGCAGAACTCTGCTGGACAGCAGTTCGCAACTGTGGGAGAGTATCATTACCAAACCGAATACAGACTCCTCCTTTGAGCTGGATAATTCGAGATCCAGTCTCCATATCAAAACCTTTAGGAAAGATATAAGCTTTGAGAATATTATAAATATGAGCGTCTTCCAGGCTGACAGAGAATTTGGGATAGATTGTCCCGAAAGCAGGACCATCATGCAGAGGGGCTGTGAATCCACCGATTACAGCATCAGAAAACTTTCTATGCCTAGTATCAACTATACAACACAAAGAAGAAATAGCAAGACGTGGTCGAACCAAGGGTCCAAGTCCTAACTTGACTGCTCCAAAATGAGCATACTTATATTTCATGGACTTAGCCCAATCTATCTGTGCTCGGTCTAACAGATTTATGTGTATAGGCTCTTGCTTATCCGTAAAAGCAACATCAATACTGGAAACACGGATATGGGTAACAGAAGTAATATTCCACCAATGGAGTTTATAAACATCTCGAGGCAAGATTTGGGGTAATTGCCAGTCAGCGCTAGGATTTTGATCACGAATAGTAATATAGGATGCATCTTCAGAAGTAGAAGGATTAAAGGAGGACTCTCTGCGTTCTGCTAACGAGATTTCAGTATCATTTGCTGATTCACACTCTATGTGATTTGTCAGCTCAATAGTATCCATAGTTGGGTCCATTTTGAAAAGGGATGAGTGCTGACTATAATTTAGACTCCGAAAATTATGTAGACTTACTCCCCTTCACTCTACGGGCCTTACTGCTACTTTAACATCGGACATCTCTTACACCCCTGTGGATTCCAACTATCGCTCAGTGGTCATTTCCACCACCTACAGAATACTATTTATAGAGTTTATGACCAACAATTTATAGATACTGACTTTTACTTATGCAGAGAAATAGTTTCAGATTTCCTTTAACAGAATTTTAGATAAGCATCCCAACAATACAATGCATACAGCAACACCGATAATAAAGATTGTAAACTCATTCATATACATTGTAAGAGTATATAAAGATATTACCAAAATTTAGCTCTGATACCACAAACGGACAAAATTTAGCGCAATTGGACAATACTGGCTCTGATACCACAAACGCGCCAAGATATCCCCAAGCAAGCTTACAAACGCGCCAAGATCTCCCCAAGCAAGCTTCCCAAGATCTCCCCAAGCAAGCTTTCTGCAAATTTATTATCGCCTCAATGCGGAATTACATACATACAGACTCCAATGGATCGCCTTCGGACTGCGAAGGTCGTCACCATACACTCGACTGAGCACCTGGATACAATGACATGGGGCCGTTTAGTGTTCAGCACTTCCCGAAGGCATGAGCTTAATAGCAGGCTGCTGGGACACCCATGGTATATCCACTAGCGCACTTACAGACTCTTTATACAGAGGCGAACATGCAGTTGTTCTGTTGCTATGTTATACCTCGAGGGCAACTAGCAGAGCATAGAACTACAGTTCTCACACACCTAAGACTCAGAGCTTCCAACTACTGGATCAGCTCGATTCCTAACTTATTTGCAGAGCTCTTAACCAGCTCAATGCACTCGACTCGAATGACCAGAATGAGCTCGGGCTCTTCCTTATATAATTTTTTAGGCAGTCATCCGGTCACTTGAAACTTACACCAACCAGTCTAAAGTAAAGGAATCCGAGGACATGGTGGGACAGCACCACGTTTATCTCGTCCCTATGAGGCAGCGCCATGAGGGGACTCGGAAACCGACAACCAAAGGTAGATTCGATGGCCGACAACCTACTGGCCTATCTAATTATTTCTACGGAAAAGCAAAGCATGGCCGACAAGCTTGGCCGTCAGTACAAAGTGGAGCTACTATTACCGGCCCACTACGGCTTCCACTAAAAGATGCTTATATACAAAAGCAAATTATTACAATTAAATCGGACCACAGGCTCCATTCCCATTACGAAGATTCTTCATTAGTCACTTCCGGAACGGCAGACACAAAATACATCAGGATCATCGGGTGGTCCGACACCTTGGCCTCCACACCAGCATTCTTGTTCATCATCATACAATGCTTCCTCTATTTCTCTTCGAACAAGCTCATCTTCCCAATGATATGGCGGTTGGGAATCATAGATGTACTGCTCATCTTCAGGATATTCAACCTCTGGATATAGAAGTTCACCGAAACAGCGCTCTACATCAGAACCAAACACAACTTCATGTCCTTCTTCATATAGGTACTCACTCTGAAATTGAGATTCAACACGATAGTTCAAAGGGAGAGTTCGCCTATGAACCTTAGTGTCAATCCTGTTACCATTTTCATCTCTTTTAATATATTTATGTGTTACATTAACACAGTGTTCAAGTTCAGAGTATCTTCCACCATGATGTCGAAGCATAAATTTAAACCAAAGATTTGCCTGGTCCGCAGCCTGCATATCTGCTTCTAGATGAAGGATAAAATTGGCTCTGCGCACAGTCCAATCTTTTCTTGGACAGAATTTATCCAACAAAATTTCAGTCCACCCGGACCACTTTTTGTTGCGCATGTTTCCTGGGTCAGCACATATGACAATGGATGTTTCTTCCCTGCAGAATTGCAAAATCAAATTATAAGAAGTCCATGTGAGGTCACCTTCACCAATATCCACATACCATCTAGGGCCTTCTTTTTCTTCGTTACAATCGATCCACAGCTCATTACATTTCCTAAGTTGTTCCCTGGCATTTTGCAATCCTCTGAATGCTTTCTTCTCCCATCGTTCCATGATGTGGAGTTTACAGGGACTCATTTGAATCTGTTTTATTAAAGTCAGACTGAGATATTTTTCTGCATCTTGTCGATTAGCATAATCGAGCAATTCCCTTCTTTCCTCCTCAGTAAGACTGTTATCCCATGGCTTCATGAATAGAGCTTCTTTTGGAAGCTTTTCTGGCTGATTTCCAATTATGGGATTTCCATGGAACATTGGTTTCTCATCATAGTTTGACATTGGCCTTTTGCCTTTAGGATCATCATCACGATCCTTCCTAGAGCTGGAGCTAGAACCTGCAGAAAACATCTTTAAACTTGGAACTTTACTGTCTTCAATCTGCAAGTTTTCCCGAGTGAGCATATCAGCTAAACAATTCAAATATCCAGGCTTGTATACAATATCAAAATCAAAATTATTCAACCAGATGAACCATTTTAATATTCTACTTGAATTCTCAGCCATCAAGTTTTCATTTCTAAATATTCCAGGCATTATCTTCAGATCTGTTATGACTATAAACCTGACTGGCTTGAGATATAGAATAAAGTGATTGACTGTCTTTTTGACAGCCAGAATTTCCTTGTGGCTGCTTGGATAATTTAACTCTGCTCCTCTGAACGAACCAGAAGCATAACCACAAACATTTTCTTTTCCCTCAATCTCTTCAAGAAGAACTCCACCCCACCTCATCAGGTAAATCAGGAGACCCGGCTTACCTCAAGCATTATTTGAGGAGTTACCCCGGCCATGTGCCCGATGCTGTTGAGCAAAGATTAAAAGACAAAAATATTCCATTAAGAAGTTTATCTTTGTTACAATTACATGGTCATATTTTAGAATGTTGGCAAGAACATTGTTTAGAAAAGAGAGTTAGCAAAGATTTTAAAAGACATCAACAAATGTTCTCTGCTTCTTTCTGCAAAGAAGTTGCAGGTATGCCAGATTGGGGGTGTGGAGCACACAACAGAGGTCATCTCAAAGAATGCAAATGTAAAAAGAAGAAAAAGCATTACTATACCTCTGAAAAGAGATATCATCCTGAAGGCTCCTACAAACATAAGCCGAAGTACCGCTATAAGGATTACAAATCTAAGAAAAAGTCTAAGAATAAAATATTTGTAAAGCGGCGTACAGATAAAGGTTCTGCAGACAAATGCTTTATCTGTGGTCAAAAGGGACATTGGGCAAGCAAATGTCCTAAGCGAAAATCTAAGCCAAGGCTTGCAGCACTTTGTACAGCACTAGATCCCGATTGGTGGGATTTATGTGAAGTTTCTTTTGATTCTCCTCTCCCTCCTGGAGAGATTATTGAACTCCCGGATTCTGATAGTGATTCTGCTTCTAACTCTAGTTCTGATATCCTGCTCATTGCTACTTAATGGTAATTTTATTAAGTTGACGGTAATCTATGCACAATCGCAAGGTACCGTCCTTATTTTTAACAAAGATAACCGGTGCTCCCCAAGGAGACACACTTGGCCTTATGTAGTTCTTATCAATTAGTTCTTTTAGCTGAGATTTCAGTTCATTTAATTCCAGAATGTTCATTCTGTAAGGAGCCTTTGAGTTTGGTACCGCACCCAGTACTAACTCAATGGTGAAATCGAATTCCCTTTTTGGAGGTAGTCCAGGAATTTATTCCGGGAATACATCAGAAAAGTACTTAAGAATAGGTATGTCTTCCAATTTTATTTTATCTTCTTTAAAGATGAATGTTCGTCATTAATCACATTTATAGCAAACATTTTACACCATTTCCTTATAGCCTTCTTTACTTGTAAAGCAGAAATTTGTCTAACGGATGTTTTCCTAGGGATTCCTTTTATTGTTTCAGTTTCCCCTTCATTATTTAAACAAGTAAAAGACTTTTCAAAATAGTTAAGTATTACTCTATGTTGTTCAAGCCAGTCCATGCCTATTAATACATCATATGACCTTAACGGAAAAATATTCAAGTTAACTTGCATCTTCAACTGACTCATAAAAAAATCACAACTTTTAACAAACTCTACAACTTTTGTTTTGGTGCCTATTGCTAGCTGAACCAACCACGATTTATCAAATTTTTCTACTTTGAACTTGCAACGTTTCACTAAATCAGGTGATATGTAACTCAAACTTGCACCTGGATCGATTAAAATGGAAATAGATTTGTTTTGTATCATACCTTTGATCTCGGCCATAGAAGTTTGATGGTTTGCTTGTCGATTTTCCAGCGTTGCATTAATCCTGGGCATTTCTCTTGCTACATCACCAACTGTCGATTCCGCTTGCATGGTGTGAATGTTGCTGACTGTCTTTCTTTTGAGTGGGCAGTTAGCTCTAGTATGTGGTCCATTACAGTCATAACACTTTAAAGGTGGTCTTTGTTCATTAATCCTGGTATGATTATTATTATTATTATTGTTATTAGGCACATTTCATGTAGATGTGTAATTCTGTGGTGCATTACTTCTGTAATTATTATTACTCTGAAAATTTATGTTATTGAAAATTTTTATTATTTCCAAAATTATTGAAATTAAAAGTTTTTTTTTTATGATCAAAGTTACTTGGCTTATTATTCCTCCAACTCAATATACCTTCTCTTTTCTTATTCTGTTCAAAACAGAAATTGGCCTTTCTCATGGCCTCTTCAAGAGTTGTAGAATTACCATATTCAATTCTATATTTTATGTTAAAGGGTAAGCATCTCATAAACCTTTGTCTCTTAGGTTTCCCTTCAGCTAAGTAAGGTACATACCTTAATAGGCTGAGAAATTTGCTACTTAACTCCTTCATACTCATAGAACCCAATTTTAAATCATAAAATTCTTTTGACTTATCTTCGTAATATTGTTCGGACAAAAAAAATTTCTTGAATAGTTTCTTAAATATACCCCATTTTATATCTCTTTCTTTAATGCTTTTAAATCTCTTAATATCCTGCCACCAAATGTCTTCCCTTCCAGTCAGATTGTATATGGCCATTTTAGCCTTTAACTGAGATGAGTAATCATAAATTTGAAAATACTTCTTCATACTGGACAACCATGCTTCAGCTATCTCACCCTTTTCATTTCTACCATTAAAAGTTGGGGGTTTTATCTAAGTTAAACTCCCTTGAAATTTGTTCATAATGTTTACGCTTTTTCTTAGGACCACAATCACTGTCACTGTTGTCTTGATCATAATTATATTTTATTCTATAAGTTTTATCTTTAGATTCAGAAGAAGAAGAGTTACTTTCACTTTTATAGTATTTCATTTTCTTATCTCTGTGTTTATAGGACATTGTTCCAGACTCAGATTTTACTTCTGTTCTCTTATCTATTTTATTATGATGATACTTTTGTAGTAAAATCTGGTTCAATTCTTCTTGTGCTCTTAAAATCCTTTCATTTTCTTCTTTAACATTTCTTATCTCAGTTTTTAAATCCTTAACCGTACGTAGAAGTTCAGATGATTGATAATTTAATTCTATGTATATTTCTTCATTAATATTCTTATGTTCATTATTATTACGTTCATTATGATGAGATATGTCCTCTGCGGATTCTTCCGGTATGTCCATACTTGCAAATTAAATGTCAAGTTGTTCTGTATAGAAACAAATTTAAACAAAAGTTAGTAACTAAGTTTTCTGTTTTGCATGTGTGAGCCTATTTCAGGCCTAGAGTTTGAACTCACGCTCTGATACCACAAGTAACATCCCAAAAATTCGTAAATTTTAAAAAATATTCTAGACATTAAAGTTAGCATTAAATGTTGTGCGGAAGTAATAAATGTCTAATAATAAATGAAATTGATAATAATTTAATTACGACATGTATTTATCTTTAAGGATTTTTAATTGTCTCATTGACAATTAAAATGCATTAACACTCCTATGACAGTTGTACTATCGCATCTACTAATTAGTGTCGTTACTTGTCTATCTATGCATCCTATACCGGATGGTACATAGTACTGTGATAATATAACTATAACGTATTAAATTAATGTTCTTTGATATGGTGCATGATAATTATGTTATAGTCCTATATGCAGCTGCGATCATAATACCATTTCGTTATAATTTGTATTAAGGTCTGATAGTTGGTATTTATGATATTATTTACTTAATGGTAAGTTGTTATGTAAAACATACTTCTTGTTGGCAGTTGGATTCTGGGTGATGATTTAGAGGCTTACTTAGCTTTAAGCTAAAGCATTGTCTATCTAACTGTCCAAGTTACAGGTTGTACACTTCTGGTTTAATGGAATAGTGCGATGTTTTCTCTTATCCTTACGTGAGAATGTCGCAGACCTTTTATTAATGTAGTGACTAGACAAGTTCAACACCATGGTTACGAATACACTATGAGTTCAATAAATGGGGTGTGAATTTAGAAAAAGTGCATTAAGGTACAAGGCGACCAAAGCGATTCTTTTCTGATCTATTTATAATGGGCTCACCCTAGTTGGGAAGTCTACCACCTTAGCAAAAGACAAAGCATAATATCTTAGCTAAAGGTTTTCATAATAAATCCCAATGCAAAGGTGATTTGGTGTTAAAACTTTGGGGTATTCGAATTATTATGGTTTAACTATATAATAGTGGGTTTTGTTTCCACCTCCGACGCTACATTAAAATATGCAATGGAAAGAACTATATAAAAGTAGGTCATATGTTTTCCATTGGCACTACATTAAAATGTGTAATGGAAAATCTATGTTTGAACTATAGTGATGTGTTTTTTTTCGTATACCAACTTAGGGTTGGTAGCTGGCACATTAAATGAGGCCATGTGATTATCGTAAATGCACCTTGGTGCTATCAAAACCCTATTACGAGTTTGTTGGGGTTTTGGTCTTTGGTTTTGTTGTTGTTCTACGTTATGGAGGAGGTTACTGGGACTTCTCGTCCGCCATGACTAATAGTAGTTCAATGCTCGACTCGTTGTATTAGTTGGAAGTTGGAGAATGTAGGTTCGTGGAGAGTTATGGCTACAGCAACGTGTACCGGGTCTCCACCTTTCGGTTCTTTCCTTGGCTCTGAGACTAAATACTGGTAAGCTGCTTTTACAGTCCTTAAACCCTTATCTTTCAGATTTCTATGTTGAACTTTCGTTTCATTTTTAACTGGGTTCTTGTTTTCGTGACATGTATATACTATATTAACCACGGTGGATTTGCAAAATGAAAAGGACAACCTGCAAAGGGTGTAACTCCACCGGTAAGCCTCGGTCCGACTTGGTTCCTCTGTCAACAAGGGTGAAATGTTTTGATTTCTCTTCATCAATTCAAACTCCACTGTCAAGTGGTTTTTTTACTTTGTTTCTGCAAATGTGGTTTCACTTGGTGAAGACCCGAGTTGGTGTTTCACTTGTAGTGTTGATAGGAAGGTCTGTATAGGATAGTTGATGGTACTACCAGCAGTTAGACTATGATGTAATCATACAATTTATAATACAAACGTTTATGTTTTGGGGAATGAAATACAGTCTCGGTGTATAAATGTTTTTTATGTTTGTTTAGATGGAAGGGATAAACCCTAAATGTATAATGGAACCTGCGGGTTTGAACCCCTATGTATTTAAATGTTAACTTATAAATTTCGACTATTGTTTTTTGTTTTAGAAGATAGTACCTGGGCGAGACGAGACTCGAGCCCGTGACCAGTACAATGTTGTTGTGGGTCTTACGAATTTATTTAAGGTTTTAAAACTGTGCGTTGAGTTTTCAATTTAAATGTTGTAATGTTTTAAACTGTACGGCTTCCAGCATGGGTGAGCTCATAATGAGTCTCGAACCCTTAATTCCTTCACATGCTGGTTGATTTGTGCATAAAACTATGCTTCGTCGATTTCTTTGGTATTTGTATTTTGGTTTTCATTTCTTAAAATGTAATGTAACCTGGTTACTTCTATAGGATCTAGGTTTTGGGTCTGTCATTGTCTACGTTTTCTGTTTGTAAAAGAAAAACCTTATGCTTCGGCATAGGGTTGTCTCTTCCAACCAGAGGCTCGACCTTTAACTATTAGTTGAAAGTCTGTACTATGTTTTAAATTTTATGTAATGACTTCAAAAGTAGGGTTAAATCCTTGGATGAGCCCGTATAGGTCTCGATCCAAATGTTGTTAGGATAAGTTAGGTCTGTGTTAAAAGATTTCGGGGATATTCTCTTACTGTATGTTTTATATATATACAATAATGTGTTGCAATGCTACGATACTAGTATGCATGGTTTTGATCAAAGCTATAATGTATATGATGTTTAAAACCACTTATACTATGAAACGAGAACTATATACTAAGAACGAGAACTCTAGCCATAAAAACTCATATTTTTGCATAAAAAACACCGAAAACAACCCCCAAATCAAAAAGTGTTGATGCCAGTATCATGTTTTCATAAAAAACACCAAAAACAACCCCCAAATCGAAAAGTGTTGATACTAGTATCAACGTTTTTTTTTCTCTAGGTTAAAAATATAGCCATGGCTTAAAAATCTCATACTGTTGTTTACGAAAGCCTTAAAATCAACCCCTAAATTGAAATTTTCTGTTTTCAACAAATAAATTCCTAACCCTAACCCCCAACAAACTATTACAAAAGTTTAAAAAAAAATTATAATGCGCCCCTCCTACCATTTACATTTAAAAAAATAATTACATATCTGACCCTAACCCCCCAACGAACCATTAATAAATGTTTGAAAAAATTACATTTTAAAAAACAAAGTACATTTCCTAATTCCCTAGCCCCCTACATTACCCCCTACCTTAACCGCCCAAAAATTACATTTCCTAATGCCCTACCCACTACGTTAACCCCCCAATGTTACCCCATTACCCCTCACACATCGTTTTAACTAAAAAAATTTAAAACCCAGCTTAAAAAAATTTAAAAATTAAAATAAAAACCTAAACTTAAAAAATAAAAAATAAAACCTAAACTTTACAAAAGAAAATAACAAAAAACAAACTAGATTTTACAAATTAAAAAAATAAAGACTTTACAAAAAATAAATTTTAAAACAAATTAAAAAAATTTTAAAAAACTTAAAAAAAAAAAAAAAAATTTAAAAAAAAAAAAATTTAAAAACAAATTAAAAATTTTAAAAAAAACTTAAAAAAAAAATTTAAAAATTAAAAAAAAAAAAAAAAAAATTTAAAACAAATTAAAAATTTTAAAACAAATTAAAAATAAATTTTAAAACAAATTACAAATTTTTAAAAAAACTTTTAAAAAAAAATTAAAAATTAAAAAAAAAAAAAATTAAAAACAAATTACAAATTTAAAAAAACCTTTAAAAAAAAATTAAAAATTAAAAAAAAAAAAAAATTTAAAAACAAATTAAAAATTTTAAAAAAAACTTAAAAAAAAAAAATTAAAAATTAAAAAAAAACCCTTGGGCGCCCAAAGGGCTGCCCCCCGTGGGGCGGCCCTTTGGGCGCCCAACGGGGCGGAGCCAGCGTCCGCCCGCCCAAAAGTGGGCGGCGGACGCTGGCTCCGCCCCGTTGGGCGCCCAAAGGGCCGCCCCACGGCGAGCTGCCACCGTGGGGCGGCCCTTTGGGTGCCCAACGAGGCGGAGCCAGCGTCCGCCGCCCACTTTTGGGCGGGCAGACGCTGGCTCCGCCCCCTTGGGCGGCCAAAGGGCTGCCCCCCGGCTAATGCCCCCACAGAATCAATTTTTATTCCTTGTTAAAGGGTCGAACAGCATGGGGCGAGTCGGGTGCGCAGGGCAGGGTTTGATGGCTTTGACGCCGAGAGGTTCCCGCCCAACCCGGCTAGCCCTAGCCCAAGAAGGGTTCATTCAGGAGGCAAGCAACCGGCTAGCCCGGGAGGTAGGATGACCAGTCCATAGTTATGAGGATGACCCCCTATGAGGCAGTTTAATAAGTTAAGAGGTAGGGTAGGGATGCGCACCTTAAGGAGGTTTCCCACCCCACCGTGGGCAGCCCTTTGGGCGCCCAAGGGGGCGGAGCCAGCGTCCGCCCGCCCAAAAGTGGGCGGCGGACGCTGGCTCCGCCTCGTTGGGCACCCAAAGGGCCGCCCCACGGTGGCAGCTCGCCGTGGGGCGGCCCTTTGGGCGCCCAACGGGGCGGAGCCAGCGTCCGCGGCCCACTTTTGGGCGGGCGGACGATGGCTCCGCCCCCTTGGGCGCCCAAGGGGTTTTTTTTTAATTTTTAATTTTTTTTTTTAAAGTTTTTTTTAAAATTTTAAATTTTTTTTAAATTTTTTTTTTTTAATTTTTAATTTTTGTTTTTAAAGTTTTTTTTTAAATTTTTAATTTGTTTTTAAATTTTTTTTTTTTTTTTTTTTAAATTTTTTTTTTTTAAGTTTTTTTAAAAATTTGTAATTTGTTTTTAAATTTATTTTTAATTTGTTTTTAAATTTTTAATTTGTTTTTAAATTTATTTATTTTTTTTAATTTTTAATTTTTTTTTTTAAGGTTTTTTTTAAATTTTTAATTTGTTTTTTTTTTAAATTTTAATTTATTTTTTTTGAAGTTTTTTAAAAAAAATTTAATTTGTTTAAAATTTTTTTTTTTGTAAAGTCTTTTTTTTTTTAATTTGTAAAGTCTAGTTTGTTTTTTGTTATTTTCTTTTGTAAAGTTTAGGTTTTATTTTTTATTTTTTAAGTTTAGGTTTTTATTTTAATTTTTTAATTTTTTTAAGCTGGGTTTTAAATTTTTTTAGTTAAAACGATGTGTGAGGGGTAATGGGGTAACATTGGGGGGTTAACGTAGTGGGTAGGGCATTAGGAAATGTAATTTTCGGGGGGCTAAGGTAGGGGGTAATGTGGGGGGCTAGGGCATTAGAAAATGTACTTTGTTTTTTTAAATGTTTATTAATGGTTGGTTGAGGGGTTAGGGTAGGATATGTAATTATTTTTTTAAATGTAATTTTTTTAAAAAAATATTAATAGTTTTTTAGGGGGTTAGGGTAGAAGGGACACATTATAATTTTTTTTTAACTTTTGTAATAGTTTGTGGGGGAGTAGGGATAGGGTTAGGGTAGAAGGGGGCAATGTAATTTTTTAAAATATTTTCTTTTTAAATTTTAATAATAATTGGTTAGGTGGTTAAATATTATGAAAAATAATGTGAAATAGTATCATTTTTATACAAAATGACTAAAAATCTGTTAAAAATGGGTTTAAATGTCTTCTTTTTCTCGATTTGTTTACTATTTTTTCCATAAAAATATATTATTTATGATTAAATTTTAAAAATAAATGTCGAAAATGTATGTGTTTTTCATTATAGCTAGCTTCTAAATGTATGTTTTTTGTTGAATTTCTAAAAAACACACTTGAAAATAGAAATTAAAAATACTTTACAATAAAGATGTGTCAAAGACCCAAAAAAATGCCTCAAAATGAAAATGTGTGATACTGGCATCAACCCTTTTTGAAACAGAGGTAAACATAGCTACTAAAATTAGGAGAGAGAAAAACGAGAACTGTGTCGAGTTCTCGTTTCATAGTATAAGTGGTTTTAAACGAATGTTTGCATTAATGGGAAAAATTCCAAACATTGTTTTATAATACTATTGTATCCTTGTTCATAGATATTATAATTATGGTTATTCGAAGGGTTTGTAACTTGTAATATCTATGTAATAAATGTTGTAATAAATTTATGGAAGTATTTTAAATGATGAGTTTATAACTTAGGGTTTTGGATTGATATTCCAAGTATGTTTGGAAAACTGTCTAGTAGTTAGCAAGCTGCTTAAGATTTATATTTAATGCTTAGCTTTCATATTGTAAATGATGTATAGTAGAACTTTCAATTCATTTTTCTGAGATGAAACCCTAATGTTTTATGCTATTTGATTTCACAGAAACTAGCATAAATACATGGATATTGATAATCAGAACCTGAAAATGCCATGATATAAAGTATAAATTTACTATGTTGTAAGAGTAGGAAGTCATGAAAAGATTTCATTCCGTTTGAAATATAAAACTACTGCTACTATTCAATCTCATTTTCAAAGTTAATTATACACTTCCTGTACTGGAGTACATCATCTTATGACGAAAGGAAAAATGCAGGAAGATATTTTGTTCAATCACTCTCATTATCTCATTCATTCATAAATTTGTAAAAACTAATTATCTAAATCGGAATATCATTCAATAGTTCAGCTCCACTGATAATAGAAAACAAAATCTTTAAACAATATAAACAGTATATCTTAGCTAGTGCATAGACAACATTCAAATAGTTTCAGAAATAGATACACAGTTATAGAGATGAAAGGAAATAAAAAGTAGAACCTGATAATTTTGCTAGGGTGGACAAACACCCAAAGAGGCATGTTCCTCCCAACCTTCTCCAGAAGAAGAAGTCAAATCACTTGCTCCCTTTGGACCCCCGATCCTGTTTACTGAACCACTAGGTAGAAGACTCTATGTACAAGCAAGGCACTCAGGTTGTACTTCAACAATCAATGGAGACTTGCATACACCTCAAACCTCTGCACTCAGCAGAAATAAGACAGACTTACACTCCCACTCAAACATAGCTTCCCCTCATCGAATCTCTTGCGTGCATACAGCAGAACCACAACGTAAATTTTCTCGTCAGAAAAAGTGTGAGGCTCTGCTCAAATTTGATGGCTTATAAAAGATGCCTAGGTCTTTTAGTGGTCAATTTCAATAAATGAGCCTCAAGCTCCAGTTCCACATTCCAGGGAACTTGACCACAATTCAAGGGAGTTGTACCATAATAACAGCTAGTGATTGAGTTCATGATGCTACCACTTGTCCATTTCCTTCTACCCCAGATTCCATTCCACCTAGTGGGTCAGTAAACTCTCTTTCAACAGTCTCTTTGGATGAGTGTCTCCTATTTTATTTTATTAAATAATAATATTATGCAATTACAGTCATCCTTAACCACATGGTCAAATATAAAACTTTACAATAAAATTTAAGACAATGTTTTTCCTCAAACATAAATGTCTCAAGTATTGGGTATGTTACAAACACTCCCACTTAAGCTCAACATCGTCCTCGATGTTGCTTATTCTTCATCAGAGCCTCCCTGGAATAGAATTGGATATGTTGTCTGCATATTACTTTCCAATTCGAAGGTAGCTTCATCAGGGATAAGGTGCTTCCATTGCACCTTTACCTGCACTATGGTACGATTCCATAGCATAATTTCCCTCCGGTCGTGGATACAGTCCGATTCCACCTAAAAATATCCTTCGGGTTCCACATGTATGTCATTCCAATTCAGCACATGAGTAGCATCGTGCACATACTTCTTTAAAACAGAATTGTGAAAAAAATTATGCTTTCTTAAGTTAGATGGTAAAGCCAACTGATATGCAACTGGTCCAATCCTTGATAGGACTTTGAATGGTCCGCGGTACCTTGGTGCTAGTTTAGCACAACTCCCAAGCTTAAAAGAATGTTTCTTGGGTTTTACCTTTACAAAGACATGATCTCCAACCTGAAACTCCTTTTCAGTTCGTTTCAGATCTGCATAACTTTTTTGTCTATCTTGTACAATTTTTAAATTGCCTTGTACTTGTTTCACGGTCAGTTCCATCTCACTTAACAAATCTGGTCATAACATTAATATGTCAACAGGATTATCCCAAGAAATAGGAGTACTGCATTTCCTTCCATACAAACTTTCAAATGGACTAAGTCTAGCAGAAGCTTGGTAATGGTTATTGTAAGCAAATTCAGCTAAATGTAAATACTCTTCCCATTTAGTTGGCTGATCTTTAACATACATTCTTAACATGTCTTCTAAAATCTGATTTACTCTTTTAGTCTGCTCGTCAGTTTGTGGGTGAAAAGAAGTACTGAAATTTAACTTAGTATTTAGACCTTTAAACAATGTTGTCCAGAAATTTCCAGTAAACTTAGAATCTCGATCAGAAATAATTACCTTTGGAATCCCGTGTAAGTGAAATATTTGCTTCTTAAACACATCAACAATGTTAGCAGCTTTAAAAGTAGTTTTAACTAGAATAAAATGAGCTGCTTTACTGAGCTTATCCACAACTACCATTATTAAGTCATTTTGTTTTTTATTCTTAGGTAAACCAGCTATGAAATCAATACTTATAATTCACCACTTCCATTCTGGAATTGGCAATGGCTGTAATAGGCCAGTTGGGTGTTGATGCTCAGCTTTAATTTTCTGACATTCAAAACACCTAGCTATATATTTAGCCACCTCATTCTTTATGTTTGGCCAAAAGTAATATTTTCTCGGCATGGTTATCGTTTTCGGATAACCAGGGTGTCCCGAATAAGGACTTTTATGAATTTCATCCAAAATCAATAGTTTAACTTTTGACACATTAAGAACATCATTTTTTTTTTATAAGTCATTAAACCTTTTTCGTTAATGCTGTAATCTGTTATTAAATTTTCAGATACATTTTTAGCAATTTTATCATGTAATTTTTGATCATTTTCATCTTGTTTAATTCCTTCTTCGATCTGATTTTCCAGATCTGTTTTATATGTGTTGATTGCTGCCACAAAATTTAATTTAGCATTTATGCTCAAGGCATCAACAACCTTGTTTTATTTACCCTTAATGTGTTGAATCTCGAAATTCGTATTCGCTAAGGAAAAATAGCCACCTCGCTTGCCTTGCATCAATATTTGTTTGATCTAACAAGTATTTTAAGACTTTATTATCTGTCATTAGTGAAAACTTCCTTCTAATCAAGTGATGGTGCCACATATTTAATGCATGTATCATGGCTGCTAGCTCTAGATCATAAGTTGCGTAGTTCTTTTCATGAATTTTTAATTTCATGGACTCATATGCAATGACGTTTCCTTCTTGAGTTAAGACTCCACCAAGTCCATCATTGCATGCATCAGTGCATACAATGAAGTCCTTATTCTGATCAACAATTTTTAATATAGGTGTTGTTGTTAATAATTATTTTAATTTCTTAAAACTGTTTTCTCATTTTTTATCCTAGATGAATTTCTTTCCCTTCTCCTGTAAAGAAGTTATGGAATTCGCAATTCTAGAGAATCCTTCAATAAATTTTATGTAGTAACCTGTTATCCCCATAAATGATTGTACATCAGTTACGTCTTTAGGGACATGCCACTCGTTAATTGCTCTTATTTTATCTGGGTCGACCGAAATTCTGTCTTTAGATATTATGTGACCTAAGTACTGTATTTTATCTTTATAAAAGTCACATTTACTGAACTTAGCATAAAGCTGATGTTCTCTTAAAACTTGCAGAATTATTCTTAAGTGTTCGTCGTGTTCTTCTTTGGTTTTACAATAAATTAAAATATCATCAATGAATACAATTACAAACTTATCTAGGTACTTATGCAGAACATTATTCATTAAACACATGAAGACTGTCGGTGCGTTAGTTATCCCAAAAGGCATAACTATGAACTCGTAGTGACAATAACAAGTCCTGAAAGCAATTTTAAAAATGTCTTCGTCCTTTATTCTAACTTGATGGTATCCAGACCTCAAGTCGATCTTAGTGAATATCATTACTCCGTGTACTTGGTTGAATAGATCATCAATGCGGGGCAAAGGATATCGATTTTTAATGGTCATTTTATTAAGTTGACGGTAATCTATGCACAATCGCAAGGTACCGTCCTTATTTTTAACAAAGATAATTGGGACTCCCCAAGGAGACACACTTGGCCTTATGTAGTTCTTATCAATTAGTTCTTTTAGCTGATATTTCAGTTCATTTAATTCCAGAATGTTCATTCTGTAAGGAGCCTTTAAGTTTGGTACCACACCCGATACTAACTCAATGGTGAAATCTAATTCCCTTTCGGAGGTAGTCCTGGAATTTCTTCCGGGAATACATCGGAAAAGTCCTTAAGAATAGGTATGTCTTCCAATTTTATCTTATCTTCTTTAGATGAATGTTCATCATTAATCACATTTACAACAAACATTTTACACCCTTTCCTTACAGCCTTCTTTACTTGTAAAGCATAAATTTGTCTAACATATGTTTTCCTAGGGATTCCTTTTACTGTTTCAGTTTCCCCTTCATTATTTAAACAAGTAAGAGACTTTTCAAAATAGTTAAGTATTACTCTATGCTGTTCAAGCCAGTCCATGCCTATTAATACATCATATGACCCTAACGGAAAAATATTCAATTTAACTTACGTCTTCAACTGACTCATAAGCAAATCACAACTTTTAACAAACTCTACAACTTTTCTTTTGGTGCCTGTTGCTAGCTGAACCAACCACGATTTATCAAATTTTTCTACTTTTAACTTCCAACTTTTCACTAAATCAGGTGATATGTAACTCAAACTTGCACCTGGATCGATTAAAATGGAAATAGCTTTGTTTTGTATCATACCTTCGATCTCGGCCATGGAAGTTTGATGGTTTGCTTGTCGATTTTCCAGCGCTGCATTAATCCTGGGCATTTCTCTTGCTACATCACCAACTGTTGATTCCGCTTGCATGGTGTGAATGTTGCTAACTGTCTTTCTTCTGAGTGGGAAGTTAGCTCTAGTATGTGGTCCATTACAGTCATAACACTTTAAAGGTGGTCTTTGTTCATTAATCCTGGTATGATTATGATTATTATTATTATTGTTATTAGGCACATTTCTTGCAGATGTGTAATTCTGTGGTGCATTACTTCTGTAATTATTATTACTCTGAAAATTCCTATTATTGAAATTTTTATTATTTCTGGAATTCTTGAAATTAAAATTTTTCTTTTTATGATCAAAGTTACTTGGCTTATCATTCCTCCAACTCAATATACCTTCTCTTTTTTTATTTTGTTCAAAACAAAAATTGGCCTTTCTCATGGCCTCTTCAAGAGTTGTAGAATTATCGTATTCAATTCTATCTTTTATGTTAAAGGGTAAGCAGCTCAAAAACCTTTGTATCTTAGGTTTCCCTTCAACTAAGTAAGTTACATACCATGGTTAAGAATACACTATGAGTTCAATAAATGGTGTGTGAATTTAGAAAAAGTGCATTAAGGTAAAAGGCGACAAAAGCGATTCTTTTCTGATCTATTTATAATGGGCTCACCCTAGTTGGGAAGTCTACCACCTTAGCAAAAGACAAGGATAAGATCTTAGCTAAAGGTTGTCATAATAAATCCCCATGAAAAGGTGACCTGGTGTTAAAACTTTGGGGTATTCGAATTATTATGGTTTAACTATATAATAGTGGGTTTTGTTTCCACCTCCAACGCTACATTAAAATATGCAAGGGAAAGAACTATATAAAAGTGGGTCGTATGTTTTCCATTGGTGCTACATTGAAATGTGTAATGGAAAATCTATGTTTGAACTATAGTGATGTGTTTTTTTTCGTATACCAACTTAGGGGTGGTAGCTGGCACATTAAATGAGGCCATGTGATTATCGTAAATGCACCTTGGTGCTATCAAAACCCTATTACGAGTTTGTTGGGGTTTTGGTCTTTGGTTTTGTTGTTGTTCTACGTTATGGAGGAGGTTACTGGGCCTTCTCGTACACCATGATTGTTAGCATTTCAATGCTCGACTCGTTGTATTAGTTGGAAGTTGGAGAATGTAGGTTCGTGGAGAGTTATGGCTTCAGCAACGTGTACCGGGTCTCCACCTTTCGGTTCTTTCCTCGGCTCTGAGACTAAATACTGGTAAGCTGCATTTACAGTTCTTAAACCCTTATCTTTTAGTTTTCTATGTTGAAATTTCGTTTCATTTTTAACTGGGTTCTTGTTTTTGTGACAGGTATATATTATATTAACCATGGTGGATTTGCAAAATGAAAAGGACAACTTGCAAAGCGTGTAACTCCATCGGTAAGCCTCGGTCCAATTTGGTTCCTCTGTCAACAAGGGTGAAAAATTTTTATAGCTCTTCATCAGTTCAAACTCCACTGTCAAGTGGTTTTTCGACTTTGTTTCTGCAAATGTGGTTTCACTAAGTGAAAACCCGAGTTGGTGTTTCACTTGTAGTGTTGATAGGAAGGTCTGTACAGGATAGTTGATGGTACTAATAGCATAGATCCATCTTAAACCCGTATCTATCAAGCACTGAGAGGGATCCAATTTCTTGAGGTGTATTTCTTTTTTTAAATTTAAACTCAAGAAATTTGATATCTCTTGATTGATAGACCCTGGTTTAAGTTTTAAGTTTTTATTTTATAAACGAACATCGATTTTTTAAATACTTTTCATAATATTTTATTTTATGAGCCAACATGGATTTTTTTTAAATACTTTCATTAATTTTTTATTTTATGAGCCAATATGAATTTATTAATGGCCGGACATCACACATGTAACGAGACACATACACGTTACAACATCTCCCCCATACTGGGCTGTAGAGCACCTCGTTTCACTCGGTGCAACCAACAGTTAGATTGCGATGTAATCATACAATTTATAATACAAATGTTTTTGTTTTGGGGAATGCAATACAATCTTGGTGTATAAATGTTTTTGATGTTTGTTTAGATGGAAGGGATAAACCCTAAATGTATGATGGAACCTGCGGGTTTGAACCCCTGTGTGTTTAAATGTTAACTTATAAATTTCAACTATCGTTTTGTGTTTTAGAAGATAGTACCTGGGTGAGCTAAGACTCGAGCCTGTGACCAGTACAATGTTGTTGTGGGTCTTATGAATTTATTTAAGGTTTTAAAACTGTGCGTTGAGTTTTCAATTTAAAAGTTATAATGTTTTAAGCCGTAAGGCTTCCAGCATGCTGGTTTATTTGTGCATAAAACTATGCTTCGTCGATTTCTTTGGTATTTGTATTTCGGTTTTCAGTTCTTAAAATGTAATGTAACCTGGTTACTTCTACAGGATCTAGGTTTTGGGTTTTTCATTGTATACGTTTTATGTTTGTAAAAGAAAAACCTTATGCTTTGGCGTAGGGTTGGATCTTCCAACCAGAGGCTTGACCTTTAACTATTAGTTCAAAGTCTGTACTATGTTTTAAAGTTGATGTAATGTCTTCAAAAGTAGGGTGAAACCCTTGGATGAGCCTTTATAGGCCTTGATCTGAATGTTGTTAGGATAAGTTAGGTCTGTGTTAAAAGATTTCGGGGATATTCTTACTGTATGTTTTATATATATACAATAATGTGTCGCAATGCTACGATACGTGCATGTATGGTTTTGATCAAAGCTATAATGTATATGATGTTTAAACAAATGTTTGCATTAATGGGAAAAATACCAAACATTGTTTTATAATACTATTGTATCCTTGTTCATAGATATTATACTTATGGTTATTCGAAGGGTTTGTAACTTGTAATATCTATGTAAGAAATGTTTTAATAAATTTATGGAAGTATTTTAAATGATGAGTTTATAGCTTAGGGTTTTGGATTGATATTCTAAGTATGTTTGGCAAACTGTCTAGTAGCTAGTAAGTTGCTTAAGATTTATATTTAATGCTTAGCTTTGAGATTGAAAATGATGTATCGTAGAACTTTCAATTCATCTTTTTGAGATGAAACCCTAAATGTTTTCTGCTATTTGATTTCACAGAAACTAGCATAAATACATGGATATTGGTAATCAAAACCTAAAACCGCTATGATATAAAGTATAAATTTACTATGTTGTAAAATTAGGAAGTCATGAAAAGATTTCATTCTGTTTGAAATATAAAACTACTGCTACTATTCAATCTCATCTTCAAAAATAATTATACACTTCCTGTACTAGAGTACATCGTCTTATGACGAAAGGAAAAATGCAGGAAGATATTTTGTTCAATCACTCTCATTATCTCATTCATTCAATAAATTTGTAAAAACTAATTATCTAAATCGGAATATCATTCAATAGTTCAGCTCCACTGATAACTAGAAAACAAAATATTTAAACAATCTAAACAGTATATCTTAGCTAGTGCATAGACAACATTCAAATAGTTTCAGAAATAGATACACAGTTATAGAGATGAAAGGAAATAACAAGTAGAAGCTGATAATTTTGCTAGGGTGGACAAACACCCAAAGAGGCATGTTCCTCCCAACCTTCTCCAGAAGAAGCAGTCAAATCACTTGCTCTCTTTGGACCCCCGAGCCTATTTACTGAACCACTAGGTAGAAGAATCTATCTAGAAGCAAGGTACTCAGGTTGTACTTCAGCAATCAATGGAGACTTGCATACACCTCAAACGTCTGCACTCAGCAGAAATAAGACAGACTTACACTCCAACTCATACATAGCTTCCCCTCATCGAATCTCTTGTGTGCATACAGCAGAACCACAACGTAAATTTTCTCCTCAGAAAACATGTGAGCCTCTGCTCAAATTCAATGGCTTATAAAAGATGCCTAGGTCTTTTAGTGGTCAGTTTCAATAAATGAGCCTCAAGCTCCAGTTCCACATTCCAGAGAACTTGACCACAATTCAAGGGAGTTGTCCCATAACAACAACTAGTTACTGAGTTCATGATGCTGCCACTTGTCCATTGCCTTCTACCCCAAATTCTATTCCACCTAGTGGTCCAGTAAAGACTCTTTCAACAGTCTCTTTGGGTGAGTGTCTCCTATTTTAATTTATTAAATAATAATATTATGCAATTACAGTCATCCTTGACCACATGGTCAAATATAAAACTTTACAATAAAAGTTAAGACAATGTTTTTCCTCAAACATAAAATGTCTCAAGTATTGGGTATGTTATAGTTAACCTTTTAAGTGCTTCCTTTAAACTACAGAACCATCGTAATTGCCCTAAACACCTCAAGAATGACATTGGGAACCTCAAGTGGACCTATTGTTCACAAGTGAGGTGGGTGTCGAAGAGGGAGGGGGAAATATTCCATCAAAATCGCTCAGGACTTATACTTGGACCCTATTGCCTAGTCATTCATGACTCCTAAGAAATTGAACATTGGTGGGTAGCCGAACACACCACTTCACTCTCTTCGTTGCAAAACAACGCCCCATTGCAATATTTTTTTAATTCCAATGTCTTTATTTTAAAATACAAGTTGGAAAGGATAACCCCTTTTCACAAATCTATTGGATTCCAACCAAACTAATCTCTAGAAACATTTTACAATGTTGCACCTTGTTAATTACAAGTACTATTTTTCTTTCTTTTAGCCTTTGTACTGGGAGACTTGGATCCTTTTGGAAAGGGTGATTTAGATGTTTCTTTAGATGACCATGGCTGTTATGAGTGGGTGATGGGAAAGGGTTTGTAAGAATCCAATGCAATCCTCCCAAGTCATAGTGAAAATGCGGTTTCTTAATAAGCACAGAGTTACATTTGATCCTTAAAATTTGCTGGTCATAATTAATGATCATATTATGTTTATTTGTCCAACGTATTCCTTAATCATAGTGTTGTTGTCCTTGAAGAAATGTGCATGTCTTTGGTCAAGTAATTATCATATTATGTTTATCTATCCAAAGTCTTCTTTGATCATATTGTTATTGTGTTCAAAAGGAACGTGTAAGTTTTTGTGCGAAATTGAACCCATCCTTAAATTTGTTAAGTTAATTATTAGGAACCAATGTCTCAAAGGGGGTTGTTAACTATAATTTCACAGTCTCACTATATTCTCTCTTCGTTTTCTCAGAAAGATCTGATGTGTTGAGGAAAACACATTCAAGAGCTCTATAAGCCTCCCTGTACTCGTCACTTTCTATTAAACCCTCTGACTGCTGCATTAACAACAATGTTCTGATGGTCCAATTGAAAGCATATGAAACATAACTATCCCTTCCTGCATCTTCAACCTACACATCAGCCTCTATAGAGTCGAAGTAAATTCCTTAGATACAGAGAGAGAGGTGTGTGTTCAGTATTCTCATCATTTTTCCCAATACCCATGGAAAACGCTTCCCTTTCGCTTAAAACACTACTTAGAAGGATGCTACTTTCATTTGAACATTCAACCCTCCACTCACGTCCTACATTCAACACCACACACAAATCCTTCCTCTAGGACAAGCCATCCGATAACTTCATGACTCTTTTGGCCATGGTAAATATTGAAATTGTAATCATGTAGACACGGACCAAACTCCTCAATAATGTGTTTGGTTGGGAATTCCCCTTCTTTTATAAAAATAATGAACTCTTCAATGTAGCATTCAACTCAGTCACAGTGTGAGGAGTTAACATCCCGTTAATTTAAAACTAGTTACAAGATTAACATACTTCAATTCCTTTCCCTCCCAATACGCTCTAATGTCAGTTACATAGTGAGGACAATTGGAGTGATCTATAATCTGCATTTCCTTGACAAAAGTATTTATAGACTAGCATATTATCTTTTATTTCTCTCTTTTCCTCAAAATTTGTTGGGTTTAACCATGAGTTCAAGCTTTTCACTTTCATTCCAGTGTTCACTTTCATTACAGTTCTCAATTTGCTTAAAAATTAAATTGTCACCATAACTCTTTTATCTTCCATTGAATGCAAAATGTCGTTGGATCTCAAATGAAGATGCTCTGCAACTAATGCATTTATTATGTGTTTAGAATATGGTGATTATTTTATTTGGATTTTTTTTATCTAGGATTGCTTTTATAATCTTTTTACTGAAGTGAGATTTTGTTTTATGTAGGACCATATGATCCACTAGATCCAAACGAAAACATAACAATAAAATGGGATATCATGTCTTGGATCCCAGATGGTAATTATCTAGTTAGTACCCACCCACACAACAAGGCACACACACTCTTCCCTTGCAGAGATCCTTTATAGACTAGTTTTTGTTTTGTAGTAGTTGCAAATGTTAGGGATCCACAACAATGGTGATGAGTATCCACACCTGATACTTGCACCCTGTTAAGTCAGTACCTTGTTTTTCCAATTTTTGGTTTGATTTGCACTTTATTTTAAGTTATTCATTTTCTTAAACTTGATTGTTCCTCCTTAGTAGGTTTTCGTTAGGGTTTATATAAGATTTTGGTCTTTCTTTTGGATTTTTTTTATGAGGGGTTTTAAAAGTTCATTTTTTATGAGGGGTTTTAAAAGTTCATTATATCAAATAAGAAGCTCATAGATCTTAGTCTAAGTGAGGACATGTACAAGTTTATTCCTGATAACCTCAAAATCCCATGCAAAATGATATAAAGTTGTTTAAAAGCCACAAATCAGGGTTGAAGTCTTTCTTGTAGCGCTGGAGCCGAAATTCAACAAGGAAGCGCTACAAGAATATCGAGATCACAGATTCTTCCTATTTTCCAGCAAAATTTTGGCACGCACGGGATAGTGAATGATTAATTATGGATTTCAGAGGATTCATGACGTGTTGATGTAATAGGCATCATGATTTCAAATGCTTGCACGTCGTGAGAAGGTCGGGTTCATCATCAACACAGGTGGAGTTCAGTTTGACATCCATCCATACGATTTCAGGTAATGTGGCATGAGGTGGTCATCTACAAGCTTATTCAAACACAGAGAATTTAATGAGATAACCATAGCCATTTAAAAGACCGAGCATTGTTGCCATTTGGACAAGTAAGAGGCGTGGAGGGCTTCACGAAAATTAGGGATTTTTAATTTCAGCGTTAACAGCTAAATTGAAGAGTGTGTGACATCTGTACAACGAAGACGACTCATCTGGCACTGTGGGTCGTGATTGCAAACAACCATAAGGGAGCGATTTACAGGTATTCTTAAAAAAACCCGTATAGCAGCAAATTTGGGGCTTTGTCGCTTGAGCTCACTCTGTTCAAATTAATCAAAGGTTAGGTAAAATTGGGTTCTTAAACGCAATTTTAACCAGAGAAATAGCTATTTGTTGATGAGCCACATCGTCAGTTTGAAAGAGGGTTAAGGATAACAGTCTCGTTTTTATGAATTTCGACCCTGTCAGTGCCACGAATAACCTGTGCATTCAATAGTGTTATTAATTGCCAAAATCCAGCTTCTGTTCACAAACAATACAAGAGTAGATATCCAGTTTGAAGTGATCAAAGCATAATGGGCAAAAGTGGCAAAATAAATAGAGCTGAGCCAACAGATGTGGAATGGGTTGAAAAATTGCCAGAGTGTGTGGAGTTATTCCAGCAAGCTGGCTGGATGGACTTCTTCAGAAAAATTGATGGATATAATGCACAGGTATCCTGCAGATTTGCCCAGGGTTTCAAGAATGATATGGTGGTCTTCGATACTTTGAAATTCAAGCTAACAGTCAAATTAATTGCAGAAGCCACAGGAATTAAAGATGAAGGTGAACATTGGTTTAAAAATTTGCCCTTTGATTTTGATCCGCAGAAATACCTCTTACCCAATATCATACCTGATTGGAACAAAGGTGTGCTAATCCAAAATGTTAAGAAAGAATGGGTGGAACCAATTAGAATTTTACAGAGTTATGTTACATGTGAGGGCAGGTATGCCTTCGTATATAAGTATCATTTTAGATTTCTTCAACACATGGCTGGAATATCCAAAATGAACTTACCATTTTTCTTCCTGAAGAGTTTGTAGAAAATGGCAAACAAGATGAAAGGTCCAGTGGATTCTTCCTCTCAATCCATTTTTCATCATGGATTAATCAAATTGATTGTTAGTACTGCCTTGCAACAGGAGGGAAAGACCTGGGACTTTTTTGTTTTTTGGTCTGGTTTTGAAGATAAAAAAATCCAAAAGACAAGCAGATAAAGGCAAAGTCTTACTCAGAAAATTAGGTCATAAGCCCAAATTGGAAGACAAAGGAAAGATCAAATTTGAAGAATCAACAGAGCCTGTAAAGGAAGACAGTGAACAAAAGACACCTTTGGCCAGCCCTAAAAGCAAGTTCACATTGTTTGAAGACAAAAAGGAATTGCCTGAAAAGAATCCAACGCCTGTAGCAGATCCTCAGGAGGAGAAAAAGGTTGACATTAAGGTCATTCCTGGACCTAAAGAGGATCTTCAAACTCAGCCAAGAAGCCCAATTACAATTCTTTCAGATGATGAAGGATATCTTTTAGAAGATGAACAGCCTATCCCTAAATTAGAAGTCAAAGCTGAAATAAAAGGAATGCAAACTTCAGAGAGCAAAACCACAAGGATTAACAGGAAAAGAAACAAGCTGGAAGTGGTGGAATTAGCTACTATTCAGCACCAAGGGAAAGAACTGAAGATGATGGGAGAGGCAACTGCATTCTGGAGACCTAAAACTAGGTCGAAAAATAAGTTGAGATTAAACATGAAGAAGTTGTTAAATCCTAAATTCAATACAAATGAGGTAACTATCTTGGATGAAGGGTCCATGGATGATGACAAATCAGAAATAGATAAATTGCAGCCATGTTTAAAAGAAGAGATTAATTCAGTGGAAGCAGCAGGTGAAGATGATCCAAAGCCCAGCATTGAAGACACTTCTGAGAAGCTGTTGATGGAAGAGACAGAAATCTTCAAGAAGTTTGACATCCCTTGGAAACCTAATGAAGATCAAGATTCTGCAATGGATAAAATAGCTCATTCTGACAGGGAAAATTTACAAAAGACTGTCAAGCAATATAAGCACCAAATGAATTATATGCAGGAGGTCAACGATGGTTTGATGATGGCCAATAGAAGATTAAGAGAAGATCTCCAGGATGTTAATGACAATTTTCAGGAACTAGTGGCTGATGCAAAAGAAGCACTTAAAAGGAAAAGGGCTGCTGACAGTCAATGCACTCAGTTGGAGAAGACAGTTCGAGATTTGCAACAGAAAAACAAAGAACTGACAAAAAGGATTAATGACATGGAGAAGGAACAAAAGAAGGCCAAGAAGAAAGAACAAACTCCAGATGGTATCTCCCTTTTAGCTAAGGTGGCAAAGGACTTATAAAACAGTTATGCTTTTACTTAGTTGTCATTAAATAGCAAAGTGATATATTAATGAAATGCTATTTTTAGCATATTTTGTAACTTGTAAATATTCTCTCTTTACTTTACCTCATCGAGAGCTGGAAAACAGTTAGGGTTAGAGACCTAATTGATTTTGAAAAGTATAGTATTTAGAGATGTGAACAAGTCATTGTAGGGGTTCTAATTTTTGGGGACAGCAGGAGGTCTGCATATTGTATTGTACCTTCAGACTTGTTCAGCAGATAAGTACTGTGACTCTTATGAGCTTTAGTTGATGAAATAATGAAACATATGACTTTTTATCCTTCATTGTTGTTTGTGATTGGCTTTATTATTGAGCTTGTTTAGCTTCTTAAATGGTAAATTCATTGCTAGTTGATGTATGTTTTCTGGTGATGCTTATCTTTTATGTATGAACCTCAGCACATTCTTTTTGTGGGATCTCATGTGATATGTTATGCATCTTTATCAGTTTATGCTTATGATTTAGTCGTTACTTTTCTATTGGATGTATTCCCTGACTGTGCCCAGAGCTTACAACCATTCAAATCATATTCAAAAAATCCTAAAAACTTTGTCTTATTTATTGAGTTTACTCTTGAGATTGTGTTAGCTTGTTTCCTTAGCCTTAGAAACAATTTCTGGCACAAACACACCCATTGCACTCTTTGAAAGAAAATGTATTTGCAACTAATTTATAATAAAATGTTTTTGTCAGTCAACTGTTTGTTTTTCTCTTTTTTTTTCTTACGTTTGTGGTTTTTACATTTATAGAGGACACCCAAATATGTGTTTTCTTGTAGTTTTCTTATATTTCCGATATGGTCCCCAAGCAGTATTCAATTTCCCTAAAATGAAGTTGTTGTCTTAGTTGTTAGGACTATAGCCTGTACAAGGTTCAACTTTTTAAAGATGGGCCTTTTTTTTATTTAGCCAAGTTAGAATTTTCAAAAACAGGGTCAGCTGTAATTTTAATATTAAAATTGTTAAAATCGCTAAAATATCTAGGTGAAATGCCAAGCCAAGGTTTTAAATTCATTCCTCATGGTTCAAGTGCTTACGGTATGTTGAAGGCCTAACAAAAAATGGAACCACTACCGGGTTTGATCTGAGTGAGATTATTGTTGACATTTTTACCTTCTGGATCGCCTCCATGCTAAATGTAGCTTACTCAGAGCTGAGAACCAGAAAACAAATTTATAGTCAGCATTTGGTTAGTAGTAGTATTATTCACTACTGATTTCTTATTATTTCATGTATTCCCTCTCCATAGCCATTTCGTCTCTGCTTTTTATAGTCATTTTTCTTCCATTTTCTTTTTTCTGTTGAAAGTATTAAAAGATTCTGCTTGCAAGGGAATGGATTTGTTATGAGTCGTGGTTTAATAGCACTTAACACATTTAATATAAAGATACAGGTCATGGCCCTGTATATTAACAGTTGGGCATCTCCACCTTACACTCACAAAGACACCTAATTCTTCCTTGAAATTTATATTTAAGGAGCATTCTCATCAAAAGGACATGCCTCTATGAGATTAATTACCCACATCTTACATGTACACCATCCCGTACCTTCTTAAGCTTTCAATTTTTTCCATTAGTGATTTTACCATAAGGGGAAAAAGTTTGGCAAATGGAGAGATGCCAACAAAGAATATACAATACAATTTATTTGAAATCATATGTACCATTGGTCTAAAAAATTTCCATTTTAACCCTTACAGGTTGTTGTAACTATAATAAATTTTCAACATTACAAACACATACAAAGTCCTGGATGGACTTTCAGGTGGACTTGGGCAAAGAAGGAAGGAGGTGATTTGGTCAATGGTTGGTTCTTAGAGACATCAGAGCAAGGGGATTGATCCAAGTACAAAGGAATTATTCCTAAATTGGAATATGCTTTCAAACTGGTTAGGAATATGCCCATATTTAATTTAGAGTTGATATCATGCTATTTTAGGATTGTTATGGGGATTATTTACTCCCAAAACCTTGAAAATGATGCCCAAAACCTTCAGATCATATAATTGGGGAGCTTGGGGGGGCTGTATTGCTCCTAGGGGACCCAAAAATGCTTTTTTTAAGAGACTTCCTAAAAACTACCCATAATTTGTTTTTTGAGGCTATAAGATGGTTGATTACCATGACATGGGTCCTTTTTATCCACCAAAATTTTCCTAGGACTCACAAATTTTGGATTCATGGTTGTTGTTTTATGCTTGTTACTGCCCAGATTTGTTTTATGCTTTCACTTTTATTTTGTAGGCGATGAGCTTCTCTTAGATTCATTTCCTTACAAGGAACTTTACAATGGATTTTGTTGGGAAGTTGAAGAAAATGTTAGTTTTATTCTCTCTTTGTTTTTAAGTCCTTCTTAGCAACATGCCCTGTGGGTTTTCACTACATGGTATGGACTTTCTTCAACTTTAAAGATGAATTAAGGTGCATGTATTCTACCATATTTGTCAATGGATTCACACCTTCCCTCACTTGTTCTTTTTAAAATTATGATATTTAATTATATAGCTTTGTTGTGCCTATGCCTAGTTTCTAACTTTGTTGATGTTGTTTAATAGTGTTATCCAAGGAGTAGTTGATGTTAACATTGGTGACAACCCTTTGACCAAGGGTGGGGAGGATGAAGGTTTAGAAGATCAAGCTATCAAAGTAGCTGATACTGTCGATAACTTTGGGCTTCCGTTTGGTTTGCTAAGACAGTGGGTTGCAAGAGAATGGTAATGCATATTTGTGCACTTAAGCTGGCTTGTATATATATTTTTACCTTTTGCTTCCTCAATTGTGCAATTGGTGTTTCTTATCTTAAATGTAATTTTCTTTGCAAGAGCAACCTTCTTTTGACAAGAAGCCATTTCTGGCATTTATGAAGCAATACATAAAGAATATTGCTACTAAATTGCCAGAGGAATGACAGGGTGAATTTAAGAAAACCATGGAAGGAACTTCCAAAATGTTTGTTTCAAAGTTTAAAGACCTCAATTTGTAAGTTCTGGCTGAACTTGATTGCTTTTTCAGGGTTATCATCACTCTAATTATGTAATTGTATTTTTAAAAATTGTTTCGCTAGCATAGTTATGAAGAGTGTTCATAATTTTCTTCTGCTGAAGTTATATCATCACCATATGTTGCACAGTGAGTCTATTCCTTTGTCATCAACATATTAACATTATATCTGCATTATAGCTTGTTACTATTGTTTCTCTTTCTAGTTTTTTTCCTTTTTTCCATATTTGTGATAGGAGTTGCTTTTGCAATTCATTTGTGTACTTCCATTGGATTGAAATTCGCAATCCCATTGACATTGAACTTTTGATTCCCATTGATGTATTGATGTATGTTGAACTCTATTAGTTTGTTATTAGCATAAATTAGAATTGCACATGTGTTATTTCTTGTTAGTATTCCTTAATTCTTCAATTTGTTTAGTAAGTGAGTGACGTTGCTGATGTTTTATGCTTGTGTAGTGTTAAAATATTAATGTTTGATCTATATGTTGTCGCCATCTTTTATTGCTTTAACTTGCAAGTTTTAAGTTCATGTATACATCCTATGCATAGTTTGTTCAAAAAGTTCTAATATATTGTTCTAATCTATGCCATGTTAAGAGATCATGCATGATTATAGCTCTATAGTTTTTGCATACTACAAGGATGGGGCTCATTTGATGTAATTACATGAAAATACTCACCAAATTTCAAATTTGTACATGGACCGAGAGACTTAAAACACTACATACAATGACATAATAGTAAGCTATCTAATTTCCCAAATTGGGAATAATGAAGGAATCAAAAGCTTGAAATTTGATATGAATAAATTGATGCAAAAGTTCTTTGATGATGCCCTCTATTTTCCTTTCTTTTTCTATCCCAAATATTTTGGGACTTCTCAATATTGATCTTTATCTTTAAACTACCATAGCTTTTAAGCTCTTATCCCTCATGCCTTAGGGTAGGTATTCTGTCAAAATCCTTTTAAATTCATGCCACAAAGGTTGAGAAAACCACATCCCACAATGAGAATGGAGCTTTAAACCCACCATAAATTTGCTTCATCCTTCCAGTTTCTTAATCCAACACCACATTTTGACCATGGATAAATTCTTAATTGGCTCTATACATAAACTTTCATCATTTGTTGCATTCTACTTTAAGACATTACACCCAATTCTATATCATGCTAGAGGTAGAAGAATCTATATGATTTTTATGTAATATTTTGTCTCTAGAGAATGGATAACTTTGCTACTAATCATCGTGGCAATTTTTTGTTCATCCCATGTTATTTAAGTTGCTAATGAACTTATTGTAAGTTCCTCTGTTGCTGCCATTTTGTATCTTGTCATGGATTATTTAAGCCTACCTCAATGGTGAGTTCTAAATGCTAAATTTATCTCATAAGTTTGTCTTTTATGAGGCCTCACGTGCATGTTGCAACTAATACTCTTGACTTAACATGGTCTCTTAAAATGTGCCTTGTGTGGTTAGAGTAGTGCATGCATGTGACTTATGGCCATATCATAATCAATGTTTAGATTATCAATGCATGTTGTGGCTAATATTTTTTACTTAATATTGTCTTTTAAAAGGTGCCTTGTGTGGTTTGAGTAGTGCATGCATGTTACTTATGGCCATATCATAATATGGATTTAGGGATAGGTATGGATTTTTAGGATGTTGACCTCATTTAGAGGGGAAAAATTGTCAAGAAGGATGTAAAAATTTATAATTTATAACATGGATTTTTAGGACGTTTACTTCATTTAGAGGGGAAAATTTGTCAAGAAGGATGTAAACATTTATAATTTTTGGTATTGGTCATTGAAATCTTCTTGCAATTTGTTTTATTTTCTACTTAATAATTTTGATGGAAAACTAAATGTCAATTTTTTAAAACTGTATATAACTTGTGGTAATTGTTGTATTATACTATAATTTTTTTTAATGGTTTACAATGTGACTTGTTACTAAAGTCCAAGGTGTCTTAATTAAAAGAATAAATGTTTATAGCTTGATTTAGTTCTAACATTATTAGAGAATCAGGCACATCTGCATTACATAATAGAAAATAGAAAATATGTTACATCGTATACTTTCAGTTCCTACTTGGTTGCATCGCAAAGCACCACAACATATATAACCTCATATATTACAAGTTAAACTGCATATATTTTTTTTGTTGTTGAAACAATTGTATTGGTAAATAAAGATTTCATCCTAACTTGAAACACCTTGTCCTCTCTGCATTTATTTTAGTTTGCAATAAAAAATTGAAAAATAAATAAAAAATACTTATTTGAAGCACTTCATATAACATAAAATAGGTAGAATGGAATTTACATTTGGAAGTATGTAATATGGCCGAAGGTAAGTGGTATGTCATTAATAGTTGTTTATGTGCTATTAAGATAATGGCTCTTGATTGTTTTTTATTTACTAGCAATCCTACAAATTTCTTGTGGATCCTGACATGCTTGAGGAGAATACATGAGAAATATTTCGGATGACACAACACTATTGCAAATTTAATAGTATTTTAGGTGAAGTGTAGCTGAGCAGTAGTCTTTTTCTCTTATTGTAAGACAATTTAGTGTTTGTTGGACTCAAGAGAACTTGAGAGAAATAGTACAGAGACAAGGAAGTCACGTGGGTTAAGGGTTTCATATATTGGGTAGCTCCCAAGATTGGTAATATTGACAAAACTGTGAGAATTGATGCCCTGACCAAGCTTAAGAAGTATACGCCATATGCAAAGAAACTACGACATCCATTTTGGTGCACAAGATCCTATGTAGGCGATTTATCAAAAGAAATAATATTGAAAACAGTTCCAAGTGTGTTTAATCAATCAATTCACACATTAATTTCTTCCCTCAACTCACTTATAGGTGTTGATGTATAGGAAGTAGGTGGTTGTTGAAATGTTTGAAGGGATTTGTGGACAAGATCCAAAGTGGTGGCTCCTCTTTAGGCAAGCTAAAAGAGACAAGGGAATGGGTTTTCATGCTCTAAAATGAAAGTTCAAGTATGAAATAGATAATGGAAAGGGTTTCCATGCTTGAACATGAAAATTCAAGTCTAAGGAAGTTGAAAACGAACTGGAAACAAAGATGCATAATGTTGGATTCAATGTTGGCGTTGGTTATACAAGCAGAGATGAAGCCATGGAAAACTCAATCCCTCACAATTATTGATTGGCTTCTCCCCTAAGATCATTGTATCACAAATGATGTCCTCATCAGAGCTTAAGCAAATCCAGAGGGCTGCATCCAACCTTGAGAACTCCAAGCCTCTTATACAGAGTCTAGATAGTCCAAATCAGACTTTTAGTATGCTCTAGTATAGACTATTTATAGCCCCTAATGCATGGAATACATTTTCATTTAAGTATGTCCATATCCATATATTTAAACCAAGTTGTTGAAGGGTAGACAATATACATGGCTATAAGTTCATACTTACTTTTTTAAAGGAAACTATTTTTTATAGGCTAGTGTTCATACTTGCCTAGCACTTTCATTTAAAGGAGAATGGGCATACTTACTAATACTTTTTGTTTGTTGTTTCTATCAGTGTTCCTTTACACCTTATGGAGCAATTGCTAGTATATATTTTTTTTCAAGAATAACATAATATATACTTCTACAACATCCTTCCCATAGTTCATTTTTGTTACTTGCAAGATGGTGATTAAGGCCATGAATGATTATCTGTGGCCCACAAACAAGCAGAAGACTAGAACTATTTGCTATCCCTTGAAGAGAGACAAGATTCCCTTGGGATTATTTGATGGGGCAGTAAAAAAAAAAATTGCGGGGCAAGTATGGTACTTTATTTAAGTAACACTCATAAGTTTTGCTTGAAGATGGGTATCGGGGTTGGATGCAACACGAAAGCAGAGTTGTTGGCACTTTGAGGTTTTCTTTGGTTTGCTCGGATGAAAGGATGTACCACTCTGGATATCTATGGTGACTCTCAAGTCAATATACAATGGGCCGAGCAGAAATTGGTTGTCACCTCCCTATCATTGTCCCCTTGGATAATGAATGTTAAATCCCTGATCAGCTCCTTCGAGCAGCTAAAGTTTCAGCATATCTTCACGGAGGAAAATGAGGAAGCGAACCGGTTATCAAAGGAAACTATGGGACCCTTGAATGTTTACATCTTTTTTGAAGAATTCTTAGGTGACTCACTCATGGATTGTAGATCGGTGTGGGCATTCTAGTGGCTAGGAGATCCGATTTTGGGGTGGGGGTAGACTTCCATTTTTTGTGTGTTTGTAGGAATCCGCTTTTGACATTGTATAGTCCTGATATTGTAGACTCATGTGGTAACCACTTCCTTGTAATTATCAGTCATGTGGTTGTTCAATGTCTCTGGATAAATTCATCATATTGAAGCTTGGAGATAGTTTAGAGTGCTAAAATTGTACTAAATGTTGTAACTTTGATTTCTCAATAAAAATATCAAGTTATGATTTTTTCTCCTTAAAAAATAACACATTTTATTATTTAAAAAATGTGAAATATCTAAATAAAAATTTAATTAAACTTTTCATATGAAAAGATTCCTTTAAAAAACATTTAACAAAATACACATTTAATAAAAATAATACAAAAATATCAAGTTATGATTTTTTCAACTTAAAAAAAAACACATTTTATAATTTAAAAAATGTGAAATATCTAAATAAAAAATTAATTAAACTTTTCATATGAAAAGATTCCTTTAAAACAACATTTAACAAAATACACAATTAATAAAAATAATACAAAAATATATTGCCTTTTAAGATGTAGGACATTAATGACAAATTAAAGGTGGACAAAGCCCTGACCAAGTTTAGTTTTGTCCTAGTGGGTGACAGCTTTTAATGTGGTAACCCTTCAGCGATCAATATTCCCCTTCACTTGACAGCTTTTAACGCGGTGACAGCTTTTAAGTGGTGTCCCATCACCTGTGCATTCCATTTTGCTTGCCAGGCCGCTTGTCCACGTGGTTATTGATCCCCTCACTCTGCATTGGGCACCATAATTTCTTAGGAGTGAGTACATTTCTTTTTTACCTAGAGCAGGCTTGGCAATGGTGGGGTCGATGGTCGGATTGGGCATTGAAATTTCTTAGCTGTCGCTACATTTGTTTTTGACCCTGGCGTCGCTGCACCAAAATTTCTTGGGAGCAGGCTTGGTGCAGTTGATGGTCGGTCTGGTTCACTGCAAAATTGCGCGTTTCAGTCATCCATTAAAATGAGTAGGGTTTGGATTGTATTGCTATATCCCTGCATGACATCGCATCAGCGTGTTTAGTTTTCTTTTGCAATTTCTCCAGGGCTCAGGAAGCTCTTAACTCATCTCCTCCCTTGGTGCGTCTAATTTGTCGCTCATTCTTTAGATCCCCCATTTATGTGTCTATTCTCCAATTGGCAATGGCTGAATCCTCTTCCTCCACCTCGACCTACGATGTGTTTATTAACCATCGTGGTCTCGATGTTAAGAAAACCGTCGCGAGCCATCTCTTCAGCCGTCTTTTTTCCTTGGGATTGAAGGTATTTCTGGATCAAGAGGAATTGCAACAAGGATACTACTTTAAATATCAAATAGAAAAGGCTATTCGAGGAGCTTCTATTCATGTGGCCATTTTCTCTGAAAACTACGTTGAGTCAACTTGGTGTCTAAGGGAACTCGTATTGATGTTGGAGTCAAAGGTTCCCATCATTCCTGTGTTGGAATCAAAGGTTCCCATATAAATTCAGCCTATCCCCGCTATTGCTACTTTCCCCTACTCGCGTCGTAGCATTTGATATCCAAGCATCTACTATCCATTCAACCCTTCATATTCCTATAAAACATTTCATGCCTTTGGAAGGGAATTCACTTTCAAACCTCCAAGAGGAACTTCACCATATCCATTACATTCTCATTGATGAAATGAGCTTCCTAGGCCGAACACTTTTAAACCAGATTGATGAACGTCTCCGTGAAGCATTCCCTCACCATAAAAAACATCTATTTTGGTGGTTGCTCAATTATTCTTGTTGGATACCTTGCACAATTACCACCGGTTATGGACATTCCATTGTATGCAGGCTCTTCCCATGGTACTACACTTTGGCGCAGCTTCAACACAGTTGTAACACTTTCAACTGTTTTTCGCCAGCAAGGAAATGACCCATCATAGGTCACCTTCAGGAACCTTCTTAACAACATCATAAATGCATTAGCTACTATAGAGGATTGGAAGCTTCTCATGTCCAGGACAGACTCCTTCCTTTCTAAGGATGAGTTATCTACTTTCAAAGGTTCCATGCACTTATTTGCAACCAACCAACTAGCTTCGCTTCATAATCTACACATGTTGAAGTGTTTGCAAATTCCAATAGCACTCTCTATTGCAGAGCACATAAACAACCATGTTACTTCTCAAGTTCAAGATGAGTAACTGGAGTGTGTAGTGTTGCTTTGCCCCGGGCAACGAGTTATGTTAACATCAAACTTGTGGGTTTTAACAGGCCTCATTAATGGATCGCTCGGACAAGTGGTTGATATTTTTGCGCCGAGATGTGCACTACAACCCAGTATGGGGGAGATCTTGTAACATGTAACGGATGTAACATGTAACGTTTGTCGAATATAATAAAATGTAAAAATAAAAAGTAATAGTATGGGGGAGATCTTGTAACATGTAACAGATGTAACATGTAACGTTTTTCAAATATAATAAAATGTAAAAAGTAATATATATTATAATATATTAAGTCGACCATTAATATATATTTTGTAACGACGTGAATTTTCGTTTGAAAAACACCTTCGAAATCAATGGCTATATAATGGAAATCAAAACAACATAAAAAAAATAGAAAACATTAATTAAAAAATGAATGTTGGTTCATAAAATAAAATATAGAAATCCATGTTGGTTCATAAAATAAAATATAGAAATCCTTGTTGGTTCATAAAATAAAATATTATGAAAAGTAATTAAAAAATATATATTCGTTTATAAAATAAAAACTTAAAACTTAAACCCGGATCTATCAATCAAGAGAGATCAAATTTCGTGAGTTTAAATTTAAAAAAAGAAATACACCTCAAGAAATTGGATCCCTCTCGGTGCTTGATAGATTTGGGTTTGAGATGGATCTACGTTGGTCTACAAATCAAACCATCATCCTCCACAACTTCCAACATTTGTTGTTGTTAACTTCCAAAAGTACATTGGTCCTCCATGGGATACTAACAATCCTACTATTCTACCAATTCCACCTATACAAAGGGAGGGTCATACTCAAATCCTACTTAAACTGGCATGGAGATTGACAATACATAAATCTCAAGGCATGACATTACCAAAGGCTACAATAGATATTGATACAATGGAGCGTCAAGGTTTGACCTTCATTGCACTTTCCAGAGTCCCTTCCCTTAAGGATCTTCACATCTCCCTAGCATTTTCCTATGATTGATACAAACGGCAGGATAATCCACATGTCAAGGTAAGGAAAAATGCAGAGACATTGCTACAATCAATGGAGCTCCCTTAACTACGTTCTATATGTAGGTACTTTTCTTTTTCCTCTTTCATTTTCCTATACTTCATTTCAAGCTCTCTCTGAATTCTTCATTCTTACTCTATTTCTTTGTTTCATTTTCCAAATATTTATATTATACCCTTCTCTCTAACTACTTTTCTACGTTTCATGTGCAAGATCTACTCCTCAACAAACTACAAATTACTTGCTGTAATCTACATCTTAGTGTTCTATTTTACAATAACATACATTTTACTCTCATATTTTTACATCCATGTTTTAATTCTAATGATTACGCATTTCAACATTATGTTGAAACATCTACTTATTTCACTTTAAATTAAGGCGTCTTTTTATTGCACCCGAAGTTGCAATTACTACTATATACTTCTGCAACATCTTTCCGAGCGTATACCACATATTATAATTTTAAAAATGTGAAATATCTAAATAAAAATTAATTAAACTTTTCATATGAAAAGATTATTTTAAAAAACATTTAACAAAATACAGATTTAATAATTAAAATAAAAAATATATTGCTTTTTAAGATGTGGGACACGAAAGGCACATTAAAGGTGGACAAAGCCCTGACCAAGTTTAGTTTTGTCCTAGTGGGTGACAGCTTTTAACGCGGTATCTCTTATATCGGCGTGCTACAGGCCGCCCCATTAAATGGCGTGCAGCTGGCCGGATAATATTCGCTGGAACCCTTCACCTGACAGCATTTAACGCGGCAACAGCTTTTACAGTTTTTAACGCGGTGACAGCTTTAAGTGGTGTCCCATCACCTGAGCATTCCATTTTGCTTGGCTGGCCGCCTGTCCACGTGGTTATTGATCCCCTCACCATGCATTATGCACCCTAATTTCTTAGGAGTCAGTACATTTCTTTTTGACCCAGAACAGACTTGGCAATGGCGTGGTCGATGGTCGGCTTGGGCACTGAAATTTCGTGGCAGTCGCAACATTTCTTTTTGAGGGAGTCGGTGCACTGAAATTTCTTGGTAGTAGGCTTGGTGTAGTTGGTGGTCGGTCTGGGTCACTGCGAAATTGCGCGTTTCAGTCATCCATAAAAACGAGTAGGGTTTGGTCTGTATTGCTATATCGAGATATCCCTGCACGGCATCGCATCAGCGTGTTTAGTTTTCTTTTGCAATTTCTCCAGGGCTCAGGAAGCTCTTAATTCATCGCTCATTCTTCAGAGCCCCCATTTCTGTGTCCATTCTCCAATTGGCAATGGCTGAATCCTCTTCCTCCATCTCCACCTCTACCCATGATGTCTTTATAAGCCATCGTGGTCCCGATGTAAAGAAAACCTTCGCAAGCCATCTCTACCACCGGCTTATTTCATTTGGATTGGAGGTCTTTCTGGATCAGGAGGAATTGCAACGAGGAGGCTCTATTAACTCTCAAATAGAAAAGGCTATTCGAGCAGCGTCAGTTCATGTGGTCATTTTCTCTGAGAATTACGCTGGGTCAACCTGGTGTCTAAACGAGCTCGTGTTGATGGTGGACTCAAAGGCTCCCATCATTCCTGTGTTTTACCGCGTGAAGCCCAGTGAGCTTCGATGGACGGAGGACAAAGATAATGGAGTGTATGCTCAAGATTTGCATAGACTGAAAAAGAAGATGAACTATGATCCCCAAACTCAGCAAGAGACTCCGCGACACGACTCAGCGACTATTAAACAATGGAGAAATGCTCTTAATATCGTTGCTGGAGTAAGCGGTTTCGAGCTAGAGGCCTGCAACGGGTAAGCACTTAAACTTCCCTCTCACTATTTGTATTACCTTATGCTGACTAGATATACATAGACTTGTGTTTCTCACTAGTTATATTATTTCTCTGTGAATTACCAGTGACCAGGGGATCTTGCTAAATAAAGTAGTTGAAAGCGTGTTGAGAAATGTGAAAAAACCATTGGATGTAGCCAAATATCCAACGGGTTTAAATGAAAAGTTAGCAGATTTAGAAAATACAGTATTATTGGAGCAGAATGGAAGAAAATCTCAGGTCATGGGGATTGTTGGGTTGGGTGGCGTAGGAAAGACAACTCTGGCAAAAAAATTCTTCAATGAAAAGAGTTCAGAATACAAAATATGTTGTTTTTTACATGATGTTAGAGAAACTGTGGGAAAAGGCTCTTTAATTTCATTGCAGAGCAATCTTCTTACGAAGCTGACTGGATCAGATCTGAAGATAACCGATAAGGATGAAGGAATAGAAATGCTTAAAAAGCATCTCTCCTCTAACCAGATTTTATTAATTCTAGATGATGTAGATAATGTGGATCAGGTTGATGCACTTGTTCCAAATAAAAATTCCATCCAGTCAAATAGCTTAATATTGATTACATCTAGAGATAGTGATGTTCTCACAAGATCAGGAGTAGAAAAATCTTTAATTTATAAGTTAAACGGGATTAATAAGCAACACTCCCAGGAGCTCTTCTGTTTTCATGCCTTCAACCAGCCCTATCCACTCCCAAAATTTGAAGATTTGACTCAAAAGTTCGTAAACGCTTGTGATGGATTGCCATTGTCTTTAAAAGTGTTCGGGGCACTTCTATGTGGAAACAAGGACACGTGTTATTGGCATAAGCAGTTGCTTAAACTTGATAAGACACTTCCCAGTGAGATACAAGAAAGGCTTCGAATTAGTTACGAAGCCCTAGATACAGAGGAAAAACAGATATTCTTAGATATTGCATGCTTTTTCATTGGACAAAATAGGGATACGGCAATCAGAATATGGAATGACTCAGATTGGGAAGGTTGGTTGGGGTTTCAAACTCTACAAAATAAGTGTCTGGTGGAAGTGTCGAAAGGGCCCTTGGGGGATGAGATACATATGCATGACCACTTAAGAGATCTAGGAAGATATCTTGCCTGGTCTTCGTCGCCCCGTCGTATTTGGCGTTGGACAGAAAACGTCATTAATGATTTGTTGCAGCAATCATCAGTAAGTAATCGTTCAATCCTTTATGTATTATTCAATTAGATTTCAACTTTTTAGTTGTCATATTGCGAGAATCAATAGGTAAACAATTATCATTTTTCCACAATGAACAGGTAATAACCGTGCGGGGGATTAGAATGGTTCCTAGTAAATATCATGACAATGATGAATTTGACAGTATTCAAATGAGGAGGTTGCAAATTGTTGATACTGAAGGTTTTCTCTTGGAACGCATACTGAGGAAGGCTAAGTACCCAAATCTCATATGGCTCTGCTGGAAAGAGTGTCCATACTCTTCCCTGCCTTCCTGGATTCTAATGAAGGATTTAAGGGTTCTTCGAGTATCGCGCAGCGCATTAGAAACACTGTGGCAACAAGAATCACAGGTAAAGATTGGCTAGTGTAACAGCAGATTGTCTTGAGCGAATTATATAAATATCTTTCTTATAGTTAAAACATGTGAAAATTTTTGCAGTTGCCTGTATTTCTGGAGGAGTTGCGAGTAGATGGATGTCAGAAGTTGAAGAGCATACAAGGTTTGGCCCAGCTGAGAAACCTTCATCGGTTAGACGTTCGTCGGTGCATTGAGTTAGAAGAGCTGCCCAGCATGGAAACGTTGTTATCTTTGGAGAGGTTGTGGGTAAAGGGTTGCGTGAAACTGAAGAGCATAAGGGGGTTGGAGCATGCGACGAAGCTTCAAACATTACATGTTAGTCTGTGCACTGAGTTAAAAGAGCTGCCCAGCATGGAAACATTGGTATCTTTGGAGGACTTTCGAGCACACGAATGTGTGAAGCTGAAGAGGATACAGGGGTTGGCGCATTGTACAAAGCTTCGGTTGCTGTTGGTTGATGGGTGCTCTGAGTTAGAAGAGCTGCCAAGTATGGAATCATTGGTATCTTTGGAGGACTTGAGGGCACGTAGATGTGTGAAGCTGAAGAGAATACAGGGGTTGGCGCATTGTACAAAGCTTCGGTTGATGTTGGTTGATGGGTGCTCTGAGTTAGAAGAGCTGCCAAGTATGGAATCATTGGTATCTTTGGACGACTTTCGAGCATCCAAATGTGTGAAGCTGAAGAGGATACAGGGGTTGGCGCATTGTACAAAGCTTCGGTGGCTGTTGGTTGATGGGTGCTCTGAGTTAGAAGAGCTGCCAAGTATGGAATCATTGGTATCTTTGGAGAACTTTCGAGCATCCGATTGTGTGAAGCTGAAGAGGATACAGGGGTTGGCGCATTGTACAAAGCTTCGGTTGCTGTTGGTTGATGGGTGCTCTGAGTTAGAAGAGCTGCCAAGTATGGAATCATTGGTATCTTTGGACGACTTTCGAGCATCCAAATGTGTGAAGCTGAAGAGTATACAGGGGTTGGCGCATTGTACAAAGCTTCGGTTGCTGTTGGTTGATGGGTGCTCTGAGTTAGAAGAGCTGCCACGTATGGAATCATTGGTATCTTTGGAGGACTTTCGAGCATCCGATTGTGTGAAGCTGAAGAGGATACAGGGGTTGGCGCATTGTACAAAGCTTCGGTTGCTGTATGTTGAGGGGTGCTCTGAGTTAGAAGAGCTGCCAAGTATGGAATCATTGGTATCTTTGGAGGACTTTCGAGCATCCGAATGTGTGAAGCTGAAGAGGATACAGGGGTTGGCGCATTGTATAAAGCTTCGGGTGTTGTATGTTGATTGGTGCTTTGAGTTGGAAGAGGTGGAAAGTGTTGAAGATTGTCCATGGTTGAAGATGCTCGATGTCCATGGATGTCGCAAATTACAGTGTCCGGTGTGGGAGTAGTGGACCACCAAAAAACAAGACTATTACAATTGGGTTGATTTTTTATTTATTACAACTGGAATGATTTTTTATTTATTGTAACGGATAGGTTAATTAAGATGACGTATAATTTTTTTTAAGTTGAGTAGGACCTGAGTTGCCATTTATATTACGATCTTGTCTCTTTTGTTTTCATATTTACTTAAATTAAATATTTATAAACCTATTCTCATTAACCATAAAGTCAAGTTCGGGTTCGCGATTTATATCACGATCTTGTCTCTTTTGTTTTCATACTAAGTTAAATTAAATAGTTTATAAACCTATTCTCATTAACAATAAAGTCTAGGTTCGGATTAGTCAAATAGCTTCGACTTAATTCATGATACATATCAAATTTTTATAAAGTTTTGAAAAAGCATAAAAAGGTAAAAGTGTTAGTCATAAAAAAAAGGGTATAAAACCAAACCGAATACATTAAAATTTATAATTTTTTTTATGTTATTATTGAATATTAATGAAGTGGATTGGTGTATATGGGTTGGTTTTAGAAAATTAATTATATTAACTATGTTGTTGATTAATTAGGTATGGGTTAGTATTGGTTGAAATTTAACGCTATATGGTCTACATTTTTTTTTTTTTTTGGGTAAAATCTTGTTTATGGGTTAAAATGGATATGTATTTTTATTTGGTGACAAAAATGAATTTCTAATTTTTAGTGTTTTGGTATTAGTTTTCTTAATTGCTTATGCATTTCATAAGGAGTTGTACTTTGAAAGAGAAATTTTATTAATCTTGTTTTTTGCAAGAGAGTTATATGGTGCATAACCTGACCAAGATTAGGGTCTCTTAAAATTTGAGTTGAGCATCTGTTCAAATCATTGACATTAGATATATATCTTGTTTTTTGAGAGAGAGTTATATGGTGCATAGCCCGACCAAGATCGGGGTCTCTTAAAACTTGAGTTGAGCATGTGTTCAAACCATTGACACTAGACATATTTTTGTCTTTTGTGACTATGTCTATCATAATTTTATCCATATCAATAGACATTTTTTGTCTTTTGAGGCTAAGTTAATTCTATTTCTATCCATTTTTCCTCTGTTGTTAAAGCCAACTAAAACTAAACCATATGAAAGCCCTTGAGGCCTCTCATTCCTCATTTTGAAGCATGGGGGATAGAATGTTCTCCACAAAATCCTCAAAATGTCTCCCTTTGAGATGGGGCTACAAAGGACAACTTTTTGCACAACCAAGTCAAAGAGTACATCTTTTCATATTATAATTCACTAAATTGACATAATCCCACTTGCAGGAGTTACTTGATCATTGTCAAAACATGGAATTCCCTGTTGGTCCCTTGATGTAAGCCACATTTTCCAAAATGAGTTGTATTTCTAATATGTCCTTTCAAAGAGCAAATCAAAGTGCCAAATGACCAATACACCATTTCCCATGAGGTTATATCCTAGTGGTAACTAACAAAAACACAAAACTATCTTGCTTATGGAATGGATTTTCTCCAAATAATTCTATTGAAATCATGCCTAGTATTGACCATCTTATAACAATAAAATTTGTTGATTCTTCCCCCTTATCATTCACATCAAATGAAGCCAAATTTGTAGCATTCACATTTATGTTGCTTCCATACAAATAAAATTGGAATATTTCCATAAGCATTTGGAAAAATAAATTGGTCCTCTTCCATGAAAAGTATATCACACTATATCATTTGGTTCATCCATTTCATCCCAAATCTAATTCATCATCTGCCACCAGTGGTTCTTTAAAGAACTAATCTTGAAGACCTACTATTTCCAGATCAATTGGCATTTCCTCTACCCATAGTAAGAAGGGGGTCATCCTTGTCCTAGGAATCTCCAAGTAAAACACCTAGAAATGAATCAATAAAAAATTCAAGAGAGCAGAGGTCACAAATCTTCTTTCCTTGGCAAGATGTTATCCTTTCTACTATCTTATTTATTTATTCACAATACCCATTATCTTTTACAATTAGTAAAGTCTCATTGATGCCCCACACTTTGGAAAGGCTATCTACAACTAACTACAAACTCTGCAAAATAACCTTTATATGATTTTTTGTAATGTATATAGGGAGGATAATCTAGGATACCTACAGAGATACCCAAGGGAACAATGAATGTAATATGAATAGTCCAACTGGGTAGTTAGTGGGTAATAAGTATGCCCACTAGGCAGTTCAAATAAATACTATAATAATAAGGGTAGTGGGCATAAAAAGATTAATGAGATAGTATAAATACACATGAGTATCATTGTGCACCTTGTTTGATTAGTAACCAACTTATCATCTCCAAGGAATCAACAAAGAAAACAAGTCACGAACATTGTATGGCACTTGAAATTGACCATTCTCCCAGCAATGTGTATCTACACTGAATGACGAACCAAACTAATAGTGTTTCTACCACTAGTTTAGGGAGGGGTCATTTAGGTGGAAGCAAACCAATTCCAATAGGGTTTCGATGTTATGCTCCATACCCTCCTTAGTGCCCATTATTTATTTCAATATAGAGTGCCCTAACACAATAACAATGAGGAGAACATTGATACCCCTCTACCCTTGTTGATAGAAATTAGTGTAGGGACTTGTCTACTTTTATTATCTATCTTAATATGAATTGGTGAGATTCAATTGATAGAAGATGAAGCAATTATATTTATTTTCCTAACATCTTTAACTAATTTTGAATTTGAAATAACTTGGACGGAAAAAACTAAACTAAAAAATGGGAGGAAAATTGAAATACTTCATATAACATCAAAGAAGACATGATACTTACAACCTTGCTTGAGGTGAATCCCTTCTCCTTTGATTTGAGTTATCCTTCTCCATCCATGCCTTTGATCATCCAAGTGCTTTTTGTTGAGATGAGCTTTCCAACCTTTAAATCCTTCTAGCATGCCTTTACTCTCACTTTTTGTATTTTACTATGTCCCAAATGTCTTTATTTTATAGCATTGGTATTTGGTGGGGATTTGTGCACAAGCCCTCGCATGAAGTTGAGGGACCTTTTAGATGCAATCGTGCTTTCACAAAAAGCGTGAAATTTTAGTAAAAGGAAAATGTATGCACGTTTCTTTGAACTAGGCATGGGATGGCACAAGCCTGTCATGTCACTTAACACGCAGGATAGGAACTCAAAACGCTCGAGCGTTATGAATTCGATAACGATTGAGCATTATAGAAATACATAACGCTCGAGCGTTATGAATTATATAACGCTCGAGCGTTATTAGAATACATAACGCTCGAGCGTTCCTGTTAATATATTAAAAAGACAAAAACAAGCCACGGAAAGCATCCCGCGCTTTACGTCCACTGTTGACTGGTCGAGGTCAAACAAAATACATTTATACCAAGGATTTGTATAAATATCCTCCATTTCTGTGTCTATTCTCCAATTGGCAGCAATGGCTGAATCCTCTTCCTCCATCTCCACCTCCACCTCCACCTCCACCTCCACCTCTACCCATGATGTCTTTATAAGCCATCGTGGTCCCGATGTCAAGAAAAACTTCGCGAGCTATCTCTACCACCGGCTTTCTTCATTCGGATTGAAGGTCTTTCTCGATCAGGAGGAATTGCAACGAGGGGACTCTATTAATTCTCAGAGGAATTGCAACGAGGGGACTCTATTAATTCTCAAATAAAAGAGGCTATTCGAGCAGCGTCTGTTCATGTAGCCATTTTCTCTAAGAAATACGCTGGGTCAACTTGGTGTCTAAACGAGCTCGTGTTGATGGTGGACTCAAAGGCTCCCATCATTCCTGTGTTTTACCGCGTGAAGCCCAGTGAGCTTCGATGGACGGAGGACAAAGATAATGGAGTGTATGCTCAAGATTTGCATAGACTGAAAAAGAAGATGAACTATGATCCCCAAACTCAGCAAGAGACTCCGCTACACGACTCAGCGACTATTAAACAATGGAGAAATGCTCTTAATATCGTTGCTGGAGTAAGCGGTTTCGAGCTAGAGGCCTGCAACGGGTAAGCACTTAAACTTCCCTCTCACTATTTGTATTACCTTATGCTGACTAGATATACATAGACTTGTGTTTCTCACTAGTTATATTATTTCTCTGTGAATTACCAGTGACCAGGGGATCTTGCTAAATAAAGTGTTGAAAGCGTGTTGAGAAATGTGAAAAAACCATTGGATGTAGCCAAATATCCAACGGGTTTAAATGAAAAGTTAGCAGATTTAGAAAATACAGTATTATTGGAGCAGAATGGAAGAAAATCTCAGGTCATGGGGATTGTTGGGTTGGGTGGCATAGGAAAGACAACTCTGGCCAAAAAAATCTTCAATGAAAAGAGTTCAGAATACAAGATATGTTGTTTTTTACATGATGTTAAAGAAACTGTGGGAAAAGGCTCTTTAATTTCATTGCAGAGCAATCTTCTTACGAAGTTGACTGGATCAGATCTGAAGATAACCGATAATGATGAAGGAATAGAAATGCTTAAAAAGCATCTCTCCTCTAACCAGATTTTATTAATTCTAGATGATGTAGATAATGTGGATCAGGTTGATGCACTTGTTCCAAATAAAAATTCCATCTAGTCAAATAGCTTAATATTGATTAGATCTAGAGATAGTGATGTTCTCACAAGATCAGGAGTAGAAAAATCTTTAATTTATAATTTAAACGGGCTTAATAAGCAACACTCCCAGGAGCTCTTCTGTTTTCATGCCTTCAACCAGCCCTATCCACTCCCAAAATTTGAAGATTTGACTCAAAAGTTCGTAAACGCTTGTGATGGATTGCCATTGTCTTTAAAAGTGTTCGGGGCACTTCTATGTGGAAACAAGGACACGTGTTATTGGCATAAGCAGTTGCTTAAACTTGATAAGACACTTCCGAGTGCGATACAAGAAAGGCTTCGAATTAGTTACGAAGCCCTAGATACAGAGGAAAAACAGAGATTCTTAGATATTGCATGCTTTTTCATTGGACAAAATAGAGATACGGCAATCAGAATATGGGATGACTCAGATTGGGAAGGTTGGTTGGGGTTTCAAACTCTACAAAATAAGTGTCTGGTGGAAGTGTCGAAAGGGCCCTTGGGGGATGAGATACATATGCATGACCACTTAAGAGATCTAGGAAGATATCTTGCCGGGTCTTCGTCGCCCCGTCGTATTTGGCGTTGGACAGAAAACGTCATTAATGATTTGTTGCAGCAAACATCAGTAAGTAATCGTTCAATCCTTTATGTATTATTCAATTAGATTTCAACTTTTTAGTTGTCATATTGCGAGAATCAATAGGTAAACAATTATCATTTTTCCACAATGAACAGGTAATAACCGTGCGGGGGATTAGAATGGTTCCTAGTAAATATCATGACAATGATGAATTTGAGAGTATTCAAATGAGGAGGTTGCAAATTGTTGATACTGAAGGTTTTCTCTTGGAACGCATACTGAGGAAGGCTAAGTCCCCAAATCTCATATGGCTCTGCTGGAAAGAGTGTCCTAATGAAGGATTTAAGGGTTCTTCGAGTATCGCGCAGCACATTAGAAACACTGTGGCAACAAGAATCACAGGTAAGATTGGCTAGTGTAACAGCAGATTGTCTTGAGCGAATTATATAAATATCTTTCTTATAGTTAAAACATGTGAAAATTTTTGCAGTTGCCTGTATTTCTGGAGGAGTTGCGAGTAGATGGATGTCAGAAGTTGAAGAGCATACAAGGTTTGGCCCAGCTGAGAAACCTTCATCGGTTAGACGTTAGTCGGTGCATTGAGTTAGAAGAGCTGCCCAGCATGGAAACGTTGTTATCTTTGGAGAGGTTGTGGGTAGAGGGTTGCGTGAAACTGAAGAGCATAAGGGGGTTGGAGCATGCGACGAAGCTTCAAACATTAGATGTTAGTCGGTGCACTGAGTTAAAAGAGCTGCCCAGTATGGAAACATTGGTATCTTTGGACGACTTTCGAGCATCCGCATGTGTGAAGCTGAAGAGGATACAGGGGTTGGCGCATTGTACAAAGCTTCGGTTGCTGTATGTTCATGGGTGCTCTGAGTTACAAGAGCTGCCAAGTATGGAATCATTGGTATCTTTGGAGGACTTTGGAGCATCCTACTGTGTGAAGCTGAAGAGGATACAGGGGTTGGCGCATTGTACAAAGCTTCGGTTGCTGAGAGTTAATGGGTGCTCTGAGTTAGAAGAGCTGTCAAGTATGGAATCATTGGTATCTTTGGAGGAGTTTCGAGCATACGGATGTGTGAAGCTGAAGAGGATACAGGGGTTGGCGCATTGTACAAAGCTTGGGTTGCTGTATGTTGATGGGTGCTCTGAGTTAGAAGAGCTGCCAAGTATGGAATCATTGGTATCTTTGGACGAGTTGATGGCAGAGAGGTGTGTGAAGCTGAAGAGGATACAGGGGTGGGCGCATTGTACAAAGCTTCGGTTGCTGAGAGTTGATGTGTGCTCTGAGTTAGAAGAGCTGCCAAGTATGGAATCATTGGTATATTTGGAGGACTTTAGTGCATACGAATGTGTGAAGCTGAAGAGGATACAGGGGTTGGCGCATTGTACAAAGCTTCGGTTGCTGGATGTTGATGGGTGCTCTGAATTAGAGGAGCTGCCAAGTATGGAAACATTGGTATCTTTGGAGGCGTTGCTCGGAAATAGATGTGTGAAGCTGAAGAGGATACAGGGGTTGGCGCATTGTACAAAGCTTCGGATGCTGGCTGTTCGTCGGTGCTGTGAGTTGGAAGGTGTTGAAGATTGTACATGGTTGGAGATACTTGATGTCTATGGATCTCCCACATTACACTGTCCCCTGTGGGAGTAGTGGACCACCAAAAAACAAGCCTATTACAATTGGGTTGAATTTTTATTTATTACAATTGGGTTGAATTTTTATTTATTGTAACGAATAGGTTAATTGAGATGACGTATAATTTTTTTTAAGTTGAGTAGGACCTGAGTTCCATTTATATTACGATCTTGTCTCTTTTGTTTTCATATTTACTTAAATTAAATATTTATAAACCTATTCTCATTAACCATAAAGTCAAGTTCGGGTTCGCGATTTATATCACGATCTTGTCTCTTTTGTTTTCATACTAAGTTAAATTAAATAGTTTATAAACCTATTCTCATTAACAATAAAGTCTAGGTTCGGATTAGTCAAATAGCTTCGACTTAATTCATGATACATATCAAATTTTTATAAAGTTTTGAAAAAGTATAAAAAGGTAAAAGTGTTAGTCATAAAATAAAAAAAATGGTATAAAACCAAACCGAATACATTAAAATTTATAAAAAAATTTATGTTATTATTGAATATTAATGAAGTGGATTGGTGTATATGGGTTGGTTTTAGAAAATTAATTATATTAACTATGTTGTTGATTAATTAGGTATGGGTTAGTATTGGTTGAAATTTAACGCTATATGGTCTAATTTTTTTTTTGGTAAAATCTTGTTTACGGGTTAAAATGGATATGTATTTTTATTTGGTGACAAAAATAAATTTCTAATTTTTAGTGTTTTGGTATTAGTTCTCTTAATTGCTTATGCATTTCACAAGGAGTTGTAGTTTGAAAGAGAAATTTTATTAATCTTGTTTTTTGCAAGAGAGTTATATGGTGCATAACGTGACCAAGATTAGGGTCTCTTAAAATTTGAGTTGAGCATCTGTTCAAATCATTGACACTGGACATATGTCTTGTTTTTTGCGAGAGAGTTATATGGTGCATAGCCCGACCAAGATCGGGGTCTCTTAAAACTTGAGTTGAGCGTGTGTTCAAACCATTGACACTAGACATATTTTTGTCTTTTGTGACTATGTCTATCATAATTTTATCCATATCAATAGACATTTTTTGTCTTTTGAGGTTAAGTTAATTCTATTTCTATCCATTTTTCCTCTTTGTTGTTGAAGCCAACTAAAACTAAACCATATGAAAGCCCTTGAGGCCTCTCATTCCTCATTTTGAAGCATGGGGGATAGAATGTTCTCCACAAAATCCTCAAAATGTCTCCCTTTGAGATGGGGCTATAAAGGACAACTTTTTGCACGACCAAGTCAAAGAGTACATCTTTTCATATTATAATTCACTAAATTGACATAATCCCACTTGCAGGAGTTACTTGATCATTGTCAAAACATGGAATTCCCTAGTTGGTCCCTTGATGTAAGCCACGTTTTCCAAAATGAGTTGTATTTCTAATATGTCCTTTCAAAGAGAAAATCAAAGTGCCAAATGACCAATACACCATTTCCCATGAGGTTATATCCTAGTGGTAACTAACAAAAACACAAAACTATCTTGCTTATGGAATGGATTTTCTCCAAACAATTCTATTGAAATCATGCCTAGTATTGACCATCTTATAACAATAAAATTTGTTGATTCTTCCCCCTTATCATTCACATCAAATGAAGCCAAATTTGTAGCATTCACATTTATGTTGCTTCCATACAAATAAAATTGGAATATTTCCATAAGCATTTGGAAAAATAAATTGGTCCTCTTCCATGAAAAGTATATCACACTATATCATTTGGTTCATCCATTTCATCCCAAATCTAATTCATCATCTACCACCAGTGGTTCTTTAAAGAACTAATCTTGAAGACCTACTATTTCCAGATCAATTGGCATTTCCTCTACCCATAGTAAGAAAGGGGGTCATCCTTGTCCTAGGAATCTCCAAGTAAAACACCTAGAAATGAATCAATAAAAAATTCAAGAGAGCAGAGGTCACAAATCTTCTTTCCTTGGAAAGACTTTATCCTTTCTACTATCTTATTTATTTATTCACAATACCCATTATCTTTTACAATTAGTAAAGTCTCATTGATGCCCCACACTTTGGAAAGGCTATCTACAACTAACTACAAACTCTGCAAAATAACCTTTATATGATTTTTTGTAATGTATATAGGGAGGATAATCTAGGATACCAACGAAGATACCCAAGGGAACAATGAATGTAATATGAATAGTTCAACTGGGTAGTTAGTGGGTAATAAGTATGCCCACTAGGCAGTTAAAATAAATACTATAATAATAAGGGTAGTGGGCATAAAAATATTAATGAGATAGTATAAATACACATGAGTATCATTGTGCACCTTGTTTGATTAGTAACCAACTTATCATCTCCAAGGAATCAACAAAGAAAACAAGTCACGAACATTGTATGGCACTTGAAATTGACCATTCTCCCAGCAATGTGTATCTACACTCAATGACGAACCAAACTAATAGTGTTTCTACCACTAGTTTAGGGATGGGTCATTTAGGTGGAAGCAAACCAATTCCAATAGGGTTTCGATGTTATGCTCCATACCCTCCTTAGTGCCCATTATTTATTTCAGTATAGAGTGCCCTAACACAATAACAACGAGGAGAACACTGAGCCCCCTCTACCCTTGTTGATAGAAATTAGTGTAGGGACTTGTCTGCTTTTATTATCTATCTTAATATGAATTGGTGAGATTCGATTGATAGAAGATGAAGCAATTATATTTATTTTTCTAAGATCTTTAACTAATTTTGAATTTGAAATAACTTGGACGGAAAAAACTAAACTAAAAAATGGGAGGAAAATTGAAATACTTCATATAACATCAAAGAAGACATGATACTTACAACCTTGCTTGAGGTGAATCCCTTCTCCTTTGATTTGAGTTATCCTTCTCCATCCATGCCTTTGATCATCCAAGTGCTTTTTGTTGAGATAAGCTTTCCAACCTTTAAATCCTTCTAGCATGCCTTTACTCTCACTTTTTGTATTTTACTATGTCCCAAATGTCTTTATTTTATAGCATTGGTATTTGGTGGGGATTTGTGCACGAGCCCTCGCATGAAGTTGAGGGACCTTTTAGATGCAATCGTGCTTTCACAAAAAGCACGAAATTTTAGTTAAAGGAAAATGTACGCGCATTTCTTTGAACTAGGCATGGGATGGCACAAGCCTGTCATGTCACTTAACACACAGGATAGGAACTCAAAACGCTCGAGCGTTATGAATTCGATAACGATTGAGCGTTATAGAAATACATAACGCTCGAGCATTATGAATTATATAACGCTCGAGAGTTATTAGAATACATAACGCTCGAGGGTTCCTGTTAATATATTAAAAAGACAAACACAAGCCGCGGAAAGCATCCCGCGCTTTGCGTCCACTGTTGACTGGTCAAGGTCAAACAAAACGTTCGAGCGTTCAGGGCTTCTAACGTGTAAATGGAGGGTGAATTCGAAGAGCAAGGGGGGTTGTAGAGGGTCAATTCGAAGAGAAAGGGGGATTGGAAAGGTAGGCATCCAAATATTCATTGTTGCCTCATTCCCTTAATAAAAATATAAATTTTTATATTGCCCTAAATTAAAAATCCAAGTAAATGAAAAATCCAAAACTAAAATTTTTCAAAATTGTTATTTAACATATGGCAATTCCTCCATATTATCAATCCCCTTAATGAATTTTGCATCCACCTAAGCAATAATGGATTTGAATCCCAACACCAAATTTTCCTCAATATTTTGTCCACGTCTATTGCAAATTGGAAAAGAAAAGCCATCCACCCTTTGGCTAGGAGGAGGAACTATGGATTATAACCTAGGCTTGCTTTCTAGACTTGACTCAACCAATCCCTATGTTTTTTCCCACACATTCTTTTACCCTAAAAATGTCCAACTAGTGCTTGTGAATCCAACCCAATGGAATGATGGATTTTACATCATCCCCCAAAACCCAAGGGACTATGTTCACCTCCTTGCAGACACACCACTTACTTTGTTGCAATGATGAACTGCCACATCTTTTTTGACCTCCTTCACCACCAAGACACTCAATCGATGGATTTGAGTCTTCATCCCTATCAACTGATAAGAGATTTACTTCATGGAACAAGCGTAGATAAACCCTCACATTCAAAATATTTCCCCTTCTTAATGATGCAGAGGACTTCACCACCAAATCTTCCTCATCATACACTAGATTTTGAGCAAGGAAAGGGCCACGAACATGATATGAATTAGATACAAAGGATAAATTTCTAAAGTTAGAGGATGATGAATAACATCTTCTCCAATACCTTGGCTCTAGAAAGGTGTACATAAAGTGATTTTAAGGCCCCCATTGTCTCGATCCTTTAGTATTAATTTAATTAGGAGCTCTCCGCCATCGATCATTAATCGATTTACATGTAGTTGATCCTCACCTTCCACTTTGGTTTACACGTAGTTTTTATTATAGTATATTGAGATGATATTTATGTTTGTAATGTATCCGTTCTTGCAAAAAGTTTTTACATTTTTCATTTTTGAGAGATGTCATTATAGCACATGTATATGTTTCTAATGATTCATTTTATTTTTTATTGCTGTGACAACCATGGATGCACACATAGACATTCAAAGATAAATTCAGAGGCTTGGAGACATTCGATCCTCAATTGTTATTGCTGATGATAGGCATTGTATGCTTGCATCCAATTTGGATGCAATGATAGATACCTTTAGTAGGTAAAATGGTGCACTCCAAGATATTGCCACATACAAAGAGAGAAAGAGGCAAGAATATGTTGATGGACTTAGTTACAAGGAAGTTAAGAAGTTGAAGATAAAAAAACAACATATCTTTTCCCTTTTTAGAGATCCACGGACGGGTGAAATCCTGCAGGTAAACAAAATGAATATTTCTATTGAGTGGGTACATATCAACCATTCATAGATATTTGTATGGACTGATGGTACATGGTATTTGATGTACCACCACATAACAACAGGGAAATGTTGTTATATTTTCTTAGAAAGATGTACGCAGAATTTGTTTTGGGGAAGCATGTTAATTATTTTGATATCTTGGAGTACTACAGCGTTGGGATGGGGATGCCTCAACAACGTCCCAATGCAAGGCACATAGATCCCAATCGCCCAATATCTCCACCTCACAGGAAACTACCCAGGCCAGATGTGTCTCCTGCACATCAGTTGGTCCCACAGATGCAGGATTCGTTCCTACTGTTGTCACAGGCAGTTTTTCACCATAACACGTATCTTCAAGGTACGTACCAGGAAGGCCCATCAGATCCACCATCTATGGGTGGAGTAGAGCCACCACCTCTCAATGGGGTAGAGCTACCACCTCCCAGTGGGGTAGATCCAGCACCTTCCAGTGGTCGAGGAGCATCTAGTAGTGGCACTAGACCTGCACATCATGAGCACAACCGAGATCCCCACCCATGCACAACATGCGGCCATCCTTTCTTTGGTCCTTTACAAACAGATGATAGCTTTACTAGGTAGTTTACTCAGTTAATTAAATGGTTAACAATTTAGTGTTGTTTGTAAATTATTTTCCTTACTATACACATATATAGATTGCTAATATTTTTAATGATTTTAAAACTTGTAGTTGCTACAAGAAGGGGATGAGGGGCAAGAATTTTCCACCGACGATTCCCAGGATAGTACAGAGGCTCATGCACCAGAACCCTTTGATGTACAAGATGTTGCCATACCTTCGGCGACAACAACTCACATTGAGATAACTATTTCAACATTTTATTATTTTAATACATGTTAGTTTGTTATCACATGTTACTTAATTAATGCTACACGGTCTAATATTTACAATTTTATAAATTATAAGTTGTAGATCCCCAACAGAGGGAAATCATTTCATTTAGTGATCCCCCCTGGTGGGGAGACAAGCGATACACAGCCCATAGGGGATAAACATGTGGCAGAACGTTTCTTAGAATTGATTGAAGCATATCGTACATCAGTATGTATTTCAACATTTTCAGTTTTTCAATACATGTTATTTCATTGATCAATGCATTTCTAACTACGTCAGTAATTGGTGATTGTAGCCATCACCTACTATAATTAGGAAACAGTCAGCAGTTACCTCTACTCGTAGTCCAAATGTGCAAAAGGGACAAGTGTATAAGAGATGCTCCACTCCTAGAAAGGGTGTGGATGTCCTCTATAAAAGACACATGGGAGATCCATGTACACCTCACCTAACAAGGGTCATTGATGCTGCAGTTAGTGTTGCATCTATAATAGCAACAAGTCATACAGAGGTAAATATTTCAACAATTACAATGCATAGTATTTAACCATGTTACTATATTGTTTATTCATGTGTGTCTAACTATTTTCCCATTTGGTGATTGTAGCCATTACCAACAGCAATGCCCGACCCCTCCTCTCAATCCATGGTTGTGATCGGGTCTCCTCTTGTGGTGAGATGTTCATTAATGACCAAGTATTTTTATTCAATTTCCATATACATGTTGATCAATGTTGAATTGTTGAATTAATTGAGATATGATATTTTATTTGCAGAGCACAATTATAGAAAGGACTTACATGAGCACACTGCGGGCATCTATACCCCGACTGGATTTGGTGAGTGTTTGTCATAAATAATTTGGCCATAAGTTAATTTTTTAAGTTTGTTAATGGTAGGGTATTAGTGTAGTTATTTGATAAAAAAAAATGATCTCTTATTTGCAGAGTCCTGAGATGCAGAGCGATCCTAAGGAGATGATTATAGAGAAAAGTTGGGGAAAAACAAGCGAAAGAGTGATTTTTTATGTCTCCTAGTCCTAGATATATGTATTTTGACATACATGTACATTGTTGTACTTAGAGATACATGTACATTGAGAGGCCATTTAAGGGTCGACTACTTTGCCATATTTTGTATTACAAACATTCGGCTATCAATGCATGATACAATATATTGCATATTTTCTCTTGAGTTTCCACTTATTCTTGTGATGATTTATCTCTTCCACAAATTGATAAATTATGCTATTGAAATTTATATAATTACATTTTAAGTAAGATTTATTCTCTTACATTTATTGCATTGATCAAGTAACATCTCACCATTGTGTTATGAAAACATTATATTAATGGAACAAACTAATAATATATTTCAACAGTTCAATGAACTCAGTACATGCATGCTAATTTGATATCTAATTTAAAAATGTGGTTTTTGTCAACTTCAAGGGTTCATACCCATTGATCAAGATTATGGTTGCAAGGAAAAAACAAAAGTTAATAAAATAAGTCAAAATATGTTTGAATAACCTCTGTCATGTAAAACATGCTACGCATATCATCAATGTAAGCCTATGAAATTTTCACAAACTAAGAGGAAGTCTAATAGATGTTACACTTTTCATCAATGCTACTGTATTTCATCAAATGATAAGTACATGCGCATCTATGAAGTTCGGTTGAAGTGTGCCTATTCTAGCATGCTAAAAACAATGGCAAAGTATCAAGTACAATGGCAAGGAATGCATGAACTAAAGTGTAATAAAATCCATTGGGCCTTCATGTACATATGGTCAAATACACAACAAATATACCCTAGTTTGTTCCAATATCTAACCAATAGATGGTCATCGGATTCACTTTCACAAAATTGTTGAAGATATAAACCCTGTCCTTACTAAACCCTAGTATGTAAGGACCCTGGTTTGTGCTTTACCTCTTTCATATGTCCATTTTCCACTTGTCATAATTCTAATTCATGTTTGAGTGTACATCCTTTCGTTATTTAGGGTCCTGAATATGCCTCGAACCATGAGTCATTGCAAAAAATATCTCAGTGGTGAAGCATGGCTCTAAATATGTTGAATGTGCATAAAAAAATGTGTAATGCAAGAGTAATCAAATAGAATCCATGGAAAATGAAATACCTAACTAGTTTAATGATCTTCCTTGATAATGTTGTTTTGATGAAGGAAAATAAGATGGTCATGGTCCTATGTTTGTAAAAAGGGATGGATTATCCTCATATGAAAATGTGTTTAAAATTGAATGTACTTGATTGATACAAATGATGATGTAATTGTTGTTCATTGTGATTTGCAAAGTATTCTCTCATAACTTGATAGAAAAGGTTCATGGTGAATTTGATCCAATAAATCTAACAAGGATCAGAGGGATATCATTGATGAAACATCGCCTCCATTTTTTATTTGGAACTTTGAATTCTTAAAAATGGCATTAATTACTCAAAATAAAAATATAGTGGAACACTAAGGAGATGTTAAATGGCGTGGCACACTAAGGACATATCAATATACAAAGGGTGCAATGTGGTAGGTTTGAGCGCCACTCTTTGAATGTATAGTACTACAATCAAAATCAAAATTTGCAAAGTTGACCCTTTGTGCAAAAAATGCATAGACCCTTACTAAGCAAAACCCTAGTTTCCAAAATTGACCTAAAAGATGACACATGGCCATGGACCCGGAGGAGAGGGGCACCCCTAGTACTATCTCGATGTCTTGAATCTAACAGATTCAACAGTTTGTTCATCCGAGCCACGATAATCATTCTATGGCTCATTCCAGCTCACATCCAAAAGGATTTCAGGGACACCTGTTGGATACCTACCGGGGGCAAAGAATTCCAACTGTGCAACAAAACTGGGTTTCCGGGAGGTCTTGCAAGTGTGTCTAGGAAGGTTCCAAGTGGGAATGCTAGCCATAACTTTATGGTCGAGGATTTTGCAAAGTTGACCCCTATGTGCAAAAAATTGCATAGTCCCATTACTAAGCAAAACCCTAGTTTCCAAAATCGACCTAAAAGATGACACCTGGGCCATGGACCCAAAAGAGAGGGGAACCCCTAGCACTATCCCGATGTCCTGAATCCAACAGAGTTGATGGTTTGTTGATCTTATCCATGGTCATCATTCTATGGCTCGTTCTAACTCGCATCCCAAAGGCTTTCAGGGACACCTGTTGGATACCTCGCAGGGGCATAGAATTCCAAACCGTGCAACAAAATCGGGTTTCGGGAGGTCTTGCAAGTGTGTCTAGGAAGGTTCGAAGTGGGAACGCTATCCATAAATTCCCGGTCGAGTATTTTGCAAAGGTTGACCCCTATGTGCAAAAATTGCACAGTCACTTACTGAGAAAATTCCTAGTTTCCAATATCGACCTAAAAGATAACACATGGGCCATGGATACGGAGGAGAGGGGAACCCCTAGCACTATTCCGATGTCCCGAATCCAACGGAGTTGATGGTTTTTCGATCCAAGCCACGATCATCATTCTATGGATCGTTCCAACTCACATCCCAAAGGCTTTCAGGGACACCTGTTGGATACCTACCGGGGCATAGAATTCCAACCGTGCAAAAAAACTGAGTTCTTGGAGGTCCTGTAAGTGTGTCTAGGAAGGTTCCAAGTGGGAACGCTAGCCATAAATTCTCAGTAGAGGATTTGCAAATTTGACCCCTATGTGCAAAAATTGAACAGTCCCTTACTGAGCAAAACCCTAGTTTTCAAAATCGACCTAAGAGATGACACCTGGGCCATGGAACTGGAGGAGAGGGGCACCCCTATAACTATTCTGATGTCCTGAATCCAATGGAGTTGACGATTTTTCAATCCGAACCACGATCATAACTCTATGGCTTGTTCCAACTCGCATCCAAAAGGCTTTCAAGGACACCTGTTGGATACCTACTGGGGGCATAGAATTCCATTTGTGCAACAAAATCGGGTTCCGGGAGGTCCTACAAGTGTGTCTAGGAAGCTTCCAAGTGGGAACGCTAGCCATAACTTCCCGGTCGAGGATTTTGCAAAGTTGACCCCTTTGTGCAAAAATTGCACAGTCACTTACTAAGGAAAACCCTAATTTCCAATATTGACCTAAAATATGACACCTGGGCCATGGATCCGGAGGAAAGGGGCACCCCTAGCACTCATTCCGATGTTCTAAATCCAACAGAGTTGATGGTTTGTCCGATCCGAGCAACGACCATCATTCTATGGCCCGTTTAAACTCACATCCCAAAGGCTTTCAAGGAGGTCCTATAAGAAATCTTCACACACACAAGTCACATCTCGATTCACTAATGTATGGTGAAGATCCAATTTGGGAAATAGTGACAATGAATAATTGATATTAGCGATTGGTCAACGATAGTTAGTGGCTAAAATGGTTTAGATACAAGTGGATGCACATGAATATATGAATTTTTTTTAGCATGCATATATTAGGATTAGGTTGCTATTTTTTTTTTGGCATCCATATCTATTAAGATTAGGACTAGGTTTTTTGGCATGGTTTAGGTTTCTATTGTTATGGATTAGGTTGCTAAGGTTATATTTGTGTTTCTAGGGTAGACTAGATTTCTGAGGGTAGATTAGGTTTTCTATGTTTGTGGTTTGGGTTTCTAGGTTTCTAAATTAGGTATCTAACGGTTATATGTGTGTGGATGATGGATGAGAATCTTATGGTGAAAAAGGGGATGGTGATGGTGACAACATGGGTAGGAAGAGCATGGTGGTGATGTTCATCGTGGCATGGAGATGGCGACAACGGCCATGGGGGATAGTGATAATGAGCATGGAGATAGTGATGGTGATAGTGAGCATGAAAATGGGGAAAGCTACTTTTGTCCAATAAGCAACAAGGTGCCACATATTTGGAACTATTTTGATGTGGGATTTACTAACTCTTTCTACCAATCAATCTATGGGTGAAAGGTAGTGGATATCTTTAGTTTGGTATTGAATTTATCTTATAGTGAAGTCCAAAATACATTGAGGAATCTAGCATCTATATAAAAAATGATGCTCCTTGGAGTCCCAAAGTGCACCTAAACCCTTTCAAAGAAGAAATTTGTAGCTTCTTGTCCTTTAATGGTCTTCTTAAAATCCATCGAAACACATGTCTCGTTAAACTTGTCTACTACCACATACAGATAGTCATGCCTCTTCCATCTTGAAAAAACACCAACAAATTCTATATGTATGCTCTCTCATGGCCTTGTAGGTACCGGAAGCAGATTGCATAGTCCTTGCTTCCTATTACTAAGCTTGCTTGTACAACATAAAATACAACCTTTGATAAATCCAAGTACTTCTTCTTGCATCTTTCGTCCAATACAAATACCTCTGCAAGTTAGCCACAGTCTTCTTAAAACTGAAATGAATAGAAACATTGGAGGTCTGAGCCTCCCTTATCAATTGTACTCTTTCTTCCTTTGGTGCACAAAGCTTCCCCATTTGTATAATAATCCATTTTGGAAATGGAAATCAACATTTGTTTGTTCTTTGTGTCCTTGTAGCTATTGATAGAGCCACTTGAAGTTATCATCATCCACGTACTCCTCTCTGGATGCTTCATGGGTGAATGGATCCATGTGCATAATGTCTCCCAACGCTGTGATATTTGGTGTTGGTGGCTTAGATAGAAAACTGACCAACATGTTGGTTGTGCCCTTCTTATATTTAACTTTAGCAAGTGAAATTGTTGCAAAAATCCTATCCATTTATAATGTCTTGCTTATTGGAGTCTACTATGAGCCTGTAAGCACCACTCCATTTAATAACTTTGTAATGATAGAAAACCAATCTCCCCTTTGCATTAACATTTCTCCCATAACATACCCATTGGCATCAGTTTATAAGTTCAAAATACTTTTGCAAGTTAGGTAGTGCTAGGATTGGGGCTTGACTAATTTTCCACTTAAGTTCTTCAAAGGTTGTTTGCTAGTTCTCACCCTTCTCAAAAGTCTTAAATTTTGGTTGTTATGGTGTGAAGTGTGCTACCCACAACTAAAAAGGACGTTGTGAACTTTATTAAATATTGCGCAACTCCCACACCCAACTTCCGTGGCATTGGTAGGAGTGGGCCATTTGAGAATAAACTCTAGCTTTGCAGGATCAATCTTCAACTCACCTCCACCATTCACATGCCTCGATTACACTAAGAATTGTTTAGAAAACTTATACTTTTTAATGTTTTCCAACAACTAATAAATTTTCTCAATGTTTCTAACACTTGTTTTAGATGTAACACGTGCTCCTCCCAAGTATAACTAAAGGTCAAAATCTCATCAAAATAGATTGTGACAAATGAATCCAAGAATGGACACGATACATCATTCTTTAAACACATAAAAGTAATTGGTGCATCACTTAAACCAAAAGGAATTACTAACCACTTATAAAGGCCTTACTTCATCTTGAAGGTGGTCTTCCAAGTGTTTTTCTTCCCTTGATTTAGAATTGATGTTATCCATGTTTCAAATCTAGCTTGGTGAAGTACTTTGCATGCTGCAACTGATCTAACAAGTTATGGATCCAAGGTAGAGGGTATCAATTCTTGAGAGTGATCATGTTTAGATCCCTGTAGTCATTCCGCATTCTCTATGTCTTAACTTTATTTGGGGACTAATGCAATGGGGGAGACACATGGTGATTCACTTGGCCTTATGGCTCCTTCTTATCTTTTAGATTCAATCATAAATCTTTTTATGTTTATTAATAACAACTTCACTCAAACATTTTCCAATCTATGTTGTATTTAGAAGCCACTTGAATATAGCAACATTACAAAAATATGTATAGCAATCACTTAGATTGCTATTTTATAGAATATTTTAATTTAAATTTGGTAAAAAAAATTGTTTTGGGTTATTTTATTTGAAATAATATTTTAAATTGTTTTTTATTGGTTAAGAGTTCTTCTTAAAGTAGAAGTGTGTCTCTTATTGAATTTACACAATAATTAATAGTAAATGTTAGGTGAATTATGATAAATTTTGTCATCTTCCATTTACTTAAAATTTAGAAACTAATAAAGTCTCGAAACTTTATTTATAATTTTATAAACCAAATTTAATGCAACATTTAAAATGCACCTTGTTAGGATCAAGAAACCAGAGAAAACAATGAAAAAGAATAACATTTGATATTTCTATTTGATATTTTGATTACATGAAAGATGTGTATAGGTAAAAAAAATTGAATTGCAATCTGAAAGCTAGATTTACCTAGTGTCAGAAGAATACAGTTAAACTCCATAGAAATGTTAACGTTGGCCGTTACAAAACACCCAACAAAGACAAAAGCAGAGATTCTCGTTAATGCAAATTAAACCACAACAAGATATGCAAACAATTTCCATTGCCATATATATGGAATCTCAATAGAGAGCCTGAGGGCAGTGTATAAGATATAGAGCTTAGAATATAGAAGCCATGATGCCCACCTGTATGCATGTGTAAATAAAATAATGGATGGAAGAAGCATGTCTTGAGATTAAACTTCATTGAATTCATTTAATTATGTTGATCGTCTCTGTACTTTGTTTTACTAAAATCGTCTTCACTTGACCCTTTCGGTAGACTTTCCCAATTGAGAATTCTTCTTTTACTGTCGTCATGGTCACATCGAGTTTGTACTTCTTCGTTATTTTATAAATCATTCACCTCACCATATAAATGTTATAATCATTCCTACTTATAGATCTATTATGGTTCTTCCTACTTATAGATCTATTATAAACTAAATCTAGTCCTATTCTAATGCATCCATAAATAAATTTAGTACATTACAGACAATCCTTCTTCCTAAATGTATCGCATGAATTATAATTATCTTGACATAAATGTATTTATTCAACAATAATATATATTCCCCTAAGTATTAACATACCCCACAATTCCTTGATAAGGTATGTTAATCTCCTTTCATTATAAAAATATAACACAATAATATTCATTGGGTATTTGTAAAAACCTCTAAATACCACTAAATACATTTAGATCGAACAATTTCCAATATTACACATAATTTTATTTTTTAATGTACACATGACCCTTCAATTTTCTTACTTGATTATATATAGGTGGCTATATACCTTTCCTTTCGACAACATATAATTATCTTATTGTTTCCTTACTAATAATATGTTCACATGACCCATATAGTTTTATTGCTCATGTCTTAGTGCGGGTTATATATATAGACATTCATTTTATTTTCCATAATAATTCACAATACTTCTCACGGTCATAATAGATTACCCAATGTTAAACATGTATAGACATTCATTATTTCATTTCCATGGTGGCGGTTATAAAAAAAAACGATATCCATTCGTGATTTTCACTTCAATAAGTAGGTAAATTTTTTAAATACATGCTACATAATTAAATATCATATTTATGTTATATATTATTTTATTTTTTTCATTTTGGTCTTATTATTTTGTTTGTAATAATATTTTTAACAAATTGTTATATAAACTACAAAATAAGTAATAATTTTCCAAAAAATTTAACTATTTCATAATTTAATTTATTTACTATTTATTTGTAATGATATTCTTATTTATTTCATTCCTTTTGTTATTTATATTTCAAAATTTGCAACAATTTTCATGTTAAATGAATAATTTTCAAGTGGCTAACAAATATTATTGGAACAATTTTCAAATGAAATGTACATTTTGATTCTATTTTTATGTTAAAATGTACATATTTTTAACTATTTTCAAATTTCTAAGTTGCTAACAATTTTATATGTAATTGGAACAATTTTCAAATTAAATATACACTTGGACCCTATGTTCAACTTAAAATGTACATATTTAACTATTTTCAAATTTTTAAGTTACTAAAAATTTCAAGTTAAATTTAATTTTCAATTCTTGTTTTGTTATTTGTTAAAAAAATATTTGTATTATTTGTTATTTAGACTACAAAATTAGTAACAATTTTCCAAAAAAAATAACTATTTCATAATCTAATTTATTTACTATTTATTTGTAATGAATATTCTTATTTATTTCATAACTTTGTTATTTATATTTCAAAAATTGTAACAATTTTAATGTTAAATGAATAATTTTCAAGTGGGTAACAAATGTTATTGGAACAATTTTCAAATGAAATGTACACTTGGATTTTATTTTCAAGTTAAAACATGTACATATTTAACTATTTTCAATTTTCTAAGTTGCTAACAATTTTCAATGTTATTGGAACAATTTTCAAATTAAATGTACACTTGGACTTTATTTTCAACTTAAAATGTACATATTTAGCTATTTTCAAATTTCTAAGTTATTAACAATTTCAAGTTAAATTTAATTTGAGCTCCAAGCCTCAACATGTGTTGATTGAAATAACTATCAATGTCTAATTTTAACTTAGTCCTCATTTTATTTAAAATGAATATTGTGATAGTTACATGTATTAAAGTTAGAAAAATCAATTTAAAAACAAATGAAATGAATAGTTTATGTAATACATGTAAAATTCAATGGCAACAAATAAAAATGAACATTGTGATAATTATGTAGTAGTTGGAAAATTCAATTATGTTGTTTTTAATGTATTTTCAATTCATGTACACCAATTTTTTGTATGCATGAATGTAGGGATAAGTTTTAAATATTTTTTTTCTTATAATAAGTATATATTTTATTTATATTTCAAAATTTGTAACAATTTTCAAGTTAAATGGATAGTTATGTAATAGTTGCACACACGCAATTTTAAATTTGTTAATTTCCACATCAAATATCAAGTTACTAACAATTTTAATTTTTCAATGTACAACTATCAAGTTATTAATAATTATCAAGTTAAATTAAACATAATTGATTTTCAAACTTTACCAACTTTTTCAAGTTAAATGTACATATTTATTTATTTTGAATTCAAGTTCCAAACAATTAAATCTTGTTTTAAAAATATTTTCAATTCTTGTACCAATAATGTATTTCAAAACACTTCAATTTGGTACTTTAAAATTAATCGATCCTTGCATAGTGCATTTCTGATTGAAATTCCTTTCACATGAATTTTGATTAAGAGATTATGGTCAGCCATCACATCATGGTGATCAAGAATCACATGACTCTGTGCCCCCTCATGATCTTGATCAGCCATCACATGACACATTTCCCTCCACTACAACAAATCTTGGAATTAGCGTCCCTTTTTAGTGTAAATTTTTTTATCATTGAGTGGTCGAAGTAGATGCTAAATGAGACGCGTCATGGACAAAACTTAAAAAGTTCTAAAATAGCGTCTTGTTTTGCTTCCTAAATAGCATCCTTTCTGATGTCTAAAATAGCGCCCATTTTTTAGCTTCCAGAATAGCGTCCAATTTTGCTTCATAAATGACGTCAAGGTTTTGCTTCCTAAATAACATCATATTTTGCTTCCTAGAGATCATCCTCTTTTACTTCCTAAATGGCGTCCCCGTTAGCACCGTATTTGCATAATTGAAAGCACCATGTTAGCACTTATGTTTGCATCTACATTGGCGCCATATTTGCATCCAAATTAGCATCCAATATTGCATCCATATGTGCTACCACTTTAGCATCCCATTTTGCACCACGTTTTACTTCCAATATGCACCAATTTTTGCTTCTAATGTTGCATCAATTTTTGCTTCATTTTTTGCATCGTGTTTTGCTACCAAAATGGCACCAAATTTTTCTTCTATTGTTGCACCATGTTTTTATTCCTATGTAGTCGCCATGTTTTGCATCCAAATTAACATCTTATTTTGCTACTATCAATGCCATGTTTGGCTTACTCATTAGCGTCAAGTGTTGCATCATTTTTAACACCTAGTTTTGCATCTCTATTGATGTCAACATTAGCTCCACGTTTTGCTACCACTTTAGCGCCCAATTTAGTGTAGAATTTCTGCACTTTATTGACTGTTGGTTTGTGTTAACAATTTGTGGTTTTCATTCCCAGTCGGTTATGCATAGACTGGAAACTACTTATAAAATTTTACTGTAACCAGTAAAACACTCAATATAATGCCTACTAACAGGCTGATAACACATTTTAAACATTCACACATGAAAATAGACTCAGAGATTTTTGGCCAAATTGAGCCCTGGAAAAACCCCCACGGGGAAAACCAGTTAGAGAGAGAGAGAGAGTTTCTTGTTTCTTCATAATATCTCAGTACATAAATTCATAGCAGAAATTTTACTTATCTCTACAATGAAATGTCACCCAACATATTTCTCGAATTCTGTGCCAAACAGCAGCCTTGTAAACTGTGCTGAAAGTGCCTCGAAAAATGTGCAGAAGGTACAGTCACAGTACTGTACGGTTCACCTTGAAAACTGTGCGTTGACTGTCTCAAAAACTGAGCCCCAAAATATCTCAGACAGTGTGCAGCAACCTCGAAATCTGTGCTCACTTTATCTCCTCGAAATCTGTGCTGAAACCCCTCGAGTAGTGTGCCCAGAATCTGCGTCGGGCTGTGTGCAAAATATCTCGATTTTTGTGCCCAGATTCTTCTAGAAAAACGTGCCCAGAATCTCTTGAAACTCGTGCCCAATTCTATATTGAAACTCGTGCCCTATTATCTGTTGTACACTTCACCTCGGGATATGTGCCAACTGAAGACAATAAAGAGCAGGCCGTACTGTGCAATAAATGCCCTATCTCGTGCCTCGATTTATGTGCCAAGTGATGGCTGCCTCAAAGTGTGTGCTGGCTGTTAGCTCCTCCTCTCTCTCGATTTCTCTCTTCTCAAAACTCAACAAGTGAATAGGGGTTTTGCCTCCCTCATGCATTTTGTCTAATCCCTAAATGGGAATCTAATCTAACGGTGGACATTTAGTCAATCCAATGGCTAGGATAAGATGAGAGTAAAACTATCACATTATTTAATTCACTTAAATAATATTTACTCACCCACTTAAACTTTAGCAAAAAGTGACTTTAGAAATATAAAGTCTCATTAATGTGTTTTTAATGTGAGGGTCACTTTTTCCCCTTTCTAAGTGACTTAGGCAAGTAGTCACTAGGGGAACACATCCCTAGGTACAAAACTAACACTCCCCTCTTACCGAGGAAGGTGTTCCGCACCACTCCCAACTTATCTCTGAAGAAGACAAACTTCCCCCCTCCCCAAAGATTTCGTCAGGACATCTGCAACCTGTTGATCAGTGGATATATACTGTAGCTCAACTGCCCCTCTCTGAACGTAGTCTCGAATGAAGTGTACCTGATCTCAATGTGCTTTGACCTGTCATGGAAAACCGGATTCTCAGAGAGCTGAATGCAACTCTGATTGTCGCAGTAAATCAACCGTAGCCTCAGCTGCAGATCAAATAAATCTACCAATAACTTACGAAGCCACAGTGCTTCGCAATTCGCCTGACTGGCTGCCATATACTCAGCCTCAGCAGAACTCAATGCAACGGACTTCTGTTTCCTGCTGAACCACGACACTGTTGCCGAGCCCAAGCTGAAACAGCAACCGGAAGTGCTCTTTTGGTCCCTCACACAACCTGCCCAGTCTGAATCTATGAACCCAACCAAGCTGACTCCACCCGAACCTCTGTAGTCCAGACCATAATCCACTGTCCCTGCTAGGTATCTCAAGATGTTATTTGCAGCAGTCCAATGCACACTCCTAGGCTGCACCTTGAACTGGCTAAGAGTGTTGACCGCAAAAGCACAAGTCTGGCCTGGTGTTGACCAGATACATCAACGATCCGATGAGCTGACGATATAGTGTGGAATCCACCAACTTACCCTCTAAAGCATGAAGTTGCTTCAAGTTGGTGATCATAGGTGTAGACATAGGCATGCAGTCATCCATCTGATAAGTCTTCAGAATCTCTGCTGCATACTTCCACTGTCCTAGGAAAATATGTCCTGGCTCCTGCCAAACCTCCATCCCCAAATAGTAATGCATCAGCCCAATATCTGTCATCTCATACTCAGCTGCAAGATCTCTCTTGCACTGTGCAATAAGACGCTCATCTCCAGTGATAAATAGATCATCAACATATAACAGAAGAATGAGTGGATCTCCACCAACCACAATGTAGTATAGGTTGGGATCAGCCTCACTCTTCTGGAATCCCATCGAAGTCAAATACGCATCTATCCATGGAGTACCAATCTCTAGGAGCTTGCTTCAGACCGTATAAGGCTTTCCTAAGCCTGCACACATGAGAATCTCTCCCATGTATCTCGAATCCCTGTGGTTGCTCCAAATACACCTCCTCCTGCAGAAGACCATTGAGAAACGCGGTCTTCACATCCATCTGGTGGATCTTCCAACCCATCTCTGCTGCTATAGATATCACTGCCCTGATAGAGGAATACCGAACCACTGGAGCAAATGTCTCATCATAGTCAACTCCCTCAACCTGTGATAACCCCCTAGCCACAAACCGAGCCTTGAATTTTTCCACACTGCCATCTGCAACATGCTTGATCTTGTATAGCCACTTGGAAGTCACAACTGACTTCCCTTCAGGTCTCGGCACAATCTCCCAAGCATCATTCTTCATGATGGAATGATACTCTTCCATCATGGCATCTCTCCATACCCGATGCTGAGAAGCCTCCTCAAATGTAGAAGGCGCAGAGTCACGAAGACTCGCAACAAGGGCCATCCCATATCTGTCTGGCTCAACAATCGTCCTGATCAGCTCCTGAGGTCTACCAAATGCTTCTGCTTCCTTCAAGGTGTCCTGAAGCCACTTAGGCTTCTTCTTCCTTGAAGGCTCCTCCCAAACTGGTGTATCCTCATCTGAGGAAGTGCCAGAAGCATGAGGTCTAACGCCCCGAGGACCTGTAGCTGATGAACTAGTCCCTGAGGACCCTGCAATCTGTGAGCCTGAAACCTGTGATCCTAAACCTGTGCCAATCCCTGAACCTGTCCCTGAAGTACCTGTAATCTGAACCACTGATCCTGTAGAAGCTGTGCTTGTACCCTGTGATCCAGTCACCCCCAGAAACCTATGGACTTGAAAACCTGTATGGAAGAAGCCTGACTCAACTGAGGTGTGGGAGCTGGTGGCTCCCCCTGCTCCATCTCTCTCGACTTCCTGAAGGCCCTCTCCTCATCAAACTTCACCTCCAGCCTAACTACAACTCTCCTCTGGCCAGGAATGTAAAGCCGATATGCCTTCGAAGTCTCATCGTAACCCACAAAGATACCTCTCTCTGCGGTGGGCTCGAACTTCGTCCTCTTCTCATAAGGGACGTGAGAGTAAGTCAGAGAGCCAAATATCCGAAAATGGCTCACCTCAGGCTTCTTGCCTGAATACATCTCCTCTGGAGTCATCCTCCCCAAAGCACGGTGAGGACTCCTGTTCTGCAGATACACTGCAGTGTTGCAAGCCTCTGCCCATAGAAAGAACGGCAACCCCTGATCATGAAGCATGGCTCTCACTGCTCCAACAATCGACCTGTTCTTTCTCTCTACTACTCCATTCTGCTTAGGAGTGTAGGGAACTGTCAACTGTCGCTGTATACCCTCCTGCCTGCAGAAAGCATTGAACTCCTTGGAGGTATACTCACCCCCATTATCTGATCTCAACATCCTGATCTTCCTCCCCGTCTGCTTCTCCACAAGGGCTTTGAACCCTTGGAAGACACTCAATACAAGTGGCGACTTCTTGTTCCTCAAGAAGTAGATCCAGGTCTTCCTGGAGTAGTCATCAATGAAGCTGATATAGTACTCATGACCAGTGAAAGATACTGTGGACATAGGACCGCAAATGTTAGAATGAATCAGGTGAAGCACTCCTGTTGCTCTCGTGTCACTGCTAGGAAACACAGTCTTGGTGTACTTTCCCAAAGCACACCCTCTGAACACATCACTCTGCTCAGTGTTGAACTTAGGTAAACCTGTGACCATGCTCCTCAACAATCTCAAAGCAGGGTGATGTAAATGGGCCATCCTCCTGTGCCATAACTCACATAGCTCACTGCTGCTGCTGCTGCTGTGTGCTAGAGCATGCTGTGACTGAAACAATAACTTGTACAGTCGTCCACATCTAACTCCAATATCCATGGGGGTAGATACACCTGTGGTCTTGGGAAACACCTGCACTCTCCCATCTGAGAAGCACACCCCAAGACCCCTGTCCTCAATAGTGGAAACTGAAACAAGGTTCTTTTTCAGCCCAGGGACGTACAACACATCCCTCAAAGTCATGGGACTCATGGACTCCCTCTCAAATGTAACAGTCCCCTAACCCACTGCTCTAACAATGGTGTTGTCACCAAGTACCACCTCCACCTCTCTAGCTGTCCGTGATAGCTCGGAGAAGAACTCCCGAGTACCTGTCATGTGTCTCGATGCTCCGCTGTCAATGTACCACGTACCAGTGGTGGATGGACCTGTCTGATGCCCTGTCAACAATGAGTGCTCACTCTCCATATCCATGTCTGTGCTGGTGGCTAAGGAGACTCTCTCTCTCTCAATCTGTCCAGCATATAGGGAAAACTCCCTCTGAAACCTGTCACCAAACTCATCAATCTCTGCTGAGGCTGCTGTCTGCTGTCCCTGTCCCTTCTTCTTCTTCTTGCTTGGACACTGAGATGCATAGTGCCCAAACGCCTGACAACAATAGCACTTGATTTTACTCAAGTCCTTTTTCTGTCCACCCTGTGAATGCTGCTGCTCTGCTGCTGCCCCCTTGGCCCCATTCTTCTTGGGACCCTTCTTCTTCTTACCCTTGGCTGTCAGTGCCACGTTCTCCTCATCTGCCCCACCACCTGATGAACTGCCATGTACGAGACCCCTCCTGGTCTCCTCCTGCACAAAGTCATCCCACAGCCTCTCCCAAGATGGTAGGTTCTCTCTGCCCACTATGGCCTGCACAAATGCACTCCAGGACTTTGAAGCTCCATTCACTGCTGTGCGTACTAGCTCAGTAGGAGATACTACTTCACCAACCGCTGCCAGTTCATCCCGAACTGCAGAAATCCTAGTGAGGTAAGCTGTGACTCCCTCTCCTCCATTCATCTTGATACTCTTGAGTTTCTCCTTGAGAACCATCTTCCTGTTCTCATTGGAGCTCTCATACAAGCTGATCAAGGCACTCCACATCTCATGTGCCTTGTTCTTCCCGGAAATGTGAGGGATTATGTGGTCTTTTACTGCATCAAGGATGATCCTCCTAGCCTTACAGTCTTTCTTGTTGAAGGTTGAAAGAGCTGTAGCATCTGAGCCATCTGGAATGGTAATGGGGTTGGTAGTGGTGTTCCTCACCACCTCCACCTATAGCTCATTCTCCTCCAAAAGCAACAAAATTCTGGCCTTCCAAGGCACAAAATTTTCTGTCCCATTCAACCTATCTTCAATCCTCAAACCTGTAACCATCTGAAAATCAACCCAATAGAACGCTGCCCACTAACAAAGGATAAAAATACTGAAGTTTCTAAGATCTGGAAATTATGTGTATCTGCAAACTATCACTGTTTTCTGCCCCCTTTGCTCTGATACCATGTAGAATTTTTGCACTTTATTGACTCTTGGTTTGTGTTAACAATTTGTGGTTTTCATTCCCAGTCGGTTATGCATAGACTGGAAACTACTTATAAAATTTTACTTGTAACAGTCAAACCACTCAATATAATGCTACTAACAGGATGATAACACATTTTAAACATTCACACATGAAAATAGACTCAGAGATTTTTTGGCCAAATTGAGCCCTGGAAAAAACCCCCACGGGGAAAAACCAGTTAGAGAGAGAGAGAGAGTTTCTTATTTCTTCATAATATCTCAGTACATAAATTCATAGCAGAAATTTTACTTATCTCTACAGTGAAATGTCACCCAACAGATTTCTCGAATTCTGTGCCAAACAGCAGCCTTGTAAACTGTGTTGAAAGTGCCTCGAAAAATGTGCAGAAGGTACAGTCACAGTACTGTACAGTTCACCTTGAAAACTGTGCGTTGACTGTCTCAAAAACCGAGCCCCAAAATATCTCAGACGGTGTGCAGCAACCCTCAAAATCTGTGCTCACTTTATCTCCTCGAAATCTGGCTGAAACCCTCGAGTAGTGTGCCCAGATTCTGCCTCGGGCTGTGTGCAAAATATCTCGATTTTTTGTGCCCAGATTCTTCTAGAAAAACGTGCCCAGAATCTCTTGAAACTCATGCCCAGTTCTATCTTGAAACTTGTGCCCTGTTATCTGTTGTACCTTCACCTCGGGATATGTGCCAACTGAAGACAATAAAGAGCAGGTCGTACTGTGCAATAAATGCCCTATCTCGTGCCTCGATTTCTGTGCCAAGTGATGGCTGCCTCGAAGTGCGTGCTGGCTGTTAGCTCCTCCTCTCTCTCGATTTCTCTCTTCTCAAAACTCAACAAGTGAATAGAGTTTTGCCTCCCTCATGCATTTTGTCTAATCCCTAAATGGGAATCTAATCCAACGGTGGACATTTAGTCAATCCAATGGCTAGGATAAGATGAGAGTAAAAAAAACTATCACATTATTTAATTCACTTAAATAATATTTACTCACCCACTTAAACTTTAGCAAAAAGTGACTTTAGAAATATAAAGTCTCATTAATGTGTTTTTAATGTGAGGGTTATTTTTCCCCTTTCTAAGTGACTTAGGCAAGTAGGTCACTAGGTGAACACATCCCTAGGTACAAAACTAACATTTAGTGTCTATTTTTACTCCCACACTAGCGCCACATTTTTCTTCTTGTTTAGCTCCTTGAATTTCTTCTTGTTTTGCTTCCTCATGAACGCTGCATTTAACTTCCCATTAAGCATCTAATTTTGCTTCTTTGTTGGCCACTAGTTTAGCTTCTGATTTGGCTTCTATTTTGACGTCCAAAATAGCATCATAATTAACTTCCAACTTAGCACTAGGTATTGCATCCACTATTGCTTCTAGATCTATGACATAGTAGGCTTCCATTTTAGCTCATAGTTTTGCTTCCTATTTTTCTTCCTTATAAGCACCACATTAAGTTTGCTATTTAACACCTACAAATATACCCAATTGTGTGCTAATATATTTATTATATCAAATTATTATAATTATTTCATTAATTTCAATAGTTCTCATATATCATTCACTTCATAGTTCTAAAATAACATAATGAAACATTCAAATTAATTGTAGATACCATTATTGAAATTAATTGCATACTATTTATGAATAAATTTAACACAAATAGACAACATTTATCCAAAGTAGTAACATCATATATAATTTTCCATGAAAAGATCATCGACAACTTTCCAATATAGATAAATTTACAATATAATAACGATAACTTGCCATTATCTTTTCATCAAAAAAAGTAAAATTATAAAACATCATCACATCAATAACCTATCATATAGATCATTATATTAAGGTTAAAAGAACAAGTGAACGATATATATAATGAAAATACCAATATCACAAGAAATATCTTTTTTAATATCTATATATAGAAATGTCAAATTGATCCAGGGTAATCAAAATTTATATGTCAACATAAATCCACCATACAAATCAAAATGACCCAGAATTTAATATAAACTTGGATCATCACAAAATAACAATATGTATCTAGTAGCATTGAGAAAGCAATAAATATCCACAATCTCAATAGTAGCATCAACGGCTACCATCATCATTTTCATCATCATCATCATCATCACCACCACCACCATTATCATCATCATCATCATCATTATCATCATCCTCATCTATTCCAACATCATATTCATCATCATTTTCATACAGTAATCCATTTGCATCATTATCAGCAATATATTTCTCTGATACATTGCTGACAACATAATCTAGATCATCTAAGGAGTCATCTTTCACCATTTTTCTGCAAACAACAAGAAGTAATCAATTTAAAACATTAGTATTAATTTCATTACATAATGCATATTTTGTGTTATATTGCAAATATTAGTGTGATCATTTATGCATTCTCACGAGTTTTCCAACCATGAATATAAACATCATCTCAACAACAGATAGTAACCACACATATAAAGTGTATCCACAACCGTGCACACACTCACACATACACATGTACACCATAAATTTTCATATCACAACAGAACAAAACAGAGGCAAGGAAAAATAAACATCCCGATGATTATATATAAAGTGAAGAAAAATATGATATCACATATACTATTCGCTTCGAACCATTTTTTTTCCTAAAGTTGTTATATCATTAAATCTCTGTATATAACATGTTATTCAATCTATATCTTTAAGAGCATATTAACCATGGTTTTCATCTCTCAATCAAGTTCATGAATTGTTTACATTTTTAATCTAAAAGTAAATTTAATATAACATGCTTGATAATATCCCCTCGTAAACATGGTTAAAAGAATATTATCATAAATATAGTTTTTAACATATTAATCATATCATTGGTATAATAATCACAAAGCTTACAAAGCTTCGTTGGATTCATGTTATCCAAGTACCTGCAAGAGGCAACATAACTCAAATTCGTTACTTGGATTGGTTTTTATGCCCCTGGTTGAATTTTCGCCTGGTATCTCTGAATGGCCTTGGGAAGAGAGTTGAAATTTGCAATAAATCAAAATATGAGGCTTAGATGGGCAAATCATCAATTTCGATGGATTATTGACATCCAAACACTTCTAGGGACACCCCTGTCTGGTGACTTCATGGACCAAACATTATTTATTTTGATGGTTTTCCACACTAGGGTTTTGATCAAAGACGTGCAGTGCAACTTTTGCACGATGGGATAAGATGTTCTAAATGTTCCAAGTGAGTGCATGGGCATCGTGGTCCTCTCAACCATTTCCCAAATACACCTGCAAGATGTAACATAACTCAATTCCATTGCTCAGTTTGGTTTTTATGCTACCGGTTGAAATTTGTCTTGTTTCCTTGAATGGCCATGGAAAGCAAGATGAAACTCGCAATAACTCGAAAACCATGGATCCGATGGGCAAAACGTCGATTCCTTGGATTCGTTACATCTGGGTATCACTAGGGACACCCTTGTCATGTGGTTTCATGGACCAAAAGTTGTCTATTTTGATGGTTTTCTAAACTAGGGTTTTGTTAAGTGGCGTGCAATGCAATTTCTGCACGATATGCTAAGATTTTAAAAAATGTGTCGAGTGAATGTATGGGAATCGCAGTCATCTCGTCCTTTCCCAAGCACACTTACAGGAGGCAACGAAACTTAATTTCGTTGCTCGGTTTGGTTTTTATGCCCCTGGTTGAAATTTGTTTGGTGTCCCTAAATGGCCTTGGGAAGCAAGACGAAACTCGCAATAACTCGATAATTGTGGCTTTGATGGACAAACCGTCAATTCCGTTGGATTCATGACATCCGAGTACCTCTAGGGACACCCCTTCCCGGTGGCTTCGTGGACCGAAAGTTGTATATTTTGATGGTTTTCTAAACTAGAGTTTTGTTAAGTGACGTGCAATTGCAATTTCTGCACGATAGGTAAGATTTTGAAAAATGTACCAAGCGATTGTGTGGGCATCGCAGTCATCTCGTCCTTTCCCAAAAACACTTGCAGGAGGCAACGAAACTCGATTTCGTTGCTCGGTTTGGTTTTTATACCCTCGGTTGCAATTTTCCTAGTGTCCCTAAATGACCTTGGGAAGCGAGATGAAACTCACAATAATTTGAAAACCATGGCTCTGATGGAAAAACTGTCAATCCAACAATTGGATTCATGACATCCGAATACCACCAGGGACACCTCTATCTGGTGGCTTCATGGACTGAAAGTTTTATATTTTGACGGTTTTCCTAAAATAGTGTTTTGCTTAGTGACATGCAGTGCAATATCTGCACCATAGGCTAAAATTTTGAAAAATGTACCAAGTGAGTGAGTGGACATCGCAGTCATCTCGTCCTTTCCCAAACACTTGCAGGAGAAAATGAAACTCAATTGCGTTGCTCGGTTTGGTTTTTATACCCTCGGCTGCAATTTTCTTGGTGTCCCTAAAAGGCCTTGGGAAGCGAGATGAAACTCACAATAAGTCGAAAATTGTGGCTCTAATGGACAAAAAATTAATTCCGTTGGATTTGTGACATTTGAGTATTGCTAGGGACACCCCTTCCCGGTGGCTTCGTGGACCGAAAGTTGTATATTTTTATGGTTTTATAAATTAGGGTTTTGCTAAGTGACGTGCAATACAATTTATGCACGATAGGCTAAGATTTTGAGGAAGGGCACACCAGGGATTGTTTTCAAGGCCCATGTTATTATATATGGTTAAATAAGGGTCTTAGGTCATAAAATTTTTCTCTAAGCCCATGGTCCATGTGCAAGGCCTCAAACCACCACACATGCCCTCCATGAGGAATCATTAACCTACAAGTGGGATATGATAGACATTTCCCGCTTTCTAACACTAGAAATGGTTCTCAATGCCTATGTCATGGTTTGATGCTAAAATACCTAGGCATACACTATAACATTCATATATAGGGATTATGATCTATTTGTAGAGTCGTAAACCACCATACAGATCTTATAAATGGAATCTTCATCACGTCAATGCGATGCGATCCTACAATGGGGAAGCTTCTTGGTGTCCAAGCCAGGGTTGATACAAAAATACAAGTTATCGTCCCATAACATTTGTCTTTGGATCTCATGGTCCATACATGGGACCTTAGACCACCACACAAGTCCTACAAAGGAAATCTTTGGCATATGAGTGAGATGTGGTGTTTATTTCAAGGTTTATCACACCATGGATGGTCTTCAAGGATGATAAAAAAATTTAGGGTTGAAAGTCAAGGTCTTGAGCCATAACATTTTTTTGTAGAGCTCATGGGGCATGCATGGGGCCACAACAACCACATAGAAAATTAGTAGGAAATATCATCCCACAAGTGCATTATGGTGGTGATTTGAGGTTCTCCTCATTATGAGGATGGTACCCACATGGTGCCTAGGGTAAACTAGATTCCACAACAACTCAAGGCTTTGTCAACATTCTCATTAATGGATCAACATGTCACTTACAATAATTGAACTTGCATGGGAAGAATAACACTCCTCACAATTGCCTGGACCATACCCAAATGACAACTCACATAGTTCCTATTACAATAATAAATCGTAAATTTTGTGGCTCTTTCAATGGCAAGGTCACTTTTAGGGTTGGTTTGGTCAAGGACACCCACATGACCATTCAAAACTACTTCACTTAATTGAGGGGTACATGGATAACCCCTTCGCTCTTTCTTTCTCCCTGCATGCTTTATGCGCTTTTTCTAGATCCTTAGAGCAAAATTTAAACTCTACCCTTTGGAATATAGGAAATGGGCTCTAAACTTTTAGTTTATGCCTTTATAATATGAAGGGAAAAGCATGCACTGATTTTTGTTGTACCCTTTGCATTTTGGGTCCCTTTATCCTCTTTCCATGTGAGTTTTGACCAAATTTGGTGTATATCAACATTATCACTTCTATTGTTCACAAAGAAAAGAGTATTTGTGTACATAGGCTCAGTTTATTTGCTATTTTATTCCTTAATAAGACGGCACACTACATAAATTTATCAATATCATTGCATGAATCAAGTTAGACTCAAGTGGTTGTTTGTTTTTACTTTTTAGTAGGATCTTAAATGGTTCTCATAAATTTGAACCCATATTGACTCTGTTTTTCTATTTTTAGATTCATTCTACATCAACAATATATAGACCTGAAGTGTTATAGACTACACTCTTGCTTTCATGAGTGCAACCTTGGACATGGCTCATGATAAACGTGATCCAACTCTAAATATTGGATTCATTGATATTTTCGTCAAGAGAGTTCCATTGGATTTACAATGGCCTTAAATTTGTAAATTAGCATCATTTTCATGTAATACTTCTGATATGTTTCTCTATTATGAATCCTACAAGTCCTACAAAGGGAATCTTTGGCATATGAGTGAGATGTGGTGTTTATTTCAAGGTTTATCACACCATGATTGTCTTTAGGGATTATAATATGTTTTAGGGTTGAAAGTCAAGGTCTTGAGCCATAACATTTTTTTGTAGAGCTCACGGGCCATGCGCGGGGCCACAACAACCACATAGGAAATTAGTAGGAAATATCATCCCACGAGTGCAAAATGGTGGTGATTTTGAGGTTTTCCACATTAGAGGTTAGTTTTAGCGCCTAAGACATGGTTTGGTGCCAAGATATAGGTTGTTTGGACATACCATTTGTCCTTGAGTCTCATGGGCCATGTGTGGGGCCTCAAGCCACCATACTTTGGCATGTGAGAGGGATATGGTGCTCATTTAAAGCTCTGGGATGCTAAATGTGGTTCCCATTGCCCAGGTCCAATGCCAAAAGACAAAGTCTTACACCAATATTTTCTTCTATGGCTCATAGGCAATGTGTAGGGCCTTATAGCTATCACATAATCCCTACATAGGAAATTTTTAACCTGCAAGAGGAATATGGTGGCCATATCATGATTTGTAACACTAAAGATGGTTGTTATGAACAAAGACTTAAATTGAGGCTCTAAGTTGTTACCAATTCCATATAGGGTTCATGGTCCATGCATAGTCTTCTAGGCCACCACATAGAGCTTCTGTAAGGAATATTTAGTATGCATGGGTTGTATCCACCCGCTTGATTAAAGGATCATGCTTTAGAACCAAGTATGTCAATTTCTGTAACATTTCAGGAGGTGTTGTTTGTCCAACCAGGGATGCTACAAACAAAAATAGAACACATTGACTTTATGAAGTTGCACTTTATCTTCATTATGTTATCTCACAAAATAACTACCATGTTAACATTATAGGCATATAGATGAATTTAGCATATAACTATGCTTCGGGCTAATGTCACCAAAGGTGCATAATTGTACAGTTATGACTGGAAGATATCAAGGTTCCAGGTGGATGCAGTTCAGTCTGTTGACCACCAATGAGAAATGACAGTGTACCTATGGGCATCAGATATAGCTACAGCCTCATGGGGAGTATCCTGCAACATATTCCTCAACCTAATAATTCCATTTTAATACCTTGAATAAACAGACTTTTGACACAATGAAGAAAAACACAGTTTTAACTTTTTACTTGACAGTTGATACCTTTCTCATAGAAGTTGTGACTTGCTCTTTCAATGACCCTCCAAACAGTGCTTGCCAATTAGCACTCCACCCAAAGAGACTCCTCTATTCGTTGTATAAGCACTGAAAAATAAATGGGAAACATTTTTGTTATTTTCCATGTTCAACTCTAATGACAAGGTCGTTCAATCAAGTTTTTGTAACTTACATGTAATGTCAAAAAGCTCATTTTAAAGTCAAATTTTAAACTCAATATTTCTTGATAATTTGATAAAAGGAAAAAAGTCACAAGGCCTTGTTTTCTACTAACAAATTGAGCTTAGTATTAAGAGTCTGAAAACAGTTTTGTTTCATGCAATGCTATGGTAAATAGTGCTATGGTAAAAGCTATGCTATTTTAATTATGTTTTCCAGCAACTCTGCAGGCACGCCTACTATTTAACTTTGTGATCTCCTTATCCCTAACGAAGTGTAGGATCATCAAAGCATAGCCAGCATGGCATAAGAAAATTACAAATTCTACAACGAAGGATGACAAGTATGATCTTTACAAGATTATTTCGTTGTTGCGCTTGGGATGCAAATTAGTGGATTTATTGTCTCATTTCTGGCACAATTGAAATTCAAAGGAACATACATCTCAATCTTGCTATGTGTTCCCTTTGGCAGGTACTAAACCATTTTTTCAAAATAAATGTGCATCGTTTACTTGCAGTGAAAAAAAGCACAGGGAATGGCAAAAGGAACGTAGAATGGAAGGCCCAACTTTTCTGGGAGACAAAAACTGTTGGAGTGAAAATTATCTTCCCAGGTCAGTATGAAACATATATTGGTAAGCACAAGAAAATGAATATATACCAGTCAAGCACCCTTTCATCTAAAACCAATAGATAAATCACATACATGATCAAATACTAACTTTAAAGATTGAACATACAAGTAATACCGGACGACTACACAATAGGATTTCAAAATGTGCCCAACATTATATTGTCAAGCTTACTTGATTGCATTTTACAGTTAATTTTTATGAAGGACATTTTATGGGAATCACTAAATTTTCTTCTTGGAATGGCTTAGAGTTGTATCAACAGCTCTGGGTACAGACAATAATCAACCAGGGGAAACATACCCCGAATAAAGTTGTTCTTAAAATGGACCTGGGACTATGTAGAATGAATACGTTTTTTGTGAACCTCATAATTTTGTGAAGTATGATGTCTTTCGGTATCAGAAATCGTCGTTATAAATTTTAATGCAAAAGTGAGAAAATGAATACCACTAAGCTGTAAACAAGAATACAAATCCAATTTCGAAAAGAGCAATCAGTTGGATGAGCATTAAATCGTATCATAGCCCATAACAATCTACGGCTATTAGCATATATAGAAGCCTCTATACAAAGAAGAAAGGTGACCAAATTATTATATCAGAATACACTTACTGTAACTGTCTAGGCAGAAGGAGTGTTTCAAAAGGAAACATCAATATTTTATTATTTTTAATAACCAACAAATACTCACAAACATGCAACTAGTGTAAATGCCAAACAAAATACATTCGTAAATTGGACATCGACTACCATACAATATATTTTTAAACAAAAACAGAAATGCAACTCAACACTCAGCTCAAGCGCATCAAGAGATGGATGGGCAATGTTTAGGTCGTTATTGCACTCTTGAAATACTCAAATCAGTCAAAACATAGAAACCAAAATTCAAGATGTTGATTATGATCCCCAAATCTAAAATGATGGCACATTTGATGCATTTCAAGACAGATCTTCTAAACACTAAAATAACAACAGAACTTGGAAAGAAGAAGGAAGATACAAGGGAGAACCTACTGAAATATCCCTTCACAGATCTACTGAAATATAACTGGTTTTACGGATGACTTGTTGATTTCTTTTTGTTCAAGACTTCCATCAAACAATTGTATTATAGTCCCCCTTTGATTGCTGATTTATTTGGTATGGCTTGAAAATGTGTTTTGTTGTTTTCTTGGTTGTGGGATTTCGTCAAACAATTCAATGCCAAGGGTTTCTTTAATGCGATTAACATAAACAATACTATTCACCTCCAAACGGTTGTTTCTTGCATTAAATGCCAAACCAAACAATACATCAAATAACATGTAGTAAGTTGTGCGGGTTGGCTCAATCTCATGAATAATGCCTGGACAGTGGAAAGATAAATAAGGCATTGGATCTAGGTTCCAAAATAGATCCTCCATCCTTCCTACATATGTATTCCCAATCAATTGCCAATTCCTTCTCTAGAAGAAATTAGGGTAAGGAAATATTGTTGACAAAATTGAACGCTTGGTCTATATACAACATATTGAATATGATGTTTCCAATCCTTAAGTTCTATTGAGATGCAATCTGCTCTAGTTCTGTTAGAGCTTCCTTGCATGTGCTTTTACAGTTTCCAGTTTGTTGTCCCAAAACTTTTTAGACAATGAGTGGCATAATTTCATTTATTATTCAAGGCTTATGGGAGTCTTGTAACTAAAAATATCCTGGATAAAGTTTTTAGAATATGTTCAGCGTTATGAAGAAGATCAGAGAGAACTTGCCAATTTTATAGGAGAGGAAACTGCAACTAACAAGGAAAATACAGATCATGTTGAGAATCTTAAGGATGAAATTGACACCCCAGACAACAGGTCGAATGCGATAGGATTTTAGGGTGCTTAATCAACATTATTATCAATGTTTGTTAAGCTTGGTGATGGAAAAAAAAGATTTGGTTGAACCATCAAGGGTTACAAGATTGCATACTGGAAATAATGTTAGGGATCATGATCAAGCTATTACTCTCAAACCTGCATCTGAGATGGTCCAAATAGTTACTTAATTCAAGGTAGATTTTGGTGGATAAATAATATATTTCAAATATGTGCAATCATTTTTAGATCACGTGTTTCATGGGTTATCAATAGCAGAAGTATAGTATACACCTTTGGTTCTTCCATTGGAACCAAACAATATAAGGATATCATAGGATACACAAATACACTGCAAGGGGCTGTATTTCATGAAGACAGTTATGCTACTTGTAACCATGGAGGTATAAAACACTAAGTAGCAATCAAACAAGACCCAAACTTGACAATACATGCTTATTAGATACTATAATACAAAAAGGTGGAGCCAAACCTATTGCACACAAGGGTTAGATAGGTCACACTCAAGGGACTCTTGCATTGGAGTTATACAGATGTGTAGACAAAAGGGACTGTGGCTTGTGTTGTATGGAAATTCACTATGTGGTGTAGTTGCAGTGTTCACTACTCTTAAAATCTTTGGGGTATTCACTCCATGACTCATCACTCAACAAAAGAAGGGGAAAAGATTTGGGTCAAATGTATTGTATTTCACAACCTTTATTTCAGAACGTATGTTCACTGGAAAGAATGAAGCACCATTCCAATCCAAGGTAGTATGACTTCTCCAATCCTAATAAAAATGAGTTGGGCACACCATGAATTGGAAACAAAGCAAGTATTTGGTTGAAGGGGTTGAAGTAAGTTGTGAGGTTGAAAATTGATAAGGATCGAGGTACCAACATGTCTGATCTGGAGGTTTGGTACATGACAGTGGAATGAGAGCATATAAGAGCCTAAGACTGTAGATTTTCTGCCTTCACTTGCCTGCTGGTTTAATGCCAAGTTTAAGGTGGTTTTCACCTACAGCCTGTTTTGCATTGGTTGTAGGTTACTTAATGCACTTTAGATAAACAATAAACACACACTGAAAGCAATTTAACAGGCTGCAAACTAATTCACAACATTCACACACAAATTTGACACAAGGATTTTTGGCCAAATCGAGCCCTGGAAAAACCCCCACGGGGAAAACCAGTTGAGTGAGAGAGAGATTTATTATTCCTTCAGCAAAGTAATTATGACAGCAGTACAAGGAAAAACACGACTTATCTCCACATTGTCTGCACCCCAGATGCCTCGATTTCTGTGCACAACAGTTGCCCAGAAATGTCTGCAAATCTTCTTGGTTTCTGTGCAAACAACAGCTCGGTTCCTGTGCTATATCCTCCTCAGTTTTTTGGTGTCAAACACACCCTAAATACTGCTGCTGCTATACCACAAATTAGTGCAGATGCCAACCTGAAAACATGGCTGTAAGTGACTGCAGTGTGGACCACTGTACCAGTCAATACAAACAGAATCGTGCAGTCTGCTATCTTCTCACAGCGTGACAGAAGATCACGGGTTTGATATCAGGGATAGATGTAACATTAACTAAGCCTTAGCAAATGAATCTACCACGAAATATGAGCCCAGACCCTACCTCAAACTGCGTACTGATGAAAAGCCTGCTGCATGGTACCTCCACGGTTTTATTGCTAGGAATGACAGCTGATGTCACTGTTTACAGTGCTGATAATAAATGACATTAAATGAATGCCTCGATAGCTGAGCCTCTGCTGGAAACCCGTGCCTGGAACTGTGCCAATGAAATGACAAGCTCGCTGGTGTCCTGTGGAAGCTCGTACCCTGTCTGGAACTCGTGCCCTTGGCTGCTCTCTCGACCTCCTTCAGACTTGCTCTCTCTTCATCTCATTCACCATCTCAATAATGAATTAGGTATGCTAGCCTCCCTCCTTTTGTTCAATCCCTAAAGGAATCTTAAACCAATGGTGTAGATTAAATCTAATCAATGGCTGAGATTAGATGTGAGTAAAATCTCATTAATTAAATCACTTAATTAATAATTACTCACTCACTTTATGACTTAGGACAAAAGTGACTTTATAGTCTCATTAATTGATTAATTAATGTGAGGGTCCCATCACCCCCTTTCTTAGTGACTTAGGCCAACGTCACTAGGGGGAACACATCCATGGTACAAAAACTAACAAAGACATGAAGGATAATACAAATTGAGGAAAATCAGTTCCCCATTTATGATAATAGAGATCAGATGCATGCTTATTGGTGTCTCCAAAAATGAGATTCCTTCCCTTTAGAAATTGCTTCAAAGTGAACACTTCCCAAACCAACTCCTATTAGAGGTTATATGTTAAGTTTCCCTCGAATCCAAGTTCCATTACTTGAGGGAAGTCATGGATGCTAGTGTGGTCATAAGAACATCTGGGTAAATTTCTACAAGAACCATACATGTGTCATCTTTATTTTTCTTCTTAGAAATCCGCTTTGGAAAATATATTTTGTAATGACCTTTGTCATTGTAGTGAAAACACTTTACTTTCTTCTTCTTCTCTTTTGTATCCTCATTACAGTTCAAGGAACTCATCTTCTGTTGTGACTAGAGTGAACCACATCCTCCTTTCTTTTTCACTCTTCCCTTACTGCCTAATGAATAAAGTTCTATAGGAGCCTCTAAGATCAAACCCACATTTTAGTTTTTTAATTAAAGGTTCCTTTGACTATTAATATAAATAGCTTGTCCAATGCTTTAACACAAAAAGATGTGGTCCACAAATGAAACCTCCACAAGCAAAAGAAAGATCTAGTCAAAGATCAAAAATGCATATTGGCTTAAGCCAAAACACCCACAACTACACACATAACAACTAGGAGTCTAAAGTCCAAAGAGACGTAACAACAATAAACATAGGACCACAATATGAGAATAGAAAAACTAAGAACTATCATGTTAGTGTCAAGTAGGTTGGCCATGATCATGTAGGGTGGGATCCCAACCAATAACTGAAGTATCTACATTTTTCAGCTGCAATGGCTTCCAACAACTAGTGGGAGGCTCGATATGTCTATGGGTGCAAACTACCTATGACTAGAAGCAATGATGTGTGGTAAGGTTCATCCTGAAATAAACAAATCAATTTTCTCATTAGAACTATCAAGCAAAGTAGAGTTAGTGAAAAATAAAGTAGAAGCATAAATGGACAAATAAAAATACAAAAAATATTATCTAACCTACCCATCTTGAACCAAGCAAAAATCGTTCAGATTTTCGTAGAGATAATCAAGAATGTGTGTCACTAGTTCTGTAGCCACTGATGCATTGTCCAAATGACCACTAGGAATCACACCATTAACTAGTTGTAACACAAATCCTTCCCCTGGATAAACCCTGTCCATTGCATAAGCTGGAAACCACCATAATACCATAACCATAATCAAACTATTGATGTTGGCAGTGGAATTCAACAAACTTTCTATTTATCCAGGCTATTTGAGTTCTTCTTTACATTTATCTGATTAGAAGTTATACCATCATTCAACTCAGCTCTGTGTCTCAAAGTTGTTTGTTTATTTCATTCCTATAAGAACTATCCTTGCAATGCATGCCTCCCCCTCCCTCCGGTATCTAAGTGACCATATATGAGGGACTTATAGCCCAATTGGGTCACCAACATGAACCTTCTGCTGCTATAAATTTTGGTCTCTATTCTCTGTACAATTCTGCGTGCAAATATTTTATTTTCTAATCATCAATAGGCAGAAAAGAATAGTTTGTTTGTTGGCTTCAAGGTTTGTCTCAATGGATTTGAAATACCAAAGCCAATCCTAAGAGTGGAAAACAATAGCACTCTGTCAATGCTAAGACTCTGTAATCAGATCTGGTTTCAAGTCAATTCCGCTATGATAAAATAAGTAACGTACTATGTTTATTGAAAATACAAAGAGTGCTTCGACAAATTAGTCAACTCTCTTATTTGCATGTTCCCAAGAAATGAATACTATATATCCTCTGCTTTAATGAGTTGCCCAAACTCAGCAATGAATTAACCATGTCTCTGGCCATTCAAGAACATTATACATCTATGTATGCAAAATGGGTATGGATGGAAGTTTACTCTAAACTTCCAATGTACCTATCCAGCACTCTAATAGAACTTACTGAACCAAATATTTGCTATTTGACATGTCCACACACAACATCCATGTAACCATTCATCAACCCATTTACATTATACAAACAATCCTGCAACATCTCTCATTGTTACATAGCTAAGAAAAACTTTGAGAATGAGTGTTCTGGTGATAACTTCTTGAGAAAAACAAAGTGATCATGAGAACAACCATGCTTTGGATAAAGGGAATGTAACACATCCTGAGATGATCTATTGCATGTGGTTTCTACGATACACAAACAAATGTATTACCCATCAATCAGAACACTGCCAATTTAATTGATTTTGTTGTTGTGGAATGTTTAGTAATTCATTCAAGCAATCAAATCTCAAACAACATGATCAATGCCAAATCATGCTGGGTTGGAATTTTTGTAGCAGCACCTTTCATTGATTTTGTTTTAGGTGCATTTAATTGAGGGGGAATGTAGGGGTGCACACAAGGCAAGCAATGATTCCAACAATTTGTAAATAGGTTGTGGTTTCCAGCCACAAACACTTTTATACCAACAACTTAATTAACATAAGAATTGAGCTATGGAATGCGGTTTAACTTTACATAGGGAACCAACAATACATTAATCCATATTTGATAAATCAACTCTAATCTACAGATGATAACTAGAACAGTGCATAAAACATCCAAAAATCACTCTGTTACCACTCATGATGCATAAAGACTTGTACAGGTATTGAATACTTTTTCTTCAGCAGGTTGTTCGTGGATGATTGGTTTGGATCTCTTTCTTGCAATTTATGATGTGTATTCTCTCATTCAGGATCACTTTTTGACGTATCTAGATTCTATGCATGTTTCTTTGTTGGCTACTTTTGAGAAGCATCTATCATTTCCCAAGTCCTGTTCACATATTTGGATGGTGGAGACATGCCACGTAGAGATATTGGTGAGTTTCTTTGCATATTGAGGGTTGGATGGGGATATCATTGCATTCATACTTGTCCTTGCACATTTATGGAGAGGAACACCCATCTTTGAGGGTTTTCTAGGGTTTGATGGCATATATTGATGTGGTGTTGCACCTTTTGGAGGGAGCACTCCACACGTTTTGGCACATAACACTTAGTTGGAAGTCTCAAGCCATTGTGGACTCTTCATAACAAATGAGAAAGTTTTTTTTATAAGAAAGCTTATTCGTTTCCTTCCCGAAACGTCAAAGATGATCAAATGCTTATTAGAGTCGAAAAACTGACCAAAAGTGAAACCACAGGAACCATAAAGAAAAATATTGCAACAGTTCTTTATGGCCAACCTAAATTAAAATGTCAACGTGACATGGAACCCAATTTGTGGGGAATTTTCAAAAAGACATCTGAAAATCTAAGAACCCATTTAAAATTTGGTAGCAGGGATCACATGACTAGATCTATGTAATGACTAGACCTAACATGATAATAGAGGTGGACAGAATTTGTGTCTATGGAAATTTTAGAATTGAAAAATGTCAATCTATCTGCAGTTTTGATCACCTCTGTAATATGAGGGCCTAGTTTTGATCTTCAAGTAGAATATGAAAACATCAGGGCTGAAGAAGACACTACTGAAACAACCTTGGAAAACTCAGAGTTGGCAGCCAGATTGTTGGAAACATTTTTTTAAGATTGTTAGAAAAATTGACATTTCTTCTCAATGAAAGCCAATATAAGGTTATTTCTGCTAGATTGGTTGATCAGTGGGTCAGGATTCAATGTGTGGTTCCCAGTATTTGGATGTGCCGACCTTTTTTGAAGATAGAGAAGTAGTTAATGAAGACTTCAAAAGTTTTTGAAATTATGGCATCTTTTCATACAACATTTCCCTCAATGAAGTTTCATTTAGTCTTATGGTTTCGATTGCTAATTCCTCTATGAGAGGAACCAAATCATATTTTGCAATAATAGAAACAAGTGTGATGGAAGATGAACATGCAAATATATGGTACTCAAGGTCAAAATATTTGATATAGAGGAGGCAAATATTGCAATCTTGCTATCCATGGGTTCCTGGATTGAAAGATCAACATATGTCATTGTACTAGATGTTGTTTCTTTCTTTGATATGGGACTTAAAAATAAGGATGTGGGTTTAATGAATGGTGACATAGACACCTATAATCAGTTAAATGATTATAAATTTTTGGTTAAGAGTAGTTATGTGTGTTAGCCCTTACCTTAGCATAATTTCTATTATGAATATTCAAAGGTTTGTGACTCTGAAAACTATGAATATGGTCTAGTCCTTTTCTATCATAATTCTATCAATTTATGTGAGCAAAACAATTTCTTTCCCATGATTAGTGTTCTTTGAGAAAGTCAAGATAAATACAGGATTTATGATACAGAAATACTATTACAGGATTTAGTATTACAAAAATACCCTCTGTAATTCACAAAAAATGTTACCACTACAATACAAAAGAATGAACTATATTTGCCTAATATACATACCAAACTGGGCACTTTTCCTTTAAATAGAGAAATTATATCATCAGCTTTACAAAGCTTTGAATCTCCAACCACAAGGGGTCCAAATTCTTTCCTTGAAGGGTCTATTTCTCCTGAAAAATATACAACAGTGGGTTGCAGCAATTCCAACCTCCAATGCAATTCATCCTTGGTAAGAGGCTCCAAAACTTGTACCTGTATGAAGTAGCAAAGACCACTTGCATCAATACTTCTAACCATGTCAAATTCCTCTTAGCTCTCAAGTAATTCTTAATTCTTATCTTGTGTCAATAATATTGTATAATTTGAACATATAGACAAAATACCAAGTTGATTGGGTAGGTTTATCGGTGCAGGGTAAGGAATATTTCATTCTTTCTTAGCACCTATAAAATCGATGGAAAGGCATTTAGAATATGCATCTGAAGCTACAAAGGGCACTGATGCTGGGTATATATGGAGTAGTCCATCTCTTACGAAAAATAGTGGCAGCTGGGAAAGTGATGTTAGACAATGTAACATAGGCCTCGATGAGTCAATCCTAGTGGTTGGAAAGTTTCAAATCGAGAATGCAATCAGAGGGATGTAAGGGATATGAACAAGATTGACCATGGTGCAAAGGATACAAAATGTACGTGATCTATGTTATGTCCCTTCATTTTGGGCATTCTTTAAAGATGAATGACCTTTTATTAGTGTGCAAGCTAGCATGCATTTGCAGATTCTGAAGGATATTGACATTCATCACAATTTTGTGGCTTTCTTTAACTCGATAACACTCCTAGAGACCACCATCATGCATAAAAATATGTATCAACTCCATAAATGTGAAATCCACAAAATAACCTCTCAAATAAGTGGATGATACCCAAGTGTTGGAAATAGCTCCAAAAAGGTGGAAGAAACACCTTTAAGAATATCACCCCTTCTCTCAAACCCATAGGAATCTTGATGAGAATTATACTTGTTTGGAAAGGTCTCATAAAGAGCTTTCCAACCATATATGGAACTCCCCAAACAAAGCTAGGATGGGTAAGATTGACCCTCCTGAACACGGGGTGCCAAAACTACTGAAAAACGGCCAAGAAACCAGCAAAAAGACCCAGAAAGAAGACCTGAGCACTCTCAAACCCCTACGAATATTGTTGAACGGTCTGCACCTCAAAATAGCCCTTGGAAAAAGATTCCCATCCATATATCACACTCCCCCACACAATCAAAATGACCATCAATATACTAAGAAACAGGATTCGCTCTAACCCCCCCTCGTGTCCCAAATCGGTCGAATCGGACACGATTCGACCTCAGTTCGTGTCCGATTCGATCTTCAGGTGAATTCGAAATCGGGACACGCTGCAACATCGAATCGGACACGCTGCAAAATCGAATCCCCGACTGTCGGACACGAATCCCGAAAACAGGACACGTAAAGTGCGCTACAGTCCGGAAAAGTGCGGCCGGTTTTGTTTTAAAAGCAAAATTTGACTTTCTTTTTTTCATTTGCAAGGAAGGAGTTGGCTGAGAGTGAGTTGTATGTGCAGGTGAAGGAGATTTGAAGGAGATTTGAAGGCTATCCATTGTTTCCAAGCGATTCCAAGTCCATTCCGATGGATTTGTGGAGAGGATTGCAAGCTCAACCATCACACAAGAAAAGGAATGTCTCAATCAGCTAGGGCAGGAGGTAGGGGGCAAAGGAGAGGGAGAAATGCACCATCTAGGGCCTCCCCTCCTATTCCACCAAGCACAAGCGGTTCTCCTCCTCCGTCAAGTGCTCCATCGGCTGCTAGTGGAGCTCATTCTATGGCTCCATTTAACCCTGTTTTAGCAAGACAACAAGCCCAAGAAAAAAAATACCCTTTGCGGAAGTATGTGACAAGGAAAGATGGGCTCGGGGCAAAGCTTGGTGGGGGAGGCAATGTGTCTTGGAGATGCAATTTTTGCAAGCATGAGTTCAAGAGCACATATTTCCGGGTTAAGGGCCATTTGTTGGCCCTTCCTTCTTGTGGGATTTCTTCATGCAAAGCGGTGACTGTTCACCAAAGGAGGGATATGGAAAGAGAGGATCATGTTGGCTTAGGGAAGGTGGCAACAGCAAGCAAGAAAAAAGAGGATGATCCTCTTCCATTTTTGAGGAAGTCCTCTAGCACCAAGCCTCCATTTCCACCTAGCATTCATGGGCGTGGGCGTGGGGATACTTATCAAACAAGAAAGAGGCAATCTACAGGTGGTCCAATGGATAGGATTTTCCAACAAGAGGCACGAGAAGAGGTAGACCTTACCATTGCATTTTTCTTCTACCTCAACTTCATCTCATTCAATGTTGCACGGTCACCATTGTATTTTGAGAGGGTTAAAACTATCTTGGAACGAGCTCCAAATGGTTATGTGCCTCCTAGTTCAGAGAAGCTTAGAACCACATTGTTGGTTAAAGCAAAGAAGGAGGTAGATAAAATTCTCGAGCCAATTAGATCAACATGGCCCTCATCCGGTGTGAGTATTGTTTCTGATGGATGGACGGATCCCGCACGCCATCCACTCATCAATTTCATGGTATCTTCCCAAAATGGACCGTTGTTCTTGAAAGCGGTGGATGCTCTTGGGGAATACAAGGATGCACAATTTATGGGTGATTTATTCATCAAAACCATTGAAGAAGTAGGTGTTGAGTCGTGTGTACAAATCATCACGGACAATGCACCTATTTGCAGGGCTGCTGGCATGATTGTGGAAGCTAAATATCCACAGGTATGTTCATTTTGGACACCTTTCATTTCTAATTTGCTCATTGTTTGAATTTGGTCATTGCAATGTTAGTGTTGTAGAGTCATTGATACATGCTTTTATTGCTCTTACAGGTTTTTTGGACACCTTGCATTGTCCATTCCTTGAATTTAGCACTGAAAGCCATTGCTTCAGATGTGGCATGGATTGACAACCTTATTGAGGATGCACGCCATATCCGTAACTTTGTACAAAACCACACAAATGCCCTCACCATCTACAAACAGTACACACAGCTTTCATTGCTGAAGATTGCAGATACTCGGTTTGCTTCCTCATTCATCATGCTCAAGAGGTTGAGGGAGGTCAAAACCGCTCTTGGGTCCATGGTGATTTCAGAGTTTTGGGCTTCTTGGAGAAAGACAGATCAGGCTGCTTCACAAAAGGTGAAGGACATGGTGTTAAATGATGGTTGGTGGGACACGGTGGATCTTACCATTAAGATCATGGAGCCAATCATTTCTTTGTTGCGGTTTGCAGACACGGACCAGCCCATCCTAGCCGAGGTTTATGAGGGGTGGGATTCCATGATTGAGTCCATGAGGTCCATTGTCATGGAGAATTAGTGTCCCGAGTATGGGACATCGGCAGAGAACTTATGGACCATTATTCGGGATATTCTTATCTCCAAGTGGGATAAGAATTGCACACCTTTGCATTGCTTGGCCCACTCCTTGAACCCCAAGTTCTACACTCAGGAGTGGCTCACTGGTGGATCGGGGGCCTCACACAGAGTCCCTCCTCACATGGATGCAGAGATTGCAAATGGGAGGAAGATAGCACTTAGACGGCTATTTCAGGATAGAGACATGCTTGAGGAGGTGGAGGATGGCTTTGTAGATTTTTCCACTGGCACTGGGAGATTTGGAGGCTATGATGTGCTTAGAGATAGGGAGGGTAAGAAACCCTATGCTTGGTGGGCAACTCATGGGGCAACATCCCCTATTCTACAGAAGTTAGCCTTCAGGGTCATCTCTCAAGTTACATCATCCTCTTGTTGTGAGAGGAATTGGAGCACATATGGGAACTTGTACAGTGTGAAGAAGAGCAGGCTTGAGCAGTCCAGGGCAGAGTCGATGGTGTATGTGCACTCCAACCTTCGTCTTATTTACAGGAAGAGGGAGGAGTGGGTGAAGGGAAAGACAAAGATGTGGGATGTCTTTCCTGATGATATGGGTTTGGACAGCAGTACTGAGTTGGCATTAGCCAACATGGATCTTAATGATCCAGTGCTAGAGCTGGTCACTTTTGATGATAGTGATCGTATAGAGGGGTCATCCTCCACAGCAGCAGATGCAGGTCGTCAGATGGGCAGAGAGGAGGAGGAGGGGGAGGAGGATGAGGAGGATGAGGATCAGGGCAGTGGCAGTGGCAGTGATGAGTATGTTGATTCAGGCATGGAGGAGGACTACTGACATATGGGATTCTCCCATCTTGATCCACCCGTTTTTGTATTTACTATTAGTCTATTTGGCATTTGCCAGTGCCCAGTGGCATTCCGACATATATGTATACATTTTGATTTTGATGACTTAATGAGAAATATGGTTCCGACATGCATCTATGTGTCTCAAAATTCATTGTGATTTGTGAATGACAAATGTGAAATGTGTTGTGATTCGTGATTTGTGAATGACAATGTGTAATCTACTAATCATTAATGTGTTTTTATTCTAATTTCTATTGAATATTTCATATTTGTAAATTGTAAATGTTCTAGTTTCTAAAGATTTTTGGATCTATATGTCTATATTTTTAAATATTAATATATTTTTTTTTAAAATATATATGTATATAAAACGTGTCCTACGTGTCCTGATTCCGGGGGTCACCGTGTCCGTGTCGGACTCTCGTATTTTCGTGTCCTGCGTGTCCCGTGTCAGGTGACTTAGTCAATATACTATCCAAAGAGACCATCCATCCATGAGAAAAGCAACAGAAACAAGGAGAAAGTGACCAGCAAAGACAACATCCCGCTTCATGCAAACTATATATGCACACCACACATGCCAAGAATCCATAATACAAGTAGGCTCTCATCTGATTTAAATGCCCATTAAGGAGATGGATGAATGCATATGATAAAAAACTAGGGTGCTTTACTAGATAGGCCTTTAAAGGCCACCCTAGCATCAATCCAAATGACAAACAAAAGGCCTCTTCAAGAGAAACCATGCATAATACCAAGGAAAATGTATGAATAAGGAGCAACATCATATGACAATGAGCATCCAAACCTTCACCAATCATCAAGCATGAAGCATGAACATCCCAAAGCTAGCATCCAAGGCATCATCTACATTTCACCCCCATCAAGTTTGTGATAGAAATCACAAGGGGACACCCATGCAATATGGGGGGTAACAAGCTCAAACCTATATAAGGGTTTGTTCTCTCCATTTGTACTGGGTGGAAAGTTAGGCTATTGAAACCCTTAATACTCTTGTTTAGCAAATTGTATTGGAGCTATTGGATGGATGAGAAAGGCACTTTATGGATGAGGAGATATTCTAGATCTTGATGCCATCTCTTATGCCAGAAATTACTTGACATATGTTTCTGAAGCATTGAATTAGGGTAACATCATTCCTTGTTCTTTTTAGTTTATCATTGGGATGTTGTCTATGGATTCATATTTCTCTATGCTTGGATAGGTGCACATATATTTCATTTTAGGTAGGCATAATCTTCACAAGTGTTGGAGTTCATTTGCTCTTGGGATCTCCCTAGTTAAATTTTCTGAAATGGGGGACAACAAGGATAGGGCCATTGTAGCTTGTACATTTTAGCCTCATTTACCCTCTTTTCCTCAATATGATAGCCTTTCATGGGCCTTATTTGACCCCATATGCCCATTGTACTTTTCATAGAAATTAGTCTTGCTTTCAACTACCACTTAAAATCTCTAAAAACCAACTTTTATTTCTACTTAACAAATCTGAAAATTACATTTAATTATCACATTTTAGAACTGCCTCAAAGTCAAGGAAACCCGTCACTTCTTGCATCTCTAACTAGACTTAAAATTCAGCAATACAAATATGCAATACATCACTTAAGATATATTCTAAAACATGTTTGTACCAAGTCCCCTAACCCTTTATTTTCCACTATATTCATTGGACTTAGTGTGCTTAGGGTAGCCTGCCTCAAAGGTGGCTATTCCACCAAATCCATAAGCAAACTTCCATAAATTTAGGGACAAACTGATGTATAAATTTCAAACAATGAGAAGCTCCTCCTAATGGCATGAAACCTCTCTTAAACTGGCCATGAATATTCAAATGGATGAATGTTGACTCAACTAGGGCACAAAAAACCTAGGGCATTGCCTTATCAAGATCAATTTTCTAGTTGTTTGAAACCCTCCACCATACAAGCAAACTGTTTCAGGGTTGTTGCTACACAGGACATCATCATAGGCTGACCAAATTACGCCTAGATTTTGACAAATATGCCTTCTACTGCTATTTATGCACCCAGAATTTGGAAATATTGTTGTTTGAGCTTGTTTCAGTTTGACTGCTAGAATTGACCTAAATCGTCACTTTGAGGCTCATAAAAGTCCTAGATTTGCTCTTTACCATTGTTTTGAGGTTAAGTGCTTTTAGGAGGGTCGTTGGAGCCCTTTGACACGGTTAACTACTTTATGGAGGAGACCTCCTTGATAGATGGGGTTATTTTGATGGAGATGGAGACATGTGGCATCGCCATCACTTCTTACTTATTATTTTATGCATTGTTTAATTTGTCATTTGAGTTGGCTAGGATAAACTATTTTTGTACTTCCTTGGAGAGATCTAGATCTCATACTTGGATATTATTATTTTATCTTGAGGAGGTTTTGGGCCTAGACTCTATATAAGAGAGGCTTTTCCCTTTTGTAATGGTTGTTGAAAGTGTGGTAAAATTCAAGAGCTTATTGTTGAAGATCTATTGAAGGCTATTGGAAAGTTTATAGGTTAATTCTTGTTTACATGAGGCATATGTTTGGACTTCTCATGGCTAAATATTAATGTGGAAAAATACTTGCAAAGGATATCGTTTCATGTACTATTGTGAAGGGTTACTCTACTCCAATAGGAGGAATTAGTTGTGGTCATTTCCTCTCTAGTTTCTTTGATGTTTTATGAATGAATGTATTCTTTTTGCATTTATCATCTTCTAGAGTTGTTACAGATTTATACTTCATAGTAAAACACACCATAGTAAGCGAGTCTAAAGGTGCATCTCTTGTAGGGCCCTTTAATAAAAATTATGCATTAATTAACAACAATATTGGGCTGGCAATAGCATGCCTTTGCGGCTCTGTTTGCCGTAATTGCTTACTTTAAAAAGCCCTTTAAGCCTGACATCTTGACCCCATATGCCCAATTTAAATTTAGGCACTAATCTTTCCTTTCAACCACCCCGAAAAATACAAAATCATCATTCATTTTCTATTTATTTAAATTTGGAATTTACTGTTGAAAATCTCATAAACTAGATTTACCCTAAGTCTAATAACCCTTCGAAAGTCATTATCATCTTTGAGACTTAGTTTCCTTTAGGGATTCCTCTCATTCCAAAGGAGAGCCAGCCTAAAGAGAGTGAAAGTATTATCAAGGTGGCATGGAAATCCTTCCTATAATTACCCCTAGGGTTTCACTTGTGGCTAGGGCTTTTCCACCCAACGTAGGGATTTGGGAGGTAACAGACCTCAATTTTAGGACACTCTTGATTAAACTTATCTAGTGAATAACCTGATGGCTTAGCTTGAGTGGTTGAGTGATGTGAATAGCAAGCAGGAGGTCTCAGAGTCAATACCCTAGGCTAGTTGCCTCTGCCTACATGAGCCTCACTCGATGTCTATTAGGTGGAAATCCATGATAGACAATTAAGTTGATTTACCTGTGTTGAGTTTAAAACTTTCCTGCATCATCATATGATATTGATCCTGTGAAAAAATGGTTTCCATGCAACCTGGTCTCTACTTAGACTGGTAATTGGTTTGGGATTTTACAAAGTGAACATCCATATCTTATTAGAAATGAAACAAGAAGACTTATTTGGTGTGCTCATTGTCCTTTATTTTAAATCTAAGGTCATAAAGGGTATCTCATGTTTTCTAAACATTGAGGGCAATTTTCTTTATGAATGATGAGCTTCAGAAGGGACTTACAATTATTGTCCAACAAGAAGTTGTGAAGACATTTGACAATGTGGAGTGCAAATGTGATGGTTTGAGTACAATGTGGATAATTTTGAAGGGCGGCTGGATTGCTTCAGAGAGAAAACCAACCCTCTCAACATGGCTCTGAATAAATCCTGTCTCCCAGATCATATTTCAGATATTCAGTATAGGCGTTGTCAAGTTCCTGATCAAAGTGTACCAAAAATTGCGAAGACATTGACCATGTGGGGTGCAAATGGGATGGTTATGTGTAGAATGCGGAAAATTGCAAAGGCCAGCTAACCAGATTGCTTCAGAGTGAAAATCAACCCTACCAACATGATTCTAGATGGAGTCCCAATTACCATCAACATGATGAAAAGCAAGGATCAGCCTCGAAATCGGAAGCTCTAAGATCAGTTGAAGCCATGCAAATGGGTAAGTTTATCATTCAAGAGTACTGAACTCCATCACCTGTCAGAAGAACTGCCAATTGGGTGGCAGATTAGGTGGCAAACCAAGAAGTCAGGTTAAGGATAGAGATCTGAGAGTATTAAAAACTCCCAAGTTGAAGGCAGATCAAGGTTGGGAGGGAATGAGCATAACTTGGAACAGAATCTGAATCGAGAATGACAATTAAAAAAATATCTAATAGGGAAGAAAAAGCTTGAGCGATAAATGTCACCAAAAATCAATTAGAAAATCCAACCATAAAACCCATATAGGAGATAAAAAGTTTACTTGGCTTTTCAAATTGGAAAAGATTGTTATCAAAAGATGGGATCCCAATATCGAGACTCTAAACGATATCCATTAAGACCAAAAACAAAGAAGTCATGATTCCTGTTCTATGATAATCTTAGAATGATGTGGTTCCTTAATTCGACCACATTGTCACCTAGAAGAAGTAATAGGAGGATGAGATTATGCCTTTGCAGTTTTTCATCCAAATTTTGTTGTCTTCCTTGATGAAGCAAATTTAACTGTGTTTCTTCTGGATTTTTTGGAACTCTAATAGAATGGAGCAGGGGAAGGCTCAAGGAAAAGTGAAGATTGACAAAGAAGCCTACATCTAAATGACTAATTTTGGAAAGCCATATCCTCTGAAGAGCCAAGGAAAGAGTCCCTTTGTCCCATGTTGGAGTTATTATGCAAGTAAGGTCTTAATAAGCCTTTGGAAGTCTCAAAAGAAAGCCTTCAATAGATGAATGAAACAGTGACTCTCAGAAGAAAAGCGCAACAGAAATTGAAAAGGCCTGCAATTGAAGTCAACCAGAAGACTCAGAGCTGAGCATAACATCCATAAGGTAGCATCCCAATACAAGGAAGCAATCTTTCAAGCAGTGGTAGGGGTCGGACAAAGCATGGTCTAGATGAAAAAGAAGATTCGGATATGAAGAAACTACTTGAGAAGAAGAAAAATGATATGAATGATAGGCTTGACAAACAACAATTAGACCCAGTTAATCCCATTCAGCGAACCATAAAATTATTATCAAACCAAAAAAATAATAATTGTGTGGAATTATGCCCGTTTATATCACGAATACATTTGTGAAAGACCTGTCTTTGGGTGGTAGGACCATTGTCTCAAATCCATTTTCCTTATGACATATTTTTGTAAGAAATTAAAACTAAAGCATCACTGGCAATCCAAAATAAGCTAGTAACGACATTACTGTATACTCAAGGAGGTCATCTCCCATTATCTCTGTTGAATTGGTATCATTAGCACGTCTCCTTAGAGATATTCATTTACTCTCAATATCTATTCGCATGCATGGTACTAATAAAGCTAAAAGATGAACTATTGCAATGTCACAGAATTTTGGCCTCCAAGACTTCAGCTCTAGGGCAGCCGCGATCCAGCTCTAGGGTTTGCCGCTCTTAGGTTCCTGCGTTTGCAGCCACCATGGCTGTGCCTGGGGGAGGGTCCCCCCCTCCCTCCCCTTCCATCACTGCGGAAGAGGCCTTCAGAAATCTTACAAATCCGCGTGGTAAGAAACCGGCGGCCATTGCGATTCCCAAATTCATCAAAAAAATGAACGAAATTCCTGAAGTCGAGATCCCATCGGAAAGCGCCATTAAAACTGCTCTGGCCCTCTCATCTCGTGGACTGGTAGGCCAGTTCATGGGCCTGTGGCCAACGGCGCGAACTACAGATGATTGGATACAACGGAATTGGAGGCCTCATCTGAAACACAGTGTAACGTGCTACCCAGTAGGAAGAGGTTTTTACATTTTTGAATTCATCTCAAAAGATGATAGAGACCTAATCTTCAGAAACGGGCCCTATTTCATGGGGGCTCAAGGACTCTACCTCAACCGATGGACCCCGGACTTTGATCCTAGCATTGACGTCCCAAAAGAGGTACCGGTCTGGGTAAGACTTCCTAACCTGCCTGCTCACTGCTGGAACCCTGATGCGCTGGAAAAAATTGGAAACCGCCTGGGAAGGTACATAGATAAAGCTGACCCAAAGGGGCAATATTCGTGTGCCCGAATCTGTGTGGAGGTTGATCTAGAAGCAGGTCTGCCAGAAGCAATCAAAATATCTCTCGGTCCCTGGAGTCATTTTCAAAAACTGGATTATGAGCAACTGCCATTTAAATGCAGGCTCTGCCATGAGCATGGACATTTTCAAAGATCTTGCCCAAAATCCCAATCCCAGGAGGAGAATGAGGGTTGGCAACAAGTCAAGAAATCAAAAACATCAGCCAAGATCCCTGAAAAAAGATCCATGAATACAGGACAAAATCCACCGTCAAAAGAACCTTTCAAAATCAAAGAGACTGTATCGGGGAAAAAAGCAGCTGATCAGACCAATGTCCCCACTTCGAGCAAGGTAAACCATTCTCAGGACTCGGATATAGAAATAATCGGGCTGGTTGATACAAATACCAACCATGAAGGTAGTCTTGAAGCTGGAGAAATCCCCCAAGGGCATAACGAGGGAAAGCCATCCCAAGATCAAACAGACAACCAATCTCCGGACTCCCCGAAAATCTTATCTGATCCAAAGACCCCAAAAGATCTGGATCACGAACCCACCAATCTGGACTCTGATTCAGGGGGATGCACAGATGAAGAGGCCTCAGATTCTAGCAGCTCACATGCTACCCCCAATCAGCCTGCCAAAGCTCTAGGCCGCAAATCCAAAAAAAAACACAGGGAAGAGAAAGCCATTCAAGATATAAACAAAGGAGCACAGCAAACCATTGATTCAATGATTACCAGATCAAAGCAAGGCAAGGGCCGCAAAAGGGCCCCCACTCCTAAGAAAGTTTAAATGCGATACGCCTCCTGGAACTGCAGAGGTCTAGGCACCAAAGCTAAGCAAGAAGCTATGAAGGACATCATAAAAATCAACAAGCCTGACATCCTCTTAATCCAGGAGACGAAATTGGAGGATTTAAGCCTCCATCAAGCTGCACTCAAATTCTGGAAGAAAGGTCCGGGGAAAGCTATCAGTTCTAGAGGAGCCTCGGGAGGAATTGCCACACTCTGGGACGAGTCCAAATTCAACCTCATCAATGATCACTGCAGCACGCATTGGATCTACACCAAACTACAGCATATTGACTCTGGAATACAAGTAAGTCTGTTCAATCTCTATGTTCCAAATCTGGCCCCTGACAAAGCTCATTGCTGGGAGTCGCTGGAAACCTTCCTCTCCCTGCACGACCCAAACAATATTATCCTAGCAGGAGATCTCAATGTAACCCTGTCAGCTGATGAAAAGAAAGGAGGCTCCCCAGTAAGAGACCAATCCAGAGAATGGGTGGAGGATCTTATAATGGGATGGGACCTCTTAGATATCAAACCGTCGATAGGAAATTTCACCTGGACCAACAAAAGGCTGGGCCCGGGCCACATAGCGGCTAGGCTTGACAGATTCCTAATCCATTCCGACTTCCTTATGCTAGGACTTTTAGCAACCTCCAAAATCCTTCCTAACTGCATCTCGGATCACAAACCCATCCTGTTGGAACTATCTTTTGAAACTAATCTAGGCCCTATCCCTTTCCGTTTTAGCCCTCTTTGGCTTCTCCAAGAGAACTTTCACCAAGTCGTCAACAACTCTTGGTCAGTCCCTATCCCTGGTTCTCCCTCTTTCTCATGGGAACAGAAAATTAAAAGACTGAAATCGAACCTTAAAGTCTGGGCGAAGAGTATCACCTCACCTACCACTGGCAGAATTGACTCCCAAAAAGTTCTGGAAGACCTTCAACTCTCCCTGGAATCTATGACCCCCACCCCTCAGACCCAAGCCGCTGAAACTGAATTTCAAAAGCATTTCTACCAAGCTTGCAGGGTAGAAGAAGAATATTGGCGTCAAAAATCTAGGAGCCTGTGGCTTGAATGTGGAGACAAAAACACCTCCTTCTTCCACAAACAAGCGGAGGCCAAAAAGAACTATAAAGCAGTCAAAGAGATCAATTATCAAGGCTCCATATTCAATAATTTCAAGGATATCAAAAAAGCCGCTTACAACACCTTCAAAGACCTTTTCTCGGCTCCAATCGAACCCCTGAATCCCCTTGATTACCCCTTTGATACCATCCCAACCCTGGTCCAAAATTCTGATAACATCTTTCTCACCGCACCCATATCCATGAAGGAACTAAAATTAGCCCTCTTCAGAATGAAACCTGACAGTGCTCCAGGCCCGGATGGCTTCACTGCAAGATTCTATACCAACTGCTGGGACCTGATAAAGCTGGATCTTCTGAGAATGGTGAGACATACGCAAAAAACCAACAAATTGGGGGGAAGCACGAACTCTGCCTTCCTAACGCTGATTCCAAAAGATAAAGGGGCCTATCTCCCTCTGCAATATGAGCTACAAAATTGTAACCAAAATCATAGCTAATAGGCTCAAACAAGTGTTGCCTCGAATAATCCCTGAAAACCAAGGAGGTTTCATAAAAGGTCGACAGATTCAAGACAATATTCTGCTGGTCCAAGAGGCCATACACTCCAGCCATCAATCCAAAGAAGGAGGCATGGTGATCAAACTTGATTTAGCAAATGCCTTTGACAGAGTCAATCATAATTTCCTGCTCCTGGTCATGAAGAAACTTGGGTTCTCTGAACCCTTTGCAAATTGGATCCAAGGTTGTATAAGCTCCCCCTGGATAGCTCCCCTGGTCAATGGACGCCCCACTGATTTCTTTCAAGCCTCCCGGGGCCTTAGACAAGGCTGCCCTCTTTCCCCTTTGCTCTATGCAATCCAAGCCTCGGTCCTAAGCTTCCAACTGATAAAAGCCCAGCAACTAAATGTTCTCCCAGGTCTTCATATGGCAACTAATGTGAACAAGATCAACCATGCTCAATTTGCAGATGACACACTGCTGCTAGGCGTTGCTAGTACCCATGTTGCAAGGAGATTCAAACATGAGCTGGATATCTACAGACAGGTCTCTGGCAGTAAGATCAACTTCCAAAAAAGTAAGATTTATGGCTGGAATTGCACTACAAGAGAGCTGGGGGATATTGCTCGAATCTTAGAAATGGAAGCAGTCCATGAATGGGAATCCATCACCTATCTGGGGGTTCCAATTGCCAAAGGCATTCCCAAAGCAAACCAATGGAATCCTATCCTGGACAAAATCAAAAAAAGAATTCAAAACTGGGGATCTAATTGGCTAAATCAGGCAGGAAAGACAGTCCTAATAAAATCTGTCCTGATGAGCATTCCGATTTACCAAAACTCCATCCTCCTCGCCCCTTCCCTGATCATTGGGAAAATGGAGAAACTAATCAGGAAATTCCTTTGGGAAGGAGGAAAAGGAAACAATCAAAGACTTCACCTGGTAGGATGGGACAAAATACAAAAGCCTTACAAGGAAGGAGGACTACATTTTAGAAGTATGGCTAGACAGAATATGGCCATGGGAGCAAAAATACTCTGGAAGCTAGTTTCAGGCCGAGAGACTTGGAGCAAAAAAGTCATAAGGAAAAAATACTTCCCAGGCCCTAGATTAAAGTGCCTTGATAAGCCACCTCAAAGAAAGAAAGGATCCCCAATCTTCACTCTCTGCAACAGGGTTCTTGATCATTTCGCTAGACTCCTTTACTGGATCCCTGGTAATGGGAAAAAGATAAACATATGGAAGGACTCTATTATGGGAGACCAGCCCATAGGTGAAGCTAATGATACTGGAAATCTAAAAGCCTGGATGCAGCACAGAAACAAAGTTACTCTTTGGGACATATCCAATTGGGAGGAGGAAGGAAATAAAAATTGGATTGACTGGAATCTAGGCGAGGTCCCTGAACATCTTTTAGGGGAAGCCGAGATCCTGTTACAATTGCTTCAAGGTAAAGCCCCCATCTCTGAGTCCGCCAAAGACAAAAGAGGTTGGGGCCACGAATCTGGTCGCTATACTGCCGTTGAAGGGTATAGATCTTTCCAATCGGTGCATCAAGCCCCCAATAATCCTGCTAAGTGGAATTTCATCTGGACTTCACCCATCATTCCAAAAATAGACCTTTTCTGCTGGACGGTAGCACATAACAGCATCTTAACGGGAGACACGCTAAAGAGACGTGGAATGGAAGGGCCTTCAAGATGCCCCCTGTGTCTTACTGATGAAGAAACAATAACACATCTGCTGCTAATGTGCCCCTACTCAAAAGAGGTCTGGCAGAAGGTTCTCCTAAGCCATGGGAACCTTGACAGATTTGGGAGCCTATCTGATCTCTTCGTCAACTGGAGTAAAAATTCCCCTTTTGATCTTCATAAGAAAAACCGGCTCAAATCCATCTGGATGTGGATCCCAAAGGTAATATGCTGGAAGATCTGGCTGGAACGTAATAACCGAATCTTTAGAGATAAAGCAACCTCCAGTTCCAGGGTAGCTACCACTTGCGTGGCCTTGTTGGGGGAAGCGGCGGATTCTAGATTTATCTCCAACACTAGAAGTCTTAGCCCTTTGGAGGCAAACTGGATGGCTAAATTTAAACTTAAAGAGGCCTCTGAAGCAATCTCAACTACCTCTCATGAAAACTGGGAAATTCGGATGAGCGCTACTGAGTTCAATAATTGGAGATCGTCAATAAAGGAGTATTGCCTTTTCTTTGATGGGGCCTCTAAGGGCAACCCTGGAAAAGCTGGAGCAGGGGGAATCCTCATCAACAATCATAATGAAATCCTCTCTTCCTTTGCCTGGGGCTTAGGGACGGACACCAATAACAATGCGGAAGCTCTGGCCCTCTGGCAAGGGCTAAAGCAAGCCATTGATAATGATATTTCCGAGCTCACAGTATTTGGAGACTCTAGGATCATTATTCAAGCCATGAACTTGAACAAGCCACCTCCTCAGCTTAATCTTTCTCGGGTCCTGCAAAGAATCTTCTTGCTTAGTTCCAAATTCAACAAAATCAACTTTTATCATGTCCCCCGTGATCATAACGGACTGGCTGACTCAGAGGCCAACAGAGCCGTGCTCCTGGGCAGGAGCATTTTGTCGACTAATGACAGAGAATCATTTTGTTCTATCCCTTAAGACCAACAAGATCCTGACAACGAATATTTGCTGGATTGCTGAGAAATTCGCTGATCAGATATGCGCGATGGTCAAGATTGCCATCGAGGAAAATCCCTATATCAGTCTGCTACTCCCGGACGGTGCCACTGTGACCCGTGACTATACAGATCGCCTTTCTTCCTACTTAATCAGCCCGACTGGGAATAGATCTCTCCATTGCGCTATCGCTAGAAGCAGAAGCAAGAAGACCAGGACTCGACTGAACAGCACAACATGGCGTCGGTGGGCTCAACTTCAGGAGGCAAATCGGTGGAGGACAGACTGGACGATCTGCAACAGTCAATCGATCTCCTTAAAGCAAAATCAGAGGAGCATGAAGGGCGACAGAAAGCCCACAATGCAGAAGATCTCCATAAATGGAGAAAGTTCAACAATGATCTGCAGAGCATTAAAGAGGACATCAAAGACTCCAAGGGAGAAGTCTCCTACTTTGAAGAGGTGGTCTACACCCACTTCAAGGACCAGGCCAACTCTGAAGGGAACTACGGGAACAGAATTGTTGCACTGGAAGCTGCGGTCCAGAAGATTCTGGAGAAGCTTAATGGCGTTTAGACCCTGCTCAGAACTCTCCTGCGCTCTCTTTGTAATACTCAATCCTACTTCTTGTTCCACAAAACAGCCCTCTGTAATTTTGCTTCTTAAATCTGAAACTTCTGGGCTGCTTAAGCCTAAGAATTTTGTTATTTCAGATAGCGATAATTATGTATCCAAGCACACGGTGGCTGTTTCACCGGTTTTTAATTAAAACTACCCAATGTTTTTGTCTAAAAAAAAAATAAAGCTAAAAGATAGAATTAGGGGGGTTTTAGGCATTAAAGATGGATTCTATCTCGTAGAGAATCCGGACAAGGAATCCACAACAGTATGTACATTCTACTTGCCATTCAATCATATGCCAGTGGGCATGAATATCTATCGCAGGGGTCTACTTGACAGTACAAAATTCGCATGACGTTGAATGTAATTAGTTAAATTAGTGGTATTTAAGAGGCCTGTGAGGGGAACTTACCGCAAATATCATTAACCTTATTTTCCATTTATTTGATTTCCTTCTCTGCTTTCTTTATGGAGGTCGAATAAGGGGCCAAACCCTGCAAAATAATACGAAATATAAAGTTTACAACAAAATTGCTTAGAAGAATAACGGTCTGAGCGGAGGAACGGAGGAACCGACATAGAAAACATACATAAGTCTTGAGCAGAGCAATGTCGTCCTCGTCAAGAGGTCTGGGGTTTGATTCCTTCAAGTCTTCCTCTGGATCAGGTGCCATGGCTGCCTGTTCTCTTCCTTCTTACCAAAACCCTCGTTTCTGCTATACTTTTTCCTGTTTTTCTTCTTCCAAACCTCCCTCGCTTCTCTTCCTTTTCTGCTTTTCCTGCTCCCCAAAATGTCATGACAATATGCGCTGCACACTAGCTCGCTCTACTTTCAGAAAGGAGTAGACCGAAAAAAGTACATCAAATTCATAGTAGATATTAAATAAAAATAATAATTAAATTGAAGTGTTAAATATTAGTGCCTATGAGTGTTTTTGATAATTAAGTGTGAAGAGATTATATCGTTCATCCCGGAGATGTGACGTTCTTATCTAACTAGTACGGGGAGATGTAACGTTCTTATCTGACAAAATGAAAATTAAAAAATTTATGTCCATTTATAAAATATAAAATTATGGAACTGGATTCCTTTAGGTGTTTAGATTCGAGATTAAGATGGATCTATGTTGGTGATAATTATTTTCTCTCATTTCTTTATTAATGTTCTTGATGTTCTTGAGATAGTATAAATAGAGTTTAGGCGATGAGAGTTGCAATCGATTAACCATTGTGTTAATAAACATTATCACTTTTTTTGTGCCTAAAACCATCATCACAAGATTTATAGTATATTAGAGTTTGTATATTATTGTGTATTTGATTATTTCAACCAATGTGAGATAACAAGTTTTTATTAGATAAAGAGGGTAATAGCCCCATACCATTATCATTTTCTTTAGCATTTTATTATTCACCTTGACCTCAAGCCATCATGAAAATTTGTTCGCATTGATCCAAGGGTTAGCATGCTATAGAGAAATACTAGATCATTGATAAGGTAGTTGAGCACACCAAGAACAAGACCATTTTCCACAAATGTAGTGTCCCCTAACCAACATAATGATTGATTGGTTGCAAAGTGATTATGCTTACTTGCTTACTCAATATTCTCCACCTAACTTTGTGTGTGGATAACGATATGAATACTAAGAGTTAGATAGGCCTATCTTGTGGTCTCTTGGAATCGCTTTTATGATTATAAAACCTTCTTCCTTCCTTTATCTCATTAGTTCTAAGCATTGCTCCACAGTGGTATATGATCTCCAATATACCATGATCATTGTGCCAACAGGGATGTCGACAAAGGTAGTGCCCCCCTACTAGCATAAGGGTTGATTGGTTGTAGGGTGATTATGATTTCTTTCTTAGCCTTCCCATCCATTCGATATGCTAAATGTGTGCATCTTTGTGTGAATAATGACATTAATAATCATTGTCAAATACACATCTCTTGCGATGTCTTTAAATAGTTTCTACAACTATAAAATTCCCTTCCCTCATATCCTGCATTGGTAGTGAGAATTGGTTCACATCAACGTATAAGCCCTAATATACCATGATCCTTATGTCAACAAGACATCCACCAAAGTTGTGACCCCCTACTAACATAATGGTTGATTGGTTGCAGAGAGATTTCGCTTGCTTGCCCTTGCCTTCCCTCTTATGTGCGATGTGTGTGTGTGAATATTAACATAGCACCAACATCAATTATGCATCGAACAAATTTCAATTGCATTAGACCAATTCTACATCGATGCCAATGCTACTAACCCCAATGCAGAACCTAGGGTACCTATACAAATCACTATGATATGGATTATAAAAGTTGATTGGGATTATAGCACTCGATGGATGACTTGAATCAATGAATGAAATTATGATAAATGACCTAGATTAGTTTTAGAACACAACAAAGTAGAGTATTATAGTGAAAAAAACTCATTTATATTAATTAATTAAACGATGAAAAAGACTACAATGTATATAACAATAAAAATGGCTAGAATGGTGTTAGCAGGTCTCTGAGAAGGGATATGATGTATATGCTCATTCATAAAAGCCCATAACAAAAGGTTGAAACTACATTTTATAATTATGCCCCCAAACAACTAAGAAGCAAGAACTTTAAAATGCAAGTACCCTAACCCTACCTTGATTAGCTTTCAACAAGGACAATGCATTGAAAGATTATGAGTTGTATGAAAAAAGGGGAGTCTTGCTAGGATCAAAGTGTTTCACTTAGAGCTTCATTTTAGGAATTATTTATAAGTTCGTCTAAAATAACATTAATAGGTGAGCCAGTTCCCCAAGTGTTGTTTGTGTATACATGCCTTGAAAAACATGTGGAAAGGCCATAAAAAAGCGTCGAAGCGGGAGCGAGAAGCGAGAAGCGATTTAGCCTGTCTCGTGAACTTTCATAATAACTTTAGCCTACACTTTACCCTACATAATAACAATGCCTACACTTTGACAGGCTAAATGTAATCTTGGTCAAAGTGTAGGCGTTGTTCCGGAAGCCTATGCTCGTGAAATTTCATAATAACTTCAGGCTAATAACAATGAACTCATTCATCCTCAAGATTGTAATTGGGAAATTGAACTCATTCATCATAAAAAATGCACTTGGGAAATTGAACTCATTCATCACCAAAAATGCAATTGGGAAATTGAATTCCTTCATCAACAAAGTCAATTGGGAAATTTCCACACCTTAATATGAAAGAGGAATGAAAATTATTCAGCACTACAACATTTAAAATAGAGAACAAAGATCTAAAATGTTATAGACATTCCACCAATTAAAGGCACATGAGAAAGAAAGAAAGAAAAAGAAAAAAAAGGCGCCACTAGCCTGCATGTGCGAAGAAGCCCTAGGCTATGATATAGCTAACAGACTCGCCATCGATTTGTTCGTATGTAACCTACACCTCTAACCCATCGCATTGCTTATATCGCTACAAATTTCCTAAACAACCGCGTAGGACTTGGGTAAACGATCTTGTATGGTGTCCAAAATGAACTGTATGCTATGGTAACCGTTGCATCTCTCCTCCAGAATATATTCCCTTGCAGATTCTGTATTGCTGCAGCCCTGGAAAATCTCGCACTCCGCCCGACTACTTCTATCTATAATTGTGTTGTAAAATCCTTCCCGTGCTAGTGAACGCGCCTCAGAAATATCTTCATAATAGATATGCTCACCTCAAAGCTCTCAAATTGTGAAGCCAGTTCCCTAACTCTGTCACGGTACCTCTTCAGCCAGGGGCTATTTGCTCTATACTCACCCGTCATCTACAAAAACATATAAATGAATTCCATGCAAGCAAGTTCTTTATCGCGAGAAACATTATCTTGATTGTAAAGACAGAGAGGGGTTATTGTTACCTAGTTACAAATGAGCAGGCTGTGTCCACGGGTAGTGATGTGAGTGATTTCGCGCCATAAAGCATGTTGGAGACCTGCAATGAGGGCTTTGTAATGGGCGCCATTGCTGGTGATAGGGAAAAAGCCAAGGTAAGAGCGAAAATCCTCCATGACTCTATCGTCCTTGTTGTCCTGAATAACGAAGCCAATGCTTGCACGGCCAGGGTTTGGGATGCACGATCCTCCAAAGTAAAGAGTACCCCGGAACTGGTATTGACGCCTACCTCTTGTAGGTAAAAAAGGGGTTTTAGCGAATGAAACCCTGAAAAGTTATAAGCATCTTGATCATCTACTTTATATATGTTCAATGAATGTGATCGCCCACTGCTCAATTGGTAGAAAACGACTTAGAATAACACTAAATACCTGCTCACGGCTACATCCAAAACCCTCGTTTTAGGGTTTTAGGTGTCCTCCAAGGAATCAGTAACAAAAAGCATAATAGACTTCTAAAGTTTTGATTCTTTGAAATCGATCCATCAACATATCCTACTTAATCTTCACTACAAGGAAAAGCCTTCAAAGGATTTTCCTTGCCATCTTGCCATCATGCATCATCAACATGATCATCCTTATGCTTTTACGATGATTCAAGTTGTTAGGGACAGTCAGATGCGATTAGGGTCATCTAGGGGATATTATGGTCACTCTGATGCCATTAAGGTGAATTATGTTTCCATTAGGACCAACCAATATCAAATAATGCTATAATAACCTGCATCATCATTGTTGACATTAACATCATTGTTGTCATTAACATCCTATTAAATATTGTATAAATCATCATTGCCATATTTATAATTGTCTATATATGCATCAGCATGTCGTTAGGCACACTATAATTTCGTTAGGGACCATAGGATTCCTTAGGGCTATTTACGATTAATTAGGGTCTCTCAGATTCCAAAATGGTCATTTAGGTGCTACTTTTGTCAACATGCCTAGCATTATCCCTGGCGCAACATTGAAGTTTTCCTGGCACTTTTTTCTTGTGCAATTCCTTTCGAACTTCCTAGAGCAATTCCAGGCACTATGCCTGGCGATATGCTTGGCTCTATACCTAGCGCTATATCATACGTTTTTCCTAGTGCAATTCATGGTTAATTCCTTTCAGAATTCATGGCGCAATTCCTAGCGCAATTCATGGCGTAATTCCTTTCAAAATTCCTGGCGCAATTGCTTACTCTATACCTAACACTATTTTGGACATTATTTTGGAGGCTATTCTGGTCGTTAAATGGGATGCTATTATGGACATTCATTGGGATACTAATTGGGATGCTAATTAGGATGTTAATTGGGTTGCTAATAGGGATGCTAATTGGGATGTTAATTGGGTTGCTAATTAGCATCCCAATTAACAACTACTTTTAAAAAAGGACACAAATAATGCCATTAAAAGCACCATCTCATGGAAAAGCATCCACTTTGAACAAAAAATGATGAAAAGTACACTAAAAGTGATAGTTGACGCTAAAAAGGGAGCTAAAACAGATGTTAATTCCAGGATTTGTTGTAGTGCTCTCACATTTCTAGTATAATTGGGAGTTGCAGTGGGGTTGGAAGGGGTGGAAATGGTCTTGAGGATTGTGTAGTTATTTCTGCATGAGAAGAGATTGGGAACTCGATCCCTAGTCGGACAGTTAGAGAGCATGTCAGTAACATAATTGAGTCATATTTTGAACAACATTCAACGATGGCACAAGCTCAAATCCTACATGGGTTGATAAAACACAAAAAATTGAAACATGCCACAAAGTTGTTGGGTTTTCAAGATGCTAAAACAAAAAAGACATGCGAGAATGCAATAGAAAATGTAAGAACTACATATCTTCGTTTGGAAAATCAAGAAATAATGATATCTGAGTTGCTCGTAGGGCAATTACAACGGTTGTTGTGGCACAAAGCACCTCAAGAAATCGAATGGTATCGACAATGGAATCATTGCTCAAAGTTTCAAAAAGAACATTGTTCAAATATACTAAATTCAGGGTCGAGATAGATGAAAATGATGAAGTTGCTTGTTGGGATCTTATTTGTAGGTAACCCTATCGAGGCAGGATGGCAGCAGGCATTAGAGAGAACGTGATAGAGTTTTGGGATAACTATTCTCATGCTATTCCAGATCGAAAGCATGTCCTGCAACAACGTTTATCCAAAGGCATTTATCAGGAGCACTGTAAGCATGTGATGGAGATGATAGGAGTTGCACTTTACGGGGAATTCCAAGAAACCAATCTTGGTGTTCAAATATCATTTAGCATGTTCAACAAATTGAAACCGTGGTATATTAGGCCAAATACGATTCGCGACACTTGTTGTTGTCGGTACCACGTTGAATTTCAACTATACTATGACACATTTCTGGATTTTTGCAAAAGGCACTGAAACGGTGAACTAGCTCCTCACGCAGTGTGAGATTTTATTTGTATGATACTATGCAACAGGAATCCTGGACAAGTTTTTTTCAATAAGAGGTGTGTAGGTGGGAGAAGATGCCTTGAATGCGGTGATTTGACATTGGTCCATAGGAAATTTCCTATTGATCCAACACACCATGGATTGTCAGATATCACAGTTATGTGGAAGAGGTACGAGTATGTCTCCATGAATCCATCATCTTCTTCATCTGTGTCATCTAAGAGGATCTACTTGCTCGAGGATGAGATTCATGTTTCAGATTTCATGGAGAAGTTTCAAAGTCAAATTTATAAATACATAAATCACTCCCATAGGTCCAGGTGGAAAGCTTCAGAATTCAAACATTCTCGTGAGGTATTTGAACCGGGCACAATCTTATCAGTGGTAGACTTTACTGAGAATTACACATTTGCTCCTCAGAGAGAGATACAGAGTGAGTACTATCACTCCGACCAGGTGTCTATCTTCATACATGTATTGTACAGACATGCTCAGGAAAGCATTGATGGTAGGGATGGCACTCCTCAGTCACGTGAAGTGATCAAGGAGTACTATTTTTATGTCAGTGATGATCGTGAGCATGACATATTGTTCATTCAACACTGCTTTGGGTTGATTTATAATTCATTCAGGCAGAGAGGCATATCATTTACTGAACACTGGATTTGGTCAGATGGTTGTGCAGGGCAATTCAAATCGACACGCTCATTTTATTGGTTGAGTCTCCTTCACAAAGAGACGGGAATCCGACACACCTGGAGCTTTTTTGAAACAAGGCATGGAAAGGGTGAACATGATGGCTCAGGTGCATGTGTGAAACGAGCACTTCAGAGATACTAGATGAGTCATGGTGCAACCCGACTCAAATTCTCCACAGAAGTAGTTGATTGGTGCACACGTCATTTGGGACATCAAGGTCGCGAACAAGCAAGGCCGGTGTGCAGGTAATAAACTCCAAACTCAATTAATAAGCTAATAACATTCAATATCATCATTTCCAAAAGAACACATACTCGATAGGAATTTATATATGACAAATTGAATTCCATGCAAGTTCTTTTGGGATGTTTCCCTTGGTGATGTGAATAGATCTATTCGATGGTATTATGAGACCATACCTAGTATGAGGGAATTACATTTTGTTTGAAGTTAAGACATGGGTGACATATTTTCCATTGAAACGAGGAAATATGCTTGTTTTTGCGAGTTTTGTGTTGATGCAAATGGATGCGGGCTTCATCACTGTGAAAGTGATGTATATGTGAAACCATGGAAATATGTCCCTCTTAATCCAAAGGGCCCACATCAAATTCCCAACATGGAAAGAGATGCACACTGATGAGGAAATGGTCTCATTAGATCATGATCAAGTTTCTGATATGGTTAGGGAAGGTACAAGAGACTTCATTAAGTTAATTAGTTCACTATATATTACACATATACAAATGTTGTAGAAATGCACGTAGGACATTTGAATAATATTTGTAATTTATTTTGCAGGTGATGTATTCGTTATCATTGCACCCCCCCACAACCAAGAAAATGTGGCATATTATTTGATGCGATGCACACAAATAAAAAGCAGGTTGATGCGACCCTATCAAGATGGAGACTTCACATACCAAATTGGAGACTTGGTTCTAATGGGACACTTTTTTGAAACAGTGAAAAAATAGGGTGTTCATATTATTTACAAAGATTTTATGCCTGAACATATATCATGCCAATACAGTCATTTGGTGGTGGCAGCTCAGATACATCTAACAGAGATCAAGGTGAAGAGAGGTGAGCCAAAGAGATGGAAGATGGCAGAAGCTGACCATGATTGTATTATGGAGACTTGCATTCCTATAACCCATTGGCCAGATGAATGAGTTACATGTATGCCACTTGCATCATTGACATAATTGTCATGTTGCCTTATTGAATATTTTTTTGGAGTTTGTTTTATAAATGTATTTTTGTAGATGCTTTAATGCCAAGATTAAAAATACTAAATGGGAGGATTTTGTGAAAATTGGGTCATGGTGCTCCAATGGGAATACACTTGAATGTATGGTTAGTGCTCCATGAACTTCCTCCATAATAGTTTTATAAATATTTGTTTAGATGCTTTAAAAACAATATTAAAGATCTACTAGATAGTTGAATTGTAATGTGTAGACAACATAATGTAATTGTAATGTACATTCTAATTTTAAATTTTGAGTTCAAATACAATTGTAATGTAATTGAGAATTTAAAATACATCTATACAATATAAAATTGTAAAATTTAAATTTTAAATTGTACAATGTATTCTAATTTTAAATTTTGATTTCAAATGCAATTGTAATGTAATTGAAATTGAACTTTTAAATTGCAACAACACATTGAATTTTCAGTTAAAATTACACATTACATTTTAAATTGTAATTGAATTGGAATATGGAAATTGTGATTGAATTGTAATGTGTAGTCAACATAATGTAATTATAATTTCAATTTTTAATTTCAAATGTATTCTAATTTTAAATTTTGATTTCATTTATGCAATTGTAATGTAGTTGAAATTGAGTTTTTAAATTGTAATTGAATTGGAATTGAAATTACACATTAAATTTGAAATTTTATATTGTAATTGAATTGGAATTGTAATTTCAATTTTAAATTGTAATGTATGTATCCAATTCTAAATTTTGGATTTGCAACTGTAATGTAGTCGAAATTGAAATTTTAAATTTAACTAAATTGTAACAACACATCGAGATTGAACTTTTATATTGTAATCACTGTACATTAAATGTGCATTTGAAACGACAAAACATAAATTTGTAACTGTAATAACTATATCCAGATGTAATATAAAAAACAATCAATTTCAAATCAAATACAAAATACACATGAAGACATCAATATGATCAAATATACAAAATATGTAAAAAAATATCCAAAAGTCCATATCCAAAGTCCATATATGATAAAATTCCATGTATAAATGATAGAAATCCATATCCAAAACATGAAAACATATACATAGATCATCCAAAACATGAAAATATATAAAATATGAAAATATCCAAAACATGGAAATGTATACATTATCAACTCATTGGCCACTACCCCCACGAGGCCCTTGATCGGCCATGTGACTGCCTTCATTTGTAGTAGACTGATGTTGGCCTTGAGTCGGTAAACTATGAAAGAAGGCCTTGATCTCCGTCGAGTCAATGGTGATATTTGGCATCTGGGTAGGAATATGGGTAGATGGCCCTTAATCAGGACCACGTGGTCGATCTGCATCCCAAACATCTAAGAAATTCATTCAAGCATCGACACCCGCCTGTAGCGATGCCTGTGTAAGATGCCATTACATGTAATAAGTTAGATTTATTAAAAATTAAAACTAAAACATAATTTAAGTTATAATTCAAAAATTGAAACATAAAGTACAAAAATAAATTACTAAATGTGATTAAATAATTAATTGGAACATAAATTAAAACTCACCTCTGTGTCTAGACCCGGCTGGTTAGGACCTTCGTGGTCCTCATGTCTATCATCAGGAGCAATGCCATTTTCTTTGCCCTGTACAATTTGAAATTCTTTTGAAGTTAAGATCTAAAACATAAAATCTCAAAAATTAAGAAATAAAACATAAATTGTTTAAACTGAGAAATAATAAACACAAATTAAATTGGAACATAAATTATAACTTACCTCAAATACTGTCGTCTGCAGGTTGAGATGAGCGGATGGACCAACCGATGGCTCACTACCAAAGAGATGATCCATGAATGTGGTTCCCTGCATGGAGCAATAGAATACGGCTCCCTTAAGTATTATTGACCATTCAATTTATGACATATAATATGATGTAACATGAAAACATATATACATAATTGTACAAAAGTATATTTGTCTTGGAGCGACCTGTCTACGATACAACCGAAAGTATGCATCTCGGGCTAACTGAGCATACCCCTGTATCTCCTCGCCATCCCAAATCCTGAGCAGGTCATCATTGACCCACTCTATCTCTGTTTGTGCAGGTGCATGGGGTGGTCTAGATGCCTCTCCATGCACAACAACAACAACACTTCCCATGGTCGTGAAAAATGACTCTACAATGTCATGTCTAGCCTCTGTAGCAATCTGGGATGACTGTGCCACGTCCATCGACCTGGTAACCGTCCTGTCTAGAATTGGTACCAACCTCAGAGGGGGTGGCATGAAGGCAGGGTCTCTACGAGCTTTGGGACGTTGGTAGGAGTGTCCCCTACCAACCCCAAAGAACTCAGAACCTGTGCTGGTGTAATCTGGGTGCATATCCAAAACAAACTCTGCATAAATATGTTTTGTAAAGTACAATGGTACCTGGTCATGGTGGGGGAACATGCCCCACACTCCGATGAATCTATCATATACATATGGTGCAGCGGCCTCCAACTTAAACTCCTCGAGTCTAAGCGGTTGACCGGCAGGGCAGTCATGAGGGATGTTGAACAAAGTACCCTTGATGTCATTCCCTTTTATGGAAACTTTGACATTCACCCATTTGTGGGGTTCCATGACATCCCGTCTCCTCCTCTGGCATGCAAATCGACAAATGTCACTAAGAGGTCTCACCCTCTTGTAGAGGGCCAACATGTCATCCACTGCCGATAACATCATGAATAATGATCGTCGGGTGGGAGAATCCTCCCTGAATGTGTAGACACATGAGTGCACCCACTCTCGCTGGTTAGTGATATCAGCAAGAGTGATGCGTGCGACCTCATCGTCGTACAATCCCCCTGATGGACCTGCGATCCAAACCAAAACACAAATGTTACTGAAAAATATATATTATAACTTGCAACTGAAATTCAATGCATTATATACTAAAAATTTACTGAAAATGTATCTAAAACAAATATGCACCTGATGCACTCGTGTCTTGCCGCACATCCCCCACCTAGGGATCAAGATGTATGTCGTTGGGATGAATCGACACACTATCTCTCTTGCTGCTGCCACCAATGGCAACTGACCCCGGCGTAGCCTCACTCCTTGGTGAACGGAAGCGCTGCCGATGGCTGCCCTGTTGGGCGACGTCGGATCCTCTTGTGCTTCGCCGAGCACGAGCACGAAGCAATGAAGTTCTCTCTTGAGAACTCTCTGCATCACATTTCAATTTCTAATTCTAATTCTATTTCAAAATTCACATTTAAAATTCAAATTCAAATTTCAAATTCTATTTCAAATTTCACATTTCAAATTCAAATTCAAATTTCAAATTCAATTCAAATTCAAATTCAATTTCAAATTTCGATTTCAATTTCAAATTTTAAATTAAATTCCAAATTCAATTTCAATTTCAAATTTCAAATTTCATGTTCAATTTCAAATTTCAATTTCACATCGAATTCCAATTTCACATTCAATTCCAATGTCAATCGAATACCAATTTCACATTCAATTCCAATGTCAATTTCAATTTCATATTCAATTTTCAATTTCAAATTCCGAGTTTCAATTTCAAATTCCATGTTTCAATTTCGATTTGAATTCTAATTACATTTCCAATTCTCAATTTTCATTTCCCATTTCAATTTCAATTTTCGATTTTCAATTCCAATTTCATTTCAAAATTCAAATTCAATTTCAATATCAATATCAATTTCCAATATCAATATCATTTTCAGTTTCAATTTCAAATTTATATTTCAAATTACATTTCAAATCCAGTTTCAATTTCGATATCATTTTTATTTACAATTTACAATTTTAAATTTCAATTTCAATTCCAACTTCGACTTCAGTTTTCAATCTCAAATTTCAAATCAATTTTACTTTCAATTTCAAAATTTCAAATTTGGATTTCAAATTCAAATTCAATTTCCAATTTCGATTTCAAATTTGGATTTCAAATTCAAATTCAATTTCCATTTTCGATTTCAAATTTTAATTCTATTTATAATTCCTAGTTTTCATTTTCAGTTTTCAATTTCAGTTTTCAGTTTAATTTCAATTTTCAAATTTAATTTCGATATCAATTTCAATTTCAATTTGGAATTGTGATCAGTGAACACCAATAGGTAACATGTCAAATGTGATTTTATCCTAAATAATTTGAATATTGAAACTACTTTTGATCAAATGTTCATATTTCAAAATTTCAATTTCAGTTTTAATTTAATTTTAAATTTTAATTTTAATTTAATTTAATTTCAATTTCAATGTCAATTTCAAATGATTTCAATTGTTATTTTTAATGTTAATAGTTTTTGTTACATGGTTATATGAACTTATATTGGAAAAACGGGGAATACAATATGTATAATTTTTTTTCAATCCTCTTGGCATTCAAAGAGGATTGAAAAAAAACGTAAAATTTCAATTTCAATTTAACTTAATTTAAAATTTCAATTTCAATTTAATTTAATTTAAAATTTCAATTTCAATTTGAATTAAAAATTCCAATGTCAATTTCAAAGGTTTTCAAATGTTTTTTTTAATGTTAATGGTTTTTGTTAAACCGGCAACATAATATGATTTTTTTTTTCAATCCTCTTGGCGTTCTCAGAGGATTGAAAAAAAACGGGCAGCATTTATGCTTGCCAAAACACATTTTAAAATAAAACCGTTGTCATTTTATGCAATGAAATGCTACCGTGCATAAAATGCTACCGGTTGATATAAACAAAAATATTAATAATTTTAAAAAATAAATACAGCATAAATTTAAAATTTAAAACATATTTCAAATGGTTTTTGGTTTTTTTGTTTTGTTTTCGATTGGTTTTTTGTTATTGTTTTGAAATGGTTTTTTGTTTTGTTTTTTTTCAAATAGTTTTTGGTTTCAATGGTTTTTCTACACAAAAAAATGGTTATTGGTTTCAATGGTTTTTCTACACACAAAAAAATGGTTATTGGTTTCAATGGTTACATTTATTTGGAAAAAAAATTTGCAACATTCACACAAATTTATAAAAAAAAAAAAAATTAAATTGTATTAAAAAAACAAATGGAGAGTTAGAATTCCACTTACCTGGTGGAGTGGAAGACATGGATGGGAGCTGGCGTGGGGTGTGGGGCATGGCGTGCCATGCTGTCTGCAAACACTCGGTCGATGGGTCGCTTTTCGTCTTGTAGATGCTCGGTCGAAGAGTCGTTTTCAAACAGGGTCGGTTGGCCGGCCGGGCCGTGTTTTTATTTTTTTTCTGTCTTAACAACTCGACCAAGGGTTATCCAAGCCCTCGATCGAGCAATGGCTCGATCGAGGGTTTAAACAATCCCTCGATCAAGGTATTGTAAAACCCTCAATCGAAGTTTTTAAACCTCGATCGAGGGCTTGAAAATACCTCGATCGAGGGTTTGAAAAACAATTTTTTTGGGTTCCGCTTGCCAAAAATCGTGAACTGGCTTCATGGATTCACCCAGTGTTCAGTCGGTCTTTACTATCATGGATCTGTAATGTATTGGTCGGTAGACATGTTATGAGTCGGTTGAGGCATGTATCTCAGAGTCAGTTGTACTGTAAAAATTTCTTTGTTCGTCATTGTATTGTAAGAAGTTCTTTGTTCGCCATTCCAACCGACAATCCTTACTTCGATTTTTTCCCTATTACAAACCATTTTACCTACCTTATTTTTTCAGATTCATGCTTTGGGGGGCATTTTGTTACACCAAAATCTCGTCATCATGAGTTATGTGTCCTCTGTATGCCCTTATCCCTAAAGTGCCTGGGCTAAAATATCAGAATAAAAGTTGTTGTTCATCCCTTTAACCTTATGTGGTCACCCTGACATGCCCTTCTTTCTGGCAAGGTGCGTCAAGTTCAAGGTGACGCGTTCTGCACCTTAGCAAAGTGTGTCGGTGACGTGTTGTGCTCTTGTACAAGGTGTGTTCATCTCCCATTGGTGCATGTTTCCCTTGTGCAAGGTGCGTCGTTTTTGGTTGAAATGGATAAAGAGAAGCTTCGAGCGACTTCTCGAAGCTTGGATGGCGTGGAGACCTATCCCTACATATCTGGAAATGTGGCATTCGATCCCCTTGTCTAGTGGGATGATCCCTTAATCCTATCCCCTAAATCCTCAACCTCTCTTATCCCTTTATCCCTATATATATGAACCCCCTCTCCATTGTTAAGAGCGGAAGGATAGAGTACCTACATGCTGGTGGAATTTTGCTAGGAGATCCTCTTCATCCATTAAAGGCTAACCATTTGATCCTGAGGCTAGGATTGTTAGAAGGAAGTTATGACATCAAAGCATCGGTTGTAACACCTCTCTCTATGTACTTATTATCATTACATTTAATGCAAGCTCTTTCCATAAAATTTGTTGTGTGAATAATGTTTAGGATTGACCTCTTTGATTGTTGATCAAGATTGATTCACAATCATGTGTTTTTATCACTTGTATGTTTCCACATGTTATTGATTGGTTTTGCAGCTAAAGATCTAAAGATCGGGACTTGGATCAATGAGGAGAAAAGATCTGCGCCTATAAGGTAATCCATCTCTTGTTTATCTTGCATTTCAATCAATCTAGGAAAGTTGTTTGTATTATGTACTTTCTTTGTTCTAGATCTGAACCATTCAGACTAGGGAGATCAGTTTGAGTCCGTGCTCACAGATTGTCCATAAATACAAGATCGACAAATTAACCCGAAGGCACAAAATATGCAGATTTCAATTAATGAGATGCAAAATACTCTTACTTACCAAAACTTCAACCGAGTGGAAAAAGGGCCAAAGATGATGATTTTGTCCAAATGAAATATGAGCATGATAAGTTGAACACAATGGCATAAAATTCAAGACATGATGATGTTTTTCACGAGAAACAACCAATCTCCAAGACATGGCACTAACTAGATTACCACGACGATATAAAATACACAACTTGGAAAGTCTGTTGAAGGGGTCATACGAAAGCCTAAATGGAGAAACAAGATACTAACACAATAAGCATATCTCCCTAGACACGATTGTGCAAACAGAATGATTTCACAAAAAATTTCACTAGGCTCACCTTTGATGTCATTTTTCGACACTTCAAAAACATGTCGATATAGAGAACCCTATAAAGGGGTCTCTAAATCTATCTACAATGTTAAAATTTAGTAAATTGTAACATTGTAGATGGATTTAGAGACACGGGTGATCGTGCAAATTGTGTCACTGGACGACAGTAGTCAAAAATTGTAATTCATTGTCAAAATTACATTTTTTTACCATTGTTGTCGAGTGACACAATATATCACTTGTGTCTCTCAATCCATCTATAATTTGAACAATTTACTAAATTTTAACACCGCAGATGGATTCAGAGACCCCCTAAGGTATCTGAATCCATCTGCAGTGTTAAAATTTAGTAAATTGTACAAATTCATTGTCAAAATTGTAATTTTCCATTGTTAGAGTGACACAACTAAAAATGACCAAATAAATGACCGCTTCATATTCTTAATGTTATTGTTATGTAGTCATTTTTAGTTTAGTTACTTGTTATCTGGTCATATATTTTAGCATGTGACCAAATTGGTCATTAATCTTGGTCATTTTTAGTTGGCTCACTCAATTTTGGTCATTTATCCGTTGAAAAAACTGTGATGACCAAATTGTTTTGGTCTCCTAGTCATTTATCTCTCATTTTGTACTAGTGTTTGTTGCAATTTTGTAGGATATTTCCCAAAGATTGTAAATCCTAAACAAAATTTGGTAGCTTTACCAGTGATTAATAATGATCAGGTGGGACCATAATCCAACCACAGGATCTCTTCTAACACATTATATATCTGGTACACTACAACAAATCCCTGTGATTAGCTCCCTTTTTTGCTTCCCATAATTGTTTTAATGTTTTTTTCTTCATATTTTTGGAAAAGTCAGCGCTATTTATTGGGATGGAGCTATTATTGGATTTTTTTGCACCGACCATGCCATGTAGGCACTAAAGTTGGTGCTAAATAGTGTGACCTTTAGTGACGAATATAACTGTCAGTTTAACTTCATATTTAGCTCCTTCTATGTAGCGTAGACTTTAGTGCCGCATAAAACTTCCAGTTTAACTTCCTATTTAGCTCCTACTTTAGATTATTTTTCTATGTCCTCTTTTTCTCCTCTTTTAACAACATGTTTATCTCCCGGTTTCACTTCCAGATTAGCTTCATTTATAGTGTATGCTTTAGCTTCCTTTTTAACGTCTATTTTGGCTTCCAAGTTTACGCCTACCATGCATAAATAGTTAAATTATTGAGTTCTTGGGGGTTATGGGTATATGGGATTTGGGGATTAGGGGATTTATGGATTAGGAGTGCAGGGATTAGGGGTTTATTGATTATGGATTATGGATTAGGGTTTAAGGGAATACAGGTCAAGGGATAAGGGATTTGGGGCTTAGGGGTTAGGTAGTTTAATGGTTAATGGCTTAGAGATTATGGGCTAAGGGATTACTATTTAAGGGATTAGGGGTTATGGGTTGGGGTTTAGGGGTTAAGGGATTAGTCCTTAAGGGATTAAGGGAAAATGGCTTAGGGGTTAGGGGATTCAGGTATTATGGGTTACATGATTAGGGATTAATGGTTAAGGGAATAGGGGTTTAGGTATCAAGGGTTAAGGAATTAGGGATTACGGGTTAAGGGAATATGGATTATGGGTTTAGGGTTTATGGTTTAAGGGATTACGATTTTATGGGTTTAGGGATTAGGGGTTAAGGGATTAGGTCTTAAGGGTTAGGCAGTTCTAGCGATGATTTTAAGAACCCCCCCAAAAAATTTATATGTATAAAAAATGGGCGAATCTCCCTGATATATAGGAAAACTTGAAGGCGATTTTATCAATAATATAATATGTATATATAATTTTTTTGGCGAATATTTCATTTCATTATATAATGTTGTAAAACCTTGGAGAATCTTTCACTAAATTATAAGATATTGTAAAATCTTGGCGAATATTTCACTTAATTATAAAAATTGTAAAAACTTGGCGAATCTTTCACTGATTTATAAAATATAATAAAACTTTGGCGAATATTTTGCCAATAAGACTCAAGCTTTTGATTTTGTAGATTTCTAAGGTAGTGCAATAGAAGAACATACACCAGAGCTCAACTCTGGACTCTCTCGACTCCTATACTCTCGAATGAACAAGTGTATGAATGAGAAGAGAATGGATTTATTTATACATTTCACAAGCAGTATTTGATCACTCACAACTAGAAGGTGTCGACGAAACATGACTGCATTAACTAGATTCAAGGAAATTAGGGACTCTACTTGTTATCTCGTCCCTTAATGGTCCAATTGACATGTGGGGTCATGAATCTTGACATGCCAACAAATTGATAGAATTAAGTGAATATCCTAGTAGCGGGCCACTTCCTTTATATAGAGAGATAGTTATTGGACCAATTCCAAGCTTCCAACCAATCTTCTCACCAAAAATTCTTCTCTTTGGTGTCGAATGGTAGGAGAGTTTCATATTTGTCAGTGAATACTTAAAATGGCTCAATCCACACAATGTTTCCTCAACAAGTGATAACTTCGCCCATCACTGTTTTAAAATGTCCCAACACCATAAAAGCATCCATAAATTGATAAATAAAAACCCCATGCACTACTATATTCACCTAGTGATGAGAATAAGGCCCCATGCACTTCTAAATTCACCCAGTGATGAGAAAAACACCCCAGACACTTCAATACTTTCCTTGTGCACTTGAAAATTCTCCCAAAGATGATAAAAATTCCCTAAGCACTTCAATATTTTCCTAGGAACTTCTAAATTCTCCCAAGGATGATAAAAAATCCCCATGCACTTCAATATTTTCCCCAAGCACTTCAAAAATCCCTCGAGGCACTTCAATACTTACCCCATGCACTTCTAAATTGACCCAATGATGATAGAAACGCACCATGCACTTCAATACTTGCCTCAACCACTTCTAAATTCTCCCAACAATGATAAAAACAGCCAGACACTTCATTTTTTTCCCCAGGCACTTCAAAATTCTCCCAACAAAGATAAAAACGCCCCCATCCACTTCCATGATTTCCTAGGCACTTCATTACTTGCCCCAAACACTTCAAAATTCGTCTAATGATGATAAGATGCCCTATGCACTTCAATAGTTTCCCTAGGCAAGGGAGAAAAACACCCGACAATGATATAATCACCCAGACAATCACAAAAATTCCTCAATCCATACAAATTTTCCCCGGCAAGTGATACTTTTTCCCATCACCGTTGAAAACGTCCCAACACTATAAAAGCATTCATACATTGATCAATAACAACCCCAATTACTTCTAAATTCATGCAGTGAGGAGAAAAATGACCCAGGCACTTATAAATTCACCCAGTGATGAGAAAAATGCCCCATGCACTTCTAAATTCACCCAGTGACGAGAAAAACGCCCCAGGCACTTCAATACTTGCGCCGGGCACGTCAATTTTCCGAAAGATGATAAAATTTCCCTTAGAACTTCAATATTTTCCCAAGCACTTCTGAATTCTCCCAAGGATGATAAAAACTCTCCATGCACTTCAATATTTTCCCAAAGCACTTCAAAATTCCCCCGATTCACTTTAATACTTGCCACATGCACTTCTGAATTAACCCAATGATGATAGAAACGCCCCATGCACTTCTAAATTCACCCAGTGACGAGAAAAACACCCCATGCACTTCAAAATTCACCCATTGACAAGAAAAACGCCCCATGCACTTCTAAATTCACCCATTGACAAGAAAAACGCCCCAAGCACTTCAATACTTGCCCGGGCAGTTCAAAATTCTCCGAAAGATGATAAAAATTCCCTAAGCACTTCAATATTTTCCGAGGCACTTCTAAATTCTCCCAAGGATGATAAAACTCCCCATGCACTTCAATATTTTCCCCAAGCACTTCAAAATTGACCCTAGGCACTTCAATACTTTCCCCATGCACTTCTAAATTGACCCAATGATTATAGAAACACCCCATGCACTTCAATACTTGCCTCATCCACTTCAAAATTCTCTCGATGATGATAAAAATGCCCAGACACTTCAATATTTTCCCCAGGCACTTCAAAATTCTCGTAACGAAGATAAAAATGCCCCCATCCACGTCCATATTTGTGGAGGCTCTTCATTAATTTCCCTAGACACTTCAAAATTCATCCAATGATGATAAAGATGCCCTAGGAACTTCAATACTTTCCCTAGGTAAGGTAGAAAAACACCCGACAATGATATAATCACCTAGGCAATCACAAAAATGCCCTAATACACACCAATTTTCCTCGGCATGTGATAACTTTGGCCATCAATATTTTAAAACATCCCAACACTATAAAAGCATCCTTACATTGATAAACAACAACCCCATGCACTTTTAAATTCACCCAATGATGAAAAAAACGCCCCATGCACTTCAAAATTCACCCATTAACAAGAAAAATGCCCCATGCACTTCAAAATTCACCAATTGACAAGAAAAATGCCCCAGGCACTTCAATACTTGCCCTGGGCACTTCAAAATTCTCTGAAAGATGATAAAAATTTCCTAAGCACTTCAATATTTTCCCCAAGCACTTCAAAATTCCCCCAGGCACTTCAATACTTGCCCCATGCACTTTTAAATTGACCCAATGATGATAGAAACATCCCATGCACTTCAATACTTGCCTCGACCACTTCAAAATTCTCCCAACGATGATAAAAATGCCCATACAATTCGATATTTCCCTAGGCACTTGAAAATTCTCGCAATGAAGATAAAAACGCCCCCGTCCACTTCCATGTTTTCCTAGGCACTTCATTACATGCCCTAGACACCTCAAAATTCATCCAATGATGATAAAGATGCCCTAGGCACTTCAATACTTGCCCTAGGCAAGGGAGAAAAACACCCGGCAATGATATAATCACCCAGGCAATCACAAAAATGCCCCAATACACACAAATTTGCCTCGACATGTGATAACTTTGGCCATCACTATTTTAAAACATCCCAACACTATAAAATCATCCTTACATTGATAAACAACAACCCCATGCACTTCTAAATTCACCCAGTGATGAGAAAAATGCCCCATGCACTTCAAAATTCACCCATTGACATGAAATCTGCCATCGAGAGTATCATATTCTTTTGATCTTCAAACTTTCGCAAGATGGTAGAATCATGTTTTGCTTAAATTCTCCCTGAGATTCCTTTGAAGGATTTCTATTGAACCTTGGCCATTTCCTCACAAAGGGGTTTTTCTTTTACTGAAGTTTTCACCCAAATCCTGTTTATTTCAATCTTTTAGGTCTTCGATCTTATTTCAATATGCATCTTCGATCTCATTGGTCCCAATATATCTTATTTTATGAGCCGCCAATCTTTAAAATCTTATTTTTATTTTTCATCTCTTCTAACAAAAAAGTCTTATATTCTAGGTATTCAAAATTATCTTACAAAAACCTAAATAATTTGACATGCCCTCCATCCGATATCCTAATAACTTAGAAAGGAATCTAGGGAAACCAAGAGTAAAAAGGTTGCGTTTGAAAACAATCATTTTATAAAACTGAATGTGGTATCTATGTTTTCCTATCAAATAGGTGAATAATAGCATAAATGTAGAGTCACTCTGAATAATTTTTGTGTTCCCTATATAGTCTCAATGTAGTTTGCAACTACTTAACATAGACCTGGCTTTGGAGAAAAAGCTCTTCTCAAAGAGGGGTTGTTGCGAGATCCATTTCAATGTTTTCCAATTGCCACAAAAATATTTGTTAGCAATACAAACCATTTAGTTTTAACGATTTAGATTTCCATCTTGATATATTTCTTTGGAGCATAAATTTAGTATCTAATGCAAACTATCTAATCCACACAATCAATAAAGTTGGATATTTTTGCACAGAGACACCCAATTTTTCAAAGCTATGGGAGGTTTGTCTCTAGATTTTTTTATCCCCTCAATGCAATAGATTCAGGGTTAAGATGGATCTATGCTAATTCAAGAATAAATTAAGCATTTCAACAACTAATAATTAAACTTTAACATCAGTGTGTAAACTACAAGAACTAGGGAAGGGGTGTCTTTTATTATGATACTGTTTTTACAGTTTTGTTGACATGTCCCAAAAAAACTACAGCAATAAGAACTAACTAAGAAATGATTTGAAGTTTTATATTAATCTGATAGCCATGCTTGTGGGCATTATAACATAAACATAATTTTTATGCCATAATCTTTGGAATCCTTCACAAATATAGAAGTAATAAATAATCAAAGATTCTACCAAATAATCCTTAAATCCCAGCAATATTTGCATGATTGTTGTCATTATAACAAACAACATATGACTTTAATCAATCCCTATGAGAGATATCAATCCCTTATTCTGCAAGCTAAAACATTTGTCATAAGCTAGCTTCAATTCATTTGAAATTTCTTGAAATAGTTTGTGTGGTTTTCAATAAGAGCCTTTACAGTCTCTATTCCCATTGGATATCCCTCTTCAATAACCTTCAAAATACTAAATAGTACCACCTCCTGTAAATAAATATTATTTGATATTGTCCAATGCATCCTAATACAAGATGGGATCAAGGCTACCATAAAATGAAAACATTGTTATCTTTCTGTTTAGATGAAACACTTGCATGACATAAATGCTATGGGGGAGTTAAAATTTACCTTTTAGAAGTATGAAGGGTATCATCACCTCTGAAGAATTTTAAGCTGAGCTATTTTTATCCATGACATTATCCATTTTGTTTGTACCATGCTAGAAATGCAGCATGAGTTAGTTTTTGTCTTAGCTATGTCCATTTATTGTTCATACTCAACTTTCTCAAATGAGATGGGGTCAACATCAACAAAATGCTTGTACCTCTAGCCAAGAGCAAAGTCTTTCCACATTGCACACATCAACAACAAAAGAATTCCACATCAAATCTCATCCATATCTAATTGATATTTAAAATCCAATAATTCAATTAATTCAAGTAAATATTTGGTTATTATATACCTTGGCATTGATTGTTCTAAATTGCCATTCAAACTTACCATCTATAATATCAAATTCAACCAGCACTTGCATCTCCACAAAAACATTTTGGGCATCTTATCATGTTCTACCAACTATTTTGCAAGTTCAATATCATAATCTTGCACAAAATGATTGATTTGTGAAAAACATGAACTAAATAAACCAACACACCAACTCAATGGAGACATAACTCATAGAATGGAAGGAAAAAGAACACAACACAGATAATTTTAACTCCATATTTAGCACATCTCCAATCTTTCTACAAGGAAACCCTTGGTATAGTTGAACTAATTGATAGAGTAGGTCTCACATTTCTGTACCAACTTGCAATTCCCCATGATGAGGACCAATTTTTATAGCCCATAGGAAATTTCAAGAAGGGGAGGACACAAGTAGATCACAAAGAGATCATAGTCACTGAGGAATAAATCAGTTGACTAATAGATAGAAAAATTACAAGGTTTGGATGGTATGAGAATCAATGTTTATGTTATTAACTTTCCCACGCTATTTAATTTGTCATTTTCAATAGTTATTGAAGAGAGTTGCTTTGGTTATCTTATATTTGGCATGTATGTCATTATACACAGGACATCATAGGGTAATGAGAATGAAACTAATAAGATTTTGAACACCATTTGAGAAACAAGTTTTAACAATAGGAATATAAAAGCTTGTCCTGATCTCTTACCTATGTAAGATGTAACTCCGTGCACCTGCATCCTGTCCAGGTAGGATGTCGACCATCCAACCAATCCAAGCTGAACTGTGCTTCCACAACTTGAAATCTAAGTTGCATGAGGGCAGAGCTCTTGACATGCATCCATTGTTTCCCAATATGCTCATCGTAGATAACATGCTTTAGATATGTCAACCCTCCAATTGATTTAGGTAGCTTCCTCAAGTGAGAACATTCTCTCATGTCAAGCTCCTCGAGTTTCCTTAGTTGAATTATTTCCTCTGGAAGTTCTTTTAAGCATTCACATAGCGAAATGTCAAGATATTCCAGCTTCCCAAGTTTTCCAATAGATGTTGGAAGCTCTTACAGATCTAGACATGCCAATAACCTTAACATTCTTAAAGAGAAGAACTTCCCCAAGTCATCAGGTAACTTTTCAACAAGGTGACAGTTAGTGATAGACAACTTTTGAATAGAAGTAATGTCACAAATTCTAGCAGGAAACTCCTCCAAATCACAACAATGGTCCAAGTGAAAATCTAGCATTATGGGAAGCTTTAGGCTTGACTGGGTGTTGTTGAACCTGGACATATTTCCAAGCCCTTCACATAAGCTCAAAGATAGCTTCTCTAAGTTCAATAAAGTTTCGCTGTGCTCTTTAAGTGGGGCCACAAGTAACCTCTCCAAGTGAATAGTCTTAAGATGAGTGAGTGAAGATAAGTTTGGTATACCATTCACTATGGCTCTCTTGGACCCATAATTGAACACTATGAGGACTTTAAGTTTTCTCATAGAATTCAAAAATGGTGGAAGAAAGTATTTGCTTGCATAAAAGAGTAAAATTAAAGCCTCTACCTCACAAAATTTCATGTTGCACCACTGAGTCTCTTCCATGTCACCTACATAGATAAACCACAAATGCAAAGTTTAGTTAGAACATTATAGGTTATTGGACATACTGTGAAAACATTTTCTAAGATCTTTGAAATCAATGGAAAACAACTAGAAATTTGTTTGTGATCATTTTTTGCAGGTCACGTAGTGATCAGCTGTTGGGTATAGGGTAAGATTCCCTTGTGACATGCACATAAAATCTTGGAGAACAAACTATGTGAATGAAGATGGTGTATATGGTGATTGTTCAACAGAAATAAATGGTTTTCTCTGAAGTTAATTGCTTGACACGGATAAGTAGCAAAAGCACAGTGTTTTGTCTAAAAGAAAAGTAGACAATAAAAGTATCCATGGTACATTATTAATTAGTCAATAATACATATATAGTTTGAGGAAAACATAAAATTCTGATATTAAAAGTAAAATAATTAGCAGAAACTTATAGAGAATTTGGTGATTGGAAAGTGCAATTTCAAAGGAAATGCTAAAAAAAAACCATTTCGTTATAAAGATACCCATAAGATTTTCTTCACAAGGCTCTCTGGTTTCTAGGCCTGGTCCATGACAGTCTGCATGTGCCCTTTGTTGGTTAAAATTATTTGTTAGCATGAAACACAAGGGATAGAGAAAAGAAGAAATTCACAATGCAATACTTTTGACTATAAATGTTTTGAAGAAAATAAGTATTTACACCTTAAGCAAGCAGCTAAAATCACCCACCTGTGGATATGGAAACTATTTGAGCATCAAATGCTTCATCCTTGAACAGATCCCATTTTCCTGGAAAATTGTACTCCTTTCTAGGCATAAGCAACCTTTGCCTATGACCTATACTGTCTCGGGAAGCCCAATATACGGACAAGTGTCGGATTACATTGTGTTGAGAAAGGTACAACTCAAAGGCACTTCCATAATTGATTGATGGACTCCTATTAGATCCAATTATGAAGACAACACAATGTATAAGACAGAGGAAGCCATGACCAAAGACCTTGAACACAACAAATAGAAGAGAAGGAACTTACGTGAGATTGCTTGTTAAATTCAACAGATTCCACTTGCAAGTTTTAACAAGATGACAAAAGCATCCTGCCACTCCATTTCTCGCACATAAACCCAAATTTCCAATAATGATTCAGCACATATATTTCTATCCTATGGAAATGACCCAAAGTCTAAGAAGTACTCCCTTTTTTCCTCATTGAGGGCATCAATACTAGTTTCCAAGCATCTAAGAATCCCTTCTTTGTGATAATTTGAGATTGGCTCCCCATTTAAGAGATTTCTCTTTTCACTCTCCCATGTCGGGAGAGGCTCACCATGCAAAGAGCTTCTGATCACCTTCAGGGCAAGTGGAAGGCCTTTACATCCCGCTTGCACCTACGATTCATACATCAATAACAATAAGTGGAAACTCCACCAAACACATACTTTTGTGGTTAAATACGTGATTCTCTTTCCTAATAAGCTTAAAGCCTTAAAGTTCAGAGTTTTTTTGGTAAACATAATTCTATTAAGACTATTCAGTATATTTCTAGAATATCTATTATTGAAACATTGATTCCAATGTTAACAATAGAATTATTATTGTGGAATGAAATCCTATCTTAGGGATATGCCACTCTAGTAATAGCTTGTAATTATGGACATATCGAGTGATTGTGTATATTTTGATTAGTAAAATAAACCAAATTCACACCAAACTTAACAAAATAATATAATGCATATCAACGACATTCGAGTACTGTCACAGGTATCCCTGCTTGACTAGATTTTCAGCTACATTGCATGGAATTGATCTCTGTCCAAAATCCCAAAAGCAGAAAAGGGACAGAGCATCAACATCATCTAACAATGGCAATCAATAAAGCTCATTACAGTGTGTTTTGGGGATGGTAGAACAGTCTCAGTTTGTAACAAGTTTCTTATATCCTTTCCCTTCAAGTAACAGGTTTTCCAAATCTGCCCTTGACCAGACATCATCCAACACCACCAAATTTGGTGTGGCTTGCCTCAGTAGATGTTGTTGTAGCTATGTATTTGCATCCTCGACAGTCTGAAATTCAGGTTTCTTCTTACAAACAATCTTCTCCCACATAGTCTCCAAAATTCCCTTTAAGTTTGGGGACTGTGAAATGATGATGAAAATGATATTTTTTTGGAAAACCCATGGCATGCATAAAGAGACAAGTTCTCAGATAGAAATTCCATCAGCGGTACAAGAATAAGTTCTCAAGCAGTTTTATTTTCAGCAAAAACACTCGAGAACGTGACATTGAAAAGCTACAAGCATAGAACATACTTTATGCATGTTTGAACCTCACCAAATATGGACAAATCTTGCAACAGTCAACCAAGTGTCAACCAAGTCGCATTTAAACTTGCCGAATTACATCAATTTTGACTAATTGAAAAGCTACAACATAATTTATGCATGTCTCAACCTCACCAAGTATGGGCAAGTCTTGTAAGACTCAACCGATTCTCATTTAAACTTGTTGAGTTATAACTATTTTGACCAATTTGACTAATTCTTTCAGTGGTCGGTTTGGTTCTGCTTGTTTTTTGGTGAATCCAAATCAAACTCAGGAGTGCATGGAAGACTAAGTGGAGTCTGACAACAAACATAAATGGCACAACAGAGTGCAATCTATTTTGGATACCTGGGTTTCATTTTAAATGAAGCTCCCTGCTTGGTTCATGTTGTACAAGGTACTCTCAATTAAAGAAATGCTTCATAAAAGAGGCTTTACGGATGGAAGTTAGAGCTATTGTGGGAATTCACAAGATGTTGGCCATGTTTCTTGGAGTTTCCTATTTGGTAAGGAGGTCTAGACTTGGTTAGAAGGTGTTTTTACATGTATATTTGTGGCACAAGTTTACTGGTAGACTGTCGTTTTGGATATCCTGTGTGCTACCACAAATTTGTCTGGAGTGTTTCGCAGGTAATTGGAATGTTCACTCTCTACTATCTATGGCGTAAAAGGCATCCAAAATGATTGAATCTTTTCCAATGAAAATATAACTGAAATTCATAAATTCTCCATTTTGATCTCAATAGCCATTCAATGTTTAACTCATCTGATTGCCAAAAGAAATATTGTGAAAGCCACATGCATGAGCTAGATCTCATGGCCTTTCCTTAGTTCCACAAGTAGGTAGGAGAAAGGCTTATTTGATGCAATGATGGTTGACCATGTAGGGATGGTAAATTGCACAGAGAAAAGAGAGGTGCATTCTACAGCTCAGGTAGGGGTGGAAGGCGATCCATCGATTCTTTGTATGTGTGTTCGTGTAATGGTGCATTGAATCTAAACAAAGCACTGGCTGCGCTGTTGCATTGAAAATGGACACTGGAACAGACCTATCTAAACCCAGGTCTAAGGTTTTGAAGGATGCATACTCAAATTCACATAGACCAACATATGCACTACAATATCTAGAGATATGCAACTTCCTGTTTCACAACCTCTACGTGTATCTCAGACCGGGTAGATGGGCGTATGCTAGAAATGTATGTATCAGATTTTTCAGCAAAAAAACAAAAAGGAAAAAGAAAGATGAACAAGATATTTAGTTTCCCAAAAGCTACCCTAGCACCAAGGAGAAAACAAAGTACCTTTCAAGACATAAAATTGGTTTGAATAAATAGAAACCCCAATTACCTTTAATTTCTTGATCATTGAAGACGGCCAATGCCAGAGTTGTTTTTCCAAGACCTCCAATGCCTTGCACCCCAACAACTGACATCTCTCCCTGGAGCAGTATTCTCTTCAAATTCCGAATATTTGTCGCCAACCCCATTACAAAATCATACTTTACTGATAAATAATAACTACAATGAGCCACATCAAAAGCTCCATCAAACATGTCATCTGCACCCATTTGTTAAAGCATCATGGTATTCTCATGGGGATCATTGGTGAGTTGGGCCACATATATGAAGATTGTTTCATTCATCCTGCTCTCATCCAATGACCCCAACTCATACAGATGGTGAAAACTCTGCAGCTCTGTTATGAGATTCTTCACACCAAGCAATACATGGGGAGGCATCTGGTACTGAACGAAGCCACATATATCCTTCTCCAGTTGGTGAATTCGAGAGGCATATCCAAGGTTGTGAAAAATAGTAAAATGGATGATTTTCTCACACTCTTTTACCAATTCAACGCCCTTCATGAGGGTGCTCAGTAACTCCTCATAGTTGGGATTTTGCTCATTTTGGGGTGCTTCTAGATTCAACAAACACATATGTTGAAGTGTTTGAATAAGGCCCATCAGCAACCCATCCAATCTACAACATGCATTCTAGCAATTAAATCGAGGCGAATCTAACTGTAAAACCATATTCAAGCAAAAATTTGGGGTGAATTCAACTGTATCGGCAATTTCGAGGAGTCGGAGAGGGCAAATTTGTCCCGTGTAACCACCATTCCTAGAAATCGGTGGGCGAATGCGACCAAGGACGACTAGAATTCGACGAAGAAATCCATTTTTCCAATTTTTTTAGCAAATACATGACGGGGATAACCTCTTTCAATATTTTTTTGGGTAAATAAATATTGGGCAAAATTTAAATAAGGAAAAAATAGGTTTAATATTAAAAATTCGCTGCTTAAATTGTCAAAATCCACTATAATTCGCCCATGGACGAAAAATTGCCCTTAAAATCTTCCTTGGGTAGTTCAATGGTTATAGTATTGGGGATTATGGGTTAAGGGATTAATGTTTAAGTGCTTAGGGCATAGGGGTTTATGGGGTCAAGGGATTAGAGATTTGGGATTCAGGGTTTAAGTGTCAATGGATTAGGGGTTCCGGGATTTAGGGCTTATGTGTTATGGGATTAGGGATTAGGGGTTTAGAGCTTAAGGGTTAATGGATTATGAATTAGGGTTTATAGTATTAAAGTTCAAGGGATTAGGCATTAGGTGTTGATAGGTTTTAAAGGGTAAGGGCCTAGTGATTATGGGTTAAGGGCATTTTATTTTTAAATTTATAAATATTTTCTTATTATAAAGTTTATTTTACAATATGTGATGTAATTTTTTATATTTTGTTTTAATTTAGATTGATTTGGATCATTATATATGTTAATTTAAAACATATTATTATTATTGAAAATTCATGTTTTGACATGAAATAGGAAACTAAAATTAAGCTTTAAATTATCAAAATTTCATGTAATTTTAGGTAATTAAATATTTTTCTATCGTTTAATTCTTTTATTTTTTGTTACATGCATTAATGTTTTATTAAGTTACGTGTCTTCACAAATATGTTGATACAAAATGAATTGAAGAAGGCTATGAAATTAAAATTTGAGGTTAGGTGTTTTAATGGTTAATTGCATAGGGATTATATCAGGTCAAGGCCTTAATGCATGACATCCATTGGCTTTGCACATTGAATAGTGAATGGGGCCAACGTTTAAATTTATTCAAAATGTGAATGTATGCGTTGAAATTTGACATGGTTAGACTAGGCGCATGTCTTGACGGTATGGGAGGGTTTTAAGACTCAAGGAAATCATTATCATCATCATGGATGTAATTTCCATCATCATCATAATCATATTCATTATGGACCAATTTGTCCATCCATGGAAACAAATATCAAACCCGACATACCTATCTCTGCAGCGAAACCACTAATGAAGATGCCAATTTCCATGTCTTTACATTTTTCTTGTGGCATTCTTCAAGACGATTAAACCATGATTCTATTAAGCTAATACATCCCAAAAGGAGTTTGAAGGGTCCAACATGCAAGTGGTTTAATGGTTAATTGCTTGGGGATTACGTTGGGTCAAGGGCTAAATGACATCAATCGACCCTATAGAATTTAAAACTAGAATCAGTAGATCGGTGCCTTGTCGTCTAGTATAAACAATAGGATCAGAATGACAACGTTGGAGTCCTGAAGAGATAAAAAAACTATCCATCTTCTCATACCAAGATCGAGGAGATTGTTTGATACCATACAATGAATGACAAATCCTGTAAACAAGAGAAGAGTCCTGCACAAAACCAGGAGGTTTCTCCATGTAGATCTCTTCCATCAAATATCCATGCAAAAAAGAACTCTTCACATCCATCTGATAAATTGATCAATGTTGTGAGGTAACAAGAGAAACACAAGACACATCGAGTTCATCTTGGCAACAGGGGAAAAATTCTCAGAGTAATCAATACCTTCAACCTGTGAAAATCCCTTGGCCACTAGGCGTGCCTTATACTTGTCAACATAACCATCTGCATCATACTTGGTCCTATAGACCCATTTGCAACGAACTAGTTTTCGTCCCTTGAGAAGAGGAACAAGGTCCCATGTATGATTCTTCATCAAAGAAGAATACTCCTCGTTCATGGAAGCTTCCCATTCAGGTATCCCAACAACATCAGGAAATTGTTGAGGATCCTCTGAAATGGCATGACTGATAAGGGGTATACTAATTGTCTTTGGCTGAATACTGCTGAGAGCAGGAGTTAAATAACTGAAATCGGATGCATAATAGCCAAACCTTTCAGGTGCCTTCCTTTTACGAAGGATTCTCCTTTCATGTTCCTAATCAAGATGTTATGGTGTAGGTTGGTCAACTACAAGAGGTGGATGTTCTTTAGGAGGGGGATTCTCATCATCCTCTCGGTCTTCAAAAAACAAACTATTAGCATAATCAGCACCAACATGGAAATCTGTGGAGAGAGAAAGGTCATATGAGTGTTTGAATTGCTCATCAAAACGAACATACCTGCAAAACAAGACATCCTTAGTGATGGGATCAAATAAACAATATCCTTTCATGTCTTCACAATAGCCAACAAAAATGAGTGGTTGACTCTTCTTCTCCATAGCTTTGCATTTTTCATGTGGAATGATTGCCCATGCTGCATAGCCAAATACTATGAAAAGAGAGACATCAGGATTGACATGACTTTGAGATTCCTATGGATTCATATGTAACACTGCTTTGTGAGGCATCCTATTATGAATGTAATTTGCATAGTTCATTGCTTTGTCCCAGAAGGAGGATGACATGTTCTTGGACCGAATCATGAAATTCACCATTTATTTCAATGTCTTGTTCTTTCTTTCAACAACGCCATTTTGCTTAGGAGTGTAGGGAACAGAGTGCTGATGCAAAATGCGTTGTTCTCTAGAAAATTCTTTGAATCCCTGATTGACATATTGCCCCCCATTATCTGTGCGCAGATTCTTGATAGAAAGAGAGGATTTCTTCTCAACAAAAGCCTTGAAAGTCTTGAAAGTGGAAAAGACTTCACTTTTATACTTAATAAAGTACACCCAAGATTGGTGTGAGATATCATCAATAAAAGTGAGTGCATACTTAGCTCCGGAAAAATAATGAGTTAGAAAGATCATGAGATCACTATGCACCAACTCAAGAGGTATAGTAGCATGCAATGCTTTCCCTTTCAGAAAGGGATCTTGATGTTGTTTTCCAAGAACACATCCTGTACAAACTCAATCTGTGCATGAAACCTTAGGATTCCCAAGAACAAGTTATTGTGAATTCATTTGCTGCAGATATTTATAATTAAAATGTCCAAATATTTCATGTCAAATCCTACTTAATGAATCAACATGAGCAATAAAAGATTTACCAGAAGAAGGATTGAAACCAACAAATTTGTATAAGCGAGATTTGTGATAAGCCTGTACATATGCAACAACAGTTTCTACATCATGTAGTTTGTGAATGACCACACCATTGGGAGAAAATGTGACTGTTTTCCCATCACCAGAATGGTAGATTTGATAAATGGAGAGAAAATTGGCAGAGATGTGAGGTACAAGCAAAACATTGTTAATACAACCATCATTTAACTACACAATGCCTGATCCTTGAACATCAAGGTTTGAAGAATCTCCCACTGCAGTCTGTGAAATGCTACAATCAGATGGAGATGGCAGCAACTTATTTGAATGAGTCATATGATGAGATGCTCCTAATTCAAATATCCATTTGTTAGACGAAGCATGTGAAGCTCGAGCAAATAAGGAAATCCCTTTCCCAGATGAAGAGGTTTTGGACACCGAAATATTATGCTTCTTCATAGTTTCATTCAATGCTTCAAGTTTCTAGAAGCACTTGGATTCTGAATGCCCTTCTTTTCCACAAAAGTTGCAGGTTTCATTTGATCACTTCTTCCATGTCTTGGAGGAATACCTATTAGACTTAGAAGTGGGTGGAGAAGTCTTTGGTTTCTACTGAGATTTGGAGGGAGGCTCACTATCTTGAGCAAAATTCTTCTTCTTTTGAGAACAAGCTTTGGATATACCTTTTGAGGTATGTGCTACAAGTGCGTGAGATCTAGAAAGTGCATCTAGATGTTGAAGCTTGGATTTTTCTTTTCTTAGATGTTCACAAAATAAATCAAAATTAGGCATTTTAAAATCATCACCAAGTGCATCCATTGTGAAATAAAATAAAGAATAAAATACCTGATATGGGACCTTCAGCTTGGATAGAATAAAGAAGATGCATTCACTATCTGGTTTAGTGTTGCCACATGCTTTTAGTTGTGCAACTAGTGACTTGAATTTGGTAATATAGTATTCAATGGACGCATGCTCATCATGTATAAGAGATGACAACTTCATCTCTAATTCCAAAGCCCAAAATTCATTGACTTTCCCAAATAGGGAGGCCAATTTGTCCCAACTTTCATTTGGTGTTTTGCATCCATCAAGGTGAAAATACATGCTATCAGAAACATGAAGCCGATCAATCCCATGGCCTCATCCAATTTATTTTGATATAAAAATTTCTCAATCTCTTTGGTGAATGTTGGTTTCTCCTCATCCAACATTTGCCATAAGCCTTTTGATTACAATAGTGGTTGATTCTTTAGCTTCCAAGTGTGGTAATTATGGGGAGTGAGGAGCTCAATAGCCCTTGACTCCACCATATTATCAATACAAAGAAACCAGATATGATTTCAGGATGCAAAAGAAGTAAAGCAAACTGGTATACCAGATCCACGCCAAGGAAGAAAACTCAAATCCATAGCTCACATTTACAAGCTCGTAGCCCAGCCGCAAGTGCAAAAAAAATATATCCAAATCTAAGCCTCCAAAAAAGACAATACAACTATAAAAAAATACCTAGATGAGGCTTTAGATCTGAGAGGGCCGAAATCCAACTGTATGCTCCAACGACCTAATGGATATGACGCTCCAATATAGCTCGGCTCCTCAATGATATGGAGATTGCATATAGCATGTGAAGCCAATGACCGCATTGCAAAGAACAGTGTTCTAAAAGTATTGTTCACATAAATCTGCTTCAAGAAACACCGGACTTCCCAAGAGCGGCCTTGATTTGGTAGACAGGAGTCGCCGACACAAATCTTGATATCGCTGACAAAGAAAAACTAATTTATCTGCAAATATGGTTCTGTTATAGAGCAATCGACGCCAAAATGTTTCACGTCAAATATATATGTAGTCACATTGTCCATCCATAGATCCAATGAGCAACACAACTTCAATTGTAGTAAATTCTGGCAATTTCTTGTTTTGGATCTCTTCGAAATAATGGGCAAGCCGATTCCACTTCTACAAATCTGCCAAAGTGTCTTCCTCTCTGGCCAAACCAAATCTCATGCCGTTGAGTGTAGCCATATCCCACTCCACGTAGGGCGGCAAGTAATTACAAGGTGTCAGCAACACCACCTTGAAGGGAATGTGATCCCGTGAGCTTCAACAACGATCTGCAGACTGAGGGAAATTAGCCTTTGTCTCACTTCCTCAAGGCCACAGTGGATAGTTGCCACAGTAAGAAGAGCCCAACTGTGCAATAGAGACGCACACTCCAAGCTGCTATCTGAACACTATTGGAGAAGGAACGGTGTTAGGCTATGATCTGAAGAGAAATATATGAACAACAAATTAAAAAAATTCCCTAAAAAAAACGGGAAGGGGCTTGCAGAACCTGTCTCTGATACCATGAAGATATTCAAAATGCAAAGCCAACACACCTTCTACAATGAATGAGAGAAACTAAAATTAATCTATTGATGTGAGATGATCAACACATGAGGAGGCGTCTCCATTTATATTGATGGAGAGGCCAGGCCACTTCCTTAAAAATAGCCAAGTGATATGGTTGCCAACGTCAGCTTAACTCAGCCCAGGATAGATGCATGGGAAATGAAATACAAACACTAACAGAGGTAGGGACAGTGTTTTTAGGTAAACACTTTGTGCCTACCAAGTTAGATAAATAATCAAAAGCACAAGAACATAGCCCAAGTGTTTCTTTAAGTCTGCACGAAAAAATTGATCAGAACCTCGACAATTTTTTAAATATGATGATTGAAGGTAAGTCTTTCTCACAAAGCAAAAGCAAATGCTCATGAGCAAGCTTCCCAAGAATGACCTGTATTGTTAGGTGTTGCTGGTAAAATCATTGGCCCATGTACATTGAGGGCATATTTTTTTTTTCAATAGAAAATAATAGTACTTTTACTTTTAAGTACATAAATCCAAACTAAGATCCTGACATGTACATCAAAACCAAACCAATATACTAATGAGAAACAACAATTGTCCAAAATTGTCAACACGACAAGCTACCCAAACAAAAACAGCCCAACCATCACTTTCAACAATCATCTGAATGCCAAAAAGGAAACCAAAGACAATACTCAAAACGTCATCCACCCTACATGATTAAGACAACATCTACATCCAAGAAGTATGTAATCCCAAATATTCACGGTCTCGGAAAAAGTTTTGAAATTTTCAATAAACTCCTCCACATAAAGAAGGCCTTCCATTCTTTTGATAAAATATCAACATCGATATTTTTTCTCTTTGTAAAATAACAAGGGGTGCATAACAAAACAAATCATTACGAAACCGATGATGGTTTAAATCCACCTAGAAGACGAAGCATCATGCCTTGAGAGTTTATGAATATGAGGGTGAGCATCGGTTACCACGGATCACCCTCATTCGAACTCTCATGAAAAACATGAAGATATTTTATTATTCTCTGGTGTTTTAGTATATGATGAACCCTCCATTTATAGTAATCAAGAGAGCTAAAAATAGCCTACATGCTGGATTACAACCTGACATCCATGGAAACTCAAGGATAGCCAAACACCTCGGAAAATACAAACGCCAACATCCCCACATAAGAAAAACATAGGGAGGAAAGAAAAAAACAAAGATGGGCCCTAGAAATGAGGCCTCATAAGGTAACCATGTCCAAACTACTCTCATAACCAGAGAAAAGGAGAAAACCTCATAGGTGTTGGGTCCAGGAAATGCCCCTTTTTGGCCATCCATATTTCATCATTTTGCCCTAATTACATCCTATTTTCACAAGTCATGTATATGCCTTTCTTCCAGATCAACCAATAATATTGACAGGTATAATTCATTATTGCTTTATTCATTTTATGCCTAAGATTGTTATAGTTCTGGATCCTAGCCTTTGAATTATGCTAACTTGTGTGATTTCATTTAGTCAAAGCTCAAAGCGCAGGTGTATCAGCTGCAAATGCCTTGGAGGTAATCATACGTGGTGCCAACTGTTACTCTTCTAGCTCGATTCCTCATTTCAAGGGACAGCGCATCTCTCCACGTGAGCTGTAACAGATCGCTGTAACAGAGTATAGCTGCGACAGACAGGTTTCCTTCCAGATTGCTAATCCGTTGATCTATTGCTCGCCAGCATAATAGCATCTTTTATGATTAAACAACCTCCTTCAATGCGACTGTAATAGTTAGCTGTGACTTTGCAGCATGTCGATCATAGATCTTCATTGCTGCATGAGATTAGTGGATCATGAACTGCATTTTGTATGTATAAATACGGGAAGGCTTTCCATGCATGGGGTTGGTTAATCATCAATTGTTGTACGGGCTGTAACAGAGATTGAGACTGTGAATTTCCATCATTAATATAAGAGCAGAGTTCTTCCTTTATGTGTCTTAATTTGTGGTGATTCTCGACATCTCTGTTAGAAGGCCAGGGCCCACCTTCTCATAGAGATAGCCGATTTAAGTAGGTAGATTAATCTAGTTTCCTTTTTGTTGTGTGGTGTGTGTGAAAATCCTCACAACAGATCTAAGCGCTGATGCATACCTCACAATGAAAGAATTTAGGAATAAGATTAAGAGTGGTCAATGCAGTAAAATTAGCAATAAAATAATAATACAGTAAAAATCGGATAGAAACAAAATAACTTCACACACACTAATTCATTAATCACAATATGGACAAATAAGTAGTACAATGCATGAGGATTCGAATGCCAAGGTGGCAATTCGAATTAGCCTTCATGGAGTGATCAAAACATCACTGGAGTGTCATTGGAGCACAACTAGAAGTCTATCTCATCATCAGTGGAGTCATCAATGCACAAGTAACTGTCAATCATCAGTCAAACTGAGTCTAACTGAGTGTAACTGGCACTAACTGAATGAAGGAGGCTTAGTGGAGGACGCATGAGGAGCTAATTGGAGTCAGAATGGGCAATCTAGTCTCACTGGAGGTCTGTCGGAGTGATACAGTCAGTTGAAATGAAGATAACTGAAGTAACTGAAGTACAACTGAATGGTAACTGAGAGAGGGCACCTTTGCTTCCTTAAATCAAGGAGGAAGGGCGCACTAAGCTCTGGGAGGGCTCAATCTGAGTGGAAATAAGCTCCCGAGTGCTGGAAGACTAAGGACTAGGTGCTGGAGGTGTCAACCTGATGACTGGGCAACATGCAGATGCATGCAGAATGCTTGCTGCATGCAGGAATGCATGCAAGACTGAAAATGCAAAGGATGAAAATGCTGGTAGGACTAGGATGGAGTATAGGAATATCCTAACACCCCCCCATAATCCATCCTGGGCCCTGGTAACTGAGACCAAAGGTCACCCAATACAAATGAATAATAACAATCAATAAACCGAGGAAATGGGGAAAATCTCATGGGAAAAATACCCCCCCTCAACATAGACTATAAGGCACACACAAAAATAAATGCTCCAAACTCAAGCAGGTGTGATGCTTGGTCATATGTCTGGAGGTATCTTCTTCTTGGGAAGAAGTGGATCATGCTCAAAAGGCATGTGCTTGTACTTTCTCTTCAGATCAAATGTGATGAGAACAAATCCAAAAGTATGAGGATGATCCTTGAACCTGTGATTCGAATTAGCTGAAGTAGGATCAAATCTATGAATGTGCAGATAGTCTTTTGTCTTCTCCTTCGAACCATCATGGGTGAGATTATGCCCAAAAGAACCATCAAATGTTAGTGATTGCTTGGAATCCAAATCAACTCCAAGACTTGATAAATGTTTTCTTGAGATCTCCTTTGAACCAGCAGGGGTGAGATCAAAACCATCATATGCATGAGAAATTATCTCGAGCGAATGGCAATGGCCATCATTTTCAATAAAATTCTGAGAGCATGAAAGAATGATCTTATAGTAGTAAATAAGAGGTGATTGCTTGGAATCCAAATAAGATCCAAGACTTGAATCATGGTTTCTTGAGATCTCCTTTGAACCATTAGAGGTGAGATCAAAACCAGTAAATGCATGAGAAATTATCCCAAGCGAATGGCAATGGCCATAATCTTCAATAACCTTCTGAAAGCATGAAATAATGATGATATAGTAGTACATAAGAGGTGAGTGATCAAGGAGAGCGAATGCATTATCTCCAATGGCTTATTTTACCTCCGAAACATTCAATAGATCATGATGCAAACCAACAGACTCTGGTGCAAGAGAGGATTTAGGACCTTTTGCAATTTGTAGAGTGTGAGCTGGCACATAATTCGAAATAGAAGAAATTTGGAGCATGGGTGTAGAATATGCAAGTTCTTCTTCTTTGTGGACAACTTCAATATGAGATATGTTTGATACTAATTCATGATCTGAGAGACCATCAAGGAGAGCGAATGCATCACTAGGCTTGCTCTCGAAGGGGTTTGGACCAATCCCTTCATTCTGTCTGCCAAATCTTTCATCCAGGTAGGCCCATAGCTCTTTTGGAGATTCAACATCATCAATGAATTGATGTACCAAGTATCGATACATAGCAAGCATCATGGTTCCCATGGCTTCGTCACCATTATTTAACCAATCAATCTTTTCTTCAGAGGATTCGAACTCTCTCTCAAAACAATAATCAAAGAGACCATTTCTCTTCAAATGTGCTATCATCTTTGGTTTCCATTCATCATAGTTGAATGGAGAAAGAAGATCATAGTTGAATGGAGGAGGATAGATTTATTCTGAATACATGGAAGTTGTAGAAGACCTGCAAAAACAATAGATAATATCTGCAACTGCTACTGCTACAAAAGTGCAGAAACTGCTGCAACTGTTGCACTTGAAATCTTGATAATAACCTGCAGAAAACTCTCAGGAATGGAGATAAACAATACTCTCAACAGGCTTTGATACCATGTGAAAATCCTCACAACAAATCTAAGAGTTGATGTATACCTCACAATGAAATAATTTAGGAATAAGATTAAGAGTGGTCAATGCAGTAAAATGAGCAACAGAATGATAATACAGTAGAACTCGGATAGAACCAAAATAACTTCACACACACTAATTCATTAATCACAATATGGACAAATAAGTAGTACAATGAGGATTCGAATGCCAAGGTGGCAATTCGAATTAGCCTTCATGGAGTGATCAAAAGATCACTGGAGTGTCATCAGAGCACAACTAGAAGTCTTATCTCATCCATCAGTGGAGTCATCAATGCACAAGTAATTGTCAATCATCAGTCAAACTGAGTCTAACTGAGTGTGGTAGGTGTAACTGGCACTAACTAAATGAAGGAGGCTTAGTGGAGGGCACATGAGGAGCTAACTGGAGTCAGAATGGGAAATCTAGTCTCACTGGAGGTCTATCGGAGTGATACAGTCAGTTGAACTGAAGATAACTGAAGTACAACTGAATGGTAATTGAGAGAGGGCACCTTTGCTTCCTTAAATCAAGGAGGAAGGGCACACTAAGCTCTAGGAGGGCTCAATCTGAGTGGAAATAAGCTCCCGAGTGTTGGAAGACTAGGGACTAGGTGCTGGAGGTGTCAACCTGATGACTGGGCAGCATGTGGATGCATGCAATGCATGCAAGACTGAAAATGTAAAGGATGAAAATGCTGGTAGGACTAGGATGGAGTATAGGAATATCCTAACAGTGTGGAATTCTTGTAGATGTTACTGTTAGCTGCAACATAGAATTCATATTAGCATCTCTTTTGGTAGTTTATGATTGCATCTTGAATAGTTGTAATAGAGTGGTGTGACACTCGACTGTGCAGGTTAGTTCAGTTTAAGCATGTGTGTTCAATAGCTGTGACAACCGAGCTCAGTTCCAATTCCCTTCAGTCATTTACGCTTTCTAGGATTTCCCTTGATTATCAGTTAAAGTTCAAGCTTATGTTTTAATTCTGGTTGTTGTTGTATCTTCAATTGAATTCATAGATTAGATAGATTATGGTTGAGTTGCAGTAGTCACTGAATGAATCATTTTGGTAAAGATTGGATACTGTAGTTTGATAATTATAGGATTTAACTTCTTGCAAAAGTAATCTAGTTTATTTTCATACTTAGATCATTAAACTGCTGTGTTAATTTCTGTAGGAAGATAGTTGCACTTCATATTCCTAGTTGTATGAATTAGATTAGTTTTTTTTATGGAATGAGTTTGGCTAAGCAGATAGGTAGGGTTGTTATCTCCTTTTACTTAATCAACTACTGAAATTGTTTATGCATAGATAGTGCTTATTGCCATTGAAATAAAAGACCTCCCTGGGTTTGACAATTTATATTGAGCATCCTGTGTGTTAGTTTTAATTAATTGACATATAGGGTGACCAACATTTTGGCGCCGTTTCCGGTGATGGTAATAGATAGACAGAATTAGTAGTTGGTTTTATTTGATTTCATTTTAGTTTAATCATTCATAGCATGCATGAATACAAGAAAAACAAATCGAGAACCCCCTTTGAATACTAACATTGCAGGTGGAAGAGGTCGAGGTCGTAATACAGGTCAGGGAAGACACACATACATTGATGAAATAATTGCTAGAGCTAATTCTTCCACTAGACCACTGCGGACATCTACAGGCAGGGGAAATTCTGTTCCTCCCAATCTTGAGAATTCAACATCAACAGTGGAGAATACAACGGGACCTTCAACTCTTGTTGCAAAAAATAAACCTCATCAAGATAAGGGAAGTGTTGTGGGTGTACCAGATAGAGAGGAGATCTATCATATCAACATAACCAGAGTTACTAAAGAAGTGTGGTTGGAGACTCGCCGAGTAGCAGAGGAAGAGAGGAGGCAAGAAGAAGATAGAAGAAGAGAGGCAGAAGCAAAAGCAGAGGAAGAACGCATTAAGGAAGCCATTGAATTTTGGACTACAGCCATGGCTAATAGAGAACAAGAAGGCGAGAATGAGCACAGGGAGAACCAGGAAGAAGAAGTGGAATATAACCAGCCTGGTAATACTGTGGCTACATTAGAATACCCTATCCTCCAGACACCTGGGGCAGCTCCCATGAAAAACATCTCACCATTAGTTCTCCCGAATTTTCATGGTAAGTCTTCTGAGGATCCTGATGAATTTCTTTTTGAGTTTGACATCCTCTGTCGTAGTTATGAATATACCTCCAGTGCTCAGAAGCTGAAACTATTCCCAACCACCTTGAAAGGAAATGCTCTGCGATGGTTCATGAGTCTAGGTCGTGAGACCATTACTACTTGGGACCAAATGAAAAACACCTTCCTTTCTAAATATCAAGAATATTGCAGAACTAGGGATGGAAAGGAGGAGTTGTTTAAAATGGTTCAGAAGGAAGAAGAGAGCTTGGAAGACTTTGTAGAAAGATTGTTGTACAATTTACAAAGGTCTGGACATGTCGATATTGGAAAAGATGTGCTTAAGATTATTTTGCTGCGAGGAATTAGAGAAGACTGCCTTGATATGTTGAATTTGTTGGGAAAAGGGGACATCTCAAAAGAACCCTTCAAGAAGATTGTTGAATTATGTCGAAGGTACTCAAGGGGGTCCTCCAGAACTAACAAACGAGACAAAGATCGAGACTAGGATGTCTTCACTAGGACACAAAAGTTAGCTAGTGGAGGAGCCACTCGAGCAGAAATAGGCAACTTACTGGAGAATTTTAAAACTGATATGATGAGCTCCATTTCCTTAGAGTTAGATGTCTTAAGAGAAAAACAGAGGCAAGTGGTGGAATATCTTATGCTTGGTGTATTTTGTCCCAAATGTAGGAAAAAGCACCCACTGAAAGAATGCCCGATGGACAAGGCAGAGATGTGTAGGTAATGTGAACTTGAGCATGATACCAAGGAATGTCCTTCATTACCTAAGGTCAAAGCAGTCTTGTAGGCATCTATTCCAGATGTGGAGCCAACTTGCTTCATTGCACAGAAGAAACCATGGCAGCCTCGCAATCAAGGTATGAATCAAGACCCATTTTTCTTTCCGAATAATATGAATGGAATGAATAATATGAATATACAATTCCCTTCACATTATTCTAATAATCAGTGGCATCCATCTCAGAACCCAATGCAAAATCTTAATTCATGGACACCATGGTCACAACAGTCAAATAATCAAGCTCCCTGGAATTCCAACTAGAGAAATTCTTACCAAGGAAATAACTTTCCCCATCACCAGACTCAGTATCAACAGTATCCTCCTCAACAGTATCAGCAACCACAACTCCCATTTCAAAACAATGCCGCACCCATGAATGCACCACTTCGACCAAAGCTACTTGTACAACCTAACCCGAACCCAAACAATAAAGCAGTCCATCAATTTGAGACTGTCAACATGCCTACGTATTCCATCACCCAGATTCCCTGCAATGATATACAATTACAATTAGGGAGGGTAGTGGAACCTATTATCACTGAGGATGTTTCATCCCTAGTGATTGAAACTGGAGTGAATCAGCACTATGGGAATATAGTCAATTCAGCAAGCCCCATCATTGAGGATGTTGATACTCCTACAGAAACAGTAGTTGAAACTCAGAGAGTAACACCCGATGAATCACAGCCTACACATTTGATAAGAGAACAGCCATACCCTAAACAATTGGCCCTGCAAAAAACAGTGGAACAGTCTCGATTCGATCTCTTAGGATAATTGAAAAATTTGTATGTTAAAATTCCACTGTTATAGGCTCTCTATGATATGCCCATTTATGCTAAGACTGTTAGAGATTTATGTGTCAAGAAACTAGGAAGAAGGCCCATGGATCCTCCCACTGTCCATGTATTGGGAAAACTTTCTGAATTAATAATGGGGAAGACTCTTATGGCAAAATACGATGACCCTGGAAACCCGACTATTATAGTTAACATAGGGAACACACAAATTCCCAATGTCTTGGTAGATTTTGGCGCGACTATTAACGTCATGACCATAGAAACTGTGAAGAAACTTGGACTCACTAACCTTCGGCCAACCCCTACTATTCTAGAACTCGCCGACAGATCAACAATCAAGCCCGAGGGGATCCTAGATGACCTTGTAATCTCTGTTGATTCGTGGGAATACCCAGCGGACTTCTTGGTGTTACAGCCGAAGTCTCAGTTGGGGGAACACCCACTGATCCTGGGAAGACCGTGGTTGGCCACAGCAGATGCCTGTATCAGCTGTTGGTCAGGATCTATGACTATCTCAGACGGGACTGAGATCAAAAGTATAACCTTATACCCTCCAGCTCGACCAAGCACAGAAGCTGAAACTCCACTTTGGGTAGATTTGGAGGAGGAGGAAGGTGTTCAGCCATTATTAACGATAGGGAGAGCCTTAACATTCAAAGATGAAACAGAGGACGATGTTATCAACAGTTTCATCAGTGAGCCCACGTTAGTCAAGCAAAATGTTTATCAAATCTTGGACAGTACTTTAGCTGCAACAGAACAAGAAAATCTTACAGAAGAAACTCTAGTCAGTGATGCCAGTATAATTCCAGTACTCACAAATTCGAAAAGCATTCCAGTAGAAATTGAACCAGGGAAAACACTAAACATCAATCCAAAACTTGCGCCCAATGAGCTGGAATAGCTTATCACTTTGCTGAAACAACGTAGGGGAGCTTTCGCTTGGGAGTACACAGATATGAAAGGGATTCCTTCTAATCTGTGCACCCACCGCTTGGGAGTACACAGATATGAAAGGGATTCCTTCTAATCTGTGCACCCACCACATTTATATTAAGAGCGACTCCAGGCCTGTGTGTCAACCACAACGAAGGATGAACCCAAACCTAAGAGACATAGTGAAAGAGGAAATCCAAAAACTTCTGGAAGCAAGATTTATATACCCGATTTCAGACAGTGAGTGGGTTTCTCCACCCGTGATCGTGCCAAAGAAGAATGGGAAATGGAGAGTCTGCGTGGATTACAGAGAATTGAACAAGGCAACGCAGAAGGACCACTTTCCCTTACCTTTTATCGATCAGGTCCTTGATACCTTGTCTCGGAAGAAGTATTTTTACTTTCTGGATGGCTTTAGTGGCTATAACCAAATCTAGATCGCTCCAGAAGACCAAGACAAAACCACTTTCACCTATCCCTGGGGTACTTTTGCATATAGGGTACTTCCTTCGGTTTGTGCAATGCACCAACAACTTTTCAGAGAGCAGTGATTGGAATCTTTTCAGAGATGGTAAATGATTGCATGGAGATTTTTATGGATGACTTTACCCCATATGGTGATAGTTATGAAGAAGCGCTGAAAATTTTAGAAAAGGTCTTGAAACGCTGTGAACAAATCCATCTCTCTTTAAGCACTGAAAAGTGCCATATGATAATGAGCGAGGGCATAGTTCTGGGGCACTTCATCTCTTCTGATGGTATCCTGGTAGATCCATCCAAAATCAGGGTAATTGAAAATATACCAACTCCTGGAACACAAAAAGATGTACATAGCTTCTTAGGGCATGCTGGCTATTACAGAAGATTCATAGAAAACTTTTCCAAGCTAGCTTCTCCTTTGTTCACTTTGCTGATGAAGGATGCACAATTTGTTTGGAATGATGCATGCCAAACAGCATTTACTGAGATGAAGAAAAGTCTGTCTACAACACCCATCCTACGAGGGCCCAACTGGGCTCTGCCTTTTCATATTTCTTCAGATGCTTCAGACACTGCCATTGGAGCAATTTTAGGACAGCAGGAAGGTAGCGCTCCTTATGCAATTTATTACATCAGTAAAAACTTATCCCCTGCTGAACTAAACTATACTATCACAGAGAAAGAATTCCTTGCCATAGTTTATGCCATCAACAAATTTAGACATTACATTACTGGATACTCCACTTTTGTGCACACTGATCATTCTGCCATCAAATATTTAATGAATAAACCAATCACGAATGCTAGAGTTACTAGATGGCAGTTACTGTTACAGGAATTTGATATCACAATTATTGATAGACCAGGGAAGGAAAGTGTTGTTGCAGACTTTTTATCTCGACTTACTAACAGTGATGACAATTTACCAGTCGAAGATTCCTTCCCGGATGAGCATTTGTTTGCAGTATCAACTCACTCCCCATGGTATGCAGATATTGCTAACTTTTTGGCTGCAGGTAAGCTCCCAGCACATCTGTCGAAAAGAGAAAGAAAGAAGATCATACAACAGAGTGCTAGGTATTGCTGGATTGAGGGACATCTTTTCTACACAGGACTCGACTTAGAAATCAGAAGATGTGTTAGAGAGGATGAAATCTTTAGTATTCTTAAAGCTTGCCATGATGAGCCCTGTGGGGGGCACTTTGCTGACAAAAGGACAGGTCATAAGGTTTTGAGGATGGGTTATTTCTAGCCTACATTATTCAGGGATGCAAAGAAGTATGTTCAGGCATGTGATAGCTGCCAAAGAATCGGCCAACCCAACAGATTAGATGAAATGCCTTTGCAGCCACAACTTGTGGTTGAACCATTTGATAGATGGGCTCTAGATTTTGTAGGGCCTATCAATCCTCCCTCAAAACAGAAAGTTCATATCTTGGTTTGCACAGACTACATGACCAAATGGGTAGAAGTTGTAGCCTTGGTTAAGGCTAATGATTAGGCTATGATCGATTTCCTATATGAAGAGATTTTTACTTGGTTTGGGGTACCCAAGGAAATCATCACAAATGGTGGACCGCAATTTGTGTCTTATAAACTGGAAGCGCTATTACAAAAGTTTCATATTCAGCACAAAATAAACTCGCCATATCATCCACAAGCCAATGGCCAAGTGGAGAGTTCAAACAAAGTCATTGAGGCTATTTTGACAAAAACGGTGAAAAGCCATCATAAAGATTGGGCTGAGAGACTTCCAGAGGCACTATGGGCCTATCGCACTACCTGGCGTAACACCACTGGTTTTTCCCCATATGAGTTAGTGTATGGTAAGAATGTTTTCCCAATTGAATTTGAAATTAGAACTTTGAAGACAGCTATAGAAGCAAACCTTGATTTATCAGAATCACAGAGGAATCGATTGAATAAACTTAATGAATTGGATGAAAAACACATAGCAACAGTAAATCATACAACTTTAATCCAACAGAAGCGCTCTAAGTGGCATGATAGATTCATAAAGAAGAAAGTATTCCACGAAGGAGACTGGGCTCTGTTATATGATTCACAGTTTAAGAAGGATTTTAAAGGCCAAGCTACGCACTCGTTGGTTGGGACCTTATCAAATAGATCAATTATTTGACAATGGAACAGTCCGGTTAATCACCATAGATGAAAACAAGACACCATTATTCGCAAATGGTCATCGGTTGCAACTGTATCACAAGCCGATCTCAAGGGATGCTTTCGTTTCACATGTTTCAGTTGATCCAGATTTTCAGTTAACGCTAGGGTAGGTATTTTTCTCAACCCCTGTGAATTTTTAAGACCTACAATATTCACATGATTTGTACATAAATAATTTATTTTTCATTCTGTATTTTTTTTTTTTGCATTTGATCGAGTTTGTTTTGAAGAATTGTGTGCAGGAATTAATTGGAGGAACAACAGTCATTACTGTGCCAGACAATTGCAGGCACCTTGCATTGTTCCTGATTTAATAAAGCTCTTTGAAGAAGATGGATGATTCGTCAGCTTTCAGCAGCCAGCTGAAAATTTGCCTGTTACTTCATTATTGCATAGCTGCGACTCCTTGCCTTGCTCATTCTTCCTATTTTCATAGCTGTAACTCCGCCATTTTCTATTCACTTCACTTTTTCCGCAACTGCGACTCCACTATTTTTGGCTATTCCGCCAATTCTAGCAGCTGCGACTCCGCTATTTCCATTTCATTTTCGCTCCTTGCCAGCAGCTGCGACTCTGCTATTCCTACATATTCCTCCAATTCTAGCAGCTGCGACTCCGCTATTTCAATTTCATTTTCGCTCCTTGCTAGCAGTTGCGACTCCGTTATTCCTACCTATTTCATCAAGTTTAGCAGCTGCGAATCCGCTATTTCCATTTCATTTTCTCCTTTTGGCAGCAGCTGCAACTCCACTATTCCTACCTATTCCGCCAAGTTTAGCAGCTGCGACTCCGCTCTTTCCATTTCATTTTCACCTTTTGCCAGCAGCTGCAATTCCGCTATTCCTACCAATTCCACCAAGTCTAGCAGCTGCGACTCCGCTATTTCCATTTCATTTTCGCATTTTACCAGCAGCTGTGACTCTGCTATTTTTGCCTACTCCGTCAAGTTAGCAGATGTGACTCCGCCATTCTCATTCCATTCATTCCACCTTTTTCCGTACAGCTGTGACTCTACCAGAATTTCCCCGCACCCGGCTGTGACTCCACCAGTCTGTCTTTTCTCCGAATGATGCCACTAATAATGATTCAATCGGGCGTCGATTTAAATTGCTCGCTTCACAAATCCAATCACAGTCCACCTCAAAGAGCACTATTGGATTGTATTGAGTACCTGTCATCTCGAATGGTGGTGGCCACATCACTTCATCACATGCGCATTTATGCTCGTTTTAATGGAGGTGATGACTAAAACAGACTATGATGATTAATTCACAGCTGAACGCATAACGCAAAGGTACGGATTCAAAAATTTTACATGATTTGGCAGGAAATTTAATATGGTAATAATAATTATGCATTGTCTTAGCCTTCGATTAATGAACCTGTACCATTTAACCACCACAGACTGTGTCAGCATCACATTTGTACCTATTAAATTCTTGGCACCTTACCCGAGTTATACCGAAATACCCCAATTATGCCAACTTTCCATAACTGTCTCATCTCACCTAGACTTCATACCTGTGCCGACTTTCCTAAAATACCCTATTTTGAACTCCAACAATCCCTTGCATGTTTGTATGCTGCAACTCCTACGTATCGACTGGTAATTGCTGTATTTGTCCTGAATTTTGAGGAGAAGTTGATATGGGTAACCTAGTCCGGCATGAAACCGTGAATACAGAAGCCTTGCGTGCCAATGCGGAAGTTCTTAACATTTTCATAGCAACGGGTTGGATGGATTATTTTGAACGGTTGAACGGTTTCCATATAGAAACTGCATTACAATTCTCCCTTAACCTGACTGATACTCACTCTGAGGTCAGGGGACTGCGTGTGGATGTTACAAAAGAAATCACAGCAGAAGTTACTGGCTTACCCCGGGTTGGAAAGCAGTTATTTGGACGGAAAGCACATAATGCGACGGTTGTAGGAGAATTTCTTGCAGTAGAGGAGAATGTTTGTCTAAAGCGTTGTGGGTTGGAATTGGCATCATTACCACGACCTTGGGATCAAGTGGCAGTTTTTATAAAGAAATATATTTCTTGCGAAGGAAGGTACCAAACTGTTTCCTTCTCTAAACTTCCTTTATTGTCTCACTTACGCCATGGTAATTTAGTAAATATACCATTCTATCTTTTTACAGCCCTGCAAACCATGGATGGATATGCAAAAACAACCCAACACCCAGTTTCCTCCCTTACCAATCATGGCCTAGTTAAATTGTTAGTCTTAAGGGCCCTTGCAAATCACAATTTAACCTGGGAGCAATTTCTTGCTGGAGTCTGGCCATTTAAAAGACATGTATTAGAAGTGGGGGGTATTGGAGAAGGTGAAGAGGACCAGCGTTCCTCAAATCCAGTTGGGGGGGAGGTTGGAGCATCAGGAAACCAGAATGAGGAAAGAGATGAGGTAAATATGGGGGAAGCTGCAATAGCAGCAAAACCTGTTATTGAAGAAATGGTGATGGAAGCCATGGCACACGAGGCAGTGACATTAGAAGTTGCAACTGAAGAAGCTGACATTGGAGCAGCTGTTAAAGCTGCGATAGTAGAAGGTGCAACTGCAGAAGTAGAAATTCGGGAGGAAGAATATCAGGCAGGAGCAGCAGGATAAGAAAATGTGGAAGTTTTGGATGTTGTGTCCTCTCCTGAGATAAGAGGGACCATTATTAAGGAGGAGAAGATTGAAGAAAAGACCCCTGTGTCACCTAGCCAAATTTATGAAAATTACTATTTTATTTGCAAAATACTTTATGTTAAATTTAATTACAAAGTTTTGTAATTATGATCAGTTTTGATCATGGATGAATGTAATTATTGAATATTATTATTTAAATAAATTAATTAGGAGACAAACACCCAAGATGACTGTTAAATGAGTGTTCACTGACCCACTAGGAGGAATGGAAGCTATTGGAAAGTATGGGACAGATGGCAGCAATTACATCACACCACTAGCTGTTGGTTATGGGACAACTACCCCTAAAAATAGGGCATTATCCCCCAGGTGGAGGGAGTGAGCAGGCAGCTCTTTTAATGACACAGTAACATCTGAAAAGGCCTAGGCAGCCTATAAAGGCAAATTCAAATTGAGCAGGCAGCTCTTAATCAATATTTCTACAGAATATTTTCCTCATGTGCATCAGGTGATCACTGAGAGATTCGAATAGTGAGGCTAGTGGTGAGTGTAATCTTAAGTCTGCATATTGCTGATAAGAACTAGAGATGCTGGTGCAGGTCTATTGGACTGCTAGCTATTGAAGATTCATAAATTATTGTTACTGCAAGAAGAAGCCCTATTTCTTGAGTTTCTTCCTCCTGGTGGTTCAGTGAACAGGCTCGGGGGTCCTAAGGCAGTACTTGACTGTTTTCAGGAATTGGTTAGGTGGAGCAGTCTTCTTGGGCTGTTTGTTGCCCTACAGATTTATCTAGGTTCTACAAATTTTCTATTTTATCTCAGCGAGTAATTCTGTTCTGTATAGTTAATATTTTCTGTTTTCTGTTTCAAAAGGAAATTAATTCTAGATTCATTTACAGTCTGAAAGTTAAAGTTTAAATGACGAATTGGAATTGATAAATCAATATCTATATTTTTCCCCATGTTGTTTGTGCATCGTACTCCAGTATAGATACACAAATTAAGAATAGATGATAAGATAAGCAGATAGACATTGAAATTCGATAGATAAATATAGTAATTCATATGTTTATTGTTTTCTGCCCTATAGTTAATAGATGTAGAAAGTTATGTATAATGTTTATTATATATATGTAATGTTTCCTTAGTTATATGAAAAACAATTAATGTTTAATTCCTGTACAGATACATTGCATCAATCTTATCATTATTATGTACAAAGGAAAAAGATATAAATCATATATCTATATACCATAACATAGCTACAAAATAACTGAATGTGATCATCATAACAAGACCGTACATAACAATCATCACACAGTTTTCACATTGCACAAATACACATTGATTTCATTTTCTTTTTTAATATTTTCCAAGATTATTATCTAGCTTTATTGAAAACATATTAAACCATGTTTCGATGCCTTCCATCTCATCCATCTATATCATAAACTATACATATTATGAATTGTTTTTATTATTTCAAAAATAAAACTTGGTTTCTATCAAACCCTAAGTTAGGTCTTTGATTTCCATTTTATCGTTTTACAAAAAGAAACCATTACAGTCTACACAGGATTCAGATCAACCGAAGTTTCTTTAAAATTTCTTTTCGATAATTTAGTATTTATTCAAACAAAACACGATTTAGGGTATGGCCATTCGTTTCCTTTACAACGACTTGAATACCATTCGAAACATCATACATTATAAACCTATGACAGAGTATATACAACCCTAGCTCGAAATACTACAAACATCGATCTACAACATTAAGTTGTTTCATACAGGCCCGGTTTACAATTCGTACTTGTGAAGTTTCAGTTTGATACATTGTTTGCAAACATTGATAATCATCGATCTGGGCATAGCCCGATACCTTTCTTCATACATCAAAACAAGACTTTTTCTATCGTTGCCCGAATATTATTTCGTAATGTTTGAAAACAAGCGCAACAGATATAACTTATTACACAAAAACCAAACCAAATAGCACTGGTTGTAACGACAGTTTAACTTTTCAAGAAAACGAGTTTTATTCATAGGTCAAACGAGCCTCAGCTCCAACACATTTCCACATTAATGCATCAACAGGTGGAATGATCAAACGTTTCCACTACTACAAGTTCCAAACGCAAAGACGAGGGATTAATATTTCCCAGTATCAAAACTTACAAAACATTCAAATGATTTTGAACATGGTTTCATTCCCTTAAATTCTGAACTCATAAAGCCGAGATGTATTTTCCCTTGTGAGTAGAATTTTAAGCATCAAAACAAAAACCAGAGCATAGAGACGAATGTCCTTCGTCGTAGAAGTTTAAACAACAACTTAAAAACCTTCTCAAGGATTCAAAATGACAAATGACGCCTTGGAAAACCATCTACTTTGCTGTTGGAATCAACCACATCATCAGAGAACTTTGGAGCACCTACGAAGGTTTTGGAAGACCCGGAGCTTACCAGTTTGGAAGCACGCCTTCCTTTCCAAAACCCTGCTCGAATCTTTTCTTCACAACCTGCAACTGACAACAATTTCATAAGCTTAGAATTTGACATTGGTATTATCATACCTTCACTAAAATACGAAGAGTACAAACATGGTTTCACCATACGATAAAAAAAGAGCTTACCTTCATAAAACGGATACCAAATTCCTTACAGACACCAGCAAGACAACGGGATCTTTACTGCAAATAAGACGAGGGAACTCCTATTACCCAACTGCTTGACTTATCTCTTACAGTTCATAACGAAGAGCTTTGAAAACCATCAACACATTAACAACTCAAACCAGAGTCGACCTCTTTTCACAAATGCCAAAACCAGGGTTTAGAACCTGCAAATTCTACCTACGGGACTCGAGGTCGAGAACTCCTATAAGCTTACTAACCCTAGAAAATTCGGCAGCTTGTCGGCCACAGACCGAAATCAATGGAAACACTAAACAACATTTCAAAACTCTTAAACCAAATCGACGATAGGAGTTAGGGTTATAATCTAACAGCCAAAATCAAGCCGATCGACGATCACTATTTGCCATCGAATTGCATCGGGGATCGCATGGATTTGCATTCATGAATCACTCATTACCATAGCATGGTCTTACCACGTCAAGTTTTTATTGAATATGTCGATAGCCAGCTCGGAGAGATTTCAACAAAACTATTACTTGGCAACCATCACAAAGATCGTTTGCATTAGCTTGCACTCACGTGGAATTTGCTTAAGCCTCATCACCATGAGATATTGGACAGTCATTTAATATAGGTCTGGATAACAATCACCAACGCTGATCTCGTATCACTCGAAACCCTCCAACCTGTCAATCAACATAAATGTATGTCAGTACTCCTTCCCGACGATATGAATTCGAAAGTTTTATACATATCAATATAACAAATTATGTTATGATATCTCCATCTAAGGTTTGTTTGGTTCCATATTACATTCCACGACATACGTTATAATGTTGTGACGACCATCGATCACATAGCTCCAAGTTTGTAGTATGTTAGAATCATGTTAGTTATCATTTCAAGTTTATATATATTTCTTTCAAGGGTAAGTTTATTTGTTTTTAATTATTGGAATTATGGATTGGGTAATAGTTGTTAGTACAACTATATTTATGCAATTGGCATAGTTCATGTATATACATTGATTCTATATACAAATATGCCCTTGAAGGGGGTTACAAGTATCAAGTCTAGTTAAACACTATAGAGTTTCGACTAGTGTAACCCACACATGAGAGACTTTATCACTATCGCAACTATAAATAGTCTGTATGGTAGTAATTTCATTAAATCCATTGACATTTGATTATTTAATAACTAGCTAAATGCTAGGTGTATTCACTCACTACAAACGTTTAAATGACTTTTGCGATACAACAATCACATCGGAAAGATGAAGGTAATTAATTATTCCAAGACGACAACAAACCAGCTATTACAACCATAAAGATTATAGTGACAAACCTAGCAGCTTGAAAAACATCATAGATAACAATGTTCCCATACATGGCCAAGTGATAAGATAGCATTCAAAAAATAGAATTTATAGCAATATAATTCATACCTACATACTTGATGAGTCGCAACAGAATTTACAACATTTTATTTAATTACGACTTTGAAATTGAACCATACACGTGCTTAGTTTCTACCCAGCCATGAAATCTCTTACCTGTCGTCTACACATAGGACATTCAATATGCTTTAGCATTGCAGCTAAGTAAGCTCCAGGGTACCTTGTAGGACACCCTTATGCAGCAAAGTCAAACTGTCAGTATCTTTGCAAAAGAATAGTGTCGCATTCTACTTCCGGTTTATTAAGTACTTTGTTATCAAAATCAAGTTACTAACTATTTGTTAAAAATTGGCATTATCATATTGCTGCCTAAACAGAAATTAAAGCATGTGTACTACACACAACTTTACAATTAATGCTGTCATAATCTCTATTATTATTTCCGCAATTATTATTATCATAATTAATGCTATTAGCAAAATTTTTAAATTTTTACGAAAATACGAGATGTTACATGTGGTATCAGAGCATAGATTCAAACTCTAGGCCTGAATGAGGTCCAAAACACGCAGCAGAAAAAATTTTATACAACAGAAAATTGTACTAACTTGAAAATTTTTATTACTATGTATCCATAAATTGTTTTCAGTTACAGGTATGGAGAACTCAGCTGAACATTTAAGCGACAGATTTCAACCAAACAGTCATAGTTCAGGACAGCACTATGTAGAGGAAGATCATGGGGAATTAAATAATAGTACGTCAGAACTGTTACGTGCTTTCCATGAAATAAAAGCCGAAATTAGATCTGTGAAACAAGATAATGAAAGGATTCTGCAAGCACAAGAACAACTAAATCAAATGTTGTTTGAACACAGCCAAATAGAGGAACAAGAGAGAAACAATGAAGATATTTCCAAAGTTGAAGATATGCCTCACACTGATAAAAATCAGAACATAAAAACCAGTGAAGTAAAAGATAGCTCAACCTCATCAGGAGATGCTATTGAAGTACGAAAAAGGAAACGTAACTATACCAGTGACAGCAGTGACGGAGATTCCAAACCAAGAAGGAAAAATCATAAGGAATATGAGCAGATCTCTAGAGAGTTCAAGAAGATAAGACCTCCAAATTTCAATGGAGAAACTGAGAAAGGTGAGACAGCTGAAGCTTGGCTGTCCAGTATGAAGAAATACTTCCAGATCTATAACTATTCAGAGTTCTTAAAGGCAAAGATGGCTATATACAACTTGACCGAAAAAGTAGATATCTGGTGGCAGGACATAAAAAGGGTAAAGGGCATCAAAGATAAATATGTAAGCTGGAGTGCTTTCAAACGATATTTCAAAAAGAAGTATCTATCTGAACAGTACTACGAAGAAAAATCTAAAGAGTTCTACGATTTGAAGTTGGGAGGTATGAACATGAAGGAAATGAACAGTAAGTTTTTGAACTTACTGAGATATGTACCATACCTCATAGAAGAAAAACAAAAAATTCAAAGGTACTTGAGCTGTTTACCTTTCAACATTAAAGATAGAATCGAGTATGACAGTCCTAAAACCTTGGAGGAGGCTATGAGAAAAGCAGTTTTCTATTATGATACAAATCGAAAAAGAGAAGGAATGTCAAACTGGAAAAATCACAAGCCCAACAATTTTGAGCAGAGAAAGAAAAATTTCAGATTCGGAGGAAATTCCGGATTTCAAAGGAAAAATTTTCAGAATCGGAATCATCAAGGGAACAATTCCAGAAACAATTCACAGCAGAATTCTACAGCACCCAGGAATACACCTAATAATGCCAAGACCAGTGAGCCAAAGACACATATCAAATGCTTTGAATGTCAAGGCCCCCATTACGCATCAGAATGTCCCTTAAGGAAGCGGAAGGCAAACAACATCAACTCTATTCAGACTGAACCTACTGTTGGGGACGTGGCAAGGGAGATGCCAATAATTAATGCAGCACTCGACAACAGGCAAGCAGATCATCAAATCTCCATGGTAGAGATTGAAGGTATGATACATAATCATCTTGTTACCATTTTAATTGATCCAGGTGCTAGCTTAAGTTATATTTCACCAGACATTGTGGAAAGTCTTAAATTGAAAACTGAAAAGTTTAGTAAATATTGGCTAGTTACACTAGCAACTGGAACAAAGAGAAAAGTATCAGATTTTATAGAAAACTGTGTTTTGTCCATGAATCATTTACAAACACAAATCAAGTTGAACATCCTACCTTTAGGTTCTTACGATATTATAGTTGGGATGGATTGGTTAGAAGCCCATCATGTCATCCTGGACTTTTATGGAAAAAGTTTTACATGTTTAAATGATGAAGGGAAAACTGTAGAAATAAAAGGCATTCCAAGGAAGGTAACCCTTAGACATATTTCAGCCATGCAAGTTAAGAGGGAAGTTAGGAAAGGATGCCAAATGTTTGCAGTAAATGTAGTGAATGATGAGTTTATGGATAAAGAGGACAAACTAAAATTAGAGGACATACCTGTCCTAAAGGATTTTAAGGATGTATTTCCTGAGGAGATTCCAGGATTACCACCCAAAATAGATTTAGATTTTACTATAGAGTTAATACCAGGAGCAGTACCAAATTCGAAAGCTCCATACAGAATGAACATACTAGAGTTAAACGAATTAAAATCACAGTTGAAGGAACTGATTGACAAGAAGTATATTAGACCCAGTGTGTCTCCTTGGGGAGCGCCTGTCATCTTTGTTAAGAAGAAAGACAGAACACTAAGATTGTGCATAGATTATCGCCAACTTAATAAGATGACAATCAAGAATTGATATTCGTTACCCCGCATAGATGATCTATTCGATCAGCTATGTGGAGAAACTATATTTTCAAAGATTGATCTAATATCAAGATACCATCAAGTATGAGTTAAGGATGAAGATATTTTCAAGACATCTTTCCGAACTTGGTATGGACATTACGAGTTCGTAGTCATGCCATTTGGCTTGACTAATGCCCCGGCTGTATTTATGTGTCTGATGAATAATATTTTGCATAAATACTTAGACAAGTTTTATGTTGTGTTTATAGATGACATTTTAGTGTACTCAAAAAGCAAAGAAGAGCATGATGAACATTTACGGATTATCTTACAAGTTCTAAGGGATCATCAACTGTACACCAAATTCAGTAAGTGTGACTTCTACAAAGACAAAATTCAGTATCTAGGACACATTATTTCAGAGGAAGGAATCTCGGTTGACCTCGACAAAATAAGGGCCATTAATGACTGGCCGATTCCTAAGGATGTGTCGGATGTAAGATCATTCATGGGCATTACTAGATATTACAGAAAGTTTATAGAAATTTTTTCAAAAATTGCCAACCCCATAAATTCTTTGCAGAAGAAAGGGAAGAAATTTGTTTGGGATCAGAAATGTTCTGACAGTTTCAAGAAACTAAAGGCGTTATTGATGACAGCGCCTATCTTGAGGATAGCAGACCCCAACAAGGATTTTGTAGTTTGTACAGACGCATGCAATGATGGACTCGGTGGAGTCTTAACACAGGAAGGACATGCGGTGGCATATGAATATAGAAAGCTAAAAGTACATGAAAAGAACTACTCTACTTATGATTTAGAATTATTGGCAGTTATCCATGCCTTAAAAATGTGGCGTCACCACCTTATTGGCAGGAAATTTACATTATTAACAAATAACATGGGTCTGAAATATTTATTGGATCAGACAAACCTGAACGCTAGACAAGCTAGATGGTTGACGTTCTTAAGTGAGTATGATTTTGAAATTCAGCATATTAAAGGGAAGGAGAACAAGGTTGCAGATGTCTTGAGTCGTAAGGCAAAATTAAATTTCATATCAGCAATCAGTACTTATTCAACTGATTTAGAAAATCAGATTCTGGAAAAGAGTGAAATAGATAAAAAATATAGAAAAATGAAGGAAAACATAGCAAACAACAGTTCTGAAAATTGTATGGCAGATTTCAGGATGAAGGAAAACGGTATACTACTATTTAAAAACAGTTGTATGTACTAGACATACCAAAAATAAAATTTCTGATATTAAATGAGATGCATAAAAGTCACTATTCTGGTCATCCAGGTTATCAAAAGACTATTACTATGCTGAGAAAAGAATATTATTGGCCCAGAATGAAAGATCAAGTAGTAGAGTACATAGATAAATGTTTGGATTGTCAAAAAGTGAAGGTTGAACACTAACATCCTGCTATATTGTTGCAACCGTTACCGATATCAAGTTGGAAATGGGAAGTGATCAGCATAGATTTTATCATTGGATTACCTAAAAATTAGAAACAACATGATTCTATCATGGTGGTAGTGGACAAACTCAGCAAGGCAACACATTTCATACCCGTAAAGACTACTCATAAAGCTCCAGATATTGCAGAGATCTTTATGAAACAGATTTTTAGACTACATGGAATACTGAAAGTAATAATTTCAGATCGTGACTCGAAGTTTATAGGTAACTTCTGGAGGTCATTGTTTAAAGGGTTGAACACAACTTTAAATTTCAGTACAGCATTTCATCCATAGACGGATGATCAGACAAAAGAGTAAACCAAGTTTTAGAAGATTTATTAAGAATGTATGTTAAGGATCAGCCTGGTAAGTGGGAAGACTACTTGCACTTTGCAGAATTTGCTTATAATAATCACTATCATGCATTGGCCAGACTTAGTCCTTTTGAAATTCTTTATGGTAGGAAATGTAATACACCTGTTTTGTGGAATGATCCAGTAAATAGAGTTGTTTTAGGACCTAAATTATTGCAGGAGTTAGAACTAATTGTGAAACAGGTGCAAGGACATTTAAAAGTTGCCCAAGATAGGCAAAAGAGTCAAGCAGATTCAAAAAGAACTCATAAAGAGTTTCAGGTTGGTGAACATGTATTCCTCAAGGTAAGACCAAAAAAGAGTTTACTGAAATTGGGAAGCTGTGCCAAGTTGGCACTCAGGTATTGTGGTCCTTTTGAAATATTGTCTAAGGTTGGAGAAGTGGCATACCAACTGGCTTTGCCACCAACCTTAAAAATACATAATGTTTTTCATATATCATTTTTAAAGAAATATGTGCACGATACTACTCATGTTGTGAACTGGAATGATGTACAGGTGGGACAAGACAGAGATTTTCTAGTGGAACCGGATTGTATCCTCGGAAGGAGGGAAACTATTCTCTGAAATCGCAGCATTGGGCATGTGAAGGTGCAATGGAAGCATCTTAGCCCAAAAGAGGAAACCTGGGAGTTGGAGAGTAGTATGCGGGCAGCATAGCCAACTCTGTTTCAGGAACACTCAAGGAGGGATTAACCAACATCGAGGACAATGTTGAGACTTAACGGGGGGTGTATGTCACCTACCCAAATTTATGAAAATTACTATTTTATTTGCAAAATACTTTATGTTAAATTTAATTACAAAATTTTGTAATTATGATCAGTTTTGATCATGGATGAATGTAATTATTGAATATTATTATTTAAATAAATTAATTCGGAGACAAACACCCAAGAGGACTGTTAAATGAGTGTTCACTGACCCACTAGGAGGAATGGAAGCTGTTGGAAAGTATGGGACAGATGGCAACAATTACATCACACCACTAGCTGTTGGTTATGGGACAACTACCCCTAAAAATAGGGCATTATCCCCCAAGTGGAGGGAGTGAGAAGGCAGCTCATTTAATGACCCAGTAACATTTGAAAAGGCCTAGGAAGCCTATAAAGGCAAATTCGAATTGAGCAGGCAGCTCTTAATCAATATTTCTGCATAATATTTTCGTCATGTGCATCAGGTGATCACTAAGAGATTCGAATAGGGAGGCTAGTGGTGAGTGTAATATTAAGTCTGCATATTGCTGATAAGAACCAGAGATGCTGGTGCAGGTCTATTGGACTGCTAGCTATTGAAGATTCAAAAATTATTATTACTGCAAGAAGAAGCCCTATTTCCTGATTTTCTTCCTCCTGGTGGTTCAGTGAACAGGCTCGGGGGTCCTAAGGCAGTACTTGACTGTTTTCAGGAATTGGTTGGGTGGAACAGTCTTCTTGGGCTGTTTGTTTCCCTACAGATTTATCCAAGTTCTACAAATTTTCTATTTTATCTCAGCTAGTAATTCTGTTCTGTATAGTTAATATTTTCTGTTTTCTGTTTCAAAAGGAAATTAATCTAGATTCATTTACAGTCTGAAAGTTAAAATTTAAATGACGAATTGGAATTGATAAATCAATATCTATATTTTTCTCCATGATGTTTGTGCATCATACTCCAGTATAGATTCACAAATTAAGAATAGATGATAAGATAGGCAGATTGCCATTGAAATTTGATAGATAAATATAGTAATTCATATGTTTATTGTTTTCTACCCTATAGTTAATAGATGTAGAAACTTCTGTATAATGTTTATTATATATATGTAATGTTTCCTTAGTTATATGAAAAACAATTAATGTTTAATTCCTGTACAGATACATTGCATCAATCTTATCATTATTATGTACAAAGGAAAAAGATATAAATCATATATCTATATACCATAACATAGCTGCAAAATCACTAAATGTGATCATCATAACAAGACCGTACATAACAGTCATCACACAGTTTTCACATTGCACAAATACATATTGATTTCATTTTCCTTTTTAATATTTTCCAAGATTATTATCCAGCTTTATTGAAAACATATTAAACCATGTTTTGATGCCTTCCATCTCATCCATCTATATCATAAACTATACATATTATGAATTGTTTTTATTATTTCAAAAATAAAACTTGGTTTCTATCAAACCCTAAGTTAGGTCTTCGATTTCCATTTTATCGTTTTACAAATAGAAACCATTACAGTCTACATAGGTTTCAGATCAACAAAAGTTTCTTTAAAATTTCTTTTCGATAATTTAGTATCTATTCAAACAAAACACGATTTAGGGTATGGCTATTCGTTTCCTTTACAACGACTTGAATACCATTCGAAACATCATACATTATAAACCTACGACAGAGTATATAAAACCCTAGCTCGAAATACTACAAACATCGATCTACAGCATTAAGTTGTTTCATACAGGCCCGGTTTACAATTCGTACTTGTGAAGTTTCAGTTTGATACATTGTTTGCAAACATTGATAATCATCGATCTGGGCATAGCCCGATACCTTTCTTCATACATCAAAACAAGACTTTTTCTATCGTTTCCCAAATATTACAGTTTTCGTAATGTTTGAAAACAAGCGCAACAGATATAACTTATTACACAAAAACCAAACCAAATAGCACTGGTTGTAACGACAGTTTAACTTTTCAAGAAAATGAGTTTTATTCACAGGTCAAACGAGCCTTGGCTCCAACACATTTCCACATTAATGCATCAACGGGTGGAACGATCAAATGTTTCCACTACTACAAGTTCCAAACTCAAAGATGAGGGATTAATATTTCCCAGTATCAAAACTTACAAAACATTCAAACGATTTTGAACAGGGTTTCATTCCCTTAAATTCTGAACTCATAAAGCCGAGATGTATTTTCCCTTGTGAGTAGAATTTTAAGCATCAAAACAAAAACTAGAGCATAAAGATGAATGTCCTTCGTCGTAGAATTTTAAACAACAACTTAAAAACCTTCTCAAGGATTCAAAATGACAAATGACGCCTTGGCAAACCATCTGCTTTGATGTTGGAATCAACCACATCATCAGAGACCTTTGGAGCACCTACGGAGGTTTTGGAAGATCTGAAGCTTACCAGTTTGGAAGCACGCCTTCCTTTCCAAAACCCTGCTTGAATCTTTTCTTCACAACCTGCAACTGACAACAATTTCATAAGCTTAGAATTTGACATTGGTATTATCATACCTTTACTGAAATACAAAGAGTACAAACATGGTTTCACCATATGATAAAAAAAGAGCTTACCTTCATAAAATGGACCAAATTCCTTGCAGACACCAACAAGATGACGGGATCTTTACTGCAAATAAGACGAGGGAACTCCTATTACCCACCTGCTTGACTTATCTCTTACAGTTCATAACGAAGAGCTTTGAAAACCATCAACACATTAACAACTCAAACCAGAGTCGGCCTCTTTTCACAAATGCCAAAACCAGGGTTTAGAACCTGTAAATTCTACCTATGGGACTCGAGGTCAAGACCTCCTGTAAGCTTACTAACCCTAGAAAATTCGGCAACCTGTCGGCCACAGACCGAAATCAATGGAAACACTAAACAACATTTCAAAACTCTTAAACCAAATTGGCGATAGGAGTTAGGGTTACAATCTAACGGCCAAAATCAAGCCGATCGACGATCACTATTTGCCATCGAATTGCATCGGGGATCGCATGGATTTGAATTTATGAATCACTCATTACCATAACACGGTCTTACGATGTCAATTTTTTATTGAATATGTCAACAGCCAGCTCGGAGAGATTTCAACAAAACTATTGCTTGGCAACCATCACAGAGATCATTTGCATTAGCCTGCACTCACGTGGAATTTGCTTAAGCCTCGTCACCATGAGATATTGGACGGTCATTTAATATAGGTCTGGATCACAATCACCAACGCTGATCTCGTATCACTCGAAACCCTCCAACCTGTCAATCAACATAAATGTATGCCAGTACTCCTTCCCGACGATATGAATTTGAAAGTTTTATACATATCAATATAACAAATTATGTTATGATATCTCCATCTAAGGTTTGTTTGGTTCCATATTACATTCCACGACATACGTTATAATGTTATGACGACCATCGATCACATAGCTCCAAGTTTGTAGTATGTTATAGTCATGTTAGTTATCATTTCAAGTTTATATATATTTCTTTCAAGGGTAAGTTTATTTGTTTTTAATTATTGGAATTATGGATTGGGTAATAGTTGTTAGTACAACTATATTTATGGAATTGGCATAGTTCATGTATATACATTGATACTATATACAATTATGCCCTTGAAGGGGGTTACAAGTATCAAGTCTAGTTAAACACTATAGAGTTTTGACTAGTGTAACCCACACATGAGAGACTTTATCACTATCGCAACTATAAATAGTCTGTATGGTAGTAATTTCATTAAATCCATTGACATTTGATTATTTAATAACTAGCTAAATGCTAGGTGTATTCACTCACTACAAACGTTTAAATGACTTTTGCGATACAGTTGTCACATCAGAAAGATGAAGGTAATTAATTATTCCAAGACGACAACAAACCAGCTATTACAACCATAAATATTATAGTGACAAACCTAGCAGCTTGAAAAACATCATAGATAACAATGTTCCCATACATGGCCAAGTGATAAGATAGCATTTGAAAAATAGAATTTATAGCAATATAATTCATACCTGCATACTTGATGAGTCGCAACAGAATTTACAACATTTTATTTAATTACGACTTTGAAATTGAACCATACACGTGCTTAGTTTCTACCCAGCCATGAAATCTCTTACCTGTCGTCTGCACATAGGACATTCAATATGCTTTAGCATTGCAGCGAAGTAAGCTCCAGGGTACCTCGTAGGACACCCTTATGCAGCAAAGTCAAACTGTCAGTATCTTTGCAAAAGAATAGTGTCGCATTCTACTTCCGGTTTATTAAGTACTTTGTTATCAAAATCAAGTTACTAACTATTTGTTAGAAACTGACATTATCATATTGCTGCCTAAACAGAAATTAAAGCATGCGTAGTACAAACAACTTTACAATTAATGCTGTCATAATCTCTATTATTACTTCCGCAATTATTATTATCATGATTAACGCTGTTAGCAAAAATTTTAAATTTTTACGAAAATACGAGATGTTACACCCTGTGTCAAAGAAACAAAGAAAAAGGCCAGGGAACAAGGGTCAGACACCCACTGTAGCAAAGAAAAGAAAAGCCAAAGTTGTCACAGCATCAATAGTAGTAAGCAGTGAAGAACATCCATCGGGAATGGTGAGGAAAATAAGGACTCGATCGACTGTAACAACAGAGGCAGTTGTAACAGTAGAAGCAGCAAGAATAGCAGAAGCAGCAGGAACATCAGAAACAACAGAAGCAATTGGGGCAAAATTTGAATTCCCTATGACTGAGGCATCACCTATAACTGGGGTACATTTAGAAATTCCCATGTTAAACCCCAAGTCACATACTGCCACAAAGGAACCTCCCATAGAGGAACCCCAAATTGAAAACCTCCTGTTTGAAAATGAACTATTAAAGGAGGAGCTGCAGACATTATGAAATGAGTTGGAAGAATTGAAGAGAGTAGTTGGGAAACAAGCAGAGAAGAATTTGAACACATTGTTAGATGATGCAAATTTATTCGAAAATTCATCTCTTGCATTAGAAAATGAGGAGCAAGGAGAGATTGTTTTCCCGGAGTGTGGAGATATATTCTTTGCAGCATGACATAGAGTTATGGTGTTGGGATCTGTATCACAAAAGCATGCACAAATAGAGCAGGAGGAAGAAAAAGCACTAGAAATATAATTGATGGGGGAGAATGAGCCAAAAATTGAAGTGATCCCTGATTTGAATATAGGAGATGAAACCGTGCAGTCCCAACCATCAGGGGATACCGAATTACTTCAGGATCAGTCTCACCAGTCAAAGGGATTTGACATGACCCAGGAACAATCTCAGCAATACGAAGAAATTGAAAGACAGGGGGCTGTTACACAAGAACCAGTACCCTTGAAAATATATAGTGAGGTTGCAACCCAGACAACAATATTTGACATCAAGAATCAAGAAGAAAACGATGTTACACAAGAACCAATGTTCTCGGAAAAATTTGCTGAAGTTGCAACACAAACTGAGATGGCTGAGATTGAAATGGAAAGAAAGGATGCTACCACACAAGAACCAGCAGTCCTAAGAACCTCCGCTGAGACTGCAACACAAACTGAGATGGTTGAGATTGAAATGAAAAGCAGGGATGTTGTTACACGAGAACCAGCACCCCCAAAATCAATTGCTGAGACTGCACTACAGGCACAGACCACTGCAACACCAATGGAGGATGAAGCTGCTACACTTCCAAAGCAAAATGAGGGGGGACAAGGTAGAAATACAGTTTTCTCAAGCAGTCATTGATCTAGACTCTGATGATGAAAAGGATGTGGAGAATAGGATAATCCAACGATTAGAGAAGAAGATTCTCTGGCTAAATATTGAGTTGGATAAATGTCATAAGTATATTGACCAGTACAGGACATGGATGATTTCTCTCCAAGAACATAGAAATGTCATTAGGGAATTGAGAGAAAAGTAGGTTGAGGAGTTGTTCTTCCAAAAACTCTGGTGGGAGAAGTTTCAAGAAAAGTTGGAAGAATTGAAGAAAATTAAGACCCTACAGCAGGAAAAAGACCAAATGTATACTCTTTCCCTAGAATTACTAAGTTGCAGGGCTCCATCCCCCTCTTATCTTGTCTTTCCTCATGAGAAGACAACTTTATTCAAATTGAGGGCTCTGAAGGAAGGGAGATCATTCAATCTAGCAACAACTGCCCAATTCTTAGAAACTTTTCTGAGAAGTGACTTTGAGGATCAGCATTTGTTATGTGAATTATATTTACATGATAGGGCTTGTTACATTGACTCTCCGTCCAACCCTTTGCCCTGTTTGGGGGATGTTTAGGTGAGGGCATTTGCCTCTTTTGTCATCAACCATGTAATATGACGAGATGCTTTCCAAACTATCACAAAGAATGAGGATTCTACTCTCTGGATTAGGGGTGAACCCCAAGATCCCAAAGAATTCATAGCAAATCATGCTGGATCTCTCAGAGTTCCTGAAATTTCCCAATACTTTGCAAATTTGAGATGGAAAATCCTCACCACCTGTGTCCCGATGATTCTCAATATGCAGCAGTTTGCTCTGGAGGGTAGTAAATATAGATGGCTACATTCTTCTTCATCTTTGAGGGAAGGGGACCCATACTGCTTTGAGAATTTCAGACAAGCTTTGACAAGGGTTCCTAGATATGTGCAGTGCATGGAAAAATGTGGACCTTGGTGGACTAGATTAAGATTCGGATTTCCCCTCATATGGCTGCCTGTGAGTCCTTATAGGAACAACTATGCTTTGACTGAAGAAGAAGAGAAGTTGTGTTGGGAGAAATGGACATCCTGCTATGGGTTTGTGCCTCGTGAGGAAACACCGGAATTTGCCTATAATCTCACCAATCTTCAACTCAGGCTCAGATTCAAACTAGTGGAGGTTGTTGCATGAGGACATGCAATCGGATAGTTGGGGGAAGATGTTGGGTCCAGGAAATACCCCTTTTTGGCCATCCCTATTTGATCATTTTTCCCTAATTACATCCTATTTTCACAAGTCATGTATATGCCTTTCCTCCAGATCAACCAATAATATCGATAAGTTATTGCTTTATTCATTTTATGCGTAAGATTGTTATAGTTCTGGATCGTAGCCTTTGAATTATGCTAACTTGTGTGATTTCAATTAGTCAAAGCTCAAAGAACAGGTGTATCAGCTGTAAATGACTTGGAGGTAATCATACGTGGTTCTAGGTGTTACTCTTCTAGCTCGATTCCTCATTTCAAGAGACAACACATCTCTCCACGTGAGCTGTAATAGATCGTTGTAATAGAGTATAGCTGCGACAGATAGGTTTCCTTCCGGATTTCTAATCCGTTGATCTATTGCTCGCCAACATAACAACATCTTTTATGATTAAACAACCTCCTTCAATGCGGCTGTAACAGTTAGCTGTGACTCTGTAGCATGTCGATCATAGATCTTCATTGCTGCATGAGATTAGTGGATCATGAGATTAGTGGATCTTTCCATGCCTGGGGTTGGTTAATCATCAATTGTTGTACGGGCTGTGACAGAGATTGAGACTGTGAATTTCCATCATTAATATAAGAGTAGAGTTCTTCATTTCTGTGTCTTAATTTGTGGTGATTCTCGGCATCTCTGTTAGAAGGACAGGACCCGCCTTCTCACAGAGATAGCCGATTTAAGTAGGTAGATTAATCTAGTTTCCTTTTTGTTGTGTGGTGTGGAATTCTTGTAGATGTTACTGTTAGCTGCAACGGAGAATTCATATTAGCATCTCCTTTGGTAGTTTATGATTGCATCTTGAATAACTGTAACAGAGTGGTGTGACACTCGACTATGTAGGTTAGTTCAGTTTAAGCATGTGTTTTCAATAGCTGTGACAGCCGAGCTCAGTTCCAATTCCCTTCAATCATTTATGCTTTCTAGGATTTCCCTTGATTATCAGTTAAAGTTCAAGCTTATGTTTTAATTCGGGTTGTTTTTGTATCTTCAATTGAATTCATCGATTAGATAGATTATGGTTGAGTTGTAGTAGTCACTGGATGAATCATTTTGGTAAAGATTGAATACTGTAGTTTGATAATTATAGGATTTAACTTCTTGCAAAAGTAATCTAGTTTATTTTCATTCTTAGATCATTAAACTGCTGGGTTAATTTCTGTAGGAAGATAGTTGCACTTCAGATTCCTAGCTGTATGAATTAGATTAGTTTTATTTATGGAATGAGTTTGGCTGAGCAGATAGGTAGGGTTGTTATCTCCATTTACTTAATCAACTACTGAAATTGTCTATGCATAGATAATGCTTATTGCCATTGAAATAAAAGACCTCCCTGGGTTTGACAATTTATATTGAGCATCATGTGTGTTAGTTTTAATTAATTGACATATAGGGTGACCAACAATAGGAAAAACTCCTCCCCAAAAGAGAGAAAATCACACATGTTGAAAAAGGAAATGGAGCTGAAAGGCACACCAAACTATTGATGCATACCCATCAAAATAAATTGATCCTCAAGAATGAATGTCAACAACCAAGAAGACACCACATGTCGAGTGATAGGAACTGGTGTTATGTACGAGGCTCACTCTAAAGATGTGTAACTCGATTGAACATGGTGACATACAAGGAAGCATTGCATACCACCCTGTCACAATGTTGAACTGAGTGGAAAAGGTGAAGGCAATGGATGTCATAGCTGATGGTGAAAGTATGAAAGTGCTTGTTGAAAACGACGATTATGTCCAACAACCATGCAAAAACAATCCAAAGTGGCGAGCTCTAATACACTGCAAAACAAGGTAGTACATGGAGACAAATGACTGATGACACTCCAATGAACTATCTGCACAAGTGGCCCGAAATACACTACTCAAAAGTGCATAACTAGAGGTACCATCAATAAATTCCATCATGGACAACAATCCTCATTATGGGTTCCGAAAAAAAAAATCCATTTTAGATACCCATTTTTAAGTGAGGAATCAATACTGAACTCATTGAGATTTGATGAGAAAAAGAATATCAAAGAGCCAAAGCAATATGGTGTACAACCACTCTTTGGAAAGAGATTGGAGAGCTCATCTTAATGTTGCAAACTATCATGTCGCCAATTTTGGCTCATTTAGTTCCCATGGATAAAGGGGACAAAATAACGCCTAAGGAGATAAATTTATTTAATTTTTGTATGCTTAGAATAAAAATTATCCTAAGTCTAGAATAAATAATTATTTTATTAAGTTTAATTATTTTTATAAATAACCATTCCTTAATATTGAGCAAATGGGCCAAGAGGGAACCCTCATGAGAATAAGGTTTCTAAAATGGAACTGGAGGCAAGAAAATAAAAAAAAGATGAAAAGCAGAGAAGGTGTAAGAAGGTGCCAAAAGCAAAAAATTAGAAATACCTAGAAAAAGCTAAGGAGGGGTGCAGTTTCTAAAATGGAGCTCAGTTTACAAAAAAAGAAACATCTTGAGACAAAGGGGTCGCAGTTTCTAAAAAGGGAGTTCAGTTACAAAGCAAAAAACTCTAACAAATAAGGAAACATCTTGAGACAAAGGGAGGTGCAGTTTCTAAAGGAAAGGAAAGCTTGTAAGGAAAAAGCAAGGCAAGTATGTCCACTCATGGTTGGCCCATGTGGAAGGTGTTGGTTGTGGAGCCTAATCTTCCAGTCTCATAGATGATGTTGTTTCAGTCGTGTTGTACCCCAGGTTTGGTTATGATCCCAGCACGCACCCCAGGGGGTCTGGGGGAGTGCAACAGATTATGGGTCCATGGTTTTGGGTCACCCATGGTATTTTCTCTTTATATTTCCCCTTTATAAGAAAGACATTGTAATACGTCTAGGGTTGATGTATTAGGTATTATGCATTATAAATATCTCTGAGATCGTGAAGAGAGACTGTGAGACAGTGAAGAGGAAGTGCGGATGTGCTGCAGGTTGTATCCCTTCATTTGCTGGATGGTATAATAATAAGGATTGAAAATTTTAGTGTGGACGTAGCCCATCTTGGGTGAACCACGATATATTGGTGTCTCTCTTGTAATGTGTCTGTGTGATTATATTTTCATTTATGTTTATTGTTATTGCTCTGCGATACTGTTTTTCTAACAACTAGTATCAGATCCAAAGGTCTATTTGGCAGATAAACCCGTAGGAAACTAGGGTTTTTGGTTTGAGTGGGAGCAATGGCAGAAGAAGAAAATTTTAAGGTCGAGAAATTTAAAGGCCAAAACTATCAGTTATGGAAGATGCAAATGGAGGACTATCTGTACCAGCAGGATCTATTCCTACCGTTGGGAGGAAGAGGAAAGCAGTCGGCGACTATGAAGGACGAATAATGGGAGGTTCTTGACAGAAAGGCACTGGAAACAATACCGCTATCCCTGGCTTCGTTGGTGACTTTCAATATCTAAAAAAAAAATATGACAGAGGGTTTGATGAGTGCATTGGGTAAGCTGTATGAAAAACCCTCGGCCTCCAACAAGGTATTTCTAATGAAGCATTTATTTAATATGAATATGTCTGAAGGTGGATATGTTGTTGGTCATTTAAATGAATTTAATACGGTTACAAATCAACTAAGTTCTGTAAGCGTGAACTTTGATGATGAGGTTAGGGCTCTTCTAATCTTGTGTTCATTGCCAGAAAGATGGAATAGCTTGGTCATGGCTGTAAGTAACTCTATCTCTGGTTCAAACAACTTGAAATTTGATGATGTTATTGGTGTTATTCTTAGCGAGGAAATGCGAATAAAAATCACAGGTGAGACATCAGGTAATGCGTTTCCCATGGAGAGTAGGGGAAGACAAAGGGAGAAAGGAAAGAGCCAAGGTAATCATGGCAAGTCTAAAACGGGCAAATCCAATTCTAGACTGGAAAAAATAGAGTGCTGGAACTATGGAAAGAAAGGACATCTGAAGAAAGACTGCAGATCTCTAAAGAAGAAAGGAGATGGACAACAGGAAACTACCCAGGAAGAAAATGTAGCAGGTGATGTGTTATAAGATGATTTGATTCTTGCATTAGATAATACTAGTGATTATTGGGTAGTAGATTCAGGGGCTTCATGTCATGCTACACCCCATATGAAATATTTTCATGATTATGTTCCAGGTGATTTTGGAAATGTCTTATTGGGTGATGATGAGCTATGTAAAATTTTTGGAATGGGTAAGGTATGGATAAAATTTAAGAATGGAATTGAATGGCTGCTAAAATATGTTAGGCATATTCCTGCTATGAAAAGAAATCTGATCTCAACAGGGCAGTTGGGAGATGGCGGCTGTCTATCTACATTTGGAGAAACGTGGTGGAAGATCACTAAAGGATCAATGGTGATAGTAAAAGGAGACAGGATACGTACGTTGTATTTATGTCCTCATAATACTGGCCATTCTATATCTTTAGCTTCCATAGGAACAGATACAGCATTGTGGCATCGTAGGCTTGGCCACATGAGTGAGAAGGGAATGCAGATTCTCCACTCAAGGAAGTTGCCACCATATTTGAAGCAGCTAAGTTTGGAATTATGTGAGAACGGTGTTTATGGAAAACAGTAGAGATTCGGATTTCTCAAGGTTGGGAAAAAGAAGAAGAATGAAAAGTTAGAGTTTGTGCATACAAATGTATGGGGACTGGCTTAGGTACAATCTCTTGGTGGCTCTCATTATTATGTTACATTTATTGATGATGCAACTAGAAAAACTTGGGTTTATTGCCTTAGACATAAATATGATGTGTTTGCTACTTTTAAGAAGTGGAAAGCTTTGGTTGAGAATGAGATAGGAAAAAAGTTGAAGTGTCTCAGATCTGATAATGGAGCTGAGTACTGCAGCAAGGAGTTTGATAGTTACTTTTCATACCATGGGATTCATAGAGAGAAGACAGTCCTAGGAACACCACAATAAAATGGTGTGTCAGAAAGGATGAATAGAATAATCATGGAGCGTGCAAGGTGTATGAGATTGCATGCAGGGTTTCCCTTACAGTTTTGGGCAAATGTTGTAAATATTGTTGTTTATTTAATAAATAGAGGGCCTTCAAGTGCTTTGGATGGTGGTATTCCAGAGGAGACATGGATAGGTAAAAAGGTAAACTACTTGTTTATGAGAACATTTGGTTGTGAAGCATTTGTCCATATTGATAAAGAAAATAGAACAAAGCTTGAAGCTAAATCCAAGAAATGTACCTTTATTGGATATGGGGTTGATGATTTTGGTTATCGCTTATGGTATTATGAAAATAACAAAATCATTAGGAGTAGAGATGTGATATTCAATGAAAAGGTCATGTATAAAGTGTTAAGATTTAATATGCTAAGGCAGAAAATATTAGCATTACATTCCATTTTACAACAATAGCATATACAGGATCACTGAAAGAACAACAAGCACAGCATAAACACAAGAGACACAGATTTATCCTGGGAAACCCTCATGGGGTAGAAAACCCAGCAAAGCTTCCTCAATATAGATGACCAGCAAATACAAAAGATGTAATCCCAAGCATGAGCTCCTTCTCCTCCATAGCAGATCTCTCTCTCACCTATGCGCCACTCACAAGTGAGTGAATGTGTGTTAAATGAGGAACACACCTCCTCTATTTATACACAACTCCGACTTGTCTTTTACACAACTAGGTCGGCCCCAACTTAACCACTTTACATAATGCTGACTGGGCTGACCCCTCTAGGGTGGTCTAATAACCCTTTAACCCACATGACACATACAGGGACGACCCCCACTAGGGAAGTCTAATAAACCAAGCTACCACATTCTCCACGGAGGAATAAAACATCTCCGGATATACAATAAGGTCTTCGCGGAGGAATGAAACATCTCCGGAATAATAAAGTACAAGTATAATATTCTTAGAAGTTACAATATCTCAACACTCCCCCTTAACGAGAAGGATATTATAACAACATATGCAGGAGCAAGGAGTCATCAAATACATCATACATGATACATCTATAGATCATTGGAAGCTTTCTCAACATCGTCAGTAACTCAACCAGTTACTGGAATATCTTTAGGTCTTCAATACTGGAGTATCAGCATCGTCAGTATTGAGTCTTCATCTTCTGTAGCACTCGAACAACTATAGTAACATCATCATCTAAATCTCTCGATCAACATCATCAACGTCTGGATCTCTCGATCTACAGCATCTGGATCATCTCAATCTACAGCATTTCGATCATCTCAATCTACATCATCAGCATCTGGATCACTCGATCTACAACATCTAAATCATCTCGATCTACAACATCTGGATCATCTCGATCTACAGCATCTGGATCATAGTATCATACTCTGCAATACACAAGATCCTATTACGGGATGATCAATCCCTCTCACTTTAGGACATAGGTCCATGGATGATACAATCTAGATCAAATTCCAGGATGATCAATCCTTATCAATTTTAGACAAGTCTCATGTCTATGAACGATGCAATCCAGATCTACTTCCAGGATGATCAATCCTTATCAATTTTAGACAAGTCTCATGTCTACGGACGATGCAATCCAGATCTACTTTCAGGATGATCAATCCTTATCAATTTTAGACAAGTCTCATGTCTATGGACGATGTAATCCAGATCTACTTCTAGGATGATCAATCCTTATCAAGTTTAGACAAGTCTCATGTCTATGGACGATGCAATCCAGTCACGTACCTTTTGAACCAAATGTTCAGGGACGATGCAGTCCTATCACGTACCTTTTGAACCAAATGTTCAGGGACGATGCAGTCCTCTCATGTACCTTTTGAACCAAATGTTCAGGGACGATGCAGTCCTCTCATGTACCTTTTGAACCAAATGTTCAAGGACGATGCAGTCCTCTCACGTACCTTTTGAACTAAACGTTCAGGGACGATGCAGTCCTATCACGTACATTTTGAACCAAGGGTTCTGGGATGATGCAATCCCCATCACGTCCACAAAGGACCACTTTCTCGGAGACATATGTCTACGGATCTCTTTTAGGACATATGTCCAGGGATGATACAATCCCTCCCATCCACTAGGGACCATTTCTTGGAGACATATGTCTACGGATCAATTCAGGGACCAAAGTCCAGGGATGATACAATCCCTCCTCGTCCACCTAGAAAAAGTCTAAGGACCATATATTGACCTCATCGTCGGAACAGGTAACCTCATCATCGACCTCATCGTCGGTATAGGTAACCTCATCGTCAATACATGTATCCTCATCATCGATACAAGTATCCACATTATCGACCTTATCGTCGATGCAGGAAATCTCATCATCAACGACCATATCACTCCCCCTTTCGAGGAGGGTCCTTCTGAACTACACCAAGCTTGTCTCAGAAATACTCAAACTTTACTCGAGACAGAGGTTTGGTCAATATATCAACAACTTGTTCGTCAGTGCTTACATACCCGATCTTGATAGCTCCTTTCTGCACCATATCTCGTATATAGAAATATCGAAACTCTATGTGCTTTGACTTATCATGGAACACTGTCATCTTGATACAACTCTGGTTGTCACACAAGATCACAGTGGGGTCCATATCTAAGTCAAATAGTCCTGATAACAGTTTCCGAATCCATACTGCTTCACAACTAGCAGAGCAAGCAACTATATATTCCGCTTCAGCTGTGCTGAGAGCCACACTAGACTGCTTCCTGCTAAACCACGAGATCATGGCAGATCCTAGACAATAACATCCTCCCGATGTGCTCTTCTTGTCCGATACACTTCCTGCCCAATCAACATCTGTATAGCCATGCAGTCTGAAGTCATGATCTCCAAGATAACATAAACCAAAATCTATCGTACCTTTTAGGTACCTCATCACATTCTTTGCAACTATCAGGTGAACTCATCTGGGTTCCACTAGATACTGACTCAATGTATTCACGGCAAAGCATATGTCTGGTCTGGTATTTGTTAAATACATTAATGACCCAATAATCTGTCTGTACAAAGTCATATCCACTAACTCTGATGAGTCATCAGCTAATAGCTTCAAGTTGGAATCCATTGGAGTGGCCATGGCTTTGCATTCCAACATGTCAAATCTTTCTCTGGATTTCCACAACATACTTTCCCTTAGTTGAGAAAGATTCCTTCTGAGCCTTGCCATACTTCGAGACCTAGGAAGTAATGCATCAATCCGAGATCTTTCATTTCAAAGTATGTAGCTAGCTTCTTCTTGCTTTCCATGATCTGTTTCTAATTCCCTGTCAGAAATAGATCATCCACATATAGTAATAGTATGTCAGGTTCATCATCCATAACGGATCAACTTTACTTTTGGTAAATCCCAAGCTTGTCAAGAATCTATCAATTCTACCTCTGTAACTGAACATCATTCACACTCTGCATTGAGTGATCTTCTGCATATCTATCCATTGCATCTCTCATCAGATGGGTCTACTAATATGAGCCTCAAGATCCTTCGAACTTTGTGGTGAGTTCCTTCTTGTATCCATCTAAGAGAAGGATTTCATCTGTATATAGACACCATCCTCAACCTTGTAGCAAAGGTTGAAATCTGCATCACCCATGGTGATCATTAAGCTCATCAAATGACTATCGATCCTGGGTGTCCATACAGAGCTTTCTTCAATTACACCATTAAGAGAATGGTCTTATCTAGCCACTTGGAGCAAACATCTCGTCATGATCCTCTTCTTCTTTCTAAGAGAATCTTCTAGCCACGTGCCTTCTATAGTATGTTTGATTTGTAAGTCTTCTTGTTGAACATCCATCACTTGTTCGGTGTTCATCATTCTTCATGATCTTTCCTACAAATCAAAGTTAATTACATGATTAGTAATACTTCATAATCATCAAATCATGTTAATATGATAACCTATTATGCATACAGATATGATTCACATAGTTATGGAACTATCTTGACCAATACTTTGGCACAACACTTTTCCATATCCTGCATGCATATAGTGGTTATCTAGATGCCTTCCATCTCTACTAGAACATACTGTCAAGAGCGTGCACAGCTCTCAGCATGTTAGCAAAGAGGTTTCAGTCTAGATAAACAACAATGGAATGTTTGTCCAACTTACCCATCGTATGCATATTAGTAGTATATTGTTCAATGCTATATGAATACTCACACTATGCATGATATATTCTAGGAATACAAATATGCATGCAACTATTATGAGCAATATCATTAACTATTCAGAGATTCAAATAATAATTCAAAAACTTATCTTTTATGTTTGTGTGATTGCCTCCCGCTTGAACTCTATAAGTCTTTGAATTCATTCTGTACCACTATGCATGCGTAAGTGTGCACTAGTGTCCTCATGATCTCATACATAAACATACATTCATTAGTATAATCTCAATACTATCAAAACATTATGTATGGTCATGATCATTTCATACACAGATATACTTACCTAAGATCCTAACACAAGCTAGGATTCTAAATTGATATAGGAAAACATACCTGGATTGCCATGCTTGGTTATGTCTTAACATACCCAAACAATATCTTCTTTGTTCTCTTCAATGATTTAGAGACTTTGTGCTAGAACCTGCATATCTCATAAGTTAAGCATAGTAGAACAAAGTCATACATACCTCATAAGTAGAGCTTTTATGTGGTCAAAGAGTATAGATGAGTCTTTGTCTTTATGTCATCATGGTCATAGAACTTGATTTTCCTTTCTTGATGTACCTGTATCTTGTTAGCAGACAACATCATCCTCATACAACACCACAAGTGCATTAGTACAATCATAAGTGTCATAACCCTAATCAATGAATGTCTTCTATCATTCACATGCATTCATTATCAAACAATCATAATTGTACTAACCTCAATAACATGAAGACAAGCATATCATAAACTTAATCATGAACAGATTTCAACACATACCTGTATCTCCTCAAGTCATACCTGTTGATATTTCTTGTAGTCTTCTTATGTCAGGCCTTAGCCTCATCTCCCCCTGAAACTGGAACTTCTTCACTTATGTAGGTGTCCAATTTTCTTCTATTATTAACCCAATCCACTTTGATTTGCTGAGACTCGATCTGGAGCTGGATTAGGGTTTGTCAGAGAAACCCTAAAAATTCAAACTTTTGAATGGATGGAAAGATGCACCTTGCTGAGCTGATCAAGCTAGTATACTTCAATTTTGAAAACTGCAAAATTTGACCCCTCAAAATTGACTTTGAAATTTTTGGATCTTATGGACAGGATCCCGAACTAGGGTTTGATAAAGCCTGGTCTCCTACCAATCCAAAAGGTTCAATTTTGTGCTCTAAATTCTATTTTTCTGAGGAGCTTCTAGCAGTGGTCTCAGATTCAAAAAATTCCAACTTTTTCAGAAACTCTAATTTCCCACAGCAGTGATGATCCAAGAATGAAGGTGCTCAGAAATCAATTCTATTTTGACAGAAATATGCGCCTGATTGTTTCTGGTACATCTATGAAATTACAAATCCACAGGCTCTGAAAATTCAGCCTATGGTATCCTAACCTGTCATCTTTCCAATCCCACAGATCTGATCTCAATTGGATTCTCTAAGAGAGAGTTATTCCAAGTGTCGCAACGTGGCCTATTTATGGGATAAAACAGGAGAGCGAACTTGTATGACGTGCCACGTGTCATTGGTTCAATTTCGGCCTCTGAATAACTTACCTAAGAAACTACAGTCTGTTCTCTACCTGTCACTTTTTATGAAATTTCATTTGGATCTTTCTAGCCCGAGATATGACCTTTTTTCCTAGGTCACCTGTTAATGACTGAGATCTGGAAGAGGCAAAAACCCTAACTTGTACTGATCATATCTCACAAAGTACAACGATTTAGAGGCTTTCCTTTGGAAACAAGTTACAGGGGGATGTTATCTACGACATGTAAAGATTTCAGATCTTGAACCTTCTCCAAAATGGATTTATAGCGAAAGTTCCACGATGATTAGTTTTTGCTATGTAAAACCCTAACCTTCAAATTGTCGCAAGTGAAGCAAGTGTCGTAAGTGCCATACTGTAATGTCCCTTGTTAGGAATTTTATTAAAATGGCAACTTTCCACTTTTTTTCCCTAGTTCGACCTTTGACTAGTTTTGATCTCTAGGTCCCAAATTTGCCCCAAATGATCCCAAATCTTCTAAGAAGGTATATGAATGATATTAGAACATAAATATGTGTTTCAGAGATGCCTTTGGACCTTTAAAATACTTATGCAAATACTCTTTCAATTCTGGTCAATGTAGGTAACTTTACTAGTGATTTCCCTTTGACTAGTAATGGTCTCTAGGTCTCAAATTGACTCCAAATGCCTTCAAATATTCAAGTAAGGTGTATGAATGATATTAGGACTTGAATATGATGTTCAAGGATGACATATGGCCACCAAAAGACCTCTGCAAACTCTCTTAAGATTCTGGACCAAGTAAGCAATTTTACTAGTAATTTGGGGTTCAAATCCCCCTGGGGTAAGTACTGAAAATGGCTTCCCAATTGCCTCCAAACCCACTCAAATTTATGAACAGAGGTATGTAATGTGTTAAGGATTTTATTAAGGTCTCATTTGCACCATTAATTGATTATTATATCTGCTCCAACCCTCTCCCATTCAACTGCAAAAATCACCAATTCCACCCTTGGGGAAATGGCACTATTTCTTCTCCCAATGCAATTAAACTGAGTAAAAATACTTCAAATTCTAAAGTACAGTACATGAAACTTGTAAAATACATCCATGGCAGCCCATTAATCACAAATGCATCAAGTAATCATCCATTCATTCGAAATCATCTTCAATACATTAGTTCACAACAAGGTAGTGGGGAAATGGCATTGTTCTTCCATTAAAAATGAGATTTATACATTTCTACTTGGAATTTTGACCTGAAACTTTCTGGAGATGAAGAAAAGAGTATTTAATTCATATTACAAAATAAATGGGGCATTATAAGCTCCCCCAAAGATTACAATAGCTCACCAAAAATGCCCTCCCTCAAGGATCAAGAATATGCCATCAAAACTGGAAATGGTTGAAGGAGTGAGCTGCAATAGAAGAAACCATGAGCTGCCCTGTAGATTACACCCACAAATAAAGACTCCATTAAATCTCCAAATGAAAGGTCTGAATGGCCTTTCCAATTACCAACTTGGATGGGAATCTTTCACCCTCGAAATTGGCTAAGGCAAGAAACTAGTCATCCACTAGCTCTCCCTCTTCACAAATGCAATTGCAAATTCTACAAATGATCAAAAGCTGGTTTCATTATTTTTTATTGACATTTATAAAGTTCTAATGTACTCCATGGGTCTAATTCCTTCCAAGAGACTCATGCCAACTCAAGTTGGGAAGAGATTCCAAAGAACGCCACTTGTACAACAATTCCTAGTTTCCCACTTCCACCAAATCATATGTGGAAGAATCTTAGCTTCCCTAACACCATTAAACGCCCTCTTGGAGTCTATTTTTAGACCTAAAATTTCATATGTCATCCTTCAGGTCTGATTTGTGTCATAGGTGTCATAGCATCTTCATCATTGTTGTCATAGAGCTAGGGAATCTAGCCCAAGTGTCTCACTAACTCCAAATTGCCTCTTCCTCTTCCATGGGAGTTACTCTTCCTCTATATTTCAACCTTGGATGAGTCATGCCATGAATAATACCTTTTGAACTCCCCCAAGTATGTTACCATTCACCTTGAATTCGAATTGGTGAGAGAATGATGCCAAGTGTAGTGGGGAAATCTAGCCATATGTGGGTCCCACTTCCTCCATGTGTCTTCATGATCAAATGCCACTTTGATTTTCACTTGTATATATTTATTTAGATCCTTTATTAAATATTTATGCCACTCTAATGTTCAAACATCATTTATTATCCCCATTATTCCAAATCCCAAAGCTTCCACCCCAAACCTAGGAAACTAGTAATTTTCCTCCTTGGCAATTATTTGACCTTTAACATCAATTTTACAAACTCTAATGAATATGGCCAATGTGATTAGGCCATTGTGACCCAATTCCAAATTTGGGACATGACACATACAATGCCTTCCTTTAGGTTAGCTCTGATACCATGTTAATATTTAATATGATAAGACATAAAATATCAACATTACATTCCATTTCACAACAATATCATATACAGGATCACTGAAAGAACAACAAGCACCGCATAAACACAAGAGACACATATTTATCCTGGGAAACCCTCATGGGGTAGAAAACCCAGCAAATATTCCTCAATATAGATGACCAGCAAATACAAAAGATGTAATCCCAAGCATGAGCTCCTTCTCCTCCATAGCAAATCTCTCTCTCACCTATGCGCCACTCACAAGTGAGTGAATGTGTGTTAAATGAGGAACACACCTCTTCTATTTATACACAACTCTGACTTGTCTTTTACACAACTAGGTTGGCCCCAACTTAACCACTTTACATAATGCTGACTAGGCCGACCCCTCTAGGGTGGTATAATAACCCTTTAACCCACATGACATATACAGGGCCGACCCCCACTAGGGAAGTCTAATAACCCAAGTTACCACATTCTCCACGGAGGAATAAAACATCTCCGGATATACAATAAGGTCTTCACGGAGGAATGAAACATCTCCAGAATAATAAAGTACAAGTATAATATTCTTAGAAGTTACAATATCTCCACATAAAGATCAGTTGCAGGGAAAGAAATAGGAAAAGAAAAACACAGAGTACACAGTACTTGATGAAATTGAAGAAAATGGAGTTCCAAATGTGCCAGAAAATTAAGAACAACAGCAAGTACCTGAAACACCTGCAAGTGTAAGAAGATCTACCAGGTTAAGTAGACTCCCTGAACAATAATCTCCTTCAATGTATTATTTATAGATGAATGATGTTGGTGAACCAGAATGTTATGAAGAAGCAATGCAGGTGGAAACTAGAAATAAGTGGGAGCAAGGTATGAATGAGGAGATGGACTCATTGGTAGGAAACCTGACTTGGGATTTCGTTCAGTTGCCTGCTGGTAAAAGAGCATTGCAGAACAAATGGATTTACAGGTTGAAGGAAGAAGAAGGAGGTAAGAAGCAGTACAAGGCCAGACTTGTTGTAAAGGGGTTTTCATAGAAGAAAGGTATAGATTTTGATTAAATATTTTCTCCTGTTGTTAAGATGACTTCAATTAGGACTATCTTAAGTGTAGTGGCGGTAGAAGATTTGCATCTTAAATAGTTAGATGTAAAAACAGCCTTTCTCCATGGGGATTTGAAGGAAGAGATATATATGCAGCAGCCACAAGGGTATGAGGTCAAAGGGAAGGAAAATTTGGTATGCAGGTTGAAGAAGAGCTTGTATGGTTTATTTCAAGAGGCTAGATAATGGAAGTTATATTATCTTGTTATTATATGTGGATGACATGATTGTTGCAGGGTCTAATATGCAAGAAATAAATGTGCTTAAAAGGAAGTTAGCAAATTCATTTGCAATGAAGGATTTGGGTGCTGCAAAGCAAATCCTTGGTATGAGAATAACAAGAGACAGGAATCGCAAATTGACATTGTCTCAGGGTGAGTGTTGATGTATATGTAACTTCAGAATGTATTTCATATATGTATTCCTATAGAGATGTTATTATTCCTCTATACGGAAGTGTTTGTATTCCTATAGAGATGTTATTATTTCTCTATATGGAAGTGTTTGTATTCTTATAGAGATGTTATTATTCCTCTATGCGGAAGTGTCGTCATTTATATTGTAAGCGTCGTAACTTATACTTAATGGGTTATTAGAACACCTTGTTGGGGTTGGCCCTATATAAGTCATGTGGGTCGAAGGGTTATTAGACCACCCTATTGGGGGTCGGCCCAGTCAGCATTATGTTATGTGGTTAAGTTAAGGCCAACCTAGTAAAGGTTATTAGGCAAGTCAAGTCAAGTATAAATAGAGTGCGGGAGGCACTCTATTTGATCATTCTATTCTCTCTCACACTCTTTGGAGAGTGGCGCACTTGTGGAGGAGGAGAATCTTCTGCTAGGAGATGTCTATCTCTTATGCTTGGGTTGTATCATTGCTCTATCTATCTCTGAGGAAGTTATTGGGGTTTTTCACCTTTATGGTTTTCCCCAAGTAAACTCTGTGTCTCTTGTGTGCTTGCATTATTGTGTCTATGATTGATATGCTGTACATGTTGTTCTCTCAGTTAAGATCCTAGATCAAATTGAAGTAAATTCTGAAAAACTAACATGGTATCAGAGCTAGCCTGAAAGAAGGCATGATATGGCATGTATGACACTTGTTGCACTTGTGATGCTAGGGCTTGATATAGCAAAACCCAGTCATCGTAGCACTTTCGCTATAAATCCATTTTGGTGACGTTTTCAGATCTGAAACTTTTACAGGTCGAAGATCAGATCCCCATGTACCTTGTTTCCAAAGGATAACTTCTAATTCGTTGTACTTTTTTTTTATGATCTGTACAATCTAGGGTTTCTGACTCTTCCAGATCTGAGTCATAAACAGGTGACCTAGGAAAAAAGATCATAAATTGGGCTAGGAAGCTCCAAATGAAATTTCATAAAAAGTGACAGGTAGTTCACAGACTTTACTTTCTCAGGTAGCTTTTTCAGAGGCCAAAACTGAACCAGTGACACGTGCCACGCCGTACAAGTTCGCTCTCATGTTTTATCCCATAAACAGGTCACGTTGCGACACTTGGCATAATGCTCTCTCAGAGAATCCATTTGAGGTCAGACCTGTGGGGTTGGAAATATGACAGGTTAGGCTATCACAGGAAAAAATTTCAGACCCTGTGGATCGAAAAGTTCGGAGTTACACCAGAAACAATCAGGTACATATTTTTGTCAAAACATAATTATTTTTTGAGCACCTTCATTCATGGCTTCCGGAATTTAGGGTTTCGTAGAAAGTTGGAATTTTTGTAATCGTAGACCACAGCTGGATTCTACTCATCAAAATCGAAATTTAGAGACCAAGATCATATTTTTTGGTTGGGCAGAAGGCCGGGCTTGATCAAACCCCAGTTCGGGACTTTGATCGGAAAGATGAAAAATTAGGGCTTCTGCAAAAATTGGAATTTTGGAAATCTGTGACCACGATTGGAAGCTCCTAAGAAAAATCAAAGCTTAGAGCTTTGAATCAAATCTTTTGGTTGGGTGAAGCTCCGGGAAACTCAAACCCTATTTCAAGGTCCTCCCTAGTGAATCCGAAAATTTAAAAGGCAATTTCGAGGGGTGAAACTTTGTAGTTTTCAAATTCTGAGTATACCAGCTTGACCAGCTTAGAAAGGTGCATCTTTCTATCCTTTCAAAAGTTTGAAATTCAAAGTTTGAATTTTTAGGGTTTCTCTGACAAACCCTAATCCAGCTCCAGATCCAATTTTTGCAAATCAAGTAGATTGGGTTAATCCTGGAAGAGAATGGGTTGGTCACCTGCATAAGTAAATAAGTTCCTGTTTCAGAGGGAGATGAGGCTAAGGCCTTACATAAGAAGATTACAAGCAATCTTGACAGTTATGGCTTACAGGTATGTTTCGAATTCTGTTCATGGTTAAGTTTATGATATGTTTGTCTTCATATCATTACGGTTAGTACAATCTTGATTAATTACTAGACTTGTCGTATCACCTTAATAGAAGATATTCATTGATTAAGGTTTTGACACTTATGATTGTACTAATGCATTGTGATGTTGTATGAGGTTTATGTTGTTCGCTAACATAAAAGGTACACCAAGAAAGACAAATCATGTTCTACTTCAAGAACATATGATCATGGTGACATGAAGACAAAGATTTATCCATTGTCATGGATCACATAGAAGATCTACTTATGAGGTATGTATAACTTGGTTCTACAATGGATAACTTATGAAACATGCAGGTTACTAGCACAAGCCATTGAAGAGAACCAGAAGACATCATGCGGGTATGTTAGACATAACTAGCTAACATAGTAATCCAGGTATGTTTTTCCTATATCAAGTTAGAATCTTACCTTGTGTTAGGATCCCTTATATAAGTATACTTGCTATGATTGGTTATGTTTATTCATAAAGTTAGAAATGTAAGTAATCAAGGATTTATGCATATTATGTCTCTTATCTTGATTGATGATTTAACTAACCAGAAGAGTCCTATGATCAAATAAGAATATGCATGAGTAAAAGAAGACTTCCCTTAAACTTTGAATACTAATGTTTATTATCTGTGTTTGAAATGATCATGACTATACATGTTTAAGATTATTGTGTTTTGATAGTATTAAGATTATACTAATGAATGTGTGATTATGTATGAGACCTTGAGGATAACACAATGATGATACTAATAAGCATGCATAGTGATTAAGGATGGATATAAGTTCAAGGATAGGTAATCCAGGAAGCAAATATCAAGAGGGAGCACACTCCAGTTGTTCCTGCATGGAAGCAAATATCAAGAGGGAGCACACTCCAATTGTTCCTGCAAGGAAGCAAAGATCAAGAGGGAGCACACTCCAGTTGTTCCTGCAAGAAAGCAAAGATCAAGAAGGAGCACACTTCAGTAGTTTCTGCAAGGATGTAAATATTCAGAGGGAGTTGACCACTTCTCACAATCCACATCAGAATGGAGTTGCAGAAAAGAAGCAAATACTGAGAGGGAGTCAACCCAACAAACAAACAAAGATAAGTATTTGAATTATCATTCCTTGCATATTTTATTGTTTAAATAATACTGTTCAATAATGTATATACTGATGTTCCTAGAATTAGGTTGTGTATTATGCATATTAGAATAGTTGCATTGATGAATAGTATACTACTAATATACATGGGTAAGTGGCCTATGGCACTGTACAACATTCCATTGCTACTTATCTGGAATGAAACCTCTTTGCTGACATGTTGGGAGTTGTGCACACTCTTAACAATGTTTTGGTAGAGATTGGAAGGCATCTAGAAAGTTACGGGATATGGATAAATGTTGTATTGAAGCATTGGCTAAGATAATTGCATGACTGTATGACATATTTCTTTATGTGTAAGAATTTGTTCTGAAAACTATGAGATGTTTTCTAATTATGCAATTTAACTTATTGTGTAGGAAAGATCGTATACCATCGCCTACAAAAGAAGGACTACAACATTTGTTCAGCAACAAAGTTATCTATTGAAAATATTGAAGATATTGAAGTTCCCAGGATCTGGGAAGAATGCCATGATCGAGGAGTACTAGTCGATCATGAAGATGTTTGGGATGCAGTCCCAAGACCTGAAGGGGAGTCTGTAGTGACTTCCAAGAGGATCTACAAGATCAAGCATGCTGCAGGTGGTAGCATAGAGACTTTTGCTCCTGTAGCCAGATACACTTCCATTAGATCAGTACTTGCTCTGGTTGTAGTGATGAAGTGGAAGATACACCAGATGGATTCCAAGACAGCTTTCTTGAATGGTGTAGTTGAAGAAGAAGTGTATATGGAGCAGCCACTTGGTTCTAAGACACATGACAGGGAGTCACATATGTGCAGAACTTGGTATGGTAGGATAGACAGCTTTCTATCCAGTTTGGGCTTTACCAAGAGTAAAACGGATTCCAACCTTTACTACAAGGTTGAGGAAGGCAATCCAGTGATACTACTTTTGTATGTGGATGACCTGTTTATTACAGGTGAAGATAGATTGATTGCCGACACGCAGCGGAAGCTTGCTACCAAGTTCGAGATGAAGAACTTGGGGATGATGCACTATTTGTTTTTGGCATGGAGGTGTGGCAGAGTGCAGATGGAATCTTCCTTGGACAAGGGAATTATGCAGTAAAGATCCTGAAGAGGTTCGGGATGATGGAATGCAAGGACATGGCCACACCTATGGCATCGAACTTGAAGCTTCTGTGTGATGCCTCATCTGAGCCGGTTGATGTCACTATGTATCGTCAGATGATTGGGTCCTTGATGTACCTGACGATCACGAGACCAAATATTTGCTTTGCAGTGAACACATTGAGCCAATTCCTGACGGATCCGAGGAGTGTTCACCTGGTTGTTGTAAAGCATATTCTGAGGTACCTGAAGGGTACAGTTGATTATGGGCTCAAGTATGATGCGAATCAAAAGTTTAACCTACAGGGTTATGTTGATTCAGATTGGGCAGGCAATGTTGCAGATAGGAAGAGCACTTCTGGGTGCTGCTTCAATATGGGATCAGGTGTGATCTCTTGGTTTAGCAGGAAGCAATCCTGCGTAGCACTGAGTACAGCCGAAGAAGAGTATGTTGCAACTTGTTCGGCTAGTTGTGAGGCAGTATGGCTACGGAAGCTACTGTCTGAGTTATTTGATCTACCACTGGAGGCTACTGGTATCTTTTGTGACAACCAGAGTTGTGTGAAGCTGTCTGAGAACCCAGTGTTCCACAACAGGTCGAAACACATAGAGATGAAATACCACTATATCAGGGATATGGTGTAAAGAGGAGCAGTGAAGCTCCTGTATGTTGTGACGGATGAGCAGATTGCAGATGTGCTAACAAAGCCACTAGCCAGAGTGAAGTTCGAGTACTTCAGAGAGAGGCTTGGTGTTCTTCAGATCGACGACACTTCGAGGAAGAAGTGATGGAGACATTTGTTGAAGCCATTCCAAGAATGTTGGAAGGAGGATCCTTCACATGGCTGTGGATGTAAGCACTGGATGATGAGCATTAGGATAATGTTCTAGTTTCTTCTCTGTATGATCAGTTGGATCATTTATGTATGTATGCATCATGTTGATGCTGGATATGATCAGTTGGATCATTTATGTATGTATGCATCATGTTGATGGTGGATATGATCAGTTGGATCATTTATGTATGTATGCATCATGTTGGATGCTAGATATGATTAGTTGATCATTTGTATGTATTTTGTATATGCATCATGTTGGATGCTTGGACCATGTATCTGTATATGTATCAGGTGGATACTTTGTATGATCAGGTAGATCATGTATGTTGATATGTATCAGGCAGATACATTGTGTGATCAGGTGGATTATGTATCTATGTATGTATCAGGTGGATACATTGTATGATCAGGTGGATCATGTATGATGATATGTATCAGGTAGATACTTGGTATGCATTAGGTAGATGCATTGTATGATCAGGATGATCATGGTTGATGAGCTTCAGGATGTTGATCCAGATGACATGCATCAGGACGATGCAATGATGATGATCAGGATGATCATGTGTACATCAGGATGATGTATGGTGAGTATCAGGATGATATTTTGTGGTCGTGGAACAGGTTGTGCAGATGAGCATGTCTGGAAGATCCTATAGTCGGAGTTGTGTACCCGTAACAGCCTGGGATTCTCTTTCGAGACATTGCTCTAGGAGGACATATAATAGTGCCTTGGGAGATCCTTTAGGTCGGAGTTGTGTACCTGTAACATCCTGGGATGCTCTTTCGAGGTTTTGTCCTATGGCATATAATAGCGCCCTGGGAGATCCTTCAGGTCGGAGTTGTGTACCCGTAACATCCTGGGATGCTCTTTCTAGTTTTTTCCATGACCACATATAATAGCGCCCTGGGAGATCCTACAGGTCGGAGTTGTGTACCCGTAACATCCTAGGATGCTCTTGCGAGGTTTTGTGGTGACCACATGTAATTTGTGCCCTGGGAGATCCTACAGGTCGGAGTTGTGTACCCGTAACATCCTGGGATGCTCTTGCGAGGTTTTGTGGTGGGGGTCACATGTAATAAGTCCCGGAGATTTGGATAGGATGAAAAAGGCCTCAAATGCTCTTTAGGGTTCTTGCTAGTCAAGAGACTCTTTTAAGGTTTTGTGACAGTCACATGTAATTTGTGCCCTGGGAGATTCGACAGGTCGGAGTTGTGTACCCGTAACATCCTGGGATGCTCTTTCGAGGTTTTGTGACACGCGTAATAAGTCCTGAGGATTCCACAGTATGGCCAGTGATGATGAAGACCTGTAGGTGGTGGGCCTACATCCAGTATGAAAAAGGACTAGCTCTGTAGAACTTCCTATGACGAGTAGATTCAGAGATTGATTGAGATAGTAGCAGCAATGACGATGACGATGACTCAATGGCGATTATCCAGTGACGATGATCTAGAGAAGAAGACTTGTGCTAGAAGACCTGTGCCGAGAAATACCTTCCTAGTTAAGAGGGAGTGTTGATGTATATGTAACTTTGGAATGTATTTCATATATGTATTCCTATAGAGATGTTATTATTCCTCTATACGGAAGTGTTTGTATTCCTATAGAGATGTTATTATTCCTCTATACGGAAGTGTCATCATTTATATTGTAAGTGCCGTAACTTATACTTAATGGGTTATTAGACCACCTTGTTGGGGTCGGCCCTGTATAAGTCATGTGGGTCGAAGGGTTATTAGACCACCCTATTGGGGGTCAGCCTAGTCAGCATTATGTTATGTGGTTAAGTTAAGGCCGACCTAGTAAAGGTTATTAGGCAAGTCCATTCAAGTATAAATAGAGTGCGGGAGGCACTCTATTTGATCATTATATTCTCTCTCACACTCTTTGGAGAGTGGCGCACTTGTGGAGGAGGAGAAGCTGCTGCTAGGAGATGTCTATTTCTTATGCTTGGGTTGTATCATTTCCCTATCTATCTCTGAGGAATTTATTGGGGTTTTTCACCTTTATGGTTTTCCCCAAGTAAACTCTGTGTCTCTTGTGTGCTTGCATTATTATGTCTATGATTGATATGTTGTAGATATGTTGTACATGTTGTTCTCTCAGTTAAGATCCTAGATCAAATTGAAGTAAATTCTGAAAAACTAACAGTGAGTACATACAAAAGGTGTTGTAGAGGTTCAAAATGCAGAATGCAAAACTAGTTAGTACACATTTGGCAAGCCATTTCAATCTAAGGAAATGTGTCCCAAGACATAGGAAGAGACAGATCACATGTCCAAGATTCCCTATTCACCTGCAGTTGGTAGCTTGATGTATGCCATGGTGTGCACAAGACCAGATATTGCACATGCAATGGGAGTTGTGAGCAGATATATGAACAATCCAGGTAAAGAACATTGGAAGGCAGTACAGTGGATTCTCAGGTATTTGAGAGGTACTACCACTCATGCATTATGTTTTGGAGGTTCAGACATTGTTCTACAGGGATATGTTGATTCAGATATGGTAGGTGATAAGGATAGCAGGAGGAGCACCACAGGGTATGTGTTTACTGTAGGTGGAACAACAGTAAGTTGGATTTCGAAACTGCAAAAGGTTGTTGCACTTTCAACAACAGAAGCAAAGTATGTTGTTGTTATAGAGGCTAGTAAAGAGATGATTTGGTTGCAGAGGTTTATGGAGGAATTGGGTAAGAAGCATAAGGATAGCAGGTTGTATAGTGACAACCAGAGTGCCATTCATCTTGCAAAGAACTCAGCATTCCATTCCAGGACTAAACATATATAGCTCAAGTACCATTTCATACGCTCTGTTCTGGAAGATGAACTATTAAAGCTGGAAAAGATACATACTAGCCATAATCCTGCAGACATGTTCACAAAGGTAGTGACCAGAAATAAACTGAGTTCTTACTCGGTTTCAGTTGGCCTTCTAGCGTGAAGGAGAAGATGAGAAATTTGCTAAGTCCAAGTCTAGCAAGTACAACAGCGGTGGAGTTGTTGTGATCAGTCTCCAAGTGGGATATTGTTGCTTGTGGAGCCTGATCTTCCAGTCTCATAGATGATGTTGTTTCATCCGTGTTGTACCCCAGGTTTGGTTATAATCCCGGCACGCGCCCAAGGGGGTCCGGGGGAGTACAACAGATTACGGGCCCATGGTTTTGGGTAAACCATGGCAGTTTCCCTTTGTATTTCCCCTTTATAAGAAAGACATTGTAGTGCGGCTAGGGTTGATGTATTAGGTATTATGCATTGTAAATATCTCTGAGATCGTGAAGAGATACTGTGAGACAGTGAAGAGGAAGTGCAGCAGATGTGCTGCAGGTTGTATCCATTCATTTGTTGGATGGTATAATAATAAGGACTAGAAATTTTAGTGTGGACGTAGCCCATCTTGGGTGAACCACGATATATTGGTGTCTCTCTTGTAATGTGTCTGTGTGATTATATTTGCATTTCTGTTTATTGTTATTGCTTTGAGATCCTATTTTTCTAACAGAAGGGTTCTCACAGGTCACCAAGATATTCAAATTTCTCAATAGGTCACCCAAAATTCTATAAAATAATGTTTCCAACTCCAATTCACATCTTTTGGTTAATTATTTTTGTCATTGAGAGCTCTTGCTACTCAAAGTTGAGAGATGTGCCTCAACCATTGCTTGGGAGATGAACCCCAAGGCCTTTCATGTTCCAGTCATATATTGATCAGATCCAGAGCCATGGAGTGTTGATATACATATATACATCAGCCAGTATTGAATATTATCAACCTTCCAGAGAGTGATCATCAATCAGTGTGCCATTGGAGAGAGTATTAGAAGATTTCTCAGAGGGAGGTGCCCCATTTCATAAGAGGAGATTAGTGCAGCCCAGAATGTTCAGTGTGCCCTTAATATATAGATATAATCCCTAATATCATCCATATATCAGATCCAATACATAAATTTACCTCCCCCTTCTCTTCTGATTCTTATTCTCTTCCTAATGTAAGAATTTGTAGCTTTGGAGATCAACTGAAGGTCTGAGTGTTAAAATATCTTAATTCTCTGCTCAAGACCTATGATTTCAAACTGATGTTGTTTAATATGATGTATTAGAACCCTCCTTTATTACAAAAAATAAATTTTTAATCCTCTGAGGCCATTTGAGACAAATAAATGGAAGACTAGCTCTTTATGCATCAATTAATGACTAGTTTTTCCATTTTGGCCAGTTTATGTATGAATATATTTTCTGATCTAATGGATGTGTGAGGTTCCTGAGACATTAATTAAGCACCACAAACCCTTTTCCTGAGAATTTGGAGAGATATGAGTTAGTTTGAGAAATTTTGGAAAACTACTAGGTGAGCAGTCCTACATAGCGCACTTGACCATTTTTCTTCCAAATTCATCTATAGCCTCCCAAATTTCCTGAAAATATGATCCAACATCTATTACAGATTTTAATTCCTGAAATTCCCCTTGTTTCATTCAGGTGTACACTTCTAATTTTAGTTTGCATATGCTGGAAGGCCCAGGAAGCATCGAAGTAGACATCAACTCTTGTTGACTGTTGAAAAGTAAATGGCTCCAGTGCTTTGTGCATATGAATTGGAATTTGGCCCCTTTTTTGCCCTTTTTTCTGGTGCACACATCCCCATACATTTGGAATAACCTTAATTTACTTAGTTCCTAATCTGGAAGTCATCAAATTGATCCATTGATCAGTTCTTCCCTAACTAGTTCCTTTACTAGTTTATGTTTGCAAAAATTCTACTATAAGTATTAAAAAAAAGTTTAAATAATATCCATCAAATCTTATCCAGGATATTACACAAACAAAGGAAATAAAATGAAGGCTCCAAGAGGAGTGATGGAAAACATATGTCCAATAACGCATGAATACAATAATTTGGAAAGAAAACCTCCAATTCTCCAATTCTCCCCCCCATTTAACACAACTAAGGGATAAATACATCACCAATAGAAATGTGTAGCAATAGATATCAATTGAATCTCAATCGACCAAACAAATCAGACAAACTTTAGTCAACTGTCAGCAGTGGTCGAACATTAGTGAACCACTCAAAGGAAATCATCAGTAAGAGAAACACTGTATGATTGTATAGTCGAAGATACACATCGATATGAAGTCCTCAAACGTCTATTTAAATTATTTTGAGACCAGTCATCAATCCAACCACAATCTATCTGAATAGGTCACATTGGTCCATGGTTTTTTCTTTCGCATATTCTCTAGAAATTTTGAGAAGTAGAGTTTCCATCCTTCCAAGAACTTTGTTTCTTGGGCACATTCCTCCTATTCTTATGAGGATTTCTATATGGCACATAGTTATGTTCTAGTTGAACAGAAGAGGTCAACTCAAGTTTTGATTCATTGATAGAAGTGGAACAACCTTGCACATTACCAGTATTGTTGTTTGTAACAACATTCTCAATTTTTGTTTTGTCAAGGACATCCAACTCGGGAACACATTCATAAACATGACATTTCTGAGTCTAAATTCGACCGGTAACAAATACAACATTCCTTGGGTCAGCAAGGCCGGGTGAAGACAAAGAGGGAGCAGCAGCATCATATCCAAGTCCTACTCTTGATGACTGCAACTCAGGGGAAATAGGAACAAAAATACCTCGTCGCTTCTCCCCAAGTCCTCCTCGGTAGAACCCATTTTGATCAATAGTCGAGAACCAATAGCTATAGTCACTACAAAATTTGAACCCAAAATCCGACAAAAAGGACTATGTGGTTGGATTTCACCTTCAAAATTAAGAAATTTGATGATTTTTTTTAAATTGATAGAAGGGGCCGTCGGATATCCGACGGCCTTCGGATATCTGATGATGTCTGTCGAATAGTTACAAGTGTCGTCGGCTATCCGACATAATATTATGCCCACGGATGTCGGATATCCGACCATATATTATGCCCGAGGATGTCGGATATACGACGTCATATTATGCCCAAGAATGTCGAATATCCAACCTTACATTATAACCGAGGATGTCGAATATGTGACAGTTTCTTTTGAAAATATCAAAATATATATAAAAAAGATTTTGCAAATCTTGTTTTATCTAATGCACTTTCCAAGAAAGTACTAAAACCCTGCCAACACAAATATCATTTGGATGGCATTCACTTTGTAGGCACATTACGAAAATATTTCAATGCGCATTTACCAAAGACCATAATGTTGGTTGTCCAAATTTGAGACCCAAAATACAAGGGTTAAGGCAATATGGCAGTTGAATCTAAACAACTACAAACAAATATATGATAGCAACTGGGCTTGAAACCAGTTTGTTTCTAACTTTTTCTCTCACTTCGGCTATTGTTAGTGCTATTACGGGATGGTAAAAGAAGAGTTTTCGGATATCCGACCGCTTATAAAGAGATACCGGTCGGATATCCGACGAGAATGGTAAAAGAGGAGATGTCGGATATCCGACATCTTATAAAGAGATACCGGTAAGATATCCGACGGGAATGGTAAAAGAGGAGATGTCATATATCTGACTGGAGGATGTCGGATATCCGACATCCTATTTTAATGAAAAAATATCCACCAACGTGCAACCGACTTTAAAAAAATATGGTGCTGGTTGGATGGTCGACAGCATGATGTCGAAAATCAGACATCTATGCTGTCGTATTTTGGGTTCAAAAAACCTAGTGAGTTTGTTTTTCAAATATAGGAGAAACACAATCATTGGTAGACATTAAAGCATGTGATGAAACAGATACATCAACATTCTTACAACCAGGTGGGCTACAACCAATATCATCAATAGGTGAGCTTGGCATCTCAACAACAACAGTCTTCATCTCAGCATTCTGCAGTCGAGAGAATTTTTCCTCAAGGTCATGTCTGCAAACCAGTAAGCTTTGAATTTCCTTATCTTTCTCAGTGAGCTGCAACAATCAGGAGTCATGATCTTCCTTCAAAGCCTGATACCCATCAAACATCCTGTCATTTTTTTCTTAACGAGGATTTGTCGTTGCGTGAAGCTCATCAAAAGAAGCATGTAAGTGAGAAACCTCATTAGTTAGTTGGGAATTAGTCTCTTCTATCTTGCAAATATACTTCTTTAAGGTATCATTTTATGTTGTTGAGAGAGATTTTACTTCCTCTTCCATATTATTGACAAGAGAGATATTTTCCACAAATTCATCTGCAAGGTATCCAAAGAAAATTTCCATGGTTCTTTGTAGGATACTAACCTTTTTAGATTTTTCAGTCAAGGCAGTCTCGAACAAGACAGCTTCAGTCCGCAACGGATTCTTTAGTCCGGCATTCTTGGTCTACAATAAGGCAACAGTGGATTGCAAGGAATTGATTTATTTACAAAGTTAATCAACAACCTTCTTCTCACATAGTTCTTGCAATCTCTTACCCATATTCAATAAAAGAAACAAGCAATCCAAATGGGAAGGACCATATTTGAGTTCTTAACCACAGAGACCCAACTACAGCTGATTGATCTGGTGATGGAAAGTTCATGCTGACAATGTCCAGAGAAAATGATCAAACTAGGTCTACAATACAAAACGTCTCGGGCCACCACTTGAGCTGCTCCACCAAAGTTGGAGATATATTATAGTAGAAGCGAGTTGATTCAACCAATAATTGAACATATAACAACTTTTCCCACAGCAAGCATCACACACAAACTGCACACCAATGAAACAACTCAATACTGAAACACGATCCAACCTGCTCCAAAATGAAAAATGCAAAGAGCGATGTAGATCTAAATGAAACACTAATACAGTGAAGAGAATCCTTCCATAAGATTGTCTATGCTAAATAAAATGATGGACGACATGGAGAAGTCAATGTTATGCAGCTGACTCGACCAACTATCTCAAGGTAGTTCATAGAGTATGCACACAAGAAGTAGGTATCAACTGCCAATAAAAAATATGATGGGTACAATAACAATTCAAATTCCATCAGCCAAAAAGAGAAACCATGCGTCGATGAGACCTAGGATGAATTCTTAATAAAACCACCAGATCCTCATTGGAAAGAGAGAAACCATGAACATGAAACAAACAGAACTGTATCGGATCATGAAATAGCATGTGTCTTCAACAACTGTAAATGTTCTCCTTGTATCACCACTTCGTGCAGAAATGGCGTTGTTGTGGACAGAGATGCAATTAATATCAAGGAGTCACCATTCCACAATTTGATCAATAGAAAAGAGTGAAAATTACCGCAACGTCCAAAATGTTATGGAAATAATGCCAATTTCAGGAAACTTCTTAGAAAAAAAACATAAATTTGTAATTCCAGAGTTTCTCCTCTTGTCAATCTGGAAAATTCTTTCACTACTCCATTAGAACAACATTTGTAGAACCTCTAAGAACAATGTAGAGATCTAACTACCTCCCATCTTGTCTGATCTATCAACGACCTTCATAATCTGAATGACAAAGAGAAAATGGAATAGATATGAATGCATTGAGTGCCAAAAACCACCATTGAAAACGTAGTTGCTACCCCGCGTGGACTAGAAAGAGAGTATCATTACATGAGGATAAGCCACAATTCATGACCATCCCAAAAAAATGCATGAGGATAAAGAACATGAGAATGTTGCAATATGAACAATCTTAGTAAGGGTTGAGCCACGGATGAGACGGATTTAGCATCTATGTGTTGCATGAAAATGAGTACTCCCAAATAAATACCCAGCAGACATGAACAACAATGGCCAGGATCCAGAATCAATTCAGATCCAATCAACAATAATGAGTTATGATGGCAGCTATTGGAATAAGCACCAATGGAAGTTGTACACAGTACTCAATCACAAAGAAGGTGCATGTATCTGAGAAAGGAGACACTTTTGTTGTTGGTTGTGATCGAGGGTAAGGACCTGAAAAGATCACCGCGCAAGAGGGCCAAAAAATATCCTTCCAATAACATTCTTGACCACCCAAAAATCAAGAGTATCCAGATAGATTGTGACCATGAAAAATGATCACAAACGATTTCACAAATAAGGAAAACAAGGCATAGAAAGTAATTGCATCTCCCTTAAAAAGTATGTGGAAGAAGGTTGTTGATGCAGGTCCTTCCTGAAAAAATATAAAGGTCATTATATTCCCAAGAGCACCATAGGAAGGAATGTAGAGAGATAACTGGAGTTGGCTTCATCGCCCTAGTAGAAAACATACACCAACTCCTCCACCAAGAAATCTACCCAATGCAAGAGTGTAAAGAGTAGTGTGTATCGCGAAGCAAATCAGGAACACCAAAGCCTAAAGATCATTTGTCCACAAGGGATTTTCAAACTGCCGCTTCTCTAGATTTTCTAACTTTGAAGAGGAGTCCCCTCCACCACATCGAGCTCGAAAAAAAAAGAACAACATGTGAACAATCCCCCGTAGAAGACTGGGATAATGACCTTCAAATTGCAAGTCAAGAGGTCGATTGGCCAGTAATTGTGCCAACTAGTGTGTCCATGCTGACTCTAGTCCAAATACACATGTAAAATCTATTAACATAGGCATATTAAATGCATGCAGGAGAAATTTGTGAGGACTGAATGAATCCCACAAAGAGTGATCAAATTTTATACCATGAAGAGAGCATAACCAACACCCATGGATCAATCCACAACTTCTTCTCCATGCATATTTTCCACAATCACCATCCTCACAAAACTAAGTTATGGATCTGTGTAACCATAGGGAAAAGAGGCACGTGATCTTGGCACTCCAAGCGCTGGAATAGTGCCACAAAAATGACACGGTAGTGGGTATCTGGGCCCAATTATTGATTAACTGTGACCACAAAAGATCAAACGAACACTTCCATATATGGAGCTATGCGATTGATAGTTGTACATATCTAAGAGATAGTGGTCCAAGAAATGAATCTGTGTATAGAACGATGGCACACAAACTGATAATGGATCTCTATAAGAAAGAAGGGCTATCAAATCGAATGCAAAGAGCTAAAGATCCAATTAAAATTTGAAGTACTTCATGCATGAACTAGATTGCATATCCATGTGAGGAAATGAGGGAATGGGAGTGCACAAGTCGCGGGTCTACTGGTTTTCATGGTAACAGATCTGTTGGTTGTTTTGAGAATGGATGAGCCCAAGATTGAATACAACCAAATACTAGATGGTGCCATGCATCTGGACGACCGGGAAATACCATAAAATGCAATGCGTTCAAGAGCCTCAACCAAAAAAACACCAACCAAAGAAAATGCATTGCCAGTGAAACCCAGATCTATGTGAAGGCCTTGATCTAAGTGTAGATCTAAAGATATGATCTTCCTAGAATGCTCGCGGCAAAGGAAATAAACCCACCACTGAAAATTATGAATTCTCTACACACAAATTGATCACCCAACGATCAACCAACGATCGAATTCTAATTTCAAGCACTTGATGTTGAACAAAACACATAGGACAACCCACGAAGAGAAACTTTGCAAAACCAAAATATTCTACACAAGAGAGAAGAGGTTTGTATAGATTACTCTGATACCATGAAGAAATTTTATTATTCTCTGATGTTTTAGTACATGAAGAAGCCTCTGTTTATAGTAATGGAGAGATCTAAAAATATCCTACGTGCTGGATTACAACCTGGAATCCTTGGAAACTCAAGGACAACCAAACACCTCGGAAAATGCAAATGTCAACAAAATAGAACACCAAAACATGCAATGATCATTGAGATTCCAAGGAAAATGAAACACTTTGAAAGCCTTACCGTAGCCTTCAAAAGCTCGTCGAAATTGCCGAAATAGTTCTCTCACATCGAAGGTTAGGCTATAGTCCAATTCCATCCATTAGGGTGAAGGCAGAGTGTCTTTTTGTCAGAGGAACTTTATGTTTTCCTGCATGTTTGACGTTTCTTCTTGTATATTTTTGCCACTGATGTTTTCATGCACTTAGGCTACTGCGGCACAATTTGAGTGGGGAGTACTCCAGTTGTCTCAATTTCACCCGGATGATCCTGAGTTGTTGAGAGATGTGTAGGGTCATGTAAACATCATTTTCTCAAGGGTTGAATCGGTCATGACTATTGTACTGATGACTGCCAAAATCCTACCTTTAATAATTAATTATTTGGGCATATCTACGTCTACCTCTTGGTTTTTATCTTCTACAGTTATTTTTCACTTTTTTAACATTCTATGAACACTGTATTATATGTAAATAAGTGGACTATACATATTTTTATTTTTATTTTTTAGTTTACAAGTCTGTGTATAATAGTTCAATTTTTTATACTAGCGTGTCTTTAAGTTTTCTAATTTTTTGCTTTTAGTCGTAGGCCTTTTTGACACTGTATAATTTAAACAGAAGTAGCCATCCCATACAGTTTTAGATATACTTTCATTTTGTGCAATTTGTTTCATTCATCAAGTTCATTATGTGTAAGAGTCTAATCCGTCAAGTTTGTTGTTTGTTAATTGATATCACTACATCAATGAACCTAGATCTTGGATTGCATTTAAAAATTATAGATCTGAATGTAATTGGAAATTTATTTTTGCATAACATAAAATGCTATAAAATTTACATAGACGTTAGCATAATAAAAATTATTACTTTATTTTTACCAACGGTGAATATGCAAAGTTCCATCTTAACCTAACTAAAGTTGTTGCATTAATAACACGCTGAATTTTAAAGGCATTTTAAAATTTCGAAATTGAACAGAACTGAACATTTCCCTTTGCATATTTCGAGTAACTACTTAATTTTGCTTGATTGTTATAATAAGATTTAATTATTGATGCATTTTCATGCTCGTGACCAACTATTAATTTCTCAAAAAAATTATTTCTAATAACCTTTTGGTTATTTTGTAAATATTTTACAATTTATTTCTTTTATCTTTCCATTAGTTAATCAATTTCTCTTTTAGAAATTGATACATGCATGGTTATATAGGTATCATTAGATTCATTAATGGGTTAACGTTCATGTTTTAAAAGCATATTTGTATTTCATCAAACTAATCCAACCACACTTTCATTTCATTCGTTTAGTCAATGTCATTGATCAACCCGTGGTGTCCTATCTATTTGAGGGCTCTAAATGTAACCTGGGCTTCCATCCCCTTCCTCCCCTTAAACAACACTTTAAGGGTGTTTACAATGTTGTTTCCCTAACTGTGTCATTTTGAGCATCAACACTTGCCACCCTTGTATTTCCTTTAGAAGCTCCATCAAAGAAAATCTTGTGATGCTTATGATTTTTCAACAAGTTCTAAAAATTATGATTCTTCTAGATCTATATTCCATTGTTGGCCCATGAGGGAATTTTTATAAATTTGTTTGGACTAAGGGGTAAAATCATGAATATTGGTGTCTATTTTTATTTTTTTATTTTTTGGGGGAGGGGAGGGGGTTGAGAAAATAAATCTGGTTTTCCCAAGTTTTTTAACTTTCGTGAAACAAAAGTTTTTGTGTTTAGAATTCTGCTTTTTAGTAAAAGCAAAACTTGTGAAGAACTTTGTTAGCTTTCTATTCATTATTTTTCTAATTTTTTATTGAGATTTGATATGTCAATTTAACAAATGTTTGCATTATATTCTTATAAAATAAAAAGAATAATAAATAATCATGTTTGAAGACTCTCATTCATTCATAGTTAAACTTTTGTTTACTAAAACCAAAAATATGCGATGACAATCTAGACAATCTAGACAGAGTGTATTAATACTATCACTATAATTTTGTATCCAACACCTAAATATACTAATTATTAAATTTTATTTAATTGGATCAATGTGAAAAAATTGAAAAATATAAACATGTTTATGAAGGCTCAACATCTTCCTTGATTTCCACTAGAAAACAAATTCTAAAAGTAACATTTTGAAGTAAGCACTCCAACGATCTACACCATAATTTTTTCAATTTTTCATTATTTGTTTTAAGTTATTGATTTTTCAATTCACTAAATGTTAATAACAATTAAAATGATACAAACACATGTTAACAAAAAATTCATTAATTAGCATACCACAACCAAATTCAACAAAATTTGTACCTATGGAAAGTATATTCAATGACGAAAGTAATGGTATTAGTTCTAAAAGTATGTTTTTGGTAATAAACATGACCAACACCTTCATAAATTGTTGAAAGATGAAGACAAACAATGCCTAAGCTAGTTTATGAAATTTCACAAGTTTCCGATCAAAAAATAGTTCTGTTAAAAATAAAAACTTTTCGGCCGAAAGTTTTCTTTTCGTTTCTTTGGTCGTTAAATTTAATGGAGGACAATTTTCGGCTAAAAACATGATCTTAAAAAACATCCATCAACTAGAATAACACATGACCACTTTTAATAAATATAAATATTATTTATATATTAAGCCAATTTTGCATCTTTCATTTTCATAATTGATTTTACAAAAGGTTTTCAAAACAACTTTTTTTAAAGGTGATTTTCATTCTAAGGAACTTTTTGAAGGTGATTTTTTTAAGATGATTATTTTTTCTAAGGGACTCTTTTTAAGGTGATTAATTTTATAAGGGACTCTTTTTTTCTTTTCTTTTCTTTTCTGAAAGGAACGTTTTTTAAGGTGATGTTTTTTCAAAGGCAATTTCTTTTACTGTGGTTTCTAAAAGGCTCAAAGACAATTTCTTTTAAGGTCAAAGGCTCAAAGGAAATTTATTTTAAGGTGTTTTCTCAAAGGCTCAAAGGAAATTTCTTTTAATGTGGTTTCTGAAATACTCAAAAACAAATTCTTTAAAGGTGGTTTTTTTCTCAAAGTCAATTTCTTTTCTTTTATGGAAAATTTGTCCTTATCAATTTCTTTTATAGTAGAAATTATCTTTGAGAATTTATTTTATGGTAAAAATATTCTTAAAGATTTTGTTATCATTTTTTTAGGTGAATATTTTCATATCAAATTTCTTCTACGGTGACTGTTCTCTTAGTGAATTTTTGTTGAATTGAAGACTCTTGCAAGTATTTTAAGGTGAGATTATGAAATTATTTATTTATTTCTTGTAAGATAGATTTCTTTTCAAATAGATAAAATTTCAACATTTCACATTATTCATTTTTAAATGACTTACATTTTTTTGATCTAATTTTTGTTGTTGTTATAAGGTGCTGATTTTTTAACAATATATATAGATTGAACAATCATGGGAAAAAAAGCCAAGGCCAAAAAAAAAATGATTGCACTCGAGATGATGTTGTTCATAATGAAAAGAAAAACTCTATTATAGTAAAAGACAAAAGATTACGCATCCCAGAGAGATACTTGGTAAAGATATAAATAAAGATTTGCATCATAATGTTGATGAAATAACTATTGAAAATCGAGTTCAAGAACATGAAACCAAACCAGGCATGTACATATATTATACGTTTTTTAAATCCAATAAACTATTTTTTATAATGAATTGTAATTTTGAAAATACTTCATAACAAACAAATAGAGAACTGTCTCATAATGTCGATCAAGATGTTGAAGACATTGTTGAAACCCATAATGAAGCAAAAGTTGAGTCAAGCACAGGTGTGTGTGTGTGTGTGTGTGTGTGTGTGTGTGTGTGTGTGTGTGTGTGTGTGTGTGCGCGCGTGTGTGTGTGTGTGTGTGAGAGAGAGAGAGAGAGAGAGAGAGAAAATTTCAGTAGATTTAATTTAATTTATGATTGATTTTTTCTTTCTTAATACCAATTAATAAATGTGAAATATATTTTATCTTAAGTTTCTAGTTTATTATATTTGATATGCTAAATTAAATTAGTTGAAATATATAGGCATTTTAAACATTCATGGTGAAATGTTGCAAAACAATGATTGTGATAAATTTGGGGACAAAATGCCCAACCACATTGTGCGATATCGTGATCAAAGGATTTATGAAAATTTTCTTGAAAAAGAATCAACAGCGACACAAGCTAAAATTTTGAGATGTTTGTTAATGTCCAAAAAGTTAAAATACAATGCATTGTTATTGGGTATTCAAAAGGAAACAAAAGATTTAAAGGTGAAACAAAATGTGTTTGAAAATATAATCGGTGTAGTAAAAACATTTGGAAGATCTAGAAAAAAAGATATTAGCATTGTACGCAGAGCAATTTAAACAACAATTATTTCAGCTAGTACTAGACAAAAATGTTTGATGACACAACTGGAAAAAAAATAGGAACCTAGAGAAAAACAATGCACAAACATAATAAATTATGGTTGCAAATAGATGAAAATGATGAACTTGCTTGTTGGGAAATTATTTGCATGTAACCTTACAAATATAGGTTGGGAGAAAGTGTTAAAGCTATGATACATGAATATTGGCTGACAAATTCTTGAGTTACACCAAAGGAAGGGATGTGATACAATGAAGAGTATCAAGAAAGGAATATGAAACCCATGAAAAGCATAGATTGAAAATGAAACAAATACAGTGGTTTGATAAATTCAAAGATGATCATTGTGAATTTAATATGTCAATCAATACATTTGTACAACAGAAACCATGGTATGTTAGGCCTATCACTATTTGTGACACATGTTGTTGTCGTTATCAGGTGGAATTTGAATTATATTATGACACTTTTCCTTAATTTGGTAAATCGTTTTGTCCAAATTCACCTCCTCCTTCCACATTATGTGCTTCATATCTGGAATTCTATGCGAGAGAGAAAATGATGAATTATTTTACCATAGAAAATGTGTCAACGGAAAAAAATGTGATCATTGTGGAAATATAGCTTTATCCCATTCCAAATATCGTATCGATAATTATCATTTGCTATCAAATGTAATCGTTGAATAAAAGAGATATGAATATATCAATTATGCTCCAAATTCTACATGTTCTACAAATGCTCTTTCCAAAAGAATTGATTTACGAGAAGATAAAAATTTTGTGACACATTTTTTGAAGAAATTTGAAAAAGAAATTTATAAATACACCAAGCATTCACATAAAGAACGATGGCAAGATCTACAGTTCAAAGAATCTCGTGATTTTTTTTCCACCAGGAACATTTTTTTTGTGGTTGATTTTGCAGAAAACCACACATTTGCTGCACAAAAAGAGATACAAAGTGAATATTATCATTTCGGCCAAGTTTTTATATTTGTCCAAGTTTTGTATAGACACGCTCAAGACAATATTGATGGCATAGAAAGAATGAATGAAAATCAACATGTGAAGAAAGAATATCACTTTTATATCAGTGATGATCATACACATGATACACATTTTGTACAACATTGTGTTGTCAATGTTTTCTATGAGTTTGAAAAAATGAAAAGTTGAATTCAATGAACATTAGATATGGTCAAATGGATGTGCATGACAATTTAAATATTCAAGATCATTCTTTTGGTATATTGACTTCATAGAACATGGAACATTAGACATTGTTGGAATTTCTTTGAAACCGGTCATGGAAAAGTAGAGCACGATGGTGTAGGAGCATGTGTAAAACAAGCACTTTGAATGCGGTAGATGAACCATTATGTTGATCGATTTGAATCAGTTTCTCAAGTTGTTGAATGGTGTCATTAAAATCTAAGCCGTGTATATAATAAAAAAACAAAATATGTGAGTAGGTATGTACATATTCCGTTCTTGAAATTTTTATTAATTTTAAATTTAAACAAAAATATTTATAAGTCTTAAATATGTCTTTAACATGTACACTAACATTAAAATTTGTCCTTGAATCATAAATTGCTAGCATCACAAGTTTTTTTTACTTATTGGAATCCAAGATTTAGATATATCAATCCCATATGAAGCTAGCACTATACATGGGACTAGAGATTTGTACTCAATTAAAACAAAATCCTTTCAAAATGTGTTTACATTAGAAAAAAACAATCATATTTTTTCCCAATTTGCATAGAAAACACTGAATCTACAAAGGTCTGTGAAAACATAATGAACAACTATGTTAAACATTGGAGACATACAAAAATTAATCCAAAGGGGAAAATGCCACTCGCAAGCTCAAAGGAGTTAAAATCATAGGACATTTCAGTATCAATTTATGGTGATAGAATTTCTAATCTTATTAGAGAAGGTAACGATACAAATGTAAAAAAAAAAAATTCAAACATTGTTCATTCTATATAATATATATATAGTAAATTACTTGTTAATGAAAATGCATTTGAAAAATGGCCTTGACTACATGAGATGTCTTCGTTGTGATTGCACCCATAGACAACAAACAAAAATTTAAATATTATCTGATGTGATGCACTAAGAGAGATCAAGTTAATGGAGGACTATAATGAAATTTATATATTAAAAGGATCCATTATATTGAAAGGTTATTTTTTCCAAGAAACCCATCAAAGTGAAAGTTATATTCACTTTCAGGACCGTCAACCCAATGTCACACGATGTCAATATAGTGATTTGTTATGTGCAACTCGGATGAAATTAATAGAATTTCCAACGAAGAAAAAATTGAAATCTAAAATATGGAAAATGGTGAAAGTTGATCATGAACGAATAGTTGAAAATGACATTCCATTGCAATATTTCTAAATAGGATTTTAGACTCAACATCTTCTTCATTAGACATAATGTAAATGTAGTGTTCTATTTTCATTGGATTTGTATTGTGACAACTAAACATTGTGATTTTCGATGGACTAGTGTATTGTTGATTTATGATTTGCATTGTTGACTGTTGGATTAATGAGTGGCCTCTTTTGAAACATGTTTTGTCCATACTTTGTTTGGTTGTATTCAATTATGGTACATAATGATGTGTATTTAATTGTTTACTAGAATATGGATTGTAATAGTCTTTCCATCTCTTGTACTTTGTACCGTCATTTTGTCAGCCAAAATTGTCAATTCAAGTTCCAATGTGTATGAAAGGAACTTTAAGGGATGAGATAACGATAGTGGATCCTCCACTACCGCCCTGAATCTTCTTTTGGCCTTTAGTTATCAATAGTCTTGACTTGAACATTTTTGTTAAATAAAACATTTGTATTTAAAGTATTTGTCATTTATCTTTGGTCTTGCCACACCACCCTATAACTATTACTTCATCCTACAACTATTTAGCTACCTTGCCACAATGATATTTGAATTATGATGTAAATAGTTATATGCATATCTATTGTGTTATGATTTGACCTATCTTAATCGTGCATCTTCACAATCCCTTCAATAATGTGGAATGACTAGAAAAGTTAGTTTGAAATGAAACAATTAGAACTGTTGAGAATAACTCGTGAAATGAAACATTTTTATTTATATTGAAATTGTCATGCATAGTTCGATAATTTACTAGATGTGTATTTGATGTATATTTTTTTTCTTTTATAAAATTGTTTTATTTGATATAGAATTTAAAAAAAGAAAAAAGAGTTTTGATTATAGCTAGATTTTAAATGTATATTTTTGGCTAAATGTTTAAATGTTTAAAATTAGTGATGTACATAGTCATATGCACATCTACTGTGTTATGATTTGACCTATCTTAATCATGCATCTTCACAATCCCTTCAATAATGTGGAATGTCCATAAAAATTTCAACTTTGGATTGTAACAATTAAGCTTATTGAGAATAACTCATGAAATGAAACTTTTTTATTTGGATTAAAATTGTCATGCATATTTCGATCATTTACTAGATGTGTATTCATAACATTCTAACATGCATTCCCATATAAACATAGCCACAAAATAAACATCATAACATGCATTCTCATCAATAGATACCAATTACACATAGCATACATATATGCATTCATACACTCCTAAATATCTATGATCAGTTCATAACATATTTACATGCATTTTGTTATAAACATAAAAATCAAATAAAAACATCATAACATTCTTTCTTATCATTGAATACCAATTACACATAACATACATGTATGCATTCATCATCACATTTCTATATATGCAATCTCTACATAAAAGTCAATCAAATAAAACATCATAACATTCTTTCTTATCATTGCATAGCAATTACACATAGCATACATGTATGCATTCATCATCACATTTCTATATACAAAATCTCTACAGAAAAGTCATTAATTTTCGAACCATAAATAATACAATTCATCGAAATAAACCATTTAATAAATCTTTTGTAACTTATAAAAGACACTAAATGTACCAATTTGTCACTACCAAAGTCATAAGACCATTTGAACATTAAACATACTCATTACTTGACATACTATAAGCTGTAGATTATTTATGAGATTCATCTTTTACATAATAGAGGGAAAGTGCTAGAATGCATTGTATTTATAACTATTAAACGTAGAATACGTGTATGCATTCATACACTTCTGATGGATGAACATCATTTAAGAACATCTTCACATGCATTCTTGAATAAACATATAACAATCAAATAAAACATCATAACATTATTTCTTAGGGTGTTCCCATGAAGATGGCTAACACTTTTTAACAAGTGGAGGGTACGATTAGGTTAAAAACATACCTCGATTGAGCTTTGAAAATCTTGATCAAGGGCTTAAAAAAGCGCTCGATCGAGCAATTTAAAAATGCTCGATCAAGGGTTAGTAAAGCACTCGATCAAGCTTTATACCTCGATCAAGGGTTTTACTAACCCTCGATTGATCGTTTTTAAATTGCTCGATCGAGATATCATAGCTCGATCAAGCCACTGCATTTCAAAGCTCAATCAAACTTAGAAGCTCGATCGAGCATCTCCAATTGTTATAAGTATAAAAACGCCACAAACCACGGCTTATTTAATTCCCTTTGTTGCATAGAAATTTAGTGAAGGACTAGTAGAAACAGGTTATAGATATAATAGATGTGTGATTAGTGTTTATGGATGAGAAGGGTCCTATTTGTTTGTAGATATAGATCGCAGAGTAATTGAAGTTATAGATATGATTGAACAAATATATGACTCCAATTACTATGTGGCTCATATCTACAAATGAATATCTAAAGGAAGTGGCAGAAGTAATGCATTTACTTAATCCTTCTTCAAGGTATTTATTATTATCCATAGGTATCATTTCTTTTGCCGAAATTATATTTTGTTAAATTTTATTATCATATAATTCTATAATTATGCTTCATTGAATTCGAAGAGTTCGATGGACCATAAACGATATGAGCTCTTAAAAATTTTGAGTAAAAAATTTATGGGTGTCCATATTCATGTGCACCTGAAAAACAAAAATTAATTAAAATTTTTAAAATTTCAATCGTTCTTTTAGCTCGTTTGAGCTTCTATCTAACAGCACTTAAAACCTCGATCGAGGTATTTAAAAATGCACGTAAAATCTCAATCGATGGTTTTACAGACCTCAATCGAGCTAATATCTCGATTGAGGGCTTTCAAAATAGACTTTTAGCCCCCATTTTTGGAAATTTACTTTTATTAACATCTTTGTCAGGCTTAAACCTTGTTCTGAGATGCACCTTAGGTGGCGGACATCATACCAATGGATTCATCAATGAATCGTCTATCCATTGGCATATAATTTATAGATTTTTGAACTCATGTGATCATTCTTTTTTATTTTCTTTTCAAACTTATACTTAAAAATCATGTCCACAACTTCGAATCAACGCAAAGAAAAATCAACAACATAAAAGTACACAACCAAAAAATTTCAAAAAATATATACATCCCACATCAACATGTCTTTTCAAAAAGGTATTTTTTGTTTTCTAATTTTTGTAACCAATAAAAAAAAATTGTATGCACACATATGTGTACAAAATGCGATTATAATTTTTTCAAATATATATATATATATAGTTTACACATATGTGTACAAAATGCGATTATAATTTTTTCAAAAATATATATATATATATATATAGTTTAATGGTCTTATGGCATTGGTAGTGACAAATTGGTACATCTACTATTTTTTATAAGCTATAAAGGATTTATTAAATGGTTTATTTCTAAATTGTATTATTTATGGTTAAAAAACTAGTGATTTTTATGTACAGATTGTGTATATAGAAATGTGATGATGCATAAATACATGTATGCAATGTGCAATGTGTATGCAATGTGCAATGTGTATGCAATGACAAGGTGTGAATCCATGAACATGGGTAACACTTTTTGGCCAAAAGTGACAGTGAAATTTTGTTTTTTTATCATTTATTAAATCGAAGCTCTCAACACTCATATATGCTTTGTGAATTCCGACATGTAACAAAAAAACAAATTGTAGGAAATTATGTTGTCTTTCCACCTATATTTAAAAAAAAATGAATTTGCCAAAATTGCATTTAATGATATGTGTGTTCTTGTAAGTTTCAAGAAAAGTTAACAAATGGCTTGTGTGCACTTAAAATAATTTAGTGATAAATGCATATATATATATATATATATATATATATATATATATATATATATATATTGTGCATTTAGAGACATCATGCAAAATTATGATAGGCAAATCATACAAAATTATTTTATATTTAGTCCAAAAATAAAGTTAACATCTAAAAACAACTATAGTATGTACTTAATACATGTAAATACGCAAGTTCAAATGACAAATTTAAAATTTTAGTCCAAACATAACTGAAGAGGTATAAAAAAAATTATGTTATAGGAGGAACTGTATGAATCTCTTCTCTCCCCTCCTTCCCTAGGTTAGAATCTCTCTACTCTCCTCGGTTGGCAGGTAACACATGTCCATAGCATCTGTAAATGAAAATATGAAATTCAAAATAATTACAATTTTAAATTAAATTCTAATTCTAAAATAAAATTATAAAAATAAAATTATAAAAATAAAATTAGAATAATAATTTGTAAATCACTACACGTGTGACTATTCCCATGCCCATAGTGTTTGGAGTTTCAAAATTACCACTGACTTCCTGAAATTAAATTTTTAATAAAATAAAACATTGCATATATAAAATAAAATAAAATTACCTAACACTTTAAATCATAACTAAAAAGTATAAAACATGCTTACATTTACCATATGACATCTCAATGCCAATATCTACATTAGATGAAAGATCTCCAAAAAGAGACGAACCTAATGGAACCTATGAACACAACCATTTTCAATTTCAGAAAATGTGTTCACATTAACGGTGAGATACATAAATTAGTTCAATTGAACATTGAACAAGATCGAGCAATACAATTAAAACATAAATATGTATATTTAAGAAAATGCACCTCTCTAAATCCTTCTAAATTTACAGTAGAAGACACTCTAAAATCATGTTTGTTCAACAGTCGAGAAAACTGCAATCAATGAACATTTAAAACATTCATTGTTATTTCTCAAAACTTGCAAATCAATAGATCTAACAACAAAAAGTTCTCATAATAGACGAACACTCATCAATTAAATATAAACACAAACCTCTCCTCTGCTTTCTCCATCATGAGATAGGAGGTTGAACCACTCATTTTGACATCTCTTGGCATAAGCCCCGACATCTTCAAGGCTCAAAAAGTCTACCTCGTGATCTGTTCTATAAACAAAACTTTCATGAGAACCTATCTGCCACGACATCCCTTGCTTCTCAACCAACTTTTTGAAATTTGGTTGAGCTTTGATCTTTAATTCTTTTAGATGCAGATACTTGAAGCAATGAGACAATTCAATCCATGAAATTCATACAACCATAACACAAGATATACCCTGGGGAAAATTCTCAAAATTATGAGAACAAAAACCCCAACAATTCTTCTCATTATAATATAATGGATAGCAGAGAATGCTATCTTTTACAACATAGCATATTGCTTTCGGAAGATAAGAGATCGCCAAACTTCTTGGTGAAGATACAGAAGCAATAGAGAAGAGAGATCAATCGGATGTGTGCCCAGCACAACAATAACAAGCACGAACAATACCCTGCACAAAGAGAAGTGCCTTGCCTTCAATGGAGAAGAGAAGTCGCTTCACACTAGATTCAACAATCTTGTATATCATATTTATACATTCTTTTCTTCTATTTTTAACTTCTAACTTCAAGATAAACTCGCCCTCAAAATGGATGTATTAATCTTGCATGGAGTGGTACGCCCCACTTCTCATGCAGTGCTTCATCTCACTGAGCTGTCACTTAGGATGAACTCGCCTCTTAACTGAAAGCTTGCCCACTTAGTTAGGTGGCTAACTTAAGTGTCAACATGCAAGTGTCACAACTCACATGTCATCTTTTAGTTTAACATAAGTGTCGCCATGCAATAACACTTAGTTAACTATATCTTCTTTGTTGTCACTTAGTTAACTCTCTTTAACTGAAGTGTCGTCTTTTAGTTTAACTAAAGTGAAAATACTTTAGATAACTAGTCCTTTTTATTTAACACTTAGTTGACTGAAATCATGTTGATTGATTTACTTGAAGTGACCAATGTGAGTTCTTTAGTTAACTGAGACATATCTTTAACTGATTCTTTAATTGAAGCATTCATACTTAATTGAAGCTTTATAACTGAAGCTCTAATAATTTCAGTTCTCTTTAATTAGATGAAGTGTTTGCACGGGAAATTTTGAATTCTCTTGATCTCTATGCTTTATCTTTTATTTCTTTATCTCTTACTACATGGTCAATATGTGCTAACCTAAGTCACCTGACACGAGGACACGAGACACGAGTGTCCCCACGGGACACAGTGACCCCCAAAATCAAGACACGAAGAACACGTTTTATATACATATTTTTTTAAAAAAAATATATTAAAATTTAAAAATATAGAAAGTAGAACATTTACAAACTAGAAAGTAGAACATTTGAGGATTTATCAAAAGTATCAAATTGAAATCTATTTAAATATATTAAATATTTATCAAATTTATTTGATAATATAGAGAAACTAACTTTAAAATATCGAACACCTTCCTTACTAAATGCAAAAATGATTTACATAGTAATAATACCCACCATTTACTCACTCATGAAAATCTCTTATGGATAATAATTAAGAAAAAACAAACCAACAAACAAACGATGCAGTAATCCCTAAAAATATATCTGCTCATGAAAAATACAAGGGATCCAACGGATCCTCCGCAAGCCACCCAATCAAAAGTATGGGGTGTGATGGTATTGGTCCCGATGAATGCCTAAAAGCATGGCATCAAATCCTTCAAGCCAGACCCATATTCACGCATTCACACCACAGCTCGAATGACAGAGGATGGATGACCCACGGAATTTACTTAAAGGCCAATTGTTCCACGATGTGTGCAGAGGCAAGACACGACCCTCCCACATGGGGGACACGTGTTTTTTCGTGTCCTGATTTCGAGACACGAAAAAACACGTGTCCCCCACGTGGGGGGGTCGTGTCCGCACCCAACATGTCCCCACGAGACACTTCACCCTAAACCCACGTGTCCGGCGACTTAGGTGCTAACTTTAATTATCCATCACATTACATTATACTAAGAAGAATTATCAGATGTTGTGATCATATTATATTATTCCAAACCAAATGATCATATGCTAAAGTAATTCACTTTAGAGGTGATCAATCTCTAAAGGAGACTTAATAGAAATCTGGTGATCATGGTTAATAATATATCACACAACATTAAATGCTTTTAACAAGTAAAGAATGACCTTTATACGGAATGCCCACCTCTATACAAGAGGTCCATCTCATGGATACATTTATACGGAAGGTTCACATAATAATCATGACTTGACACACACAAGTATGGAGCCTTGTCCAACAAGAATTTACAACATCATTACGTTGGTCAATTACCTCTATATGGGAGGAATAACCTTTACACGGAAGGCAATCAAAGTGCTCACCTCTATATAGGAGGATCAATCTTGACTACACAAGATTGGTTTGTAGAATGTCTCTTGATGCTGTATATTTAACAAACTTGAGATGTAACCTCCATATCTGATCTTAAAGTGACAATCCTTTGAGGGTGAGATATCAAAGGAGGTGGAGGTTGAGGCAATGACAGATCTTGAAGGGAACATCTTCGATTATACGTTCGACCTCTTCCATCCCCATAATATTTGAATGGAAGGTTGGTATAATCTAGCTTCATGTTTTCAAAAAATTCTACATAAAAAATCTTGCAAAATAAATAGGTACCTCGTCATTCCATGGAAATCTACCGTAGGCTACGAGGAACCGATCATACAAATAATTCACAATGTGAGGGTGATTGAAATATTGCACCTTCGGCATTGGCTACTTTGATCCTTCTATAAAATTGAACATTGAAATTGCTTGTTGTTTAGTAACCCTCTTCTCCACCTCAAGCCACTTGGCAGGACCCATCACCTCTACCTTCCACCTCCACATCAAGTCAATGAAACCATTTGTAGTTGGCCCAAGGCTATGATATACATAAATGAATTTTCCCAAGCAGTGAAAAACAATCTTTAAACTTTTTCTACTCTCATCAAGGAGATCCAAACTAGCAAGATTACCCTTCAATTTCTCATGGTGAGACGTACAGCGTTAAAAGGTTAATTTCTAAACACCATTTCCACAAGTAATATCCTCGGGTACATCTGAGGGTCCAGGGATAGGTTGTGATGGGTGTACAACCAACATCGTGCTTGACAATGAACCTCCTCGCTTGACCTTTTCCCCTTGCCTAAGCATTGGTAACATGTTGATATTCACCCCCTGCCCCATTATGGCCCTCTACCTAACCTCGATCCTCTACAAACACAAACACAATTATGTATAAAGACACAAACATATTGAACATGTGCATCTACAATTAATTTATATTAGCATAAATAAATTTTACAAAAAATAATACCAACAAAAGGTGGTCGAGATGAACATTGTCCAAAGGATGGTATGGGAGAATTATATGTGTCCATATCATTATCCATCTGCCTCGAACAGTGATAAGATGACCTCAATTGATTACGAGATGAATCTTATCTCTTTTGAGCAGATGCAGTTGCACAAGCACTCTCATGAGACAATCTGTTCTTAAATGCCTCTAAAAAGACAAACATATTAAATTAAAAATTTCAATGTTTCATTAAACCAAATGTCCTAAGCATCTATACACAACTTTACAAGTGCATAAATCTACATTCCATATGCTCGAAATAGTACGTTATATTCTTTGAATGAATCCAACAATCTTCAATTATCAACACCGATGCGTATTTGACTTGATGTCCTTGCCTCGATAGATGGGCTGGTATCATTGGACTTCCTTGCCTCGAAGAGTGAGCCAACGAACCTTAGGCAATGACTCCTCCATATCCATATAGTCAAGTTGTTGTTTTCTGCGTGAATATTCACATGACAATATGGGCTCATTACATCTCCAAATTTTATGTTTTAATTTGAAAGGAAAAGAAGAGAATATAAGTAAATGCCATCACCAACCAATAATGTATATTATGTCTCTGAAAGATGATGGTATGTTTATGATAGTATTTTCAAATAATCTATGAAGTCTAAAAAAACAATTGTCTTGAAACAATTTCACATCATCTTCCTTTGTCTTGTAGCACTATGTCACTTTTGTCACTCCCAAGGTTCTGGTGGTCACTTTGAATCTTTGACATAATCTTTCCAAGGAATGATATACCCTTATGTTTATGATAAATTTTTTAAATAATATGTGGAGTCTAAAAAACTAATTGTCCGGAAACAATTTCACCGTCTTCTTATGTTGTCTTATAGCATTCTATCATTATTGGCATTCCCAAGGTTTTAATCGTCATTTTGCATCTTTGACATAACCATTCTAAGGAATGATATACCCAATTCTATAAGGAGTTTGCATATTATTCCATCATCACTTAAGTTATATGCAATGATTTATCCTCTTGTACTTGTTAGTTATTTATTCTTATAGATTTATTCTTTCCTACAATTATACCATTGGAATTCCTTAATTTTATTCTGATTTCTTAGACATGTCATTTTAGTCAACTTGAAATCATCATCCTTTTATCCATTCATTATACACAATAGACAACTAGGTCACTTACTTGAATGAACAGCAATTCTATACATGCCTAATTGAGTTTGTCCTAATCTTATATAGTGCACCTTATAATCTTATATAGTGCACCCTATCATTTGAATGTATATTGTCATTAATGATGGTGAAAGCTTGAAGGTTTATCCAAAAGGTTAGATACAAAAGCTTGAAGGTTTATCCAAAAGGTAGATAAAAAATATTGTCTTATATAGTGCACCTTATCATTTGAATGTTTCTTGTCATTAAGGATGGTGAAAGCTTAAAGGTTTATCCATAAGGTTTGATAAAATAACTTAACTAATTAAGATCGGAACTTTAATTTCACGAATAAGTACTTTAACATGTACTTTATTGGTTCATTAAGTGCATTTATAGGCAATTAACTTATATGAAACTTTCTTCGGTTGTGATTGATTATGTGATAAAGATTATATAAGGAAATTTTAATATTTAAAATTTGTAAATATAAATTTTTGTAATGTTTAATTGTTTTTATTTTTTATTTATTATAATATAATATTTATTTTAGTTAAAGATAATTATTGGTGATTATTATTTATAGATGCAAGTCTATAAGTTTATTTATCATCTTTATTTAAGGAAAACTATGTCACTTGAAATAACTAGTTAGTGTTTAGTAAGGGACAAACTGCCACTTATGTCATTTGCCTTTGGAGTAAGACCTAAAACTACTTTTAATTTATTAAGAGCTTGTCTTTCTTGTATGTAAAACAACATTAACAACTTAAATATTAATTATGTTTAATACTTTATTTGAAAAGGTTAAAACCTATTATAACTTAGTTGTCAAATTCACATCAAAGACAACTTTACATACACATATATATATGGAGAGACATGCATATAATTTGAAATAGAATCGATAAAATATGCAAAATTATAGATTAACACTTTTATATATATATATATATATATATATATATATATATATATATATAATTATTTTTACTTTTGCTTTTAATTATTAAATAATTTATTTATTATATTATTATATAATATAAAAACATTAGGGGCGGGTCCGTCGGAAATTATTTCGTGGATGTAGCGGTCGGCTAAGCCGATTAAAGTGAACCACATGGAAAAAAAAAAAAAAAAAAAAAAAAATAATAATAATAAAAATAATAAAATAATAAAAATAAAAAAATAAAAAAATAAAAAAATATAAAAAATATAAAAACATTAGTTTAATTTAATGTTGTAATATTAAAAAATAATACACTAAAAGAATTATTTAAAGAATTTTCTATTTTAATTTAGATTGGAAACTATATTATTAGACTATTCTAATAACTTCACAAATATAATGTTTTAATTTAAATTGAAAACTATATTCTTAAACTATTCTAATAATTTCATCAATATAATGTTAGTTGAAGGTTACATTGAATAGAATAAAATTGCATAATTAATGTATATAACATGTTGCGGACTTTAAAAAATAGTCATCAATCTTGCAATTTTTGTTGCCTTTCTTTTTATCTTCATGCATCCTTTTAAACTCATAAGGTGGGAGCTAGAAATCGAAGAGGGGATAATTCCTTATCAAAACCAAAAGTGTTAGTTTCATAAAGGCTTCATTCTCTTAAAAAGGATGACATGTTAAACTACCATATTTGGGGAAGGAAATCTCAATATTGATGTCTTTTGCTTGGGTCTCTGAGACAGGAGAGGGTTTCCCAACTAACACCTCTACACAAGTGATATTAACCCTCTATCAATATGTTTTGTTTTTTTTGGGTGATTTTCATTATCCTTTTCATTGTCTTCATTCAATGTAAATGTCTAACTTTTTTATTTAGATTTAGTCCTTTTTTTTATAAAGAATGAGATTATGAATGAGGACAAAAATCATATAGATATCCTAGAATATGACAAACTATGCACTTACATGGTTTATTCTCATAATCTAAGACTTGAGTCCATTCAAAATTTGTCCATTTAAGAATCATTTTCTTTAAGACCCTTTAGTTGATCTCAACATAGAAAAGACATTTGAGAATCATTTTCTTTAAGACCCTTTAGTTGATCTCAACATAAAAAAGACATTTGAAAATCATTTTCTTTAAGACCCTTTAGTTGATGTCAACATAAAAAGATGATATATACATAATCCTACTACAACTCTCTCAAGATATGTTTATGTCTAAGATGTTTTCTTTGTGAGATATATCTCATGCCATTGTTCTAGATTACTTGTCTCTCAAGCAAATTAAAAACCATCACGTATACGTACCTTGAAAATTTGTTCATCCACCATTATTCAATTTTCCTTAAAACTGAGGTTGAAGTGGAGAATGCAATGGATGTGTTGAAAGAAGAACTAGGGTTTGGGGTTACCAAAATATGGGGTTGTTGCAAAGGATAAATTTCTTCCATGTTATGTAAAATGCTCCCTTAATCATCTAGGATGCCATGATTCTTGTGACCATGTCAATGAGTTAATGAAGGCGCACATGGGTTTTTCTTGGTTGAAGTATGAATGGCATTTTGTAAATTCCACCACATTACCTTATGGAATCATTAAACCCCTATATAAACTTCAAATCGATTATGTAATTGACTCGGAAGGCTGTTTCAAAGTGTAGAAGAAGAGACCACCACTAGGGGGTTTTATTTGTTTTTAATGGAAGAAGTCGTGGGAAGGAGAACATAAACGAGAGGGGCATTTGACAAGTTTTAATTATATGTACACATAGAAAGTCAAATTTTACTTTACCAATTTATATATTTTTAATGTTCACTGTTAAATCTATTTTTGTACCATAAGTTTGACGTACATGTACACATAGAAAGTCGAATTTTATTTTACAATATATATATATTTTCAAAAGATTTCTTCTATTTTTGTAATTAATTGTTTATTAGTAAAATTATTTTTTGATATTTGTGTTTATGATTCAATTATTATACTTGCCCAAGGCAGAGTATATAGCATTTTGTTAGAAGTCAAAACATTATTAATTTTTGATTTTTTTTTTCATTTGACAAAAAAAATTTACATAGTTTTTCAATAGTTTTTATAAATATGTATATTAAATTACATATTTGAAAATTAAAAAATAATTTTTATAATTTTAAAATATCATATTACTAATTTTTTATTGGACAAAATCTATATTATTAATTTCTAATCGGACAAAACTTTTGAGGTGACAAATTTCCTTTGGTTTTCACATTATTTGTCAAAAATAAAAATTAATAAAAAATAATTAAAAAACAAAAAAAACAAGTATTTGTCATCTATCGTGAGCATAAATATTAAAACTAGTGCCCGGAGCTTTTTTGAATTCAACACGTAACAACCGCACGGGTGCCCCCATCTGGTAGAAGTTTACAGGCTGATCAAGCTGTAGAGAATAGGCATTTATAAAAATCTTTAAATATCTGTCCTCAAAAACTTGTACGATGTGACAAGTTGCCACAGTAACTTAATTACTCAACCTATACCATTCAATACAAATGAATAGTGATACAATGTAAATGAATTAAAAATTGTTAAACTTATTTTATAACTTCTTTCTAGCACTCGGGAGCTTCCATCCTCGGAGTTTTAGCCCTCCTAGTCATGAAGGCGCCCACATCTCACCTACTGCCAGAGAAGGGCGCACTTCCTCACCTACCCACTCAGTTTACACTCAGTTAGCTTTGATTCTCCTTGATTTTTGGCTAGTTTCACTCCTGACTGACTGTTTCACTCCGTTGGACCTCCAGATTGACTAGATGACTTGTTCTGACTTCAGTTAGCCTCCCATGCGCCCTCCACTGAGCCTCCTTCCCTATATCAGTGCTACACACTTCAGCTACACTAGTTACACTCAATTAGACTCAAATTGACACCTGGATGACTGGTTCTTGTGCATTGATGACCACCACTGATTGATGATGAGGACTCCTAGTTGGAGCCAAGCTATGCCATTCAGTTAATTCGAATGACCTCCTTAGGAAATTCGAATTGCTCACTCATTGTTAAATTATTGTATTGTATTTTCACCCTTACTGGGATATTGAGCACTGATGCAAGTTTATGCACAGTTTACACCATATTTTCTGAGTTTCATCTATTGTGATTGATTTACTTGTTCATTAGATCTGCTGTGACTAATTTTACATGGTATCAGAGCCATTGCAGGGACAAGATCTCTTTTCTACAGATGTTTTACAAGAAGATTTGAGTGAATTTGCTCAAAATTACAAAAGTTTTGGCATGAAAGATCTCATGTGCATTCGCTCATGTGCATGCAAAGCAGAAAAATACACTTCCAATCCACTCCAGAAGCTTGAGTTTTCCACATAATTCCTGGATTTGATACATTGGACCCATTCAACTTGTTTGATCTCTAATCGTAGGTGTGATGCAACTTTAAAAGGGTGGATTGTTCGACCTTACTGTTCTTGTTTTGATTGTGATTTGCAGGTTAATCATCTTCACCAATTGCATTCGCTACCTTGCTTTTTGCAAGCTTTTCCACATCAAAGTGCACTCGCTCCTAGCAACGAAATACTCTTCTTCAAAGCCTATCCTCACTCCCTTCAACTATTTTGATTGGAAAGATGATATGGAGATTATATTGCGTTCAAAAGGATTCTATAGAGTCACCGTTGGCCTCGAATTGGAGCCAAGCACATTGTTGGAAAGAACCAAACACTACAACAAGCTTGATGAAGCTTATGGTCTCCTTTGCCTCTCTATTTCCAAAGATCTTCACTTCCATCTCAGTGGATTGAAGACTCCAAAAGCAATATGGGAGCAACTTGACACACTTTTTGGCAAGCAGGACGAGCTTAGAGATTTTCAATTAGAGAATGAATTGATTGCTCTTAGTCCTGAGAATTTCAAGACCATCAATGATTTTTTCACAAGATTCAAGCACTTGGCCATGCAGTTGAAGAACAGTGGAGTTATCAAAGAGGATAAGCAATTGATCCTCTCCATTCTCACCAAACTTGGTAAATATTATTCGGTATTTGTCTCTACTTTCAATTCCGGTCGGCTAACTACCCCGAATTGGAAGATGCCTACCTTGAATGCCTTCACTGAATCCGTTACCAAAGAGCATGACAAGTTGATTCAAATGGTGTCCATAAACTGCAAAGATTCAGCCCTATTTGTTCAAGGATCCAAGAATTCGAATGGAAAAGGAAAGCAAAAGAAAGAGAAGCCCAAATTCGAACCTCACAAGCAAAGAGAGAAAGGCAAGCAGACAGATGCACCATCTAGTTCAAGAAACAAGCAAAAGGGTAAAGAGAGCAAAGAAAAATCTAAGTGTTCTTATTGCAACCGTGGCTTTCATCCCGAAAGTTCATGCATGAAGAAAACAATAGATCAAATGGCTCTCCTTTTGGAAAAGAACAACATATGCCTTCTCGATGGTGCAAGGAAGAAGGATAGGAATGATGATCATGAAAGAGGTCAAGCACTCATGGCAACTGTTTCGAAGCCCACTACTCTTTTGATAGATTCTGGTGCCTCGAATCATATGGCTGCAAATATTGATTCTTTTTATTCATTCGATCCAAACAGCTCCATCCCCATCCATTTGGGAGATGACTCAAAAATTTCTTCAAAGGGCAAAGGTACCATTCATGTAGAACATGGAAGCTTCCAGAATGTTCTCTATGTGCCTTCCTTGGCTTCAAATCTACTTTCTGTGTATCAAATGACACACACTGGTGAACCAAAGCAAGTTAGATTCAGCCCTAGTACAATTGAAATTTCTGATATCAAAAGTGGAAGACCTATTGCAGTCGGAAAGGCAAACCACACTGCAAAATACTATGAGTTTTCTCACTTTGTGCTGCTTGAAAAGCCCACTGCTCTCCTCACTCATGGAAACGAGGTTAGTAGGATTTGGCATGAAAGGTTTGGACACCTTAATTACAAGTATTTGTTGCTGCTACAACAAAAATCCATGGTAGATGGTCTTCCACAGCTCCATTCCTCAAAGGGAATTTGGACCGGTTGCATTATTGGGAAGCACCCCGAGCACAGATTCGACTGTGGCAAAGCTAGCAGAGCTTCCACCATTTTGGGCCTCATACATTCTGATATCAGTGGTCCGCTACCAAATATGTCATTAAATGGTTGAAGGTATGTTTTGACTTTTATTGATGATCTTTCTCGCTTTGCTTGGGTATTTTTTTCTCAAAAACAAGTCAGAAATACTTGGAAAATTCAAGGATTTTAAGGCTTCTGTTGAGACCGCCACTAAGAACAAGATCAAAGCTCTTAGATCTGATAATGGTGGAGAATATATCAAGGTCGAGTTGCTGCAAATTTGTGCCGAAAGCAGAATTCAGATCCAACATACAGTTCCCTACACACCCTGGCAGAACGGTGTAGTGGAAAGGAAAAATCGATAACTGAAAGAGATGGCTACTTGCATGATTGAGTCAAAAGGTTTGGCTGCAAATATTTGGGCTGAATCAATTAATGTTGCTGCATATATTCATAACCAAGTTCCACATTCCTTCGTGAAAGGTATGACTCATTTCGAAGCATTTTTTGGTCACAAATCGGATGTGTCAAATATGAGGGTTTTTGGCTCCACTGCATGGGCTAGAATTCCTTCCAAGAGGAGACGAGCTTTGGATCCACAAAGTATTGAGTGCATACTGATAGGATATGGAGAAAAATCAAAGGAATATAAAATCATGGATATCAGATCCAAAAAGATATTCATAGAGCGCAGTGTGCAATTTGAAGAACCGCTTCAAGAATTGCAATTAGTCGAGGAAGAAATTGTCGTTTCACCGCCTCTACCAGAAGAAGATTTGAGCAGCAATAATGAAAGTATTGGTTTTGATATTTCTGATATTTTAGCAGCACATGATGGTCATGAAATATCAGGTTCGGAATCTGACCATTATGATCCTCCTTAGTTACCAAAGTGGGCCCAAAACACTCTTCAATCTACTGGTTCGAACATTGGAAATCCTGTTGATCCAAGATGAACAAGAGCGGACTTTCAAAGAGCAGGTATGGCTCTTTCTATTTATGATCCATTATTATCTGAGATATGTTATTTGATGATTGGTTCAAATCCCAAAACATACTACCATGCTCACCGAAATTCGAGATGGCAAAGTGCCATGGATGAAGAGTACAGTTCTCTTCAAAAGAACAATACATGGGAGCTAGTTTCTCTTCCACCTTGAAGAAAATTAGTCCAATGTAAATGAGTCTACCGCACGAAAGTTGCTGCTGATGGCTCTATCAGCAAATACAAAGCTAGGTTGGTGGCAAAAGGTTTCTCCCAAGTCCAAGGAGTGGACTACACCGAGAGTTTTGCACCGGTTGAAAAGATGGATTCCATCCACCTAGTTTTGGCAATTTCCGCATCCAAGCACTGGGAAGTGCACCACATGGATGTGAAGAGTGCTTTTCTACATGGAGATCTTGCTGAAGAGGTATATATAAAGCATCCAGAAGGTTACACATCAGATCCATCATTAGTTTGCAGATTGAAGAAATCTTTGTATGGTTTAAAACATGCCCCAAGAGCTTGGTATGCAAAGATGGACTCCTTCCTTCTTTCTCAGAATTTCAAAAGATACAAATCTGATCTGAATGTGTACCTACATCAAGTTAAAGGTAATTTGTTGATTATTGTTCTTTATGTTGATGATATTCTCATTACTGGTAGCACTCTTACTTCAATAAACAAGTTAAAAACTGCCTTAAATCTAGCTTTTGACATGAGCGATTTGGGCTTGCTGAGTCACTTTTTGGGCTTGGAGATTGTTGGCTTGGTTTTGCAACCAAGCTTAGTGCAATGGGCACCTATCAACAAGTGATAGCAGTTTCAATATTGAAAGCAAAAACAATTGTAAATCTAAATCTAAAACTAAACTAGCATGTGCATATCATTATAAACTTTTGAAAGATTTGAAAACAAGAACAAGAAATAGAATAAAAATAACTTTGTATTAAGAATAGGGGCAAGCAAGTGCTTGCAATAGTGATACCTCCAAATGGTGAAGATTGTTGAGCAACTTCCAAGGTGAGTAGCTCCAAGCTCCAAAGGTCTCTTCTCCAATATTGCTACAATGGTCAAAAGCTCATGAGAGATTTTGACAGCATGAGGATATGAAGATGGATGGATGGAAAGTGAGGAGCCCCTACCACCTTTTTATAGTTTTTGGTGGTGGGGAATACCATTATGGTTTTGAGGAAACCAATGGTATTGACCAACATGGTTTAGGTACATTTTCCCTCCCTTTTCCTTTTTTAAATATTTTGAATATTTTTATTCCCTTTTTAATATTTTTGGGAATTCTGGACCCTTTTTGAGAGTTTTTTTATGCTTTTTGAGGAAAAATATTCATTTTGAGTGGAAAAAAGGGTGTATTAAGGTCTTTTGGTGACCTTTTGATGGCTTTTAGAGGCTCAAATGGTGAAAAAGTAGGCAAATGGGTCATGTGAATAAGGAAATGAGCTAGTGAACACTTTTTGGGTGTTAACAGATTGCCCCCTGATGTGTGAGGGCAGGAGCTCATCGTATGGCCGATAGACATCATAGTTCTTTTGTCGTTTTTCTGGGGTTTGGGGAAGAGAAGAGATCGATTGGATACTAGATCCACGGCCCTTGGAAGCTGCAAAAAACAAAAAATATTACATGGCCTCAATATGAATGAGGAATAATCTCTGATAATGGACGAGGCGGGCATACCCATGCTCGTATCAAGACATATACATAACAATTAGTCCCACGAATGGGGGACCTAAAAAATACATAAAAAATATACTGGTACATCATAATGGTCGAGAGGGGACATTATTTTGGGATGTACTCATGATCATAACATGACTGATCTCAATAACTGATACACAGGAATGATTGATGAACTTGCTGAAATTGAAAGTGTCCAACATCTGTAGGGACTGAATGACTGTGAATCATCTCCGAGATATATATGTGACTGTATACTCGAGGGAGTATAAAACTGGGGTTCATCTGAATACTGTCGCCATGCGCAACCCGGATATCTATAGAAAAAAGGTAACTGGTTGTTTCCATAGGTAGACTCTCAAATGTGGAAGAGCCAGGTGGTATCCGGGGTCTTCGACTAAAAACTGAAAGGATCAATACCCTGTGCGAGTCTCAACGATGCGATCAAGGTGTTGAAGTCGAGCATGTTGGAAACAACCATTTGGAGAGGCACTGATGACTCTTCTCGAAATGATTCGTAGGCACTCATCATAAATGGTGATGAGTCCAAGACACAGGGACCTCTAGGTCTATCCTCTGGAATAAATTTGGTTGTCGTCGACAGAGGGAGACCAGCGACTAACAAGGCAATGATGTTTCCTTGATAGGAGCACGAGGTGTAGAACTGAAGTGTGGTAGTACTGATGGTAGGACTGACATATTTGTGGGGATGGGAAGTAACTGGGGTCATAGAGTGGGTAGACTCAAACTTCCTTTGTTCAGAGCATGATGACATGGTTGACCTGGCAGCGTAGGGAACTGACTTGTAGGTGTGGGTATCATTGCTTTTAAGGACTGAAAGGTATGTATTAGCTCTGGGGGGGGACGAGCTGATGGGTGCTATCGAGGGATTCTCAGGGTGACATACTGCAGAATACTCTGAACAAAGGCGACCAAAATGGGGAAGCTGCCATATGAGTAGACGTGATCTGTTCTGGCGCCAAGAAGCACGATTGGGTCCTTCTTCGTAGTTTTAATGAGTTCCAAGAAGGGATAAAAGTGTGCTCTGAAATGGTATTGTCCTGTGGATTTTGCGAGCCTAGGACTGTTCGTGCTCATGTGTGCTTTCATTTTTAAGGAGTCTGAAAACGATAAGAAGACTCTGCAGTGGTTGTGAGTACCGTCCTATGGATTTTTACGAGCCCAGGATGGTGATTGCTCGTGGTTGATTTCATGTTTAGAGAGTCTGAAAGCGGTAAGTGGACTCCATTGGTGTTCTTTTTCGTAAGTTAGTCTCCAAGGCCCGAAAAAGCATAAAATGATGCAAATGGAGAACTCTTCTAACCGATGTGACTAGAGTATTCATTTTTCGTAATTAGTCTACAAGGTCCGGAAAAGGGGTAAACTTATACCAGGTAGACGCCCTTTCAGATACGTTTAGCGAGCATGAAAGGAAGCAAGGTTGCTCGATGATCTTTTCATTGTTTAGGAGTCAGAAAAGAGCTTAACAGAAACTCCCTAAGTGCCTTTTTCGTAAAAGGGATTACTCGGCCCGAAAAATGGGTAAAATTATACCGAACAAAAAGTGATTGATGAGAGCGAGAAAAGGTCCCAAGCACCATCATGAGTGTGGAAAACTGGTTCCGGTGACATAAAGATTGTCAAAAGGGGGCCACAGCCAATGTGGCACGTAAACCGAGGTGATGAGAGGGCATTTTGAAAAAGTGCCCAAAAAATATGGGCGTGAGAGCGAGGAATGATCTTAAGCATCATCACGAGCACGAAAAACTGAATTTGACGATATAAGACTCGTAAAAAATGGGCGACGGTCGATGTGGCACACAAACCGAGGCGACGAGGTGGCATGGGAAAAATGCCCAAAAAATCTGAGCGTGAGAGCGAGAAATGATCTCAAGCATCATCACGAGCACGAAAAAATGAATCCGGCGATATAAGATTCGTCAAAAATGGATGATGGTCGATGTGGCACGCAAACCGAGGCAACGAGGGTGGGTAAAAAATGGTCAAAAAATGGACCTGGTGAAAACAGGAAAAAGAAAGAACTGTCATGAAGTACAATAATGGATGGTGGTGTCCATTCGATTTACTATGGGTAAAATCGCTTGAGGTACAACCCGTTGCGTGGGTTGCGTAGGGGGTTGCCTTCTGAATCGGTCAGAATGTATGCCCCCTGTCTGAGGCAAGTGTGTATAATATATGGGCCTTGCCACATGGACACAAACTTTCCTTTCCCGGTTTTGTCATGAGCCTGATCGTAGGCGAGGACAAGGTTCCCTTCAGAAAAAGTTCTTGGGTGGACATGTTTATCATAATTTAATTTGGATCGGTTCTTGGCTGCTTCCATGGTTTGGAGGGCTGTGCGCCGATCTTCATCGGCCTGCTCCAGGAGTAGTAAGCGTTGCTTAATTGGGGCAGTGTCCGATAGGATTTCAACGGCCATATGTAGGGTTGGAATCTGGCACTCAATGGGGAGGATGGATTCGACACCGTGAACTAAGTGGAAAGGGGTAAAACCCGTGGCGGTTTTAGTTGATGTGCGGTATGCCCATAGTGTCGGGAAGAGCATGTGGTGCCAATTTGATTTGTGTTTGTCTACAGTGCGTTGGAGGATGGTTTTCAAAATTTTGTTGATTGCTTCGACTTGGCTGTTTCCTTGGGGGTAGTAAGCAGAGGAGAAATGGTGTTCAAATTTCAATAAGGTTGATAGTTCTCTCCAGACGGCGTCTTCAAAGTGAGAGCCGTGGTCTGAGATGAGTTGCTTTGGCACTCCAAAACGAGCGATAACATGGTTGAGAAAAAATCGTGCTGCTGTGTCGGCCTTGCAATTGTAAGTTGGCATGGCCTCCGCCCACTTGGTGAAATAATCTACGGCCACAATAATGTGTTTGTGACCGTCGGCTGACGTGGGATTGCAATCGAGGAAGTCGATGGCCCATTTGCAGAATGGTCCGGAAGTGACGACTGGATGAAGGGGGGCAGGTGGGGTTCTTGCTTTGGGGGCAAAAAGTTGGCAGTTTTGACAGTGTTTGACTGCGGTGATGCAATCAGTAAATAATGACGGCCAAAAGTAACCTGCGCGAATGATCTTTTGGGCGGTGGCCATGACGGAGAAATGGCCTCCGCAGGCACCACTATGGCAATCATTAAGGACATGTTCTGCCTCACTATGGGATAAGCAACATCGTAAGATGGTATCAACGCCGCGTCGATAAAGTACATCCCCTAACAAGAGGTATCAGGGGGCGTGGTGTCGTATACGACGACGTCCGTCACGATCAATGTGGGGTCAAAATTTTTGCATGCGAAGGTAAATTAAGATGTCACCGTACCATGGGTCATCAAACGAAATGATGAAGATGTGATCGTCAATTAGATCCGTTTGGATAGCGGGTGATGACGAAGAGGATGGGAGGTCTGTGATGAGATGGGCAAGCGCGAGGGCTTTGGTGCTCTTAGGAGTTTTGAAAGTGAGGTCATATTCCTGGAGGATAATGACCCATTTATCAACACAACCTTGTAGGAGCCGCCGGTTTAGGAGATAGACCATAGGGTTGGAGTCGGCGACAACTGTGGTATGACTGAGCAGAATGTAGTGTCGCAATTTTTGGACGGAAAAGACTACAGCTAGGGCTAATCTTTCCTCGTATGGGTAACGTAGGGGTGGGCCAGACAAGGTCTGGATGAGGTAATAAATGACATGCTCTTGGTGAGAGGCATCTTCTTGGACCAAGACTCCGGACACGGCATGTTCGGATGCCGAGACGTAAAGGATGAACTCCTAGGAGAAATTTGGAGGGGAGATCAAGGGGGCTTGTGTGAGAGCTTTCTTGAGGTCGTCGAATGTCGTGTCTGCTTACTCATCCCAAACAAAGGGTATGTGGGTACGAAGTAGGCGTAAGAATCCATGAACTTTGGTGGCGTAATCACGAACGAAGCGACGAAGGAAATTGGACTGCCCTTGCAGACTCTGGAGTTGCCGAAGCGTGCGCGGAGAGGGAAGGTCTAAGATGTCTTTGACTTTCAGGGGATCAACAGTAATTCCATTCTGGGAAACAATGAAACCCAACAACCGGCCTGCCGGAACGCAAAAGACACACTTGTGTGGGTTCAAGCGGATTTTATATTTGCGACAACACAGGAAAACTTGCCGGAGGTCGTTAAGGTCGTCTGATCGTTTCCGGGAACGAGCTGTAAGGTCATCAAGATAGACTAGCAGGATATGGACCAAGTCGTGAAAACAATAGGTCATGGCCCGCTGGAAGGTGGCACCAGCATTTTTGAGGCCGAAAGGCATGACACGATAGGCAAAGGTGCCCCATGGGGTGGTAAAGGCAGTCTTGTACTGATTCTCCTTGCGGATCTGAATCTGGTTGTATCCAAAAAAACCGTCCATGAAAGATAGGACTTCATGTCTCGCACACGCATCAATGAGTTGGTCAATGAATGGCATGGGGAAATTGTCTTTGGGACAAGCGCGGTTTAAATCACGGAAGTCAGTGCATACTCTAAGGGTGCCTTGTTTTTTGTTGACGGGAATGGGGTTTGAAACCCAGGTGGTATAAGCAATAGGATAAATGAATCCTGCTTTGCAAAGTTTCTCAACCTCAGCTTTAGCAGCGGGGAGCTTGGAAGGATGAATGGGTCGCTGTTTCTGACGAAAGGGGGGGACATCAGGCCATGTGTCAATTTGGTGCTCTATAATGGCAGGTTCAAGACCAGGCATTTCGGTCTAGGACCAGGCAAAGACATCACGGAATTCTTGGAAAAGTTTTTTATATGTCTGAGTTTCCGCTTGAGTGCAAGATGCGCCTAGCGAGATGAGCTCAGGTTTTCCAGGTGTGGTGGAAATGTCGATTTGTATAATGGGGGAAATGTTGGACATGTTTCCTTCTTCGAAGGCATTCGGTGCTGGGATGGGCTCCTTGAACCAATCGACCTTAGTGGGTATGAAATTTTTCGATTCGATCGATAGCTGGTTAGATGCGGTGGATGTAGACGCCTCTGGGAGGAAGTATGAGCGATGATGCATATCGTCCCAAGGGTAGTCGGGTGCAGTGAGTGTTTCCAAAATTTGCTCATCAGTATGGAAGTAGTCAGACCATAAATCAACGGGTTCTGGTTTGAAAGTGGTTGAAATCATATAGATGGTATTGATTTCTTCCGAAGTGGATGATTTCGGAGGGTAGATCTCCTTAATTGTAGAGGGCACCGTCTCAAGGTCCGAATTATTCATCTCGTATAGAGCTGCTTTGTAATCCAGGATATCAGGACAGTGATGTGAGTAATGGCTATAAATACCGCATATCGCACAAGGGTGGTTGGTACGCAATGATTTATCACGAGGCTTGGGGTTTGAGTCGATTTTGACAATCGGGATGTTGGGGTTGTCGTCAAGCATTTGCATGTGTTCCTGTAATGCAGGTAATTGTGGACATTGATGAGTTGGGTGGCCTAACTCATCACACAACGAGCATTTAGGAGGAGCAAGGAACACGGGGGAGGTTTAACTGCTTTGGGAGGGGGTACCACAGTGTATGGTTGTGGGCCTCTGCCCCCAGTGGGATTGATAAGAGGAGGGGGATTCGTAGATGACGAAGGGGTAGTGATACCGGGAGGTGGTTGAGTAGAAGTGACAATGGGTTGCACCAGTTGCAGGACGACATTTGGTGTCGGCGGGGGAACGGGAGGCGAAATATACCACATAGGTAATCCCAAGGTTAACCCAGGGAGACTAAGGGTAGCCATAACCGGAGCGCTTACTACGCCTAAGGGAGAAAATAGAAAGGGGATTGTGTGGATGGGTGTAACACCAATGTGACTAGGGACCAATGGTGGTTTAGGTAACAAGGATGGTTGATTGTTGGGTGTTTGTGTATTGTGTGAAAGAGTACAGAGGTCAGCGACGTGGGTCTCCGGTGACGGTGGTGGAATGGATTGGAATGTAGAAGTCATCGGCGCGTCGGAGTAAAGTCCGGGTCCCACTGAGGAAACAAACGAGGTAGTTGCACCACAAACAGGTTGTTCAACCATAGAGAGAACATTTTCAAGTGCAGCGGGGGCCTTGGGATCGTAATAGGTGAGTTGGTCGACCTTGACCACTCATCCGTCATGGGGGAACATCATGGTACGAAAAACGGATGACGCAACCGCCCTCATAGCATACATGTAGCTGCGGCCAAGTAAGAGGTTATAGTCAAGTTGGGCATTGATGACCTCTATGTCAATGAGCACGGTTTTACCAGCCAGCTGGACGGGGACATTAGCGAGGAGACCTTGGGGTTGAGCCGAACGGCCGTCGTAGGCTCGTAATGCAGTGGTGGACTGCTGGAGAGTAGGAGATCCCAACTTCTGCCAAATGAATGTGGACATAACGCATGTAGAGGCACCTTCATCGATAATGCACCGATGGATGACAAGATTCTGAATGGAAACGGAAACTTGGAATGCTAAAGTGGAAGGCAAGCGTGGTTCAGACTGGTCTGAATCGAATGCCATCAGTTGTGAATCATTGGGGTCAATAGCGCCAGTGGCAGAGAGCAAAGTCTTGCGCTATGAAGGACAGTTTTTTAAGACTTCTAAAGCAGACATGGCTGCGGGAGATTGGGCTAAGTCGTCTACAATGCTGTAATTCGACGCAGCACGAGCATTGGGATTATTGTTGATGCGATGAAGTGGGAAGCGAGGTGCTTTAGAAGCACCATCGAGTGGAGCCGGAGGTATACGTAACGTCTGATCCGTGGGATGAACGTTAGTGTTTTTGTCGGCGGGAGGGGCTTCAGGGGTGGAGCCATATTGGTTCCGGCAGGTTTGGAGGTTGGCATCTGTGGATGACATCATTAACAAGTGGTGGGTATCTGAATCGAACATGGGTTGATCAGGAGCGGCATAAGTGATTTGTTGTTGTGGTGGCGCGTTGCCCTGAGGGGGAGCTAACGGCTGAGTGTTCACTACGCCTTGGGTTGGAAAGGGGTTTTGCAGCACCAAAGGTTGATGTTAAGGTGGTGGAGGGTTGGGTGGCGCCTGAGGAGCCGCTTGCCCTTGATGATGGGCATCGTCAGTCCAGAGTTGCCGAGCTCGCTCCAAATGTGGGCAAGCATGTGTGTAATGGCCATAGACCCCGCAAATAGAACAAGAATGGTTTGTTCTGAGGTTGTTGTTTTTGGGTTGCCTGGGATGACGATCCGGATTCTGGTTGGGAGGAGCAACATTGTTGTTATTTGGAGGATTGGGAGGTGGTGGACCTTGATTATGCTGTTGATTGTTGCCGCGGTTACGTCCTCTTCCACGGTTTTGTTGTCCACCCTGGTTACGTTGGTTGTTTTGATGTTGGGGCTGATTGTGTTGTGTGTACACTTGCCCATGAGCAGCAAGAGGATTTTGGTTTGCCACAGGTGCGGGAGCAGGTTGCGATGGATAATAAGCTAGTGGGGCTGGAGGTGGTCCAATTACCTGCTGGGGTTGTTGGTAACCCTGAGCTATTGGAGGTGTTGGGTTAGCTATTGTAGCTTGCTGTGGGTAATATATTGGTTGTGGCGGAAACTGAATTTGGTTCTGGGTGGTCGGTTGGTTAAAGTATGTGGGTGGTACATATGTCGATGGCGTTTACCCATAGCAATGTTGTGGACAAGAGGGTCCATGAGTGTGATGAGTCTGATTCGTTGGAGCATACGAAGTTGTCGCTCCAGAATTAGATGTAGCCCTAGAGAGGTCTGGGGCATTTATGGTGCTCACCATGCTAAAAGGTTTAATTTGCGGTGTGACCTGGCCAATAATACCATCAGCGACATGTGATGCCCCCGGCGCGTCACCACGTGAAGAATCGCCTCGTGGGGCATCCGGTATGATGGTATAGAGATAGCCTGATTGGGCGTAAATTAGGTCGAATTGCTGAGCTTTTAGGATAGCTTCTTCCTTTGACTGGGGTCGTTCGGAGGCTACGTCTTTTGCTATGAGGGGTAGGAGTGATTTAAGAAACCAGTCCAAAAATATACGGTCATCTAGTTTAATCTTACAAAGGCTACAACGCTTGCGCCACTCATGGATGTGGTCCGTGATGTGGGTAGCTGTGTTTTGTCTGCAAGACAACAGTATTTCAACTCCTGCATCGTAACGTACAGGTAGCTGAAAAAACTGAAGGAAAGTGGAGGCGAGAGACGTAAAAGTCTGGTGGGTCCCATGTGGTTGTTCGATGTACCACTTGGCTGCAGAGCCAGTGAATGTTCGTTGCAATAGTCTTAAACGAATGGAGTCATCCACTGTGGAGTTAGATGAACACCATAGGTGAAAAGACATTATGTGGTTTTGAGGGTCCTCTCCAGGTTTTCCTTCAAACTTGGGTATGTCCGAGGGGAGCTTCGTAGGCATGGGTGGCCATGTAGGGTTGTGCCGGTTAGGATCATTGGTTAGCCTGGCTAAGTCTGGTAAGTTCAGACTAGCCATGTAAGGTAAACTAGCAGATGGGTGTGGCGTAGTGACTGGGACATGACTATTCATGGTGGCATGATGTAGTGGTCCAGTAGCTCCTAAGGGTATGCTAGGTATTGAAGGTATGTGTCCTCCAACAGTTGTGGTTTGGTATGGACCAGCGTTTCCAAGTGCAACATGGGTTACACCGTGGTTAGGAATAGTAGTAGGAATTCCTGGGATCTGGGTTGTGGTAATGAGAGGGGGTGTGACCCCTATGTTTGGCATACCCATAATAGGAGGTAGTCCTGTGTTGGGCATTCCTAAATGTGGAGAGTCCCCCACATTAGGCATGCCTAGAGGGGTTGTTGTTACTATGGATGGCGCAGTAGTGGAAGGGTTTGTGGACATATCTCCAATAGTACTGGTAAAAAGTGGGTCAAATTGTGTTCTAGCCATGAGGTTGGTTGGTAATAATTCAGTAGGGTTTTCGGATTCAGCTCAGAATCAGATGTGAAGTGAGGCGTGTCAAAATCGGATGACTGTATGTTTGGCTGATGACGTGTCGAGTCAAGGGATAAGGCTCGACGTTGGTGACGTGGAGAGCCAAGCAAACTGAACTGTGGGGGTTCACCTTGAAGACGACGAGATCGTCTAAAATTCTCAATGGTGAGAAATATGTTTTGTAAAAAAATTTCAGTGTAAGATGGTGATGTATAAAAAACTCGAAACCCTAATGCAACCAAGGGTGCCAAAAGGGGAGTGAAAATAAAGGCTCTCAGGCCAAAAAATCAACCTCAAAAAGCACTTATTATAGCAGCTGTGTTATAATAAGTGGAGGGATGCAAAAAATGGTCAGAATACCAACAATCAAACAGCTTCTAGAAAAAAGAGGTGCTACTACACCAAAGGTGGATTGTATCATGCAAACACCTAACTAGAAGTATTGTGAGTCAACAAATGATATTCTCTGCAAGGTGATGAAATCCAAGTTAGACAATATTGAGTGTTGAATCAACGGCTAGATATCCCCCTACCGGGAGGGACACCGGGTAATCAATCCTAAAGAATGGAAACTAGGATACTCCATTCATGACACGTTCAGAAAAGGTGAATCTGCCGTTTGGTCCTTTTACCGCAATACCCCCATACAGGGATATCCCGAGAACTGCGAATGGTAGCCTTCGGTTACCGAATGGATTTCGGTATTCCACTCAGGCTTCCAGAACCATCCTCTCGACTTCAACCCTCCTAGGGGAGAGGCCATCTGATAAACTGGTTGTGACCGTGCCAAAAAATACTAGGAGATTTTGGTTCCCTAAGGGACAACATCTATGTCTCAAATGTAATAACTGAGGGGTGTTATTGGAACACCTATCCCCTCAATTCTACCTAGCTACAAAGTTCTTTTAAGTGCTCCCCAAGTGGGGTTAAAAGTTGGTTGAAGTTATAGTAAATTTTAAGGCTCAGTTTAAATTATGTGTTTGAGTGGGTGCACGTGTGGTATTTTAAACTGAAATTGAGAATGTAAATGCTTTGCAAAAACTATTCAAAAACAAAGGATCTTTGAAATAGGAAAGCAAATAATATGAATACTTCAAGAAATAAATGGATTTCTTTTAAAAAACTGCTATGGGCAAAATATCAAGGAAGTAAACAGTAAAAAAAAAATTTATCTAGATAAAATGCAAATAAATCCTTCTTTCAATTTCTGAAAATTTTGTAAAAAGACTTTTTTAAAGGTGCATTCTAAATAGTAAAAAGATTTATATGGCTGTAATAATGCAGGAATTTTAATACTGTAAAATAGCTAAGTGGGCAGAAAATATAGCAAAAAATTAATTTTTTAACAGATTGGCCGAATGGAAAAAATTTGCATCGCGGGTTTTGGCAGAACAGCCGCGATGGACCGCGCGGGTTTTTGTCACACAGTCGCGATGGGCAGCGCGGGTTTCAACCGCAAAGCCGCGATGTGCAGCATGGGATTTCGTCACACAGACGCGATGTGCAGCGCACAAATTGGCCGCGAAGCCTCGGCGAGCCGCGCGAAAAAGAGCCGCAAAGTCGCGATGAGCCGCGCGACTGTTGGGAAAAAAGCCGCGAGGCGAAAGCCGTACACGGACGCCGAAAAACGAACCTGAAAATGGCAATTTCGGGCTATTAATGGCAATAAAAAGGGGCAAAATCTAGAACGGCAATGGATCTACTGTCTAGGATGGCAGATCTATGAATTAAACTGACTAATACTAACAAAATCTAAGATCTAAAGCAAAATTTGAGATCTAAGAATTCGAATCCAGCAAAGTCGCCAAAAACTGTTGGCTTGGTTTTGCAACCAAGCTTAGTGCAATGGGCACCTATCAACAAGTGATAGCAGTTTCAATATTGAAAGCAAAAACAATTGTAAATCTAAATCTAAAACTAAACTAGCATGTGCATATCATTATAAACTTTTGAAAGATTTGAAAACAAGAACAAGAAATAGAATAAAAAATAACTTTGTATTAAGAATAGGGGCAAGCAAGTGCTTGCAATAGTGATACCTCCAAATGGTGAAGATTGTTGAGCAACTTCAAAGGTGAGTAGCTCCAAGCTCCAAAGGTCTCTTCTCCAAGATTGCTACAATGGTCAAAAGCTCATGAGAGATTTTGACAGCATGAGGATATGAAAATGGATGGATGGAAAGTGAGGAGCCCCTACCACCTTTTTATAGTTTTTGGTGGTGGGGAATACCATTATGGTTTTGAGGAAACCAATGGTATTGACCAACATGGTTTAGGTACCTTTTCCCTCCTTTTTCCTTGTTTGAATATTTTTAATATTTTTATTCCCTTTTTAATATTTTTGGGAATTCTGGACCCTTTTTGAGGAAAAATATTCATTTTGAGTGGAAAAAGAGGTGTATTAAGGTCTTTTGGTGACCTTTTGATGGCTTTAGAGGCTCAAATGGTGAAAAAGTGGGCAAATGGGCCATGTGAATAAGGAAATGAGCTAGTGAGCACTTTTTGGGTGTTAACAGAGATAGCTCAAAATTTTGATGGGATCACTATATCTCAGCAAAAGTATGCTTTCGACTTATTATTGAAGTTTAATATGGCTAAATGTAAGGCATCCCCATTCCTATTCCTCTCAGGAATCAGTCTCGAGGAGGAAAATTCTACACCGCTTGCAGATTGCACTATGTATCAACAGTTGATTGGTTCACTACTATACTTGACACAATCTAGGCCTGATATTTCTTATGCCGTGAGTGCTGTGTCAAGGTATATGCAGCATCCCCACGAGCTTCATTGGCGGGCAGCCAAGCGGATCTTGCAGTATGTGCAAGGTACGAAACATTTTGGCATACATTATGCTGCAGACTCTGAGCTAGATTTCATTGGTTTTACTGATTCAGATTGGGCAGGTGATAGCATAGATCGGAAGTCCACTTTCGGATATGTTTTCATGATTGGACATGGGCCTATTGGCTGGTCAAGCAAAAAGCAGGCGGCCATTCTTCAGCAGAGGCCGAGTATCGAGGGGCAGTCAATGCCTGCATTCAGACAGTTTGGTTGTAGGGTATTCTTTCCGAGTTTGGTTTTGGTGGCACTACTTCGACTGTCCTCTTTTGTGATAATCAAAGTGCTATCAAGATCTTCACAGATCCAGTTCAGCAGCAGAGGACCAAACACATTGAGATTCACATGCACTACATGCGAGAGCTTGTGCATAATCGCACTATCATTCTGCAATATTGCCCTACCGACTAGCAAATTGCAGACATCTTCACCAAGAGCTTCATTGAGAAGAATTTCTTTTACCTCCGTTCACTATTGGGGGTGAGTTCCATTATGGTGGAGACAGATTGATCCATTATTATGTTTTAGCTAGAGGGGGGGCTTTCTTCCCACTAGGTTTTCCCTCTTTCCTCACTTAGCTTATTTTCAACATTTTTTGGATTATTGTATTGGGGTGACCTTTGGTCTTAGTAACTAGGGCCCTACATTATTATTTTTTACATCATAGTCTAGCTTGAGGGGGGGTGTTCGGATATCCACATCATCATTGTTAGGGTTTTGCATGCAATTAGGGTTTGCATGCAACTTCTAGGGTTTGCATGCATTTTGCATGCATCCCAGTCACCAGGTTGATGCCTCCAGCACCTTATCCACTTCTTTCTAGCACCCGGGAGCTTCCATCCTCAGAGTTTTAGCCCTCCTAGTCATGAAGGTGCCCACATCTCACCTACTGCCAGAGAAGGGCGCACTTCCTCACCTACCCACTCAGTTTACACTCAGTTAGCCCCGATTCTCCTTGATTTGAGGCTAGTTTCATTCCTGACTGACTGTTTCACTCTGTTGGACCTCCAGATTGACTAGATGACTTGTTCTGACTTTAGTTAGCCTCCCATGCGCCCTCCACTAAGTCTCCTTCCCTATATCAGTTCTACACACTTCAGTTACACTCAGTTAGACTCAGATTGACACCTGGATGATTGGTTCTTGTGCATTGATGACCACCATTGATTGATGATGAGGACTCCTAGTTGGAGCCAAGCTATGCCATTCAGTTAATTCAAATGACCTCCTTAGGCAATTCGAATTATTCACTCATTGTGACATTATTGTATTGTATTTTCACCCTTACTGGGATATTGAGCACTAATGCAAGTTTATGCACAGTTTACACCATATTTTTTGAGTTTCATCTATTATGATTGATTTACTTGTTCATTAGATCTGCTATGACTAATTTTACATCACTATGCACAAGCTCCAAGGGAACCGAGGCGTGCCAAGAGGCACATTTGTCAAAACTGTCCCGATGATGTTTACTGAGTACACAACCGGAACAAACACCATCCTTGCAAGATACCATCGGAAGAACTGTCACCATATTGTCTTTACATAGTTGATAATTTAAGTGACCAAATCGCTCATGCCAAAGTTTGCTCAAGTTATCACTATGAGCAACAAAAACTGAAGGAAAAGGTGATGACCCAAAGTTGTTAAATTTGTACAACTTGGTAATATCATCAACAATTCTGATAGCTAGGACCTGTTGAGGATCTTTAAAATCCTTGATTACAACTTGGTGAGGTGTAAACATCACAGTTTTACCTTCACCAGAATGAGTGATTTGATAGACTGATAACAAATTGCAGGAAATTCTTGGAACACATAGTACATCACTGAAATGACCATTATCTATTGGAACTGTTCCAGCTCCTACAACACTTAAAGATCTATTATCACCAACAAATATTTGTTTGGTGTTACATTCATGCATAGTAGAAAAGATGGCTTGATCCTTATCCATATGATAAGATGCTCCAGAATCAATGAGCCATTCATTTGAAGTAGAAGACGAAGATGCATTATAAGAATAACCAGAAGCACAAAGTGCATGTCCATGAGAGGTAGATTCTGAAAGCGAATCTAGGCTAATGTGGTGCTTCTTTATTGCTGCTTCCAAGGCTGCCATCTTCTTGAAACACTTAGATTCATCATGATTATCTTTCCCGCAATAGTTGCAATGATGCTCAGTCTTCTTGCCTTTTGGCTTGGATCCTTTGTCATTTTTTAAAGAAGGAGATGACTGAGAGGGTTTGGGACCCTTGTTTGACTTATTGCTGCGAAAATTTTGTTTCTTGGGAGGCTTGAACTTTTCTTTTTGTTGGGACAATAAGGCTTTCCCAGATGTATCTACATTGTTAATTATTCCAAGATGGATGAGCTTATCTTGCTCTCTAATCAAATAATCACAAAAGGATTCAAGACTAGGCTCTTAATAGCTAGCTGCATTCACTGATTCTTTCATGGAGTAAAATGTAGATACAAAAATAGAATATTCAGGTCCAAGTTTGGAAAGAATATGATAAATGCATTATTTGTCTTCCCTCTTAATCTTGCATTCTTCACATAAGAGTTTAAGAGTTTTGTACTTAGATAAATAATCTTGTATGCATGAAAAAACACTTGGATTAAAGAAATCAACTCATTTTCGAGTTGGTGACCTCAAATTTCATTGTATTTACCAAACACGGATTCCAACTTGTCCCAAGCAGCATCAGGTTCATCAATTTCAGATATGTGGAATCGTAAATCAGTAGATATTGACATCCCAATCAATCCATGAGCTTCGTCACATCTATTTTCCCATTTGATTTTCTGAAAAGTCCTCTACTTCGTAGAACATCATCCATACGAGATTTCCATGAGAAATAGTTGGAACTGGTAAGTAGAATATCACAAGGACAGCCATATTTGTAAATTGATGACTGTAAAAGCATAAACAAATAGTCTGGATGCGAAGAGCTCGAAAAAATAGGCGGTTTAAAAAAAATGGCACTAAAAACGGACTCTGTATGAAGAAGTTATGCTTGAACAAAGAAAATGTTGAAGATATCCTCAATAATGTCATGGCAGCTAGAGAATATCCAACAAAAAAAAAGAACCCCCCTCTTCCCAAGATGAACCTTTGAAAAACACTTACAAGAAAGTTGATTTTAAGTGAATCACTTTTGTAAAATAAGTGATTTCACTTTTAGAATGATGTTACTTTAAATAGTGCACAAAAAAAAGGAACTTAAGTGACTCACTTTTGATTTTATTTTTTATTATTTAAGTGAGATGCACTTTTACAATAAAGTTACTCGAAAATAGAAATTGCATGCACTTTTCTTTTAAAAGTAACTTCCTCAGACTTGAACTCAATACCTATTAAGGAATAAAGCAACTTTGAACCAAGTGAGCTAGATTAAAATGCATGTAAAATATGGGAAGGAGGAAGGGTTTTTTTTTTTTTTTTTTTTACTCTTCTCTCTCGGTTTCCATGCTTGCCTATTTTCCTGCAAATCACACCACAAATCGAAACAAAAAAACTTTTCCACAATATTGGGGTTAAATCTTGTTGGCTTTCCCGGAAAGTCTACGTTTTCTCTCTGTTTCTGATTTGTCGAGATTGTGCAAGGTGCATGGCAAAGAGCATACGTAGCCGAGAAAAACCCTTTCCCTTTATGTTTTTGATTCGCCGAGATCGCACAATGTGCACGGCAAAGAGCATACGCAGACAGCGAAAGCAACAATCCGAAACTAAAAAAAATCTAATAATAAAACTGATAAAATATGAGTTTTTTTTCTTTAAAACAGAAATAAAAAAGCGTCACTGTACATTATACCTTCAGATCTGATGAAATATGCATTTCTGAAGCAACCAGGAACCGTTTTCGATCAAACGAAAACTATTTCCCAATGAAAATGGTGCTCCGGACGCAATGGAATACCTCCCACATCCCAGAAATGCACAGAAATACCAGAACCAGAAACTCTTTCAAGTTTCGGCAATAACAGTTCAAGATCTAGATCATAACCAGAAACGACTCTTCATAAAAGCTCTGATACCATGTTCGGGTACACAGGGTACTCCCAAAAGACCGAACACCTAGAGCAACCACTTCACACAAATAGATCACATATCAACAAATCGATGTTTTGACGTGGTTTAAACCCTCGAGAGGGAAACACTCCACGGCCCCGGCCAAATAGCTTCTACGGAGCAATTTATTATGCAAAAGAAAGAAAGTTACAAATGAGCTTCTCATAATCGATCAACTAAACAATGACCCTCAATGCTCTTTAAATAGAGATCATGGACCAATCGAGTGTTAAGCCACGGATCAAGGTTAGGTATGATCTAAGAGAAGTTGAGCCGTCGGATCACAACATATCATGACCGTCAAATTAAATATTTACAAATGCATACTAAAGAAACACACTTTTCCTAACAGATATATTACACAAGTTGATCTTAACTAACTCCTAAGTGTCTAAATATCCTAACAATCTATTAGCATAATATCAATAACTTGACACACTCTTGGGTCTGCATCCAATTTGATCAATACATTTTTCATTTCCCCAATAACCTTAACATCAGATCTATCTAGTTGTATAATCCGAGAAGGGGATGCAGTGGGATGTCCATTAATTCTTTTGCTAATAGATAGTGGCATAATGTTAGATGAAGCCCCAAAGTCTACCAAGCAGTTATGCACATTATAATTGAAGATTTCAAAAGTAAAAAGGAAAGGAAGAGTTTGAGATCTTGATTTTCCACCTATACTTGCTTCGTTAATCTCGGTATCAGACTCAACCCTTTCTGATTGTTTGCCTATTGTATTGCTTGATTTTACATCAAAAGCTTCTAATAACTTTTTCCTCTGTTGTGACAGGTTACATAGTTCAAACAAAGATATATTTGCCTTGGTTTTCTTGATATCTTCTACAATGTCATATCCCATATTATGATTTCCTCCAACCTTTCCACCACTTTCATATTTTATAGATACAGAGTTTACTTGCTTAATGCGTTTGTTTCCTTTACAACCCCAGTATTTACTTTTGGTTGTGACTGATTTGTATTGTTATTCATTTTTAAGCTTTCTTTAACTATCTTTATTTTGGACAATACCATACTTTGCTCTTCTACTGGTCCCTTACTTCTGGTAGCATGGTCCACAGATGATATTTGTATTTCTTCTACCCTTTCTTCTTCATCCAAACCCAAAGTTGGTGCCCAATCCCATAATACTAATGTAGTTTCTTCGTTTTGGTCTTATGGTTCATTAGATTGATCTTCTTCCTGATCTTCATGGTCTATTAATTGTGTATCCAATAATTGATTCATTACCAAAGTCATTGAATTAATCCATTGTGGCCAGCTTTTCTCAGAATGATGCTCTTGATGAAATGTGCAAAAGTGATCCATACCAACTTCATTCAAATTAAAAACAATAGAATTATTTAATGGTGGTTGTGGTTGTGTACTTTCTTCCATGTTCTTGTAGAAATTTTTAAATGGTTTTCTTCCTAAAGAACTAGCACCCTTTTCCTTTTCCAAATCTACTATTTTATTGGACAACTTTTGACCATATTTTCTAATTTATTTGAAGAATATTCTTTAGGTCTATTTAATATTCCAGGATTCTTGCTTACTGTAGGTTTCAATTCCAAATCCAAAGAATGTTTAATGATATTATCCATGTATGCTTCTACTTTCATAGCCTCTTCATAATTTTCTGCGAAAGTAGTTTTAACAAATATTTTGACAAACATGGCTATGGATGGGAGAAGCATTGTAGTATAATATCCTACCAATGATTCTTCAACAGGTTTTGTTACAGCGCTGAAACTATTTAAAATTGTAGTAAATCTTTGATTGAATTCTTGTACTTTCTCCTTCTTTTCCATCTGCATAGACAATAATTCTTTCATGAGTGACACCACAGTTTTTTGGTTGCCAAACTTATTCAGAAAGACCTTTTCAAAATTTTCCCAATCTGTTATAGAATTGTCCTGCAAACTTAAATACCAAGATGATGCTCTAGGTTCAAAAGTATAAGGGAACAATCTGCACACTACATCCTCATGTTCCACATTTAATAGATTCAATGCCAAATAAAAGCTCTTTAGGTGATCTTCAGCAGAGATACCTTTTCCAGGGTCAAACTTAGGTAGTACTTGCCTCGGATGCTTAGGAAAATCAAGTAAATGAGCATATAGATTATGTGGTCCCCTGGCCCTCCAAGCAGGTGGTTGATTAGCATTGTGAGCCATGTTAGAAATACGCCTTGGAGAATGTGGAGGTGTATGAGGTGGTGTAAGAGTCTATATGTGTGGAGAAGAGATTGACTCAGGAGAATTAGGCCTCAATTGATTGATGGGATCTGGGATATATTGTAACGATAAATCAACTAATTCTTCCAAAGATTCCACAAGCATAGAATCCCTAGTTTGCACAACTTGTCTTCTAGGAACTTGTGTTGTAGGTAGTAAAGGTACTATTGATAATCCACCAAGTTTCCTCACATAAGATCTTGTATGTCTCCTAAAGTTATCTACTTCTGTGTGCGGAACAACATAAAAATGTTCAGTATGCTCAGTTTTAGAATCCAACTTTTCTTGATAATCAGTTTCAGAAATCAATTCTTCTGGTTGGGTTGTTTCAAATGGAGACCCAGAGAAATTTCCTCGTGGAAACGGATTTCCTCTGCCATCCATGCACGGGCGGCCCTCCTTCTAGCGCCAAAACTGTTGATGCCCGGAAAATCCTAGCATCGACAATAGGGATTCTCCCCAATTAACAATCTCAATTAGATCATTCACTGTTTGGTATAGGGAATCCATTCAGTTAACGGTCTGGCTACCGTGGGTATATTTGTTTAATTTATGTACCGGTTGCGGCCTAGCCCACCATTATATTTTATGTTTAAAGTATGAATATGCAAGTTCTTCTAATCTAACTAATGCATCTAACGTAAAATTGACAAGCATAAGCCTCACAAGTGATGCGTAGGTTCTTACCTCACATCTTACCACTTCTACCTTATCAATTATCTAACCCTATTCTACACTAAGCTAATTTATCCTTGCAAGGAGCAAGTTTAAATAAGAGTAATAAACTGAAAATGCTCATACAATTCTAACAAATAGCTATTAAGATAAAGTATGCACACTTACAGCAGAAAGTTACAAAGATAGCTTTGATTATAATTAAACCAATTTATTATTCTATTATCACACAAACATTTACATAGATAAGCAAAATCATTCATCACCATTGAAATAGTTCAACAAAATTAGAAATATCTCACAGCATGAACATGAACAAAAGAAGAAATAGTCCTGATATGTTAGTCACACATTCCACGCAAAATTATGTGCAAGCTTTTCCCAGCAAATAGGTCCTTCTTCATTAGCAGAAAAATAGTTCTCTTACACAATGTTTCCAGCCTCTATTTTACTATGAAAAGTCCTCTATCTAGTACCCTTCCCCCATATTTATATTACAAGAGAATTGTTTGTACATGACTAATCATTTCGGCTTCCTCTGCATTCTTTGGCTTGCCAAAATTGTCTTTTATGTCAACCGTTTCCTTTGTCCGCGGTCTTTCAGCTTCCTTCGCATTATGATTCATCACTTCGGCTTCCTCTGCATCCTTTGGATTACCAATCTTGTTTTTTATGCCTTATGTTCCTTCTGTTCACAGCCTTTCAGCTTCCACACATCCTGAGGAAACAACAAAACCAATGTATAAGCAAAACTCATTATTAAGCAAAATCATAATGAACCTAATACAAATTTCAGAAGCATGATTTTTCAATATGGTTTGCAAAACAAAGATTTAAACTTCCACGATCTTGTTTTGTCCTGAGAATGATAACTAATGCGGAGGCAGAAAGTCGAAAAAGGCTTTAAAAAATGGCCAAAAAATCATCCTTCTGCAATCCGCAATGCGGGCCTACGGGAGTGCAGGCGCCAATTTCCAACGTTCAAAAATGTCATTTGCAATCCGCAATACGCAATGCGGGATTGTGGGAGTGCGGGAATGCGGGAGTGCGGAAGACAAATTCAGAAAAGTTCGAAATGCAATCCACAATCCGCAATCGGAACTGCGGAAGTGCAAACATGCGGGATGCGGAAATGCGGAATGCAATTCAAAAGTCGGAAATGCATTCCGCAATCCGTAATCGGAAATGCGGGAACGCCGAGGTGCGGAGTTGCGGAATGTGGAAAAGCGGGATGTGGGATTGCGGATTGCAGAAATGCGAGAGACCATTCAACAAACCGAAAAATCAATCTGTAATCTGTAATTAGAATTGTGGAAAAGAGGGATTGCGGAATTACAGAAGTGCGGGATTGCGGAAACAAATTTAGAAAGTCAGAAATACAATTTGCAATTGGAAACGTGGGAAGGCGGAAAGTCGGGATTGTGGATACAGTTTCAAATGATTGGTGTTAACACCCAAAAAGTGTTCACTATCTCATCTACCACATTATATGGCTCATTTGTCCATTTTCCTACCATATTTCCCTTAAAAATCCCAAAAAATCCCATTAAAAAGCCTCCAAAAGGCCTAAAATGCCTCCAAAAGGCCACAAAACCATCAAAATAGCCTAAAAAAGGCTAAAAAACCCCCTAAAAAGGGAAGAAAAATATAAAATAATGAGGAAAAGGAAAAAAAAAAACCCTATACAGCTGCCCAAAACCATGTGTTTCCTAAAACCATGGGTCAGCACTCCACCACCAAAAAACTATAAATAGGTGATGGAGATCCCTTATTCCATATCCACAATCATATGCACCCTTACTCTGCCAAAATCACTCTTGAAACCCTAGCTCACCCTTGAGCTACTTTCACCTTGAGTGCCACTTTTGGCCCATCCCCACCATTGGAGAAGGAGAAGGAGCACATTGGAGCTTGGAGCAACCCTCTTGGTCATTGCAAGGGCTTCATCAACCTCCACATTGGAGGTAATATCAATACAAAAACCATTATTTAAATTTGTTGTTTATGTTTCATGCAATGTTTAAAGTAGTTTTTTCATTTCTGTTTTAGCTTAGATAATTTACATTTACTGAACTGCTACTAAGGAGTCCATTCTCCTTAGTAGGTGCTCATTTGCACAAGCTAGGGGTAAAACCCTAGCTACAGTTTTGGCGACTCCCCTAGATTTCGAATTTCTGGTTTCCGTTTTTAAAATTTTTTCCTTTCGGCTGTCTCTTTCGGCCGCCGCACATCGCGTTTTTTCCCTCTGCAGTCGCGTCCCGACCGCGTCTTTCAGGTCTTTACCTGCGACCCGACCGCGGCTCTCAGACTGCTTCCGACGCCCCGTCGGCGGATTCAAGTCTGTTACCTGCGATCCGACCGCGGCTAATCAGCCTGTTTGCTGCGATCTGACTGCGCCTATCGGCCATTTTCCCGCGTCCCGACTGCGGCTTTCAGCCCCTTTCCCGCGTCCCGACTGCGCCTGTTAGCCCTTTTGTCGCGTCCCGACTGCGTCTTTTTCCCTGTTTCCTGCGTCCCGACTGCGTCTGTCGGCCCGAAAGCCGCGACTCGACCGCGTCTGTTTCCCTCAAACCCGCGGTCGGCCTGTTCCGATTTGCCACAGACCCGCGGTCTGATTTCTGCATAATTTGAGCCCAGCCCCTTTTGCTGCAATATTTTCTGCATCTGAACAGCCCTCTGTCCAACCTGCAGCCTCACTTTCCTTACAGCCTTTCTGCAACATAATTTCTGTTCCCTTTACAGAATCTTTTTAAAAAATTTCAGTATTTGTTAATTCAGAAAATTTTGCAAGTTAAAATTTCAATTTCAGTACTATTGATAGTTGGAAGTTGCACCCCTTGTGGCACTTCTATTTTGGGTTCATCACCTCACGAGCACACACTCTGTCACATAAATCAAGTGAGCCTTAAAAAGTACCTAATTGAACCAACATTCTAACCCCACTTGGGGAACACAAAAGAATCATTGTAGTTAGGTAGGGTCGGGGGGATAGGCTTCCAATAACACCCCTCGGTCACTTTCACTTGAGACATAGTTGTTGTCCAAATAGGGAACCAAAATCCCCTAGTACTTTTTGGCACGGTCACGACCAGTTTATCAGAGGGCCTCTCCCTTAGGAGGGTTGAAGTCGGGAGACTGGTTCCAGAGGCCTGAGTGGAATACCGCACTCCATTCAGTAACCGAAGGGCTACCTTTCGCGGTTCGCGGGATATCCCTGTATAGGGGTATTGCGGTCAACGAACTAAACGGCAGATTCACCTTTCTGGACGTGTCATGAACGGGGTATCTTAGTTGCCATTCTTCTAGGATTGACTACCCAGTGTCCCTCCCGGTAGGGGGATATCATAGCCACTTGGCTTTCCTACTCATATTGTCTGACTTAGATTTCATCACCTTGCAGAGGATATGTTTAGTTGAGTCAGAATACTTTTAGTTAGGGGTTTGCATGCTCCTTTACCTCCCTTTGGTCTAGTGAGTCCACCATTTTATGTTTCTAGGAAACCTGCTGCTTGTTGGTATTCTGACCATCTTTGTTGCTACTCCACCTATTGTAGCACAGCTGTTGCAGTGGGTGTTTTGAGTTGGTTGTTGGCCTGAGTGCCTTGTTTTTTAGCTCTCCTTCTGCACACTTGGTTGCATTAGGATTTTTGAGCTGTTTTTACTCACCTCAACCCACAGAGATTAGACACCATCTGTCACCATTGAGTCCCCGAGACATTCTCGGCGCCTCAGGGGCGAGCCCCCACAGCACGGTTCTCTTGACACCACTCGTCATAGATTCCGATCATCATCCGTTGATACCACCCATCACAGATCTAGAGCCTTGTCACTTGACTCCACTCGTCAGCGACGTAGGTCTCCGTCACCAGATATCGACGCTCCTTACTTTACCTCGGATTCTGACGAAGAGTCTGAGAACCCTATTTACACTGCCCCTACTAGCCCCATGGCTGGCACGACTTCCACTCCTTTTGTTATAGGGACCATTGGTGGCACATCCACCACTACACCAGTTACTACACCTGCTTTGGGTATGCCCTCCATGGGGCCCCCATCTACCGTTCCCCTCACGGTACCTATTCCCGCAGCGGGAATCCCTATCCCCACTACATCAGTGGCTCACACTACCCATGGTGGTGCTGGACCATCCTCCACCACCTTAGTCCCCCCGCTTGGGGGCACCATCCCAAATCCTGTCCCTCCACTTGGGGACATTGGCCCCAACTTGGTCCAACACAGTACTGTGTCACATCCTCCTTCCAGTTTGCCATTCATGGCTAGCCTCAACCTACCTGACCTGGCCAGATTGACCAACGACCCTATTCGACACGACCCTACGTGGCCTCATATGCCTACCAAGCTCCCCTCTGACATCCCTAAGTTCGAGGGCAAGGCCGGTGAGGACCCACAAAACCATATAATGTCTTTCCACCTATGGTGTTCCTCTAACTCCATAGTGGACGACTCTGTTCGCCTCCGTCTCTTACAGCGCACCTTCACTGGCTCTGCAGCCAAGTGGTATATCGAGCAGCCTCATGGGACCCACGCCACCTTTGCTTCCCTTGCCTCGACCTTTCTGCAGTTCTTCCAGTTGCCTGTCCGCTACGACGCGGGCGTTGAGATCCTCCTATCTTGTAGACAAAACACGGCTACCCATATCACGGACCATATCCATGAGTGGCGTCGACGCCGTAGCTTATGCAAGATCAAACTAGACGACCGTATCTTCCTAGATTGGTTCCTCAAATCCCTTCTCCCTGTTATTGCTAAGGATGTAGCATCAGAAAGACCCCAGTCTGAAGAAGAGGCCATCCTTAAGGCCCAACAGTTCGACCCCATTTACGCCCAGTCGGGTTACCTTTATACCATTATACCTGACGCCCCTCGCGGCGAGTCCTCCCAGCATGATGCGCCGGGGGCATCCCACGCTGCAGACGGCATCATTGGCCGTGTTTCTTCGCATCCCCAACCATTTTCCATAGCACGTCCTACCCCTGGCCCCGACCTTTCACGGGCCACCTCACAGTCTGGAGCAACCAACTCGTATGCTCCTATGACACATCACCACCACCATGGACCCTCATGTCCTCCTCAATGCTTCGGTCATGCGACTCCCGCTTATGCCCCCCCAGTCGCACCTCAGCCTTACTACCATCAGCAGGCTGCCTCAGCTCCTGCGCCTTCACAAGCCCAACCCGCTTATTATCCGCCACAGGCAGCACCTGCGGCAAACCCACAACCTGCTCCGCAGCCATATCAGCAACCCCCTCAAGTTGCTGCACCTGCTCAGCCTCAACCTGCATATCATCCACCGCAGCCTGCTCCCGCACTTGCGCAACCTCAGAATCCACCTATTGCCCAAAGGCAAGTTTACGCCCAACAAAACCCGCAGCAAAACCAAAACAACCAACGTAACCAGGGTCAACAGAACCGCGGCAAGGGCCGTAATCGGGGGAATAACCAACCTGCAAACCAAGCTGGGCAACCGGCGAATCCCCCTGACAATAATAATGCAGCCCCTACTAACCAAAACCCTGATCGCCCGCCCAAGCAGGCTAGAAACCCCAATTTGCGAACAAACCACCCTTGTTCTATTTGCGGGGTCTATGGCCACTACACACATGCTTGCCCACACTTGGAGCGAGCTAGGCAGCTCTGGGTTGACGATGCCCACCGCCAAGGGCAGGCAGCTCCTCAGGCGCCTCCTAACCCCCCTCAACCTCAGCAGCCACCTTTGGTGCTGCAAAACCCATTACCAACCCAAGGCGTCGTAAACGCTCAGCCGTTGGCTCCCCCTCAAGCCAACGTGCAACCCCAGCAGCAGATCACGTACGCTGCTCCCGATCAACCCATGTTTGACGCGGGAACTCACCACTTGTTGATGATGTCATCCGCTGACGTCAACCTTCAGACTCGTCGGAACCAGTATGGCTCCACCATTGACGTACCTCCCACTGATAAACCTGCTAACGCTCATCCCACCGATCAAGCGTTACGCATACCTCCACCCCCATTAGATGGCGCTCCCAAGGCACCTCGCTTCCCACTTCGTCGTATCAACAATAACCCCAATGCGCGCGCTGCGTCAAACTACAACATTGTAGACGACCTAGCCCAATCTCCCGCAGCCATGTCTGCGTTGGAAGTCTTGAAGAATTGCCCTTCCCAGCGCAAGAATTTACTCTCCGCCATTGGGGGGATTGACCCAAATGATTCGAATTTGATGGCATTCGATTTAGACCAGTCTGAACCTCGCCTGCCTTCCTCCTTAGCATTCCAAGTTTCTGTTTCCATTCGGAATCTTGTCATCCATCGATGCATCATCGATGAAGGTGCCTCCACATGCGTCATGTCTACATTCGTATGGCAGAAGTTGGGATCCCCCACTCTCCAGCAGTCCACCACTGCATTACGCGCCTACGACGGTCGTTCGGCTCAGCCCCAAGGCCTCCTAGCCAATGTCCCCGTCCAGTTAGGTGGTAAAACCGTCCTTATCGACATTGAGGTAATCAATGCCCAATTGGATTATAACCTTTTACTTGGCCGCAGCTATATGTATGCCATGCGGGCCGTTGCCTCTTCCGTCTTTCGCACCATGATGTTCCCCCATGAGGGACGCGTGGTTAAGGTTGACCAGCTCACCTACTATGATCCCAGTGCTCCCGCGGCACCTGAAAATGTTCTCCCCATGGTTGAACAACCTGTTTCTCGTGCCACCACCTCGTTTGTTTCCTCTAAGGGGCCTGGAGTCTACTCAGACGCGCCGATGACCTCCACCTTTCAATCCATTCCTCCCCCGTCATTTACGCCCGACGTGTCTGACTTATGCACCTTGTCCCACGACAGTCAACCACCTAACAATCAACCACCCTTGTTTCCTAAACCACCATTGGTACCTAGCCACATTGATGTTACACCGATCCATACCATCCCCTTTCTAGTCCCTCCATCGGGAGTAGTAAGCGCCCCGGTCATGGCTACCCTTAGCCTCCCGGGGTTAACCTTGGGGTTACCCGTCTGGTACCTTTCGCCTCCCGTTCGCACCGCCGACACCCGATGTCGTCCTCCAACCGGTGCAACCCATGGCTACTACCTCTCAGCCACCTCCTGGTGTCTCTACCCCTTCTTCCTCCACGACTCCACCTCCTACTCCCAAACCCACTGGGGGCAGAGGTCCACAGCCTTACACTGCTGTACCACCTCCCAAGACAGTAAAAAACCCTCCAGTATTTCGTGCTCCTCCCAAATGCTCGCCGTGCGACGAGTTGGGCCATGCGACTCACCAATGCCCACAGTTACCAGCATTACAGAAGCACATGCAGATGCTCGACGATGACCCCAACATCCCAACTGTCGAACTAAACCCCACTCCCAAGCCTAAAGATAAGTCCCTACGTACCAACCACTCCTGCGCCATATGCGGTATTTACAGGCATTACTCACATCATTGTCCCGATCTCCCGGACTATAGAGCGGCTCTCTATGAGATGAACAATCTGGACCTTGAGACGGCACCACCTACCATTGAGGAGATATATCCCCCGGTCTCTCCCCCTTCTGGAGAGGTTAATATCATCTATATGATCTCTTCAACCACGACCCCCTCGTCAACCGATTTGACGACGCAAACTTTCCATACTGATGAGGAAGTTCTTGAGGCCCTTACTGCCCCGGATTACCCCTGGGATGACATGCACCACCGTTCATATTTTATCCCAGAAGAATCCTCCTCTAGCACAGCTACCCAATTCACAGTTGAGTCTAAAGACTTCCTCCCCACCAAGGTTGACTGGTTCAAGGACCCTATTCCTGCTCCTGACGCCTTCGAGGAGGGTAACATGGCCAACATCTCACCCGTCATCCACATAGATATCTCTGACTCCCCTGGCGTCAATGAATGCATTACCTTAGGAGCCTCCTGCAGTGAACCAGAGATTGAGGAGTACCAAAAACTCTTCCGAGAATTTCGTGATGTCTTTGCCTGGTCCTATACCGAGATGCCCGGTCTTGACCCCACCATTATAGAGCACCACATTGACACATGGCCTGATGTACCCCTCGTTCGTCAGCAACAGCACCACCTTGACACCTCTGAGTCAAGGGGCATAATAGATTACCTTGACCCTGGGATAAGGGGCATGATCAACCATTTTGACCCTACCCCATCACATCTATCTCAGCACGTCAGTGAACCCATTGTTCACACCAACACATATGTGATCCACAATCACAAACCCTATGCACATAGCATGGGGGCAGGTCATTAACCCTGCTCACTTTTTTCGCATTTGTGATCTCAACCATTTTTGAGGTCACATATCACTTGTAGATATGATTTGATTTGATACGCATAGTTCTTTTCTTTGACCATTCTGGAGTCCTTATGACCTCCGTTTTTCGCACCATTTGCACTGCCGGATTCATTTTTCCGCGCTCGTGATGACGCTTGAGATCATTTCTCGCTCTCACTAGGACCAATATCAACATTGTGTCCCGACACCACTAGTCGTCTCGGTTTGCGTGCCACATCGGCCGTTCTCCGTTTTTCACATATTTTATATCATCGGATTCATTTTTCCGAGCTGGTGATGATGCTTGAGATCATTTCTCGCTCTCACCCCCCCGATTTTTTGGGTATGGTTCCAAAATGCCCTCGTCGCCTCGGTATGCGTGCCACATCGGCCGTTACCCGTTTTTGACACCCTTTATATCGCCGGATTCATTTTTTCGAGCTCGTGATGATGCTTGAGATCATTTCTCGCTCTCACTTGGTACAATTTCAACATTGTGTCCCGACACCTTGCTGCCTCGGTTTGCGCACCACATCGGCCGCTATCGGATTGTTCCACACTTTTACATGAGCCATTCACTCCTGTCATACTGCAACTGTTTCGTTATTTTGCCACCATTTCATCTACCCCACAAGGAGGCCCACCAGTGTTCCCCCCTACCCTCGTTCTTGGTCATCATTATTGATCCTTGATTGAACACTTCCTCCTTGCCTGGCCATTCCTTTTGTTCGGTATAATTTTATCCCTTTTTTGGGCCGGACAAGTCCTTTACGAAAAAGGCACTTAGAGAGTTTCCGTTAAGCTCTTTTCTGACTCCTAAAAGAATGCAAAGATCGCCGAGCAATCTTGCTTCCTTTCATGCTCGTTAAAGTACCTGAAAGGGCATCTATCTGGTATAAGTTTAACCCTTTTCCGGACCTGGTAGACTAATTACGAAAAATGAATACTCTAGTCACACCGGCTAGAAGAGTTCTTCATTGCATCCTTTTATGCTTCTTTGGGCCTTGGAGACTAAATCTACGAAAAAGCAACCCCCTGGAGTCTTCTTACTTGCTTTCAGACTCTCTAAAATTGAAAGCAACCACGAGCATGCACTGTCCTGGGCTCGTAAAATCCACACGACAGTACCATTCCATCATTTCAGAGTCTTCTTATTTGCTTTCAGACTCCTTAAAATTGAAAGCAACCACGAGCATGAACTGTCATGGGCTCGTAAAATCTGCACGACAGTACCATTCCATCACTACAGAGTCTTCTTATTTGCTTTCAGACTCCTTAAAATTGAAAGCAACCACGAGCATGAACTGTCCTGGGCTCGTAAAATCCATACGACAGTATCATTTTACACACACTTCTTCTAGTTCCTTAACCCATGAAGAAGGCCCCTCCCGTGCCTCCTGGCACTTTCCTCGATCATCTCGGCAGCACCCCCAATTAGGTCGCCTTTGTTCAGAGTATTCTGCAGTCTCCTGCCATTTTACCACAGCTTGAGTCTCCCTCAGACCAGTCACCTTCCCAGATCCAATCCATCTATGATCCCTTTCCCCTTAGTCAGTGTCATATGCTGCCAGATCATTTCCATTATCATACTCTGAACAAAGGAAGTTTGAGTCCACCCACTCTGCTTGCCCAGTTGTCCCCCCACAGTTTGTCAGTCCTGTCATCAGTACTATTACATTTCGGTTTTGTACCTCGCGCTCCTGTCAAGGAAACATCATTGCCTTGATGGTTGCAGGTCTCCCTCTGTCGACGACAGCTCCTCTATTCCAGAGGATAGGCCCAGAGGTCCCTACGCCTTGGACTTATCACCATCTGTGGTAAGTGCCTACGGACCATTCTGAGAGGAATCATCATTGCCTCTCTGAGTGGTTGTTCCTCACATGCTCGACTTCAGCACCTTGATCGCATCATTGAGGATCGCGTAGGATTACATCCCATCAGTTTTTAGTCGAAGACCCCGGATTTCCCCCGACTCTAGCACATTGGTGAGTCACTTCGGAACGCCTAGTTGTATGTTCCCGTGGATGTCCGGGCTGCGTTGGCGATTGTATTCGGACGCCATCCAGTTATATGCTTCCTTGAGTACCCATTTCAGTTCCAGCTCAGTGTACCATTGAGAGTATGACCCCCGTCACTATGAACCAGCAGCTCATCAGTTCCTTTGGTACCACACTCAGTAGCACTGTTGATTGTTCCAGTGCACCAGTTCTTCCGCTTCCACATGGTCCGCCCAGCAGTATGTCCCAGCTTTGTGTCCCCTCTAGACACCTATGATGTACACAGTGGTTATCTATGTATCTTACAGGTCCTCCTTTTTCGGGCCTCACAATTCTGTTTATGTATCTTGATACGAGCATGGGTATGCCCGCCTCGTCCATATATTGAGATTATTCCTCAGTCAGTATTTGAGGTCATGTATATTTCAGGTCCCCATTTTTTGGACCCCATTGTTGTTATTATGTTATATCCTGATACGAGCATGGGAATGCCCGCCTCGTCCATATGATCAGATGATTCCTCATCCATTATTGAGGTTATGTACTTTTAGTTCTTGCAGTCGTTCGGGATCGTTGTTCCAGACTTCAGTTTGTTTCTTCTCTTCTCTCCACACCCAAGAAAACCATTCATGACTTATGATGTCCATCGGCCATACGATGAGCTCCTGCCCTCGCACATCAGGGGGCAATCTGTTAACACCCAAAAAGTGTTCACTATCTCATCTACCACATTATATGGCTCATTTGTCCATTTTCCTACCATATTTCCCTTAAAAATCTCAAAAAATCCCATTAAAAAACCTCCAAAAGGCCTAAAATGCCTCCAAAAGGCCACAAAACCATCAAAATAGCCTAAAAAAGGCTAAAAAAACCCCCTAAAAAGGGAAGAAAAATATAAAATAATGAGGAAAAGGAAAAAAAAAAACCCTATACAGCTGCCCAAAACCATGTGTTTCCTAAAACCATGGGTCAGCACTCCACCACCAAAAAACTATAAATAGGTGATGGAGATCCCTTATTCCATATCCACAATCATATGCACCCTTACTCTGCCAAAATCACTCTTGAAACCCTAGCTCACCCTTGAGCTACTTTCACCTTGAGTGCCACTTTTGGCCCATCCCCACCATTGGAGAAGGAGAAGGAGCACATTGGAGCTTGGAGCAACCCTCTTGGTCATTGCAAGGGCTTCATAAACCTCCACATTGGAGGTAATATCAATACAAAAACCATTATTTAAATTTGTTGTTTATGTTTCATGCAATGTTTAAAGTAGTTTTTTCATTTCTGTTTTAGCTTAGATAATTTACATTTACTGAACTGCTACTAAGGAGTCCATTCTCCTTAGTAGGTGCTCATTTGCACAAGCTAGGGGTAAAACCCTAGCTACAGTTGGAGATGCAATCCTCAATCCACAACCCAACATTAGACATGCATAAATGCGGAAAAGGCATGATGCGGAACTTAGGAATGCGGAAGTGCCTTTTCTTTTGTTATTTTTCAAGAAAAACTAAGTGTGAGGGGTAAGATGAAACAAACTTTGAGTAAGATCAAAGGAGGGGCCCTACAATTTTACAAAAAATTTGGAGATCAGGTTGCAGCTGCAACATGTTGTTAGTAGTTACACTGTCTTTAGATTCTCATACATAAATGTATCTCCATAAACTTAGTTAGAACCTAGATGCTACTATTCTTACACTGGTGCCCCCTTGCATGCCCTACTCCATGCCTGTGTCATCATATTAATTCCATCTTTGGGTAGAACAAAATAGCTTCTTTTTTACATATCTAACCTATTTCAACAACTACACATTGCAATATGTTCTCTTTGCTAGCAGTTCAACAACCTTCAATGCTAAGATCCATTGTTGTAATTTTAGATTCCCACTAGTAATGTTCTTTCTTCTGACAATGCCTTCTCTATGTTTAGCATCGATATTACATGCCACTACAAAGCACACATCCATTATGCATTTAAATTTTACCTCCAATCTAGTATGCAAGGATAACTTTAGGGGCGAAATTTAGCCCACGGTCTATTTTTCTATGTTTTTGTCCAAAAAAAGATTTGCCAGTTTGCATTTTTTGAAGCCCCGTTTCGCCCAATTTTGATGGTGTAAACTTTTTTCACTCTAAAAATCACCAAATTATTATATAAACTATATAAAATCCTTATAAATTGAAATAATTTTAGAAAAATATCGCCAAATATTTTATAGTTGACATTTTAAGAATTTGTAAGATTCGCCAAGCTTTATACACTTTTAAATAAGTATGGGTCGTTAAAATTATCCCAGCTAGTATGGTATTACGTTTTTTTTATTTAGTCTTTGCCTCCTTTAGGGATAATATGGCCTCGACACTCCTAACCTTGCTACTATTATTTGTTTTAATTATGAGTCCCATTGAAGTATTTTTTTTCAGTTGACATAAATCAAACCTTTGTTTTTATTCTTTCTAGGATCCTTTTGGCTTTGCCTCTATCCCATGAAACCTTGCCACATCAACCTACGAAATTATGAAAGTAACTACAAATTCTAAGCTCAACTAAAACCTTGCTTTGTGCTACATCGATTTTAAGTTTCATTTTCAAGTTTGCATTAAACCTAGAAAATGGATAGGAAAATCAAACCCAAAACATGTCCCCAAGAATATGGGAGCTTTGGAAGCCCAAATTATATTCAAAATATTGGATATGGTTGATAAGAGACATCATTGGTATGATGCTATAAAACCAATTGATCCAAGTCCAAATGCTCAGCTCAAGAGATCGACAAGGTCTTTTGCAGTAGCTACCAGGAAGATGGAAGCTGATTTACTTGCTCTTATGGGAATTACATGTCCATAAATATATCAACAATATGATTCTCAAATACATAGAAATATAGTAGAGTAATAGTTTCCCAAGATCATCGTGCATATTAACAATGCTACTGCACTTCATACCACAATGCCCCTTTATTGTTGCTATTATGCACAACAACCCTTGGACACACTTGTCTTTGTGTTTCATTTTTTTAACATATGACAATTACTCATATTTTTTGTTGCAGTCCCATTTTCCTTGCTTATATGCCTACAAACACAACTTTAGTTATAAACTAGACCACAAATATAAATTCCAGCAATATGTAATAAAAATAAACTAATATGGCTTCTATGTTTCTTATGTTTAACATAAAAAAACTTCCTAATACTAGCTGCAACACCTCAACAAACAAAATAATTATTGCCTTAAAACTTTGTGATAGATTCCATGCAAAACTAAATTCCAACATTTCAGATTGGCTTTTATGCCTTTATAAACACTACAATAATTTCACTTGTTTCTTTGAGCTATGTTCTTGCAACCAAAAATGTCTTTTTTAAAAAAACTACTCTATTATGTCTTCACAATGACTACATTATTGTCATCTTGGGATTTTGCATTGATTGGAATCTACATGAAATGTGCAAATGCGACTCTTCTTAACAACTGCTCGTATAGCAGTAAATCCACTATTGATTGTTGCTTTATCTATATTTATCAATTTAACGACACCCATACCAATTGCTTATGTTTTTTGGATGTCCACGTAGGAAAGATTGATGCCAACCAAAGCAATTTAATGTAGGCAATGGGTATGTTCACAATGAACTGCCCTTTCATGTATTTAAAGCAACACATGTATTAGTCATGCTTTAAGTTACTCCAAGCACATGAAGCTTTTTCCTTTTTTTCTTTGGAACTTTTGTTGCATTTAATTGCCAATTACATAGACTAAATGTTTTCTATTTTTTATGTCGTTGACGAAATTGGTATTAGACTTTCAAACACTTTGCACCATTTTTTATTTAATATCAATTGACAGTTGTTTTTGCTAAATGGTTTTCTATTATTGTCCCGTTACATTTGCTTGTATGCATTTAGCTCAATTTCAGTATGTCAATTACATTATTGTCCTTGTATGCGAATAATACTATTCACTGCTTTCTTCAATATCAAATGGTTTTCTATTATTGGCCTGTTACATTTGCTTGTATGCATTTAGCTCAATTTCAATATGTCAATTACATGAATGTTGTAACGTCCCCTTCCATCATCAAATGCAAGGAAGGAAAACGTTAACAACACACCGGGATTTTGACAGACTTAGCCCCAGTATTTTTACTCATAAATTCATAATGTTAAAAACTTCTGTGTGCAGACTCAACTCAATATAAACACATCGGAATTAAACATAATAATACACAGACAGAATGGAATGCATCAACATGTTTATCTCAAGCAAAAAGGTGATTCCATATGCAGAGATTCAATCTCATTCTCATGTTATTCACAGATTCCAGATCAATTTGATTACCATGAATATTTAACATTCAGATTAAACGCATTGCAGAACACAGAATGTATATAAATTAATTCACAAGAATACTTATCTTGAAAAGTAAATGTCCAATGACTGGCTACGTGAGGGCAACATTCCACCCAACCATAGATCTCTATCTAGCCTATATTATTTCAGCTGAGAGATCACCCCCGAGTTGGGCTGTGTATCCACTAAGGAAGAACTAGCTGGGCTCACTCACAGCCATGGTTTCGGTCATCAGCTATGCTAAGCCAACACACCGTTGGGTTTATCAAGCATACAAGAAGATAGAGGAGGGTAACGCTAAGCCAGTGAGCTCAACCATAGAGCTACAGGCATCTCAAGTGGACTCAACAGTCAGGCACCCACATTACCTACCACATCCAACACAAGGAAGGTCCCCTTCTCTGTTACACAGTCCCTCAGGCAACTCTTCCCTCCAGTGCTCTTCAGGATGGGAATAGAAAGGTCCAGCTGCTAATCCTTGAAATCCTAGCCTTCACTGGGTTTATCAAGCACACCCAACCTCTGCATAGTCATTCCCAACTTGATTTCTCACCATTCTGCTCACCAAATAACTCAAATCCGTCACTGGTTTCTGAGCTGCAAAAACTGGGTTTTCCTATTGATTTCGGGATAGCTAATGCTCCCAATTTTGCCCCAAGGTTCATACCAATGGATCCCCCATTGGATTTCACTGTCCAATGCCAAATTTGGGCGTTTTTGGTCTTCCAAAATCTAGGTTCTCTCAAGGTCGCGATTTCTGGTTCTCTCCCTGCTGGAAACTCGTTTTTGGATGGATAATGATGCTAGGTCCTTCCACAGTGGAATGGGGATGAGGATGAAGCAACCTCCCATGAGGTTGAGTGACTTCTTGTACAAGAAAACAGAGCTTATAACTACCCATATGAATTTCTGGGCTGCCCATGATCCATTGAAGCCATGGGCTGAAATCTCAACCACTTCCTTACAACAGGCATAAATGTCATCTAGGAAAGTCAATGGGTTCTCATAATGACATATGGCAGCCTAGGGTTTAGTCCCATAGCCCCCTCACCACTCCCTAGTGGATACACGTGGCCCCTTCTCATTCGTTGCCTCCATAGCCAGTTTTGGTATTTTATTTCAATATTAAATATTTACATCAATTTACAATATCCCATGGCTTAATAGCACGTGGGTAACAAAATATCAAGCGTGTCTAATTTAAACAAAATCCGAGCATAAACTAGCGGGGCCTTGGCCTTGAGCTCCATGCTAGGGAAACATACAACGTGTGTATACACTATTTACATTAGAAGCCAATATTTCCTAAGGGTCAAAATTGGGGTATTACAAATGTCCATGTATGTGAAGATATTATTCACTGCTTTCTTCAATATCAACAAAATGAATAAATGCATATAGCTTAATACAACAAGCAAATTGCAAAATGATTGAATGGCTTTCAGTTACCTAGATTGAATTGTTTTCCACTATTGAACAACTATCTCTGATTTCATATGAAGCTTCATGGAAATTTCTTCCAATATAGTCTATTTTACTTCATTGGCTTCACTTGCATCCATGAAAGGTGTTCCATTTGCTTCATACAATTGACACAAAACTATATTATTGCCTCTAAATGTTTTCTTGCAAAATGCTTTGATAATTTAAATGCTCTTTTTGCTTGCAAGGTCTCTCTCCATTCTACACCATTCCTCCTAACTATTTGCAAGGTCGGGGACATTGCCACCTCATGGCTCTTGTTATATGTTAGAATTTTGATACTTCCAGGATGGTTATGTTAGATCTTCAAACAATTTATGTTATTATCACAAAACCATATGCAATAAGATCATTGAAAGATAGACAAGCACATCATAACAAGAGAACACAAAGATTTACCCTGGGAAAACCCTCTCACAGGAAAAACCCAGCAAATCTTCTTCAATATAGATTCGTCAAAAAGTACAATGTCAATCTTGTACAATAACCCGAGAACAAGATACAATAGAAACCCCAAGAAAAGATGTCTTCAATGCATCTACTCTTTCTCCCAAGCGAACTTGTCCTTCTGCTACTACCCATGCGAACTTGCTTGAGTGAGATGATGCACCAAATGAGCTAGGTGCCACCCTATTTATACTAGTCACAAATTGGCCTTTTTACATAACTGGGCCAACTTGACTTTCCCTAATTGGACCGACTTGACTGGGGCAGTTTTTCCCATAGTTTGGGGAAGACTGCCCATTGTTTGGGGAAGTTTTCCCACTGTGTTGACTTGCCTATTTTACATGATTTCTTTTAGGGTTTTTACATAATCAAATACATATGAATATTTCCTGAAGGAAGTACAATAAAAACACAATAAGAATATCTTCTGACGTTACATTCCTCAACATTATATTGGGTTTTTGGACACCTATTATGATGTAATTTGATGAATCTGCTACAGATAAATAATATAGTTTCATCTCGATTTTGTTTTTTGCTAATTATTCTAATGCTATTGTATTATTGTATGTGGAAAGAAAACACATTGTGTATTTGCTTAGTGAATTGAATTTAACATAGCTTCTTTGCTTGCCATTTGATTTCCTGCTTAATTTCCAAGTGCAATAGCCTTGTGTCATCACCCCATTAATGTTAAAGAAGAATTGTTCTTTATCGGGGATGTATTGTCTCTTTTGCTTGAACTAATCAAGGATGTGTTGTCTCAATTGTTTAACTAACGTTACATAGAAATTAACATATTTATATATTTTCATTTTCCTACACAAATTGTTTGAGTGATATGCAATTGCTCGATGAAGTAAACTTATATTACATAAAAATATTTAACGTATCCATTAGCTTTATATAAGGGTTGGTGACCATGAGGATCTAAGGAGCTTTGGGCTGCAATTGCCAATATTTTAGCTTAGTTGTTTTACTTACATTACATTCATGCACATTTGTTTGACAAACCACTTGGTGCCATATACGCCACGTTTCATGACCACTTCCAAATGTTGACCAATTAAATAACAAATCAAGGAGATGTTGAAAGCTAATATCACACATTCATAATCAATACTAGTTTAGTGCACGTCATTAACTTGAGCTAATCATTGTACACAATAAGCACTCGTTATTATTTATTAATTGTTGAAGTCCGTCAAATGACCCATGTGCCTGAACGGAAAATTAATTACATTGTATTTATAACTAACACAGTACCTCGACATGTATTGCATTAGCAATGCAATCTTGTTTGTTTTTAAAGTGACAATGAATTGCTATGATGAAGGAACACCAAGAAGGAGAATGACACTAGAAAACTTTTTACAAAACCAAGGTCCCTCAAAATATTTTATAACATAGGATGTGTATGAATATATATATTTTTTTCAACAAAAATATATATATATATATATATATATATATATATATATATATTTCTTGATATTCCAAAGAATCAAAGAAATAAAAGTCAAATACAAATTTATCCACTGAGTTCATCAAGGCCAATATAACTGAAATACAAAATTTAGTGTTATGACTAATAAACAATCTATCCATCCTTCCTACATACAAAGCCATAATACCAATAATCATCCCAAATCTCCAGTAGTACAAGATACTAACAAAAACTAGAGGTCACTAAAACCATAACCAAAACTCTAAAACAACAAAAATAGTAAAAAACCACTTATAAAAGAAAGGGAACATAGCCCTTATGAGCGAAGGCATCTTCAACATAATCTTCAAAAAATAAAATGCCTTCTGGAGAGTCCACAATAGCCTTGGAAAGAAGATCAACCTCTGAATTGAATTATATCCTGTAGAGATGAGAAATAGAAAATTTGGACAAGGTTGAAAGTAAATTATAAAATATTTTTTTATAATTTGTTTCAAATATTTTTAACACAAATATTATATAATAGTTTAATGGTTGAAAATTTGTACTCAATCAATATGAACATAATACAAATTCCCTAACTTAACCATCCAAGCTAGCAGGGACACCTCAAAATTTGAAAACATTCAGGTGGTTAGGTTATAATGGTTGGGCTTCAAGGAGGCGGACCCCAAAAGAACCCTAAAAACTCTGAGACCTATTTAGTTGTAAGCCAAGTAAGAAACCACGTGTCATGATTAGAATGGACAAAAGAGCACACTTCATTCGCCGAGTTTCACAGTCGATGACGAAGACAATGGTGGTGAAGGCAATTTATCACAACTACTATCCATACCAATAACAATACCCATCCCAACATTGACCCTTCCATCTAACTCCGCTCTCTTCTTCTCTAATATTGGAAGAGTTATGTAGACTGGGAGAGATTTGAAGAGGAGCAATAGAAGAAAGAAATATTTTGTAAGATGTGTATGAATATATTATTATTATTTAAAATAATTTTTTTATAACTTGATTGTAATATCCCAATTTTGACCCCATTGCATTAAAATGTAAATGATGTAATATTGTTATAAAATCGTGGTGAGGAGCTCAAGGCCAAGGCCCCGCCATCGATTTAGTGATGCATATGGTTTACGTGCTAGCTAGGCACAATGGAATTGCAAATATAATGTAAATATGCATTTTAATGAAATACCCACAACTAGCTATAATGCAACAAGAGACGGGGGCATGATTTTACAAGGAATTGGGAGGGAAATATTCAAACCCTTGGAGCCAATCAAGTCAAGCCAAGTGTCAATGAGAGAACCCATAAAACCCTCCACTACCCATGTTGACTTTTGTACCCAATCATTTATTTCTTCCAAGAGTTGGTTGAAGTAGTTAATGCCTTGGGGAGAGGAGAGGTATGACTGTCCAAATTCGGGTATGGGAAAGCCACCCTTCATGGAAAATCGTGTTTAACTTCTTGGGCAAAAAAAGAGCCATGAAATTGCTCCCCAAGCCATTACCCATAAACTAGTTTTGTCTCTCTTACGTTTTTGGAGCTACCTGGGCATTTTCCCTTGTTTTCTAGCTGGGAGGAAGGTGTTTTCGGTGTTGTAGAGCTGCTGAGAGGAAGGGAGCTCGATTTGGGGTTTCATCGAGGCCGTCTTGGCCATTGGAAATGATCATAACCCGTGGGAGAAATCGGGTTTTCTCCCTGGGGTCGAATTCCCCTTCCCACAGTTCGTTTTGGGTGAGCCAATGGGAACCTTGTTGTGAAAATCCCCTTTGTAAAAATGTTTATCGACGCCCAACTATTGTGCTTGCTGAGTGTGGAAAGAGTATTCTAGGGTATGGGTTATGGGTATCCATTGTTTTGGCTGGAGCTTGAGTGCAAGTATCCAGAAATGAAGGGGGTTTAGATTTAGCCTGATAAACCTAGTTGTGGACTGGCTTGGCTTAAATGTAATGTTTATTTGGCTGTATATGAGCTTGAGTGTCCCCTTTTCCTTGTAGAAATCATGCCCAATTCGAGGGTGGTCTCTAAGTGCTGAAAGAATACAAGCTGGGCAGAGACCTATGGTTGGGTGGAACGTTGCAACGACATAGCTAGTTGCTTGGAACCATTTAACAATGAAGATAAGTATTTTTCTATCTATGTGGTTTACTTCTGCAATGTTATAATTTGATGACTATTATTGATATGTTGAATGCATATGAAATGTTGTTTGGATGATGGTTTATTCCGTTGTGCACAATTGCTTGATTTGCATCTACACATATTTGTTTTATTTGTATGAATCTAATGAAATGGGCCAAGTTTATGTAAAATCCCCAGAATTTGGTATCATGTTCCCTTCCTTGCGTTGGATCGACGAGAGGGGACGTGACATAATGGTATCAAAGCGTAGGCTACAACATTGGGCCTAATGGGACAAATCAGACAACTTGCAGAGGTAAGTATGCTTCCTGCTCAACAGTGATCATTAAGAAAAATGTCAAAAATTGACAAAATTTCTAAGTGTTTTTGAGTTTTCTGCCAAGACTGTGTCGGCGAAGATCAACTAGAAACGCCGAAACTGTCGGCGAGTTGAGTTGAGTCCAGCGACGCGGATCGGCGAGAAACTGACAGAGTCGGCGACATGTTTCAGTGTGAAATCATTAAGTCCGTCGAATCGACGAAGTTTGCGGAGTTTTGTGATACATTTCGGCGAAACTCACTGAGTGGCACCGACGAGATCGTAGTGACACGGTCGGCGAGTTTTTTCAAGTTCGCAGCGACATGGTCAGCGAGTTTTGCCGAGTTGCAACGACACGGTCGAGCGAGTTAGTGGTCGGCAGAAAAGCGGCAATTCCGCTGAAACAGTCGGCAAAAATTTGCGATTTTTGCTCCGAAAAGGTTAGTGAAAATTTGCGAGTTTTGCGCCGAAGTGGTCGGCGGAAAAGCGGTAAGTCTGTCGAAACGGTTGGCGAAAATTGTGATTTTTGCGCCGAAGTGGTCGGTAAGAAATGACGAATTTGCGCCGAAGTGGTCGATGAGAAATGACGAGTTTTGCTCCGAAATCGTCGGCGAAAAACTGTGAGTTTTGCTCCGAAACAGGTCGGAGCAAAAGCCATAAGTCCGCCGAAACAGGGAAATTTCAGCAGTTTTTCAGTGAGATTTGGAGGTGCCAGAAACTTGAAAATGGCCTTGGACTTATGCGCCAGATTGTGTGAAATTGAAGGATTTTCAAACAAAAAAAAATGAGGGCACTGCCCTCGAACCACCCTGCAGTGGTGTCCATAAGGGGGCAAGCCCCTTTGACCCCCATCATCCCCTAGAGACAATCGTTGAATGTATGAAAGGCATTCTCTATGTTTTGAATGTGCACTATGAATTGCATAAAGGGGTTGTGGAATCCAACTCAGTAAGAGTAAGTGTTTGCAATATCCATTATGAAGGATGAAAGGGAAATCTCTCACCTTAAACTATTTATGTTTATAACGTAATAATTGTATGCTTGGGAAATTAACAAGAATGAATGTTATACACGTATATATATATATATATATATATATTGAATTGCTACTTGGTGAGAAGATCACAGCTAATAATTGCTTGTGTGCATGGTAGAGAGGCCATGAAATTGGATCAACTATGATGTGGAAGAGGAAATTCCATGCTATAATGGGGAATTGGAAAGGGAGAATTCCTTAACTCCTCTCTTGCTATTGTATTTATAATTATGAAGTTGTCATGCGTATAAATTATGGCATAAGAATGTTGAAAATGCAAGAGATTAGATAGATGAAATGAATAAGCAATAGATGGCATATTAATAAACATTGCACAGTGCATGTGAAAATGTTTGTGCATGTATATGATATTGCATATTGGTGAAATAGTGAGGTTTTACATATGCAATGAGCCACTTAAGATAATTATGGTGGTTGCTAATAACTAGTTGTGTTTGTATTGGTTGTAGGACCAAAGACAACCGAAGCATGGCTAAAGATGTGGAGGATGTTGCTGCATATGACCAACAACCTTATGAAGAAAGGTTGGGGCAACAAATCTATGTTCAAGAGGTTGGAAAAAGGACTGTGTAGACTTGGTAAGAGGTTAACTAATCAGGTAACATCAAGTAATGTTAATAACAACCATGCAGGTAATAGTTATTTGTGCTTAATTGCATGAATGTTGAAAGAGGATTTGGTAAAATCCCTTCAACTATGTTTAAACTATGTTTATTTGTTTTGCATGTGGTACTGAGTGCCTGAATGTGAATGTCATCCTACCGAGTTGGTGAGGTGTGGGTAAGTAAAGGCAAGGATCCTTACACCCTATAGTTTCTTAGAAACCTCAATGCATTCATATGAAATTATATCATGCCATTGGTGTATGTTGGTTGTGAGTTTAACAACCAAAGCAAGTGATGACTTATGGTCTTGTTGTAGTGTATGCCATATGAGATAGTCATGGTTAAGGCCATAATGTGGTTGGAATGGTAATGCTATAGTACTACGCAAGTATCCCATGAACTCCCTATTGGTGGTAATTTGGGATGAAACCTCTTTGCCAATGACCAAGGAGTGAGTAAACTCTTGATGTGTTGTTTGGGTGGAGAAGGAAGGTACCAGGTAAGTTAACCAAGTGATCGGGGAGATGGTTGGATGATGTGTTAAGGCAATATCCATACTTCGAAAACATCATGGTGGAATGCATGGCATGACATTGTGGTATTCATGAATCCATGCAGGAAAGCATTGAGTGAGTGCACATTAAAAGATTATGTGAATGATTTAGGAGTGCATGCATGTGTGTGGGTGCGCATGTTGAGATGCATTGTATGAATGCATGGTTGTGATATATATGTGTTTCATTGCAATTAGATAATAGATGAAATGGTGAACTATTGTCAATCTTGAGACCATTTCATGAGTTGTTGTGAATGCAGGAGAATGATTGCATCAAGAAGGTAAACATGTTGATGGGCTACCAGAGTGTTCTGTTGGAAGGACATAGTTGTATAAAAAGAATATGGCTGTGAAGTAATGAATATTGGAGTTTTTATTTAAATTGCAGGGATAATGTGACCGTGTCTTACAATTTTATTATGATAAAGATGCATATATATATATATATTTCGTTGCATTTCAAATGTTTTTTTTTTTTTTTCCTCGGAAAAAATCGTAATTTTATTTCAAATAGATGATCAAAATTACATTCTGCACATGTAGTAGGATCACTGAGATCCCTACATTGTCACATATTTTCTATCCCTAATATTCGTCATATCGATCCCATATTATTGCTGTCTATTCAATATTTCTGCTGTCCTAACAACCGCATTATCCGGTTTCTAAAAATACTGTTACATAAACGTAACCATAAATGTAATGCTGCATATCTCTCACATCTTTGCTTCAATTTCAAAGAAAAGGACTGTGATTATAGCTGAAAGTGCCCTCAGGTGAATGAATTGTAATCCTCCAAGTGCCATGAGCTAATTCCTGCTGCGTCGCTACCTTAGATAGCTGATCAGCCATCCCATTCCTCTCCCGGTATATATGTGTGAAAGTGATGTGATTAAAGGAAATCTTTAACCTGATCACCTCCTCCAGAATGGGTAATAGTACCATAACATGACAGGAATTTTTCTCCTTAGCCCAGTTGATAACTAACAATGAATCCCCAAAAATCTGAAGGGATAGACAGCCTTGTTCAAGAGCAAAAAGCATCAACAATTTGAGTGACATAATTTCTGCGAAGTTATTCGTTCCGCTCCCCAAACCTGCCACAATATGGAAAAAATGGGTTTCAGATTTGTGGAGGACTGCCCCCCCTCCACACACCGAATGCTGTTCAGTTGATGCGCCGTCGAAGTAGGCCCACGGCATGGAGTGATCGATCATCTCCTCTCGCACCGGTCGCGTTCGAGGCACCTGTACTGGAGCCAGATAATGATGTAAGACCGCCACCACTCGAGCTGCCACGAACTCCAGCGGATCCCCTCTGTCCTGAAAAATATGCGAATTTCTGGTTATCCAGATGCCCCAGGCAAATATACACGGGAAGGCCCGATATGGTTTTGCCTTATTTATGGTCCACCAGCCTTCGAATGCCTCCAGAACACAGTCACCCCTCCACCTCGTCGTGATATCCATGTAACTGCTACTGCAATCCCAAATAGCCTGTGTGAATCGACAATGAACAAATAGATGGGCAATGGTCTCTTCCGCCTCCCTACAAAGTGGACATATTCCCGGACCCTGAAGAAATCGTTTTTGTAAAATGTCCCAGGTAGGTGCCTTGTTCTCCAGTATTGCCCAGAAGAGTAATTTCGCTTTACCTGGACACCGAAGCTTCCACAGATATTTCCACCACCACATCAATTCCCTGTTATGGATTTCCATCTGCAGCTGGATATATCCATTCTTTGGTGTGTAATTGCCCGAGGGATGGTGATCCCATATAAGTTCATCAACCCGATTGGTCAAGCGAATATTAGTAAGACGTAAAATCCGCAGAAAATCCACCCAAGCCCCCTGCAATTCTGCAGATATCTCCAGTCGCTGTGCTGAAATCCACTCCTGATGCCAATGTGTTGATGTACCCGGATCCTCAATGTCAGCCAGGAAATTACATCCTCGAGCGGCCAAATAATTCCTCAATTCCACAGGTAAGACATGACCTCCCCTGCTACCAACCCAAGGGTCCAGCCCAATACGTAGGAGACGCCCATTACCTATCCTCCACACTAATCCAGACCCGACCAAAGAGAAATTTTGCACCACCGCTTTCCAGACCACAGAGCAATTTGTTCTTGACTTATTTCCCAGCCTGATCCATTCGAGAAGAGTAAGAGGGGCAATATATTTATGATATACCACTCTTGTCCAGAGACTCTGTGTATGGATAAGACGCCACGATACTTTGGCCCCCAAGGCTTTTGCGAACAGAAAAATATTCTTTAACCCCCATCCTCCCAGTGCTTTAGGTGTAGCAATTTTTCCCCATCTGACCCACACCAATGCCCGATGCTCACCCTTCCCCTTCCAAAGAAAGGCAAAACACAACCTCCGAATCGGCTCCAGTACTCCAATGGGGATCCAAGCAAGAGACATCCAATACACCGGAATTGCTTCCAATACAGATTTAACTAGGACTAGCCTCCCAGCCCGAGAGAGCCATTTGTGACTCCATCCATGAAGGCGCTGTTCTAGTTTAGCAATTAACCAGTGCCAATCAGACTTCAGATAAGCATTCGGTTTTAGGTGGAAGCCAAGGTACTTTAAACCATCCTCAATATCCATAGTCCTATAAGGGAGTATGTTAGCCAATCTATGGATCTCCTGCTCAGTTAGTTGCGAGCATGTGATAGAAGATTTGTCAATATTTACCAACATACCCGCTGCAATTTGCAATAATTGGATGCCTTCAACCACCTTATCAATATCTTGTCGCGTGCCATCACAAAATATCAGGATGTCATCAACAAAAAGGAGATGTGTAATAAACAGAACCTGTGATATGGATATGCCCCTAAAGGAGCCATCGGCTTTAGCAGACAATATAAAACGGCTGAGTCCTTCAGCAACAAGTAGAAACAACAGCGGAGAGAGGGGGCACCCCTGTCGTAGACCCCTTCCCGCATGGAAAAAAGGACTAGCAGAACCATTGATAAGTACAGAGAAGCTCACCGTTGTGATGCAGGCCATAATCCAACGAATAAATTCGTAGCAGAACCCCAGGTGAGTTAATAGCATCCGGATATACAGCCAGCTAACCCTGTCAAAAGCTTTGGAGAGATCAATCTTAATCACAACACCCTTCTGTTTCCGAACTTTCAGAGTGTGTAATCCTTCCTGGGCCACTCCAATGGCCTCATGTATTTGGCGACCTTCCAGGAAGCCAAATTGCTCACAAGATATATGCTGAGACAATATTTTTTGGAGTCTTCGCGCCATAACCTTAGAGATGATCTTATAGATACAATTGCAAAGAGAGATAGGTCTGAATTCATCAAAGCTTACAGGCTTGTCCGTCTTCGGAATAAGAGCTATAAAGGTGGAGTTGAAAGGCCCATGGACAAACCCAGCCTTACGCGATTCTTCCACCACATGCAATAACTCCTCCCCGAAGAATTCATAGAAGCCTAAGAAGAATTCAATAGGCCAGCCATCTGGCCCCGGGCTTTTATCTTTTTGAAATGATTGCATAACCATCGAGAGCTCATTCGGCATCACCTCCTCCATCAGCATCCTATTATCTGCCTCCCCCACAAACCGAGGGAACATCTGAGTCACCCGAATAACCTCAGCTATGGAAGCTCCAGGTTGTGCAGTGAATAAATCGCCAAAATGTTGGACACCCATCTCTGCTAATCCATCAAAACTGGAGACCAGTTCTCCTTCTGCTGTAGTTAATTCCCAAACAGAGTTTGTGAATTTTCTCCCTTTAGCATAATTTTGAAAAAAATTTGTATTCTCATCACCACACTGTAGCCAAATCGCTCTACTCTTCATTCTCCACATCTCCTCTCGCTCACACAGAATATCATTTCTTCTGCGTTCCCACTCCGTCAGTTCACCTTTCTGCTGATCATCCAGAAATCCCATCCCCAGACCATTAAGAATCCTATCAATATGCATCTCAGCAGCCCGCAGAGTCTGCTCATCAATTGCCCTCTTCTCATGAGCCCAGGAAATAGTGGCCTCTTTAATTCGCATAAGATTGTGTTGAAAGTGTGCCCCCGCATGCAAATGAGAATCATGAGGGCGATGTACCCACAGATCCTGCACCAGCTTAAGAAAATCCACCTCCTTCAACCAGCTAGGATTAAATTTGAAGGGGCTAGGAGGTTTTTTCCTTCTGCCTCGTAGCTCCAAAAAGATGGGACAGTGATCAGATATCCCACCTGATCCTACCCACTGTCTGACTACATCAACACCCTGTGCCAATACATCTGCCACCAGAAACCTGTCCAGTCTCTTCGCCACCCTGTGATCCCCAGTTCTCTTATTTCTCCAAGTTGGATTTAATTTGGGTGGTAAGATATCAAGCAGATCCTTCCTGGCAAATGCTTGTATGAAAAAATCTGCTAAAGCATCCTGAACAGCCCTAGGCCCCCACACTTCAGAAATCCCCAGAGAAAGATTTAAGTCCCCACCCAAGATCACGTCCTTACCATCAAACAGATCCATGTCCAACAAGGAGTCCCAGAATCCCACCCTATTTAAATAGGGCCCATAGATATTGAGAACAGTGATCTTCCTATTTGCATTTCAAATGTTAACAACTGAAAGTGTTTGAATTATTGAGTGTTATAATTCTGAGATCACTTCAGTGACTGTTGTAGCAATGAAAAGATTATTTGCATAAATACTCACAACGTGTTTGGCTTATTGAAGTTTCAAATTTCAAGTAGAAATGTCTTGCGTATGGAAATAAGGATAATTCCATAGTAAAGATCGGGATCGACCATGTGCAAAATCCAAAGGTTATGAGAAGGTTCTCATGGTTGTGGAATTTAACTTATGAATGAAATAGATTTGTAAATTTCAGGTTGAAATTTGGGTAATAATTACTAATGGTTGTTTGTCTTCTCTATAATTGTGTCAAGAGGAAGTGTTGTAGGTGGATGTTCATATTATGGCAGCAAGTGTAAAACCATAATGGACATAGTGATACCACTTACAAGAGCCAAACAATATGAGGATGGCCTCATGGTTAAACAAATCAATTTCCGTAGGAGACATAATTGTAAATTCATGTTTGAATTTAATTAGGGAAATCAGATTTGAATTTGATTGTCAAAATGTTGTTGACTGTTTGGATGTTTGAGGAGTGTGTCAGGAAGACACGTTGCAGGAAGACCACATGTGATGGCCTGCAGAAGCCAAACTCCATGGGAAAGACCCCATGATTTGGAAATGGGTTTCGGGTGAAACACCATTGTAAATTTTGATAATGTCTCAGTTGAACTGCATGTTGGTAAACCATGTGAGTGAGACAATAAAATTATGCCAAGAAGACATGAGTGGATTATAGAACGTGAAAATATTGGGGTGGCAAACCGAAGGACTATTGACTCAGAGAAGGGAGCCCCCATTCTTCGCAAATGAAGAAAAGATACATTTGTAAAATGAATGAGTATCCTGTAACCCTAACTAAGAATATATATGTCTGGTTATTAGATTTAAAATGCATAGCATGTTTTATTATTTCATTATTATTCCAGACTGTTTGAGTATGATTAGGTCCTACATGGCTCACATCAGGAAGGGGTGCACACCTTTATGGTGCTGAATTATGTTAGGGTTGTCAATATTGACTACACCCTAAGGGAATGGACGCATTCCTGGTGTTTCAATACTTGATAGTGAATATTATGAAATATGGTTACAATTTTAGAGTAGCAATACTGATGAGCCTACTTATCATTCTTGTGCTATCAGCTTACACAGATGCAATTCGGTGTTGCACGTTAAGAGGCAAAGTGAAGAAAGGGTACTCAAGAGGACTGTATGGGTAGTGGTAACCTTTCTACGCTCACACTAAAGGACACTAGAAGGGATGGATAGGTCCAAGGAGCTGTGTAGCAGAAAAGGGGTATCATCCTTGTGTAGTGTGAGTGGGTATCGTGGGGCCATGCTAGCCTGCAGTCAAGAAAGTCACCTATAGAGTTCCTAAAGGGAACCGCTAATTTGCATAGGAGAAGGAGTGCCATCCTTGTGTGGATGAAGAATTGATATGTGTGTGAAGGGCTGTGGTGATATTGATGAAGGCATAAAATCTCTATTGGGCCAACAGTAAGGTGGGGTATCGAGACTGACTGAAAACCCTGAGATGCCCATGGATCCATAGTAGAGCCTTGACTTAGAAATGATCGTGGTGCAGTTTCCTGCCATTGGCTGATGACCCAGACGGATGTGCTGGCTTGGCAATGGAGAGGGCAAACTAGGTATGGGACTGGTTTGGCACCACCAATGCTTGGTAAATCCAGAGAGTAAACTGGTTGGGCATTAACTACTTGATGTTGTGGAGCAACATGTGCACTAGTCAAACATCCAAGTCCATAGGCGATCCCAAGGCTTGCAAAGCGAAGCAGGACCCTGTGGACCAGAGAGGAAATGCACAATATAGATAAGTATTCAATTTCATTTATTTCTTGTTTGGAATAATGAAGATTTCAGGTATAGGTCTTCTAACAACTAAGCTGTACACTGTTGTTTCTTTGTTGGAAACCTTGGTCATTGCAGGAAGCAAGGACCCTAAAAGAACCATAAATGCTTGGTAAATCCAGAGAGTAACTGGTTGGGCGCTATAAATGCTTGGTAAATCCAGAGAGTAACTGGTTGGGCATTAACTACGTGATGTTGTGGAGCAGCGTGTATGTTGGCCAAACATTCCTTAAATAATTGATAAAACTAGTTGGAGTATTGGCCTAGCATATTGCTAATTGGGATGTCTGATAAACCCAGTCGGCGTACTGGCTTGGCATTTCCTATTCGAATGTTTGTGGAGTAGCTTGCGTGCTGGCCCAAAATTCATTATTGTATCCACGAGCAATACAGGGCTTGCAAAGCAAAGAAGGAGCCTGTGGAATAAAGTGAAGACATCCAATACAGATAAGTATTTGGTTATCTTGCAGCTTATTGCTTATTTAATATGAAAATACGTGTGTACATGATTTGATTGTGATTTCTTAAACTCTTGTTTATAGATAAACCCTATGAAAATAAACTAAATATGTGAATTGATTCAATATTTGAGTTTAGGTATTGTTGGAACCAAGGACTATGAAGGCATCCTAGGGATGCACTTGGACATGTGATCGTCCTAAAGAGCTCGGTATGAGAAGTAATGAAAGATGGTGCTAGTGGAATTGTGTGGGTCCTAGCAGCCAAAGGTTCTGTAGGCAACAATGGGGAAGGGTTCCCTAGTTGAAAATCCTTAGATAGGCCTTAGACACTAAGTGTCCTGGCTAAGAAAGGGCAAGTCAAGCATTCACATTGAAGTGAAAGAGGCTAAGGAGCATGAAACCGCAGTGGTGGTGTAGCTCCGGATTGGAACAAGACTAAGAGGGGGAGACTCTTACTCTTCTCTTTCCTTTTTGATTGATGCATTTCAGAAACAGAGGATTGTTGAGTGCATGTCATAGCTGAAAATAGATTGTGTTTAATTGCTTGAAATGAATTGTGAATGCTGAAATAATTATTTCCTGTGAAATGATGAACATGAATGAGTTCATGTGTATGTTGGGAAAGCATGAAAAGTGTGGAAGTCTCATGAGTGAAGAATGGACTTCCCATGTCAATTTGGAAAATAATTAACTAGTCTTAATATTGTGTTATGCTTGTCCTAACAGGAATTGCCATGATGAATCTCACAGGTGAGAAATTGAAAGCCATTGTTTGTAGCTGTTACCGGCCAAGTGTTGCTAGTGAGAAAAGTGAGAACCAGATGTACAAATTGATCATGGCAGCAGACCAAAGGCTATGGGTTTTGGCTGAAAATCTTCCTCAAATAGTTGCCAGGACATCAAGAAAGATAACATCCATAAAATTCCAAACTTGTAGACCAGTTGGAAGGTAAATAAAGGGAAGGGATTGTTGTGGAGCAATGCCCACCTGCAGATTTGGAAGATCAAAGCCAACAGGAGCAACTTGTGGAGGCCAAAGGACTTGGTCCTAAAAGTTCAAAGTAAAGAGATGAAACACAAGACAGAGTTGCACATTTTATGAATTTTGGGACATGTGTAAAGTGGGTATATATTCCTAACTATTGGAACATCGAGGGCGGTGTTATTCCAAGGGGAAGGGGATTGTAATATCCCAATTTTGACCCCATTGCATTAAAATGTAAATGATGTAATATTGTTATAAAATCGTGGTGAGGAGTTCAAGGCCAAGGCCCCGCCATCGATTTAGTGATGCATATGGTTTACGTGCTAGCCAGGCACAATGGAATTGCAAATATCATGTAAATATGCATTTTAATGAAATACCCACAACTAGCTATGCAATGCAACAAGAGATGGGGGCATGATTTTACAAGGAATTGAGAGGGAAACATTTAAACCCTTGGAGCCAATCAAGTCAAGCCAAGTGTCAATGAGAGAACCCATAAAACTCTCCACTACCCATGTTGACTTTTGTACCCAATCATTTATTTCTTCCAAGAGTTGGTTGAAGTAGTTAATGCCTTGGGGAAATGAGAGGTATGTTTGTCCAAATTCGGGTATGGGAAAGCCACCCTTCATGGAAAGTCATGTTTAACTTCTTGGGCAAGAAAAGAGCCATGAAATTGCTCTCCAGGCTATTACCCATAAACCAGTTTTGTCTCTCTCACGTTTTTGGAGCTACCTGGGCGTTTTCCGTCCACGTTTTTATGGTTTTCCCTTGTTTTCTAGCTGGGAGGAAGGCGTTTTGGGTGTTGCAGAGCTGCTGAGAGGAAGGGAGCTCGATTTGGGGTTTCACTGAGGCCGTCTTGGCCATTGGAAATGCTCATAACCCGTGGGAGAAATCGGGTTTGCTCCCTGGGGTCGAATTCCCCTTCCCACAGTTTGTTTTGGGTGAGCCACGAATTGGGTGAGCCAATGGGAACCTTGTTGTGAAAATCCCCTTTGTAAAATTGTTTGTCGATGCCCAACTAATGTGCTTGCTGAGTGTAGAAAGAGTATTCTAGGGTATGGGTTATGGGTATCTATTGTTTTGGTTGGAGTTTGAGTGCAAGTATCCAGAAATGAAGGGGGTTCAGATTTAGCCTGATAAACCCAGTTGTGGACTGGCTCGGCTTAGATACAATGTTTATTTGGTTGTGCATGAGCTTAAGTGTCCCATTTTCCTTGTAGAAAGCATGCCCAGCTCGGGGGTGGTCTATGAGTGCTGAAAGAATACAGGCTGGGCAGAGACCTATGGTTAGGTGGAACATTGTAGCAACATAGCTAGTTGCTTGGGACCATTTCACAATGAAGATAAGTATTTTTCTATCTATGTGTTTTACTTTTGCAATGTTATAATCTGATGACTATTATTGATATGTTGAATGCATATGAAATGTTGTTTGGATGATGGTTTATTCCGTTTTGCACGATTGCTTGATTTGCATCTTCACATATTTGTTTTATTTGTATGAATCTAATGAAATGGGCCGAGTTTATGTAAAAGCCCCAGAATTTGGTATCATGTTCCCTTCCTTGCGTTGGATCGACAAGAGGGGACGTAACATTGTTTCAAATATTTTTAATCATTCTTTAACACCAATGTTATATAATAGTTTAATGGTTGAAAATTCATACTTAATCAATATGAACAAATACAAATGCCCTAACTTAACTATCCAAGCCAACAAAGACACCTCAAAATTTGAAAACATTCAGGTGGTTAGGTTAGAATAGTTGGGCTTCAAGAAGGTGGACCCCAAAAGAACCCTAAAAACTCTGAGACCTATTTAGTTGTAAGCCAGGTAAGCAACCACTTGTCATGATTGGATTGGACAAAAGGGCACACTTCATTCGTCGAGTTTCATAGTCAACGACGAAGACAACAATGGTGATGGCAAATGATCATAACTACTATCCATACCAATAACAATACCCATCCCAACATTGATCCTTCCATCAAACTCTATGCTCTTCTTCTCTAATACTGGAAGAGTTTTGTAGATTGGGAGAGATTTGAAGAGAAGCAATAGGATGCGTATGAATATATTACTATTATTTAAAATATTTTTTTATAATTTGTTTCAAATATTTTTAATCATTCTTTAACACAAATATTATATAATAGTTTAAAGGTTGAAAATTCGTACTCAATCAATATGAACAGAATACAAATGCCCTAACTTAACCATCCAAGCCAGTAGGGACACCTCAAAATCTGAAAACATTCAGGTGGTTAGGTTAGAATAGTTGGGCTTCAAGGAGGCAGGCCCCAAAAGAACCCTAAAAATTCCTAGACCTATTTAGTTGTAAGCCAGGTAAGCAACCACGTGTCATGATCCTAATAGATAAAAAGGCACACTTCATTCGCTGAGTTTCAGAGTCGATGACGAAGACAATGATAATGATAGCAATTTATTACAACTACTATCCATACCAATAACAATACCCATCTAGCATTGATCCTTCCATCGAACTGTCCTCTCTTCTTCTTCTTCTCTAATATTGGAAGAGTTCCATATACTAAGAGAAATTTGAAGAGGAGTAGTAGAAGCACAAAAGATTTTATAAGATGTGTATGAATATATTATTATTATTTAAAATAATTTTTTATAATTAATTTCAAATATTTTTAATATTTTTTAACACAAATATTATATAATAGTTTATTGATTGAAAATTGGAAACGTAATACAAATTCCCTAACTTAACCAAACCAGCTAAGCCAACATGACACCTTAAAATCTGAAAACATTCAGGTGGTTAGGTTAGGATAGTTAAGCTTGGGCGTAAGGAAGTGGATCCCAAAAGAACCCTAAAAACACCGAGACCTATTTAATTGTAAGCCAAGTAAGCAACCACGTGTCATGATCGGAATGGACAAAAAAGCACACTTCATTCGCCGGAGTTTCACAGTGATGACGAAGACCATGGTGGCGATGGCAATTTATCACAATCACAACTACTATCCATGCCATTAGCAATACCCATCTTAACAGCGATCCTTTCATCGAGAACTCTGCTCTCTTCTTCTCTGGAGTTCTGTACTCATCTTATCTGGGGTTCTGTATACCGAGAAAGATTTGAAGAGCAGTAGAAGCAGAAAATTTTGAAGACATGAGGCACAGGAGGATTGGGAATTCTGAGGATTCTCAGTTTACAGCAGATGAAATTGAAATTGCAGGTATTCTTATCCTCTTCGGCTTCTACAGCGAGAGACCGTTTCTTCAATGGGGCGCAAAACGGAAGCGATCCGCCAGTCAGCGAGACGAGAGCAGCGCCACCCACAACTCCAAACGGAGCCTACTCGAAATCTCTGCCAGCGAAAACGATTATGAGCTTGAACATGGCTCCATGGCTATGGCTCCTCCCCCACCACCAGCCTGCCGCTTGCCATCCATCTCTTGTCTCAACTCAAAGGTAAGCGGTCTCTAATCTGCGGTTCCAATGTTGGACACCTGTATTTTTGGCACTGGAGGTTGTGGCTCTTGCTCTGAATTGATGGGTTCCTTGGATTTTGAGAATTCTGATATGGGTCTGAGTGTTTTTCATTGAATGCAGAATATGAAAGCGAAAAATCTCCCCAGGAAAAGAGCGCCAAAGAGAAAGGTTCCGCATCCCTCAACCTGCTCTACTATTCTTATTGATAATGTAGATTTTCAATCATATAAATATATATAGAGAAAAAGTGTGTCTACCCAATATCATGTTTCTATATATACATATAGACATGTACTGGAAGTCTGGATGTGTGTCATTGTCACTGTGTATATGTATCTCTGTGTATACCTGTCTGTTGCTTTGTATACCTGTACTTATTTGTATTGTATGTGTTTGTGACATTTTCATGGATAAGGTCTGCCTTATTTTTAGGGCATGCATTGGCAAACTATTGGGTTTTTATTGTTCACTCTGCCCACTTACTAGGATGAGGTCAATGCTGATTTGGAGATGCCTCTGAGTCACATAGATTGAAATCGCAAGCATGTGTATTGTGTATTTGCCACTGCCCTTTTATTGTGTATATCAATATGTGTATCTGTCACTGCCCCTATGTTGTGTATATGCATTTTGTGTAACTATGTATATACATATTTGTGTATATAGTTATACCTCTAATCTTTCTATTTGTCACTGTCTATACATGTAGATATGTGTATTGTATGTGTCTGAATTGCCCTTTGTATATGTATCTCTGTGTATGTGTGTGTTTGTTTTGAGTATGTGCATACTGCATATACATATGCATATGTATGAATGAATATGCACACACATTCTCTACAAACTTTGTTTATGTGCATATTGCATACTGTATATGTCAATGTACATTGCTTTAGATCTGGGTTTGTGTGTATCTTGGCAAATATGTGTGTGCATGTATATATGGATATGTATAGGTGTGTGTATATTTCTCAGTGTTTGTGCATGTATATGTGTGCGCCTGTAAACCTAAGTGCATATGTTCACACAGATAGGCATATACATCTGAGTGGGTATAGAAAATGTTCTTGCCCTGATGAAGTAGGGAGAGACTTTTTATAGAGGACTGAAAATTCAACATTGTTCAATGCAGACACATAGGGAACTGATGGAGATGGTGGATGATCTATCCTTAGAAAATTCAAGATTAATAAAGGTTTGATTTTTTATTCACTTCTTTCATGTTTGATTTATTACTAGTTCTTCTCAGAATGTGTCATTGTTGGGTTCAGTGAAATTGGAATGTTCCAGTCGTTTACCTGGTTTTGCTGGAATGAGATGTTGCTCACAAGTTTTGTGTTTCAACCAGGCAGTGGAGCAGATGAGGAAAACAAATCAAGACTTGAAAGATTGCAATATTTATATGAAATCAGAGGTACATAATCCCATCTGGGTTTCTGACCATTTTATTTCCCCTCTTATATTTGCAAATAGGAGACAGAGATATGCATTTTTACTTAAAGATAGTTTTGGATGGGTTTTGCAGTTGGCATTGTACCTTGATCAAAGGCAAGAGAAAAACATGTCTTACACATCTCGACCATCATCATCTGATTCAGATACCAGAGAGGAAACAGAAACACCTACCACATCTGATGATTTTCAAAGATGTGACAAGCATGAACATTTTGAGATATTTTCTGGTGGTTCAGCTTTAGTCTTGGCATATGACAAGCCACATAGTCTTGGAAGGCCAATGTATCCTTGTTCTCCCGAGTCCTCGTTTGGGGTTGAGAAGGATGGTGCAATGTTTTCTTCAAAGGATACTGTCTATTCAGGTTTTATTGATCTGAATGTTCCCGATGAAGTTTTGTATAACACTAACGTTTCAAATGATCTTCATGACTAAATGCTGATGCCAAAGAACCAAGCTGCAGAGGAAAGGATGCATAGGATATAGCTCAAAAGAGGCAGATATCCCTGGTTAAGGTGGACCGCATTTCTTTGAGAGTTTCCTTTTATAAATGGTGCAACCATGCTGGTTACACGTTCTAGCTATTGGCTTTTAGACAATGAGGATTTTTGTTCATTTTTTCGGTATGTGGCAAAGCATTCCAAAGTGTATCATTCTTTGGATATGAGTAGGCTCAATTTTGTATTGATTCTATATTCATCAATCTAATTTCATTGAAGGATTCACTTCAGTTTTTAGAAGCTTCTACTATGGTAGTCCAAAGTTAATTTAACCATAAATGCAAGACATGTGGCTGATTTGCCCAAATCTCTTGGTTTAGATGCCAAAGACAATGCATTGAATCTCTTGGTTTAAATGCTAAAGAGAATCCAACGTGAAGGGCGTTGTATCGATATCCAATAAGGAAATTGGGTTTGTAATGAAAAACTAGATATGAAATAACCAGCATACAGAGAATCATTCCAAATCTTTTGGTTTATATGCCAAAGACAATGTAATGTTAAGGGTTTTGTATCTATATCTAATAAGGAAACTGGGTTGATAATGAAAAAATAGATATGAAATGACTAGCATGCAGAGAGAAGATTGCTGCTTTGCATGATAAGGAATCCAATAGAAATTCTAAGGTTGGTGCTTTGCATCGTAAGGAATCCGATAGAAATTCTAGGTTACAGTCATATCGAGAGACAGAAAGACCCACCAGCTGTTTTGGACTAATTACTAGCTCTGTATATAGCTGGGGCTATCTAATTACCACTGTGGTTTGACTTGCCTGAAACAAGGCAAACGTTTGGAAACCCAATTATATTATATGAAATATATACAAATCTTTCAAAATAGCACGAGACTCTTTGGCAAGTTTTTGAGTTTTTCTTTTAAAAAGCAGTAGAGATTGGAGCTTTTAACTTTTCTCTGCCTGTAGAGTTCTCGAATTCGACACTAGTTAAAGTAAATTTTTATAAATTTTATTAGTAAATTGCTTTTTGTTAAGAGTTGTAGATTCTCCAATGGAGGAGTATTTATTCAGGTAAATAAGTTTTTATTAGTAAATTGTTTTGTGTTGAGTCTAGTAACAGAGGAGCTTTTAACTTGAGTATTTTCTTGTTTAGTCAAAACAAGTTTTAGTAGTAAATTGCTTTTTGTTAAGGAGGTATGAATTTGACCAAGGTCAAATTCAGTTTTTATTAGTAAATTGCTTTTTGTTAAGGAGTGTAAATGATACAATAGAGGAGTATTTTTTAAAGGTAAATTTGTTTTGCATTTAATGTTCATTCAGTTGATCATGAGGATGTCACAAGACAGCACATAGTCCATTGGAAAAACTTGGTGAAGTACAGTCTACAGCCTCTCTGTTGGATTTCGAACTTGCATCATAAACATCCCAACTACCACTAGAACTACCACTAGAAGACAAACTAATATTCAGATATTAATTAACTTATTAATGTTATATTTATTATAAATTCAATTTGATAAAAAATGAAAAAACAAATAATCCTATTATGACAATTAAGCAATTTGTTGTTGTTTGTTTTATTTTTATTTTTATTGTTGCTTAAGAATATCAATCTTAGCGTAAATATATTTATCCAACTCTTTTTTTTTTCAGAAAAAAACGCAATTTCTATTCATAATGAAAATGGAAATCACATTTTTTACATGCATTAAGCACAGTACCAACAAACAATTACATCATTGTATACTCAAGTAAACTAAGCTCTGTCTATGTGCAGCAAAATAGCTTTGTAGCTTCACAACAAGACTCTCTATAGCCAAACACAAAAACTCCCAACCAAACCAAAACGAACTAACTAGAGTTTACCCCTTCCATTTTCCAACATTACATATCCGTCCAAATATGATCATATAAACTAAACAGAAATGATTATAAAAAGACAGTCTTGCAGGCCACATATCCATCCAAATATGATCATATAAACTAAAGAGAAATGATCATAAAAAGACAGTCTTGCAGGCCACTGGTCCAGAGAGAAAAGTGCATCGGATCAGGAGAATAGAGGAAACAGAGTTCCCCTCTCGAGTGTTTTCCAGCACTACAGATCCTTCTATCACATTTTGACTGGCCTTGGATAAAGCATCAGCTTCAACATCATGCTTTTTAGAAACAGGGACAAAGGATCGTGATACATCCAGAAGTTGTTCTGCAGTTGGTCTGAGCATTATAAATCTGTGTTCAACCAGACATCTAATTGATAATTAAAGAAGAATCCCTGAAAATCTTCAAGTGCTTGACATTCCTCTCTAAAGCCAATCTTATCAGGATCATTAATGCTATGAATTCTGGAAAGTTGTTCGATCCTGACCACAATCCTGCCTCATACTTTAGACAACGAGAAGTAGAAATAAATAAAACACCACTCAGACTATAGAAAGCCTTGTGGACCTTCCCTGCCCCCATCCAAAAAATCTCCACAGATGGGTTCTATCTATTAGCAGGTTTTCAATCACACAGGGAGTGTTAAGAATCTCCGGCATTCTACAGAATGGAAACATAGCTTAAATCTGAGAGAAGACTTAAAAGGTAGGAACATGTTTGTCTTAAAAAATCTGGGCATCGCAGGCCAGCCAGATGCCCCACAGCACTATTTATGGCAGGGCTTTAAACTCCTTAAGCTCCTTATAAACCATGCACGCAAGCTCTCTTCCACTAAATGCCCCTTCCAGACATTTGACAGACCAGTCAGCTTGTAAGATACCCAATCTCCTCTTATAACAATGCCTCATATGAATAATGAAGTTTTAAATATGTTTGTGCAAGTTTTGTAATTCCAGATTATTTGATTTTGAGCACTGCTCGTTGTTTCAACAAATTACCATAAGCCCAATGCTTTCTACCACACTCCTCCAAGTCCAAGCCAAATAACGATGTTCACTACAGAGATGAGAAGGCCATAACCCCACCATTGAGCCAAAGGCACATAGTTAGCTCCGTAGAACATGGGTGCTGAATCGCTGATCCAATACCATAATGTGTAAGGCTTCCCATAACATTTGAAAGGAAAGAAAGAACCATTAACACAAAGAGAGGTGGGGTTCCTAAAGCACTTGCAACAGATAAAAGACAGTGAACATTACCCCATTATGAGTTGCACCAATTGCAAAGTAGTGAGAATAAAAGTACAGCGATACCAAAATTCCAAAAGAAAGTTGCCATGACAGACCGAGTCCGCCGTCAAACTCCACAACAGTCTGGTTAAACCATGAAATAAGACCATACTTGTTGAGATAGCCTACCATTGCAATTAGTGCAGCAAACCATGTAAGGGTGTCCGAAGTTACCGATTCAGCCAAGCTGTAATGGCCTAGTTGCTGCAGGTACTTGGCTAAACCTCTTACCTACATAATGAGCAAGGAGCTCACACTAGTAGCTCGACTTAAGAGCCCCCCGTGTAAGAGCCTTGGCTCCACAACCCCTTGAACATCCTTGAAGCATGGTGCTTTGCCCAAGAGTGGTGACTTCGGCACAATTCGGCACATGGGACCCCGTTGGGCATGTGGCCACAAGTTGGGAAAGTGCCCACACTTGAACACTCGCTGCATGGCAAGCGCGAGTATGTTACTCCGGACGCTGACCTTGGTGGGATGCATGCTGCAAGTCGAAGCACTTCTTGGTTGATGACTTGTGGGCAGCACGCCTTAGGAGCCTGGCAAGTGTGGTGAGGCGGACGCTCGTTTACTTGGACGCGTTGCTAAGACAGGGCACACGCCCACATCATTGGGGCCGGAGCATGGCAAGCCCGTGCGCAAGACTTCGTTCGACAACATGGGACAGAGCAACCTGGCAAGAATTGTGGAGCACACAAGCATGGGTGCGCGCGATAGACTTCGCAGGCGGTTGACAGTGGGGCGTTGGCTTGATCAACGAAGTTTGAAGCTTGGACGACAAGTGATCTTTGGTGAAGCGGTTGCGTGGTGTCTAAGGAGGGCCGACGCGGGATGTGCGACCAAGCAAAGGGTCGCACCTGCTGGCACACCTTGTATATATATTCGGTTGACTTCATTCCAAAGAGGCAGATCATAAGCAAGAGGAAGTGTTGCAAGAAGCGCGCACAAAAGAGATCCACGGACCAGAAGACATGGTTAGTGCAGGCTGCAACTGGGGCGTGCCTTGCACTTTCCTAGAGGAACTCGTTTTGGGAGCCTAGAACTGGCAGGAGTGAACTCGGGTTGGAAGCCTGTTGAACTCGTGTTGGAAGCTCGTTGAACTCGTGTTGGGAGCCTCGTTGAGATAGGGTTGGAATCCTGTCGAACTCGGTTTGGAAGCTCACAAAAATCGGTTTGGGAGCTCGCAGCAGATCAAGGGAGCTCGCAAGGAAGACTTGGACAATTTTCTTTGGGGTTCTTTGGTGTGGCTTGTTGGGCACACCAAGTGAGTGGTTGACCTATGGGCACCCTCACCTTTGTATATTTTGTTGTATCAAACTTTTGCTTATGTAAAGTGTGCGCTCGGTTTGGGGCACCATTCTTGTATTCTTGCTTCTATATAAAGATCATTACGGAGGGTTTTCCTGGGACCTCCGCCACCCATAATACTTGTCTTGTGTTGGTTATTGTTTTACTACGTTTTATGTTTAAGTGCAAATATTGACTAAGTGTGGAATGCTAAAGACTTAACATAACAGTAATTCTAACTTAACATAAGAAGTTTACAAGTGTGGGTTGGTTAGGCGTAGTTTGCCGGTTAGCACCCATGCTGGTCTCGTCATTGGGAGGCTTCCGGGTAGCGCCGCACGCCCTAGGTGGACTCGAGTTGGAAGCCTGTTGAACTCGTGTTGGAAGCTCGCTGAACTCGTGTTGGGAGCCTTGTTGAGATAGGGTTGGAATCCCATTGAACTAGGTTTGGAAGCTCACAGAACTCGGTTTGGGAGCTCGCAAGGAAGACTTGGACAATTTTCTTTGGGGTTCTTTGGTGTGGCTTGTTGGGCACACCAAGTGAGTGGTTGACCTATGGGCACCCTCACCTTTGTATATTCTGTTGTATCAAACTTCTGCCTATCTAAAGTGTGCGCTCGGTTTTGGGGCACCATTCTTGTATTCTTGCTTCTATATAAAGATCATTGCAGAGGGTTTTGCTGGGATATCCGCCACCCATAATACTTGTCTTGTGTTGGTTATTGTTTTACTGCGTTTTATGTTTAAGTGCAAATATTGACTAAGTGTGGAATGCTAAAGACTTAACATAACAGTAATTCTAACTTAACATAAGAAGTTTACAAGTGTGGGTTGGTTAGGCATGGTCTGCCGGTTAGCACCCATGCTGGTCTCACCCTTGGGAGGCTTCCGGGTAGTGCCGCACGCCCTAGCAGACCATAGAAAAAGTGGGTGCGTGCTAGGACCGTGACAGGTGGTATCAGAGCTGCTTGTGGATGCTCTTCAACACTCTTCTTGCGAAGAGGTGATATCAGAGCTTGTCTACTACGACAGTTGGAGCTGGTAGATGCGGATTAGAGTTGCTTGTGGGGGAAGAATGCTCTTTATTAGAGCATGTCTTTTGGTGACAGTTGGAGTCAGAGCACCTTGGTGGGTGCATATAAACACAATTTTGTTGAAGGAGATCGGCATAGCTCAAGACTGTGATGGTGATGCTGCAGTGCGATTGCGAGTGTTGACAGAGGTGTTCTACCGCAGAAGACTGGACGACTGCTGGAATGGTTGGTGACGGCAGTAATAGTGTCTTGGCAAGGCACTTGCGAACGAAGATCGTGGAAGAGAACGTTGTGGACGAGTCCTTGTGTGGAAGCACGCCTAACTTACACATGATGAGTGCAGAAACGAAGGTAGCCATGAAGATGTGTCTGTGCGGCAAAGGAACCGAAATTGGGCAAGTAGCACAAGGAGGTGTGAAAGTGCTCAAGATGCCTAGAATGAATGGGTGTGCATGCGAAGTGTGCCTAGGACAAGTGAAGGTTCGTTGGACGTTGGAGTGCTAGATTGACATCCCCACTTCGTGTAAAGCTGGTACCCATGAAACAGTGCAGCAAGTAGTACGTGAAGAGGGCGAGTCATGGGATGCTCTGCTAAAAGCCTCGAAGAATCGCTTGGATGAGTTTAGCTGCAAGTTGATGTAGATGTTCTAGGAACATGAAGAATGGATGGCTCAAATTGCTTCTTACGGTAGACAAGAAGCTCAACGGTTACAGGAGTTGTCGAACCAAGCAACAGCTTGGAAGATGGCTGAATTGGAGTCTCTTCTCAGCAAGAAGGATGCCCATGTAGGTTCAACGTAGTTGCAACTTGAGAAGCCTAAGTCGAAGGTGGCTTGTTACCTTTGTGGAGAGAATCACTACGTAAGGAAGTGTCTGTTGAAGAAAAAGTTGGGCATCGGTTCGGTTGAAGATAAAGGTCAACCAACCATGAGGTTGATAGAACCGCAGACTTTAGATGAAATTTATGAGGAAGTGCCCGTTGAAGAAAAAGTTGGGCATCGGTTTGGTTGAAGAGAAAGGTCAACCAACCATGAGGTTGATAGAACCGCAAACTTCAGATGAAATTTCTGAAGCCATTGGTGCAGTAAAGGCATGTCTTGATGAACCGTTGGTGGGTTGTGTTGTCGGACCGTAGGAAGACCAACATGGATTGGGCTTCATAGATGTGACAGTGAAGATAGTCACGTTGGTTGATACCGACTCCACTCACAACTTCGTGAGTAGTAGAACTGTAAAGTCTTTGCACAACAAAGCAGAAGTCAATGAAATGAGGATGCCTTTAAAATGGTGAACTCAGCTGAGAAGCCCGTGGAAGGCAGAGTTCTAGCAGCTTCGGTGCGAATTGGAAACTGGCATGGTAAGTTAGATCTGGAAGTCCTTCCACTAGATGATCATGCGTTGATCTTCGAACAAGATTTCCTCTGGATGACTAAGGCAGTTCCGGTACCATGCACTGATCGGTTAGTATTCTTGGACAAGCCTGAAGCTTGGAGTGTGCCATTGAATCATAAAAGAAAGCTGGGGTGTAGGCCACGGTTGTCTTCGCTTCGATTAATCGAAGCTTCTGGCACGCTTGTGAACAAGTCTGCGAGGCTTGCACCACGACAAGAAGTGATGACCGATCCAGCAAAGGAAGATCAGTGGGCTGAAACAGTGGCAGTGTTGACGTTAAGAGCAGACTCACTTGTGAGGATGGTTGAGTCACTGCAGCTTCCGGAAGTCAGTCCGCAGCATGATGGTGATGAGTTGCAGCTTGCAGCTCAAGTGATTGCAGAAACAGAAAATGGAAGTGTCCTAGATGTGCCAGCAGATAGTCGATTGGATGATAGCCAAGGGACTCTTGATGGGAGCACACTTGGACAAGACGATGTAAGTCTTGAAGTGGACCAAGGCGAGGAGGCGTTGCCCCAGAATTGTGAATGATGGGTTGAGGAGTTGGTGGACGAGATAGACACCATCGCTGATCCAAGTCATGGTGAAAACGAATTTCCCATGCGCGATGCAGCAGAAATTGTGGCATTTTGTGTGCATGCCATAGGCCTCCAAGAGACTTAGTTGTCGCAAGAGAAATTGGCAGTAATAGGATGCCGACCTCAATAGGTGCAAGCAATCCTAGCCCATTTAGAAACCAAGGAATGCTTGACCGAGAAGCTTGAAGAGAAAACGACCCAGGGGGACGGAGCCATGTTAGGCGCTCTTCGGAAAGATGAAAATCGACAAGACAGTTTGGTGAGCCTTGACAACTCTAGGCATCGAGAGGGCATTGGCAGAACTTCTTCTCCGTTTAAAGGGAAGAGCAAGGGTGCTAGACATCGAGCTAGACGAAGGCAACAAAAGACCTAGGCAGAGGCAACGTCTTGGGAAGACATAGAAGATTGTTGCGTAAGTGTAGCAGACTTGAGTACATTGGATTTTGGCATAAGAGAGTCTGAGCTAACGCAGGCTCAGTTTGAAGAGCTTGGATGTAGCTCTGCGGAAGCAGAGGTTGCAATGAAGTACTTGAGCAGTCAGCATGATGAAGTCAGTTTTGGAGACTTTGAGAGTGGGGGTCGTTGGCACCACGCACCCTTTTGCTCAGGTTGAGGTGAAAGCATGCTTGGCTCATTGCCTTTGGCAAGCAGTGAGGCCAATGGGCACCTTGCAAAGGTTGCCTTAGGAAAATTTTTCCATCACCATGCAGAAGCATGCTAAGTGTTGAGGTTGCGAGTAGGCTACTCAGCAACAATGGGCAAGAGTCAGGACTTTTCCTAAGTCAGTTAGCTAGCTGGAGCAGATTGAAACGCATAGGGGAAAGATGGTTGCAGATTGAAGAAGTTTGTCTCATTGAGGTTGGACGCGATAGTTGGATTAGCTATCCAACTAGTCTAACTCATGGGGTGTACAATGGATGAAAGCATGAAGGAACTTGTGGAGTACCAGTGATAGAGTAGGTGGGGCGGAAGCAACGGCTGTAGATGTTATGACAGTGTTCGTGACAGGTTTCCAGAATTAGTGTTCAGTTGGAGACCATTGCCGGGACGATAATAACTTTGGGTGGGGGAGGTTGTAAGAGCCTTTGGCGCCACAACCCCTGGAACATCCTTGAAGCATGGTGCTTTGCCCAAGAGTGGTGACTTGGGCACGATTCGGCACATGGGACCCCATTGGGCATGTGGCCACTAGTTGGGCAAGCACCCACACTTGAACACTCGTTGCATGGCAAGCGTGAGCACGTTACTCCAGACGCTAACCTTGGTGGGATGCATGCTGCAAGTCGAAGCACTTCTTGATCGATGACTTGTGGGTAGCACCCCTTAGGAGCCTGACAAGTGTGGTGAGGCGGACGCTTGTTTACTTGGATGCGTTGTTAAGACAGGGGCACGCACCCACATCATTGGCGCGGGATCATGGCAAGCCTGTGTGCAAGACTTCGTTCGACAACATGAGATGAAGCAACTTGGAAAGGACCGTGGAGCACGCAAGCAAGGGCGCGCGCGGTAGACTTGGCAGGTAATCGATAGTGGCGCATTGGCTTGATCAATGACATTTGAAGCTTGCACGACAAGTCATCTTTGGTGAAGCGATTGCGTGGTGTCTAAGGAGGACTGATGTGGGATGTGCGACCAAGCAAAGGGTCACACCCGCTGCCACACCTTGTATATATTTGCAGTTGACTTCATTCCAAAGAGGCAGATCATAAGCAATAGGAAGTGTTGGAAGAAGCTCGCACAAAAGAGATCCGTGGACCAGGAGACATGTTTTAGTGTAGGCCGCAACTGGGGCGTGCCTTGCACTTTCCTGGAGGAACTCGTTTTGGGAGCCTAGAATTGACAGGAGTGAACTCGTGTTGGAAGCCTGTTGACCTCGTGTTGGAAGCTCTCCGAACTCGTGTTGGGAGCCTCGCTAAGATAGGGTTGGAATCTCGTCGAACTCGGTTTGGAAGCTCATAGAACTCGGTTTGGGAGCTCGTAGCAGATCAAAGGGAGCTCGTAAGGAAGACTTGGACAATTTTCTTTGGGGTTCTTTGTTGTGGCTTGTTGGGCGCAACAAGTGAATGGCTGACCTACAGGCACCCTCACCTTTGTATATTCTGTTGTATCAAACTTCTGCCTATGTAATGTGTGCTTCCAGTTTTGGGGCACCATTCTTGTATTCTTGCTTCTATATAAAGATCATTGTGGAGGGTTTTGCTGGGACCTTCGCCACCCATAAGACTTGTCTTGTGTTGGTTATTGTTTTACTGTGTTTTATGTTTAAGTGCAAATATTGACTAAGTGTGGAATGCTAAAGACTTAACATAAGAAGTTTACAAGTGTGGGTTGGTTAGCGTAATCTGTCGGTTAGCACCCAAGCTGGTCTCGCCCTTGGGAGGCTTCCAGGTAGTGCCGCACACCCTAGCAGAACACAGAAAACGTGGGTGTGTGCCAGGACCATGACACGTCGGGCCCATACATTGGTTGGACACTTGGCCAAAATTACACTAAGTGTTGGACAACCAAATAGGCACCCATCGACAGCATGCAGATGGTTGGGACGTGTTATTGAGAAGTGGGTGCGTTCCCACACCCAAGACGCCCAATACATGGCAAGTTTGGGCACATGACCATTTTGGTTACCCTGTCGGTTAGCATGGAAACCCCTAGTTATGTGGACCGTTAACTGTGCCGAAAGCCCCAACTTCGGGTTGGGCGCTCGGAACGCAAGGGGGCCCAATTTGGCAAGTGGGCGAGGCGGTTAGGAAGTGGACATACTTGTGGGAAAATTGTTTAGATGATGGACCATTGCGGATTGGCCGTTGGCTATTTGGGTGGTTGCATGTGGACTGGCAAGTGGTTTTGGTTAGAAGTACTGAATTTCTTGGGCTTTTTGGTGGTAGTCAGTTGGGCACCTCCATGGGTGGGTTTGGCCAGTTGGGCACCCCTGTTTCTATGTATTGTTGTAATCTCTATAATTCTGCCAAGTTATAAAGAAATTTGGGCATGCCTGGTTGGGACTGCCACATACATTATTGTATTGTGTTTCTTGTGCGTTTACTGTTTTACTTGTGGAAATGGCTAAGTGTTGGTTTGGCTAAGTAAACAAATGGTAACCTAATCTAAGAAATGAATAAGTATAACTTTCGTCGGTGTTTAGGCGTAGTCTGTCGAGCTGGTCTCGCCCTCGGTTAATCTCCGGGCATTGCCTCATGGCCACCCAAGGGTCAGATTGACTTGCGTTGAGTTGGTCCGTGACTGGTGGTCTCAGAGCAATGAACGTGGGATCTTCACCACACTTCTAGAAAAGAGGTGGTACTAGACAAAAGTCACTTGGGCAAACAAGTGGCATCGAATTGTTCGACGAGAGTTCGAGTTACCAGACACCACGTCGGTTTGAGTTGGAAATCGGTTGTGGAAGATAGCCGGAGGATTCCGGAAGCTCTCATTGCTGCTTGACTAGGGCAATAGTGTGACGGTAGACAGTTCAGTTGGAAGCTCCACGTTGTTGCCTTAGCTGAGGCAACAACTTGGGTACTTCGCAATGACTAGCTAGACAAAGTTGAGAGTTTAGCTGAAGCGCCCGTGGGTGGCAAGCAGTGCACCTAGCAGGGTGTCGTAGGGGTTGAGGAAGTTGACAGACGAAGGTAGAAGTCGGGTGAAGTCAGGTTCTGTTGGGAGAAGACGGTTAGACTTGTGGCTGGCATAGTTAGCATTTCAGTTGATTGGACGGATCGGGTGCAACATGACTTGAAGTGGCAGGTGAGCGTAGACAAGAAGGTCCAAGGCACGCACACCTCTGTGTTGGGTTGAGCACAGGATTTTTTGAAGAACAACTTGAAGTTGCGACTCTTGCCAAGCTCGACAAGGAGATGTTGTGAGACCCATGAATCAACACTTGGTGAAGTGCAACGGAGTTGGAAAATCGACTAAGTCCCAAAATGGGCAAACGCACTGCAGACCAAGCATTGGAGTCAGGCGTAGAACCAGAAGTGCCCTTGGATGCAGAAGAGTCGTTCCGTGAGGAGTAGGAAGGTGGACTATTGCCGAAAACCAGGCTCACGACACTTGAGAAGAGCATGGACCAGATCTTCAAGGCTCTCTACAAGCACGGTGAGAAGGTTGCGACCATGGGTAGCGAAATTGAATGGATGTGGAAGGATTTCAATGAGGCTGTGAGTGAGTGCAGGGTTGTGACGAATGTGTTGCATGCTGCATTGCAGGATGACATGGAGGGCCGAGTGCGGGAACGACCATGAAGATTCGCATGAAGGAGTCAGAACCTTATGATAGCACACGAGATGCTAAGTTGTTGGGAAACTTTTGCTGGGCTGTGGAGCAGTACTTATACCAATTGAACGGAAGTTCAGATAAGTCCAAGGTGAACGAATGCCATGTTTCTCCCAGGCACCGCCAAGCTATGGTGAAGAAATCGTGTGGAAGATGTGGCTGCGATGAAGGTAATAGATTGGATTGGGAATTGGGACCAAATGAAGGCGGCATTGAAAGCTCAGTTTGGTCCTGGCAACCAAGGTTGGGTTGCCTGAAATGAGCTCATGAAGCTCAAGCATGTTGGGAATGTCCATGCCTATATTAAGGCCTACACGAGCGTGATGTTGGAAATCAAGGATATGAGTGAAGAGGATCGACTCTATCACTTCATGAAAGGAGTACAACCATGGGTGCAAACGAACCTACGATGTCGAGGTGCAACAACCCTTGCTGCAACTATCTCGGCAGTTGATAAGTTGTTGGACTACTATGCGGATGGGAAAAGTGAGCCCAAGGAAAACGAAGACGGTAGTGAGAGGTCTCAAGGCAAATCCAGGAAGAAAATGAGAGGGAAGCCTAAGATGAGTGGCAAGTGTGAGGATGAGAAACCCAAGAATGCAGAGGGACCCAAGGATAAAACTAATCTCATGTTACATTTGTGCCAAGGACCACTACGCCAAGAACTGTCCTTTGCAACCACAGAAGTTGGCTGCGGTAGAGCATGAGAACCCATTGGTTGGAGTGCTGCAGGTGTTGAATGCGGTTCTTGAGGAGGAATCAGCAGCAACGTAGGACGCAGATTTTGCGAGGTTGTGCTACATTCCGGTAGAAGTGAATGGACAACAAGTCTTAGCGTTGGTTGATAGTGGTGCGACACATAACTTCGTGAAGGAAGAAGTGGGAAGGAGGCTCAACTTGCCGATTGAGCCAGTACAAACTTCGTTTAAGGCTGTTAACTCGCAAGTAGAAAGGGTGGTTGGAGTGGCCAACCAAGTTCCTTTGAGGCTTGTAGAATGGTCAGGAAGAAGGATGTATAGCAGCTACCCAAGCAAATGAAGTAGTGCCAAGTTGTGACTTAGGCACTTCAGTTGTGGATGGGTAGGTTTGGCTAGACGATCCAGAAGTGCGACGGTTGTTTGTAGAAGGTGAGGGCACAATCACTGGAAACGTGCTGCTCCTTGTGTACTTAAGCAAGAAAGCTGCGAAAAATAGAGAACGATAGTTTGGGTGATGGCTTGTAGAGCCACCCACCCACATTCTTCGATTAATGGAGCCTATGACAAAGGCCTCTCTACCTTTGGCATAGGCAGGAAAGGCCGTGGAAGCTTCGAATAGGAGGCTTGCTGAAAGTGAAGCCAAGAAAGATGAAGCGTGCAGGCTTTGCCTAGACAATGCAATAGGTCATCATGTTGCAGAGACTCATGTAGAGAGGGCAGTGGGACTGACGAACTATGGACTCCAAGCGGATGGACTGATCACTTGGACAGTTGCGAAAGATGAGGGATGACGAACCATGTGAATTGGTAGAGACAGAGCACAAGGGGTGGACTGGACAACAGACTATGTGCAGCAGGTTGCAGTCAGACAAGTTTCCAAAGACAGTGGTTGGTTGGAGACGTTGCTAGGGACGACAACTAGTTGAGGTGGGGGAGGATGTAATGACCTAGTTGCTACATGCACTTGGCTAAACCTCTTACCCACACGAGGAGCAAGGAGCTCAACTTGGGAGCCTGTCGGGCCCATGTGTTGGTTGGACTCTTAGCCAAAATTACACTAAGTGTTGGACAGCCAAGCGGGGGCCCATCGATAGAATGGAGATGGTTGGGACATGTTACCGAGAAGGGGGCGTGTGCCCACACCCAAGACGCCTAGTACATGGCAAGTTTGGGTGCATGACCATTTTGGTTATCCAGTCGGTTAGCATGGGGACCACTTGGGTTGGAAACCCCAAGTTATGTGAACCATTAACCGCGTCGAAAACCCCAACTTCGGGTTAGGTGCGCGGAAGGCAAGGGAGCCTAGTTTGGCAAATGGGCGAGGCGGTTAGGAAGTGGACATACTTGTGGGCGGATCGGTTAGATGATGGACCATTGTGGATTGGCTGTTGGCGATTTGGGCTGTTGCATGTGGACTAGTGGGGCATGCGAAAACACTTTGGGTTGCACCCACCTGGGAAGCTCGTCTATATAAGTGCGACAGGAGTCAAGGCAAAGGATCATTCAATCAAGAGTTGGGAAGCATGTCCAAGGGGGCTTTGAGGTTTTGACAAACCAAGATAATTTCGTGCAGGCCGTAGGAGGGGCACGCCTAGCACTCTTAGGGAAACTCTGGTTGGGAGCTCTTGGGTAGCGCCTTGGTAAGGCTCACGATAGGGAGGAGGCTTGGCCTAGAGGCCTCCTTGTGTGACAACATAGACAAGAATCTTCACGGGAAGAAGTTCATGCCAGCAGCAGGCCCAGTAGGGGCATGATGCGTAGTAGGCTTGTGGTGAAGTTCGTGACAGTACAGGAAGGAAACTCGGCAAGTGGTTTTGGTTAGAAGGTACTGAATTTCTTGGGGTTTCTGGTGGTAGCTGGTTGGGCACCTCCACGGGTGGGTTTGGCCAGTTGGGCACCCCCGTTTCTATGTATTACTATTGTTGTAATCTCTAATTCTACCAAGTTGTAAAGAAATTTGGGCATGCCTGGTTGGGGTAACCCCCATCCGTATTTCTTGTGCATTTATTGTTTTACTTGTGGAAATGGCTAAGCGTTGGTTTGGCTAAGTATACAAACGGTAACCTAATCTATGAAAAGAATAAGTATAGCTTTCGCAGGTGTTTAGGCGTAGTCTGCCGGAAGGCTGCTGAGTTGGTCTCACCCTCGGTTAGTCTCTGGGTAGTGCTGCATGGCCACTAGTGGGTCAGATTGACTTGCGCCAAGTTGGTCCATGACACAAGCACTCCTTCCATATCACAACACCTGTGTAGAGGGCAAGCAATATCCACCCCGCAGCAGAGTCATGAAGACTCTTGCTGGACGGTGTGCACGTGCAGGTGGGCTAGCTCCCATGTAAATTCCGAGATCGGAAAAATCTCTCTCATAACATGCATGGAGCTAGGCTACCATGCTCCCATGTGATGCCATGCCATGTCATAAACCAACACCGGTATATACTTTAGTGTATATACTGATATAATATTGTATATACACTAGTGTATATTGTATATACACTACTCATATATACCGATATACACACTAGAGTATATTCCGGTATATACACTGGTGTATTTACTAGTGTATATACCGATATATACACTGGTGTATATTCCGATATATACACCAGTATATATACTAGTGTATATACCGGAATATTCAAGAATATGGCATGGCATGCATGGAGCAGCCTGAGATTTTTCCGATCCCGGAATTTACATGGAAGCTAACCCACCTGCACTGCACACCCTGCGGCAAGAGTCTTAATGACTCTGCTTGCCTGTGCAGAGGAGGGACAAACCAAGGATTACTGCAATGACAGCATCCGCCTTTAACATTTCCCCAAATATCCAAAAGGCCACCTACCCAAAACACAAACATCTTCGTAACATTTTAGCACCTTGATGACTTTGAATGGACATTAGTTCTGCAAGATTCCAGTTTGTAATGTAAGGGCAAGTGAAGACAAACTTGAGGCAAAAGATTGTAATGTGCATAGAAAGAAATGGACGTCTTCCATGAACGAGGAATCCAATTGGATTCAAATGCGTATGACAAGATTCTAAAGAGATGCTTTTTTTTCTGAATAATCTAACAGAGGGCAAGTGAATCCATGCCCAATTAATCAAAACAGGACTGACATTCCATTTTTGTGGGAAATCGTCTTGTGGAGATATACGCGAAGCCAGGTAGCCTAGCAGATGCACGAATTATGTTTGACAAAATGCTCATGAGAAATGTATTTTCATGGACTACAATAATCGCAGGTTATTTCAAATACGACAGTGTAGATCGTGCGCGTGAACTGTTTGACAAAATGCTTGAGCAAGATGGCGTTTCATGGAACACAATGATCGCAGATTATGGTCGTTCCCAGGAGGCTGTGAATCATTATTGGCAAATGCTGACGGAAGGCATTATGCCCAACACAGAGTTGCCAATGCTTTGAGTGCTTGTGCTAGGTTGTAGGATCTGGAACAAGGTAAGAGGGTTCAAACCCATATTATGAGAGCTGAAAGTGGCACTGCTAAGACACAGTCTACGGAGATATTGGTTGACAACATCAAACCCAAATTATTTCTCATGCACAAACTACCGAGACCCATATTACCCCTCATCTCTTCAAATGGGCATTGATGTCCAAATCCCAGTGCTAGTATAGAGCATTCATTGATTCTGGTGGCTGGCTCGAGGATGAGCACTTTGGATACCCACGCGAAGACATGTACCCCCTTGGCTATGAAAATGAATGAAAGGATGTACAACAAACAATCAATTTCATAGAAAGTCATGGTGATGAATAACCAAGGCACCATCCAAAGGTCGTTTTGGCACAAACTATGGTCGTAGGCTATGTGATTTTGTGAATGAGCAAAACATTTCAAGCGGAAATGTGCGATTTCCATAAAAGCATAATGTTCATGGCAATAACAAAGTGGATAAAGAAAGTTTGTATGCTAAGCAATTCAGATGCCAATAGTACCTCAAACTTATTGGAATAATAGTTTGCAACCCCATGGATTGTCTTATGCCAATCACAGGTCCAGTCACGAGCCCAATGATTTGGAACAGTTTGAGATGGATAGATATGGTGGACAAGTAACTGCCAGCAGATTTATTGGCAAACAATTAACTTGAATACTTCAAATGAATTTCTACCATAGTTTGCAGAAAGAAATATATAGATTAAATTTTCTTATCAACATCTACGTGAATTTTAAAAACATTTGTTCAGAAACAACACAGATTTATAATCAAATTTAAAAAGAAATCACCGGGACAGAGATAAAACACATGTAAGTTGATCCAAACAAAAGTAATTGACTGAGATAGATAATTTATCACTAAATCGTAGGCAATTTGGTGTAGAAACCACGCCTAAAGGATGATGCAGAATTTTCAGGATAGTTTGTCCATGATTTATCAAGTATACTGCTTCTGAAATTTTATGTTTGATCAGCTGTTTAAAACCCACAATACCTGCCCCTCAACACAAAGAAAAAGTCTTCTGTCTCTGCCAACAGTCTCTCAGAAGTTCCTCCCTCTTCTGTCTCTGCCAACAGTCCCTCAGAAGTTCCTCCCTCTTCTGTCTCTGCCGACAGTCCGTCAGAAGTTTTTCCCTCTAATGCTTTTCCATGTGATATAGAGAGGTCCAGACTGCTGTTCATTAATTTACAGCAGAGTTTCTTTTGTGGTTCTTAACTCCTTCCAAGATTTTAATGGTTTCTTTTCATGACTGTTATGTAAAGTAGGATAACTTTTTATTCCAAGGTTAAACTCTTATTTTCTTTTCCTTACACCTTTCCCAACATCAGCTCCTTTTTCTAATTCGAATTTTCCTTTATGTGCACGCATGAAGAATGACAAAGAAAGTCTTAACCTTTTTTTTTTCCAATAATCTAGGGGAGATAAATTTCTGACAAAGAAAGTCTTAACCTTTTTTTTTTCCAATAATCTAGGGGAGATAAATTTCTGAGGACACCTTTCCAAACATCAGCTCCTTTTTCTAATTCGAATTTTCCTTTATGTGCACGCACGAAGAATGACAAAGAGAGTTTTAATCCAACTTTTTTTTGTTCCAATAATCTAGGGGACATAAATTTCTGAGGATATATGAGGTGGTTGCCTAAATTAAGGATATGGTTAAGTCCAACTTTTTTACTTTAATTTAAATTATAAGTTAAACTTAAAATAAATATTATTCCGAGAATGAAAGGGTAAGGTAAAAATAAAGTAAATGACGAGGTGGACAAGGTATAGGAACATTCTTTTAGTCTCCCTTACCATTTTCCTCTTGCAGTATTCATGTTTAATTAGGTTTTTTTTTTTAAAATTGTGGGAACAGCAATTTCCTAAGGGTATATCCAACAGTCCACAAGCCAAATATACCAGAAACTTGTGACTCAGCAAGGGCCGAGGCGTCCCGAAACCCTTTATCCCAGGGGAGAGCCTCTATCCCAAAAGTCAGTCACCTACCCTTCGAACCAATTAATCTTGATTTTTTATTAACTATAAAATATCTACGTCAAAGACGATTTGTAAATATTTAAATCACCGACATATATATACCTCATGGTGTTGGCAAAGTACACAAAGTACAGTAATAAAAACACCTATGCACAATATTGCTTAACTCAAATTTAAAATAAAAGAGTTAAGATTGGGTTATTACAGAGTTATTCAACCTCCTTCCATAATTGCTACTCCTATAAACACTTAACCACCAAATGTGCTACTCTGCTCTCTCATTCTATAGAAGGGATTTTGAAGAGGAGCAGAAACGGAAACAGAAGAGATTTTATAGAAGGGATTTTGAAGAGGAGCAGAAACGGAAACAGAAGGGATTTTGAAGAGGAGCAGAAACGGAAACAGAAGAGATTTTGAAAAGGAACAGCAGAAGCAAAAGCAGAAGAGAGCCAAAGGCAAAATATATTTTGAAGACATGAAGCACAGTAAGTTTACGTTTACAGCAGATGAAATTGAAGTTGCAAGCATTATTAGTTGCTTTCACCATTACTGGAGATTGTCTCTTCAAAGTGTGGCAAAGCGCAAGTGCTACGTCATTCAGAGAGATGAGGGAACTGCTACCCACAAATCCAAACTGAGCACACTCGATAACTCTGTCAGTGAAATCGATTATGAGCTTGAACATGGCACCATGGCTATGGCTTCTCCCTCCAGCCTGCTGTCTGCTACCCACCTATCATCCCAATTCAAAGTAAATGGTCTCTAATCTGTGAATTCTAATGTTGGCCCCTTATTTATTTTTTGGTGTTGAACGTTGTAGGTCCTTGGATTTTCAAGATTATGAGATGGGTTTGAATTTTTTTTTCCAATGAAATGCAAAATGTGAAAGCGAAGAATCTGCCCATGAAAAGAAAGTCCAAGAAAAATGTTTCCATACCCCTCAACCTGCTTTGCTACCCTTTTATATATATAAAAGAGCCTGTTTCTATATATATAGTCATGTACTGTATTTGTTTGTCATTGCCAGTGTCAACATGTGGCTCTTTGTATATGGTTCTGTATACATGTACATATGTGTGCATGTGTTTCTGTCACTGTCTTGTGTAGGATCTGCCTTATTTTAAAGGCATTTGGAGGCAAACGAGGAGAAACGTGAATTGGAGATGCCCCGAGTCACAAAGACTCAAATTGTAAGCATATGTTTAGTGTCCACTGTCTGCCACTGCCCTTTTATTGTGTATATGTATCTACCACTGCCCTTGTTGTGTATAGGTATCTTTGTGTATATATGCTTATACATATTTATGTATATACCTCTCTATTTGTGGATATGTATACATGTAGATATGGGTACTCTCTATTTGTGGCTGTGTATACATGTAGATATGGATACTGTATGTAGTAATGTACCCTATATGACATATTTATTTGTAATGTATGTGTGAATGTCGTAGCCCATTTTATACCTATCTCTCTGGAGTCTGTGGTCGTGTGTTTGTTTGTTTTGAGTATGTATATGTGCATATGTATGAATGAATATGCACATACATTCTCTATAGACATTGTTTGTGTATATTGTATGTGGGTATGTGCATTGCTTAAGGTGTGGGTATGTTTGTGTATCTCGGCAAATATGCGTGTGCAGGTATATATGTATTATGGATATGCACAGGTGTGGATTTATGTGTCTTTATGATTGTGCATGTGCATATTTATTTGTACATGTCATGTCTGTGCCTGTGCCTGCAAACCCAAGTGTATATGTGTGATAGACATATGCACGTGTGGGTATAGATGATGTTCGTGCCCTGATGGTAGGTAGAGACTTTTGGTGTGGGATAACTGGCACTTTGTTCCCTAGATTTGGTTATAAAAATCGGTGGAATCATAGTTCCACCTCATTTACTGTGGAACTATGCTATGGACTGTGCTTCTAGGGGTTTTGGCCCATTTTAAGACGACCCAGATCGTCGAAATTCCAAAAAAATAACTAGAAGGGGTGGAACTGTGCCTCGCCGGAAAATTTTCCGTCGCCAGCAGGGGGCAATTTGAGTGCCAGTTATCACACACCAAGACTTTTTATAGGAGACTGAAAATTCAACACTTTGTTCAATGCAGAGACGGGACTGCTGGAGACGGTGGATTAACTATATATATTATTTAGTTGTATTATATATATCGGCGATATATTGTCTATAGCGTGATATATCGCGCTACCAAATCCTAGGTGATATATCGCCACCGAAATAGTGTGACATTTCCGATATTTTTAATGGATATATTGAATAAGTCGTGATATATAAGGAAAATATCGTAATATTTTGGAAAATATCGCCTTGCTTATAAAAAATGTGTACAATTTGATAGATAAAGGCATTGGTTGGGTTTTTGGCAGTGTTACCAGAACTGGATCGAAAATGATTAGTTTGGTTTAGTAATAATTGGGAATATTAAATTCTTTAAGTAAAGTGGCATTCTCCTTATCTTTCATTTTCTATCGTTTTACTTAAATTTTTAACATTACTATTAATTTTTTCAGGATAAGAGTGGTTCCAACCTCATTGGACTTCATATGCAAAAAGTAGAATTTTAGATACCGTTCAGTCATTTCCACCGGATCCTATCATGTATGAGGGTATGGGATTGACATTTTATCAAGCACATCAACCCCTCTATGTACCTTTTTGATGGTGATGTTGATTGTTGAACTCCGCTATCATGACCTTAATAAAAATTTACTATTCACTCAAGCAAAATCACTTATTAAGCATGGGAAGCTTTTTCCACCTTTTTAACGATTGGATTAGGAAGTTTCATCAAAATTGTAGAGTGTTGACTAATGTCTTTGGAGGATTAACTTTGAGATTCGAGGTAGAGGCAAGGGCTGGAGCTTAGAGGAGGGAGGCATAGGGTGCTATTGATGAATAGGATCCCAATATAGGCAATAATTTTGACGATATGTAGTTATGGGAGGAGATAGCTCACAGTGGCTTCCACCTTAGCCCCATTACCTTCCACCAAGCCTGAGGAATTGGAGCTTCTTCCACCAAGATTGAGCAATTGGAGCTTCTAGTTCCACCCCAGGCTCATCTAGAGCACCCATAGGACCATCTACTGCTTCTAGAGGAAGAGTGGTGCCCCTTTCCCGTAAACGGGGTAGAGAGAATTGATGACTCCTATTGTTTATCATTGCACTATATGTGGTATCTAGATGCCTCATGAGTCATGATGATTCATCTCATGAGATACATTTGATGTGATTTTCTATCATTTTATCGGGAACATATTTTAGTATTTTCAGCTTATTGTCGATATGTGATCATGATCCACCATTTGAACCTTATGCATCTTATATATTAGTTGTATTTTCATATTTATGTAGCAATGTGTTTATTTGATGTTGTTGTTGCTTTAGATGTTAACAAAATTGAAGAAAAATGGTTATTTTTGTATTTTTTTGAGGTTTTACAACATTTACCAACATTTTCTGATATTGTCGTCGAGATTGCCGATAAGTTACATTCCGGATTCTCGACGATATATTCGCTGACACGATATATAACTTTGGGACCATGATTTATTGTTAGTTCTTTTAGAAGTGTGTGATAGTTGGGTTCAATGAAATTTGAATGTTACCATGTTGTTTATCTGGTTTTGCTAGATGTTTCTCACAAGTTTTGTGTTTGGCCCGGGGGTGGAGCAGATGAGAAAAACAAATCAAGACTCGAAAGATTACAATGTTTATATGAAATCACAGGTGTGTATCCCCCACCTGGGTTTTTGACCATCTTATTTACCCCTATTATATTTGTAAATAGGGATATTGTTTTTACTAAAAGATAGTTCTGGTTGGATTTAGTATTGGCATTGTGCCATGAACAAAGGCAAGAGCAAAACATGCCTTGCACATTTTGGCCATCATCATCTCATTCATATACTAGACAGAAAACAGAAACAGCTGCTTTATGTGATGATTTTTAAGGATACGATGAGCATGAGCATTTTGAAAAATGTTTTAGTAGTTTAGCTTTAGTCTTAGTATATGTCAAGTCACGAAGGCCAGGAAGGCCAATGTATCCTTGTTCCCCTGAGTTCTCAATGGCCTACAAAGGACACTGTCTATTCAGGTTTTCTTGACCAGAACACTTCAGACGAAGCTCTGTAACATTTCAAATGATCTTCATGACCAAATCCTGATGTCAAAGAACAAAGCTGCAGCTGCTACAGAGGCTAGGAGGCACAAGATAGAGATCAAAAGAGGCAAATATCCCTGGTTAAGGTGGATTGCGAGTGTTTCCTTTTATAATGTGGCAGCCTGCTGGTTACATGCTGTAGCTATTGGCTTAGAGGAGGAATTTTGTTCATTTTCGGTGCCTGGGAAAGCACTCCAAAATGTATCATTCTTTGGATCTATGTATACTCAATTTTGTATTATTTCTATATTCATTAATCTAAGTTTAATTGAAGGATTCACTTCAGTTTTTATAAGCTTCTATCATGACATCTAAAGTTAATTCTACGTAAAGTATATGCGGCTGATTTGCTCAAATTTCTTGGTTTAAATGCCAAAGACAATGCAATGATTCTCTTGGTTTATATGCGAAAGACAATGTATTGTTAAGGACTTCGTAACTGAAAGTTGAAACTGGGTTGATAATGAAAATATAGATATGAAATAACCAGCGTATTAGAATCAACCCAAATTTTTTGTTTTAAATGCCAAAGATATGTAATGTGAAGGGCTTTGTATCTATATCTAATAGGGAAGATACATCTAATAGGGAAACTGGTTCGCTATTGAAAAACATAAGCATGAATAACCAACATGCAGAGGGAAGATTGGTGCTGTGCATCATAGAATAGAAATTGTAGAGTTGGTGCTTGCATCACAAGGAATCCAATAGAAATTCCATGCTACAGTTACATGGTTATATGGTTATATGGAGGGAAGATCGGTGCTTTGCATCATAGAATATAAATTATAGAGTTGGTGCTTCGTATTACAAGGAATACAATAGAAATTCTATGCTACAGTTACATGGTTATATAGACAGACAGAAAGACCCTCCAGCTGTCTTGGTCTATGTAATAACCAACTCTAGCATCACAAGGAATCCAATAGAAATTCTATGCTACAGTTACAGTTACATGGTTATGTGGGCAGAAAGAAAGACCTTCCAGCTGTCTTGGTCTATGTAGTTACTAACTCTGTATATAGCTGGGGCAGGGGCTATCTAATTAGCACATAAAGGGCTTTGTATATATATTAGATAAAACTGGGTTGATATTGAAAAAATAGATATGAAATAACCAACATGCAGAGGGAAGATTGGTGCTTTGCATCACAAGGAATCCCAGAGAAATTGTATACTACAGTTATATGGACAGACACAGACAGGACAGATACAGACAGAAATACCCACCAGCTGTCTTGGTCTATGTACATATCAACTCTGTAATAGCTGGGGCCGGAGCTATCTAGTTACCACACAATGTAATGTGAAAGCTATTGTATCTAGAGAAACTGTGTTAATAGATATTAATAACCAACTTGCAGAAGGAAGATTGGTGCTTTGCATCACAAGGAATCCTATAGAAAGTATATGCTACAGTTATATGATTGGTGCTTTGCATCATAGAAATTGTAAAATTGGTGCTTTGCATCATAAGGAAGGCCGGAGCTATCTAGTTACCACATAATGTAATGTGAAAGCTATTGTATCTAGAGAAACTGTGTTAATAGATATTAAAGAACCAACTTGCAGAGGGAAGATTGGTGCTTTGCATCATAGAAATTGTAGAATTGGTGCTTTGCATCACAAGGAATCCAATAGAAAGTATATGCTATAGTTATATTATTGGTGCTCTGCATCATAGAAATTGTAGAGTTGGTGCTTTGCATCATAAGGAATCCAATAGAAACTATATGTACCGTTATATGGACAGACAAAAAAACCGACCAACAGAAATTAAATGCTACAGTTATATGGACAGAGAAAAACCCACCAGCTGTCTTGGTCTGTAATTATGAACACTATATAGCTGTGGCCGGGGCTATCTGATTAACACAGTAGTTTGACTTGCCTGGAAATTGGCAAAAGTTTGGAAACCCAATTATATCATATCATATGTAAATTCAATTCAAATTCTTTCTCGTTAACACATCAAATTCTTTCACATTAACAAAGTAGTTTGACTTGCCTGGAAATTGGCAAAAGTTTAAAAACCCAATTATATCATATAATATGTAACAAAATTCAATTCAAATTCTTTCTAAAGAGCAGATACTTTTGGGTTTTTTGTTCAGTTTTTAACACAAGTTTAAAAAGAGCAAATACTTTTTAAGGCAAGTTTCATGTTATTTTAGATTTTTTTAACAAACTTTTAACAAAAAAAATTGATTGATTTTTTTTTTATGAATTTTTAAAATTAATTTTGATTATTTATATAGCAAGTTTCAGGTTATTTTAGATTTTTTTAACAAGCTTTTAACAAAAATTTGATTGATTTTTTTTTATGAATTTTTAAAATTGTTTTTTATTATAAATATATAATATAGATATTTTTTTTATTAAATATACATTATAATAAAAAAATTCAAATAAATTATTTTATATTTAATATTTACACAACCAATTATGAAATATTACAAGACAGGTCATAAAATATTATGAATAACACTCGATGCATTGGAAAAACTTGGATAAATACTATTTTTTTATATATATTTTGAACTTACATCATCATTATGATAAACCCCCAACTATCACTAAACTTTTATCATCGTAAGCAAATTAATATTTTGATATTTAATTTTATAAATTAAAAAACAAAATCATAATAATAATTAAATATATTTTTAAAATTTTTTATTATAATTTAAAAAAAATATTATTATTTTATATTTATATTAAAAATATAAATTTTATTTAAATAATATATATTTACCAAAACATATGATTTTTCGATGTAATTAATACTCAAACCCTTATTATTATAATTAAAAAATACTTCTAATAATATAAACTTAAAAATATAATACTCTCTTAAAAAGGCTCCACTACTATAATTAAAAAATACTTTCTTAAATTAAAAATTATATAAACTTGAAAAACTATGAACTCTTTGTGAAGGCAATTGTTAATAAACTTAAAAATCTATGAACTCTTTGTGGAGGCAATTGTCAAGGATTATTTGCACTCTGTAAGTCTCTGTATCTAAATGAATATGTAAAGGTGATTAACTAACTGAATTTGTTTTTATTTAATATTTATTAAATTTAAAAAATCAAAATTAAAAAATTTCTAATTTTATTTATTATTATTATTTTTTAATTCTTTTAAACGTGATTTATTTAATTTAATATATTAAAAAATATAATAAATATTATATTTTTTATTATAAATATTATATTTTTTATTTTTTATATTTATTTTTTATTGTTATATTCATCATATAAAATTATATGTATTTATATTATTTTTATTTAAGATTTACATTTTCTTATTATACTAATAATTAATTAAGAGAATATTTCCATTACATATGATTTTAGGAGTTAAATTTGTTGGAGGGATGTTTTTAATCCAACTAGATTTAATAAACTTTTAAAATTTGGAAACAAATTACCTAAGTAGAAAACTCTACATCACAAGGACCAATAGAATAAGAAACCATATCCCCATCATTTGATCATAAATATTACAGCTTTATATGGATCCTAAAGATGGGTGGAGTGTCCACTCGAAACATGTCAATCGTTTACCATTACATAGTGAAACTCTAGAAAGTTTAACGCAATCATAAATTATTACATTGGTAGGATTGAATAATTCCAACACACAATCTCAATGAGTACTTGTCTTAATCTATGTTAGGTCAATTGCTTCATCATCATCCTTTGTTGTTTCAATGCATCGGATGCTCCACCAAGAATTGAAGACACTCATGATGACCAAAGTTTATATATGTTTAAACTTGGGATTAGCATCTTGTACCTTGATCATGTAGACATAATCAAACTATCAAAGTCCATATTAATGAACAACCATTCATTGGAAAACATGGGTGCCTAACTATTGTAATCATTGGTCTAGTAGGATGTCCTTAAGGTACATGGTTCATTCAACTCCTTGATGAACTCCCCTTGAATGCACACAAAACTTCAAGTTTCTAGGGCTACCACACATCCTAGAGTTCACAATCAACACAATGTCTACTCATAGAGTATTCAACATAGACACATGAGCCCATTGTTTCAAGTGTTAAGAACTCATTAATAGGACCCTATATACCTATATTGAACAAACTATTTGATCAACATAGACACATATAAAGGGGTATATGCATGCCTATCTATGTCTTACAACGATATTCCCTTTGCATGTTACAAACATTTATATAGGTACAAACTATTTACATACGCCAACTCAGAAATCCCAAGTATAAACTTTCTACAATGCCTAATTATCATATCAATACTCTTCCTATAGACTATATGCAAGAGCGAGTTTGAAACTCTTCGAGGACAACTACATACCATCCTAGAATTGTTTCAAAAGAAAACTAGGTTTGATTCACTTTTCCATAAGCTCACTATTTCTATTTAACTAAACACTTGAAACTTACCTTGTTTGTCCATCATCACCTAATCTTCACTAGATTGTGCCATCAAAACTATCCTTGTCATTATTTTGGACCAAATTCCCAAATACTCTTTGATGCATCCATAACAACATCCTTGTCCTCTTTATTGCGATCTCATCATCCACCTTAGGGTTAAGTCTTCCATCGACACTTGGCTTTGCCAATGAGAATAATTTGGCCACACTACATCTTTAATTGCCACAATAACCAACCAATGGCTATTCACCCAACAATCTTGCTTCCATCTCTCAGCTAAAGTGTCCATGTTCCTCCCTTAATATTAACTTTTGACATTGTCATTTCAAACAACATACCAACTAGGAAACAATCGTAGCTTGGGTTGAACACTAGTACCACACTCTAGGGCCTAACATCACCATGATTGTAACCATTGGGAAACTAGCCATCCTAAGGACATATTAATCTACCAAGGCACCTAAGTACCCAACCACAGTTCTTGCCAATCCTCTAGTAAAATAGTCTGGATATGGGATGTATCCAATTCAATTGTACATACTCTACACTTGCCATTATGAGGACTTATGGTGCCATCATCGTGTTCAGAACAAATATTGGAAACAAAACATGTAGTATTTCATTTTCAACTATATCACACCTTAGCAAGGCAAGTCCATAATGACTTTTACATTACAAAGTTTTTCCAAGCAAATACTTCTAACATATTTAACCAAAGGCTTCTAACTTTGTTTCTATGAAGTTATGCATATATTTGGTGTCTTCCCTTACATCTTCAATCTTTGCATCTTCAACTTCATCGTCCAATATTTGTCTAAGGTATCCACACTTTACCTTTTATGTTATTTGTTATTTGTTAGAGTAATTAATTCTAACAAAAGCACTACACTACGGCATCAATTTAGCTAAACTCAACATGTTTCTTTATTTTAATAGTGTATAAGAAATTTTCACCACCTCCATCACAAGTCTAAATCCAATGACAGATATAACTCAAACATTGTGTTGCACTCCCAACGATTTTAATCACAATTTTCAAATGACCTCAGCTCCATGAGCAACTCAAGTAGCACTATATAAAGCTTGCAACTTTCATGCAAGCACAACGCAAGGGAATGGCATTTCAATTCTTGGGAGACACTCCATCATCAGTCCAATCCAACACATGATTATCAAAGAACAAATGTCTCTTAACAACAATAACCATGGTCCTCCCTCTTCTTTGTGAAGAATGTAAAACATGACACTGCAATCATTACTTTCAAAAAATGCTTCTATATAGTATTCCTTCTTTAGCCTTGTTGTCACAACCCCAAAGCTTAATGCCCAAACTTTGGAAATCATGCGATACCACCCGATTTTCTTCTAGAGGGCTTGGTCACTTGAGACTACTCATGAGTGGATTACGCCTCTTCACTCAAGGCATGCCCATACCTTCTACCTTAAGCTAGTACCTATTGCCTAAGCTTGTTGCATCCATCAACCTTGCCCAATGTACACTTGGACTTAGACTAATGTAAGTGTTATTTACTTATCTTGTTATACTTAGCCAAAATTCCATTAGCATGCACAAGCCAACCACAAGAAAAACACAAGTATGTTTGGTGCCCAAACTAGGGATCAATGATCCTTTATTGTAGTATACAAATGATGCAATGGATAAATACAAAGGTAAGGGTGTGGCGTATTCATGGCGACAACTTCTTACAACAATATTTCAACCATAACAACTTGCAACCCACTTTGTTCCTAGCTATTGATGCACTTTACCTATTGCTGGGTTAGTTGCCGACAAATTAATTCCTACTATCGATTCTGCTACTGATGCACTAGGCCTACTTTCAGATCTATTGTCAATGACTCTTCTTGATGGTCACACCTCTCTTGAAGGATCTATTCGCCTAGAAGTTTGTTGTGGAAATCTTCTCCATTCTCCCACAAGTCTTCCCGTGTAGCTCTTGTACTTCAATTCATTGAGTTGCCTCTTGACAACACTCATCAACTAGAAAACTTGTTCCCTTACTCTTTTTTCATGGAGAATCTGCCCTTGAGTAAACCTCCAACCCAAAATTGTCTCCTTGTTAGACCTGGTCGCACTACCCATCCTCTCCCAACAGTTCACTTGGTTTGTTGTTGCAGGCGTGAGGCCTAACTTACCTCAACACCCTTGTTTCTTAGCATGTTTTGCCTCCATGCTTGGAGGGTTTTCCATTCTTTCTCATGAGTGGGTGCCTACTCTTACTTAACCAACTTCTTCCCTAAGGTGTTGAAGCACTTCTTTGGTTGATTTCTCTTTTAAGGTGCCCAATGGCACCCACATTTTCCCAGCAATGTGTAATCGTGTTTCCCCTCATCGCGGTGTTTTACCATCACATGTGGGCAAGTGGACTCGATGGAAATTAATCCTTCTTGTGATGTGCCCAAGTGTCTTCGTGCCAACATGCCCTTGCTCAACATCTTTCGTTAGAAATTCCTCCTTGGCACCCAATGCAAGTCTTCTTGGTCGCTTCCCATGTCGATGCTGATGCCTCCTCTTTGAGCCCCTTTTCCAAATGCCACTTTGTTGAAGCCTCTTCGATGAAGCCCCTTATCATGCATGCATGCCCATCCCATCATCTCTTCCAGATACTGGGTGTGCTCCTAAAAGCGCCCATCTTGTCAGTTGATTCCTTGGTCATGCATGGGCGTGTAGGTTGTAAGTGTGCTGAATCCCTTCGATGGGTGTGAGAGTATGGGTTGGTCACAAACCCAAGGAAGGGATGTTACACTTTCCCTCAACAATTTCTTTCACAATGATTGTCCCATTTCCTCATATTAAATACAAGAAACTCTAGGTTTTCCAACATATATTAACTTTGATATATGTGGACACACATTAATATCTAAATCTTCAATTGCTTGCATAGACTTTTAGGGTCCACTACTTTCATAACAACATCTGCAAATATTTTCTTCTCGAAATGGTAATCTCTTGACCTTAGCAGAGGAATCATTTCACCCCCACTGATAGATCAATCACACAACCATCCCATATAGCTATATGATAAACACCATTATATTTCTCGTTCAATCACGTGCACATGCAACATTAGCACATCAACCCAGTTGAAATTCCACTAGTGCACATCATAACATGGCAACGTGAACATTTCCTTCGTTTCCACCATTTGCAAGTACTTGAGATTTTGGAGGTCTGATTCCATGAGCTTTTTTCTAGCCACTTGGATTGTCATATTGGCTGCCACACAATGCATTTGATAGGGGCACTCAAATCATCATTCTTGGAAAAATGCAGATGAATAATGTTTGAAATAGTAATTTGCATTGTACAATTGTGATTTCAAGCATCTATGTAGGTTTTAACTTAGGATTGTAATTTATGAATGTAAAGATAAAAAATTCATGACAATCCAATTTTTTTGACTATGCTTAACTCAATTGTAGAGAGACAGATACAAAGTCAGTTGTAGGGCCTCAAATCACTCAATCATACAATCAAGTTAAGTTGGAGGGTTTTTTTTCCTCAAATTTATGTGAACCATTTATCATAACCTCTACCACATAATTCCTTTTAAAGTAACATATTAATGCATTCAATCTACAAAAGCAAGCTTGTATATTTTAATCATTTAACTTATGATATAAATAATGTTGACACCTCTTTTTTCTTTTAATTATTTTTTAGATTTGAAAGTATTTTAAAAACAATGTTAATTTAAAAGATAAAAAACCTTTTATGTTGTGTTCTTTCTATGTTCAAAATTTCATTTTAATAATTTTTTTATAATGTTCTTGTAACTAAAATGGATAGAGAGATAACAATGACTAAGAAGAAGGAGGGGATATTATTTTTTACTTTCTTAAAACTATTTCAAAATGCAATAAAATGGGATTTGTTTTCACACATCCTATAGAACGAAAAAAAGGAAAGAGTGGGATGTGTATATACATCTAAATTGGAATGCACTTATAATTCCCAAGATTGAGTAAAAAATCTTCAAAAAGTACCTTGCTACCAAATGATGATACCAAATAAGAGGAAGATTTTTTTTTAATATGAAGTGAATTAAAAAGTAGACAAACTAAACTCAACCCTTTGCATAATGTACTTTGTTTATATTAGGCAAAGTTCCATGGTAATTCACTCACCTTTTTGAAATTCTAACTTTCTTGGTCTTCTTAAAATATGCTAAAATATGTTAAGGCAAAATTTAGGAAAACAATTTCAATGGGAAAACGGTAGAGTTTACCCACATTTAAACTTATTTTAATACACCTAGTCTTATTGATAAGTTATTAATGTGAGTCACAACTCTAAACAAATTAAACAATGAATCATTAATGTGATTAACTAGCAATTGCATTTATCTTAGTGATAGGTTATTAGTGTGAATAGTGAATACCCAATATTAATCGAAGGAGTCAAGCATAGATTAAAATGCTTGAGAAAAACTCATGGAGTCAGACCTCCAAAATCCCAGGAATCAAACCTTAAAATGCCTGTCTGCATGAGTATTAAAATGCCATTCTTTTTTTGTGAGAAATTGTACAGGGGTTTTATCAAGGTCAGATAAGGAACATTGGGAAGTTTGGAGGCCAGTAAGGCCATGATACCGAGGCTTGAGGAAGAAATATGGAGGCTTAACAGTCGGGCTATTTGGCTGAGTCAGGATGGCAATAACTCTTAATTCTTTCATAAGTATGCAAAGCAATGAAATAACTTTAATTCCATTTGGGAACTTGTGAACCAAAATGGAGATATTGTCACTTCTCAGAAAGGATTGGAACAAATTGCTATTAAACATTTTGGAGGTATTTTTCGAGAACCAAAGGTAAATAATATAGGGGCTCATATGCATGTTGTGAAATGTCACCCTAAGATTTTCTCTGGAGGGGATACTCAAAGAATTGGTCTTCTAGTTAAATTGAGTGAGATAGAAGAAATACTAAAAAAAATTCCAAATGTAGAAGTCCAAGGATGTATGGCTGGATGTGGAGTTTTTTCTCCATTTTTTTGATATTCTTGGTAATGAAATTTTAAATGTGGTTGAAGAATTAAGATTAATTGGGAGGGTTTCAAGAGCATTAAATTCCACTTTCATTGCTTTGATCCTAAAGGCATCCAAGCCTTCTTCTTTCAGTGATTCCATGCCTATATCTTTGTGTATCCTAGTTTACAAAATTATAGCAAAATTTATTTCTAATAGGATAAATATTCAACTGGTAGCTTGTTTGTCCAAGGAACAATTTGGTTTTCTAAGTTACATACTTATATTTGAAGCTATTGGGGTTGCTCAGGATAGTCTAGACTCTATTAAGGTGAAAAAATTGGAAGCTTTGATACTAAATATGGATTGTGTGAATGCATATGATAAAGTGAATTGGACATTTCTTCTGTTGGTGTTGTTACAAATAGGTACGAGTTTGGAAGTTACTAATTGGATCATGGGATGTGTGACTTCTGCAAACTTTGCAGTACTAATTAATGGTTCTCCTTCATGTTTTTTTAGAAGTTTGTGATAGTATTTTCTTCCTACGAATAATATGAAAACCTCATGGACATAACTAAGCCCCTAGATACTTAATCCATGACAGAGACCAAACAAATGGTTTCTATATCTCCTAGATCTAGCACACATATGCAAGCATACATAAAAGGAAAGCGGATGAAGAAAGATGTCTTACCTCAACCAAGATTATTGTTCAGGATTTCTACCTTATAGCGAGGAGAGGACACTACCAACTTAGGGGGGATTGACAGGTAAATACATTCATTATGTTACGGTTAACTACTTCAAAGGAAAGGGATCAAGATATCAGAAAGTGCACCTTTTACCGATGTTCGATCCTAGCTTTCACTCGATCTCTCACTCGAACCTCCACTTGATGAACTTGCAACACAATGGATACCTTCCTTAGCGTACCTTGACTATATAAATATGATGAAATTATAAAGTAATCTAACGTCAAATATAACAAGATATCAAGCCAAATGAACATACAATCCAATAGATATTCGATTTGGGACAGGAAGGGTATTTCAACCTTTTTATTGTCAAAGAAACATGAAATCAATACAATTATACCTGACGTGTCAAGATGTCTCTGCAACTGGATCCTGGGTTCCTGCACTTCACAATGACTTGGGAATTCCTCCAGCACAACAGTACTCAAAGCAATCTTTCTATAGTTTCCAACTATCTATCTCTCTGTCTTCTAACTAGTCCTTCCAACTAGTCCTCTCATGGATCCTCCTTGTATTTATGGGACAAGGTAGCTAGTTTAGATCGAGAGGTGGTTGAATTGGGAAGTTGGGGAAGTTGCAGAACCAACTTCAACTAATCCCAATTCGTAACCTTAATATATTTTTTGATTTCATCTTAAGATGTACGCGGGTTTCATACAACAAGAGTAGCGTACAGTAAGCAACTTCTGTGCTTTACAAACATGCATTTACAACATTTTTGGAGATGTACGCTGCTTGTCCTTGAGGAAAGTAGAGTATTTCTCAAGGTGTACGCTGGTTTTCTATACAGAGAGGGGTGTACATGTGGTAAAATCAGGAGAAAATGCAATATTTTCAGTTGAAGAGTGTACTTCTAGCAACAAATCATCCAGTCAACCTAGTTCTTCAATCCTTAGTGTCCTTTTGTGTGATCAGCAGGGCAATCAGATCACGGACGGAGAAGTGCAGATTTGACCTATAACAGATGCCCCCTAATGTGTGAGGTCAGAGGGAAGCGATGGACGAAATACATTATAATTCCAAGTTAGAGGAGGAGCAAGAAACCACAGAACCAAGTCACAAAAACACCTGAAACAACGATCAAGGTCAGCGAGCAATTACAATCTTGACATCATATAGATGTGTACAACATGATCTCTGATACATAACTAGGACATGTATATATAGAGCATGGCCACTGAAATACAAGCGTGGATCCATGTCAAAATGAGAGATCACAACCATAAAAACAAACTGGATCTATGTCTCATGAAGAGCCAAAATGAGTGAGGCTCAGTCTTGCGCAGCTTGGGTGATAACATAAATAGGTTGATGCTATCAAAATCCCAAGGTCTTCATCCAAAACAACCCAAGGTACAAACTCTAACCATGCAAATAAGTGAGCTGAAGTCGAACATGGGGGGTATCGTTTGATTACCGGTCGTTGATGTATATAGTTAACAAACGCGAGGGCTTCCATAGATAATGATAATGGGGCCCAAGGTACCTAGTACGATCCAACAAGTGTGAAAAAGTGGACTTGAAGTCGAACACTTGAGAAACCTGTCAAATAAGAGACATTGATGTATTCTCTTTATTCAACAGTGAGGGAAACTTCCACTGATGACTGCAATCCCCAAGGTACTAACCGAAAACTCTAAAATTCGTTCCTAGAGAAAAATGAGCTGATGTCGATGGGAAGAAGTCTGCTGGAAGGGAGGCCTTAATACATCCTCCATCATCCAACATGAGGAACACTCATGGGTATGAGATGATATGGAGTAGGACAAGTAACAATATGAAACAAATTGACACCAGGATGGCCAACACATGAAGTCAAGGTAAACTGCAGAATGGCCGACACAGGTTGTATCCTTGAATAGTGAGCACGACACAAAGTGACTTAGGCAGTTTTCAACATGAGGGGGAAAATGATATAAGTCTGCGATGTAGGATACATAACAAACCCTCCATATGATTGGAAGAATAACCAATCGGGGGAGTTGAAACTTGGAGATCAGGTTCGTCCTAAGGTCAAAAACTAAAAAACCCAACTGACATGAAAGACTCAAGTGGGTGCTGTGTTCAAGGACATAATTGACTGAAACTACCTTTGAAACTGAAAAAGATGTGATATACCCTTCTTATCCCTTATTCTTTTTGGTAAAAGAATGACCTTCTTGTTGTTTTAATGAGTCCAAGAAATATAGAAAACTCAATAGATCCAACCATGTAAAGAGTTTAACGAGCCCATGGGAGGAAGACTCAGGACCTTCTTCATTTTTTACAAAGTTCAAAGAAGAGATAGAAGAATGCTCTATAATATGGATCTCTAGATTTTAATATCGAGCAGAGATCTATTCTTGCTCGTCGGTGTTTTCTTGTTTAAGGAGTCATAAAAACTTAAATAATCCTCCATACACTTACTCGTGGATTTTAATATTGAGCCCAAGTAGGTTAATGCTTGTTGGTGTTTTCTTGTTTATAGAGTCTGAAAAACTTAAACAATCCTCTATATACTTACTCGTGGATTTCACATCGAGCCCGAGTAGGTGAATGCTCGCTTGGTGTTTTCATGTTTCGAGAGCCTGAAAACCCTAAAGAGAGGCTCCAAAAGTCCTTTTTTCGTACAGTTAGTCCCCTCCCCCGAAAAAGTATAAAACAATGAGAGGAGAACTCTTCTAGCCACGCATGACTAGAGTATTCCTTTTTCGTAACTAATCCGCAAAGGTCTGGAAAAGGGTTAAACTTATACCTAAGCAGATGTACCTTCAATTCCTTTAATGAGCTTGAAGAGAACAAGTATGCTCGACAATCTTGTCATATTTAAAGAGTCTAACAAGAGCGTGAAAGAACTCTATAAAGAGTTTTTTGTAAAATTTTAACGAGCCCGAAAAAGTAAACTCGTGACCTCCTTACTGTTTTTAACGAGCTCGAAGTGAAGGTGGAAGAAATGCTCGTAGCATCCTTACTATTTTTAACGAGCTCGAAGTGAAGGTAGAAGAATGCTTGTAACTTCCTTACTGTTTTTAACGAGCTCGAAGTGAGTGTGGAAGAATGCTCGATGGTGGATCAATGTCCAAATGAATGGAAGACTGCATTATAGACTCTAGGAAAACTTCATCAGAGGGAAGCATATTGTCCCAGATGGAACACATATCTAAACATTCAGATGGAGTCATCACCTGGTCAATTGCCGGGACCCAATCCCGAGAAGCTAAGCATGAATTCAGAGGCTTCTTCTCAGTAGCAATTGGACTCAAAGAACAATATGCCACATAATTTGATTGTGACATGGTAGTGCCTACTGACGAGGGATATACTTGGTAATATAGTTGGGTAATAAGAGGGATCAGCAAATGTAAGCTGATCGATAGTGATAATGCTTTCATTGTGAGGAAAATGCATCACATGAAAGAGCGTAGACACCACAGCCTGCATAACATATACGTAATCCCAAGGATCATATCAAAATCCATAGGGTCCTTTAAAACCATAAAATCAACTAAGACTGTTTTTCCACCCAAAGTGGCAGGTACTTGAGGGAGGAATCCCACCAGTTCACTAGGTCTTTTATCGAAAGTCAATGACCAATTAACAGCTGGAACGAGGTTAGGAAAACCATATCTCTCCAAGCATAAGGGGATAAGATACTAACAGAGGCTCCTTCATATACAATACATCGGTGAACCGCATGGTTTCCAATATCAACCTTTATTTGGAAAGGTGAAGAAGAAGGAAGGCGAGGCCCAGTTAGACTATTCCAATCAAAGGAAATCAACCCAGAGCTTGGTAAGGGTTTACTTGGCACAGATGAAGTGCCCCCATTTTTAGAAACATCCAAACTGGTAATGCAGAAGACTTCAGGGACGAGTGCATCAGTCTCCGAAGGACTGATGGGATCGGTCGAAGATTGCACCGATTCGATCACTTCACTTTCTGAAGAAAGAGTGGGGTTGACCAAAGATTGCATTGGTTCAACCACTTCATCAACCAAAGGTTGATCAGGCTATTGGTAATCTACAGACAATTCAGGAGCACAGGATCCTTCAGACATGGACCACACTCTCCGCACCTCTGGAATAGCAGGGCACAGGTGAGTAAGGTGATCTCCCTTACAAAGTTTACAAGGGAACTTTGGCTTGCGTCCTATAAGCTTAGACTCCTTAAAAACAACAGTACTCTCAGCATGACTAGCATTGGCTGACAACTTTCCCCTAGCATGACTTGTAGTGGCTGGTTGCTCAGAAGGAGAAGAATTTTGAACTAAGGACCACACTCTTTGCACTTCTGGAAGTACAGGGCACAAATAGGTCAGGTGGTCTCCCTCGAAAAACTTACAAGGGAACTTAAGCTTTTGTTTATTAGGTTTGTCGACAATGTCAACGTTCTCAGCAAGACTTGCAGTGGCTGATTCAGTGTCTCTAGTATGACTCACAGGAACTGGTGACTTGTCATTAATATGACCAGTAGTGATCAATGACATGTCCTCAACATGAGAAACAATGATTGAAGACTTGCTTTTAGTATGATTTGCATTGACGGAAAGTTTGCTCCCAGCATGACCTCCAGAGGCTGGGTAGGTTCCCCCAGTATGACATTCAGAGGATAGGTGGGTGCCCCCAGCATGAACTCTAGAGGCTGGGTGACTAGGTTTAGTATGATTTACAGTGACTGTTATAGCTTGAAATGACACCTGTCCGTCCGTGACGACACTTGCTTCCCTTGGTCGCATGACGGCACTTCTTGAGATCAAGTTTAGTCACACAACAAGACACTTGTGGATGGAGGAGTCATTTGGGACACTAAAAATGGTTGAAATTACCTCATTCTTGACCCATTTGATGATTACAACCCTTAGGAACATTTTTCCAGACCAAACCATCTCGTAAAAATGAGCAGAAAAGCCTGTTTTTGGCCATTTTTTCACATGGGCGCTACTCTACCTTAACAAACTATCACCTGTACCCTACTCCAGTGTACAATAGTAGTGCTCAACCCCTCCTGGGCACTACTCCACTATGAAATAGTAGTGTACACCCCTGTTTTAGTCAAAATATCGAAATTTGGGTAAGTTAAGTTGGTTGGGGAACCTCTTGAGCGGTTATAACTTCTCCTCCTCTCCTTCACTGACTATATAAGGAGGGTATAAGGGCCATGTGAGGAGACCAAGTCTATAACATTGTTATGCTGGAGGAATGGAGACCTTCATCTCCCTCTCTTTTGCTTAGTTTTTGATAAACCCTAGCACTGCTGGTTAGAGGTTGGGATCCTTGGAGAACGGAAGCAGGAGACCTTGAATCTAGGTTTCGTGAAGTGCCAAGCTTGAAAGAAGGTATAACTTTATGTACTTGCTTTCATTCATTAATAAATATAAAACGTTCTTCTCTTTCCAAATATGACCTATTTCATGTGTGTCTTGGATTTGATTACAGTTTTCTTGTAGTTTGATGTCTTCTTTCATTATGGATATCTGTATCATATATGTAGTCAAATGTATTTGAGAAAGGTATCAAGTTGTTTTGTAGGTCTGGGCATTGCGATACTGGATAAGCATTGAAGAGCAAGAGAGGCAAAGCTAGGATCAACCTTCTGAATAAGGTGCCTACATCTCTAAACCCTAATCTCTTCATTTATTTGTTGTACTTGCAGAATGCTTGTAAGTCTATCTTTATCACCATAAGTTGGTAGTTTCTCCCCTGAACTATAGGTGCATTTTCCTCACAACAGTGACTGAGTGAGTTCTCCCAACATGACCCCCAGAGGTTGGGTAGGTGCCCCCAGCATGACCTTCAGAGGCTGGGTGGCGAGGTTGAGTGTGATTTACAGTGAATGAAATCCCCCCCTAACATGACCTCCATAGGTTGGGTGGGTGCCCCCAGCATGACCTTTAGAGGTTGGGTGGGTGCCCCCAACATGACTTCGAGAGGCTGGGTGGCTGCTCCCTTGCTTTGGCATATTCTTCCTATTCTTCCTCCGTCTATTCCTTTTAGACTTTTGGTTACTAGTATTACTACTTTCACCACATGAGGTAGAAGGAGGAGGAGAAGATGTTAGTGGTGAAGCAGGCATAGGGTTCTGATGCTCTTGATGTGAGGTGCTTACTTGAGAAGCATCGGGAGCATGCAAGGAATTCAGAGTGGAAAACAACCAAACCGGTAGTCCTATAGTGAATCCCGAAAGATTCAAGGTATCCATTAAGGGAGTACCAATGTTCCCAATAAATGGAAAAGAACAAGGAGCCCATTGAATAGGGGTCCCTTGATTGGTGCTCACCGGGGTGCTATCCATCGTTTCTGACTCAACAAGCCAAAAATCTCTAAGGCCAACTAAAAATAAGCAGCACAAAGAGCACACCACTAAAAATTTCCTAAGTAATCAAACCAGGAAAACAATGGAAAATACTCTCGGAAGCAAGTCTGGGATGATTAGGGCCTAGAACAAACTAACAGAGTATTGACGGTCAGTTACGTGGTCTCCTCCGGAGGTCCTCTGGGTGCAAGCGTTTGAATCACCAAACCGCCTTCCCGGGATTACTGCCGAAGGGTTACCTTCCACATCTGTTCGAGGTGAAGTGGGAATAACCGCCCAATCTACCTGTGTAGAATCCTAGAGGTTTGATACTAAGGCTACCATCAATATGAAATAACCTGGGGGGATTGTCGCCAGCCTAGTCAAAACGCATGTGCATGGTAGCAAATCTCGAAGTGTGGTCCTTAGTTCAAAAATCTTATGCTTCTGAGAAACCAGCCACTGCAAGTCATGCTGGGGGCAAGCGGTCAGCTAATGCTAGTCATGCTGAGAGTACTGACGTTGTAAAGGAGTCTCGACCTATAGGACAGAAACCAAAGTTCCCTTGTAAACTTTGTAAGGGAGATCACCTTACTCACCGATGCCCTGCCATTCCAGAGGCACGAAGAGTGTGGTCCATGTCTGAAGGAACCTCTGTTTCTGAGTTGTCTATAGATTCCCTACAGTCAGATCAACCTTTGGTTGATAAAGTGGTTGAACCAATGCAATGTTTGGTCGACGCCACTCTTCCTTTGGAGAGTGAAGTGATCGAATCGATGCAATCTTCGACCGATCCCATCAGTCCTTTGGAGACTGATGCACCTGTCCCTGAAGTTTTCTGCATTACCAGTTTGGATGTTCCTGAAAAAGGGGGCACTTCATCTATGCCATGTGAATCCCTACCAAGCCCTAGGATTGTTTCCTTTGATTGGAATAGTCTGGCCGAGCCTCGTCTTCCTTCTTTGACACCTTTCCAGATAAAGGTTGATATCGGGAACCATATAGTTGATCGATGCATTGTTGATGAAGGTGCTTCTGTTAGTATCTTATCTGCTTATGCTTGGAGAGATTTGGGTTTCCCTAATGTTATTCCAGCTGTTAATTGGCCGTTGACTTTCAATGGAAGACCTAGTGAACCGATCGAATTCCTCCATCAGGAACCTGTTACTTTGGGTGGAAAAATAGTCTTAGTTGATTTTATGGTTTTAAAGGACCCTATGGACTTTGATATGATCCTCGGGCATGATTACGTTTATGCTATGCATGCTGTGGTGTCTACACTCTTTCGTGTGATGCATTTCCCTCATAATGAAAGCATCGTCACTATCGACCAGCTTGCATTCGTTGATCCTCCTTATTACCCAAATGTAGACCATTCAGATCCCTCGTCATTAGGCACTACTATGTCACATGGGACTTATGTGGCATATTGTTCCTTGAGTTCAACTGCTACTGAGAAGAAGTCTCTGAGTTCATGCTTACCTTCTCGGGACTTGGTCCCAGCTTTTGACCAGGTAACACCTCCATTTGAATGTTCAGATATGTATTCTATCTGGGATGATATGCTTCCTTCCGATGAAGTTTTCCTAGAGTCTATAGTACAGTCTGCCATTCATTCGGATGTTGATCCAGTCGCAATTATGTCTAGCCCCGGTTTGACCTTAAAGTCTGATCTTCCTACTGTTGAGTCTTTAGACTCTCCTATAGATTCGCAAATCGGTGTTCCTGCTGAGTTTGATTCTGCTTCTAGAATTTTCAACTCCCATGATGATGAATTTGTTTCTGCAGATTCCATCATGTCCTTTAGCTTTGATCTTCATCCTGAAGTCGATCTTGTTGATTGTAAGTCCTCGGGCTTAGGTACGATAGAGTCTTCATTTGAAAAATATGCCTTGTTTATGCCTACTGTTGATGATAGTGAAGTTAAAAGTATTTCTCCCACAGTGACTTGTATCGGGTCTTTCCTTACATATGTTTTAGATATGATCCTGGTACTAATGTTTCTTGGAGACAGGATTCTTAGCTGGATGTATACTTGCTTACTGGTCATTTTCGACACCTTGTGCGACCACGTCAGGTATATTCGGAACCTTGCATATAGGTTTAGGCTTCCCCGCTATTATGTTGCATTTGAACCTTTTGCCATCCGAATTCGCCATAGGGTCGAACCTGTTGGATATTGGTGTGTTAGCCATCTCTTTATGCATTGTGCACCAGTCCGACAACAGAGCCTACCTAACATGGGTCACCCTAGTCAGTACCCTTATGCCATTTCGGTGCCCATGCTGAGTTTTTCTCATAGGCTCGGGAGCCTTTTTAGATTTACCATGACTTTGAGAAGAAGCCCCATATCTTTCTTCCTCATATATTTCTGGCCATCCCTGATAAGGCTCCCATCTTTGTGTTTAAGTTGCATATGCATCTGTTATGATCCCACTTGCGCTAATGAGCCTGATGTCGGCTTCCACGCTTTTAGCTCGTTGTATAAGCCTCCATCTCTGATCTCATTTCCGCTAAGCCTTGTATCATTTTGCCTTCGCAATTTGACACCTTTTACCTGGAGGAGACACACCCCGAGTGTCCTTATCTTGCTCATGTTCCTTGCATTAGGCATAGAATTGTTCCATGCGCTTGGAGCTAGCTTTGCATATCCTTGACACTCGTCTCCTCCCATTTCGAGCATTCTTCTACCTTTACTTCGAGCTCGTTAAAAACAGTAAGTAGGTTTCGAGCATTCTTTCACCTTTACTTCGAGCTCGTTAAAAACAGTAAGTAGGTTTCGAGCATTCTTCTTTTACTTCGAGCTCGTTAAAAACAGTAAGTAGGTTTCGAGCATTCTTCTTTTACTTCGAGCTCGTTAAAAACAGTAAGTAGGTTACGAGCAGTCTTCCACCTTTCCTTCGAGCTTGTTAAAAGCAGGAAGGAGGCTATGAGCATTTCTTTCATCTTCACTTCGAGCTCGTTAAAAACAGTAAGGAAGTTACGAGCATTTTCCTATCTCCTTTGAGCTCGTTAAAAATAGTAAGGAGATCATGAGTTTACTTTTCCAGACTCGTTAAACCTTTATGGAAAAGATCCCTATGGAGTTCTTTTAAGCCCTTTTCAGACTCCTTAAATAGGAAAAGTTTGCCGAGCATAGTTGTCTTTTCGGGCTCATTAAAATAACTGAACCGACATCCACTTAGGTATAGAATTACCCCTTTTCCGGGCCTTGGTGGATAATTTACGGAAAAGGTATACTCTAGGTATACTCTTGTATGCGCTAGAAGAGTTATTCTTCCATTATTTTACACTTTTTCGGGGAAGGAGACTAACTTTACGAAAAATGACCTTTGGAGTCGTCTTTAGGGTTTTCAGACTCTCGAAATGTGAAAACACCAAGCGAGCATTCACCTACTCGGGCTCGATGTGAAATCCACGAGATGGTTGATAGAGGACTGTTTAAGTTTTTCAACTCTATAAACAAGAAAACACCGATGAGCATTAACCTACTCGGGCTCGATATTAAAATACACGAGTAGGTGTATAGAGGACTGTTTAAGTTTTTCAACTCTATAAATAAGAAAAAACCGCCAAGCATAGACCAATCCGGGCTCGATATAAAATCCACGGATAGGTGTATGGAGTTTTCTTCTAGGTTTTTCAGACTCCTTAAATATGAAAATACTGTCGAGCATGCTTTAGTTCTTTGTCAAGCTCGTTAAAAAATGAAAAAGGAAAGGGAACGGAAGAATGTTAAAATATCTTTCATTATTATGGTAGCAAGTCAACTATCTCCTTGAAGAAAGCACCTGTTTCGAGTCTATCAAACAAGTTGGGTTCTAGTGTTAGCTGTAGGGTAAACCTGATCTCAGATTTCTTACTCCTCCATTTGGTTAGTCTTCCAATCATATGGAGAATCTGTTAATTTCTCCTACATAACATATTTGCATCGTGGTCTCTAAGTGTTAAAAGTTGCCTAAGTCACTCTTGTGTCGTGCTCACTATTCAAGGATATAACCTGTGTCGGCCATTCTACAGTTGCCTTGACCTCATGCGTCGGCCATTCCTTGGTGTCAGTATGTTTCATCATGTATTCAGTCCTACTCCAAATCAGCTCATACCTGTTGAGTGTCCCTCGTGTTGGATGATGGAGGATGCATTAAGGCCTCCCTTCCAACGGACTTTTTCCCATCGACTTCAACTCATTGTGCTTTGGGAATGAAGTTTAGAGTTTCGGTTAGTACCTTGGGGATTGCAGTCATTAGTGGAAGTTTCCCTCGCTATTGGATAGATGGGAATACATCAATGTCTCATATCCGATGGATTCTTCAAGTGTTCGACGGCAAGACCATCTATTCGCACTTGCTTGAATGTACTAGGTACCTTGGGTTCCATTTTCATTATTGGTGGACACCCTCGGGTTTGTTAACGGTATACATCAATGACCGGTAATCAAATGATACCTCCCATGTTCGACAACAACTCATTGATTTGCATGGATAGGTTTGTACCTTGGGTTGTTTTTGGATGAAGACCTTGGGATCCTCGATAGCATCACCTCATTTATGTTATCCCCCAAGTTGCGCAAGACTGAGCCACACTTTTTTGGGCTTTTGATGAGACATAGATCCAGCTTGTTCTCTATGGCTATGTTCTCCAGTTTTAACATAGATCCACCTTGTATTTATGTGGCTATGTTTACACTTATGTTCCTCATGGATCCATGCTTGTATTTTCGTGGCCATGATATATGCATCAGTATTTTGGATCATTATTGTATTCTCTTGGAGGTCATGCTCCACCATTTGAACATGGACAGTTACCCCAAGGATAAGTTTGTCTGACATTGCCTTTGCTTTCAGGTACTTCATTTGAGCCTATGATTCTTGGTTTCTCCGTTCCTCCATGATTCAACTCTTTGTTATTTATAATGTATTTCGGCCATTTTTTCCCACACTCCCTTTGACCTCATACATTAGGGGGCATCTGTTATAGATTGAAATGACACTTCTCTGTCCGTGACGACAATTGCTTCCCTTGGTCGCATGATGACACTTCTTGAGATCAAGTTTAGTCACAAAACAAGACACTTGTGTATGGAGGAGTCATTTGGGACACTAAAAATGGTTGAAATTACCTCATTCTTGACCCATTTGATGATTACAACCCTTAGGAACATTTTCCCAAACCAAACCATCTCCTGAAAATGAGCAGAAAAGCCTGTTTTTGGCCATTTTTTCACATGGGCGCTACTCTACCTTAACAAACTAGCACTTGTACCCTACTCCAGTGTACAATAGTAGCGCTCAACCCCTCCTGGGCGCTAATCCACTATGAAATAGTAGCATACACCCCTGTTTTAGTCAAAATCTCAAAATTTGGGTAAGTTAAGTTGATTGGGGAACCTCCTGAGCGGTTATAACTTCTTCTCCTCTCCTTCACTGACTATATAAGGAGGGTAGAAGGGCCATGTGAGGAGACCAAGTCTATAACATTGTTATGCTGGAGGAATGGAGACCTTCATCTCCCTCTCTTTTGCTTAGTTTTTGATAAACCCTAGCACTGCTGGTTAGAGGTTGGGATCCTTGGGGAACGGAAGCAGGAGACCTTGAATCTAGGTTTCGTGAAGTGCCAAGCTTGAAAGAAGGTATAAATTTATGTACTTGCTTTCATTCATTAATAAAGATCAGACGTTCTTCTCTTTCCAAATATGACCTATTTCATGTGTGTCTTGGATTTGATTACAGTTTGCTTGTAGTTTGATGTCTTCTTTCATTATGGATATCAGTATTATATATGTAGTCAAATGTATTTGAGAAAGGTATCAAGTTGTTTTGCAGGTCTGGGCATTGCGATACTAGATAAGCATTGAAGAGCAAGGGAGGAAAAGCTAGGATCAACCTTCTGAATAAGGTGCCTACATATTTATACCCTAATCTCTTCATTTATTTGTTGTACTTGCAGAATGCTTGTAAGTCTATATTTATCACTGTAAGTTTGTAGTTTCTCCCGTGAACTATAGGTGCATTTTCCTCACAACAGTGACTGAGTGAGTTCTCCCAACATGACCACCAGAGGTTCGGTAGGTGCCCCCAGCATGACCTTCAGAGGCTGGGTGGCTAGGTTGAGTGTGATTTACAGTGACTGAAATCCCCCCCCTAACATGACCTCGAGAGGTTGGGTGGGTGCCCCCAGCATGACCTTTAAAGGCTGGGTGGGTGCCCCAACATGACTTCCAGAGGCTGGGTGGTTGCCCCCTTGCTTTGGCATCTTCTTCCTATTCTTCCTCTGTCTATTCCTTTTAGACTGTTGGTTACTAGTATTACTACTTTCACCACATGAGGTAGAAGGAGGAGGAGAAGATGTTAGTGGCGAAGTAGGCATAAGGTTCTGATGCTATTGATGTGAGGTGCTTACTTGAGAAGCATCAGGAGCATGCAAGGCATTCAGAGTGGAAAACAACCAAACCGGTAGTCCTATAGTGAATCCCGGAAGATTCAAGGTAGCCATTAAGGGAGTACCAATGTTCCCAATAAATGGAAAAGCACAAGGAGCCCCTTGAATAGGGGTCCCTTGATTGGTGCTCACTGGGGTGCTATCCATCGTTTCCGACTCAACAAGTCAAAAATCTCTAAGGCCAACTAAAAATAAGCAGCATAAAGAGCACACCACTAAAAATTTCCTAAGTAATCAAACCAGGAAAACAATGGCAAATACTCTCAGAAACAAGTCTGGGATGATTAGGGCCTAGAACAGACTAACAGAGCGTCGACGGTCAGTTACGTGGCGTCCTCCGGAGGTCCTCTGGGTGCAAGCGTTTGAATCACCAAACCACCTTCCCGGGATTACTGCCGAAGGGTTACCTTCCACATCTGTCCGAGGTGAAGTGGGAATAACCGCCCACTCTACCTATGTAGAATCCTAGAGGTTTGATACTAAGGCTACCATTAATACGAAATAACCTGGGGGGACTGTAGTGAGCCTAGTCGAAACGCATGGGCATGGTAGCAAATCCCGAAGTCCAAAAGGACCCCCGTACGCGAGTCAACTCTGGTTTATGGTTGAGAGGAAAGTGAGGGGATATCCTCAGCAGTTCCAATCTCCCACGGCCTCGTGCTTAACTCTGGCTTGAGTAGAGCATCCCAAGACTATTTGATAGAGATGGATTTACCTAAAAGATAGTCGTACTACGATTTTTGAGTAATGAAGCCAGTTTCAAGCAGTTTAAGGTGATTTAAGCTCGAAACTCTAGCCTAAGCTAGTTGATGTCGTGCATACCTAAAGAGAAAAACGTTGCTAATTAATTTTATTAGGATTTCTTTTTAAGTGGTTGTTCTTACTCAAAGGTTGTAGTGAAGTGTGTGGCGTGGTTGTGACTGAAATGGAAAGTACATAAAAGTAAAGAACTTTCACTAAACCTTCTCATTCATTGTTTTCCAAAACTAAAGATAAGAAAACCTAAAACAAAATCTTTTTGTATTTTCTTTTAATCTTTCGAAGCAAACTATGCTACTTCAAAACAATGCTAGACCTTACTACTAAGCTACTTAAAACAATTTTTTCTTTTTTTGATAATTGTAAAAGAAAAAGAACTTATAAAAGCACAAGTAAGACTTAAATGCAAAGTATGAGTAAGACTAACACCTAAATGGTTCAAAACAGACAAATCAAATGATTTGAGGAAGACCTGACTTACCAAGTTTTTGCAAAAGAAAAACTTGAGACTTGGAAACGAAGTGTAAAAGAGACAAGGAAAAGAAATGCTCGTAACGGAAAGGCAGACCTAACAGGGTGCTCCTAAGCGCCAAAACCGTAAGAAAACACTAAGCTAAGTAAAGGAGTAAGCAATCGAACCAATAAGTGACCTCTCCAAACACATGGACTCGAAAGAAGGCTAAACTAGAAGGATTTGACTCACTTGAACTAAACTGAAAAGACAATCAAGAAGTTTCTAAACCAAGCAACCCTAAAGACTCAAACTTGAAGGTCAAACCCTAATGGAAAGGATAAGACAAAGAGAAAGTGGGCTAACGTTGCTACAAATAACAAATGATAATAACGTAGGTTTGTATGACTGCAACAAGCAACTAGGGCGGCCAGAGTGTGCAGCTATGTCCAAAAGAGAATAGTGCACGAACTTCGAAAAGGGCTAGAAAGCAGTGAAGACACTTAAACAAGGACTCAAGCAAGCAAAAACAAACTAAAAGACATTGTAGAGGAAAACAAGACTCAAAAGATACATGGAAGGTCTCAAGGGTCAGTGAAGGAAGAAAAGCAACAGGATGGAAAAGAAACCAAAAGCTTGGAAATCAAACCCTAACAAAAACCTGGACACTATAGGAAAATACACTACTGTGCAGTGTAGAAACTAGCGTACATCAGGAGAGGTACACTACTATGCAGTGCAAAGAGGGGCGTTCATCAGGAAAAAAATGCTACTGTAAGTAGGGTAGACCAGTGTACATGCCTCAGAAGGGCACAAACAGGCTTTACAACAGTCAACTGAGATGAGTTAGGCAAGAAAGAAGAGTTAACACAGACCTACAAGGCCTCTAAGACAATCAAAAACTGAAAAAATGGGCTGGAAGAAAACCTAACTAGGTCTCCTAGAGCAGAAAAGCACATGGTTACTCCCCAGCGGAGTCACCAGTCTGTTGTTCAGGATTTCTACCTTATAGCGAGGAGTGGACACTACCAACTTAGGGGGGTTTGACAGGTAAATACATTCATTATGTTACGGTTAACTACTTCAAAGGAAAGGGATCAAGATATCAGAAAGTTCACCTTTTACCAACGTTTGATCCTAGCTTTCGCTCGATCTCTCGCTCGATCCTCCACTTGATGAACCTGCAACACAATGGATACCTTCCTCAGCGTATCTTGACTATATAGATATGATGAAATTAGAAAGTAATCTAACATCAAATATAACAATATATTAAGCCAAATGAACATACAATCCAATAGATATTCGATTTGGGATAGGAAGGGTATTTCGACCTTTTTATTGTCAAAGAAACATGAAATCAATACAATTATACCTGACGTGTCAAGATGTCTCTGCAACCGGATCCTGGGCTCCTGCACTTCACAATGACTTGGGAATTCCTCCAGCATAACAGTATTCAAATCAATCTTTCTACAGTTTCCAACTCTCTATCTCTCTGTCTTCTAACTAGTCCTTCCAATTAGTCCTCTCATGGATCCTCCTTGTATTTATGGGACAAGGTAGGAAGTTTAGATCGAGAGGTGGTTGAATTGGGAAGTTGGGGAAGTTGCAGAACCAACTTCAACTAATCCCAATTCGTAATCTTAATATATTTTTTGATTTCATCTTAAGATGTACGCGGGTTTCATACAACAAGAGTAGCATACAGTAAGCAACTTCTGTGCTTTACAACATGCGTTTACAACATTTTTGGAGATGTACACTGGTTGTTCTTGAGGAAAGTAGAGTATTTCTCAAGGTGTACGCTGGTTTTCTATACAAAGAGGGGCATACATGTGGTAAAATCAGGAGAAACTGCAATATTTTCAGCTAAAGAGTGCTGAAGAGTGTACTTCTAGCAGCAAATCATCTAGGTCAACCTAGTTCTTCAATACTTAGTGTCCTTTTTTGTGATCAACAGGGCAATGAGATCACGGACGGAGAAGTGCAGATTTGACCTATAAAATATGCCCCCTAATGTGTGATGTCAGAGGGAAGCGATGGTTGAAATACATTATAATTCCAATTTAGAGGAGGAGCAAGAAACCACATAACCAAATCACAAAAACACCTAAAACAAGGATCAAGGTCAGCGAGCAATTACAATCTTGACATCATATAGATGTGTACAACATGATCTCCGATACATAACTAGGAGACGTATATATAGAGCATGGCCACTGAAATACAAGCATGGATCCATGTCAAAATGAGAGATCATAGCCATAACAACAAACTGGATCTATGTCTCATGAAGAGCCAAAATGAGTGAGGCTCAGTCTTGCGCAGCTTGGGTGATAACATAAATAGGGTGATGCTATCAAAATCCCAAGGTCTTCATCCAAAACAACCCAAGGTACAAACCCTAACCATGCAAATAAGTGAGCTGAATTCGAACATGGGGGGTGTCATTTGATTACCGTTCGTTGATGTATATAGTTAACAAATGCGAGGGCTTCCATCGATAATAATAATGGGGCCCAAGGTACCTAGTACGATCCAACAAGTGTGAATAAGTGGACTTGAAGTCGAACACTTGAGGAACCTATCAAATAAGAGACATTGATGTATTCTCTTTATTCAATAGCGAGGGAAACTGCCACTGATGACTGCAATCCCCAAGGTACTAACTGAAAACTCTAAACCTTATTCCTAGAGCAAAATGAGCTGATGTCGATGGGAAGAATTCTGCTGGAAGGGCCTTAATACATCCTCCATCATCCAACACGAGGAACACTCATAGGTATGAGATGATATGGAGTAGGACAAGTAATAAGATGAAACAAACTGACACTAGGATGACCGACACATGAATTCAAGGTAAACTGCAGAATGACCGACACAGGTCGTATCCTTGAACAATGAGCACAACACAAAGTGACTTAGGCAGTTTTCAACATGAGGGGGAAAATGATATAAGTCTGCGATGTAGGAGACATAACAGACCCTCCATATGATTGGAAGAATAACCAATCGGGGGAGTTGAAACTCGGAGATCAGGTTCGCCCTAAGGTCAAAAACTAAAAAACCCAAATGACATGAAAGACTCAAGTAGGTGTTGTGTTCAAGGACATAATTGACTGAAACTTCCTTTGAAACTGAAAAAGATGTGATATACCCTTCTTATCCCTAATTCTTTTTGGTAAAAGAATGGCGTTGTTGTTTCTTTAATGAGTCCAAGAAAGATAGAAAACTCAATAGGTCCAACCATGTAAAGAGTTTGACGAGGCCGTGTGAGGAAGACTCAGGACCTTCTTCATTTTTTACAGAGTTCGAAGAAGAGATAGAAGAATGCTCTATAATACGGATCTCTAGATTTTAATATCGAGCCGAGATTTGTTCTTGCTTGCCGGTGTTTTCTTGTTTAAGGAGTCATAAAAACTTAAATAATCCTCCATACACTTACTCGTGGATTTTAATATCGAGCCCGAGTAGGTTAATGCTCGCCGGTGTTTTCCTATTTATAAAGTCTGAAAAACTTAAACAATCCTCTATATACTTACTCGTGGATTTCACATCGTGCCCGAGTAGGTGAATGCTTGCTTGGTATTTTCATGTTTCGAGAGCCTGAAAACCCTAAAGAGAGGCTCCAAAAGTCCTTTTTTCGTACAGTTAGTCCCCTCCTCTGAAAAAGTATTAAACAATGAGAGGAGAACTTTTCTAGCCACGCATGACTAGAGTATTCTTTTTTCGTAAGTAATCCGCAAAGGTCGGGAAAAGGGTTAAACTTATACCTAAGCCGATGTACCTTCAATTCCTTTAACGAGCTTAAAGAGAACAAGTATGCTCGACAATATTGTCTTATTTAAATATTCTAACAAGAGCATGAAAGAACTCTATAAAGATCTTTTTCGTAAAATTCTAACGAGCCCGAAAAAGTAAACTCGTGACCTCCTTACTGTTTTTAACAAGCTCAAAGGAGATAGAAAAATGATGATAACTTCCTTACTGTTTTTAATGAGCTCGAAGTGAAGGTGGAAGAAACGCTCGTAGCCTCCTTACTGTTTTTAACGAGCTTGAAGTGAAGGTAGAAGAATGCTCGTAACTTCCTTACTGTTTTTAACGAGCTCGAAGTGAATGTGGAAGAATGCTCGATGGTGGATCAATGTCCAAATGAATGGAAGACTTCATTATAGACTCTAGGAAAACTTCATCAGAGGGAAGTATATTATCCCAGATGGAACACATATCTAAACATTCAGATGGAATCGTCACCTGGTCAATTGCCGAGACCCAGTCCCGAGAAGGTAAGCATGAATTCAGAGGCTTCTTCTCAGTAGCAATTGGACTCAAAGAACAATATGCCACATAATTTGGTTGTGACATGGTAGTGCCTACTGATGAGTGACATACTTGGTATATTGTTGGGTAATAATAGGGATCAACAAATGTACGCTGATCGATAGTGACAATGCTTTCGTTGTGAGGAAAATGCATCACACGAAAGAGCGTAGACACCACAGCCTACATAACATATATGTAATCATGCCCAAGGATCATATCAAAATCCATAGGGTCCTTTAAAACTATAAAATCAACTAAGACTGTTTTTCCACCCAAAGTGACAGGTACTTGAGGGAGGAATCCCACCGGTTCACTAGGCCTTTTATTGAAAGTCAACGGCCAATTAACAGCTGGAACAAGGTTAGGAAATCCTAAATCTCTCCAAGTATAAGGGGATAAGATACTAACAGAGGCTCCTTCATCTACAATACATCGGTGAACCGCATGGTTTCCGATATCAAACTTTATTGGGAAAGGTGAAGAAGAAGGAAGGCGAGGCCCAGTTAGACTATTCCAATCAAAGTAAATGATCCTAGAGCTTGGTAGGGGTTTACTTGTCACAAATGAAGTGCCCCCATTTTCAGAAACATCCGAACTGGTAATGCAGAGGACTTCAGGGACAGGTGCATCATTCTCCGAAGGACTGATGGGATCGGTCGAATATTGCATCGATTCGATCACTTCACTTTCCGAAGAAAGAGTGGGGTTGACCAAATATTGCATTGGTTCAACCACTTCATCAACCAAATGTTGATCAGGTTGTTGGGAATCTACAGACAATTCAGGAGCAGAGGATCCTTCAGACATGGACCACACTCTCCGCACGTCTGGAATAGCAGGGCACAGGTGAGTAAGGTGATCTCCATTACAAAGTTTACAAGGGAACTTTGGCTTGCGTCCTATAAGCTTAGACTCCTTAACAACAACAGTACTCTCAACATGACTAGCTTTGGCTGACAGCTTTCCCCTAGCATGACTTGCAGTGGCTGGTTGCTCAGAAGCAAAAGAATTTTGAACTAAGGACCACACTCTTTGCACTTCTGGAAGTACAGGGCACAAATAGGTCAGGTGGTCCCCCTCGCAAAACTTACAAGGTAACTTAAGCTTCTGTTTATTAGGTTTGTCGACAATGTCAACGTTCTCAGCATGCCTTGCAGTGGTTGATTCAGTGTCTCTAGTATGACTCACAGGAATTGGTGACTTGTCATTTATATGAACAACAATGATCAATGATGTGTCCTCAACATGAGCAACAGTGGTTGAAGACATGCTTTCAGTATGATTTGCATTGACTGAAATTTTTCTCCTAGCATGACCTCCAGAGGCTGGGTAGGTTCCCCCAGCATGACATTCAGAGGCTAGGTGGGTGCCCCCAGCATGACCTCCATAGGCTGGGTGAATAGGTTTAGTATGATTTATAGTGACTGAGTGAGTTCTCCCAACATGACCACCATAGGTTGGGTAGGTGCCCCCAGCATGACCTTCAGAGGCTGGGTGGTGAGGTTCAGTGTGATTTACAGTGACTAAAATTCCCCCCCTAACATGACCTCCAGAGTTTGGGTGGGTGCCCCAAACATGACCTTTAGAGGCTGGGTGGGTGCCCCCAACATGACTTCCAGAGGCTGGGTGGCTGCCCCCTTGCTTTGGCATCTTCTTCCTATTCTTCCTCAGTATATTCCTTTTAGATTGCTAGTTACTAGTATTACTACTTTCACCACATGAGGTAGAAGGAGGAGGAGAAGATGTTAGTGGCGAAGCAGGCATAGGGTTCTGATGCTCTTGATGTGAGGTGCTTACTTGAGAAGCATCGGGAGCATGCAAGGCATTCGGAGTGGAAAACAACCAAACCGGTAGTCCTATAGTGAATCTCGGAAGATTCAAGGTATCCATTAAGGGAGTACCAATGTTCCCAATAAATGGAAAAGCACAAGGAGCCCCTTGAATAGGGGTCCCTTGATTGGTGCTCACCGGGGTGCTATCCATTGTTTCAGACTCAACAAGCCAAAAATATCTAAGGCCAACTAAAAATAAGCAGCACAAAGAGCACACCACTAAAAATTTCCTAAGTAATCAAACCAGGCAAACAATGGCAAATACTCTCGGAAGAAATTCTGGGATGATTAGGGCCCAGAACAAACTAACAGAGTATCAACGGTCAGTTACGTGACGTCCTCCAGAGGTCCTCTGGGTGCAAGTGTTTGAATCACCAAACCGCCTTCCCAGGATTACTACCAAAGGGTTACTTTCCACATATGTCCGAGGTGAAGTGGGAATAACCACCCACTCTACCTGTGTAGAATCCTAGATGTCTGATATTAAGGATACCATCAATACGAAATAACCTGGGGGGGCAGTCGTCAGCCTAGTCAAAACGCATGGGCAGGGTAGCAAATCTTGAAGTCTGAAAGGACCCCCGTACGCGAGTCAACTCTGGTTTATGGTTGAGAGGAAAGTGAGGGGATATCCTCAATAGTTCCAATCGCCCATGGCCTCGTTCTTAACTCTAGTTTGAGTAGAGCATCCCAGGACTATTTGATAGAGATGGATTTACCTAAAAGACAGTTGTACTACGATTTTTGAGTAATGAAGCCAGTTTCGAGCAATTTAAGGTGATTTAAGCTCGAAACTCTAGCCTAAGCTATTTGATGTCATATATACCTAAAAAGAAAAGTGTTGCTAATTAATTTTATTAGGATTTCTTTTTAAGTGGTTTTTCTTACTCAAAGGTTGTAGTGAAGTGTGTCATGTGGTTGTGACTGAAATGCAAAGTACATAAAAGTAAAGAACTTTCACTAAACCTTGTCATTCATTGTTTTCCAAAACTAAAGATAAGCAAACCTAAAACAAAATCTTTTTGTATTTTCTTTTAATATTTTGAAGCAAACTATGCTACAAAACAATGCTAGACCTTACTACTAAGCTACTTAAAACAAATTTGCTTTTTCCGATAATTTGTAAAAGAAAAAGAACTTGTAAAAGCGCAAGTAAGACCTAAATGTAAAGTGTGACTAAGAATAACACCTAAATGGCTCAAAACAGACAAATCAAACGATTTGAGGAAGACCTGACTTACCAAGTTTTTTCAAAAGAAAAACTTGAGACTTGGAAACGAAGTGTAAAAGAGACAAGGAAAATAAATGCTCGTATCGGAAAGGCAGACCTAACAGGCTGCTCCTAAGCACCAAAACCCTAAGAAAACACTAAGCCAAGTAAAGGAGTAAGCAAGCGAACCAAAAAGTTACCTCACCAAACACACGGACTCGAAAGAAGGCTAAACTAGAAGTATTTGACTCACTTGGACTGAACTGAAAAGACAATAAGGAAGTATCTAAACCAAGCAACCTTTCGAAAGAAACCCTAAAGACTCAAACTTGAAGTTCAAACCCTAATGGAAAGGATAAGACAAAGAGAAAGCGTGCTAATGCTACTACAAAAAACAAACGATAATAACGTAGGTTTGTATGAATGCAACAAGCAACTAGGGCCAAAGTGTACAGCTATGTCCAAAAGAGAATAGTGCACGAACTTCAAAAAGGGCTAGAAAGCAGTGAAGACACTTAAACAAGGACTCAAGCAAGCAAAAACAAACTAAAAGACATCGGAGAGGCAAACAAAACTCAAAAGAGACATGGAAGGTCTCAGGGGTCAGTGAAGGAAGAAAAGCAATAGGATGGAAAAGAAACCAAAAGCTTGGAAATCAAACCCTAATAGAAAACTGGACACTACAGGAAAATACACTACTGTGCAGTGTAGAAACCAGCGTACATCAGGAGAGGTACTCTACTGTGCAGTGCATGGAGGGGCGTTCATCAAGAAACAAACACTACTGTAAGTAGGTTAGACCAGCATACATGCCTTAGAAGGGCACAAACAGGATTTACAACAGTCAACTGAGATGAGTCAAGAAAGAAAGAAGATGTAACACAAACCTACAAGGCCTCTCAGACAATCAAAAATTGAAAAAAATGGGCTGGAAGAAAACCTAACTAGGTCTCCTAGAGCAGAAAAGCACACGGTTACTCCCCAGCGGAGTCGCCAGTCTGTTGTTCAGTATTTCTACCTTATAGCGAGGAGCGGACACTACCAACTTAGGGGGGTTTGACGGGTAAATACATTCATTATGTTACGGTTAACTACTTCAAAGGAAAGGGATCAAGATATTAGAAAGTGCACCTTTTACTGACGTTCGATCCTAGCTTTCGCTCGATCTCTCGCTCGATCCTCCACTTGATGAACCTCCAACACAATGGATACCTTCCTCAGCGTATCTTGACTATATAAATATGATGAAATCAAAAAGTAATCTAACATCAAATATAAAAAGATATTAAGCCAAATGAACATATAATCCAGTAGATATTCGATTTGGGACAGGGAAGGGGATTTCGACCTTTTTATTGTCAAAGAAACATGAATCAGTACAATTATACCTGACGTGTCAAGATGTCTCTGCAACCGGATCCTGGGATCCTGCTCTTCACAATGAGTTGGGGAATCCTCCAGCATAACAGTACTCAAAGCAATCTTTCTACAGTTTCCAACTCCCTATCTCTCTGTCTTCTAACTAGTCCTTCCAACTAGTCCTCTCATGGATCCTTGTTGTATTTATTGGACAAGGTAGGCAGTTTAGATCGAGAGGTGGTTGAATTGGGAAGTTGCAGAACCAACTTCAACTTATCCCAATTCATAATCTTAATATATCTTTTTATTTTATCATAAGATGTACGCGGGTTTCATACAACAAGAGTAGCGTACAGTAAGCAACTTTTGTGCTTTACAACATGCGTTTACAACATTTTTGGAGATTTACGCTGGTTGTCCTTGAGGAAAGTAGAGTATTTCTCAAGGTGTATGCTTGTTTTCTATACAGAGAGGGGCGTACATGTGGTAAAATCAGGAGAAACTGCAATATTTTCAACTGAAGAGTGTACTTCTAGCAGCAAATCATCCAGGTCAGCTTAGTTCTTCAATCCTTAGTGTCCTTTTGTGTGATCAATAGGGCAATGAGATCACAGATGGAGAAGTGCAGATTTGACCTATAACAAAGATGATTGTCCTCACTGCTCCTCATTGACGTAACACCTTGCTTGATGATCCAAGTAGGTGAATCCGTGGACAAATGAAGAGAGACAATCTACTTTCCTATACTAGCATGTTAGACTAAATCTATTCACTTAAACAATTAACAAATTGAGATATTCTAATATGAAATACACAATCTGGGAGAATAGGCTAAGTTATCTATTAAATAGAAAGCTAAAGAAGCTGATTACAACGCTATTCCATGATCTCCAAAGTGATGGCATATCCTTCCAAGCTCTCCAACATCACCCTTGCAAGACTTATGGGATCATAATGGCATCCTCATGAGTGTTCTCCAAGAATTACTGACCATAGGTTTGGTGTTTCCAAGATCACCCCCAAATCTCATGGATGGCTCTCTTATTATAGGATTTGAGAGGCCAACCACTTAGAGAAGATGATGGATCTAAGTGAGGGAGATGTGGATCAAGGATCTAAACTATGCCAAGGAGGGAATGTGAGATGGGATTCAAAGGGGTACTTCATCCCAAGAAAATCTCCATTAGATCCAAGATCCAAAATCAAAGGGATAAGCCTAAACTACAAATTTTTGCTCCCCTATAACTGAGCAAAACACGAAAATGTTGTAATTTTCGCGCCTCCATAACTGAGTAAAGCATGAAAATATGAAATTGTCGCTCCTTGATGAACTGCCAAGGGGATAAAATATTAGTAGGAGGTGAATTTAGGGGTTGATTAGGTTAGGTTTCGACTCCTTCATGACTGGATTTTCTTCCAAGTAGATTAGGGAAGGGACCAATATGTTCATGAAGGGTCCTAACACCCTTTAGGAGGCATAAACATTATGTTTTCCATGGTGCTGAAACATACAGACCCTCACTTACACATGGTGTGGCACTTTGAGTTGTAACAGGTGCCCGCTAAAGTGCAAGGTTAGAAGGAATCTGCTGGCCGAAACACTTTACCAATAATAAGTTTGCAAGTATATTTGAAGGAGAACTAGAGAAGAGATGCAAGAAAATATCGACAATCTGTCTAACAATCCTGAGGCAGGCATACCCATGACCGGAATAAATTAATTCAAAAAATGACTGTTGACCAATACATTGCAGATCCATGATAGTACTGTCTCAGGCTACGACCACCGACATACATTGTGGATCCGTATCCAACAATGATTGAAGAAAAATCATGGCTACTATAATACATGCGTAGATCCATTATAAGATAATAGCACAACCACGACCAATACAAGAGTGGATCTATGTGATAGTACATCAATGAGGTCACCAACATGAGGTCTATGTGGGAACCTAATAAAAAAATCTCCATCCTAGACTAGGTAAAAACATAATAAGAATCCCTAGGGTCTTCTATCCAATCCCGAATCGATACGAATCTAACCATGCGATTACAAGGTGTTGAAGTTGAACATGGTAGAAACCACTTGATTACCGATCAATAATGTAAACCATTAAGAAGTGCGAGGGAAATCACCAATGATGAAAATGATCCCAAGGTATCACTAGTACATTCCGATGAATGTGAATAGATGAGCTGGATTTGAACATTCCTGGAATCTTTCGATCAGAGGTTAATGATGAAAACCTACTGTTGAAAGCGAGGAAAACTACCATTGAGGCATGCAAATACCAAGGCACTAAACTTGGTTTCTAAGTTTAATTCCTGGACGATATGCTAATGTCGAGAGGAATAAACTCTTCAAAGGAGGGACATGCTGAATCCCACATCATCGATATGAAACCGACATAGGAAAGTGATGTGAAGTAATGAATCAGATAAGTATGGAATGGCACAAGGATGTTGACAATATTACAGAGGTTGACTCAAGTAAATAATTCCGTTAACCGTTTTAATGGCATGACACTAAGTGACTTGGCAGCATTGACTCGATGAGGCAGAGACAAATACATAATGTGAGAATGAATGATGCATTCTTCAGATGACTTGAAGGAGCGGGACAACTCATGTAAATGGCTTGACTGAGAGACAAGCAGATTACCCAACTATATGACGAGATGAAAACAGGTGCCATGTTCAAGGGAGACACAAGATGCCATAAAGCTTTACATAACAATATTAAATTGTTTCTCCCCAACCCCCATCATGATTGACGAGTACCTCTTTGTTTTTTAACGAGCTTGAGAAGGATAACGGATGCTCGGTATAGCTCATCTTTCAGATGAGTCCAATCTCACATGTTTTACGAACTTGAGAAATGAGGGATTCGGTTCCATAAGGGTCCTTCAATGTTTTAATTTTACGAGTCCAAGAAAGGAAAACTCAGTGACGTTTCACATTTAGAGAGTTTGAAGCAGTTAAAAGAAGAATCCAAAATGACTTTTTCGTAAAGTTAGTCCCCTAAGCTCGAAAAAGTGTAAAATAATGCAAATGAAAACTTTTCTAGTCAACGGTTGACCATAATATACCTTTTTCATAATTGATACTACTCAACCCAAAAAAGGGGTAAACTAAAACTAAATAGATGTCCATTTTGATACTTTTACGAGCGCGAAAGGAAATACGTTTGCTTAGTGATATTTTCACATTTAGGGAGTATGAAAAGAGCTTAAATGAAACTCCAGTGGGGTTTCTTTTCCGTAATAAATTTTATGAGTCCGAAAAAGTGATAAAAGTGTACTCAGAATATTTTTCATGTTTGAATACAGAGCACAAAAAAGATAAAAGTAAGCTCCAACCATTTTTCATGTTTTTGACCAGAGCACGAAAAAGTGAAAAGTAAGCTCGACACATCTTTTTCATGTTTTAACCAGAGCACAGAAAAGTGGAAAAAGTAATCTCAACACCATCTTACTGTTTTTAACGAGATCAAAGATATGTTGGAAGCATGCTCATGGTATCTGCTTCAGTTTTTAATGAGCTTGCAAAAGAAAATGAACTATGCTCGAGATGATTTTCATGGTTTAGCAAGCTCGAAACCAAAAATAAAGTATGCTCGAAAAGATTCCATTGGTGGATGTTTTCCCCAAAATGACATCCATAGGTTGGTACATGTCCCCAAAGCGATTGCTAGAAGTAAGCAACTTAGTTGCAACATTGTGCGGAAAGGTTATCAACTTGACTTCAACATGATGTCCAGAGGTTGAAGACATGCCCCCCAAGCTTTGTTACGTTCTTCTAGTTTGCTTCTTCATCTAATTAAACTCCTGGTTACTAATAGGAATATGTTCACCAGAGACGAAGGATGATCAAATAGCATGGCGGGTGAAAATAAGGTTTATGTACGAATACTGGTGGAAGAATCGACTCAATGGGAAAGGAATATATTTCATTTTTTTAACGATATTGTCATAGATAAGGAACCATGCTCGTAATGAGTTGTTTCATTTTTAAATGAGCTTGACACAGGAAAATAACTTTGCTCATGGGAACCTATTTCATTTTTTATTGGGCTTAACACATAAAGAGAAATCTGCTCGTAGTCATTTGTTTCATTTTTTAACGAGCTTGACAAAGGAATAGACCTCTGCTCATGGACACCTGTTTCATTTTTTAATGAGATTGACATAGAATGGGAACTATGCTCGTAATAGTCCATTTCATTTTTTAACGATCTCGAAATGAAAAAGAACTATGCTCGTAGTCATCCATTTCATTTTTTAACGATCTTGACACATGAATAGAACTCTTCTCGTGGTCACCTATTAATTTTTTAACGAGCTTGAAATAGGAATAGAACTGCGCTCATGGGGATCTGTTTCATTTTTACACAAGCTTGAAACATAAAACAACTATGCTTGGAATTGGTTTCATTTTTACACAAGATTGAAACCAAAGGTAAACTATGCTTGGAACTGGTTCCTACCCAACATGATGTCCAGATGTTGGTAGGGTTCCCCCCAATATAAGAAGCTAGGGGGATACCTCCAACATGATGTCCAGAGGTTGGATACATGCCTCCAGACCTAAGGGGAAGTAACCACTAAAACATGTGGAACATTCAGGTAATTCTGATGACTGGTAGTCATGCGCTGATTAGGTTTAACAAAGGAAAGTTGATCAATGGTCACGATCCTCCCATCATGGGGAAAATAAATCACTCAAAAGAGTGAGGACACTACAACTTTCATTGCATAAACATAATCTCGTCCAAGGAGTATATTAAAATCTAAGGGGCCTTGGGCTAAGTTTTCCCTTCTAAGGAAATAGTTAACTGAGGAAGGATCCCTAATGGTCGAGTAGGTATTCTATTAAAGGCCAGTATTTGATTAGTGACTGGCACAAGAAGAGGAGAACCTATATCTTGACAAGCAGTTGGTGATAAAATACTAACATAAGCTCCTTCATCAACTATAGTACGAAATATTTCCTTATCGGAAACTCCTACAACTATCTGGAAAGGAACACCCAAAGGAAGACGAGATTTTGTTAGACTATTCCAATCAAAGGAAATGACCTTAGTGCTTGGAGGGGGTCCTACTAAAACATACAAGATTTTCCCTTGTTTAGAACAATCTAAGTTGACTAGGAAAACATCAGTGGTTTTTGGTTCACTCTTAACTAGAAGATTCTGATGAGACAAAGATTGTGTCATGGTGACTACTTCAGTATTAACATTCTCTAATGAAAGAGTGGGATCAAGTGGAGATGACATTGACTCGACCAATTCAATTGCACTTTTCAAAGGAAGAGTAGGATGAACTACTGGTTCTTCACTCTATGGGAAAAGAGTGGGATCGACTAAGGATGGAGCTGGATTGACAACTTCATCAACCAATGGGGGGTCAAGAGACAACTTACAATATCCTGTTGGAATATGTTGCTAGGATACAATAATGTATTCCAATAACTACAAAGCTTCATCCATGTACATACAAAGGTAATTAAGGTGCATATCCTTATATAAAAAACAAGGATTCTTGAATTTACCTTTCCGACCCTTAACCATAGAGCCACTGGTCAATGGGGTATCATTAGTATGATGTCTAGAAGATGACGATATAGGTTGTTGTGAGGCCTGTTGGTGTCCATTTTGTCACCATTTTTTATCATCAAATATACTTTGAGTGGCGTCATTTTCACCATTTTTGCCATGATAAGTCATTCTCTTTTCCATTCAGACCATCAAACAGAATCAGGTGTGCATTTATTTGAACATCGTACAAATCGTGAATAATTATCATCATTTTTATGGTTTATTGACAATCATCTCATATTTCTAGACATGCTTGGCATTTATTTTTTGTTCTACAGGCCGCGGTCTTCAAATGGACCTCCATTTAGACGCGTGTTCACGTTGCCAACATTCAGTCGCATCCAGCCCACCATTCATCCCTGCGTTCGACCCGCGGAATCGCCGGTTGGCATATTCCTGGCCATTAAAGACATAAATGGAAACATGGGTTCTATTAGCAACGTGGTGGTTGTGGTTGGTGAGCCCCTGTTCTAGAAGATTTGCCTCCGTTCCTGTCGAGCTTGATAGCACACCTTTTCCTCACGTCAACGCTCTAGAAGATTCGCTTCTCCATCCGCTCAGCTCGCCAACACATGCTCATGCCCACATCGACGTACAAGCAGCTGCATCCTTCCATGTTCGGTCTGCCAGCACATGCTTCTGCCCATGGTTGAAGGAAATGAACATACAGCTATTCACATTGAGGGGGATCGATGCTGTGAAAGCAGGAAGGTGGCCTCTGCGCTATCGTAAACCACCAGGAAGCCGTTTGACAGTCATAAAGAGTCCTATTTTTAGAGAGGTCGACTATGTTGACCTTCTCTCCCATTGTAAACTTATAAATAGATGCCTTGTGTGGAGAAACAGGGATGATTAGATAGCATCGTATAGAACATATAGAAGATAGCAGTAATTTTTGCATAAGTGTTGTGTAATTTTTATCAGTTAATGGAAGTTCCAGTTTCGTAACTGTTGATGTTCTGTTGTTGGTGACGAATTTGAGTTAATCTTCAATCTCTGATTGCTGGGAAGGGCCCCTCATCAACCAGAGTTTTTACTGTATATATTTTGCATTTCCTTTCTTCAAGTTAATTGTTTTTATTTCTAGTCTATAACTTGTCTCCTGTACATGAAAATTCTTTATTTTCTGTCTTATTGTTAGTTTAATTTTCCAGTTTAATTTACAAGTCAAAGTGACCAGTCATGCTTAAATCTTCTTAGTTTGCTTTCAGCTTTGTTATTTGCAATTAGGTAGAGTCTACTAGTTAACGTTTTAGTAGTTCAAATTCAATTCATAGTTAGAGTTAGGTCTGTAGTTTCTTTCCTGTAGCTGTAGGATTAGTTTGCTTACATTTCAGTTTTTTTTTAGCATGTAATAGAAATAGTTCATTTCCTTTAGAGAATGATTAGTATAGATGGTTTCTTGTTACGTTAGCTTCTAATTAGTCGATCTATTGCTTCCCTTACATTGTAGGACCACATGCATCAGCCAGCTGGTAGTTAAGATCATTCAATCTTCTTCTTTCTTTAGTTTAAATCATTTTCTTCCATCCGGACTGTCATTCGGACAGTCATCCGGATCGTCATACGGACCTTAATACTTTCTGCATTGTTTTTATGCTTATTTAGAATCCAGTTTCTTAGGCTTTTCAATTGTAATATTTCTTGCTTTTAATTAACAGTCTTAGATGTAATTAATGTCTTGTCTTATACTGCATAGAGTTTTAATTGAGTTTCATCATCACTCTTACTTTCCATCCCATCTTCCTTAACTTTGCTTTAACTGTCTTTCATGTTTGATTTGCCAATAAGTTACTGTTCCAGAATCTATCAGTTTCATTCTTAGTATAGTTTGTTATAGGCTCTTAAGATTTATTTCCGATAAGAGTTAATAATTCTATTCTCCAAGTTATCTCAGTTTTTATAGTTTCTTCATTAAGCATAGGATCAGTTCCCCATTCACACAGATAATGAAGATGTTCATGAAATAGGGTTTGGTTCAGAAATAAATATCTTTATTAAGTTTTCTACTTGCTTCTAATTAAAATATGTTTATCAAGTTTTCTACTTGCTTCCAAGTTACATTAGTTTCATGTCATTTATGTATGGATAGAAAATAGACCATAATGTTTAAAGTTAATTGTAGTTGGATAATCTTTAGTTTGCATTTATTTGTAGAAGTTAAACTAGATTTGCTTCCGTTTTTTTTCCTTGTTACATTCGAAAGTCATTACGATACATTCACCCCAGTTACTATCACATTTGATGTACAACATCAAGGGGAATGGAATTTGGTAGTTTAGTGTAGTCTTGAAATATTAATTGAATGCATGAATAGTTGTTGAATTCACTAAGTAGTTTGTAGTTTTAAGTTAATCTAGTTCTTTATTTTATAGTTAATTGTCAATTGAATCATTTCATAGATAGGTCTCTAAACTCATTCTTAGTTGTTTCTAATTTCTAGATTAGAGTTTGTAATCAGTAGTTTTCAGTTTCATCAAAGTAATTCTGTTCCTGATTAAGTCTTGCTTCCTAGAATAATATTATTGTTTTTATCTTTTCAGTTATTATTCATAGAGTAGAGTAGTATAGCTCGATACTATTTTGATTTGTTGGTTTAGTTAGATTTAATTAGATCAGTAATTGTATTTTCTGAAGTTTGACTCGATTTTTCATTTTGAAAGATCTTTCGATCTTTTCTTTATTAAATATTTCTAAGGTCTGACAAGCCAAAATATTAGGTACCATTCTACCTCAGCATATACTTTTCCACAACTCTAAGATTACCAACCCTGGTCGATAATTAAATATTAGGTGATTCTTTGAGATAGCTCACACACCCAACATTTTGGCGTCGTTGCTGGGGAGTTGTAGGTATGTAGAATTTAGTTGTAGGTAGGTAGAATTCAGTTGTAGGTAGGTACAATTCTCTTTTACAAACTTAGTGATAGATTTGAATTCTTCCCTTTGCAACTTAGAAATAGGTCGGTGGCGGGTGAGCGGTAAGACGAGAGGTAAGAACCCGCGCATCTGTTATAACAGGCATCCCCAAAACCCAACAATTGTAGTAATGTAGTTAGAATTTATTCCAGTTATAGTTTTATTTTCATGAATAGGTCTAGAGACTCACAAGGTAGATTTACTAACGTATATGGGGGCCGTGCCACCCCAACTACTAACTCAACAGAAAGGTATCGGAAGACACCTAAAGGGGATAGTCCTACTTGGAAAGCTAAGGAAATCCTTTCTGGAAACCATTTAGGGGAAACCATAAGGACATCAAAAAATTCTGTTCATAAAGAAATTCCACTAGAAGAACCTCAAGCTCATATAGAAACTGAACTTAGACAAGAGGAAACTCAAAAGGATAAAACTTCAAAACCTCCCAACCCTCCACTAGTCCAAAAACCCAAAGACACTACTTTTTCAATAGTAGGTGGTCCAAAATTAGTATATTTTTTTGATCCTGCACAAGCAGATGCTCTTTTTGAGAATTATGTGAACATAGTTATCTCATAGATCGAGACAACAATAGTAGGACCTTCAAAACTGGATCCCCACGTAGCTGGTAATTCTCCTCCTAAAAAGAAGAATACTGTTCCTGAAACAGAACGTTGGGACATCCCATACTCACCAAGGAAGGAACCACCTAGGTATTCTCTCTTTGGCAATCGAATCTTCATGGGGGATGAAAATGAAGATCATGTTCGACAAGATGAAGAATAAGGAGAGGTTATAACTGAAGGTACCTTCGGGTTCCCCATCTTAGACACTGCACAAGATGTTACTATGAAAAAAAACCCTCCCTCCTCACTACCAACCTTTTATGGGAAGAGTAGTGAGGATCGAGATAGATTCTTATTTGAATTTGACATTTTGTGTAGGAGCTATAATTACCTCCAAGATGGCCAAAAACTAAAACTCTTTCCTGCCACATTAAAAGATTCCGCTCTTCGATGGTTTCTGGGATTAGGAGAATCTAGTATTAGAACTTGGGAAGACATGAAGAATGCATTTTTACGAAAATATCAGGATTACTGTAAACCTAAGGACTCTTGCAATGATATTTTTAAAATTCAACAACTTGAAGATGAGATCCTAGAAGACTATCTCGAAGGGTTTAACTATGTGTTACATAAATCCAAATATAGTGATCTTCAAGAATATGCAGTAAGAACACTCTTCCTCAAGGGAATCTTAGAATAATTCTTAGAAAACCTTAATCTCATGGAAGCAGGAGACATCTCTCATAGGTATTTTGCACAAATTTGTGAATTATGTAGGAATTACTCTAGGAGTAGAGGGAAAAGTGGAAGACACTTTCGAGAATCTTATGCTAGAAACCTAAAAGGAAACACATCCGGTCCTAGTGGAGTTACAAGGTTAGAATTGGGAAACCTACTAGAAAATTTCAAAACAGATATCTTAGGAGCTATGGGTTCTCAACTAGATGCACTACAAGCTAAAAAGAGACAGGATGAAGAGCATGCAACAATGAGTATTTTCTATCCTAGGTGTAGAACTAACATCCCCAACGAGAATGTCCATTGAATAATGTTTCAGTTTGTCACCTTTGTACATAAGAACATCCAACTAATAATTGTCCATCGTTGTCTGGGTTGCAAGCTGTATAGAAGAGTGGAAACTTTGGTGAAACATCTAGGAGGCCTTGGAAACCTAGGGATCAACCATCATGTCAAGATCCATCATTTCAATTTCCACCCTACTACCATACTTATCAACCTCCTCAACAATGGAACACTTCAGGTTGGCAGAATTGGCCACCACATGTTAAATTTTCAGAATTTACTTCAATCTGATCTAGGATCTTAACTGAGAGAACAACATGTACAGCATATCTACAGCATATCAATCATGGAGACAATAATGCAATCACACAAGAGACACAAAGATTTACTCGGGGAAAACCATAAAGGTGAAAAACCCCAATAAATTCCTCAGAGATAGATAGAGCAATGATACAACCAACCAAGAGAGATAGCCATAACCTAGCAGCAGATCCTCCTCCTCCATAAGTGCGCCACTCCTCCTTGAGTGCATGTGTGAGAAGTGAGTGAGTAAATAGAGTGCCTCCCACACTCTATTTATACTTGACTTGACTTGCCTTTTTACCTAACTCATGTAGGCTCAAACTTAACCACATAACATAATGCTGACTGGGCCGACCCCCAATAGGGTGGTCTAATAACCCTTTGACCCACATGGCCGACCCCCAATAGGGTGGTCTAATAACCCTTCGACCCACATGACTTATACAGGGCCGACCCCAACAAGGTGGTCTAATAACCCATCAAGTATAAGTTAGGACACTTACAATATAAATGACGACACTTCCTTATAGAGGAATAATACCATCTCTATAGGAATACAATATACATATATGTGAAATACATTCTGAAGTTACATATACATCAACACTCCCTCTTAACTAGGAAGGTATTTCTCAGCACAGTTCTTCTAGCACAAGTCATCTTCTATGGATCATCGTCACTGGATAATCGTCATCGAGTCACCATCATCGTCACTGCTGCTGCTTTCTCAATCAATCTCTGTATCTACTCGTCATAGGAAGTTCTACAGAGCCAGTCCTTTTTCATACTGGATGTAGGCCCACCACCTGCAGGTCTTCGTCATCACTGGCCATACTGTGGAATCCTCAGGACTTATTACGTGCGTCACAAAACCTCGAAATAGCATCCCAGGCTGTTACGAGCACACAACTCTACCTATAGGATCTCCCAGGGCACCGAATTACATGTGACCTCACCACAAAACCTCGCAAGAGCATCCCAGGCTGTTACGAGCACACAGCTCTACCTATAGGATCTCCCAGGGCAACGAATTACATGTGGTTATGGCAAAACCTCGCAAGAGCATCCCAGGACTGATTACGGGCACACAGCCCAACCTATCGGATCTCCCAGGGAAACGAATTACATGCCATAGGACAAAACCTCGAAAGAGTATTTGCCAGATATCCCAGGGCACCGAATTACATGCCATAGGAAAAACCTCGAAAGACTATATGCAGATCTCCCAGGGCACCGAATTACATGTCCTCCCAGAGCAAAACCTCAAAAGAGCATTTGCCAGATGTCCCAGGGCACCGAATTACATGCCATAGGAAAAACCTCGAAAGACCATCTGCAAATCTCCCAGGGCACCGGATTACATGCTCATCTGCACAACCTGATCCACGACCACAGAGTATCAACCTGATACTCACCATACATCATCCTGATGTATCCATGATCATACTGATCATCATCACTGCAACGTCCTGCTGCATGTCATCTGGAGCAACATTCTTAAGCTCGTCATCTATGATCATCCTGATCATACAATGCATCCATCTGATGCACACATAGATACATGATCCACACAATGTATCCATCAATCATACATGATCTACCTGATCATACAAAGATACATGATCCACACAATGTACCCATCAACATACATGATCTACCTGATCATACAAGGATACATGATCCACACAATGTACCCATCAACATACATGATCTACCTGATCATACAAAGATACATGATCCACACAATGTATCCATCAGCATCCAACATGATGCGTACATACATAAATGATCCAACTGATCATATCCAACATCCAACATGATGCATACATACATAAATGATCCAACTGATCATATCCAGCATCCAACATGATGCATATACAAAATACATACACATGATCCAACCGATCATATCCAGCATCCAACATGATGCATACATATATACATATAATGATCCAACTGATCATATCCAAGCAGAAACCAGAACATCATCCTGATGCTCATTATCCAGCACTTACATCCACAGCCATGTGAAGGATCCTCCTTCCAACATGCTTGGAATGGCTTCAGCAAATGTGTCCATCACTTCTTCCTCGAAGTGTCCTCGATCTGAAGAACGCCAAGCCTCTCTTTGAAGTACTTGAACTTCACCTTGGCTAGTGGCTTCGTCAGCACATCTGCAATCTGCTCGTCCATCGCAACATACAAGAGCTTCACGGCTCCTCTCTGCACCATATCCCTGATATAGTGATATTTGATCTCTATGTGTTTCGACCTGTCATGAAACACTGGGTTCTCGGACAGCTTCATACAACTCTGGTTATCACAGAAGATACCCGTAGCATCCAACGGGAGATCAAATAACTCAGACAGTAGCTTCCGTAGCCATACTGCCTCACAACTAGCTGAACAAGCTGCAACATACTCTGCCTCAGCTGTACTCAGTGCTACGCAGGACTGCTTCCTGCTAAACCAAGAGATCACACCTGATCCCATACTGAAGCAGCACCCAAATGTGCTCTTCCTATCTGCAGCATTGCCATCCCAATCTGAATCAACATAACCCTGCAGGTTAAACTTTTGATTCACTTCATACTTGACCCCATAATCCACTGTACCCTTCAAGTACCTCAAAACATGCTTTACAACAACCAGGTGAACACTCCTCGGATCCGTCAGGAACTGGCTCAATGTGTTCACAGCAAAGCAAATGTCTGGTCTCGTGTTCGTTAGGTACATCAAGGACCCAATCATCTGGCGATACATAGAGACATCAATCGGCTCAGATGAAGCATCACATAGAAGCTTCAGATTTGATGCCATAGGTGTGGCCATGGCCTTGCAATCCATCATCCCAAACCTCTTTGGGATCTCTACTGCATACTTCCCTTGTCCAAGGAAGATTCTATCTGCACTCTGCCACACCTCCATGCCAAAAACAAATAGTGCATCATCCCCAAGTTCTTCATCTCGAACTTGGAAGAAAGCTTCCGCTGCGTGTCGGCAATCAATCTATCTTTACCTGTAACAAACAGGTTATCTGCATACAAAAGTAGTATCACTGGATTTCCTTCTTCAACCTTGTAGAAAAGGTTGGAATCTACTTTACTCTTGGTAACGCCCAAACTGGATAGAAAGCTGTCTATCCTACCATACCAAGTTCTGCACACATATATGACTACACCATGCTGTCTTGAGATCCATCTAGTGCATCTTCTATTTCATCACTTTTATATTTCTCAATGCTGCCATCTGCAACATGCTTGATCTGATAGTTCCATTTGGAAGTCATAACAAACTTCCCTTCACATCTTGGGACTACATCCCAAACATCATTCTTCATGATCGACGGATCATGGCATTCCATTTCTTCATCCCAGATCTTGGGAACTTCAATATCTTCAATAAATAAATTTGTTGCTGAACAAATGTTGTAGTTCTTCTTTTGTAGGAGATGGCATGCGATCTTTCCTACACAAAAATTTAAATTGCATGATTATAAAACATCTCATAGTTTTCAAAACAAATTCTTACACATAAATAAATATGTCATACAGTCATGCAATTATCTTAGCCAATGCTTCAATACAACATTTATCCATATCCCGTAACTTTCTAGATGCCTTCCAATCTCTACCAGAACATTGTTAAGAGTGTGCACAACTCCTAACATGTCAGCAAAGAGGTTTCATTCTAGATAAGTAGCAATGGAATGTTGTACAGTGCCATAGGCTACTTACCCATGCATATTAGTAGTATACTGTTCATTAATGTAATTATTCTAATATGCACAATACATATCCTAAGTCTAAGATCATGAGCATATACATCATTGAACAATTTTATTTAAACAAACAAATATGTAAGAAATGATAATTAAAATACTTATCTTTGTTTCTTCGTTGGGTGGACTCCCTCTGAGTCTTTGCTTCCTTGCAGGAGCTGCTTGGAGTCCTAATCTGAAGTAGCTTCTTCTACACCTTTCTGTTGTGGAATGTAGAGAGATGGACAACTCCCTCTGAATATCTGCATCCTTGCATAAACCACTAGAGTGTACTCCCTCTTGATCTTTGCTTCCTGGATTACCTGTTCTTGAACTCATATTCATCCTTGGTCCCTATGCATGCTTATTAGTATCATGATTGTGTTATCCTTGTGATTTCATAGAAAATCATACATTCATTAGTATACTATTAAAACACAATAATCTTAAGCATGTATAGTCATGATCATTTCAAACATAAATAATAAGCATTAGCATTCAAGGTTTATGCAGGATTCTTATGGTTAGTCAAATCAATCAATATAAGAGACATAATTCTTTTACTTATATTCCTATTTGACCATAGGACTTTTCTGGTTAGTCATATCATCAATCAAAGTAAAAATCATAATATGCCTAAACCCATGAGTACTAACTTCAATGAATAATCATAATCAATCATGCCAAGTATATTTAAATAAAGGATCTTATCACAAGGTGAGATTCTAACTTGATATAGGAAAAACATACCTGGATTAGCATGCTAGCTAATTATGTCTAACATACTCACATGATGTCTTCTTGTTCTTCTTCAATGACTTGTGCTAGTAACCTGTATATCTCATAGGTTAACCATTATAAAACCAAGTTATACATACCTCGTAAATGGATCTTTTATGAGATCCATGACAATGGATGAATCTTTGTCCTCATGTCATGATGATCATATGTTCTTTGAACCAGAACATAATTTGTCTTTCTTGGTGTACCTTTCATGTTAGTAGACAACATAAATCTCATACAACATCATAATGCATTAGTACAATCATAAGTGTCAACACCTTAACCAATGAATATCTTCTATCATGCATTCATAATTTTGTTAAGGTGATACGACAAATCTAAAATCAAAATTGTACTAACCGTAATAACATGAAGACAAACATACCATAGACTTAATCATGGACAAATATCGAAACATACCTCGATGAGTCATACCTGTCGAGATTGCTTGTAATCTTCTTATATAAGGCCTTAGCCTCATCTCCCTCTGAAACAGGAATTTCTTCACTCATGCAGATGATCAATCCATCTTCTTCTAGGATTAACCCAATCCACTTGATTTGCAAGAACTGGACCTTGAGCTGGATATGGGTTTGTCAGATAAACCCCAAAAATTCAAACTTTGAATTTCAAACTTCTGACAGGATAGAAATATGTGCCTTGATGAGCTGATCAAGTTGGTATATTCAGAATTTGAAAACTGCAAAGTTTCACTCCTCAATTTTGCCTTTGAAACTTCCGGATTCACTGGACGTGACCCTGAACTGGGGTTTGATGAAGCCCACTCTTTTTCCCCATCAAAAGCTTTGATCCAAAGCTCTAAGCTTCTATTTTTCTGAGGAGCTTCCAGCTATGGTCACAGATTGCAAAAATTCCCATTTTTACAGAAGCCCTAATTTTCCACTTTTCTGATCAAAGTCCCGAACTAGGGTCTGATCAAGCCCGGCCTTCTGCCCAACCAAAAATTCTGATCTTGGTCTCTAAATTTCTATTTTTATGAGTAGCATCCAGCCGTGGTCTCCGATTACAAAAATTCCAACTTTCTCCAAAGGCCTAAATTCGGGAAGCCATGAATGAAGGTACCAAAAAATAATTCTGTTTTGACAGAAATATGTACCTGATTGTTTCTGGTGTAACTCCGAAATTTTTGATCCACAGGGTCTGAAAAAGTTTTTTGAGATAGCCTGAACTGTTAGCTTTCCATCCTGACATATCTGACCTCAATTGGATGTTCTGAGAGAGAGTTATGTCAAATGTCGCAACGTGACCTGTTTTGGGAAAATACAGGAGAGCGAATTTGTACGGCGTGCCACGTGTCACTTTTTGACCTTCGGCCTCTGAAAAAGTTTTCTGAGATATCTCGACCTGTTATCTTTCCATCCTGACAGGTCTGATCTCAATTGGATTCTCTGAGAGAGAGTTATGCCAAGTGTCGCAACGTGACCTGTTTATGGGATAATACAGGAGAGGGAACTTGTACGGAGTTCCACGTGTCACTGGTTCAACTTCGGCCTCTGAAAACGTTTTCTGAGGTAGTGCAGTCTGTGTACTACCTGTCACTTTTCACGAAATTTCATTTGGAGCTTCCTAGCCCAAGTTATGACCTTTTTCCCAAGATCACCTGATTTTGACTCAGATCTGGAAGAGGCAGAAACCCTATATTGTACAGATCATAAATCACAAAGTACAACGAATTAGAGGTTGTCCTTTGGACACAAGGTACCTAGAGATTTTATCTTCGTCCTGTAACAATTTCAGATCCGAAAAATTCTCCAAAACGGATTTATAGCGAAAGTGCTACAATGACTGGTTTTTTTGCTATATCAAGCCCTAGCAACAAGTGTCATACATGCCATATCATGCCTTCTTTCAGGCTAGCTCTGATACCATGTTAAATTTTCAGAATTTACTTCAATCTGATCTAGGATCTTAACTGAGAGAACAACATGTACAGCATATCTACAGCATATCAATCATGGAGACAATAATGCAATCACACAAGAGACACAAAGATTTACTTGGGGAAAACCATAAAGGTGAAAAACCCCAATAACTTCCTCAGAGATAGATAGAGCAATGATACAACCAACCAAGAGAGATAGCCATAACCTAGCAGAAGATCCTCCTCCTCCATAAGTGCGCCACTCCTCCTTGAGTGCACGTGTGAGAAGTGAGTGAGTAAATAGAGTGCCTCCCACACTCTATTTATACTTGACTTGACTTGCCTTTTTACCTAACTCATGTAGGCTCGAACTTAACCACATAACATAATGCTGACTGGGCCGACCCCCAATAGGGTGGTCTAATAACCCTTTGACCCACATGGCCGACCCCCAATAGGGTGGTCTAATAACCCTTCGACCCACATGACTTATACAGGGCCGACCCCAACAAGGTGGTCTAATAACCCATCAAGTATAAGTTACGACACTTACAATATAAATGACGACACTTCCTTATAGAGGAATAATACCATCTCTATAGGAATACAATATACATATATGTGAAATACATTCCGAAGTTACATATACATCAACACCACAATACCCTCCTCAGAATGCTCAACAACAACAATGGCCCCATGGATGGAGAGGACAAGCTTATGCTCAACCACCTCCTCCTATGCCTAACTATCCTTACCCACCTAACATTCAGCAACTTTTTCCTGGATTTGTACCTCCTTCACTACCCCCTATCCCAAATCAACCTCACCATTTCCAGAATATGAACCCTCTAAGACCCACAATATTACCTGCACAACCGATACCAAATCCTAACAACAAGCCAACCCAAGCTCTTAACAGCATTGGGTTGTTACCTCTTCCATCATATTCCATTTCGACCGCACCAATACATGAGATTCAACTGCGGTCTGGAAGAGTTTTGCAAGATCATCCCAAGTCATCAGTTGTTATCTGAGAAGAGAATGAAGAAGAAAACACACCTAATGAAGTTTCGAGTGATGCTATTCTTGAAGATGTGGTTATTCCTAAATCTTCAACACATAACCATCCACATAAAGAAGTAATTACATGAGAAAAATCACCCCCATATCCAGAGCGTCTAGTAATAGAAAAACCTGTAATTTATCCCGAATATGACATCATTAACGAATTGAAAAATATTTTCATCAAGATCCCTTTGTTACAAGCCATTAAAGATATCCCAATCTATAGTAAAGTAATAAAGGAAATCTATATTAAAAGACCAGGTAGAAAACAAAAAGACCCTCCAACTATACATGTCATAGGTGAAATATCAGATTGTATAGTGGAACAACCTAGAATTCCGAAGTATACAAATCCAGGAAATCCTGTAGTGTCTGTTATCATCAATAACACTGCTATAGAAAACACACTTATTGATCTAGGAGTTGCTATTAACTTGATGACTACCACAGTTTTAGAAGCTCTCCATTTAGGACCATTCATCCATCCTACCCCAACAATGGTGGAACTAGCAGACCGTACTATGGTACAACCAGCTGGAATTTTAGATGATATCATGGTATCAGTGGCCTCATGGGAATATCCTGTGGACTTTATGGTCATACAATCAAAGGATCCTTCTAAAGGACATCCTATCATTCTGGGAAGACCTTGGTTGGCTACTTCCAATGCATTTATAGGATGTAGGGATGGAGAAATTATTATCTATGATGGGTTATCTACAAGAAAAATAGCTTTATACCCACCATCAAAACCAATAATTGAAAACCTATTTTGGTTAGATTGTACTTTTGGGGATGAGAACTTGGAATAAATTTCCCTCGTTAGTGATTTCTCCTGGGCACTTCAAGAACAGAATACCGAGAATGTGTTGAATCAATTTATCTCTTTCACAACATGTATAGACTTTCCTTAGTCTTTTTCCCAACTTGACTAGATCTTTGGAGACGAATTCCAAGAAAACACGAGCCTCTCAACATTTACAAGTACACCCTGTGTCTTCGCAGCCGAAGAACATCTAGGACCCTATACCATACCTTGTGAGGTTAGTTCTTAAAAATATCTACATATAAATGCAGATTTAGATGAGAGTCTGCGGAAACAATTACTAAAAGTTCTCAAAATTCAAATTGGAGCATTTGCATGGGAATACACCAATATCAAGGGTATACACCCAACCACTTGTATTCACCACATTTACACAGATACAAACATACCTCCTGTCAGGAAGCCCCATAGAAGAATGAATCCAACCTTAAAAGATATAGTAAAAGAAGAATTACAAAAACTCCTTAATGTTGGATTCATCTACCCAATTTCTAATAGTAAATGGGTGTCTCCTCTGGTGGTAGTTCCAAACAAAGTCACAGGGAAATGGCGTATCTGTGTTGATTTTCGAGAATTGAACAAGGCCACTCTTAAGGACTACTTCCCTTTAACTTTCATCGATTAGGTGTTGGATACCTTATCAGGGAAGCAATACTTTTCTTTCCTTGATGGATATAGTGGATACAATCAAATATTAATAGCACCCGAGGATCAAGACAAGACAAACTTTACTTGTTCTTGGGGGACATATACCTATCGAGTGTTACCATTTGGCCTATGTAATGCACCTACTACTTTCTAGCGTGTAGTTTTAGGAATATTTGCTGACCTTATACATGATTGTGTAGAAGTTTATATGGATGATTTTACAGTTTATGGTAATACCTTCCAAGAAGCCCTTGATAACCTTGAAACTGTTCTTATTCGGTGCCAAGAAACGAACTTAGCTCTTAGTCATGAAAAATGTAAGATGTTATTAAACGAGGGCATAGTTCTGGGACATCATGTCTCTCTTCAAGGTATCAAGGTGGATCCTTCCAAGATAGAGATAATTGTTAATCTTCCTCCTCCAAAAACTCTGAAGGAAGTAAGAATCTTTCTTGACCATGCAGGCTATTATAGACGTTTCATTGAAAACTTCACTAAGATAGTCGCACCTATGTTCAAACTACTCATGAAAGATACATAATTTCAATGGAATGAACCTTGTCAACATGCCTTCGAAACTTTGAAGGAAAAGCTATTAGTAGCACCAATACTTAGGGGTCCCAATTGGTCCCTTCCTTTTCATATATCCACTGATGCTTCCGACATAGCCATAGGATCAGTCTTAGGTCAAAAAGAGGGACAAATATCACATGCCATATACTTTGCTAGTAAAAATTTGACTCCTGCAGAATCGAAATACACTATTACCGAAAAAGAATTTCTGGCAGTAGTCTATTCCATCAACAAGTTCTGTCATTATATCACAGGATATGAAATTTTCATACATACTGATCACTCCGCCATCATATTTTTGATGAATAAACCAATCACCAATGGCAGGGTGACTCGGTGGCTTCTTCTGTTACAAGAATTTAACATTACTATTTTTTATCGTCCCGACCGAGAGGATGTGGTAGCGTATTTTCTCTCTTGAATTCAAATTGACAATGATGCCAACTCTGTCGATGATACCTTTCCAGATGAACATTTGTTCGCTACATCTGTTTGAACCCCATGGTTTGCAAACATAGCCAATTATTTAGAACTAGAAAACTACCAAACCATCTCTCCCCACCCGAAAAACATAGGATCATAATTCAAAGCTCTAATTATTCTTGGGTGGATAATGATCTTTTTCGTACCGGTCCTGATCTTATTATTAGATGATGTGTACGAGAGGATGAGATGGCAGAGATCCTTCATGCATGTCATGGCAGACCTTGCGGTGGGAATTTTTTTGACAAGAGAACATCATACAAAGTGTTGAACTCTGGATATTACTGGCCAAGCATTTTCAAATATGCTTCCAAATATGTCAAGGGATGTGATAGTTTCCAAAGAATGGGTAGACCTACGCCATCCGATGAGATGCCCTTACAACCCCAAGTTATGATTGAGCCTTTTGAAAAATGGGCTCTAGATTTCGTTGGGCCAATTTCCCCTATGTCTCGCAAGAAGAAGTACATCCTAGTCTGTACAGATTATGTCACCAAGTGGGTAGAAGCTAAAGCTTTATTCCGAGCCACAGAGAAATCAGTGGTAGAGTTTATATATGAAGAAATATTTTCCCGATTCGGTGTACCTAGGGAAATTGTAATCGATCAAGGATCTCAGTTTACCTCCAAATTAATGAAAGAGCTTACCGAAAATATGGTATTAGACATTGTAAATCTTCACCATATCACCTGCAAGCCAATGGTCAGGTAGAGTCCACCAAGAAAGTATTAGAAGCCATCTTGACTAAGACTATCCAGTTACACCACAAGGACTGGGTAGAAAGGCTTCCAGAAGCCTTGTGGGCTTACAAAATAACTTGGAGGAACACCAATAGCCACACACCTTATGAACTTGTATATGGTAAACAATTTCTTCTACCTATTTAATTTCAAGTCAAAACCTTTCGTATGGCTGCACAATTAGGGATGAATTTAGAAGAAGCACAGAGACAACGGATCCTGTAAATAAATGAATTAGACAGGATTAGACAAGATGCTATCCAACGCACAATCTTAATACAAAACCAACGCAAAAAATGGCATGATAGATACATTAAACAAAAACAATTCAAAACTGGAGACTGGGCATTACTTTTTGATTCAAGGTACAAAAACTTTAAAGGTAAATTAACTACTCGTTGGATGGGTCCATATGAAATTGTTACAGCTTTTGATAATGGATCCGTTAAAATTAAGACAATTGATGATTCTCAAATTTCCTTTGTTGTGAATGGACATAGACTTAGACTTTATCATCAACCAATATCTAAACAAGGTTTTGTGCAGAATGCCTTACAACAGAAGGAAATGGAGCTCGTAGAAGAGGAAGTCATTCCTCCTTCTCCTGGTTCTTGAATGATTTTGGGTTATATTCCTTTATATATATGTAAATATATATATTTTTTTCAATAATAAGAGTCAATTCTAACAATTGCTTGCATCTATACAGGAAATTCACTTTTATGATCAACTTATGAAACTTTGTCAATCAAAACAGGAAGACTCTTTTCCTTTTTTTTTTTCTAATTTCATATGACATTTTATTTATACATATGCTTTTTTTTTAAATAAATTTGAATCATCTAACAAATAGTTTTGCAGCTTAATTACAAGAACCTTATCCTTATAATCAGCTCATGCGATATTATTTGAAAAGGGAAGTGCTCTAAAAAATTCATAATACATTGTAACTCCTTCTCTTTCAATTATTGTTCGAAATTGAAAATTCATAGTGAAAAGATAAAGTGTTCTTTATATCATTTCAAACCACTTTCTTTTATGGTTATGTATATGGTATTCGATTCAGACATGTACATTTCTGATTTATCATTAGAAAAATTGCTTAATACCTACCTTAAATCACTATGATCTCCAAAAAGCTCTATCTTACACCTATGAATCACTAGCTCATCCTAGACTCATTATCAAAACTTGTCTCCTAAAGCATCTTTCAGAGGTAGCTCAAAAGTGAGTGATATTTCTATTTTGTGGGGAACATTACTGATCTTTCATGAAGAAGATAGACTGAGAGGTCAAAGAACATCTTTAGGTTATTATCTTTGATCTATAATCTAGACCATTATAAATAAAGTTACTCATAAGGATCGCTCTAAAATTTTGAATTATGTGTTTAGCAGGCTTAACACACTCTAGTGCCAACTAGCTTCCTTCCAAAAAAATATATATGTATCATTATACGAGGCAAACCCGCCGGGGTACTGAACAGGCTCGCTGGCAGCGGGTCCATGCTAAGTAAAATCTTAAACAAGGAAGTTCGGTAAATGCAAGTCAACTCGTCGGGGTACTGAACAGGCTCATTGGCAGCGGGGCTATGCTTGCATGGTGTTGATGTAATTGTAACTTTGGAATGTATTTCACCTATGTATATTGTACTCCTATAGAGATGGTATTATTCCTCTATACGGAAGTGTCGTCATTTGTATTTAAAAGTGTCGCAACTTGCGTGTGATGGGTTATTAGACCACCAAGTGTGGGGTCGGCCCTGATTAGTATTACCATGGGTTATTATACTGAGTTAGAGAAGTCAACCCTGCTAGTTTATTAGGCAGGTTAGGTCATGTATAACTAGAGTGCGGGAGGCACTCTATTTGATCACTTCATTATTCACTTCTACACTCACCAGAAAGTGGCTCACAAGTGAGGAAGGAGGAGTAGCTGCTAGGAGGACTATCTCTTGTACTTGGGTTGTATCATTGCTCTTTCTATCTCCAAGGAAGTTGTGGGGTTTTTCACCTTTATGGTTTTCTCCATGGAAACTCTATGTGTCTATTGTCTCATGTGATTTCTTATGCTTGCTTGTTGTGATTGATATGATTGATATGCTGTACATGTTATTCTCTTAGTAAAGATCCTAGAGTATATTGAATTAATGCTAAAAATTAACACATGGTACCAAGATAAACCCACTGGGGTACTGAATAGGCCAGTTGGTAGTGGGTCAATATCAGGTAAAAGAGGTTTGGTTAATGCATCACTATGCACATGGCTCATATAGAAAAAAAAAATCTAAGTATACAAACACATGTTTAGGCCAATTATTTATACTGTCATTAGAGAATGGCTATAAGATGGACTTGGACCCTATCATGTAATTCAAACAATACCTAGGATATGATTATCCTAGAAATGGGACCCATAACTATAGAAATCTCACAAACTCTACAGTGAACCTTATCTATATTCTTTGGATGACAAGAGATCTTTAAAATGAGTCATGGATGGCTAGTTTTCCTATGGCATTTTTCACATTAATTATACTATCATTCTTCATATGGTCTTCTTAAGCACTATTGTATTCTTTTTGATGAATGTACATATCTGAATCATCTACATTTATTAGTTAATATTTCATTTTTCTTACGAAAATTATCATAGCATTTTAGAAGCTATCAGTAAAACTTTTAATTGAAAATATTTGAATATTAATCAATTTTTCTTTGATGGCTTGAGGACACACCATATTTTTGGTTTGGGGGAGGATTGGAACTATTTTTTTCTTTTTGAATATTTATGAAAAAGTTTATTTATCTCTGATAAAATGATAGGTGGTTTGACTCATGTATATGTAACTTTGGAATGTATTTCATATATATTTATTGTACCCTTATTAGAGATGTGTTATTCCTCTATAAGGAAGTGTCGTCATGTGGATTGACAAGTGTCTCAAGTGTGTGTACTTGCCGATGGGTTATTAGACCACCATGTGTGGGGTCGGCTCTGAAATATATATATTATAATGTGGATGTACCTAGCTACACAAGGTGGCCCCATAAGGTAACTGGGCAAACAGGTTAGTATAAATAGAGATCAAGTGATCTCTATTTAGATCATTTGGAAAAGTATATCTCTCTCACTCAGAAAGTGGCGCACTAGTGAGGAGGAGGATCATCTGCTACTAGGAGACTATCTCAGTGTATTTTGGTTGTACTTTGGTTGAGCCATTGCTCTCTCTATCTCTGAGGAAGTTGTGGGGTTTTTCACCTTAGGGTTTTCCCCACGAAAACTATGTGTCTCTTGTCTCTCATGATTTTGATTCTTGTGATGCTTGTCATGCTTATTGTGATTGTCATGCATTGATATACTGTATATGTTATTCTCTCAGTGAAGATCCTAGAGTATTGTGAATTAATGCTCAAAATTTAACAGCTTATACCATCAATGTCTCATTAAAATCCTGATCATTCACCAGTTTGAAGAGAGAGGGCAAACCCGAGATCATTTTGTCTTTGAAATTCTAAACCCTCATTGTGAAAATCCTCACAACAGATCTAAGAGATGATGTATACCTCACAAGAGAATAGTGGATTAAGCAAGAAAATAGAAGAAGAGTGATACATGCAGTATAATGAGCAACAGAATAATATGGTACAGTAGAACTCAGATAGAAGCAATAATACTTCACACACACTAGATTATTAATCACAAATGGACATATAAATAATACAATGCATGAGGAATTCGAATGCCTAAGGTGGCAATTCGAATTAGCCTTCATGGAGTGATCAAAGGATCACTGGAGTGTCATCGGAGCACAACTAGGTGTCCTCATGATCATCGGAGCGCAACTGGAAGTCTTCATCATCATTAGTGGAGTCATCAATGCTCAAGTAACTGACAACCATCAGTCAAACTAAATCTGGTAGGTGTAACTCAGTGTAACTAAGTGTAACTGAGTGTAACATGCAACTCGAAGTCTTCATCATCATCAGTGGAGTCATCAATGCTCAAGTAACTGTCAACCATCAGTCAAACTAACTCTGGTAGGTGTAACTCAGTGTAACTAAGTGTAACTGAGTGTAACTGAGTGTAACTGAGTGTAACTCAATGTAACTAAGTGTAACTCAATGTAACTAAGAGTAACTGAATGTAACTGAGTGTAACTGACTGTAACTGAACTGGTAGGTGAAGAAGGGCGAGTTGCTCCCTAAAATCAAGGAAGAAGGGCGCACTAAGCAACTGGAGGGATAAAACTGAATAGTGAGAAGCTCCTGGGGGCTGGCTAACTGAGGGCTAGGTGCTGGACTGATGACTGGGATGCATGCAAACCCTAGAATGCATGCAAACCCTAAAAGGTGCATGCATGACTGAAAATGTAAATGATCAAAATACTGGTGGGACTAGGATGGAATATAGGAATATCCTAACACCCCTCCTTAATCCATCCTGGGCCCTGGTAACTAAAACCAAAGGTCACCCAATACAATGAATGATAACAATCAATAAACCAAGGAAGTGGGAAAATTTCATGGGAAACATAACCCCCTCCTCAAAAAATAGACTGTAAGGCACACATAAAAAATAAAAGCTCCAAACTCAAGCAGGTGTGATGCTTGGTCATATGTCTGGAGGTATCTTCTTCTTGGGAAGAAGTGGATCATGCTCAAAAAGCATGTGCTTGTACTTGCTCTTCAGATCGAATGTGATGAGAACAAATCCAACAGTATTAGAATGATCCTTGAACCTGTGATTCGAATCAGCTGAGGTAGGATCAAATTTTTGAATGTGCATATAGTCCTTTGTCTTCTCCTTCGAACCACCATGGGTGAGATTATGCCAAAAAGAACTATTACATGTTTGCTTGAAATCAAAATCAGATTTAAGACTTTCAAAACAGTTTCTTGAGATCTCCTTTGAACCAGCAGGGGTGAGATCAAAACTATCATATGCATGAGAAATTTTCCCAAGCAGTAATTGCTTAGAACCCAAATTTGATACAAGACTTGAATCATGGATTCTTGAGATCTCCTTTGAACCGTGAGAGGTGAGATCAAAACCAGTAGATGCATGAGAAATTATCCCAAGCGAATGGCAATGGCCATATTCTTCAATGACCTTCTGAAAGCATGAATTTATGATCATATAGTAGTATAAAGAGATGTTTGCTGAAGAGGAGCGAATGCATTACCTCCATTAGCTGATTTGACCTCTGAAATAATCATGTGATCATGATGCAAACCAATAGACTCTGGTGCAAGAGAGGATTTAGGACCTTCTGCAATATCTAGAGTGTGAGCTGGCATAGAAAGAGAAGAAAGTTTGAGCATGAGTGGAGAATCTGCAAGTTCTTTGTCAACAACTTCAATATGAGATGATACTGGTTCATGATCTGAGAGATCATCAAGGGGAGTGAATGCAACATGATCTGAGAGACCATCAGGAGGAGCGAATGCATCATGATCTGAGAGACCATCAAGTGGAGCGAATGCATCACCTTGCTTGCTTTTGAAGGGATTTGGACCAAATCCATCATTCTTTTTGCTGAATCTTTCATCCAGATGAGCCCATAACTCTTTTGGAGCTTCAATATCAATGATGGTCGGGTACAATATGTAATCAGTCATAGCAAGCATCATTCTTCCAATGTGCATGTCACCTTTATTCAACCATTTAATCTTCTTTGTAGAGGATTCGAACTCTCTTTCAAAATAGCAATCAAAGAGATCATGGCTCTTCAAATATGCTATCATTCTTGGTTTCCATTCATCATAGTTGAATGGAGAAAGATGAATAATTTCTTCTAAATTCATTGAAGTTGTAGAAGACCTGCAAAAACAATATAGAATAACTGCAACTGCTACTGCTGCAAAAATGCAGAAACTGCTGCAACTGCTACACTCGAAATATTGGTAATAACCTGCAAAAAAATCTCAATAATGGAGATAAACAATACTCTCAACATGCTTTGATACCATGTGAAAATCCTCACAGCAGATCTAAGAGATTATGTATACCTCACAAGAGAATAGTGGATTAAGCAAGAAAATAGAAGAAGAGTGATACATGTAGTATAATGAGCAACAGAATAATATGGTACAGTAGAACTCAGATAGAAGCAATAATACTTCACACACACTAGATTATTAATCACAAATGGACATATAAATAATAAAATGCATGAGGAATTCGAATGCCTAAGGTGGCAATTTGAATTAGCCTTCATGGAGTGATCAAAGGATCACTGGAGTGTCATCGGAGCACAACTAGGTGTCCTCATGATCATCGGAGCGCAACTGGAAGTCTTCATCATCATTAGTGGAGTCATCAATGCTCAAGTAACTGACAACCATCAGTCAAACTAACTCTGGTAGGTGTAACTCAGTGTAACTAAGTGTAACTGAGTGTAATGCGCAACTCGAAGTCTTCATCATCATCAGTGGAGTCATCAATGCTCAAGTAACTGTCAACCATCAGTCAAACTAACTTTGGTAGGTGTAACTCAGTGTAACTCAATGTAACTAAGTGTAACTCAATGTAACTAAGAGTAACTGAATGTAACTGAGTGTAAGTGAGTGTAACTCAATGTAACTGAGTGTAACTGACTGTAACTGAACTGGTAGGTGAAGAAGGGCGAGTTGCTCCCTAAAATCAAGGAAGAAGGGCGCACTAAGCAACTGGAGGGCTAAAACTGAATAGTGAGAAGCTCCTGGGGGCTGGCTAACTGAGGGCTAGGTGCTGGACTGATGACTGGGATGCATGCAAAATGCATGCAAACCCTAGAATGCATACAAACCCTAAAAGGTGCATGCATGACTGAAAATGTAAATGATCAAAATACTGGTGGGACTAGGATGGAGTATAGGAATATCCTAACACTCATTTGATCGAGAAGCCTACTGTCAAACCCTCTGTTTCTCGAAAACACCACCATTTCCAAACTGGTATTAGTGAGCCTACCTATCATGTCCCAAATTTGGAATTGGGTCACAATGGCCTAAGCAAATTTTTCATATTCATTAGAGTTTGTCAAATTGATGCTAAAGGTCAAATAATTGCCAAGGAGGAAAATTACTAGTTTCCTAGGTTTAGGGTGGAAGCTTTGGGATTTGGAATAAGGGGGATAATAAATGATGTTTGAACATTAGAATGGAATAAATATTTAATAAAGGAGATAAATAAATATATACAAGTAAAAATCAAAGTGTTATTTGATCATGAAGACACATGGAGGAAGTGGGACCCACATATGGCTAGATTTCCCCACTACACTTGGCATCATTTTCTCACCAATTCAAATTCAAGGTGAATGGTAACATAATTGGGGGACTTAAAATGGTATTATTCATGGCATGACTCATCCAAGTTCGAAATATAGAGGAAGAGTAACTCCCATGGAAGAGGAAGAGGCAATTTGGAGCTAGTGGGACACTTGGGCTAGATTCCCTAGCTCTATGAAAACAATGATGAAGATGCTATGACACCTATGACACAAATCAGACTTGAAGGCTGAAGTATGACATATATGACATGTCATGGCTAAAAATAGCCTCCAAGAGGGTGCTCAAGGGAGTTAGGGAAGCTAAGATGCTTCCACATGTGATTTGGTGGAAGTGGGAGACTATGAATTGTTGTACAAGTGGCGTTCTTTCGAATCTCTTCCCAACTTGAGTTGGAATGAGTCTCTTGGAAGGAATTCGACCCATGGAGGACATTAGAAGTTTATAAATGTCAATAACAAATTATTAAACTAGCTTTTGATCATTTGTAGAATTTGCAATTGCATTTGTGAAGAGGGAGAGCTAGTGGATGACTAGTTTCTTGCCTTAGCCAATTTCGAGGGTGAAAGATTCCCATCCAAGTTGGTAATTGGAAAGGCCATTCAGACCTTTAATTTGGAGCTTTAATGGAGTCTTTATTTGCATGTGTAAGCTACAGGGAAGCTCATGGTTTCTTCTATTTCATCTCACTCCTTCAACCATTTCCAGTTTTGATGGCATATTCTTGATCCTTGAGGGAGGGCATTTTTGGTGATCTATTGTACTCTTTGTGGGAGATTCTAATGCCCCATTTATTTTGTAGTATGAAGTAAATACTCTGTTCTTCATATCTAGAAATTTTCAGGTCTGTTGTTCAGGATTTCTACCTTATAGCGAGGAAAGGGACACTACCAACTTCTGGGGTGACAGGTAAACACATTAATCATATCACACAGGTTTCTATGAAGGGAAAGAGATCAAGGTTCTTGAAGACATACATTATTAACGATGTTCGATCCTAGATTTTGCTCGATCTTGCGCTCAATATTCCACTTGATCTTCTGCTTGACAGACCTGCAATACAAAAGATACCTTCCTCAACGTATCTTGACTGATATAACAATGATGAAATTGGAATACAATTTAAACATCAAGAACAATCAAGCATTTAACCAAACAAATATGTAATCCATTAGACATTTGATTGGGACGGGAAGGATGTTTCAACCTTTATTGTCAAAAGCAAATAATCAGTACAATTATACCTGATCATTCAGAGTGCTTGTGCAATCGGATTCTGGGCTCCTGCTCTTATCTCTAACTTTGGAATTCCTCTAGCATAACAACCCTTAATGCAAGTTTCTCCTCTTGTGAATGTGAATCTAACTAACCCCTCTCATGAATCCTCCTTGTATTTATGGGACAAGGTAGGCGGTTTTGATCGAGAGGTGGTTGAATTGGGAGGTTGGGGAAGTTGCAAAACCAACTTCAACTAATCCCAATTCGTCAAATTAATATATTTTTGATTACATTTTAAGATGTGCGCGAGTTTTTCACAGTGGAGTAGCGCTCAATATGCAACTTCAGTGCTTTACAACTAGCATTTACAACTATTTTTGAGGTGTGCGCTAGTTTGCTGAAGTAGAGTAGGGCATACTAGAGGGTGTGCGTTACTCTTATGCTTGTGGAGTAGGGCATGTGTGCTACTATCATGCCTGTAGGGTAGCGCACATGTCAAAATGTGGGTTTAAACAGGGTTTTGTCAGCTGCAGAGGGGTAAGTCAAGTCCATACATCATCTAGGGAAATCATGCTCTTCAATCCAAGTTATCCTTTTGTGTGATCAACAGCTAAAGGTGATCACGGATGGAGAAGTGCAGATTTGACCTATAATAGATGCCCCCTAATGTATGAGGTCAGAGGGAAGTGATGGCCGAAATACATTATAATTCCAAGTCAGAGGAGGAGCAAGAAACCGCAGAACCAAGTCATAGAAACACCCGAAACAAAGATCAAGGTTAGCGAGCAATTACAATATTGAAATCATATAGATGTGTAGCATGATACAACATGATCTCCGATACATAACTAGGATATGTATATATAGCATGGCCACTAAAATACAAGCGTGGATCCATGTCAAAGTGAGAGATCATAACCATAACAACAAACTGGATCTATGTCTCATGGAGAGCCAAAAAATGAGTGAGGCTCAGTATTGCACAGCTTGGGGGATAACATAATGAGGTAATGCTATCAACATACCAAGGTCTTCATCCAAAACAATCCAAGGTACAAACCCTAACCATGTGAATAAATGAGCTGAAGTCGAACATGGGGAGTATCATTTGATTACCAGTTATTGATGTATACCGTTAACAAACGCGAGGGCTTCCACCGACATGATAATGGGGCCCAAGGTACCTAGTATGATCCAACAAGTGTGAATAAGTGGACTTGAAGTCAAACACTTGAGGAACCTGTCGAACAAGAGACATTGATGTATTCTCATGATTCAACAGCAAGGAAAATTGCCACTGGTGACTGCAATCTCCAAGGTACTAACCGAAACTCTAAACTTCACTCCCAGATCAAAATGAGTTGATGTCGATGGGAAGAAGTCCATTGGAAGGGAGGCCTTAAGGCATCCTCCATCATCCAACACGAGGAAAAATCAATTGGTATGAGCTGATGTGGAGTAAGACATGTAACAAGACTAACAGTAGGATGGCCGACACATGAGGTCAAGGTAAACTGCAGAAAGGCCGACATGGGCTATATCCTTGAACAGTGAGCACGACACAAAGTGACTTAGGCAGTTTTCAACATAATGGGGAAATGATATAAGTCTCTAATGTAGGAGACATTAGCAAACCCTCCATATGGTTGGAAGAATAACCAACCGGGGGAGTAAACAACTTGGAGATCAGGTTCACCCTAAGGTAAAAAAACTAAACCCAACTGAAATGATAGACTCAAATAGGTGCTATGTTCAAGGATAGGACTGACTAAATTGCCTTTGAAACTAAAGATGTGATATATCCTTCTTATCCCTTATTCTTTTTAGATAAAATAATACCTTTCTTGTTGTTTTAATGAGTCCAAGAAAGAATGAAAACTCAATAAGTCCAACCATGTGAGAAGTTTAATGAGCCCATGGGAGGAAGACTCAGGACCTTATTCATTTTTTGAAAAGAGTTCGAAGAAGAGATAGAAGATTACTCTATAGTACTGATCTCTGGATTTTAATATCGAGCCGAGATCTGTTCTTGCTCGCTGGTGTTTTCAATTTTAAGGAGTTTGAAAAACTTAAACAATAAGTCCATACACCTACTTGTGGATTTTAATATCGAGCCCAAGTAGGTTAATGCTTGCCGGTGTTTTCCTGTTTATAGAGTCTGAAAAACTTAAACAATCCTCTATTCACCCTCTCATGGATTTCACATTGAGCCCGAGTAGGTGAGTGCTCGCTTGGTATTTTCATATTTAGAGAGCCTAAAAACCCTAAAGAAGGCTCCAAAAGGTCCTTTTTCATTAAAGTTAGTATCCTCCCCCAAAAAAGTATAAAACAAAGGAAGAATAACTCTTCTAGCCACGTATGACTAGAGTATTCCTTTTTCATAAGTAATCTGCAAAAGTCCGGAAAAGGGTTAAACTTATACTTAAGCGGATGGGCATTCGATTCCTATAACGAGCTTGTAGAGGACAAGTCTGATCGACAATCTTTTTTAGGTAGCAATAGTCCAAACAAGAGCTTAAAATGACTTCAATGACATCTTCTAGGATCAAGACTCACGACCTGCCAAAGACTAGGATCTCAACAAACATGTTAGTATTAATGAAAAAAAGTCTTTAATGATATATAATTTTAACCATAAAGTACTTAAAATGGCCCATCATAAAGAAATTAAGTCATAATAGATGGATGCTACGAAAATCTAGTGAAAATTTTAGAAACATAGGTTGAAAATCATCATACCAACATTTGTAGGTATTCAATGATTAAATAGAACATTTTGATGAAATTTGAAACTATAGACTTTTCACAAAAGTGGGTAAAAAATCAAATTCAAATTCATATATGTAATTTCAACTTGAAAACTCAAATGTGACATTTGGAATTGTAGAACAAGTTTTTGGAGCAAACCCTTGATCTTCAATCCTTCGTAGCGATAAAATCGGGGAACCATTCGACCTCTTTCTTCCACCAAGTAAGTTATTTTCCTCCCAACTTGCATTTTAATACTTCATTTATCAATTGTTATGCCTAAATTTCATTTTTGGGCCATGTTCAACTAGTGAAAAGTGTGTGCGCTACTGTATAAGAGGGAAAGTAGGGCATACTGGAGGTGTGCGCTACTCTTCCTCAAGAACAGTAGCTCCCAAACATGATTGTCCTCCTTAAGGAGTAGCACACACCCCTGAAAGTGGCTAAAAAAGTGTTGAGGGCTAAAAATTTGATCTTCTTGTGGCAGGATGGTGCTTGTTTGGAGAGAGAGGGAACATGAAGAGATGGATAGGGTGGCTATGCAAGACCTGACAACTCTCCATGCACTCCGAAGGTGTGGCTTGTTGAAATTTTATAGAACCATGAACATGAGGGCACTTAACCGCTTGCTTCAAAGACTCGTTCAGTATTGGGATGCAGATGCTAATGTGTTTGATATCCGCGGAGAGACCCTGGACCTTACCATTGATGACATATACTTCATTACAGGACTCTCTAGGAGGGGAGATGCTGTAAACTTGAAAGGGTCTTCTCGCAATGTGGGTGCCATGTCGGTGCAAGAATATGTGAATGCATACTGTGTGGCAGGGACTGAAAATCAGGAAGTCAAATCCTAATTTCTACTATGGACAGCCTCCCTTTGAAAGTTATTGTAAGTATGTTGAACTGAATGGGAGGAAGTGCCACACAACACTTAGCCTCAAGGCACTATATGCATATTAGTATCAAATGCTTGCAAGGTCATGTATACGATTGGTGCACTAGTCTCTTAGCAAACATGAAGCTTCAACTCTCGGGTTGTAAGATCGGGAGTATGAAGAACTTTGGATATGGCAGCATCCTTTGTACCTTCTTATTCGAGAGGGTACCTTCTCTTAGTTTGGGCATGCCTTTTCCCCCAGTCATTCCTCGTGAGCCGAGATTGGGCTGTTGGGGTGACATTTTTCTCTGCCAGGGTGGTGGTGAAAGCCACTTTTGCTATCATACTGATGATTTATAGGGATGGTGGGAGGGATAGGTGCCAACATTTGAGTAGTTTCCGTATGCTGGTTTAGATTTCCGTCATGATCCAGAGTTGGTACTTCCTCTAGGTGGTGCCTGGGGAGATATAGGTATGTTTATGTTTTGAACATTTATTTCATTTTTTCAAAATTTTCAAGTATATGATTTTTATGATGAGTTGGAAGTGCTAAAAAAGTGTCATATGCAGATATTGGACCGATCTGTCCCAAGGGACATCCTACTGTTTTCGTAAGGCCAACTGATGTGGGTGCAGCTGATGCTATGCTAGGGACTATAGAGAGGAATATGAGTCGGTTGAATCATGACATTCCCCCATATCACATTGAGCGGATGCCTCTTGACATGCAGGAGGATGTAGTTGGTGTGCCCCCAGCATGGATTAGGTTGCTACGGAAAATAGCTAGGTTGGTCATATGTTACCGAGAGGCATTAGATGCCGATGAGGCCCATCCTTCTCCATAGGAGAAGGATATTTTATGTATATTTTTGAGGCCATCGAGCCTAGTTTTGTATCTTATGACATGACTTGTGATATACTTATGATCCAAAACTCATATTATGTTTTTTGATACAGTATCAGATATAAATACAGTATCGGTTATTTACATGTGTGTGTGTTTAACTTTATGTGTGAAATGCTATTTATGGAAATGTATGATACAAATGCCAATCTAAAACATAATTTGTAAATGAATCAGCTAATGCATTCAAATTTCTTGGAATGTGTTGATATATGATGGAATCGAACTGTATTTCCAATAATTTAACTCGCAAAAACTGTAGTAGCAAAATAGGATCTCTAATATGATAAACACTCGTTAACTGAAATACAACTAGTTGCGAATAAAGTCTTACCTCCAAATGTGAAATGCCTTGAACAAGAGCATCTCGGAGAATGTATTCAGCCACGTTGTTTGTAGTGGGACCCAAACAAACCCCCCCCGAAGAGAACAGTTGGCCAGCCAGTGAGTAAATGACCCAAGCTACTGAAGCCAACTGTCGGGTGTGGCGACTGGCGCCATCAGCAAATCCTAAGAAGTGCTCAATCGACATATGAAACACGAAGCGAAGACACACATAAGGCCAACTAACAATCACAAGCAAAAACTAGTTCTACAAAATATACAGCTATGTTACAAGAAAAAGCACAAATGCCTAAGCGTAGTACTTCTTCAGGTAGAGCCCATATCTAGGCTCAGGCAGCTTATTACCCTCGTAGTCTGTTAGCTCATAAGCACTTTTCTTCAGTACCTTAAAAATTATATAAGGATCGAGCCACGACTGGATACAATAAAACCCAATAAACGTCTCGATTCGACGCAGAACACACACTTATTAGGATTCAATCGAATCATATATTGTCTACACCGTTCAAACACAAGTCTTAAATGAGCTGGATGATCTCGTCTCTTTCGAGATCGTGCCGAGAGGTCATCTAAGTAAGGTTCAACTATGTGCTTGATGTCATGAAAAGCAAAATTCATTGCTCGCTGGAAAGTAGCTCCAACATTCTTTAAGCCAAACGACATCTTTCGATAGGCAAAGGTTCCCCACGGGAAAATAAAAGCTGTTTTGTGTTGATCTTCGGGTTTGATTTGGATTTGATTATATCTCGAAAATCCATCCATGAAAAAAAACATCTCATGTCCCGCACATGCATCTATGATCTGGTTGATAAATGGTGTGGGATAGTTATCTTTCGGACAAGCTTTATTAAAGTCCCGGAAATCAGTACAGACTCAAATGGTACCTTGCTTTTTATCAACCGGAACAGGATTGGAAACCCATTCTGTCATGTCGATCAGATAGATAAATCCGGCTTTAAGCAATTTTTCAACCTCCGCCTTAATGGCGGCCGCTTTTCGAGGATTCATTGGATGGAGCTTCTGTCTCACAGGTTTTGTGTTAGGGTATGTTGTGATGACATGCTCAACGATGGATAGATCAATTCCTGACATCTCCTCATAAGACTAGGCAAAAATATCGTGGAATTATTTAAAAAGTTTGGTATACAGAGCGATCTCTTCTGGAGAACAGTCTGCTCCAATAAAGATGTTTTCCATGACCCTGGGTTTGGTGGAAATGTTAATCAGGATGGTTCTCGATATATTAGCCATATTCCCTTCAGCATAAACAACACTTGAAGTAGAAGGGATAGAGGACAAATCAACAAATCCACCGGGTCTCATAGAGAACTCTCCTCTCTCTATCCTGTCTAGATTTGGAAGCAGGTAAGACCTGTGATGCATATGTTCCCATGGATGGTCCAGGCCCATCATGGCTTCCAAAATGGCTTCATTAGAAGGAAACACCGTGTCTAAACAATCGAAAGAGTGTATAGAGTTCACCGACCATGCAGGAGCATAGTCCATATCTGACTCAACAGAGACTGGCGGAGTCACGATATGCTCCGTTGCAGCATGCTGTGCTTCCATGTATGGTACTTCTGCAATGGATAAAGGCACTGATGGTTCTGATACAGTAGGAAGGATCCACGGATCAGTCCTGAGACCAACCATGAAAATTTCAGTAGATGAACCTTCATCAAAACACATGAAAAAAAAGGGAGAGGGTAGGTCAAAAGTACCTGTTAAGTCAGTAAATTTTTATCCATTTTTGATTATTTTTCTCCAGTTTTGGTTTGTTTTGAATCTACCTCAGTTAAATTTTTGGCTTTGAGTTTTAGTTTTAGTCTTCTTAGAAACTTTATGAGTGATTGAATAAGTTTTGAGCCCAGTCTTTTTCAGATTTTATTTGATTTTGGTGACTTTTTATATTGTAAAGGGGGTCAATAAGAGTCATATTTTCAAAAGTAGAATCATTAATGTCTTAGAGGACAGTTAAACTTATTTCTTAAACTAAATAACCGCCAAAACCTCCGACAAATTAGCAAAAAGTTAAAAAACTGCTAAATTTTGGCCTAAAAGTTATTCTTGTAGCGCTATACAAAAGTTTAACAAAGAGCGCGCTACAGGAATATCGTGGCCTGTGTTTTTTTCAATCTTCGAACCGATTTCAATCATGATGCAGAATGGGAGTGTCTAATCGCCTTGTGTGAGTGTTCTAACACGTGTTTGCAGCAGTTTAAGCATGATTTTTGTTGGTTGCTCGTCACGAAGTAAAACAAGCTCATCATTGCATGGTATGCGGGATCAGTTGCACAGAAACCAGCAAATCTCGGTTTAGCTGTCAAATTCCTCTTGTTACACGCATCATTGCAGGAGAGTAGTGTTTGTGAAGGAGAGCTCACTGCTAAACGGTGGATTGTGTTGCTGGGAATAAGAGACAGGTGTGTTTAATCGCCAGCGAAAATTAGGGCTTCCGAATTCATTCACCAGCAGTTAAAGAAACGATATGAGGACACTTGTGCTCATAAGAGGAGATCGTTGACACCCCAAAATGAAGCTGTAAGTCACGACAGATGAGAAATTGACAGGTATTCCGATATAAACCCTTACAGCTGGAAAATTTGGGTCTTTTTCGCTGCACAATCATCTGAACAAATTGCTGGCTGGAAATGATAAAATAGATCATGAAATGAGCATTTCACAACAAAAATAACTATTTGAAGTTAGTATGAGCAATATGCATGAACAGAGCAGCGGAATAGTTTCAAATGTAAAGTATTCAGTCTGGGAAGTGCAAATGACAGTTTGAATGAAGATTTTTATCATTTGTTCTCTTATACATTCAAAATTCTGGAAAGAACATTAAAGAGGACTCGCAGTTTTTTCTATTATGCTCATTCTTATGCAGTAGGTGTGGTTGGTTTATGAAAATGGTTTAGACATTGTTGAAAATTATCAGAATTTCATGAAGTCGCCTGCTTGGAGAACATATCCACTTAGTTGCCTGGTTGAGACAAGAGAATATTGAATTTAAAGGGTTGTTCAAGGGTCTGTAGAAAATTTCAAAAGAGCCCAAAGCATAGGAAATCAGTTTACAAAACAATTCTTGAAACCTAAGACAGATTGTGCCTGTGTACTGAAAAGAAGATTATGGGAAAAAGTGGCAAAAGTGGTAAGGTCAACAGGGCTGAACCCACAGACTTAACTTGGATTCAGAAGCTCCCTGACTGTGCAGAACTTTTTCAGCAGGCAGGTTGGTTAAAGTTTTTCAAAAAGATTGATGGCTTCGATACACAGGTCACCTGCAAGTTTGCTAAAGCATTTAAGAATGACATGATTATGATGGATGCTCTGAATTTCAAGTTATCTGTGGAGTTAATAGCAGAAGCTACTAAGATTAGCAATGAGGGTGAGCATTGGTTCAAAAAATCACCTTTCGAGTTTGAACCTCAAAGGTATTTGTTGCCTAATGTGATTCCTGACTGGAATAAGGGTATCTTCATTCAAAATTTCAGAAGGGAGTGGATTGAGCCCATAAGAATACTGCAAAGTTATGTAACCTGTGAAGGAAGATATTCATTGGTATTTAAATATCATCTCAGGTTCCTTCAACACATGGCAGGAATCTCTAAGATGAATTTGCCCTTCTTCTTCTTTAAAAGCTTGCAGAAAATGTCAAGCAAGATAAAACAGCATGATGATGACACTTCTCAGTCACTTTTTCACCATGGTCTCATTAAACTGATCATCAGTACAGTGTTGCAGCATGAGGGAAGGACTTGGGACTTCTTTTTGTTCTGGTCAGGTGTTCATCCTAAAGGAGAAGATCAACAACCAAAAAGACAGACTGACAAGGGAAAGGTAATGATGCAAAAGTTAGGCCACTCAGTCAAACCTACAAGCAAACATGAGATTAAAGTTAAGAAGGTGACAAAACAAGTAGTAGAAGAAAGACAGAATGACAGTGTGCCCCAAGAAATTCCAGAGCACACTAAAAACAAGTTCTCACTATTTGAAGACAAAAAGGAATTGCTTGAAAAGAAATCACCACCTGTACCAGATTCTCAGGAGGAGAAGAAAGTTGACATCAAAGTAATTCCTGTAGCTAAAGAAGAAATCCATAATCAGCCAAGAAGCCCCATCACCATCCTTTCGGATGATGAAGGATATATGTTAGAAGAAGAGCAGTTTATTCCTGAGATCGAAGTTAAAGATGAAATTAAAAAAGATCAAGTTATAGATGGCAAAACCACAAAGCCTAAGAAGAAAGTCAAAAAGCTGGAAGTGGTAGAGTTAGCATCTATTCAGTACCAAGGGAAGAAATTAAAAATGATGGGAGAGGCAGCTACTTTCTGGAGACCTAAAACTAGGTCGAAAAACAAACTAAGGTTAAACATGAAAAAGCTGTTAAATCCAAAATTAAAGACTGATAAGGTAACTATCTCTGATGAAGAGTCCATGGAGGAGGATAAATCAAAGAAAGATGAATTGCAGCCAGGTAAAAAAGAGGAGATTAGGTCAGTAAAAGTAGCAAGTGAAGAAAGCTCCAAGTCCATCCTTGAAGGCATTTCTGGGAAATTGTTAATAGAGGAGATTAAGTCAGTACAGGTAACAGATGATCCAAACCCCATCATTGAAGATACTGCTGAGAAGCTATTGACAGAGGAAACAATATTTAAGAAGTTTGACATGTTTTGGAAACCTAATGAAGAGCAAGATGCTGCAATAGAGAAATTGGTTAATTCTGACAAGGAGAATTTAAAGAAGACTGTCAAACAGTATAAGCATCAAATGAATTACATGCAGGAAGTTAATGATGGTTTAATGATGGAAAATAGAAGACTAAGAGAAGATCTTCAGGATGTTCATGACAATTTTCAGGAGTTAGTGGTTGATGCAAAGGAAGCATTCAGAAGGAAAAGGGCTGCTGACAGGCACTGTTCAGAACTGGAAAAGACAGTTGAAACTTTGCAGCATGAAAATGAACACCTTCAGAAAAGGATAGCTGAGCTGGAGAAGAAGCATAAAAGAATGAAGAAAATATCCTCAAGTCCAGATGGTATATCTTTGCTTGTGGAGGCAGCGAAAGAGATATGAGGCAGTTAGTAGTTAAGGGTCATTTAAGACATTTTGTTAAAGAATTTTCTATTTTTAGCAAAATTGTAATTTTGTAAAAATGTAAATTTTACTTTACCTAGTCTAGTCATTCGATGGAGAGTTAGTAGGAAAAACCCTAACTGTTTTTTTTGGAGAAGAAAACTATTTAGAAAAGAAGGAAAAACATTGTAAGGGTTCTGATTTTGGAGAGCATTAGGAGGTCTGCTAAGCTGCTTATACTTCCAGACTTATTCAGTGATAGGTACTGTGAACTCTCATATGCATTTTTTGATGAAACTATGAATATATGACTCATTACCCTACATTTGATCTGTGTTGGCTTCATTTTGAACTTATTTAGTTTCATGAATGACAAATTCATTTCTGGTTTATGTGTAATTTCCAGTGATGCTTGTCCTTTATGTGTGAACTTCATTTACAGTCTTTTGTTGGATTATTGTGATATATATACATCTTCATTGATTTATGTGTATGATTTAGTTGTTGCTTATTTACTGAATGTATTCCCTTTATGCTCTTGAAGTCAATGACCAAAAACATATGAAACAAAACCCTAAAACCTAGTTTGAATTGATTTTTACTTTGAGATTGTGTTGGCTTGTTACCTTAGCCTTAGTAACAATTTCTGGCACAAACATCTTTGGCGCCGTTGCCGGGGACGAAGCTGAAGCATATCTTCCCTGGGATACTCATCATTTTTCTGGTTTAAGAGGTGGACTTGAACCAACATTTTTGAAGGCTATTTTCACCTGAAAGTTGTCACAGTGGCTTCTAACAGAATTGGAACCAGGAGCAGACCTACTTCTTCATTACAGCTGGGTGTGACAGACCCTGAAAAGATCATAAAAACAGCAAGAAAGCTCAGAAGGTCTCAATCTTTACCAGCCTCGTGTGACTTTCACCAGTTGGGTGAATCATTAGACCCAGCTGAAACTTCACCTTGTGTAAAACCTATCATCCCTGAGAGCACTTTCCAGGTTTTCACTAATCCTCGAAGCTTTTTGAAAGCTAAAACCTCTTCTCCTGATAAAATACCCATCTTTCAGTTGAAAGTAGGAAGGAATCCTTTTCAAAAAAGTTCCAGTCAAATTTCTTCCTCTTCAAAACCTCAGTTCACAATGGTAGCCCAAAATCCACCTATGGATATGATGGACAGAATGGTAGCAACTAGGTATGCACCATTAGTATTACCTCAGCCTTTACATGCCTTGCCTACACATGATTACCAAAAGTATATGCCTCGATTCAATGGACAAGGTGAAACAACTGCAGAAGAACATTGGGAAGCTTTTGAGAGTTATGCAGATAATCAGAACATTGAAATTAAAGATGTATGGATGAGGGTATTTGTACAAAGTCTTGATGGGGATGTGAGAAAATGGTTCAGAGAACTACCTGCTAATTCTATCACCATAATTGAAGAACTCAAAGATCTTTTTCTGAGACAGTGGGGAGACACTAAGGATCACACTTATTACATAACTGAGTTTGGAGCTCTCAGAAGAAAGAAAGATGAGACTATTGCATATTTTTCCAAAAGGTTTAATAAGATGTACAGTAGAATTCCAGCAGAAATTAAACCTACAGAAACATCAGCTAAGTTAACTTATGCAAATGCTTTTGATCATGAATTTTCTTTGTTGTTGAGAGAAAGAAGACCTATCACCCTGCTGAACATGCAAGATGCAGCTTTAGAGGTAGAGTCTAATTTGCTAGCTTCAAACAGACTTAAGAATGAAACAACTCAACAGCTGTATGAAAGAAAAGGAAAGAAAGAAGCTGTCACAGCAGGTTCTGCTTCTCAGTCTGCTGAGACCAAGATAGATGAGATGGCTAAAGTGGTTAAGATCCTTACTGCAAAGTTGAATAAACTAGAGCTTGAAAAGAATTCTGCTAAACCTGCTCCAGAAGCTCAGAGGAACCCAAATAACCAAAATCAGTTTAGAAGACAGTTTGCTCCTAGATTCATACCAAGGGAGCGAAGAAATAATGACATCCTGCAAGAAAGGAGGGAAAATGAGGATCAAAAAGTGCCCCCACCCTTTCAAAATAATTTAGTTTATGAAGAAGAAATTGATCAACAGTTTCTCTTTGAAGACACTGAGACTGATCAGGATATGAACCACATTGGAGATAGATTGTTTACAGGTTTTGTTACTGAAGAAAATTTTCTGAATTCAGAATACTGTAATGCTGATATGTTTGAAACTGAAGATGATTTATGCTTGGAAAATGCTGCTATAACTGTTGTTGTTCCTCAGAATGGACCACTTAAAAGAACCATAAATCGCAGATCAGGTCCAAAACAAGTGGCCCAAGCTCCGAAGAAGAAGGAAGTGGTTCCTGCTGCACCTGTTCCTGCTAAACAAATAACTGATCCTGTCATAGAGAAGAAGCAATCTGCAGAAAAATCAAAGAAGAATGTTGAAGTTGAAGAGGTAAATAAATCTGTTCATAATTTTAGTCTAGAGAATGAACTAGGGAAGTTAAAGATTCCTGTACCTTTGATTGAGTTAATAAAGAATCCATCATATAAAGATACAGTTCTGAAAGTGATGAATGTACCCAGTAATCAGCCTGTTTCAGATACTGTTAATTTGCAAGAAGAAAGTCCAAAGATATTCATTGGATCTGCCTTAGCCGAGAAAACAGAAAATGAAGCTGGTGCTTCTCCTCCATTCTATATTACCTTAACTGTTCATGATCAGATGATTCATAATTGTCTATTAGATTCTGGAGCATCCCATAATCTAATGCCTAAAGCTGTGATGGAAGCCCTAGGTCTCAGTATTACCAAACCTTATCATGACTTGTATGCTTTTGATTCCCGGGCTGTCAAGTGTCTGGGAGTGATTAAAGATATGGTTGTTAGCCTGGCTCAATTGCCAATGAAGAGTGTCATAATGGATGTTGTAGTGGCTGATATCACCCCAAAGTTTGGCTTGCTTCTTTCAAGATCCTGGGCAAAGAAGGTTGGAGGAACATTACAGATGGACCTCTCTTATGCCACCATTCCTGTTTTTGGTGGAGAAAATAGGAGACTTTACAGAGAGCTACAGCTTGCTTACATAGTCACAGATGATAAAAATCCTACAAATCACCCAATGTACTCTGTGGACAAATACCTTGGTTCATGCATATTACAGTTTAGTGAAGAGGAGAATTCTGCTGGTCTGTTACAAGTACAAAAAGAACAACATGTAAAACGCAGCAGAGAAGACGAAGATGTATTGTGGCAGTTGTACTTTGATGGATCCTCGTGCAAAGAAGGTGCTGGAGCTGGAGTTCTTCTCATTTCTCCTGGAGGTGAGACAGTCAAACTCATGTATAAGCTGGAATTTGTCACTACTAACAACACTGCTGAGTATGAAGCACTTTTATTGGGATTGAAAGCTGCAAAAGACTTAGGCATTCAACAAATTGCTGCATATGGCGACTCCGAGTTGGTTGTTCAACAGGTGAAGAACAACTATCAAGTAAAGCAGGGTTTGCTGAAGATTTACAGAAATAAGGTATGGGATATGATTGAAAACTACTTTATAGCATTTAATATCACTCATATTCCCAGGAATCATAATGAAACTGCAGATTCTTTAGCCCTGGCTGCCACATATTTTAGGATCCCTAAAATTACTCAGCTAAAATATCCTATAGAAGTGAGGTATAGACCTTGTGTTCCTGACAATATAAAACATTGGAGGGTTTTTGAAGATGACATTGAAATAAAATTTTTTCTTGAGCTTGTAAATGAGTTTTCAAATATTCAGATTGATCAAGAAGAAGATGGAAAAGATGAACAGTTAGATGAGTTTGCTGCAGAAGATATAGCAGGGCATAAAATCATTGAATTAAAAAGTAATTTCATTCCGAAAGGCTTAGTACCTTTGGAAAGAATATTCAGCAAGGATGATACACCTTCAAAGCCAGTAATTCAATCTTCAGAAGACAACGTAGAGGATTACAATATTGGTTCAGCAGAACATCCCAGAATGGTAAAACTTTCCAAAAACCTAACAGCAGAGCAAAGAAGTAGATATATTAAGCTGTTGAAAAAATATATAGATGCATTTGCCTGGTCTTACAAAGAACTAAAAACTTATGATACATCAGTTATTCAGCACAAGGTTCCTTTGAAACCTAATGTCAAACCTTTCAGACAGAAATTGAGAAGAATCAATCCAGCCTTGTTTCCTGTAATTGAAAAAGAATTAAAGAAATTGTTGGATGCAAAGATAATAGTGCCTCTTAGGTATTCTTTTTGGGTGGCTAATTTGGTTCCTGTCAGAAAGAAGAATGGGGAGATTCGATTATGTGTTGACTTCAGAAATCTGAATCGATCATCATTAAAAGACAACTATCCTCTCCCCAAAATCGAACAGGTTTTGCAACAGGTAGTTGGAGCTCAAAGGATTTCTATGCTAGATGGTTTCTCAGGGTATAATCAGATTGCTATGCACCTTGATGATAAAGAAAAAACAGCTTTTACAACCCCCTGGGGGACATTTATGTATGACAAGATGCCTTTTGGTTTGATGAATGCTGGAGCAACTTTTCAGAGAGCCATGGATATTGCATTCGTGGGTGAAAAAGATAAGTTTGTGGTTATCTATCTTGATGATATTACAGTCTTCTCAAAATCTGATGATGAACAATTGAAGCATTTGGAGCAAACTTTCATAAAATGCAGAAAATTTGGCTTATCTTTGAACCCCAAAAAATCACATTTTGCTGTGCAAGAAGGTAAATTACTTGGCCACTTGGTGTCAGCTGATGGTATTAGGATTGACCCTGAGAGAGTCAAAGCAATACTGAAGATTAGTTTGCCCAGGAGTAAAAAGGATGTGCAATCATTTATTGGAAAAATCAATTTTCTGCGGTGGTTTATTCCTAATTTTGCTGAAACTATTAAGCAAATTACAGCTATGTTAAAGAAAGACCAAGAGGTCAGGTGGACTGTTGAAGCAAAGGCAGCTTTTGAGAAAATCAAGGTGTCCCTGACTGAAGCACCTGTTCTGGTAAGCCCTAATTTTGCCAAAGAATTCTTTACCTTTTCTTTTGCTTCAGAGGATACTATTGCCGCTGTCCTACTTCAGAAGAATAATGAGGGATTAGAACAACCAATTGCCTTTTTCAGTAAAACACTTAGAGATTCAGAGTTGAAATACAGTATCTTGGAAAAACAAGCCTATGCTCTGGTGAAGGCTTTAAAATTTTTTAGAATATATATTTTACATTCCAAGGTTATTTCATTTGTTCCAAATGCTGCAGTGAAAGATGTTTTGACACAACCTGATAGTGAAGGAAAAAGGGGAAAGTGGATTGCCAAAATTATGGAATATGAAGTGGAAATCAGACCTACTAAGCTGGTTAAAGGACAAGGATTGGCCAAACTGTTGGCTGACTCAAATTGTCAATCCTTAGGATTACATGTTATGACAGAAGAATCAGCACCTGAAGAAAAGCAAGCATCCCTGGAAAAAGAAAGAATCATGGACTCTTATTCATCTTCAGAGTGGTATGCTGATATTGTTCATTTTTTGTTATTTTTGCAATGCCCAGAACACCTGGATAGGAAGGCTGCCAGATCTCTGAAATTAAAAGCTACTAAATACTGTTTGATAGAAAATCAATTGTTTTGGAAAGACCCCGGAGGAATCTTGTTAAGGTATTTAGATCAGGCTGAAGTAGAAGAAGTAATTTCAGAATCCCATGAAGGAGCTTGTGGAGGACATAAATACTGGAAAACAACAGCCTATAAAATTTTAAGAGCTGGATATTATTGGCCCTCCCTCTTTCATGATGTTTACCAGCAAGTAAGAGCTTGCATACCTTGTCAGAAATTTGCAGGTAAACAGAAGTTATTATCTTTACCTTTGAAGCCTATTGCAGTCAATGCCCCTTTTCAGCAATGGGGTCTGGATTTTATTGGAGAAATAAACCCAGCATCTTCGGGTCAGCATCATTGGATCTTGATTGTCACAGATTTCTTTACAAAATGGGTGGAAGCTATTCCCACAAGGAATGCTACAGATAAGGTGATTATGGATTTCATTGAAGATAATATTCTGAGCAGATTTGGTTGTCCACAAAGATTGATTACTGATAATGCCAAAGCATTCAAATCCAAGGCAATGGTGGCCTTTTGTGAGAAAAATGGTATTATTCTAAAACACTCAACTCCCTATTACCCTCAGGGAAATGGTCAGGCTGAATCATCTAACAAAAATATCATTCAATGCATCAAGAAGTTGCTCAAACACAATAAAAGATCTTGGGATTCAATGTTGAAATATGCATTGTGGGCAGATAGGATTACTGTAAAGCAATCCATTGGTACTTCTCCCTTTCAGCTAGTGTATGGAACAGAAGCAGTATTTCCAGTGCAATTGGGAATTCCAGTAATGAAGTTCCTTCAGAATTCTCAAGAGGAACCATATGATTTACAAAGAAGAATCTTCAAAATGATTGAGGTACAGCAAAATAGAGAGAAGGTAGACAAAGAAGCACAGCTGTACAGAGCTAAAATGAAAACCAGGTTTGACAGAAATATTAAAGAACATATTTTTTCAGAAGGTGAGTTGGTTTTAAGATGGGATGCAAGAAAGGAACAGAAAGGTAAGCATGGCAAATTTGATAATCTATGGTTCGGTCCTTTTCTGATATCTAAAGTTTTGGAAAATAATACATTCATCTTGCAGTCCTTGGAAGGGGAGGAGTTGCTCAGCCCTGTCAATGGGCGATTCCTCAAACATTTCTACAGTTAGTGAGGGTCATTGTCACTTTTCATTGTATATACCGGTGTGAGTGAGATTAAATAAAGACTCCATAGCCCAATGGAAGACTGAAGGCACTAGTCTACAGGTTCTTGAAGCCTCACAGGGAGGACTTCATCCCGCAGCTGGAGCCAGATGTTAAGTCAGTAAATTTTTATCCATTTTTGATTATTTTTCTCCAGTTTTGGTTTGTTTTAAATCTACCTGAGTTAAATTTTTGGCTTTGAGTTTTAGTTTTAGTCTTCTTAGAAACTTTATGAGTGATTGAATAAGTTTTGAGCCCAGTCTTTTTCAGATTTTATTTGATTTTGGTGACTTTTTATATTGTAAAGGGGGTCAATAAGAGTCATATTTTCAAAAGTAGAATCATTAATGTCTTAGAGGACAATTAAACTTATTTCTTAAACTAAATAACCGCCAAAACCTCCGACAAATTAGCAAAAAGTTAAAAAACTACTAAATTTTGGCCTAAAAGTTATTCTTGTAGCGCTATACAAAAGTTTAACAAAGAGCGCGCTACAGGAATATCGTGGCCTGTGTTTTTTTCAATCTTCGAACCGATTTCAATCATGATGCAGAATGGGAGTGTCTAATCGCCTTGTGTGAGTGTTCTAACACGTGTTTGCAGCAGTTTAAGCATGATTTTTGTTGGTTGCTCGTCACGAAGTAAAACAAGCTCATCATTGCATGGTATGCGGGATCAGTTGCACAGAAACCAGCAAATCTCGGTTTAGCTGTCAAATTCCTCTTGTTACACGCATCATTGCAGGAGAGTAGTGTTTGTGAAGGAGAGCTCACTGCTAAACGGTGGATTGTGTTGCTGGGAATAAGAGACAGGTGTGTTTAATCGCCAGCGAAAATTAGGGCTTCCGAATTCATTCACCAGCAGTTAAAGAAACGATATGAGGACACTTGTGCTCATAAGAGGAGATCGTTGACACCCCAAAATGAAGCTGTAAGTCACGACAGATGAGCAATTGACAGGTATTCCGATATAAACCCTTACAGCTGGAAAATTTGGGTCTTTTTCGCTGCACAATCATCTGAACAAATTGCTGGCTGGAAATGATAAAATAGATCATGAAATGAGCATTTCACAACAAAAATAACTATTTGAAGTTAGTATGAGCAATATGCATGAACAGAGCAGCGGAATAGTTTCAAATGTAAAGTATTCAGTCTGGGAAGTGCAAATGACAGTTTGAATGAAGATTTTTATCATTTGTTCTCTTATACATTCAAAATTCTGGAAAGAACATTAAAGAGGACTCACAGTTTTTTCTATTATGCTCATTCTTATGCAGTAGGTGTGGTTGGTTTATGAAAATGGTTTAGACATTGTTGAAAATTATCAGAATTTCATGAAGTCGCCTGCTTGGAGAACATATCCACTTAGTTTCCTGGTTGAGACAAGAGAATATTGAATTTAAAGGGTTGTTCAAGGGTCTGTAGAAAATTTCAAAAGAGCCCAAAGCATAGGAAATCAGTTTACAAAACAATTCTTGAAACCTAAGACAGATTGTGCCTGTGTACTGAAAAGAAGATTATGGGAAAAAGTGGCAAAAGTGGTAAGGTCAACAGGGCTGAACCCACAGACTTAACTTGGATTCAGAAGCTCCCTGACTGTGCAGAACTTTTTCAGCAGGCAGGTTGGTTAAAGTTTTTCAAAAAGATTGATGGCTTCGATACACAGGTCACCTGCAAGTTTGCTAAAGCATTTAAGAATGACATGATTATGATGGATGCTCTGAATTTCAAGTTATCTGTGGAATTAATACCAGAAGCTACTGAGATTAGCAATGAGGGTGAGCATTGGTTCAAAAAATCACCTTTCGAGTTTGAACCTCAAAGGTATTTGTTGCCTAATGTGATTCCTGACTGGAATAAGGGTATCTTCATTCAAAATTTCAGAAGGGAGTGGATTGAGCCCATAAGAATACTGCAAAGTTATGTAACCTGTGAAGGAAGATATTCATTGGTATTTAAATATCATCTCAGGTTCCTTCAACACATGGCAGGAATCTCTAAGATGAATTTGCCCTTCTTCTTCTTTAAAAGCTTGCAGAAAATGTCAAGCAAGATAAAACATCATGATGATGACACTTCTCAGTCACTTTTTCACCATGGTCTCATTAAACTGATCATCAGTACAGTGTTGCAGCATGAGGGAAGGACTTGGGACTTCTTTTTGTTCTGGTCAGGTGTTCATCCTAAAGGAGAAGATCAACAACCAAAAAGACAGACTGACAAGGGAAAGGTAATGATGCAAAAGTTAGGCCACTCAGTCAAACCTACAAGCAAACATGAGATTAAAGTTAAGAAGGTGACAAAACAGGTAGTAGAAGAAAGACAGAATGACAGTCAACCCCAAGAAATTCCAGAGCACACTAAAAACAAGTTCTCACTATTTGAAGACAAAAAGGAATTGCTTGAAAAGAAATCACCACCTGTACCAGATTCTCAGGAGGAGAAGAAAGTTGACATCAAAATAATTCTTGTAGCTAAAGAAGAAATCCATAATCAGCCAAGAAGCCCCATCACCATCCTTTCGGATGATGAAGGATATATGTTAGAAGAAGAGCAGTTTATTCCTGAGATTGAAGTTAAAGATGAAATTAAAAAAGATCAAGTTATAGATGGCAAAACCACAAAGCCTAAGAAGAAAGTCAAAAAGCTGGAAGTGGTAGAGTTAGCATCTATTCAGTACCAAGGGAAGAAATTAAAAATGATGGGAGAGGCAGCTACTTTCTGGAGACCTAAAACTAGGTCGAAAAACAAACTAAGGTTAAACATGAAAAAGCTGTTAAATCCAAAATTAAAGACTGATAAGGTAACTATCTCTGATGAAGAGTCCATGGAGGAGGATAAATCAAAGAAAGATGAATTGCAGCCAGGTAAAAAAGAGGAGATTAGGTCAGTAAAAGTAGCAAGTGAAGAAAGCTCCAAGTCCATCCTTGAAGGCATTTCTGGGAAATTGTTAATAGAGGAGATTAAGTCAGTACAGGTAACAGATGATCCAAACCCCATCATTGAAGATACTGCTGAGAAGCTATTGACAGAGGAAACAATATTTAAGAAGTTTGACATGTTTTGGAAACCTAATGAAGAGCAAGATGCTGCAATAGAGAAATTGGTTAATTCTGACAAGGAGAATTTAAAGAAGACTGTCAAACAGTATAAGCATCAAATGAATTACATGCAGGAAGTTAATGATGGTTTAATGATGGAAAATAGAAGACTAAGAGAAGATCTTCAGGATGTTCGTGACAATTTTCAGGAGTTAGTGGTTGATGCAAAAGAAGCATTCAGAAGGAAAAGGGCTGCTGACAGGCACTGTTCAGAACTGGAAAAGATAGTTGAAACTTTGCAGCATGAAAATGAACACCTTCAGAAAAGGATAGCTGAGCTGGAGAAGAAGCATAAAAGAATGAAGAAAATATCCTCAAGTCCAGATGTTATATCTTTGCTTGTGGAGGCAGCGAAAGAGATATGAGGCAGTTAGTCGTTAAGGGTCATTTAAGACATTTTGTTAAAGAATTTGCTATTTTTAGCAAAATTGTAATTTTGTAAAAATGTAAATTTTACTTTACCTAGTCTAGTCATTCGATGGAGAGTTAGTAGGAAAAACCCTAACTGTTTTTTTTGGAGAAGAAAACTATTTAGAGAAGAAGGAAAAACATTGTAAGGGTTCTGATTTTGGAGAGCATTAGGAGGTCTGCTAAGCTGCTTATACTTCCAGACTTATTCAGTGATAGGTACTGTGAACTCTCATATGCATTTTTTGATGAAACTATGAATATATGACTCATTACCCTACATTTGATCTGTGTTGGCTTCATTTTGAACTTATTTAGTTTCATGAATGACAAATTCATTTCTGGTTTATGTGTAATTTCCAGTGATGCTTGTCCTTTATGTGTGAACTTCATTTACAGTCTTTTGTTGGATTATTGTGATATATATACATCTTCATTGATTTATGTGTATGATTTAGTTGTTGCTTATTTACTGAATGTATTCCCTTTATGCTCTTGAAGTCAATGACCAAACATATGAAACAAAACCCTAAAACCTAGTTTGAATTGATTTTTACTTTAAGATTGTGTTGGCTTGTCACCTTAGCCTTAGTAACAATTTCTGGCACAAACAGTACCCATTAATGACCCATAGATTCCTACTCCCAAACTCTCGCTTGCTGGGATGGATTGATCAACTAAAGGAACTGTGGATTTCGATGAAGTCTAGTTGTTTCGTCGAGAGAACGAAAGCTAATCGACCGTGATGATCTTTCCTTCGTGGGGGAACATTACAACTCGGAAAACTGCCGATGCTATAGCTTGCATGGCATATGTCCAACTCCTGCCTAACAACATATTGTAGTCAAGTGGAGCGTCTAGAACTTCAACCTCTATAGCAACTATATTACTGGAAAGTGAGATTTCAAATGATGGCAGAACTCCGTGTGGACAGAAATTCCTGCCATCGAAGGTAGTAAGCAGTGTGTTAGAGGGGGCTAACTCGGAAGAGCCCAAAGATTTCCAGCAATAAATAGACATTACGCACGTCGATGTGCCTTCATCTACGATAGCCCGTCCAATGGTCATAGGACCATGAACTACCTCTATCTGAAGAGCAATGTGGTACGGAAATCGGTACTTGATATCAGACATATAAAATTGTGCAGTCATGTTGGATGATTCCATACTTCCAATCACTGCCAGAAGTGCATTTCGTTGTAATGGACAACTTTGCAAAAATTCTAAGGTGGACATAGCACAAGGGGTCTCGGCTAGATCTTCAACCACATTGTAGTTGGCAGCAGCCCGTGCGTTGGGATTGTGCGAGGCCCGTTTCAAGACACATTTCGGGATCTTGGGAAACGAATCCACTGGGATGTGGAGAGGAGTGGAAGATTTAGGAATATCTCTATCCTTGTTCTGCAAATCCAGGGTATAATTTATTACTCGCGTTTTCAAAAGTGCATCTGCGCTAACCATATTAATGAAAGTTTGATCAACTGAAGCATGAGTAGTGCCCCTAGCATTGGAGGTGCCAGAAGCTGAACCCTGCCCTTTAGGAAATGGATCTTTAAGTACGACAGGTTTCTTTTCTTGAAGCAGCTTCTGGGATTCTTCGATCAGAGGGCATTGGTGAGTGAGGTGATCCTGCTTGCAAAGTTTGCAAGGGAACTTAACCTTTTTCTTTTCTTTTTTACCCTCCTCGGCATTTTCTTTGTTCTTGGGATTTTGTTGGTTCCCCTCTCGTTTCTTGCCCTTCTTTTTGTTGTTGGGTTGTTGAGGGCCCTTTTGATTAATCTGAACCTGGTTTACAGATTCAGAAGTAGAAGGAGAGGTTGTGACGGAAGTCACTTCTGCAGTCGATTGTTTGACGGATAAGGCATGAACCTGTTTGGTCAATGCGTCGAAGGCTGCAGAATCAACTGATCCCACTATGCCGTCAGCATGTTTTCCAGGTTTAGGTCTGCCAAGATCAGTGTTTAATCGTGGTGCATCTGGTATAATCTCATAAAGTATCCCAGACTGTGCATAAACTAGGTCTAGTTGTTGGGTCCGTAAGATGGATTCTTCCTCTGAAGACACTCCAGAAGTACCTACTTCCTTAGAAATATAAGGAAGGAGTGATTTTAGATATCACTCTAAAAGAAATTCTGGAGGTATATTGGCTTTAATGAGCCTCTTACGTCTTTGCCACTCCTGAATATGATCAGAAAGGTGAGTGGCATTGTTTTGTCTAAAAGTAGACAAAAGATCTGTCCCAACATCGTATCGAACATGAAGCGGGAATTGGTTCAGAAAAATCGTCGTGAGATACCAAAAATTAAAAAAGGTGGTTGCAGGTAACTCAATGTACAATTTGGCTGCAGCATCGGTTAAGGTTCTTTGAAAAAGTCTCAACCTAACGGAATCTTCGTTCAACGAGTTCAAAGAACACCAAAGATGGAAAGTAGTGACATGGTCACCTGGATATTCACTAGTTTTACCCTCGAATTTTAGAATGTCCGAGGGAAGCTTAGTAGGAACAGGTGGCCATGCGAGATTATGGCACACTGGATCGTTGGTCAGCTTGGAAATATCTGGCAAATTTAAGGTTGCCGAAAATGGTAAACGCAGTCGAGCAAATGGCATTTGATAAGCATGAGCCATGAAGGGGGAACCTCCCATAGCTTGGCCCATAAAATCTTGGTTGGTGTTGCCTCTAGCCATTTGTTGGTAGGGGTTTCCCCCAGCCATTTGCTAGTAGGGGTTGTCCCTAGTCACTTGCTGGTAGGGGTTTCCCCCAACCATCTGTTGGTAGGGGTTTCCCCCAGCCATCTGTTGTTGTGTGAAAGTATTGTTGAAATTCCCCCACCCAAATGAAAGTGGGTTAGCACCCTGTGTGTTTGTCCACTATGGCTAGGTATTAGCCTCGTCGTACTGTTGGTTGAACATGTTACCTATTCCTCCAGAAAACAAAGAAAAAGGGGTAGTACCCATAGGAATATTAGTTTGATTCACATTGTAGCCTGTAAAGGTGTTCGAACCAGGGGTAGTCGAAGTGGACGGCGCAGTCATGGTACTTGTGACTGGCATAGTTGGTGTGGAAATCCAAGTACTAGGTATATTATAGGACTGTTGGTTCATAGGAGGTTGAGTGAAGTTCGCTGCGTTATTGGGTCCAAAAGTCAGGGTAGAGGCAGATGTCAAAGCTATTGAGCTTGGCATGCCTAAAGTGCCAGCGTTGAAACTGAAGGACGGAGTTGAAGTAGAGGCAATTTGCGATGAACTCAGTGCAGCGGAGTTTGTGAATGAAGGGTTAATAACCCTTATGTTCATAGCGGTGTTGGGAGTCTTTGGAACTCCCTACTTATCTCCTGGGTTAGTCATAATATAACCAGGTGTGAAAAGATATGCACTGTTGACACCAGGTCTGAGAAAACCTAAAATTTTTGCTAAAATGTCCTAAAATAGAAGAAATCATCACAAAATGGTTGAATAGAAGGTTTTTTATATAGAAATATAGAACAAAAACCCATATTTACAAAGTCCGCCAGCAAATATATGCAAGTGTTAAACCACGGTCAAGTTCCACCGGCGGAGATAATATAGATCGAGATCTACGGCTAATATCACCCCCGCATCGCCAAAGTGATCGTCGGAAAACAGTGGTGGGTGGTATCCGACATAATACCACCAGGGCACGTGTCCGATGTTCATTCCTCCGCGTATGTGATAGAGTGGTATCGAAAACCACCATAGCGCCGGGCGGAACCACCTATTATGGAAATATGGAGAGATACATTACGTGGCAAGGTGGGGCCTAACACGTGGCGAACAGGGAAAACTTGGCAGGGCCATGGCACGTGACATTGTACTTTGTAACGATCGGAAGGCTGATACATACCTCAATCAAATCGACGGCCAACGTTTCATCCGCAGCTAGGAACATGCACACGAGATATAAGGAAAAGCGGTCGCGGAGAATAAACCGCTATAACAGGTGTCAACAGGTGGTTAATCCGTGCAGGGAGCAAACCGGAAAAGGAAATAGCCTTTTTGATCGCGGATACCACTGGATGGAATAAAGGGGGACGAGATCTGACGGCCCAAAACAAAGCCTCGATATCAATGGTTGGATATGACCCGCGTTCATAAAGGTGCAAGGATGTTAATTCAAAAGGGCTTATATAAAACAGAAAGGGCTCCACATAACGGCATTTTGCATGTGTCGTTATCCTGGAGAGCTCTGAAGACTGGTGGAAGCTGGTGATTGCGACAGAAGGCGAAAGGCGAGTACATACAGGTAGGGTCTGGTGACCTGTCACACTTTTTAAACGGAATTTTGTTTAAAAGAACCGTTTAAATGGAGACTGTGCAAGATATAAACGTTTTTAGGTCAAAAGATGCCCTAGAAGATAGAGACGAAGATGTTTACGATACCCTAATTAGGTTTCCGGTCTCCGATATAAAAATTAGGTTGTCTGAGTTATTAAAGGAGGGTACAGACCCCCATAGGGTTCACCAGTCGTCTTTGATAGCCTTTTGCCCAGACCAAATCCCCTTTTTCCCAGAATTCGTCTCGTGGTGTGCCGAATATTATATACTGAAAAGAGAGCTGCTTATCTGGTAAGTGATCTAAAAGAGCCTGAGAAACATGCCATATATGCATTAGATACCGATTTGGGTTCTTGCATTTTGTACAATGATGTTGAATCTAAAGAAAAGATTGATTTAATTGAACCTAAAGAAATGAGAAGGAAAGATTGTTAAGAGAAAATATCAGAAGAGAAGGTACTTGGACGATGCACTTTGATGGGGATAGAAGCAGAGAAGGAGCTGGAGCAGGAGTATGGATAATTACACCTGACAGAGAATTTCTAATGTTTTCTTACCAATTGAATTTTGAATGTACCAACAATGTTGCAGAATATGAGGCTTTAATTCTGGGATTGAATGTGTTGAGGGATTTGAAAGCAAAAAAGATTGAGGTATTTGGGGATTCTGAATTGGTTATAAATCAGTTAAAATCTATTTATCAGACCAAACACCCTAAAATGAGGTCCTATAGGAATGAAGTGTGGGATTTACTGGAAATTTTTTTCGATGAACATGATGTTATCTCAATTCCCCGAGTTAGCAACACTGTAGCAGATTCTTTGGCCACTGCAGGAGCTGCATTCAAAACTCCCATCTTTTCTAAAAAGGAATATAATATTGAAGTCATACATAGACCATCTATTCCAGACAATGTCAAACATTGGCAGGTCTTTGAAGATGACCAACAGATTAAACGCTTTTTGGAAATGACAGATGAGTTCAATTACAGGTCTATTGATGCAGAAGGTGATGAGATGGGTCCAAATGAAGTGGATTCTCCGGAGGAAACAGAAAAATTCAAGCAAAGGATCGGAGGTAAGGATATTATTCAGCTGAAGAATAATGTTATCCCTAGAGGTTTAATTCCTTTAGAAAAATTATTTGATAAAAATGATGTGGTAAAAAATCCAAAGATTGAACCAAAACCTGAAGATGTAAAAGATTACAATTTAGGTTCTGAAAAGGATCCCAAATTGGTAAAACTTTCAAAGAAATTACCAAGAAAAGAAGAAAATAAAAGTGTGGAAGTAATGAAAAGGTTTTCAGATGTTTTTGCTTGGAGCTATGAGGATTTGAAGGAATATGATATTTCTGTTATACAGCACACAATTCCAATTAAACCAGATGAAAAGCCTTTTAAACAGAAATTAAGAAGAATAAATCCCAAGTTACTGCCAGTGATAGAAAAAGAGGTGAGAAAACTGTTTGATGCTAAGATAATTGTGTCTCTGAGGTTTTCCAAGTGGTTAGCCAATTTAGTACCCGTAAGAAAAAAGAATGGAGAAATAAGGCTGTGTGTGGATTTTAGAAACTTGAACAGAGCTTCTTTGAAAGATAATTATCCACTCCCTAAAATGGACCAGGTTTTACAGCAAGTTGTGGGAGCCGAAAGAATTTCCATGTTAGACGGTTTCTCGGGTTATAATCAAATTAAAGTTCATCCAGAAGATCAAGAAAAAACTGCTTTTACTACTCCTTGGGGAACGTTTATGTACGCCAAAATGCCATTTGGTCTAATGAATGCAGGCGCAACATTTCAGAGAGCTATGGATATTGCATTTGCAGATGAAAGGGACAAAATTGTGGTGGTATACATGGATGATATCACTGTTTATTCAAAGAACGCTGCTGATCACTGGAAGCATCTGGAAAGAGTCTTTATAAAATGTAGAAGATTTGGGATTTCATTAAATCCAAAGAAATCTCATTTTTGCATGGAAAAGGGAAGGTTATTGGGACACATCATATCAAAAGAAGGCATTAAGATCGATCCGGAGAGAGTATCTGCAATACAAAAGGTGGGAATCCCTAGGAGTAAGAAAGAGATTCAGTCATTCATAGGAAGGGTAAATTGGTTAAGGAGGTTCATTCCCAGTTTCGCTGAAATTTTGAGAAATATAACGGAAATGTTGAGAAAAGACAAAGAAATTAAATGGAATGAAGAAGCAAGACAATCCTTTGATAACATTAAGAAAGCATTGACTGAAGCACCGGTATTAATTAGTCCAGATTATACAAGGGATTTCATTATGTTTACTTATGCATCAGAACACACAGTGGCTGGGGTATTGTTGCAAAAGAATCAAGAAGGTATAGAGCAGCCTACTGCGTTTTTTAGTAAGATTCTGAGAGATGCAGAATTAAAATACAACATCATGGAAAAACAAGCTTATGCTTTGGTGAAAGCACTGAAAGATTTCAGGATATATATTTTGCATTCTCATACAATAGCACATGTTCCATCAGCAGCAGTAAAATACATTCTTACGCAACCAGATCCTGAGGGGAAAAGAGAAAAATGGATAGCAGTGCTGCTGGAATATGATTTGGACATTAAACCTACCAAACTGATAAAAGGTCAAGGTTTGGCTAAAATATTGACAGAAACAAATTGGGACTCCCTAAGTATAAATTTTCTAGCTGAAACTTCGACCGAAAATGTTCCAAAGTCACATATAATTGAAGATTTCTCTTTATCTCCCTGGTACTCAGATATCGTATATGTCTTACAGAATCTCCAAGCGCCTGCGAATATGGAAAAAACTAGGGCAAGGTCAGTAAAACTGAAAGCAACAAAGTTTTTCATATTGGATGGGAATTTGTTCTGGAAAGATCCAGGAGGAATATTGTTAAATTGTCTTTTAGAGAATGAGGCACAGCATATTATGGTGGAATTTCATAAAGGTATGTGTGGAGGACATCATTCATGGAAGGCTACAGTGAACAAAATTCTTAGAGCTGGTTTTTACTGGCCCAGCATGTACTCCGATGTATATAAAGAAATAACAAAATGTCATGAATGTCAAATTTTTGATGGAAAAAGAGAATTATTTCCATTTCCATTGAAACCTATTTCAGTTGAAGCACCTTTCCAACAGTGGGGGTTAGATTTTATTGGTGAGATTAACCCAAATTCTTCAGGACAACATAAGTGGATTCTGACTGCTACTGACTACTTCACAAAATGGATTGAGGCCATCCCGACCAGAAATGCTACAGAGACAGTGATTATGAACTTTTTGGAAGAAAATATTTTGTCCAGGTTTGGTTGTCCTAAAAGGATAGTGACAGATAATTCCCCAGCGTTCAAGTCAAAAAAGATGATAAATTTCTGTCACAAATACCACATACATCTGAATCACTCAACAGCTTATTATCCACAAGGAAATGGATTAGCCGAATCTTCAAATAAAAGTTTAGTAAGAATCATAAAGAAGTTGCTAGAGGATAATAAGAGGGCTTGGCACACTAAACTGAAATATGCTCTGTGGGCAGACAAAATCAGTACAAAAAGAGCAATTGGCACCTCCCCTTTTCAGTTGGTATATGGTACAGAAGTAGTTTTCCCTGTTTCTTTAGGATTTCCAGTCATGAAATTATTACAAGAAGTTGATGAAGAACCAAATCATATGAAAAGAAGAATAAATCAAATGATAGAGTTGCATGAAGTCAGATAAAAAGCATATAACAAGACTCAAATGCATCAGGAAAAAATGAAAAAAACTTTTGACAGAAAAGTTAAGGAAAGGGATTTTCAAATAAATGATTTGGTTTTGAAGTGGGATTCTAGAAAAGAAGATCACCATGGAAAGTTTGAGCATTTATGGAAAGGTCCATATATTGTTGCAGGATGTCAAGGAGAAAATGCATTTATCTTAAAAAATTGCAATGGAGAATTTTATCCTGGAGGGCCAGTAAATGGGAGACACCTCAAACATTATTTGTCCTAACAGATAGAAGTGAAAGAGAATTTTTGTACAGTGTAAATATTCAGATAAAAAAAAAAAAAAAAAAGAAGAAGAAGAAGAAGAAGAAGAAAAGTGGTTTGAATGCAGCCCAATGGATCAGGCACTTGGTCTATGATGTTCTTTGCTACCTCACAGGGAGGATAGCATCCCCAGTTGGAGCCATTTGATGACACCAGGTCTGAGAAAACCTAAATTTTTTGCTAAAATGTCCTAAAATAGAAGAAATCATCACAAAATGGTTGAATAGAAGGTTTTTTATATAGAAATATAGAAGAAAAACCCATATTTACAAAGTCCGCCAGCAAATATATGCAAGTGTTAAACCCCGGTCAAGTTCCACCGGCGAAGATAATATAGATCGAGATCTACGGCTAATATAACCCCCGCGTCGCCAAAGTGATCGTCGAAAAACAGTGGTGGGTGGTAGCGGACATAATACCACCAGGGCACGTGTCCGATGTTCATTCCTCCGCGTATGTGATAGAGTGGTATCGGAAACCACCATAGCGCCGGGCGGAACCACCTATTATGGAAATATGGAGAGATACATTACGTGGCAAGGTGGGGCCTAACACGTGGCGAACAGGGAAAACTTGGCAGGGCCATGGCACGTGACATTTACTTTGTAACGATCGGAAGGCTGATACATACCTGAATCAAATCGACGGCCAACGTTTCATCCGCAGCTAGGAACATGCACACGAGATATAAGGAAAAGCGGTCGCGGAGAATAAACCGCTATAACAGGTGTCAACAGGTGGTTAATCCGCGCAGGGAGCAAACCGGAAAAGGAAACAGACTTTTTGATCGCGGATACCACCGGATGGAATAAAGGGGGACGAGATTTGATGGCCCAAAACAAAGCCTCGAGATCAACGGTTGGATATGACCCGCGTTCATAAAGGTGCAAGGATGTTAATTTAAAAGGGCTTATATAAAACGGAAAGGGCTCCACATAACGGCATTTTGCATGTGTCGTTATCCTGGAGAGCTCTGAAGACTGGTGGAAGCTGGCGATTGCGACAGAAGGCGAAAGGCGAGTACATACAGGTAGGGTCTGGTGACCTGTCACACTTTTTAAACGGAATTTTGTTTAAAAGAAGCGTTTAAATGGAGACTGTGCAAGATATAGACGTTTTTAGGTCAAAAGATGCCCTAGAAGATAGAGACGAAGATGTTTACGATACCCTAATTAGGTTTCCGGTCTCCGATATAAAAATTAGGTTGTCTGAGTTATTAAAGGAGGGTACAGACTCCCATAGGGTTCACCAGTCGTCTTTGATAGCCTTTTGCCCAAACCAAATCCCTTTTTTCCCAGAATTCGTCTCGTGGTGTGCCGAAAATTACTCCCGGGAAGAAAAAGTCATTTTAAACAGCCAAAAAACCAGAGTAATTTGCGAAATAAAGCCAACCGAATTGATTAAAGCCCTGGAAGTAGATTTATCCCAAACACTGGACCCTGAGGTTTTTTCTGAAGTCTCAATTATTGAAAATTATCATCATGCTTCTCAAAGTGATAGGGAAATGTTTTTGTCAATGTGTCTCAGGCCAGAGACCAGTATTTCAGAAATTCCGTACCCTTTAGATATCAATCTTCTTAATGAAAATACTCAGTTGCTCTTGACACTATTGGCCGTAGTTCGAGGGTTGGATACGGATTTGTATATAACTGAGTTTCAATTGAGTCTGTTGTACAGAATAAGTATAGTCCAGTCGGGGATTGACGAAAATAAAATCCCTCGACTTAATTTTGAAACATTTATAACAGAAAGGATTCATGACCAGATGGTCAATTTTTCCACCCACCGACATTTCAGGTTTCAGGCCTTTTTGATGAGAATGATTATGGTAGCCAGTCAAGAAGAGTTGCAGTTCCAAGAAATCATTTTCACGACTCTACTAGAAAATAATATGTTCAATTATATCAATTACATGCTCTCAGAGGTTTATAGGATGATTTTTGGAAAAAATCTGCCTAGAGTACTGCCGGAAATGCAGGTATCCATGCAATTGAGTACAAAATATGCTACAGGAGATTGGTTTTTATCGAAAGACAGCACAGTAATCAGATTGTATGGGTTCAGACATAAACCCTATGTGTTACCAGCCTTTCTTACGTTGAGGATTTTTGCCTTGGAATTCTTGAGACAGAAGTTGATTGTGGAAGATAAGAATTTTTTAGTTCACAGACAAGCAACGGACATTAAATACCCATTCACATTTGGTTCGTTCACAATAAAGAATAAGAACGCTGCTGTGTATATATAGAAGTTGTTAAAAGATATGAATTTTGAGACAGATGTAGCTATGGAGTATGACCCATTAAACATCATATCCAAACGAAGAAATGAGCATCGTATCAAGGCCCTGAATCATCGGATTGTTGAAGGGATGACGGACAGAGCCAATTGGCTGGAATACAAAGAAGAAACCATTCCGGATACATCCGACAAAGAAATGGCCTTGATAGAAACGACAACAGAGACAGAAAACGAAATAGACACTGCATTGGTAGGGTCCAAAAGACCTATACAGGACATTATGATCATTGAGGATGAAGAAACGGAAATAGGAAAAAGATTGAAAACTGATGAATCACAAGAGTTAACAACAGTTTCAGAAGAAGCAAAAACAACCGAAGATGAAATACCAGAGGTTACAGTTAAAGAGTACAACATTGAAGAAACCCCTGTAGGGGGTGATGTAAATAGACCCCGGAATATCATGGATGTATTTGATGAGCATAGTAAAAATAAACAAGAGTCCGCAAAACAAACAAGCCAATTGTTTCCAAAGGTCAGGAGTATATCTAATAATGAGGTGAGCTTATTTACCAGCAGAAACATCAAAGAGAATTCTTTGAAATTTTCAGTTGTAAAAAAAAGCAAGATCTCAGAGATGAAGATAGACTTGTCAAAAGTAAATGCCCCTGATAAAATTTTATTACATAGACAAACTGGAGAAGTCATATACTCAGACTATTTGGGGGCCACATTAAGAGCAGACAAGTTGAAGAATTCAGTGGATAAATTAAATAATTAGTTGAGACAGGAAAAGGCAGAGAATAAGTCTCGACAGCAGCAGATTAAGAAATTGCAAATAGATTTGACTAATAAAGATGGAGATGAAGCAACAAAACTGCTCAAGGAAAAGGAAGATATGATCTTAACGTTAAGACGAAAATTAAAAATTCCAGACACTGTACTTATTCAAGGAGCAGAATTTACAGTATTAGAAAAAGAGAAAGAAGAACCATCTAACGAAGTCAATGATGTTACTGCTAAAATGTTAAAGCTTTCTGATGAAAAGGATTATTGGGAAAAAGAAAAGATCATTTTAGAAGAACAGTTGGCAGAAGCAAGAAAAAAATTAGCAGAGAATAGCTAGCAGCAAGTACAGGCAAGCACAGAAGAAGATAATACCGGAGTAGATGGAATTTTACAGGCAATGTCACAAATAAGTTTAAAAGAAAATGAAATCAAATTATTAAAGACAGAAATACAGAAGTTGAAAGAAGAAAATGAAGTAAAAGAGAAAGAAATAAAAACTTTGCAGGCCAAGAATCAGGAATTGAGCAATAATAATAAAGGATTAGCAGCTCATGTGACAGGGCAAGCTGCTATGAAAGGGTGTAAGCACATGGTGTGGGACCAAATCATAAAAGAGGTTGAAAAACTTATGCCATATCTGGATTACATAAGAGTTAAAGAAAAGGTAGCCAAAGATGCCTTCGAAAGTTGCCGAGCAGTCAGGGAGAACCTAAATAGAAAGCCGAAAGAAGTAGCCCAGAGAGCGATAACATTTTTAAACAGTCTAACTGAGGCAGACCTGACAGCCATGAATATAACGAACATAATTTCTGTCATCACTTGGGCCAGAAGGATCTTGGGGAAATACTCGCATGTTGAGAATGTCGAGGCTAAAGCAGGAGAAATACGGGAAGAAGTAGTCAAGTTCAAAAAGAAGTTTGAAAAGTTAGTAAACAAGGGATTCCCAGCTTTCTGGAACGAAAAGAATGAATTAATTCCTCCAAATGAATATAAAATATTACTGTTTGATATAAGGATGGATCACAGAAATTTCCAGCAGCTAGATCATATGCTCACAGGAAAAATTTTAATGGAGAAAATGTCAGGGGAGTTTGAAATTTTAAATATGCTAATTTCAACTTGTGGAAACCTTCTTCCTGTTTCTTATGCAGGTCATATTGAAATGCGAGTCTTGGTAAAGGAGATGACCAACTATGACTTACCCACGGTTGACCAGTGGAATTATGTGGAGAAGTACGGAAAGACCAGATATTCCGTCCATTCCTAGATGCACTTAAAACTCTTGCCATGTGGCGAAAAGATGATATTCAAAAAAGTTTTGCCAAGTGGAAAAAAGACATTTTATTTTAAAATTTATAATATTATTTGAAAAACAGTTATGGGTTGCTCGAAGACAGTTATCTTTTAAGTTAAACATTTTTAATTGTTGGTTAGAAGAAGCAGTTATGTCAAGCTTCTTCCCAAATTTTTGTATAAAAACAATGAGAGTCATCGTTGAAGGGGTTGGAAATTTTTTGAGAAACAAGTATGTTTTGAAGTCTATTTTTTGAGAAATAAAAGCAGTACAGTGATGGTACCTATCTTTTGATATCAGAGATTCATGAGTTAATCAGCTTTACAGTCTGTTATTCTCCTTTATCTTTATATGTGCATGTTTACTCTCTTCGTTATATCTCCCATAGTGTTTTTCTTCCATATTTAAATGAGCACTTGAAATAAATTGAGATTCATACTGGTTATGCCTCATTTTATTGCGTTTAAATATTCACTATATTCTCCAAAGTTGACAATAGATTCATCCTGGATAGATGCCTGTTGTTGATGGAATGTCTTTACTTCTCTCTATATCACTTGAAAAAATCAAATTGACTGTAATATGATTACTATCTTGCCTCTGTGTAAATCTGTATGGTGTAAATCTCTTACTGGTTTATTACACATTTGAAACTTCGACTCCATGCCCAATGTTTCTTGTTTACCTTTTCGACCATAAAATATTTTTTGAGAAATTTTAAGAGAACTTTTGTATATTTTAGCCTTCACATATATATCAAGAGAGAGCCCTCTCTGGTGGAGAAAATGGCTAGTTTTTCTACCTAAAGCTTGGTTTGAAATAGGTTACCTTAGGTCTTATTTTCTTACAACCGGAATAAAATCTAAGTGCTAACATTTTGGCGCCGTTGCCGGGGAACGAAAGTGAAATTTTGCCTGGGAGAAACGACAAAGAAAGCTCAAATTTCTTGGGCAAGGAAGTTTGAAACAAGTTGGTTGTAGATATTGCCCTGGCGACTTCACTTGTGACCGTTTTTTAGAAGTTTTTGAGGATAATTTGAGAAAGACATTGTGGCTACAAGAAGAAATCCCGGTTTGCAGTTCTTTTCAGGCGTGGACAATCCAGAAAAGCTCCTCAAGACGGAGAAAGGCAAAGGCAAGACGAAAGAAGGTATTTCTCAGTTTTCAAATATATTCCCTTCTTTACAAGAAAATCTGTTTGAGGAAGAAAATATTGGTTCAAGTGAAATTTTTTTGCTTAGAACTAAGTCAGATTATGATTTGAAAGAAATAAAAGTTGATCCAAAAAGTTTGTGGGACTATTCTTTAAAATCTGTTTGGGAAAATTTACAAAAATCTGAGAGGACAGAACCTAAAATATCCAAAGCCCAAAGAATACCTGTACAGGGTAATAGACAACAGGAGGTGGTTGTTGCACCTTATAACCCAGCACCCATGGCTGCCAGATTTGCTCCTTTGGTTTTGCCAGCAGTTTTACATGATTTGCCTACAAATTATGCACATAGAATCTTTACTTTTGATAATGAGGGTAATTATACAACACAGCAACATGTTGATAATTTCAGTGATTTCATTGATTTAGAAGAAGTGGATTATGATGATGCGAAAATGAGGTTGTTTGCTCAAAGCTTGAGAGGTGAAGTGAAAAAATGGTTTAGAGCTTTAGCTGTTGGATCTATTGCAAATTATGATGCCTTTAAAACCCTTTTTATTGAAATATGGGAAGATCAGAAAAAGGGAGGTATTGAATCAGTATAACAATCTGAAAAAAGGAGGTTTTGAGTTAGTTCAGGAGTTCTCTGCCAGATTTATGAAAGTGTACAATTCAATCCCTACAGATATAAAACCTCCAGTGGGAGCAGCCAAGTTACATTATGCAGATGCTTTTGAAGGTGATTTTTCATGCACATTAAGAGAAAGAAGATCTACTACTTTGGCAATAATGATGAAAGATGCAGTAGAAGTTGAGGCTAATATGATGGCTTCTGGAAAAATGAGACATAGAGATATGGATAGAAAGAAAATTAGAGAAGATAATCAAAATGCAGCTTCTTCTTCTTCTTCTTCCTCTACAGACGTAAAATTCGAAGCAATGATGAAAACTATGGAAAAGTTGTTAGAAAGATTAGTAGTGGATAACAAAGCTCCAAATAAAGAACAAGCAGAACCTCAAATCAGAAACCCGAATTTGAGGAGACCTTTTGTTCCAGCTGTAAGGCCGAGAGAACAGCGAAACCCAAGGAATGTAGAAGAAGATCAAATCCGACGTCCTTTCCTGAAAATTATATTGCTGGAGAAGCTGAAGCCGAGATACCTGAAGGAGATATTCACCACTGCGGCAGTTCTGATCCAGAAGTGTATTTGACTAAACAGGAGCATGATATGTTCCTTGCAGAGGGGGAATGTTGTAGTTTGGAGATAGGAAGTGATCAATACTAGATTGATTATCAAAATGCCATAAACGATCTTCAAAGAAAGATAAATCTGAGGAGTCGAGATGTTGTGATAGACAAAGGGAAAGAACCAATAGGCAAATCAAAAAGAAATGCTGATAAAACTTCTACTAGTCAGTCTGAACCACAAACTAGAAGAAAAGAAAATGAAGATGTGCCCAAGGTAATTCCAGATAGCAAGACAGATCCAATGAAGGAAGGTGATAAAAATTTGGTTCCTTTCAACATACAGAATGAAATGTCAAAAGTCAAGATTTCAGTACCCTTTAATGAAATACTAAAGAACAAGGAATACAAGGAACAAATTTTTAAGATGATGCAGGTAGAAAATCGGGTGGAAATAGACACTTTGGAATTAGATGATGATAATCCTAATATCTGTTTAGGATCAAGAATGGAAGACAATAGTTTGGAAGAAGTTTCTCCCTTCTATGTGAATTTGGATATTCATGATAAAGTGGTGCATAACTGTATGTTGGATTCCGGAGCTTCTCACAATTTGATGCCCAAACTTGTAGTAGAATCTTTGGGATTGGAAATCACAAGACCATAAGATGACTTATTTTCTTTCGATTCAAGGAAAGTTAAATGTTTAGGGTTGATAAAAGATTTGACAGTCAATCTCAGTAAAATACCAGCCAAAGGTATTCTTATGGATGTGGTGGTTGCTGATATTCCTGCAAAGTTTGGTATGTTATTGTCCAGGTCGTGGGCTTCAAAGTTAAAGGGAACTCTACAAATGGATATGTCTTTCGCTACTATTCCGGTGTTGGGGGTACACAGAAGATTATATACTGAAAAGAGAGCTGCTTATTTGGTAAGTGATCTAAAAGAGCCCGAGAAACATGCCATATATGCATTAGATACCGATTTGGGTTCTTGCATTTTGTACAATGATGTTGAATCTAAAGAAAAGATTGATTTAATTGAACCTAAAGAAAATGAGAAGGAAAGATTGTTAAGAGAAAAGATCAGAAGAGAAGGTACTTGGACGATTCACTTTGATGGGGCTAGAAGCAGAGAAGGAGCTGGAGCAGGAGTATGGATAATTACACCTGACAGAGAATTTCTAATGTTTTCTTACCAATTGAATTTTGAATGTACCAACAATGTTGCAGAATATGAGGCTTTAATTCTGGGATTGAATGTGTTGAGGGATTTGAAAGCAAAAAAGATTGAGGTATTTGGGGATTCTGAATTGGTTATAAATAAGGTAAAAGCTATTTATCAGACCAAACACCCTAAAATGATGTCCTATAGGAATGAAGTGTGGGATTTACTGGAAATATTTTTCGATGAACATGATGTTATCTCAATTCCCCGAGTTAGCAACACTGTAGCAGATTCTTTGGCCACTGCAGGAGCTGCATTCAAAACTCCCATCTTTTCTAAAAATGAATATAATATTGAAGTCATACATAGACCATCTATTCCAGACAATGTCAAACATTGGCAGGTCTTTGAAGATGACCAACAGATTAAACGCTTTTTGGAAATGACAGATGAGTTCAATTACAGGTCTATTGATGCAGAAGGTGATGAGATGGGTCCAGATGAAGTGGATTCTCCGGAGGAAACAAAAAAATTCAAGCAAAGGATCGGAGGTAAGGATATTATTCAGCTGAAGAATAATGTTATCCCTAGAGGTTTAATTCCTTTAGAAAAATTATTTGATAAAAATGATGTGGTAAAAAATCCAAAGATTGAACCAAAACCTGAAGATGTAAAAGATTACAATTTAGGTTCTGAAAAGGATCCCAAATTGGTAAAACTTTCAAAGAAATTACCAAGAAAAGAAGAAAATAAAAGTGTGGAAGTAATGAAAAGGTTTTCAGATGTTTTTGCTTGGAGCTATGAGGATTTGAAGGAATATGATATTTCTGTTATACAGCACACAATTCCAATTAAAACAGATGAAAATACTTTTAAACAGAAATTAAGAAGAATAAATCCCAAGTTACTGCCAGTGATAGAAAAAGAGGTGAGAAAACTGATTGATGCTAAGATAATTGTGTCTCTGAGGTTTTCCAAGTGGTTAGCCAATTTAGTACCCGTAAGAAAAAAGAATGGAGAAATAAGGCTGTGTGTGGATTTTAGAAACTTGAACAGAGCTTCTTTGAAAGATAATTATCCACTCCCTAAAATGGACCAGGTTTTACAGCAAGTTGTGGGAGCCGAAAGAATTTCCATGTTAGACGGTTTCTCGGGTTATAATCAAATTAAAGTTCATCCAGAAGATCAAGAAAAAACTGCTTTTACTACTCCTTGGGGAACGTTTATGTACGCCAAAATGCCATTTGGTCTAATGAATGCAGGCGCAACATTTCAGAGAGCTATGGATATTGCATTTGCAGATGAAAGGGACAAAATTGTGGTGGTATACATGGATGATATCACTGTTTATTCAAAGAACGCTGCTGATCACTGGAAGCATCTGGAAAGAGTCTTTATAAAATGTAGAAGATTTGGGATTTCATTAAATCCAAAGAAATCTCATTTTTGCATGGAAGAGGGAAGGTTATTGGGACACATCATATCAAAAGAAGGCATTAAGATCGATCCGGAGAGAGTATCTGCAATACAAAAGGTGGGAATCCCTAGGAGTAAGAAAGAGATTCAGTCATTCATAGGAAGGGTAAATTGGTTAAGGAGGTTCATTCCCAGTTTCGCTGAAATTTTGAGAAATATAACGGAAATGTTGAGAAAAGACAAAGAAATTAAATGGAATGAAGAAGAAAGACAATCCTTTGATAACATTAAGAAAGCATTGACTGAAGCACCGGTATTAATTAGTCCAGATTATACAAGGGATTTCATTATGTTTACTTATGCATCAGAACACACAGTGGCTGGGGTATTTTTGCAAAAGAATCAAGAAGGTATAGAGCAGCCTATTGCATTTTTTAGTAAGATTCTGAGAGATGCAGAATTAAAATACAACATCATGGAAAAACAAGCTTATGCTTTGGTGAAAGCACTGAAAGATTTCAGGATATATATTTTGCATTCTCATACAATATCACATGTTCCATCAGCAGCAGTAAAAGACATTCTTACGCAACCAGATCCTGAGGGGAAAAGAGCAAAATGGATAGCAGTGCTGCTGGAATATGATTTGGACATTAAACCTACCAAACTGATAAAAGGTCAAGGTTTGGCTAAAATGATGACAGAAACAAATTGGGACTCCCTCAGTATAAATTTTCTAGCTGAAACTTCGACCGAAAATGTTCCAAAGTCACAGATAATTGAAGATTTCTCTTTATATCCCTGGTACTCAGATATCGTATATGTCTTACAGAATCTCCAAGCGCCTGCGAATATGGAAAAAACTAGGGCAAGGTCAGTAAAACTGAAAGCAGCAAAGTTTTGCATATTGGATGGAAATTTGTTCTGGAAAGATCCAGGAGGAATATTGTTAAATTGCCTTTTAGAGAATGAGGCACAGCATATTATGGTGGAATTTCATAAAGGTATGTGTGGAGGACATCATTCATGGAAGGCTACAGTGAACAAAATTCTTAGAGCTGGTTTTTACTGGCCGAGCATGTACTCCGATGTATATAAAGAAATAACAAAATGTCATGAATGTCAAATTTTTGATGGAAAAAGAGAATTATTGCCATTTCCATTGAAGCCTATTTCAGTTGAAGCACCTTTCCAACAGTGGGGGTTAGATTTTATTGGTGAGATTAACCCAAATTCTTCAGGACAACATAAGTGGATTCTGACTGCTACTGACTACTTCACAAAATGGATTGAGGCCATCCCGAACAGAAATGCTACAGAGACAGTGATTATGAACTTTTTGGAAGAAAATATTTTGTCCAGGTTTGGTTGTCCTAAAAGGATAGTGACAGATAATTCCCCAGCGTTCAAGTCAAAAAAGATGATAAATTTCTGTCACAAATACCACATACATCTGAATCACTCAACAACTTATTATCCACAAGGAAATGGATTAGCCGAATCTTCAAATAAAAGTTTAGCAAGAATCATAAAGAAGTTGCTAGAGGATAATAAGAGGGCTTGGCACACTAAACTGAAATATGCTCTGTGGGCAGACAGAATCAGTACAAAAAGAGCAATTGGCACCTCCCCTTTTCAGTTGGTATATGGTACAGATGTAGTTTTCCCTGTTTCTTTAGGATTTCCAGTCATGAAATTATTACAAGAAGTTGATGAAGAACCAAATCATATGCAAAGAAGAATAAATCAAATGATAGAGTTGCATGAATTCAGAGAAAAAGCATATAACAAGACTCAAATGCATCAGGAAAAAATGAAAAAAACTTTTGACAGAAAAGTTAAGGAAAGGGATTTTCAAATAAATGATTTGGTTTTGAAGTGGGATTCCAGAAAAGAAGATCACCATGGAAAGTTTGAGCATTTATGGAAAGGTCCATATATTGTTGCAGGATGTCAAGGAGAAAATGCATTTATCTTAAAAAATTGCAATGGAGAATTTTATCCTGGAGGGCCAGTAAATGGGAGACAACTCAAACATTATTTGTCCTAACAGATAGAAGTGAAAGAGAATTTTTGTATAGTGTAAATATTCAGATAAAAAAAAAAAAAGAAGAAGAAGAAGAAGAAGAAGAAGAAGAAAAGTGGTTTGAATGCATCCCAATGGATCAGGCACTTGGTCTACGATGTTCTTTGCTACCTCACAGGGAGGATAGCATCCCCAGTTGGAGCCATTTGTTGACACCAGGTCTGAGAAAACCTAAAATTTTTGCTAAAATGTCCTAAAATAGAAGAAATCATCACAAAATGGTTGAATAGAAGGTTTTTTATATAGAAATATAGAAGAAAAACCCATATTTACAAAGTCCGCCAGCAAATATATGCAAGTGTTAAACCCCGGTCAAGTTCCACCAGCGGAGATAATATAGATCGAGATCTATGGCTAATATCACCCCCGCGTCGCAAAGTGATCGTCGACAAACAGTGGTGGGTGGTAGCGGACATAATACCACCAGGGCACGTGTCCGATGTTCATTCCTCCGCGTATGTGATAGAGTGGTATCGGAAACCACCATAGCGCCGGGCGGAACCACCTATTATGGAAATATGGAGAGATACATTACCTGGCAAGGTGGGGCCTAACACGTGGCGAACAGGGAAAACTTGGCAGGGCCATGGCACGTGACATTGTACTTTGTAACGATCGGAAGGATGATACATACCTCAATCAAATCGACGGCCAACGTTTCATCCGCAGCTAGGAACATGCACACGAGATATAAGGAAAAGCGGTCGCGGAGAATAAACCGTTATAACAGGTGTCAACAGGTGGTTAATCCGCGCAGGGAGCAAACCGGAAAAGGAAACAGACTTTTTGATCGTGGATACCACCGGATGGAATAAAGGGGGACGAGATCTGACGGCCCAAAACAAAGCCTCGAGATCAACGGTTGGATATGACCCGCGTTCATAAAGGTGCAAGGATGTTAATTTAAAAGGGCTTATATAAAACGGAAAGGGCTCCACATAACGGCATTTTGCATGTGTCGTTATCCTAGAGAGCTCTGAAGACTGGTGGAAGCTAGCGATTGCGACAGAAGGCGAAAGGCGAGTACATACAGGTAGGGTCTGGTGACCTGTCACACTTTTTAAACGGAATTTTGTTTAAAAGAAGCGTTTAAATGGAGACTGTGCAAGATATAGACGTTTTTAGGTCAAAAGATGCCCTAGAAGATAGAGACGAAGATGTTTACGATACCCTAATTAGGTTTCCGGTCTCCGATATAAAAATTAGGTTGTCTGAGTTATTAAAGGAGGGTACAGACCCCCATAGGGTTCACCAGTCGTCTTTGATAGCCTTTTGCCCAGACCAAATCCCTTTTTTCCCAGAATTCGTCTCGTGGTGTGCCGAAAATTACTCCCGGGAAGAAAAAGTCGTTTTAAACAGCCAAAAAACCAGAGTCATTTGCGAAATAAAGCCAACCGAATTGATTAAAGCCCTGGAAGTAGATTTATCCCAAACACTGGACCCTGAGGTTTTTTCTGAAGTCTCAATTATTTAAAATTATCATCAGGCTTCTCAAAGTGATAGGGAAATGTTTTTGTCAATGTGTCTCAGGCCAGAGACCAGTATTTCAGAAATTCCGTACCCTTTAGGTATCAATCTTTTTAAAGAAAATACTCAGTTGGTCTTGACACTGTTGGCCGTAGTTCTAGGGTTGGATACGGATTTGTATATAACTGAGTTTCAATTGAGTCTGTTGTACAGAATAAGTATAGTCCAGTCGGGGATTGACGAAAATCAAATCCCTCGACTTAATTTTGAAACATTTATAACAGAAAGGATTCATGACCAGATGGTCAATTTTTCCACCCACCGACATTTCAGGTTTCAGGCCTTTTTGTTGAGAATGATTATGGTAGCCAGTCAAGAAGAGTTGCAGTTCCCAGAAATCATTTTCACGACTCTACTAGAAAATAATATGTTCAATTATATCAATTACATGCTCTCAGAGGTTTATAGGATGATTTTCGGAAAAAATCTTCCTAGAGTACTGCCGGAAATGCAGGTATCCATGCAATTGAGTACAGAATAAGTTTAAAAGAAAATGAAATCAAATTATTAAAGACAGAAATACAGAAGTTGAAAGAAGAAAATGAAGTAAAAGAGAAAGAAATAAAAACTTTGCAGGCCAAGAATCAGGAATTGAGCAATAATAATAAAGGATTAGCAGCTCATGTGACAGGGCAAGCTGCTATGCAAGGGTGTAAGCACATGGTGTGGGACCAAATCATAAAAGAGGTTGAAAAACTTAGGCCATATCTGGATTACATAAGAGTTAAAGAAAAGGTAGCCAAAGATGCCTTCGAAAGTTGCCGAGCAGTCAGGGAGAACCTAAATAGAAAGCCGAAAGTAGTAGCCCAGAGAGCGATAACATTTTTAAACAGTCTAACTGAGGCAGACCTGACAGCCATGAATATAATGAACATAATTTCTGTCATCACTTGGGCTAGAAGGATCTTGGGGAAATACTCGCATGTTGAGAATGTCGAGGCTAAAGCAGGAGAAATACGGGAAGAAGTAGTCAAGTTCAAAAAGCAGTTTGAAAAGTTAGTAAACAAGGGATTCCCATCTTTCTGGAACGAAAAGAATGAATTAATTCCTCCAAATGAATATAAAAGATTACTGTTTGATATAAGGATGGATCACAGAAATTTCCAGCAGCTAGATCATATGCTCACAGGAAAAATTTTAATGGAGAAAATGTCAGGGGAGTTTGAAATTTTAAATATGCTAATTTCAACTTGTGGAAACCTTCTTCCTGTTTCTTATGCAGGTCATATTGAAATGCGAGTCTTGGTAAAGGAGATGACCAACTATGGCTTACCCACGGTTGACCAGTGGAATTATGTGGAGAAGTACGGAAAGACCAGATATTCCGTCCATTCCTAGATGCACTTAAAACTCTTGCCATGTGGCGAAAAGATGATATTCAAAAAAGTTTTGCCAAGTGGCAAAAAGACATTTTATTTTAAAATTTGTAATATTATTTGAAAAAAAGTTATGGGTTGCTCGAAGATAGTTATCTTTTAAGTTAAACATTTTTAATTGTTGGTTAGAAGAAGCAGTTATGTCAAGCTTCTTCCAAAAATTTTGTATAAAAACAATGAGAGTCATCGTTGAAGGGGTTGGAATTTTTTTGAGAAACAAGTATGTTTTGAAGTCTATTTTTTGAGAAATAAAAGCAGTGCAGTGATGGTACCTATCTTTTGATATCAGAGATTCATGAGTTAATCAGCTTTACAGTCTGTTATTCTCCTTTATCTTTATATGTGCATGTTTACTCTCTTCGTTATATCTCCCATAGTGTTTTTCTTCCATATTTAAATGAGCACTTGAAATAACTTGAGATTCATACTGGTTATGCCTCATTTTATTGCGTTTAAATATTCACTATATTCTCCAAAGTTGACAATAGATTCATCCTGGATAGATGCCTGTTGTTGATGGAATGTCTTTACTTCTCTCTATATCACTTGAAAAAATCAAATTGACTGTAATATGATTACTATCTTGCCTCTGTGTAAATCTGTATGGTGTAAATCTCTTACTGGTTTATTACACATTTGAAACTTCGACTCCATGCCCAATGTTTCTTGTTTACCTTTTCGACCATAAAATATTTTTTGAGAAATTTTAAGAGAACTTTTGTATATTTTAGCCTTCACATATATATCAAGAGAGAGCCCTCTCTGGTGGAGAAAATGGCTAGTTTTTCTACCTAAAGCTTGGTTTGAAATAGGTTACCTTAGGTCTTATTTTCTTACAACCGGAATAAAATCTAAGTGCTAACATTTTGGCGCCGTTGCCGGGGAACGAAAGTGAAATTTTCCCTGGGAGAAACGACAAAGAAAGCTCAAATTTCTTGGGCAAGGAAGTTTGAAACAAGTTGGTTGTAGATATTGCCCTGGCGACTTCACTTGTGACAGTTTTTTAGAAGTTTTTGAGGATAATTTGAGAAAGACATTGTGGCTACAAGAAGAAATCCCGGTTTGTAGTTCTTTTCAGGCGTGGACAATCCAGAAAAGCTCCTCAAGACGGAGAAAGGCAAAGGCAAGACGAAAGAAGGTATTTCTCAGTTTTCAAATATATTCCCTTCTTTACAAGAAAATCTGTTTGAGGAAGAAAATATTGGTTCAAGTGAAATTTTTTTGCTTAGAACTAAGTCAGATTCTGATTTGAAAGAAACAAAAGTTGATCCAAAAAGTTTGTGGGACTATTCTTTAAAATCTGTTTGGGAAAATTTACAAAAATCTGAGAGGACAGAACCTAAAATATCCAAAGCCCAAAGAATACCTGTACAGGGTAATAGACAACAGGCGGTGGTTGTTGCACCTTATAACCCACCACCCATGGCTGCCAGATTTGCTCCTTTGGTTTTTCCAGCAGTTTTACATGATTTGCCTCAAAATTATGCACAGAGAATCTTTACTTTTGATAATGATGGTAATTATACAGCACAGCAACATGTTGATAATTTCAGTGATTTCATTGATTTAGAAGAAGTGGATTATGATGATGCGAAAATGAGGTTGTTTTCTCAAAGCTTGAGAGGTGAAGTGAAAAAATGGTTTAGAGCTTTAGCTGCTGGATCTATTGCAAATTATGATGCCTTTACAACCCTTTTTATTGAAAGATGGGAAGATCAGAAAAATCTTTCACAGGTATTGACTCAGTATAACAATCTGAAAAAGGGGGGTTTTGAGTCAGTTCAGGAGTTCTCTGCCAGATTTATGAAAGTCTACAATTCAATCCCTACAGATATAACGCCTCCAGTGGGAGCAGCCAAGTTACATTATGCAGATGCTTTTGAAGGTGATTTTTCATGCACATTAAGAGAAAGAAGATCTACTACTTTGGCAATATGATGAAAGATGCAGTAGAAGTTGAGGCTAATATGATGGCTTCTGAAAAAATGAGACATAGAGATATGGATAGAAAGAAAATTAGAGAAGATAATCAAAATGCAGCTTCTTCTTCTTCTTCCTCTACAGACGTAAAATTCGAAGCAATGATGAAAACTATGGAAAAGTTGTTAGAAAGATTAGTAGTGGATAACAAAGCTCCAAATAAAGAACAAGCAGAACCTCAAATCAGAAACCTGAATTTTAGGAGACCTTTTGTTCCAGCTGTAAGGCCGAGAGAACAGCGAAACCCAAGGAATGTAGAAGAAGATCAAATCCGACCTCCTTTTCCTGAAAATTATATTGCTGGAGAAGCTGAAGACGAGATACCTGAAGGAGATATTCACCACTGCGGCAGTTCTGATCCAGAAGTGTATTTGACTAAACAGGAGCATGATATGTTCCTTGCATAGGGGGAATGTTGTAGTTTGGAGATAGGAAGTGATCAATACCAGATTGATTATCAAAATGCCATAAACGATCTTCAAAGAAAGATAAATCTGAGGAGCCGAGATGTTGTGATAGACAAAGGGAAAGAACCAATAGGCAAATCAAAAAGAAATGCTGATAAAACTTCTACTAGTCAGTCAGAACCACAAACTAGAAGAAAAGAAAATGAAGATGTGCCCAAGGTAATTCCAGATAGCAAGAAAGATCCAATGAAGGAAGGTGATAAAAATTTGGTTCCTTTCAACATACAAAATGAAATGTCAAAAGTCAAGATTTCAGTACCCTTTAATGAAATACTAAAGAACAAGGAATACAAGGAACAAATTTTTAAGATGATGCAGGTAGAAAATCGGGTGGAAATAGACACTTTGGAATTAGATGATGATAATCCTAATATCTGTTTAGGATCAAGAATGGAAGACAATAGTTTGGAAGAAGTTTCTCCCTTCTATGTGAATTTGGATATTCATGATAAAGTGGTGCATAACTGTATGTTGGATTCCGGAGCTTCTCACAATTTGATGCCCAAACTTGTAGTAGAATCTTTGGGATTGGAAATCACAAGACCATACGATGACTTATTTTCTTTCGATTCAAGGAAAGTTAAATGTTTAGGGTTGATAAAAGATTTGACAGTCAATCTCAGTAAAATACCAGCCAAAGGTATTCTTATGGATGTGGTGGTTGCTGATATTCCTGCAAAGTTTGGTATGTTATTGTCCAGGTCGTGGGCTTCAAAGTTAAAGGGAACTCTACAAATGGATATGTCTTTCGCTACTATTCCGGTGTTGGGGGTACACAGAAGATTATATACTGAAAAGAGAGCGGCTTATTTGGTAAGTGATCTAAAAGAGCCCGAGAAACATGCCATATATGCATTAGATACCGATTTGGGTTCTTGCATTTTGTACAATGATGTTGAATCTAAAGAAAAGATTGATTTAATTGAACCTAAAGAAAATGAGAAGGAAAGATTGTTAAGAGAAAAGATCAGAAGAGAAGGTACTTGGACGATGCACTTTGATGGGGCTAGAAGCAGAGAAGGAGCTGGAGCAGGAGTATGGATAATTACACCTGACAGAGAATTTCTAATGTTTTCTTACCAATTGAATTTTGAATATACCAACAATGTTGCAGAATATGAGGCTTTAATTCTGGGATTGAATGCGTTGAGGGATTTGAAAGCAAAAAAGATTGAGGTATTTGGGGATTCTGAATTGGTTATAAATCAGGTAAAAGCTATTTATCAGACCAAACACCCTAAAATGAGGTCCTATAGGAATGAAGTGTGGGATTTACTGGAATTTTTTTTCGATGAACATGATGTTATCTCAATTCCCCGAGTTAGAAACACTGTAGCAGATTCTTTGGCCACTGCAGGAGCTGCATTCAAAACTCCCATCTTTTCTAAAAATGAATATAATATTGAAGTCATACATAGACCATCTATTCCAGACAATGTCAAACATTGGAAGGTCTTTGAAGATGACCAACAGATTAAACGCTTTTTGGAAATGACAGATGAGTTCAATTACAGGTCTATTGATGCAGAAGGTGATGAGATGGGTCCAGATGAAGTGGATTCTCCGGAGGAAACAGAAAAATTCAAGCAAAGGATCGGAGGTAAGGATATTATTCAGCTGAAGAATAATGTTATCCCTATAGGTTTAATTCCTTTAGAAAAATTATTTGATAAAAATGATGTGGTAAAAAATCCAATGATTGAACCAAAACCTGAAGATGTAAAAGATTACAATTTAGGTTCTGAAAAGGATCCCAAATTGGTAAAACTTTCAAAGAAATTAACAAGAAAAGAAGAAAATAAAAGTGTGGAAGTAATGAAAAGGTTTTCAGATGTTTTTGCTTGGAGCTATGAGGATTTGAAGGAATATGATATTTCTGTTATACAACACACAATTCCAATTAAACCAGATGAAAAGCCTTTTAAACAGAAATTAAGAAGAATAAATACCAAGTTACTGCCAGTGATAGAAAAAGAGGTGAGAAAACTGTTTGATGCTAAGATAATTGTGTCTCTGAGGTTTTCCAAGTGGTTAGCCAATTTAGTACCCGTAAGAAAAAAGAATGGAGAAATAAGGCTGTGTGTGGATTTTAGAAACTTGAACAGAGCTTCTTTGAAAGATAATTATCCACTCCCTAAAATGGACCAGGTTTTACAGCAAGTTGTGGGAGCCGAAAGAATTTCCATGTTAGACGGTTTCTCGGGTTATAATCAAATTAAAGTTCATCCAGAAGATCAAGAAAAAACTGCTTTTACTACTCCTTGGGGAACGTTTATGTACGCCAAAATTCCATTTGGTCTAATGAATGCAGGCGCAACATTTCAGAGAGCTATGGATATTGCATTTGCAGATGAAAGGGACAAAATTGTGGTGGTATACATGGATGATATCACTGTTTATTCAAAGAACGCTGCTGATCACTGGAAGCATCTGGAAAGAGTCTTTATAAAATGTAGAAGATTTGGGATTTCATTAAATCCAAAGAAATCTCATTTTTGCATGGAAGAGGGAAGGTTATTGGGACACATCATATCAAAAGAAGGCATTAAGATCGATCCGGAGAGAGTATCTGCAATACAAAAGGTGGGAATCCCTAGGAGTAAGAAAGAGATTCAGTCATTCATAGGAAGGGTAAATTGGTTAAGGAGGTTCATTCCCAGTTTCGCTGAAATTTTGAGAAATATAACGGAAATGTTGAGAAAAGACAAAGAAATTAAATGGAATGAAGAAGCAAGACAATCCTTTGATAACATTAAGAAAGCATTGACTGAAGCACCGGTATTAATTAGTCCATATTATACAAGGGATTTCATTATGTTTACTTATGCATCAGAACACACAGTGGCTGGGGTATTGTTGCAAAAGAATCAAGAAGGTATAGAGCAGCCTATTGCATTTTTTAGTAAGATTCTGAGAGATGCAGAATTAAAATACAACATCATGGAAAAACAAGCTTATGCTTTGGTGAAAGCACTGAAAGATTTCAGGATATATATTTTGCATTCTCATACAATAGCACATGTTCCATCAGCAGCAGTAAAAGACATTCTTACGCAACCAGATCCTGAGGGGAAAAGAGCAAAATGGATAGCAGTGCTGCTGGAATATGATTTGGACATTAAACCTACCAAACTGATAAAAGGTCAAGGTTTGGCTAAAATGATGACAGAAACAAATTGGGACTCCCTCAGTATAAATTTTCTAGCTGAAACTTCGACCGAAAATGTTCCAAAGTCACAGATAATTGAAGATTTCTCTTTATCTCCCTGGTACTCAGATATCGTATATGTCTTACAGAATCTCCAAGCGCCTGCGAATATGGAAAAAACTAGGGCAAGGTCAGTAAAACTGAAAGCAGCAAAGTTTTGCATATTGGATGGGAATTTGTTCTGGAAAGATCCAGGAGGAATATTGTTAAATTGTCTTTTAGAGAATGAGGCACATCATATTATGGTGGAATTTCATAAAGGTATGTGTGGAGGACATCATTCATGGAAGGCTACAGTGAACAAAATTCTTAGAGCTGGGTTTTACTGGCCCAGCATGTACTCCGATGTATATAAAGAAATAACAAAATGTCATGAATGTCAAATTTTTGATGGAAAAAGAGAATTATTGCCATTTCCATTGAAACCTATTTCAGTTGAAGCACCTTTCCAACAGTGGGGGTTAGATTTTATTGGTGAGATTAACCCAAATTCTTCAGGACAACATAAGTGGATTCTGACTGCTACTGACTACTTCACAAAATGGATTGAGGCCATCCCGACCAGAAATGCTACAGAGACAGTGATTATGAACTTTTTGGAAGAAAATATTTTGTCCAGGTTTGGTTGTCCTAAAAGGATAGTGACAGATAATGCCCCAGCGTTCAAGTCAAAAAAGATGATAAATTTCTGTCACAAATACCACATACATCTGAATCACTCAACAACTTATTATCCACAAGGAAATGGATTAGCCGAATCTTCAAATAAAAGTTTAGTAAGAATCATAAAGAAGTTGCTAGAGGATAATAAGAGGGCTTGGCACACTAAACTGAAATATGCTCTGTGGGCAGACAGAATCAGTACAAAAAGAGCAATTGGCACCTCCCCTTTTCAGTTGGTATATGGTACAAAAGTAGTTTTCCCTGTTTCTTTAGGATTTCCAGTCATGAAATTATTACAAGAAGTTGATGAAGAACCAAATCATATGCAAAGAAGAATAAATCAAATGATAGAGTTGCATGAAGTCAGAGAAAAAGCATATAACAAGACTCAAATGCATCAGGAAAAAATGAAAAAAACTTTTGACAGAAAAGTTAAGGAAAGGGATTTTCAAATAAATGATTTGGTTTTGAAGTGGGATTCCGGAAAAGAAGATCACCATGGAAAGTTTGAGCATTTATGGAAAGGTCCATATATTGTTGCAGGATGTCAAGGAGAAAATGCATTTATCTTAAAAAATTGCAATGGAGAATTTTATCCTGGAGGGCCAGTAAATGGGAGACACCTCAAACATTATTTGTCCTAACAGATAGAAGTGAAAGAGAATTTTTGTACAGTGTAAATATTGAGAAAAAAAAAGAAGAAGAAGAAGAAGAAAAAAAGTGGTTTGAATGCAGCCCAATGGATCAGGCACTTGGTCTACGATGTTCTTTGATACCTCACAGGGAGGATAGCATCCCTAGTTGGAGCCAGTTGTTGACACCAGGTCTGAGAAAACCTAAAATTTTTGCTAAAATGTCCTAAAATAGAAGAAATCATCACAAAATGGTTGAATAGAAGGTTTTTTATATAGAAATATAGAAGAAAAACCCATATTTACAAAGTCCACCAGCAAATATATGCAAGTGTTAAACCCCGGTCAAGTTCCACCGGCGGAGATAATATAGATCGAGATCTACGGCTAATATCACCCCCGCGTCGCCAAAGTGATCGTCGGCAAACAGTGGTGGGTGGTAGCGGACATAATACCACCAGGGCACGTGTCCGATGTTCATTCCTCCGCGTATGTGATAGAGTGGTATCGGAAACCACCATAGCGCCGGGCGGAACCACCTATTATGGAAATATGGAGAGATACATTACGTGGCAAGGTGGGGCCTAACACGTGGCGAACAGGGAAAACTTGGCAGGGCCATGGCACGTGACATTGTACTTTGTAACGATCGGAAGGCTGATACATACCTCAATCAAATCGACGGCCAAAGTTTCATCCGCAACTAGGAACATGCACATGAGATATAAGGAAAAGCGGTCGTGGAGAATAAACCGCTATAACAAGTGTCAACATGTGGTTAATCCGCGCAGGGAGCAAACTGGAAAAAGAAACAGCCTTTTTGATCGCGGATACCACCGGATGGAATAAAGGGGGACGAGATCTGACGGCCCAAAACAAAGCCTTGAGATCAACGGTTGGATATGACCCGCGTTCATAAAGGTGCAAGGATGTTAATTTAAAAGGGCTTATATAAAACAGAAAGGGCTCCTCATAACGACATTTTGCATGTGTCGTTATCCTGGAGAGCTCTGAAGACTGGTGGAAGCTGGCGATTGCGACAGAAGGCGAAAGGCGAGTACATACAGGTAGGGTCTGGCGACCTGTCATATTTTTTAAACGGAATTTTCTTTAAAAGAAGCGTTTAGATGGAGACTGTGCAAGATATAGACGTTTTTAGGTCAAAAGATGCCCTAGAAGATAGAGACAAAGATGTTTACGATACCCTAATTAGGTTTCCGGTCTCCGATATAAAAATTAGGTTGTCTGAGTTATAAAAGGAGGGTACAGACCCCCATAGGGTTCACTAGTCGTCTTTGATAGCCTTTTTCCCAGACCAAATCCCTTTTTTCCCAGAATTCGTCTCGTGGTGTGCCGAAAATTACTCCCGGGAAGAAAAAGTCATTTTAAACAGCCAAAAAACCAGAGTCATTTGCGAAATAAAGCCAGCCAAATTGATTAAATCCCTGGAAGTAGATTTATCCCAAACCCTGGACCCTGAGGTTTTTTCTGAAGTCTCAATTATTGAAAATTATCATCATGCTTCTCAAAGTGATAGGGAAATGTTTTTGTCAACGTGTCTCAGGCCAGAGACCAGTATTTTAGAAATTCCGTACCCTTTAGATATCAATCTTTTTAATGAAAATACTCAGTTGGTCTTGACACTGTTGGCCGTAGTTCTAGGGTTGGATACGGATTTGTATATAACTGAGTTTCAATTGAGTCTGTTGTACAGAATAAGTATAGTCCAGTCGGGGATTGACGAAAATCAAATCCCTCGACTTAATTTTGAAACATTTATAATAGAAAGGATTCATGACCAGATGGTCAATTTTTCCACCCACCGACATTTCAGGTTTCAGGCCTTTTTGATGAGAATGATTATGGTAGCCAGTCAAGAAGAGTTGCAGTTCCCAGAAATCATTTTCACGACTCTACTAGAAAATAATATGTTCAATTATATCAATTACATGCTCTCAGAGGTTTATAGGATGATTTTCGAAAAAAATCTGCCTAGAGTACTGCCGGAAATGCAGGTATCCATGCAATTGAGTACAGAATATGCTATAGGAGATTGGTTTTTATTGAAAGACAGTACAGTAATCAGATTGTATGGGTTCAGACATAAACCCTATGTGTTACCAGCCTTTCTTACGTTGAGTATTTTTGCCTTGGAATTCTCGAGACAGAAGTTGATTGTGGAAGATAACAATTTTTTAGTTCACAGACAAGCAACGGACATTAAATACCCATTCACATTTGGTCCGTTCACAATAAAGAATAAGAACGCTGCTGTGTATATAGAGAAGTTGTTAAAAGATATGAATTTTGAGACAGATGCAGCTATGGAGTATGACCCATTAAACATCATATCCAAACGAAGAACTGAGCATCGTATCAAGGACCTGAATCATTAGATTGTTGAAGGGATGACGGACAGAGCCAATTGGCTGGAATACAAAGAAGAAACCATTCCGGATACATCTGACAAAGAAATGGCCTTGATAGAAACGACAACAGAGACAGAAAACGAAATAGACACTGCATTGGTAGGGTCCAAAAGACCTATACAGGACATTATGATCATTGAGGATGAAGAAACGGAAAGAGGAAAAAGATTGAAAACTGATGAATCACAAGAGTTAACAACAGTTTCAGAAGAAGCAAAAACAACTGAAGATGAAATACCAGAGGTTACAGTTAAAGAGTACAACATTGAAGAAACCCCTGTAGGGGGTGATGTAAATAGACCCCGGAATATCATGGATGTATTTGATGAGCATAGTAAAAATAAACAAGAGTCCGCAAAACAAACAAGCCAATTGTTTCCAAAGGTCAGGAGTATATCTAATAATGAGGTGAGCTTATTTACCAGCAGAAACATCAAAGAGAATTCTTTGAAATTTTCAGTTGTAACAAAAAGCAAGATCTCAGAGATGAAGATAGACTTGTCAAAAGTAAATGCCCCTGATAAAATTTTATTACATAGACAAACTGGAGAAGTCATATACTCAGACTATTTGGGGGCCACATTAAGAGCAGACAAGTTGAAGAATTCAGTGGATAAATTAAATAATCAGTTGAGACAGGAAAAGGCAGAGAATAAGTCTTGACAGCAGCAGATTAAGAAATTGCAAATAGATTTGACTAATAAAGATGGAGATGCAGCAACAAAACTGGTCAAGGAAAAGGAAGATATGATCTTAACATTAAGACGAAAATTAAAAATTCTAGACACTGTACTTATTCAAGGAGCAGAATTGACAGTATTAGAAAAAGAGAAAGAAGAACTATCTAACGAAGTCAATGATGTTACTGCTAAAATGTTAAAGCTTTCTGATGAAAAGGATTATTGGGAAAAAGAAAATATCATTTTAGAAGAACAATTGGCAGAAGCAAGAAAAAAATTAGCAGAGAATAGCCAGCAGCAAGTACAGACAAGCACAGAAGAAGATAAGACCGGAGTAGATGGAATTTTACAGGCAATGTCACAAATAAGTTTAAAAGAAAATGAAATCAAATTATTAAAGACATAAATACAGAAGTTGAAAGAAGAAAATGAAGTAAAAGAGAAAGAAATAAAAACTTTGCAGGCCAAGAATCAGAATTGAGCAATAATAATAAAGGATTAGCAGCTCATGTGACAGGGCAAGCTGCTATGCAAGGGTGTAAGCACATGGTGTGGGACCAAATCATAAAAGAGCTTGAAAAACTTAGGCCATATCTGGATTACATAAGAGTTAAAGAAAAGGTAGCCAAAGATGCCTTCGAAAGTTGCCGAGCAGTCAGGGAGAACCTAAATAGAAAGCCGAAAGAAGTAGCCCAGAGAGCGATAACATTTTTAAACAGTCTAATTGAGGCAGACCTGACAGCCATGAATATAACGAACAGAATTTCTGTCATCACTTGGGCCAGAAGGATCTTGGGGAAATACTCGCATGTTGAGAATGTCGAGGCTAAAGCAGGAGAAATACGGGAAGAAGTAGTCAAGTTCAAAAAGCAGTTTGAAAAGTTAGTAAACAAGGGATTCCCAGCTTTCTGGAACGAAAAGAATGAATGAATTCCTCCAAATGAATATAAAAGATTACTGTTTGATATAAGGATGGATCACAGAAATTTCCAGCAGCTAGATCATATGCTCACAGGAAAAATTTTAATGGAGAAAATGTCAGGGGAGTTTGAAATTTTAAATATGCTAATTTCAACTTGTGGAAACCTTCTTCCTGTTTCTTATGCAGGTCATATTGAAATGCGAGTCTTGGTAAAGGAGATGACCAACTATGGCTTACCCACGGTTGACCAGTGGAATTATGTGGAGAAGTACGGAAAGACCAGATATTCCGTCCATTCCTAGATGCACTTAAAACTCTTGCCATGTGGCGAAAAGATGATATTCAAAAAAGTTTTGCCAAGTGGCAAAAAGACATTTTATTTTAAAATTTGTAATATTATTTGAAAAACACTTATGGGTTGCTCGAAGACAGTTATCTTTTAAGTTAAACATTTTTAATTGTTGGTTAGAAGAAGCAGTTATGTCAAGCTTCTTCCAAAAATTTTGTATAAAAACAATGAGAGTCATTGTTGAAGGGGTTGGAAATTTTTTGAGAAACAAGTATGTTTTGAAGTCTATTTTTTGAGAAATAAAAGCAGTACAGTGATGGTACCTATCTTTTGATATCAGAGATTCATGAGTTAATCAGCTTTACAGTCTGTTATTCTCCTTTATCTTTATATGTGCATGTTTACTCTCTTCGTTATATCTCCCATAGTGTTTTTCTTCCATATTTAAATGAGCACTTGAAATAACTTGAGATTCATACTGGTTATGCCTCATTTTATTGCGTTTAAATATTCACTATATTCTCCAAAGTTGACAATAGATTCATCCTGGATAGATGCCTGTTGTTGATGGAATGTCTTTACTTCTCTCTATATCACTTGAAAAAATCAAATTGATTGTAATATGATTACTATCTTGCCTCTGTGTAAATCTGTATGGTGTAAATCTCTTACTGGTTTATTACACATTTGAAACTTCGACTCCATGCCCAATGTTTCTTGTTTACCTTTTCGACCATAAAATATTTTTTGAGAAATTTTAAGAGAACTTTTGTATATTCTAGCCTTCACATATATATCAAGAGAGAGACCTCTCTGGTGGAGAAAATGGCTAGTTTTTATACCTAAAGCTTGGTTTGAAATAGGTTACATTAGGTCTTATTTTTTTACAACCGGAATAAAATATAAGTGCTAACATGCACTATACTCGGGTTGCTGGAAACCTACAGGTTCCAAAAGCGGACCATTAGATCTGGTAAGAGGAGGGTTGAAAGGAGTGTTGAACTCACTAGAAGTGATATCCTCAACCTCAACAATATCAAGAACTAGTTGGTCCGGGGTTCTGGGTTGTGGTTCACCAGGAACCTCTATTTCACTAGTAAGTTCAAAAGAACCAGTGGAGTCTTTCCTCCACTGTTGTGGTGGCAGTGGTGGCTCCACGATGAGTGGATGAAGGTTTTTCAACCTTCGAGACCTACGAAGCTGTTGGTATTCCACAACTATATAAAAATAAACTAAGTAAAAGCCTAGTGGCCACTAAGACTAGGGGGGAAACAACATACCACTAAAAAATCCTAAGTAATCAGACCAGGCAAACAATGGAAAATATTATCGGAAGCAAGTCTAGGATGATTAGGGCCCAGAACAGACTAACAGAGTACCAATGGTCAGTTTCGTGGCATCCTCCGGAGGTCCACTGGGTGCAAGCGCTTGAATCACCAAACCGCTTCCTCGGGATTACTGCCAGAGGGTTACCTTCCACACCTGTCTGAGGTGAAGTGGGAATAATAGCCCACTCTACCTGTATGGAATCCTAGAGGTATGATACTAAGGCTACCATCAATACGAAATATCCTGGGGGGCTATTCGTCAGCCTGGTCAAAACGCGTGGGTAGGGTAGCAAAGCCCGAAGTCTTAAATGACCCCCGTACACGAATCAACCCTGGTTTATGGTTGAAGGGAAAGTGAGGGGATATCCTCAACAATTCCAATCTTCCATGGCCTCGTGCTGGGCTCTGGTGTAAGTAGAGTTTCCCAAGAATATTTGATATAGATGGGTTTACCTATATGAAATTCGCACTACAATTTTGAGTAATGAAACAAGCTTCGAGCAGTTTAAGGTGTTTTAAGCTCGAAACTCTAGCCTAAGCTAGTTGGTTTTGTGTATCCCTAGAAAGAAAATCGTTTCTAATTGATTTTATTAAAGTTCTTTTTAAGGTTACTTTTTACTCAATGGGGTAGTGCATTGTGTGGAATGGTTTGAGAAAAGTAAAGTGCAAAAGAAATAAATTTCAAAGCAACAAAGGACTCTTTTTATTTTTCGTTTATGCTCTTTCCAAAATGAAGATTAAGCAAACCTAAACAAAGTTCTCTTTTTGCATTTTCTTTTCAAATTCAAAACAAAGTAAACTATGCTACTCTGAAATGATTATAAGCCTTACTACTCTAAACTACCAAAACTCATTTTTTGCTTTTTTGTTATATATAAAAGAAAAAGAACTCAGAAATGGAAGCAAGTAAGACCTACAAAAGAGATGCAAGTAAGGAAAAACAACTCTAAAGCTCACAACAATCAAATCGATGACTTGACAAAGACTTGTCCTACAAAGTTTTTTCAAAGGAAAAAGCTTCGAACTTGGAAACAAAGTGGAAAGAAAACAGGGATAAAAGACGCGTATAACCGGAAAGCAAACCTCCAAGGTTGCTCCAAAGCACCAAACCCTAAACAAAAGCACTAAGCCAAGTAGAAGGTAGGAAAGTGAACTAAAGATGACCTTACTATCACAAAGACTCAAAAGGAAGCAAACTAAGATACTTTAACTTACTTGAAACTGAAACTGACAAGGAAATCAGGAAGTGTCGGGACTCAAAAAGCTTTTGAAAACAACCTAAGGACTCCAAAATTGGTCCAAACCCTAAATCAAAGGACAAGACACCAACAGACCATACTAGTGTTGCAACAAACGACAAATGTTATACGCAAAGGTTTGTATACCTGCAACACACAAGTAGGGTATGGACGAGCAGCTATGTCCACCGAGGAACAAAGCACGGTCTTCAAAAAGAGTCACAAACAAGCAAGAAACCTCAAAAGTACTCAAGCAAGCAAAAGATGACCTAAGGGACTTAGGAGAGGCTAACAAGACTCAACAAAGGCTTACACACCTCAAGGATCCGTTAAGAAATCCAAGTACAAGGCTAGAAATCAAACCAAATAGGTGGAAATCCAATCCCCACATCAAACAGAGAGTTACAGGAATGTACTCTACTGTGCAGTAGACAAACTAGCGCATACTGGGAGATGTGCCCTACTGTACAGTAGGGAAAGCAGTGCACAAGATCAGGTATGTGCTACTGCATGTGAAGAGGACTAGCACACATGTCAGGGGAGGTCAAAATCAGGCCTTGCAAAGGTGAACTGGGATGAGTCAGGCAAGGGAAAGAAAGTAAAAGTTACCTATAGGGCCTCTAGAGGATCAAAAAGATCAAAAAGTAATGGAAAGAAAACAAAATAGGTTTCGTAGAGCAGAAAAACAACCGGCTCCCAGTGGAGTCGCTAGTCTGTTGTTTAGGATTTCTACCTTATAGCGAGGAAAGGGACACTACCAAATTCTGGGGTGATAGGTAAACACATCAATAATATCACATAGGTTTCTATGAAGGGAAAGAGATCAAGGTTCTTGAATACATACTTTATTAACGACATTCGATCCTAGCTTTTGCTCGATCTTGCGCTCAATCTTCCACTTGATCTTCCGCTTGACAGACCTGCAATACAAAAGATACCTTCCTCAGCATATCTTGAATAATATAAAAATGATGAAATTGGAATACAATTTAAACATTAAGAACAATCAAGCATTTAACCAAACAAATATGCAATCCATTAGACATTTAATTGGGACGGGAAGGATGTTTCAACCTTTATTGTCAAAAGCAAATAATCAGTACAATTATACCTGATCATTTAGAGTGCTTGTGAAACCAGATTCTGGGCTCCTGCTCTTCTCTCTAACTTTGGAATTCCTCCAGCATAACAACCCTTAATGCAAGTTTCTCCTCTTGTGAATGTGAATATAATTAACCCCTCTCATGAATCCTCCTTGTATTTATGGGACAAGGTAGGTAGTTTAAATCGAGAGGTGGTTGAATTGGGAGGTTGGGGAAGTTGAAAAACCAACTTCAACTAATCCCAATTCATCAAATTAATGTATTTTTGATTACATTTTAAGATGTGCGCGAGTTTTTCACAGTGGAGTAGCGCTCAATATGCAACTTCAGTTCTTTACAACCAGTGTTTACATCTATTTTTGAGGTGTGTGCTAGTTTGTTGAAGTAGAGTAGGGCATAATAGAAGGTGTGTGCTACTCTTATGCCTATGGAGTAGGGCATGTGCGCTACTATCATGCCTATAGGGTAGTGCACATGTCAAAATGTGGGTTTAAATAGGGTTTTTCCAGTTGCAGAGGGGTAAGTCAAGTCCATACATCATCTAGGGAAATCATGCTCTTCAATCCAAGTTATCCTTTTGTGTGATCAATAGATAAAGGTGATCGCAGATGGAGAAGTGCAGATTTGACCTATAAAGAGGTCAAAATTTCAAGTAGAAATGTGTAAATCTCATTTTTAAGGAAAGAACAGTGCTATTTCCCCACTACCTTGTTATGAACCAATGTAATGTTGATGGATTAGAATGGATAAGTAAAATAATGATGGTTTATTGATTAATGGAATGTTATTGATGTATTATAAAATTTTCATGTTCATTTCGCAAGCATTTGAAGTCATTTTACTCAGTTTATTTACATTTGGAGAAGATTTGGTGCCATTTCCCCAAGGGTCGAACTAGTGATTTTTGCTGTTGTTTGGGAGAGGTTTGGAATAGACTTAATAAATAATGAATGGTGCATTTGGGACCTTAATAAAATCCTTGAGACATCCCCTACCTCTATTCAGAAATTTGAGTGGGCTTGGAGGCATTTGGGAAGCCATTTTTCAGTACTTACCCCAGGGGGATTTGAACCCCAAATTACTAGTAAAATTGCATATTTGGTCTAGAATATTAAGAGAATTTGAAGAGGTATTTTGGTAGCCATATCTCATCCCTGAACATCATATTAAATTTCTAATATAATTCACACACCTTCCTTGCATATTTGAAGGCATTTGGAGTCAATTTGAGACCTAGAGACCAATACTAGTAAAAGGGAAATTACTAGTAAAGTTCCCTACATTGGCCATAATTGAAAGATGATTTGCAGAAGTATTTTAAAGGTCCAAAAACATCCCTGAAAAACATATTTATGTTCTAACATCATCCATATACCTTCTCAGAATATTTGGGAACAATTGGAGCAATTTGGGGACCTAGAGCTCAAAACTAGTCAAAGGCCTAACTAGGGGAAAAAGTGAAAAATTGCCATTTTAATAAAATTCCTAACAAGGGACATTACACTACCCAATCCTCTACACAAGTAGAATGAGACACTAAGTGTGTGCAGTTTTATGAGGATCCCTCAGGTGATGTGCACCTTATCCATTCATCGCCCTCTCCGGAGCTTGCACTTGGTGACCCCACTTCGGAACCCCCACTTTTTTCATCAGTACCCACTAAATCCAGGAAAACAAATCGTGACCAGTCCGTCATCCAGACTACCGTTCAACCATCACTTTCAGATGACCATACCCATGAAACAACCCTCCTCACATTAGCCAATGTATCTGCTCGATTGTGCGAAGCCCCTGCTGCTGGAAGTTCTCCATCACACAATGAAGACAAAGTTCTTGAAGAACATACTGTTGAGCTCGAAACATCTTCAAGAGAGTTGAGTCCTCAAAAGGACCTAGAACATTGCATAAAACAGCCCATTCTGACTCAACAGGAAGTGGATAGGTTGAACCAAGGGATAACATGGTTGACAGACCATAATCAAAACTATGTGGAAACAATCTCTGAGATTTATGAAGAAAACAAGGTAATGCACACAAAAGTAAAAAGCATTGAATGCTTGGTCAACGCAAAAACAACGTCCCATACTTATCTTCGGATAAGGTATGACGCCTTTAAGGACCAATTCAAGAGGCTCCAGGCCAAATCTACATCCTCCTCATCCAAGTCGAAGGCCGCTGCTACCGCAGCTCGACCTTCTTCCTAATTTCTCTCTATTTTGCTTAGTGGGACCTGGCATATCTCCGGTTTGGGGGAATGTTGGTGTCCATTTTGTCACCATTTTTTATCATGAAATATACTTTGAGCGGCATCATTTTCACCATTTTTTCCATGATAAGTCATTCTCTTTTCCATTCAGACCATCAAACAAACTCAAGTGTGCATTTATTTGAACATCGTAAGAATCATGAATAATTATTATCATTTTTATGGTTTATTGACAATCATCTCATATTTCTTGACATGCTTGGCATTTAGTTTTTGTTCTATAGGTTGCGGTCTTCAAACAGACCTCCATTCAGATGTGTGTTCACGTTGCCAACGTTTAGTTGCATCTAGCCCGCCATTCAGCCCTGCGTTCGACCCACGAAATCGTTGGTTGGCATATTCCTGTCCATTAAAGACAGAAAGGGAAACATGGCTTCTGTTAGCAACGTGGTGGTTGTGGTTGGTGATCCCTTGTTCTAGAAGATTCGCCTCTTTTCCTGCTGATATTGACAACACACATTTTCCTCACGTCAATGCTCTAGAAGATTCGCTTCTCCGTCCGCTCAGATCGCCAGCACACGCTCATGCCCATGTCGACGTACTAGCATCTCCATCATTCCACGCTCGTCCTGCCATCACATGATTCTGCCCACGGTTGAAGGAAACTAACACGCAGCTATTCGCATCGAGGGGGATCGACGCTGTGAAAGTAGGCAGGCGGCCTTTGCGCTGTTGTAAATCACCAGGCATCCATTTGACAGTCATAAAGAATTCTATTTTTAGAGAGGTCGACTAGGTCAACCTTCTCTCCCATTGTAAACTTATAAATAGAAGCCTTGTGTGGAGAAACATGGATGATTAGATAGCATCGTATAGAACATATAGAAGATATCAGTAATTTTTGCATAAGCGTTGTGTAATTTTTATCAGTTATGGAAGTTCCAATTTCATAACGGTTGATGTTTTGTTGTTGGTGATGAATTTGAGTTAAGCTTCAATCTTTGATTGCTGGGAAGGGCCCCTCATCAACCGGAGGTTTTACTGTATATATTTTGCATTTCCTTTCTGCAAGTTAATTGTTTTTTTATTTCCAGTATGTAACCTGTCTCCCGTACATGACAGTTATTTATTTTATGTCTTACTGTTAGTTTAATTTACAAGTCAAAGTGACCGGTCATGCTTAAATCTTCTTAGTTTGCTTTCAGCTTTGTTATTTACAATTAGGTAGAGTCAACTAGTTAACGTTTTAGTAGTTCAAATTCAATTCATAGTTAGAGTTAGGTATATAGTTTCTTTCCTGTAGCTGTAGGATTAGTTTGCTTACATTTCAGTTTTGTTTTAGCATGTAATAGAAATAGTTCATTTCCTTTAGAGAATGATTAGTATATATGGTTTCTTATTACCTTAGCTTCTAATTAGTCGATCTATTGCTTCCCTTGCATTGTAGGATCACATGCATCAGCCAGCTGGTAGTTAAGATAATTCAATTTTCTTCTTTCTTTAGTTTAAATCGTTTTCTTCCATCTGGACTGTCATTCGGACAGTCATCCGGATCGTCATACGGACCTTAATACTTTCTGCATTGTTTTTATGATTATTTAGAATCCAGTTTCTTGGGCTTTTTAATTGTAATATTTCTTGCTTTTAATTAACAGTCTTAGATGTAATTAAGATCTTGTCTTATACTGCATAGAGTTTTAATTGAGTTTTGTCATCACTCTTAGTTTCCATCCCATCTTCCTTATCTTTTCTTTAACTGTCTTTCAAGTTATGTCTTTCATGTTTGATTTGCCAATAAGTTACTGTTCTAGAATCTATCAGTTTCATTCTTAGTATAGTTTGTTACAGGCTCTTAAGATTTATTTTTGATAAGAGTTAATAATTCTATTCTCCAAGTTATCTCAGTTTTGATAGTTTCTTCGTTAAGCATAGGATCAGTTCCCCATTCACACAGATAATGAAGATGTTCATGAAATAGGGTTTGGTTCAGAAATAAATATCTTTATTAAGTTTTCTACTTGCTTCTAATTAAAATATATTTATCAAGTTTTCTAATTGCTTCTAAGTTTCATTAGTTTCATGTTATTTATGCATGGATAGAAAATAGACCATAATGTTTAAAGTTAATTGTAGTTGGATAATCTTTAGTTTGCATTTATTTGTAGAAGTTAAACTAGATTTGCTTCTGTTTTGTTTCCATGTTACATTCGAAAGTCATTACGATACATTCACCCTAGTTCCTATCACATTTGATGTACAACACCAGGGGGAATGGAATTAGGTAGTTTAGTGTAGTCTTGAAATATTAATTGAATGCATGAATAGTTGTTGAATTCACTAAGTAGTTTGTAGTTTTAAGTTAATCTAGTTCTTTATTTGATAGTTAATTGTCAATTGAATCATTTCATAGATAGGTCTCTAAACTCATTCTTAGTTGTTTCTAATTTCTAGATTAGAGTTTGTAATCAATAGTTTTTAGTTTCATCAAAGTAATTCTGTTCCTGATTAAGTCTTGCTTCCTAGAATAATATTATTGTTTTTATCTTTTTCAGTTATTGTTCATAGAGTAAAGTAGTATAGCTCGATACTATTCTGATATGTTGGTTTAGTTAGATTTAATTAGTTCAGTAATGTATTTTCTGAAGTTTGACTCGGTTTTTCATTTTGAGAGATCTTTCGATCTTTTCTTTATTAAATATTTTTAAGGTCTTACAAGCCAAAATCTTAGGTACCATTCTACCTTAGCATATAGTTTTCCACAACTCTAATATTACCAACCCTGGTTGATAATTAAATATTAGGTGATTCTTTGAGATAGCTCACACACCCAAGAAGGCTTTAGACCACTCTTATAACACTTTGGAAAGACAGGGACAATCCTTAAGAAGCTGATCACCCCTGCAAATCTTGCAAGGGAATTTAGGCTTACGAGTTGTTTTTGTTGGTAGATCAACACTCCGAGCACTGGGAGAAGTAGTTGGTTGAGATTTGGTAGCTTGTTTTTTTTTCTTCTTCTTAATATTACTTTTATTCTCCTTCTTATACACCTGATTACTGTCATCATAAATTTAAACAGGCGAAGAGGGAGAAAGGGAAGAAGACACATCTGGTGAAGAAGGTGAAGGATCCGCATGAAGTTGGTGTTCTTGCGATGGGGACTACCTGACATTACATGCATAGTAATCTCCCTGAGTGTTGTTCTCCGTATATTATGACAACAAGACGACCAGAAGGTTTACTTGGATGGTTTGAGGATTCTATAGGGGTATGTCGCTATACACAAGGTACTTGGGAGCTCAAATCTGTAGTAGTGTTGTTTTATGCACAACCATTCGATAGGATCCTTACTATATACCATCAAGTGCGTGAAAGAACCTTTCTATATATGGTTAAATACGTGAAAGGCCTTTCTATATATCGACTAGTATGTGGAATAACTACAAGCCCCAGAATGCAGTGCAGGATAATAATGACATCTCCTTCGTTTTATGACGCTAGAACACATCTTTAGCCTATCACACCAAGTTGCTACAATATTTTAACTTAACAAGCGCTTGATTTTATCTTATGCGGTTAAGTGGATAGATGATATTTTGACCTAACTCGAAACCATGCAAGCATGAGATGTAAGCCTTGTTTTCGATGAAGTCCTAATTAAGAAGTAAAGAGAGATAGTTTTTCGTTCCAAATGCACAACCGTATGCAAATGAAATTTTAATTTTTCAAAAAATGATAGAGAAAAGACAAAAATTTAAAAATTATGAACCCCAAACTATCCTAAACTACAAAATAAGATATTTCTATCAACACCAAATGCAAGAAATCTCAAAATTTGTTTCCTATCTTTTTACACTCGAAAAAGACACATCTAAGCTATGGAAAGAAGTATTCCACAAAAAATTCAATCAAATGCAAGACAAAGAGAAACACTCAATAATATTGTCTAACTCAAATGCACACAAATTTGAAACAAACTTTTTTCTCTTCTCATGAATGCAATACCCAAAATATCAAATGATCATAATAATGCAAGAAAAATATTTTTTGTTTTCAAGTTTCTGAATCTAGCAAAAGCAAGACAAAAATGAAGCTTCTCTTTGAACTAAAATGGAAAACATGAATCAATATACTCCAATGATCAATATATAGCTCGAAATGTAAAGGAAACAATGATGTACAACCCAAGAAAAAGGACTGAAAAAGACAAGGATGGCCCAAACTTTTCAAAACCTTTCAACCAAGCCATACCACACCAAACTCAAGCAAACATTTTCAAAAGAAAACAAAAGATATCTCTAAAACTTGAATCCAATCACAATCAGTTTAATAGAATAATTTTAAAAACAAATTCAAGCTATTGGGACTTGAAAGGAATGACAATTATACCCAACAAGCAAACAAAGCACTAGTTTGACTCAAGAGACCAAGCGAAGGCTTCGAATTTCCAAACCATGCCAAGAATGTCCAAACAAAGCCAAATATCATTTGGTTGAATCCAAATAATTCCTATAAAGGTCACACAATCACTTATTAAGAGGTTCTAATTTAGAAAAACTGAAACTGTACACAAGGGATCAAGTTTTCCCAAGGGGATTTCGATTTTCCAAGCATGAACTCTAACTTCCAAACAAGGAAGAAGGGTCCCAAATCTATCGAAAAGGGGTATGTAAGGGACCAAAATAGTGTTAAGAGTATAATAATACCATTGTACAAAATAATGAAACTTAGAAAACATAAATGACAAGGAAATGGATCAAAGTTAACCCTAGGGGGTTTCAAGTTTCCAAGGTAGAACCTAGTCTTCCAAACAAAGAAAGAAGGTCCCAAATTCTCCCAAAAAAGTTTTGGAATGGTTCAAACGGATGTCACATAGATCCCAAATCTACTGGGAATGTACACTTGACTCCCATAAGTGGAAATTGGCTTAGAGGACTCAAAACTAACCAAATTGCCTTAAAGTTGCCAATGAAGGACTAGAGACAAAAGGTGGATAAAAAAGACACAAAATAGACTCAAATTTATTCCAAAAGGTACCAAAAAGAATCCAATGGACCATATGGATGCACACCAAAACTTTTCAAGCAAAAACCCCAAGGGAACCCCTCAAAACAAGCTAAAAAATGATCAAAACAGGGAATTTTTGCCCTTGTACAAACCGACACAGAGTGGAAATATGATATTTTCACCCCCCTAGAACACTATGGGGGGAGTCAAAATTTGTAAATTTTTGTACCCTAGGACACTAGCAAGGAGCCAAAATTTGGAAATTTCACTCTGTAACTTGCTTCGAGGGAGCGAAAATTCTCCTGTAGGATTAAAATATGAAATGTTTTTCCTAGATATGAGAAAAGATGAGGTCTCGAGTTTAAAATGGTCCTCAATGGTAATCAAAGAGGATATAAGGTGATGATAAACAACACTCATAAGAGGGTTTAATGATCTAAACAAGCAATCCAAGGGTGAAACTAGGGAAAAGTCCCTAGTATGGTCGCCAATTTGTGTGATAGAATTTTCTTCCTACAGATAAGATGAAAACCTCATGGACATAACTAAGCCCCTAGATACTAATTCCGTTACAGAAACCAAACAAATGGTTTGTATATCTCCTAGATCTATCAAACATATGCAAGCACATATAAAATGAAAGTGGATGAAGATAGATGTGTTACCTCAACCAAGATGATTGTCCTCGTTGCTCCTTGTTGACGTAGCTCCTTGCTTGATGATCCAAGTAGGTGAACTTGTGGACAAAGGAAGAGATAAAATCTACTTTCCTAGTCTATCATCTTAGAATAAATCTATTCACTTAAACAAGTAACAAATTGAGACATTCGAATATGAAATACACAATCTAGGAGGATAGGCCAAGTTACCTATTAAATAGAAAGCTACAGAAGCTGATTACAATGCTATACCTTGATCTCCAAAGTGATGGCATATACTTCCAAGCTCTCCAACATCACCCTTGCAATACTTATGGGATCATAATGGCCTTCTCATGAGTGTTCTCCAAGAATTACAGGACCATAGGTTTGGTGTTTCCAAGATCACCCCCAAGGCTCATGGATGGATCTCTTCTTATAGGATTTGATAGGCCAACCACTTAGAGAAGATGATGGATCTAAGTGAGGGAGATGTGGACCAAGGATCTAAACCATGAAAATGAGAGAATTTGAGATGGGATTCAAAGGGGTAATTCATCCCAATAAAATCTCCATGAGAGCCAATATCCAAAATCAAATGGATAAGCCTAAACTACAATTTTTTTCTCCCCTATAACTAAGAAAAATGCGAACACGTTGTAATTTTCGCGCCTCCATAAACGAGCAAAGCAAAAAGATATGAAATTGTCGCTCCTTGATGAACTATCAAGGCACAAAAATATCAGTAGGAGGTGAATTTAGGGGTTGATTAGGTTTGCTTTCGAATCCTTCATGATTGGATTTGCTTCCAAGTAGATTAAGGATGGGACCAATATAATGATGAAGGGTCCTAACACCCTTTAGGAGACATAACCATTATGTTTTCCATGGTGGTGAAACATGCATACCTTCACTTACACATGGTGTATCAATTTGAGGTGTAATAGGTGCCCCCCAAAGTGTGAGGTTAGAAGGAATTTGATGGTTGAAACACTTTACCAATAATAAGTTTGCAAGGATATTTGAAGGAGAACTTGAGAAGAGCTGCAAGCAAATATCAACGATAAGTATAGAAAACCCGAGGTGGGCATACCCATGCTTGAAATAATGTAATTCAAAACATGGATGCTGACCATTTCATTGTAGATCCATGATAGTACTGACTTAGGCTACGAACACTTACATACATTGTGGATCCGTACCCAACAATGACTGAAGACAAATTATTGCTACTAGAATACAAGCATAGATCCATGATAAGATAATAACACAACCACAACCAATTCAAGAGTGGATATGTGTGACAGTAAATTAATGAGGTCACCAACATGATGTCTACGTGGAAACCTACTCAAAAAATATCCATCACAACCTTGGTAAAAACATATTAAGAATCCCCAAGTTCTTCTACCCGATCCCGAATCGATACGAATCTAACCATGTGATTACAAGGTGTTGAAGCTGAACATGGTAGACACCACTTGATTACTATTCAATAATGTAAACTGTTAACAAGTGCGAGGGAAATCACCAATGATGAAAATGATCCCCAAGGTATCACTAGTACATTCCGACGAACATGAATAGATTAGATGGAGTTGAACATTCATGGAATCTTTCGATTAGAGGTCAATGATGAAAACCTACTGTTGAAAACGAGGTAACCTACCATCGAGGCATGCAGATACCAAGGCACTAAATTTGGTTTCTAAGTTTAATTCTTGGATCATATACTGATGTCGATAGGAAACAAATTTTGGAAGGAGGGCGATGATGAATCCCACATCATCGACACGAAAATGACATAGTAAAGTGATGTGAAGTAATGAATCAGATAAGTATGGACTAACACAAGGATGCTGACAATATTACAGAGGTTGAATTAGGTAAATACTTCCCTTGAACGTTTTATTGGCACGATACTAAGTGAATTGAAACCATTGACTCGACGAGGAAGATACCAAGACATAATGCGACAATGACTAAGGCATTCTTTAGATGAGTTGAAGGAGCGAAATGACTCATGTAAATGGCATGATTGAGAGACAAGCATATTACCCAACTGTATGACAAGATGCAAACAGGTTCCATGTTCAAGGGCGACACAAGTTGCCATAAATTTGTGCATAAAAAACTTAGCTTATTTCTCCCCAACCCCCATCATGATTGATGAGTACCTCTTTGTTTTTTAAAGAGCTCGAGGAGGATAACAGATGCTTGGTATAGCTAATCTTTCAGATGAGTCCAATCTCACATGTTTTACAAACCTGAGAAAGGAGTGAGAAAGGAGGGGTTCGATCCCATAAGGGTCCTTCAATGTTTTAATTTTACGAGTCTAAAGAAGGAAAAATTGGTGATGTTTCACATTTAGAGAGTATGAAATGGTCAAAAGAAGACTCCAAAATGAATTTTTTGTAAAGTTAGTCCCCTAAGCTCGAAAAAGTGTAAAATAATGCGAAAGAGAACTATTATAGTCAATGGTTGACCAAAGTATACCTTTTTTTGTAATTAATACTACCCAACCCAAAAAAGGGGTAAACTAAAACTGAATAGATGCCCTTTCAAATACTTTTACGAGCGTGAAAGGAAACAAGTTCGTTCAACAATCTTTTCAAATTTAGGGAGTCTGAAAAGAGCTTAAAGGAAACTCTAGGGGGTTTCCTTTTTTGTAATAACTTTTATGAGCGTGAAAAAGTGTACTCGGAATCTTTTCCATGTTTGAGTCCAGAGCACGAAAGAGGAAAAAGTAAGCTCCAACTACTTTTCATGTTTTTTAATAGAGCACGAAAAAGTGAAAAGTAAGCTCAACACATCTTTTTCATGTTTTAACCAAAGCACGGAAAAGTGGAAAAAGTAAGCTCAACACCATCTTACTGTTTTTAACGAGCTCGAAGATAGGATGGAAGCATGCTCATGGTATCTGCTTCAGTTTTTAATGAGCTTGCAACATAAAATGAACTATGCTCGAGATGATTTTCATGGTTTAGCGATCTCGAAACCAAAAAGAAAGTATGCTCGAAAAGATTCCCATTGGCGGATAATTCCCAAAAATGACATCCAAAGGTTAGTACATGCCCCCATCGTGATTGCTAGAAGTAAGCGACTTAGTTCCAACATTGTGTGGAAAGGTTATCAACTTGAATTCAACATGATGTCTAGAGGTTGAAGACATGCCTCCCAAGCTTTGTTTCGTTTTCCTAGTCTGTTTCTTCATATAATTAAACTCCTAGTTACTGATAGTAATATGTTCACTAGAGATGAAGGAGGATCGAATGGCATGGTAGATGCAAAGAAGGTTTATGTACGAATATTGGTGGAAGAATCGACTCAATGGGAAAGTAATATATTTAATTTTTTTAATGAGCTTGAAACAGATAAGGAAGCATGCTAGTAATGAGTTGTTTCATTTTTAAATGAGCTTGACACATGAAAATAACTTTGCTCATGGGAACCTGTTTCATTTTTAATGAGCTTGACACAAAAAGAGAACTCTACTCGTAGTAATATGTTTAATGTTTTAACGAGCTTAACACAGGAATAGACCTCTGCTCGTGGACACCTGTTTCATTTTTTAACGATCTTGACATAGAACGAGAACTATGCTCATAATAGTCCATTTCATTTTTTAACAAGCTTGAAATAAAAAAGAACTATGCTCGTAGTCATTCGTTTCATTTTTTAATGAACTTGACACGGAAATACAACTCTGCCCATGGTCATTTGTTTCATTTTTTAATGAGATTGAAATAGGAATAGAACCTCGCTTATGGGGATCTTTTTCATTTTTACACAAGCTTGAAACATAAAACAAATATGCTTGGAACTGGTTCCTACCCAACATGATGTCCTGAGGTTGGTAGGGTTCCCCCCAACATAAGAAGCTAGAGGGATACCTCCAACATGACGTCCATAGGTTTGAGACATGCCCAAATATCTAAGATAAAGTAACCACTAAAACATGTGGAACATTCAGGGAATTCTGATGACTAGCATTCATGCGATGATTAGGTTTAACGAAGGAAAGTTGATCCATGGTTACGATCCTCCTATTATGGGGAAAATACAACACTCGAAAGAGTGAGGACACTAGAACTTTCATTGCATAAACATAATATCATCCAAGGAGTAGATTAAAATCTAAGGGACCTTGGACTACCATGACATCAATGTGGATAGTTTCCCCTACTAATGCAATAGGTAACTGAGGAAGGATCCCTAAAGGTATAGTAGCTTTTCTATTAAAGCCCAATATCTAATTAGTGACTGGCACAAGCTGAGGAGAACCTATAGCTTGCCAAGTAGTTGAAGATAAAATACTAACAAAATCTCATTCCTCAACTATAGTATGGAATATTTCCTTATCGACAAATCCTACAACTATCTCTAAAGGAACACCCGAAGGAAGATGAGATTCTATTAGACTATTCCAATAAAAGGAAATGACCTTAGTGCTTGGAGGTGTTGCTTTTTAAACATACAGGATTTCCCCTTGTCTAGAACAATCTGAGCTGACTAGGAAAACATCAGTGGTTTTTGGTTCACTCTCAACTAGAAGAGTCAAATGAGATGAAGATTGTGTCATGGTGACTACTTCAGTGTTAGCATTCTCCAATCAAAGAGTGGGATTGAGTGGAGATGACATTGACTCAAACACTTCAACTTCACTTTTCAAAGGAAGTGTAGGATGAAGTACTAGTTCTTCACTCTCTGGGGAAGGAGTGGGATCAACTGAGGATGGAGATGGATTGACAACTTCATCAACCAATGGGGGGTGAAGAGACAACATATGATATCTTGTTGGAAGATGTTGCTGGGATACAATAATGTCTTCCAATAAATACGAAGCTTCATCCATGTGCGGAAAAAGGTAATTAAGATGCATATCCTTACATAACAAATAAGGATTCTTGACTTTACCTTTCTGGCCCTTAACCATAGAGCCACTGGTCGATGGGGTATCATCAATATGATGTCTAGAGGCTGACGATATAGGTTGTTTGGAGGATTTATACCACTCTTCTAACACTTTGGAAAGATCAGGACAATCCTTAAGAAGGTGATCACCCCTGCAAAGCTTGCAAGGGAACTTAGGCTTACGAGTTGTTTTTGTGGGTAGATAAACACTTCCGACACTGGGAGAAGTAGTTGGTTGAGATTTGGTAGCTTGTTTGTTTTTCTTCTTCTTAATATTCCTTTTCTTCTCCTTCTTATCCACCTATTACTATTATCACAACTTTCAACATGCAAACAGGGAGAAAGGGAATAAATCACATCTGGTGAATAAGGTGAAGGATCCACTCGAGGTTGGTGTTCTTGTGATGAGGAAATGACATTAAAGACATTGGGTGCATCTGAGATCACCAGCTTGAATAACAATACCCGACAATCCTATAGTTAGTCTGGGAAGATTCAAAGTGGCAATGAAGGGAGGACCAACATCTCCAAATGAAGGAAAAAAAAAGGGTTCCCCTTGAGAAGGGGTCTCTTGGTTGGTAGTCCCAGAAGTTGTAGCCATAGCTATGTAATAAATATACCTCCCTCTCTAAATTTTTTTAACTATACAGACAACAAGCTCTACTCAATCTAAACCAACAATCATGCATGTGTGTTAGGTGGGATAAAAAGATAGATCCTCACGAGTGTATCAAGCAGTCACCACTCACGATATACTGTAGGGTCCAACAGTTATACTCGACCAAATTTTCAGAGCACTAAACAAGGAGGATTGGGACAATACCCTTGTTCGTATAACTCGACTACTTGATAGTGCATGTGTAGTAATCTCCCCGAGTGCTATTCTTGGTGCATTGCGACAACGAGACTCCCAGAAGGTTTACTCAGATGGTTCCAAGATTCTATAGGGGTCTCCTGATATACACAAGGTACTTGGGAGCTCAAATCCATAGTAGTGTTGTCTGATGCACAACCGTTCGACAGGAGCCTTCCTATATACCATCAAGTACGTGAAAGAACCTTTATATATACCGTTAAGTATGTGAAATACCTTTGTATAAACCGACTAGTATGTGGAAGAACTACAAGCCATCAGAATGCAATGTAGGATAATAATGATAGCTCCTATGTTTTACGACGCCGTAACATGTCTCTAGCCTATAATACCAAGTTGATACACGATTTTAACTTAACAAGTGCTTGATTTTATCGTATGTGGTTAAGTGGATAGACGAAATTTGGACCTTACTCAAAACCATGCAAATATGAGATGCAAGTCTTCTTTTCGATGAAATCATAATTAAGAAGGAGAGATAGTTTTTCTTACCAAATGCACAACTCTATGCAAATCCAATTTTAACCTTTTAAAAAAATGATAGAAAAAGCCAAAAATTTAAAAATGGTGCACCCCAAACTATATTAAAGTACAAAATGAGATATTTATATCAACACCAAACGCAAGAAATCTCAAAATTTGTTTCCTATCTTTTTACACTAAAAAAGACACATCTAAGCTATGGAAGGAAGGATTCCACAAACAGTTTCAATCAAATGCAATACAAAGACAAACAGTTTCAAATCAATTTTCTCTTCTCATGAATGCAAGACCCAAAATATCAAATGATCATAATAATGCAAGAAAAGTATTTTTTGTTTTCAAGCTTGTGAATCTAGCAAAAGAAGGACAAAACTGAAGCTTCTCTTTGAACTAAAATGGAAACCATGAATCAATCTACTCCAATGATCAATAGATAGCTCAGAATGTAAAGGAAACAATGATGTACAAACCAAGAAAAAAGACTGAAAAAGACAGGGATGCCACAAGCTTTTCAAAACCTTTCAACCAAGCCACACCACACCAAACTCAAGCAAAATTTTTTGAAAGAAAATGAAAGAGATTTATAAAAATTGAATCCAATCACAATCAGATGTCAAGAATAAGTTTAAAAACAAATGCAAGCTATTGGGACTTGAAAAGAATGACAATTCTACCCAACAAGCAAACAAAGCACTAGTTTGACTCAAGAGACCAAACAAAGGCTTCGAACTTCCAAACATTGCCAACAATGTCCAGAAAAATACAAAGATGATTTGGATGAATCTAAATAACTCCTATAAAGGTCACACAATCACTGATCAAGAGGCTCTAGTTTAGAAAAATCGAAAATGTACACAAGGGATCATGTTACCCAAGGGGATTTCGATTTTCCAAGCAGAAACTCCAACTTCCAAACAAGGAAGAAGGGTACCAAATCTAACAAAAAGGGGAATGGAAGGTTCCAATTTAGTTAAGAAGATAATAAGACCATTTTACAAAATAATGAAACTCAGAAAATTGAAACAACAAGGAAAGGGATCAAAGTTAACCCTAGGGGGTTTCAAGTTTCCAAGGTAGAACCTAGTTTTTCAAACAAACAAAGAATGTCCCAAATTATTCCAAACAAAGTTTGGAAGGTTTAAATTTAGTTTTAATATATCCCAAAGCTACTAGGAAGGTACACTTGACTCCCAGAAGTGGAAATTGGCTTAGAGGACTCAAAACTGACCAAATTGCCTTAAAGCTACCAATGAAGGACTAGAGAAAAAATGTGGATGAAAAAGACGCAAATGAGACTCAAATTTCTTCAAAAAGGTATCAAAAATACGCAAATGGACCATATGGATGCACACCAAAATTTTTCAACCAAAAAACCCAAGGGAACCCCTCAAAACAAGCTCAAAAATGACCAAAACAAGGAATTTTCGCCCTTGTACGGACCAACACTGAGTGAAAATATGATATTTTTTGCTCCCTAGAACACTGTGGGGGAGCGAAAATTTGTAAATTTTCATGCCCTAGGAGACTATCAAGGAGAGAAATGGAAATTTTGCTCTGTAACCTGTTTTGAGGGAGCAAAAATTCTCCTGTAGAATTAAAAAATGAAATTTGTTTCCAAGATATGAGCAAAGATGAGGTTCTGAGTTTAAAATGGTCCCTAATGATGATCAAAGAGGATCTAAGGTGATGAGAAAAAATACTTAGAAGAGGGTCTAATTATCTAAACAATCAATCCAAGGGTGAAACTAGGTAAAAGTCCATAGTATGGTCGCCAATTTATGTGGTAGAATTTTCTTCCTACGGATCAAATGAAAACCTCATGGACATAACTAAGCCCCTAGATACTTAATCCATAACAGAAACCAAAAAAATGGTTTCTATATATCCTAGATCTATCACACATATTCAAGAACATATAAAAGAAAAGCGGATGAAGATAAATGTCCTACCTCAACCAAGATGATCGTCCTCGTTGCTCCTTGTTGAGGTAGATCCTTGCTTGATGATCGAAGTAGGTGAACCTGTGGATGATGGAAGAGAGACAATATACTTTCCTAGAATAGCATGTTAGAATAAATCTATTCACTTAAATAGGTAACAAATTGAGACATTCCAATATGAAATACACAATTTGGGAGAATAGGCCAAGTTACCTATTAAATAGAAAGCTAAAGAAATTGATTACAATGCCATACCTTGATATCCAAAGTGATGACATCTACTTCCAAGCTCTCCAAAATCACCCTTGTAATACTTATGGGATCATAATGGCCTTATCATGAGTGTCCTCTAAGAATTACAGGACCATAGGTTTGGTGTTTCCAAGATCACCCACAAAGCTCATGGATGGATCTCTTTTTATAGGACTTGAGAGGCCAATTACTTAGAGACGATGATGGATCTAAGTGAGGGAGATGTGAATGAAGGATCTAAACCATGCCAATGAGGGAATGTGATATGGTATTCGAAGGGGTACTTCATCCCAAGAAAATCTCCATGATATCCAAGATCCAAAATCAAAGGGATAAGCCTAAACTACAATATTTTTCTCCCCTATAACTGAGCAAAATACAAAAATGTTGTAATTTTTGTGCCTCCATAACTTAGCAAAGTGAAAAAATGTGAAATTGTTGCTCCTTGATGAACTGTCAAGGTGCAGAAAATATCAGTAGGAAGTGAATTTAGGGGTTGATTAGGTTTGGTTTCGACTCCTTCATGATTGGATTTGCTTCCAAGTAGATTAGCGATGGGACCAATATGTTGATGAAGGGTCCAAACACCCTTTAGGAGGCATAAACATTATGTTTTCCATGGTGGTGAAACATGAAGACCCTCGCTTAAACTTGGTGTGGAAATTTGAGGTGTAACAAAGTTATAGGGGCCTTTGGCAAAGCTTTCCCCTATCTCCATTACTTTTTATTCTCATTGTTGAATGGTTGAGCAGGTTAATCAAGAAAGCCAAAAGAGATGAGAGAATATCTAGGGTTAAAATTTCTTCAATACATTATATTACACACTTAGTCTTTATTTATGATGTTCTACTTTTTGGTAATGTTTCTATGGAGGAATGGAGTTCCTTTCATGAGATCATTAGTGTATTTTGTAAAACGTTTTGTATGGAAGTTAGCTCACAAAAATCTAGTTTCTTGTACAATGGTGCTATTGATGAAGAACTGGCTCATGTACGTTCTTTTCTTCCATATAATATGGTACATATTGATAATGGTTTTAAGTATCTTGGGTTCTTCTTGAAACTTAATAAATTAATTGAAGGATGATTGAATGTGGTTTCTTAAAAAAGATGAGAAGAGGATTGAAAATTCGGTTTACAGATGGTTCTCTTTGGGAGGTCATTTGGTATTAGTAAATTTAGTTCTATAGAATATTTTTGTGTATTGGCTATCCTTGGCCAAGATCCCTAAGTTCATACTTAAAAAATTTAGACAAAGGCTATTTAGGTTCCCGTGGACAAGTAGCAAGGTTAAAGAAGGGGTGCATCTAGTTAAGTGGAATACAATTTCACTTTTGAAAAAACTTGATGGGTGGGGATTAAGAAATATGTTTTGGTTTACACATGCATTGGATTTGAATAGTTTATGGAGAGGATTGCTTGGGGAGGGTTTTTGGAGTGTTGTTCTAAAGGCTAAATATATAAAAAAAAAATTACATGTTTCTAAGTGGCTTAGATTTGAAGGGAAGGTTGTTTCATCCAATTTTAATATTTGGAGAGGGATCTTAGCTTCTTTTCCCTATTTGAGTCAATGGTTGGCTTGGAAGATCGGTAACGGGAATCATGTGAAGCTTGGAGAAGATCCCTTCATCAATAGAGATGAGTTTTATAAATTATGACCATCCATCCTTACCTATTTGAGTATCTTTGGTATTAGGTACTTGTCTCATGTGAAAAATACAGATCCGAGGTGTAATGGTACACATTATTGGATTCAAGCTTATGATTTGGGGCTTGTTGGTGAATTTGCATAAGAGTAAAACCAATGCATTTAGGGATTAAACCACTATGGGGTGAGGTTATTAGATTGGGAATATCAAATTATGTGGTTATATTGGGATACATCCTTTTGATAAGCAAATGCAAAAATGGCGTATGAAGCTATTTCTTACTCTGACATTGATATAGATGAAAAATGGTGGTACAGATCTTTGTGGAAATTGTGTGTTCCTTTGAAACTAAAGTTGTTCTATTGGTTAGTGTTAGAGAATAAAATTCTAACTTTTGACAACTTGATTAAGAGAGGTTTCCTAATCAATGCTCTTTATGCAATCTGGGAGAGAAATTGATTGACCATTTGTGCGTACATTGTGGGTTTGCTCAACAAACATGGAAACACATTACTCAGCCTTTAAAAATTTCTACTAGCTGGGACCTAAATAATTCAGATGATTGTTTAGTTAGATGGATGAAAAAACCATTTTAATGACTTACCTTTGTACGTAATTTGGGGGATCTGGCGACAAAGGAGCACTGCTATTTTTGACAATACTTAGAAAAATGTATCTTAGATAAGTTCTAAAATTGTTGGTTATTTTAAGGAATATCATAAAGAAGAAAAGGAATTTGTTGTGTTGGCTATTAAAGCTCCCATATTTTCTTAGGCGTACCCTATTGAGTTCTTCAATGGAAAATAAAAAACAAATTTGTGTGGAGTGTTGGGTGTGTGAGCTATCTCAAAGAACCACCTAATATTTAATTATCGACCAGGGTTGGTAATCTTAGAGTTGTGGCAAAGTATATGCTAAGGTAAAAGGTACCTAAGTTATCGGCTCAACAGACCTTAGTAATGTTTAATAAAGAAAAGATCGAAAGATCTTTCAAAATGAAAAATCGAGTCAAACTTTTAAGAATACAACTACTCAACTAATTTAACCTAACTAAACCTACTGATCAGAATAGTATTAAGTCATACTACTCTAATCTATGATTAAATAATGGAAAAGATAAAAAAAATAATATTATTCTAGAAAGCAGGACTTAATCAGAAACAAAACTACTTTGATGAATTTGAAAACTACTGATTAAAAACTCTAATCTAGAATCTAGAAATTAGAAACAACTGAGAATGAGTTTAGAGACCTATCTATGAAATAAATCAATTGACAATTAACTACGAGACAAAGAACTATATTAACTTAAAGCAAAACTACAAACTACTTAGTGAATTCAACAACTATTCATGCATTCAAGTAATATTTCAAGACTACACTAAACTACCTAATTCCATTCCCCCTGCTATTGTACATCAAATGTGAAGGGAAATGGGGTGAATGTATCGTAATGGATTTCGAATGTAACAAAGAAACAAAATGGAAGTAAATCTAGTTTAACTTCTACAAATAAATGCAAACTAAAGATTATCCAACTACCATTAACTTTAAACATTATGGTCTATTCTCTACCCATAAATAAATGACATGAAACTAATGTAACTTAGAAGCAAGTAGAAAACTTAATAAAGATATTTAATTCTGAGAGTGAACCTAATCTAGAAGCAAGTAGAAAACTTAATAAAAATAACTTAGTTCTAGATCAGATCTTATTGCATGAACATATTCATTAACTGTATGAATGAGAGAAGCAAATTCTATATTTGAACAAAGAAACTATCAAAACTAAAATAACTTGTTGGAGGATGAAATTACTAATTCTAATCCAAAATCAATCTTAAGATACATGACATAACGAAGCTAAGAATGGAACTGATAAACTCTAGAACAGTAAAGCATTAATGAAAAAGAAACATAATCTGTAAAGCAACTAAAGCAAAGTTAAGGAAAATAGAATGAAAAATAAGAATGATGATGAAACTAAATTAAGACTCTATATAGTGTGGAACAAGATCTTAATTATAGTTAAGAATGTTAATTAAAGGCAAGAAATATTATAGTTCGAAAACCTAAGAAAACTGGATTCTAAATAAGCATAAAAACAATGCAGAAAGTATTAAAGTCTGTATGACGATCCGGATGACAGTCTGAAAGACGATCTGAATGACAGTCCGGATGGAGGAAAATGATTTAAACTAAGGAAAGAAGTAGATTGGATGAACTTAACGCCAACTGGTTGATGCATATGAACCTACAGTGCAAGGAAGCAATGAATAGAGTGTTTAGAAGCTAAGATAACAAGAAGTAACCTATACTAATAATTGTCTAAGAATGAACTATTTCTATGGCATAATGAAACAAAAGTGAGATATAAATAAAACTAACCTACAACTACAGGAAAAGCATTACTAGAATTACTTCTAACTATGAACTGAATTTGAACTACTAAAACATTAACTAGTTGACTAAGATCTAACTGCAAATGACAAAAACTGAAAGCAAACTAAGAAGATGTAAGCATGACCGGTCACTTTGAATTGCAAATTAAACTAACAGTAAGATAGGAAATAAAGAACTTCCATGTACAAGAAACAAATTAAAGATTGGAAATGAAAACTATAAATTTACAGAAAAGAAATGCAAAATATATACAGTAAAACCTCTGGTTGTTGAGGGGCCCTTCCCAACAATCATAGATTGAAGCTTAATTGAACTAATTACAAACATCAAAACAACTACGAAACTGGAATTTCCATTAAATGATAAAAATTACACAGTGTCTATGAAAATTTACTACGACAGTCTATATATGTATCTTTGTGCTATCTTCCTATACATGTTGCGTTTCTCCAAAGGAGGCGTCTATTTATAAGTTTACAATGGGAGAGAAGGTCAACATAGTGGACCTCTCTAAAAATAGAAGTCTTTATGACTGTCAAACGACTGCGTGGTAGTTTCCAACATCGCAGAGGTCGCCTGCCTGCTTTCACGGCGTTGATTCTCCTTGATGCGAACAACTGCGTGTTAGTTTCCTTTAATCGTGGGAAAAAGCATGTGCTGGCAGGCTGAGCGTGGGAGCATGGAGGCTTCCAGAACGTTGACGTGGGAAGGAGTGCGTGCTGTCAAGCTTGGCGAACATAAAGACAGAGTTTCTAGAACATTAACATGAGCAAGAGGTGTGTTGTCGAGCTAGGAAGGCGAGAGGGTGAATCTTCTAGAACAGGGGCTCACCAACCACAACCACTGTTAAGTTTAGCCTAAATTCACAAGCAAGATCATTGAAAGAAACATAATCACAAGATAGACAAAGATTTACCCTGGGAAACCCTCATGGGGTAGAAAATCCAGCAAAGCTTTCCTCAATATAGATAATCAACCCAATACAAAGTGTAGTCCTCAACAAGAGCTCCTTCTTCTCCTATGCAGACCTCTCTCTCTCCTATGCGCCAATCACAAGTGAGTTAATGAATGAGATAAGTGAGGAACACACCTCCTCTACTTATACTCATCTCCTAACTGACTTTTTACCCTAGTGGGGCCGACCTCTCCTAAGAGAGTCTAATAACCCCTAAATAACTAACTCAGGGCTGACCTCACATGGGAGATCTAATAACCCTAGTTACCACAATCTCTCGGAGGAATAAACATCTCCGGATACATAACAAAGTCCCGTCGGAGGAATGTACCATCTCCGGAATAATAGGATACAAATATAATATTCTTAGAAGTTACAATATTTCAACACTCCCCCTTAACAAGAAGGATATTATAACAACGTCTGCAGGAGCAAGGAGTCATCAACTACATAATATATGATAAATCTATAAATCATTGGAAGCTTTCTTCGTACATCATCAGTAACTCAACCAGTTACTGGAACGTCTTCAAGATCTTCAATACTGGAACATCAACATCTACAGTATTGAGTCTTCATCTTCTGTAACACTCGAACAGCTACAACAATATCATGATCATCGTTATCACATGATCATCAACATCGTCATCTCATGATCGTCAGCATCGTCATCACACGATCATCAACATCGTCATCACACGATCATCAACATCGTCATCACACGATCATCATCATCGTCATCACACAATCATCATGTGGATCTCTTGACCAACAACCTCATCGTCTAGATCTTTCGATCATAGCAGCATACCCTGCAACACACATGATCGAATTTACAGGATGATCAATCCTTCTCACTTTAGGACATAAGTCCAAGGATGATAAAATACTAACACGTACATTTTGAACCAAGGGTTCCGGGATGATGCAATCCCCATCACGCACATTTTGAACTAGTGGTTCTGGGATGATGCAATCCCCATCACGTACATTTTGAACTAGTGGTTCTAGGATGATGCAATCCCCATCACGTACATTTTGAACCAAGCATTCAGGGATGATGCAGTCCTATCACGTACATTTTGAACCAAGCGTTCAGGGACGATGCAGTCCTATCACATACATTTTGAACCAAGCGTTTAGGGACGATGCAGTCCTATCATGTACATTTTGAACCAAGCGTTCAGGGATGATGCAGTCCTATCACGTACATTTTGAACCAAGCATTCAGGGACGATGCAGTCCTATCACATACATTTTGAACCAAGCATTTAGGGACGATGCAGTCCTATCACGTGAACCAAGTGTTCAGGGATGATGCAGTCCTATCACGTCCACTAGGGACCACACAATGACCTCATTGTCAGAATAGGTATCCTCATCATTGACCTCATCGTCGGAACAGGTAACCTCATTAACGATACATGTATCTACGTCAATACATGTATCCTCATCACATCACCGATACAGTATCCTCATCAATACAGTATCCTCATCAATACAATATCCACATCAAGGATACAGTATCCTCATCAATACATGTATCCTCATCATCGACCTTACCTTCGATATAGGAAATCTCATCATTGATACAGGTATCCACATCAATACCAGTATCCAAGAATATCTTCTTCGACCATATCACTCCCCCTTTCGAGGAGGGTCCTTTTGAACTACACCAAGCTTGTCTTGGAAATATTCAAACTTTACTCGAGACAGAGGTTTGGTCAAGATATCAGCAACTTGTTCGTAAGTGCCCACATACTCGAGCTTGATAGCTCCTTTCTGCACCATATCCCGTATATAGAAATATCGGATCTCTATGTGCTTTGAATTATCATGGAACACTGGATTCTCTGTCATCTTGATACAACTCTGGTTGTCACACAGGATCACAATGGGGTCCATCTCTAAGTCAAACAGTCATTATAACAACTTCCGAAGCCATACCGCTTCACAACTAGCAGAGCAAGCATCTATATATTCCGCTTCAGCTATGCTAAGAGCCACACTAGACTGCTTCCTGCTAAACCACGAGATCATGGTAGATCCCAGACAATAACATCCACCCTATGTACTCTTCCTGTCTGATACACTTCCTACCCAATTAGCATCTGTGTAGCCATACAATCTGAAGTCATGATCTCCACGATAACATAGACCAAAATCTATCGTACCCTTTAGGTACCTCATCACATTCTTTGTAGCTATCAGGTGAACTCGTCTAGGTTCTACTAGATACTGACTCAGGGTGTTCACAGCAAAGCATATATCTGGCCTAGTATTCGTCAGATACATTAATGACCCAATAATCTGTCTGTACAGAGTCACATCCACTAACTCTGAGGAGTCATCAGCTAACAGCTTCAAGTTGGAATCCATGGGAGTGGCCATGGCTTTACATTCCAACATATCAAATCTTTTCAATATTTCCACAGCATATTTTCCTTGATTGACAAAGATTCCTTCTAGTCCTTGCCATACTTTCAAACCTAGGAAGTAATGCATCAATCCGAGATATTTAATCTCAAACTCTAAAGAGAGCTTCTTCTTGCACTCGATGATCTGTTTCTCATTTCCAGTCAAAAATAGATCATCCACATATAGTAACAATATAACAGGTTCATCATCCATAACCTTGAGATAAATATTAGGATCAGCTTTACTCTTGGTAAAGCCCAAGCTTGTTAAGAAACTACCAATTCTTCCATACCAAGCTCTGGGAGCTTGCTTCAACCCATACAAAGCCTTCTTCAGTTTGCATATGTGGGTTCTTCTATCTGCAACCTCAAATCCTTGTGGTTGTTCTATGTACACTTCTTCCTCAATCACACCATTAAGGAAAGCTGTCTTTACATCCATCTGATGTAATTTCCACTTATACTTTTCAATGCTACCATCCGCAGCATGTTTTATATTATATATCCATTTGGAGGATACCACACTCTTGTCCTTTGGTTTTGGAACCACATCCCAAACATCATTCTTCATTATTGATTGGTACTCCTCTGTCATTGCCTCTACCCACTCTTTCTTATGAATTGCCTCTTCATAACTAGTAGGTTCTTGATCTACCATATCACACATCAAAGCCACATAGTTGGAAAATAGATTTGGTTTCTTGCTCACTCTAGTGGAGCCTTCATGAGCTCCATACTTTTATGCTCCTAGTATAATATATCTAGCCCATGCTGGCTTTCTCTTTCTTGATATGTTTGTGATGGGTGGTTCTTGTGGTTCTAACATGTCATGGTGTTCAGGTGTCTCTACTTCAGGGGCTGGTGTAGCTTCTGTAATTCTGGGAGGTGTATCCTCTTCATATACTTCTTCATACTGGCACTTCCTATATCTCTTGAGAGATGCTTCTTCATCAAATGTTACATCCCTACTAATTTCCATATGATGGAATCCTGGGAGTATACCCTGAATGCTTTGGATGCATCACAATACCCAACAAATATTCCCTTCTTTCCTGAAGGGTCCAACTTAGTTCTCTTTTCTTTTGGAATGTGAATATACACAGGGCACCCAAATATCTTTAGATGACTTACTTCAGGCTTCTTCCCTGTGAACACTTCTTCTGGAGTCTTGAATTCAAGGGCACTATGAGATAGTCTATTCTGCACATAGACTGCAGTCCTGGCTGCTTCAGCCAATAGATGCATGGGAATATCTTGATCATGTATCATTTTTTTCACTGCTTCCATAATGGTTCTATTCTTTCTTTCTGCAACACCATTTTGTTGAGGATTGTAGGGAGTAGTTAGTTCCCTCTTGATTCCAGCTTCTTTAAAAAAGGCTTCAAAATATTTTGAAGTATATTCTCCACCATTATCTGTCCTGAGTATCTTGATCTTCTTTTCTGAATGATTTTCTATCAAGGCTTTGAACTCCTTGAATTTCCCAAAGAATTCATCCTTTCCCTTTAGGAAGTATATCCAAGTCTTTCTTGAATAGTCATCATTGAATGTGCGCTAGTATTCATATCCACTTAAGGAGTTGGTGGGAATTGGTCCACATACATCTGAATGTATCAATTCCAAGGTACTTTTAGTCTTTGTTTCACTCTTTGGAAATGGGTTCTTGATATTCTTACCTTTTGCACATCCTTTGCAGGTGCCTTCATGTTCAATTTTCAAATCTAGCAATCCTGTTACTAATTTGCTCACATAGGGTAGTGCTTTGTAGTTGATATGAGCAAGCCTTCTATGCCATAGCTCACTTGGACTAGTGGCTTCATGAACAAGGGAAGCTTCTAGATGACCCTTGAGTTTATACAGACCTCCTTCCTCTTCACCAATGACAATTGCATCCTTAATAGATTTTTCTTTGGACCACATGAGTACTTGTCCATCTATGAATGCAACCCTATAACCTTTCTTATCTAATGCTGAGATAGAAAGCAAGTTCTTCTTCAACCTTGTTACATATAAAACTTCCTTCATCTTCATCGGGGCTCTAGAATCAAGCTTATAGCTTGCTTCACCAATTCCCTTGATGGGATATTGATAATCATCTCTTAAAGATACTTTCTGTGGAGATGCCTTCTCTTCAAGTTTTGAGAGAGTTTTCTTTTGTCTAGTCATGTGCTTTGAAGCACCACTATCGATAAGCCATGTATCTTCTCTAGGTGTTACAGACCCAGAGAGTGCAGAGAATAGAACATACTCTTCTGCATCTTCTTCTTCTACTTTGGCTCTTTTCTTCTTAGGCATTTCTTCCTCTTCTTCTTCTTCTTCACTATCATCTTCTGCTAAGTGTGCTTGATGTCTTATATGATGAAAGCTCTTCCTTTTCTTTGAAGGGCATTCCCTTGCAATGTGTCCTATTTTGTGACAATTGTAACATTGGAATGAGGAGTAATCTCTCCTTTGATTTGTTCCTCTCCTCTTTTGAAATATTTGTGGAGGTTGAGATTCCTTGTGATTATCCTTCTTGAAGTTGGATTGACTCCTTCTTCTCTTGGTGTGGGTGGCCAAAGATTGATCATCTTCCTTGAGCAAGGATTCTCTATTGGCAACCGTAGCTTCTTCTTGAATACAATCCTCCCATACCACATCAAACTTCATGCTTTCTTTTCTAGCACACATAGTTTGAATAAATGATTCCCAAGGTCTAGTGAGACCATTGAGAGCAGTCATGACTAGTTCATCTTCATCAAGGGTATCTCCAATAGCATCTAGTTGTTCCTTGAACTGGGAAACCCTTGAGAAATAGTCTTGAATAGATTATCCTTTATTCATCTTGGTGATCTTCAATTGAGCTCTCAGGTTCATCTTCTTATTGATGTTCTTTCCTTCATACATTCTGGAAAGGGCATCATACATTTCCTTTGGGGTCTTCTTGGATGCCACTTGGGGAATCAAGTGGTCTTTAATAGAATCAACAATGATTCTCTTTTCCCTAATTAAGTCCTTCCTATACTTCTCTTTGGATTCATCTCCTTCAGGTTCTGCAATCTCATCCTTGATATATTGGGCAAGATAATTCTCTTCAAGAATGAGACCAATTCTATATTTCCATGCCCTGAAATTCTCTATACCTTCTAGCTTGTCTTCAAGCTTAGTGCTTGGGGCCATCTTATCCAGGGGGTCACCAATAATTGAAAATTTCAAAAATGAAAAACTGACCTTACCATGAGATTGGCTTGACTGAGGCGAGGTGACTAGTGTGCTTACTTTCTGGAAACTTCAATTTTTCAGCCTCCAAACTTGATTAGCGAATTTTGGACCTGCTGTAGAAATCTGGTTCTGGTTTTTTAGTTTTCTGCACTTTTTGTCAAACTAGGGTTTGACTTTCCCGGAGTTCTACCCAACCAAAAATCTTGATCTAGGGCTCAAAACTTTGATTTTGAGAAGGTCTATCCAGCCATACAATCAGAATCCAAAAAATTCAACGTTTGCATAAACCCTAATTTTCACCGGAGGAGGAGAGAGAGGTATTTTCACCTTGTGACAGATGTCCTATTTAGTCTAGCTCTGATACATAATAAGTTTAGCCTAAATTCACAAGCAAGATCACTGAAAGAAACACAATCACAAGATAGACAAAGATTTACCCTGCAAAACCCTCATGGGGTAGAAAACCCAGCAAAGCTTTCCTAAATATAGATACTTCAACCCAATACAAAGTGTAGTCCTCAACAAGAGCTCCTTCTTCTCCTATGCAGACCTCTTTCTCTCCTATGCGCCAATCACAAGTGAGTGAATGAATGAGATAAGTGAGGAACACACCTCCTCTACTTATACTCATCTCCTAACTGACTTTTTACCCTAGTGGGGTCGACCTCTCCTAAGAGAGTCTAATAACCCCTAAATAACTAACTCAGGGCTGACCTCACATGGGATATCTAATAACCCTAGTTACCACAATCTCTCAGAGGAATAAACATTTCCGGATACATAACAAAGTCCCGTCGGAGGAATGTACCATCTCCAGAATAATAGGATACAAATATAATATTCTTAGAAGTTACAATATTTCAACAACCACTACGTTGCTAACAGAGCCCATATTTCGGTTTTTGTCTTTAATGGGCAGGCATATGCCAACCGATGATTTTGCGGCTGAAAAAAGGGATGAATGGCGGGCTGGATGTGGTTGAACGTTTGCAACATGAAGACGCGTCTGAATGGAGGTCTGTTTGAAGCCCATAACCTGCAAGCCGAAATCTAGTCGCCAAGCAAGTCGAAAAATGTCATATAAACATTAATAAATTACAATATGATGAGATTGAACCGAAATTCATGTGATATGTGAATATGATCATACCTGGGTCTAATTGACGGTCTGAATGGCGGAAATAATGACTTATCATATAAAAAATGGTAAAAATAACGTCACTCGGAGTATATTTGATGATAAAAAATGGTGACAAAATGGACACCAACATGGAGTAGGAATGGTTCTAAAAGTCAACGAGGATCATTATTTTCTCCCGTGGGTCAAATTGTGGAGTGGGCACTAATACAAGAGTGAAGCTATGGGCATTTTGGGGGTCACTTTACTTTCCTCAGGTAAAACATATATTGTCTCTACAGGTTACTGGAGACTCAAAATTCATACTGGAGTGGGATACTGACAATACAAATCTACAAGTGACTTTGTTTGAAAATTTGTTGAACATAATCAGAGTATTGAAACCGAATTTTCATTTCTTGTCTTCCACTCATATCTACAGGCATTTTAATGCTCAAGCCAATAGGATGTCCAAAAAAGACATTGGAAAAGGTGAAGGATGCCTTTTTTATGAAGAATTTATAGAGAACATATTAATTTCTTTAGGTTCCTACTAGGTTTATTAAAGTTGTCTTTTAGAAATGTCAGTATTTTGTCAGGTTTATTGTCTTATAGATATGTATATGTCATTTCCTTTGAAGTCATTTTGGAGGACTGCAATAATGCACTTTATAGTCAAAGTTTTATGGTGGAGATTTTAAAACTCATGTTAGTAGATTACTATAGTAGAGTGTGTGGCAGTCATATATGAGTCCTATTTTTGTTGGAGGTTGTCATGTTTTTGATTTGGCTTATGGAATTTGGTCACTGAAGTTTTGATTGATGAAGGAAAAGGTCAAATGGTCTTGATATGGTATGTATTAGAAATGTGATCTTTGATTCATTCTATGAATATCAAATACCATGTTTTTTTTCAGGTGAAAAAAAGTGTACAAACTCAACTTTTTTGGTGAGTTTATTTTCTTTTGTTTCTGAAACAAGACAAATTTCTCTCTCGATATTTAATCATTTTTTCAAAATTCCAACAATCTAGGTAGCCTTAAAAATGGGTCGAATCCCCTACAGGTAAAGTTGCAATTAGTCAAGTCAAACTATAACTTATGACAAAAATACTACTAGCTTTGGGGAGGTATTTCAATGGAAATAAGTTGAGGTTGTCAACAAATAAGCTTACTCCTAATTTAATGATGAGCAAACAATCTAAGGTTGTATGAAACAACCCTCTTTCTACTCACAAATCTAGCAAGAATACTATAGAAATTTCAAGCATGAGTAGAGCTATACCATGATCCAATGTTAATTCAATATGGTGGAACAATGCTTGTAAGGGTTTTGGTCAATTTTGAATCAACCCATATTATTAATTTTTTTATCAAGGCTCAAGATCAATGAGAACTCTAACTTTTTGTATTGTTGGATTTTGAAAATCTGTTACAACTAAAATCTTACCATCATGAGACTAAATGTAAACATCCCTCTTACCATCATGAGACTCAGTGTAAACATCCCTAAAGTTCCTTTGACTAAGTTGTTAATTGGAAGAGATCATGACCTACTTCTATTGAGTTTTGTGAGGTCGGCGCAGGTCATCCTAATGCAACCTGTGACGTCGCAGGTTGTCCTAATGCAGCCTGCGACGATGTCGGTTAATTAGATCTTCGAGCCCATTCTCTAAGCTGAGTGATGTGGATCCCTATCCCTAGCCTATAGGGGAGCTGGCATTCGGTTTCCTAGCCTCTTGGAAGGATCCCCTAACTTTCTCCTACCATATCTCAACCTACCCTATCCTCTTAGTCCTATTTATATGAGGATCCTCTTCACTCCAAAGGGAGGAATTTTATAGCACTTACATGCTGGTGAAGTTAGCTTAGGAGATCTCTATTCATCTCTTGGGAGATCCATACTTCCTTTGGAGGCTTTGGCGTTGGCTTATTGGAGAAGGATTTCTACATTAAGCTTTCGTTGTAATCACTTCCTTCTATGTAATTTTAATTTTTATACAGTAATATAAATTCTTTCCACCAAATGTTATTGCATTGATGATGTTTGTGTAGTTTGCTTGCTTAACTGCTTACTTAGATCTATTATTGTTTAGATGCATTCTACTACTTGTGTTGTTTTGTATGTCTTGACAGGTTTTGCAGTTGAGATCTGAAGACCATCAAGCCTTGAACAACTTCAAGGAGAAAGGATCTGCGATCTGGAAGGTAAGGCATCTAGTCACTTGATCTCTAATTAGATCTAGGAAATTTATTTCATATTCTGCCTCATTTGTGCTCGACTTGCATTAAGCTGGGGAGATCATGCCTTGAGTCCGCTCTTAGTAGATTGTCCGATAACAAATTTGGCGACCATACTGGGGAAGAACATTGTTTTTAGTTTTCAATTTGAATTCCATTTTCATTTGATTTCTTTTGCAAGCCATCTCATTTGCCTCTTAAGCCTTTTTCACCATCAGATCTTCACTTTGAAGAGTCTGTTGTCTTCCTATGAGTTTGCATTCAAAATATTTAGACCATTTTATTGATCATTTCTTGGAGATTTGTTGATCCTTGAGTTTGAATCTCGCCCATTGCACCTGGTACATAGAACCAGAGCGCCGATCGGTCATTTTTACACTCTGCTTCTTTGTCTTCTGAGCTGTCATCGCAATTTTCCCACTAGTGTTCTGCGACATTGTCGCAAGCCCTGCATTGGTGACCTGTGACGATCACTCTGTGTTTCAACACAGACTGTGCCGATCTGTTTATTTTGATACAAGGGCATCCCCCCTCCATTTTTTATTTGAGTTTTGATTTGGTGTGCAGATCCCTCTGTGTTGCAAGATCCAGTCAGATACTTTTTTTTTATTTGCATTTGCATTGTTTGGTTTTATTTTGGATTGGTTTTGGGTCCCATATTGGACATGTCTGAGATTTGGTAGTAGTGGACACCTTGGTCTCCCCCACCTTCATCCTCTCACCCTTGCATTCCCTCCTCTCCTTACCTGATCTGGTCACTTCATTGGATCAACTTCCAGACCTCGTTTGCATGCATTTTTTAAGTCTTTGCTTGCCACTGATTGATTTTGAGTGTTTTTGTGTGTTTTCATTTCATTGGAGTGCTTGTCATTTTTCTTGAGATTTTATGAGTATTTAGAGTGTTGCAAGTAGTCTTTTCGTTTCAATCATTTGCATCTAAAAGCATTGTTGTTATCAAAGTGTTATTTTGGTGCATCCATTGAAAAATCAAAAGTGCTTCATTTTCATCATTTTTTTCAAGTTCATTTGGAAAAATTGTTCATGCATTGGAATGTGTTGTTTATAGATCTTTTGGAAAAGTTGAAAGAACAATTAATTATTTGTGTTTTTCACGAATTATGAGTTACTTATTTTCTTGAAAAATTCAAGTAGATATCAAGTTTTTGCAAAAGTGATTCCATGCTTGGGAAATTACATGCATTTTTGGTTTTTATTGCTTTTAGGCCATCATAGTGAAACTGAAAAGTTTGCATACTGTACATTGTTAGGAACCCATGTCTTTACTTTGTTAGTATGTTGTTATTGGATGCATATGCTTTGTAAGTCGTCCCGTAGTATTTGTTGATCAATAGTTTGTGTTATTGTTATTGGCGCATATGCTTTGTAAGTCGCCCGTAGTATTGTTAATCCATAGTTGTAACGGCCCATGGTTTCGACCCATAGTATTGGCGCCTAGAATTAGTATATAACTGTGTGTTGAGACCTATGAAGGCACCGTGAAGTTATTTGTATTGAGCTTGCTCATAGGAGGTTGCCCCCTCGAAGTGGCTTGTGATCAATATAAAAGTGATTCTAAGTTCTGTTATTTCTGCTATTTCGCATATTCGTGTTAATTAATTGTTGTAGGTGCCTCACATCTGGTATCAGAGCACTTTCTTGGGCTCGCTGGGTGAAATTTCTGCCAAAATTTTTTCGCATCTGTTGCAGGTTCGGATTTGGGAATAATCCCTATCCGCTTAACTGTGGGAAGTACTTGGGCATAAGCCCTAAAACTCATTGTGAGGAGTACCACAGGAACCCCGAAGTAGCTGGCCCATTGAGAGGACCTGCCAACGAAAAGGGCAACAACCCCTACCCGATTGACTAGTTCCCACCCGTGAGGTAAACCAAGAGTTGTCGTTTGTGGCAAAGCGGTTATCAGTTTTACCTGAGCCGTGGAGTGAGGGGTATTGCCCCAATACGCAAGCCGTCAGACAGCATTGGTGGCCGAGTGAAACCCCTGAACTGTTAGGAAGCCGCACATACCTGGGGTCCATATCTACTTTTAGTTGAACTATTGTCGATCACTACTGTGCCGTTCAGATCCATTTTGCAAGTCGTTTCAGATTCAGTCGCTTTCAGTCCATTCGGCGCTGTTCCAGATCCCTTTCGAGCCGTAGCCGCTCCAGCCAGATCCCTTTTGTCCATATCTCCCTTGTTTTTACTCTGTTTCCTTTGAAATTTTCGGGGAACCCCTGTCATCCCATTCTGCATATTTCATTCCTGAGGGCCCTATCCCCAATTCCCCTTCCCAAATCTCGAAAGCTCACATTTGTCTATTTTTAGGGTTTTCCATAACTTCCTCAGATTTCACCCAATCACCTTCAAAATTTACCACAGAGTTCCTTTCTGAATTCTGCTTCTTTGTCCCCCTCTGCCAAATTTTCCCATTCTTTCACCCCGCTTCTGAAATCCTCATTTTTGCTTCCCTGTCTAGTCGACAGTGTCCAAAACCTAGTCAAACCCCAATTACCCTTCAGATTTTTTCCCTAGTCCAGATTTTCTCTTACTGAAGTAGTTTCTGTTTTTGTTTTCCTACCCAGTCAAATCCTGGTTATGGTTGTCACTCGTGCAGCAGCAAAAACCATGGAGGAAGCACTTGCAGCCATCCAAGCCAAACTCCAGGATCTGGATGAAAAATTTCTCGGCCTCCATCTTGAACATTCAGCTATGAACAACAAACGGCAGTCCGAGTCTTCATCAGACAATGGGTTCTCCTCTTCCAGCAATTTCCGTGGTCCGAAGCTTGATTTTCCTCGCTTCAATGGTACTGATCCAACTGGATGGATCTATCGTGCAGAACAGTATTTCAGTCTGCATAATACTTTTGATGTCAACAAAGTTCCGCTGGCATCCTTTCACTTAGAACAGGAAGCTCTTCAATGGTACCGTTGGTACATCAAGGCTCATCCAGAGCCCAAATGGCCAGACTTTTGCCAGCTTCTTTTGCAACGATTTGGTCCTAGTGCTTTTGATGACTTCACAGGAGCCCTCACTAAACTTTGCCAAATTGGCACGGTGAGAGAATATAAAACCGAATTTGAGAATCTAGCCAACCACACCGAAGGCTTGTCTGATGACTTTTACCGGAGTTTTTTTATCAGTGGTCTAAAGGATGCCATCCGCTCTGAGGTCAAAATGTTCTGTCCCAACACAATGATGGAAGCCCTAGGGTTGGCTAAGTTGGCAGAAGACAAGATTGCAGCCCAACAATGCTCCAAGCCCACTTTTGTTCCCTTCCAAAATATGGGTTCTCAGCGACCACCTATACCGCAGGCTCCTCAACCGACTCCTATCAAGCGTTTGTCTGAAACAGAGATGCAAGCACGCAGAGAAAAGGGGCTTTGCTATAATTGTGATGAGAAATTCACTCGGGGACATAGATGTGTTCAAAAAAACCTCTATCTCTTGGATGTGGAGTCTCTGCCTGCCTCTGAAATTGGTGACGAAGATCCAGAACCACTGGATGCTCCGGTCGACATTCAGGAACCACCTATTGACCCTCCGTCTCAGGATGACCAGCCAGAGATATCTCTCCATTATTTAGATGGAATCACCACCCCCCAAACAATGTGGGTCAGGGGTTACTTCAAGAAGCTTCCTCTTACAATACTCATTGATTCTGGTAGCACTCATAATTTCATTGACCCTCGGATTGCCAAACAAGCTGATTGTTTTATCCATCCTTGCTCCAACTTTGAAGTCATGGTTGCCAATGGGGGCACCTCACCTTGCAAAGGGAAGTGTCGAAATGTGCATATCTCTATGGGAGATTATACCTTGCGCTCTGACATGTTTTCCTTGCCCTTAGGCGGATGTGATGTGGTTTTGGGCGCTCAATGGCTACGCACACTTGGCGCTATCTTATGGGATTTTGCTGAACTTTGGATGCAGTTTTCCCTCAATGGACAAAAACACACATTGACAGGATCAGTTCACATCACATGGAAAAAATCCTCAAGAAGATTTCACATGGGGTCATCGCTCAGATCCATTCCATCCAGATGCAACCATCAGCGGTCTCCACTACTACTTTGGATCTACAACAAATTCTGGATCGATATACAGGTGTCTTTGCTGAACCAGTGGGCTTAGCACCTTCCAGGCCAGAAGACCATCACATTAAGCTCCTTCCTAGTAGCGTTCCTCCCAAAATCAGACCCTATCGCTACCCATTTCATCAAAAAACGGATATTGAAATGCTCATTCGGGACTTATTGAAGAAAGGTATTATTCGCCCAAGCACTAGTTCCTTCTCTTCTCCAGTTATTCTTGTCCGCAAAAAAGATGGGTCATGGCGCCTCTGCATTGACTTCCAAGCACTTAATCACCTCACCATTAAGGATAAGTTTCCAATTCCTGTTGTTGATGAGCTTCTTGATGAGCTTCATGGGGCCCATTTTTTCTCCAAGTTGGATCTTCGTTCTGGATATCATCAAATTCGGGTTCATGAGGATGATATTCCTAAAACAGCTTTCCGCACACATGATGGCCATTATGAGTTTTTGGTCATGCCCTTTGGCCTCACTAATGCTCCTTCCACATTCCAGGCCTTAATGAATAAAATATTTCGACCCTACTTGCAGAAATTCATTCTGGTATTCTTTGATGATATCCTCATCTACAATAAAACATGGGATGAACATCTCCAGCATCTGGATCTTGTCATGCAACTTTTCTCTGACCATCATCTCCATGCCAAGCAATCTAAATGTGTTTTTGGACAGAAGGAAGTTGAGTATCTCGGGCACATTATCTCAGCACAAGGGGTTCGCGTGGATCCTGCCAAAATCGATTCCATGAACAATTGGCCACATCCTCAGACACTCAAGAGCCTTCATGGTTTTTTGGGGTTGACTGGCTACTACCGCAAGTTTGTCAAGGATTATGGGAAGATTGCAGCTCCATTAACTGCTCTATTGAAAAAGGATGCTTTTACATGGACACCTGCTGCTCAGTGTGCATTTGACAAACTAAAACAAGCTATGTGTACTACACCTGTGCTAGCTATGCCCGATTTTTCCAAGCCCTTCACTATTGAGAGTGATGCTTGAGGCAATGGACTTGGTGCTGTTCTCCTTCAAGATGAACACCCCATTGCGTTCACCAGCAAAGCCCTTTCAGGTAAGAATTTAGCTGCCTCTACCTATGAAAAGGAAATGATGGCTATTTTGCATGCAGTACAGAAGTGGCGCCCATACCTATTAGGGAATCATTTCTGCATCAAGACTGATCACCAGAGTCTGAAATATTTCTTGGACCAGCGTGTCTCCTCCCCGGAACAACAGAAATGGGTTAGAAAACTCATGGGTTATGACTATGAGATCACTTACAAGAAGGGTAAAGATAATATTGTGGCAGATGCTCTTTCTCGCACATTTGATGCCCAAGGTTCTCTTTCAGCTATTTCTATGCCTGTTCCAAATTGGTTGCAATCTGTTCAACAGGGTTATGTCAATGACTCTTCCTTATCTCAAATCATCCAACGCTTGACCAACAATCCTTCTGCGGTACCACATTACTCTTGGGATGGTGCTTCTCTGCGATACAAGGGTCGTCTGGTGCTTCCCCAGAGCACCGATCTTCAACAAGATGTCTTCTATGAACTCCATGCTTCCCCATCGGTAGGGCACTCTGGGTTCCTCAAAACATATGAACGAGCACGGCGTAACTTCTTTTGGCAGGGCATGAAAAGGACAATTCAACAGATGGTGGCCGAATGTGATACCTGCCAGCGCAATAAGGGTGAAACAACACTCCTTCCAGGATTGCTTGAACCCTTGCCCATACCTACACGGATTTGGACAGATATTTCTATGGATTTCATTGAAGGGCTCCCTAAATATGGCAGGAAGACAGTGATTCTCGTTGTGGTTGATCGCCTCTCCAAATATAGTCATTTTTGTGCTCTCAGCCATCCCTATACAGCCTCCTCCGTCGCTCAAATTTTTCTGGACCAGATCTTTCGTCTTCATGGCATCCCTTCTTCCATTGTCTCGGATCGTGATGCAACTTTCACCAGTCATTTTTGGACAGAACTATTTCGCCACACTGGCACCAAACTGCAGATGAGTTCAGGGTATCACCCACAAACAGATGGTCAGACTGAAATTGTCAATAAATGCTTGGAAACTTATCTTCGTTGCTTCACCTCAGAACAACAACATCAGTGGGCAAAGTGGCTCCCTCTCGCTGAATGGTGGTACAATACCTCTTACCACACTACCTCTAAAATGACCCCATATGAAGCAGTCTATGGTCAGGCACCTCCAGCTCTTCTTCCATACACCCCCACCTGTTCACCAGTTCAGGAAGTTGACATGGTCCTTCGCAACCACAATCATATTCTTCGCATTTTGCGGGACAATCTTCACATGGCAAGAAATCACATGAAGCAACAAGCTAATCAGCACCGTTTGGAGTGCACTTTTCAAGTCGGCGATATGTTTTTTCTTCGTCTCCAGTCGTACAAACAATCCTCCTTGAAACTCAAATGGTGTCATAAGCTCGCTCCAAAGTTCTATGGGCCATATCGGATTCTTCAGAAGATTGGGTCCGTTGCTTATAAATTGGAACTTCCTCCTTCTTCTTGCATTCATCCAGTCTTTCATGTCCCTTGTCTGAAGAAAGTTCTTGGCACCAACATCAGCGGACAAACGATTTTACCCGAACTGGATAATGAAGGATCCATCCTTTTGGAGCCAGAGGCCATCCTCAATCGGTGCACGCGTCAGCTTCGCTCTTGCTCTATCACAGAGGTATTAATTCAGTGGCACGGCATGCAACCAGAGGATGCTACATGGGAACCACTCCTTCAGATTCAACAACAATTTCCACATCTAAAGCTTTGAGGACAAAGCTTTTTTTAAGGGGGAGGGGATGTTAGGAACCCATGTCTTTACTTTGTTAGTATGTTGTTATTGGACGCATATGCTTTGTAAGTCGTCCCGTAGTATTTGTTGATCAATAGTTTGTGTTATTGTTATTGGCGCATATGCTTTGTAAGTTGCCCGTAGTATTGTTAATCCATAGTTGTAACGGCCCATGGTTTCGACCCATAGTATTGGCGCCTAGAATTAGTATATAACTGTGTGTTGAGACCTATGAAGGCATCGTGAAGTTATTTGTATTGAGCTTGCTCATAGGAGGTTGCCCCTTCGAAGTGGCCTGTGATCAATATAAAAGTGATTATGAGTTCTGTTATTTCTGCTATTTCGCATATTCGTGTTAATTAATTGTTGCAGGTGCCTCACATACATAGAATTTCTCTCTTTTCATCACTTAGCATCATTTTTGTTTTGAAAAGATAAAGGAAAAGAAAAAATATACTTTGATTTGGATTAGTAGTGTTGTTATTTTTTGTGTTTCGCTCAAAAAGGAAAATAATACTTCATAGTAATTTTTGGAAGAATTGAGATTTGTTGCATTTTTGTTGTTTTGGCAATATCACTTGAAAAGATTTCTCCCTCCCATATATAGAGTTCATCAAAATAAAAGTATATTTTTTGCATGTAGTTAGGGCTTCCATTATGCTTACATTTATGTACTCACCTCATGATTTCACCTAACTGTCCAGATAAAATTAACGGTAGAACTAGGGTAAAATATTTAGTAACTTGTGTGTTAAGTTAGAGACGTGTTCTGGCGTCTTAAAACGTGGCAGCCGTCGTTACTTTCCAGCACTGTATCCCGGGGGTATTGTAGTCTTCCACGTACAAATCGGTATATCGAATCTCTTTCACGTACCAACCAGGTATATCGAAGCTCTTTCACGTACCCACCAAGTACTTTGTGTACATCGAAAGGTGTTTCACATACTTGGCGTATATCGAAAGGTGTTTCACGTACTCGGTAGTATATCAGAAGGTCTTGTGCCGTACGGTTGTGCATTAGACAACACCACTATGGATTTGATCTCCCACATACCTTGCGTATATCGGGAGACACCACTAGGATTCTTGAAACCAACTAAGCAAACCATTTGGTCGTCTTGACAGAGCAATACACTGAGAACATCACTCAGGGAGATTACTAGGCACGTACCGTCTAGGTAATCAGGTATTCAGGAAAGGGTACGGTCCCAATCCTCCTTGTTGCATTTTACTGTTGGACCCTGCGGTATATAGTGATTTGCGAAGCCTTGATAATCTTGTGAGGTTCTAGACTTTGAATCCACTCCTATCACATAAGTTTGCTTGCTGCCTTAGTTTGTGTAGGATTTTTCTGGACTACTTTTTCTTTTGTTTAGAATACCTTTAGGAGAAACTCTGGTTCAACCATTCTGGATGATCTTCTGTTGATGTATTTGTAACTTCGGAAGATATTCACTTGTATATTGTATTTGTACTTTATTGTATCCCCAACGGAGATGTATTATTCCTCTGATTGTAAGTGTCGTCATTTGTACTTGCAAGTGTCGCAAGTTATATTGTAAGTGTCGTAACTTATATGTGATGGGTTATTAGACCACCTTGATGGGGCAGTCCCTGTTAATTTTATACTAATTTAACTAGCAAGATCATTGAAAGAAACACAATCACAAAATAGACATAGATTTTACCCTGGGAAACCCTCATGGGGTAGAAAACCCAGCAAAGCTTTCCTCAATAATATGATCAACCAAATACAAGATGTAGTCCAAGACTAGAGCTCCTTCTCTACCTCCTATGAAGATCTCTCTCTCACTTGTGCGCTACTTTCCAAGTGATGGAAGAGTGAGATAAGTGAGGAACAACCTTCTCTACTTATACTTGTTTCCCGAATGACTTTTTACCCTATGGGTCCGACCTCTCCTAAGAGAGTCTAATAACCCCCAATAAATTAACTCAGAGTCGAACTCCACATGGGATATCTAATAACCCTAGTTACCATAATACATCGAAGGAATAAACATCTTTGGATACATAATAAAGTCCCATCGGAGGAATGAAACATATTTGAAATAATACAAGTATAATATTCTTAGAAGTTACAATATTTCAACACTCCCCCTTAACGAGAAGGATATTATAACAATATCTACAGGAGCAAGGAGTCATCGACTACATGATACATGATACATCTATAAATCATCAGAAGCTTTCTTTATACATCATCATCAGTAACTCAGACAGTTACTGGAACATAACCAATATTGGAACATCAACATCGTTAGTATTGAGTCTTCATCTTCTGCAGCGCTCGATTAGCTACAACATCATCATCTAGATCTCTCGATCAACAGCATCGTCATCACGATCAACAACATCATCATTTAGACCATCACGACCACAACATCATCACCACATGATCTGCATGATCGTCATCACACGATCTGCATCATCATCATCAACTAGATCATCTCGATCAACAACACAATAGCAGCATACCCTACAACACACATGATCTATTTAAGACACCATATCATGTCTAGGGATGATGCAGTCCACTCATCAACTTAGACAAAGTCTAAGGAGCACTTCTCGGAGACATATGTCTACGGATTAATTCAGGGACCGAAGTCCGGGGACGACACAATCCCCTCACTCTCGGAGACATCTGTCTGCGGATCATTTTGGAACTGAAGTCCAAGGATGATACAATCCCCACTCTCGGTGACATATAGTCTGCGGCTCATTTTGGAACTAAAGTCCAAGGATGATACAATCCCACTCTCGGTGACATATAGTCTGCGGCTCATTTTAGGAATGAAGTCCTAGGATGATACAATCCCCACTCTCGGTGACATATAGTCTGCGAATCATTTTAGGACTCAAGTCCAAGGATGATACAATCCCCACTCTCGGTGACATATATTCTGCAGCTCATTTTAGGAATGAAGTCCAAGGATGATACAATCCTTTCATGTACATTTTGAACTAAACGCTTAGGGACGATGCAGTCCTATCATGTCCACTAGGGACTTCTTTCTCGGAGACATATGTCTACGGATCAATTCAGGGGACTGAAGTCCGGGGATGATACAACCCCCTCTCGTCCACTAGGGACCACATTCTCGGAGACATATGTCTACGGATCAATTCAGGGGACCGAAGTCCGGGGATGATACAATCCCCTCTCATCCACTTAGACAAAGTCTAAGGACCATACATCGACCTCATCGTCGTAACCGAAAACCTCATCATCGACCTCATCGTCGGAATAGGTAACCTCATCAATACAGTATCCACATCAATACAGTTGTTAGCACTTAGATTTTATTCCGGTTGTAAGAAAATAAGACCTAAGGTAACCTATTTCAAACCAAGCTTTAGGTAGAAGAACTAGCCATTTTCTCCACCAGAGAGGGCTCTCTCTTGATATATATATGAAGGCTAAAATATACAAAGCTCTCGAATGTATAATAAACCAGTAAGAGATTTTCACCATACAAATTTACACAGAGGCAAGATAGTAATCATGTTACAGTCAATTTGATTTTTCAGGTGACATAGAAAGAAGTAAAGACATTCCATCAACAACAGGCATCTATCCAGGATGAATCTATTGTCAACTTTGGAGAATATAATGGATATTTAAATGCAAATAAAATGAGGCATAACCAGTATGAATCTCAAGTTATTTCAAGTGCTCATTTAAATATGGAAGAAAGACATTATGGGAGATATAACGAAGAAAGTAAACATGCACACATAAAGATAAGGAAGATAACAAACTGTAAGACTGATTAACTCATGAATCTTTGATATCAAAAGATAGGTATCATCACTGTACTACCTTTATTTCTTCAAGAATAAACTTCAAAACATACTTGTTTCTCAAAAATTTTCCAACCCTTTCAACAATGACCTCCATTGTTTTTATACAAAATTTTTAGAAGAAGCTCTACATAACTGCTTCTTCTAATTAATAATTAAAAATGTTTAACTAAAAGATAACTGTCTTCGAGCAACCCATAACCGTCTTTCAAATAATATTACAAATTTAAAATAAAAATGTCTTTTTGCCACTTGGCAAAACTTTTTGGATATCATCTTTTTGCCACATGGCAAGAGTTTCAAATGCATCTAGGTATGAACAGAATATCTGGTCTTTCCGTACTTCTCCACATAATTCCACTGGTCAACCGTGGGTAAGTCATAACTGGTCATTTCCTTCACCAAGACTCGCATCTCGATATGACCTGCATAAGAAATAGGAAGAAGTTTTGCACAAGTTGAAATTAGCATATTTAAAATTTCAAATTCCCCTGACATTTTTTCCATTAAAATTTTTCCTGTGAGCATGTGATCTAGCTGCTGGAAATTTTGGTGATCCATCCTGATATCAAACAGTAATCTTTTATAGTCAATTGGAGGAATTAATTCACTATTTTCGTTCCAGAAAGCTGGGAATCCCTTATTCACTAACTTTTCAAATTGCTTTTTGAACTGGATTACTTCTTTCCTTATTTCTCCTGCTTTGGCCTCGACATTTTCGACATGTGAGTATTTTCCCAAGATCCTTCTGGCCCAAGTGATGACAGAAATTCTGTTCATTATACTCATGGCTGTCAGGTCTGCCTCAGATAAACTGTTTAAAATGTTATTGCTCTCTGGGCTATTTCTTTCGGCTTTCTATTTAGGCTCTCCCTGACTGCCCGGCAACTTTCGAAGGCATCTTTGGCTACCTTTTCTTTAACTCTTATATAATCCAGATATGGCCTAAGTTTTTCAACCTCTTTAATGATCTGGTCCCACACCATATGTTTACACCCCTGCATAGCAGCTTGCCCTGTTACATGAGCTGCTAGTCCTTTATTATTATTGCTCAATTCCTGATTTTTTGCCTGCAAAGTTTTTATTTCTTTCTCTTTCACTTCATTTTCTTCTTTCAATTTCTGTACTTCTGTCTTTAACAATTTGATTTCATTATCTTTTAAACTTATTTGTGACATTGCTTGTAAAATTCCATCTACACCGGTCTTATCCTCTTCTGAGCCTGTCAGTACCTGCTGCTGATTACTCTCTGCTAATTGTTTTCTTGCTGTTGCCAACTGTTCTTCTAAAATGAACCTTTCTTTTTCCCAACAATCCTTTTCGTCAGAAAGCTTTAACATTTTAGCAGTGACATCATTGACTTCGTTAGATAGTTCTTCTTTCTCTTTTTCTAATACTGTCAATTCTGCACCTTGAATGAGTACAGTGTCTGGGATTTTTAATTTTCGTCTCAATGTTAAGATCACCTCTTCCTTCTCCTTGAGCAGTTTAGTGGCTACATCTCCATCTTTATTAGTCAAATCTATTTGCAATTTCTTGATTTGCTGTTGTCGAGACTTATTCTCCACCTTTTCCTGTCTCAACTGATTATTTAATTTGTCTACTGAATTCTTCAGTTTGTCTGCTCTCAATGTGGCCCCCAAATAGTCTGAGTATATGACCTCTCCAGCTTGTCTATGTAACAAAATTTTATCAGGGGCATTTACTTTTGACAAGTCTATCTTCATCTCTGAGATCTTGTTTTTTGTCACAACTGAAAATTTCAAAGAATTTTCTTTGATGTTCCTGCTGGTAAATAAGCTCACTTCATTATTTGATATATTCCTGACCTTCGGAAACAATTGACTTGTTTGCTTCGCGGATTCCTGCTTATTTTTACTATGTTCATCAAATACGTCCATGATATTCCTGGGTCTATTTACATCACCCCCTACAGGGGTTTCTTCAATGTTGTATTCCTTCACTGTAACCTCTGGTATTTCATCTTCTGTCGCTTTTGCTTCTTCTGAAATTGTTGTCAATTCTTGTGACTCATCGGTTTTCAATCTTTTTCCTTTTTCTGTCTCTTCATCATCAATGATCATAATGTCCTGTATAGGTCTTTTGGACCCCACTAATGCAGTATTTATTTCGCTTTCTGCTTCCGACGTTGCTTCTTCCAATGACATTTCTTTGTCGGATGTGTCTGGAATATTTTCTTCTTTGTATTCGAGCCAGTTGGCTCTGTCTGCCATCCCTTCAACAATTTGATGATTCAGAGCCTTGATACGATGCTCAATTCTTCGTTTGGATATGATATTTAATGGGTCATATTCCATAGCTGCATCTGTCTCAAAATTCATGTCTTTTAACAACTTCTCTATATATACAGCAGCGTTCTTATTCTTTATTGTGAACGGACCTAATGTGAAAGGGTATTTAATGTCCGTTGCTTGTCTGTGAACTAAAAAATTGTTATCTTCTACAATCAATTTCTGTCTTAAGAATTCCAAGGCAAAAATACTCAAGGTGAGGAATGCTGGTAACACATAGGGTTTATGCTTGAATCCATACAATCTGACTATTGTACTATCTTTCGATAAAAACCAGTCCCCTGTAGCATACTCTGTATTCAATTGCATTGATACCTGCATTTCCGGCAGTACCCTAGGCAGTTTTTTTCCGAAAATCATCTTAAAGATTGCTGAGAGCATGTAGTTGATAAAGTTGAACATATTATTTTCCAGTGGAGTTGTGAAAACAATCTCTGGGAACTGCAATTCTTCCTGACTGGATACCATAATCATTCTCATTAAAAAGGCCTGAAACCTGAAATGTCTGTGCGTGGAAAAATTGACCATCTGGTCATGAATCCTTTCTGCTATGAATGTTTCAAAATTTAGCCGGGGAATTTTACTTTCATCAATTCCCGACTGGACTATACTTATTCTGTACAATAAACTCAATTTAAACTCAGTTATATACAAATCCGTATCTAACCTTAAAACTACGGCCAACAGTGTCAAGACCAACTGAGTATTCTCATTAAAAAGATTGATATCTAAAGGGTAAGGGAGTTCCGAAATGCTAGTCTCGGGTCTAAGACACGTCGACAAAAACATTTCCCTATCACTCTGAGAAGCATGATGAAAATTTTCAATAATTGAAACCTCAGAAAAAACCTCAGGGTCCATGGTTTGGGGCAAATCTATTTCCAGGGCTCTAATCAATTCGGCTGGCTTGATTTTGCAAATGGCTCTGGTTTTCTGGCTGTTTAAAACGACTCTTTCTTCCTGGGAATAATTTTCGGCACACCAGGAGACGAATTATGGGAAAACAGGAAATTGGTCTGGGCAAAAAGCTATTAGAGACGACTGGTGAACCCTATGGGGGTCTATACCCTCTTTTAATAACTCAGACAACTTAATTTTTACATCGGAGACCAGAAACCTAATTTGGGTGTCGTAAACATCTTCATCTCTGTCTTCTAGGGCATCTTTTGACCTAAAAACGTCTATATCTGGTACAGTCTCCATTTAAACGCTTCTTTTAAACAAAATTCTGTTTAAAAAGTGTGACAGGTCACCAGACCCTACCTGTAAGTGCTCGCTTTTCGCCTTCTGTCGCAATCGCCAGCTTCCACCAGTCTTCGGAGCTCTCCAAGATAACGACACATGCAAAATGCCGTTATGTGGAGCCCTTTCTTTTTATATAAGCCCTTTTAAAATAACCTCCTTGCACCTTTATGAACGTGGGTCATATCCAACCGTTGATCTTCGAAGCTTTGTTTTGGACCGTCAGATCTCGTCCCCCTTTATTCCACCGGTGGTATCCGCGATCGAAAAGGCGGTTTCTTTTTCCGGTTTGCTCCCCGCGCGGATACACCATCTGTTGACACCTGTTATGGTGGTTTATTCTCCGCGACCGCTTTTCCTTATATCCTGTGTGCATGTTCCTGGCCGCGGATGAAATGTTGGCCGTTGATTTTATTTAGGTATGTATCAGCCTTCCGATCATTGTAAAATATGATGCCACGTGCCATGGCCCTACCAAGCTTTCCCTGTTCGCCACGTGTTGGGTCCCATCTTGCCACGTAAGGTATCTTTCCATATTTCCATAATAGGTGGTTCCGCGTAGTGCCATAGTGGTTTCCGATACCACTTTATCCATGCGCGGATGAATGAATATCGGACACGTGCCTTGGTGGTATTATGTCCGCTACCACCCTCCATCGTTTGTTGACGATTACATTGGCGACGCGGGGTTGATATTGACCGTTGATCTTGATCTATAATATCTCCGCCGACGGAACTTGATTGGGGTTTAACCCTTACATATATTTGCTAGCGGACTTTATAAATATGGGTTTTTCTTCTATACTTTTATATAAAAACCTTCAATTCAACCCTTATTTGTGATGATTTTTTCTCTTAGGACCTTTTAGCAAAAATTTTAGGTTTCCTCAGACCTGGTGTCAACAGCTGGCTCCAACTGGGGATGCTATCCTCCCTGCGAGGTAGCAAAGAACATCGTAGACCAAGTGCCTGATCCATTGGGCTGCGTTCAAACCCCTTTTTTTTTTTTTTTGAAATATTTACACTGTACAGGAACTTTCTTTCTCTTCTATCTGTTAGGACAAATAATGTTTGAGGTGTCTCCCATTTACTGGCCCTCCAGGATAAAATTCTCCATTGCAATTTTTTAAGATAAATGCATTTTCTCCTTGGCATCCTGCAACAATATATGGACCTTTCCATAAATGCTCAAACTTTCCATGGTGCTCTTCTTTCCTGGAATCCCACTTCAAAACCAAATCATTTATTTGAAAATCCCTTTCCTTAACTTTTCTGTCAAAAGTTTTTTTCATTTTTTCTTGATGCATTTGAGTCTTGTTATATGCTTTTTCTCTGACTTCATGCAACTCTATCATTTGATTTATTCTTCTTTGCATATGATTTGGTTCTTCATCAACTTCTTGTAACAATTTCATGACTGGCAACCCTAAAGAAACAAGAAAAACTACTTCTGTACCATATACCAACTGAAAAGGGGAAGTGCCAATTGCTCTTTTTGTACTGATTCTGTCTGCCCATAGAGCATATTTCAGTTTAGTGTGCCAAGCCCTCTTATTATCCTCTAGCAACTTCTTTATGATTCTCACTAAACTTTTATTTGAAGATTCGGCTAATCCATTTCCTTGTGGATAATAAGCTGTTGAGTGATTCAGATGTATGTGGTATTTATGACAGAAATTTATCATCTTTTTTGACTTGAACGCTGAGGCATTATCTATCACTATCCTTTTAGGACAACCAAACCTGGACAAAATATTTTCTTCCAAAAAGTTCATAATCACCGTCTCTGTAGCATTTCTGGTTGGGATGGCCTCAATCCATTTTGTGAAGTAGTCAGTAGCAGTCAAAATCCACTTGTGTTGTCCTGAAGAATTCGGGTTAATTTCACCAATAAAATCTAACCCCCACTGTTGGAAAGGTGCTTCGACTAAAATGGGTTTCAATGGAAATGGCAATAATTCTCTTTTTCCGTCGAAAATTTGACATTCATGACATTTTGTTATTTCTTTATACACATCGGAGTACATGCTGGGCCAGTAAAAACCAGCTCTAAGAATTTTGTTTACTGTAGCCTTCCATGAATGATGTCCTCCACACATACCCTTATGAAATTCCACCATAATATGCTGTGCCTCATTCTCTAAAAGACAATTTAACAATATTCCTCCTGGATCTTTCCAAAACAAATTCCCATCCAATATGCAAAACTTTGCTGCTTTCAGTTTTACTGACCTTGCCCTAGTTTTTTCCATGTCTGCAGGTGCTTGGAGATTCTGTAAGACATATACGATATCTGAGTACCAGGGAGAGAAAGAGAAATCTTCAATTATCGGTGACTTTGGAACATTCTCGGTCGAAGTTTCAGCTAGAAAATTTATACTGAGGGAATCCCAATTTGTTTCTGTCATCATTTTAGCTAACCCTTGACCTTTTATCAATTTGGTGGGTTTAATGTCCAGGTCATATTCCAGCAATACTGCTATCCATTTTGCTCTTTTCCCTTCAGGATCAAGTTGCGTAAGAATGTCTTTTACTGCTGCTGATGGAACATGTGCTATTGTATGAGAATGCAAAGTATATATCCTGAAATCTTTCAATGCTTTCACCAAAGCATAAGCTTGTTTTTCCATGATGTTGTATTTTAATTCTGCATCTCTCAGAATCTTACTAAAAAATGCAATAGGCTGTTCTATACCTTCTTGATTCTTCTGCAACAATACCCCAGCCACCGTGTGTTCCGATGCATATGTAAACATAATGAAATCCCTTGTATAATCTAGACTAATTAACACTGGTGCTTCAGTCAATGCTTTTTTAATGTTGTCAAAGGATTTTCTTGCTTCTTCATTCCATTTAATTTCTCTATCTTTTCTCAACATTTCAGTTATATTTCTCAAAATTTCAGCAAAACTGGGAATGAACCTCCTCAACCAATTTACCCTTCCTATGAATGATTGAATCTCTTTCTTACTCCTAGGGATTCCTACCTTTTGTATTGCAGATACTTTCTCCGGATCGATCTTAATGCCTTCTTTGGATATGATATGTCCCAATAACCTTCCCTCTTCCATGCAAAAATGCGATTTCTTTGGATTTAATGAAATCCCAAACCTTCTACATTTTATGAAGACTCTTTCCAGATGCTTGCAGTGATCAGCAGCGTTCTTTGAATAAACAGTGATATCATCCATGTATACCACCACAATTTTATCCCATTCATCTGCAAATGCAATATCCATAGCTCTCTGAAATGTTGCGCCTGCATTCATTAGGCCAAATGGCATTTTGGCGTACATAAACGTCCCCCAAGGAGTAGTAAAAGCAGTTTTTTCTTGATCCTCTGGATGAACCTTGATTTGATTATAACCCGAAAAACCATCTAGCATGGAAATTCTTTCGGCTCCCACCACTTGCTGTAAAACCTGGTCCATTTTAGGAAGTGGATAATTATCTTTCAAAGAAGCTCTGTTCAAGTTTCTAAAATCCACACACAGCCTTATTTCTCCATTCTTTTTTCTTATAGGTACTAAATTGGCTAACCATTTGGAAAACCGCAGAGACACAATTATCTTAGCATCAAACAACTTCCTCACCTCTTTTTCTATCACTGGCAGTAGCTTGGGATTTATTCTTCTTAATTTCTGCTTAAAAGGCTTTTCACCTGGTTTAATTGGAATTGTATGCTGTATAACAGAAATATCATATTCCTTTAAATCCTCATAGCTCTAAGCAAAAACATCTGAAAACCTTTTCATTACTTCCACACTTTTATCTTCTTCTTTTCTTGGTAATTTCTTTGAAAGTTTTACCAATTTGTGATATTTTTCAGAACCTAAATTATAATCTTTTACATCTTCAAGTTTTGGTTCAATCTTTGGATTCTTTACCACATCATTTTTATCAAATAGCTTTTCTAAAGGAATTAAACCTCTAGGGATAACATTATTCTTCAGTTGAATAATATCCTTACCTCCGATCCTTTGCTTGAATTTTTCGGTTTCCTCCGGAGAATCCACTTCATCTGGCCCCAACTCATCACCTTCTGCGTCAATAGACCTATAATTGAACTCATCTGTCATTTCCAAAAAGCGTTTGATCTGTTGGTCATCTTCAAAGACCTGCCAATGTTTGACATTATCTGGAATAGATGGTTTATGTATGACTTCGATATTATATTCCTTTTTAGAAAAGATGGGAGTTTTGAACGCAGCTCCTGCCGTGGCCAAAGAATCTGCTACAGTGTTGCTAACTCGGGGAATTGAGATAACATCATGTTCATCGAAAATTTTTTCCAGTAAATCCCACACTTCATTCCTATAGGACCTCATTTTAGGGTGTTTGGTCTGATAAATAGCTTTTACCTGATTTATAACCAATTCAGAATCTCCAAATACCTCAATCTTTTTTGCTTTCAAATCCCTCAACACATTCAATCCCAGAATTAAAGCCTCATATTCTGCAACATTGTTGGTACATTCAAAATTCAATTGGTAAGAAAACATTAGAAATTCTCTGTCAGGTGTGATTATCCATACTCCTGCTCCAGCGCCTTCTCTGCTTCTAGCCCCATCAAAGTGCATCGTCCAAGTACCTTCTCTTCTGATCTTTTCTCTTAACAATCTTTCCTTCTCATTTTCTTTAGGTTCAATTAAATCAATCTTTTCTTTAGATTCAATATCATTGTACAAAATGCAAGAACCCAAATCGGTGTCTAATGCATATATGGCATGTTTCTCAGGCTCTTTTAGATCACTTACCAAATAAGCAGCTCTCTTTTCAGTATACAATCTTCTGTGTACTCCCAACACCGGAATAGTAGCGAAAGACATATCCATTTGTAGAGTTCCCTTTAACTTTGAGGCCCATGACCTGGACAATAACATACCAAACTTTGCAGGGATATCAACAACCACCACATCCATAAGAATACCTTTGGCTGGTATTTTACTGAGATTGACTGTCAAATATTTTATCAACCCTAAACATTTAACTTTCCTTGAATCGAAAGAAAATAAGTCATCATATGGTCTTGTAATTTCCAATCCCAAAGATTCTACTACAAGTTTGGGCATCAAATTATGAGAAGCTCCAGAATCCAACATACAGTTATGCACCACTTTATCATGAATATCCAAATTCACATAGAAGGGAGAAACTTCTTCCAAACTATTGTCTTCCATTTTTGATCCTAAACAGATATTAGGATTATCATCATCTAATTCCAAAGTGTCTATTTCCACCCGATTTTCTACCTGCATCATTTTGAAAATTTGTTCCTTGTATTCCTTGTTCTTCAGTATTTCATTAAAGGGTACTGAAATCTTGAATTTTGACATTTCATTCTGTATGTTGAAAGGAACCAAATTTTTATCACTTTCCTTCATTGGATCTTTCTTGCTATCTGGAATTACCTTGGGCACATCTTCATTTTCTTTTCTTTTAGTTTGTAGTTCAGACTGACTAGTAGAAGTTTTATCAGCATTTCTTTTTGACTTGCCTATTGGTTCTTTCCCTTTGTCAATTACAACATCTCGGTTCCTCAGATTTATCTTTCTTTGAAGGTCGTTTATGGCATTTTGATAACCAATCTGGTATTGATCACTTCCTACCTCCAAACTACAACATTATCCTTCTGCCATGAACATATCATGCTCCTGTTTAGTCAAATACACTTCTGGATCAGAACTGCCACAGTGGTGAATATCTCCTTCAGGTATTTCGGCTTCAGCTTCTCCAGCAATATAATTTTCAGGAAAAGGAGGTCGGATTTGATCTTCTTCCGCATTCCTTGGGTTTGGCTGTCCTCTTGGCCTTACAGCTGGAACAAAAGGCCTCCTAAAATTCGGGTTTCTGATTTGAGGTTCTGCTTGTTCCTTATTTGGAGCTTTGTTATCCACTACTAATCTTTCTAGCAACTTTTCCATAGTTTTCATCATTGCTTCGAATTTTATATCTGTAGAGGAAGAAGAAGAAGAAGCTGCATTTTGATTATCTTCTCTAATTTTCTTTCTATCCATATCTCTATGTCTCATTTTTCCAGAAGCCATCATATTAGCTTCAACTTCTACTGCATCTTTCATCATTATTGCCAAAGTAGTAGATCTTCTTTCTCTTAATGTGCATGAAAAATCACCTTCAAAAGCATCAACATAATGTAACTTGGCTGCTCCTACTGGAGGTTTTATATCTGTAGGGATTGAATTGTAGACTTTCATAAATCTGGCAGAGAACTCCTGAACTGACTCAAAACCTCCCTTTTTTAGATTGTTATACTGGGTCAATACCTGCGAAGGATTTTTCTGATCTTCCCATCTTTCGATAAAAAGGGTTGTAAAGGCATCATAATTTGCAATAGATCCAGCGGCTAAAGATCTAAACCATTTTTTCACCTCACCTCTCAAGCTTTGAGCAAACAACCTCATTTTAGCATCATCATAATCCACTTATTCTAAATCAATAAAATCACTGAAATTATCAACATGTTGCTGTGCGGTATAATTTCCCTCATTATCAAAAGTAAAGATTCTCTGTGCATAATTTTGAGGCAAATCATGTAAAACTGCTGGCAAAACCAAAGGAGCAAATCTGGCAGCCATGGGTGGTGGATTATAAGGTGCAACAACCGTCGCCTGTTGTCTATTACCCTGTACAGGTATTCTTTGGGCTTTGGATATTTTAGGTTCTTTCCTCTCAGATCTTTGTAAATTTTCCCAAACAGATTTTAAAGAATAGTCCCACAAACTTTGTGGATCAACTTTTGTTTCTTTCAAATTAGAATCTGACTTAGTTCTAAGCAAAATATTTTCACTTGAACCAATATTTTCTTCCTCAAACAGATGTTCTTGTAAAGAAGGGAATATATTAGAAAACTGAGAAATACCTTCTTTCGTCTTGCCTTTGACTCTCTCCGTCTTGAGGAGCTTTTCTGGATTGTCCACGCCTGAAAAGAACTGTGAGCCGAGATTCCTTCTTGTAGCCACAATGTCTCTCCTAAATTACTCTCAAAACTTCTGAAAACTGTCACAAGTGAAGTCGCCAGGGCAATATCTACAACCAACTTGTTTCAAACTTCCTTGCCCAAGAAATTTGAGCTTTCTTTGTCGTTTCTCCCAGGGAAAATTTCACTTTCGTTCCCCAGCAACGGCGCCAAAATGTTAGCACTTAGATTTTATTCCGGTTGTAAGAAAATAAGACCTAAGGTAACCTATTTCAAACCAAGCTTTAGGTAGAAGAACTAGCCATTTTCTCCACCAGAGAGGGCTCTCTCTTGATATATATATGAAGGCTAAAATATACAAAGGCTCTCTTGAAATTTCTCAAAAATTATTTTCTGGTCGAAAAGGTAAACAAGAAACATTGGGCATGGAGTCGAAGCTCTCGAATGTATAATAAACCAGTAAGAGATTTTCACCATACAAATTTACACAGAGGCAAGATAGTAATCATGTTACAGTCAATTTGATTTTTCAGGTGACATAGAAAGAAGTAAAGACATTCCATCAACAACAGGCATCTATCCAGGATGAATCTATTGTCAACTTTGGAGAATATAATGGATATTTAAATGCAAATAAAATGAGGCATAACCAGTATGAATCTCAAGTTATTTCAAGTGCTCATTTAAATATGGAAGAAAGACATTATGGGAGATATAACGAAGAAAGTAAACATGCACACATAAAGATAAGGAAGATAACAAACTGTAAGACTGATTAACTCATGAATCTCTGATATCAAAAGATAGGTATCATCACTGTACTGCCTTTATTTCTTCAAGAATAAACTTCAAAACATACTTGTTTCTCAAAAATTTTCCAACCCTTTCAACAATGACCTCCATTGTTTTTATACAAAAGTTTTAGAAGAAGCTCTACATAACTGCTTCTTCTAATTAATAATTAAAAATGTTTAACTAAAAGATAACTGTCTTCGAGCAACCCATAACCATCTTTCAAATAATATTACAAATTTAAAATAAAAATGTCTTTTTGCCACTTGGCAAAACTTTTTGGATATCATCTTTTTGCCACATGGCAAGAGTTTCAAATGCATCTAGGTATGAACAGAATATCTGGTCTTTCCGTACTTCTCCACATAATTCCACTGGTCAACCGTGGGTAAGTCATAACTGGTCATTTCCTTCACCAAGACTCGTATCTCGATATGACCTGCATAAGAAATAGGAAGAAGGTTTGCACAAGTTGAAATTAGCATATTTAAAATTTCAAATTCCCCTGACATTTTTTCCATTAAAATTTTTCCTGTGAGCATGTGATCTAGCTGCTGGAAATTTCGGTGATCCATCCTGATATCAAACAGTAATCTTTTATAGTCATTTGGAGGAATTAATTCACTATTTTCGTTCCAGAAAGCTGGGAATCCCTTATTCACTAACTTTTCAAATTGCTTTTTGAACTGGATTACTTCTTTCCTTATTTCTCCTGCTTTGGCCTCGGCATTTTCGACATGTGAGTATTTGCCCAAGATCCTTCTGGCCCAAGTGATGACAGAAATTCTGTTCGTTATACTCATGGCTGTCAGGTCTGCCTCAGATAAACTGTTTAAAGATGTTATTGCTCTCTGGGCTATTTCTTTCGGCTTTCTATTTAGGCTCTCCCTGACTGCCCGGCAACTTTCGAAGGCATCTTTGGCTACCTTTTCTTTAACTCTTATATAATCCAGATATGGCCTAAGTTTTTCAACCTCTTTAATGATCTGGTCCCACACCATATGTTTACACCCCTGCATAGCAGCTTGCCCTGTTACATGAGCTGCTAGTCCTTTATTATTATTGCTCAATTCCTGATTTTTTGCCTGCAAAGTTTTTATTTCTTTCTCTTTCACTTCATTTTCTTCTTTCAATTTCTGTACTTCTGTCTTTAACAATTTGATTTCATTATATTTTAAACTTATTTGTGACATTGCTTGTAAAATTCCATCTACACCGGTCTTATCCTCTTCTGAGCCTGTCAGTACCTGCTGCTGATTACTCTCTGCTAATTGTTTTCTTGCTGTTGCCAACTGTTCTTCTAAAATGAACCTTTCTTTTTCCCAACAATCCTTTTCGTCAGAAAGCTTTAACATTTTAGCAGTGACATCATTGACTTCGTTAGATAGTTCTTCTTTCTCTTTTTCTAATACTGTCAATTCTGCACCTTGAATGAGTACAGTGTCTGGGATTTTTAATTTTCATCTCAATGTTAAGATCACCTCTTCCTTCTCCTTGAGCAGTTTAGTGGTTGCATCTCCATCTTTATTAGTCAAATCTATTTGCAATTTCTTGATTTGCTGTTGTCGAGACTTATTCTCCGCCTTTTCCTGTCTCAACTGATTATTTAATTTGTCTACTGAATTCTTCAGTTTGTCTGCTCTCAATGTGGCCCCCAAATAGTCTGAGTATATGACCTCTCCAGCTTGTCTATGTAACAAAATTTTATCAGGGGCATTTACTTTTGACAAGTCTATCTTCATCTCTGAGATCTTGTTTTTTGTCACAACTGAAAATTTCAAAGAATTTTCTTTGATGTTCCTGCTGGTAAATAAGCTCACTTCATTATTTGATATATTCCTGACCTTCGGAAACAATTGACTTGTTTGCTTCGCAGATTCCTGCTTATTTTTACTATGTTCATCAAATACGTCCATGATATTCCTGGGTCTATTTACATCACCCCCTACAGGGGTTTCTTCAATGTTGTATTCCTTCACTGTAACCTCTGGTATTTCATCTTCTGTCGCTTTTGCTTCTTCTGAAATTGTTGTCAATTCTTGTGACTCATCGGTTTTCAATCTTTTTCCTTTTTCTGTCTCTTCATCATCAATGATCATAATGTCCTGTATAGGTCTTTTGGACCCCACTAATGCAGTATTTATTTCGCTTTCTGCTTCCGCCGTTGCTTCTTCCAATGACATTTCTTTGTCGGATGTGTCTGGAATATTTTCTTCTTTGTATTCGAGCCAGTTGGCTCTGTCTGCCATCCCTTCAACAATTTGATGATTCAGAGCCTTGATACGATGCTCAATTCTTCGTTTGGATATGATATTTAATGGGTCATTTTCCATAGCTGCATCTGTCTCAAAATTCATGTCTTTTAACAACTTCTCTATATATACAGCAGCGTTCTTATTCTTTATTGTGAACGGACCTAATGTGAAAGGGTATTTAATGTCCGTTGCTTGTCTGTGAACTAAAAAATTGTTATCTTCTACAATCAATTTCTGTCTTAAGAATTCCAAGGCAAAAATCCTCAAGGTGAGGAATGCTGGTAACACATAGGGTTTATGCTTGAATCCATACAATCTGACTATTGTACTATCTTTTGATAAAAACCAGTCCCCTGTAGCATACTCTGTATTCAATTGCATTGATACCTGCATTTCCGACAGTACCCTAGGCAGGTTTTTTCCGAAAATCATCTTAAAGATTGCTGAGAGCATGTAGTTGATAAAGTTGAACATATTATTTTCCAGTGGAGTTGTGAAAACAATCTCTGGGAACTGCAATTCTTCCTGACTGGATACCATAATCATTCTCATTAAAAAGGCCTGAAACCTGAAATGTCTGTGCGTGGAAAAATTGACCATCTGGTCATGAATCCTTTCTGCTATGAATGTTTCAAAATTTAGCCGGGGAATTTTACTTTCATCAATTCCCGACTGGACTATACTTATTCTGTACAATAAACTCAATTTAAACTCAGTTATATACAAATCCGTATCTAACCCTAAAACTACGGCCAACAGTGTCAAGACCAACTGAGTATTCTCATTAAAAAGATTGATATCTAAAGGGTAAGGGAGTTCCGAAATGATAGTCTCGGGTCTAAGACACGTCGACAAAAACATTTCCCTATCACTTTGAGAAGCATGATGAAAATTTTCAATAATTGAAACCTCAGAAAAAACCTCAGGGTCCATGGTTTGGGGCAAGTCTATTTCCAGGGCTCTAATCAATTCGGCTGGCTTGATTTTGCAAATGGCTCTGGTTTTCTGGCTATTTAAAACGACTCTTTCTTCCCGGGAATAATTTTCGGCACACCAGGAGACGAATTCTGGGAAAACAGGAAATTGGTCTGGGAAAAAAGCTATTAGAGACGACTGGTGAACCCTATGGGGGTCTATACCCTCTTTTAATAACTCAGAAAACTTAATTTTTACATCGGAGACCGGAAACCTAATTTGGGTGTCGTAAACATCTTCATCTCTGTCTTCTATGGCATCTTTTGACCTAAAAACGTCTATATCTTGTACAGTCTCCATTTAAACGCTTCTTTTAAACAAAATTCTGTTTAAAAAGTGTGACAAGTCACCAGACCCTACCTGTAAGTGCTCGCTTTTCGCCTTCTGTCGCAATCGCCAGCTTCCACCAGTCTTCGGAGCTCTCCAAGATAACGACACATGCAAAATTCCGTTATCTGGAGCCCTTTCTTTTTATATAAGCCCTTTTAAAATAACCTCCTTGCACCTTTATGAACGTGGGTCATATCCAACCGTTGATCTTCGAAGCTTTGTTTTGGACCGTCAGATCTCATCCCCCTTTATTCCACCGGTGGTATCCGCGATCGAAAAGGCGGTTTCTTTTTCCGGTTTGCTCCCCGCGCGGATACACCATCTGTTGACACCTGTTATGGTGGTTTATTCTCCGCGACCCGCTTTTCCTTATATCCTGTGTGCATGTTCCTGGCCGCGGATGAAATGTTGGCCGTTGATTTTATTTAGGTATGTATCAGCCTTCCGATCATTGTAAAATATGATGCCACGTGCCATGGCCCTACCAAGCTTTCCCTGTTCGCCACGTGTTGGGTCCCATCTTGCCACGTAAGGTATCTTTCCATATTTCCATAATAGGTGGTTCCGCGCGGTGCCATAGTGGTTTCCGATACCACTTTATCCATGCGCGGATGAATGAATATCGGACACGTGCCTTGGTGGTATTATGTCCGCTACCACCCTCCATCGTTTGTTGACGATTACATTGGCGACGCGGGGTTGATATTGACCGTTGATCTTGATCTATAATATCTCCACCGACGGAACTTGACTGGGGTTTAACCCTTACATATATTTGCTGGCGGACTTTATAAATATGGGTTTTTCTTCTATACTTTTATATAAAAACCTTCAATTCAACCCTTCTTTGTGATGATTTTTTCTCTTAGGACCTTTTAGCAAAAATTTTATGTTTCCTCAGACCTGGTGTCAACAACAGTATATAAGTATACATATAAGTATCTTCATCAATACAAGTATACATAACATCAATACAAGTATCCTCATCAATACAAGTATACATATCATCAATACAAGTATCCTCATCAATACAAGTATACATAAAATCAATACAAGTATCCTCATCAATACAAGTATACATGTCGTCAGTACAAGTATCCTCATCAATACAAGTATACATATCATCAATACAAGTATCCTCATCAATACAAGTATACATATCATCAATACAAGCATCCTCATCAATACAAGTATAGATAACGTTAGTACAAGTATCCATATCAATACATATCATCAATATAGGCAATTTAATCATCGATATAGGTATCCACATTGATACTAGTATCCAAATATTATTATCGACCATATCACTCCCCCTTTCGAGGAGGGTCCTTCTGAACTACACCAAGCTTATCTCGGAAGTACTCAAACTTTACTCAAGACAGAGGTTTGGTCAATACATCGGCAACTTGTTCGTCCGTGCCTACATACTCGAGCTTGCTAGCTCATTTCTGCACCATATCCCGTATATAAAAATATCGGATCTCTATGTGCTTCGAATTATCATGGAACACTGGATTCTCTGTCATCTTGATACAACTTTGGTTGTCACATAGAATCATAGTGGGTTCCATCTCTAAGTCAAACAATCCTGATAATAACTTTCGAAGCCATACCGCTTCGCAACTAGCAGAGTAGGCAGCTATATATTCTGCTTCAACTGTGCTGAGAGCCACACTTGACTGCTTTCTGCTAAACCACGAGATCATGGCAGATCCCAGACAATAACATCCACCCGATGTACTCTTCCTGTTTGATACACTTCCTACCCAATCAGCATCTGTGTAGCCATATAATATGAAATCATGATCTCCAAGATAATAAAGACCAAAATCTATCGTACCTTTTAGGTATCTCATCACATGTTTTGCAGCAATTAGGTGAACTCGTCTAGGTTCCACTAGGTACTGACTCAGAGTGTTCACCGCAAAACATATATCCGGCCTGGTATTTGTCAGATACATTAATGACCCAATAATCTGTCTGTACAGAGTCACATCTACTAACTTTGAAGAGTCATCAACTAATAGCTTTAAGTTGGAATCCATGGGAGTGGCCATGGATTTGCATTCCAACATATCAAATCTTTTCACGATTCCCACAGCATACTTACCTTGGTTGAGAAAGATTCGATCTAGTCCTTGCCATACTTCCAGAACTAGGAAGTAGTGCGTTAAACCGAGATCTTTCATCTCAAATTCTAATGAGAGCTTCTTTTTGCATTCGATAATTTGTTTTTCATTTCCAGTCAGAAATAGATCATCCACATATAGCAACAATATGATAGGTTCATCATTCATAACTTTGAGATAAAGATTAGGATCAACTTTACTTTTGGTAAAGCCCAAGTTTGTCAAGAAACTGTCAATTTTCCCATACCAAGCTCTGGGAGCTTGCTTCAACCCATACAAGGCCTTCTTTAGTTTGCATACATGGGTTCTTCCATCTTGTACCTCAAATCCTTGTGGTTGTTCTATGTACACTTCTTCCTCAATCACACCATTCAGGAACGCTGTCTTTACATCCATCTGGTGTAAATCCCATTTAATCATGGATGCAAGTGTCGTGATGGTTCTAATGGAAGTGTACCTTGCAACTGGTGCAAATGTTTCTTCATAGTCAATTCCCTCTTTCCAAGAGAATCCTCTGGCCACAAATCTTGCTTTATATTTTTCAATGCTACCATTTGCAGCATGCTTTATTGTAATGTCCCCATTCCAATAATTTCATAGTAAGACAATCCCATCAATCCTACTAGTTTCCTAGGTTGGATGGGCACATGTGGAATGGTAATAAGGAAGCTAATAAATGATGTTTAGACATTAGAAGGGTTGAATTATTTAATAAATAGAGTGAATAAAGAAATTCAAGAGAAATCCTAGGTGACAAATGGTTTTGGAGACATATGGAGGATGTGGGACCCACACTAGCTTGATTTTTCATAATACATGGTATCTCTCTTTTGCAAATTCGAATTAATGGGACTATGAACACCCTTGGGTGAGTTGGTAAGTCATAACACATGTCATTGAGCATCTTAGGTCGAATTGGGAAGGATTGGTAACCTCCATGGAAGATAAAGAGTCAAAGTGGAAGTTTGTGGACACTTAGGCTAGATTCCCTAGCCCCTATGACACCAATGATGGAGCATCTATGAAAACTATGACAAATTGCAGACTTGACCTCTGACATCTGACCACTATGACATGTCAACACCAAAAATAGGCTCAAGGAAGGCGAATTTGGGAGTTGGAGAATCCAAAGAGACTCAAAATCAAATTTGGGAGAAGATGGAAGGTTGGAACGAGGAGACAAGTGGCAAATGTGGAATATTTCATAAATGGAAATCTATTGAATCTATTGAGAGGATTTAGACCCTTAGAAGGCTAATTTTGGTTATAAAATGTAGAAATGAAGTATGAGAATGGCTTTTGATGATTTGAGAAAAATTGCATTTGTGAAGAGAGAGCTAGTGGATGATTAGTTTCTTGCCTTAACCAATTTCGAGGGTGAAAGATTCCCATCCAAGTTGGTGTTTGGAGAGGCCACTTAGGTCTTTCATGGTGATTTAATGGAGTTTGTATTTGTAGGTATCAGCTACAAGAAGTTTCATGGTTTGGTTTAGTGCAGCACTTTCTCTCCACCGTTTTCAGTTTTGAAGGCATATTCACGCTCCTTGAGGGAGGGCGTTTTTGGTGAGCACTTGTGCTTCTTGAGAGAGATTCTAATTATATATTTCTGATTGTAATAGATTCATATCCTCTATTATTAATATTCAGAAAGTCTCAGGTCGAAATACCCACTGGTTGTATGCAAAACTATTGATTAATGAGCAAACAATGTCCATTTCCCCAATGCATTGATGTATGACACTATAATGTTGATTATTTCAAATGGATGGATGATTCTATGATATATTTGTGATAAATATACTTCCATGGATGTCTTCTACAAGTTTCATGTATTTTACTTGAGCATTTGAAGCATTTTTACTCAGTTTAGTTGTATTGGGAGGTGAAATAGTGCCATTTCCCCAAGGGTCGAATTGGGAGTTTTTGCTGTTGAATGTGAGAGAGTTAGAACAGTAGTAAAAATCAATTAATGGTGCATATGAGACCTTAATCACATACTTAACACACCTCTATTCATAAATTCGTGGGATTTTGGAGGCATTTGGAAGGCCATTTGCAGTGTTACCCGGGGGGGGATTTGATGCACAAATTACTAGTCAAAATTACATATATTGATCAGAATACAAATCAAGTTTGCAGTAGTATTTGGAGGGCCATAAAACATCCCTGAACCTGATATTCAAGTCTAAATACCATTCATACACTCCTACAGAATATTTGGGAGCATTTGGGTTGATTTGGAGGTCAAAACAGTTAAACTAGTCAAAGGTCGAAATTGGGGAAAGAGTGGAAAAATTCGCATTTTAATAGAATTTTGAAAAAGGGTCATTAATAGTGGTATCAGAGCATGTTCTTGGCACCTGATGGTCTTAACAAGAAGTCAAAAGAATAATCCACCACCCCTTGAACCAGTAGTTGAAAATATTTTTGTTGAAGAAGAGGTAGTAGAAGAAGAGAAGTCTTTCACTAAAATCATGGGTAGAGAGGAGGAGGACAAAGCAAGATATAAGGAGGAACTTATTGCAACCTTAGATCCATTTTTCTCTAAACTTTAAACAAACATGGATAGGATAGGTGATATATTGTTGCAAGGACTCGAATTGTTGATTAGCTAGCTTCAAAGCAAAGGGATGATAGGAGATAATAGTGGTTCACACTCAGGGGAAAAGCTGAAAGGGAATGAGCATATTTTCTTATGTACAGGACCTCATAATAGACCTGATGAATTTCAAAGCACACAAAGGCATACTGCACCTAAATTTCTCACACCCAAAGAAGAGCCCAATCTTGACTGGGATTACAAGAAACTAGTAAATGATTGGAATGATTTGAATGAAGAGTGTAAAAGAGGTGTACCACTCAGTGACTACATTGATGCTATGCAAAATATTAAAAGGAAGGGAGACAAGAGGAGTCCATTCCAAAACAAAGAATTAAATAGTGCCATTGGAAAAATGTCACTTCCTACTTTTGATGGTTCTTCTCAAAATTCTGCTAACACTTGGGTGCAAAAATTGGATGTGTATTTTCAGCTAAATCCTATGTTGGAAGAGGATGCATTAAAAATGGCCATTTTTCATTTGGAAGGAGATGCCAATGAATGGTGGTTCTATGGCTTGAAAACCTTGGGTCATCATCAGGTTAAAACATATGGAGAATTTGTTGATAGGGTACTAGAGAGATTTGAACAAAAAGATCCATAATTTCCTTTCAAGGAATTAGCTCAATTGAAGCAAACTGGGACCCCTACTGAATATATGTTGGACTTTCAAAAATTATCAGTCAAGGTGGCTGATGTATCTATGGGAAGGTTGGTATTGTTGTTCACTGAAGGTTTGGTTGAACCCTTAAAAGGTTTGGTCAAATCCCACAATCCAACTACATTAAAAGATGCAATGAACTTGACTAGGGATCTCCAAAATGTGCTTCCTAGAATGAGATTTCCTCCCAAGCCTGACTTCAGAATTGAAAAGAAACCCTGGAAAAGAGATGCACATGATAAGAAGCCATGGCAAGAAGATGAATATGGAAAGGATAAGAAAGAGGAACTAAGCAGGGAAGAGCTCAGAAGGAAGAAATTTGGTTACTCATGCTTCCAACCATGGGTACCTGGACATAAATGTGCTAAAGGAAAGGCCCAATTCATTGAAGTATTTTGTGATGAGGGATATGAAGGGGGAATGGAGGAAGAAGGACATAATTCATCCCAAGAAGAAGGATATACTGCAGCAGAAGAAGGGAAACCAGAGGTGAAGCATCCCTCTCCCACCAAAGTAACAATGGCAGTAATTTCAACAATACTTCGCTATCATACTATCTGATGCAAAGGTATGGTACAGGGACAAAGAACTTCAGTTTTGGTAGATGGAGGAGCCACCCATAAATTCATTGATGCAAAGATGGCGGAGAAAATAAATATACCTATTGAACCATTTGGTGGATTCACAGTTGTCATTCCCGGTCACAACACAATGGAGTGCAAAACATGGATTCCACAGCTGCAAGTCACCGTAGGTAACTATACTTTTGTCGATAGTTTTTATGTGGTTGATATTGCTGATACTAATGTTGTTTTGGGAGTGCAATGGTTGTATTCAATAGGAGAGCATACAGTAAATTATAAAATTCCTGAAATGAAATTCCAAGATTCAAAAGGAGTACTAAGGATTGTGAGAGGGCAACACACCTATCCGAATCAGGTAGTTTCTTCCCACGGCATGAAGCACCGGAATAGAAAGATTATGGGATACATTACTCATGGAAGGCCACCTGATAGAGGAGGGACAAGTTTGCAGAATGGTAAATTGAGATTGTTTGAGGGAAAGCAATCTTGGGTGGGGAGGACTGTAATGTCCCCATTCCAATAATTCCATAGTAAGACAATCCCATCAATCCTACTAGTTTCCTAGGTTGGATGGGCACATGTGGAATGGTAATAAGGAAGCTAATAAATGATGTTTAGACATTATAAGGGTTCAAGTATTTAATAAATAGAGTGAATAAAGAAATTCAAGAGAAATCCTAGGTGACAAATGGTTTTGGAGACATATGGAGGATGTGGGACCCACACTAGCTTGATTTTTCATAATACATGGTATCTCTCTTTTGCAAATTCGAATTAATGGGAATGTGAACACCCTTGGGTGAGTTGTTAAGTCATAACACATGTCATTGATCATCTTAGGTCGAATTGGGAAGGATTGGTAACCTCCATGGATGATAAAGAGTCAAAGTGGAAGTTTGTGGACACTTAGGCTAGATTCCCTAGCCCCTATGACACCAATGATGGAGCATCTATGAAAACTATGACAAATTGCAGACCTGACCTCTGACATCTAACCACTATGACATGTCAGCACCAAAAATAGGCTCAAGGAAGGCGAATTTGGGAGTTGGAGAAGCCAAAGAGACTCAAAATCGAATTTGGGAGAAGATGGAAGGTTGGAACTAGGAGACAAGTGGCAAATGTGGAATATTTCCTAAATGGAAATATATTGAATCTATTGAGAGGATTTCAACCCTTAAAAGGCTAATGTTGTTTATAAAATGTAGAAATGAAGTCTGAGAATGGCTTTTGATGATTTGAGAAAAATTGCATTTGTGAAGAGAGAGCTAGTGGATGACTAGTTTCTTGCCTTAGCCAATTTCGAGGGTGAAAGATTCCCATCCAAGTTGGTGTTTGGAGAGGCCACTCAGGTCTTTCATGGTGCTTTAATGGAGTTTTTATTTGTAGTTAGAAGCTACAGGAATTTTCATGGTTTGGTTTAGTGCAGCACTTTCTCTCCACCATTTCCAGTTTTGAAGGCATATTCATGCTCCTTGAGGGAGGGCGTTTTTGGTGAGCACTTGTGCTTCTTGAGAGAGATTATCATTATATATTTCTGATTGTAATAGCTTCATATCCTCTGTTATTAATATTCAGAAGTCTCAGGCCGAAATACCCACTGGTTGTATGCAAAAATATTGATTAATGAGCAAACAATGTCCATTTCCCCAATGCATTGATGTATGACACTATAATGTTGATTATTTCGAATGGATGGATGATTCTCTGATATATTTGTGATCAATATAATGCAATGGATGTATTATACAAGTTTCATGTACTGTACTTGATAATTTGAAGCATTTTTACTCAGTTTAGTTGTATTGGGAGGTGAAATAGTGCCATTTCCCCAAGGGTCGAATTGGGGGTTTTTGTTGTTGAATGTGAGAGAGTTAGAACAGTAGTAAAAATAAATTAATGGTGCATATGAGACCTTAATCACATAATTAACACATTATATACCTCTGTTCATAAATTTGTGGGAGTTTGGAGGCATTTGGAAGGCCATTTGCAGTGTTACCCGGGGGGGATTTGATGCACAAATTACTAGTCAAAATTACATATATTGATTAGAATACAAATCAAGTTTTCAGCAGTATTTGGAGGGCCATAAAACATCCCTGAACCTGATATTCAAGTCTAAATACCATTCATACACTCCTACAGAATATTTGGGAGCATTTGGGTTGATTTGGAGGTCAAAACAGTTAAACTAGTCAAAGGTCGAAATTGGGGAAAAAGTGGAAAAATTCGCATTTTAATAGAATTTTGAAAAAGGGTCATTACATTTATTTTGTATATCCATTTGGAGGATACCACAATTTTGTCTTTTGGCTTGGGAACTATATCCCAAACATCATTTTGCATTATTGACTGGTATTCCTCTGTCATTGCCTCTACCCATTCTTTCTTATGAACTGCCTCTTCATAACTAGTAGGTTCTTGATCTACAAGATCACACATAAAATCCATATAGTTGGAGAATGGCTTTGGTTTATTGCTTAATCTAGTGGATCCTTCAGGAGCTCCATACTTTTCTTTTCCTAGTATAATATCTCTTTCCCATGCTGGCTTTCTCTTTCTTGAAATGTTTGAGAGGGGGGGTTCTTGTGGTTCTATCATATCATGGTCTTCAGGTGTTACATCTTCAGGGATGGGTAAAGCCTCTGTAGTTCTGGGAGGTGTATCTTCTTCATATAATTCTTCATACTGGAACTTCCTAGATCTCTTGAGAGCTGCTTCTTCATCAAATGTCACATCCCTACTTATTTCCATATGATGAAAACCTAGGATGTAAATTCTGAATGGTTTGGATGCTTCACAATATCCAACAAATATTCCCTTCTTCCTAGAAGGATCTAACTTGGTCCTCTTTTCTTTTGGAATGGGAATGTACACTGGACATCCAAATATTTTGAGGTGACTTACCTCAGGCTTCTTTCCTGTGAATACTTCTTCTGGAGTCTTGAAATCAAGAGCACTGTGGGATAGTCTATTTTGCACATAGAATGCTGTCCTAGCTGCTTCAGCCCACAGATACATAGGTAGGTCTTGATCATGTATCTTTGTCTTCACAACTTCCATGATGGTTCTATTCTTTCTTTCCGCAACACCATTTTGTTGTGGATTGTAGGAAGTGGTTAGATCCCTCTTGACTCCAGCTTCCTTACAGAAATATTCAAAGTCCTTTGAAGTATATTCTCCACCATTATCTGTCCTGAGTATTTTGATTTTCTTTTCTGAATGATTCTCTATCAAAGCTTTGAACTCCTTGAACTTTCCAAAGACTTCATTCTTTCCTTTTAGAAAGTATATCCAAGTCTTCCTTGAATAGTCATCAATAAATGTGAGATAGTATTCATATACACTCAAGGATGTGGAGGGAATTAGTCCACATACATCATAATGAATTAAATCCAAGATACTCTTAGTCTTTGTTTCACACTTTGGAAATGGGTTCTTGATATTATTCCCTTTTGCACAACCTTTGCATGTGCCATTATGATCAAAATTTAAGTCTGGCAGACCTATAACTACCTTGCTTACATGAGGTAGTGCCTTGTAATTAATATGAGCAAGCCTCCTATGCTATAGCTCATTTGGGCTAGTGGCTTCATGTACAAGGGAAGCTTCTGGATGGCCCTTGAGCTTGTAGAGACCTCCTTCCTCTTCACCAATGACAATTGCATCCTTAATATATTTACCTTTGGACCACATTAATACTTTTCCATCAATGAATGCAACTCTATAACCTTTCTTATCCAATTCTGAGATGGAAAGCAAGTTCTTCTTCAATCCTGGTACACACAATATTTCTTTCATCTTCATGGGGGTTCCAGAATCAAGCTTGTAGTTTGCTTCACCAATTCCCTTGATGGGATATTGATAGTCATCTCCTAATGACACTTTCTGTGGGGAGGTCTTCTCTTCCAATTTTGAAAGAGTTTTCTTTTGTCCAGTCATGTGCTTTGAAGCACCACTATCAATAAGCCATGTATCGTCTCCAGGTGTTATAGATCCAGAGAGTGCAAAGAATAGAACATATTCTTCTGTATCTTCTTCTTCATTTCTTCTAGATCTCTTTTTGAAGAAGGGCCTTTCTTCCTCGTCTTCTTCTCTTCTAGATATTTTCTTGTGAGGCCTTTCTTCCTCTTCTTCTTCTTCTTCACTTTCATCTTCTGCAAGATGTGCTTGATGTCTTCTATGGTGAAGATTTTTCTTCTTCTTTGAGGGACAATATCTAGCAATGTTTCCTTCTTTATGACAATTGAAACATTGGAAAGAAGAGTATTTTCTTCTTCCTTTCTTCTAAAATCTTTGAGGAGATTGAGACTCTTTGTGACTATCCTTCTTGAAGTGAGATTGATTCCTCCTTCTCTTGGTGTGTGTAGCCAAGGCTTGGTCATCTTCTTTGAGCAGGGCTTCTCTGTTGGAAACCCTAGCTTCTTCTTGGATGCAATCTTCCCATACCACATCAAAATTCATGCTCTCTTTTCTGGCACACATGGTTTGGATAAATGACTCCCATGGTCTAGTGAGACCATTTAGATCAGTCATGACTAGTTCATTTTCATCAAGGGTATCTCCAATAGCATCTAGTTGTTCTTTGAGCTGGGAGATCCTTGAGAAAAAGTATTGAACAGATTCTCCTTTGTTCATATTTGTGCTCTTCAATTGAGATCTCAGATTCATCTTCCTATTGATGTTCTTTCCCTCATACATTCTGGAAAGGGCATCATACATTTCCTTTGGAGTCTTCTTGGATGCCACTTGGGGAATCAAGTGGTATTTAATAGAATCAACAATGATTCTCTTTGCCCTAATCAAATCCTTCCTATACTTCTCTTTAGATTCATCTTCTCTAGGTTATGCAATCTCATCCTTGATATACTGGACAAGATCATTCTCTTCAAGAATGAGGCCAATTCTGTATTTCCATGCCCAGAAATTTTCTATACCCTCTAACTTGTCTTCAAGATTAGTGCTTGGAGCCATCTTCTTCAGGGGTCAAAGAGATTGAAGTTTCTCAAGGGATAAAATAACGCTTTCCAGGAGATGTGCTTGATTGAAAGTTCTCGTGTGTTCTGCTTGTGGAAACTTCAACTTTTCACCTTCCGGATCTGCAACAGAATTTCTGGTTTTCCGCACTTTTGGTCAAACTAGGGTTTGACTTTCCCATAGTTCTACCCAACCAAAAACCTCGATCCAGGGCTCAAAACTTTGATTTTGAGGAGGGCTATCCAGCCATGCAATCAGAATCCAAAAATACCAACTTTTGCAGAAACCCTAATTTTCACCAGAGGAGAGAGAGAGAGAGATTTTCACCTTGTGAAAGATGTCCTATTCAGGCTAGCTCTGATACCATGTTAAGTTTATACTAATTTGACTAGCAAGATCATTGAAAGAAACACAATCACAAGATAGACAGAGATTTTACCCTTGGAAACCCTCATGGGGTAGAAAACCCAGCAAAGCTTTCCTTAATAAGATGACCAACCAAATACAAGATGTAGTCCAAGACTAGAGCTCCTTCTCTACCTCCTATGCAGACCTCTCTCTCACTTGTGCTCTACTTTCCGAGTGATGGAAGAGTGAGATAAGTGAGGAACAACTTCCTCTACTTATACTTGTTTCCCGACTGACTTTTTACCCTATGGGGCTGACCTCTCCTAAGAGAGTCTAATAACCCCTAATAAATTAACTCAAGGCTGACCCCCACATGGGAGATCTAATAACCCTAGTTACCATAATCCATCGGAGGAATAAACATCTCCGGATACATAATAAAGTCCTATCGGAGGAATGAAACATCTCCAGAATAATACAAGTATAATATTCTTAGAAGTTACAATATTTCAACAGGCCCTGTATGAGTCATGTGGGTTAAAGGGTTATTAGACCACCCTATTGGGGGTCGGCCCAGTCAGCATTATGTTATGTGGTTAAGTTGGGGCCGACCTAGTTGAGTAAAGGTCAAGTGATGTAGTGTATAAATAGAGAGTGTGTCCCTCTCATTTTACACATTCTATTGTTCACTCACTTCGCATTAGTGAGAGAGAGGAGGATGGCACACAAGTGGAGGAGGAGCATGCTTCTAAATTTATCTATCTCTTGGGTTTGATCATGGTGATCCTTGTATTGATGCTTATTCTATCTCTGAGGAAGTTGCGGGGTTTTTCACCTTCTTGGTTTTCCCTGGTGAAATGTTTTGTGTCTCTTGTCTCTTGTCTCTTATGCTTGATATGCTGTACATGTTGTTGCTTCAGTTAAGATCCTAGATTAGATTGAATTAAATTCTGAAAAACTAACATGGTATAAGAGATAGCTTGAAGGCAGGCATGGTATGGCATTTATGAGACTTGTTGCACTTGCGACAAATTGGAGGTTAGAGCTTGATATAGCAAAAACCAGTCATCGTGGCATTTTCGCTATAAATCCATTTTGGAGAAAGCTCAGGATCTGAAATATTTAAAGGTCGTATATAAAATCCCCATGTACCTTGTATCCAAAGGCCAACCTCAGATGTGTTGTACTTTGTGATTTATGATCCGTACAAGTTAGGGTTTCTACCTCTTCCAGATCTCTGTCACAAATAGGGGACCTAGGAAAAAAGGTCATAACTTGGGCTAGGAAGCTCCAAATGAAATTTCGTAAAAATTTGCTGGTAGGGCACGGACTATAATTTCATAAGTAAGGTTGTCAGAGGCCTAATTTGAACTAGTGACAAATGGCACGCCGTACAAGTTCGCTCTCCCGTTTTATCCTATAAATAGGTCACATTGCGACACTTGGCATAAATCTTTCTCAGAGAATCCAATTGAGGTCAGAACTATGGGGTTGGAAAGATGACAGGTCAGGCTACCACGGGTCGAAGTTTCAAACATTGTGGATTCATAATTTTGGATTTACACCAAAAACAATTAGGTGCATATTTATGTCAAAACAAAATTGGATTTTGAGCACCTTCATTCTTGACTTATCACTGCTACGAGAGATTAGGGTTTCGGAGAAAGTTGGAATTCTTGGATTTGGAGACCACGGCTAGATGACCCTCATCAAAATCAAAATTTAGAGTCCAAGATCGAATTTTTTGGTTGGGCTGAAGGCCGGGATTGATCAAACCCTAGTTCGGGATTTTGATCGGAAAGGTGGAAAATTAGGGCTTCTGCAAAAGTTGGAATTTTTGAAATCTCTGACCACAGCTGGAAACTCCTCAGAAAAATCAAAGTTTAGAACACAAGATAGAACCTTTTGGATGGGTAGAAAACCGGGCTTTATCAAATCCCAGTTCGGGATCCTGTCTAGAAGATTCAGAAGTTTCAAAGGCATTTTTGAGGGGTCAATTTTGTAGTTTTCAAAATTGAAGTATATGATCCGGATCTTGGGGGCTGAGACCCGGAAGGCTTGAATGCTGAGAGAGGAGGAGATTAAGCATGCAAATCTGTCATAAAATTCACATGAAAACCCTAATATTGCATAAGGATAAGCATGAACAAAAACACATGAAGTGAATGGGAGGTGAGGCTCAAAGAGGAGCCCCACCTCTAAAACTAATTACCAATAACTCATTCAGATCTAAATAATCTCACAATGAACAATAGAAAATAGGAGAGAAACCAAATGAGTAACTTGATATCATGAGAAGGATTGCTAGGCCTTTATATAGCATTATTACAATGTGTTTTGAGGCTATACCATGGGCCAAAACTATGTGCTACTAAATACCATGGATGAGAGAGGGTGACCTCTCTATTTAATACTTTTATGGCTTATACATCCGAATTTAGACCATATGCCCCCTAAAATTCGGATCATTCCTCCCCCCTTAGAAAATGATGGTCCCCATCATTTCATGCTAAAAAGAGACCCATGATTACACTGTGCTAGCTACCAATGAAGAGAAGGGTTTTGTGTGGTTGACCCATAACCATGGGTTTTGTGAGGTTGACCCATAACCGTGGGTTTTGCAAGGGTGACCCATAACCATGATGGCAATGACAAGCTTGATTCCAATGAAGAGAAGAGTTTTGTGTGGTTGACTCAAAACCATGGGTTTTGTGTGGTTGACCCATAACCGTGGGTTTTATGTGGTTGACCCATAACCATGGTGGCAATAACAAGCTTGTTTCCACCGAAGAGAAGGGTTTTGTGTGGTTAACCCATAACCGTGGGTTTTGTGTGGTTGACCCATAACCATGATTACAATACATAACTATGGGTTTTGTGTGGTTGACCCATAACCATAGGTTTTGTGTGGTTAACCCATAACCGTGGGTTTTGTGTGGTTGACCCATAACCATGATTACATTAAGATTTTTAAAAAATCGAAAATTCATGATCTTTGGTGCAGTTGATGTCTTGCTGCAAATCCATTCATAGCTTCTGATGCATGTACTGAAATTGAATTCCATTGAAGACCCATTTGAGATCTCGAAGAGACCTTTCCATCCATATAACATACTTGCTCTGGAGTGGCCCAGAGATTGAGAAAATGTTTGTTGAAGCTCAAGAGACGCGCGCACACTATTTTGCAGACATCTGTTGCTTCAATCGATGATATCTCTCAAACCAGAAAGCCAAATAAAAAACCGTGAAATACCCATTTTAGCTGACAGAAATAGCTTTCCAATGAGCTATGGTAGAGTCTCTGAAACATTATATGGAGTCTGTAGCACTTGTTTAAAGTGTTTGTACGTCCGGCCGCATTGTGTACAAACATGTGTTACTTCAAACAAGCATATCTCACAAACCAGGAAACGAAATGAAATTCCGTGAAATACCCATTTTAGCAGACGGAAAGAGCTTTCTAATGAGCTATGGTAAAGCCTCTGAGACATTCGATGAAGTTAGTAGTACTTGTTTAAAGTTGTTGTACGTCCGGCCGCATTATGCACAAACATATGCTACTTCAAACAAGCATATCTCACAAACCGGGAAACAAAATGAAATTCCGTGAAATACCCATTTGAGCTGACAGAAATGCCTTTCGGATGAGCTATGGTAGAGCTTCTAAAACCTCCTGTGTAGTCCATGGAACCTGTTCAAAGTTTGCTGAATGTGAGAATGTTGAGTATAGAGATGCCAAGGGTTTGTAGAGAAGCATGGGTTATTGTAGAGGTTGTGGAAGCTCCGTTGAACCCGCATAATCCTTCAAAATATTGTCCCAATGGAGAGCGTACCCGCTCTGATACCACTGATCCGGATCTTGGGGGCTGAGACCCGGAAGGCTTGAATGCTGAGAGAGGAGGAGATTAAGCATGCAAATCTGTCATAAAATTCACATGAAAACCCTAATATTGCATAAGGATAAGCATGAACAAAAACACATGAAGTGAATGGGAGGTGAGGCTCAAAGAGGAGCCCCACCTCTAAAACTAATTACCAATAACTCATTCAGATCTAAATAATCTCACAATGAACAATAGAAAATAGGAGAGAAACCAAATGAGTAACTTGATATCATGAGAAGGCTTGCTAGGCCTTTATATAGCATTATTACAATGTGTTTTGAGGCTATACCATGGGCCAAAACTATGTGCTACTAAATACCATGGATGAGAGAGGGTGACCTCTCTATTTAATACTTTTATGGCTTATACATCCGAATTTAGACCATATGCCCCCTAAAATTCGGATCAGTATACCAGCTTGATCATCTCAACAAGGCGCATCTTTTCATCCAATCAGAAGTTTGAAATTCAAAGTTTGAATTTTTAGGGTTTCTCTAACAAACTCTAATTTATCTCCAGATCCAGTTTCAGAAAATCAAAGTGGATTGGGTTAATCCTAGAAGAGAATGAATTGGACACCTGCATAAGTGAAGAAGTTCCAGTTCTAGAGGGAGATGAGGTTAAATAATGCTACAAGCAATATCGATAGGTATGACTTACAGGTATGTTTTGTAATCTGTTCATGATTAAGTTTATGATATGTTTGTCTTCATATTATTGAGGTTAGTACAATTTTAGACTTGTCTTATCACCCTAGTAAAAGTATGAATGCATTCACTGATTAGGGTTATGACACTTATGATTGTACTAATGCACTGTGGTGTTGTATGAGGTTTATGTTGTTCGCTAACAAGAAAGGTACATAAAAAAATTTCTAGTTCAAGAACATATGACCATGGTGACATAAAGACAAAGACTCATCCATAGTCATGGATCACATAGAATCTCTACTTACGAGGTATGTATATTTTGGTTCTACAATGGTTAACTTATGAGTTATGCAGGTTAGTAGCACAAGTCATTGAAGAGAACAAGAAGAAATTCTGTGAGTATGTTAGACATAACTAGCAAACATGATAACCAGGTACATTTTTCCTATATCAAGTTAGAATCCTATCTTGTGTTAGGATCTCTTACATAAGTACTTTTGTATGAATGATAATGATTATTCTTGAAGTTAGAAGTTTAAGTAATCAAGGATTTATGCATATTATGTTTCTTACTTTGATTAATGATATGACTAACCAGAAGAGTCCTATGGTAAAATAAGAATATGCATGAGTAAAAGAAGTACTCCCTGAAACCTTGAATACTAATGCTTGTGATAAGTTATCTATGTTTGAAATGATCATGACAATACATGTTTAAGATTATTTAGAATCATAATGTTTTGATAGTATTGAGATTATACTAATGGATGTATGGTTATGTATGAGATCTTGAGGATGACACAATCATGACACTAGTGCACACTTAAGCATGCATAGTGGTCCAAGATGGATATAAGGTCAAGGACATGTAATCCAGGAAGCAAAGATCAAGAGGGAGCACACTCCAGTAGTTCTTGCAAAGAAGCAAAGATTGAGAGAGAGTCCACCCAACAACTAAACAAAGATAAGTATTTTGAATTGTCATTTATTATATATTTGATTACTTAAATGATGTTGTCTAGTCATGTACATGCTTATGTTCCTATATTTAGGATGTATATTATGCATATTAGAAAAGTTGCATTAATGAACAAGACACTACTAATATGCAAGTAATGGGTAAGTGGCCTATGGTACTGTACAACATTCCATTGCTACTTATCTAGAATGAAACCTCTTTGTTGACATGTTGGGAGTTGTGCACTCTTAACAATGTTCTGGTAGAGATGGAAGGCATCTAGAAAGTTATCGTGTGAATACGGATATGGATAAATGTTGTATTGAAGCATTGGCTAAGATAATTGCATGACTGTATGACATATGTCTTTATGCTTAAGAATTTGTTTTTGGAAACTATGAGAAGTTTCTAATCATGCAATTGAATTTGACTCATAGGAAAGATCATGTACAATCACCTACAAAAGAAGGACTATAACATTTGTTCCAGCAATGAAGTTCAAGAAAACTATCTATTGAATATATTGAAGAATATGAAGTTCCCAGGATCCGGGATGCAGTAATGGAAGAATGCCATGATTGAGGAATATTAGTCGATCATGAAGAATGATGTTTGGGATGTGGTCCCAAGACTAGAAGGGAAGTATATTGTGACTTCCAAGTAGATCTACAAGATCAAGCATGTTGCAGATGGTAGCATAGAGAAATACAGAGTTTGTGGCTTGTGGCTTCTCCCAGAAGGGAGAGGATAGGTTGATTGCCAACACAAAGAGGAAGCTTGCTGCCAAGTTTGAGATGAAGGACTTGGGTATGATGCAGAGTGCAGATGGGATCTTTCTTGGACAAGGGAAGTATGCAGTAGAGATCCTGAAGAGGTTCAGGATGGTGGAATGCAAGGCCATGGCCACACCTATAGCATCGAACCTGAAGCTTCTGTGTGATGCTTCATTTGATTCGGTTGATGTCACTATGTATCATCACATGATTGGGTCCTTGATGTACCTGGAGAATACAAGAACAGATATTTTCTTTGCGGTGAACACATTGAGCCAGTTCCTGACGGATCCGATAGGTGTTCACTTGGTTGCTGTAAAGCATATTCTGAGGTACCTGAAGGGTACAGTTAATTATGGGCTTAAGTATGATGCGAATCAAAATTCTAACCTGCAGGGTTATGTTGATTCGGACTGGGAAGGCAGTGCTGTAGATAGGAAGAGCACTTATGGGTGCTGCTTCAGTATGGGAGCAGGTGTGATCTCTTGGTTTAGCAAGAAGCAGTCCCGCGTAGAACTGAGTACAACCAAAGAAGAGTATGTCGTAGCTTGTTCGGCCAGTTGTGAGGCAGTATGGATTAGGAAGCTATTGTCTGAGTTATTTGATCTCCTGTTGGATGCTACTAGTATCTTCTGTGACAACCAGAGCTGTGTGAAGCTGTCTGAGAACCCAGTGTTCCACGATAAGTCGAAGCACATCTAGATCAAATATCACTATATCAAGGATATGGTGCAGAGAGGAGCAGTGAAGCTCTTGTATGTTGCAACAGATGAGCAGGTTGCAGATGTGTTAACAAAACCACTAGCCAAAGTGAAGTTTGAGTACTTCAGAGAGAGGCTTGGTGTTCTTCAGATTGAAGACACTTCGAGAAAGAAGTGATGGGACACATTTGCAGGAGCCATTCAAGGCATGGTGGTAGGAGGATCCTTCCCATGGCTGTGGATGTAAGCGCTGTGTGATGAGCATCAGGACAATGCTCCAGTTACTGCTTATGACATGCACCAGGTGGATGCTTTGTATGATCAGTTGGATCATGTATATGTGTATGCATCAGGTGGATGCTTTGTATGGTCAGTTGGATCATGTATATGTGTATGCATCAGGTGGATTCTTTGTATGATCAGTTGGATCATGTATATGTGTATGCATCAGGTGGATGCTTTGTATGATCAAGATGATCATGTGTGTTGAGTATCAGGATGATACTTTGGATGATATGCATCAGGTTTATGCTATGATGATGATCAGGATGATCATATGTGTTGGATAAGTTCCAAAGACACATATGCACGTGGGATTTTTGGACATGGTGGTAGATGTGTTCTCCCATGGTCGCGATGTAATTGCCGAGATTTTCAGACATGGTGGTAGATGTGTTCTCCCATGGTCGTGATGTAATTGCTGGAGCCATTTGAGCATGGTTGTAGATGTGTTCTCCCATGGCTACGATATAAGTGTTGTTCCATTCGAGCATGGTTGTAGATGTATTCTCCCATGGCTATGATATAAGTGTTGTGCCATTCGAGCATGGTTGTAGATGTGTTCTCCCATGGTGCAGATGTAAGGGCTGATGCCATTTGAGCATGGTTGTAGATGTGTTCTCCCATGGCTGCAATATAAGTGTTGTGCCATTCGAGCATGGTTATAGACGTGTTCTCCCATGGCTGCGATATAAGTGTTGTGCCATTCGAGCATGGTTGTAGATGTGTTCTCCCATGGATGCGATATAAGTGTTGTGTCATTCGAGCATGGTTGTAGATGTGTTCTCCCATGGATGCGATATAAGTGCTGTTCCATTATTTCATGGTTGAAGTGTGTCTTCCCATGGCGTAGATATAAGTGCCAAGCCTTTCATGGATGGTTGAAGTGTGTCTTCCCATGCCGGTGAATGTAAGTGCTGTGTGATGTGCATTTGGGTTGTGCTTTGTGAACGATGAGATGATTATGATCTGTATGATCGTGGGTATCAGGAAGATACTCTATGGTCGTGGACAGGTTGTGCAGTGGCATGTAAAAGTTCCTGGGAGATCCGATATGTTGAGCTGTGTGCTCGTAATCAGTCCTGAGATGCTCTTGCGAGGTTTTGTTGACGCACGTAATAAGTTCTAAGGATTCCACAGTATGGCTAGTGTTGATGAAGACCTATAGGTGGTGGGCCTACATCCAACATGCAAAAGGGTTGGATCTATAGAACTTCCTGTGACGAGAAGAATTATGAGATAGCCCAGTGATCGAGATGTCGAGTGCAGCACTAGTGATGATGATGATGCTCCGTGATCCAGTGATGATGATCCAGCTCCAGAATTAAAGACTTGTGCTTATATGTATTGATGACTTATGTCAAGAGAATACCTTCCTAGTTAAGAGGGAGTGTTGATGTATTTGTAACTTCGGAAGATATTCACTTGTATATGTATTTGTACTTTATTGTATCCCCAACGGAGATGTATTATTCCTCCGATTGGAAGTGTCGTCATGTGTACTTGCAAGTGTCGCAAGTTATATTGTAAGTGTCGTAACTTATATGTGATGGGTTATTAGACCACCTTGATGGGGTCGGACCTGTATGAGTCATGTGGGTTAAAGGGTTATTAGACCACCCTATTAGGGGTCGGCCCAGTCAGCATTATGTTATGTGGTTAAGTTGGGGCTGACCTAGTTGAGTAAAGGTCAAGTGATGTAGTGTATAAATAGAGAGTGTGTCTCTCTCATTTTACACATTCTATTGTTCACTCACTTCACATTAGTGACAGAGTAGAGGATGGTGCACAAGTGGAGGAGGAGCATGCTGCTGAATTTATCTATCTCTTGGGTTTGATCATGGTGATCCTTGTATTGATGCTTATTCTATCTCTGAGGAAGTTGCGGGGTTTTTCACCTTCTTGGTTTTCCCCGGTGAAATGTTTTGTGTCTCTTGTATCTTGTCTCTTATGCTTGATATGCTGTACATGTTGTTGCTTCAGTTAAGATCCTAGATCAGATTGAATTAAATTCTGAAAAACTAACATCTTCCTTGGAGAATGTAACATCCCGAAAATACCAAATTTTTTATTTTTTATAATAGCAATATTTATCAGAATTATCTAATGCGGAATGAGATAACTAAATTGAACACTTAATTAAGGTAAGATAATCATAATGACATGTCATCAACCTCAATTAATTAAAATTTCTACTTCAGATATTAACGGTTGTTAACTTCTTAAACGAGAGATCTTTTGTATGTTTATGAAAACCAGTACAATTCATGGTTTTGTTTAGGTTCTTGATTAAATATGCATGCTTCTACAGTTTGTACTGCTTTTAAATCATTGATGTATTGCTGACAGTTTGTTTGTTGAGAAAAGGGGACCTATGAGGCACCCTGGAGCTTACTTAGCTACGTTTAGCTAAGGCAATTGAACTTGTTTCCATGTGCAGACCGCAGGTAAGAAATCTTCATGACAGCATAAAAATTAGAGTACTTGTGTTTTTCATAATGTCGTCAATATAAAATGTTAAGTGCTTCCTTGCGACATTAAAAACTAAAGGTATGGACACAAGAAATTCTACTCCTAACTAGCATTGTTTTACAAAGCTCATTGATGTTATAAACCCAAATCGACCATCTTTCTATTGTACTATTACAATTATCGTCAAGAGGTCACTGTCGGCGATATTGATACAATCAATACCATTATTTATTTACGTGTGCAAATTCGAGATTTGTAGAATTTTACACTTTCGAACTATCATTAACAATGGCGTCTTGCAAGATCTTAGACTTATTCTACGTACTGTATTTGGCATTTAGATACACCCTAACTAGGAGCAGTAACTATGTAACTTGTTATTTCTTTACATTTAGCATATTATATTACATTATTAGGTGACACCAATAAAACTTTGAAATATATAAAATATGCATTACATATTGTTATTTGATATGAATGATTTTTCTATTTCAAACTATTAAAACAAATGTATTAATATGTAATACAAATGAAATCATATATATCGTTGACACCATAGGGTATCATCCTATAACATCCACTAAAGGATTATAACGACTTAAACAAGGTCGTGGCTTGAGTGATAGTTTGAAACTATACCATAAGTATGAACTCATACCTATAATTACCTACATCTCGATGATAGAGTGATGATATGACGGTTAATAAATTGTGTTTGCAGGTTGACAGAGTTACGGTTGTATGAAAATAAATGCATTCAACGTGGAAAGGGTGACAACAATTCCACGTAGTCTAACCTTATGAACCTTGGGTGAAAAGGAAGTAGAGAGTTATAGCTAGCAAGGAACTCCGTTGTCTCTTCTTCCACGTTGTACACTGTATCGTTCTTTGAACTGTAAGGTTGGTAACTTGGTAGGTGTTGGTAATTAATGAGATATTAATTTGAGTTTTGCTCGGCTTCCCACTATGTACTGTTGGCTCTTCCCTACCGTTGATCACTCCAGATCTCGATCGTCGGTTTGAGTAACCCTAAACCAGGTTGTTTGTATTGATGGAAAGTGTTTTGGTCTTTCAATGTTTTGTTGTAATGAGGCCGACAGGCTGCCAAATTTTAGGGTGATAGGAGGGTTTTCTTCCAGAGTTTCGAACCTGTGACTTATGCGAGCCAACATTTGAGTGTTGCAGGCACTGGCCTGAAGCCAGAAGGCCGTAAGGTTTTAGTATGAAGGATAGGTTAGTATCAACTATTGAGAGTACTCCAACGTTAGTTCTTTGGATCTTTCGAAAAGTTATAATGCCTGTTTGATTTCTCCTACGAGTAAGAAGGATTTTGGCCGAATGCTGCTTTTCATCTTCAACAGTTGGAAAAACACTCTCCAGGTAATGTATTAAGTATTCACTGCAAGTTAAAGACGTTGATTGGCATTCGTTAACGTTTCACCCGTTTAAACAACTACTTGGTGTTTTGGCAGGTCTTCTCTTCGTTGGAGGGTTTCCTGTATTACGAAATAAACGGAATGCATCAACGACTTCCTGGTAAGATCTGGAGATTCTTACATGCCTCGTAGGTTCCTTGATGTGTCTCTATATGTGCTGAGAGGTGGAATTCGTATACCTGTAGAAGTAATGGCCACAAGCGAAGTCTTAAGCTTGTCTTGTTTTGTTTTCTTTTGGCTTATACCGAGGATAAACTTTCTCGGTCAAATAGGTTATTAAAGGCTATTTGATGCTTGGTTGTGCTCGACAATGGAGACTTCAAAAATTTCGTTACTTACTATAATGTTAAGGGTGAAAAACCCGGTATCGTCTTCAATTTTTATTGATTCTGAACTATGTTTACAGTTGATGATGGCAACTCTTGAATGCTATGAAACTGTGACCAAAACATGGTGAAAGTTTTATTTCCAGTTATGAATGTGAGTCGAGATTTGAGGGTTCTATTTTGTACTTACAAACTATAGTTTTTTTTCTGAGTTAAAAGATTATTGAGTTTTACAGAATCATAACAGTTGTCTTCGGACTGGGGTTTTATTGCATGATGTGCTTTGTTTTCGTTATTGGTATCAATTTTTGAAAAATCAATATAGTAGTTTTGATCATATAAACAAAGTGTTGAGAGGGTTTTAGCCTCTGCGTTCTAGTTTTTGAAATAAAAAGAACTATAACTGTAATATCCAAATATGAAAGAGTTTTTAAGCTAGGGTTTATAACCCAGACTTATTCGTTGTGAAGAGAGAAATCTCGATAGTGTAATTGCTGAAATTTTAAGGTGTGAGCTATAGTTTATACAAGAGTATGTAAATGTGTATTTGGCTACTGTTAGAATAAATCTTTATGAAGCAGAAATAAAACATGAATGCTTGTATTAGACTGGTATGAAACTAAATATTAAAACAATTATAGTTACAATGGAAATGCTCTATGACAAAATGAAAAGTATTTACTCATAACCAAATTTGTATGGAATGAATTTGCAGCTGTTATATTTTTGCAAAATACCTGTACTATGAAAATTTGAAATGTTTAATACTAAATGCATTTGTTTTCTATTTGAATAGAATAGAGATATGAGGAGAATACATGACTGTACATAAATTAAACTAGATTTATTTTTTTGAGTTAACAAAAGAATCCTATAACATTATCTATAGTTATACAGTAAATTCTTACTCTGTTTAGATACAGGTCAGAATGGTAAACAAATCACTTACTACAATTATTTATCCAATCAAATGGAAATATGCCTATCTCTAATCTATTATTTAATTTGCTTCTCTATACTGGAGTACGATGCAAATAACAACATTTGGAAAAATATAGAGTTGATTTTCTAATCAGATTTTAAACAAGTTTATCATTCAGACTTAAACAAAGATCAGAAACAAATTCATTTAAAAAACAGAGTTTGATGATTTCACTAAACAGAATTATTAAACTGTAAACAAAATAGGAGACTGTAAAACCTGGTTAATCTGTAGGGAAACAAACAACCCAAGGAGTCTGTTCCACCCAACCAATTCTTGAAGACAGCCAAGTTACTTGCCTTAGGACCCCCGAGCCTATTCACTGAACCACCAGGAGGAAGAAACTTAGAAGTTTAGGATCTCCACTTGCAGTAGCAATAGTTGTCCAATATTTGAAACTAGCAGTCCAAAGGACCTGCACTAGCACCTCTAGTTCTCTTATCAAAATAGTATGCAGACTTATGATTGCACTCACAACTAGCCTCCCTATTTGAATCTCTTAGTGATCACCTGATGCACATGAGGAATATTTCTGCAGAAAATATTGTCTGAGAGCTTCCTGCTCAATTCGAATTTGCCTTATGTAGGCTGCAGAGGCCTTTTCAGTTGTTACTGGGTCATTAAATGAGCTGCTTGCCCACTCCCACCACCTGGGGGATAATGCCACATTTTTAGGGGTAGTTGTCCCATAACCAACAACTAGTGGTGAAGTGCAATTGCTGCCATTTGTCCCATGCCTTCTAATATCTTCCATTCCTCCTAGTGGGTCAGTGAATACTCATTTAACAGTTCCCTTGGGTGTTTGTCTCCTACTTCAATTTATTAAATAATATTAATACAGTAATTACATTCATCCTTGACCAAACTTGGTAATAATTTCAAAACTTTGAAATTGAAATTTAACATAAAGCATTTTTGCAAATAAAATATTATTTTAAGAATTTGGGTAGGTGATAGAGAAGGTCCTACAGAATTTTGAACTTACCACTCGAATATCCCCTTAAATAGGAGGTAATTTCGAAGGTAAGAATGGACCCACGTAACATGGTCAAGTCACCTAAAGTAGAAAACCCTACTTTGAATGTTGGAGGGCTTCTTTTTCCTCCAACACCTCCAGATTCACCCGCCTCCAACCCCGCACGGGGTGAAGAGATTGGAACTTCCACTTCACGAGAGCTTACCTTTCCGGTAGCAATACCGAGAGAGCCTGATACTTTGGAATGGTTCAATTCCTCCCAGGATGACCCTGTATCAGTTGCATCCTTTTGGGAAACATCTATAGGACAACAAGCGGCTCATTTTGTCATTTCACCACCTCCTAGTTGGGCTACTCCTGGAGTGATCCTTTCGTGATCGCCTAGACAGATTACATGCCATGGGAGAAAATTTTTGAAGACAAAGTCTTTTACGATCACGACCCAGGGCTGAAGACCCAGATTTACCCGCATACCGATAGATCCCGATTCGCACAGTATCTTTTGATTCACCAGAACCATCAATCCACACCCTGACCATTAATGAAACTGGTCAACTTTCATTTCCTGCAAGTTCTCTACTTCAACAGGAGACCATTCCTACACTCCCAACCAACCAACCAGTGGAAGGATAACAGTCCAACACACCTCGCACTACTACGGGAACTTTACCCACTCCTTCCCCACCCCAAAACTCGCGGGGAGGATACTGTCTACTCCCTAATTATTTTACGAGTAATGTGGCTTCCGCAGTAGGTAATCAACAACCCCCGTTGGGTCAACCATCAAAGAATGGTCAACACGTTGTCACTGGGGGGAAACCCCCGTCTCCTAAACATAACATAGGAAGAGGAGTCCCCATCGGTCCTTTCGTTGGAACCTCCCAACTCGCTGGAGCATCCAACATGGGATTATCTCATGTTGGGGGACCATCAAATCTAACTCAACCACCATGGAGTCAAGCGTATCTAGGTTATGTTAACCCTATGCTGGGTTAATTCAATCCCGAAAATGCACTCTACGGGATACCTTATCCCAGAAACCCATACACTCTATGGGGGCACCAAAATGTTTTACAACATGGACCCCAACCAACTATCCCTTAAGCACCACCACCCCTGATTGGTCCACCCCCACCTCTCGCTGGAGGCGGTGGCCCCCCACATAATTCCAGAGGAGGTGGACCTCTACCTTTGGGTGGAGGCCCATCTCATTCCGCTAGTAACGGCCCCCACCCTTCCAGCGGTGGTAGGAATGGTCCACCACCCCCTCCTAGCAGAGACGGTGGAGGCCCATCATATTATGGTGGTCATGAAGGAGGACCACATCCTTTTGGCGATGGAGGTGGTCCACCACCCCCTCCTGGCGGAGGTGGTGGCAGATCATATTATTATGGTGGAGGTGGTAGTGGCGGAGGAGGACCACATCCTTCTAGTGGCAGAGGTGGTGGAGACCCCCATGCTTCCGGTGACTGAGGTGGTGGAGGCCCCCATCCTTCTGGCGACGGAGGTGGTCCACCACCCCCTCTAGGTGGAGGAGGTGGGGGACCATATTATTATGGCGGACCTCCACCCATCTCGGCAGTGGCGAGAGAGCTCCACCCCCCCCCGGTGGTGGCGGTGCACCTCCACCTCCTCCCGATGGTGGCGGTGGACCTCCACCTCCTCCCGATGGTGGCGGTGGACCTCCACCTCCTCCCGATGGTGGCGGTGGACCCCCATCCTATGGTTATGGACCACCTTTTTATGGTGGGGGACCTACATTTGTTCCTGGTGGCACACCCCCTTATGGTCAGTTTCCTCCGGGGACACCTTATAATTAGTTAATACAAGATCCCACTAGTCCTTATATGCCTTATCAGTACTATCAGTACCAGCATCCTAATCAACAGTTTTCATTTTTGGCTACTTTGGACCTACCTAACCTGTCTCGCCTGACCAATGAACCCATCTACCACAGAACTAATTGGCCACCCATTCCGGTGAAACTTCCATCAAATATCCCCAAATTTGATGGCAAGCTGGGTGAGGATCCAAAAAATCATGTGATGACATGCCATTTATGGTGTTCATCCAACTCCTTGATGGACGACTTGATTCGTCTTAGGTTAATTGAATGGACTCTCACTGGTTCGGCTACCAAGTGGTATATTGAATTACCACCCAATTCTTTTCCATATTTCCGCTCTCTTGCTATGTATTTTCTAACTCACTTCTAGTTTCCTATCCGCTATGAGACTGGTACGAAACTTTTGACTTCACTCCGCCAAAATACCACAACTCATATATCTGATCATATCCATGAGTGGCGGAGGAGACGACGTCTATTTAAGGCTCATATTCCCGACCAACTCTTAGCAGATTGGTTCACGAAATTTCTCTTTCCTATCATAGCTCGAGACATTTCCATGGGAGGGTCTGTCATTGAGGAACAAGCTATCGCTCATGCCCATTAATTAGACTTATTCTATGCCCAATCTGACACGTTATTTGATATTATTCCTGACGCATCCCATTCCATGTATGACCCCACGAAACCACCCAAGGGACCCCAAGCTGATGGCATCATAGGATCCCTTAAAACCCAGCCTCCTTCTCAAACTGTTGGATCGTCGAACCCTCAAGGTTATTCCCCATCACCAACACAGGCTGGTCACAACACCACCAAATCACCCACTCCTACTGCCACCAAAGAAGTGAATTCTGTACAATCAGCTTCACCTCAGAAGTCTGGTGGTAAGAAGAAAAAAAAGGGAAACCCAAGAAATCTTCCACCCAGCAGGAACAAAAGAGCACCCCCGATGACACCAAACAGAAGAGGAAGTTGAAATATCCTTGTTTGCTGTGTGGTGATGACCACTTCTTTAAAGAATTTCCCCATAGAGATGAAGTTCAAAAGTTTCTTAAGGGAAAACCTACATCCGCAGTTCTCAACAATCCCTTCCCTACTCAAAATCAGCAGATGATTTTTCAACCCTCTCCTTCACAAGGAGAGGCATCCTCTACCGTGCATGTTCTCATGATGCGTAGTGACACGGTCAATTTGAATACTTGATCACGTTCATACGACTTAGTCCCTTCGAAGGAACCCGTTGGAAGTAATACTGAAAAAGCTTCCACTTCTCTTCCCAATGTCACTGTACCACCGGCTTCTCTCACCATCGAGAAGCCTTCTCTAGAGTCAGTATTGCATCCTCCCAAGAGCACGATTCAGAAAGCCGTTTTGAATCCCAATGCTCGGGAAGCTCAAAACTACAATATCGTCGAGGACTTGGCATAGTCTCCTTGTGCCATGTCGACGTTGGAGGTCCTGCAAAATTGTCCCAATCAACGCAAGACTCTCCTTGCTGATATCGGTGCAGTAGATCCGGATTCTTCGAATACCATCATGTTTAGACTTGAGTACTTTAAGCCGAGGCTTTCCCACCAGCTCGCATTCCAAGTTGTTACAAATGTTGTTGGGAAAATTGTCCATCGTACTGTTTTAGACAAAGGGGCTTCTACCTCGGTCATGTCGATCGCTTGTTGGAGAGCCATTGGCTCTCCCGAACTGAACCGCTCTCCCACCACCCTTAAAGCATTCGACGGACATGGCTTTCAACCATGACCTCATGGGCTATTACAATCCTTAGTAGTTGAGTTGGGGTAAGACCGCAACCATTAACGTGGAAGTTGTCACATCCCCATTGGATTATAATATCTTGCTTGGTCGTAATTGGTTTTATGCCATGACTGCGGTTGTATCATCTGTCTTCCGCATAGTGCAATTCCCCCACCAAGGCTGAATTGTCACTGTTGACCAAGTAGACTTCTGCACACCAAACACTGCTTCTCATCTTGGTGATAATGTCCCAATGCTTGGGAAATCTTCGCAACAGTATGAGATAGTGGGGGTTGGAATCATAAAAGACTCATCTCTTCTGGGCAGTTTTCCAACATCAGATCCCCCTCATCATGTTGCCTCAGTGAACATGATCTCCTCAGAGATGCCATCTTTTCCTAACTCCACTGATACATGGCTTGTACCGGATGAATCCACCACACATATGATTGGAGACACCATGCCTCTTTCACATGTTGAAATGTATTATGAGGCTATCCAGTCAGCACCTGAGGACCACCTCGCTGTGACCTCCACATCCTGTTCTTTACCGCAGACATCATCCTTACCCGACCCTCTACTCCGGACTTTTCATTCTGATGAGTCCATTAGGGAAATAATGAGTGCGAATGATCCTCCTTGGGAAGACCTCCACCATAGGTCGTCTTTCCTTCCTCCATTGGATTGTGTCGAGAACAGCATTAGCACCATTTTTACACTGGATGTCTACCCTTTCCCTCAATCCCCGATACTCACATGTCATACGGACACTGAAGGAAACCTGGCGAATATCGAACTTACCACTCCAGTTGACATTTTGGTTACTCTTGGTGTAGTGGAACACGTTCGTTTAGGCATGAAGTGTTCCCCTGAAGAACTTACTATTTTCACGACCTTATTCAAGCGATTTCGAGATGTATTCGCTTGGAACTATGAGGAGATGCCTGGGATAGACCCCACTATTGTTTCACATGAAATCAAAACCTATCCCGACGTCAAACCTGTTCACCAAAAGTTGCGACCGGTACACCCTCGGATGACTACGGCGATTAAGGCAGAGATTGAGAAACTCTTGAAGGCTGGCTTCATCTACCTTGTCCCATTGACAGAATGGGTCTCAAACTTCGTCCTTGTAGCTAAAAAGCAGGGTACCATTCGTGTCTGTGTCGATTATTGGGATCTAAACAAGGCTTGTCTGAAGGACAACTACCCGACAACCTTTATCGACCAGATCATAGACAATTGTGCTGGAAGTGTCATTTTTTCATTTATGGATGGCTTTTCCGGTTACAACCAGATTGAGATCCACCCTGTCGACCAACATAATACTGCATTCATTTGTCGTTGGGGAACGTTTGCATATCGTAAACTTCCTTTTGGTTTTAAAAATGCTGGTGCCACATTGCAGCGGGCCATGTCATATTCCTTTCATGATGTGAAGGACTTTGTGGAACCCTGCTTGGATGATCTCCTTGCTCATTCATGATAGCGCAAGTTCCACATAGATCATCTGACGATTGTTTTCCTCAGATGCAGACACTACAACATCCATATGAACCCTCATAAGTGTATTTTCTGTGTCGAATCTGGACGCCTCTTAGGGTTTATCGTCTCGAAATATGGGATCCGCATTGATCCCTTGAAGGTGGAAGCCATCGTTGCTCTCCCACCTCCAACTGATGTTACAAAACTCCAAAGTCTACAACAGGGTAATGTTTAGGGGCGAAATTTCGCCAATTGGCTATTTTTTGGGTTTTTTTTCAAAAAATAAATTCGTTATTTGGTCATTTTTAGTCTCTAATATTGCCTATATTTACATAAAATATGTTTTTTTATCATAATATTCGCCAAAATTTACACGTTTCAGTAGTACATTGTAGGTTTTGTATTTAATATTCGCCTACCTATCTATATCTATGTTTTTTCCAATCCAAAATAATCGCCTAGAATACTATACTTAAGTGTAATATTAGAATCCTTAAAAAATACCCTGGTCTACAAGGGAAGGCGACTTACTTACGGCGTTTCATCTGTAATTTCGCACAGAATACACATAGATATATGAGACTGCTCAATAAGTACGTCCCGTTCATATGGGACGATCAAGCACAAAAATCCTTCAATAGTCTCAAACATGCCATCACCCATGCCCCTGTGCTCCAACCCTTGAATTACTATCCAGATTACATTCTATATGTCATTACTTTTGCTACCACTATTGCCATGGTTTTGGTACAGGAGGACCAGAACGCCCAGGAGCATGTGATATACTACTTAATTAAGGGTCTCATTGACACTGAAACTCGTTACTCACATGTTGAGAAGCTCGCTCTCGCAGCGGTTATCGCCGTCCAAAATTTCTGACATTACATCTTGCTCCGCACCACTACCATCATCGTTGACGCGAACCCCATGTACCATGTTCTGACACGCCAGGTACTTGGGGGAAAGTATTCACGCTGGATCATGATACTGCAAGTATTCGATCTTCTTTTCGAGAAAGCTAAGTCTAAAAAGTCTTTGGTGTTTGTTGAGCTCATCTGCGACCTTCCCCGTGCTGATGTCGGATCTGAGCCCAATGATTCTCTTCTAGATGAATCATTGTTTCTCATTAGTACGTCTGATATGTGGTATGGAGATATTACTTTATATCATCAAACCCAACGTTTCAGCCCCCAATTGTCTCAGGATGACCGTTGTCGAATACGCCACCATGCAAAGTATTATCTGATTATCAGTGATACCTCATACCCTCGTGGTATCGATTCTATTCTTCGACGTTGTCTGACGCATGAAGAGGCTGAACACGTCTTAAATGACTGTCACGTTGGGGCTTGTGGCGGTCATCTCTCTAGGATGGCTACATCCAATAAGATACTTCGTGTGGGATATTATTGGCTGTCTATCTTTAAAGATTGTATCGAGGCCATAAAAAAATGTCCTCCATGCTAGCATTTTCATACCAAAAAGCACACCCACCCCACCCCATTACACCTGGTTATTACCGTTGGCCCCTTCACTAAATGGGGCATTGACTTCATGCATTGTAATCCTACCTTGGCCGGGGGGCATAGCTATGTCATTGTATTTGTGGATTACTTTACAAAGTGGGCCGAGGCTATGCCTACATACACAAACGACGACAAAACCGCCGCACTCTTCATGTTCAATCATGTTATAGCGCGGTTTGGAGTTCCTCAAGCTATAGTTACTGACCATGGTTCTCACTTTTAGAGCCACATGGTTGACGAATTGAGCGATAGATTGGGTTTTCACCATGAAAACTCAACACCTTACTACCCACAGTCCAACAGACAACTCGAGGCCATCAACAAGGTCTTGAAAACCATGGTCCAACGCATGGTGAGTACACACAAGTCCAACTAGCACAACATGCTCTTTTCCACATTATGGGCTTATCGAACTTTTGTCAAGAACACCACTAGATTTAACCCCTTCCAATTAGTTTATGGATTGGAGGAAGTCCTACCCATAGAGTATGAGATTTTGTCCCTCAAACTTGTCGTTGAACTTCTTCTTAACACTAGTGCCAAGGAAGAACACTTCCTTTACCTAGAAAAACTGGACGAGACTCGCTGCGATGTCGCTCTTGCCAATGAGGCACATAAGAAACACATCAAAGCATAGTATGAAAAGTCAGTAGAACCTTGCATCTTTAACGAGGGTGATTTGGTCCTTACATACGACCAGAAACACAACAAGCTGGGGGCAGGAAAGTTCGAGTCCATGTGGCATGGACCATACATAGTTAAGCGTGTTTTGGAGAAGGGATCCTAAGAGCTAGAGGACTACGACGGGATATCTTTAGGTGAACCCTGCAATGGGATTTACCTAAAGAGGTACTATGCCTGAGATTTTCACGCATAGACATTGTGTATATACTGTACATGGCGTGTGTGTTTTTGTGTGGTGTGACACTTTACTTTAGTGTGTCTAGATCTTGTTTTCGCTTCTTATACCGTGTTTTGTGTGCGTGTGCAAATGGAAACTTGCTATGGATTCGCGGACGATACCAGCAGACATACCCATAACCTTGCTTCGACAGCCTGGGTACTTTATTCCCCAACAAACGAGCTCATTAGCTTAGGAGGAAATTTTCTTGGATTCGCAACTAACGCCGTAGAGTATCAGGAGGTGATTGGAACCCTAACTGACGCTCTTTCCTTGGGTATGAACCACATTGTTATCCATTTGGATTCGCAACTAGTGGTTTCCCATCTTAACTGGGTCTACACTATCCGTGATCTCACTCTACTCCATCTCTTCAGACTATTTCGTCTCTTGGAAAGGTCCATTGAATCCGTTCAATACCTGCACATTCCATGAGACATGAACACAGTTGCTGACTCGATGGCCAACTTCCTTTTGGATTGGTACATCGCACACACATAATGCATTCATAACATGTAAATCATCCATTGTATAAAAGAAAACATGTAAACAAGATCACATAATTCATCCATTTAAAACACATAATGTATAAAACCGCCGAAAATGTCTGTATATATATATATAAGTTGAGATAAAGTAGTGCTGATACAAAATCTGAAGCCTGATAGCTTTCGGTAGTACAAAATCTGAAGCCTGATAGCTTTCACTAGTACAAAATATGAGGCTCACAAGCTCTCAGTACATACATAATATCATAAGGCCTAACGCCTGGCTTGTGCACCCCTGGGTCTCACAGCTCTTGCCTGCTAGACGTGGAAACAATCAACCGCCCTCGCTACTGTGCGGAGCAGCACACTGAAATGCAAGGTCACGCCAACCGTGTACCTTTGCGTGGCCGGCGGTAACTCATGCACTGTCAGCTCTGGAACCTCTAATGTCAACCTAGTCAGGTTCTCATAGACATCCTCCATCTCTACGATAGCATCATGCATGGCTGGGGCCATAGCTACTGCCTCTCCCCTCCTAGCGAGAAGTGAAACTCCAACTGGTCGTGAAGGGCCCACATCTGCACAAACATGTTATTAACTCATCAGCACTACCCCAAAAAAATTATAAATACACAAATTGAGAAAATAAAATGGTCATTGTTCTTATCGATATATCCCCACTTTGCTCCCTCAGGAAGCACTAACTCTGGATCCTCCCTGAAGTCCATACCACTGTACGGATAGTCCTAGATCATGAGCAGTTGGCCTTCCAGCCAGGTGAAGAATCCGGAACCATATCCGATGATCGGACCCCCACCACCATGGCGGGCCATCACCTCCGTCCATCGAGCCATATGAAAATCCCTGGCATCCCTATCATCTAAGGTCACCTACAGGCGTAAGAGAGGTACCCGCTCCAACAAGAAAGAGATCACTACTGATCTGTAACCGAACTGCTTGAGTTCACCATGTTGACACTTGGTTAACTGAGCTCGAAGGTTGGTGAGGAGTCCTTCACATCAGTTAAACACCTAAGGAGACATGTACTCCTCTACGTATAACATTTGGGTCTTGGTAGCCATGTGAGACGCTTGGATCCCTGCTATCCTCACTATAGTGAAGAGTAGGACGCGCAATGGATGTTCTCGAACTTCCTTAATGGGAATTTTCCCAATAGATGCACGGGCGTGTGGAGTACAATGCTCGACGATCAAATCATCCACCGTCCGATCACTCCCTTGTGATCCGATGAGACACACACTATCCCCTCTTCGAGATAGTCCCTTCAAGAAATATATGTCATCGACATCTATATTCAGCACATGTTCTCTGATCACGAAGTACTGTTGTGCTGCATCCCAACTCCGGATCATATGCTCCAGTAATGGGACTTGGGCCCTCATGCCCTGAAACTGGAAGTGCTTCAATAGTCCACAGTTTCTCAATGCATCCACTCACAATGGATCATTTTCCGCTTGTACATCTTCTAATTCATGTTCACATTCATGCCATTTAAGAACCATGGTGATGGCCGGGAACCTTTCAAAGGAAGCATTTAAACACTATTAGAACTCATCTAAACCATTTAAAACTTTTCTAGTGAGCTAGGTTTTGATTTGGAGTTGGGCGTTTCCGTCGTCGTACCCAGTCATTGCCAACAGGGTGACTTCATCACAAATCACCCTCATAGGCTTTGCGATGACCTGGGCTCGTCGCAGTTCCTGTAAGAGAGGATTGCGACTTCCCGAGGGTGCAAAATCCAATCACAAATCAACCTATAACCTAAAAAAAGAACAAGAAACAAAATTGTAAACCACTAGAAAGATGTTGGCTGAGGTCTGGGTTTACCTACTCCTGACGGTTCGTGAAATGGTCAATATTAGCTCCGACAATCGATGAATGAAAATATGCTCCAAATGGCACTTTCTTCTCCTCGAACTTGGAAAATGGAAATGGTAACTATTTTTGGTCATTTTTCCTATTTTTATAAACAAAAGGGAATATTCTTTTTTCAAATTTAAATGCTTTATGGGTTATTTGCTATAGTTTGGATCATTTTATTGCATTTTAATACCTGGTTGACTATTTTGACCTAGTTTTCAAGCATGCAGGAGACGTTAAGTGTGTTATTTGCGCCATTTTCGCATCATAGCGATCATCTCATAAATTGGCAGGTATGAACAACCAGTTGAACGTTTTTGTTGTTATTTTCGCCCATTAGAATTCGGTTATTTAATGATGCGAGTTAACTCTTTGTTATTTCTCTTGCTCATAAAACCATGAGAATAAGTTATCGAGTTATGATTTATCACTTTTCTAGGCTCGTTAAACTCCTACAGAACAAGAACCCCCCTGGAGTCTATCTTTAAGCTCTTTTCAGGCTCCCGAAATACGAAAAGATTGCCAAGCGAACTTGTCGGGTTCACGCTTGTTAAAGTATTTGAACGGTTTTCTCCCTGGTGATAGTTTACCCCTTTCTCGGACCAGGGGGTACTATTTACGAAAAAGGAATACTCCAGCCAAACATGACTGGAATAGTCCTCTCTCGTGTTGTTTTACCCTTTTCCGGGTGAAGAGGCTAACTCTACAAAAAAGGACCTTTGGAGAATTCTTTAGTTCTTTTCAGACTCTCTAAACATGAAATGACGACCGAGTTTTCCTTCTATGGACTCGTTAAAATCTAACATTGAAGGGCCTGCTATGGGACGAACCCCTCCTCTCCCAGGTTCGGAAAATATTTGGGATTGGACTCATCTATGAGATGAGCTATACCGAGCATCTGGTTACCCTCATCAAGCTCGTAAAAAACACATGAGGCACTCATCAGTCATTATGGGGAAAAAGGAAAGCTTTTATGTTACATTTTTTACCTGTAGCAGTACCTAGTTGTTCTTGAACATGGCACTCATTTGCATTCGCATACCATACTTGGGTCATTTGTTTATCCTTGAGTTTTACCCACTTCTTGAGTCTTGTTACTCCTTTGGGTTTTCCAAAGAATACTTCTACCATCAGTTGCATTAGGAATTTGCGTCGTTCTCGTCATGTCGATACTGCCAAGTCATGCCATGCCCATGTTCAAGAATACTTTCACCACTCATTATCTGCAGTCAGTACACCTTCTATCATGTCGGTCTATGTTGAGTTAGTATTGCATGTTACTGTACCATCTGATCTACTCCAAACATCTGTTATCAAGTTTCGTGTCGATGATGGGGGATTCATCATGACCCTCCTTCGACGGATTCATCCATGTCGACTTCAAGACATGATCTGAGGACTGAATCTAGAAACCAATCGAGTACCTTTGGCCTACATGCCTCCATGGAAGGTTACCTCGCTTTCGACATGAGTTTACATCATTGACTCTTGATTGAAAGATTATGTTGAGCGTTCTACTTCAATTCATTTATTTGCGCTCGATGGTATGTACTGTGATACCTTGGGGATCATTAAAATTAATGGTGATTTCCCTCGCGCTTGTTAACGGTATACATCAATGATTGGTAATCAAGTGGTTTCTACCATGTTCGACATCAAGACATTTGTAATCACATGGATAACTTCATATCATTGCGTGTTTAGCTTGAAGACCCTGGGGAGTCATGTTTTACCTAGGTTGCGATGGAGATTGTTTTGAGTCATGTTACACGGATCCACTTTTGTGTTGGTCGTGGCTATGTTATCATCTCATCATGGATCTATGCTTGTGTCTAGTATCCATTATTGTGTTCAGTCGATTCTTTACTACCATGGATCTGCATTGTATTGGTCGGCAACCATGTTGTGAGTCATATGAGACTGTGTACTCTGATTCAGTTGTATTGCAACAACATCCTTCATCCGACAAGTCCATTCCCATTCCTTTTGTCAAAGCATTTCACCTGTCCAGTTTCAACAGCTTCATGATTTGGGGGGCATTCTGTTACACCTAAAATATTACCATCATGAGACTCAGTGTAAACATCCCTCTCGCCATCATGAGATTCAGTGTAAAAATCCCTGAAGTTCCTTTGACTAAGTTGTTAACTTGGAAGAGATCCTAGCTTACTTCTATTGAGTTTTGTGAGGTTGTCGCAGGTAATCCTAATGCAACCTACGACGTCGCAGGTTGTCCTAATGAAGCTTGTGACGATGCCAATTAATTGGATCTTCGAGCCCATTCTCGAAGCTGAGTGATGTGGATCCCTATCCCTAGCCTATAGGGGAGCTGGCATTCGGTTCCCTAGCCTCTTGGAAGGATCCCCTAACTTTATCCTACCATATCTCAAGCTACCCCATCCTCTTAGTCCTATTTATATGAGGCTCGTCTTCACTCAAAAGGGAGGAGGTCTATAGCACTTACATGCTGGTGAAATTAGCTTAGGAGATCTCTATTCATCTCTCGAGAGATCCATACTTCCTTTGGAGGCTTTGGCATTGGCTTGTTGGAGAAGGATTGCTACATTAAGCTTTGGTTGTAATCACCTCCTTCTATGTGTGGCTAGGGTTTTACCCCTAGCTTGTGCGAAAGAGCACCTACTAAGGAGAAGGGACTCCTTAGTAGCAGTTCAGTAAACAGTAAATTAAATGCTAATACAATGTAAATTCTAAACTATCATGAGCATTAAGAGACATAACAAAGCATGTAAAATAAATGGTTTTTATATTGATGTTACCTCCAAAGTGAAGGTTGATGAAGCTCTTACAATGTCCAAGAGGGTTGCTCCAAGCTCCAATGTGCTCCTTCTCTTTCTCCAATGGTGGGAATGGGCCAAAAGGGGCTCTCAAGGTGAAAGTAGTTCAATGGTGAACCAGGGTTTCGAGGGAGATTTTGGCAGAGTAAGGGTATACTTGATTGTGGATGTGAAATAAGGGGTCTCCATCACCTATTTATAGTTTTTTGGTGGTGGAGTGCTGACCCATGGTTTTGGGAGCCATATGGTTTAGGGCAGCTGTATAGGGTTTTTTCCTCCTTTTCCTCATTATTTTATATTTTTTATTCCCTTTTTAAAGGGTTTTTGCTATTTTTAGAGGAATTTTGGATATTTTTGGAGGAAAAAGGGGTTTTTTTAGCCTTTTTGAGGCTTTTTTGATGGTTTTGTGGCCTTTTGGAGGCTTTTTAGTGGGATTTTTAGGATTTTTAAGAGAAATATGGTAGGAAAATGGAAAAATGAGCCATGTAATGGGGTAGATGAGGTAGTGAACACTTTTTGAGTGTTAACAGATTGCCCCCTGATGTGCGAGGGCAGGAGCTCATCGTATGGTCGATGGACATCATAAGTCATTTATGGTTTTCCTGGGGTATGGAGAAGAGAAGAAACAAACTGAAGCCCGGAACAACGATCCCGAACAACTACAAGAACTAAAAGTACATAACCTCAATAATGGATGAGGAATCATTTGATCATATGGACGAGGCGGGCATACCCATGCTCGTATCAAGATACATAAAAAGAACTGTGAGACCCGAAAAGGGGGACCTGAAAAATACATAGAGAACCACTGTGTACATCATAAGGGTCCAGAGTGGACACAAATCTGGGACATAATGCTGGGCTGACCATGTGTAAGCTAAAGAACTGGTGCACTGGAACAACATCAGTGCTGATGTATGGGGTACCAGAGGGACTGATGAGCTGCTATATCATAGTGGTAGAGAGCCATAACCTCGATGGTACACTGAACTGGAACGGAACTGGGTACTCAAGGAAGCGTACAACTGGATAGATTCCGAATACAATCGCCAACGCAGCCTGGACATCCTCGGGAACATAGAACTGGGCGTTCCGAAGTGACTCACCAATGTGCTAGAGTCGGGGGAAATCTGGGGTCTTCGACTAAAAACTAAAGGGATATAACCCTACGCGATTCTCAACGATGCGATTAAGGTGTTGAAGTCGAGCATGTGAGAAACAACCACTCTAAGAGGCAATGATGACTCCGCTCAGAGTGGTCCGTAGGCACTGATCACAGATGGTGATGAGTCCAAGGCATAAGGACCTCTGGGCCTATCCTCTGGAATAGAGGAGCTGTCATCGACAGAGGGAGACCTGCAACTATCAAGGCAATGATGTTTCCTTGACAGGAGCGCGAGGTGGAGAACCGAAATGTGAGAGTACTGATGGCAGGACTGACAAACTGTGGGGGGATAACTGGGCAAGTAGAGTGGGGGGACTCAAACTTCCTTTGTTTAGAGTATGATAGTGGGGATGATCGGGCAGCATATGAAACTGACTAGAGGGAAAGGGATCATAGCTGGATTGGATCTGGGATGGTGACTGGGATGAGGGAGACTCAAATTGGTCTAAAAGGGCAGGAGACTGCAGAATACTCTGAACAAAGGCGACCTGATTGGGGGTGCTGCCAAGATGATCGATCATTGTGCCAAGGGGCACGGGGGCACTTCTTCATGGGTTAAGGAACTAGAAGAAGTGTGTGTGAAAATGGTACTGTCGTGTGGATTTTACGAGCCGAGGACAGTTCATGCTCGTGATTGCTTTCAATTTTAAGGAGTCTAAAAGCGATAAGAAGACTCTGAATGGATGTAATGGTACTGTCGTGTGGATTTATACAAGCCCAGGACAGTGCATGCTCGTGGTTGCTTTCAATTTTAAGGAGTATGAAAGCGATAAGAAGACTCTGAATGAATGTAATGGTACTGTCGTGTGGATTTTACGAGCCCAGGACAGTTCATGCTCGTGGTTTCTTTCAATTTTAGAGAGTCTGAAAGCAAATAAGAAGACTCCAGGGGGTTGATTTTTCGTAAGTTTAGTCTCCAAGGCCCAAAGAAGCATAAAAGGATGCAATGAAGAACTCTTCTAGCCAGTGTGACTAGAGTATTCCTTTTTCGTAATTAGTCTACCAGGTCCGGAAAAGGGGTAAACTTATACCAGATAGACGCCCCTTTCAGGTACTTTAACGAGCATGAAAGGAAGCAAGATTGCTCGGCGATCTTTTCATTGTTTTAGGAGTCAGAAAAGAGCTTAACGAAAACTCCCTAAGTGCCTTTTTCGTAAAGGACTTGTCCGGCCCGAAAAAGGGATAAAATTATACCGAACAAAAGGAATGGCCAGGCAAGGAGGAATTGTTCAATCAAGGAACATTAGAGATGACCGAGAACGAGGGTAGGGGGGAACACTCGTGGGCCTCCTTGCAGGGTGGATGAATGGTGGCAAAATAACGAAATATTTGCAGTATGACAGGAGTGAATGGCTCATGTATAAATGTGGAAAAATCCGATGGCGGCCGATGTGGCACGCAAATCAAGGAAGCAAGGTGTAGGAACACAATGTTGAAATTGTACCAGGTGAGAGCGAGAAATGATCTCAAGCATCATCACGAGCTCGAAAAAATGAATCCGGCGATATAAAAAGTGTCAAGAACAGAACACGACAGATGGGGCATGAAACCGAGGTGACTGGGGCCGTTTTGGAAAAAATACCCAAAAAATTTGGGCGTGAGAGCGAGAAATGATCTCAAGCATCATCACGGGCTCGGAAAAATGAATCCGATGATATAAAATATGCTAAAAACGGAAAACGGCCGAGGTGGCATGCAAACCGAGGCGACGAGTGATGTCTGAAAAAAGAGCGAAAAGTGACAGGGTAAAAATGAGCAAACGAGTTGACCATGATGACGGTCTCGTCGTGCTGATTCCAGTGGTGGAAACGGTTCGAAAAACGGACTCCGTATGGGGTCAGAATGGCAAAAACAAGAAAAAGTCAACTGACTATAAATAGTGAGTGGGTCCAAGATGACATGTGTCATTTGTATTGTTTGACTTTGACTAGTGATCAGAGTGGACCAGAGCTGACGTGGCATTTCTGGACGATTCGATTGGCTGATTTCAGATCCGGGAGATACAGGTATTCTGTCAAACTCATACCTGCACATTTTTTAGGGTCGGGGGTTAGGTAGTGGGTCCCAAGGATATTTGTACGATCCACGTGGGGTGGACCGCGGATTTTAGGGGTGAAACCGCGGTTGGGGACCGCGAGTTTTGGGGTGAACCACGCGGTGAGGTACCGCGTGTTTCATGGATGGTCACGTGGTCCGGTACCGCGTGTTCCCAGGAGGAACACGCGGTGCGAGACCGCTAGGTTAGGCCAAACAGGCGCGGTTAAGGTTCGTCGGTTTAGGCCTGACAGTCGCGGTTGGAAACCGCGGCAGGGAGCCCGAAAGCCACGGTTTTGGACCGAGCTATGAGGGCGTACCGGGAGGGGAGGTCTATTTGATTGACATGAGTCTGATGAGTCGTCTTTGCGTGATTGACAGGATGCCGCAGGTTCTATGGAGAGAGCGGGAGATTCCTGATGAGATTATGACGGTGATTCGGGGGAATCGCCCTGTGCGAGCAGTACTGGGACACTACGGGCTACTAAAGTTCGCATAGATACCTATGATACGGTCAGCAGCATTGCTGCTGAACTGATTGATTAGTTTCTGGGAGCCTGACACACAGGCATTCAAAGTGCAGGGTGAGAGGGTGGACCTCACTCTGACGGATGTACACTTCTTGACAGGGTTGCCCTGTTTGGGTAGGGTTGCGGATACTCAGCCACGAGTATCCGCGGACGTCAACATGGAGGACATGTTGGAGCGATACTGTGGTCGTGATGCTAGGGTGCATAGGAATGCACTCCGGGTGTTAGACCTACAGGATCCATCGATACAGGCTATCGTAGCCTGCGTGGTTCGCGTGTTGGGATCCCAGTCACCGGAGAAGGTGTCTGGGGGGCAGATGCAGCTAGTGGAGCGCATCTTGGATGGAGTCTATTTTGCGTGGGGCCAGATGTTCCTAACCTGCGTTCAGCGGCAGCTGACGGCAGTGAAGGAAGATGGCAAGGGGTTTTGCTATGGTTCATTCTTATGTGCATTCTTTATGGAGAGGGTGCCCACACTGCGGCCGCGGGTGCCGATCAGAGCAGGAGGTTTGAGGGAGCCGAGGATGGTGCGGTGGGGCGAGATGATGCGCCGCCGTGGTGGTGGCGACGTTGGCAGATACTTTACGCAGGATTTGTACCTGCAGTGGCTCCAGATACCACTGACGCTCGAAGACTTCCCATATAGGGATATGGATTACACCGGAGATCCGGAGGCGCCACGGGCTCCTGGACAGGCATGGGGGCCAGATGGTATGTATGCTTTTTTCTTGCATGTTATGAATGTCAAGTTTTATATATGCTATGTTATCGATATGCTGTGACTAACAAATGGGTAATCTGCAGATGTGGGTCCGAGGCCGCCGCCAGGGCATGTGGCACGGAGGGGGATTGTGGCCGTTCCAGCTCTGCCGGGGCGGGGAGAGGTGCGGCGCCGGGATCCAGAGGTGACACTAGAGTCTGTACGGGCACTGCTAGATCATTTACTGGTGGAGGTGACCGACTAGGGGTGGCGGGACGTTGATCCAGACGTGGTTCAGGAGTGCATGAGAGCACCCCGGGAGTTCAGATCCATCGCTATCCGAGTGGCGATCTTGGCAGACATGGCATGGGCACAGGAGCCCGTAGGGGATGAGGACTTGCCAGAGGAGGAGCGAGGGGAGGAATCAGAGGCAGCAGATGCCGGGTATGACTCTCATTAGGGAGTACAGGGGACTCCCCCCGAGTTTTGTAGCTCCGGCATGTATTATATGAGGCTTTAGGGATGTATAGCCATTTTTTGTATAGCTGAGTACAGAGGTACTCAGGACATGTATAGCACTATGACATTATATTTTTTGATATATATATATGCACGTGGATGCACTTTTTTATGATGATGTGTTGGTTGTACGCACGTGGATGCGCTTTATGGTTTGTTATATGTTTATATTGCATGTGGATGCCAGTAGTGTAGGATGTTGGGCACGTGGATGCCCCTTGTGTTTTTGATGTGATGTAACATGATATATGTATGTGTAGGCACGTGGATGCCCTTATGAATGCAAATGTGGTTGTATGGTTTATGTACATGGATGCAAATGTTGATGTTATGCAATCTTTTTGTGTTTTTATATATTTTTATGAGATGTTATGGGATGATGATGCATGATGGAGGTTTTACATGGTATGGTTGATATGCCAATCTAGGATGGTGTTAGCCATTTGGTCTGCGACACTATTCTGTGCTCTTGGGACATGAGTGAATGTTATGGATTCAAACTGTCGGCTAAGTTGTTTTGTGCGCAGGAATTTTCTAAAGAGGCAGGGATCAAGCACCTGGTAACAGTTGTTGAGCTGGGAGACAAGTAGCTGGGAGTCAAGGAACACATGAAGGTGACATATGCCCATCTGGAGGGCAATAGTCAGGAGACCGGTCACAACATCATACTCTTCCTGGTTATTGGTAGTAGCGCCTATGCATATTACGTCAAGGTGAATCATCTCATTGGAAGGGGAATATAAGACCCATGCTGCAAAAGCCAGGTTGGGAGACCAGCGACTTGCGCCATCAGCGAAGCCAGTGTACCAAGGTGGAAGATGGTCCATCTGTGGGCATGCAAAAATGAGGAATGTAAGATGATGGTAAAAAAGGTGAAAAACAAAAAAGATAACAAACTGTACAAGGCGGACCAATGAGGTCGCGGTTTCATTTAGGGATAGAAACGCTTAAGATACAACCCATTACGGGGTTGCGCAATGGGCGACCTTCGGAGTCGGCTAAAATATATGCCCCCTTGCCGAGGCAAGTTTGCATGATGTAAGGGCCTTGCCACATGGATTCAAACTTCCCCTTACCGGTTTTGTCATGGGCTTGGTCATAGGCGAGGACGAGGTCCCCTTCGTGGAAAGTTCGAGGATGAACATGTTTGTCATAACCGGCTTTGGAGCGGTTCTTGGCAGCTTCAATGTTCTAGAGAGTGGCACGACGGTCTTCATCAGCTTGTTCAAGAGACAGCAATCGTTGCTCGAGGGGGGATGTATCAGGGAGAAGCTCGATAGCAATCTGTAAGGCAGGGATCTGACACTCAATAGGGAGGACAGACTCGACATCGTGAACTAAATGAAATGGGGTAAAACCAGTGGCGGTCTTAGTGGAGGTTCGGTAAGCCCATAAGGCAGGGAACAACATGTGGTGCCAATTAGACTTATGCTTGTCAATGGTTCGTTGGAGGATAGTCTTTAGGATTTTGTTGATGGCCTCTACTTGGCCGTTCCCTTGGGGGTAGTAAGAAGAGGAGAATTGGTGTTCATACTTGAGGAGGGTGGATAACTCGCGCCAAACGGAATCTTCAAAGTGTGAACCATGGTCTGAGACCAACTGTTTAGGGACCCCGAATCAAGTGATAACGTGATTGAAAAAGAAACGGGCAGCAGTATCAGCGGTACAATTGAAGGTGGGCATGGCTTTTGCCCATTTGGTGAAGTAATCGACGGCGACAATGATGTATTTATGGCCGTTAGCGGATGGGGGTCTACAATCCATGAAGTCGATGGCCCACTTACAAAAGGGACCGACGGTGACAACCGGGTGTAACGGAGCAGGTGGCGTCCGAGCCTTGAGGGCAAAAAGTTGGCAGTTATGGCAATGCTTGACTGCAGTGATGCAGTCAGTAAAGAGTGTGGGCCAGAAGTAACCGGCGCGGATAACCTTTTGGGCAGTGGCCATTCCAGAGAAATGACCGCCGCAGGCGCCGCTATGACAGTCATTAAGGATGTGTTCAGCTTCCTCATGTGTAAGGCAACGACGAAGAATGGTGTCAACCCCCCACCGGTAAAGGACATCACCTAATAGGAGATATCGAGAGGCCTGGTGACGGATACGACGACGTCCATTACAGGTGACTTTGGGTCTGAAATTCTGTGTGCGAAGGTATAATAAAATATCACCGTACCATGGGTCATCAGACGAGATAGTAAACAAATGATTGTCGGGTAACTCGTCGGAGATTTGGGGGGCTGGGAGAACGGAAGGGAGATCAGTGATGAGCTGGGCGAGCACCAAGGCTTTGGTGCTCTTAGGGGTTTTGAAAGTGAGGTCATATTCCTGGAGGATAATGACCCATTTAGCAACACGACCTTGCAAGAGTCGCTGGGTTAGGAGATAGACCATGGGGTTAGAGTCGGCGATGACCGTGGTGTGGATGAGCAAGATGTAATGCCGTAATTTTTGGACGGAAAAGACTACAGCTAGGGCAAGCCTCCCCTCATACGGGTAACGCAGTGGTGGTCCAGACAAGGTCTGGCTAACGTAATAAATGACGTGCTCTTGATGAGAAGCGTCTTCTTGAACCAAGACTCCGGACACGGCATGGTCGGATGCCGAGACGTAAAGTATGAAGTCCTGAGAGAAATCCGGAGGGGAGATCAAAGGGGCTTGTGTGAGAGATTTCTTGAGGGCTTCGAATGCAGCTTCTGCTTGCTCATCCCACACAAAAGGTACGTGGGTACGGAGTAGGCGCAGAAAACCGTGAACGGTAGTGGTGTAATCAGGAATGAAGCGTCGAAGGAAATTGGACCGCCCTTGCAGACTTTGGAGATGCCGGAGCGTACGAGGAGAGGGAAGGTCTAAGATGGCTTGTACTTTCAGAGGATCAACAGTAATTCCTTTCTGGGAAACAATGAAACCCAACAATTGGCCTGCCGAAACGCAAAAGACACACTTGTGTGGGTTCAAGCGTACTTGATATTTGCGACAACGCAAAAAAACCTGCCGAAGGTCGTTAAGGTGGTCTGATCGTTTCCGGGAACGAGCTGTAAGGTCGTCAAGATAGACTAGAAGGATGTGGACCAAATCATGAAAGCAATAGGTCATGGCCCGCTGGAAGGTGGCACCAGCATTTTTGAGGCCAAAAGGCATGACGCGGTAGGCAAAGGTGCCCCATGGGGTAGTAAAGGCAGTCTTATACTGATCCTCCTTGTGGATTTGAATCTGATTGTATCCAGAAAAACCATCCATGAAAGAGAGGACTTCATTCCCTGCACACGCATCGATGAGTTGGTCAATGAATGGAGTGGGGAAATTGTCCTTGGGACAAGCGCGGTTTAAGTCACGGAAGTCAGTACATACTCTAATGGTGCCTTGATTTTTGTTAACAGGAACGAGGTTTGAAACCCATGTGGTGTAAGCGATATGATAAATGAATCCTGCCTTGCGAAGTTTCTCTATCTCGGCTTTGACAGCTGGGAGCTTTGAGGGATGAATGGGATGTTGTTTCTGACGTACGGGGGGTACATCAGGCCATGTGTCAATGTGGTGCTCGATAATGGCGGGGTCAAGACCGGGCATTTCGGTATAGGACTAGGCAAAGACATCATGAAATTCTTGGAAGAGTTTTTTGTACGCCTCAATCTCTTGTTCACTGCAGGAGGCTCCTAAGGCAATGCATTCATTGACGCCAGGTGGATCAGAGATATCTATGTGGATGACGGGTGAGATGTTGGCCATGTTACCCTCCTCGAAGGCATCGGGCGCGGGAATAGGATCCTTAAACGAGTCGACCTTAGTGGGGATGAAATCTTTGGACTCAACTATGAATTGGGTAGCTGTGCTAGAGGAGGCTTCTTCTGGGATAAAATAGGAACGGTGGTGCATGTCATCCCAAGGATAATCCGGGGCAGTGAGGGCCTTAATAATCTCCTCATCAGTACGGAAGGTTTGGGTCATCAAATTGGTTGACGAGGGAGTAGGGGTTGAAGAGATAATGTAAATGGTATTAACCTCTCCGGAAGGGGAAGAGACCGGGGGGTGGATCTCCTCAATCGTGGGTGGTTCCGTCTCAAGGTCCAGATTGTTCATCTCATAGAGAGCTGCCCTGTAATCTGGGAGATCGGGACAATGGTGTGAGTAGTGCCCATAAACACCGCATATCGCACAAGGGTGGTTGGTACGCAGTGATTTATCTTTAGGCTTGGGGGTGGGATCGAGTTTGATGACGAGAATGTTGGGGTCATCATCGAGCATTTGCATGTGTTCCTGTAATGCTGGTAACTGCGGGCATTGATGAGTTGGGTGGCCTAACTCATCACATAACGAGCATTTGGGAGGAGCACGAAACACGGGGGGATTTTTTACTGTTTTGGGAGGTGGTACAGCACTGTAAGGTTGTGGAACTCTGCCCCCAGTGGGTTTGAGGGAAGGAGGAGGGTTCACGGAGGATGATGGGGTAGCGACACCGGGAGGTAGTTCACTAGTAGTGACAATGGGTTGCACCAGCTGCAGGACGACATCAGGTGTCGGCGGGCGAACGGGAGGTGAAAGATACCAAACATGTAATCCTAAGGTTAACCCAGGGAGACTAAGGGTAGCCATGACCGGGGCGCTCACTACGCCGGAAGGAGGGATTAGGAAAGGAATGGTATGGATGGGTGTAACACCAATGTGACTAGGTACCAAAGGGGGTTTAGGAAACAAAGGTGGTTGATTTTTAGGAGTTTGTGTGTCATGGGACAGGGTGCATAGGTCAGACACGTCATTAGCAGGTGATGGGGGAGGAATAGATTGAAAGGTGGAGGTCATTGGCGCGTCTGAGTAAACGCCGGGCATCGCAGAGGAGACTAGCGAGGTGGGGGCACCAGAAACAGGTTGTTCAACCATTGGGAGAACATTTTCTGGTGCTGCGGGGGCATTGGGATCATAGTAGGTGAGTTGGTCAACCTTAACCACGCGTCCGTCGTGAGGGAAAATCATGGTGCGGAAAACGGAAGAGGCAATTGTCCGCATGGCATACATGTAGCTGCGGCCAAGTAATAGGTTATAATCCAGTTGGGCATTGATTGCCTCTATGTCAATAAGGACGGTTTTACCACCTAACTGGATGGGGACGTTGGGTAGGAGGCCTTGGGGCTGAGCTGAACGACCGTCGTAGGCACGTAACGCAGTGGTGGACTGCTGGAGAGGAGGGGATCCCAACTTCTGCCATACGAATGTAGACATAACACATGTTGAGGCACCTTCATCGATGATGCATCGATGGATGACAAGATTCCGGATGGAAACAGTAACTTGGAATGCGAGGCTGGAAGGCAGGCGGGGTTCGGATTGGTCCAAATCCAATGCCATCAAATTCGAATCATTTGGGTCAATAGCCCCAATGGCAGAGAGTAAAGTCTTGCGCTGGGAGGGGCAGTTTTTCAATACTTCTAACGCAGACATGGCTGCGGGAGATTGGGCTAAGTCATCCATGATGTTGTAGTTTGACGCAGCGCGCGCATTAGGGTTATTGTTGATACGGCGAAGTGGGAAATGGGGTGCTTTGGGAGCACCCTCTAGTGGGGGCGGAGGTATACGTAATGCCTGATCCGTGGGATGAGCGTTAAGGGTTTTCTCAGCAGGAGGGGCTTCAGCGGTGGAGCCATATTGGTTTCAGCGAGTCTGGAGGTTGACGTCAGTGGATGACATCATCAATAAGTGGTGAGTTCCTGAGTCAAACATGGGTTGATCAGGAGCAGCGTATGTGATCTGTTGCTGGGGGGCATTGGCTTGAGGAGGAGCCACCGGCTGAGTGTTCACTACGCCTTGAGTGGGTAAAGGGTTTTGCAGTACTAAAGGTGGCTGTTGAGGTTGAGGAGGGTTGGGTGGCGCCTGCGGAGTTGCATGTCCTTGGCGATGGGCATCATCAACCTAGAGTTGTCGAGCTTGCTCCAAGTGGGGGCAAGCATGGGTGTAGTGGCCATAGACCCCGCAGATAGAACAAGGATGGTTTGTGTGCAAATTGGGGTTTTTAGCCTGCTTGGGTGGGCGATCAGGGTTTTGGTTAGCAGGGGCCGCATTATTATTGTCGGGGGGATTAGCCAGTTGACCAGCTTGGTCTGTAGGTTGGATGTTCCCACGATTACGGGCCTTGTCGCGGTTCTGTTGGCCCTGGTTGCATTGGGTGTTCTGGTTTTGCTGCGGGTTATGTTGGGCGTAAACTTGCCCTTGGGCAGCAGGTGGGTTCTGAGGTTGCGCAGGTGCGGGAGCAGGCTGCGGTGGATGATAGGCAGGTGGAGGCTGCGCAGGGGCAACAACTTGAGGGGGTTGCTAATATGGTTACGGAGCAGGTTGAGGGTTTTCCGCAGGGGCTGCCTGTGGCGGGTAATAAGCGGGTGGAGCTTGGGACGGCGAAGGAGCTGGTGCAGCCTGTTGGTGGTAATAAGACTGAGGGGCGACCGGGGGAGCGTAAGCGGGAGTCACATGACCGAAGCACTGAGGTGGACATGAGGGTCCATGGGAATGGTGGTGATGTGTCATAGGGGCATACGAGTTGGTCGCTTCGGACTGGGAGGTGGCCCGCGAAAGGTCGGGGCCAGGGCTAGGACGTGCTATGGAAAATGGTTGGGGATGCGAAGAAACACGACCAATGATGCCATCTGCAGTGTGGGATGTCCCCGGTGCATCGTGCCGGGAGGAATCACCGCGAGGGGCGTCCGGTATAATGGTATAGAGGTAACCCGACTGGGCGTAAATGAGGTCGAACTGTTGGGCCTTAAGGATGGCCTATTCTTCAGACTGGGGTCTTTCTGATGCCACATCCTTAGCAATGACAGGGAGGAGGGATTTGAGGAACCAATCTAGGAAGATACGGTCATCTAATTTGATCTTACATAAGCTACGGCGACGACGCCACTCATGAATGTGGTCCGTGATGTGGGTGGCCGTGTTTTGTCTGCAAGATAGGAGGATCTCAACGCCCGCGTCATAGCGGATAGGTTACTGGAAGAACTGCAGGAAGGTCGAGGCAAGGGAAGCAAAGGTGGCATGGGTCCCATGGGGTTGCTCGATATACCACTTGGCTGCAGAGCCAGTGAAGGTGCGCTGTAACAGACGAAGGCGAACAGAGTCATCCACTATGGAGTTAGAGGAACACCATAGATGGAAAGACATAATGTGGTTTTGAGGGTCCTCACCTGCCTTGCCCTCGAACTTAGGGATATCCGAGGGAAGCTTGGTGGGCATGTGAGGCCATGTAGGGTCGTGTCGAATAGGATCATTGGTCAATCTAGCTAGGTCAGGCAGGTTGAGGCTAGACATGAATGGCAAACTGGAAGAAGGATGTAACACAGTAGGGGGTTGGGCCAAGTTGGGGCCAGTGCCCCCAAGTGGGGGGGTAGGGTTTGGGATTTTGCCCCCAAGTGGGGGAACTAAGGTGGTATAGGATGGTCCTGCACCACCATGGGTAGTATGAGCCACTGAAGTAGTGGGAATAGGTATGCCGACTGTAGGAATAGGTGCAGTGAGGGGAGCTGTAGATGGGGGCCCCATGGAGGGCATACCCAAAACAGGTGTAGTAATTGGTGTAGTGGTGGATGTGCCACCAATGGTCCCTACCAAAAATGGAGTGGAAGTCACGCCAGCCATGGGGCTAGTAGGGTCAGTGTAAATAGGGTTCTCAGACTCTACTTCAGAATCGGAGGTAAAGTAGGGGGCGTCAATATCTGGTGACGGGGTCCTATGCCGCTGACGAGTGGAGTCAAGTGACAAGGCTCTAGATCTATGATAAGTGGTATCAAGTGATGATGATCTGTGTCGATGACGTGTGGTGTCAAGTGAACCGTGCTGTGGGGGCTCGCCCCTGAGGAGCCGAGAATGTCTCGGGGACTCAATGGTGACAGATGGTGTCTAATCTCTGTGGGTTGAGGTGAGTAAAAAACAGCACAAAAATCCTAACGCAACCGAGTGTGCAGAAGGAGAGCTCAAAAAACAAGGCACTCAGGCCAACAACCAACTCAAAACACCCACTGTAACAGCTGTGCTACAATAGGTGGAGTATTAACAAAGATGGTTAGAATACCAACAAGCAGCAGGTTTCCTAAAAATGAAAAATGGTGGACTCACTAGACCAAAGGGAGGTAAAGGAGCATGCAAACACCTAACTAAAAGTATTCTGACTCAACTAGACATATCCTCTGCAAGGTGATGAAATCCAAGTCAGACAATATGAATAGGAAAGTCAAGTGGCTAAGGTATCCCCCTACCGGGAGGGACACCGGGTAGTCAATCCTAGAAGAATGGCAACTAAGATACCCCGTTCATGACACATCCAGAAAGGTGAATCTGCCGTTTGGTCCGTTTACCGCAATACCCCTATACAGGGATATCCTGCGAACTGCGAAAGGTAGCCCTTCGGTTACTGAATGGAGTGCGGTGTTCCACTCAGGCCTCTGGAACCAGTCTCCCGACTTCAACCCTCCTAAGGGAGAGGCCCTCTGATAAACTGGTCGTGACCATGCCAAAAAGTACTAGGGGATTTTGGTTCCCTAATTGGACAACAACTATGTCTCAAGTGTAATAACCGAGGGGTGTTATTGGAAGCCTATCCCCCCGATCCTACCTAACTACAAAGATTCTTTTGTGTTCCCCAAGTGGGGTTAGAATATTGGTTGAGTTAAGTATTTTTTAAGGCTCACTTGAGTTATGTGTCAGAGTGTGTGCTCGTGAGGTGATGAACCCAAAATAAAGGTGCCACAAGGGGGGGCAACTTTCTAATTAACAAAACTGAAATTTAACATGCAAAATTTTCTGAATTAAAATACTACAATTTTAAAAAGATTCTGTAAAGGGTACATAAATTATGTTGCAGAAAAGGCTGTAGGGAAGGATGGCTGCAGGTTGACAGATGGCTGTGCAGAAAATATTGCAGCAGAGAAGGCTGGGCTCAAAACTGGAAAAATGCAGAAATCAGACCGCGGGTTTGTGGCGGAATTGAGCAGTCGGACCGCGGGTTTGAGGGAAACAGGCACGGACAGGACGCAGGTTTTTGGCCGACAGAGGCAGTCGGGCCGTCGGAAATAGGGGAAAAGCTGCAGTCGGGCCGCCGGAAACAGGGGAAAAGCCGCAGTCGAGATGCCGGAAAAAGGTTCACAGACGCAGTCAGGACGCGGGAAAATGGACGAAAGCCGTAGTCGGGACGCGGGAAAATGGCCGACAGGCGCAGTCAGATCGCAGCAAACAGGCTGATTAGTCGCGGTCGCACCGCAGGTAACAGACTTGAATCCGCCGGCAGGGCGCCGGAAACAGTCTGAGAGCCGCGGTAGGGTCACAGGTAAAGGCCTGAAAGTCGCGGTCGGGACGCGACTGCAGAGGGAAAAGTTGCCGTGTACGGCGGCCGAAAGGGACAGCCGAAAGGGAAAAACGGGAAATTATTGCAGAAAACTAAATTTTTTTTTAAACGAAAACCAGAAATTCAAACCTACTGGAGTCGCCAAAACTGTGGCTAGGGTTTTACCCCTAGCTTGTGCGAAAGAGCACCTACTAAGGAGAAGGGACTCCTTAGTAGCAGTTCAGTAAACAGTAAATTAAATGCTAATACAATGTAAATTCTAAACTATCATGAGCATTAAGAGACATAACAAAGCATGTAAAATAAATGGTTTTTATATTGATGTTACCTCCAAAGTGAAGGTTGATGAAGCTTTTACAATGTCCAAGAGGGTTGCTCCAAGCTCCAATGTGCTCCTTCTCTTTCTCCAATGGTGGGAATGGGCCAAAAGGGGCTTTCAAGGTGAAAGTAGTTCAATGGTGAACCAGGGTTTCGAGAGAGATTTTGGCAGAGTAAGGGTATACTTGATTGTGGATGTGAAATAAGGGGTCTCCATCACCTATTTATAGTTTTTTGGTGGTGGAGTGCTGACCCATGGTTTTGGGAGCCATATGGTTTAGGGCAGCTGTATAGGGTTTTTTCCTCTTTTTCCTCATTATTTTATATTTTTTATTCCGTTTTTAAAGGGTTTTTGCTATTTTTAGAGGAATTTTGGATATTTTTGGAGGAAAAAGGGGTTTTTTAGCCTTGTTGAGGCTTTTTGGATGGTTTTGTGGCCTTTTGGAGGCTTTTTAGCGGGATTTTTAAGATTTTTAAGGGAAATATGGTAGGAAAATGGACAAATGAGCCATGTAATGGGGTGGATGAGGTAGTGAACACTTTTTGAGTGTTAACACTATGTACTTTCCCTTTTTATACATTAATACAAATGCTTTCTACCAAATGTTATTGCATTGATGATGTTTGTGTAGTTTGCTTGCTTAACTGCTTATTGTTTAGATGCATTTTACTACTTGTGTTGCTTTGTATGTCTTGACAGGTTTTGCAGTTGAGATCTGAAAGACCATCAAGCTTGGAATAACGTCAAGGAGAAAGGATCTGCGATATGGAAGGTAAGGCATCTAGTCACTCGATCTTTAATTAGATCTAGGAAATTTATTTCATATTCTATCTCATTTGTTCTTGACTTGCATTAAGCTGGGGAGATCACGCCTTGAGTCCGCTCTTGGTAGATTGTCCGATAACACAATCTAAAGAAAGATTACTATAAGTTTAAATAGCTTCATTTAATAAGAGTCATTAATGTGATAACTAAAAACCTTTATCTAATTAATTATTCATTTAAATATTAGAATAATAAACTTATAAACAAAACAGTTGCTATGCAAAACAACTTGTGTCTAGATACACACAATAAAATCCACCAAGTTTGCAACCAAATCCACTCTCTAAACTTATTTGTTAGAGCAATGTTTTTTATCATATTCACATGAAATGAGTGAAACACTTATGCTATCCACCCATCCCAAGCAGCTGCTCAAAAGTTTCCAAGTAGCTTCAACAAACACAAATAAGCCAAACCAAGCATAGATGACTTAGGCATTGAAAAACAACCAAACCTCCTTGCACCAAAGACCATGCAAAAATGGCCTTAATTGACATGTAGTCTAACCTAGTATTGTGAATCCAATAAATTATTATTATTATTCCCTGCCAAGGCAGGGATATACTTTTCATTTGGAAGTCAAAGTCTTTTGACTTATATTAATCCTTAATTTTTTAAGTTGTGTTGTAATGTTTTGTTGAAGGCCAAAATTTAAGACAAAATGTTTTATGATGGGGAGTACAAGAACCAAAAACGTAAAAAAAATTGTGTATGACGGGCAAAGATGAATACAAATTCCAACCCTGCTGGCATGTCAACTATACACGTCTTTTAATGCGACCGTTCCAAACTCCATTAATTTTGAGAGTAAATTTGAAAGCGATAGGTAAAACATTCAAAGATGCTTTTCCAACAATGAAAGCGGAACCATTTATAAATCAATTTCAAAATTTTGATGAAGATCAGAAAGAACCCTTCTCTCAAATTTAGTATTAACAATTGCCATATTCCGCAGGCGCACTGAAACTGCTCCACATCTAGGTTTACTGTTGGATAAATATTGAAAATGGGCAAATGAAAACACAAGGCAAGTTTCCAACTTTCCGTAGCTAGGGATGAGAGGAGAGTTGGAGGTAATCCGACAAATGTCGGGATTTAGGGTGCTTAGAAGTTGGGGCTTACACTAGTATCTGCCTTGGAAGGGAGCAGTATAAGGGTTAACTAAGAAATTGTCAATGCTTAGAAGTTGGGGCTTACACTAGTATCTTTTGTCAAGTTTCACCAAGCTGAGAAATTGTCAATATTCCTATATGGACTTAATGTCTTCTCTTCTATATATATGCAAGAGCCTGTGAAGAATGTCTTTCTGCATTCTTCCTTAATTTTTTAAAATATGTATTTGCGAGTGATCATTGCGTGAGATGTTGTATTAGATTGATTTTCATAAAGTTGTGAATCTCCATATGTGTATCAAACTTTGCAGTACACGTCAGAGTTCCATGTCTACTATTCTTTCCATGATGATTGCCATCAATTTCCTATAGATGCGGCTTACCTGGTTTTTATCACCTCTAATGAAGTTCCAATTTACAGATTACACAAGTGCTCCGGGTTTCGATACAGCTGGGCTTTATTTCATCGTTCAATAAGGGATGTTTAAGTAAAAATTTACCTTGTAGAATGTTCATGAATCATGGTAATGGAATTTTATATACAAGGATGCAGTGATAAGTGTTGAAGTCATTTGGAGTTCATTAAGTGCACTAGCAGAGAGGATGTAATCTTATCACCGGGTTGGTATTGTTTAATATTATCGTTCACGTGGACTGTAATGGTGAAATCTGATCAGTATAGTTGCCATTATTATCAGTTTGTTTTTTACTTTTAACATTTAGAAGTGTGATTAGAAATTTCCACTCTCAAAAAGTTGCTATTGAGTTGTTGATGTTTAGACATATATGTTTGTTTGTTTTTTTGAAAATAAATACAACGTTCTTGGATTATACTTGAAGGTATGATAGTTAAAATGTGTACACCATGAAGGTATTATGACTAAAATTAGTATGATGACGCAGTAAGTTATCTATCCAAGTTTAAGTTTTGATTATGTTTCTAACTTTAAGTTTTGATTATGTTTCCAAGTTTATGGATATATCATTTAGGAAATTCTTATTTTTATTTTTTAAAACATAGTCATGTTATTTACTATTCTCTATTTACAATAGAAAGCATGCATTATTTTGTTGAATTTAGCCTTATCTACCTTGTGTGGTGTGAGGATAGAAGAACTAATAGGGTTTCCATTTTATTTTAATTTTCAATTTTAAAATAGTATTGGTTTATAATGTTTAATAATTTAATTTTAATATATAAGTTTAATTTAATGAAAATTGTAAAAAAAAATCCTTATAACATGTTTTAGTTATGAAATATCAAAATTATATATATATTAAAACTATGGCAAACAATAAAATAATTTTATTAGTTATTGTGATTAGAGTGTTATAAATAATCTTTAAGAAAAGCATATTTATAATATATATTCAATTAATAATGATTTTTATTATTAATTAATAATTATGTTAAAATATAAATATTTTTTAAAAAATATTAGAGATTCATTAAAAGAAAAGATTTACAATCTTAATGGTATGTTTGTATAGAAGTTTAAATTTTAAAACTTTATAATTTTATATAATAGTTTTTAATAATAGTATTGAATAAAAATTAAAATAGTGTATTAAAAGAATATTTTTAAAACCATTTTTGTTAAACAATTTTTAAGATCTAAAAAAGCTAAGTTTTAATATTTATTCATATTTTCAATAGTGTAGTTTTAATTTATTTTATGATGGATGTCAATTCAAAAATATTTTTATGAAGGGATTTTTTCCAAATTGTGGTTTATCTCAAATAAAATGATGATAACTATCCTTGTGAGGTTTATATTAGCAACAATGCAAGCTACTAAATTGTCTATATAAATAATGAAAAGACTAGGGGACAAAGTACATCACTACTTGATATACGCAGTTGCTTCCGTATATGCGAAGATTCCGTATATATATGCGCAAGGCATATTCGGAAGCTATTGCGCATTTACGAAAGCTTTCGTAAATACGTTACACATATACGGAAGCTGCGCATATACAAAAGTTTTCATATATGCGCAACAACTTTTGTATATACGTAGCTACAAATATATGGAAGCTTCTGTATATACGCTTGTTGAAATATTGTAGCTTCTAAGAATATTATATTTGTACTTTATTATTCCGGAGATGTTTCATTCCTTCGTGAAGACTTTATTGTATATCCGGAGATGTTTTATTCCTCCGTGGATAATGTGGTAGCTTGGGTTATTAGACTTCCCTAGTGGAGGTCGGCCCTATATGAGTCATGTGGGTTAAAGAGTTATTAGACCACCCTAGTGGGGTCGGCCTTGTCACATTATGTTAAGTAGTTAAGTTGGGGTTGACCTAGTTTGTGTAAAAGTCAAGTCGGAGTTGTGTATAAATAGAGGAGGTGTGTTCCTCATTTAACAGAAATTCACTCACTTGTGATTGGCGCATAAGAGAGAAAGAGATATGCTATGGAGGAGAAGGAGCTCATGGTTGAAGATTACATCTTTGTATTTGCTGGTCATCTATATTGCGGAAGCTTTGTTGGGTTTTTTATCCCATGAGGGTTTCCCAGGATAAATCTGTGTCTCTTGTGGTTATGTTGTATTTGTTGTTCTTTCAGTGATCTTGTATATGCTATTGTTGTGAAATGGAATGTAATGTTGATATTTTCTGTCTTAGCATATTGAATCTTAACAATGCTTCCTTATATGCGCAGCTGCTGCCGTATATGCACAGCTTCTGTATATTCGCAAGGCATATACAGAAGTTTTCGTATATGCACAACGCATATATGGAAGCAGCTGCGTATATACGAAAGCTTTCGTATATGCGCAGCTGATGTTATGCGTCGCGCATATACGAAAGCTTCCATATATGCGCTACAGCTTCTGTATATGCCTTGCGCATATACGGTAGCAGCTGCGTATATACGGAAGCTTCCGTATATGCACAGCTTCCATATATTCGCTGCGCATATACGAAAGCTTAGCTGTTGCGCATATACAGAAGCTTCTGTATATGCGCAACAGCTTCCGTATATGTGCAACAACTTCCGTATATATAGAAGCTGTTGCGCATATATACATATACGGAAGTTGTTGCGCATATACGGAAGCTTCCATAATATACGGAAGCTGTTGCACATATACATATATACGGAAGCTTTTGCACATATACAAAAGCGCAGATACAGAATGATTGGTTTGTCCTCCTTTTGTGTTTGGAATGATTGGTTTGTTACAAATCAAATGTGTGGTCAATTCTTCCATTAATGAATATTGTTGTTACATCAATCATCTTTCTCCCAAAAGATACCTTGTTCAAATTGATCTTTCAAACCTGCCCTCGTTGCATATTGAAATTAGTCGTGTATCCAAGATTCAAATGGGAAGTAGATTAGACATTGAATTGAGGTTAAGAGCTCCAAGTGACCAAAGATTGATACAATTTTTCATCTAGTGTAGCATGCAGGTACTTTAATTCATTTAGTGTTGTGTGTAGGGATCTGAAATTTAACATCTGTTAGGGAATATCTAGTAAGAAGTTGTAAACCGGATCTAACTTAGGTGGTTAATAAGAGTTGTTGTTATGCTTGCCACCCAAGTTCAAATATTGCTTCATATATATATTCCCCTCATGGGACAATTGGGGTTGGAAAGGTAATAGAAATATCACTGTCATTTATGTGCTCAAGAGTGGGACAAGATATTCCAAACATTTTTAGCCCAAGGGATTAGCTTAGGAAATTGTCACCAATGTTGTTGAGAATTTAGTTAGCTATGCGCCAATAGATGTCTAGTTTGAATCCCCCTACATTAGATGCACTAGTATATGCTGATGAGTTTACCGAGGATTCTATCTATGAATGTGGATAATCTTTCCTTAAGTTTCCTTGTGAGACTTTCCTTGAAAAACAAAACATATGGTAAGAAGTTCTTAGATTGGGATTCTAAGGGTTTAAATGTTTAAAGAGACGTTATGAGAGATTTAGTAGCAAGTATTGGGATTATAAAATGCTCTTGTAAGTTGACGTAGTTAAGATCAATGAATTTTAAGACATCAAAGTCGCTCTCATTTCTCGATTTCAGAAAGGACTGAAAGGATATGAAGACTTTAGCAAATGGGTGTGCTTGCAAATATTCAATTTTTAAATTTAATTTATTTGCACTATTGCATGTCTAATTAATAAGTACTCTCTTTTCTCCTCAACCTTCTTATAATATAAATGGTGGTACTCATTTCTTCATCCATGGATTCACAATTTAATAAGGGAAAAGAAATATGTTCTAGAGTGGAAGTCATTTATTTGATTTGAGTATATACAAATGAAGAAGGCTAAACATTCTACTTTGTTTACCTTTGATGAATAAACATATATTCACTTAAAGTGAGTCCCCTTCAAATGTGTTTTTAAATTACATTTGGAGTTCAACACACGTTTGATAGTCATGTTAATATTTATTTATTAGAGTGGAAGTCATTTATTTGATTTGAGTATATACAAATGAAGAAGGATAAACATTGTATTTTTTTTACCTTTGATGAATAAATAGATATCCACTTTTAAAGAGAATCCCCTTCAAATGTGTTTTCAAATTACATTTGGAGTTCAACACATGTTTGATAGTCATGTTAATATTTATTTATTCTAGTATTATGAAATAAAATAGTTGTTTTAAGTTCACTTTGGTTGTAGATCTATTAATTTATATGACTTTAATGATATATTAATTCTATAGTAATTTTGTCAATCTAGTGTATATACACCACCGTATACCAGTGTATACAATGGTGTATACACTGGTACATACACTGGTGTATGCATCGGTATATACACTAGTGTATACACCAGATACATCGATTTATATACTAGTGTATACACAATACACCAGTATATACACCAATGTATATACATTATATATACCGGTATATGTATATACACCAATGTATATACCAATATATACACTGGTGTATATATCGGTATATACCCAGTGTATATACGGATATATATACTGGTGTATACACTATATACCAGTATATACACTGGTGTATGTATCGGTATATACACTGGTGTATATACCGACATATACACTCATGTGTATACCAGTGTATTATACACACCAGTGAATATATCGGTATATACACTATGTATACAAGTATATACACCAGTGTATATATCGGTATATACATCAGAGCCTACCAGATCAACATCAATTACTCATAACAAGTGATAGTCTAGGTGATCCAAAGCCTATAGCTCAACACCAACTCAAACATAATGAGTCTTTGTATTCTAGGTGCTCGAGAGCCTATAGCTCAACACCCACTCATTGTTTTGTGTGAGCAATCCATGAGAACACCATGATTATTTGATGGTTGGATAGTGTTGAAGAATGTAACTTCAAAAGATATTCTTATTGTATTTTTATTGTACTTCCTTCGGGAAATATTCATATTGTTTTTTATTATGTAAAAACCCTAAAATAAATCATGTAAAATAGACAAGTCAACTTAGTGGGTAAAATGCCCCAAATAATGGGCAGTCCGCCCCAAACAATGGGGAAAACTACCCCAATCAAGTCGGCCCAGTTAAGGAAAGTTAGGTCATCTTAGTAAGGTAGAAAGTCCAGTTTGTGACGAGTATAAATAGTGTGGTGCCTAGCTCATTTGGTGCATCATCTCACTCAAGTAAGTTCGCATGAGTAGAGGCAGAAGCACAAGTTTGCTTGGGAGAAAGAGTAGCTACATTGAAGACATATTTTCTTGGGGTTTCTATTTTATCTTATTCTCGGGTTATTGTATGAGATTGACATTGTACTTTCTAATGAATCTATATTGAAGAATTTTTGTTGGGTTTTTCCCATGAGAGGGTTTTCCCAGGGTAAATATTTATGTTCTCTTGTTATGATGTGCTTGTCTATCTTTCAGTGATCCTATTTTTATGGTTATTGTGATAATATATAAATTGATTGAAGATATAACATAACCATCCTGGAAGTATCAAAATTCTAATAGATGGATTCCTAGTGTGCTTAGTTGTGAACATATTAACTTATCTTAAGAGTTTTTTGTGATTCCATAACTAGTATCTTTCACCTTGAAGGTCTCATAGCCTATTTGTGGTGGCATTCACACTATATGCCTATTATGTACAATATTTCTTGTATGCATATAGTTTCTTGGACAATCATAGTTATAAGATTTAAGTGTTCCACCTTTGTCCTTCATTCTTTATTTTTAATGTTGTAATTTAAGTTTATATTATGTTTATGAAAAAAATGGTTATGAAATCCATGATTTTCATGAGTTTATGCACGTTAATTTTTCTTTCATTACTTATTTGCATCGATGTATGAATTCAAATAGTGTTGAAGTTTAATGGGTTTGAATTTATATACAAGTTTACTAATATTAGTTGCATCCCTTCTCTATGGGATGGGTAATACATGGATGGGGGCGTGACATTGCACTTTCACCCTACATTTCAAATCACTTAATTACAACATGATTAAATTCCATTAAAATTTTCCCATTTAATTATAATTTTGTTATGCAATACCCATAAAATTTTAAAATTTGAATTATCTTACAACTTATATCTAAATATGAAAATATTTGGAGGAAATAGGCATAGGTGTGGGGGAGGTGGGCTCATCATTGGACCTAAGGGACAATATATAGGCTCCTTCACATGTGGGATTGGTGTTGATTTGAACAATGAATCCTAAGCACTAGTAGTATAGAAATGCCTCATTTTTATTAACTCTTACACCCAAGAGTCAGTGTCAGTTTTAGGTGACTCATTGCTTGGGTTAATGTCAATTTTAGGTGACACATTGATTTTTATTGAAGCATTTAAAGGAACTACCACAATTTCCTCACCCTCGTTCTCATCAACCAAAGAGAGATTATTTTTCAAGAAATTCCACAATGTATCTCTCTTCCACATTCTTTATGATAATAACTCTATCATAGATGAATTGGTGAATCAAGGCACCAACCATGAAGGAGGTAGTATTGTTTCCTGTGAGTGTGTGTTATCCCACTCCTTAATTACTCTATGACCATGACAATAGGGGGGAATTTGACCAACCTATCAAAGGAGGGACTCTTCCTTATGATACATTGAACACATCAATTTAAGAAGTGGGGAGGTTCAACTCCTTGTCCTCTAGCTAGATCCCTGATTCCAATTTCACACACTATATTAAGGGAAATGATAATGACACACTTCCCTTGTTACTAATGGAAGGAGCTCTATAACTCAATCGAACCAATGCAGCCTCACTTCCCCATCTAAATCTTATATTCGTGTTCATGTTTTGATTATGACATTCACCATTTTTATGACCAATTGATGTTGTCTTTGGTACATAGTTAGAGAGGTTAAATATCTTTGTGCCTAAGTTAGAACTACAAGGGATAAGTGACGAGGCTAGGGAGTCTACCTCCCATGTCTAATTCCTCATCATTGGCCACAAAATGAGGTTGGAAACCTTAAATTTTGGGGAAGGTGATTCAACCTTTTAGTTTCATGATGATATACAACACCATCTCCAACAAATTCAAACTCGGGAGGCCAATACATGACATGAGCTTTCTCACCTACAACAAATGGTAACAGGGTTACATTTCCACATTCTAAGTGACCTTATTGGATATTGAAGAATTGAATCAATAATAGTGCTCTCCTCTTCTAGTTTTTCCAACAATAAATGAACGCATAGCTCCATCAGATGATACCACTCTAACCAGTCTAGAGGTAACTGAATTGGAAGCCAGCCATTGTTTACCCAAACCCTTATTTCCTAGTTTTTACAATGTTTCTAGATGCTTTGTTGATTTGTATTTATACTAGGACAATTCCATAGGTAATATACTATTGAGTTTTGAGCATGAAAACTTGTTTTGTAATGTCAATATGTATTGTCCTAAAAATTTTGGAAGTACGGTGTGATATAAGATTATGATTAACCAATTTTGTACTTTTAATTGGATAGTCGTCACACTCTTGATTACAATATAGTAAATGTTTAAAATTTATTCTTATTTCTTAGTCACATCTACTTAAAAATTGTATATTTAACTAAATTTTGAAATTATATATAGTTTAATCCCCGAGATGTAGAACAATCCGTGGTGGGAGATGATTAGGACACCCTTAAGTTGAATGGTCACATGTTTGAAACCCACGGATACCAAAAATCCATCAATGTAAGGGGTACCACTTGCAAAAAAGAAGAAGAAATTATATATAATTTAATTCCTTTTGTGTTTTAAGCTATTATTTGGTTTGTAGTTTAAATGTTGTAGGAATTTAACTTTAGGGAAACTACCACTTTTTGTGTGTAAAATTCAACAATAATAATTTAGAGTTGATGGAATTGCAATATCAATCATTAACATTGCAGAATTAGGTTACAATGGGGATGTTAAATCCATTTTTTTGGATTAAAAACAACAATTTCAACAATCCAAAATTTATGATAAGATTTAAGTTATACAAATCTAAAAAATTCAAAATCTTGTAACATTTAGCTTTCTTTATTATTTAATTTATTTTAGTTCCCTTTAATCAATTAATTTTTTCTTTCAATTTATTTTAGTTATTTATCTATTTATTCACTAATTTTAATTTTTATCATTATATTCTAATTTCAATTTATTTATGATAATTATTGTTTTTTTATTTTATAATAATGGATAATTTTCTTTCAATTTATTTTAATTATTTATCTTTATGACAATTATTGGTTTTTAATTAATTACTTTTGTTTTACAATAATCGATAATTACAATTTTTAACCAATTGAAAGAGTTAATTTTTAAAAAAAATTAATTTTCAATTTCAATTTTGTATTAATTGAAAGCCTTTAATTTGAAAATTTAGTATAGAAAACTCAAACTCACTAAAAATAATGACATGTTCTGTCTACTTATATTAATAAATAATAATTTACTTTTAGAATTGGTGTTAAACTAGATTATATAAAACCCACACATGTAACTTCCAATAAAAAAATATATTCTTGAATTTTTAAATAGGAAATATATATTCTTAATTATTAAGTCTACTATTTAAATATATTTATTTATAAATATTAATACATCTACATGCTTAAGTGTAATAACTGATTGTGTATGCCTAAGCTAATATTCTTCCCAAATTTACCAACTTTCCCATTACTCCAACTTTTTTGCCCATGTTTTTTTCCTCCTATATAACACACTTTCTTTTATATAACACACTTTGAGACATCTACGTCACAATTGCTAACCACTCTGAATAATTCCAGTATTTAAACTATTTAAAGTTCCGAAGCAAGGTTGATATTGTCCCCAAGGATAATAAGTACATGAGCATCTTGGTTTTTTACTTGACCATGTGGCCATGAGAACTAAATATTATATTATGTCTTGAATCAAAATATAAGTAGATTCTGAATACAATTCATTCTGAGAACTCTTTTAACAAAAACAAAAACCCTGCTCACTACGGATTAATTTAGTAGTGATTTAACCTTAACAACTCTGCCAGTTTTATAACTTGCATCTGCTTGGGATATCATAATTTATAATGTAATATTATGAATGACAATTTCAATTTAAAACAAAAACCTTGATGAGACTCCAAACTAATTTAGTTTTAACTCAAACTTATCAACTCTGTCAATTTCAGTGCTGGAATCTATCTGCAATATCATAATATATAATGTAATATTATGAATGATAGTTTGAATTTGGAAGGTGTCAAGTTAGTTGGATATATTTATAGTTCCTTGTATTGTCTCACTCCAATACTCTACGAGAGGTGTAGATGAAAATGAAAAACATCTCTTAAATTTTTGGAGAAAAATTTGAAGTTTTCGAATAATCTTTTTAATTCTGAAATATAAATGGCTGGCACTGGCAGACAGGGAGATTCAAGGGAGGGTATCAATAGCGTTCCCAAGTAATTGGAGAAAGAATCCTCCCAACTCAGATACCATGAACCATAAAACCCTAACATAAATGCAAAAAAATGACAGAGGCCTAAAACATGGATATGTGAAATAGCACAGAACTCATCCTGATTTACTGAAGCGTGCTCGCATCGCTCGAATAGTTGGCTCTGAATATATCCTTGAGCAGATAAACATGAATTGAATATATATTTTTTCCAAGTATATTGCTTGCAATACAAAATTCATTTAACAAAACAAACTTAGCCTAAATAACCCAAAAGCAATCTATTACCAAGACCATAACGACATCCTGTACTATTTATGAATGTGTCACCACCACTAGTGCACAAGGATGCCATTGTTTCGCTTCGCAAGGAATTAAACAAATCTAGACACTCTCCATAAGTCCTCTGATATTTGGGGGTCCTCTCCCGACAACATCTTTGCCATCAGTTGTAATGGCATTCAAGGAACAACTCATCAATTAAGCAACTAGCGCCTGTCGCGAACATCCTCGGCAACAAATAGAACTTTGCACCCTCCACGCCCATCTTCATAACTACAAAGTCATGTTTAGAAACAATATTCTTCAACAATTCTGCGAAATCTGGGCCCTGCACTTTGACAACACCGGTACTCGTCTAAGAAGAAGCGTCTCGTCCCAGCGAGAATACCGTCCTGATTAACGGCATAAATTTTTAATAACTTGGATATGTCATATGTTTGCTTGGCATGCTCTGGATCTAATTGCAATTTCCCTCCATTTTCACCGTCTACATCGTTTCCCAGAAGTTGCTCAGATGTTGGATTGGCATGCTTTTGAACTAACTGTGAATTCTCTCCATTTGCATCGTCTACCACGTTTCTGCGAAGCACCACATTATTATTATGAATTTGTATGAGAGTTGAATGATAGCAATAGCAATAAAAACATGATTTATAACATACACTGCTGCTATCTGGCCATCCTCCAGTTCTGGAGTTGTCAAGACGACATTGCCGTCGCAGTTAACCTCGTCGCCTATTTCCAAGTCTACATTTGCCATAGGTAATTTAATTGGCCAAATCAGGCATAAAATTAGTGTATTAATAATAATTAGTGACAATATTTAAACAAAACCATGTAAGGAGCTTGAGATCTGGAAGCGATCTCAATTGCTATTCTCTAACTATTCCAAGACCTAAAACGTATGACAAGATTTATGCTGAACTTTCGGCACTGGAAGCTTACCATGCTTGAAGCGTGACTTCTTTTTCAGAATAGAAAGCACCCAGTTTTTGGTGAATTAGTTCGAAACTTAGAGACTTGATGGGGATTCTCATACTGATGGGAAGGACTGAAAGGCTGAAAACGGAAGCTAAGCTAGTTGAGGAAAATTCCCCTTTGTCGACTAAACCACAACTCAACATGTTGATGGATGTTCTAAAACCTTTCTTCAACCATTCTGCGAAATCTGGGCCCTACACTTTGACAACACCGGTACTCTTCTCAGAAGCATTGATCATGGAAGTAGAGATTTTGGGATGGATTCTTCCCGGTCCTTTACTTTCAATACTACTCCCAGTATCCCTGTTGATCTCAAAACTTAGTTTCATTTCTCACCCAAGCTGCGTAAGGCAACATATTGACTCCTGTGCATTTCTTGTAATCTTCGTAGAAGGCTCTGTCTGCAGGTGCTGAGGAGCATGTGGGTGGGTATGGACGAAATTCGTGAAGGAAGGAACTCAATTTGACATAATACATGGAAGGAGATGCCTGCCTACCACCTAGTAGAACCTCCGACTTCCTGCGTAACTGTGTGCGGAACTTTGTGGAGAGCGGGCATTTGACATTCAAAAATCAAATTCGTGTCTTAAAAACGGTGAGCATTTGAAATTCAAAATCCAAATTCGTGTCTTAAAAACAGTGTCAGAATAGTATAGCTAGTGGGCATGGATATATGTCATGCATATCATGCATGGATAGGTTATCGCTCACTCGATGGTGGACCAATGTAGTCGGAAAGCTTTGGCCGAGAAATATGATGCTCATGGAGACTTAAAGTGTGTCAGAGCCCTCCAGCAGACTTAATTAGTCTGTTGCGGGGTGCATAAATTTGCCCCTATGTGTGCCCACTTTCTTCTGTCAGCACCTTACCCAGCATTAAGCGCGCCCTTCTTCCACAATGGGTGAAAAAATAACTTTGAAACTGCCTAATATGCACAGTACTAATAGAACAAAACACTCAGAGAAACACACAGCGGAATATGATATATAGGCAGAAACCAAGAGGGTACTATCACCCATGGGAGTAGCGAAGGAGTGTGACCAAAGGGAAAACGCGCTCTGAATAAATAGTGTGAAGAACGTATCGAATAGTGTGGTGTTTAATAAATGTAGAGAAGGTTGACTTGCAACTTTCTGTGACCAAAGGGAAAACGCGCTCTGAATAAATAGTGTGAAGAATGTATCGAATAGTGTGGTGTTTAATAAATGTAGAGAAGGTTGACCTGCAACTTTCTCAGAAAACTCTGGACCATTTGCTTCGATTGCAACGGCCAAGAGTCTTGAAATTGCAGTTCATAATGCTTTTGTTTCTTCTACTGATCTGCAGGACTGCAGGACTATACGTGCATTGAGGATGAAGACGAGGATATATTTCAGAAATTTAAAGCAAGGGATCATAAGAAACCTCCATTGCAAATTGATATGTTCATATGTTGGACTGTATTGATACTTAGTTGACTGACGCCATAGGAAAACAACGTCTTCTTATAGTTAACTGGATGTTGGAGGCAAGAATTTTGCACAGTTTAAATTGATTTGGAAATTTGAAAAAGTCTTTGGATGTCTCAATAAGTAATTGGTAACTTCTGCTGTGGCGCAGTAGATAGCCTCGTACCATCTTCATTAGGAAACACTTATTAAGCACGAATCTACTGGACAGATTCTTGTCTAAAGGAACTTTTATAAACTATACTCATATACAATACAGGTCCTGGGTATCGCCTGCACCCTGTCCCATTATTGCAGGGATTTTCCTTACAGTACAATTCATTTTTCCTTTACAATTATAGGCTATAAAATCAATACTACAAGTTCTAGCATGACATTAAGACTATGGAGATTAAATTTTTTTATGCATGATATATTTTCCAAAATCATGACACAAAAGATAATTTAAATATAAAGTGATTGATTAGCTTTAATGTGGAATTAAATTGATTATTTTTTTTCCAGCTAAGAGGGAAACTCACCAATACTTCCTCACATTTTGATGGATGCTAGGGATAGTAAACCCTCCGCCTAACCCCATAGGACTCAAGGCTTGAACTCATTAAATTGACTATTAAAACCTAAGATATACTTGTTTTATAAAATAAAAAATTTTATACTAAGAAATATATATTCTTAATCATTAAAGTAGGTTTAAAAAAATACATTTATTTATTTATTTATATATATATGAATATAAAAAAAACTACATAAAAAAATCTCAAAAAAATTATATATAAAAATAATTTCAAAACTAAAACTATATTTTGTATATCTTTATTTTATATATTAATTTTTATATAAGTTTTGACTTTTTACTTACAATTACTTAAGTCAATCTTAAATAATAAAATAATTACATTTGAGAAATAAAGATTTGAAGGTTCTTAAATTTTTTGATAAATCTATAATTAACTCAAACCTGTGCTCATTATATTTATTTAATAACCTCTTTTAAAATAATTTAAATTTTTTAAAAATGTACAATTAACTTAAATACGTTATCATTATATTTATTTGATAACATCTTTTACAATTATTTAAATTTCATACAATTTATATAATCAGGTTTAGTAATTTGTATTGAGACTACTTTAATGTATGCAGGAAGAGTCTAATATATTCATTTATAATAATATCATATAATAAAATGTATTATTTTATTATATAAAATACATAAATTCGAATTAGTATTCATAGATAACAGAATTGACCGATAACAAAGGAAACTCTAGCTACCAGGGATAGAAGGCTTTTGGAGTTTTCAATTCCATAATTTCTTCACAAAATATGATCGGTACTAGATATGATGGGTAGTAGGCTTTTGCACTAGTAGCAAGATATGAGCTTTAGATTGATGGAGTTGTATCCTCAAACAATTCATCCTCATACATAGAGAGTATCACATTTTCTTCTAGTCCTTCCAACTCTGTCTATTTTTTTATTATCCTACACTTACTATTCTAAACCACATCAAGGGAGGAGTATGTTCCAGTCATAGGGTTGTATTGACATTATTTCACAAATCATTACTTATTTCAATATGGCTGCTATGAAAGCTCACCATATAGCTCGCAACTTCTAAAGTTGAAGAGCATCCAGAGCTGAATTTTGATTTGTGTATTTTTAATTTTAATTTTTTAAAATGTAATAGTAAAAAATGTTTTATAAATTTTAAGATGAATAAGACTAAGGAAATCAACATAGTCATAATATTACCCCTTTTGTAATATGCAAATAAACAATTTCATAAAAGTAGAATAAAGTAGGACCCTTTCTTTTTCTCCTATTAAGGAATCCTTGCCATTACAGATATATTATATTCTAGTGTTAGAAAAGGAAGGATCAATTCTCCAACCAATATTTCCACCATATGCATTGGCCTACAGAACAAAAGAAGAAAAAAACACTTTCTTTGAAGGTTTCGTTGATCACATAGTAAACTTTGGCCATTTTTCTTGTACACCGACCTATAGGTTTGTTGAGGTCTGGTTTCTTTTTTTTAGAGTTTAGTATATCATTTTTAGGATTTTAATATCTTTTGGTTTTGATATACAAGTGGTCTCTTACGTGGTGGTTTTCAATGTATATATCTCCCTCTTCCCTTCGTTGAGCGCCATCTAAAAGCTTTAAAATTATACTGCACCCCCTGTTATGAATCATGTCTTTGATATCATGTATTTCAAAGATGCACTTTCTAATTGGCAGGGAATTAACTGCTTGCAACTTTCTTTCTGGTTTATTTTGAAGTGGTGGTAGGACGTATGAAATCTTGTATTTTTTAAAATCTTATAACATGAAAAAACGTGGAGTTGAAGCCTTGAGTTAGTCATATAGAAAATGACTTAAATAGAAGGTCTCATAATTAATAGCTTTTGATGGACAACCACATGTCTTTAGTAGTTGTTGTGGATGCATATAGCGCTCCTCTACGACGTGTGTGTATATGTAATGTAGAAGCACATTTATGTAAAAGATAATTTGATACGAGACATATGTGGTTAGTATAACTATAGTTAAATAAAATAAAACACATAATATTTAGGATTAAAACACTAATAATAAACACACGTAAAGTGTTTACATGATTAACTATTATGAATTGTCATCATTATATTGTATTGAAGTTAATATAGTTTTATTTTAGGTAAGATGTATAAAAAAACTAAATAATTATAGTTTTATTTTAGGTAAGATGTATACAAAAACTAAATAATTTAAATGTGTGATGAATTGTTTCTTTTTTAATTGTTTAAAATATGGAGAAGGGAAATTGGTATTTTTAACTTTAAATTTAATGGGAATCATTTTAGACTGATAGATTGCACATATTAAATGTTAACATTGCATAATCTTATTGTACTAGGGGCATTCAAGGGTATCCAATCCATTTTTGCATTAAAATAAACAATTTCAGAAATCCAAAATTATGATTTTAATATTGATTGTCTATTCAAATTATGATTATGGAAAACTAGAAAAGGTCAAAAACATAAAATGTTTAGCCTTCTTAAAAGAGTACCATAGAATATCTAAATGGAAAGTATGTATAGTTCAACTCTTCGTACTTACATATTGGATTAAGTTAAAAAGTGGACAAACTCAACCTTGCTAGCGAGTTGTTTTTCAAGGGAAATGTTCGATGTTAAAGGTTCTCATCAGTTATGTAGAACTATAAGTTCTAGCAAAATTATTACCAGATTTTGGTAAGAATTTTGACAAAAAAATGGTTGAATTTGTCCATTTTTTAATTCACTCCCTTATCTATTTGTCGATCTATCTTTTTATTATTATTTTCTTTTACATTACATACCTTCATCATATCTCTCTTATATTACATCTAAAATGCACCTTGTTTATGATTATGTAACTACATTGAAAATAACCTCTAAAGAGTTATATTTCTTAGGATTGACTGTAACATCCCAAAAAATTCACAAAAATTTAAAATTTTCTATGTAGAATTAAATGTTCATTTTTGTTATGCGGAAATGTAATAAATGATGATGATGATTTGCTTAATTAAACTACAACCTGGTTTGTAATAAGACAACACCTTCATTAATTTGTCGTCAAAGTTTAAAAAAACATGTTACGTCAAGTATGACTATGTTTTTCATAAAGTCCCTTCTGCTTATGAATGGATAAATGCATGTTTTCCATTACTATTGGATGTCTTAACCTTATTTTTGTCTTTAAATTAAAGATCGTTGCTTCTGTAAATGTATGAACATCGTAGTTTTGATATGGTACTGTTTTAAATATAAGTGTTAACTGTTTGTTTTCTTGATGATGAAGGGGTCCTATGGACACCCCGAGGCTTACTTAGCTATTTAGCTAAAGCTCTTAAACTTCTGTTGCAAATCACAGGTAAGAGAGATACTCCTTCCTGAAGTTTTAACAATGATGTAAAAAGGACTTTACTTAACTTCAATTTTCCTTGATATATAAAAAAAAGCATAGAGGACTAGACTTGTTCAAGGGTGATATCTAACTTGGTTTCGATCCTCGACTTCAAAGGTCTTAACATGCCACTCTTACCTTTATAGAGTTTTAAAACCAAGTTACGGAATTTATTTAAGTCTTGTATAATTACTTGTATTTACAAAATGTTTATGCTTCTTAAACAAAATCATGCTTGTGCCTCTTTATTTCTTTTGTAGTAAGTCATGGGTTAATATATTTTAACATCTCATATAACTTTTATGCAATATTAAACCTTATACAAAGGCTTATTACTAAGCGCTAACATATGTTTTAACTATTGTAACTATATGCATATATACTAATGTTAGATATTATAATCTTGTGCATCTATACTAATCCTCGGTACTATACACTATATGCACAAACCTTATACTATAAACATAGTGTGGCTCTTCTAAAATAGAACTATACATTATAAGCTTGACTAGGCACATAATATATTTTATGATGTAGCATTGATGATGACCATAACAGAACCTTAGTGAATCTCTGCATTGGTAGCATACGTACACTTGGTAGCTATGATGCTTTAAATGATATTAATGGTGTTTGGGTGGAATTCCCATTGGCATCCCTCGTGGCAGGTCTCCATGTGAAGATTCTTGGTAAAAGTGTTAACCCTAATGCACTTTGAATAACTCGCCGAAACCAAAACCCAGAGCATTCATTTTTACATTGAGTGAGGGTGGAGAGGCCGACAGGCTCTCAGTTTCTTAGGGTTCTTAGCAACGGTTTGAAGTCATCTCTCCCGAGGTTCATCGAGACCTGTAAATTTCATTTATTTTTACCAGCAGGCTATATGAGATGAACCATTAAGGAGCTGTATCTTACTGCATTTGATGGTGAACCGTGCACCTGCAGTGTTGATGAATGGCTTAATACATTGCCAAGGTGATTAGGTGAGCTACGAGGTTTGTAGGTAATGTTTGGTCGTTCCATGGTGTTTCTTTAAATGTTTAACATTATCAATGCTTGAGTTTTTAAGTCTGAGCTACGTTAAGTTTGTAACCACTTATTTGTTTTGTTCATGGTAGGATCTTCCTCGACGAGGTTTTTAGGTTGTCCTGAAGGGAATGCGAACTTCTTTGGCCTTGGTAAGCCTCGATGACTCCTTATGGGCATTCAAAGCACTTGGAAGATTTGTGGTGAAGCATTAGCACGACGTTGGTCTTTGTTTGGTTCGGCCGAAAATTTGGTTTTGTTTCTCAGCTTTGGTTTTTACAGTCGTTGTAATATTTAAGCCATATGGAAAATTTCGGTATAGGGAGGATTGAACCCTCTACCTGGCCTACGTTGGTTTCTCAACGCTTACTGTATACATTTTTTAATGTAAATATATATGTTTTCTTTTTAAGATCTAGATTTAGCTCGGCATACGATTTTGGAGAGTTTCACTCTCGGTATTTTAATATTTGAGCAAATGAAATGTTTTGATAAACCTTTTTGTGGTTAGGGTTTTAAACCTGGTTCTGTTTGCGAATACTAGCCATAGGGAGTGTTGAACCCTCAACCTGGTTTGGCATTGCTTCCTTTTGTAATGTATGTGTAGAATGTGGTTTTTGCAATAAAAATAAGTTTTACAAAAGGAACCCTAAGAGAATGCTCTCGACATTTGTTGTTATTTGTAAAGTTGTTGGATAAACAAAAGTTTGGGAAAAGCCCGACAATATAGTTTGAATGGTTATAATGTTTAGAGTTGTTTTATAAACAAAGCCGTAAGGCTGGGTTATAAACCCTATCGTGGATACTACCATTCTTAAGATTTGTTTGTGGAGTCACTTGAGGGTTTCAAACCCTGTACCCGATACATTTTTAACATAGTAACTTGTATTATTATGGAAGATTGGACTGTATGGGTGAACCCTTCGGGTATCGAACCCTGGTTTCATATTACTCCTTCGTTTTGGTAGATGGATGAAAAGTTATCTTAGTAATACTGAGTGTAACTTATAAATAGGGTCAGAACCCTGGGACAGTCGACCGACTAAAAGAGTTGTTGTTTGTTTTATTAAAATCTTTGTATATTTTAATGGTTCGGATCAATGATAAATCATTTTGAAACGTTTTACAAGAATTTTGTGTAAAAGTATTTAAGTGAATACTTATGTGGAATATGATACACTTACGGTTTCATTTTATAAGTGGTTTACACCGAGAGCTAGACTTACAGTATGCTTCTGTAGTTGTTTTTAAACAATAATTCGATGATGGTATTTATAATACAATTGTTTATAAAATGAGTTGTATTGAAATTAAATTCTTTGTATTTATGTATAAGTTATTTTGATTTTGATAATTGCATTACTATCGTTTATAGATCAAAAGGAAGTGAATTGCTATGATTACAAGCTTGTAAAATGATCATAAATTTTATCCTATTTTATCATGTTTATAAAAACATAGGTTTGCATTAGTATTCTAAGCATAAATAAAGTATAAACTCTATACTATAAAGGGTTATCCAGATGTACAATGTTAGTTTGCACTGAAATAAAACAGATTTCTTATGACATACAATCATTCGAATTCTGCATAATGTATATCATTATTTAATCTATTTTAAATCTATCTTCCCTGTAACAGAGTACAACACTAAGACAGTGTGTGGAAAAATGCAGGGAAGCATTTTTATTCTATCATTCATTCATTTAACTATAACTATCCAAATTGCATTTTAACTTAACAACTATATGTCTTTTCAGAATAGATAATTTGCAGAAAGACATTCATTAATAGTCCAAAATACCTAGAATTAAATAGAAAACTGATAACATAATAACATTCAGATCCTTATTAATAATTTGACAGAAAGTAAATAAGATAACACAATTTGAACTTGGTAACTGTAGAAGAGACAAACAGCCAAAGGAGCCCGTTCCACCAAACCTTCTCCTGAAGACAAGCAGCCAAAGGATCCTGTTCCACCCAACCTTCTCCTGAAGGGAATGCGAACTTCTTTGGCCCTGGTAAGCCTCGGTGACTCCCTATGGGAATTCAAAGCACTTGGAAGATTTGTGGTGAAGCATTATCACAAAGCTGGTCTTTGTTTGGTTCGACCGAAAATTTGGTTTTGTTTCTCAGCTTTGGTTTTTACAGTCGTTGTAATATTTAAGCCGTATGGCAAATTTCGGTAAAGGGAGGATTGAACCCTCGACCTGCCCTACGTTGGTTTCTCAACGCTTATTGTATAATATTTTTAATGATAAATACATATGTTTTATTTTTAAGATTGTCACGTCCCCTTCCATCTAGTCCGATGCTAGGAAGGAAACGTGACCAATCTACCGGGCTTATTAGCAATCTCAGCCCCTCTGTCACGTCCCCTTCCATCTAGTCTGATGCCAGGAAGGAAACGTGACCAATCTACTGGGCTTATTAGCAATCTCAGCCCCGTTCATTCTAAGAAATTCATGGATAATTTAAACTTCTGTGTGCAATTCATACTCAATATATACACAGCGAAAATAAACACAATTGCACACACAACTGAAATACATCAGCATATTAATCTCAAGCAAATGATAAATCAACAGGCAGAGAATCCATCCCATTCTCATGCTATGCACAGACTTCATATCAATTCCATTAACATGAACAATTATCATTCTGAATCAACACATTGCAAGAAACAAAATGCTAATAATTTAAATCACAGAGAACACTTATCTGGAGGATGAAGCTGTCCAAACGACTGGCTATGTGAGAGCAACGCTCCACCCAACCATAGATCTCTATCCAGTCTGTATTCTTTCAGCTGAGAGATCACCCCCGAGCTGGGTTGTGTAACCACTAAGGAGGAACTAGATGGGCTCACTCACAACCATGGTTTCACTCAACAACTATGCTAAGCCAACACATAGTTGGTTTTATCAAGCATGCAAAAGAAAAATGAGGAGGATGCTAATCTAGTGAGCTCAACCACAGAGCTACAGGAATCTCAAGCTAAATTCAAGCAATCCAATCCTATGTTCAAATATGCACACTTGGATTTTTCACCATTCTGTCAACGAATAACTCAATCCCGTCACTGGTTTTCTGGGCTATCAAAACTGGGTTTTCCAATGGATTTCGGGGTAGCTAATGCTCCCAAATTCACCCCAAGGTTCATACCTATGGATCCCCCATTGGATTTCACTGTCAAATACCAAATCTGGGCGTTTTTGGCTCTTCAAAACGTGGGTTCTTGCAAAGTTGTGATTTCTGGTTTTGCTCCCTGCTGGAATTCGTTTTTGGATGGAAAGTGATGCTGGTCCCCTCCACAATGGAATGGGGATGAGGAAGAAGCAACTCCCATGAGGTAGAGTGACTTGTGGCACAAGAAAACAGAGCCCATACTCTGCCATACGAATTTATGGGCTGTCCATGCTCCATTGAAGCCATGGACTGAATTCCTCAACCACTTCCTTACAACAGAATTAAATGTCAGCAAGGAAAGTCAAATGGGTTCTCAAGGTGACATATGGCAACCTATGGTTCAATCCCACAGCCCCCTCACCACTCCCTAGTGGATACACATGGCCCCTTCTCATTCGTTGCCTCCATAGCCAGTTTTGGTATTTTATTGCATAATGTTTATTTATATCATTTGTACAATGTTCCATGGCTAAATAACACATGGGTAACGTAATGTCTAATACTTTCCTTTTAAATAAAATTCGAGCTTCCACTAGCGGGGCCTTGGCCTTGAGCTCCACGCTAGGAAAACATACATCACATGTATACAATGTTTACATTAAAAGCTAATATATCCTAAGGGTCAAAATGGGGTATTACAATCCCCTCCCATTTAGAATAACACCATCCTCAGTGTTCCAATACTTGGAATACATATACAATTTACACGTCCAAAAATTTTCAAAACATTTTGCAGGTTTGCCCTGCATTCTATCCTTTACTTTGAACTTTCATGACCAATTCCTTTGACTTCCACGAGCTTCTCTTGCTGGTTCTGATCTTTCAGCTCATCCACAAGTCTGAAAACTTTATTGCTGCTACTTTCTTGATGTTCCCTTGTTGGGCAGTTGCGAAGGCAATGATGTCCTCCACATTTCCAACATTTCACTGGCTGCTTCATCTTTACCTGCTCAAATTCCTTTGAATCTTTATGCCTGGAATGTTTCTTAATGGACTGATTGTACGAATGCTTCATCATTGATCCACTTTCCTTTCCCTTACTGATTGCTCTCATAATGCTTTTTACCTCTCTTTGCGGACAAATAGAGTCCTATAAAACCCTGTGGTTCATCTCATTCTGCCTCTTCTGTATCTTGAGCATCTCTTCAAGATTTTCTTGGGTCTTGTAAATTGTTTGAAGAAGACTTTCAGCCAATTCCAACAGCCTATGGTCTGCTGCCATGGTCACTGTGCACAGCTGGTTCTCACTTTTCTCACAAGCAACACTTGCTCGTATAGCTGCAACCAATGGATTTAATTTCCACCTGTGAAATTCATCATTAAAAATCTTGTTATGCCAAGCATAACCTAAACATTAAAAAATCAGTCAATTGTTTTTTTTTCCCCCAAATTGACATGGAGATCCCATGCTATATTCATGATACTTTCACACTTTCCATGCTTGCCTAGCATACACATGAATTCTTTCATGTTCATCCATTCACAATAAATTAACTACTTCATCATTCACAATTTATTTCAAGCAAATAAACACATTCTACTTTCAGACATACATGCATTCAACAATTTTCTATATGTATAAATGCATCAATAAAAAGGAAAGAGAGAGCAGGAGGAGTTTTCTTCTCTTAGTCTTGTTCCATTCTGGAACCCACACCACCACTGTGGTTTTCATGCTCCTAGCCTCTTTCACTTCAACGTGAATGCTTGATTTGCCCTTCTTAGCTATGACACTTAGTGTCTATGGTCTATTCCAGACCTCTCAACCATGGAGTCCCTCCACATGGTTTGTCTACAACTCCCTTGGCTTCTAGGACCCCTACAAGTCCAATAGCACCATCATTCATTTATTCGCAAGTTGAGCCTTTTAGGACAATCACATGTCCACATGCACCCTTAAGATGCTTTCATAGTCATTGCTCCCAGCAATACCTACACTCAAACATTGAATTAATTCACATGTTTAGTTTATTTTCATAGGAAATCATAACCAAATCATATACACATGTATATTCATAAGCAAGAAATTACAAGATAACCAAATACTTATTTGCATTGGATGTCTTCACTTTATTCCATAGGGTCCTTCTTTGCTTTACAAGCCTTGGAATCGCCTATGGACTTGGATGTTTGGCCAGCGCGCAGGCTGCCCCTCAACATCAAATAATCTTGTATGTTTGGCCAGCACGCAAGCTGCTCCACAACATCAAGTAGTCTTGTATGTTTGGCTAGCATGCGGGCTGCTCCACAACATCAAATAGTCTTGTATGTTTGGCCAGCATGCAGGCTGCTCCACAACATCAAATAATCTTGTATGTTTGGCTAGCACACAGGATGCTCCACAACATCCAATAATCAATGCCCAACCAGTCACTCTCTATATTTACCAAGCAATTTATAGTTCTTTCAGGGTCCTTGCTTCCTGTATGACCAAGGTTTCCAACAAAGGAACAATAGTGCATCAGCTTAACTGTTACAAGACTTATACTTGAAATCTTCATTATTCCAAACAAGAAATAAATGAAATTGAATACTTATCTGTATTGTGCATTTCCTCTCTGGTCCACAGGGTCCTGCTTTTACTTTACAAGCCTTGGGATCCTCCTGCGGACTGGGATGTTTGGCCAGCATGCAGGCTACTCCAAAACATCAAATAATCAATGTCCAACCAGTACACCTTCACGTCGATTTGGAAGGAAAAATCACTATGACCATTTCTAGGTCAAGGCTCTACTATGGAGCCATAGGCATATAACCGCCTTTTCATCAACACCTTCACTACCCTTCATCAAAATCCCCACAACCTCCACAACCTCCACAACATTCTTTCATACACATTAACCCTTCCACCACAACCCCTCACAACAACCTTTTACTTTGTTCCTTTAGTGTGTAGCACCAAATTGCATCTGTTTAAGGTGACAACACAAGTAGTATAGGCATACTTGTCAGCGCTATTATTCATGAATTATAACCATAATTCATAGCATTCACTATCAAGTATTGAAACACCAGGAATGTGTCCATTCCTTTAGGGCGTAATCAATATTGGCATCCCTAACATAGCTCATCATCAGAAAGGTGTGCACTCCTCACTGATGGGAGCTATGCAAGTCCTAATCATACTTCAAGTAGTTTGACTAATGTACATAAATAGAATATGCTATGCATAGTAATTCTAACAATTAGACTTGCACACACATATATGTGTGTGTGTGTGTGTGTGTGTGTGTATATATATATATAAGTCAAGGTTTACAGAACACTTATCCATTTGCAGATGTAGTCTTTCTTGATTAATGAGGAATGGGGGTTGCCTTCTCTGAGTTGACAGTCCCTTGGTTTTTCATCCCAAATCCTGTTGATGTTACATAACCCTCATATGTCTTACTGACATAATATTTACCATCTCACTCATATTGTTTACCAATCATGCAGTGCGGATGAGACATTAATAATGTCTAATGGTGTTTCACCCAAAACCCATTTCCAAATCATGGAATCCCTTCCCATGAAGTTTGGCTTCTGCAGGTCATCACACATGGTCTTCTTGCAACGTGTCTTCCTGACACATTCCTCAAACAACCAAACAGTCAGCAACATTTAACAATAAAATTCAAATGTGATTGTTCCATAACCAATCAATGGTACTAATAATTAAATTCAATATGAATTTGCAACTCTGTCTACTACAGAAATTTATTTTCTTAGCCATGAGGCTATCCTCATATTGCTTGGCTCTTGTAAGTGGCACCATTCTGTCTAGTATGGATTTATGTTTGCTGCCATACATGGACATCCACCTACAACATGTCCTCCTGACACAATTTTACATAAGCCAAACAATCATTAGCAATTGTTAGCAAAATTTCAAATCTGAAAATTTACAAATCTGAGATTTACAATTCTTCTTTCTAACAGAGCTTAGATTTCTCAACCATGAGATTCCTTTTCATAAGCTCTATATCGAATTTTCAAATATGCTCCCTACAGAAATTAGATTTGCAACCATGATATTATTCTCATAAATGTAAATGAGAATATTTTCAGATTTGTTTCATGCATAAATTAAATTTCACACCCATGAGAATCTTCTCATAACCTTTGGCTTTTGCACATGGTAGACTCCAGCCTCCATCATGGACTTACCCACATTGGCATGCCTAGAACAATCTACCTAAGATCTGAAACTTCAATCAGCCAAACACTTTTTAAGTCTCCATGCATATAATATTTCATTGCTCCAACAATCACTGAAGCATTTCCAGAATTATAACATTCCATAATTCAAACACTTACTGTAGGACCCCTCCTTTAGGGTCCCCTTGAACTGAACCTGAAACTTTAACAACTTCATACAAACAAATTAGCCATCATAGTTATTGGAAAAATAAAATAAAAAGCGTGAATAACTTAACAAAAATAAGCAAAACCTTAACCTGTCAACCCGATCCAGCTGGTCCATTGTCGCCTTCGTCTTCCGTAGGATCCCTCCAAAAAAGCTTGTTTAACCATTGGCGAAGCAACCGTTAGCTTCGCCACCCAACCATAGGCTCATGCTTTCAGTCGCATGGCCTCCCCCGAGCTTCGGGTCGTAGAGCTCACACACACAAAAAAAATTCAAGAAACCCAGTTTGGGATTCCCCCCCCCACCAAGATTTCCAGCCAAACCCTTAATAGTAGCAAGTCATGAGGTAACTCAATATTACGATAGTCATCCAGGGTCTGGGTGCTTTACCCATCCCCAAGTCTCCCTTTTAAAGGAAAATCCCCTGTGACACATGTCGCTTCATGCATAAATAATTATTTAATTAATTCTTTAATGAAAAACAACTCACCCATCCAAGTGTCAGTTTCTCTAGGAGATGCACCAACATCCCTAAGTTTGCTCATGTTTGTCCCCTAGATATTTCACTTAACTCCTAGATTTGTGGTGTAGGTGGAGTTGACTAGGTGTCCATGCCTAGGATTCCATTTTGCTCCTAAATAAATAATTATAATATTTTTAAGTAATCAGGAATATCCTTTCATGTGCAATGCCTAAATAACACTTAATATTATTTAAATTCCAAAGTAATCATTTATGTGCAAATGCCTAAAGTACTCAAATGCATTTCTAAGTAAAGTTCTAGGTGCAAAATTATACGTTTCAACGTAGTTAAGTTTAGCAATCAACTTTTACTAGGGACCCGGTGTCGCGCCGTTGGGCCTCCTTGTTCCTTAATTTAATTTCTCTGACATGGAACCATTCCGTCGAGTCCAATCATCCATAGTTTCCATTCCTCGGCAAGACACCACATCGTTGGGTCCTTGCATTTACTCTTTCCGTTCTCGGCAGGGTACCGCACCGTCGGGCCTTTTGCCGTCATCCTTCTGTTTTGACTTGCGGGAACTTCATGTAGGGATTTTAGGAGCCGTTACCTTCCATCCTCCGTCTACACGCTATTAGGGACTAATGGCGTTGAGGAGTGAGTCCGTTCTCACTGCGCGCCCCCCCAACTCGTACGTGACCAGCTCCGTCGTGGCCCACCTCGTACGCCCTCACGCTTTCCTCTTGAGCAAGCGGATCAGTGCTTATCTGCTCAAGCGTGGTATTCCGTCGGAAGTCGACATCGTCGTCGCTCTCCCTGTGTGTGATTTACTCGTACTCTATGACCCTTCATATTTCTTTGTGTGTCCTTCGGTGAACCGTTTCACCTGTCGCTACACACATTTCTCACAAACATATATCATTATTTTATTGATTTACAATCAATCGTAATCATAAATATACTCAAAATAAAATCAAAGGATTATTTTATTAATGTTTCAAACAGTCGGGTCACTAAGCAAGTTCCCTCAATGTCTACAGTAGTCTAGGGGCACTACATACACCCCTACTTATTTAGAACTTCATCCCGAAGTTCAGAATAAATGCGAAAAGCTATGACGCATCTCAGTTGCGTCCTCCCAAGTCACAAAGCTAGGGCTGTAGTTGTCCTACTATACTTTGACTTGACCAATCAAGGCTAAGCATTTAAGCAAGAACTGATCAATCAATTATCGCAGTCCACACATGTAATTCAATTCATTAATTCATTTATCAACTATAGTCATGCACATCATCAAGTGATTCTCCCTTATTAAGACACATCCTAACTCGAAGGGCCACTTTAATGAAGTCTGTTCCGCCGGGTCACTCGACAGGTGCTCTTAAAGTCCATAGTCATTTTAGGGGAATTACATACACCCCCTCTTGTATAGAACTTCATCCTGAAGTTTAAATTTTGTTCTCACCCTTACGACACTAGGCTTAACTTTTAATTTCCTATTCTCATCTTCTTGTCATTCTCTTCTATTTTTCTCCAATTATTAAGGCTTTAAGCACTAGTGACTCTAATCATAAGTTTTCTTTTTCATCCAACCTGGTTCCAATACATCCTTATGAACTCAATCATAACAAGTGTATTGTAAATCCAATAATGCCTTCATAATTGTCAATACCAACCTAGATCTGCAAAGGTCTACGATATCCAAACTTATTTACAAGCTATACAACATCAACAGCCACCCATTAGTTAGCAAATCACCATCAAGCAAGATTCCAAATATATTTGGTCATCATTCCCTCCAAGACGAGAAGGTAAACATCAAAACATATTCTATCAATCGAAGATGGGTAAGACATGGTCACATTTTTAACAAATCAAGAGAGAGAGACCCTCAAATATTTTAAATTTTAACTCCTAATCCTCCCATCACTAACATCATGTATAGGTCAATGAGATTATCATGTTCTTACCTTATTTCATCATTTTCCTTGTCTTATGAGCCCTTCGGCAGACTCACAAAGTCACATTAGGTGCGTTTAGGTTGATCTCATTGAATCTTATCGTCAGAACTAGTCATTTCTTCTCTTAAGTTGCACTTGGTCAGGTGGTTAGTATCATTGCATTCTGTTCATTATGTTAATAATCTCCATACATTGCGTGGTAAAATCACCTTTATATGAACCTTTCGATAGTTTTTTTCGAAGTTGTATTTTCCCATAACATGTCACAGTCAAGTCAAGTTGTAGTTTTTCATTTTTCGTTAACAACATCATCATGATACGAAAGTCAACGTCTTTATGTTCAAATATTCACAATTGTCATGACGACACCTCGGTTTTCAATTTCTGAGTTCGTTTCACCCTTGCGACCATGTGTCGAAGTCTCGGTAAGTATACGCATTTAAAATATATACATAACTTCTCCATTGAAATCAAATGCATTAAATATATCGCTACCATTCAAATACATTACAACTAATTTAATACATTACAAATATACAACCTGCAGGAAGGTGTTAACCCTTTTCAATATATCTATTATATACTACTATAGCAAAGATATTATCTTCATTCTATCACCCTTAAAAAAATAAAAAAGTAGAATAATTACTCCATTATAATCCTTCACTACAATATATAGTTCAAACATTCATATTCATCAAAATTATAGAGTATTCATAATCATAACTTTTCATTTTAAAAGATAATCATCAACTTATAAAATACCCCCAATAAACTAATCTAAGTTATAACTATTCATTTCCATGTATATATATCTTTTCAATTGAGAATAATCAACTTATAAATGTCCATGATAAAATAATCACAACCTATTCTTTAACTAAGAATACTTGTTCTTCCTCCTATTTATACATATGACAAAACTCCTATTCCCATTCATAATTATTTATGATAAATGAAGTGTACATCAATCCAATTTAATTACAATTTGTGACATATGGAACTTTAACTTTTTATACATCTTCTCCTAATTAAATGATAAATTTATCATATCCCAATTTTTATTGAGTGAGACCTGAGTGATCAAACCTACTACATATCCTTTTATTAACACTTAGGTCTTTAAGCTTTTATTACATATCTCGTTATTTATGCAATTTTTCTATTAAAGATATATTCTACAAGTTAAACTAACCGGGGTAGGTAAATGAGATTACACTTATATTCTTTAATAACTTTAAATTTTAAAATATAATCAATATTTAAATGAACCACCGATTTCACTAAGGAGAACATCTATATATATATATATACTTTCTATCTTTCATACCCTAAGTAACTCTCTCTTCCAAATTGGCATTCTTTAGTATCTGGTTTGTACATTAAGTATACTCTCTGATATACATCCGCATCAAATATATATTTTACATAGTAAATAAGTCCTTAGGTATTTCTTTAATCTATGATTGATCTAGAAGATAAATTCTCAGGTAAGATGGGTATTCATTAACTAAAATTCTGACAATGTTAAAAGTAAAGTAAACTCTCACTAGGTGAATATCTTCTAACATATGATAGTATTCCCATACTGAGATTGAATGAAATCATATTATCAATAGGTCGAAGGAGAACCATAATTCTTAGTTCACGAATCTTAACTAACGAATAAGGAATCATAGAGGAAACGTAAAGCACTATCCTAACAACTTATAAAAGCATAATTTGACAAAAGGCTCGAAATCACAAAATCGACCTTCGCATAACTTAAAAACAGTTCTGGAATTAATGTGCATAAAGTACAGAGAAACAAAATTGCAGGAAACTACATGTCATGATTGATGTGGATCTGGAAACGCACCCTGCATTGATATTTAAACTTGGATTCAAATAACAATAATTTCAGCTCTTAATCCACCCTGGAAGGTGCCATGGGATCGAAATTAACCACAGAGAATTTTAAGAAAAAGAAGGAGGTGCTAAATGGGCGTCGGTATTCACCAATGGAATGAGTCCGGTAGCTATAAAATCATACCTTCATGTAAATACAGGTAGGATTTGTGCAAGCAAATGAATTAGCAAGGTTAGGTCGTGATACGATTCTGGAGGAGGGTGTCTCTTGACAGAAACGCAGGCGAAATTTAAAAAGGCCACGAGTGGAAGGGTCGATCTAGTCTCCAGACGAGTGGTGCATATCAGAACGCTGGTATCAAGAATTGATCAAATGGGTACTTAGAGATATGTGGTAAACATTCAGAGATTTGGTTTTAGAACAACACTAAAACCCAGAGATAGATACCACACGATACCCTGGTTTAGATTTAAACGAAGCTGCAGAAGAAATTTAAAAAAAAACCGTCGTGGGATCCATACAGAGGTTGGAAATCTCGATTTACAATCTCATTTCTTGAATCCTGACGCATTATCAAAGGGATCAATACAAACTTCAAGCTCGATTGCACTTGATTTGAAGATCTGGAAATGTTGGGTGGAAGGGATCGAGCCATAAGAATATTTTAATACCATCGGATCGAACTCAATCGAAATGTCAATGTTGTAATTGGATCTGAGATCCATACTGTCAATAATTAAAAGATTGATTTATAGCTGAACCGAGCCATACAAGATTTGATATATATAATCGGATCAAACTCGATTGGAATGGAAATATTATAACTAGATCTGAGATTCACGCTGTCAACAATTTACTCTTCCTCCATGTGATAGATTATTTACTCTATACACGACATGACATGTCGTTGTACCATACAATTCGGGCTTTGAAATTCACACCACTATAACATGAATTATGCATTTTAAACTTAAGCGTTTACACCCTAATTTAAAAGGATTTAACCATTCCAAGGCATAGGGATACGGATCCGTTAACTCAAGTTTCAGTGGGGAGTCATTATTTTTACACCATATCAATTCTTCATACTATAGTCATGCGAATTTAAAGATTTTTTTTTTTTTTAATTCCATAATAGACATGATCGGCACACCGAAACAATACTTTACTATAATACTGGCTAATAAAACGGAATAGACAGTCATGGAAACACCACTCTGATTGATCATAATCTCAACAAAATATTAACTGCAGTGTTCATCAAACACGGCGTAAATTTACATAACCATCTGAGATAGATGGAGCGGTGACTGTGATTGACCATTTTCTTTTTAAAAGAAAACAATTAGCCAACAAGGACACAGAATCCAGCGGCACAGAATTTATCAACAGTAAAAAGAAGGTAACTCGCGAGCAGATATTACGAAAATAAATGCATAACAAGGGAACTAGTCCTAGTCTGCTAGATAAAAGAGGAAATCGGCGCAGCAATAAATACTGAGACAGTATAATTTTGAAAATTACTGCATGATCAATCAACAAAATCCGTAGGATTGAGTTAAAGGTAAGGAGGACTCCTTAAACGGGAGATGGGTTTCCTCTTCCCGACTCACCAGTAGGGCACCAATGCCATTCGGCACAACCATGCATCTTACATGGAAGAATTACGGGGTTAGGTCATGTGACACAGAACTATTTGAAAACAAAAAGTCAATATTCAGAATTAAATAATTTACAGAGCATAAGCTTTTCCAATATCGCTGTAAATTCCAGATCTAATAAATTACACTGTTTGAAATCCAGCAAAACAAGTGGAACGGATCCTTCGTTTATCATACCAACCGGAAATATAAACACAGATCATAATCAGACCAGCAAGGGAACAATCGAAACATGGAGCGGATCCTTTGTTTTCTCACAACAAGCAGAAATATATACACAGACCATAACTAATCCGCAAAGGAACAATGGAAACACACTTGCAATCAGACTGGCAGAGCTACCATTCATCAAAAATCAAAATATGCAGAGATACACAATCTCCATTCGGCATACCTCCCATAGACAGAGATCTACCTATTTCAATTCAGCACTCATCAATTTAGTAACTATCTATTGTTTTCCATTCAGCCTAAAGAAAATAAGCAGATCTACCATTCTCCATTCGACATAAATTAATACCCAGATTTACCAAGATGAAGTCGTGATACCCGACAGAGAAGATTATCTACTCAAGAATTATGATCTGAAATATTAATGTTTTAATCGGCATACCTCCCATAGACAGAGATCTACCTATTTCAATTCAGCACTCATCAATTTAGTAACTATCTATTGTTTTCCATTCCGCCTAAAGAAAATAAGCAGATCTACCATTCTCCATTCGACATAAATTAATACCCAAATTTACCAAGATGAAGTCGTGATACCCGACAGAGAAGATTATCTACTCAAGAATTACGATCTGAAATATTAATGTTTTAATCGGCAGAGATTGATGTGAGTATGCAGGAGTCTTACGATCGGATTGAATTATTACTTCTATCGAAGGTAGGAGTCACAGAGCACAGCGCATCAACCACACAATAATAAAAAGATCAAACAAAAGAAAGGGTTCCACGAGGAGGAAGGTTGGGCAGTCATAACACATTGTGAATACCTGTGATCGGGTTGTAACAGATTTCAGTAAATATGATGTGGCTCCCCGAATCGATCAAGAAGGAGAAGTTCATATGGGAATCGTGCTGTGATTTAGTACTCCAGGTCAAATTATATAAGAGATTATCGATTCGTTTGAAAACGTCTGGGTCATGTTCAGATTTCACCCAAATAAATATAGGCAGAGTATCGATCTTTTTGACAATACTTGAATTAATCAATGATTTATACAGGGATCTTATCAGACTACAGTATCAGGGTTCGAAAGGAACAGAGGCAAGGGACAGAGGCAGGCGGATCGCAATTCTTATTGTTCTTAAAATATAAATTTTATTCACAATTTGAACCATAACAACATCGCACTGTCCATATATTCACAATCGACAGAGGGCAGATCGAAAGTTATTTTTCTAATAAAATGTAAACTCCTTCAGAATGTAAACAAAACTATATAATTGCAATTAGTAAATAAATGAATGTAACCTGTTCAGATGGTTGATCCAGCTGCTTCCAGATATTCAATGATCCAGCCGTTGCCGTTGGTCACCCTCAAGGCTCGACCGGCTCTGATACCAAATGTAGGACCCCTCCTTTAAGGTCCCCTTGAACTGAACCTGAAACTTTAACAACTTCATACAAACAAATTATCCATCATAGTTATTGGAAAAATAAAATAAAAAGCGTGAATAACTTAACAGAAATAAGCAAAACCTTAACCTGTCAACCTGATCCGGCTGGTCCATTGTCGCCTTCGTCTTCCGTAGGATCCCTCCAGCAAAGCTCGTTTAACCATTGGCGAAGCAACCGTTAGCTTCGCCACCCAACCATAGGCTCATGCTTTCAGTCGCATGGCCTCCCCCGAGCTTCGGGTCGTAGAGCTCACACACACAAAAAAAAATCAAGAAACCCAGTTTGGGATTCCCCCCCCACCAAGATTTCCAGCCAAACCCTTAATAGTAGCAAGTCATGAGGTAACTCAATATTACGATAGTCATCCAGGGTCTGGGTGCTTTACCCATCCCCAAAGTCTCCCTTTTAAAGGAAAATCCCCTGTGACACATGTCGCTTCATGCATAAATAATTATTTAATTAATTCTTTAATGAAAAACAACTCACCCATCCAAGTGTTACTTTCTCTAGGAGATGCACCAACATCCTTAAGTTTGCTCATGTTTGTACCTTAGATATTTCACTTATCTCCTAAATTTGTGGTGTAGGTGGAGTTGACTAGGTGTCCATGCCTAGGATTCCATTTTGCTCCTAAATAAATAATTATAATATTTTTAAGTAATCAGGAATATCCTTTCATGTGCAATGCCTAAATAACACTTAATATTATTTAAATGCCAAAGTAATAATTTATGTGCAAATGCCTAAAGTACTCAAATGCATTTCTAAGTAAAGTTCTAGGTGCAAAATTATACGTTTCAACGTAGTTAAGTTTAGCAATCAACTTTTACTAGGGACCCGGTGTCGCGCCGTTGGGCCTCCTTGTTCCTTAATTTAATTTCTCTAACATGGAACCACTCCGTCGAGTCCAATCATCCATAGTTTCCATTCCTCGGCAAGGCACCACATCGTTGGGTCCTTGCATTCACTCTTTCCGTTCTCGGCAGGGTACCGCACCGTTGGGCCCTTCTGCCGTCATCCTTCCATTTTGACTTGCGGGAACTTCATGTAGGGATTTCAGGAGCCGTTACCTTCCATCCTCCGTCTACACGCTATTAGGGACTAATGGCGTTGAGGAGTGAGTCCGTTCTCACTGCGCGCCCCCCCAACTCGTACGTGACCAGCTCCGTCGTGGCCCACCTCGTATGCCCTCACGCTTTCCTCTTGAGCAAGCGGATCAGTGCTTATCTGCTCAAGCGTGGTATTCCGTCGGAAGTCGACATCGTCGTCACTCTCCCTGTGTGTGATTTACTCGTACTCTATGACCCTTCATATTTCTTTGTGTGTCCTTCGGTGAACCGTTTCACCTGTCGCTACACACATTTCTCACAAACATATATCATTATTTTATTGATTTACAATCAATCGTAATCATAAATATACTCAAAATAAAATCAAAGGATTATTTTATTAATGTTTCAAACAGTCGGGTCACTAAGCAAGTGCCCTCAATGTCTACAGTAGTCTAGGGGCACTACACTTACAGCTGTTAACATATCAATATAACAAACTCATTTACTTCATTTAAATCATTATCATACTAAAATTGCAAGGTACAGTTACATCATTTATGCAATTAACTTAAAGCTTTTAAATGCTCATTAATTCATAGCCATATCATTTATACAACTCTATCCTTCCAACAGAGCACTCTGGAAGCCTGTCAATCATGATTACCTTCATGCAATTCTTCCCTTGCATTCATAGCAGCTCATGAAATGATCTCAGAATTATCATTAATTCATCATTTCATCTATTGCTCAATTGTAATGAGACATATACATGTATCACAATCATGCATGCACACAATACATCTCCTCGGGTGTAGCTACCCACATGCATGCATATTCACAACATTTACTCAAGTTTTTTATATGCATTCACTGAATGCTTAACTACAAGATTTATAAAATCTCTTAATGCACATCCACTCAATGCCACCTTGCATTGTTTCATGAGTACTATGAATTCAAGCATATTATGACTTAATCATGACTATCTCATATAACATGTATTACCATAATCAGGACCACCGATCCTCACTTGCTTTGGTTGTTAAATTCACAATCGACATACTCAAATAGCATGCTATAATTTCATATGAATGCATTGAGATTCTAAGCAAGTATAGGGTGTAAGAATCATTGCCTTCACTTACCCACACCTCACCATACTCGGTAGGTTAACGTTCCCATTCGGGCACTCAATACCACATGAAAACCAAATCAACATAGTTCAAACATAGTCAAAAGGATCTTACCAAATCCTCTTTCAACATTCATGCAATTATGCATCAATAACCATTACTTGCATGGTTGTCATTAACATCACTTGATGTTACCTGATCAGTTGGCCTCTTACAAAGGCTACACAGTCCTTTTGCCAACCTCATGATCACAGATTTGTTGCACCATCCTTTCTTCATAAGGTTGTTGGCTTCATGCAATAACATCCTCAACATATTTAGCCATGCTTCTGTTGTCTTTGGTCCTACAACCAATACCAATCACCAATAGTGATTATCAATCACAATATTTACCAATAGTGGTTCACCACATATGTAAAATATCACTACTTTTACTAATATGTAATGTCATATGCATGCAAAACATATACTCATTCACTGTGCAATGTTTATTAATATGCCAATCAATGCATATTCATGCCACTCATCTAATCTCTTGCATTTTCAGCATTCTCATGCTATAATTTTATGCACATAAATCTTATAAAATATAAATGCAGTTAGCGAGACAGGGGGTTAAGGAATTCTCCCTTCCCGATCTCTCATCTCTGGCATGAAATTCCTCTTCCACATCGTAGCTGGTTCGATTTCATGGCATGCTACTTCCAGGCATGCAATTCTAGAATTTGTCCATATTGGCAACAATTTTGCCAAACAACCACTGGCACTTTTCTGCTCCAATTATATATGGTGTATGATAACCCCATTCAAATTCTGACTATGCACCATTTTCTCCTGTTGGACAAGCTTTCCAATGCCTATCCACATGCTCCATTCTGACTTCGGGTGTGGAAATTGCATTACTTCAAAAATGACAACTTTTACCAATGATTCTGCACATTTTTACACAGTTGTATTTTGGTCCGAAATGCCAACTTCAGCCACCTGTGGAAGAAAATCTATGAAGAATCATAAAAAAATTTCTACCGGGCGAAATTAGTCCATATAACAAGGAACACTCAACAACTCGCAGATCTCTGTTCCGATGCACCATTCGTCTTCTATAAAATTCTGGGTTTGACTACTTTCCACTTTTCACATTTTTCCAAAATTCCAATTTTTGGACCATAAATCCAAAAGAAAATTTTGAAAATTCGCGTTCCCGAAACCCGAAACCCGACATCCCAAAAGTCGAAAATTGTGGGTTCGAAATTTTGGAAATCCAAATGAAAATTTTGAAAATTCGTGTTCCCGAAAGCCGAAACCCGACAGCTCAAAAGCCGAAAATTGCGGGTTCGGAATTTCAGAAATCCAAACGCAAATTTTGAAAATTCGCGTTCCCGAAACCCGAAACCCGAAACCCAATAGCCCGAAAGCCGAAAATTGCGGGTTCGGAATTTCGGAAATCCAAACGCAAATTTTGAAAATTCGCATTCCCAAAACCCAAAACCTGACACCCCCGAAAGCCGAAAATTGCGAGTTCGGAATTTCAGAAATCCAAACGCAAATTTTGAAAATTCGCGTTCCCGAAACCTGAAACCCGACAAGCCGAAACCCGAAACCTGACAGCCCGAAAGCCGAAACCCGACATCCCGAAAGCCGAAAATTGCGGGTTCGGAATTTTGGAAATCCAAACGCAAATTTTGAAAATTCGCATTCCCGAAACCTGAAACCTGACAGCCCGAAACTGCGAAAAACACCTGCGTTTCCTATAACTTCCAGGGTTCATAACTCCCTCGTCCCTTGGCCAAATGAGGCGAGTCTGGTACCATTGGAAATCTCTTGGAGTGATCTATGCAATGGTGTGATCCTCCCGCACACCTGAGAACTATAAACCTGTCATTTTTCCAATTAAAAATGCTGCCCCATCTTCACTAATCTGCACTAAAACCATTCTGTTACTTTCCTGTAACTCAGAATTTGGCCCAAGTAGCCCCAGTGCTGCAAGCTGGGCTCTGATACCACTCTGTCACGTCCTCTTCCATCTAGTCCGATGCCAGGAAGGAAATGTGACCAATCTACCGGGCTTATTAGCAAGCTCAGCTCCTCTGTCACATCCCCTTCCATCTAGTTCGATGCCAGGAAGGAAACGTGACCAATCTACCGGGCTTATTAGCAATCTCATCCCCATTCATTCTAAGAAATTCATGGATAATTAAAACTTCTGTGTGAAATTCATACTCAATATATACACAGCGTAAATAAACACAATTGCACACACAACTAAAATGCATCAGCATATTTATCTCAAGCAAATGATAAATCAACAGGTAGAGAATCCATCCCATTCCCATGCTATGCACAAACTTCATATCAATTCCATTAACATGAACAATTATCATTCTGAATCAACACATTGCAAGAAACATAATGCTAATAATTTAAATCAAAGAGAACACTTATCTGGAGGATGAAGTTGTCCAAATGACTGGCTATGTGAGAGCAACGTTCCACCCAATTATAGATCTCTGTCCAGCTTGTATTCTTTCAGCTGAGAGATCACCCCCAAGCTGGGTTGTGTATCCACTAAGGAGGAACTAGATGGGCTCACTCACAACCATGGTTTCACTCAACAACTATGCTAAGCCAACACACAGTTGGGTTTATCAAGCATGCAAAAGAGAAATGAGGAGGATGCTAAGCCAGTGAGCTCAACCACAGAGCTACAGGAATCTCAAGCTAAATTCAAGCAATCCAATACTCTGTTCAAATATCCACACTTGGATTTTTCACCATTTTATCAACGAATAACTCAATCCCATCACTGATTTTCAGGGCTATCAAAACTGGGTTTTCCAATGGATTTCAAGGTAGCTAATGCTCCCAAATTCACCCCAAGGTTCATACCTATGGATTCTCCATTGGATTTCACTGTCAAATACAAAATCTGGGTGTTTTTGGCTCTTCAAAACGTGGGTTCTTGCAAAGTTGCGATTTCTGGTTTTGCTCCCTACTGGAATTCATTTTTGGATGGAAAGTGATGTTGGTCCCCTCCACAATGGAATGGGGATGAGGAAGAAGCAACTCCCATGAGGTAGAGTGACTTGTGGCCCAAGAAAACAGAGCCCATACTCTGCCATACGAATTTATGGGCTGCCCATTCTCCAGTGAAGCCATGGACTGAATTGCTCAACCACTTCCTTACAACAGAATTAAATGTCAGCAAGGAAAGTAAAATGGTTTCTCAAGGTGACATATGGCAACCTATGGTTCAATCCCACAGCCCCCTCACCACTCCCTAGTGGATACACATGGTCCATTCTCATTCATTGCCTCCATAGCCAATTTTGGTATTTTATTGCATGATGTTTATTTACATCATTTTTACAATGTTCCATGGCTAAATAGCACATAGGTAACATAATGTCTAATACTTTCATTTTAAATAAAATTCGAGCTTCCACTAGCGGGGCCTTGGCCTTGAGCTCCACGCTAGGAAAACATACATCACATGTATACAATATTTACATTAAAAGCTAATATATCCTAAGGGTCAAAATGGGGTATTACAAAGATCCATATTTAGCTCGGCATACGATTTTGGAGAGTTTCACTCTCGGTATTTTAATATTTGAGCAAATGAAATGTTTTGATAAACCTTTTTGTGGTTAGGGTTTTAAACCCGATTCTGTTTGGGAATATTAGCCATAGGGAGGGTTGAACCCTCGACCTGGTCTGGCGTTGCTTCCTTTTGTAATGTATGTGTAGAATGTGGTTTTTGCAATAAAAATAAGTTTTACAAAAGGAACCCTGAGAGAATGCTCTTGGCATTCGTTGTTATTTGTAAAGTTGTTGGATAAACAAAAGTTAGGGAAAAGCCCGACGATATAGTTTGAATGATTATAATGTTTAGAGTTGTTTTATAAACAAAGCCGTAAGGTTGGGTTATAAACCCTATCGTGGATACTACCATTCTTAAGATTTGTTTGTGGAGTCACTTGAGGGTTTCGAACCTTGCACCCGATACATTTTTAACATAGTAACTTGTATTATTATGAAATATTGGACTGTATGGGTGAACCCTTCGGGTATCGAACCCTGGTCTCGTATTACTCCTTCGTTTTGGTAGATGGATGAAAAGTTATCTTAGTAATACTGAGTGTAACTTATAAACAGGATTAGAACCCTGGGAGAGTCGAAAGACTAAAAGAGTTATTGTTTGTTTTATTAAAATCTTTGTATATTTTAATGGTTCGGATCAATGATAAATCATTTCGAAACGTTTTACAAGACTTATGTGTAGAATTATTTAAGTGAAAACTTATGTGGAATATGATATACTTACGGTTTCATTTTATAAGTGGTTTACACCGAGAGCTAGACTTACAGTATGCTTCTGTAGTTGTTTTTAAACAATAATTCGATGATAGTATTTATAATACTACTGTTTATAAAATGAGTTGTATTTAAATTAAATTCTTTGTATTTATGTATAAGTTATTTTGATTTTGATAATTGCATTACTATCGTTTATAGATCAAAAGGAAGTGAATTGCTATGATTACAAGCTTGTAAAATGATCATAAATTTTATCCTATTTTATCATGTTTTTAAAAACATAGGCTTGTGTTAGTATTCTAAGCATAAATAAAGTATAAACTCTGTACTATAAAGGGTTATCCAGATGTACAATGTTAGTTTGCACTGAAATAAAATAAATTTCTTATGACATACAATCATTTGAATTCTGCATAATGTATATCATTATTTAATCTATTTTAAATCTATCTTCCCTGTACTAGAGTACGGCACTAAGACAGTGTGGAAAAATGCAAGAAAGCATTTTTATTCTATCATTCATTCAGTTAACTATAACTATCGAAATTGCATTTTAACTGAACAGCTATATGTCTTTTCAGAATAGATAATTTGTAGAAATACATTCATTAATAGTCCAAAATACCTAGAATTAAATAGAAAACTAATAATATAATAACATTCAAATCCTTAGTAATAATTTGACAGAAAGTAAATAAGATAACACAATTTGAACCTGGTGACTGTAGAAGAGATAAACAACCAAAGGAGCTCGTTCCACCCAACCTTCTCCTGAAGACAGCCAAGTTACTTTCCTTAGGACCCTCGAGCCTATTCACTGAACCACCAGGACGGAGATGCTGTGTGGAGAAAATGGAATAAATTCCTTTGCAACTCAGCAGTAGTACTTCTACTTTTAGCAATATTGAACTCAACAATGTGGTTGCACTAGTTTAGAATGCAGACTTATCTCACTTAATCACTTCTAACTTTCCCCTCATTGAATCCCTTGTGCTCTCTTGTCTTTCCCATTCAGAAATTGTCACAAGGTAAGAAAAAATGAATAGCCTCCTGTTGAATTCGATGGGTAGATAAGCATGCCTAAGTCTTTTGGTTAGTTTCTTAGTTAATGAGCCACCTGCTCAGTTCCACTTTCTTGGGGAACATGACCATAAATTTAGGGAATTTCCCCCCTACAACAGTTAGAAATGAGTTGAGGATGCTGCCAAGTGTCAGTTTGCTCTCCACCCCAGTCCATTCCTCCTAGTGGGTTAGTGAACACTCATTCAACAACCTCCTTTGGATATTTGTCTCCACTTTTATTTATTAATAATAAAATATTCGAAGTAATTAATTACAGTCATCCTTGACCCTACTTGGTCAATAGTCATAAAACTTTACAATAAAAATAAAAAATAATGTTTTTCTAATAACATAAAATGTTTAGAACTTGGGTATGTGACATTGACTTATTGAGTTGTACTTCAAGTAATCAAACTGGTTCAACTACTTAGGCTAGTAGTAGTGAAGCAGGGCTCAGAGAGCAAGTACTCACACACATATGGCTCTTTGATCACAGCGGGTGAATTAACATACGTGTAATCGCTATCTATGCTTATGAATAACTTACTGAGGAAAAACAGGGCAATATGATGAAAAACATTGTATTAGGCAGTTAATCGGAAAACGGAATGGTAACTATGGTATACCAATAAGCCAACATAGAAGCTTATATATTCCCTTTGATAAATAGGCTATATTATTACCTACTAGGATAAGATAATTCTACTATAATAATATCATGTTGTTGTCTACAATGTGTTATACTATGTATACGTTATAATATGCAGAAGCCATGAATAAGATCACACATTAGACATTTCGAATTATAGGAATATACTTTTAAGAGGTGATGGCATTTTGTCAATATTAGTAGTAATATAATGCTTCAATGAAAATAACTAGCAATTGTGTTTGAAAAATTATGAAAAATTATATAGGAAAAAGTTGTGAACATTTTTTTGGAAAAAAATAATGGCATAGTATACGAGGCTCTCTTATTGCCTTATTAATCCATGAAGTCCCCATAATCTAGTGAACATAAAATTGTCGAAATCACAAAATCAGTAGTTGAAATTACAAATTCCTCTATCTATGTGGATTTAGAGCATCCATTTTAGTTTGAGATTTATGAAATTGCAGTATTAGGTTTGATGGGTTTTTATGAATATTTTTTGTTATTTTGATCCTAGAAAAAAAAATGTGAATAAACCAATTTTAAGAAGCCATTTGAAAGCATGCTATTTTTAAGGATTCTAATAGTATACCTAAGTATAGTATTCTAGACGATTATTTTGGGTTGAAAAAATCTTATATATAGATAGGTAGGCGAATGTTAAATATGAAACATACTATTTACTACTAAAATTTGTAAAATTTGGCAAATATTCCAATAAGAAAACATATTTGATGTAAATATAGGCAATATTAGAAAATAAAAATGACCAAATAATGAATTTATTTTTTGAAAAAATGCCTAAAAAATAACTAATTCGAAAAATATCACCCCTAAAAACTTACTTGTTTGAAACATGAGAGATGATAATTTACTCATTATAATAACAAAAGATGAGAGATGATAGCTTACTCATTATAATGATAAAAGATGAGAGATGGTAGCTTACTCATTATAATGATAGTGTTTGGGCTCAACCCCAACTAATGATTAGGAGACTCCCAACTACTACCAATTCCACTTGTATAAAAAACAAAAAACGATCAAAGATGATAAGCTTACTCCATGAGAAATAGAAATGGTATGTTTACTATTTAAAAGAAATGGCAATGATAAGTTAAAGACAATGAAACATTAGTTAAGATATTTTCAAAACATGCAATTCTTTGCACCATGATAAAAGGATCTTTAAATTTTGTAAATCAATATATTGCTGAAGTAATATAAATAATTATGTTTTATTTACCTAATTTAAAACCGATGCATAATTATGCCATAAGGAATTCCCCTTATAGAAACATAAAACTTGATGTATTGATGTACTTCACCCATACATTGTGTTTTTCCTTTCCTTCTTCGTCTTCGTGTATTGATGTACTTCACCCATACATTGTGCCAGTTTTTATTTGCTACATATTTTACCTAGATAATGGTTAAAAGTTGCTCCAATATCCCTTTCCTTAAGTTATTGCCTAGGAGTACTAGATTCTAAACTCATCCTTGCACTTTCTTATCATGCATTAGATTTCCACCCAATAAGACTCGTACAAATGGAATATATGGACACAACTGATTACTTTTCTCAGAGGGAAGACAAAGACATTGTGCAGCAAATGTTAGCAAGTGTCGATCCTATATCATGGTCATCATACTACTTCTATTGCTGCTTTACGGATACACAAGAATATCTATGGGATAACAATAGAGAAAGTATGTTCCGACTCAATTCTCATTCCTTAACATGATTATGCTCACATAATTTTGTAAGTGAAATTATTGTATCTATAGATTGATATGATATATATGTTTAGGATTTTGAGGATAACGTACTGTTCATTCTGGAAACACCATGTGAGGCCTTGACGCCTTATTGGTCAATCAATGAAGTTAGCTAACACTTTTTGGCAAGGAAAGCCAAGAAAACAAGTTTTCTCGACCCTTGATTGAGGTATTTTTAAGTTGTTGATTGAGCTATTAATAGCTCAATTGTGTGCTTGAATAAGCCCTGAATTGAGGGATTGTGGTACACAAGGAAAACCCTCAATCGAGGTACTTCTTGGGTTAAACAAACTCTCTATTGATCTCCTAGAGCTCGATCAAAGGTTTGTTTTTCATATAAACAAAAAAAACATACGTCCATCTTTTTTTTCAACACTTGCCATAGTGCACCCTCAATTGAGCTCTTAACAACCCTTGACCGAGCTCTCAAGCAACACAATGCCTTCCACCTTTGATCATGGCATCTAAAGTGAGAGGTTAGTGGGCTTGTTTATATATATATATTCTGAAGAAAAAATCTTTTATTCATTTGAATAAACATTGACTGTCCAAAGGACTTACATACATCTATTTCCTATTTGGCCTTCTTTCATTTCCTTCTTGACCTAAACAAAATCAATCCTAAAGACTATTGCAAACCATTTATACAATTGCTCAACTTTGTTCATTAAAATCTCGAATTTATTACCATCCTTGTACTTCCTATTCTAATTCTGATGTTATTCATACAAAATGATATGAAGAGATGAGTCTCCCATCCCTTTCTTCTTCAATTACCATCTGATTTGGTTCTAACAAAAGAGCATCTTTTGAGAGTCGATTTGCCTCTGTATTCAGCTCTTTGTAGGTACGCACAAAGGATGAAAATTCAAAATTCTTCATCAAACTTTGAATTGCAGCAAGCAAATGTTGAAGATGCGACACATTAATATGAATCTTTTGGTTTTCCTAGTCAATTTCCATTTTTGAATCTCCATTTGGTTGCAATCTGCTACATCCCATGGAGGAAGCCACCTTTAGAGCTTCCCACATAGCTGCTAATCCTTCCTTGATGTTCAAGCAGTGTCTTGGAGAAAATACAAATTTTGATCTAAATAGAACCACACTCGATCCACCTAAATGTAGGTCTCCTTGGATTGCGCCATCGAAATGAGCCCATTAATGTTCTTTATCAATTGCTAGAGGAATCAAAACTCAACACTTCCCAGCCTTCTTCTCCACCTTGTGCTCCCTTGTCCACTGCAAAACCAATGCATTTATTACCTCTTGTGGCATCACACGGTTTTGAAAATTGCAGTATTTCTCGCCCACCAAATTCCATAGATGAATGAGGGAGGGAACGTATCAAAGGAACGTACCATAGGGTCCTTCCACCACTGTTGACAACTTTGCTCCAGTGTCGTGCTAATTTGACTTAAGGTTTCCTTCAGTTCCTTAGATGCAACAATCCAGACTGACTCTGCATAAGGACATGATACAAATAAGTGAGAATATTCGTCATCAACATTATGGAACATATAGCACCAACTCGGTCCATTCCAACCTCTCTTAATAAGATTGTCCCATGTTAACAATTTTCTACTCAATGCTAACCACATGACTATTTTTTCCTTCAATGAACCTGAAGCTTTCCACACAACAGGCCACCACCATTATTTTCTACCTCTGTAATATTCTATAATGGATGTCTCATACCCTAGCTTGGCTATGAATCCCCTTGAAGTACAGTTCTTCGTCCAAGCTAAGGAATCCAACTAGTTTTCATCCACATGGATGAAACTCCCACCAATTTATTTACATAACATGTCCATTCCCTGGGTGCAATGTCGCTTAAACTAATTGATAATGTTGATTTCCAACCTTCTCTACCCCAATCTTGAAGAATCTGAGCTTGTTCATCGACATTCAGTTCTCTTCCTCGAAGGGACTCAATTGTTTCCCTTGACATATTATATTCATTTCCTACTCCTACCCAAGGGTCTTCTCCTAAACAAATACTTTTTCCATATCCTACCTTCCACACCAACCAATTGCCTAATAGAGGAAAGGCTAGATTAAAGGCTTTCCATCCTATAGATCCATTTTTGAAAGTCTTAATAGGATGTCTCAACCAGTCTACTAGAGAGGAATTAGGGTAATACTTTGAAATAATAACTCCCCCCATAAAGAATTGGCATTTTGAGTTAGTCTCCAAAGGGACTTAGTTGCTAGCGATCGACAAAACAGGTATGGGGACAATTGACCATGAGAGTGTCCCTTATCCAGTTGGGGAAGGAACATTTCCTCCCTTTCCCCCTTCCCTCATAGTGGCCATGCTATGTGTCTTCTTCTTTGAGTAGGCCCAAACTATTCCTTGGTCATTTCATCACCTTTCATTTTGACATCATTCTCTCTTCTCCCTCATTTTGCCCCTAAAATACCAATGGAAACCTTATTCCTTTAATACTCGTCTCACTGCACCTTTTTGTTTCTTCCATATTCTTTCTCTCCTTCCTTGCACCACACATTATATGTGGCTCTAGTTGGTTCCCCTTTTTTTGTTTAAGTTGAGACAAAAATTAGGGCCTTATTGAATAGGGCTCCACCCTAGTTAGGATTCATCAATGTGCATGTCTTCCTTACCTCTCATATATTATGCAATGTTTTGGACTACTTAATATACCCTTTAAAGATAATTTGTTGTGATACCTTTCCTCCATTTTAGGCTCATTTCCTCCCTTATCTATCATATCCTATGTTCACCCTATACTATACCCAAACAAGTGGAGGTGGAAGTTGCTTAAGTGGTGAAAACAATTAAGTGGTCAAAGCAATTGAGAATTTCATTGAGGTGACAATTAATTAATGAATTGGATCAATATGACAATTTGTCATTTAAGTAAACATATTCTTGAAGTATTCAAATGCAATTTGTCACTTTTAGTTTACTAAGTCATATTCTTATCCATAAAACATGATGGCATTATAGCATTATAGATAAATTTATATAATATGAAAAGTTTATCCAAAATTCTTCAATAATAATCACTAGTAACACTCCATCACAAGGAGGCAAAAGTGTTGTCATACAAGATCATACTCATAAAATCTGTTCCGTTTGAAAAACATTGTGTAGGATTCATATGTTTTATATAGTCACTTCTAATAATGAGATAATAATTGTTCTTAATTTATATCGTCTACCCTTGAACATACAATGATTGCCTTTTTCATATTCAATAATCTTATTTGGTAATTCCTTGTTCTATATTGAAACCTACTTGCTTCTTGGCCTTGTACTAGCTAAGTATTCAAAAACAATTGTTTGTTTTAATAAGCCATAACATAGCAAACAAAAATGTTTAAGATACCCTAACAAAATTTTAAGATTATAGTGTTGTAGTCTTTAATTAAATTTAAAAGTAAAATGGTTTTGTGGTCTTGTTTTTTGACTAAGATTTTGAAACATTGTAATGCTGGACACTCTCTTGGTCAATTTCACTCACGGATCACTCTTGTATCTGGACAACTACTTCTTTGATTTATTATAATAACAAGAAGTATTTTTTTTCTTTTGTTTGAAAAAAATGTACTTTTTGCATATTCAAAAACAATTACTAAGTTTAATAAGTAACAACTATTTTCTATTTTCTTGTAATTTATTGATACTGTATTATCTATGTATCATCTAAACATTAGCTAATTGCTTTTAATAATCCACATTAAAATTGCTTTTTAATCCATTATATTTAAATATTATGGAAGATCTCAATTTAAATTTCAATAAATAAAAAAAATTATTTTTCATTTTTTATTAATTCATTATTAACATTTTTATGATAATACACATTAGCTAATTGTTTTTAATAATTCATATTAAAATTGCATTTTAATTCATTATATCTAAATATGAGGAACATCTCAACTTCATTTCAATAAATAAAAAAATTTATCTTAATTTGTTATTAGCTAATTATTAACATTTGTATGTTTAGTTATAAAATAATAATGGAATTGCAATTATAATATTCCATTCATAAAACATGAATTAAAATTTTCAGTTATATTTTTTCAATATTTTAATAATTTACTGTGAAACATTTATTTTTCTATTAATTTTAATATTAATAATATGTAATGTGAAACATTTAGTTTCTATTCAATTAACAATTTTAATATCAATAATATATTTTATTTTTATATTTGTATATATTTTATTATAAAATATTTTCTTTAAACACTTGGGACACATTATCTAAATAATAAATTGTTTCTAACATAGATCTCCAACAAATAATTTTCTTTTAGCAATACAGGTTGATTTTTTTTTTTTTTTTAAATATGAATCATGAACCACAGTGTTTCAAATTAATTTTCTTTTAGCAATACAGGTTGATTTTGATTTTGATTTTTTTTAAATATGAATCATGAACCATACTGTTTCAAATTAGATTTTTAAAAATATTTTTAATTAATATTTTAATAATTTATTATTCAATTTTATTTATTATTTTTTTTTTAAATTATCTTTTAAAAATATGACAAATATTTTTCAATCATATTTGAATAGGATCGTTCTGGAAAACACCTGAAATGAGACATTAGTTGGAAATTAGTCCACACCTTATGCACCTCTGGAAAATCCTGACAAGTTCTTGTTAGAGACCTCGAAACCTGTCACTTCAATATATGGTAGAGATCTGACAGGGCTAACTACCCTTAAAGAGCCCTAAAATCACATTCAAAATATACAAGGTTCTACGTAAAACAAGGAAAATCGATTTGCAATCTCCAAATTCCAGCGAAAAATCGCCGGAAAAGGAAGAAAGATTATCGGTAAATGCCCGCCCACACCCATAGGTAGGCTATATAAAATACAAACCTGTAGGGAGAGAGTAATCAGATTGAAGGGTTTCTTTGTTGTTCAAAAGAAATAATATAATGATTTTTCTCTGACAGTTTCTGTTTGCATTCAGAAAATTTGATGTAGCTGCTTCAGTGTTATGATAGCTCCAAGTTTTTATAAAATGGTTTTATTTCCCAGTTTGATTCAGAAAATAGGTCTATTTACCATCTTGATTCAGAATTTTCTGAACATGTATTTATAGCATTGGAGCCTTCTGATCTTCGTTGGAAAAAAACGCTTTCCTCGATTGGAAAGTTGAACTCATCGTTACAATGTTAGTTTCTTTTTATTTTTATTAAAAATGAATCTCTTTTATTATGAAACCACAAAATTATAGAGATTTATGAATGCAATAGAATTTTTGAATAGTAAATAAGTTCACACCAACACACATGAGCATTTATGTGGATCTAACTGAAAATTCAAAGTTCTGTCCATTGCAGGTACACACAGAATTGAAGGAAACACTGGATGGAGCCAATATTCGGATTTTTCATGTTTGATATGACACACTGGATGACAATAAGATTGATAATAGTTTGATATGAGACCATGGATGAAGGCAGGACTAATACAAGTTTTTGTTTTTTTTGTTTTTTTACTATTCAAAATTTTCATGTTTGATATGTTGCTAGTTTTTCTTGGAATGTATGATTGATGGATTTCACTGAAATTGGAATGTTCTTGTAAATTGTTTTTGTGTTTTTTTTCAAAAAGGGTGTAACTTACAAGTTTTGTATTGGGCCAAAGGGTAGAGCACATGCTAAAAACAACATTAAGTTTTGCACATTTGTAAGGATTATTTGGAATCATGGGTACATATATCATTTAGGATTTTGATTGTCTTTTTTCCCTCTTTATATTTGCAAAGAGGAGAGACGGATATTTTTGACATATAATTTTGGGTGGATTTTGCAGTTGGCATTGTGCATTGAGCAAAGACAAGAAAAAAACACGGCTTATACATCTTGGTCATCATCTCCCCATTTAGAAACAGTTGCTTCATGTGATGGTTTTCAAAAAAGAGAAAAACACGGCTTATACATGTTGGTCATCATCTCCCCATTTAGAAACAGTTGCCTCATGTGATGGTTTTCAAAAATGTGATGAGCATAAGCATTTTGAAAAATGTTATGATAATAATTTCAGCTACAAAAGGTTTTTGCAATAACATTCCAAATGATTTTCATGACCAAATGCCAATGTCAAAGAAGAAAACAATGCCAATGTCAAATAATAAGGCATAAGAAACAGATATTCTGAATCCATTAAAGGCTGATCAACATATCAATGAAAACTACTTTGAGTACATAAAAATATCTGTTCTTTCAGCAAGATTTTGTTACATTGGAATATATAAAGATGCCGAAGAAATTGGAATTTATACAGATGTCGAAGAATGCATCCAGAATATATACAGATGCCAAAGAATACATCTAGATTATTGGAATATATAAAGATGCCAGGTTTTTTTTTCATTATTTTTTAGTAGAAATGATATGCTTTAGGTATCATAGCTGCCTACTAAAATAATGAGGCAACATTGGTTATTTTGACTTTATTAGTTGATGCTTTTCAATTAACTTACTCATGTTATTGAATCTTGGCTCTAGGTGCTTGATGGATCCTAGTTTTAGTTTTAGAGAGAAGTATAATGGTTTTAATTTTTTTATTTTCTGAATTGAAATGTTACTTTTATAGGATGTGGATTATAATTACTCATTTACATAACAACATCTCTTACATAGTGGAATGTAGAGCACCTAGCTACTGATTATTTTTCTGAATTAAATACCAAAGACAATATCAAATTAAAACTTTTGCATCTTATTAAATAGTAAACTGACTTAATAATAAAAAATATATATAACATATCCACCATGGAGAGAGAGAAAATTGCTCAAAGTTCGCTATTAAAGACCTGCTATATCATTTATATGAATTTCTTTTGATAACATATTTTTATATATCTGTTATATGCACTCTTTCCCAACTCTAACACTCTTTCACAACCCCAGGATCTTCATATTGAGTCCAATCAGCCATGAGTTCAGCCAACCCAAGAGCATAACTTAATAATGTAGCCAATCCAGCCATTGGCTAAGGTTAGGGGCATTGTGCGTTTTTGTTTTGTTTCAATGAAAATTAAATGTTATACGAAAAACCACCAGCTCTAATTTTATAATATATCAGGCCTACAGGTATAGCTGGGGCCATCTAATTACCACAGTAGTATAATTTGGCCTTCGAAAATGACTTTCTAAAACTTGTTTGGAAACCCAAATATATGTAATATATTCACATACTCACCAAAGAGCAAAGAACTCTTTGACAGATTTTAGACCTAGTTTTTGGTTTGTTTCCTGAATTGTTGTGTTGTATCTCCATTTCGCTATGAATTGTAATGATTAATAGATATTCACAACGAACAGGTCCTTACAAAGATATTAAACGAGGTACTTAATCATAGGTTTTTTTATGGTTGCATTTGCATTTTTCACATTAAGTTGATGATAATTAATAGATATTGTAAACTTAAGACCAATTATTTGTGAATATAAATATTAACTTAAAAAAGTGACTAGTTATTTGTGTACATAAATTCTTAAAAAAAAATGAAACAAGGTACCTATAAAATTAGTTTTTTAAACAATTATTCGTAATTAGAGTGTATATTATAAAAATATTAACATACTCTCTTGGCATTATATCAGTCATCTATCTATCTATATAGGTCTCAGATGTATCTGTATACGTCTCAGATGTATCTATATAGAGTTTCATGATGTAAAAGTTTGATATATTTAGCAAAATTTTGTATGTATCTATTATATATTACAACCTAATTATCTTGGTTTAGATAATTTAAAATGAAGATTCCAGTTCTGTTAATGGAATATATATATAGCTACTTAACTTGTGGTATGGATACTTTACAGTTAAGTGCCACAAATAAATAAGTTATGTATTATTCTTCTTTCTTGCTCTTCAGATATGTGATCAATTACTTAATTCTACTATGCATATAAGTTATCAGCTATTTTTTATATTTATTTTCTTTTGCAATTATTTATTTGGAGTTTGGAATAATTGCCATAAAATCAATCTCGACAGTACATTTTTCTAATCCTAATACAAACTGAGTAATATATAAATGATGAATAACATAAATCATAAATAGACTTTGACCCTAATTACAAAACCTACTCCAAATAGAGAAAAAAATCTAAACGAGTTGTCTTCACTTTGAATTAACAATTATATTATGTATTTTAACTTCACTTCTGAAATAACAATTATATTATGTATTTGAACAGAAGTCCTCAGACCTACAGCAACAACAAGAAGAGAAAGGCCGAACAACCTCTCAAATATGCCTTTCTCACCAGATCCAAAACTGACATTTTGGAAGATGGTTACAAGTGGCGTAAGTACGGGAAGAAATAAATTTGTGAAGAACAGCCCCAATCCGAGGTGATTATGTTACACAACGTCCTTTGTTCTAGTTACGCTAAGTGTATCCAGTTGCTTTCCCTGTGCTAATTTCGTACTCAACTGTTTGTTCTAGTTACGCTAAGGGATCCTTGGCTTGCGCAATCAAAATGAGCCCATTAATGTTCTTTATCAATTGCTGGAGGAATCAAAACTCGACACAAGTCCCTGCCTTCTGCTCCACCTTGTGCTCCCTCGTCCACTACAAAACCAATGTAGTTATTACCTCCTGTAGCATCACACGGTTTTGAAAAATTGCAGTATTTATCGCCCACCAAATTCCATAGATGAATGAGGAAGGGAACGCATCAAAGGAACGTACTGTAGGGTCCTTCCACCACTGCTGAAAACTTTGCTCCAGTGTCGCGCTAATTTGACTTGAGGTTGCCTTCAGTTCCTTAGACGCAACAATCTAGACTGACTCTGCATAAGGAAATGATACAAATAAGTGAGAAGAGTCTTCATCAACATTATGCAGAGATAGCACCAACTCGGTCCGTTCCAACCTCTCTTAATAAGATTGTCTCACGTTAACAATTAACTACTCAATGCTAACCACATAAATATTTTTTCCTTCAATGAACTTGAAGCTTTCCACACAACATGCCACCATCATTCTTTTCTGCCTCTATAATATTCTATAATGGATGTCTCATACCTTAGCTTGGCCGTGAATCCCCTTGAAGTACAGTTCTTCGTCCAAGCTAAAAAATCCGACTAGTTTTCATCCACAATATTAGAGGAAATTTGGGGTCTAAAACGGGCCTCCTTTCCAATGGTACCAAAAACGTCAAATTCTGAGTTTGGAGGAAAAAGTTATCACAAAAATAGTGAAATATTATTTTATCTCTCTCCTATTTTTTATTTTTATTTTATATGATCACTACTTCGAAGTCTTTTAAATGCTAGTGGAGTAATCTTGAAATAATAAAAGCATTTATGTAACTAATCTCTTAAAAATAAAAATAAATAAATTTAAAAAATGTCATAAATAAAATAAAAATAAGAGAGAGATAAAATAATATTTCGCTATTTTTGCGATAACTTTCTCCTGCGATAACTCTGAATTGGAAAGGTCTCGAGGAGACCTTTCCAATTGTACCAAACACGTCAAATTCAGAGTTCGATGGAGAATGTTATCGCAAAAATAACGAAATATTATTTTATCTCTCTCCTATTTTTCTTTTATTTATGACACTTTTTAAAATTTATTTAATTTTATTTCAAGAGATTAGTTATATAAATGCTTTTATTATTTCAAGATTACTCCACTATCATATTAATTAATGTGATATTTATATTTTAAAGAATTTAGAAGTAGTGATAATATAAAATACTATACATTTATTATTTCAAGTATATTTATTATTTCAAAATTATTCCACTATCATTTTAACTAATGTGAGATTTATATTTTAAATAAATTAAAAGTAGTGATAATATAAAATACTCTATATTTATTATTTCAAGTATATTCATCATATTTCAAGATAAACTTTTCAAAATCTTAACCAAGGTGAGTGTTATATGAAGTTAGTTCTTGTCCAACTCATCGTGATGGTTGACCAAAATACTAAAATTCTATTGGTTTAAAATATCTTACTCATCGCACGCTCATCCATGACACATTTTCTTATAAGGCCCATTTTAGACCCCAAATTTCCTCTAATAGTGGATGAAACTCCCCACCAATTTATTTACACATCATGTCCAATCCATGGGTACAATGCTGCTTAAACCAATTGATAATGTTGATTTCCAACCTTCTCTGCCCCAAGCTTGAGGAATTTGAGTTTGTGCACCGGCTAAAGCATTCAGCCCTCTTCCTCGAAGGGACTCAATTGTTTCCCTTGACATCTTATATTCATTTCTTACTCCTACCCAAGGGTCTTCTCCTAAACAAATACTTTTTCCATCTCCTACCTTCCACACCAACCAATCGTCTACTGGAGGAAAGGCTAGATTTAAGGCTTTCCATCCTATAGATCCAATTTTTAAAGTCTTAATAGGATGTCTCAACTAATCTACTAGAGAGGAATTAGGGCAATACTTTGAAATCATAACTTCCCCCCATAAAGAATTAGCATTTTGAGTTAGTCTCCAAAGGGACTTAGCTGCTAGTTATCGACAAAACAGGACTAGGTTCTTGATTCCCCAACCCCCGTGCTCCTTGGGGTTAGCTAATACCCACCACTTAACTAGAGGATTGCCTTATGATTGCTTGCTTGCAGTCCACAAAAATGAGAAGCATAATTTCCTAATTTTTGTTAGGATTCCTTTAGGAATATATGCTATAGAATCCCAATACACTGAAATACTTTGTAGCACTTCCTTCAGAAGCACCAATTGACCACCTCTTGTCAGAAAATGATTTTCCCAACACAAGATCCGAGCTTCCACTTTTTTAAATAACCATATCCAATCTATGAAAGCACAGGAGTTTGGTTTTAAGAAAAACCCCAAATATTTGAACCCTTATGTTAGAGGATTCATGGGAAAGGAAACTACTGCTTGCATTCTCTCGTGTTCTACTTCTAGGATTTTATTAAGAAGAAGGTTGGACTTTTCTATATTCACCACCATACTTGTAGCTTTCCTGTATAAATGAAGAAGCGACTCCAAGGACTGCAATTTTTATGTGGATCCTTCTCCAAATAGTATACACACACATACACACACACACACAAGTTTTTTTTCCAACAATGTGACAACAAGCGTAAATGCTACCAATTTTTTGCAATCCTCTGGTAACACATGGGGGATTGAATATTATTAGTTGAATCATGGTTCAAAACCAGCGTGGCCAACTCCTATAAAACTCACATGTTATTGAGTGGAGATAATGAAAACTTGAAAGCAAACTACCCTACTATTAAATACCATTAGTTAAATTTTAGTCAAACCCAACAATCAACTTGTTTATCACCATTGTTCACATGAAATAACACTTGCACCAAGAAAAATAACTCACAACTATGATACATTGTTCCCATTGAAACAATACTAATTAAGACATTGACTGAGACTAAGAATTCCAAAATACACCTTTCATATTGCAAGAATTTCAGAGACATTGACCGAGACAAGAATAGTTCTAACATTTCATATTGCATATAGGTCATTTTATTCATGTTTTAAACATGAACCAAATTTACCATGGAGATATTTTGGCACCTCCTTTAAACATGAAACAAATAATTGGTTCTTGCTAAGGTTTCCATGAAATTTTCATGGCTCCTTTAAAAGAATTTTACATAGAACCCATGACACAAATGGTTAGGAACATGTAGATTCAACATCTCCTATTGGTCATGATATTTGGAGTTATAAACCTTAGTGTTCCCATGACCATGCCTCAAATATTTCCTTAAACCTACACTACACTAGTATAAAAGACTCGCATGGCCATCTAACCATCAATACTGCATGTCTATTTTAACATAAAACCTAACTCAACACTCAAACTGGATGATAAGATATTTCATGCATGGAATAAAAAATTTAAAGGTAATAAATGTGAGATTCTGAAGCTAGATTATTCCTTCATCCCTTTCAAGATATGAAGAGACGCCTTGTTCCTAATTTAGTAAGAATTCCTTGATCCCATACTGCAATCCCTCTTATTTATTCATCCTTTGCTCCGCCTAGAACTTTTTCTTATCCCATGCTTGAACTTTCAACACGTTTCTACTTCCCTCAAGTACATTTTCATGGATGTCCCCATCCATGGATTCCTCTCTTTTTTGGAATCTTTCTTTCTCATCTTGCTCATTGAAGGATTTTCCTTGGAATTTATTTATTCCCTTATCCAGTTGGGGAAGGAACCTTTCCTTCCTTTCCCCTTCACTCATAGTGGCCATGTTATGTGTCTTTTTCTTTGAGTAGGCCCAAACTATTCCTTCATTTCATCACCCTTTATTTTGACATCATGCTCTCTTCTCCCTTAATTTGCCCCTAAAATACCAATGGAAACCTTATTCCTTTAATAATATTCTCACTGCACCTTTTTGTTTTTTCCATATTCTTCCTCTCCTTCCTTGCACCACACATTATATGTGGCTCTAGTTGGTTCCCCTTTTGTTGTTTAAGTTGAGGCAAAAATTAGGGCCTTATTCAAGAGGGCTCCACCCTAGTTAGGATTCATCAATGTGCATGTCTCCCTTACCTCTCATACATTATGCAATGTTTTTGGCCTAAAGTTAATGTACCCTTTAAAGATAATTTGTTGTGATACCTTTCCTCCATTTTAGGCTCATTTCCTCCCTCATCTATCATATCCTATGTTCACCCTATACTATATCCAAACAAGTGGAGGTGGAAGTTGCTTAAGTGGTGAAAACAATTAAGTGGTCAAGGCAATTGAGAATTCCATTGAGGTGACAATTAATTAATGAATTGGATCAATATGACAATTTGTCACTTAAGTAAACATATATTAAAGTATTCAAATGCAATTTGTCACTTTCAGTCCACTAAGTCATATTCTTATCCATAAAACATGATGGCATTATAGCATCATAGATAAATTTATATAATATGAAAAGTTCATAAAAAATTCTTCAATAATAATAATCACTAGTAACACTCCATCATAAGGAGGCAAAAGTGTTGTCATACAAGATCATACTAATAAAATCTCTTCAGTTTAAAAAACATTGTGTAGGATTCATATGTTTTATATAGTCACTTTTAATAATGAGATAATAACTGTTCTTAATTTATATGGTCTACACTTGAACCTACAATAATTGACTTTTTCATATTCAAATATCTTATTTGGTAATTCCTTGTTCTATATTGAAACCTACTTGCTTCTTGGCCTTGTACTAGCTAAGTATTTAAAAACAATTGTTTGTTTTGATAAGCCATAACATAGCAAACAAAAATGTTTAAGATTACCCTAACAAAATATTAAGATTATAGTGTTGTAGTCTTTAATTAAATTTAAAAGTAAAATGGTTTTGTGATCTTGTTTTTTACTAAGATTTTGAAACATTGTAATGCTGGACACTCTCTTGGTTAATTTCACTCACGAATCACTCTTCACTCTTGTATCTGGACAATTATTTCTTTGATTTATTATAATAGTAAGAAGTATTTTTTTTCTTTTGTTTGAAAAAAATGTACTTTTACATATTAAAAAACAATTACTAATTTTAATAAGTAACAACTAAAATGTACTTTTTGCATATTCAAAAACAATTAGCTAATTGCTTTTAATAATCCACTTTAAAATTGCTTTTTAATCCATTATATTTAAATATTATGAAACATCTCAATTTAGATTTCAATAAATAAATAAATAAAAATTATTTTTTATTTTTTCTTAATTTATTATTAACATTTTTATGATAATACACATTAGCTAATTGTTTTTAATAATTCACATTAAAATTGCATTTTAATTTATTATATCTAAACATGAGGAACATCTCAACTTCATTTCAATAAATAAAAAAATTTATCTTAATTTTTTATTAGTTAATTATTAACATTTTTATGCTTAGTTATAAAATAATAATGGAATTGCAATTATAATGTTCCATTTATAAAACATGAATTAAAATTTTCAGTTATATTTTTTCAATATTTTAATAATTTAGTGTGAAACATTTATTTTTTTATTGATTTTAATATCAATAATATGTAATATGAAACATTTAGGTTCTATTCAATTAATAATTTTAATATCAATAATATATTTTATTATGAAATAGTTTCTTTAAACACTTGGGACACATTATCTAAATATTAAAATGTTTCTTACATAGATCTCCAACAAATAATTTTCTTTTAGCAATACAGGTTGAATTTTTTTTATTTTTTTAAAATATGAATCATGAACCATAGTGTTTCAAATTAATTTTCTTTTAGCAATATAGGTTGAATTTTATTTTTATTTTTTTTAAATATGAATCATAAACCATAGTGTTTCAAATTAGATTTTTAAAAATATTTTTAATTAATATTTTAATAATTTATTATTCAAATTTTATTTTTATTTTTTTAAATTATCTTTAAAAATATGACAAATATTTTTCAATCATATTTGAACCGGATCGTTCTGGAAAACACCTGAAATGAGACATTAGTTGGAAATTAGTCCACACCTTATGCACCTCTGGAAAATCCTGACAAGTTCTGGTTAGAGACCTCGAAACCTGTCACTTCAATATATGGTAGAGATCTGACAGGGCTAACTACCCTTAAAGAGCCCTAAAATCACATTCAAAATATACAAGGTTCTACGTAAAACAGGGAAAATCGATTTGCAATCTCCAAATTCCAGCGAAAAATCGCTGGAAAAGGAAGAAAGATTATCGGTAAATGCCCGCCCACACCCATAGGTAGGCTATATAAAATACAAACCTGTAGGGAGAGAGTAATCAGATTGAAGGGTTTCTTTTGTTGATCAAAAGAAATAATATACTATTTTTGTCTGATTAGATAAAATGGAGAGTTTCTGTTTGCATTCAGAAAATAAAATGTATTGTCGATCATTAATTAAAATGTAAAAAAAAAAAAAATTATGGAAAGTATTTGAAAAAAATCCATGTTGGCTTATAAAATAAAATATTATGAAAAATAATTAAAAAATAGATGTTCGTTTATAAAATAAAAAATTAAAACTTAAACCTGGATCTATCAATCAAGATATATTAAATTTCTTGAGTTTAAATTTAAAAAGAGAAATACACCTCAAGAAATTGGATCTCTCTCGGTGCTTGATAGATACGGGTTTAAGATGGATCTATGCTAGTGTAGAAGCACATTTATGTAAAAGATAATTTGATATAACACTCCTATAAGAGGTGAGGTGTGTGTATATGTAATGTAGAAGCACATTTATGTAAAAGATAATTTGATACGAGAAATATGTGGGTGGTATAATTATCTAATAAGGGTGATTTTTCTTTAAAAAAAATATAACCCATAATATTTAGGATTAATAGTTTGAGTAAGCTTAATGGTTAAGAACACATGTTTCTTCCTAAGAGGTCACACATTCAAATATGGAGGGGTAGGTTATGTGCACCTTTGTAAACTTTAACACCTAAATTGTTGTGCATAGGGGCCTTTGTCCCATAAACATGTCTCACTTAAAAATGACCTTAAAAATAAATTATTATTATTATTATTATAAACACGTGTTTTTTTTAAGAGTATGCATGATTGGCTGTTACTAATTGTCATCATATTGTATTGAAGTTAATATAGTTCTATTTTAGTTGAGATGTATAGAAAAATCAAATAATCTAAACATGTAATGAATTGTTTTTTTTTAATTATTTAAAATATCGGGAAAGGAAATTGGAATTTTTAGCTTTAAATCAAGTAAGAATCATTTTAGATTGATAGATTGCAAATATTAGATGTTAACATTGCATAATCCTATTGCAATAGGGGCATTCAAGGGTACTCAATCTATTTTTGCATTAAAATCAACAATTTCATCTATCTAAAATTGTGATTTCAATAGTGATTTCCTATTCAAAATCTGATTAAGGCAAACTAGAAAAGGTCAAGAACATAAAATGTTTAGCCTTCTTAAAAGAGTACCATAGAATATCTAAATGGAAAGTATGCATAGTTCAACCCTTTGTGCTTACATATTGGATTAAGCTAAAAAGTGGACAAACTCAATCTTGCTAGCAAGTTGTTTTTCAAGGGCAATGTTCGATGTTAAAGTTCCCATAAATTAGGTGGAACTATAACTTCTAGCAAAATTACTACTAGATTTGGGGAAGAATTTTAATGAAAAAATGGTTGAGTTTGTCTACTTTTTAACTTACTCCCTTATCTATTTGTCTATCTATCTTTTTTATTATTTTATTTACATTACATACATTCAACATATCTCTCTTATATTACATGTAAAATAATATTATTTCGCCAATGGAAAGTATTTAATGAAAAGTAAAAAAGTAAAATGTAATGAAAAGTAAAAAAGTAAAATGTATTGTTGGCCATTAATTAAAATGTAAAAAAAGTAAAATTATGGAAAGTATTTAAAAAAAATCCATGTTGAGTATGGGGGAGATCCTGTAAAACGAGGTGCTCTACAGTCCAGTATGGGGGAGATCCTGTAACTTTTGTCCATGTTTGTCCTTATAGTAGGCCATAATAAATAAAGTTTGTCTTTAATAAAAAAAAAAATATTATTTCGGCAATGGAAAGTATTTAATGAAAAGTAAAAAAGTAAAATGTAATGAAAAATAAAAAAGTAAAATGTATTGTCGGCTATTAATTAAAATGTAAAAAAAGGTAAAATTATGGAAAGTATTTAAAAAAAATCCATGTCGGCTCATAAAATAAAATACTATGAAAAGTGATTAAAAAATAGATGTTCCTTTATAAAATAAAAAATTAAAACTTAAACCCGCATCTATCAATCAAGAGAGATTAAATTTCTTGAGTTTAAATTTAAAAAAAAAATACACCTCAAGAAATTGGATCCCTCTCGGTGCTTGATAGATATGGGTTTAAGATGGATCTATGCTAGTGTAGAAGCACATTTATGTAAAAGATAAGTTGATATAACGCTCCTATAAGTGGTGAGGTGTGTGTATATGTAAAGTAGAAGCACATTTACGTAAAAGATAATTTTATATGAGAAATATGTGGGTGGTATAATTATCTAATAAGGGTGATTTTTCTTTAAAAAAAATATAACTCATAATATTTAGGATTAATAGTTTGAGTAAGCTTAATGGTTAAGAACACATGTTTCTTCCTAAGAGGTCACACATTCAAATCTGGAGGGGTAGGTTATGTGCACCTTTGTAAATTTTAACACCTAAATTGTTGCGCATAGGGGCCTTTGTCCCATAAACGTGTCTCGCTTAAGAATGACCTTAAAAATAATTTATTATTATTGCACTGAGAGGTGCTCTACAGCCCAGTATGGGGGAGATCTTGTGAGTCGAGTATTTGTCGAGTAACAAAATAATACAAAGTAAACAAAAAAAGAATAATACAAAGTAAAAAGTAATAAATATTATGTCGACCATAAACAAAACAAAAAAAATACAAACTAAAAAGCAAATATGAGACTTAAACTAGATACTTTAGAGCTTAGGATTAGGTGGTAAATATTATGTCGGCATAAACAAAAAAGAATAATACAAAGTAAAAAGTAAATATGAGATTTAAACTAGAGACTTTACTTTCTACTTTTAATACAAAGTAAAAAGTAAATATGAGACTTTAGAGCTTAGGATTAGGTGGCTCATGTATTGCATTCAAGGAGCTATTCAAGGAGGGGTTTGCACTTCAGGAGATTTGATCCCTCTGGGTGTTTGATAGAGCCTAGGATTTGGATCTTAGCTGGTTATTATAAACACATGTTTTTTTCGCTTAAGAATGACCTTAAAAATAAATTATTATTATTATTATAAACACATGTTTTTTTTAAGAGTATGCATGATTGGCTATTACTAATTGTCATCATATTGTATTGAAGTTAATATAGTTCTATTTTAGTTGAGATGTATAGAAAAATAAAATAATCTAAACATATAATGAATTTTTTTTTTAATTATTTAAAATATCGGGAAAGGAAATTGGCATTTTTAGCTTTAAATCAAGTAAGAATCATTTTGGACTAATAGATTGCAAATATTAGATGTTAACATTGCATAATCCTATTGCAATAGGGGCATTCAAGGGTACTAAATCTATTTCTTGCATATAGCGCTCCTATAAGAGGTGAGGTGTGTATATGTAATTGCATCGAGTGAAAAGAGGTGCTCTACAGCCCAGTATGGGGGAGATCATGTAACGTTTGTCCATGTTTGTCCTTATAGTCGGCCATAATAAATAAAGTTTGTCTTTAACATAATAATAATAAAAAATTAATATTATTTCGGCAATGGAAAGTATTTAATGAAAAGTAAAAAAGTAAAATGTAATGAAAAGTAAAAAAGTAAAATGTATTGTAAGCCATTAATTAAAATGTAAAAAAAAGTAAAATTATGGAAAGTATTAAAAAAAAATCCATGTCGGCTCATAAAATAAAATATTATGAAAAGTGATTAAAAAATAGATGTTCATTTATAAAATAAAAAAATTAAAAATTAAACCCGGATCTATCAATCAAGAGAGATTAAATTTCTTGAGTTTAAATTTATAGAAAGAAATACACCTCAAGAAATTGGATCCCTCTCGGTGCTTGATAGATACGGGTTTAAGATGGATCTATGCTAGTGTAGAAGCACATTTATGTAAAAGATAATTTGATATAACGCTCCTATAAGAGGTGAGGTGTGTGTATATGTAATGTAGAAACACATTTATGTAAAAGATAATTTGATACGAGAAATATGTGGGTGGTATAATTATCTAATAAGGGTGGTTTTTCTTTAAAAAAAATATAACTCATAATATTTAGGATTAATAGTTTGAGTAAGCTTAATGGTTAAGAAGACATGTTTCTTCCTAAGAGGTCACACATTCAAATATGGAGGGGTAGGTTATGTGCACCTTTGTAAACTTTAACACCTAAATTGTTGCGCATAAGGGCCTTTGTCCCATAAACGTGTCTCACTTAAGAATGACCTTAAAAATAAATTATTATTATTATTATAAACACATGTTTTTTTTAAGAGTATGCATGATTGGCTATTACTAATTGTCATCATATTGTATTGAAGTTAATATAGTTCTATTTTAGTTGAGATGTATAGAAAAATCAAATAATCTAAACATGTAATGAATTGTTTGTTTTTAATTATTTAAAATATCGGGAAAGGAAATTGGCATGTTTAGCTTTAAATCAAGTAAGAATCATTTTAGACCGATAGATTGCAAATATTAGATGTTAACATTGCATAGTCCTATTGAAATAGGGGCATTCAAGGGTACTGAATCTATTTCTGCATTAAAATCAACAATTTCATCAATCCAAAATTGTGATTTCAATAGTGATTGCCTATTCAAAATCTGATTAAGGTAAACTAGAAAATGTCAAAAACATAAAATGTTTAGCCTTCTTAAAAGAGTACCATAGAATATCTAAATGGAAAGTATGCATAGTTCAACCCTTTGTGCTTACATATTGGATTAAGCTAAAAAGTGGACAAACTCAATCTTGCTAGCAAGTTGTTTTTCAAGGGCAATGTTCGATGTTAAAAGTTCCTATCAATTAGGTGGAACTATTACTTCTAGCAAAATTACTACTAGATTTGGGGAAGAATTTTGATGAAAAAATGGTTGAGTTTGTCTACTTTTTAACTTACTCCTTTATCTATTTGTGTATCTATCTTTTTTATTATTTTATTTACATTACATACATTCAACATATCTCTTATATTACATCTAAAATTCACCTTATTTATGTTTATTTAAATACATTGAAAATAACCTCCAAAGAGTTATGTTTCTTAGGATTGATTAACATTTTGAATCATAGGAATATACTTTTAAAAGGTGATGACATTCTGTCGATAATAATAGTAATATATAATGCTTCCATAAAAATCACTGGCAATTATGTTTGAAAAATTATGTAGAAAAAATTTGTTAACATCTTTTTGAAAAAATTAATGGCATAGTAAAAGAGGCACGTTTATTGCCTTATGAGTCAATGAAGTCCCTAGAATCTAGTGGACATATAATTATTGAAATCAGAAAATTAGTAATTGACGTAACAAATTTCATCTATCTATATGGTTTAGAGTATCCATTTCAATTTGAGATTTATGAAATTGTAAAATTAAATTTTATGGATTTTTGAATAAATTTTCATTATTTTCCTGCTTAAAAAATGAAAAAAGAATTGAATACTCCTTATCCCATAAGCTATTTGAAAGACGAGAGATGATAGTTTACTCATTATAATGACAAAAGATGGGAGATGATAACTTACTCAATGAGAAATGACAATGGTAAGTTTACTAATTAGAAGACATGGCAATGATAAGTTCATTGGTTAAGGCTTTTGTTTTGTTTTGTTTTTTTATATATAATAAAAAAGCATTCCAACAACTATAAAGACAATGACACATTAGTTAAGATGTTTTCAACATATGCGACTCTTTGCACCACAATAAAAGGATCTCCAAATTTTGTAAATCAATATACAGCTGAAATAACATAAATAACTATGTTTTATTTATCTAAGTTAAAACTGATGCATAATTATACAATAGGGCATTCCTCTTATAGAAACATAAAACTTGATGTGATTTTTTGAGATGTACAACCATCTAGATAAGTTAGACAATCATAGATACGAGCTTGTATGTCCATTTTGTATTAGTATTTTTCCTTATCTTCTTCGTCTTCGTGTATTGATGTACTTCACCCATACATTGTGCCAATTTTTATTTGCTACAGATTTTACCCAGCTAATGGTTAAAAGTTGCCCCAATATCCCTTTCCTTAAGTTATTTCCTAGGAGTACTCTTCTAAACTCATCCTTGCACTTTCTTATTATGCATTAGATTTCTACCAATAAGTGAAAAATTGCTCCAATATCCCCTTCCTTAAGTTATTGCTTAGGAGTATTCTTACAAACTCATCCTTGCACTTTCTTATTATGCATTAGATTCTACCCAATAAGTGAACTCGTATAAATGGAATTAATGGACACAACTGATTACTTTTCTTAGAGGGAAAACAAAGACTTTGTGCACCAAATGCTAGTTGGTATCGATCCTATATCATGGTCATCATACCACTTCTATTGTTGCTTTACGGATACACAAGAATATCTATGGGATAACAATAGAGAAAGTATGTTCCAACTCAATGATCATTCCTTAACATGATTATGCTCATGTAAATTGTTAGTGAAATTCCTGTATCTATATGTTCAGACTTTTGAGGATAACCAACTGCTCATTCTAAAACCACCATGTGAGGCCTTGATGTCTTATTGGTCAATCAATGAAGCTAGATAACACTTTTGGGCAAGGAAATCCAAGAAAACAGGTTTTATCAACCCTCGATTGAGGCATTTTTAAGTCGTTGATTGACCTATAATAGGTTGATTATGTGCTTGAATAAGCCCTTAATTGTGGGATTGTGGAAGCCAAGGAAAACCCTCAATAGAGGTCCTTCTTGGGTTAAACAAACTCTCAATTGAGCTCCTAGAGCTCGATCAAAGGTTTTCTTTTATATAAACAATAAAAACATACAACCATCTTATTTTTCAACGCTTTCCATAGTGCACCCTCAATTGAGCTCTTAGCAACCCTTGACCAAGGTCGCAAGCAAGCCAATGCCTTCCACCTTTGATCATGGCATCTAAAGTGAGAGGTTAGTGAGCTTGTTTATATATATATATATATATATATATGCAAGTTTTTTTTTTCCAACAATATGACAAAAAGCATCAATGCTACCGATTTTTTTCAATCCTATAGTAACACATGGAGGATTGAATATTATTGATTGATTCATGGTTCAAAACTAGCATGGCCAAACCCTATAGAACTCACTTGTTATTGAGTGGAGATATTGAAAACTTGAAAGAAAACTACACTACTATTAAAGACCATTAGTTAAATTTTAGTCAAACCCAACAATCGACTTATTTATCACCATTACTCACATGAAATAACACTTGCACCTATGCAAATAAATCACAGCTACCATACATTGTTTCCATTGAAACAATACTAATTAAGACATTGATTGAGACTAGGAATTCCAAAATGTACCTCTCATATTGCAAGAATTTCATAAACATTGACTGGGACAAGAGTAGTTCTAACATTTCATATTGCATATAGGTAATTTTATTCATTTTTTAAACATGAACCAAATTTACCATGGAGATATTTTGGCATCTCCTTTAAACATGAAACAAATAATTGGTTATTGCTAAGGTTTTCATGAAATTTTCATGGTTCCTTCAAGATAATTTTACATAGAACCCATTACACAAATGGTTAGGAACATGCAGATTCAACATCTCCTATTGTTCATGATATTTGGGGATATCAACCTTAGTGTTCTCATGACCATGCCCCAAATATTTCCTTAAACCTACACTACACTAGTATAAAAGACTCATGTGGTTATTTAACCATCAATACTTCATGTCTATTTTAACATACAACCTTAAGACTCAAACTGGATGATAAGATCTTTCATGCATGGAATAACAAATTTAAAGGTAATAAATGTGAGATTCTAAAGCTAGATTATTCCTTCAGCCCTTTCAAGATATGGAGAGACCCCTTGTTCCACCTTCAACAATAATTCCTTGATCCCTTACTTCAATCCCTCTTGTTTATTCATCCTTTGCTTCAACTAGCTCTTTTTCTTATCCCATGCTTGAACTTTCAACACATTTCTACTTCCCTCAAGTACATTTTCATGGATGTTCCCATCCATGGATTCCTCTACTTTTTGGAATATTTCTCTCTCATCTTGCTCATTGCAAGATTTTCCTTGGACCTTATTTATCCCCTTATTCACTTGGGGAAGGAACCTTTCCTTCCTTTCCCCCTTCCCTCGTGGTGTCCATGCTATGTGTCTTCTTCTTTGAGTAGGCCCAAACTATTCCTTGGTCATTTCATCACCCTTTATTTTGACATCATTCTCTTTTCTTCCTCAACTTGCCTCTAAAATATCAATGGAAACCTTATACCTTTAATAATCTTCTCTCTACACCCTTTTGTTTATTCCATGTTCTTTCTCTCCTTCCTTGCACCAAACATTATATGTGGTTCTAAATGGTTCCCCTTTTGTTGCTTAAGTTAAGACTAAAATTAATGCCTTATTCAATAGGACTCCACCCTAGTCAAGATTCATCAATGTGTATGTTTCCCCTACCTCTATATATTATACAATGTTTTGGCCTACTTAATATACTCTTTAAAGATAATTTGTTGTGATATCTTTCCTCCATTTTAGGCTCATTTCCTCCCTCATATATCATATCCTTTGTTCACCCTATACTATGACCAAACAAGTGGAGGTGGAAGTTGCTTAAGTGGCAAAAACAATTAAGTGGTCAAAACAATCCAGAGTTCCATTGAGGTGACAATTAATTAATTAATTGGATTAATATGACAATTTGTCACTCGAGTAAACACATTCTTCAAGTATTCAAATGTAATTTGTCACTTTTAGTTTACTAAATCATATTCTTATCCATAAAACATGGTGGCATTATAGCATTGTAGATGAATTTATATAATATGAAGAAGTCAAAAAAATTCTTCAATGGTAATCACTAGTAACACTCCATCATAAGGAGGAAAAAGTGTTGTCATGCAAGATCATATTCATAAAATCTGTTCCGTTTAAAAAATAATATTGGTGTAGGATTCAAATGTTTTATATAGTCACTTCTAATAATGCGACAATAATTGTTCTTAATTCATCTTCTTTGTAACACTTAAACCTACAATATTTGACTTTTTCATATTCAAATATCTTATTTGATAAGATTACCCTAAAATAATAGTGTTGTAATCTCTAATTAAATTTATAAATAGAATGGTTTTGTGGGCTTCATGGCAGCATCCTATGCTTTTTCCCTATTTCATAAATGAATGGAATGATTTTTTTACTAAGTTTTTGAAACAGTGTAATGTCTCTTGGTCAATTTCAATCAAGGATCACTCTGGTACCAGACAAGTACTTCTTTGATTTATTATTGAAAAAAAATGTACTTTTTGCATATTAAAAAACAATTACTAATTTTAATAAGTGACAATATTTTTAACTGTATTATCTAAACATTAGCTAATTGTTTTTAATAATCTATATTAAAATTGCATTTTAATCCATTATGTCTAAATATAATGTAACATCTCAATTTAGATTTCAAAGCACAGATAGGCATCCAATTTCTTGAGGTGTAGTTTTTTTTAATCTTAAACTCAAGAAATACGATTCCTCTCTTGCTTGATAGATTGAGGTTTAAGTTTTAATTTTCTATTTTGGAAATGGATTTTTTTAATTACTTTTAATAAAAAAATTTATTTTATTAGGTGACATGAATTTTCTTGATTATGGTAACGTTAAGTTAGGTTTCAACATCTCCTCCATACTGAACTGTAAAACACCTAGCTCCTCTAGATACAATAAAAAAATTTATCTTAATTTTTTATTAATTCGTTATTACATTTTTATGTTTAATTATAAAATAATAATGAATTGCAATTATAATTTTCCATTCATAAACATTATTTAAAACATGAACTAAAACTTTCAGTTATATTTTTAGTGTATGAATGTAGTGAGTACGCAGTAGCAGTTAAAAGTAAGAAGGAGCTGTGTTGGACATTAATATTTCTATTCAATTAATCATTTTAATATCAATAATATATTTTTATTTTATTTTTTTATATGCTTTAATTGTATTATGAAATATTTTCTTGAAATATTAAAATGTTTTAGCATTGATCTCCAACAAATAATTTTCTTTTAGCAATAGTTGTTCAAATTGAATGTTTTATTTTAAATATGAACTAGTGTTTTAAGTAAGATTTTTATAAATATTTTTAGTTAATATTTTATTATTGACATTTAATTTTATTTTAAATAAAAATTATCTTTAAAAATATGACAAATATTTTTCCATCATATTTGGACAGGATCGTAAACGAACGACACATTAGTTGGAAATTAGGCCACACCTTATGCACCTCCGGAAAACCCTAACAGTTTCTTGTTAGAGACCTTGAAACCTGTCACTTCAATATATGGTAGAGATCTGACAGGGCTAACCACCCTTAAAGAACCCTAAAATCACATTCGAATATGCAAGGTTCTAAGTAAAACAGGGGAAAATCGATTTGCAATCTCCATATTCCAGCGAAAAATCGCCGGAAAAGGAAGAAAGATTATCGGTAAATGCCCGCCCACACTTATCGGTAGGCTATATAAAATACAAACCTGTGGGAAGAGAGTAATCAGATTGAAGGGTTTTTGTTGTTGTCCAATAGAAATAATTGACTGTTTTTTCTATGTTTGTATGGATAAAATGGAGAGTTTCTGTTTGGATTAAACAAAATTGATGTAGTTGCTTCAGTGTTGTGATAGCTCCAGGTTTTTATAAAATGGGTTTATTTCCCAGTTTGATTGAGAAAATAGGTCTATTTATCATCATCTTGATTCAGAATTCATTGGTGAAGATGGATTTATAGCATTGGAGCCTTTTGATCTTCGTTGGAAAAAAAAGCTTTCCTGGGTTGGAAAGTTGAACTGCATAAGGACAATGTTAGTTTCTATTTATTTCTATCAAAAATGATTTATTTTTATTATAAAACTATAAAATTATAGAGATTTATGAAGAATCTAGAGGCATTGAAAATTTTGAATTGTATTTTTATATTTTATGTATAGTTATTTTATCATCTAGATCAAAATTACTCTAGATGCAGTAAATGAAAATCTAATGATCATTTCTAGATATTTAATTGTATTTTTATGCCCTATACATAATTATGTGTTTATGTACAAGTTTGGATAGAAACCTAGCTCTATAAATAAGTTCACACTAATAGACATGTGCATTTCTGTGGGTCTAACTGAAAATTCAAAGTTCTGTACATAACAGGTACATAAGGAATTGAAGGAGACAGTGAATGAAGGCAAGATTGATAAAAGTTTTTTCTGTTTTTTCTTTTATATTTAGTTCTTTCATGTTTGATATGAGACCTTGGATGAAGGCAAGATTGATAAAAGTTTTTTCTGATTTTGTTTTTTTAATATTCAGTGTTTTCATCTTTGATATGTTGCTAGTTTTTCTTGGAATGTGTTATTGATGTTTATTGAAATTGGAATGTTCTCCTGAGTCGTTTTTGTGGTTTTGTTCAAAAGGGATGTTACTCACAAGTTTTGTATTTGGGCCAGTGGATAGAGCACATGCCAAAACCACATTAAACCTTTCACATTTGCTAGGATTATTTGGAATCACAGGTATATATATCATCATGGATTTTGACTGTCTTTTTTTCCTCTTTATATTTGCAAAGAGGAGAGATGAATATTTGTTTTTACTAACATATAGTTTGGGGTGGGTTTTGCAGTTGGTATTGTGCCTTGAGAAAATGCAAGAGAAAAACATGTCTTATACATTTTGGTCATCATCTACTCATTTAGAAACAGTTGCTTCATGTGACTATTTTCAAAAATGTGATGAGCATAAGCATTTTCAAAAACCTTTTGATAATAATTTCAGCTACAAAGGGTTTTTGGAATAACATTCCAAATGATCTTCATGACCTAATGCCAATGTCAAAGAAGAAAGCAATGCCAATGTCAAATAATAAGGCAACTACTTTTGTGGAGATAAGGAGACATGCCATAGGGCTCACAAGAGACAGATATTCCCAATCCAGTAAAGGCTGATCAACATATCAATGAAGACTACCTCAATTAAAAAGTTTAGTACATAAAAAAATTGTTTTCTCAGCAGTAAAAGAATTGACCATATAGTTTACAATCCCACGTCATTTGGAGGCATCTAGATTTTGTTAGATTGGAATATAAAGATGCCAAAGAATGTATCTAGATTATTGGAATATATAAAGATGCCAGAGAATGCATCCATATTATTGGAATATATAAAGATGCTAAAGAAGGATGTAGGTTTTTTTTCCTTATTTTCTAGTGGAAATGCTATGCTTTAGGTATCATAGCTGCCTACTAAAATAAAGAGGCAACATTGGTCATTTTGACTTTATTAGCTACTGCTTTTCAATCTAAGTGCTCATGTTATTGAATCTCTAATGTTGGATCCAATTTCTTGAGGGGTAAATTTTTTTCTTGATATGTAAAAAATTTAAGATAAACAAATTTACACCTCAAGAAATTGGATACCTCTAGTTGCTTGATAGATCCGGGTTTTAGATAGATGTATGATGGTTTTAATTTTTTTATTTTATGAGTTGGCATGCTATTTTTTTGTGATGTGGATTATAATTGCTCATTTTACATAACATCATCTCCTACATAGTGAGATATAGAGCACCTAGCTACTCTAATGCAAAAAGTATAATTCTTTGAATGTATAAAATGTTCATTTATTTTATTTTTCTATATTCATTAATGTAAGTGTCTATAAAAAATTACCGTAATATTCCAAAATTCATTATACCAAGATGAAAGACAATATCAAGTTAAAACTTTTGCATCTTATTAGAGAGGAAGGAAAGACAATATCAAGTTAAAACTTTTGCATCTTATTAGAGAGGAAAGACAGTATCAAGTTAAAACTTTTACTTTGCGTCCAATCAGCCATGCTTTCAGCTAACCAAAGTGCATAACTCAATAATGCAGCCAATCAAACCATTGACCTTGGGCATTGTGTTTTTTTCGTTTTGTTTCAATGAAAATTCAATGTTACATATACGAATAGAAATAAAAAACTATCAGATCTAATGTTATAATATATCAGGCCCGTGTTTTTTCGTTTTGTTTCAATGAAAATTCAATGTATAGAAATAAAAAACTATCAGCTCTAATGTTATAATATATCAGGCCCACAGGTATAGCTATGGCTATCTAATTACCACAGTAGTTTGATTTGGCATGGAAAATGACTTTCTAAAACTGGTTTGGAAACCCAAATATATGTAATATATTTACATTCTGAACAAAAAGTAAAGAACTCCTTTACAGGTTTTTGGTTTGTTTCCTGAATTGTTTTGTTGCATCTCCATTTAGATATTCCAAATTTCCAACGAATAGATCAACAAGGTATTTAATTGATAATTTTTTTCATCTGCAATTTTCACCTTGAGTTGATAATGATTAATAGATATTGTGAACTTCATACCAATTATTTGTGAATATAAATCCTAACTAAAAAAAGTGACCAATTCTTGTGAACATAATTTAAAAAAAAAATGAAACAAGATGCTTAATCATTATAAATTATTTTAGAAGACAATTAAATAGCATACTTAATTATTGTAAAATTACTTTAGTAATTAGATTGTATATTATAAAAAATATTAATATACTCTCTAAGCATTATATAAATGATCTTATCAACCTTGTCATTGGTAGCTTATCAAGTTAAATTAATTGCACTAAGAGTAGTAAGGTGCTTACAACCACATTATGTACCAAAAATAAAAAGTAATTAAGAAAATTATATCGGTTCATAAAATAAAAAAATAATTTAAAAAGTCCATATCCACTCATAAAATAAAAATTTAAAATCAAGTAAAAAGTCATTAAAAAAATAACACCTCAAGAAATTGGATGCATCTCAGTGCTTTATAGATCCACATTTAGGATGGATCTATGTTGGTATTCATATATTTATTTGTGGTTCTGGAATAACCTTTATCATGTGGGACATATAGTGATTAGTCTTGCAATCCTTCTAGTTTTCCATAGTTGCCGCTCTAGAAAATTGGTGATTTGTTTGAGCTAAGGGGTTTCATTCACTTCATGTCTTCTTGTTGATGTCATCCAACCTTTGGTTGCTGATAGGGGGTATAAATGGTAGGTAGGAGGTTTTACCATTGTCCACTATTAGTGGTGTCGGAGGCATAATTGTTGGTAAGGGGTGTCAATGTTGTGGATAATTTCATCTCGTAGCTACAATTCATTTTTATGCATTCTTATTCAACTCATTGTCTTCTATTGGGGGCTCATGTCTTCTTTCTTGACTCTATCGTGGATGTTGTTGATGTGTGATTTCTTCTTTGCTACATTTATACCTAGTGGGTTGTCTTTGTGTCTCTTGTCTTCTATTTGGTTGTAGTGTGATTTTTTGTTTGTTGCGTTGATACCCAGTCAGATTGAGGCTCAAGGTCTCCTTTGTTGTGTGTCTAGGTAGAAGGTTTTCATATTGGTGGTGTAGGAGGTTTTCTTTGAGCTCATGTATTTTGTCTTGACTATCTCATAACATTGGGTAGAGGATCTGGGTGTTATAGCTTGGGTGTATAAAGGGCTCTGTAGAACCCATGCCTTGGTTTACTGTCGAGCAGTGGTTGTGTAGAGCATTATGGAATACATGCATCTTGGTTCCCATTGTGTCTACATACTGTAAAATATGCCTTTGGATCCGATGTAAACTATTGCTTTGGAGCTTCGTTGTGTAGAGGTATGTGCAAAATGGTTATACACATATATATTCAGTTCCTCGGTTGATCAACAAACCATTACTATTAGATTTTGAATGCATACAATCGAATTTCTTTTTGGAAAAAAATGTTTTTTCTTGGTGTTTGTTGTTTTAAGGTTTGACTTTCAGTAAGCTTGTGGTTTGGTTCAGCCAATGTTGTGTGACTTTGGAGCTTGGGTGTATGGAGGGCTCTGCAAAATATATGCCTTGGTTTATCATTGAGTGTTGGTTGTGTAGAGCACTCTAGACAACGTACATCTCGGTTTCCCATTGTGTCTATGTGTTGTGAACTATGCCTTTGGATTCCATGTAAACTGCTGCTTTGGAGCTTGGTTATGTGGAGGTTTGTGCAAAATGGTTATCCGCATATGTATTAAAATCCTTGTTTGAGTCAACAAATCATTATAATGTTGATTTTGAATGCCTACAATTGACTATCTTTTTTTTTGAGTATAAGTGCTTGTTTCCGTGATTTTGATGCATTGTTGAGCAAAAAATCCTTTGTTCTAACTAGGTTGTGAGCTAAATGACAAGCAATTATTAGTAGCGAGACTAGCATAAGAGTATTCTAAAAAAACATAAGCAAATAGAAAGAATACAAGCATTCATTCTACAAGATTAATCACAAGAATGTCATTCAAACACAAAGAGTGGAGGGAAACATAAAATACTCAATATATATTAGTCGGATGGAAAAGTATGAAATATGTGATATCACCTAGTAAAAGTTGTTCGAAGCAAGTCGTAGCAAACACTCTCTTTGGGATGGATCTTTTTCCTTCTTGAATGCTCTTTCTCACAATGGTGAATGAAGAGCACTTCTCTCCTTGAGGAAGAAAGCATGAGGGCAATGAATGTCAGATATGAGAAAGTGATATTTGTGACCTCCGAGTGCATTTCTCTAGCATAACTTTGCAAATATTATTATCCTTAAATGCTACCCATGGCTTTCATTTATAGGCAAATTATGAGCTCCAATAAATAACCTGTTCAAATGTAAATGCTTCTCATTTGAAAGTAGGATCCTATTGCTTGATGGGGATATTTAGGAATCCATGTTACTCTTCATTGATGATTTATAGGCTCAGATTTATCTTGTACTCCCTCATAAATCTATCCAAATCGAGCCTATGAGCCTTTAATGCATCAAAAAATGTTGGGTTTCAAATACTTACTTGAATTTCATGGGCATTAAAGGATAACCTATGCAATACTATGAGTATTGAAGGATAAATCATGAAATACTACAGGTGAAACACAATGATAATTGTGTTGTTGACCTAAAAAAGGGTTTTATGAGGTTTTCTTTGGCTAAATGAGGTGAGTAAAGTAGCCATGAATTAGTAATGCTTTACTGCTTTTGCCAAATGATAATGCTTCTGCATATTTTTCCAAAATTTAACTTATGAGCAAAATTAAGGTGATAATAGTTATCACCTAATGTGTGATATTAGGAGCACCCATATAACCAAAATACATCATTATTTCTTTGTTATCATGTCCTTGTGTGTTCCCTTTGTAGAGAGAGAGAGAGAGAGCTTAGTAAAAACAGAAGGACTTCCTATGGAGGAGTGATGAAGGCCACTTGCAAAAAAACCAAAACTTATTATGGAGTTGATCTCTTTATACAAATGAGTCATACATGTCCCATGCTCATAAAGTTGTATCAATGTACATTAAAATATATGAAATGGGCACTTGGGGCCAAATCAAAACATTGTTATTTGTTTGTATGGGTATAGCTTCAATCATCGAGAAATGGTATTGTTAAGTGAAGATTCCTATATCGAAAAACTATCATACTAGAGGATTTCTCATTGAGAGGATCCCCATAACCTGTACGGAATCTCATGAATGGAGGCTCATCCGTGAAAGATTGGATAGTCATACAAGCCCAAAGGGATTTTTACCAGAATTAATATGTTATACAACTTGACGAGAACTATTTACTCAAAACAAGAACTCTAGCCATAAAAACCCATATTTTTGCATAAAAAACACCAACAAAACAACCCTGAATCAAAAAGTGGTGCTACCGATAGCACCACTTTTTGATTTGGGGCCAAAAATATAGAAATGAACCAAAACATTTGTTATTGTTGTTTGCAAAAACCTTAAAATCAAGCTCTAAATTGAAAACACTTGCTACCGGTAGCACACTTTTTCAAAAAATGGCATTTTTATATGATTTTATCAAAATTGAAAATTGTGCTTATTTAATCTATTAGTAACACTGTATAAAAAATGCATTGAGTTAAACACAAATTATTCAATAAATAATTTGACCACTCTTTTCATATAAAATACAAAAATTTAAGTAATTCATTAGAAAATCATATAATAAACCATAAGACGTAGAAGTAATTCATATCAAAATTCAAACACTCCTTTAGAGTTTCCATACAAACAATGGCATATTAATAAAAGTTGACAAAATGTTTCATGTGCGAATATTCAAATCAACACATGGATTCTGACACACCATTAGAATCTACATTTGCTCTAGATGAATGACTGGATGAAGATGTAGATGACCCGTATTCTTCTCTAGTATCAACGAGTGCACCATCTGAATCTTCATGCATGCCCAACATTTCATATGCCATATTCCTTCTAGATCTACTCCTTGGTTTAGCAGACTCCCATGTTGCAACTATTTCTGGTGCCAACAATCTTTTGATAATCTCTATACTCTTGGAGCGAAGAGTGCCTTTCCTTGTCAACTGGAAGTCATTAAGTAGTATGTCAACATCCTCTAATTTCAAAATGTCTATTCGACGATGATTTACATTTTGACCCTTTCTTTTTCTCTTTTTGCAAACCCTTTTCTCGATCACCATCTCTGGCTTGTACACACCATGAAATGGGTGTGTGTCTGTTGCATACCAATGTGCTTCAATAGATATAACTTCTTCATTTTCTTAATGACTTTCATAACTTTTGCAATCCAGAATGGATAACCACGTGGATCTTCTCTGGCCAAAACTGCAATCATGCAACCCTCCTTAATATCTTGTACTGAGCCTCTATAAAGGTCTTCCATCACCTCACGTCATGCAGTTGATCTTCTAGACCCAATGTACATTTCCCTTTCTTCTAGTTGAGAAGGCTCAACACCTTCAGGCTCAACATTTCTCTCCTCATTTTCATTTGACATACTTTGTGGCCAACCAAAGTATGTCATATGTATCTTTGATATACTTTTTGATTTCTTCCAAGCATTGAGAAGAATCAACATCTCTATTGTGCTGACGTGAATTTTGAATTTCAACAGTTGATTGCAACAATGATAACTTTGAAGCATACATTTGACGACCTGGGATGAATTTCAGAAATGCTAAACTTGATGTAGGCCCCCATTCTGCACTTGTTGAGTACTTCTTACCCCATCGTAGTGTTTTCCCATCAATTTTTTTTATGAGAAATTGATGTTGAAAGCTAATGTCATTAAGTTTCTCAATGCACCTTTGTTCACCATGCGATCCCAAAATAAATCTTCGAATGTCAATAGTTTCCTCCAATGTTAGCACAACAAGCTCTGGACTATATGTTTTTCTAATAATTTCAGTTATTGATGGCAAGCTCCTAACATTCTTCCTCCCTAATGTCACTGCAAAATGGCTAAACATTTGATCAATATGGTCATGTGTATGCCCAACAAGAAGGAAACCAACTTTAACCTTCTGAAAAATTCCCAATTCAACAAGCATGTTCAGATAACCAAACATGATCTGATTTTTGTTTTCCCGGATGGTGTTGTCCAATTGTAGATATAGAACTCGAGGAAGATTACCAGACTAATGAGTCATCACATGGTGAATTATGGTAATGGTCAGATTTGCATCATTATGAATATTGGGAGCTGTAAAGTAAACCTTTGGAGATATTTGACCATTAAAAACCATACAACCAACCAAGTGAAACTGAATAAAATTTTCCTCCTTTAAATTCTTTGGTACACGAACAAAATGTGGCAAAAGTGGTTTTTTTTCCTGGTCCATGCCATCAATTATCGAACCCATATACTTATGTGGTTCATCATAACATTTCTTGCGATGTTTGTATAACTTTTGTCATTCAACTGATTGTTGATTGCGATGTGCTTGAAGTTCTTTAACAACATAATCTACAAATAAAATAAAAACAAAACATTGATGAGCTTTTGTAATAGATATTTATTGCAAAAAAATAAAGTTGTTAGAGACATACCTCTCTCTATCCCTTCTTATTTATTCCTTCTTTGTTTAAGAGAAGTGCATATACTGCAAACCCCCATCCTTGAGCTCTTATGAATACGGACATTGTTGAACTCTGTTTTCCATAGTCTTGTAAAATATGGATATCTAATGAAATTGTTATTTCCTTCAGCATCTTGAACAAATGCCCTGTACAAGTTGTAGATTTCTAGCCTTGAGAAATTATCTAGAATGTGTATGGTTTCACTATCTGGCATACTCTCTCCATGCTTAGAAAAGAAGTCACGCGTCCATGACATTGCAATGTTTGTTAATGGCCCACTACCGCATGCATGATACTCTTTAGAATAAAATGTAGGATCCTTTTCTAGCCTTGTCTGGATTCTTGATAGTCTAAGATTACCAATTGAGTGGATTCTTTTGAATGCCCTTCTGCAAAGCATAAAAATTCCAATTCAATAATCATAACTTGCCTTTATAGAAATCATGCACCCTACCAAATATGAATTTTGCATATTTTTGTTCATTGATAAATATGCTCGTCTTTTTTCAAAAGCATGATTGTAGTGTATTTTTGATGCAGGAGCATTGGAAGGGAGAATAAAATATTTGTTATCATTTTGTTTTAGATTAGATTAAGTTATCTTTGAGTGATAGTGAGGTGTGTGTTGTAATAATGGCTATTATTTCCAAATAGGCTCTTGAATCTTTAAGAGTCAGCATTTGTGATTTGTTTAGATTAGTTGTGATCTCTAAATATTGTAGATCCTATTTGGTAGGATCCCAAAATAGATTCTTATGGTTCTTTAAAAAGGGCATTGTAATCGAATGATGGTTGTTGTTGGAATAGGAAAACAGAGTAATCATACTCTGTGAGTTTTCATGAATTTATTTGGTTCCAGATAACCATTTTCTGTTGAGATAGTCGTCACTAGATGTATAAATCCAATTCTAGTGTTGAGCCTTATTAGAGAACAAGTCTATTGATCGTGATGCTTGATAAATTGGTCTCTTGTAACGTGTATTCAAGAATGAATCTCCATAATATTTGAAAAATTTGTTAGCACAGGAATTACTCTGAAATAATGTGAACCAAAACCTAGTTTTGATTGAAAATATCTATGTTTAGCTGCTACGGGAATGTCGATGGTCAATCTCTATTTCGAGGAGGCTGAAGTGACTAAAAAATGGCCTACTCCATCACCGAGTCCAGATACCTTGTGATTTCAAAGGTAACCCTGAATTTTCAAAGGTAACCCTACATTTTCAAAGGTAACCTTGCGTTTTCTGGATCGAGCCTTGGGAAGAAGCCTGTGCACATACCAAAACCCTGGACACCTTTGCCGTTGAAGTTAAGTTGAGACAAACGTTGTCAGGTCAATCTCCATTGGGTTGAACGAGGAGTGGTCATGATTTGAAGGGGAAAGTAAAGTTACTATGGAGAAGTCAAATAATTTTACATCATCGATCTGGGTGAAATCAACAGTGGCTGAGTGAGCGATTTTATTTTGTAAGTTTGATTTGTGCACAATTCATGTTTTTATTTTGTGGAGAATTTTCTATTGCTTGCCTGGTCGCCATCAATTTTTTTGGCAACACTCACTTGAAATCAAATCAGTAATAGAACTGGGACTTGTGAGCAAATCTTTCCTAGACCTTGTATAACTAGAATGCTTTGGATTGATATAAAATGGCCTAGTCCTACACTTAATCTTGCTCATTGGTACAATTTTTCTTTGTGTTTCATCAACCATTAAATCATCCTCATTAGAATGAATATCCTCATCAATGTGAGGAATATCATCCCTCTCATTGAGATTATCATCACCAAAATTAATAGGAGAATGAGTATCCGCACCAATATCAAGCACTTGAGTTTAAATCAACATCATTGTCGGGTTCATCCTCCCCAGAATCATCATTTGTCTCATTAAAATCCTCGCTTGGAGGAAAATCATCATCAATACCATCAAAATCCTTGCTTGAAGGAAAATAACCTTCATCATTATTGGTTCCTGCATCCTCACCATAATCATCACCTGTCCCTTTAAAATTCTCACTTGGAGGAAAATCATCATCAGTGCCATCAAAATACTCGCTTGGAGGAAAATCATCATCGGTGACATCAAAATCCTCACTTGGAGTAAATTCATCTTCACCATTATTGGTGCCCTCATCCTCACCAACTTCATCATCCATCCCATTAAAATCCTCGCTTGGAGGAATATCATCATTACTGCCATCAAAATCCTCACTCAGAGGAAATTCCTCTTCACCATTATTGGTGCCCTCATCCTCACCAACTTCATCATCCGTCTCATTAAAATCCTCGCTTGGATGAATATCATCATTGCTGCCATTAAAATCCTCGCTTGGAGGAAAATCATCTTCACTACCATCATAATCCTCACTTGGAGGAAAATCATTATCGGTGCCATTGAAATCCTCACTTGGAGGAAAATCATCTACACCATCATTAGTGCCTTCATACTCACCAAAATTATTATCTATCCCATCAAAATCCTCGCTTGGAGGAAAATCAAGTTTGTTGTCTTGTAAATCCCTGCTTGGAGGAAAATCTTGGCTTGAAGGAAAATCATTGTTGATGCTTTGAGAATCATTTCCTTGAGCAAAATCATCATTGGTGCCTTGAAAATCGTCACTTGGAGGAAAATTTTCATCATCTTCCTCAGTGTCTTTAAAATATCCAAATGGAGGAAGCTCTTCATCATCATCATTAATGCCTTTAACATCTTCACTTGAAGGTAAATCATCATCGATTCCTTTCAAATCCCCACTTAAATCAAAATTTTCATAATCTTCAGACATTGAGATTGATTCAGACGATTCCATGACTTTTCACTAAAAAGTTTAGGAGAATGAAATTTTCTCACACTCCTCACCCAAAAATACAATGGTGCAACTATCAACCCCAACAATATTATAGCTAAAAGAACCAAATTTTCCCTCCCAAACATTCCCTACAAAATTTCACTTCAAAATTTTCCCTCCAAAAATTTCCTGCAAAATAAATCACACATTTCAAACATAATTATAACACTAGTAAAAGTAATTTAATTTATCGTATAACAATTGTAATAATACTAATAAAATGACATTTAAACAATGCTATCCAAACTACCTAATACAATATTAGTTATTTACATTAATTTTTTAAACCAAAAGTCACAACACTAGTCAAATTTCATTTAATTCTTCTTCTCTATATTTAGAAATAATGCATTATCTAATTAAACAGTTTTTAATCCCACGTTCATAAAACGGTAAAAGAAAACTATTTTATGTTATATTAATGCAGTTTGGTTTTCTATAGTCACCAATTGCAAACAACGATCCAGAAGGCTTTGGAGACCATCGAACAGCTTCAAACATTATCAAGGTTAGTTTTTTTTTTTTAATGTTTTAATGCAAATTTTTTTACTTTGGGCTTTGGCATGCCCTCTGTAAAACCTGTTTTTTTTTTTTTTGGGCGGGGGGGGGTGAGGGCATAGGAACCTTAGCCCCCATTGCATAGCACATTGGCCATGACCATTGCCTCCAGCTAGGGAGGGCGCTGTGGGCACCCAGAGGGCTATGTTAAGCCATCAAATTCTTAGTTCTTTGGCCACTATACGTTAACAATTGTTTTGTATTGCTATTTTGTTTTTTAAACATATACTAATTTTGTTTTTTTGGTTTCTGACTATGGGGAAAATGACATCGAGAAAGGTATCTGTAAACATCTCTGGAGCGAGATCGTCGATGAAGTCATCGGAAAACATAGTTGAGCCATCTGACAATGTTGCGCGTGATGAAGTTGTTCCCAGTGATGAATTAAAAGCCAAGAATGTTAGAGAATGGAAACATGCACCAACTGAAGAGAAACTTGACTATTCTTGGTATCTAAGAGAGAAATATCAAGGAAACTCAGACATTATTCACCTATATTGTGTTGGATTTGAATACCTTAAAAATGATTATCACTCATTGGGATTGTTGCGAGATATTTGTTCAGTGCCGGGTAAAGGCATTGTTTATGCACTAGTGAAACAAGCTAAAACCTTTGTCAAAATCCGATATTCTCTAAAGGTTTCAAACTATAAGATCGATGAAATTTTTCACATAATTTTGTGCAGCAATCATGCACGAAATTGAGAGCAAGAGATTAAGTTTCTATATCTTTATATCTTTTTGAATTTCTTATACTTTGAATTATATGACAATGTAATAGATTTAATACAATAATGTTTTTATTTCGCAGCATTTTGCTATGCTACTTTCCAATATTCTGAATGGAATTTATTCTACAGAAGAAAATCAGATGGATGTCATTAATGCCCCTCTTCATAAGGGAGAAGCACCAAAGAAGGGAGAAACACCAAAGAAAAATCGAGTGCAAAATGTTCCTAGAGAAGTACAAGCACAAAAAGGAAAAGGAATCCAACAATCAAATGAAGTTGTTAGGAATGTTACATTCAAAAGCATATCTCGCCCAATTGAACATGATCGACGAATTGTTGGTGATGACAATGTTACTTCTGTTGGTAAGAAAAATAGACAGTCTTCTAAAAGACCTATGGATGAGGATGTTTTAATTCATGATCAACAAGTTGTTCTTTTAGATACAACTGCTTCAAGACATAAAAGGAGGAGAGAAAATGTTCAATCCAATGTTGAAAATCATAGTGAGAACTCGGGGGATAGTTTGGAAATCATTACTCCGGTGGTGATCTGAATGATGGCGTTGTTAAGACAACACAAAATACTATTCAAGATCGATTGTGGAGGGATATGTTGGTTCACAATGGACATACATTTGATTTAAATGTAAAACAACGTTATAGACACACAGAAGGCCAAGAGAAATATCAAATTAGGAAACCACATCACTTGCATGTTCATAACTTGAAATCATCGATGAAGCACAATCCCTATGCACATTTGGTTGACTACCTAGTTCTTGTTGACCCAAAAGATGTTCCTGTTAGAGATGCATTTGAAGAATCAAAATGTTTTGATTACAACTACTATGTTTTGGTGGGAAATCATTATGCAGAGGCTAGAAGAGAATTGATGCAAGAGTTTCCAAAAAAACCTATTTTTCAAACAGTGAAATGCATCATTTACATTGGTTTAACAGATGTGGAAGCAAAACTATTGGCATGGGATCACAACACATATAGTGACTATAGTATGTCCATGACATTCATTCAAAGAGTTAGATTTATCCACAATGAATTTGAACAAATAATGTGGTGGGGATAGATCGAAAGTTGATGCAGATTTCCGGAAACAATGTTGTATGGAAATAGGAATTCCTATTAAAGAGGACAATGTGAAACATAAAGGTTTGAAAGCAAGTGATGCATTCAGAGCTGTAGATAACTATTTTCAGTTGCCATTTAGATCCGGCCCCATATGGGATTTGATTGATGACATATTTAGCATGTGGGAGAATATTGGTGTAAAAAATCAGAAGGTAAAAAAAAGTAAAGCAGTTGCATGGAGCAGTAGTCAAGGAGGTTCCGATGTTAGGAACTTGCCAGAAGATATGACTATAACACCTTGGAGATCATTGCAAGGTGTGAAGGATGAAACACTTATATCTACAATACTATCACGTGTAAAGTCAGATGAATTATCCATGGAAGAAATGTGCAATGATTTAGAAAAGTAAGTTTATAAGTTGTTTTTATTTTTTTAAGTTTATTTTTTGAGTTTAAGATTTTTTATTAAATAAGCATTGTGTTATTATTAGATGTCATTGTTAACGCCATTTATTTTTACATCATGTAGTCATAAGGTTTACATGAAAATACAAGAGGATATGGTTATAATGTTGGGTGAGAAGAGATGGGATGATGTCAGATGCAACAATCCAGATTCAAGCTCCATGGAAAGCTTAAAAGCCTTTTTTGTTGCATACAAAAAGGTACGATAGTTTATGATATTTTATATTTTATTTATTTCTAAGTGAATTCATTTCTATTTTATTACTTATATATATAAATTTTTTTCAAAGATGTCAAAGAAGAATTCAGTACCAGAGTCTTTCAAAATTCATATTCAAAGTGACAAAATAGAATGACAAAGAAGACAACGTCTTGCAAATGTTGAACTTGATGACAACCTTGATCATCGCGTTTGGAATGGGCTCGACACTGTGCAATATAAAGTGATTTTGGGTGATTGTGCAAACATTGCAAATCTTGTTCCCAAAAAGGAGTACTCCCTAGTTATTGCAGATATCCCTCATGGATTCAATATCAAAAACATTATTTATGATTGTGAGCCTTATACATACCAGTCATTCAGTAAAGTGGTTTCGGGATTTCTGAACGTCACAGCATCACCCCTATGGAGATTTCTTGTTTTCCATTCAGATGTACAAGGAGGAGCAGTGCTAACAACATTCAAGGATAAAGCAAACCTGAGGAAACAATTGTATTGGTAAGATATTTGTAGTATATTATTAAACATTTGAATTTAGAAAACATTAAATTATTTTTCTATAAGTTAATTAGATTAATTCTTATCTATTTTTGTTACAGAAATAAGCCTAACATTCGTATCTGCGGCACTGATCCATTTATAAGTGATACTGAAAACATACATCTTGAATGTTGGACAAAAGATGAGACCTATGATACTCTTTTAATCAATGAAAACAGTGAAGCCAGATATAGTCAAATATTGTCTTATAATGCCGTGGTTAACAAGTTGACATATGAAGAAAGAGATTTGAAAGGAGAGACTGTAAACATCTACCAGAAGCCATAAGCATTGATTAATTATCTCATAGATACTTTTTCAAGAGAAGGAGATTGGGTTTTATATTTGTTCTCGGGATCAGGTAATATTTATGATGTAACATATGAAACTAGTGTCGTAATCTAAATTCAGTAATATACATATTTTTAAATTTATGTTTTATTATGTTATTTAACTTTTTTTGTTTTGTATGTGTTGATTAGGTACAACAATAGCATGTTCATTACAAAAAGGAATAAATTGCATATCCATTGAGAATGATCTATTGCAGTGCAATTATATCAAGCAAAGAATTAATGCTATGAAATTTTTTTCAAATGAAATGTAGGAAGTTGGTTTGAAGAAAGGAGAATTTAGTGAGTCACTTGTGGCAAAGATGTCAAAAGAGCCTCAGCCTCCTTTAAAATGGATGTTCGGAAAAGATCACTTTGGGCATTTTGCAGAAGTAGACGACCCAATGGAAGAACACATTGAGGTGCAAGAAGAGACCCAACCAGTAGAAAATGTCAATTTCAATGAAGAGTTCGGGATGTAGGATATTCTTGATTAGTTTCATATTGTTGAGGAAAATGTCAAAGTTGACAATTTTTTTATAAGATAGTTTGTAATGTTTTGAATTGAAGATTTTTATTTGAGAATAACTATTATGTTTTTAATATGCTATTTAGAAATATATGGTATATGTTTTGTTGATTTTATGTGAATCATCACTTTATGGAAAATAATGTTAAAGAGTATCATTTTTATACATCAAATAGCAGAAAATACGTTGAAAAATTGTTTGGAATGTCTTTTTTCGCATTTTGTTTAGAAATTTGCCCAAAAAATGACTTCTTTAAGATAAAAGTTTAATGAAAAAACTTTGAAAATGCATGTATTTTTCTTTCTAACTAGTTTCTAAATCATACAAAAATTCAAAAATGTGTGTGTTTTTTTACTATTGCTAGCTATTAAATGTAGATTTTTTTGTAAAGTTTGAAAAATGACCATTTTTCCTAAAAGTTATAATTTTCTTATGACCAAGAAGTTTCAAAATCACAAAAAAATGGCTCAAAATGAAAAATGGTGCTACCAGTATACACCCTTTTTGAAACAGAGGTCAAAACAACTACTAAAATTGACCCCCCAAAAAATGAGAACAATGACGGGTTCTCGTCAAGTTGTATAACATGTTAATTGGGAAGTTGTAATTTGTAACCATCGTTTTGTATCATCTCCCCAAATGTGTCGATGAGTTCAAGTCAAACATAGGGGATACTACTAAATTGGAGAGCAATGAGGATTCTATCTACTCAGTCAAGGGTCAACCATTAGTAATGATGAACTGTAACCAAGGTACAAGTAGTGTGCTCTAAATACTCCCACCAAAAAATGAAGTCTATGGGAATGAGTACCATAGAACAAAGGAAGAGGGGTCCTTTTGATTCATAAGGATCAACAAGTAAACAATTGTAATAGATAAGGACTTTGATAAGTATAAATGAGCTTTGGACAAAGAGTGTGAGACTCAAGAATTATTTTGGTCATAATATAAATGTTGGTTGGGATATTTAACAATAAGGCCGGATCTAACATAATATAGCCTAGATATGAATTATAAAAAAGATACTTATGCAAAGTGGGCATTACAAACTATTTCACAATCACAAATGGGTGAGCTAGGTGACTTTGAATACAATTATTTCTAGTGGGGGTATACAACTTGGTTAAATCAAAGTGTATGATAATGGGATATGGGAGGTGTTGTATGTGGTTGGAATGGATGTGCTCGTGAGAAACACAATGCATATGTTCTGATAAAAGGTGATAAGGATTGATGTCAAGTAAATAGATTCAACTAGACTTAAATAATGGTATGAACATTGATGCTAATTTTCTCATTTTTTTTTTGAATTTTTTGAATTTATTATTTTATGAATGAATAAAAAACTATGGATATGTTACAGGTAACGATACAAGTGCCCCAATATAATTGTGATCAAATGACCATGTTGTGTATATTGAGAGTGATGGGCCAATGGTAATGAACATGTGTGGGCCCCCCTAGGGTTGGTCTCCTTGGTGGATTAATGAATGATGAAGTGAAATGTAGATGGTATATGGGTTACAGATGAGACACTAGAGGAAAATGGGATGTGGTAAAGCATCTAGCATAGTAATCCATAAAAAATTGTGAACCAATGGGAGTTTGAGGTATGGGTCAATATAATGATGAGTAGGCGATACAAAGGCTTTTATCAGACATTAAAACTATACAGTCTCCCAATACTAGGGGTTTAATGCAACATAGGTGTCATAAGTGATGTATTTTGGTACTAAGACAACCCTTGGGGGTGTAATGGTACTACCTTGAATGTGCTTTGATGCAACTAAAATGGATGAGGCTAGTTGTCGAGGTAGGGTGGAACCTATGGTACATTCAAAGGTTGACAAAAAATACATTCATAGGAAAGGGATAATGTATACATAAATGTTGGTCAGAGAGTATACTTGATGATGAACCACCAATGATGCGTGAAAATTGACACCTTTGGTAGTGTTATGCACACCTTCAAACATAATGCATAATGTAAGAGTACTAAATAACTAAAACCAAAAATCAAGATACTATATAATGGTCTTTTTGTAGTGTGATGAAGGATTTGGATATGATAAGAATGGAAAAATGAGTTCCCAAAGGGAGCCACCCCCTAAAGTGGGATAGGAAACAAAGAGTAACCTCATAAGGTACTCCCTAGAGGAGGTCAAGGAACAAAGAGTTCCCAGGGATGGCACTTGCTGAAGGAGGCTAGGGAATAAATCGTTCCCAAGGATGGCACTCCCTGAAGGAGACTAGGGAATGAAGGGTTCCCAAATTTGGCACTCCTTGAAGTAGAGTAGGGAATGAAGGGCTCCCATAGATGGCAATCGTTGAAGGACGCTAGGGAACGAAGGGTTCCCAAATATGACACTCCTTAAAGGAGGCCAGTCACATGTATAAGGGATAACCAAAGAGACTAAATATGTAGGGACCTCCCCACATGAAGAAATGACGTTATTTGGTTCCATATCATTACAATTAGGCCATGTGGCTTGTAACTGGATAATGTTTTGGGACATGAGACACAAGGAAATATAATTATGGTTCCCACAAAGAGTGCAATGTGGGTCTATGTTTTGTTTCGGTTTAGGTTGTCTGGGACTAAGGTGGAAAATGGTATTGCCCCTAGTATTTTATGTAGAGACTAAGTGAAGGCTTGTTTCCAAATAAACAAGATGATGGACTAGAGGTAAAAAGAAAGAAGGTTAATGATGGGAATCCACGGAAGAGGGTCTAAAATAGTCTGTGAAATTCACTACGTGGTATAGCATCCATGGGAGGGGTTGGTTCCATAAACTATTTTACAACATATTGTATGGAGAATGATTGATAAACATGGATTTGGATTCCAAAAAATCCCTATCAGTCATAAGAGACATTCTTATTTGAGAGGGAACAATGATAGCACCAAGGGATATGGAATCATAGGGCGTATAGATTAAGTGATTAGGACCCTATGTGTTATCAATGGGAGAAAATAAATGGATGTTATCACTAAGACTAGTGAAAGGAGTGATGGCCTGATTGAATTCTTCGTCTTCTGGGAAGAATGTGGTTGAGGATATATGATTTCTTTTGGGAATGGGGGATGAAATAGGTATGGATTCCCCCAAGGGTGAATGAATCCACTTAGCCTCTAGGTAAAGTGGGAAGGAAGTAGATCTAGATCCATGGGTCACATTCAATGGGAGTGGGTGATACACAATTGATGGAGGTTGAAATATAATGCATCGAATTAATGTGAGGGACAAAAGAATAAATTATGTCTTGTGAATTTTGTGATGGGGGATCATAGTATGAGAGTTGATTAATGGTCCATCATGAGGAAATATCACGACTTGAAAGAGTGAATACACCACATCATTGATGGAATAGATGTAATCAAGCACAAGGAGGATGTTATAATCCATTGGAATGATCATGATAGAAATGTAACTATAAGGAGACTCGGTCCAGTAAATAGTGTGGCACTAAGAGGTGGAAGGGTTTCCCCCTAGTCTATATGAATGGGTCTCGACCAACGAGTAGATTTGGTGGGATATGGTGTTAACCTCATGAGGGGTACCCTTCAAGGTTGAGGTTTTGGGAATATAACCTAGTGAAACAATGGGCTCATTATGAAGAAGGGGGCATTGCAAGGTAGTAAAATGCGTACAGTTGGGTTTATTAAATTTTTTGTTTTCTAAACACACTACTTGGACTAGCTTGGGGGTGAGATCAAGGAACTAATGGGTTGGGTTTCCATATATATCACAAAGGGTCCAAGGGTGATTAGTCCAAGTATGAATGGTATGTTTATTCTTGGTTTGACTATAGTTATGGTGGGGATTAAGGGTGCCCCCAACATTACTATTATTTTCCCCATGCCATGAGTACTTATAATGTGTTGTCTTATTTCTAATCCCCTAAAGTGGTGGATGGCTATAATGGTTTTGATGGGGGGGGTGGAAATTTTGGATAAATTGGAAAGTAGAGGATGGTGCGACATTATCATGTGTGAAGATTAAGTGCTTTTACCAATGCCATCCATGAGAACTTCCACTAACTAGGGTTCAAGGACCTCCACAAGCATGTGTCGTATTACTTTAATTCTCTTCTACTCAAATGTATTTGGGATTTCCAAAAGATCTCAACTTATAGGGTGTGAATCCACTAAATAATCCAAGCGAAGGTGTGAAAGGGTAATTTATAGTGAGGAAAATTGGGGGTTTGTATCGATGGAACTAGAAACATTTCCTAATAGCCAATGATATCTATCTCAAGTACAAATGCAACCCATAAATGCTACCTAGGTAGATATCCTAATTTTGGCTACTAAGTTACCTTCCACAAGTGCATACAAGGTAATCTTAGCCTCCAATGGTCAAGGGTCATTGTCAAAAGAGGCTTGAGTGACTCAATGAGACCGATGAAAACTGCTTGACCTCAACATATGACCCCACATGGTATCTCCTTTTTTTTTTGCACACTTGGGATGAAAGGATTTTAAGATCCCTACGAAAAAAACTATGTTTCAAATGAGAAATGATTACGAGGAGTTATTTGGATTCCTATACCCATAATCCAACTTAGGAAATAAATTGTTTTTTGACCAAGTTTGTAGAGGATTTAAGTCGGTTAAATAAATGCATTGCTTATTTTTGAAAGGGTGTTACTGTTGTAGAATGTAACTTCGGAAGATATTGTTATTTGGTTTATTTGTATTATTTGTATTGTACTTCCTTCGGGAATTATTTATGTTGTATTTATTCATGTAAAAGTCATTGAAAGAGTTAATGTAAACCCTAATATTTATGTCGACCTAGAAGAATCTAGAAAATAATATTTTATTGTGTCTTGGACAAGCCATCCCTGTTTGAAAGGTCAAGTCGGCCCTATTACAGAAAAAGGTTAGTGACTTGATTAGTATAAATAGGAGGGTCACCCTCCTCATTTGTCACCTCACTCACTCACTCAAGTTCGCATGAGTAGAAAGAGAAAGTTTAACCTGCTAGATGAGAAGGGTAGTTGCTTTTGAAGATATCCCGTTTTGGGATATTGCACGAGATTGGCATTGTACTTTCTAATGAATCTATATCAAAGAATTTTTTCTCGGTTTTCTACCCCACGAGGGTTTCCTAGCATAAATTGTTGTGTACTCTTATTCATGTTGTGCTTGTCTATCTTTCAGTGATCCTTTACTTTATTGCATTTAAAATTCTAACATGGTTTCACAGCTAGCCTAAAACAAGACCTTGTGTAGTAGAAACTTGGCGGAATTGAAAACTAGGGTTTCTCTTTCCAGAGGCTTTGCACAATAGTTTGGTTGAAAAAGGAGGTCAAAGCAACTTTCCCTAGGAGGGCACATTTTTCTGTGGAGGAAAAATTCAAATCAAAGAACTTTCATTTTTGGCCCTCCCATTACTGCTCGGGAAAACTAGGGCATCAAGCTTTTAAGAGATATGTCCATGCATTTGGAAGAAAAGGGCCTTCGCTCAACTTGCCTTAGGGAGGCACATCTCTTCCTCCATTGATTTTTTAAAGATCTCGAAGTTGAAAAACTTAGGGTTTCTCTAACAAACTCTAGGTCATCCAATAGTCAGATTTGAGAAGCCATTGAAGCAAGTAGTTGGTTGAAGCATGCCAATTGGTAAGTCTTACTATCTTTATTTCCATTTGAGGTTCTCATTTTATCAATATGACCAACCATACCAAGCTTGAGGAGCAAAAAACTTATGTTCCTAGAAGTATAGAGTGATGCTCATTCTAGAAGAGAATGAGTTGGAGATATATATCAAAGAATAAATTGAGGATCTAGAGGGAGATCAAGACAAATCTAAGCACAAGAAGAACTTGATTAAGGCCAAGAGGATTATTGCTGAATCTGTAAAGGATCACTTCATCCCCCACATCTCATCTCTACAGAATCCTAAAGAGATGTTTGATGCACTAAAGAGATTACTCAAGGGAAGAATATTAACAGAAAGGTGACCTTGAGAACCCAACTCAAGAGTGTGAATATGTTGAGCTCAGAAAGCATCCAATATTATTTCACAAGGGTCTCCCAAATCAGAGAACAATCGGAAGCTATTGGAGATCATGTTTAAAATGCAGAATTAGTAATGACTACTTTGAATGGTCTCCCAAGATCATGGGAATCATTCATCCAAGGAATATGTTTCAGAAGGAAGCTCATCCGATTCAGTGCACTTTGGAAAACTTGTACTCAAGAAGAAGAAAGGATTGAATCCAGAGAAGAAAATATGGGTGTAGATGATAACTAAGCCTTGGTAGCTCATTCTAAGAGGAGCAAGAAAGAAGATCACCCTCACAACTCTAGAAGATTCCACAAGAATAAAAGACCTCCCATACACTACTAAAACTTCAAATGTTACAATCGTGATGAGATGGTACACATTGCAAGAAATTATCCTAAGAAGAAAGGAAACAAGAAAGGAAGCAAGAAAATACATCATGCTCATGCTACAAAAGATTATGAACCAATGAATAAGAAAGCAAGGGAAGATTCTTCAAGTGATGAAGTGTATGTCTTGATCTCAATACTCATAGGTACTGTTACTCATGGAAGCAATGATTGGATGATTGATAGTGGTGCTTTCAAGCACACGACAGGTTTCAAGAACTCGCTCAAAAACTTGATAGAAAAGGACTCACCTCACAAGGTGAAACTTGGAGATGACTATCAGTATCCCATAAAAGGGGTAGGAGAATCATCCTACAAACTTGAATCAGGAAATCCTATCAAGATGAAATATGTCATCTATGTGCCAGGACTAAATAAGAACCTAGTTTCAATATCAACATTAGATGAGAAGGAATTCCGATTTACATTTGTTGATGGCCAAGTACTTATGCGTCCTAAAGGTAAAACATTTGATGATGCAGTAGTGATTGGAGAGAAAGAGGGAGGCTTGTACAAATTGAAAGGGAAACCAGAACAAGCATTGGTTCATGAAACTATGGAACCAAGTGAACTATGGAACAAAAGGTTTGCACATATAAACTACAAGGCACTACCAATCGTGATCAAGATGGTGAATGATATACCTGAGATCTAGACAAAACATGAAGGCATATGCAAAGGTTGTGTGGAAGGGAAGAATATGAAGAAACCATTTCCAAGCAGTGATAGAAAAGCAAAGGAGATCTTGGATATAATACACTCAGACATGTGTGGACCTATGTCTTCCAATTCACTAAGCAGGTATGCATACTATATATCTTTTATTGATGGTTATTCTCGCAAAACCTGTATTTATTTTTTGAAAACTAAAGATGAAGTATTTAGAAAATTCAAAGAATTCAAGGTCCTTGTAGAAAATCATACTAAAAAGAAAATAAAGACTTTAAGATCAGATAATGGTTGTGAATTTACTTCGGGATATTTCAAAATACTATGTAAAGAATCAGGGATTAAGAGGGAGATGAGCACTCCCTACAATCCACAATAGAATGGTGTTTCCGAAAGAAAGAATATAATGATAATGGAAGCAGTGAAGGTCATGATCCATGATCAGGAACTTCTGATGCACTTATGGGAAGAAGTAGCAAGAACAACAGTTTATGTACAAAACAAAACTCCACATCGTGTACTTGAGAACAAGACACCTGAAGAGATGTTTCTAGGAGAGAAACAAAAAGTTAGCCATCTCATAATATTTGGCTGTCCTATATACATACATGTTCCAAAGGAGAAAAGAACTAAGTTGGATCCTTCAGGAAAGAAGGGCATCTTCGTCGGATACAGTGGCACATCAAAGGATTACAAAATCTATATACTAGGATTCAAGAAGATCAAGACCAATAGAGATGTTACCTTTGATGAAGATACAACTTTCAGCAAATCAAGGCAGATTCACTCTTATGAAGTACATGAAGACGAACTGAAACTCCCAGAGTTAGAGACACAGTTATGGAAGATTTGATTCCAGAAGAACTTGAAGACCATGATATGACAAAGCCATATAGACCTATAGATCCACCCCAAGAGGTGAGCACTCACAAGAGAATATCAACTTGGGCACGAGAGGCTATTCAAGATGCAGAGAAGTATGGTGATATAGAAGGGAATTCCAAAGAAAGTAAGAGACCTCGACCATATTCTAGCTATTTAGCATTGTTGTGTGATATTATTGATGCAAAGCCTTCCAATTATGAAAAGGAAGCTGAAAAGAAAGTATGGAAGGATGCTATGATCGAAGAGTATCGGTCGATCATGAAGACTGGTGTATGGGATGTGGTTCTGAGACTAGAAGGGAAGTTAGTAGTGTCTTCCAAATGGATATACAAGATAAAGCATGTAACAATCAAAAGTTTCAAGAAATACAAGGAAATATTTGTGGCTCGTGGATTCTCCCAGAAAAAAGGCATAGATTATGAGGAGACATATGCTCCCGTAGCTAGATACACTTCAATCATATCTATACTTGATATAGCTGCAGTAATGAAGTGCAAGGTACATCAGATGGATGCGAATATTTCCTTCCTGAATGGCGTAGTAGAGGAGGAAGTGTATGTAGAGTAGCCACTAGGATTTGAGACACATGAAAAGACGACTCATGTGTGCAGATTAAAGAAGGCCTTGTACAGTTTGAAACATGACCCCAATACGTGGTATGGAAGGATTGATGGATTCCTAACGAGCTTGGGATTTACTAAGAGTAAAGTGCAGTCCAACCTTTAATTCAAGGTTGAGGATGGGAAAACAGTGATACCAGTGTTATATGTAGATGATTTGTTTCTAATAGGTGATGAGAAGCTTATAGAAGAAACAAAATCTTGCCACAGAGTTTGAGATGAAAGACCTGGGTATGATGCACTATTTATTAGCTCTTAAGGTGTGGCAGAATCCATAAGAACTTTTCCTGAGTCAAGGAAAATATATGGTAGAGATCCTAAAGAGATTCAGGATGATGGATTGCAAGGCCATGGCCACACCTATGGCATGGAATCTGAAGTTTCCATGTGATACTTCTTCAGAAATGGTGGACGCTACAGTATACAGGTAGATGATTGGTTTGTTGATGTACTTAATGAACATGAGGCCAGATTTATGATTTGTGGTGAACACACTGAGTCATTACATGGTAGAGCCGAGACGTGTTCACCTGGTTGCGGAAAAGCATGTGTTGAGGTACCTGATGGGTATGGTCAATTATGGCCTCAGATATGCATCATATCAGAAGATTAACTTGCAGGATTATGCTGATGTGGATTGGGCCAGTAGTGTCATAGATAGAAAGATCACATCAAGGTGTTGCTTCAGTTTGCGATCTAGTATGATCTCATGGTTCAGTAGGAAGCATACGAGTGTGGCACTCAGTACAATCGAAGCAGAGTATATGGAAGCTTGTTCGACAAGCTACGAGGAAGTATGGCTTCAGAATTTTCTTGCAGGTTTGTTCGATCTCAAGTTAGAGGCGACTTGTATTCTCTATGACAACCAGATTTATGTGAAGTTGTCTGAGAACCCATTGTTTCATGACAAGTCGAAGCATATCAAGGTCATTTATCACTATATCATGGATATGGTACAGAGAGGAGCAGTGAGGCTCCAGTATATAGCAACAGAAGAGAAGATAGCCAATGGGTTAACCAAGCCTCTGGCAAGAGTGAAGTTTGAGTACTTCAGGGACAATCTTGGAGTGGTCCAGATCGAGGTTCCTCGAAAGAGGGAGGAATGAGTAGCATAGCACGTGTGAGACACAGGTAGTCACGTAGTGACGTAATTGAGGTCCTGGTCATGTTTCCACTTGATATGTGAGTTGTATTGGGTAGTCACGGGTTATGTGACGTAATTAAGTCTCCTGGACTACACTCGCGAGGTTGTAGTGGGTAGTCACTGGTTGTGTGACATAATTGAGTCTCCTAGACTACACGTATGAGGATGCAGTAGGCAGTCACTGTGTGTGATGTAATTAAGTCTCATGACTATTGTGCTATGTTGCACAACACACATGTGCGAAGACGCATGTTCCAGACCTGGGTTGTTCTCCACATGATTTGATGTGGTAGTGGGTAGTCACTGGGTATGTGACTTAATTGAGTCTCTTGGGATACACTTACAGAGTTGTGTTGTACCGATGTTGAGATGTGATGTGGTAGTAGGTACTCACCATGTGTGACATAATTGAGTCTCCTAGGATACACTCATAAGATGATCTGGACACATGGTTAGGTAATGCAGGTGGTCGCTGTGTGCAACGTAATGTACGCTCTTGTGATAGACCCACCGGATGGCTTGCTCATTCAAAATGTAGAGTGAGGTAACACATGTGGTCAATGTGTGTGATGTAATGTGCGTTCTTGGCCTGGACCCACTAGATGACTTGCTCGTTCAAAATGTAGGGTGAGGTAACGAAGGTGGTCATTGTGTGCGACATAATGTATGCTCTCGGGATGGAATGATGGTTCAAAACTTCTAGTGATGTATAGATTCAAGAGAGATGTCAGAATTCAATGGTAAGAGTACAAAGTTGCAGTAGCGGAATGATGAGGATGACAGTGACAAAAGAATACATTCCTTATTAAGAGGGAGTGTTGAAGAATGTAACTTCAGAAGATATTATCATTTGATTTATTTGTATTATTTGTATTGTACTTCCTTCGGGAATCATTCATGTTGTATTTATTCATGTAAAACGAATTGAAAGAGTCAATGTAAACCCTAATAATTATGTCGGCCTAGAAGAATGCAGAAAAGAATATTTTATTGTGTCTTGGACAAGTTGGCCCTGTTTGAGAGGTCAAGTCAGCCATGTTAGGGAAAAAGGTCTATCACTTGAATATTATAAATATGAGGGTCACCCTCCTCATTTGTCACCTCACTCACTCACCCAAGTTCGCATGAGTAGAAAGAGAAAGTCGAACCTGCTAGAGGAGAAGAGTAGTTGCTTTTGAACACATCTTGTTTTGGGTTATTGCACGAGATTAACATTGTACTTTCTGATGAATCTATATTTAAGAATTTTTGCTGGGTTTTCTACCCCACGAGGGTTTCACAAGATAAATTGTTGTGTACTATTATTCATGTTGTGCTTGTCTATCTTTTATTGATCCTTTACTTTATTGCATTTAAAATTCTAATAGTTACACTGGTGTCATGAACCAATTGTTTAATTTAAATGGTGTGACAATGGAGGTATTTAAGCCCTTCTATTCTTTCTAATTCAACTAGATCACTATATGGGAGCAAGGTGAAGAGCATACTAGAGTAAGAAGACTTTAGATCCTTAGTGTGTTAGGGTCAAGTGACCAAACCACAGAGTTGAAATTAAGTGCTTGATAAATATTGTGTTAAAATACTTGCAAAAGACTTTAAAGAACTTAAAAACACAAATGATATGAAATTTTGAAATACTTCGTCTAATTAAGTTCCTAAGTGTGAAATGACTTTTGCAAATAAAATACAAGTTTTTAAGAAAATGTGACAAGGAAGGTATTTCACTATGTCTTCCCTTTCTGATTTGTTTAGATCACTTGTGAGGACAGAGCATTGAAAGGGCATATTATGAATGAATAGATATTTTTGGTCCCTTGCTTGTGTGATTTGTAATCTCATAAATAACTTCCCTATGACTAAAATGCTAACTTTCAAATGTTGTATGATTTTATCCTTGCTTAAAACAATGAAAATGATTGCAAGCAGTAAGTGGTTAACTAGGAGATAATTATGAGAAAAGTGAATCAAGACAACAAATGAAAATCACAATAAAAATAGAGTCTTAAGGTCTTAAGATCTTCATCCATGTGTAATAACAAGCAATCAACCATCCACATATTTATCATTAGGAATTATGATTCCACCTTCTATCCCCTAACATAATTAATGAAAAACCAAAGTCAATAGCCTATAATTATTGACAAATTAAAAGATGCCCCTTAAACTTAATAAAGTTATTGACCAAGGCCCAAAACTGGATTTGGGTGGACATGTGTGGCTTGTTAAAGAGACAATCACAAAAGTTGCATGGGTCAATAGTTATACTATCTAAGTACTTGCACAGGTTGATTATTATATTACCCATGCAATAAAGTTGTGCAGGATAACAATGATACTATGCGAGTAATTTGCACGAGTTGATAGTTATACTACAGGCGCAACTGTACAGGTTTCTTGCACATAATTCATGCAAATGTTTTCTTAAATATTTTCACACTACCCTAGAATCAAGGGTAGTCCAACCCTTGGAATAGATCCCAGGACATATGCCCTCCACCATAGGTGTCATTGGGCCACCTATGCCCCCCACCATAGGTGTCATTGGGCCACTCCATGGGGAAAATATTTTGCACATCTACATGGTGGGACTTGGAGAAATTGCATAGGTGGATATTTGACTTGAAAGTGAGAAATTTTGATTCCAATTATTTGGTGTGACTTCATGCAATTGAGTGGGGGATTGTATTTGACTCAACCACTAGAAAATTTATTGTGTTTGTTTGGTGGGAAGCCATGATATTCATGGGTAATGAAGGCTAATCCATTGTATTTTGTGTGACTTAGGAAAAAGCAATCATGCAAGATAATAAACTAATAGAAAATAATTGTGAAGAAACCTAGATCCTCTTGAGGACTTTTGGGTGAAGGTATAAGTCAATATCTAACCCTCCAACCACCATAGGTTAAAAAGTAGCTCAAAACAACCTAAAACATAATATTTAAATGAATCTAAACCCTAATGGATTCACCAAAATGTATTAGGGATTTTCTTGCATTGGTGAGCAAAAATCCTTTTGTTCTAATTGGGTTTTCAGCTAAATAATAGATAATGATTAGTAGTGAGACTAACATGAGAGTATTCGAAAATAAAATAAGTCAAAAGAAAGCGTACAAGAAATCATTCTACAATATTAATCATAATAATTCCATTCAAACACAAAGAGTGGAGGGAAACAACAATAGTCTTAAATTAGTCCAATGAAAAAGATGAAATATGTGATATCACCCAATAAGAGTGGTTGGAATAAAGTGGCAACCAACACTCTCCTTGGGATGGGTCATTTTCCTTCTTGAAAGCACTCTTTAATAATGGTAAATGAAGAACACGTTTCTCATATATGAGGGATCTCAAACAAGCATGAGAGAAATGAATGGGAAAGATTAGAAAGTGATATTTATGATCTCCTAGCTCATTCCTCCAACATAACCTTGCAAATATGCTTCTCCTCAAATGATTCCCCATGGATTTCATTTATACGAAAATCCCGAGCTCTAATGAATTATAAATGGTTCAAATGTGAATGCTTCACAATTGTGAGTAAGATCTCAATACTTGATAGGGACACTTGGGACGCCAAGGTACTCTTCATGGATGATTTCGGGGCTTGAATTCATCTTGTACCACCCTCATCTAGACTGCTTTGAACTATGCATGTGTTTCAATGCACCCAAAAAAATCGAGTTTCACATGCTTACATTAATTGTGTAGGTATCAAAGGATAACCTCCGAAATACCATGGGTGCAACACCAATCACATTCACACAATTAAAAAAAGGGTTTTTATAAGTTTTTATTTAGCTAAATGGAGAGAGTAAAGTATCCATGAGGTAATAATGTTATACTACTTTTTCCAACTATTGATGCTTATACATTTATTTTTTTCAAAATGTTACTTATGAAAGAAATTAAGGTTATAACAATGTTTGTGGTATTAAGGTCTAAGTTTGTGTAATATTGTGGATTGGTTCGAGTGTTATGTGAAGATCTGTTATTCATATTTGAAGTGGGCATTGTTAAAAGGCCTTCGTAAAGGGTTTAAATGTTGTGATAACTTGTCCACCTAAATAAGAATTGTCTAGGTTCTCGATTGAAGGTTGAAATGGGTTTTCAAGTGTTTGAGAAAATATATGATGTAGTGCTAATGGCACCTATGCCTTTGCTGATAGTAGCTAAAATGTGATTAGAATATCTAGTGTTGTGTACTTTATCAATGGAAAATACTGCAAACAACTTAACTTAAAAATTTATTTTTTTTCCTACTAGATGTAGCCTAATCGAGATGTTGTGTCGTGGAATTAAAAAAGATTTTTATGTAGCCACTTGAAACTATCACTATGTGCATTTTGAATGCATATGGTTGTCTGCCAATTTATATGCAAATCCTATTACTTTTAATTATCAATCTGGAGTTTGTAAACTTGTGAGATGTCATGCACTGTATGTGCAAGATACACTTCCCAACTTGCAATAGTTTACTTAATATGCTTCTATGAAATGGAAATGCATTGTTAATCTACAAATTTGAAAAGAAACACACCACACTTCATAAATAAAAGAACTAACTCAATCACCCCTAGCAATGATCATTGCGTCGAGAGGCGCTTTCTACAGCTCAAAGTGGATGAGATGTGTCACGTTTGTCACACTCACATGTCGGCTCAAAAACTAAATATATAAAAAATTATATAACAAAGCACATGTAGGCTCAAATTTAAATTGTCTAGATTGTAAACTACATTTATATAAATATACGTGAAATTTCAATTCCAATTTTCATTTAGGCATTAAATAAATTTTTAAGAATAACCATTTTATTTCATAATCAATGATTGACTGCAATTTTTGCCTATTTATAGGATTTACGTGTATGTGGATGATTGTGATGGAAAATATATTGGATTATGTATAGCTAAGTTATTAATAAAACAAATATCTGTTTTGTGATAATTGGAAATTAATCAATAACTGGGTAAATTGCAAGTATTTTACTTCATATTTAACTAATAAATGCAACTTTTGCCCATTTGTAGGGTTTATGTGTTATATTTTAAAACATGAAATTGGCATTTAGATGATTAAATTTGGGTAAATAACTATTTTACTTCATAGTCAATGAATGAATACAATTTTTGTCTATTTGTGGGATTTATGTGTTATTTTTACAATTCCAATTGGAATAGTTGGCAGGTGAAAGATTGTGATGGAAAATATATTGGGTTATGTATTATTAAGTTAATAATATAACATTAAGTTAGATGTTAGTTTTGTAATAATTGTAAATTATAATAATTGGGTAAATTGCAAGTATTTTACTTCATAATTAGTTAATGTATACAAATTTTTCCTATATGTAGAATTTATGTGTTACACTTTACAAAATGAAATAGTTGGCACTTCCATTACTAAATTTAGGTAAATAACTATTTTACTTCATAATTAATTAATGAATGCATTTTTTGTCTATTCGTAAGACTAATGTGTAAGCATTTACAACATTTACAACATGATTCCAAATTGGAATTAATAAGTATTTCAATATTACATTTTAGCTATTTAATGAGTGGATTTGATCCTTCTCGGTGCTAAGATAGATCTATGCTGGTATACTTTGAGCTCCAAACATGCTACTAAGACCCTCGTGTCACCAACTTATCTATTTGCATGATTTAGGTAGCTCTCTCCATAAATCATCATTCTCATTGTTGACAAGTTCTAATAAAAACTAAGTGACTTTGTGGGAGAAAAAACACACCATGCGTGCATCAATGTAAAAATTAACCATGAAATAAAATTACATAAATTACATAAAAACATATACAATGAAGTAAAAGAGTATCATGTTCTCATGGAGTGAGCCCCATCTCCTAAGAATTCATGGAAAGAAACTAAACTGCAACACCATAAAATTAAATCAAATCATAAAACTATAAAATTAGTATCTATGTTAAAGAAAATCTTAAGAAGTTTTATTCTATCTCATCACAAGTTGGACATATGCTCCAAGAGTCCTCCCATAGAATGGAGGAGGAATTATTTTCTATACACGAACTTGACCAAAAAATAAAACAAAAAATAATCAGTTCATATCCAGAGATTTTTTATGTGGTTATAACCATTTACTAAAAATAAAAATAAAAACTAGATTTTAGCTCATAATATCTCCAAGATCTTTGCTAACAAATCATATCATGATCTCCAAAGTTCTTCTATATCCAAGATATTTGAATGATGATCCCAAATCCATAGAAAATATTTAATGGTTGAATAGAGAATTCAAATTTGACCCACATATTTGGAAATAGACCAAAAATATGTATAGTTACAAGAACTGTCAGTCCCTATAATTACTAGCAAACTAACCGAGTTTTCAAAGATAAGTGAGAATATGTTCCTTTTATAATAGTTAGCCACAAATTCACATAAAATACTAAAAAGAGTGCATTGGAAAAATCTTGATCCTAATCTCACATATAAACATTAAAATGTAATAAAATAGTGTTAGAGGTAAGTGACAAAAGATTAAAAATAAGAGAAAAATGATGTGAAAAAATGGTAATTTTGCAACTCAACATCTCCCCCAAATTAATATGTTGCATGTACTCTTGCAAACATGCATCTCAATGCATGATCTAAATCCGCATGAACTTGTGTGATTAGGCCTCCTAAAAAAATTGGGCAGTGAGTTGCCTATGTTTCATATATGTTGCCTCCAAATATGTGCTATGGTGCTTCCTCAAAACGCTGGAAAATGGTATCAAAACAAGTTGAAACTATCATGGCTTCTTTGATTCTATAACTACCTTGAATCCTAAGCCAAAGACAAAGGTCCCATTTCAATAATATTTTATGCTCTACTAATGGAATTTGTCCCTTATCATAAGACATGCTATAAATTTCTTTTTACAAATTTTTGCTTTCAATTTCAGTACCTAAGGGAATTATTTGTTCTTGTAGGAATTGTTTGTGTGTATACATCCATTTATAAATTTCTCTTTGCAGATAGGATGTTACATATAGTCCATAATTCAAATCTATCCTCTTTTCCTATATTGTATATTTTCTATTCATTAATGGGGTTTAAAAAAACAAATCGCAACCTTCAAATTAATAAATACCCAGATCTTGGATCAATACATCTTCTATTGAAAACTTGGAGATTGAAACCACAAAATTTAGTCCACAATTGCATACTAATCCTCTTTTCCAAAAACTCACATAGATGTTTTCATTGCAAAAATTACAGCTCTACATTCTATTGATAGACCTTTGAAAGTGTGTCACAGGGTTGTCCAAGAATCAACCTAAAGAACTTACCTATTGAAGCATTTTTGTGTTGATTTCTCTTGCTGTTCATGGTTGACCAACAATTCTATAGGTGATAGAATGCATAAGAAGCCGCTACAGGTATGCAAAATAACATATTTCTCTTAAATGCCAATCTGAGTGTTGGTGATCTTTAGTGAGCGTTCTCATTTCACTATGATTCCCCTGTCCACCAAAAATTAGGGGTACCAAGTTTTTGGTTCTCAAGTTATAAGATAATTATTTTTTGCAGTTTGTAAAAACAGATTGTTGGAAATTACTATACTTTTATATATAATAATCAGAATTTATGCATTTTATAAAAAGTAGATTTATGTACTTATTTGTTGATGTAGGTGAGGCATGCATTCACATCCCTACTGCTGGTATCGTCTACTATTTAACTTGTCTGCAGCCTTGCCTTCTGGATCCCTAGTTAAATCTTTTGTTGGCATCTTCGAATGATGAGTCTATTCTCACCTTTTTGTTGTAGGTAATGATCACAATCCCATGTTGAATTATGGTTCAAAAGACCTCCAAGTAAGCCATCTTCAACTGCCTACAATCTAGCCAAATACTTCAAACCACCATTTGTGAGGGAAAGTCTTATCCTTGTTTATCCCACCTTAAGAACTTTCACCTTAGACTTATTGAGTGATGCTATATGTTTGATCCCTTTATACATATACACGTGACCATTGTTTTGTTACAAGACTGTCCAAAACGAAATGCATATCTGTCCTCTTCTTTTGTGGAATCGCAGGGGTTGTTGCTTCATGAGAAAAGCAAGCTGCAATTGCAGAATGTTATAGGTGTTGTTTATCTCGCTCATGGAAACAATTTCTCATGGTCAATGTCTAGGCTCCAATTCCATATTGACTCGGGCAATGAATCTGACTTCTAATCAATACACAAGTTCTGATTCCAAGCAACTTCTTCTTGCCACAAGCTTGTGTGATATTCACTTTTCATTCAATTTGGTTTCAACATAAACATTCATCAACTTCTACACAAGAATCTGATAGCTCCAACAATAATCAATATAAATGAGCATCTTCACCCTGCAGATAATTCACCCCCATCTCAACTCAAATCACAAACCAATCAAATATCACGAAGGTATTCAAAACCAAATAGATCTTAATCTGTAAGCATTTCTAAACTGCTTTCTGAAGCTTTGTTGAAATTGATTGAGTCGTATTCATGACTGTTTTAAAAAATAATACCTTTATCAACATCCTCAGAATCGTGCTTGGTGATCTATTTTTGGTTCTACTTTCCATTCAGTTTTTGTAAATAAACCATTAACATCCCTTACTACAGTTTCTAGCTCTGATCGAAAATCTGCTGAAATGACTTTTTTTTTGCACAAAATTAGGATCCATGTCTCTCTTTTGGTCGTTGCGCATCAAAGTCCACTCTTATGGATGTGTTGACTTTTGGTTTGACCTCCTTCCCACGATCACTCAGTTTGGTAATTTTGACATCTGAAAGGTGCCCAATCATGTCTTGGGTGACTTGCATATCTTCAAAGTGGCATGTTTTGATTTGGGGTTGCACTAGTATGGAAACCAGTGAGGGTTACAAGATTTTAGAACTCTTGTCACAACAAGATTCATGTATGGAAAAGTCATGCTCAACACCATTTTTCTATGAGATATAACATAAAAGGTTCATGAATGTGCCCCCATACTAAAGGTTTTTTTCATCCTTGAAAAAATGTCAAATAAAAAGGGCATAGGAGAGGAGGAAAGAGATCATAGTAGGCATAAGGTAGTTTCCAAATACACTCTGTAACTTTAGTGAATTTGTGATTGCATCGAGTGAAACCAGGTGCTCTACAACCCAGTATGGGGGAGATCTTCTAACGTGTGTGATGTAGGGTTACATCTAATAAAACTAAAAACGTAGCGTTACATCTAATAAAACGTAAAATGTGATTGCACGTAAAAAGAAGTAAGTAAAGTAAAGTAAAGTAAAGTAAAAAGAAGTAAGTAAAGTAAAGTAAAAAGAAGTAAAGTAAAGTAAGTATGGGGGAGATGTTGTAAGGTTTGTGATGTAATGTTTGTTACTAACAAAATAATTAAAAAAATTCATGTCGCTCATAAAAAAAATTATGGAAAGTATTTAAAAAAAATCCATGTTGGTTCATAAAATAAAATATTATGAAAAGTAATTAAAAAATAAATGTTTGTTTATAAAATAAAAACTTAAACCTTAAACCCGGATCTATCAATCAAGAGAGATCAAATTTTTTGAGTTTAAATTTAAAAAAAAAAATACACGTCAAGAAATTGGATCCCTCTCGGTGCTTAATAGATACGGGTTTAAGATGGATCTATGCTAGTTAAATATTAAAAAGAAGAAATATGCTTTCACCTACTTGAAAAGTCCATGAGATCTGCAACAAGTATATGACATCTGGAGAAGCAAGAGAGATGATCTAGTCCACAATGGTGTAAAATTTTGCAAGAAAGAACCATATGTAGCACAGTGTGGAACTTGGATCTTATAGCATGATGTGTTTTATTTGGATAAGCCACCTTGTGTAAATTGAAATTTGAAACGGTCTTCTGATGGAGCAACAATCCTAGAAATATTTATTCAAAGAGCAGCTGAAACTTGGATGGAATTTTTATTTTGACCTTTATTTTCAATTCTTGTCCACCAACAAGCTGGTTTGAAACAAGATTTGCCTGATTGCACCTAGAGGGTTTTCATAGTCAGAATTATTATACCCGAGGAATGCTCGCCAATAAGTTGGTTTTCAAGCACTCCAAGGTATGATGGAACCTGAGACAAAATTTCACCATCAAATTTTTATTTGAGTAAAGGGATAGGATAGTGAGGTAGCTCAACATTGTAAGTGAGCTGAGTGGCATATTACGTGGGTTAGGAATGTGTGGAGCAGGAAGATATGGAAAGATTGTGAAGGAAAGTAAGTTGAATACATGATGTGGTAGTAGTGGTGGAAAGCAAAACTATTTGACTTTAAGGTTGAGCACTTAAACAAAGGAACTTCACAATCTTCAACACTATCTTTTAGCTAGAAAGATGAATTGCATACCATGGTATTGGCGAATGAGCATGATAGTAGGTCTTCTTTAAGGTGTTCTCTTATTTCAATAGTAGAAATGGAATTATGGATGTGGCAATGGAAATCGACTTTTATTTGACATTGGTTTTCATTTGGTATTCATATCATTTCTTTAGTTTGATCCATCTTGCAAATTTGATGAAAAGTCTTCTGAAAGGTTCTTGTCGGCAGCTAGAACACTTTGTAGCAAGATTCCTTGTACTTGAACATGTTTCATTCAACATGACACGATGCCACATTTTCTTTGTTTTCACATCTAAATGGTGGGTGGAAACGCGAAGGTGGGTTACACTTTGGTGAGAATCGGGCACTGAAGAGCCATAGCGAAAGTTTTCGGCCAAATAAATTTAATTATTCGGCCAAATAATTTACTTATTCGGCCGAATAAATTAAGTTATTCGGGCGAATAACTTATACTTTATTCGGTCGAATAACAATTAACGGGCCACTGTTAAACCTAACGGTGGCCTCAATGTGTGTGCGAGGTTTTAGCCAGACGGAGAAAACGCACGGCGTTGTCCAATTGTTCGGCCGAATCATTATTCTGCATAAACGCTCGGCCGCGGCCATTGTCTGTCACTTTCTGCAAGATTTCGTGGATCCCTTCCGAAGCTGTTGTTGGCCCCGCCTCTGCGCCAACCGTCTCGTCTCTGTCCCGTCCACCCACTCGTCCGTCTGGATGGGTATCGTTGAACTCCGCCACCCGCTTCCCCACTCTTTGCGTGTCACTTCTCCGCCACCCGCTTCCCCACTCTTTGCGTGTCACTTCTCCGCCACCCTGTGCGTCACATTTTGCTCGTCGGTTGGTCGTTGCTCGGTTGGACGTTTCGAAGTTTGTTATTGGAGTGTTCGGCCGCCACCTTCTGCCTCTCCCATCCGCTCATCCGCCACCTTGTACCTCTCCCATCCGCTCATCCACCACTTTTTGTCTCTACCGTTGGTTCGTAAGCCCGTTTGGATGTCTCGACGCTTGTTGGTGGAGTCTGCGGCTAGACGTCTATAGGTTTAGCATGCGGCTGGACTTCTATTGGTGGATCTTTGGCGTTGGAGTGTTCTCTTGCAGCCGGGGGACATTTGCATAACAGTGGGGTGCTGTCGCTGTGGACCTGTCGATGCGAGGTTGTCTGCAGAGGTAAGTTTTTTTGCTTATTTATGTGTTTATTTTTTTTTTTAAATTCTTATATTAATTTCTAATTGTTATTGCAGGTTCTGTTTTTCTTGGTTGCTTGGCTTGTTTCGTTTCGGCTGTGTCCAATTTTGCCTGGGTTCTGTTCGGCCGGATCTAAATTCGCCTACTTTCGTTTCGGCTAGGTCTAAACAGGTAAGTCGAAATTCATTTTCTTGAATTCAAGAATTAAGTATTAATTTAAAAAGTTTTGAATTTGTCCCTGTAAATGAACTCTGCCCAATTTTGGATAGAGTTCATGAACTCTATCCAAAATTGGGCAGAGTTCATGAACTCTATCCAATTGGGCAGAGTTCATGAACTCTGTCCTAGCATAGGTAATGATACTTATTACTCACAGATAGTGTGGATTAGTACTAAGAGGTTTAACATGAATTCTGTCCAGTTCTCTGGCCAAATCGTATGTTGAAAATGATTTAAATTTAAATATAAAAAGAAAAATATATGCAATCTTTAGTTAGTTAATTTTGTTAAATTATTGATTTTGCTTATGTGTTTAGAAATGAAAATAAAAGTATGACTGTAATTGTATTTGCAAATGATATATCCCTTTTATATATAGGCTTGTCTTATTGGCTGAACTCTGTCAACAAGGACACGGACAGAGTTCATGAACTCTATCAACATGGACATGGATAGAGTTCATGAACTCTGTCTACGTTGCCAGAGTTCATAGATCAATATATTAGTTTTATTACAAACTGTGTTAATGCATAGCTATAGATACAACAAAACTTTAGACACGATTAAACTCTACTTTGGATATAACAAAACTTTAAAATTTACTTTAGGTACAACTAAACTATAGACATGAATAAACTTTAATTTAGATGTACTATGAAAGAACAAAAGTCAATTCTATTATGTACGAAACTGAATACCATTTTGCAACATGGCAAATTTCTGAAACATAGCCAAACTTGTGAAAAACAACATGGCAAATTTCTGAAACATAGCCAAACTTGTGAAAAATAATACCATGCATTGTTAATATTTTAAGATTGTATGGAATAATGAAAGTACTTGTAGATATAATTTATGTTTAAATATTATTAAAATAGCAACTAAGTAAGTAATTTAAAATTTTAATTAAAAGTTAACATGTTCATGAACTCATTCTTTGACATTAAGAAAAGTAACCCTTCATTTTGTATTTAATTATATTGATTCTATTCATTTTAAACATAAAAAACACATAGAAGATTGACACATTAATTTCTTATTAGTTATAGTCATTTTAAGAATTACTAGATGATATTATGTATATTTAGGTCTTGATTACATTTAACTTAGTTTCTTTAGCAGCCAGGTTTTAGAATTTCTAGAAATACTATCTAGATGTAACACTAAACTTAGTATTTAACTATATTTGTTATATTCATTTTAAAAATAAAAAACACTTAGAAGATTGGTACAGTAATTCCTTATACATCCCAACAATAATAGTCATAGTCATTTTAAAAACTATTAGATGATATTATGCCACAATGGTCTTGAGTTTTAGCCTTGTAAAGGTGGCCATTCTTGGTATTATGTTTTTCTTTGGTTGCAACATGGCAAACTTGAGGAACATAATACCAAGAATCGTCACCGTTATCAGGTTGAAACTCAAGGCCATCGTGGAACATGACAAATTTGGGAAACATGTCAAACTCGAAACATAATACCATGAATTGTCAATTCTTTATGATTCTATGGAATAATGAAAATATTTATAGATATAATTTATGTTTAAAGTATTAAAATATCAATTAAGTTATTAATTTAAGATTTAAATTAAAAGTTAACAGGTTCATGAACTCATTCTTTAACATAAAGAAATGAACCCTTCACTTAGTATTTAACTATATTGGTTCCATTCATTTTAAATATCAAAATCACTTAGAAGATTGGTACATTAATTCTTCACACATCCAACAATATTAGCTATACTCTTTTTAAGAACTATTAGATGATTTTAGGTAAATCTAGGTCCTTATTAAATAACTTAGTCTCTTTAGCAGCTAGGTTTTAGAATTTGTAGAATTAACATGTAGAATTTGAATATGTAACCAGTTGATATTTGTGCAAGTGTAGACATTATATCAAATGGAAAGAGAGGACTCTTTGAGGCAAAAGCGTAGGAGGTCTTCATAGTATTCTGGGGTTGGTGTTACAAGTGATAATCGGAGGTTGTCAACTTCCCCTTGAGATTCTAGTTTATTGTATAGTTCACATTCACTTGATCATCGACGAGGCGAAAGGGGTACAAATGATTCCCCTATATCTTCTGTGGGAGAACGCCGATCTCGACCCTCTATTGGTATATGAATATTGATATTTTAATGTGTACATACAAATTGTTTTTTGGTGTACGCAAAAATTGTACTTGTGTTTAAACAAAACTTTGTTTTTATTTGAAGCAAAGCGTGGTTCAAAAGATGCTTGTAATTCTATAGAGAGGAAGGCAGAGCGAGCAAGGGAGACAGATGAGGGTGTAGAGCAAGGTTCTCAAGAGGCTCATCATTCTACATAAGGTGATGATGGTCGAGCCAGGACTCAATATGTTGAATTAACTGAGGGTTGTACACCCATTACAACATATCCATCTGATCTACCTTGGGAGATTCCATGGGAAAGTGGTGATCATCAAATGACTCTTGAAAGATGTAAATCCCACTACGACAAGTTGGAAAATGATTTGTCTACTATGGATCTCCCTCTAGAGAGTAAACAAAGTTTGGAGATTGTTTTGGGATCACTGCAAAAATTCATTCAGGCATATGAGAATCTCGAACCAACTATAAATGGTTTTGTTGATTTGATGCGAAGACGAAGGGAACAAGTGATGGGTCCGGACAAGTGGGCTGTTGTGAAGGAGAGAGTGACGAAAGAACAGGAAAAAATCAATGTTTAACTTCAAAGAATGTCTAAAGGGAGAAATGTTGAAAGTGTAATATTTCAAGCATCCTGATCTTGCACATCTACTCTATGATCGGTTTCTCGCAGTCTATGGTCGATTTCCATGGAACGATGAGGTTTCTCAATATTTTGCTAGATTTTTTTATACTGAGTTTTTCTTAAATATGAAGCCAGACTATACTGATGTTCATTCAGAATTTTATGGAGTTGGAAAGGGTCGAATATATAATAAAAAATGTGCTCTTAGAGACCCTACAACTCTTTGACCTCCACCCCAGATATTTCGCCCACCCAGGTTGGTGGCATTAAGATCAGAGATAGAGCCCACATCTCAACTTGGGACAACTGCAAGGAATTTTGTTGGTGATGGTTTATCATCAGCATTAGTTGGAGTAGATGTGGGATTGGTTCGACAAAGGGCTCGTTCTGCTATTCGTCAAAAGTTTGTTTACAAAACTAATGATGAGATAGATGGAATGAGCATTGAAGATCTCAGAGCGTATGCCAAGGTTTGTCACGACCTAGCGGCAAATATTATATCCAATGACACATCGAGTTTGGAAGAGGTTTGTTGATTATGATATGACTTGATCTTAATTTAATCTTTTATTCATTTTGAATTGAATTTTTTGTTACATTATATGAATGATAAATTATATTTTTTGATGTAAAGTAATAGGTACATTATGTAAATGTTTATTGGTTGTAGTTTTCAAGAATGATGAATGAACATTCTTTTCATGTTTCCACTAGCGAAAATATAGAGCATATTCGAGAGGTATATTTATTATTTACATATTTATAATTATGTTTGAACTTGATATATATATATATATATATATATATATATTAATTTAACTATGCATCTTATTGTTAATTTGACTTATCCATGCAGGTTTCTTTAGATACGAACTTTATAAATGATTTACCATCTATTGTAAGCTAATGTTTTTAATCTTTTTGTTTTAGTTTTAAGTTAATTGTCACAGTAATTTTTATGGTTTGCATTATGTTTTATTTATTAACACAATTTAAATTTTAGGGAGGAGAGATAGGTTTTCTGCTTCATGCAGCAGATATTGGCATGGAGGTAATTTTGTTCACACTTGAATTGATTTTTTATATAAGTTTAATATTTAATTTTTATGGATTTAGTTAAAATTTGTTCAAGTAATTTACGAGATTCATAAATTGATTTTATACATGTTGCAGCTTGGGTCTCTTAAATCTTTTGGAGGCAAAGAGAAAACTCATTTGGAGGATGGTGGTGGACAAGTATTTGAAGAATTTGATGTAATTTTGTTAATAATTGAATTGTTTTTTGATATATAAGTTTAATATTTTAATTTTTTGAATTTAATTTAAATAATTTAAATGATATTCATAATCTGCTTTTATACATATTGCAAGGTGGGTTGAGTCCAGGGGGAGGCCCCAGTGGAGGATAGCATGGTGGACATTTTTTTTTGTTGATACATGCATAGATTGTAAAGATTTGTTTTGGACATGTCGAGGAGATTTATTTTTTAGACTAGATACATATATGTACATTGAACTCACATGTTCATGAACATTTTTTTGAGGATTATATACATGTCCTTTGAACTTACATATTTTGTGTTTGTTTTAAATGGTCTACTTATTTTTGTTTATTTAGCATATTTGGTGTAATTTAAAGGTTTAGAATATGTATTTGTATGTTTAAATGAATACGTAAAAATAAATGTTAAGAATGTTATAATCTAGGTGTGCAATGAATGAATGTTAGGTTTTTATATGAATTTTAAGAATGAATGAATGTTAAGAATGATTTATCTTTGAATGTCAGGAAGTTTTGATAGAAAAATGAATAATAGGTTTAAAGTTTCGGAATGTTAGGAAGTTGTGATTGAAATATGAATGTTATGTTCAAATTTTGATATATGTATGTAACTACTTGAATACATGTTAAGAATGAATGTTAACGAAGTTATGATAGGTGCAATGAATGAATAAATGTTAGGTTTTTATATGGATTTTAAGAATAAATGAATGTTAAGATGAATAATGTTAAGAACGTGATATTTTTTAATATTATGAAGTTTAGGAATGTTAAAGGAAGTTTAAAAATGGATGAACATAGGTTTAAAGTTCATGAATGTTAGGAAGTTTTGATTGAAATATGAATGAATGTTAAGAACATGAATGTTATCTTTGAATGTTAAGAAGTTTAGGAATGTTAGAAGTTTTGATGAAAATATGGATGAACTAAGAAGTTTAAAAATGAATGTTAAGAACATGAATATTATCTTTGAATGTTAGGAAGTTTAGGAATGTTAGAAGTTTTAATAGAAATATGGATGAACTGGGAAGCTTAAAAATGAACATATTAAGTTCAAATTTTAGGAATGTTAGAAGTTTTGATGGAAATATGGATGAACTAGGAAGTTTAAAAATGAATGTTAAGAACATAAATGTTATCTTTAAATGTTAGGAAGTTTAGGAATGTTAGAAGTTTTGATAGAAATATGGATGAACTAAGAAGCTTAAAAATGAACATGTTAAGGTCAAATTTTAGAAATGTTAAGAAGTTTTGATTGAAATATGAATGTTAGGTTTAAATTTTGATAGAAATGTTAAGAATGAATGTGATGGTAAGAATGATGCTAAGGAATTTATGATAGGTACAATGAATGAATGAATGTTAAGAACATGATTGTTATCTTTGAATGTTAGGAAGTTTAGGAATGTCAGGAAGTTTAAAAATGAATATTAGGATCAAAGTTTAGGAATTTGTTAGGAAGTTTTGATTGAAATATGACTGTTAGGAAGTTGAAAAATGAATATTAGACTCAAATTTTGATATGAATTTTTAATTAATAATTCTCATTTTCAATATCCAGGTACATTTGTTGTAGTTGAAATCATGGCAAATGGGGATAATGATTTTTTGTTTTTTAATCATAAGCGAAGATTACAGGATTGTGAAGCTTGCGTTAAATTAGAGCAATGATTTTAGACAACAATTTGATGAATTTTCATCGATTTGTTATAAATAATCATTCCTCTAATTTAGCATAAGCTTCACAATCCTGGAATATTTTCTTGTGATTAAAAAACAAATGATTGTTGTTTCCATTTGCCATGATTTCAGTTATGTGAACTTACATAAGTGATATTTTAAATTAAAGATTCGGGGTGGAGAGTGGCGACAGCCACAGATCCGTTATCTCATCCCTTAAGTGGTCTAATAGACATATGGAGACCCAAATAAAGTATTTTATACAGAATTAAGACACAAATTTTACACATTGAGGTTTTCATTACCAAATAATTTTTTAATTCAAATTTCAGCATACTAGAATACGATCATTTAAACTCTTATATTCCAGTTCATTTTAAGATCATAAACATAGAAAGAAAAAAATATATTGTACACAACATTTGACAATGACATGGACAAAACCATTGATCTATTAATTTTTTATATAGTTAAAAATATCACAATGGAATGCCATCCTTAATTATCCATTCATGGTCATATTTGGACAGTTTCCATTTTTTATTTTTTAATTGTTTTTTCGATAGAACTTGAACCAATTTTATTTGAGATGCACATACTAAATGACTATATTGACAACATATAACATCAGGTTCATAATCCTGAAAGTAGACATAATTTTGAGTCATATGGGTCTGTTGAAAAAAATAGCCCTTTAAAATGATGGATCCTCTCTCGTATGTATATCAGTTTTCATTGTAGTCTTCCAATAACTTCATTTTTCCTTCATTGCATCGCATCAAATAATACTTCACATTTTCGTTATTGTCTACAGGTGCAATCACAGCAAAAACATTTCCTGTGCAAATTACAATTGACGTTAGGATTTTTAATTCAATTAAATTGACTAATATACATGTGTATAAGGTGATGGACAAGAATGAACAATCGACAAAACAATGGTATTTGATCATTACCTTCTCTAACAAGATCTGAAATTCTGTCACCATCAAATGATATTGCTATTTCTTCTGATTCTAATTCTCCTATGCTTGCTAGTGGCATTTTTCCTTTAGGATTAATCTTTGTGTGTTTCCAATGTTTTACGTAGTTGTTCGTTATGTTTTCAAAAACTTCTGTAGATTCAATATTTTCAGTGCAAATATGACAAAAGCATGATTGCTTTCTACTGTCAAATGCATAAACATTTTGGAAGGCTTTTGTTTGAATATAGTGAAAATCTCTAGTCCCATGTATGGTGCTAGCGTCGTATGGTATTGATCTATTTATATCTTGGACCCTAACAAGCCAAAACAACCTAGTACACAAATGACAAATTTTGATATTAGGTACATACTTTTTTTTAAATTGACAATAAAATATAAATTAAAACATTTGTGTGTACATACCTGCGCACATATTTTGAATGTTGATTATAATCATGGTTTAGATGTGATTTACACCATTGGACAACCTCTGTATCTAAATGGAATCGTGCAGAACTATGGTTCATTTGCCATTTTCGAAGTGCTCTTTTTACAAATGCTCATGCACCATCATGTTCACATTTTCCATGACCAATTTCAAAGAAATTCTAGTGATGTTTAATGTTCAATGCTTTATGAAGCCGACATAACCAATAAAATGATTGCGAAGATTTAAATTGTCCGGCACATCCATCCGACCATATCCAATGCTCATTGAATTTAATGTTATGTCTATTTAGTGAATTGCAGAAAATACTTTCAATACAATGTTGAACAAAATGTGTATCGTGTGTATGATCATAGCTGATATAAAAGTGATATTCTTTAATCACATCTAGATTGTCACACGTACTTTCAATGCCATCAACATCCTGTTGAGAATGTCTATATAAAACATGGACAAATATCGAAACTTGGTTAGAATAATAGTATTCACTCTGTATCTCTTTTTGTGCAGCAAATGTGTAATTTTCTGCAAAATCAACCATTGACAAAATTGTTCCTAGTGGAAAAATTTCACGAAACTGTTTGAATTGAAGGTCTTGCCATCGTGCTCTATGTGAATGTTTGGTGTATTTATAAATTTCACTGTCGAATTTCTTGAGAAAATCTGGCACACCTATTTTATCTTCTCGCAAATCAATCCTTTTGGAATGTACATCACTAGTACTTGTAATGTATTCATATATTCTCCAATCAAAGGTGACATTTGATAGCGAGTGATCAATATCGATAGGATATTTATTGTGGAATAAAACCAAATTTCCACAACGATTACAATGTTTTTCATTGACACATTTATTATTATAAAATACTTCATCGTGATTTTTCTCACATAGGGTCACGTATTGTGGGCGGAGGTGGTGAATTTGTCCAAAACATTTTACCAAATTCAAGAAATGTGTCGTAATATAATTGAAATTGCACATGATAACGGCAACAACATGTGTCACGGATAGTAATAGGTCTAACATACCATGGTTTTAGTTGCACAAAAGTAGTGATTGACACATTAATTCCACGATGATCTTCCTTGAATTTATTGAACAATTGTACTTGTGTCATATCCATTATATGTTTTGGACTACTTACATATACTCCTCATGATACTCTTTGTCGTATTACATCTCTTGAATTTGGTGAAACTCGAGCATGTGTCAACCAATATTCCCGTACAATATCTTTAACACATGCTCCCATTCTATCTTTGTAAGGTTGTCTACAAATAATTGCCCAGCAAGCAAGTTCATCATTTTCATCTATTTGCATTTTGAATTTGGTATGTTTGTATAATGTCTTTCTTGAGGTTCCAACTACTTTTGCTAGCTGTGTTGTCAAACGTTTTTGTTTAGTACTAGCCGAAATAATTGTTGTATGAATTGCTCTTCGTGCAGCACTGATGTTTTTCTTCCTAGATTTCCAAACTTTTTTATTGCATCACCTATATTTTCTATCACATTATGTTTTAATTTCGACTCTTTGGTCGCATTGTGAATACCCAATAATGACGTAGCATTTTCTAACTTCTTGGTCACTAATAAACATCTCAAAATTTGTGCTTGTCCTGTTGCTGAATAATTCTTCAGAACATCATCATAAATTTTTTGAGCCCAATATCGTGCAGCATGTATGGGTATTTTTTTTTCATATTTGTTGCAATCAATGTTTTCTAACGTTTCATCATCAATGGTGAAAGTACCTATACATCAAGTTAAATTTAATTTAAAACATGTATCAAAAAATACAATTCATTATAAAAAATGAATTTGGAAAATACATGATATATACATACCTTGTCCAATTTCTGGTTCTTGAACTTGATTTTCAATATTGATTTCATCGACATTAGTATGTAAATCACTATTTACATCTTCAACAATGGTTTCTTGAACTTCAATTTGTTCTTCTTGTACTCTATTTTCAATTTCCATTTCATCAACATTATCATGTAAAAATGTATTTGTATCTTCAATAATCGTTGTTTGCATTTCTACAAGGCTTGCTTTGTTGGCATGATATTTAAGTTTTTTTTTTCTCTATTATCATCATCATCAGCACGTTTACGATCATATTTTCTTTGGCGGTTTCTCTTACTGTCCATGATTGTTTAATCTATAAATGATAAATTAAAGAATCATTATTTTATAGTAAAAAAACAAAATGAAGATTTAAAAACAGTTACGAAATTTATAAACACATGAACTGAAATTTACTTCACCTTATTAAAATTTTGTAAGAGTCTTTTGAAGTAAAAATCATTGGAAACAAATTTCTTTTGAAAAGAACTTTCTTTGAATGAAATAAGAACTCTTTGACAATAAATCACCTTTGAAAAAACCCATTGGAAAAGAATAAGAACACTTTCTAAATAAATCTTATCTGTAAAACCACTAGAAAAAAAAAAACCTTTTTGAAAAAATACCTAGAAAAAATATTTGTTTGTAAAAAACCCTTGCAACGAAATAACGTTTTTGCAAAAATAACTTGGGAGACTTTGACAAAACTCATTTTCAAATAAATAAGAAGGAAAAATATATCTCCTTTGTAAAAATAATTTGAAATAAAATCTTATTTGCAAAAATGCCTTGGAATAAAAACTCTGTAAATGCACGCTTTGGAAATAAACATTTTCTGAAAAAACCACTTGTAAAATACTTTGTAAAAAAACGTCTTCTGCAAAAATATCTAGAAAAAAAAAACTTTGAAAAAATCATTTTCAAATAAATAAGAAGGAAAAATACAATTCCTTTGAAAAAATAACTTGGAATAAAAACTCTTTAAAATCACCATTTTGGAAAAAAAAAACATTGCAAAAAAATAAAAAGTGCAAAACGGTTGGAATAAAAACTCATTTCGCAAAAATGCCTTAGCAAAACATTCTTTCAATGTATTCCTTAGAAAGAAGTAAGAAAAAAATGCTTCATAAAAAAAACTTTCTTTGCAAAAAAAACTCCTTAGAAAAACCTTGGAAAAAAAACTCATTGCAAAGAAATAAGAAGTGCAAAAAGCTTGGAATAAAAACTAATTTTGCAAAAATGCCTTAGAAAAACATTCATTTAATATATTCCTTAGAAAGAAGTAAGAAAAAAAATACCTTATAAAAAAACTCCTTAGAAAATCCCTTCAAAAATATTCTGACCAGAAGTATGCGAAATTAAAATGTGCGATTTTTTTTTTTTTTTTTTTTTTTTTTTTTTTTTTTTTTTTTTTTTTTTTTTTTTCCGGTCGACGAGTTTTTTTTACGTTTGTTTATTCGGCCGAATAACCTTTGCTTTAATTGACGTTGTTGTTACAGAAAACAGTTATTTGGTCGAATAACCTCTGAAACCTGAAAATCTAATTTTCCTTCACAATTTTCAGGTTTCTCCATTTTCGGAAGATAAAAAGGATCTCTTACACTACAAAGTGACTGTCGAACTTGATACCATTAGTTTCGTTATTGAATCTACTTTCCGAATATATAGATTTTGTTGTGTATAGGTAAGATCTGATATTTGTAATTATTTGTTTTCTTAACAGGTGTCGAGTTTGATTTCATCTCTTTCAAAATGCGGTGAAATGAAAAATCCATAACTTTAAAAATACATCACGAAAAAAATTGAGAAAACTATGGTGTAGTTAATTGGCGTGTCTACTTCAAAAGGGTATTCATAGAATTTTTAGTTTTATATTCAATTGAGAGAAAAATTTTGCGATAAAAAATATGTTGAAAATCGATGTAATGTCCCCTCCCATCATACCAACATGATAGAGAGAACGTGATGCTAAAGTTGGGCATCTAGCCCCATGAACTTTTAAATAAGCATTTACATAATATAAAAAGAAATATGGAAATGTATAATTATAAGAAAACACAACGGAAGTAATTTCATTTACACATCCATCATACATTCAAGATATTCATCAAATAAATAATTGCAAAGTTAACACAAGAGAATACTTATCTTATAACAAAGTAGTCCCAAGCAACTGGCTATGCAACTGCAACGTTCCACCCAACCATAGCCCAATTGTGATCATCAATATCTCAACACACTGCCACCCCCGAGCTGGGCATGATCTCTACAAGGAATCAGGGAACAACAGACTCACACATAGCCCAAAGATACACCAAATCAGCCAAGCCAAGCTACAGTTGGGTTTATCAGGCTGTTAGGCAATGAAAGGAAGAATTGCTAAGTTAGTGGGATCATCCATAGAGATATGGGCACCCTGTGCAAGATCTATCTAGCTTGGTCCCCACAATACCTATACACCTGTCACAAGGAAGTATTCCCTTCACTAATACACAGTCCCTCGGGCCATACCTTCCATTCTAGTGTTCTTCAAGGTGTACATAGAAGAGCAACCAGCCCTTTTGATACTCTTGAGAGGTTACCTCCTCACTAGGTTTATCAAGCCAATTCTGGTCCACTTCCACTCATAATTCTTGCTCATAATTCCCAACCAACACAGGGATGCACCCTACAACAAAACACAAGTGCTGAAAAACGTGGGCAACCAAAACAAACTGGTAGATGGGGAATAAACCCTGGGAGAGCAAATTCATTTCCAGAAAACGTTTTTCTGCATTTCAGGGGCAAAACGACCTCCATAAACCCCCAAAACGTGACTCCCTTTCTCCTAGCCACTGTGCAACACAAAACGAGCTCCCAGCTATGGAAAAATGCAGGAAATTGGTAAAAAAAAAACGTGATGGGGAAAGCCCAGCTAGCTCAAACTGCGTGAGGGAAGAAAGACTTTGGGTTCAGAATTGCTTTGGGCACCATTTCATGGGTGTTTTCTTGCCCCAGAAGCAAAAGTACGTTTTTCCAAGTTGATGGCTTGCCCATGCATGAAATTGGCAGCCATGCCTCTTCATTCCCAAGGCATTAACTGCCTCAACCAATTTCTGAAAGAATTAAATGATTGGGTGCATAAGTCAGAATGGGTAGTTGAGGGTTTATTCATTGACATCTGGCTTATCACCATTGGCTCAAGGGTTTGAATAATTTCCCTCCCTATTCCTTGTAGAATCATGCCCCCATCTCTTTGTTGCATTGCATAGCTAGTTGTGGGTTTTTCATTAACATTCGTATTTACATGATGTCTTAATTTACATTGTGCCTATCTAGCACAAGAACCACAAGCATCTATTTTTAATTTCCGATACATAAAACGCTAAATCAATGGTGGGGCCTTAGCCTTGAGCTCCTCACCATGATTAAATATCAATATTTACATTATTTACAAGTTAATGCGAAGGGGGTCAAAATGGGGACATTACAATCGACAAGGTTTCCCCATTGATCGAATTCAAATAAATATAATAATAGTATATAGATCCATTTGTTACAAACTTATAGTCATGCAGTAGTATATTGTGTGTAGATTGTCGTAGCATATTTGTTTTTTGCAAAAAACAAGTTTAACAATGATTTTACGTATGCGACAAAACATGACTATTTTGTAGTCCTTTCATTTTATAAGAGCACACTGTCAAACATTTGCCGAATCGACATATCAAATCTCAATATAAAAATTTGAAAAAAATATGGATAGCAAGCTAACATAATTCTCTAAAAGAATTCCAAACAAAAATATCACTTTTATTCGCCCAAAGATGAAAAACATGAAAAACTCAGATTTATTTTCTCACAGGACCCCCCAAAATAGACACCCATCTTCATGGATTCACCCTGGCATACCCTCATTCATAAAATTTGTTCTTCAAAATCACTTGTTCATAAATTGACTTCATTAATCCTTCCAAGTCCTGCAAAAACTTAGCACTTGCCTACAATAAAACATGAGATGATAAAGAATAAAGGTGACGGGTCTTTCTTTGTCCAAGATTTACAAAAATAAATAAATAAACAGTTCATCGAAAACAAATCCAAGAAAGATAAATGAAGAAAAATGCATTTTTTACCTACAAAGGAGTGGTGGCAACCTTAGACTACCCAACAATATTTTGTTGATACAATCTTTGTTTGATGTCCAATTGGACTAATTCCAAAGCCAAATAAAGGTATATTTATAGGGTTATCTCTAGTAAAAACAAGTTTTTAAATTGATTTTAAAATATGTGTCAAACATGTTGAAGAATAGCCTAGTTGATAGAGCTTTTTGTGAATTCCCACCTAGACCAATAGTCCCAGTTTTGGGTATAACATTTTCATTTGTTGAGGGATTAACATGATTCAAATTGGAGATGAAAGTATATTCCTATACGTAGTTCCAATAGAAGCATGTTTTTATTTTTCATTGAACTCATATATCAAATTTGATGAAGAAAATTCTACACGGGAAAACTGCTTTTATTTCTAGTTTAGACCAAAAATTACTCCTTTTAGCACAGTTTTTTTGTATGAATTCTGATTAGAATGATTCAAGTAGGAGATAAAACTAAAATCATGTGGATATGACTAGCATAAACATGTTTTTAAATTTCACTGATTTGATATCTCAAAAATACGAATGAACAGTCTAGGAAGCAATGTTTAGTAATGTTGTTTTTATAAAAGATAGTTACTAAATTGGGCCTAAGATTTTCACTTGACATCGAATTGAGGTGGTTCAAGTTGGTATGTAAACTAGATTCCAAGGGATATATCACTTAAGAAATATGTTTTTAAATTGGATTCATTTGACCCCTTACAAACAAACATAATTGAATGGAATCATCTACGATACGATTGGAGGAACACCATAGATGGAAGGACATGATATGGTTCTAGGGGTCCTCTCTTGCCTTCCCTTCAAAATTAGGGATGTACAAAGGGTGTTTGGTAGGCATGGGAGGCGACATAGGATCATGACATATGGGATCATTGGTTAGTCTCACCAAATTTGGAATGTTGAGACTAGCCATGAATGAAAGACTCGTAGTAGGATATGAGGTAGAAGGACAAACGATGGTGTTGGTTGTGGCTCCATCGATGGATTACTGCCAATGGTTCCTCTAATGGAAAGGGGGATGTCTATGCCATTGGAAGTGGGGATGGTATTAATAGGGATGCCTGTAGAAGTGGGAATAGTACAAGCCATGGCAGTGACTATGCAAGGAGGTGAAGGTGATCTGGACTGTAAGGAGTTAGAATCGAATTCCTCAGAGGAGTGCTCTAAAGATCGTGCAAGACGTTAAGCTGGGATTCGCCTTGAGGAGTCAATAGTGTGGTCAAAGAAACCATACAAAGTGGGTTGGCCCCACAGTCCATGAGAGTACCTCAGGGGAGCTATAATGATGAGACAATTCAATAATGCAGATCTAAAACTAAGCTAAAGTGAACAATATTCGAATCATGTAATTTTGACTATGTAAATGGTACCAAATCAAACAACAAGTGCAATGTGGGTGAAAAAATGGATCTAATCTAGTAAATAAAAGAAAAAATTGAAAAGAAAACGCTAGGAAAAGAAAAGACCCACTAACCCTAAGAGAGATCTACACAAATCAAAGTCAAAACAAAAAGAAATCTTTCCTCAAATGGGGACACCAAACTCATCCGAAAAAAGAAGTAGAAATACGAGTTGGGTCTTCCAATAACATACACAAAATAGGGGCATCAATCCTGTCCGGTCAAAATGAGTGAAGATAAAAAAATATATATAGAGAGTGGGTCGAAGCCGACTGCTATCTGCTCCAAAACTCCCCTTCATTATAGGGGACCACCTCTGGGAAAGATACCTAAATAGAAAGGCTACTAGGCTACCTCACCGACAAACACATCAAATGATTTACTTGTAGCTTTAGCCTGAAGGTAGCAATCTGGATGATCTCCAGTACTGAATGGGGAAGGTGCACTACTCAACCATCCAGTTCTAGTCTTGCCACGTACCACCCTGAAAGGATGGGCCCACCTCCAAATTGGCCTAAACCATGTCCGACAATACTTGAGGATTTTGGTTCCCTAAAAAACCAACCATTATGTCTCAAATGTATAGTAACTAGGGGGAATTGTTTGGATTCCTATCACCGAAGTCCTAACCTAGATATAAAATTAATTTTGGTTCTCGAGGATTGAATGTGTTTAGATTAGGGTTTATTTTGGGCTCCACTTGGCGTCATGAACCAAATGATAATTTTGATTTAGGGTGTGAAAGTGTGTGCACAAGTGGTGTGTACAACTATCAACTAAAATTAACGAGGAAATATAAATGCTTGTATAATGGAAAGTGAAATGAGATGCTTTCAATATTAAACAAAATGAAGCTTTCTTGAAAGAAATATATACTATCTCATTATAACCAAGCTACTCATAAATCCAAGCATGCATGCAAGATAGATGAAAGGTGCAAATTTCTGAAGAAAAGAGAAAGGATATAATCTAGCAAATCAAAATGCTTTAAACAAATTCAGTGATTAACTATCAAGTAAGCTCGGTAACCAAAACTTGTTGAAATAGAAGGAAAAAATGTTGATCCAAAAATAACTTTCAAAGCAACAAGTACTAAGATCAAAGGTACTCTTCTTCACTTAAACAGTTTAAAAGGAAGATAAAATGGTTACTACACCAAGCAAAGAGGCTGCAAACAATAAGCGAGAAACCATGAATAAACTTTGAATGAGAAACCATAAGAGATTGATCAAAGAACAAGGAAAAATAAGTTGTAACCTACTGAAAAAATTGGGTTTTACGAATAGGTCACACCTATTGAAGGAATAGGTGCAACTCAAGTCACGGGTTTGGGCAAGACAAGTGCGAATTTGGTTGCGAATTCGAGCCAAATAGGTGCGACTCAGATCCGATAGATAAAAAAAATAGAAAATCAACTTTCGGATCTAGCTGAACAGGTAATGCTTCGGCCAGGGAACCTATTATTGACTCAAATAACATCATATAAACAATAAATACAACTAAATTAAGCAGGAAATCACTCAAGAAAGGGCTAGAAAACTAGAACTGACACAACCAGAGAAGGGTTATAGATCCTCCCTAGTATGGTCGCCAAAATCTGTTTTGTGTGAATCGACACACACACGTGCCAAAGGGCACCTACTAAGGGATTGTGCAGCCTCAATATATATTCAAATAAACAAAAAATAAACTAACAAAATAAAGTAGAACTACACAAACAACATGAACACATTCTTCAATCAAAACAACACATGCATATGTAAAGAATCAAAGAATGATTTTGTATTCATAAGGAAATAATACAATAGATAGTAATCACCTTGATGTAGCGAAGAGGGAGAGGCCCCTACCATTGTCCGAGGAAGGGTCCGTTGGTATCCTTGTGATGTCGTAACTTTTGACCACCTGCCATGATGAGGATCTCTTGTAGGAAAAGTCTTGATAGAGTAACGAATTGAGTGAAAGATGCAAATTGTGCTTTGAATGAGGGACATTGATGTTTTTTTGTAGGCACGGTAATGGCTAAGATAAGGATTTAGGTTTAGCTTTTTGAGCCATAGATCCATTACCTAACTTGGGCCATATTAGGGTTCATGCCAAGCTTTCCTCCATTTCATTATGAATAAGGTAGAAATAGCCGGAAATCAAGTTTGGGACCAAGTTGCACTTATTGGGGGAAATTGTGCGACTTGCATCGTTGATTTTGAAGAAAAGGGTGTGACTTAGGTCACTGCTTTTGGGAAAACAAGTGTGACCTCAATTAAGGGTGGTCCTTCTAAGGTTTGATTTTCATTTTTCTGACTTTTTATCACTTCCTCAAGGCCATGTGGATGGAATGGGGTGGCAAAGTGGCGCCAATGATATGGAATGAGTGTCGACGACGAAGTTGATGACATGACGGGTAAGCAAATTTGGCTATTAACAAAGTGTTACAAAAATTCTAAATGACAATCACTAATAACTCTCCATCATAAGGAGGGAAAATTATTCTCTTACACGATCATACTCATAAAATCTATTTTAGTTTTAAAACAAAAAAAAGTTGTGTGCGAGATTCATATGTTTGATAGAGTTACTTCTAATAATGAGGCAATATGTACTTTGATACAATGGCATTGTTTTTAATTTACCTTGTATACATTTAAACCTACAATAATTGTCATTTTCTTATTCTAATATCTTATTTGGTAATCCCTTGTCCTGTATTAAAACCTACTTACTTCGTGGCCTTGTACAATATACGTATTTAAAAACAATTATTAGTTTTAATAAGTCATAACATAGCAAACAAAAAAGTTTAAATTACCTTAACAAAATTTTAAAATTATACAGTTGTAATCTTTAATTAAATTTAGAAGTAAAATGCTTTGATAAGGTGATTTTTGCATATTAAAAAACAATTACTCATTTAAGTGACAACTATTTTCTATTTTTCTGTAATATTAGTATTATATTATCTAAACATAACTAATTGTTTCTAATGATCCACATTAAAATTGTATTTTGATGCAATATATCTAAACATTAATGGAACATCTCAACTTAAATTTCAATAAATAATTTTGTTTCTATCTTAAATTTTTATTAGTTCATTATTGACATTTTTATATTTATATTTATATTTAATTATAAAATAATATTGGAATTGCAATTTTGATTTTCTTATGTTTAAAACATAATCCAAAACTTTTAAATTATATTTGTTTAGTATTTTTCAATAAGAAAAAAACAATATTTTTATTATTCATTTCAATAAAAAAAGTGCATACATCATTCAAGAGCAGTCGGCCCAAAAACTGTTTTTGCTGCCTTGCTAAATCAAACTTTCAGAACTAACATCCAAAAAGATACATCTGCCAAACTGTCAAAAAAGAGGCAAAAAAACATCCCAAAAACGGATAGGCAAGTAGTGCATCAACAAAAATAGCAATCCTGCTACAGCTCAGAAGCTAAATAAAGAAAATAACACCTTCAGAATCCAATTTATCCTTTATGTATTCCTCCCATAGAAGATAACCTTCCCTAGTCTTCAGTTCCTCTTTTGATAATTGATCTGCAATGATATTATGTTCCTTATAAATGTGAAAATTTTCCAAATGCTAGAAAGATTTTAGAAGTTGCAAAGTTCTTGTGCACCAATGCTGAAGGTCCAAGACTTGTAACAAAGAAACCTGATTTGCTCAGTTCACAATAGTAGCAGACTCTCCAAAGATTCTGAAATATGCAATACCAACCAAGTTTGCAAATTTTGTATTCCTCCCATAGAAGATAACCTTCCCTCGTCTTCAGTTCCTTTTTTGATAATTGATCTACAATGATATTATGTTCCCTATAAATGTGAAAAATTTCCAAACGCTAAAAAGATTTTAGAAGTTGCAAAGTTCTTGTGCACCAATGCTGAAGATCCAAAACTTGTAACAAAGAAACCTGATTTGCTCAGATCCAAGACTTGTAACAAAGAAACCTGATTTGCTCAGTTCACAATAGTAGCAGACTTCCCAAAGATGATGAAACATGCAATACCAACCAAGTTTGCAAATTTTAACAGGCAAGGGAAATTAATTCCACCTTTGTATTTGACCCCGATCCACCATCCAGTCGAAGCAAAAACATGTGACCTTCATTGATCTTTAGAAATATTCCTGCAGCACATATGCCATCGCTCGCCACACCATCAAAATATCCACAAGTGTCTCTTGTCACAGGAGGACCAGTAGGCCTTCTAATCCTCCAAGGCTTCTCAATATCAGGCATACATTCTCTATAATAATTTATGCACTTAATAAGCCCAAGGAAATAGCAGGTTCAACATCCTCGAAGATAGCTCTGTTTCTTAAGTTCCAAATCGACCAACATACAAAGATCGACAGAGTACGGTGAGTTGGAACATTTTTATACCAAGACAGGAAGTTGCAACCCAAGTTGTCTATCCTCCACACCATTGAGATATTAAACGATTCACATACAACATTCCATAAATTTCTGGAAAAGGAACAGAATATAAATTGATGAGAAATAGATTATGCCTCCATACCACATAAGATACATCGACTTGGTCCCTTCCAACCACAGCGAAGCATATTGTCCCAAGTTTGAATAGCGTTCTCCAAAGCTAACCAAAAGAAACATTTTAATTTTGTTGGAATTTTCCATTTCTAGATTTTTATCACCCATCATTTTGGAACAATAGCACTATCATCCGCTGCAATGTCATTATATACATCCTTAGCAGTCACATATACCTGTACATTATTACCCGTCCACACAAGCTTATCCTCGAATTGTTGCAGTCTGATGCCTGCCCTGTTAAGCTTCCTAAAATAATTTTCCCATTCTGAAGACCATAATCTATTGATGCCCACATCCACAACATTGTACGAATACTCGCCATACTGATTATACCAGCCTGGTCTCTTTATTTGAGAAAGATGAGTATATCCAATTTCATATAAATAAGTCAAAATATCATTTGAGAGCTTATAGTCCTCCTCAAATCCCACCATAGGATCAATACCTATGAGGATATCCTTACCTGAACCCACTTTCCGGGCCAATTTCCTGCTAATCCACTTAAAAGAAGTCATGAATCCTGTCCAGAAATTAGATGAATTTCCAGTTAATGACCACGGTTCCCTGATCCAATTTTTAATATACCTCCGATGTATTTACCATGTATTACCTTACTCCACAAACTGTTGCCAAAGAGGCTGCACCACAAGCTCTTCATTCTAAGAGCATTGCAAAACCAGTCAAGGTTTTTAATGTCCCAACCTTCCAACTGTTTAGGTTTGGATAATTTTTTCCAGCCCACCAAGTGCATTTTTCTGTTCACCACTGAACCAGACCACAAAATGTTAAACATCCTCCTTCTAATGAGATTTATAATAGTCTTTGGTATATTAACCAATGAAAACCAATATATCGGAATGCCCAACAAAACAGATTTCAGAAGTGTAAGTCTTCCACCCAACGAGAGGAGTCTCTGAGTCCAATTACCAATTGGTTTCTCAAATTTTATAATCAGTCAAATTCAGTCATTTATCCTGTAGCAATTAGGAGTCCAATTACCAATTGGTTTCTCAAATTTTATAATCAGTCAAATCCAGTCATAGGAAGGAAAATTGTGAATTCCTCCAACACTCTTTGATCCAACCCATAGTAGAAAATAGCAGATTTAGAGGAACTAACTTCCATACTTGAAGCAAGACAAAAAGTTTTTATAATAGCCATAAAAAATTCCACTCAGCTGTAGAACCTCTGTCAAACAGGATCACATCATCAACAAATAAAATGTGAGAAATAAAAAGAGTTTGCAATTTTTATTCCCAAATATTTTTCCATTATATTTGGCAGGATCGTTCATAAAATGAGACAATAGTTGGAAATTAGTCCACACCTTGTGCACCTCTGGAAAATCCTGACAGGTTCTTGTTAGAGACCTCGAAACCTGTCACTTTGATATATGGAGAAACCTGACAACACTAACTACCCCTAAAGAGCCCTTAAACCCTACTGGAAATATGGAAGGTTCTAAGTAAAATACACCTTAAAATCGATTTTCAGTCTCCAAATTCCAGCGAAAATCGCCGGGAAAGGAAGAAAGTTTACCCGTAAAGGCCTGCTTACACCCATCGGTAGGCTATATAAAATACAAACCTATGGGGAGAGAGTAATCAGATTGAAGGGTTTCTTTTGTTGTCCAATAGAAATAATAGACTGATTTTTCTCTGTTATCTGGATAAAATGGAGAGTTTCTATTTGCATTCAAAAAATTTGATGCAGTTGCTTCAGTGTTGGTGATAGCTCCAGGTTTTTATAAAATGGGTCAGTTTCCCAGATTGTTTCAGAAAATAGGTCTATTTTTCATCTTGATTCAGAATTTTCTTGAAGATGTATTTATAGCATTGGAGCCTTTTGATCTTCGTTGGAAAAAAAAGCTTTCCTGGATTGGAAAGTTGAAAGGCAAGGTTATAATGTGAGTTTCTTTTATTTTTATAAAAAATGATACTCTTTTCTACTAAGAAATCACAAAATTATTTAACATAGATTTATGTTGATTTTAATTTTTTCAATTTTATATAAAATTGAAAACTAAGTAAAAATATGTTTTTCAATGATTTAATATTTTTGTTGACAGGTCAACATCTGGCTTAGTCAAATGTACAGCACTTTGTTACTCTCTATACAATAAATGAAAATCTAATGATCATTTCTTGATATTTAACTTTGTTTTATGCCTTATCATGGTTATGTGTTTATATACATGTTTAGATACAAACCTAAGTGTATAAATAAATTCACAACAATAGACATGTGCCTTTATGTAGGTCTAGATGTTGCTTGTTTTCTGGTCTGTTAACTGAAAATTCAAAGTTCTGTCCATTGCAGGTACGCATGGAATTGAAGCAGATCATGGATAAAGGCAAGATTGATAAGAGTTTTTTTTTTTTTTTAATATTATGTTATTTCATAATATATGAGAGTATGGATGAAAGTAAGATTGATTAAAGTATTTTCTGTTTTTCTTTTTAAATATTCAGTTCTTTCATGTTTGATATAAGATCGTCATGTTTGATATGAGATGGTGAATAAATGACAAATTCATAAAAGTTTTGTTTTTGTTTTTTAATATTCAATTTTTTCATGTATGATATGAGATTATGGCTAAAGACAAGATTGATAAAAATTTTTTAAATATTTAGTTCTCTCATGTTTAATATGAGACTGGATAAAAGTCAAATTGATAAAAGTTTTTTCTGTTTTCAAATATTCACTTTCTTTCATGTTTGATATGAGACCATGGCTAAAGACAAGATTGATAAAAGTTTTTTTGTTTTTTTAATATTCAATTCTTTTATGTTTTATGTTTGATATATATATATATATATATATATATATATATATATATATATATATATATATATATATATATATAATGTTTTGTAATATTCAATTCTTGTATGTTTGATATGTTATTAGTTTTTCTTGGAATGTGTTATTGATAAATTTTAGTGAAATTAGAATGTTTTTATGAATTATTTTTATGATTTGGTTTAAAAAGGATGTTACTCATAAGTTTTGTATTTGAGTCAGGGGTAAAGTACATGTCAAAATTATATTCAGCCTTGCATAAATTATTTGAAATAACAAGTACATATCCCATGAGGGATTTTGACTTTTTTTTTTCTATCTTATATATTTGCAAAGAGGAAAAAGGGATATTTGTTTTTACTGACATATAGTTTTGGGTGGGTTTTGCAGTTGGCACTGTGTCTCGAGCAAAGGCAAGAGAAAAACATGGCTTATACATTTTGGTCATCATCTCCTAATTCATAAATAGTTGCTCCATGTGATGGTTTTCAAAGATGTGATAAGCATTAGCATTTTGAAAAATGCTCTAGTAGTTCAGCTTTAAAGGAACATTTCATTATTTTTTTTAGCCCTCATTTGGATTTGAGAAAGACTGCAATGCATACAAAGAGTCTTTGCAATAACATTCCAAACGATCTTCATAACCAAATGCCAATGTTAAAGAAGAAAGCAACGCCAATGTAAAAGAAGAAGGCAACTGCTTTTGCAGAGGCAATGTGGCATACCATAGAGCTCACAAGAGGAAGATATTCCTAGTCCAGCAAAAGTTGATAAAGGATGATCAACATATCAACAAAGACTAACTCAATTAAAAGTTTAGTACATAGAAAACCTGTTCTTTCAGCAATAAAGGAATTGACCATACAGTTTGCAATCCCACGTCATTTGAAGGCATTTAGATTTTGTTAGATTGGAACATATAAAGATGTCAAAGAATGCATCTAGATTTTATTAGATTGGAATATATAAAGATGTCAAAAACGTCTTTAGGTTTTTTTATTTTTTATTTTCTAGTAGAAATATTGCATCTATGTTTTAGGTATCATATGCTGCCCTACTTTATAAAATAAGGAAGCATTGCTGGTCATTAATGTATTCATTGTCAAACACATTCTAATGGAGTTTTAATGTAACTAGCATAGATCTATCTTAAATCCAGATCTATTAAGCACCTAGAGGGATCCAATTTCTCTAGGTGTAAATTGTTTTCTTGATTGGATCCTTCTCTGTGCTTGGTAGATCCGGGTTTAAGATAGATCTATGTTGTGTTATTTTTTTGTGATATAGGTTATAATTTCCCACATTACATGACAACATCTCCTCCATAATGAAATGTAGACATAAAAAACCTAGCTCCTCTTAATGCAAAAAATATAATTCTTTGAATATATGAAATACTTATTTATTTTATTTTCTATATATTCATTAATTTAAGTTTTTATAAAAATTTGTATAATATTCGAATAATAAATATGATATATCCACCATAAGACAGACATACTTTATCATTTTTATGAATGTTCTTTATAACATATTTTTATAAATGTGTTAGATGCACTCTTTCGCAACCCCGGAATCTTCATTTTGCATCCAATCAGCCATGCTGTGAGCATAACTTAATAATGCAGCCAATCCGGCCATCGACCAAGGTTAGGGAAATTGAGCTTTTTTGTTTTGTTTAATGAAAATTCAATGTTACTTATAGAAAATAAAAATAAAAACCACCACCTCTAATTTTATAATATAGCAGGCCCACAGGTATAGCTGGGGCTATCTAATTACCATAGTAGTTGGAAAAATGACTTTCTAAAATAACCCTAGTTTATGTAATATATTCACATTCTGACCAAAGAGCAAATAGCTATTTGACAGGTTTTAGACTTAGTTTTTGGTTTGTTTTCTGAAATGTTTTGTTACATCTCCATTTCGCCATTAATAGATATTCATTACAAAGATATTAAACAAGTTACTTAATCATTTGGCATTTTTTTTTCATCTACATTTTTCATCTTGAAATGATAATGAGTAATATTGGCTAATAGATATTATGAACTTAAGACTAATTATTTGTGAATATAAATCCTAACCCAAAAAAGTGACAAATTTTGAACATAAATTCTAATCCCTAAAAATTATTAAATTATGTATTTAATTTTTATTTCAGTAAATAATTAAACAAGGTAATTAATTAATGTAAAATTACTCTTCGTAAATATTATAAAAAATAAAACAAGGTATTTAATCATTATAAAATTATTTTAGTAAATAATTAAATAAAGTACTTAATTATTTGTAAAATTATTTTGGTAATTACAGTGTATATTATAAAAAATACTAATATAGTCATCTTATCAATCTTGTTATTTTATGCTTATTAAAATAAATTAATATTCATATATTTATTTGTGGTCCTTGAATAACCTTTTATCGATGTGGGACATATAGTGGTTAGTCTCACGATCCTTCTAGTTTTCCATGGTTTTGGCTTGGAAATTGGTGATTTGGTTGTGCTCGAGGGTTTCATTCACTGCATGTCTCCTTATTGATGCCATCCCACCTATGGTTGCTGGTAGGGGGTATAAATGGTAGGTAGGAGGTTTTTATCAATGTTCACTGTTGGCGATGTCGGAGGCATAACTATTGGCAAGGGTTGTCAATGTTGTGGAGAATTCATCTCTTAGCTACAATTCATTTGTATGCATTCTTATTCAATTCATTGCCTTCTATTGGGGGATCATGTCTTCTTTCTTGATTCTATTGTGGATGTTGTTGATGTGTGATTTCCTATTTGCTACATTGATACCTAGCTGGTTGTCTTTGTGTCTTCTATCTTCTATTTGGTTATAGTGTGACTTTTTGTCTATTGCATTGATACCTAGTCAGATTGAGGCTCAAGGTCTCATCCGTTGTGTGTCCAAGTAGAAGGTTTTTGTATTGGTGGTGTAGGAGGTTTTGTTTGAGCTCATGTATTTTGTCTTGACTATCTCAACCCATTGGGTAGAGGATGTGGGTGTTGTAGTGTGGGTGTATAGAGGGCTCTATAGAACTCGTGCCTTGGTTTATCATTAAGTGTTGGTTGTGTGGAACGCTATGAAAAATGTTAAATTTTCAGAATTTACTTCAATCTGACCTAGGATCTTAACTGAGAGAACAACATGTACAAAAAATCTACAGCATATCAATCATGGACACAATAATGCAAGCACACAAGAGACACAGAGTTTACTTGGAGAAAACCATAAAGGTGAAAAACCCCAATAACTTCCTCAGAGATAGATAGAGCAATGATACAACCAGAATACAAGAGATAGTCTTCTCCTATCAGCAAAGCCTCCTCCTCCACAAGTGCGCCACTCTTCCAAGTGTGAGTGAGAGAATAGAATGTGTAAAATGAGAGAGACACACTCTCTATTTATACACTAACTTGACTTGACCTTTACTCAACTAGGTCGGCCTCAACTTAACCACTTAACATAATGCTGACTGGGCCGACCCCCACTAGGGTGGTCTAATAACCCATCAAGTATAAGTTACGACACTTACAATATAAATGATGACACTTCCGTATAGAGGAATAATAACATCTTTATAGGAATACAACCACTTCCATATAGAGGAATAATAACATCTCTATAGGAATACAATATACATATATGTGAAATACATTCCGAAGTTACATATACATCAACACTCCCTCTTAACTAGGAGGGTATTTCTCGACACAGGTCTTCTAGCACAAGTCATCTTCTCTGGATCATCGTCACTGCTACTGCTATCTCAATCAATCTCTGAATCTACTCATCATAGGAAGTTCTATAGAGCCAGTCCTTTTTCATACTGGATGTAGGCCCACCACCTGCAGGTATTCGTCATCACTGGCCATACTGTGGAAATCTCAGGACTTATTACGTGCATCACAAAACCTTAAAAGAGTCTCTTGACTAGCAAGAACCCTAAAGAGAATCTGAGGCCTTTTTCATCCTGTCCAGATCTCCAGGACTTATTACATGTGACCTGTTGGCTGCTTTTCTGGGCAGACCCGGGTTTTAATGAAGCGTAGCAACAAAACCCCTTGGCGCACTGGCCCTCTCGGCAACGAGCTGCGCGGCAGCTCGAGGTCTCACCCGAAGTGGCTATGGGGGGTTAAGGAATCAGCTTTCCTTAACCGTGGTGACGCTGAGATTGTTCTATATATCTCCTTCTTGCTCAAATATCGGCGGTCGGACTTTCCCGCAGGCCTCGCGACGCCACTGCGCGGATGCCTTCCTTCCTGCAGACCCACTGCGCAGTCTCGTCCTCCGGGCGCGGAAGGCGCCTATTCCTTGCGTCGATGCGCTAAAATACCTCCTCGTCCTGCGCACTCATCGCAGTCATGCGAAGCTCGGTCGCTGCAGCGACAGCGTTCCACCACTACTTCTATACTTGGCGATTATGACAATAAAGGACCTTCCTGAACTCACTCAAACAGTCGCAAAGATGATGCAAAAGATGTACACACAGGTAATGATCTTAAACAGTTATCATTCACGCAAACATTATAACAAGAAGATATATGTGAAGCTCATCTCCTCGAGGAAAACCACGTCCCCGGGAGTGTTATATTAACCAGAAAATGATAGAGTTATACAATATGCTGCGCACACAGCTGCAGCCTTAGATCTTTCCAGGAAACTCCACGCACACAGCTGGGAGCCCTTTTCTCAGGCTAGTCTCCTCTCTATGGAGATTACAAAGGCACAGACGTCGACTCAGACTGTCTGGCAACTCAGGGATTAGCTCCTCGGCTATCCGATTTCCTCTCTGGTTCTACACACTGGGTAGAAAAATACAGTGAAGGATACTCAACACATGATCTATCCTTTAAACTCTCTATCTAACTTCCTAACATCTATCCATTACAATTATTCATATATATAGGTGGCCATGGCGGTCACACCTTTACAAAACTGTGGGCCTTTCCCAACAGTGATTCCAAAAAACCCTAACCACGCACATGGCTAGGTGTACTGTAGGCGCCGCTTGCAGTCACGTCGCCGCTTCCTGCAGGCTCCATGAATTCCGGCGCAGATTGTGGGTATGGGCGATCGTCCTTCGCCTTCAATGCTCTGGTCCGTTGCTCCTCCTTGATCCGAGCAACCATAACTTCTGTACTGAGCCTTTAAATGAGGGTAGCTGAGCCCTCTACTCCATCGCCTTATTTATTATGGTAGCTGAGCCACCTTCATTCTTCGATGACGTGCGCACGGGCTCCGCAATTTCCAGTCCGTGATCTGCGCTGAGATCCTCCATCTGGCACCGTACTGCGCACCGTCTCCTTCTTACCCAAACTTAGTGCTTGTCCCAAAATTAGCACTTTCCTTCCATACTCGTGCTTTTTCCCAAAATTCGCAGCTTTTACTATAGCTGCGACCTTGGCCCCAACAGGCCCCCAACACTCACTTGTGGCTCGCCCTCGAGCCACTCGCACTAGCGCGTGGTGGCTTGATTTGCGCATCTGCTTTTGCTTGAATCTCCGCGAATTTTTTCTTCCACTTCGCAATAGCGGAGTCCAATTCCTCAATACACTCATCAGTTGTTTGCACCGTTTCTGCGGTCGCTTCGTCTTTAGTGAGTGTATCAATGATCTCCTGAGATTCAGCAATCTCTTTGATTTTTGTCTCAACCTGGCCAACGATTTCAGCATACTCATCCATGAATGGCTGAATGCTGTTGGTGAGCTTCTCATCTTCAGTTCTGAGCTTGTGCAGTTGCTACTGCATTTTGCGCACTTCGCCCATTTTCTTCATCTTTGGCAAGCCTGTTAAGGGCTTAGCTTCTTCATTCAGAACAGTGAGAGACTGTTCTGCAGCTTGCACCTGTTCTGACAGTCCCACTTTAAAAGGGAGGTTCACAAGCTCTGTCCAAGCTTCCATAGCCTGGTTCATCAGATTCTTGGCTTCCTGTACTCGATCTTTCATCTGTGTGGAAGCTCTGCTCAGTGCTTCAAATTGGACCTGCGCATCATCCGTGAGATGCGCAGCAACGCGAGCTTCTAGCTCAGCGATCTGGGTTCTATGGCCTTCTGTCATAGCAACTATTTCTTGCTCCAGGGTTTTCACCCTTCCTCCAATAATTTGAACTTTTGCAACCAGAGGGAGGTCTGGTTGAATCTCGCAAGCCGGCAGTTCCTGGGCAATCTCTTCTATTGCGTTTCTGATGCCGGTGTCTTGCGCCTCATAGAGTGCAAGCTTCGCAGAGATATTCTTATGACTTTCTTTCAGCTCTATCTCCTGCGATTGCAGTCGTTGGTTTGCCTGGAAAGTAGAGAGCTCTCTAGCTCTCAACTCAAGAGAAACTTTCTCCTGTAGAAGCTGTAGAGTTTCTATAGGAATCAAAGACAAATTTATTTCTACAGGTCCAACTGTGCTTACCTGTAGTTCAGCTAGAGGATCTGGAAGTGTCATGCTGATAGGCGGAATATGCACTACAGTGTGCCTTTCTGTGAGTTCTTCAACTCGCTCATCACTTGGAATTTCTTGTGGCGCCTGCGAAGTAGATGCTGGCGCATGGGTCTGCGCAACTCTTCCTGCGAGACCTTTTATTTCTACGAACTGTAAGTCTAAAGCACTTCTGATGTGAGCGTGCGCATTGCGCAGCTCATGAAATTGCTCATGTATGTACTGGTCGATCCCCGAGGGAATAGCCTCAGCTGGATGCGACACTTTCTGCTTCTTGGTGGCCGGTTCTGTGGATCCTTCATCACTTCTCTGTTCACGGGCTTCCTTGCCCTTATCCTTCTCTTGCGCAGCGTCGGGTGGCATCGCAGGTGCGATGTCGGCTGCTGCTCTCCATTCGTCCGACCACGACTTAATGGTTTCTTCGACATCTTCTGTGGTCATCCTGTAAAGACCTAGCGCCCAGTCACCTGGAATGTCGCAAGGCCGAAGGTAAAGTTGATGGATGTCGGCTGTAAAAGCCAACTTCCCTTCATACAATGTGGCTGTCTCCTCGCTCAGCCTTGGCATATCTTGTATGGTATCTCGGAGGAGATAGTAGTACTCGCAAAAGACAGCGCGATTCATCTTGCGCTTCGCGGGATTAGGGGAATCCCAGAGGTTGATGTAGCGCATGCCGGCAACCTCTCCTGCGCGGCGCGGAAGGAACTGAGTATTCGGGGGCTCCTTCCACCCGACGAGAGCGCATAAAATTAGAAGCCACGAAAAATGGAATGATTGGGCTGCATTGTCCTGCACATTCAGGCAATAAGCCAAAAAAGAATTCAGCAGGAAGAGAGACCAGTTGTACTGTTCTCCCTCCGCAGCTGCGATAGCGAGCTCCACGACAACTCCAGTAACTTCTTTTGGTCGGCACTTTGTGAGAAGTCTGCCTGCAAGCAGACTTCCTGTGAAGCGAAGTGCCTCATCTTCTACTGTCGTGAGGTCATAAGCCCGACCTCCTCTTGTCAAGTTATATTTCTGGACCAGCTTTGCAGCTAATTTTCGGTCCTTTTCCTTTCCCACAAAATGGATATTGGGATCCTTACCAACCTTAGATAGACCGGTAATGCGGTGAATTAAATCAACATTTAGATCAATTGGCCTCTCGAGCCATAGGTAACCTCCATGAACGCAGGATAGCAGTGTTTTAACGACTGCGTTCACTTCATTGCTACGCCCAAAGTGCGGTAGCTTCAACAAATTCAAGAGTCCAGGGCGCTCAAGATTTGCTGCAAATCCCTTCGGGATAAACTCGTCAACTTTTCTGGTGGGATTATGCACTATATCCAGATATCGGTCCAACTGGAACTGAGGATATGTCTTATAGTCTCCAAGGTTAAAATCAGAGAATTTAACCAATGGAATGTTTCCCAATAGTTGGCCTTCTACCCGCACACTAGCCGGTAGTGGCGGTAGCGGAATTGGATACTTTGCATTCTTCGGAATCTGTACATCCGGCGCATCATCTGGACGCGGCGGAATATAGTTCACCATAGACGCGAGCGGCTCTGGAACAGGTTCCTCCGGCTGCTGCTGAGATGCTCTTGTGCCTGGAGATGTTCTGGGATCAGTAGCACCGGGGTGTACATAGGTCGAAGCCGTCACCGTAGTGGCCATGCCGAAATCTAGGCCTCGGCGCAGAAATTGACGAACAACTTCTTCAGTCGATAAATTCTCCGTCGTGAACCAATGTAAATAACAAAACTCTGGAAAGCAAATGGCGGACCTGCGTAGGGTATGGACGCTGAAAACAAGGGAAAATACTCTGCACACTCGGCTCTGAAAACAATAATTTGGATCTTCAAACACAACTATGCAACTCGAGACAGTAACCCGAAAATGATACAAGTGTGAGGTATTTATAGCCAGAGGTGAGTAAATGTGACCAAGTGGGGTAACGTAGCTATAGGCGGCTACGGATGAGTTGACAACACGCTATCCTCCTTGCCGTAGCGGTGCATTTAGTGTGATTGACGGGCTCTGACAGCCTTTCGGGAGAAGCTAATGCTTTCGGCGCCAGAGTTAAATGCAAATCTTTCGGAGATTAAGCCGAATCCGTCAGAACGGCTAGACTTAAATAGCGGCCTTATCCTTCATTTATTCAAACGCGGCTACATAACTGCTGTAATTCAAAATTTCCGGCGGGTCATTTCAACTTAGGAAACTGTGCCTCTATGGGTCCACAACAAAACTTTTTTCAAGCGGCAATTTATCAAAGGGAACTCCGCAAGAGCGATATCTCAATGGTCCAAAAACAAAACCTCGCCAGAGCGCACCGATAAACTCTCTTCAAGCAATTTTTATTCAGGATGCGCGGATATTTCAAGGAACTGCGCAGGAAGCTAGAAACTGAGGGTGTGTCGCAGCTTCCATGTAGACTGAATGCGATGTCTCTTTCAACTACACCGGACATCTGCACTCTTGAGCAATATATTATGTCGACAGGGCGGAGTGGCCGTCGCAATAAAGCTTAAGCCGACTCCCGTTTATCATTGTAGGTAGTAATTCTCCATTCAGCTTTGCAAGCTGAACTGCGCCTCCATCTGTTATTTTTATTACCTGAAAAGGGCCTAACCAATGCACACGAAACTTGCCTGGAAACTTGATGAATTTACTATCATAAAGGAGTACCAAGTCTCCTTCTTCAAAGTGCTTATGCTTAATGTGCCTGTCGTGCCAAGCTTTCTGTCTTGCCTTCTGTACCTGTTGATGAAATCCGGCCAAAAGTCTGTCTTCTTCTAAGGCAAGCAGTTGCGAAAGTCTTTCATTCATAGTATCAGGATCTGCCATTTCTGTGATTTGCGCAATTCGGAGACTGGGAACAATGTATTCCATGGGCATAACTGCTTCTTGTCCATACACCAAGCTGAAGGGTGTGTGACCTGTTAGTTTCTTGCAAGTGGTTCTGTAAGCCCATAATACAGCTGTGACTCTAAGGTCCCAATCATCTCTTTGTTGATTACAGATCTTCGTCAAGGCATTCTCAAGGATCTTATTGAATGCTTCCACCGTACCATTAGCTTGAGGATGGTAGGGTGTACTCTTATGGTGATTCATTTGAAATTCTTCAGTGAGGGCCTCTATAGTCTCATTGAGGAAATGTGTACCTTGATCACTCATGAGGATCACTGGGCATCCAAACCTAGTGATAATGTTCTCGAAAATGAACTGTGCGGCAGTAGCAGCGTCGCAGTTCTTAACTGGCTTCGCCTCAGCCCATCTGGTGAGGTATTCAGTAGCTGTGATGATATATCTTGCGCCAGTTCTTTTTCCTGGTGGGTTAATAGGTCCTATAAAGTCAATGGCCCATTTATCAAAAGCACGCAGTGTAATCTGGGGTCTTAGCGGCATTTCATCTCTCCTTGAGGGTTTTCATGTTCGCTGGCACACATCGCAACATTTACAGAATTCCTTAGTATCCTTGTGCAATGTCGGCCACCAAAGACCTGCGGCTAATATCTTTTGCGGAGTCGGCTTTCCTGCGAAATGGCCTCCTGCGGTACCTGAATGCGCTTCTGCGATGATAGAGCTCTTTTCATGTGGTAAGATACATCTGCGCAAAATTTCGTCAGGGCCCAACTTATAAAGCTGGCCTGCTATCAAAGTGAAATCTGCTGCTCTAACAACAAGTTGCTTCTTTTGCTGGATTGTAAACTCAGCCGGCGCTTGTCCGGTAGTGAGAAACTCAAGAATATCAGAATAATATTCGTCTGCTGCTTGGATAGAAAACAACTGTGCGTCAGGCAGATTGTCCTCCAGACTCGTAGGTTCCTCTCCTGACTCTATTCTGGATAGATGGTCAGGTCCTGCATTCAATCTGCCTGGCTTTACAATAACCTCAAAATCATACTCTTGAAAGAGCAGTAGCCATCTGCAAATTCTTCCTCCTAAAACTGGTTTATTGACCAAATATTTCAAAGCAGAGTGGTCAGTATACATTTTAAAGTGAGCTCCTAACAGGTAGTGTCTGAATTTCTGTAGGGCATACACCATAGCTAGTCCTTCCCTTTCTGTAGTGGTATAATTCTTCTCAGCTGTAGATAGCTTTCTGCTGGAGTAAGCAATTGGGTGGTCAATACTTCCTTCTCCAGACTGTGTAAGCACGATTCCTAATGCTATGGAAGAAGCATCAACATGAACATGAAAAGGTTTTCTCCAGTCCGGGAAAACTAGAATAGGCGCTGTGATCATCTTTTCTTTAAGTGTGTCCAAGCTCTGTTGGCATTCTTCTGTCCAGTGGAACTTCGAATCCTTCTTCAGCAATCTTTCCATAGGCGCTGTGATCCTTGCATATCCTTTGATGAATTTTCTGTAGTAACCTGTATGTCCCAATGTAGTGCGCAATTGTTTAACTGAGTTGGGCGCAGGTAAATTAGCAATGATGGCAACCTTCGCAGGATCCATCAGGAGTCCTTGTCTGCATACAATATGTCCCAACAAAATACCAAAGGGCGCACAAAATATACATTTTTTCAAGTTAAGGGAAATCTGATGCTGTCTAAATTTTTCTAGCATCATGCGCAGATTCACAATATGGTTCTTTAGTAAACCAAATACAGTCCAGTCATCAAAATAGACTTCTAAAAACTTGTGGATAAATTCTTTAAAAACAGCAACAACAACTCTAGAGAAGATAGCAGGTGCGTTTTTAAGACCAAAGGGCATTACCGTATACTGGAATGAGCCCCATTCAGTTGCAAAAGTAGTCTTGTGGCGGTCATCCGGATGGATTCTAATCTGATGATATCCCGAAAATCCATCAGTGAAAGAGTAAGCTTCTTGTCCTCCGACATTATCAAGTACTTCATCTATGAAAGGAGTGGGAAATGGATCGTGCGCTGATGCATCATTGAGTTTGCGCAAGTCGACACAAATTCTTATTTCACCTTTCGTTTTCTTTTCTTGGACCACCATAGGACTAATCCAATCGCTTTCCTCTACTGGTTCAATAATACCTGCTGCAAGCATCTTATCAATTTCTTCTTTGACTTTTTCTTTATAACGCGGGTTCAACCTGTATGGGCGCTGCTTTACTGGCTTGGCATCTGGTTTCAGAGGTATGCGCATCACTCCTAAGTCTCCTAGGATGCCTTTCATTTCTGTAAACTTGGTGGGAAAGATATCCTGGTAGTCACGTAATAAATCTGAAACATGCGCAACAGTTTCATCATCCCAATAATCTCCTATAGAAGCAAACTTTGGGTCAGCTTCTGTACCAATGTTAACTTTCTTGAGCTTGACGTGTTCTGTGATGGCAGGAATATCAAGCTCAGGACCTTCAATATTGCGCATCCCTTCTGATTCTGGGATATTAATGTTGCGAGGATCGTCCTCCTCATCTTCAGCGGTGAAGTTATAACATTCCAGGGCATGTTCTATCTGGACATCCCAATCTGGTTGGGAATATTCTGTTACTGGATAGTGTTCAAATACCTTTTTTCTGATACACTTCAAAGCCTGATCAATGCTTGGATGTTCTGACTCAAAGCTGAAGGTAAGTTGAAAGCTTTCTATCATAAGAGCCCAAGTAAGAGTGCCTTTGCGCAGTTCTGTTTCAGTATACCAGTTCCTTGGAACTGTATCCAATGTGTGGATGAATTGGTGAACCCATTCATCTTCCGGAATATCTGACCATTGCTGAATGCATGCTTCAATGTGTGACCTGGGGTCACTCTGTCCTTCATATTTGCGTAGCGCTTCGGCTGTGGTGTCCTGAAATCTGCGCAGTATCAATCTGCGACAGTCTTTCCATGTATGAATATTCTCCTTATGCGCAGTCCACCATCTTGCGGGTGTAGCGCGCAATGCTATATCTAGTGCCTGTATGCGCTGCGGTTCTGGAAGCTTTTGTTCATATTCCTGTATGAATTTAGTTACTTCAGTTAAGCCATCAAAAGTTGGAGTGTCAGTTAATTCTGTGCCAATCCATCGAATGGATTTAGTCATCATGGCGCAACGTCTTGCAGAAACCTCATGTAGACGATTCTGCCAGTTTTCCAATCCTGCATCTGAGTCTGATGTGCATGAGCTATCACATCGCCAGCTGATATGGCCATCTGCCGTGGGGTTGACATAGTCACTGTGGTTAGTGGTCATCTGGTACAAACTTTCCATGTGGCGCACTTCCTCTTCTGCGCGAATGGGTTCTATATATCTTGGTCCTTGAATAGGATCAAGAGGTGCGATGACCCTGATCTGGTCATCCTCAAAGGTCATCTGTCTTTTCTTCAAGTTAATGACAGCCAAATTGTCAAATGCCCAGTCTATTCCTAACAGCGCTGGGTATGGTCTACTATCATCCATAATTTTGATTACTTCAAAATCTGCAGAGCTTCTTACTCCTTCAATATCAATAGGTACATTGGGTAATCTGCCCAATGGAGAGACTCGTTGCTGATTTGCGAGTCTTAGCTGGATAGGGGATCTCGTAAGCTGAGGGCTTCCCATCTATTCCCATGTCTGCATAGTGAGAACATTGGCTTCTGAGCCCAAATCTAACATGACTTCATCCATTTCAAATGCTCCAATCTGTGCTGTGAGCCTCATCTCTTTTCCAGTTCTAATGTGACTCCTAATCTGGTGAACAGCACGCTGCGGTGTGTTCGTCGAAGCAGAGTGTTGGCACTGATCCAACAGGTGTTGGAGTTCTAGAGTTGCTTTTTCATTGCGCAACAATTTTAAACATTGTCGCAGGAACGCATGAACACTTCCTAGTGCATGCTCCTCCTCATCATCAGGCCTTCCAGCTGTAGTGGCCTGTTCTTGTACCAGGTTGTCTTGTCTTAGCACTTGCGATCTAATATTGTTCTGCGGAATTGCGGCAGAACTTGAAGCTCTCGGATCTGAAAAATACTCTTGAGCTTGCTTGAATGCTTCTTTTTGCTTCTGCAGGTTAAGTGGGGCCGGTTTAATATTAGCGCGGCGCACCCATTGCGTCGCTTGCTTTCCCGTTCCCATCTCTTGCGCACCAGTGGTTGCTCCACTGCGTGTTACGATATTAACTGTAGGGTCTGGTTCTCTTTTTTCTGCTGCAATCAACTGAATATTTTGATTGACCTGTGGGGTCTTTGCTTGCATCCTAGCCTGTAACTGAGGGCATTCTTCAATAATATGGTCGGACGATTTGCAATATCTGCAGAGGGTTGTAGGATTTTGGCAATCCCTAGCAAAATGACCTTGTGTTCCGCAATTATAACAAGTGATCTGTCCTCTTCCGCGACCAAAATTTGTTGTGCGTCCGCGTCCCCTGTAATTTGCTGCTCGGGCATCCCGAGTTTGGTCATAAGGTGGACCTGCTGTGGGTCCTTGTGTCTCTGCTTGTACCCTATAAACATCATGCTTTCTTTCTATCATAAGATCATATGCTCTACAATTGTTCTCGTCATGACCTACTGATTTACAGAAATTACAATATAGATTCTTTGGAGTTTGTACATATTTCTGGAGTAAGTGACATTCTTGTGGTCTATGACCCCTAGTTCTACAGATTTCACACCAAGGCCCTTGTGCCTGTGGTAAAGGATTAGGTGCTCCAGTTGCAATATAGTCTATGAAAACGGGACAATGGTCCTTTGAATGACCTTGGGCTTTACATTTTGTACACCAAATTTCTTCCTTAATCTCCTTGCCTTTCTTAATATCATGCACTTGCAAGGTTAAGTTTGCTAATTGGTTCTGTAAATGCGCAACATCGTTGCTTGTTCCCGTAATAGGCGAAGCTTCTAGTTTCATAGCCATCTCTAGAGCTTGTTCCTGAGTATTGAGATTCTGTTGCATAAGAGGAAGTCTAATGTGTGGGAGCAGCGCAGCAATGAACCATTCTTTATGCTGCTGTGGTGCAAACTCGAAGCTTACTTGATCTATCAAGGCTTTGAACTTCTGGTCAAAGTCCCATACTGATTCTGTAGGTAACTGTTTGATGTCTTTGAGCTCTGTTATACACTGTGATTCTGATTTAGGTTTCTTAAATTCCCGAATCATAGCATTTCTTACCTCAGCAAGTGTCCTATTCTGTGTTGCTGAGTATTTCATGAACCAAGTCAAGGCTCTTTCTCTTAGTGTGGTTGCTAACTGAACCAGTTTAACAGCATCATCATTAATTTGCTTAATTGTCCAAATGGCTTCACATAAGAACCAATGCTGCTCAGGGTCTTCTATCCCTGTTCCTCTAAAAGTTGGTAGCTTCATGTCATCACCCATCCTTCTTGCGCGGGTTTGAGGTGGAGGTACTGTAGCAGTGCCTCCGGGATGGTTAAATAAAGGTGGTACAGAGGTACTGGAAGTACCGTGTGGGCTACTAGAAGGTGTTACTGTAGGATTATACTGAGCTCCGTCTGGTTTTTGCGGTGTAAAGGGGTAATAAGGGATATGGGCACTCTCTTGTCTTTCTATATGGCTTGGTCCAGGGATTTGGCTATTGTCTGGGCTAGACTCAGAAGAATGTTGGTCAAGGCCTACTTTATACCGTTTTCCACTACGAGTGCAACCAATAACTTCAGGATCACTATCAGAATCTACGGACATTACTTGTCTATGCTATTCATCAGAAGCAATACATAGCTTTCCTTTTTCATACAGAAGCATTTTAATCCATAAGTCCAGAGAATTTAAGAACTTACCTCTGTGTACTTGGAAGAAACTCCTCTCAGCTTCACTGAAACTCTTTCTTGTATCGACTGCAAATTCGGTAATGAAACCTTCCAGTAGACTATTCAACCAAAAGTCTACTGCGCGGGAAACAGAATTGTCGATCCGCTTCACAATACTGACTAGCTCAGGCGTCCACGTGACGGGTCGATCAACATGCAGCGTAGGTCTAGAATCTGCTAACTTGGCTATCCAAGCGTGTAACTCCAATGCAAACGTAACAAAGAAAATTTCGTAAAGGTCAGCATAAATATACTTCTGTAACCAGTCTTCTGTTTGAAACGTAAGGCTTCTATTTTCTTGTTCAGCGAACTCTTTAGCCTTTAAATCAAACCAATCTCCAATTTCTTTAGCTGTAGGATTCCAGTAGCACATTTGTTAACTGAGCAAGTCTCAGTGTAACAGAACCTTATGTTGTCTTCAGCAACAATCTCAGATGTCGCGTAACTAGTAAGTCTTACAGCAACACGTCGCAAGGCAAAGGAATCATTTGTTGGCTCAATCAACAGGGTTCAAAGCCATGGAAGTAATGTGATCAAAATTCATAAGGCAACGGAACCATTTGTTGGTCACTAGGCAACGGAACCATTTGTTGGCTCCTCAATCAAAAAGTCATGAGGCAACGGAACCATTTGTTGGCTCCTCAATCTCGCGCGTCGCCAAAATAACAAGTCTCACAACAGAGTCGCAAGGCAACGGAACCATTTGTTGGCTGCTTTTCTGGGCAGACCCGGGTTTTAATGAAGCGCAGCAACAAAACCCCTTGGCGCACTGGCCCTCTCGGCAACGAGCTGCGCGGCAGCTCGAGGTCTCACCCGAAGTGGCTATGGGGGGTTAAGGAATCAGCTTTCCTTAACCGTGGTGACGCTGAGATTGTTCTATATATCTCCTTCTTGCTCAAATATCGGCGGTCGGACTTTCCCGCAGGACTCGCGACGCCACTGCGCGGATGCCTTCCTTCCTGCAGACCCACTGCGCAGTCTCGTCCTCCGGGCGCGGAAGGCGCCTATTCCTTGCGTCGATGCGCTAAAATACCTCCTCGTCCTGCGCACTCATCGCAGTCATGCGAAGCTCGGTCGCTGCAGCGACAGCGTTCCACCACTACTTCTATACTTGGCGATTATGACAATAAAGGACCTTCCTGAACTCACTCAAACAGTCGCAAAGATGATGCAAAAGATGTACACACAGGTAATGATCTTAAACAGTTATCATTCACGCAAACATTATAACAAGAAGATATATGTGAAGCTCATCTCCTCGAGGAAAACCACGTCCCCGGGAGTGTTATATTAACCAGAAAATGATAGAGTTATACAATATGCTGTGCACACAGCTGCAGCCTTAGATCTTTCCAGGAAACTCCATGCACACAGCTGGGAGCCCTTTTCTCAGGCTAGTCTCCTCTCTATGGAGATTACAAAGGCACAGACGTCGACTCAGACTGTCTGGCAACTCAGGGATTAGCTCCTCGGCTATCCGATTTCCTCTCTGGTTCTACACACTGGGTAGAAAAATACAGTGAAGGATACTCAACACATGATCTATCCTTTAAACTCTCTATCTAACTTCCTAACATCTATCCATTACAATTATTCATATATATAGGTGGCCATGGCGGTCACACCTTTACAAAATTGTGGGCCTGTTCCAACAGTGATTCCCAAAAACCCTAACCACGCACATGGCTAGGTGTACTGTAGGCGCCGCTTGCAGTCACGTCGCCGCTTCCTGCAGGCTCCATGAATTCCGGCGCAGATTGTGGGTATGGGCGATCGTCCTTCGCCTTCAATGCTCTGGTCCGTTGCTCCTCCTTGATCCGAGCAACCATAACTTCTGTACTGAGCCTTTAAATGAGGGTAGCTAAGCCCTCTACTCCATCGCCTTATTTATTATGGTAGCTGAGCCACCTTCATTCTTCGATGACGTGCGCGCGGGCTCCGCAATTTCCGGTCCGTGATCTGCGCTGAGATCCTCCATCTGGCACCGTACTGCGCATCGTCTCCTTCTTACCCAAACTTAGTGCTTGTCCCAAAATTAGCACTTTCCTTCCATACTCGTGCTTTTTCCCAAAATTCGCAGCTTTTACTATAGCTGCGACCTTGGCCCCAACATGACCCCACCACAAAACCTCGAAAGAGAATCCCAGGACTGATTATGAGCACAAGGCTCAACCTATCGGATCTCCCAGGGCACAAATTACATGTGGTCACCACAAAACCTCGAAAGAGCATCCCAGGACTGATTACGAGCACAAGGCTCAACCTACCGGATCTCCCAGGGCACAAATTACATGTGGTCATGGCAAAACCTCGAAAAAGCATCCCAAGACTGATTACGAGCACACGACTCAACCTATTGGATCTCCTAGGGCACAAATTACATGCCATGGGACAAAACCTCAAAAGAGCATGTGCCAGATATCCCAGGGCACAAATTACATGCCATTGGAAAAACCTCGAAAGACTATCTGTAGATCTCCCAGGGCACAAATTATATGTCCTCCCAAGCAAAACCTCGAAAGAGCATTTGCCAAATATCCCAGGGTACAAATTACATGCCATAGGAAAAACCTCAAAAGTCTATCTGCAAATCTCCCAGGGCACAAATTACATGCTTATCTGCACAACCTGTTCCACGGCCACAAAGTATCAACCTGATACTCACCATACATCATCCTAATGTACACATGATCATCCTGATCATCATCACTGCAACATCCTGCTACATGTCATCTGGAGCAACATCCCGAAGCTCGTCATCCATGATCATCCTGATCATACAATGCATCTACCTGATGCATACCAAGTATCTACCTGATACATATCATCATACATGATCCACCTGATCATACAGTGTATCCACCTGATACAAATACAAATACATGATACATATCACCATACATGATCCACCTGATCATACAATGTATCCACCTGATACATATATAGATACATGGTCCAAGCATCCAACATGATGCATATACAAAAATACATACAAGTGATCCAACTGATCATATCCAGCATCCAACATGATGCGTACATACATATACATATAAATTATCCAATTGATCATATCCAACATCCAACATGATGCATACATACATATATAAATGATCCAATTGATCATACAAAGCAGAAACCAGAACATCATCCTGATGCTCATCATCCAATGCTTACATCCACAGCTATGTGAAGGATCCTCCTTCCAACATGCTTGGAATGGCTTCAGCAAATGTGTCCATCACTTCTTCCTCGAAGTGTCATTAATCCGAAGAACACCAAGCCTCTCTCTGAAGTACTCGAACTTCACCCTGGCCAGTGGCTTCGTCAGCACATTTGCAATCTGCTCGTCCGTCGCAACATACAGGAGCTTCACAGCTCCTCTCTGCACCATATCCCTAATATAGTGATATTTGATCTCTATGTGTTTCGACCTGTCATGAAACACTGGGTTCTCGGACAGCTTCACACAACTCTGGTTATCACAGAAGATACCAGTAGCATCCAACGAGAGATCAAATAATTCAGACAGTAGCTTCCGTAGCCATACTGCCTCTCAACTAGCTGAACAGGCTGCAACATACTCTGCCTCAGCTGTACTCAATGCTACACAGGATTGCTTCCTGCTAAACCAAGAGATCACACCTGATCCCGTACTAAAGTAGCACCCAGATGTGCTCTTCCTATCTGCAGCACTACCAGTCCAATCTGAATCAACATAACTCTGCAGGTTAAACTTTTGATTCGCCTCATACTTGAGCCCATAATCCACTGTACCCTTCAGAACATGCTTTACAGCAACCAGATGAACACTCCTCGGATCTGTCAGGAACTGACTCAATGTGTTCACCGCAAAGCAAATATCTGGTCTCGTGTTTGTCAGGTACATCAAGGACCTAATCATCTGCCGATACATAGAGACATCATCTGGCTCAGATGAAGCATCACATAGAAGATTCATATTCGATGCCATAGGTGTGGCCATGGCCTTGCAATCCATCATCCCAAATCTCTTCAGGATATCTACTGTGTACTTCCCTTGACCAAGGAAGATCCCACCTGCACTCTGCCACACCTCCATTCCTAGGAAATAATGCATCATTCCCAAATCTTTTATATCGAACTCGGCAGCAATCTTCCTCTGCGTGTCAGCAATCAATCTATCCTCACCTGTTACAAACAGGTCATTGACATAGTAGTATCACTGGATTTCCTTCCTCAACCTTGTAGTGAAGGTTGGAATCCGCTTTACTCTTGGTAAAGCCCAAACTGGATAGAAAGCTGTCTATCCTACCATACCAAGTTCTACACATATATGACTCCCTATCACGTGTCTCAGAACCAAGTGGCTGCTCCACGTACACTTCTTCTTCAACTACAGAAAGCTATCTTGAAATCCATATGGTGTATCTTCCTTATCATCACTGCAGCCAGAGCAAGTACTGATCTAATGGAAGTGTATCTGGCTACAAGAGCAAAAGTCTCTATGCTACCACCTGCAGCATGCTTGATATTGTAGCTTCTCTTGGAAGTCACTACAGAATCCCCTTCAGGTCTTGGGATTGCATCCCAAACATCTTCGTGATTGACTGGTACTCCTCGATCATGGCATTCTTCCCAGATCCTGGGAACTTCAATATCTTCAATATTTTCAATAGATAACTTTTTTGCTGAACAAATGTTGTAGTCCTTCTTTTGTAGGTGATGGTATATGATCTTTCCTACACAACAAGTTAAATTGCATGATTAGAAAATATCTCATAGTTTTCAGAACAAATTCTTACACATAAAGAAATATGTCATACAGTCATGCAATTATCTTAGCCAATGCTTCAATACAAAATTTATCCATATTCCGTAACTTTCTAGATGCCTTCCAATCTCTACCAGAACATTGTTAAGAGTGTGCACAACTCCTAACATGCCAGCAAAGAGGTTTCATTCTAGATAAGTAGAAATGGAATGTTGTACAGTGCCATATGCCACTTACCCATGTATATTAGTAGTATACTATTCATCAATGCAACTATTCTAATATGCATAATATACAACCTAATTCTAGGAACATAAGCATATACATCATTGAATAACATTATGTAAGAAATGACAATCCAAATACTTATCTTTGTATGGTTGCTGGGTGGACTCCCTCTGAATCTTTGCAACTCCATTCTGATGTGGATTGTGAGAAGTGGTCAACTCCCTCTGAATATGTGCATCCTTGCAGAAACTACTGAAGTGTGCTCCTTTTCTTTCTTGCAGGAACAACTGGAGTGTGCTCCCTCTTGATCTTTGCTTCCTGGATTACCTGTCCTTGAACTTACATCCATCCTTAATCACTATGCATGCTTATTAGTATCATCATTGTGTTATCCTAGAGGTCTCATACATAATCACACATTTATTAGTATAATCTTAATACTATCAAAACACAATAATCTTAAACATGTATAGTCATGATCATTCACAGATAATAAACATTAGTATTCAAGGTTTCAGGGAAGTTTTCTTTTACTCATGCATATTCTTATTTGATCCTAGGACTCTTCTGATTAGTTAAATCATCAATGCATAAACCCGTGATTACTTAAACCTATACCTTCATGATTCTTCTAGTTAGTCATATCATCAATTATGGTAAGAAACATAATATGCATACAGCCATGACTATTCAAACCTATGACTTCATGAATAATCATTATCAACAACACAACAGTATAATATCCGAACACAAGGTAGGATTCTTGCTTGATATAGGAAAAACATACCTGGATTAGCATGCTAGCTAGTTATGTCTAACATAACTGCATAATGTCTTCTGGTTCTCTTCAGTGACTTGTGCTAGTAACCTGCATGTCTCATAGGTTAACCATTGTAGGATCAAGTTATACATACCTTGAAAGTAGATCTTCTATGTGATCCATGACAATGGATGAATCTTTGTCTTCAGGTCACCATGAGCATATGTTCTTGAAGTAGAACATGATTTGACTTTCTTGGTGTACCTTTTGTGTTAGCAAACAACATAAACCTCATACAACATCACAATGCATTAGTACAATCATAAGTGTCAAAACCTTAATCAATGAATATCTTCTATTAAGGTGATACGACAAGTCCAGTAATTAATCAAGATTGTACTGTAGTGATATGAAGACAAACATATGATAAACTTAACCATGAAACATACTTGTAAGCCATACCTATCAAGATTGCTTGTAATCTTCTTATGGAAGGCCTTAGCCTCATCTCCCTCTGAGACAGGAACTTCTTCACTTATGCAGGTGACGAATCCATCTTCTTCTAGGATTAACCCAATCCACTTGATTTGCAAGAACTGGACCTGGAGTTGGATTAGGGTTTGTCAAAGAAACCCCAAAAATTCAAACTTTGAATTTCAAACTTCTGAAAGGATAGAAATATGCGCCTTGATGAGCTGATCAAGTTGGTATATTTAGAATTTGAAAACTGCAAAGTTTCACCCTTCGAAATTCCCTTTTAGATTTTCGGATTCACTAGGGAGGACCCTGAATTAGTGTTTGAGTTTCCCGGATCTTCACCCAACCAAAATATTTGATTCAAAGCTTTAAACTTCGATTTTTCTGAGGAGCTTCCAGCCGTGGTCACAGATTTCCAAAATTCCAATTTTTGCAGAAGCCCTAATTTTCCATCTTTCCGATCAAAGTCCCGAACTGGGGTTTGATCAATCCCAACCTTCTTCCCAACCAAAAAATCTGATCTTGGACTCTAAATTTTGATTTTGATGAGTAGCATCCAGCTGTGGTCTCCGATTACAAAAATTCCAACTTTCTTCGAATCCCTAAATTCCGGAAGCCATGAATGAAGGTGCTCAAAAATAATTATGTTTTGACAGAAATATGTACCTGATTGTTTCTAGTGTAACTCTGAACTTTTCGATCCATAGGGTCTAAAATTTTTTTCATAGATAGCCCGACCTATTATCTTTCCATCCCAATAGGTCTGACCTCAATTGGATTCTATGAGAGAGAGTTATGCCAAGTGTCGCAACATGACCTGTTTATGGGATAATACATGAGAGCGAACTTGTACGGCATGCCACGTGTCACTGGTTCAACTTCGGCCTCTAAATTTTTTTCCTAATATATCCCAACCTATTTTCTTTCCATTCCGATAGGTATGACCTCAATTGGATTCTCTGAGAGAGAGTTATGCCAAATGTCGCAACATGACCTGTTTATGGGATAATACATGAGAGTGAACTTGTACGGTGTGCCACGTGTCACTGGTTCAACTTCGGCCTCTAAAAACGTTTCTTGAGATAGTACGGTCTGTGTACTACCTGTCTCTTTTTACGAACTTTCATTTGGAGCTTTCTATCCCAAGTTATGACCTTTTTCCCAAGGTCACCTGATTTTGACTCAAATCTGAAAGAGGCAGAAACCCTATATTGTACAAATCATAGATCACAAAGTACAACGAATTAGAGGTTGTCCTTTGGACACAAGGTACATGGGGATCTTAACTTCGACCTGTAAACGTTTAAGATCCAAAAAAATCACCAAAATGGATTTATAGCGAAAGTGCTACGATGACTGGTTTTTTCTATATCAAGCCCTAGCATCGTAAGTGCAACAAGTGTCATACATGCCATATCATGCCTTCTTTCAGGCTAGCTCCGATACCATGTTAAATTTTCAGAATTTACTTCAATCCAATCTAGGATATTAACTGAGAGAGCAACATGTACAACAAATCTACAACATATCAATCATGGACACAATAATGCAAGCACACAAGAGACACAGAGTTTACTTGGGGAAAACCATAAAGGTGAAAAACCCCAATAACTTCCTCGGAGATAGATAGAGCAATGATACAACCAGAATACAAGAGATAGTATTCTCCTAGCAGCAAATCCTCCTCCTCCACAAGTGCGCCACTCTCCCAAGTGTGAGTGAGAGAATAGAATGTGTAAAATGAGAGAGACACACTCTCTATTTATACACTAACTTGACTTGACCTTTACTCAACTAGGTCGGCCTCAACTTAACCACTTAACATAATGCTGACTGGGCCAACCCCCACTAGGGTGGTCTAATAACCCTTTGACCCACATGACTTATACAGGGCCGACCCCAACAAGGTGGTCTAATAACCCATCAAGTATAAGTTACGACACTTACAATATAAATGACGACACTTCCGGATAGAGGAATAATAACATCTCTATAGGAACACAACCATTTCCGTATAGAGGAATAATAACATCTCTATAGGAATACAATATACATATATGTGAAATACATTCCGAAGTTACATATACATCAACAGAAAACCTACATCTTGGTTTCCCATTGTGTCTACATACTGTGAAATATGCCTTTGGATCTTATGTAAATTATTGCTTTGGAGCTTGGTTGTGTAAATGTCTATGTGAAATGGTTATCCACATATATATTCAATTCCCCAGTTGATCAACAAACCATTAAGTCATATATTTTTAATGCCTATCATAGAATTTCTTTATGGATTTTTTTTATGGTGTTTGTTGTATTAAGTTCTGCATTTGTATAAGCTTGTAGATTGGCTCAACCAGTGTTAAGTGACTTTGGAGCTTGGGTGTATATAGGGATCTACAAAACCTATGCCTTGGTTTATTATTGATTGTTGGTTGTGTAGAGCACTCTAGACAACATACATCTTGGTTCCCGTTGTGTCTGTGTTGTGAGATATTCCTTTGGATCCTGTGTAAACAATTGCCTTGGAGTTTGGTCTTGTGTGTAAATTTTTCACATTCCTGACCCGGTTTCAAGTTTTCAACTGAACATATGGTTTAATGCCCAATCCCATGCATATTGTTATTGCTGCAAATGAAGTCACATTACTCATAGGCCATTTAGTAGCTTAAAATACTTTAGGAAAAATTACAAATTTCTATGAGCAAAAATTAAAACACACTCACACCATGAAATTTTAAGACTCAGTATTTTTAGCCAATAGGCCCAGGAAAAAACCCCGAAGGGAAAACCTAATGAGAGAGAGTGAATTTTAATTTCAAAGACAAATGTACAAATTATTACAGCAGTACTTATCTCAACCCTTCTCAAAAAGTGTGTCGGTATCTCACTATACAGAGTTCTATACTTTTTTTTGGCAATAAATGCAACCCCAAGTTATTGATTTTTTGTGTCCACACATGCCAAGAAGAATCTCTGATAGAAGTATGTCCTGATTCAACAGTACGACCTTTTCTTCTTGAACTTTTTGCTCAAGAAATCCACACGTGCCAATTGACAGTAATACAAGCTGCAGTAAATGCATCTTGTCTAGGAAATCGTGCCCAAGGAAAAACATAGTCACACATGCTAGAAAAACTTGGAATTTGTGCCCAAAAATATTCTTGAAATCGGTTCCTTCCACCTCAAAATGATACTATCTAATTTTTTAGTGTGCCTTGAGTTTTGTGCCACATACACAGGAAATCGTTCCCTTTCTCTACTAGTCGGTTTGCCTTGGAAAATGTGTCAAAATATTCTCCTATATTGCTTGGAAATTCAAGCCTCGTCTCTCTCTCCTCAAAACCTCTCCTTTTCACAAGTCGAGTTCTCTCCTCCTCTTCTACAAATTCTCTTTGGTGAAAATAAAAATAATGTGCCTCTTCCCTAATTTTACCATTTTTATTCATGGTAACAACCTTTTATGATCTAATGGTCAAGACTAAATCTTAAGCCATTAAGATCAAGGGCTGAAATAAAATGTTCATTAAATCTCATTAAATGAAAATTTAATGCACCCTTTTCATTTAAATACGTAATGAGCTTTTTAATTAAAAGTTACACTTTATATCTTATAAAGTCACTTTTAAATTAAAAGGTACTTCACTTTATAAAGTAGCTTCACATCTCATAATGATAATCTCACTTAATAAAGCCATTAGGGACCACTTGGACATTTTTCCACTCCTAGGCACACGAAGTGGAAAACACTAGTCCTTGTACAATTTTAACATTATGGCGGTTTGTGCAAAATGGTTATCCACATATATACTCAAATCCTCCTTTGAGTCAACAAATCATTATGATGTAGATTTTGAAATCCTACAATTGAGTTTCTTTTTGGAAAAAATGTTTTTCGAGTAAGGGTGTTTGTATTGGGGACTTGGATGCATTGGCGAGCAAAAATTTCTTTGTTCTAACTAGACTGTGAGCTGAACAACAAACAATGATTAGTAGTGAGACTAGCAGAAGAGTATTTTAGAAAAAACATAGGCGAATAGAAAGCATACAAGCATTCATTCGACAATATTAATCACAAGAATGGCATTAAAACAAAAAGAGTGGAGGGAATTAGTCCAATGGAAAAGCATGAAATATGCGATATCACCTAGTGAGAGTGGTTCGAAGAAAGTGGTAGGAAACAATCTCTTTGGGATGGGTCTTTTTCCTTCTTGAATACTCTCTTTAACAATGGTGAATGAAGAGCACCTCTCTCCTTGAGGAAGGAGCTCAAGCAAGCATGAGGGAAATGGATGGTAGATAAGAGAAAGTGAGATTTATGATCTCCAAGCTCATTTTTCTAGCATAACTTTGCAAATCTCATTCTCCTTAAATGCTATCCATGGCTTTCATTTATAGGAAACTTTTGAGCTCCAATGAATACCTGGTTCAAATGTGAATGCTTCTTATTTGAAAGTAGGATCCTATTGCTTGATGGGGACACTTAGGAAGCTAAGGCACTCTTCATTGATGATTTAAGGGCTTGGATTTATTTTGTACTTTCTCATAAATCTATCTGAACCAGGCCTATGATCCTTCAATGCATTCAAAAAGGTTGGGTTTCAAATACTTATAGGAATTGCATCGGTATCGAAGGATAACATGTGCAAGAGTATGGGTATCGAAGGATAACTCACTCAATACTGTGGTTGAAACACAATGATAATTGTGCAGTTAACTAGAAAAAGGGTTTTATAAGGTTTTCTTTAGCTAGCTTAGGTGAGTGAGGTAACATGAGGTAGTAATGTTATACTGTTTTTTCCAAATGATGATGCTTATGCATATTTTACAAAAATGTCACTTATCAGAAAAAATTATTGTCCCCTAATGTGTGAGATTAGGAGCACCCATATAATCAAACCAACATTATTTCTTTCTCATGTGGTTGTGTGTTTGCTTTGTAGAGAGAGAGAGAGAGAGAGGACTTCCTATGGAAGAGTGATGAAGTCCACTTGCAAAACAATCACAAATTATTATGGAATTGATCTCTTTATACAAATGAGGCATGCATGTCCCATGCTCATAAATTTTTATTGAAGTACATTAAAATATATGAAATGGGGCCTTGGGGATATATAAAAATGTTGTGATTTGTCTATATGAAGATAGATTCAATCATCGAGAAATGGTATTGTTAAATGAAGATCCTTGTATGTAAACATTGTCGTCCTCAATGGTGAAAGTCATAGTATAGGATTTCTCATTGAGAGGTCCCTCAAGACCTATAAGGAATCTCATGAATGGAGGCTCATGCATGAAGACTTGGATAATTGTATAAGCCTAAGGGTTTTTTACCGGAATTGGGAAATTGTAATTTGTAACCATCTTATTGTATGATCTCCCCAAATGTGACAACGAGTTGTCATCAAACATAGGAGATCCTCATGAATTTGAGAGCAATGAGGACTCTCTCTACTTAGTCGAGGGTTAACCATTAGTAATGATGACTTGTAACCAAGATAAATGAAATCTACTCTAAATACTCTAAGCAAAAAATGAATTTGATGGGATTGAGTACCATAGAACAAAGGAATAGGTATCATTTTAAGTCATAAGGATCAACAACTAACCAATTGTAATAGATTAGGACTTTGATAAGTATAAACAAGCTTTGGCCAATGAGTGTGAGAATCGTGAATTATTTTGGTCAAAACATGAATTATGGTTGGTATATGTAGCAATAGGGATCGATTTAACATAACATAGCCTAGTGATGACTTATAAAAAACTTATACCTATGCAGAGTGGGTATTGGGGACTATGTCACCATCAGAAAATGAGTGAACTAGGTGACTTTGGTTACAACTTTTTCCAGCAGGGTGCTACAACTTGGTTGAATCAAAGTGTGTGATAATGGGATATGGGAGGTGTTGTATGTGGTTGGAATGAATGTTCTCATGAGAAACACAATATAGATTTTTTTATCAAAGGTGATAAGGACTGATCTCAAGTAAATAGGTTTAACTAGACTTAAATGATGGTATGAATATTATTGTTAATTCCCTTGTTTTGTTTTTTTGAATTTATCTTTTTATGAATGAATAAAAACCTATGGATATGTTACAAGCAAAGAGACAATTGCCCTAAGATAATTGTGATCAAATGACTATGTTGTGTATGGTGGAGTAATGGATTGATGATAATGAACACGTGTGGGCCCCCCTAGGGTGGGTCTCTTTTGTGGATTGTGTTAGGGTTAACCTTGACTCGGGAATGAGTCAAATGGTTTAGGTCTCAACACGTGTTTTTGGGCACATAATATTTGGTGACCAATGGTATTTGGTGGCCAATGGTATTTGGTGTTCCATGCTATTTGGTGGCCCATGGTATTGGCCTATGGTATTGCATGTAATGAAGCCTATAAAGGGATTGGCATACTCCATTGTAATGTGGCTTCGATGTGAGTGATGGTTAGCTCACTTGGCCCGCCTTGACCAGTTTAGGTCAAGGGAGATAATAGATCTATTATGGTGGTTTTTCCCAGTTTGGGTTTTCCACATAAAAATTATGTGTCTATTGTTATGTGGTTGCTTGGATTATCTTGTATTATTTCCCTCTCATATTTATTAATGATCTTAAATCCTTAATAAGTGGTATCAGAGCACAAGGTTGGATATCCTTGAGGCCATATCCTTGTATCTAAATTAAAATTGTATGGGGAGCATGTTCGGTGGTACCCAACACCGCTGCAACTTTTGGTTCTTGTTATAATGTGATTTCTCCAGGTTCTTAGAAGCACATAAAAAATAATTGTATCCCTCTTATGCATAAAGAAGGGATGTTGCATCAAGTGTGGAATGAACCACTCGGTAGGTACGAGGGTGGCAGGTGTACTCGTTGCCTAGCTTGATGTGGATTAGATAGGTTGAATCTTCGATTTCAGGAGGAATGTGAGATGGTTTAATCTCGATTTTGGGACAAAGATTGATGAACCACGTATGTGAAGATAATTCCTATAGAATTGGAGGTTACTGCAGTTGAGGACCTATGTAATATGGTAGATGGATTCTTCTTATATGGATGTCAATGACAAGGAGGCATGACATATGAAGAGCATGGAAAAATTAGAGGATGAAGCAATGGATGGTGATGGTGCAGTCACCGTGAAGACACATGGAAAAAATTAATGGACTATTTTTCATGTAAAAGGGCATATGGCTGTAATACCTGGTAAGGCATGCATACCCCTAGTAAATCATTGGTAAAGTCAGGAAATAGACCTAGGTGATAGGGGGTGTATGTGAGATCCCTAAGTCAAGATTAAATGGGGGATTGTTAGGGTTAACCTTGACTCGAGAATGATTCAAATGGTTTAGGTCTCAGCACGTGTTTTGGGGAACATAATATTTTGTGACCAATGGTATTTGGCGGCCAATGGTATTTGGTGTTCCATGGTATTTGGTGGCCCATGGTATTGGACTATGGTATTTCATCCAATAAATGCTATAAAGGGCTTGGCATACTCCATTGTAATGTGGCTTGGATGTGAGTGATGGCTAGCTCACTTGGCCCGGATTGACCAGTTTAGGTAAAGGGAGATAATAGATCTATTATGGTGGTTTTTCCTAGTTTGGGTTATCCGCATAAACATTATGTGTCTACTGTTATGTGGTTGCTTGGATTATCTTGTATTATTTATTTCTCATATTTATTAATGCTATTAAATCCTTAATAGACTGCTGAATGATTAACTGAAATGTAGATGGTCTATGGGTCATGGATGAGACACTAGAGGCCAATGGGATGTGGTAAAGTATCTAGCATAGTAATCCATAAAACAATTGTGAACCAAAAAGATTTTGATGGTATGGGTCAATATAATGATGGTGTGAGGAACCTGCAACAATTAATTGATAAAATGCACAATATATGAGATCACAGAATATTTTATTGATCGCAAGCCACTTCGAGGGGGAAACCTCCTTTGAGAAAGCTCAATACAAATAACTTCACGGTGCCTTCATTGGCCTCAACATACACTTATATACTAATTCTATGTCCAATACAATGGGTAAATACCATGGAACATATAATACTACGGGACAACTTACAAAGCATATGTGTCCAATACTATGGGTCAATACCATGGGCTAATACAAACTATGGATCAACAAATACTATGGGACGACTTACAAAGCATATGCATCCAACAACAATATACTTACAATGTAAAGAGAAGGGTTGACATGGGTTCCTAACATCCCCTCTACCTTAGAAAAAGCTTTGTCCTCAAAGCTTTAGATATGGGAATTGATGCCAAATTTGAAGGAGTGCTTCCCTTGTAGCATCCTCGGGTTGCATGCCATGCCACTGAATGAATAACTCTGTGATAGATTGAGAGAGAAGTTGATGCCTTTTGAGTTTCAAGGAGGATTGCTTGGAAGGCTGTAGACGAAGAAGAACCACATCACCTGCTTGAAAAGTGCGTACAGAACGGTGTAGATCGGCTTGTTGTTTCATTCGAATTCATTCCATGTGAAGATTGTCCTGCAAAATGGGAAGAATCTGATCGTGGTTTTGAAGAACCGAGTCAATTGCTTGGACTAGGGAACAACTGAGGGTGTATGGAAGAAGAACTGGCGGTGCCTATCCATAGATCGCTTCAAATGGTGTCATTTTAGTTGTGGTATTGTACCACTAGAGCACTTCAAGGAAATCCATAGAAATAGCTGTCCAAATTTGTGTAGGGATGAGAAATGGTTCGAGCAGTCCTGGAAGGAGTGTCGTTTCACCCTTGTTGACCTAGCATGTATCACAGTCAACCACCATCTGTGGAATTGTCATTTTTAGTCCCTTCCAAAAGAATTTACATTGTTCTCGGTCATATGTTTTGAGGAACCCGGAGTGCCCTGCCGATGGAGAAGCATGGAGTTCATAGAAGACATATCCCTGTTGAATAGATTGCAACCAATTTCGAACAAGCAGATAAATAGATGAAAGATAAACTGGGGCATCAAATGTGCGAGAAGGAGCATCCGCCACCAGATTGTCCTTACCCTTCTTGTAAGTGATCGCATAGGCATAACCCATGGGTTGGATAACCCATTTCAGGTGCGCTGGGGAGGAGACCCATTGTTCCAGGAAAATTTTCAGAATCTGGTGATCAGTCTTGATGCCGAAATAATTCCCTAATAGGGATGGATGCCACTTTTGGACTACAAGAAAGATAGCCATCATTTCCTTCTTAGATGTAGATGTGGATAAATTCTTACCGTAAAGGTCTCTTGAAGGTGACAAGTCCACTAGCTCAACAAGGACACCTGCATATCTATCCAAGGTAGTAGTGGAGACCATTGATGGGTGCATCTGAATGGAATGGAGCTGAGCGATGACACCATGTGAATTCTTCTTAAGGATCTTTTCCAAGCGATGTGAACTAATGATGCAGAGAGACCCTAGTTGTAAGCCCGTAAATGTGTGTTGTTTCCCATTGACTGAAAACTGCATCCAAAGTTCAACAAAATCCCATAAGATGGGTCTAAGTGTGCGTAACCATTGAGCTCCCAAAACCACATCACATACGCCTAAGGACAAGGAAAACATGTCAGAGCACAGGTTATAATATTCCATAGAGATACATATATTTCCACACTTCCCCTTGCAAGGTAAGGTGCCCCCATTGACAACCATGACTTCAAAGTTGGAGCAAGTATGGACAAAACAATCAGCCTGTTTGGAGATCCGAGGGTCAATGAAGTTATGAGTGCTACCAGAATCAATGAGTATTGTAAGAGGGATATTTTTTAAGTAACCCCTGACCCACATTGTTTGTGGGGTGGTGACTCCAGATAAAGCATGGAGAGATATCTTTGGGTGGTCGTCCGGAAATGGAGGGTCAACAGGAGGTTGTTGAATGTCGTCCTGATCATTTAGTGTATCTGGAGATTCTGCACCAAGTTCAAAGGCAGGCGGAGAATCCACATATAAGAGATAGAGTTGTTTCCCAACACATCTATGTCCCCGAGTGAATTTCTCATCACAATTATAACAAATCCCTTTTTCTTGACGTGCCCACATCTTTGATTCAGACAAATGCTTGATAGGATTTGTGCGAGGAGCTGGCATGATGGGAGGTCCTTGGGAAACCATATTTCTGAATGGAACAAAAGTGGATTTGGAGCGTTGTTTGGTTGTGATCTTGTCCTCTGCCAACTTAGCCAACCCTAGGACTTACATCATTGTGTTGGGACAGAACATTTTAACCTTTGAGCAGATTTCATCTTTAAGACCACTGATAAAACAACTCCTGTAGAATTCATCATACAATCCTTCTGTGTGATTGTCTAGTTTCTTAAATTATGTTTGATACTCTCTCACAATGCCAATTTGGCGAATTTTAGTGAGTGCTCATGTGAAGTCATCAAAAGCACTAGGACCAAATCGTTGCAAAAGGAGTTGGAAAAAATATGTCCATTTTGGCTTGTCATGAGACTTGATGTACCAACGATACCATTGAAGGGCTTCTTGTTCCAAATGAAAGGATGCAAGTGGAAATTTTTGGACATCAAAAGTATTATGCAAACTAAAATATTGTTTTGCTCGGTATATCCATCCAGTCAGATCATTTCCATTGAAGCGAGGAAATTCAAGCTTCGGCCCACGAAAATTGGTGGAAGAAGAGAACCCAATGTTCATGGCTGAATGCTAAAGATGGAGGCTGAGAATTTTTTCATCCAAATCTTGGAGTTTGGTTTTGAGGGTTGCAAGTTCTTCCTCCATGATTTGTGCTCCTGCACAGGTGACAACCATAACCAGGAGTTTTTTTTTGTGAATGGGTAGAAAAACACAAACATAAGCTTATTTAGTAAAGGGAAATTTGGATTTGGGACATACCCTTATGTTGGCTACTCTGATACCAAACTGTAACGTACCCCACGTTACACATATACATATCCACAATGTATAAGACTATAAAAATGAGATTTTCATTTAAGCATCTAATTAACAACTTCATAACTAGGCGTATGCTTATCATTCAAAGAACATACAGAAGGAAACCATCCATCAATGAGGTTGTGGCAGCATAAGCATACATGTATTACGTAAATGAAATTTTAGCCACTCATCATTCACATACAAAATTAATACAGCAGATAGCTTATGCAATTGAAAGAAACCTCATTCATGAATACAACCTTCTAATAGGCTTAACATAGCATATTCATGGCTTATATTTATTTACACATTCATTCCACAGATTGAACATATCAAGCATCATAAACCACATGAACATTATAATTCATACATAGATACACTTATATGAAATTCACATGAATGTGGCAACTGGATGCATGTGAGCCACGCTCCACCCAACCTTAGAACTTGTCCGGCCTGTACTATTTCAGCTCCCAAGTTCACCCCCAAGCCGAGATCCAGACATTAACCAGAGATATCTCACCAATTTTTCCCTAACTCACTCTCAAATTCTAAGGTGGAAATAAGAGGTATAAAGACATACACAGGGTTCAACAACACAACAGTTTGGTAACCAATTCCTTGTCAATTCCGCAATTGACCCACCTGAGTTACTTCCCAAAACGAACAGCGACACACTTCACTGCAAATGTCAGGATTCCCTCTGGGTATCATGCTTAATTGCCAATTTACTGGTGTATGCAACCAAGGAAATGATGGCCCAAATGGTTTAACTCAACAATTTGGGTTCAAGTTCATCACAGGGATTCTTCCCCAAATTTTCTTCACTCTCTCTGAACTCAAAAACACATAGTGATCCTCTTCATTGTCCGTGTCTGATATTCCTTCCCAGATTCTCACACTTCTCCTCCATTTCATAGACACCCCCCTGTGTCTCTGCGTGCATCCTCCTGGACTAATGTTCAACCACCCAGGTCGTGTGTATAGCAGCCTGCCCCACTTCCTCCTGGATCACCGAGGCAACCCTGTGTCCTCCTTTGGTATACCATGTGGCTATCCCAAAGGAACACATTCCTCCATCCATAGTCACGATTAGCCACTAAATCTCCAGATTAAATCATAATTAATAATAATTAATTATTAATTAATCCCCCACTAATAATATGGCTTAGGAGTATGGGGTTTTGGGTTTATCATAAGGTTTATAGAACAAGGGTTTAGGGAACAAGGTTCATAAGTCAACCTTACCCCCCTCATAACCTTCGGTTAATATTTGGATCTCCTCTTCAGCGTATTGCTCCTCATGCAGCTAGCTGCTATTTGTATTAAAATATTATCATTCTATGTACATACTCATAGCTACAATGTTCAAATTACAATAACATCTCTAACCTTGGCCAAGGGGGGTTACAATTCCCCTCCCCTTAGAGTCTTCATCGTCCTCAATTATTAACATTGTATCAAAACATATACAAAAATTAACTACAATAATGTTTTAATATATACACATTTTCAAATAAATGCGGATACTCTTCCCACATTTCAAATCTTTCAATTCCCAAGTAGATTCCTTGGGACTGTAATGGGTCCATTGGATCTTCACCTGGATGATGAATCTGTTCATGAGTATATTGCTTTTGCAATCCCGTAATGCCCCATTTTGAATTTACCACCTAAACTACCATTTTTTGGTTCTATTATCTTACGATTTTGGAGATTTGTCAATATTTGGACACTATCGACCTATGGAATTACTATTCCGTAGAAGACATATATATGCATGCATGATGTTAATAGTATGAATGATTGTCGTATTTTATTTTGTCCTTAGCTACAAATTTAAAAGATGATGGGTATGTGGATACCAAGTTAGAGTTATGATAGTCGAATTGATGAATGTGAAACCAGATGCATGGTACCTAGAAAGATGATTTTTATTATTGATCATTAGTGATGAAACATGTATACATGTTAATGATTGCATGATATTGTACGATCTCACATTTGGAGACTAACCTACAGGTTGAAAAAAAAGTTAAGTGATAGCTATGTCCTAAGAGTTGGAAATACATCGAGGACATGAATTCCAAAAGATAAATGGTATGCAAGTGATGCATTATTGTTATATATGAGTATTGGTTTATTATCATGATGTGTGGGCAGGTGTTGGGTTTCAAGAAAATCAACTGTCAAATTGGTTATTTGATGATGAAATCCCTAAGAACAACAATAGAAACGCAGTATGACTATGAAGGATGTTGATCCTTGTTCCATAGGAGGGGTGGAGGAATTACCCATTGTTTATCCTTCAAAACATGAATTCATGGGAGGGTCACACTACGGCGCACTCCCCAAGGTGTGTGATGATGACTAGTGGGTTCTTGCTGGGGAATCTTGGTCGATGTAGTCGACACTTCCGCTTACAGGTTCTAACTGGAGCCGGTCATTGCATGACACTTCAAGGTAGTACAGTAGAGGAAGGTTAGGATGTGGAAGTTAGTGTGAATTAGGTAGAAGAGGTAGGTAGATAGGAAGGTCATGGAAGTTTAAATGGAAACATAATTTACTATGTGTGTACTGAAAACCTTTGCTTGATTCATGTATCGTAATTCAATATGTTGTGTTGTTCATATATTATTAGGATTTGAGTTAATAAAACAACTTGGATGTTAGTGTTAAAACTCCTCCTTTTCTCACGTATGATAAACTTAGAAAACCATGCAGTTGATGTTGTGTTATTATGACTAGTTAGTAATTATTGTTAAATGATGTTATTACTGAATTGTTTCTTGCATGGTTGCTTGTGATAAATAAGATCTGTGCATTAGAGGTTAAACATGCTATTATTAGTATACGCACAGACTATGTAAGTACTAGCTACACTTACATAACTTGTGTGCATACGCTAGTATTATTCATATATAGATTTATTATTTAGTAGCATGATTGATTGTATTATAATTATTTGTATTGAGGTTATGGGGTTAACTATACATTAATTTATGATTAAAAGTGTATTTTATTTAAATATTCATGTTGCTTATTTATATGCATTTAAGTTTAATATTCATTGGTATGAGATCAGAAGATATTAATTACAATGTTGAGCAAGGTTGAAACTATGCAAATTAAATTGATTGGATTATTAGGTAAATGTCAATCAAAATTAAATGAATGGATATGGTTGTAATTTCAATATGAATATTTTAATATTTTGTTTAAAAAGAGTGCAGTTGAAGTTATTGGAATGGATTCTATTACTGAGTAAAAAGTCAATGGAATTAAATGAATGGATATTATTTTTCGTTAAATTGATTATTTAATTGTTTTTAGAAAATGGTGCACTTGAAACTAATTAATTTGACTTGACGCATTATCCAAAAATGGGTGTGAATGGATATGAGCATGATTATTTAAAAACTATTTCTTTTGGGGTAGTGTAGTACTCCTCCCGAAGAAAGAGGCGGTGGGAAGTGCTTAAAAGGGAGAAGGAAAGATGAAGGAGGGGGATTATTTTTCGAGTTTATTTTGGGGAACATAACTATGAGAATGGGAAAGGCAAAGGAGTTGTGAAAGGAAGGAAGTTGAAGCTGGGAACCCATGGGGGAAACCAGAAGGAGACCTAAACTAGAGGGGTAGTTGGATCTCAAGACGTGCTACAATGTTGCTTATGTGGCTATTGTTGTTCTTGGGGACTTCGGGCACGGAGGGCCAAGGAATATGGGTTCCTTGGAGCTAGGGAGTCGGCGAGACTGTTCCTAGCTGGCTGGGTGGTAAATTGTTTGGAGGTTGAGTTTCCTAAAAATATTGACATGGAGCTAGCATGGACAAACTACTAATTCACAAGGGCAGAACACTATCCTATTTATCTACAATGACATACTGCTATCCTACAAGTACTTTACTTGTATGAAATTCAATTTTTACATTTTGAAAATGATAAATGTGTAACTTGTTGAAAATAAATATACTTGAAATTGATAATGAATATATGTTGTTTATACTTGTTCATGCTTGATTTCTACATTTATAAATGAAATTTATATCATAAATAGAAATAAAAATAGATCTATTTTAAGGAAGCACTCAAGGAAACATATAGGCTTGAACAGAATAACTAGATCAATTTAAAACTACTAGATTTACATTAAATAAAACTAAGGATCAGGTGAGGTCCTTACAAATCCAATATGCTGATTGGTTGAACCTGTATTTCCCTTTGGGGTTCCATCTTCAATCTCGATCATAGAAGATTGATGATCAGCTTGGAGATTATCCAATGCTACATAGATGTGAGGAACACTTCTGGAAACATCGCTAACAGTATAGGTTTCTTGCATATTATACACATCGGTTCCTTTATTTCTTATTTCAAGACATTTTTTTAAGAAGTGATCACCACCACATCCCCAACATTTATGTGGCTTCTTTTCCATTGCCAACTCCATTTCCTTTGAGTCTTCCCACCTAGAACGTTTCTTAATGGGATGATTGGATGAATGCTTCTTCATTGATCCACTTTCCTTTCCACTGTTGATTGTTCCCATAATGCTTTTGACCTCTCTTTGCAGACAAATAGCGTCTTGCAAAGCCTTTTGGTTCATCTCATTCTGCTACCTCTGTAGCTTGAGCATCTCCCCAATATTTTCTTGGGTATTGGAATTGTTTGCAGAAGGTTTTCAGCCAAATTCAACAGCCTTTGGTCTGCTGCCATGGTCAATGTGCACAATTGACTCTCACTTTGCTCACAAGTAGTACTTGCTTTGTAACAGGTGCAACAAATTAAGTTCAATTTCTCACCTGTGAAATACATCATTGTAATTATGTTAGGCCCAGCATAACATAACATTTAAATCGGTCAATTAATTGCCCAATTGACATGAAATCCCATGATTTATCCATGATACTTTCACACTTTTCATGCTTTACCAACATGCACACGAACTCATGCATGTTCATCTTTTCACAAGGAATTAACTAATTCAACCTTCACAAGTATTTCAAGCAATCAATCACAATAATTTCTTAGCCAAAACATGCATTCAATCAATTTTTTGTTTTCTGTAATGCATCAATTAAAAAGGAAAGAGGAGAGTAAGAGTTCCCTCCTCTTAGTCTTGTTCTAATCCAAAGTCACACCAACATTGTGGTTCCATGCTCCTTAGCCTCTTTCACTTCAATGTGAGTACTTGACTTGCGCTTTCTTGGCTATGACACTTAGTGTCCGATGTATGTCCTAGGCCTCTCATCCAGGGAACCTTTTTAGGTAGAGTCACTCTGGTGCTATTCAGAGCTTATGCTCAAAACATAATGAGTAGTCAATGTGTTCCAGAGCTTATGCTCAACACATATATGTCATCCATGTGATCCAGTGCTTATGCTCAACACATGATGAGTAGTCCATGTGCTCCAGAGCTTCTGCTCAACACATATATGCCATCCATGTGCTCCAGAGCTTATGCTCAACACATGATGAGTAGTCCATGTGCTCCAAAGTGTTTTGCATCAAATTGTATATGTTCGAGTTGACACACAAAATGAACAAGCTAGTTCATTAGTATTGATGTTCTACAGTGATAAACATATTTCATAACATTCACTACCAAATATTGAAATACCAGGAATGCGTCCATTCACTTAGGTATAGTCAATATTGATAACCCTAACATAACTCAACACCAGAAATGTGTGCACCCTCACTGATGTGAACTATGTAGTTCCTACTCTTACTTCAAGCAATTTGAAATAATGTAAATAAAATCAAACATGCTCTGCATATTAACTCTAGTAACTAGACATGTCTATATCTCAGCTAGGGTTACAGAACACTTATCCCTTTTTTCATATGTACTTTCTCTTCCTTTGCGAGAAGTGGGGCTCCCTTCTCTGAGTTGTCAGCCCCTCGGTTTTCCACTCCAATCTCTTTCATGTTACACGTATGCCCTATTTGTCACAAATTTTACCATCTCACTCACATGGATTTCCACCATGTAGTGCAGGTGAGGCGTCCTCTTACTGTTTGGATTTTTCAAGTGGCACCACTATGACCATTGGGTTTTATGCTTGTTACCATAACATGTAAACCCACTTACACATGTCCTCCTGACACAGTTCTATACAAGCCAACAGAGATTAACAATCATCAGTAGTTTTCAAGTCTGAAATTTACAAGTCTGAAATGGACAATCTATTATGTGCATAAATAAGTTTACAACCATGAGATTAGTCTCATGAGGTTTGACTCTTGCACATGGTAGATTTTCAGCCTTCATCATGGACTTACTCACCTTGCCATGTCCAAAGCAATCTACATGAAATCTGAACTCAAACCAGTCAAACACTTTGAGTCTTTCACGCACATAACATTTTTATTGCAATTGTCATTAAAGTGATTTTCAAAATTATAATCACCAATTCAAGCACTTTATGCTGCTAGCATCTTCTTACAATGAAATGTATAGGTGTATTTTATATGCATCTTTATCATAATAAAATTTAAAAGACACCATCACGTTGTTTATGTAATTGTAATAAACTTTCGATACCCATTACTTCATAGTAATAACCTTTATACATCTCTGTCCTTCCATAAAATATTCTGGCATCCCTCTCATCATGACTTCCTCCATCTAATCATTCCTGCATTCATAACAGCTCATGAAATGATCTCAGATTTACCATTAATTCAACATTTCATTCATTATGTAATTTGCAATGACACATACACATCCCAATTATGCTTTAACACAATGCATCACAACATGTGCAACCATACACATGTATGTGCATTCACAACACTTATACAAAGTTTTATATGCATTTATTCAATGCTTAATCACAATATTTACAAGATATTTTTAATGTACATTTACTAAATGCACCCAATGCACTACCACATTGATCAAGAACATCCATGTGCCTACACAGGTTTCCTACAACAGTAATTTGGACATTCTAGCCAATGCTCCAACACCATGTCTAGTCATCTCCCAATCATTTGATTGCCTATTTGATGCCCTCTTTCCCCATTCAACAACACATCTTGAGTTTTCTCACTCCATGTTTGTTGGCAAGAGGTTTCATCCTAATTTAACACCAATAGAGAATTAATGGGTGGTTTGTGTAGCACTAAAGCATTACCACAACAGGACCACAAGTCCTTAATTGCTTGATTATCAACCCATTACCAATATTCATATGGCATAATCTACTTTCATATGAAAGCATTCAAAATTCGTAAACAGTCACATGATAACATGCCCTATGGAATGTCATTCACACAAATGCATTCACTATTACATGCATTCCATTTTATGATGACTAAAACATGATTAAAGGATTCTTACCCATCCTTTATCATCACTTAATAGTATTAGCATAATGAACCTTACCTGCAAGGATTCCATCAACCCACTGTTGTTACCTGATCAATTGGCTTCTTACTAAGGACTACACAGTCCTTCCACCGACCTCTTGATCACAGATTTGTTGCTCCAGCATTGCTTCATAAGATTGGTTTTCATAGGCAACATCATCATCAACATCTCCATCCATGCTTCTATTGTCTTTGGTCCTATATCCAATACCAACAACAATGGTGATTATCAATCACAACAATTATCATCAGTGGCTTATTGCATATGTAGAACTCACTATTTTACCAACATGCAATCTCACACACATGCACTACACATTCTCATGCACTATGCAGTGTCTATTAATGTGCCCTTTAGTGCATATTCATTTCATCTACATGATCTCTTGCACTTTCAACATTCCTATGCCCTAATTTCTACACATAGATTTTAGAAAATGTAAATACAAGGCAAGATAGGGTTTAAGGAATTTTTCCCTCTTCCCACATTGGAAGTCACTTGATGTATCTGATTTTGCAGCTAAACCAAATTCTGCATTAATGTTGATTAATTTGGTTCTGTTGTTTCAAACTTTGCAAAACTCTTTGGTTTCCAACTTGCAATTCCTTCAGGATTTGCACAACATCCACGATCCCTATACCACTTAAGTGATCGATGGATGCATTTCCATGTACTTCACTGCCGATTTCTTCAACAAAATTAGAGAATTTGGGATCCTCTTCCATTTCTTTAGTTCTGATTGCCTGTCTTTACTGACAATCTGCAATTCAAATGAATGAATATTCTTGTATAATGCTAGCAATCTGAAATTTTCAAGGATTATTAGTCTCAAATTAACTACATCATATATTCGAATACATGTATTTATCTCTTTAGGAAAAACAATTTCAATTCCAGAGGCCCAAGAGCTGCAACCGGCACTCTGACGCCAATTTGTAACGTACCCTTCTGTTGGCTGCTCTGATACCAAATTGTAACGTACCACACCTTACACATATACATATCCACAATGTATAAGACTATAAAAATGAGATTTTCATTTAAGCATCTAATTAACAACTTCATAACTAGGCTTATGCCTATCATTCAAAAAACATACAAAAGGAAACCATCCATCAATGAGGTTGTGACAGCATAAGCATACATGTATTACATAAATGAAATTTTAGCCACTCATCATTCACATACAAAATTAATACAGCAGATAACTTATGCAATTGAAAGAAAACTCATTCATGAATACAACCTTCTAATAGGCTTAACATAGCATATTCATGGCTTACATTAATTTACACATTCATTCCACAGTTTCAACATATCAAGCATCATAAAACACATGAACATTATAATTCATGCATAGATACACTTATCTGAAATTCACATGAATGTGGCAACTGGCTGCATGTGAGCCACGCTCCACCCAACCTTAGAACTTGTCCAGCCTGTACTATTTCAGCTCCCAAGTTCACCCCCGAGCCGAGATCCAAACATTAACCAGAGATATCTCACCAACATTTCCCCATCTCACTCTCAGAGTCTAAGGTGGAAATAACAGGTATAAATACATACACAAGGTTCAACAACACAGAAGTTTGGTAACCAATTCCTTGTCAATTCCACAATTAACCCACTTGAGTTCCTTTCCAAAACGCACAACGACACACTTCATTGCAAACGTCGGGATTCCCTTTGGGTCTCGTGCTTAAGTTCCAGTTTATTGGTGTATGCAACCAAGGAAATGATGGCCCAAACAGCTTAACTCAACAATTCAGGTTCAGGTTCATCACAAGGATTCTTCCCCAAGTTTTCTTCACTCTCTCTAAACTCAAAAACACACAGTGATCCTCTTCACTGTCCGTGTCTGAAATTCCTTCCTATATTCTCACACTTCTCCTCCATTCCGTAGACAGCCCCCCCCCGCCTGTGTCTCTGCGTGCATCCTCTTGGACTGACGTCCAACCACCCAGGTCGTGCGTACAACAGCCTGCCCCACTTCTTCCTGGATCACCGAGGAAACCTCGTGTCCTCCTTTGGGATCCCACGTGGCTATCCCAAAAGAACATGCTCCTCCATCCATAGTCACGATTAGCCACTAAATCTCCAGATTAAATCATAATTAATAATAATTAATTATTTGTTAATCCCCCACTAAGAATATGGCTTAGGAGTATGGGGTTTTGGGTTTATCATAAGGTTTATAGAACAATGTTTTAGGGAACAAGGTTCATAAGTCAACCTTACCCCCTCACAACCCTCGGTTAATATCTGGATTTCGTCTTCATCGTATTGCTCCTCATGCAGCCAGCTAGTATTTGTATTAAAATATTATCATGCTATGTACATATTCATAGCCACAATGTTCAAATTACAATAACAACTCCAACCTGGGCCAAGGGGTGTTACAATATCCAATTTCCAATTCTTTCATTCACATATCTCATTTGTAAGGAAAACACATTTAACATAATACAAGTATGAAGTAAAATTTTGTTAAGGTACTAATCTCTAATTCTGCAAAAACGATTGTAGCTCAACAATGGTAAAGCATATAGTAGTAAGTAAAAGTTTCACATTAGTTAGAGTTTCATTTCAATTGTTGATGGTTGCTTTTAAATAATGTCAATTAACTTATCGTCCATAAAAATAGAATTCCATTCATATGATGGTTCAATGGTCTTTGTGATGGCTAAGATCAACATTAGGAATTTTTTATTTAGATTGATTGTGTCTCCATTCCTAGCTCTCTCCCCAAGTGGCCAACATTATGCCATGCCCTTCCTTATCCTCTTTGCAACTACCAAGATTGGGTTTACTAGGAAGGGGTTATTCCAAGTAGATCTCTATTTATATTATATGGAAAACTATAAAGTATCCATAAGTGGTGCATCATGATTGACTTGGTACTTTCTTTATGACATGTTTGTGTCTAGCCTACTAGGGATCATTTTCCCACTATGAATTCCATGAGCAAAACCAAGTTGTTTTGGCATTGAACAAATCTAGAGGTTCCTTCTTAACTCTATATATTAAATATTTGGTTATGATTTTATATGAAACAATGACAAGATTGACTAATTTCCATATTTTCATCTAGTCATTCAAGGTACCACTAACAACAAATTAATGAGGTCATAGTGTAAGAACTCAAAAAGTCTCAAGTTTTGAAGAAGTTTGTCTAGATTTGGAGAATTAGTATGATTCTTCATATTATACAAAACAAAACAACTTACTTTTCCCTAGTGATCTCCTTGTGTAGTGTCTCCCTGTTAGGAACCCATGTCTTTACTTTGTTAGTATATTGTTGTTGGACGCATATGCTTTGTAAGTCATCCCGTAGTATTTGTTGATCCATAGTTTGTGTTATTGTTGTTGGCACATATGCTTTGTAAGTCGCCCATAGTTTTGTTGATCCATAGTTTGTATTGGCCCATGGTTTTGAATCATAGTATTGGCACCTAGACTTAGCCCATGGTTTGTATTAGCCCATGGCTTGTATTGACACATAGTATTGACCCATGGTATTGGTGCCTAGACTTAGTATATAAGTGTGTGTTGAGACCTATGAAGGGACTGTGAAGTTAATTGTATTGAGCTTGCTCAAAGGAGGTTGCCCCCTCGAAGTGACCCGTGATCAATATAAAAGTGATTATGAGTTCTATTATTTCTGATATCTCGTGTATTTGCATTAATTAATTATTGCAGGTTCATCACATCTGGTATCAGAGCACTTTCTTGGGCTCGCTGGGTGAAATTTCTGCCAAAATTTTTTTTCGCATCTGTTGCAGGTTCCGATTTGGGAATAATCCCTATCCGCTTAACTGTGGGAAGTACTTGGGAATAAGCCCTAAAACTCATTGTGAGGAGTACCACAGGAACCCCAAAGTAGCTGGCCCATTGAGAGGACCTTCTAGCGAAAAGGGCAACGACCCCTACCTGATTTACTAGTTCCCACCCGTGAGGTAAACCAAGAGCTATCGTTTGTGGCAAAGTGGTTATCAGTTTTACCTGAGCCGTGGAGTGAGGGGTACTGCCCCAATACGCAAGCCGTCAGACAGCATTGGTGGCCGAGTGAAACACCTGAACTGTTAGGAAGCCGTACATATCTGGGGTCCATATCTATTTTCAATTGAACTGTTGCCGATCACTTCCGCTCCAGATCCAGTCGTTTCAGATCTATTCTGAAATTCGTTCTAGATCCAGTCGTCGTTTCATATCCAGCCATTTTCGATCCCTTCCGCATCGTTGCAGATCCATCTGTTGCGGATCCCTTCCGCGCCGCTGTTGCCGATCCATTTCTGAACAAAAAAAAAAACTGTTTTTCGGCCATATCTCCCTTGTTTCAACTCTGTTTTCCCCAAAACTTCACTGACATCCTTGCAATCCCATTCTACATATTTCATTCCTGAAGACCCTATCCCAAATTCTACTTCCCAAGACCAGAAATCCCACATTTGTCTATTTTTAGGGTTTGCCATAACTTCTTCAATTTTCACCCGATTGCCTTCAAATTTTACCATAGAGTTCCTGCTTCTGAAATCCCCATTTTTTGCTTCCCTGTCCCTTAGAAAGTGTTGAAAACCTAGTCAAACCCCAATTACCCCTCCAATTTTTTTCCCAAATCCAAATTTTCCCTTACTAAATAAGCTTATGTTTGTGTTTTTCTATCCATTCCCCACCCCCCCCCAAAAAAAAAATAAAAAAAATAAAATTACTGGTTATGGTTGTCACTTGCACAGGAGAAAACACCATGGAGGAAAGCACTTGCAGCCATCCAAACCAAACTCCAAGATCTGGATGACAAATTTCTTATCCTCCATCTTCAACATTCAGCCATGAACAATAACCGACAGCCAAAATCTTTTGCAGCCACCGAGTTCTCTTATTCCAGCAATTTTTGTGGGCCGAAGCTTGATTTTCCTCACTTCAATGGTACTGATCCGACTGGATGGATATACCGAGCAGAACAATATTTCAGTCTGCATAATACTTTTGATGTCGAGAAAGTTCCACTTGCATCCTTTCATTTGGAATAGGAATCCCTTCAATGGTACCTTTGGTACATCAAAGCTCATCCCGAGCCAAACTGGACAAATTTTTGCCAACTCCTTTTGCCACGATTTGGTCCTAGTGCTTTTGATGACTTCACAGGAGCACTCACTAAACTTCACCAAATGGGCACAGTGAGAGAGTATCAGACATAATTTGAGAAACTGGCCAATCACACAGAAGGATTGTCTGATGAATTCTACAGGAGTTGTTTTATCAGTGGTCTCAAGGATGAAATCCGCTCAGAGGTCAAAATGTTTTATCCCAACACAATGATGGAATTCCTAGGGTTTTCTAAGTTGGCAAAGGGAAAGATCGCAGCTCAACAACGCTCCAAACCCACCTTTGTTCCCTTCAGAAATATGGGTTCCCAATGACCTCCCATCACGCTTGCTCCTCAACCAACTCCTATCAAGCATTTATCTGAAACAAAGATGCAGGCACGCCGAGAAAAAGGGATTTGTTATAATTGTGATGAGAAATTCACTCGGGGACATAGATGTGTTCAACAAAAGCTCTATCTCTTGGATGTGGATTCTTCTCCTGCCTCAGAACTTGGTGAAGAAGCTACAGATACATTATATGATCAGATCGGCATTCAACACCCGCCTGTTGACACCCCATCTCCGGACGACCCACCCAAGATCTCTCTCCATGTTGTAACCGGCGTCACCACCCCACAAACAATGCGGGTCAAAGGATACTTCAAGAAGCTCCCTCTTACCATACTCATTGATTCTGGTAGCACTCATAACTTCATTGACCCTCGGATTGCCAAACAGGATGATTGTTTTGTCCATCCTTGCTCCAGCTTTGAAGTCATGGTTGCCAATGGGGGCACCTTACCTTGCAAGGGGAAGTGTCACAATGTGTGTATCTCTATGGAATATTATAACCTATGCTCTGAAATGTTTTCCTTGTCCTTAGGCAGATGTGATGTGGTTTTGGACGTTCAATGGTTACACACACTTGGCCCCATCTTATGGGATTTTGCTGAACTTTGGATGCAGTTTTCAGTCAATGGGACACAACACAAATTTATGGGCTTACAACCAGGGTCTCTCCGCATCTTCAGTTCACATCGCCTGGTAAAGATCCTTAAGAAGAATTCACATGGTGTCATTGCGCATCTCCATTCCCTTCAGATGCACCCACCAATGGTCTCCACTACTTCTTTGGATAGATATGCATGTGTATTTGTTGCACCAGTGGGCTTGCCGCCTTCACGAGACCTTTCCGGTAAGCATTTTGTCGCATCTACATCTCAGCAGGATATTATGTCTATTTTGCATACAGTACAGAAGTGGCAACCATCCCTATTGGGGAATTATTTCTGCATCAAGACTGATCTCCAGAGTCTGGAAACTTTCCTGGAACAACGGGTCTCCTCCCCAGCACACCTGGAATGGGTTATCCAACTCATGGGTTATGACTATGCGACCACTTACCAGAAGGGTAAGGACAATATGGTGGAAGATGCTACTCCTCACACATTTGATGACCCAGTTTCTCTTACAGCTATTTCTCTGCTTGTTCCAAATTGGTTGCAATCTGTTCAACGGGGCTATCTCTTCTATGAACTCCATGCTTCTTCATCAGTAGGGCACTTTGGGTTCCTCAAAATGTATGACCAGGAACAATGTAACTTCTTTTGGTAGGGACTCAAAATGACAATTCAACAGATAGTGGTTGACTGTGATACTTTCCAGGTGAACAAGGGTAAAATGACCCTCCTTTCGGGACTGCTCGAACCCTTTCCCATCCCTCCACAGATTTGGACAACTATTTCTATGGATTTCCTAGAAGCGCTCCAGTGGTATAGTAACACATCTCAAAGGACACCATATGAAGCAGTCTTTGGACAGGCACCACCAGTTCTTCTTCCATACACCTTCAGCAGCTCCCCAGTTCAGGCAATTGACTCAATTCTTCGAAACCGTGATCATCTTCTTCTCATTCTGCAGGACAATCTTCACATGGCAAGAATTCGACTGAAACAACAAGCTGATCAACACCGTTCTGAGCACACTTTTCACATCGCTGATATGGTTCTTCTTCGTCTACAGCCTTCCATGCAATCCTCCCTGAAACTCCAAAGGCGCCAGTGGCTTGAAATGCAACCCGAGGATGCTAGAGGGGACCCACTCCTTCAGATTCTGCATCAATTTCCACATCTAAAGCTTTGAGGACAAAGCTTTTTCTAAGGGAGAGGGGATGTTAGGAACCCATGTCTTTACTTTGTTAGTATATTGTTGTTGGACGCATATGCTTTGTAAGTCGTCCCGTAGTATTTGTTGATCCATAGTTTGTGTTATTGTTGTTGGTGCATATGCTTTGTAAGTCTCCCATAGTTTTGTTGATCCATAGTTTGTATTGGCCCATGGTTTTGACTCATAGTATTGGCGCCTAGACTTAGCCCATGGTTTGTATTGACACATAGTATTGACCCATGGTATTGGTGCGTAGACTTAGTATATAAGCGTGTGTTGAGGTCTATGAAGGGACTGTGAAGTTAATTGTATTGAGCTTGCTCAAAGGAGGTTGCCCCCTCGAAGTGGCCCGTGATCAATATAAAAGTGATTCTGAGTTCTATTATTTCTGATATCTCGTGTATTTGCATTAATTAATTATTGTAGGTTCATCACACTCCCTTTCAAAACTTTGATAAGCACAACTATACTAAAATATTATGGCGTGTGGGTATGACCGGAGACATGATACACAACATAGTCCAATGAGCTCGCATAAATCCATACCCTTTTTTAACATATTGTTCATTTTCAAATTAGTCAAAATAAATTAAACTTAGAGGGATCCCCACCCAACACCCACTCATTATTAGGGATGGCGAAAGCAACCAAGTTCAATTTTATCATGGAAGGAATTAAGCAGGTAAATGGTATACAACCTGAGAGGTCCTAATGGTTAAGAACATGTGTTTCCTCCTAGGTTGTCATATGTTTAAATCTGGAGGGGAGTAGGATATGTACATGCTTACAGAATTTAGCACTTAAATCATTGCATTCTGTGGAGAGGGGTCCCTTGTCCCACAAACAAGGGGATCTCATACACCAAATTGATGAACCATTGCAAGAAACAATACTACATTCCCAACTAGTGTGCAATAGCCCAAAACAACCCATGTAAATCAAACTTCATTTTAAATCTCAATTCAAAATGAAAATGATTTTACAAAATATGAAAATCATCCCTCCTTCACTTCTCAAGAAAATAAGTTTAAATTCAAACCTGTATCACTCAACATTGAAATTGATACATAAAATGGCCAATCAAATATGAGATTATCTAAATGCATTCTTTTAAGTTAATTACAAAGTTGAACTAACTTTGCCGTCTTTTTTCTTTCTTGATTATTTTGCTTCCCATCCTTTATCCTACTCCATATGAGGATTAATAATGGGAAGAGGTGAATGCTGTTAGAAGAAGGGGTGTTGGCAACTAAATTCTATTCTAGTTTGAGATACCATGATGGGCTTGTTTTAGGCTTAAAAGGTATTCTCCTCTATTGAATGGAGGTCTCGATTTAAAACAAAATTTCATTTAATTGAAAGGGGTCGAACTGTTTTTACAATATATCTTATTTATGGCAATTTATTTATTGAAAAATCACACCTGTAGGAAGCATAATTGCGCCAAGAGGCGCTCTACAGCCTAGTATGAGGGAGATCTTGTAACACGTGTCGAGTGTTTGTCGATATTGTCGGCTATAAACAAAAAAGATTAATACAAAATAAAAAGTAAATATGAGGGAGATCTTGTAACATGTGTTGAGTGTTTGTCAATATTGTCTACCATAAAAAAAGAATAATACAAAGTAAAAAGTAAATATGAGGGAGATCTTGTAACGTTTGTCGAGTTTGTGGATATTGTTGGCCATAAACAAAAAAGAATAATACAAAGTAAAAAGTAAATATGAGGGAGATCTTGTAACGTTTGTCGTGTTTATCGATATTATCGGCCATAAACAAAAAATAATAATACAAAGTAGGAAGTAAAAATGATAAAGAAGTAAAAAAAATATTAGAAATATAAAAAGTAAAAAATATCATAGCTCACATAAAAAGTAGAAACATAAGAAATAAAAAAAAAGGTAAAAAATATATTATAGTAGCCATAAGAAGTAGAAACAAAAGAAGTAAAATAAATACTATAGCCGAAATAAGAAATATAAAAAATAGAAGGGGTTTGAATCTTAATAAAAAAACATGGTTGCATTGATTTCAACAATGCCTAACAGATAAAGAAGTAAAAAATATTATAACTGACATAAAAATTAGAAACATAAGAAATAAAATAAATAAGTAAAAAATATATTAGAGTAGCCTTGAGAAGTAGAAACAAAAAAAGTAAAATAAATACTATAGCTGACATGAGAAATAGAAGGGATTTGAACCTTAATAAAAAAAACATGGTTGCATTGATTTCAACAATGCCTAAAGGATAAAGTAAAAAATATTAGAGTTGACATAAAAAGTAGAAGTATAAGAAATAAAATAAAGAAGTAAAAAATATATTATAGTAGACATAAGAAACAGAAACAAAAGAAATAAAAAGAAATTACTATATCCCACATAAAAAATAGAAAAAATAGAAGGGATTTGAACCTTAATAAAAAAAAAATGGTTGCATTGATTTGGTTGCATTGATTTCAACAATGCTTAAAAGATAAAGAAGTAAAAAATATTATAGTTGACATAAAAAGTAGAAATATAAGAAATAAAATAAAGAAGTAAAAAATATATTATAGTAGACATAAGAAGTAGAAACAAAAGAAATAAAAAGAAATTACTATAGTCGAAATAGAAAAAATAGAAGGGATTTGAACCTTAATAAAAAAACATGGTTGCATTGTTGCCCTCCCCACCCAAGTTCAATTCTTGTAAGTGACATGATGCTCTTGTTGAGCCCTATTGTAATGATTGTATTTCAATCTTTCCTTGATTCCTTCGGAATAGCAGGAAGGTGATTTTTAAAAAAATATTTTGAGGAGATGAACTTGTGCCTCTTGTGGAGATGGGGTTTCGAGTAGGGTTTCGGTGGAGATTTTTCTTAGTTTTTCTGCAGGATTGGGCTGAAGATGATGGTTGAAGAGGCGTTTCCTGAGTAACAAAAACTTGGAGTCAAGTTGATTCGTTTGAATCAACCTAGTACCGGTCAAGTATAAAAAAAGTGGGAACTTTTGGTGTTTGTTGTTACTTTAGAAATGTTTTCTTTAGCTTGTTGTTTTCAACGCTTTTTGTGTGGGAGCTAGGATTTTCGGTCCTTTTTTTTGTTTTCTCCTTGTTTTCGTGTGTCATTTCTGGCAATTTCTTTAGGTGGGATCCAGGTGGTGTTTGTGGTGTGGCCTTTTTCAGAGTAGTATTTTTCGGTTATTGGGTTTTTCCATTTTTTGTTACTTTGTATCCGGGTGGAATCCCAGGTGGCGAGTTGAGGCTTGTCTGATCTAAGGTTTGTCCTGGTGTACTATTTTCATGATTTAGTTGTCTGGGCATTGGATTTTATAGGAAGCTTTCGGTTTGGAGAAGGGAGAAGCCGGTTATAGGGTTTTATGGCTTCTCATTTTACTCCTCCGGAGTCTTTGTCTTTTTCTAAGAATGGGGGGGCTGGGAAAAAACCCTCATAACAGGTCTTCCCTCCTAGTGGTGGCTCTTCTAAGAATGGAAATCTGACTGGTGTGAGGGCTAAGCAAAGAAGGCAGCTGGAGGCCATCAAAGCTAGGGAGTATATAGACCAGTATGTGATCAGTGTTGACTCTAACCTGGATAGAATTGAGATGTTGGCTGGGCGTGCCCTAGTTGGGCGACTGGAAGACACATCTAGTTGAAAAGCTGAAATCATTGAATGGGTTAATAAGAATTGGGTACCCATGACTGGGATTGCATCAAGGATTAACTTGGTTATGAACCGTTGGATCTTATTCGTCTTTCCTAACCCTGCTTGTCTGGTCCAGATTTTAGAAGGCATTTGGATTTTTAAGAATGGGTCGTTAAATTTGAAAAGCTGGCATGTTGCTTTTGATCCTCTGCATGAAAAATAGGGCAAAAGGAACTTATGGATAATTATCTTTGGATTTCCCATTGAGCTTTGGTCGGAGGAGGTGATTGTTGGATTGAAAAATTTCAGTTGGTAGATTTGTTCAGATTGATAAACATAACCTCTTTGGTATGGACAGACGTTATGCAAAGGTGATGGTTGAGTTTGAAATGAGTTTAGGTCTCCCTGCCGAAGTAGAAATGGTCTGGGGGAATAGGGTTTGTTTGCAGCGGCTTGACTTCTTCAAAGTTCCTTTTCGTTGTTTCTATTGTCGAGCAACGGGACATGTACAGGTGAAATGCCCTGTCATGATGGGTCGACGGGATCATTTGATTGGTGATAATGTTTTTTTGACTCCTCTGCATTCCCTTTCAAGACCGACGGTCTCTAATGCTGGTAATTGTATTTCTCTACCTGATGCTGCTTATTCTGAGGTCTCTAAAGATGAATTAGATTATATTGAGAATGTTGAAAAGGATTTAGATAGGCGTATCTCCAGGGGTGAAGTAATCCTGTGTCATGAGATGCCTAAATCCTGTCCTAGGGTTGGTCGGTCTGTTGATGATATTGAGAGGGTTCCAGAGTCACAACATGGTGTTCGGAATCTATCCCTTGAGATGGATAGGGGATGCGGTTGGGAATTCTCCTTTTGTGGTTTCATCTGATCTTATCTTGGTCAATGAATCAGTTCCATCTAAATCCCTCCTGGTCAATGAACCCTCATCGAATTGCAGTCTGAGGCCTTCCACCGGGTCTAGTTTGGAGTCTAAACCCTTGAATGAGCATAATCATGTGTTATTTTCTGTTGAAGATAAAGAACTCTTGGGTGGATGTGGGTACTCTGTTACGGAAGGGATTATGGATCTCTCTCCTTTACCTATTTTTTCTAAAAACCCTACGTCAAATTCTGAAGCTATTCTTATCCACTCTTTAAAATTCCAAAATGTGACTATTCAGAGAGGAAAAAAGAATAGGGAGGTAAAGCAGCCTGTTCTATCAGTGGAGAAGTCTTATATGCATGTTTCTAAACAATTGGAGGAGGTTGATCTGGATAGTAATGTCTCTATTGAGGGCCTTAGAGCGGCAGAAGCCTCTGAATCTGGTTTTTAATGTCCTTCCTTTCCTTAAATGTTCATGGATTGGGTAAGGTTTCTAGGGCTCAGGCCTTATCCAATCTTTTATATGATACTAGCCCTAGGATCGTTCTCTTACAGGAAACTATGTGTGATAGTAATGTTGTAGTCTCTAATCTTGGTGGGATTCTTCCTCATTGGGAGATTTTGGTTGTCAGCTCTTGCGGTTTATCTGGGGGTTTAGCTGTGGCCTGGAATCCTGCTTTGTTTACCTTTATGGTTTTTAAAAATCCTTGGGGTATTCTTTTGGATGGAAAGTTTGTAGGTTTAAACCTAAATCTATCTATCCTAAATTGCTATGCTTCTTATCTGGAGATAAAGACGTTTTGGGAGACTCTCATGAATTCAGGTCTTTTGAGTATTGATAAACTGATTATTGTAAGGTGATTTAAATTTCACTAGGTCGGCCTCTGAAGTTTGGGGGTCTGCGGCAAGATTGGATGTAATGGTTGATTTCTTCTCAAATCTGATTGATGCAAATGCTTTTGTGGATGTGATGCCTGTTAAGTTGCTTCCTACTTGGATAAATGGAAGAATTGGGGATGTTGGTGTTCATAAAAGGCTTGATTGTTTTCTAGTGAAGGAAAATTTGCTTGGTCGTTTCCAAAAATATCGTTCCTGGGTTCACAAGGCAAAGATCTCTGATCATTGGCCTATTTTATTTCAGATGGATGATTATGGACATAAGGCTCATTTTCCTTTCAAATTCAATAGTTCTTGGCTATTGAAAGATGATTTTTGTGACATGGTTCGAGAGTTTTGTATGACTGTTAATGTGGAGTTTGTTAATCCTATGGATTTATTTTGTCAAAAGATGAGGAAACTTAAGGAAGCAGTTATTTTTTGGATAAAAAAATAGGAAAGGCTCAGATAAACTTGAGCTCTCTCAATTGGAGAAGAATATTCAGCTGTCTCATGCTGAAAATTTCAGAGGTTTATTGGATAATGAAGCCTTTGAATCATTGAAAAGATTTGAACAAAAAAGAGAGGAGATTCTGCTACAGGAGGAGATGGAGTGGCGACTCAAGAGTCGAGCTTTATGGATTGATCATGGTGATAATAATTCAAAATTATTTCATTCATATGCTTCTACTAGAATAAATCTGAATACTATTTGGGAAATTAAAGATACAAGAGGTACTTATGTTTCAGGTTTGGAGTCATTGCAGAAGGAAGCTGTTAATTTTGTTGTGAATATATATAAAGATACTAGGGAATGTGACTTGTTGGAGCAGATTAAAGTTGCTAGGCTCTATCCTCGATTTTTTGATGATCAGGAAGCTAGTGAGCTGGGAAGGGAAATTTACTTTGGATGAAGTTGAGAATACTTTGAAACTCTTTGCGAAGGAAAAAAGTCTCGGACCTGATGGCTGGACGATGGAAGTGTATATTCATTTCTTCGATATTATGGGGGAAGATATTCAAAAGATGGTTGACTATTCCAGACTTAATGGTTACATTTCTGGTTCCCTAAATTCTACTTTTGTCACTCTAATTCCAAAAAGTAACAAGCCTTCTTCTTTTGGTGAGTTTCGACCAATTGATTTGTGCAACTTAGCCTATAAATTGATTTAAAAAATTATTGCACAACGCTTAAAGTCTGCTCTCTCGGCTCATATCTCTGTTGATCAGTTTGGTTTTCTGAATGATCGCCAAATCCATGATGCTATTGGTATTTCTCAAGAGCTTATGCATTCTATTAAGACTCGGAAATTGAAGGCCTTTCTATTAAAAATGGATTTGGAAAAGGCGTATGATTGGGTAAATTGGTCTTTTTTGAGACTTATTCTGTTTCAAATTGGAATTCCTCATCTGGTGCTTAATTGGATCATGGCTTGTGTTTCATCCATGAATATTGTTGTGTTGGTTAATGGTGCCCCTTCTTCTTTTTTCCAATGTTCTCATGGAATTCGCCAGGGGTGCCCTCTTTCCCTGTTACTCTTCTTGCTGGTCATAGATGGTTTTAGCAAACTTGTCAATCAGGCAAAGGACCATGGATTGATAAAGGGCATTAAGTTGGAGAAGAATTGTGTTGTGTCACATATTCTTTTTGTTGACAGTGTCTTGTTGGCAGGTTTCGACTCAGTAGCAGAATGGAATCATTATAATGATATTATTTTGATCTTTTGTAAAGCTTTAGGTATGAAGGTTAGCACTTCAAAGTCTTGTCTTTATCATTTTGAATTTGATGAGCTAAGGAGGAAAGAGATTGAAGATATTTTTCCTTTTAAATACTATTGTCTGGAGGATGGTTTCAAGTACTTGGGTTTCTATTTGAAGCCCAACAATTATCTTATCAAATATTGGAGATGGCTCCTACGTAAGGTTGAGACCTGAATCTCTCATTGGTCTTATCGTCTACTCTCTATTGGAGGAAAGCTTATTTTGGTAAAAGTTGTTCTCTTTGGTATACCAGTTTACTGGTTATCCCTTCTTGAAGTTCCTTCATTTATCATTAATGCTTTGAGGAAGTTGTTTTTTAATTTTCTATGGACCGGCAGTTTTGTTCATGCTAAGTTAGTAATGGTTGGTTGGGAGATGTTGTCTCGACCTGAAAAATATGGTGGCTGGGGTATTAAAGACTTGGGTATTTTAAGTCCTACGTTAAGACTTAAAAGTATGTGGAGACTCGCATTTTTGGTAATACCCTATGGTCCAAAGTATTGCAGGTGAAATATCTTAAAACGGATGTGATCAACTGGCTTAGAAATCCGAGGAAGATTGGCCGGAGAATCTCTCCCATTTGGAGGGGTTTTCTAAAAGTTTATAACTAGATTGCTAAAGATATCTACTGGAAGGTTGGCTCTGGTAAGGAGATTCTGGTGGGTATGGATCCTATTCTAGGATTGGAGGACTCATATGTTCTTCCAGATAGGCTACTGGAAATTATGAAGGTTTATGGATTATCTACGTTGAACAATATCCATAGAAGGGGCAGAAGTTTTAATATGTCCGGTTATTGGTTGAGCTCTAAGGTCTTGGGGATTTCAGGGTTTTATGCTCAGGAATGGGATAGATATGTAAGAAACACCTATTTCAATAAATTTGGAACAATTCTATTACAAGGACTTCAACAACATTGACTATTTTATAAATCTTTAAATTATTCTATTAAATCTAGAAAAATTAACTTAAAAATCTATTCCATTAAATTTGGAAAAATTAATCGAGATAACTGTTTTTGAGATATGTTTTTTTTATTAGTATGCATACATTCAAAATAAAATATTACATCTCAATTGGAACTAGATGGGTCGGCCATAAATCATGATGAATCTATCTATATTGGAGGTGATCAAAGTAGTACAAATATTTGTGCTATCAAATTATCTTATATAGGAAATTAAGATGGCTTCATCATGAATATGGTTTTAGTAATGTCAAACCAATGAGTGACCATGAACATGCCAAACACAGACTGCTAGGTACAACAATATCAATACACAATATGATTATGAAAGCAACTCTTATAAGAAATAAATCTTAGCTAAAGTAATATAATAGTATGTCTGATATCCAATCACGATATTATATTTGTGGATAATATACCAAACTAAATGTTTTAATTCAGTTCCCAATGAATCCAAGTTACCCCTTTCCCACAACCTCAGGGGGGTGGGGGATTTTTTGATTAAAGTGCACTGTTGTGAGGACCCCGTTAGTGGACAGAAGGTGCCTCATTTGCATTGTCTAAGTTGACACTATTCCACTAGAAGATAATGCTAATATATTTGTGTTACATTGTTTACCTATTTGTGCCTTTAGGACCCACGAGGGAGGAGGTGATCATTCAGTTGTGGTGTTCAGTGGGGGAGGTGGTTCAAGAAAGGAATATCTAAGCCTAACTCCTAAATATACAATGTATATTAAGGCTAGGCATTGTTAATCTAGATATTTAAAGAAATTTGGGTAACATTATTCTATCTCCACTCAAAGCCAAGTACATCAATTAAGAGTTCTTAATTGGGGATTCAAGTCAATCCATTATGATGGGCAATGTCTCATTTTGAAATAAGCAAGTGGCCTATAAGAACCAATTGACCCGGACAAGTAGGTAGTGTAGGAAAGATCTTCAAAGAGCGATACATAAGGAAGCTTGGGTATCAATCTCCCCCTGTCAACATTGTTAACTTTTTAAAACCAATAAATGGATATAATAGTGCCAATTAGGTATAGAAATAACTATGTTTGAGCATTTCTTTCACCAATAGAAGAAAATGATAAGAATTTTAAATGCATTGGATTATTAAGAGATAGATGTTGAAACACATTTTTCATGGATTTTAGTCGAACTTTGTCTGTCCCCATTCTCTTTGCTTATTAATTGTTTAATGTAACTACAAATTAACTATCAATTAAGATATTTATTTTCAAGATTATGTGTGTACTCAAAGTCAATCTTTCATTCTTCCATGTATGATGAATAATCCAAGTAACTATTTCCTCAATTAGAATTTTGTTTATTACTTTAGTAATAATATTCAAGATTTCAAAAGAAAATATTTTCTCAATTAGAACTACATGGGCAGGCCATAAATCATGTTGAATCTATGAATATCCCTAATTTGTTAAATGTTAAAAATGGTGAGACAATTAGATATATTATAGAGAAATAATACAATTAAATTGCACATACCATATTAAATTCATGCTATACTGCAAGAGGTTCTCTATCTAATAAATTTGAGGTAGCCAAAGAGTTTGAAGCCATTCATTAGCCTGGATAATCCACTTAATAGTCGTTATCAAGCAATTCTAAGATTTTTTTGGAAGAAATGCATCATATTAGTTTACATGTAGTTTTATTTCAAAATTTATATATCACATTTATACACTCATATTATCATATAAATAAGTAAAAGTCAATAAAATAACTCTGTGTCTTGTTGGATTATATTTGATGAATCCATCTATGGCACATCTCCAATGACTTTGAATAGTGCATTTAACACTCATTATCAATTAATGTCTTTTTTAGAAATGCAACTTTATTTACAACATAATTTTTTTTCAAAATTAAATATTACATTTATACATTCATAATAATGCATTTTATAGGCAATTTAAAGTCATTAAGTGACTTTGTGCCTTGTTGGTTTATAGTATGATATTATTGAAATCACAAATATTCATTGATTTGAGTATGCAAATTTATGAAAAAGTTATGGTTTGGCAAATCAAATATTGTATACTTCAAAAATTTCTACTCATTCACCTATGACCCAATTCCCATTAATTTAGAATGAAGAATCCACTTAGCATTTATTATCAAGTAAATTATGCAAAGTAAGTAATCAGGTAAATGATCCAAATTTCACCTTTGACATGTTTGATCCGAATGACATGAGATTCCTTGATTCACTAGAATATGCAGAATCGTAGTAAAATTTCCCCTTGAAAAAGGGAAAAAATCAATAAATAACGATGTACTTGGATGGCTCATATGAGATTATTTTAATTACACATAATTAATTGAACAATGCAATTTGAAAAAAATATACAATAGAAAAAAAAATTAGTGCCTTGCAACAAAGTCACAAAGTCAATGCAAAAACAATTATAAAAAATATTAAAAATGTATATTAATATAACTGTCAATTCTCATATATTTCAAAAAAATATAAAATCATACAAATTGATTAATTGATAGCTATTTCCATGTTGTATAAATTGAAATGTACTTGTGAATAAATTTCTCAAAAAATATCTTCATCTGCTACATTGAAGTGGATGTTTTATTGAACATTCCAATGTATTCACATTTCTCTATAAATAATTCATGATGGCATACATAAAATGACCAACAATCTAAGAAATACAATATAGTTTTTTTTTAAATTACATATCACATTTATACATTCATATTAATGCATATTATAGGCAATTTGGAGTTATTAATTGACTGCGTGCCTTGTTGCCTTATAATATGATATTATTGCAATTTTACAAATATTAATTTCTTTAAGTGTGCAAATGTATTAAATGTTATGGATTAGGAAATCAAATATCTATAGTTCAAAATGTTCAACTCATTCACCTATGACTAAATTCCCATTAATTTAGCATGAATAGTACAATTAGCTTTTATTATCATGTAAATTATTCAAATCTCAATTGTGTCATGTTTGTACCAAATGACATGAGATTTGTTGATTCACTAGAATATCAAGAGCGAAAGTAAAATTTCCCCTTAAAAAAAGTAAATAAAAATCAATAAATAACTATCTGCCGTAATGGCTCATATAATATTATTTTAATTGCAAATAATCCATTGAACAACACAATTTGGAAAACAAAAGTATGCATTAGAAAAAACATTATTGCGTTGCAACAAAGTCAATGCAAAAGCAATTATAAACAATAATAAAAATGTATATTAATGTACTATATTTCAAAAAAATATAAAATTGTACAAATTGATTCACCAATAACTATGTCCATGTCGTATTGAAAAATTGAAATGTACTTTTGAACAAGTATTTCAAAAAAAAATCTCCATCTGCCACAATGAAGTTGCTGCTCTATTGAACATTCGAATGTATTCACGATTCTCTTTGATACGATGAAGTGTCTTAAGAAAGGGGAATAAAAATTGCATAATCCAAGTATCTTTCTCCTGTCCTGTATACGCCTTTATCAAGATATGGTTTGACCGATATCTGACGAATTGAGAACTAGGATTTGATGTATCTATTAGCAATACATTTGATTCTCCATATTTATATCCATACTGGGACCACACATCGCTCAACCTTTTCTCATAAAATTGTATCATACTCCCTCCTTTGAATTTTGGTTGCAAATGACAATGAGACCTATCCCATCTGAATTGAAATTCCCTGATATCAATGTTTAATTTTTCAAGTAATTGTTGGATGTACTTGCCACTGACATTCAATGTCCATATTGCAACATCATATTTTTTTGAGCAGTATTTCAATAATTCCAAATGAAAAGGCCTAAAAAAATAGCACATGTCAACAAATTCCCAATCTGGTTTTCTTTGAATTTGACAAGTTGGTTCATATCTAGTGTATGATTAGAACAATACTCCTTCCATTTCAAATATCAACAACGTATTGCGGCTGATATCAATTCTCATCTGCACTGCAACCACATATATAACATTAACATAACTCCACCTCATTACTTTTAAGAACATCAAAACATAATATTAAAAGCATTTTGAAAAGTCATGTAATTCCCATTTATTATCACTTATTTTTTAATTTATATACAAAGGAATTTTACGAGGTAAATGAAAATTAAACAATATAATTATAGTGGCCCCATTCCAATGAGCAAACCAATGGTATGTTAATATGTACATCAACCTAATAAATTTATTCTATATTTATGGAATAATTATTCCATGAACACATCATATCACTAACTTTTGTAAAAAACATGAACTTTTCATTTTACCATTCAAAGTTGGGTGTTTGAGAAATCAAGGATATGCTTGAAAGTCTTTGCATTGGGAAGGCGACATTGTGAACCTTGGAATACTATTTGTATTTTATGTCCTAACATGATGCTCATGTGAAATCCCTAGATTGTTACAACTTGTAAGAAGGATGTGGTTCATCTAGTAACATAATTGACAGGGGCAAGGAAAATGTGTGAAAAGTAACACAACAAAGTAGGAGCGCGAATATGAAGTCGATGACTGCTCTTTACCTTATTTTATACAATAAAACCAACTTTGTACTTAATGATTTTTTTACCAAACCGAGGTAGTGTAGTTCACCAAATACCTTCATATTTTATATATTCTACATGTTTTCATAGTTGAGGACTAGGAATCGAAGCTCGGATAGCCAATAGATTCCATTTGGGCTAATAGAATATGTATTTACTTTAGTGTTGCAAAGGTGTGGACATAAGCAAAAACAACATTGGTAGTGGCTACCCCTTCCATTGATAACTTATTTAGGGAATAATTCGTTGACCTATGGGTCATTGAAGGGTGTTGCTCTTATTTTTTGAAACAATATAATATCTTGTCTCTTGTAGATCACAACCCAAAACTTGTTGATAAAAGTGGAGGTGAAGGATTAAAAGAGCAACAACGACTCAAAATACATGACAGTTCTGAATCTGAAATATAATTTATGAAGTGGATAATAGTAAGCCAAATTTTTACATAAATATTTTAATGGGGGAATTATGGTCAAGAAAATGAATTTATAAAAGTTTGAGTACATTAACTAGTTCTAATTCGGGAGGGTACCCTATTCAGGACGCTGCAAAAACCAAAAACATTAAAAACAAATTGAGACATGCAGACCAAGATGAAAAATCTAGAAGAGATTCCTAATCTTTTATTACAATCATCAACAAGAATATTAAGTCTAAGTATTTGAAGGAAAAAATAGGAAAATTGAAGGAGAAGAGTTATTTCACATAAGAATTTTCTTTGGTTTCTCAGGTAGAGTCCTTGTTCCACAGGGAAACAAACATTGTCAAAGCAAAGTACCCTAATGTTACCATATCCATTTAATTCTACCAATTTATTGAAAATAAGTCATTATTCTTAATAAACTAGAAACTTATATTTAGAAATTCCAGTGATTCACATTTTCCAAATGCTCAGAAAGAAGCTTGGAGACTAGTTTCCATCTTGCACTCACTATGCACACTAAAAAACACTCTTTTTAAAGGGGTGTTCTCTTTATAGATGATAACTTATCACTAACTTTTGTAAGAAACACCAACTTTTCATTTTACCATATTATTTTTTGTTAAATACTCAAATTTTGTGTATCTTGGGAGTACAAACTTCAAACAATAATTAATCATTGTATGCAAATTTATTTGAAATTAAAATTAACGATGTGAATCAAAGAAAGGAAGGTATCATATTTTTTGGAAGAGGAAAATTGCTTCCAGAAACATGCTCCTCAAATGAAAATGCAAAAAGGGATAGTAACATCAAGAAAAGGAGAAAAATGTTACTTTGAAGGCTTCTTAAAATGGGAACTCTATCAAAGACATCACAAATCCAAAGAATATCTTGCTCCACTAAAACTAGATTGCCAATTAAGAATTATAAACAATGGAGAATCGAAATCATTATGTAACTTGCAATCCAAAAACCTTTGTGAGGAAACACATGGAAAAATTATGCAAATTTGAAATTGACAAGGATAAGAAACTTGTAATGATAACTCATAATCAGATGCATTTTTTATATTCATAAAAAAATATGACTTGTAGAAATGGTTTTATTCTAGCCACCTTGAACTATAATGTGATTTGACTGGAACAGAAAAATATTACACCATCCATATGAGCTACAAGAAGAAAGCTCAGACTTAACATAAAAAAATTGATGGAATGTGCTCCATATCTTATTAGAGAGCGCAGGAGTTTAAAAGTACCAATCACATGATATTTATCAAAGAATCTTCCAGATATGAAAAAAATGAGCCAGCTAATCCAACTACCACACTACAATATGTATTGAATAAATATATCCTTCTGCAATGACAGTTGTTGGATTATCAGTTGCCCTATGAAATTCCATGCTCGTTGTCTTGATTAATGCCTTTGTTCTTATATTTCCCTATAATACAAATTCAAAATTGTTATAAAATGTGACAAATAAATAAATTTAAAAATATAACAAGAGGAAAATGAAACAAGTTATGTACCTGGTATGCTATTTCCTTCTCCTTCTATTTCCCTCTCCATAATTTTTTCAACATTGACCAAACTATATTGATTGTTGCATTGTTTCCCACAATCATCATTTTCTATTTTACAATCTCCATCAATAGTCAAAGTAGTAAAAAACTTGCCAACTAAGAAAGCTAAACAACATAAAATAAAAATAGAAACAACAAAGGAAGTTGATGGATCTTGGGTTTGACAATTGAACATATGAGAAAATAACAAGAGAAACAAGCAAGAAATTTATGTACCTAGTAGGATATATTCTTCTCCTTCTATTTCTATTTACAAACTTTTCTCAACATTTTCCACACTATGTTGATTATTGCTCTGTTTCCCACAATCATCATTTTCTGTTTTACAATATTCATCAGTAGTCAATGTAGTAAAAAGCTTTCCAAATAAGAAATCTAAACAACATAAAATCAAAATATAAACAACAAAGGAAGTGTATTACCTGAATTTTCCAAAAATTTGGTGGATCTTGTGTTTTTTAGCTGAAAAGATTTGTGAATATCCCACATGTTCGTCCTTTGTGAATCTGTTTGTACAATGTATGCATTTTTTTTTTTATATGTAGAACAAGCCTTGATCAAATTTGTCCCCGCATAAAGATAAATAATCACTTTTGCATCACTACATTGTTGGTGCTTTTCTAATAAATCCATCCAGAAATCAAAATATCTCTCACTTTCATCAATTGTGTCTTCAAAAGTGTGAGTGTATTTGAAGCCTCAAATTTCTTTAAGTTTGAAGTATAGAAATGTATAGTCAATACATTATCAAGACTATAATAACTATTTTGTTTTTGATATTCATAAAGGCAATTAGTCATGTTGTAGTTGAACCTGGAGTTCTTTATGGAAATTTCCAAAGCCTAGTGCACATCATTAAATGACCAAAGTTCTGCAAAGAGAACTATAGTAAAGTAATCCAACTCATTATTTTCGATAAAAAATCGAAAAAATTCAAGATAATAACCCTTGTGGAATGTTTTTTTTTCAAATCCAACGTATCCAAAATAACAAGGTCAGTCCATAGAGTTGGCTACAATTGATGAGGAAAAGAGTGCAAAAGTGTTGACAAAAGACCAAGCCCCCCAAAAAGGAAACCGAATTCAAAGTTGTTGTCAACTTGTTGTATGTTTGCTAATCCATTTATTATTCTGTCAAGGACTCCACATGATATCATTTTTGCCATGTTCTTTATACTTTTTCTTTGCCTCCACGGAAACACTATATTTAGGATTTGTTAGAATTTCTTTGGCTGCTTGAATGATGTGTTGGCCATCAACTATCCAAAATTTTATGTTCTTGGCATTTATATCTATCTCGTTTATAATTTTGACAGGGTTCACTAGTGGATCAAAGTTGTTGATATTAAATGGAATCAAAAGAGCATCAAGCAACGATGTTTGAAATTTCTCTAGGAATGATTTCACTATTAGTTGAACATTGAAATCATCCTGTGATCTCAATTTAAAAACTTTTAGGGCTTCTTTACATCTTTCAACATCAACATATCTTCTAAAAGAGGTTGAAAATGAATAACATTCCTTGAAGGCTTTGTGAATTTCATCACATTTTTTTGCAAGCTTGACCTTCTGAGATTCAACTTTACTAGCCTTTTGGAATTCTGCAGTAGGTATGAAATCACTACCTATAATGGTCACTTTCGGGTCTTTTAGATATACCCTCCTCAAAGCAAGTAAATGTGCATCAAGTTTATCATCTGGTATTTTATTAGGTAATTTTCCTCTTTGATGCAAATAAATAAGCACGTATGATGTTTTCATGCATTTGACATTGCAGAATTTTAGAACGTTAGTGATATGTTCTAAAAGATCGACACGATTGTTTAACCCAGATTTATTGAAGCTGTCAAAACTATCCAACTTTTAAACATTGGATCTTTTATTGTATTTGAGGGATCCTTACTTGAAGCTTCTATCAAATATGGTCTAAATTTCTTGTACTCCACTCGACAAGAAACTAATTTGACTTCATTTTCCTTCACAACCTCCACTTGAAATATAACATCACTCTCACCATCAGCATAACAATTAACAATTAACAATTATGCCCAATATATCTGGATTTTTGCCACCTGTGGATCCAAATAGATACATATCGGGGTACATATTCGGTGGAGTATCTATCTCAGTACACCAATCTCTCACAAAATCAAATTTATTAGATGTATTAAACTCTCTAATCATTTCAAAAATAGAAGTGTTAATAGTTGTTGAAATTGCAATCTAAGGTGAATGCCTTTTTTTATGATGAACCTTTCATTTTGTTTCCTTTTGAACTAATCAACTCCGAAAACAATAATAAGTTATTATTAGCATAAATCAAAATGAAATCATATTTACAAATATTATCATATGTTTTCCATAAGGATCATCATATATAACAATTTCTAAAGGAGAATAGATGATGTATAAAACTACCATACCAAATGGAGGCATTTTTTGTGTATCAATTTCTTTTATGTTTTTTCCCAATTCTTTAGTTCGAATTTCAAATGCACCATGATCCATGGTTTCTAAAAATAATAGTAGAAAACTTTGTCTATAATTTCAAATGGATGGAAAAACACGAAATTCCAAACATTATTGAACGACTTGATAATACATAACAAGGAAGTTAATGACGTATGCATTGTGTCGTATTTTCATTACCTTTGTTTTTGATACTTTCTTTGCAATCTCACTTGCGTTATTGTTCTTGGCATCTAAAATCAATTGTAGAAACATATTTCAATAATTTTAGATGAATAAAAAATACATTGATTATAAAATATTATCAAATCCTCTTCTAACATTTCATTTCATAAATATAAACAAGATTAAGAAAGTTCTAACCATGGGAAATCTTAGTACAAGAAATATGACTGTGTAACCATTTATAATGAAATATAATCTAATTTTGAAACAACCATACCATGTAAATATGAGTTTCGTGGTGTCTTTTTCGAAGTTTCCTTTTTCTTGGATGACTCCTTTGAAATTTCACTTGCTTGGTACTCCATCATTTATGAAAATAATAGTTAAAAAATATTGCCATAATTTCAAAATATGGAAGAAAAAATTAGATTTCTAACTTTGTTTCATATTTGAATAAAAAAATTATTTCTCCAAGCATAAGCTCACAAACACATCACTAACAACAACATTCCACTCGAAAAAAAATTGATGTTTGCTAGCTTTCCCCAGCCCTAAGCAGAAGGTCATTTCTAATAACAACATTGCACAGATTGGAATATCTAGCATGTGCTAGATTTCCTTCTATCACAACCACATTGACAACAAACAACATTTAACCATGAAGGGAATCTAGCATGTGTTATATTTCATTATAGCACAACCATAAGGGAATTTCTGACAACATTACACAGTGAATGAAAGCTAACATGTGGTAGCTTTCCTTCCTGCACAACCACATTGCACCAGGAAAGAAATCTAACACATGTTATATTTCCTTTCTGCACATGCACATTGACATCAAATACATTGTACATTAAAGGAAATTTAATGCATGTTAGCTTTCCCTCTAGCACAAGAACAAGGGCATTTTTCACAAGAACATTGCATGGTGAATGAAAGCTAACATGTGTTAGCTTTCCTACCGGTACAACCACATTGCACCATGAAGAAAATCTAATGAATGTTATCTTTCCTAATATCAAAATCATAAGGGAAATGCATAGTGCATGTTAGCTTTCCTTCCAGCACAAGCACAAGGGCATTTAGAACAGAATTGCATGGGGAATTAAAGCTAACACATGTTAGGTTTCCTACCAGTACAAGAACATTGCAATCAAATATATTGCACCATGAAGGAAATCCAATGCATGTTATCTTTCCTTCTAGAACAAGAACAACAAAATTTATTACAACAACAATGCACGACAAATGAAAGCTAACACATGTTATCTTTCCTTATAGCACAAGCACAATTGCATTTCTAACAACAACATTGCATTGTGAATGAAAGCTAATGCAAGTTAGATTTCGTACCAGTACAACCACATTGCCATCAAATACATTGCACCATGAAATAATTATAACACATGTTAGCTTTCCTTCTAGAACAAGAACAACAAATTTCTTACAACAACAATGCACGACGAATGAAAGCTAACACATGTTAGCTTTCCTTCTACCAAAAAAACAATTGCATTTCTAACAACAACATTGCATTGTGAATGAAAGATAACGCGTGTTATCTTTCCTACTAGTACAACCACATTGCCATCAAATACATTGCACCATGAAACAATTCTAACACATGTTAGCTTTCCTTCTAGAACAAGAACAACAACAAAATTTCTTACAACAACAATGCATGACGAATGAAAGCTAACACATGTTAGCTTTCCTTCTACCACAAGCACAATTGCATTTCTAACAACAATATTGCATTGTGAATGAAAGCTAACATGTGTTAGCTTTCCTACCAGTACAACCACATTGCCATCAAATACATTGCACCATGAAAGAATTCTAACACATGTTGATTTCCTTCTAGAACAAGAAAAACAAAATTTCTTACAACAACAATGCACGACGAATGAAAGCTGACACATGTTAGCTTTCCTTCTATCACAAGAACAATTGCATTTCTAGAAACAACATTGCATTGTGAATGAAAGCTAATGCGTGATAGTTTTCCTACCAGTACAACCACATTGCCATCAAATACATTGCACCATGAAAGAATTCTAACACATGTTAGATTTCCTTCTAGAACAAGAAAAACAAAATTTCTTACAACAACTATGCACGACGAATTAAACCTGACACATGTTAGCTTTCCTTCTAACACAAGCACAATTGCATTTCTATCAACAACATTGCATTGTGAATGAAAGCTAAGTGTTAGCTTTCCTACCAGTACAGCCACATTTCCATCAAATACATTGCACCATGAAAGAATTCTAACGCATGTTATATTTCCTTCTAACATGATCACAAGGCCATTTCTAACAACAACATTATGTGGTGATTGAAAGCTGAAGCATTTTAGGAGACATGGGGGAAAATGAAGCTGCACAATGTACCCTGCATGATGAATCCAATACAATTGAGTTCATAATCATCCATGTTACTAATTCTTTCTAAAACTAGATTCATACAAGTCCAACTCTTTTCGTCTCATGTAATCCAACTAGCATACATTTCCCAATTGGATCATGTGAAAGAGACAGATCATTTGTCAATAAACAATAACACTTTAGAATTGTGCATTTCATTTAAGTGGCCTTTCTTCCTATTTAAGAAAATATGTTATGACATTCAAAATGTTCTATAATTTGACATCTACTCTCATTTTGACCTATTTGAATGATATTCAAAGCATTTGAAGAAAAAAATACAATTCACATTTATTCAGGGAATTACCTAGGTTAATAATTTAATCATTAAGCCAAGAATACTACTGAAAATCCAAGGAAAGGAGACATGCAAGGTATTGAAGGATTAAAATAATAATAATAATAGTGTGAAAATGAAAGACTATAAAGTCCATTCCAAAAGAAACCCAAGATTCAACAAAAAATGGAAAAGAATTGAACAAGGTAAAGAAAGAATGATCCTAAAAAAAATTGTTTAAAATCTAATGAAGAACACTTTGTTAATAGTAGCATCTTGTTTTTGAACTTTAAACAAGAAAACTTCAATACATTGCATTGTATGGAATATTTGCAATGAGGACTTGTTCATATGAAAGTGATCAAGTTCCAAACAATATCAAATATGACAAGAGATCAAGCAAGCGCTTTGGGTTATAACCGCAATTACTATTGAAGAAGGAAATGAGAAATATCTTTTTATAGTTTGCATTGTTCACAACGAGACTGAAATTGGAGTCAAAACAATTTGGCAGCTGCAAGTAAGTGGCTTGGTGAGCATGACTACTGATGTTGATTTTATTGCATTTGCTTCAAAAAAGTAGCAAAGACTGCAAAGTCGTTGAGTGTGGTATTTTACTAGAACGGATATTTGAAGTTCTATAAAATGGGGACATATTGGCCCTAATCACCATCAATTCAACTCCTATATGGAACATGGGAAACAACAAACCTTCTATTTGAGGAATGCTTTGATAATTCCCTTGCAATGCACACTCAATCCAAAGAAACAACACCTGGGGAAGCTAAATGCAGTAATATTTTTCCCACAGAAATCCATGTGACATTAATCACTACAGAATAGTTAGACCATGCATAGAGAGAGGAAAGTTCATATTTGTGACTATTGGAAATAAATCTGTACACAAGAATATTATTGAGCAACCATCTCTTTCTTGATTTGCTTTCCGCAACTACGATCTCTAGAAAGGAACGATAATGTCTTTATTTTATTTTATACCAACAATTGGTAGGTGTTGGTACTAGGATCTTCCCCATCAAAATTTTTAGATTCTGTCAACGCGTATCTAAAAAGAGAGAGCAATTTTCGTCACCAGAAATTCAAATTGTTACCAAAGCCTCAAAAGGTTAGGTTAAGTCTTAAATTCCATATGGTGAACATTGCTATGTGTCCATGATAATCTATTACTTCATACCATATTACCCCAAGTATTCATCCCCTTATAAATATTTTCATGCTCAAGATTAAGTCAAATTTCTAAGAGGTATGGAATAAACCTTTATTGATGGAAAGGTTTTGAATTTTATATTAAAAAGGTGAAATATAAATTATTTTATTCCTGTACTTTTTATAAACCTTTTAAATTATATATTTGGTTGAACCCACGTCAAAATAATTTTTATAAACCTTTTAAATTATATATTTGGTTGAACCCACGTCAAAATAATTTTTATGATTTAAAAGAAAATATAAAGATTAAACCTTTGACCCAATCTTCCACGCCAAGTTCAAACTTCATGTACTAATATTTGGAATAAACCTCTATTAGTTTAAAAGGTTTTGAATTTTATTTTAAAAAGGTCAAATATAAATTAGTTTATTCCTATAGCTTTTTAAAAACCTTTTAAATTATATATTTGGTTGAACCCACGTCGAAATAATGTATATGCTTTAAAAAGAAAGATATAAAGATTAAGCGATTAAACCTTTGACCCAATCTTCCACGCCAACTTCATACTTCATGTAGTAATATTTGTTAATTGGACATCGAGCCCAAACAACTCCAGTCCTCATTCAAACCACCGAACCACCAATGGAGCCAACGATTCCAAGCTTGTTAAATCTTATGCACTACGCGTTGATGGCAAACGAAACCTTTGACATTTATTAACAGTAATAAATAGCTTTGCAAAGACAATGTGGGATATATTTTGGTCAAAAGAAACAGAGTACAAGTCAATATTTTCCCAGATTTTGGATATCAATGACAAGGAGCAGATCATTTGACAAGTCAATATTTTCCCAGATTTTCAAGCAAGAAATCAATTGGCGCATGTAGCCGTCAGAGTTTTAGATTCAGGAAAATTCAAACCAAGAAGAGAAAGAGGTATAAGGAGGAGTGGTTGAGGGAGAATGAATTCCATATGAGTGTGTTAGATAGATATAAAATGATAGACTCGAAATAGGACATGTCTAGTCACAATGGAAAGATCATGATAAAAATGATAGTTCATAGGATGAATGTAATGATAGCCTAGATAGTGATTATGCCTCCAGTTAGGATATGAGTGATTCCACATAGAGCGAGGACACATGGGCAAAGGAAAATTTGTTGTCCAAGATCAAAATTGAGTAATTATGTAGATCTGATGAGGATACGACAAGAGAAACATAGTTGGAAATACCCTCTTCATGAAAAACACCCCTCACACTTATCTTCATAGAAGAGGAAGAAGTCAATTCAGTAGATAGAGAAATAATAGACATAGTATAATAGAGAATAGGAGCCGTAACAAATAATAATTGCGAAACAATAATAAGAAATTTGAATTTTGGTAAAATGGCTTACTTTATAATAGTACGACCACCAAAATCACTGTGTTAAATGGAACTAGAAAGGGTGACATAGAGAAACACTAGTTTATCTATGAAGCCATCTAGTTGACAAACAATACTACTAAAGAATCATAGAGGATTGATCACTTGGATACTACACTCAGAGACAAATCTCTCCAATATTACATGAAATTCAAGGAAATGCACCAACACATTAGACCAAGAGTTTGAAAAAGATTAAGTTAGACTTAGTTAAAAAAAATTAAAATCATAATTGTGAACAATAAAGCATTGCATAATTGAAATATATCAAAAATATAGTGGTAGAATATGTATGGGACTATGATTAAATGCTTATGAACTTATTATGTAGGCTAATATTTCATATCTATGGTGTTTAACATATAGAGTGGTTCATTGAATGGTGCTACAACCCTATATAATAATTCCTCTCACCCAATAGATGATATCCTCATAAGCTTAAGTGTTAGAAGTCAACATACACATGCAGGTTGTTAAAGGTTTCATAGAACCACCTTTAGGATTGAGTGACAAGTTTAAAATCAATTGGATACCTTAACCAACCGACTATAGGAGATGCCCAAAGAAAAAAAAACAACAAAGAAAACATGTGGAACAATTGATGTAGGATAGAGGGTCGCTACAATATTGAATTCCTTGTTTTGAACAATTATTTCATGATGGCCGCATCAAACACCTTCTCGATAGGAAGAAAACCATACTAGTGTGAAATTTATAAGCCATATGGACATTATCCCAATAGGAATCCCATGCGACAAAAAGATCAAACATCTAGGAATACACCATTCTATGTGTTCTAGAAGTCGATGGGGGCATGATGTGAATAATTGTATGGTGCTACAATTTATGAAAGAAAACATGGTGGATGCATATATGGTGCAAGCATCTAAGAGAAGCAAAATGGGGGGGTGGAAGGTGGATACAAAGGACAAAAATGTTACAATGGATTAGGCAGTCAAGGAGGACACAATGAAGCCCCTACATGTTATAAATTCTTCTAACTATGGCACATCAAGAGGAATTTCACTAAACCTCGAACCATGTGCAGACATTGTCATGGTATAGAGCACACGATTAAATATTTCCCATTGTTGATAGAGAAATGGAGATAAATGAATATGATCAACAAATCCTTGAAACAATGAATATAGAAATCCTACATGGATCACTATATTCTAGAAGTCCCATAATAAGTCCCATAATAGAGGAAGGGCAAAGACTAAAAAAATGAAAAATAAATTCTAGCAAGAAAGATCAAAAGAGAAAATCCAACTCTACGAAGTTTTGATCCAACAAGACACAAGAAATTCATACATGACTCCATGAGACACTATAGAATGCACTGATGTTTAAGAAAGAAGTGTACATTAATAAAACCCAAGAGAGTGGACATGAACATCAGGTAAGTGACTTTCTTAAATGTTGAAATCAACTTCTTAGTGACCAAAAGTTGTTTAAGAAGTTAATAGAAATTTCAATTTGGTAAATCAATATAGAACTATGCAATCAGAAGAGTGGAAAATGTTGAAGTAGACATCAATGGGGCAATGACACTAATTGATATTGAAGTTATAAAAATTAATGAATGAAAACCATCCATATCTTTCCTTGCTAGTGATACACCAAGGATTCAACAACAATTTGATTTTGAACTTGAAATTAAAAAAAAAAAAAAAGTATTTTGAGACAATTATTTTAAGAGTGGTTTCCCCATTGGATCCAACCCAAGGAGAAATATTCATAAAGCTTATAAACGAAAGACATTTGAAGCCCTATACCAAAAAAAAAGATAGTATCATATCATGGATGGATGATTTTATCAATCCTTACTATATCTATGGAGAATTGAGTTTGAAAAGTATATATTCATTTGATACAAATTCAAAAGAAGTAGTTAATAGGTGGAAAAATAAGGGCTATAAGATGTGTACTTGGAGATTCACTTGCATTAAAAATCAGTACATTAGATCAAAGTAGATCAGAGTGGCCATCATGACATAATTGTTCAAAATAAGGAATTCAATAGTGTAGTGACCCTCTATCCTACATTGAGTGCTCCACATGTTTTTTTTGTTGTTTTTTTCTTTGGACATCTCCTATATTTGGTTGGTTAAGGTAGCTAATTGATTTGAAACTTGTGTCAATCCTAAAGGTGGTTCTATGAAACCTTTATCAACCTGCAGGTGTATGCTTATTTCTAACACTTAAGCTTATGAGGATATCCTCTGTTGGGTGAGAGGAATTATTATATAGGGTTGTAGCCCCGTTCAAAGAACCACTCTGTGTGTTAAACACCATAGATATGATATATTAGCCTACCTAATAAGTTCATAAGCATTTCATCTTAGTCCCATACATATTCTACCACTATCTTTTTGATATATTTCAGTTATGCAATGCTTTGTTGTTCAAAATTAGGCTTTTAACTTTGTTTAACTAAGTCTGTCTTATTCTTGTTCAAACTCTTGGTCTAATGTGTTGGTGCATTTCCTTTAATTTCATGTAATATTGGAGAGATTTGTCTCTAAATGTAGTATCCAAGTGATCAATCCTCTATGGTTCTTTAGTGGTCTTGTTTGTCAACTAGATCGCTTCATAGATAAACTAGTGTTTCTCTATGTCACCCTTTCTAGTTCCATTTAACATAGCGAGTTTGGTGGTCATACTATTATCAAGTAAACCAATTTTACTAAAATTCAAATTTCTTATTATTGTTTCACAATTATTATTTGTTATATCTCCTATTCTCTATTATACTATGTCTATTGTTTCTCTATCTACTGAATTGACTTCTTCCGCTTCTATGAAAATAAGTGTGAGGGGTATTTTTCAAGAAGAGGGTATTTCCAACTATGTTTCTCTTGTAGTATCCTCATCAGATCTACATAATTACTCAATTTTCATCTTGGTCAACAACTTTTCCATTTCCCAAGTGTCCTCACTCCATGTGGAATCACTCATAGCCTAACTGGAGGCATAATCACTATCTAGGCTATCATTACTTTCATCCTATGAACTATCATTTTTCTCATGATCTTGCCATTGTGACTAGACATGTCCTACTTCGAGTCTATCATTTTCTATCTATCTAACACACTCATATAGCATTCCTTCTCCCTCAACCATTCATGCGTATACCTCCCTCTCTTCTTGGTTTCTCACCATGGTAGTCTCTATGGTTCTTATTTTTTATTCATAATTTACTCTACCACTATGTAATATTACTTCTCCCCTCATTTTCAAGTCACCTAGTTGGACTTTACAGATCACTTCTCTCACTAAATTTCTTCTTTCCCATCTCTCCACCTCAAATTTATTATGTTTCTTTGGCTGCATGTTTTAACTTCTTAATTCATTATCCCTCCCTTAATTGCCTTATAAATTCAGCGATGTATTCCAAGATCTATGCTATAATATTGTTGGAACATTTAAACCATCCACCCATCTAAAACTATAAACTATAGGCATGTATAAATATACATGCCCATGCATAAATATTTGACCACCCTAGTATGTAAAATTGATGTGAAATTTATATTGTCAGACTAGAAATGAAATTAAAAGAATTAAAAACAAAAAAAAAAATACACAAATGAAGCGATGCTTTTTCAAAAAAGCCCAAAAAAAATCCAATTAACAAATTTAGCGCCTTGTTGCCAATTTCAAACACTCATTAAGGCTGATTTCAGCTGCTAGATCGAGCTAGGAAACAATTTTCGTTTGGTAACAATCTCTAAAGAGAACGCAGGAAATAAGAGCAATGCAGGGTGTTGATCTGGGCTTTTTTTCCTCTACCAGAACAAGCAAGCTGGGTGTGGGTGTTCGGTTAGTCACAGTCTCCAAATAGCACGCAGGCAAGAAGAGCAGAGTGAGGTTTTGATTTTGGCATTTTTTCGTCTTGCAGGACTTCTTGCTCTTTGAACGAGGTGGATTTAATAAACCTCCTGTCAAGTTTCAATTCCATTCAGCAATGGACACAGGTACATTTTTCTTCATATCTCATTGTTACTTGTCTTTTAGGTAAGAACTTGAGTGTGGTTGAATATCCTTCTTATCATTGATCTGGAACTGCAAGAAAATTTGAACAAGTGCTGAAGATTGTAGATATATGCCAACAAACCTTCTCGAATGCTAACTTGGAATTCTCATTAACTATTGAATTTGAATTTTCCCGAATCTAAAACTCTGACTGATACATGCGCCAATCGATTTTTGCCTGAAAATATGGAAAAATATTGACTTGTCAAATGATCAGCTCCTTGTCATTGATCTCCAAAATCTATATGCAAAATGTATCTTCGACTTATGCTTTGCTACCCAGAAATATGCAACTGATTGTTCCATCTAAAAAATCTCGAAACAAACTTTTTAATTGCCATGATAAATAAATGAAATCAAGGAAATATGGATCTTATATGAAATGCTGAAGGCTTTTGAACTTTACAATGACATCTTTCAGAAGTTTAAATGACGCCTTTTTGTTGTCCTTTTTAGCTTTAAATTATCTTCTTAGAAACAATATTTCGATAATTTTTCGGGCTGCAAAGCCTTAGAAGGACTCAAACAATCTCAAGAAGTAGCTCTGCTATATAAAAAAAAAATTGAGAAACTGTACTTGACAAGCATGGAATTACCATTCTTCAAGAAGAAGAATCAATATTCAACCTTTAAACTTTGAACAGCTGCTAACCGGAAAACCGATTTTGATGAGATTTAAATAGCTATAACATAGTAATAGCTAGAAACAATCCTTGACTGGTCATTCCATTCAACCCTATGCATCATGTCGCCTTCTTTGGGTATCCAAGATCCGAGCATCAAAGTACAATGCTTTCTATTTACCTTCCTGAAAACAAAGTCTGAGATCTCCAGAAAGCACTGATATACATTTAAAAGCTTCACATGGAAGTGAACATTGTCTCACACCCTTTTTCACATTGGCCCATTCATCTTCCTACCCGGTCTAGATTGATAAGTATTCTTCATCAACACTTTCTATCAGGTTTCATCAAACTCTTGTCTTGGTGCTCCTCTGTCACATTTGAACTCAGATTTTAATGTGCATATATTTATGTATTCAGCACTGGGCATTTTGATTTTGGTGTGGAATACATCGGTTTTGGCCTCTTGACATGAAAAAGAAACCGAAGCTTTGAAATATTATATACCCCAAACTCTTGCATGAATGTCGATCTGAAATAAAATATGAAACTTGTGAGCTCTTGTTGATGTTCGCATTAACACATGGATGAATGCTTGATACTCAGACTGGGGCTCTGTTTTCAATTCCGATGGAACATATCCCACATTGTCTTTGCAAAGCTGTTCATTATTGTGAATAAATGTCAAAGGTTTCATATGCCATCAACGCGTAGTGCATAAGATTTAACAAGCTTGGAATCGTGGTCTCCATTGATGGTTCGGTAGTTTGAATGAAGAACAGAGTATTTACTTCATATTACAAAAGCAATGGGGCATTATAAGCTCCCCAAAAGAGTACAATAGCTCACCAAAAACGCCCTCCCTCAAGGATCAAGAATATGCCATCAAAACTGGAAATGGTTGAAGGAGTGAGCTGCAATAGAAGAAACCATGAGATGACCTGTAGCTTACACCTGAAAATAAAGACTCCATTAAAGCTCCAAATGAAAGGTCTGAATGGCCTTTCCAATTACCAACTTGGAAGGGAATCTTTCACCCTCGAAATTGGCTAAGGCAAGAAACTAGTCATCCACTAGCTCTCCCTCTTCACAAATGCAATTGCAAATTCTACAAATGATCAAAAGCTGGTTTCATTCTTTGTTATTGACATTTATAAAGTTCTAATGTCCTCCATGTGTCGAATTCCTTCCAAGAGACTCATGCCAACTCAAGTTGGGAAGAGATTCCAAAGAATGCCACTTGTACAACAATTCCTAGTCTCCCACTTCCACCAAATGACATGTGGAAGCATCTTAGCTGCCCTAAAACCTTTGAGAACCCTCTTGGAGTCTATTTTTATCCCTGACATGTCATATATGTCATATGTCAGCCTTCAGGTCTAATTTGTGTCATAGGTGTCATATCATCTTCATCATTGTTGTCATAGAGCTAGGGAATCTAGCCCAAGTGTCTCATTAGCTCCAAATTGCCTCTTCCTCTTCCATGGAAGTTACTCTTCCTCTATATTTAGACCTTAGATGAGTCATGCCATGAATTATACCTTTTGGACTCCCCCAAGTATGTTACCATTCACCTTGAATTCGAATTGGTGAGAGAATGATGCCAAGTGTAGTGGGGAAATCTAGCCATATGTGGATCCCACTTCCTCCATGTGTCTTCATGATCAAATGCCACTTTGATTTTCACTTGTATATATTTATTTAGCTCATTTATTAAATATTTATGCCATTCTAATGTTCAAACATCATTTATTATCCCCCTTATTCCAAATCCCAAAGCTTCCACCCCAAACCTAGGAAACTAGTAATTTTCCTCCTTGGCAATTATTTGACCGTTAACATCAATTTTACAAACTCTAATGAATATGACCAATGTGATTAGGCCATTGTGACCCAATTCCAAATTTGGGACATGACAAATCCTCCCTTCCCAATATTGCTTGTCCTCAAGCAATTTCAAACATGGGTGTTGAAGAACCTACTTTCTGTATAATTCTTTGAAGTTGCCATTGAATTGCCCAACCTTGAGTCTTTGAGTTTCCATGAAGATTTTAGAGAGGAACCACCATGCTTGCTGCTGCACTACTCTGATAAAAATCACTTTATTAAGTGGGAAATCCATCTCCCATACTGTTTGTTTCCCCAAAAAATTTGAAACCAATGAGATAAAAATGATTCCAGGGTCCCATTGCTTGTATTGCACCCCAACAATTAAGAATTCTCTCCAACCCATACCATCAGATAAGAGGATTCTTGGATCCCATTTTCTTGTATGCATTCTTCCAAACATCATGAGTACAAAATATATATCATCAAAGTACATAACAACATAATGAAAATGTACATCAAAGAGATGCTTCATCAAAGAGTCATGAAAGTGCTTATCCTCAAGCATGTAGACCACCATTTTCCAAGTGCATACAATCTTTAAGTGACCCATCAAATCTGCTCCAATGACATAGGTGAGGATCCCATGTCCTATAATTCTGCTCCAAATGGATGTGATATGCATCAAAATATTCAGCCATGTATTCCTTCATCCAAGAAGTGAATGAAGAGTCTCCACTAAAATCTGAAGCAAATAATGAGCATAAAAAATAAGGAGACTTCAAAGGACTCAAATAAGTCTCACCCATACATCCATGAATGTGAGAATCATAAATATGTAACAAAGTATGTGGCTTCCAACAAAAATGTTCTCCCATTATAAATCTATTCACTCAAGTGTTGGATGAAGTTCCTCTAACATCAAATGAACCAAGTGTTGAGCAAGAAAAACCACGAGTCTTCAAGTGACTCAAATGCATATCATAGGTGCATCCATGTAGATGTGCATCATCATAAAGTGACAAATGATGTTGCTGCAAATGTGAATAAGAATGTGCTCCAACCATGTCATCATAAAAGGTAAATCTAGGAGTTCCATACTCCTCATGTGGCACCATCAAAAAGAACCCTTTCACCCATACTTCATTGAGACTAATGCTGCAAAACATGGAATTGTAGGATGTAGGAGAATGAACTAACTCACCCAAATGATCAAAAAGTGCAGAAGTTTCATCATGGAAAGGATCCATATGGGTAGTATCATGCAGCTCCTTCAAAAGTATGAAACCTTTGTCATAGATTGGTTCCAATGTAGAGGAATCATGCTCTTCTTTAAAAATTGCATAACCTTCATCAAGAGACAATTCAAGTTCATCTTCCACCACATCAAGTGTTTGGATCTCTTCAAGTTCATCTTCAAACACATTAAGCACATTCAAATTTCCACATTTCTCATGATCCACCATGTCATGAGAATCCTCCAAACAATCTACCATTTGACAATCTGAAACATAGGAGGAAAAACAAGTATCTTACAACTTTTCAAGAAGTTGTTCATTTTGAATTGTGAGATTATGAATATCCTCATTATTCTTCAAGTATGCATCATGTAACAATTCATTAAGCTCAAACAAATGGTTTCTATCAAAAATCAAAGACATGAAATTACCTTTGATGTGGCACATTGCTCTTTGAATCTTCTCCATGTCTTCAAGGAAGGATGTTTCCTCCAATGAAGTAGCTCTCCAACAAGAATTTGACACCAATGCTTGAGTGTCATGGAGAATGCTGAGGGACTCTTGGATCTTATTTTCATTCATCTTTAAGGACCCTTCAAGAAAATGAGGCTCTTTCAAATGAACCTCCTCATCTTCTTCATTTTTGCTTGGACCAACTACATGAAGCTCAAGTGGTGATGGGGAAGTTGATCTTGGTTCTTCTTCAACTGCTACAAGGTCTTCATTATCATACTTAATGGAACTTGGGCTTGCAGCAACACTTTCAAAAGTGATCTCTATGTCACCAACATAGAGGTGCGAGCACTCATCAGTAGGTACTCGTTCATAGTTTAAGCATCCATCAGTAGATGCTCTTTGGTTCATATCTAAGCTAGAAGGTATCTCGAAATGATCTTCCATATTTTCAATAGAATCTTCTTCATGCTCTTGTGATGTCTCTTCATTTTTATCCTTCAAGCAAGATGATTCATTTTGCCCCTTGTTTTCCTTATGATCAATATCTTTGGAATCTCTTTTTGAAGAATTCCCAAAAGCTCTCCTCAAGTGGGACATAATTTCATGCACACATATATGATACTCACTCTAAGGTTCTTTACAAGAAGGGCATAAACCTTTCTTTACTAACTCCACATCTTCATTTTTGGGCCTATTTTCAAAAACATGTTCAGCATAGTACTCAAAAGACATGGCATTTTGTATATTTTTGCTCGAAGCAATATATTCTTGATATTGTTGGGGCAAGGTTTTATATGTTGCTCTCCATCTTTGGAACTCACTCATAGAATTATCCTTGGTTGGTGTGACACACTCATATTAATCAGATTTAAAGTCATAAGAATAATATTCATTTCTCTTGAAATTGTAAGATGTTTTGCATGATGGCACCTCTTCCTCGTACCATACACATTCTGCTTCATATTGCTCATAAGCGTCTGCATATTCCTCATAAGAATTGTAGTCATAGGATTTATCATAATAGTAAGACATGGCTGCCAATTATTCTTGAATGTATGTACCTAATCCACAGGTGCAATGACCATGCTCTGATACCACTGTAATGTCCCTTGTTAAGAATTTTATTAAAATGGCAATTTTCCACTTTTTTTCCCTAGTTCGACCTTTGACTAGTTTTGATCTCTAGGTCCCAAATTAGCCCCAAATGATCCCAAATATTCTGAGAAGGTATATGAATTATATTAGAACATAAATATGTGTTTCAGGGATGCCTTTGGACCTTTAAAATACTTCTGCAAATCCTCTTTCAATTCTGGTCAATGTAGGTAACTTTACTAGTGATTTCCCTTTGACTAGTATTGGTCTCTAGGTCTCAAATTGACTCCAAATGCCTTCAAATATTCAAGGAAGGTGTATGAATGATATTAGGACTTGAATATGATTTTCATGGATGACATATAGTCACCAAAATAGCTCTGAAAACTCTCTTAAGATTCTGGACCAAGTATGCAATTTTACTAGTAATTTGGGGTTCAAATCCGCTTGGGGTAAGTACTGAAAATGGCTTCTCAAATGCCTCCAAACCCACTCAAATTTATGAACAGAGGTAGGGAATGTATTAAGGATTTTATTAAGGTCTCATGTGCACCATTAATTGATTATTATATCTGTTCCAACCCTCTCCCATTCAACTGAAAAAATCACCAATTCGACCCTTGGGGAAATTGCACTATTTTTTCTCCCAATGCAATTAAACTGAATAAAACTACTTCAAATGCTCAAGTATAGTACATGAAACTTGTAAAATACATCCATGTCATTCCATTAATCACAAATTTATCATATAATCATCCATTCATTCGAAATCATCAGCAATACATTGGTTCACAACAAGGTAGTGGGGAAATGGCACTGTTCTTTCATTAAAAATGAGAATTACACATTTCTACTTAGAATTTCGACCTGAAACTTTTTGGATATGAATAACATAGTATTTAATTCATATTAAAAAATAAATGGGGCATTAGAATCTCCCCAAAAGAGTACAATATCTCACCAAAAATGCCCTCCCTCAAGGATCAAGAATATGCCATCAAAACTGGAAATGGTTGAAGGAGTGAGCTGCAATAGAAGAAACCATGAGATGACCTGTAGCTTACACCTGAAAATAAAGACTCCATTAAAGCTCCAAATGAAAGGTCTGAATGGCCTTTCCAATTACCAACTTGGATGGGAATCTTTCACCCTCGATATTGGCTAAGGCAAGAAACTAGTCATCCACTAGCTCTCCCTCTTCACAAATGATCAATAGTTGGTTTCATTCTTTTTTATTGACATTTATAAAGTTCTAATGTCCTCCATGGGTCGAATTCCTTCCAAGAGACTCATGCCAACTCAAATTGGGAAGAGATTCCAAAGAACGTCACTTGTACAACAATTCCTAGTCTCCCACTTCCACCAAATGACTTCTGGAAGCATCTTAGCTTCCCTAAAACCTTTGAGCGCCCTCTTGGAGTCTATTTTTATCCCTGACATGTCATATATGTCATATTTCAGCCTTCAGGTCTAATTTTTTTCATAGGTGTCATATCATCTTCATCATTGTTGTCATAGAGCTAGGGAATCTAGCCCAAGTGTCTCACTAGCTCCAAATTGCCTCTTCCTCTTCCATGGGAGTTACTCTTCCTCTATATTTAGACCTTGGATGAGTCATGCCATGAATAATACCTTTTGGACTCCCCCAAGTATGTTACCATTCACCTTGAATTCGAATTGGTGAGAGAATGATGCCAAGTGTAGTGGGGAAATCTAGCCATACGTGGGTCCCACTTCCTCCATGTGTCTTCATGATCAAATGCCACTTTGATTTTCACTTGTATATATTTATTTAGCTCCTTTATTAAATATTTATTCCATTCTAATGTTCAAACATCATTTATTATCCCCCTTATTCCAATTCTCAAAGCTTCCACCCCAAGCCTAGGAAACTAGTAATTTTCCTCCTTGGCAATTATTTGACCCTTAACATCAATTTTACAAACTCTAATGAATATGGCCAATGTGACTAGGCCATTGTGACCCAATTCCAAATTTGGGACATGAAAAAAGCTAACATGTTTTAGCTTCCATTCGTCGTGCACTGTTGTTGTAAGAAATTTTGTTGCTCTTGTTCTAGAAGGAAAGATAACATGTGTTAGAATTCTTTCATGGAGCAATGTATTTGATGGCAATGTGGTTGTAACATGTTCCAATGTTCCAATATTTTGTCCTATAGCATGTTCCAATGTGTGTTAGAGACATATGGCATAAATAAAGTGTACCCATTCTATAAGAACATAAGAAATCAAAGGTAAACCCCAAATGGTCTTGATTGAATTGCATCATAATATTTACATTGAATGAATCTAAACTAAAAAAAAAATGATTCTTAATTAATTTTGTTACCATTTTTTAATATAGATAAATATATATATATTGTGTTTACAAATTTTGATAACCCACCTCCATTCGAAGCAGAGGAATGGACTTTGTTTCCAAATATTCTTGTTGGTTTTGGATTGGTTTTGTTATACCTCTTGAGTTCATTATACATCCTTCTTATGTTATTATACTCATAATAGTTATGGTTTATACATTGAGTGTTCTCTAATCAAAGTCACTCTATTATTATGAATCCCATGGTCAAGCATTTTATATGAGATAATGACATGTTCTAGTGGAATTTTCACTCCTTATTTTACATGTTGGCCTTGAATTGCTTCTTTGGCCATCAAAGTACTTTTGAATGAGAAAACCTTCCATCATTAACTAGTTAGGTTTCCTAAGGGTGGTAGGTGTGGATGAAACATCAAATAATCAGGCCGAGGCTCTTTCTTTTTGGCATGGTTCCCCTTTTTCCAAAAGAAAACATATTAGGCAGTTGCTAATTGTTAGGGACATCATGATTATAATTTGTTGTTTGGATTTGAATTTGTTTTCGATGGATGGTCCTCTATGTCGAACCATGTAGACAATGAGTTTGAAGAGGTTAAAGCTATTCATGCCTTGTGTGCATCCAACAAATTGGAAGATCTACAGGACAACAAAGATTGTTTGTTAACTCACAACACAATGGAAATAAATGGAAAGGTGGTAGGCAATTTTATGATTCCATAACATTCATGTATTTCTCCAAGAACACCTAACATTCATAGATGTTGTCTCACTTTTCCCATGTGCCAAGCACTTGGTGGTTTTATACAAGTTGATATATGTATTTCTCTCATACTACTTCAATCTAAAATTTTCAGTTCTTCATATATAATTTTTGTGTAATTTATATGTAAAGTCCATTTTGATAGCGTGCACTAGATGGTGGGGAACAAGGTTTCTTTGCAAACAAAACGACTGCCATAATGTTTTGAATTTTTGCAACTATATTAATTTTTTGCAAATATAAGAGCACACTTTACATGGTTTAACTTATTTACAAGTTACAATTCAATTGTGTGTTATAGAATTGAAAGGAGTTACAATGGAAAATATAAATTTGACAATAGGAGACTATGTTGACCTCCTAATTAATTGTCAAGTTATTGGGCTAGGAAGGGTTGACTCTACAGATATTGGAACTTATTATGGCGGAGAAAGAGTTAATGCATGCTATGTTATGATTTTGATAATTGATGTCACTCAACCACATTTGACTGTGGAAGGTGTTGATGAAGGGGACACACATCCATGGAATATCATGGATTTGAGCCATAACAAAGGTAAATCAAAATCTTGAAGCATGTATTAAGTGTTATTGATATTACATTGAATGTTTTTTTAAGCAGATACTAAGCTTGTTTAATTTGGTGTACAGGTGCAAATGTCTCTTCTGCATTTTCTATTGGAGAGAAGGTAGATCTTCTGTATCATGCAGTGAAGGTCGGTGAGGGGTCCATATTCAATACAGATCTTAGGCATAAGGTGCATGGAAGCATGGTAAAGAAAAGATGCATAGTGGTTAAAATTGAGAAGGTGTTAAAACATGATGCTTTTCTACCACATCCAACAGGATTTGAGCATACATTAGGGGGTGCATTGCAATTTTATGAGATTTGGCCAGAATCAAATTTGGAAACACATTGTCATGATCATCCAATAAATATTCTCCAAGATAGGGTTACATTCGCATATAAAAAGGTTTCTCTTACACATGAATGCACAGGAACAAGCATGTGCATTTCCAAAGGGATCATAGCTTATGTCTGCGAGGATGACATGGTTGAGGGTGAAACTCTAGTTGAAATGGAATTCGGTGTTTTGTGGAATAGATATATGGAAATTGTGAAAGATGTAGAATTGGGGATAAGTCTATACATTGTTTGGTTAGATGGCCAATAAATAAGTTGGTGGACGATGAAGGTGAGATTTTAAGGGTGAAGGAAAATTTCAAGGAGCCACCCAAGGAAATGGTGGTATGGGATATTATAGAGGACACAAGTCCCTTAAGTAAATGGGAGGGGGATCTTTATAATGATAAAAATTCAGACTCAATTGATATGGATGTAACGAGTCCATATAAAAGGATTAAACGTGCTATTGCTACAAAAAGGTTGAAAAATGTGAAACAAAGATAGATGAAGAGAAAGAAATCCGAATTTTGGCCGCAGATGAATGTTGCAAACAAGATTGCCTTCAGCATGTGGATAGGAAATCCATTGCAGATGCTAGAAGGGGCATGAAACTCATAAATAAAAATGGTATTAGGGAATTTGTCTTGAATTCACTCTCTTCAAACACAATCATGTCAAAGAGTCGTGGACATGGACTACCTCCTATTGTTAGGAAAGTAATGGACATGAGATTTAATGGAAATATTATTTGTAAGAAAGCATGGTATAAGATACACAAGATTCCTCAAAGCACCTTCTATAACTACCAACAATATTTCCAACATGGACACATCAAAGACATTCATGGTAATACCAACAAATGAAAAGCACGTGCACATGTACTGTGGCAGCCATAGAAATTTTGCACAAAATTGTCATGGATAATTCATATTTTTCACCAAACCAAACACATCAAGTTGAAGAAGATGGAACCTCTGCTCCTTTAAGATTGCTTCCTTCAACTTACACACAAAGTTCTTTGTTAAAGGAGATCAATGAGGCTCTTCAAAAGCTCAATTATTCATCAATATCACAACCAACAATGAGCAAGATATAGAATACTCATTTTAGATAGGTGGAATTCTAAAAGAACACCAACTTTAGTAAATGTAGTGAATGTATCGTGTTGAAAGCACAGATGAAGTCAACGACAACAAAAGAGTTGGAAGAAAAGGCACAAGTTAGACTAAACAAACATAACAAGACTATAATGTGTGGAAGATATTGCTACTATGCACACATAATTATGTCAGAGCGGTTTCCAAAGGAGCATTTGAGCATTATCCATGATAAAATGGATAAAACAAAGACTTCAATCCCAAGATTATGTGTCAAATCAAAATCTATTGCAGGACCAAAATTGAGTTTGTCATTGATAGGTATGATAACACATGGGCATAACACAGGAGGTTTTGGTCATTTTTCCCTACCATTTGTACACATGGGATCACAATTTACCATTACATCTCTTGCAAAATGCTTGAGGGACCTTGAATACCCACACCATGATATGTATGGTGATCTCCTTCATGAGAGTGGAAGTTCAAGAAACCCACTTTCTAATGCATTACTTGAAACCTCTATTTAATCAAATCGTAGAGTGTACAAGGATAATTTTTTATCTCATGGAAGATCAAAAACTCAAAATGTTGATTTCAAACCTCTTCCTCCACATTTGTTGTTACAGTGGACAATGCAACAAGTGATAATAAGAATCGTTATGTTTTCATGTTTCTATCACTTTTAATTGCACTTGGTGTCTTCATCACTATTGAGGTTGGGTTCTTGCTTGTGGGTCACACCCATGAAGACATAGATGGAACCTATGGAAGAATGTCTTCCAACTTGAAAAGTAAAGATATATATTCTTTACTCGAAATGATGGATACATATCGCACAATAGAAGAAAAAAGAGTGTTTCCACCTACACTTATTGACACAGTGTATGACTTCAAAAATTGCCTTAATGGATACATCAAGGAGGGAAAAGATGCACTAGTTGGACATCTTAATGTCCGATACTTCCAATTTTTTGTACTCAATGATGTTCCCGTGATGAGGTATAAAGAATCAATTAGAGATACTACATGGCCAGAGCCAATTGAGTTGTGGAATATAGATGATGAAGGTCGACCTAAATTTCCCACAAGGAAGCCATATTTTTTAGGTCCCAAAGAGAATGATATCTATTTAAAAGAACTAAAGGAAGGAATAACATCATACATAAAAATGTGGAAAGAGACTATTGGAAATGAGAATTCACCAATTGTTACAGAGGAATGGAAAAAGAAAGTAGAGCATTGGGAAAGAGTTGTTGATGCATTAGATGAAATCTCCAATAATCATATAGCAGTGGATGGAAGCGATTCATCTTCTGTGGATTTATGTCCCAAGACATGACAAATTTCCAATGTTGATTGTAATGCACTCAGTGTAATCTCATGTATTATGGATGAGGATTTTGATAATGTGACAGATGAATCTGCATATGTTGGACCTAAGTGCAAAAAGCCACAACATTCAATCCTTTGACTGATGTTGAGAAAGGAAACATGTTTCTAGTTAGATCAGGAAATGAGGATAAAGGACAGCTGATTTGGATGGAAAAATCCACCTCAGATATCTTTGAGGATGATGAAACTGAGACTCTTCATGTAAAGGTTGATTGGTGGATGCCTACTTCAGGGAAATACAAGGGAAAATTTTTAGAACAATATTGGGTACCAAATACCAATGACACAGAACTTGGATCTATTCCAATTAATACCATAGTTTGGGCATGGATGCCAAAGAAAGAACAATGCAAGAAGACCAAGATAAATAAATTTGGTGTAGAAGCTACACTTGATCTGTTTGAGCGAATATAGTGAGATTAGGTGGAGATGATTCATGACTGTAATTTTGTTCTTTGAAGGACCTATTAATATACAGGAAGAAACACTTTTCAATGTTTGTAGTATATTAAATATTCTCTTCATATTATTTTTTGAGGAATATTATATTATTTAGTACATCTATACAAATTTTGGGTTTAACTTCAATGTTAATTAATGTCATATTTCTTTATGTGAAATAAATAAAACCAAACAATATTAAACTTTTCAATGTTTTGTTTAGATCAACATATCTTCTCACTATATAAAATGTTCATAATCAAATTCAATAATGCATTTAAAAACATCTTTTAGACTTGGTCTATGAATAAATATTAGGCACTTGAGATAAAGTTTGAACTGAGTTTTTCCTAATATATATTCCTTATTATATTTTATATAAATCGAATCGTACTATTGCATTCTAATTCATACTAATTTGATTTTGATCATTAAACTACACAACTAGACTTCTAATTTTTTTTTCTCTTGTAGAATTGAAAGTGATGTCAACATTGTACTAGTATAAAAACTTACACTCAACACATGAAAAGAAGTAACACTTGTGTCATTATTAAAATGGTTAATAATAGTCACAAACACAATATTAATATGGTCTTAAATAAATTTATATGTAAGAAATTTACTACACAATTTATTATTCATGAGTCAAGTCTTGATGAACTTTGTTTTAATATAGAAATAGAAATATTAATGATAGTATAAATATTTTAAGGAATATAATATAGATGAATATTAATATGTTCATTACAATTTAACATGTTCAAACACTACATGAGTAATCTTTGATATTTGATCTACAATATGAAATTTCTCGCACAATCTTTATTCATGAAGTAAACATCTATCAACCTAATTTTTAACAATAATAATGCAAATAAATTATGTTGCTATTCTAATTTAAAATTTATTTTTATCATCAAAAGGATAAAACCTAGACTTTAAATTCATAAAATGTTTTCTCTTGTGGAATATAAAGTGGTGCTAACTTCCTAAAATAAAACATCATACTAAACAAAGACAAAATTAGTTACCATGACAATAATTAAAGTTGTTGTAGTAACAAATACAATGCCTATATGATGTCATAATTTTACAACATTATAGATCACTATAATTTAATGATGCCAATCTCCTAGACTTACTATGGAAACTCAACCTAGACGCAATACTTAATATAATATCAAATTATAACGAAAATCCAAGTTAATAATAGTAACGAACCTTATATATTAAATCGTATATAAGAATAGCAACAAACTCTATTTTATATAAGGTTCGTTACTATTAAAGCATAAATGCCATTAAATAACTTTAATAATATGTCAGAATTTGTTTTCACAATCTATATTCATGACGTAATCCTCGATCGACTTAAATTTTAATAGAAAAATAAAAATAAAAATCTTGTATGGTTGTATGGTTGTGAAGTGTATGATTATCTTGTATGGTTGTGAAGTTTGGGGTTGTAGCATCTCTAAAGAATCTTGGAGAATGATTGAGCAAATCTAACAACATTTTATAACTTATAATCTCAAAATTAAAAGCAACACGCCCTACCCTATTCTCCTAAGTGAAGTGTGTCTTTCCCCCATTGAGAGCACGGCTAAGACTATGTTTATGATGTACAAGTACAAGATAAATAACATGGGATATCATAGACTCTCTAAAATGCCCTTAAAAATCTAGTCAAAACCACCTTCGAAGCAAGGGAGGTTGGTATAAAGACACTATGGATTGGTTAAACCATTAGGAGATCGATGAAAATGTCATTTTACAAAATATTTATTATATAAAAAATATTCTTACTTCTAAGTTTAAAGAGAAAATGTGGTGCGATAAGGGTACAAAGGTTAAAAAAATTGAGATATTATAAGGAGGTCGTTAAAACTAATATAGAATATTAAAAGTACCTCTATGTATTGACTAGTTTAAAGTAAAAAATTAATATATCCAAGATAAGAACAAATTTTCATTAGCTCCATAGTGAAACAAGGCGTTGAACAGTTCCTAAAATGATGTGGGCGAAAAGAATTTGCCATCTCTGTGAGACTATGAGCATTGCAAGTGAAAATCACTTTTTCTTAGAGTGTCTCATGTACAACCATATTATATTTTAGTTTCATAATCTTTGTTGCAATACATACCTTCCTAGCCTTCTTATAAGCCAGAATTATGGTGAACTCCAAATGCTTCTCCTCAAGCTTTTTGAGCATATGAGTACAACTTTAAAGCGAACCAAATAATTTCTCATAAGGTCCAATAGACCAAAGTAGGTCTCAGTGGACGTTAACAACCATCATTATCATCGTCATCATCAATAAAACATGGTACTCAACACAAGAAATATTTACTATATATGTCTATAATTAAAATTGTTATAGTAACAAACACATTGGTATTATGTTATTAAATAGTTTTTATGTGGGTCGTTCTAAAATTGTGCGAACGTTCTACCTGCATAGTAAATCAATTGATAGACATAGTACTTACTATATCAAATCATAAATAAATGGTTAATCATAGTAACATGCACAATATTGATGTCATTAAATAACTTTAACCAACTTAGCTTTTAATACAAACCATAATTAATATTAAAATAAACTAGCATAGACCCATCTTAAACCTATATCTATCAAGTACTGGAAGGGATCCAATTTCTTGATGTGTAATTAAAAAAAAAAACTTAAACTCAAGAAATTTGATTTCTCTTGGTTGATAGATCTTGGTTTAAGTTTTAATTTTTTATTTTTATTGACGGACATCGATTTTTTTAATTACTTTTAATCATTTTTGTATTTTATATTTTGCGTTATGTTACATACATTACTTTACATGAAAACATCTCCCCCATACCGGGTTGTAGAGCACCTCAATCCTCTTAGTGCAATAATGTAATGAAACCAAGTATAAGGATTTACTCATTTTGAAAAAACTCAATCTAGTTAAAGTTCTAAATTCTAGATCCACTATATTATTCTATTTTTAATGAAATATGTGTTAAGAGCTCTAAACTCTGTAGGTTGTAAATTAAATTTGGAACACGATCAAGTTGTTTGGATTGGGAATCCTAGCATAGGTACAGTGACTGCAAAGACTGCATATTTTAGGATCATCCAGGACAGGTATATTTATCCTCAGCACTGGTGGTATAAGAGGTTATGGAAGTGGAAATTTCCCTTAAAGATTAAATGTTTTTTATGGCTTGCTCTTCAAGATAGACTTAAGACGTGGGATAATTTGATGAGGAGAGGTTGTACTGGTCCGAATAGGTGCAATCTCTGTTTGCTTACCTCTGAATCTTCTAGACATTTGTTTGTGGAATGTTGCTTCACAAATAGTATCTGGAATCTCTGTTGTTCTAAGTTAAATATTGACTGTCAGTGGGCTATTGGAGATTTTGGCTATTGCATGCTAAATTGGTACAGGAATTGTAAATTTTTTTTACCTTATCTATTTTTATTTCTAGGGTGGTCTGGCATGCTCAAAATTGTGCTATTTTTCAAGATAAAAAAACAGATTTTATGGCTAGTGGTTTGACAGCTTTGAAGATGTTCCAAACTTATAAAGATGACAAGGAAAGGCTTCCTGTAGTTAGAGTCAGTCATTTCACATATAAAGTGTGTCAACCTATTTTGTTTTTTGATGGAGATGCTGAAAATATTATATGTGCAGCTGGTGGGGCTGTCTTCTTGAATGAAGATCATTATTTCACTGTCCGCATAAATTGTGGTATTGGGACTAATATGAAGGCTGAAATCATGGCCCTTTGGTGTGTTTTAAGGATGGCAAATATTTTTGGTATAGTGGATCTCAAATTATTTGGTGATTCGCGAGTGACCATCAAATGGGTTGCAGGAGAATTCAACCTAAATGTCACTGCTCTTGGTCATTGGTTTAAGCATACACGACAAGAAATTTCGTTGCATCAGTCCATCTCATTTGAACATATTTATAGGGATCATAACTCTTTGGCCGATCAGTTGTCTAAGCAAGCACTTGTTGGTGAAGAGGGACATCTAATTTGGGAGGAATGGCAGAATTCAAACATCTAGGATATGGGTGTTACATACTTCTATGACTAAGTTTTTTTTTCTGTTGCTATCTGATGCCATTTTTGTGTAACATTTTGGGGATAGATTTTTGTGAAAAGATGTGGATAGATGGATCCATCTTTTTATCTTTGCACAGGCTGATAATTCTCGCCCCTGTTTTAGTATATGTGTTCTTCAGTAAGAACCAGAACGATCTTTGTACTATTTGATTCGTGATGAATAGAAATAGTATGCCTTTTTCTGCTAAAAAAAGAAGAAATAAATATATTATAGTAGCCATAAGAAGTAGGAACAAAAGAAATAAAAAAAATTACTATACCCGGCATAAGAAATAGAAAAAATAAAAATGGATTTGAACATTAATAAAAAAACATGGTTGCATCGATTTCAACAATGCGTAAAAGATAAAGAAGTAAAGAATATTAATAATAGTTGACATAAAAAGTAGAAATATAAGAAATAAAATTAAAAAGTAAAAAATATATTAGAGTAGACATAAGAAGTAGAAACAAAAGAAATAAAATAAATTACTATACCCAACATAAGAAATATAAAAAATAGAAGGGATTTGAACCTTAATAAAAAAACATGGTTGCATTGATTTCAACAATGCGTAAAAGATAAAGAAGTAAAAAATATTATAGTTGACATAAAAGATATAAATATAAGAAATAAAATAAAGAAGCAAAAAATATATTATAGTAGACATAGGAAGTAGAAACAAAAAAAGTAAAAAAAATTACTATAGCCAACATAAGAAATAAAAAAAATAGAAGGGATTTGAACCTTAAGTCCAATCATCTCACTAATTACCAATAAACAACAAACAAATGTTCTTAAAAATATAAGATATATGTTGATTTGATTAATTGCATTGATTTCAACAATGCATTGTTTTTTTGTTTACATGTATGCATTGAATTCATCAATTTAATAAAAAAACATCGTTGCATTGATTTCAACAATGCGATGTTTAATAAACCACAAACAAATGTTCTTCAAAAACACAAGATGAGTTTTTAATGTTTTGATTGAGTGTAACATCCTTGCTTGTTTCAGGAAGAAGGCCGCTACCTCTGAAACGCATTAGCTAGGGTTTGCAGACGACTGATCGCTACGCGGCTTCGGCCATGGCCCCGTCCGGAGGAGGTCCGCCTCCTCCTCATGCTGCTGAGGAAGCAGCCTTTGAAAGGCTGGTAAATATCTGTGGGAAAAAGTTAGACGCCGCCCCGCCCCCCAAATTCGTTAAAAAGATGGACATGATACCTGAAATAGAGATGCCATCGGAAAAACCTATCCATCTAGCTGTATCCCTGGCAGAAAGAGCTCTTATTGGGCAGTTTACTGGACTGTGGCCATCTCCTCGCTCCACTGAAACCTGGATTCAAAACAACTGGCGACCCCTCATCTCACAGGAAGTTAAAAGCTATGCAATAGGGCGAGGGTATTTTCTTTTCGACTTCGTCTCAAAAGAGGACAAGGATCTGATCTTCAGAAGCGGACCTTATTTTATGGGTCCTCAGGGTCTCTACCTAAACAGATGGTCTCCGGACTTCGATCCGGCTTTGGACGTCCCCAAAGCAGTTCCATTCTGGGTCAGGTTACCGAATCTACCAATGCACTGCTGGAGTGAAGAAACCCTAAAGTTCATTGGAAATGTTCTGGGTAAGTACATTGACAAAGCAGACCCAAAGGGTCAATACTCGTTTGCCCGTATCTGTGTGGAAGTAGATCTTGAAGCAGGGCTCCCGGAAGCAATCAAACTCTCAATCAAAGGATGGAAGCATTTCCAACAACTAGACTATGAACAGCTGCCCTTCAAATGCAGACATTGCCATGAATATGGTCACTTCCAGAGGAATTGCCCCAAAAATGAAAAGTTAGAAACAGGAAAAAATCCGGAGGAAGATTGGCAACAAGCCAAGAGACACAGAACGAACTCCAGAAGAAAAGGTTCCAAGGGAAATCCCCCGCCAGGACCGGAGAAGGACCAAAATAACAAAGGGCAGGAACGACCCAAAGAAAATGAGACAATACCCAATACCGGAACAGGAAACAGTTTCTCTATCCTGGAAGAACAAGAAGCACAAGGTAATGCAAGTGAACAAGAGGGTAAATCACCGGCGACCTCCTCTGCTCAGATCAAAAGGAAAGAGATAGAAGTAGATGCAAACATGGAAGATGAAACAGAAATAGCCCAACAAGCAAAGGAAGACTTGCAAGCAGACCCAGCAAATGAGGGAGAATCGGAGGAAGAGGAAACAGACGAGGAAGAACCAGATCCAATGAAATCCACCAAAAAGGAGCGCAGAGGAAGGAAAACAGAAAAGGAACGAAGGGAAATAGCCTGATACAGGGACCGACTTGCTGGAGTTCAGTCAACCCTGGAAAAGCATATCATCCCTAGAAATACCAGGCAACAAGGCACTGCCTCAAAAGGGGCAGCCAACACCAGCAAAGGTAAATAATGCAGATAGTCTCCTGGAATTGCAGGGGGTTAGGAAGTAAATCGAAAATACTGTCAATGAAAGATTTAATCAAAATTTCGAAACCCTCCATCCTCCTCATCCAGGAGACCAAAATGGAAGAGCAGTCCTTTCAACAGGCTGTCTCTTCTTTCTGGAAACAAGCAGAAAGCTTAGCGATCAGTTCAAGAGGAGCTTCTGGTGGTATTGCATCGCTCTGGGATCCGGCTACGGTAAAATTGGTAAGTCACTTTAAGTCCTCTCATTGGATCTTCACTGAATTTCTTTTCAAAGAAGAGAATTTGCGAGTAAGCCTCTTCAATATCTATGCCCCTAATGCTATCTCTGAGAAACACACCTGCTGGGCTAGTGTGAATGAGCATATGGTGCTCTCACAAATGGAGAACTATGTTATAGCCGGAGATCTAAACCTCACCCTCTCCTCTGCCGAAAAAAAAGGAGGTAACCTTGTGAGGGACCCTGCCAAGGAATGGGTGGAAGACATCATTTCGGACTGGGATATGGAAGACATCAAACCCTCCAAAGGTAAGTTTACTTGGAAAAACAAAAGGATTGGCCCGGGTCACATAGCAGCAAGGCTGGATAGGTTCTTGGTCCAGCAGGCACTTCATATGCATGGGTTCGACCTCTCCTCTGTCATTATTCCTTTCTGTGCCTCTGATCACAAACCCATATCCCTAAACTTTCTCAAAGACCTGAATTTGGGACCTATACCCTTCAGATTTAACCCTGCTTGGATTCAAATGGATGGTTTTATGGACTTAGTAGCAGCAGCGTGGAAAATCAATATCAGAGGATCTCCATGCTATGTATGGGAAACAAAATTGAGGATCGTTAAAAAAACCCTCAAGGAGTGGGCAAAGTCTTTAAAATCACCTAAAAAGCAAAGGATGGATGCAGAGAAAGCCCTGGAGGATCATATTCTCAACAATGAAGGGAGCCTCTCTCAAGCTTCCCTGGACAAAGAAATCACTCTCAATAGTAAACTTCACGAAGCCTGCAGGCTCGAGGAAAACTACTGGAAAATCAAGTCTAGAAACACCTGGCCCCAGGAAGGGGACCAAAACACCAAGTTCTTTCACAAGCAAGCAGAAATCAGGAAACATTTCAAGGCTGTCTCCAAGATCGATTATATGGGGAAGACAATAACTGAGTTTGAGGAAATAAAAAAAGCTGCTCACGATCACTTCGAGGAGTTGTTCACGGAACCGTCCCCTGGGATGGAGTTCTCCCACTCCAAAACTCTGGACAACATTCCCTCTCTTATCTCTGATCAGTTAAACAACCAGCTCCTTAAACCTATCTCCTCTGAAGAAGTTAAGACTGCAGTGGATAGCATGGCCCCTGACAAAGCCCCAGGACCGGATGGATTTACGGCTAGATTTCTAACTGCCTGCTGGCCCATAATCCAATCAGATCTGCTCAGGATGGTCAAAAACTCCCAGACTCGTCCCAAGTTAGGGGGAGGCACTAATTCTTCCTTCCTTGCCCTCATCCCCAAATAAAAAGGAGCCTCTTCCTACTCCCATTTTCGCCCCATCTCTCTCTGCAATATCGGGTATAAAGTCATCACCAAAGTTATAGCTAATAGATTGAAAGCGGTCCTCCCCAATATTATTCCTGAAAATCAAGGGGGGTTTATCAAAGGAAGACAAATCTCTGATAACATCATTCTTGTCCAAGAAGCCATCCACTCCAGTGTGTCAAGAAAAGAAAAAGGAATGGTCATCAAACTTGATCTAACCAACGCCTTCGACAGAGTTCGACATGCCTTTCTGTACCAGGTAATGACCAGATTTGGATTTGCTCCAGGTCTAATCTCTTGGGTCAGAGCTTGTATTAGTAACCCCTGGATCGCTCCACTAGTAAATGGGAGAGCTGCTCAAGCCTCCAGAGGCCTCCGACAAGGATGCCCTCTCTCTCCACTTCTGTATGCCATCCAGGCGTCCTCGCTAAGTTTCCTCCTTGAAAACTACAGGGTCCAGGAAGACTTGTTGGGACTAAAGATTGTGAGAGGAGTCAAGGAAGTTAATCACACCCAATTTGCCGATGATACTCTCCTCTTAAGCGGAGCTAGCCCAAACAATGCTAGGAAGTTCAAGGAGGTGTTGGACATCTATCAAGAGGCTTCTGGAAGCAAAATCAATAATGCCAAAAGCAAAATCTACAGCTGGAACTGCTCTCCCATAGAGCTAACTGCCATATCCCGCATCCTGGAAATAGAAGGAAAGTACCAGTGGATGGAATTCAAATATCTTGGAGTCCCTATATTCAAAGATAAAGCCAGAATCTCCAGCTGGGATCCGCTTATAGACAAGCTGAACTCTAAAATCAAAGCATGGGGGGCTTCTTGGCTAAACCTTGCAGGTAAGTCTGTCCTCATCAAATCGGTTTTGGCCAGCATGCCGGTTTTTCAAAGTTCTCTTCTCTTAGCTCCCATCTCTGTCCTTAAGAAGATCGAAGCCCTCCTTAGAAGATTCCTGTGGAAAGGAGGGAAGCACAATGAAAACAGACTCCCTCTGGTCAAATGGGAAAAAGTCACAGCTACTCATCTAGATGGAGGTTTACATCTGCGTGACCTCAGAGCTCAAAATCTAGCATTGGGGGCAAAGCTCCTCTGGAATATGGTGACGGGGAAAGAGTCCTGGAGCAAACAGGTCTTGTGGAAAAAATATTTTGTTGGCACTAGACTAAGATGCCTGGACCAGGGGCCAAAGATGGTTAAAGGATCCCCCATCTTCTCCCTATGCTCTAAAGCTCTCCCCTTCTTTGCCGAAGACCTCACCTGGATCCCAGGAAATGGGAGGAAAATCAGAATCTGGGAAGATTCCATCGCAGGAAACCCCCCACTGGGAACAATTGAAGGAATGGAGGGCATCCGAAGGCACCTCTCAAGCTTAGGGATCACCAAACTCCGCGACATCTCCAAATGGCAACCTGAAGAACAAAACAGATGGATTGGGTGGGACATTCCGGACTGCCCATCAAACCTCGATGATGAAAAAGCCCTCCTCCTAAGCTGCTTAAATGGGAAAGCTCCGGTAGCGAAGAACTGTAAAGATGCCCGGGGTTGGGGCTTAAAATCGGGCCACTATTCGGTTGCCGAAGGCTACAGATGCATCAAAGCAACCCCCAATGTCCCCCAGAAACCCTGCAATATGGAAGTATATCTGGTCAAATAAATCGCTGCCAAAAATTGATCATTTCATCTGGTTGCTATCCCACAACAGCGTCCTCACCACTGATGTTCTTCGAAGGAAAGGATGGGAAGGCCCCTCGCGCTGCCCTTTGTGTCTTAAAGATGAGGAAACCTCCTCCCATCTCTTCATCAACTACCCCTTCGCTGCAGATGTTTGGAACCTGGTCTCTATCCCCTGGCTGTTCCCCCCACTGGAAGATGATATCCCATCCCTTCTCTGCAGCTGGACCGGTTCCTCCCCTTTCAAAGCCCATGCCAAAGACCCTCTAGGCCTTGCGTGGACGGTTCTTCCGAAATTTGTCTGTTGGAAGCTCTGGCTTGAAAGAAATAACCGAATCTTCAGAGGAACCCGATCCTCTCCTATCCAAGTAGCGAACAAAATTAAAGCTCTGCTTGGGGACTTCATCAGATCTAAACCCCTATTTCTGTCCTCCCCCTCTTTCCAATGATGAAGTCATCTGGTTCCACAACCTGAATCCTATCCTCTTAGCCAGCCCCCCTATTTGTTCCCCCCAGCTGCAGAAATGGGAGATTAGATCAGAAGAAAAGGACTATGATCTCTGGTGCCAAAAGCTTGGAAAGCATAGGCTGTACTTCGACGGAGCTTCGAAAGGGAATCCAGGGGAGGCAAGAGGGGGAGGGGTGATCTTAAAACCCCGATGGAGAACGAATTATTTCTTATTCATGGAATCTCGGAGTTGCAACCAATAATGTGGCGGAAGCGTTAGCACTGTGGCAAGGACTAAACCAAGCCATCAAGAATGGAATTCAGACCCTCACGGTGATCGGAGATTCGAGGATGATCATCCACAGTTTAAACTCTCAGAAACTGCCCCCCTCCATTCATCTGAAGAAAATTCTCAGAAGAATCCTGCTCCTCATCCCCTCTATTCAATGACATCAATTTCTATCATGTCCTGCGTAAAAACAATGCACAAGCTGATGAAGCCGCCAACAAAGCTATTTCCCTCGGCAAAGGGATTCTTAAAATCAATAATGAACATGTCCTGGTTCCAATCCCGTAAAATTATGGGCTCGACCTTTAGTTGGGAGCCATTCGCCTGCAGGGGCCTCATGACAAGTGGGACGACCAATTGGAGACGGCTGGAATTCCTAAACACACGCGTCGTTGTTAATTTTTGTGGGAGGGCTTTATCTGTCCGGGTCACTCCTCCTCCTCTGCAACTAAATGTACGCCCACCTCCCTTCAGTATGATGGCGTCCCTGTCCTTGCAGATGACGTTTGGTACTAATCACAGTACGCCGGTACCGAAGCAGTTACGCAGTAAGATCTTCCATGCTAAGGAAATCTCGCAAACTCCTCCCGTCGGGCGTGTGAAGTCTTTTCCTCATCAACAGCGTGATTTAGGTTCCTTAATCTCCAAAGGATTTGGGCTCACAAGACCTGTATTCTGTGATATGGATAGTTGGAGCATTGATTACCTTACGGCTACCTCTCTCTGCAATGAACAAAGGAATTTATGGAAGGGTACGGGAATTGGGAACGCGAGTGTGAACATGTGGTTAAATAGGAGCCCTCCCTGCTCCATTTCGAAAGCTCTTTTCTGGTTAGCTCTGATCGCAAGAAACGGCTCCTCGCTGAAGGTGGTAGACATTGGCTTCTGGACTCTCTCCCCCCCCTGCAGTCTGTTTATTGGCGACTGGGAGCTCCCCCAGGGGCGCAATTGGAACGCAATTGACACTATGGCTAATTCAGAGGACTCGGCCGCGTCTTCCCCAGACCCGCTCTTGGAACTTGAAGCGGATATTTGGATCCTTCGCAGGCGTGTTCGCAGATAGGGGGATTTCATTCGAGAACTGGACGTGCAGGGAGGGCTCCGGCTGGATAGGGTGGAGGACGAGATTCGCAATTCGAGAGCAGAATTTGCTGAAGCTCTGGAAAGGCTGGAGACAAGGGTTGCCGCTGCCATCGACAGCATGAACCACAGGCTAGATAAGATGGAAAAAGGTTTAGCGAAGCTGCGGGAGGCTGCTGGCAAGCCCTGCGACGAAGGTCCATCTTCAAGGGACAAACACAGACATCATAAGTCTTCCTTCTAACTTTGCTGTCATTGGGTTTTTCTGTTCTGAAAGTCCTGTTTTTGTTAATACACAGGCATTTATATATTGATAGTACTGGTCTGTAAAAACTCTAGTTTCTCCTGCTTAAGACAGATTCTAGCTGCTCCAATTTTCAGATACTCTGGTAGATAGGCTTTGAAAGACTGTTTACAGGCTTTGTTGTTGTAACTCTGCTCGTGGCTCTGCCACCTTTTTTATATAAAAACTAACCGTTTGTGTCAAAAAAAAAAAAACACAAGATGCATATTAATTTGATTTTTTGCATTGATTTCAACAATGCATTGTTTTTTTTGTTATTTACATTTATACATTGAATTCATCAATTTAATAAAAAAACATTGTTGCATTGATTTCAACAATGCATTGTTTAATAAATCACAAACAAGTGTTCTTCAAAAACACAAGATGCATATTGATTTGATTCGTTGCATTGATTTCAACAATGCCAATCATAATAATAGTTAGATTGTATAACTAAATATAACTCCAAGCAAAAAGGGTTTTGAACCTTGGTCTCTAGGTTAACACAAGCCCAATAACCTTACTACTTCCTAATAGACCACACGCAAATGTTGTTAAATAACACAAGATGCATATTTATTCGATTCGTTGCATTGATTTTAGCAATGCATATTTTGTTTTGTTTTTTATATGTATGTATTGAATTTATCAATTTAATAAAAAATAAAAAAAATTGCATTGATTTAAACAATGCATTGTTTTTTGTTATTTACATTTATACATTGAATTTATCTATTTAATAGAAAAAAAACTATTTGCAATGATTTCAACATATTAAAGTTTTTATCTATATTTTAGGGTATATGGTGGATCCTCATGATAATATTGCAAATAATGAAGATATTGATGATAAAAAAAGAAAAGTACGACAAATGTATAGAAGAGAAAGAGAAAAAGAATCATCAGAACATATAGAAGAACATAGAAAACACGACCATGAACTAAAGAGATCATGGAGAAGTGTTATTTGTGCAAATGGATTTTCAAAAGCTTGAATGGGAGATAATTTCAGGGTTATATAGGAATCAGTATATGACTATCAATGAATATGACATACTTGGATACATGGAATGTGATAACAAGGAAAATTGGAACTCTAATTTTGTTGATATGGAAACTTCCAATCGTGCACTACAATTCATATCTGAAAACCGACAATTGAATGCCATTGTTCATAATAATTGTACTCAAAATTATTCAATTGAAATCTTAGCAGAGAAGCAAAGAAAATCATTAGAGATTATTCTTGAGCATTACAGAGGTGGGAACAATGAACCACTACGAATAATTATCCAAGGAACTGCAGGTACAAGAAAATATTACTTGATTTGAGCTATTAGACAAACACTAGAAAGTCATTATTTTCCAGATAAGTTACCATTACTTCTTTTGGCCCCAACCCGTGTTTCAACATTTAATATATCCAGATCAACAGTGCAAAAAAATGGGGATTAACATTGGAGAAGGAAACTATAAATATTGGAAACAAAGAACGACGGGGACTCCCATTTACAACAATATCATGAGTAAAAGGTCTGGATGGTCTTTCTCCTTTCACATATGATCGATACGAGAAGATGCCAAAGGGAGCAGGAGTGGAATCAAGAAAAAAAGAAGAATAAATATCAAAGTTGATCACATTGTAATATAGTTGTATTTAAACATTATATAGGCTTATATTCTTTGATAACATCAATCAACATGTTGACATATATCATATTTAAACATCATCTTATTTGATCTGTATTCATTTGCATTGTTAAAAATTTTAATGAAATAATCCTCACAATACTTACATTATGATAATCCTCATAATTCTATTTGTGTTTTCAACTTAACCTGTTCCTTACAATGCTGATCAAACTCCAGTTTTGTGTCACCGCCCATGATTGGAACTAGCCTAGATCCAAATCCTAGGCTCTATCAAGCGTCAAGAGAGATCAAATCTCCGGAGGTGCAAACCTTGGCTTAGGTATTTCACTCAAGGAGCTATTCAAGGAGAGTTTTGCACCTCGGGAGATTTGATCCCTCTCGGCACTTGATAGAGCCTAGGATTTGGATCTAGGTTGGTGTAAGGCTAATCCAATTGATTTAAAATTAATATGGTCATACAAAACATAGCAATTTGTCATCAAACAACAAATTAAAATTCAGAAATTGACACTTCATTTGATTGATAGTTGGGAACAACAATATTGTGGCTAAAAAATGATATGGCTGATATATGAATCCATCCAGAGTACATATTTTCTGACCAAGAACCCCTGCTAGACATGGTTGTCTTGAGAGCTTGATGGGGAGGATATAGACCTATTTGAAATTGAATTGATCAGCGTTAACTTGGTACTTTGCCAAAAGTAGTTGAATGGTCCCTCTGAATATTCTCTTTGAGTTTACATCAGCCTCACCAAAATGATCTTCCAGGACATAGTAACCCATTACAGGATTAGGCATCCGTGATCTCTATTTATGACCTGCAGTAGACTTATCATTGGTTTTTTTTTTGCTCTGGCCAAATTATTCCACTTTCTGATGTCAACGCTATTAAAAAGTCTAGAGCTTGTAATATAATAAGCAATGGTGTTGGGGCGGTAAAGGATATGGATTAGTGACATTGTGAAGCAAACTTACATAGAATGAATGCCCAAATTTGATCCCAAGTCAAATCCATGACCCCCAAATCGAGAAAGAGCACTGGAAGCTGCAACCTTCAGATGGAGAAGAGATCTCAATCCACTATCAAAAGAAATACCTGATAAATTTTCAGGCTCTCAAGAATTGTCTCTCCAAATTCCAGGGGTGAGGTTTAGAGTCCAAACGATGGGCCATATAAATAGGCCTAGTAAGTTAGGAATGAGCAAGGAACAGGCTCCATTATATTTTGAAGTAGTAGCCCTATTTTCATTATTGAGTACTTGACGTGGTTAGATAAAGCGCAAATTTGTGGACTTTTTCTCTAGGAGGACACTCAGGAGCAGTATAGCGAGCAACCAAAACGCCCCATATTAAGCCCTCGTCATCCTAAAGAGAAAAAAACATGAAACTTGTAAAAGGATTGAATTATCATGCCACAAATGCACCACTGTGATCACCAAGAAATGCATCCAAGTCTCTCTTTCCAGATCATGTTGCTTTCCATGACAAACAAGTGCAACAACATACTCTTGCAATTGGAAATTCAACCCCATTTATCAGTTCATCAAGCCTCATCCCCACTACTCCGATGAAAAAAAAAACATGGGTGGATGAAGCAAACAATACTGAATGTGAAATAGAATGCGAGCTTATATTGTTTGTATATATGATACCACCCGTTGGTAGAATGAAAAATCCTAAAATCCAAACCCTATGATAAATCTGAAGCTCCCATGGTTTAAATTCAAAGGTTGTTTATGGAATTCCATATTTTGTTGATTACAAAACATTGCAAAGGACCTCAAAGGTTTGACAAAGAAGAAAAAAAATGGGTGGTCTAGTTCTTGAAGTAAAATTTTATCACTTCAATGTTTGAAAAAAAATGCTTAATTTTATAAAAATAAAAAATTGATTGAATGAGACCATATTTATCATTGAATACCATCTTTAATGTATCCCAGTACAATATTGATTGAGTGGTCGGAACAATATGAGGTGGCATTCGCATTTGGATCTTAATAGTGAAGGTGCTACTGCTCATTCAGAGGACTCTGCTGAAATTTTCAAGCAAAAACACAACCATTCAAAGTTCATTGCTACAATCAAGCACTGTAGTGAACCCAAAGGGAGAAAAATAAAAACAACTAAAGTGAATACGAAACCAAGTTCATTGCTACAATCAAGCATTTCGGAGTTCTTCATCTTTGGACCAGTATTCATCTGCTTCTATGCAACACTTATTTCCATCCCTGATTGAAAAGTGAAAAAGGGCCAACTATTTTTTGTTTCATATGTCATTGGTATGAAGAAATGGGTAGAGATTCGCCGAAATGTCTTTCATTTGTGGAATATGTGGTCTATTTAATAAAATTGATAGTCAAAATATTCAATTGAATATGTTTCCACTGGCCATACATTTACATCCTATTTATCATTGTTGCTGCAGATTTATACCATATAAATCAGATATTGATAAGAGAGTGAGTTGAGAGGGAAATGGACTTATGTACCAGTACATGAAATTATGACACAACATGAAACATCCTGTCTTCAAAGTTCACATGTAACAAGTTGAAGCAATTAAAATGGCGTTTGATAAATGTATGCATCCAGCTATATTTTGAAGCCATGGTTCAGTTGGTTATGAGACTTGATGCGCCATCAGTTTTCATGGTATTCATTCCAAAGGCCCACCCAAAACTTGAAAGTTTATACTGCTTGCCTTTTTGTTGCTCGTCTATCTTGCCGAGCCCTGGATGCATGCTTATTGGTGTAAATATTTGGGTGCAGTTCAACAAACAATTGCTTATATTTGATTTTTCTTATATTTTCTTTTGTTAGCCAGAATTTTCAGCTCCTCCATGTAGGCTAAGTGCTCTTTCATTTCCCGAAAGACCTTCTCAGCACGTTCTATCACTCCTCCCCTGCTATATTTTTCTGTTAACAGATTCCAAGCAACTACATCTACTCTTATCACAAGGCCATTTTGCATTTCCTCAAACACTTTTGTTGCGAGTGTTGGCTGCCCATTCATCCCGAATGCCTTCATCCGAGTGGTATAACTGATTCTTGCAGGGGCAATCCCTGCCTCCCTCATTTCATCAAAAAAATGTAAGAGCACCCAAATTATCATTTATGCGAATGCACCCATTTACCATTGTATTATAAGAGGAAACATCGGGAACAACCCCTGCCTCTTTCATCTCCAACGTCAAATCCTTGGCTTTCTAGCAATCTACAATATCCATTCAGCAGACTATTATAGGTAACCACATTCATCGGCACTTTCTTGGCAGCCATCTCTTGTAGGACCGCATGGGCCTCATCCATTGAACCCATTTTAGCAAAACCAAAAATTACTATTGTGTAGATCACTTCGTCCGGGTGGTTGTCAAGGTCATTCTCATTCCGCATTGCTCTCAACATATGTATGACATCCTTCAATCTTCCGCATATACCCTTCATTAGAGTAGCATATATGCGAGCATCAGGCCTGTAGCTCCTCCGTAATAACAACCTTGAAGCATAAACATATTTCTCGGAATGTTTAGGTCTTGCATCCCCTTCCCTATCCCCAGCCATATATGAAGAAGGACCTGCTTGTCCACTATTTTTCCTCAACACATTACATATGTCCCTTCTACTCTCTCTCATAACTTTGAAACTAACTTTTCATCCCCTTTCAAATCCCCAAACCCCACATATGCAGCAACACCGGAATATATTATATAATTGCAAGGCTCTATATTTTTATCCAGCATTTTCTCTACAACACCCACCAATAAATTCTCTGTCTCTGTCCACTTTACCATACAGTTTAATAATGATATTAAAAGTGAGAACATCAGGTCTCACACCAAACAAATCCATTAAATGCTCCTGTATCAGGCCTCATTATGCGCACGCATAATGCTTTTCTTCAAACCATTTTCTAAATCTCCACGACATGCTCACATATATCATGAAACACATGAAATGCAAGATCAAAGTGTTGTGGGTACTTAGCCAATTGACTTACCACGCCACTCCATTCCTTAACCTGAGGAAGGAAACCCATCTGCAGCGACAATCGAATAAACGAGACAACTACGTCCTAGGTGTCATTTGAGATCATGGGGTCATATTACTGTCGGAGGTCTATAAATTGAAAAAATAGCGTGACACACATAGCAGACTGCTCAAACCTGGTTGCAATTGCCGTTAAAGAACATTTAAAGATCCAGTGAGGCGAAGTCGCGCTCCTCTCACCATCAAATATTGAATACTGATCGACTTTGTGTAGAGAAAACACATGGTAGGAATTCGTGATTTGTAGTTTTCAGGTGGTTTGGGGGTTTGAAATGGTATGCCCATTGAAGGGTATGTCATATGTATGACACTTCTCATTGAAGGGTATGCCCACCATCTCGTTGAAGGGTGTGCCTATACACTACCAATTTGATCATAATGGCAATTATTAAATAATACCCATTCACTAACAAATACTGCAATTTACTTTTTATGTAACACAAAACCTTGCATCATTACTACAAAACTCAAAACCATACCTTCCATGCCCCTCCCCGTCCAAAGGAGAAGCAAAATCATAAGCAGGGTTGAACGATCCCATTGCAATTGCAGCAGCTGCAAAATGCTGAGCCCCAACAATCTTCCCATTACAGAAATTCCGAGAAGTATCAGGGTCGACTTCACGTTTTCCTGTATAGCCGAGAACATATCCATAGTGTGGAGAATTATGAACGGCAAAACTTGGATGCTGAGGGTAGATCCCTGTATCAATAATGTCAATCACAACCCCTTCCCCTACTCTCTCTTCGCCTCCTCCACTTGGCTATACTTGAGATGGAAGGCCCAAAACCTTTGGAGTATTAGTCAACCTTTTAACTTTCCAGTCCCTTTGGACATGTGTTACGTGTGCGCTTTTCTGCAATTTTTCAGCTTACAAACAAAACAATGAACTATTAGAAATAGTAATTACTTCAGTTAACTTAGCTTTTACATTTAGTTCCTATTTAGATGTTCAGTTAATAAATGCAATAATATGCTTTGCATGAATGCAAAAGCTAGGTTAGAGCTTTTAGGGTTTTCCATAAGTGTTTAAATACACATTAGATTATTGTTTATATTACATCAGTTGATCTTTGTTTATGAATAAAGATTGAAAAGTAGTAGCTCATTCCGCATTATCTTTGTTTTATTTCTTTCTCCAACCTTCAGTTTGGTATCAGAGCTTAGGAGAAGATCAAATTGGTAGCATCAATTTCCGGAGAAGCCAGAGCCATAGCTTTGAAGAATTGTAAGTTTATTTTTGAAGAATTTTTACACAAATTTGTTTTGGAGAATTCAAAAAAAAAAAACTAGTTTTTGGAACTACTGTGCCCTCCCTATAGTCCACAGAGCTATAATTTTGGAACTATCGTGCCCACACTATAGTCTAAAGCGCGGTAGTTTGGGGAGATACGAGGTAAAAAACTGAGATTTCACTACGGCCTCTCTGTAGAACAAAAAGCAGTAATTGGAACAAGGCGACATTTTTGGACAAGTGCAAAAAGGTTTTTACTTTATGTGATTGTTTTTTGACTTTCACGCAGTTATTGAGTAAGAATTTTTTCTTTTTACAAGAGAAGAAGATATTTTTCAAATCTTGTTTAAGAGGGAGAATTATTATTTGTTTTTAAAAAAAAAAGAGGAAGGAAGATTATTTTGAATAGAGCCACTGAAAGACTCCGCAACGTCAATGGCTTCTAGTAGCAACAATCAATCTCAGATTTCTCCTCTTACAGGGAAAAAAGACTATGATGTCTGGGCCACGAGGATGGCGGTTTATCTTAGGTCAGAAGATGCATGGGAATATGTCGTGTATGGCTATTCCAAACCTGCAGATGATGAAACATTTCAAGCCCTTTCAAATGCTGAAAATGATGTCTTGCGAGTGCACAGGAAGAAGGATGCAAGGGCTTTGCATCTCATAATGAACGCTTTGGATAACAGTGTATTTCCAAAGATATCAGCGTCATTACATGCCAAAGCAGCATGGGATACCTTGGCGACCAGTTATCAAGGTGCTAGTAAGGTACAAACAGCAACACTCAAAAACCTAAGAAGAGACTTTGAAGATCTGAAGATGAAAGAATCAGACTCTATAGATTCTTTCATGACCAAAGTCATGGGGATTGTTAATCAGCTGAATATCTATGGTGAAAATATTGAAGATCAAAGGGTGGTTGAAAGGGTTCTGAGATCTCTACCCCACAAATTTGAGTCGAAAGTTTCAGCGATTGAAGAAGCAAAGGATCTAAGTACCCTCTCTATAGACGAGTTGACCGAATCTTTACTTTCATTCGAATCCAGACTCAACAGAAATGAAGAATCCTCTCTCGAGAATGCTTTCAAAGCACATGTCTCATTCTCAAGAGGCAGAGGAAGAGGCAGAGGCAGAGGAGGATCAAGAGGACGAGGCAGCAGTGGCCGAAGTAATGGCAATGGAGATCAATATCACCATCATAACCATGAAGGAGGAAATTGTGACAAAAAAAGGTCACATAAATCTAATATTCAATATTATTATTGCAATAAATTTGGGCATTATGCTCATGAATGTAAAAAGAAAAAGTCTGATCAAGCAAATCATAATGCTAATGTGACTAATACCTCTGAGGTTAAAGATGATATGTTATTCCTTACATGTCATGCTGCACATGAAAGCCCAAAGGGACTTTGGCTTTTAGATAGTGGCTGCAGTAACCATATGACAGGTGACAGAGGTCTAATTGCAGACCTAGATGAATCAATGAGGAAAGAGGTCAAAGTTGGCACGGATGAGGTACTTCCAGTTCTTGGAAAAGGAGTGGTCAACATTCTGACCAAACAAGGCCAACAAAAGATAATCTCAGATGTCTATTATGCTCCAGGATTGAAGCATAATCTGCTTAGCATTGGGAAACTCACTGAAAAGAGGTACAAACTTGTCTTTGATGGATCAGACTGTGAAATTTATGACCCAAATCGACATTTGATCATTAAAATACAAGTGACTAGGAACAGGATGTATCCACTAGTCATGAATTGCAGCAGCAAGGTAACCTCTTTTGCTCAAAAAGCCACTTGCATGGATGATTGTTGGTTATGGCATTTTAGATATGGACATCTTCACTTTGGTGGTCTCAAGTTTTTGTAGCAGAAAGAGATGGTAAAGGGATTGCCCCCTATGAAGGAGCTAGAAAGCAGTTGTGAGTGTTGCATCATTGCAAAGCAACACAGGGATAGCTTTCCTAAAGGTATGTCTCGAAGGGCACATGCACCTTTAGAACTTATTCATATTGATCTGGTTGGACCAATGCAAACTCAATCGATTGGTGGAAGCTATTATTTTCTTACTTTTATTGATGATTTCAGTAGAAAAACTTTGGTGTATTTCCTTCGTCAGAAGTCTGAAACTTTTGGCAAGTTCAAGGAATTTAGGGCTCTGGTTGAAAAACAGAGTGGTTATCAACTCAAAGTATTGAGATCAGATGGAGGGGGAGAGTATGAGTTAAAGGAATTTCATGATTACTGCAAACATCATGGAATCAAGAGGCAATTCACTACAAGATATACACCTCAGCAGAATGGTATTGCAGAACACAAGAACAGAACCATCATGAATATGGCAAGGAGCATGCTGAAAGGAAGAAATTTGTCCCATGAATTATGGGGAGATGCAGTGGCTTGTGCTGTTCATGTGATGAACAGATCTCCCATCAAAATTGTGAAGAACAGAGTACCAAGGAAAGCATGGTCAGGTATGACTTGTAATGTTTCTCATTTCAGATTATTTGGTTGTGTTGCTTATGCTCATGTTCGTAAACAGCTAAGTAAAAAGCTAGACGAAAGAAGTGAGAAATGTATATTTCTTGGATACGGTGAACAAACTAAAGCCTACAAGCTGTATAACCCTATTACAAAAAAGGTTATTCTCAGCAGAGATGTTTTGTTCAAGGAGGAAGAATCATGGAATGGAACCATAGACAAGGGTGTGGGAGATGAAATACCCCAACCAGAAGATGGAGAAGATGAGGAGTTGATTGGACAACAAGATCCAGTAGCATCTTCACCAGTAGCAAATACTCCAGAAAGAACACCTAGAAACTCAGTTCGAGGTGAAGCATCAAGTCCGCAATTAGGTAATGAATCTGATCATAGTAATAAAAAGACTAGAAGATTGACAGATATTTATGATTAATTGGATGCAAATACCAATTATGTTTTTATTGCTAGTGAACTTGTGTTTTATGAAGAGGCTGTAAAACAAGAGCATTGGGTAAATGCTATGGACGAAGAGATAAATTCCATTGAGAGAAATGATACATGGGATCTAGTTGACCTGCCAAAGAATAAGAAACCCATTGGTGTGAAGTGGGTTTATAAAACCACACTCAATGAAAAATGTGAGATTGACAGCTACAAGGCAAGTTTAGTAGCAAAAGGTTTCTCGCAACAACTAGGAATTGATTTTGGAGAAACTTTTGCACCAGTGGCAAGATTGGACACAGTAAGAGCAGTCCTAGCAATTGCAGCATAGAAAAAATGGAAAGTGTATCATATGGATGTCAAGTCGGCATTCTTGAATGGAATTCTTGAAGAAGAAATTTATGTGGAGCAACCACATGGGTATGAAATAAAAGAACATGAAGAGAAAGTTTACAAGTTGAAGAAAGCTCTATATAGGCTCAAGCAAGCTCCAAGAGCTTGGTACAGTAGAATTGATTCTTATCTGATAAAAAATGGTTTTAGCAGAAGTAGCAGCGAACCAACACTTTACACAAAGGTAAATCAACAAGGACAGATTTTAATAGTTTGTTTGTATGTTGATGATATGATATTTACAGGTGACCTCTCAGTAGATGAGTTCAAGGCAGCTATGAAGAAAGAGTTCGAGATGACAGACCTTGGATTGATGAGGTTCTTTCTTGACCTAGAAGTAGAACAGTCAGAAAAAGGTATATTTATCTCTCAAAATAAATATGCTAATGAAGTTCTTAAGGGATTCAGAATGCTTACTTGCAAAATAACACCTACACCAGTGGCAACAAGTACTAAGTTGAGCAAAGAAGATTGCAGTCCCAATGTAGATCCAACATTGTATAAGAGACTTGTAGGAAGTCTCATGTACCTCACAGCTACGAGACCTGATATTATGTTTGCTGTCAGCTTGATTTCGAGGTTCATGGAGTCTCCCAAAGACTCGCATTGGCAAGTTGGCAAAATGATCTTACGATATGTTGCAGAGACTTTAAGCTATGGAATTTTATACTCAAGCATTGAGTATGATGTTTTGACAGGTTTCACTGACAGTGATTTTGCAGGAAGTTTGGCTGACAGGAAGAGCACTTCCGGTCATGTTTTTCATCTTGGATCAGGGGTGATTTCATGGGCATCCAAGAAGCAGCCCATTGTGACACTTTCATCGGCAAAAGCAGAGTATGTAGCAGTGACATCAGCAGCATGTCAAGCAGTCTGGTTAGTCAGAGTTTTAGAAGGTCTTCAACAGAAACAAGAAGGACCAACCACAGTTTATTGTGACAACAATTCAGCAATCGCTTTATCCAAGAACCATGTTTTTCACCAGAAAAGCAAGCACATTGATACCAGATATCACTTCATAAGAGAACTTGTGAACAATGGTGAAGTTCGTGTTGAGCATTGTAAATCGATTGACCAATTGGCTGACATATTCACAAAGCCATTAGCAAAAAATATTTTTGAAATTCATAGAAATAATTTAGGCATTGTAAAAGCTGCAGTAGTAATTAAGAGGGAGTGTTAGAAATAGTAATTACTTCAGTTAACTTAGCTTTTACATTCAGTTCCTATTTAGACGTTCAGTTGAAAAAATACAACAACATGCTTTGCATGCATGCAAAAGCTAGGTTAAAGCTTTTAGGGTTTTCCATAAGTGTTTAAATACACATTAAATTATTGTTTGTATTACATCAGTTGATCTCCGTTTATGAATAAAGATTGAAGAGCCGTAGCTCATTCCGCATTATCTTTGTTTTATTTCTGCCTCCAACCTTCATGAACTCGTTTGTCAAGAGAACATAACCAACAAAGCATGCCAAACATTTCATTTTTGGCATGGAACCAACTAAAACATGTTAAGCTGATGAAAGAATGCTGAATGGGAACAGACAAAGTCCTTGTACTTGATCCGAAGACATTTGCACAACAAACCCATTGAGAGTATTACAGTAGCTATAAAGTTTCTTATAGCTACCAATCTCAAAATGCTCCTCTAGAAGCATGTCATACTGCTTTTCCAAGTGCTGAGAGTAGAATTTGACAGCTTCACTGTGTACAAACAAAATTAAACAATGGCTCAGTCCTTGCATACTGGATCATTAAACCCAATACGAAGAGATAATGCCAATACTCTAGAATGTTGGTGCTCAATATTGGAGAATGTTGGTACCCAATAAACATGGAGTTACATTAAGGTCTGTTCTGAGCTCTTCCATCTTCAAATTAGAACCAAAATCTCCTCTTCCTAGTTTTTTATCCATTGAGAACACTCAGGACTATTGGACAAGGAAAAACAACAGCTGTAATTTTATCAGTGATTCCCTCAAATCTAAGATTTCCTTTTTTATTTAAATGCAACTTAAATTACTTCAAATATGCATCCGAGATACAACAAATAAAATTACATGAAGATCTTCCTATAAAAGCTAGGATTTCTCTTATGAAATTCTAGATCACAAACATCATTTTTTAAAGTGAATCCTAGTGAGTTAAGTTCATTATAGCATTTTTTATCAGTTGCGAGTTCAAGTGAAGGCTGACAATCTTTCTCTGCTCCCTCCACTGTGCAAAGGAGTGAGTGCGGATGGAATCAATGGCGGCCGATTAGTATATCGTGCTGGTGCTTTTGCCTGGACTTCTTGCCTCCATCCTCAAAACCCTAAAACAGAGTCACTCGCCTGCATTTGTCGAACTGGCATCGATGGAGTAATTTAGGAAGAAATGGCATTATCTTCTAAAACAATCGATAAAGAAGAAAAAACAAGAATTCATCTCAGCGTTCCTCATTGAGCACCTATGATGTAGAAAGCTTGTAGAATTCATGTCAGCGTTCCCTGAATCTTTTCCCTCGACTGTAAATATCCTACAGAACTGAGGATGATTCAACATTTGAATTAACACATTTTCCACGAAAAGAAATCCTTCTTTTCAACAGTTTCACTTGCATGGTTTCCATTTCCTTCAGTGCTCTAAAGGGAGGAATCATCCTTGTCTCCAAGCTAAATGCAAACAGAGTTGGATACTTAAGTTCTTCTTATGTAAGTTCTTCTTATTTGTTCTTATGTAAGTTCGAGAATCAACCCGTTTTCCAAAGAAGCCTAAACTGCTTAAAATTTGTTGTTTACAACCTAAGTTTTATTTCCCCATTCCCATAATCATAACTGCACGCAAGCCAATTGCAAACATTTTTTATCCCTTCTTTAACCCAATGTCCTTGGCATGTTTAAACGATTCCATAACTCTTTCCTCCGAACTAAGGACAAAGCCAGGGCACCTTACCAGCAAGTGTGACAATGGTTCACCCTCCATGCCCAATTTTTGCAAAAGAGAAATTTCAGAATTTATCCTCTCCTCCCTGACATCGAAAACCGTTGCACCAGTTTGAACAAGTTTGGTGATATCCTTTTCCTTCACGAAAGTATTAAAAAGCCCGAGCTTAGACTTTGACAGATCTTAAGGCTAAGATATAACCGTATGCTGCTTAAACGGTTCCTCTATGGTCATTAAGCAGATTAGTCAACCACATTTTTACTGGAACTTAAGAGATTCACAGCATGAAATACACTACACCTCGCAGTGTGCCTTAATAGATAAGAATCTAAACAGAGATGTAATTCAAGGAGGATGGATTAAGCCTTAAACAGGAATTAGAAACCCATTCTCAACCTCTTCAGAGATCAAAAGCCAACACAATGTTATACTGGAATAATGGAACCGAATATTAATACTCATGTCCATTTTCATTCTCCCTCATGGCTCTGATGATGGGTTACAGGTGACCCAAAACTTTCAATCCCAGAGATTTTAGCAATTTTATCACTAAAGTGCAGAATGTGGTAGCGTTTACAGTGAATATAACAAATTTCAAATGAAAAACAATTATAGAATGCCTCTTTCATTCCAACTGGAAATATATTTTACAAAATATTAAATTAAATGCAGGTGGAGGAGGAAGACTCATGTCAACTGTTCCAAAGCCAAAACCCCATTTGTCCAGATACCAGGAAGTAATATTGGTTTGCCTGATTATTCTGTAACAGTCTTTACTCAATAATATATAGCAAGCCATTCCACTTGCCCACCATGGGATCATCTACCACTAGAAAGTAAACCTGTACATAGTATATTGTTCTGTTCAGGCTTTTTACAATGTAGTGTCTCCACTTCAACCTATTCAACCTAAAATCTTGCAGAAGAGGTATGAAACATTTCGACTTGGATTGTAAAGGTTGAAGGGCATGGGAGCTTTCAACACTGGATGATGTCTCACCGGTCTCAGTTCATTCCGACTCTTCACCCATTGCAGAAATTTTTTCTATGGAGTTGCGTCATCTTCCAAAAGGATTGTTCTTCGGTCGTTGTCTGGTCCTGTAAAAACCCGGGCCGAGCTGTAGGAGATGACTTTGCTAACGAAGGGCTAACTAAAACGCCCTCGACTCGCCTGAATCCGGCTGAGCGATTACGGAGCTGTATAAGGGCTAATTAAAACGCCCCTGTCTCGCCTGAATCCGGCTGAGCGATTACGTCCTTTACACTCTATCTCAGGACATGCCGCGTGCTCTCGAAGTTGTTACGCTCCAGAGGTCGTTCAGTTGTCTCGTCTGCTCGATTGATGCTGCAGCTGGGTTTCCTCCAGGCTCCGACCAACAATACCTCTCAGCCTATGAAAACTATTCATGATCACTAAAATCTGCAATCCCCCATATTCATTGAATAATTCCCGAGGCAGAGGCATTTCTCAAGGCGTAGGACGAGCAGACGAGACAACTGAACGACCTCTGGAGCTTAAAAACTTCGAGAACACGCGGCATGTCCTGAGATAGAGTGTAAAGGACGTAATCGCTCAGCCGGAGTCAGGCGAGTCGGGGGCGTTTAGTTAGCCCTTATATTAATGGTTCAATATTAAAACTACCTGGATCGTCGAAATTGCGGTCGAAATTGTAATCTCAGCACTCCAAATTGTGATTTTGATTTTGGCCAGAATTGCTTAGTAGTTCAGGGCACTTTGGGGGTGTTTAAGTTCGTCTGAGTATTAGGAATCTTGGAACATTGATCACTAAATGAATTCCCATATTCTCATAGTGAAAAACGCCTACGACATAATTAAATTTCATAATGTAAAAAAAAAATTAATATATTTATCTAAAAATGGAATTCTCCTATGATTATTTATGATTTATGGATAGCATTCCTTAAAATTATTTATGATTTATGGATAGCATTCCTTTGAATATGGATGATCTTAAGGATTTGTAGCAATAACTATGTCTACCACAATAATAATTTTGGCCAAAACCTTTAGGGTTATGGAGACTTTGGTTAGTATGAATTTTTTTATACTTTCAAAAATATGTCATCTAGCAGAATAGTTGAGTTAGGAAACTTGAAAAACTTGGTGTTTTATGTTTTTGTTATTACATGAATAAGTGCATTGGAAAATGAATTTTCTGTTTTTTTCTATTTGCATTACTTAAGTATAGATGTTCTTAATGCTTCTAACAATTAAGTATCTAAATAAGTCATTCAACATTGTCTCTTTGTAGAATTTGGATGGCAGTATTTTTTTATATTATATTAATAGTTATTTTATATTAAAAAATTAGTAATTTTTGGTAAATTTGTATTAATATTTTCTTATATATATATATATATAATATTACAATTATTATTTCATTTATTTATGCAAATTTAAAATATCCATTTTAATTTTAATATTTAATATATATATAATTTTAATTTTAAATCTAATAAAATTTATTGTTTTCATGATTAAAAAAGCAATAAAAAAAACAATGAAAAGAAAAGAGGAACATAATGAATACCCTCATCTTATACCAATTTTAATAAACCATTTAAAGTACCAGAGATGACAAGTTTATCTGTTAGAACAACTGCACTCAAACTCGACCCCAAATGCTTTTTCAACTTTTGTTTATGATAATGTTGAAATTGCATTTTCATAAAATATATATAAACATTTGAATAAATAATTTTTTGGGTTGTTATTATTTATTATTGATTATGAGATTTTTTTAGATAGGTGGTAAATTGTTTAGTTTAAATTCCAATAATTAATTTGTAGCGGAAGTTTATTTCTTTATTTCTTTATTTATTTAAATTATTTAAATATTATATTTTAAAAAATGTAATTATCTAATATTTATATATATATAAATTAAATATAATTTTACAAAAATTATTATCATTAGATCTGGTTTAATTACAAAAACAAAATCGTCCAAAAGTAGGTAGATATGTCTAAAGAAACTTTAAACACTAGTAATACATATTACACTCATCAACATAAAACATAATCACATAATACCTGTTAAATAGGTTGAATATATATTATTGCATCTAATATTTAAATGAGGTGAATAAGGTGTAAAGTAATTTCAAACTAACCACTTTATTTCTAAATTTCAAATAATATCCATATTATAATAATATAGAATAAATCATAGTAGCAATATTTGAGTTGGAATACTAATCCGATCTCCATAAAAAATAGTAAGGAAAATTTGTAGTGCCACTAAATTATAGAAATAGACATCTCATACGCAAAAGAAATGCATTTTTAAATTATGAATTATTTTTTAATGTTAATAAAATAATAAATATAAGTTAATAGTTATAATATATATTTTTATAATGTTAATTAAATAATAAATTTGTATGTCATTTTACTTTGTAAAATTATTATTTTTAAGTAATTTAAATTTATATCTATTTATATGAAAAAAATATGAAAAGCTATTCTAATTATAATTCCTTTCATATAAATTTTAATATTTAAATATTGAATATATTACATGGTTGAATGATACTAATAGTTTACTGTTTAGGATAAAGACAAACTAAAATGCCTCGTTTTTCGGGTAGTTTTTTAATCTATTTTGGTCTAAATTGCCCTGTTTAGGATAAAGACAAACTAAAATTGCAATTTAGACAATACTGTGATTTTAGCAATCAGAATGAGCAGTCTTAGTGACTAAATACATGATTCGACGAAAGGCGTTTTGATTGTTCGTTATACTGCTCCATAGTTTACCATCAAATTTGAATAAGATTGTCTTTAAAAAATGAAACCGAAAATAAGACAGTTGGAAACTATTACACACCTTATGCACCTCTTTACAACTTGCCCTGCCAATGGCTGCCATGACAGGTTGTTGTCAGATACCTTGCAAATATTCTAGGCTCTAGAGGAGAAACTTGTCAGTGGTCACTTCAATAGTCAAAGTCCAGAGAGATGTGACAATTGCCAGAAATCCTAAGAACCCTAAAATCAGATTGAAGCAAAAGGTGATTTATGATGGTCAATTTGCAGTTTCCAAATTCCCGCGAAAAATCGCCGGAAAAGGAGGGAAGATTACCACGCCCAATGATAGGCTATATAACATACCAGCCTATGGGAACACGGTAATCAGAAATGATAGAAGTCTGTTTGAATTCGAAAATTTTAATGTAGTTGCTTCAGTGTTGGTACGCTGTTGTTGCTAGCTCCAGTAATGGATCTATTTATCAATTTGATTCAGAAAATAGGTCTATTTATCAGTTGGATTCAGATATTTGGTAAAGATGTATTGGAGCCTTTTGATCTTCGTTGGAAAAAAGCATGTGCCTAGATTGGAAAGCCGAAGTGTCTGGTTATAATGTAAGCCTCTGATTTGATTTTTGTTAAAAATGATTTGTCTTCCACCATGAAACTACATATATATATGAATATATGCAAACCTAGGTGTATAAATAAGTTTACACAGATAGGCATATGCATTTGTGTGGGTATAGATGTTGCTGTTTTTTGGGTTTCGTTGCTTTGTAAGAGACTGAAAATTCAAGTTCTGTGCATTGGAGGTACACAGGGAGCGGAAGGAGACAAAGACAAGATTCAAGGAGACGGTGGATGAATTTTAGTAAGGAAAACTGCAAGATTGATAAAAGTTTGTATTTTTGTTGGCATTGTGTCTTGAACAAAGGCAAGAGAAAGACATGCCGTACACATCTTGGCCATCATCCTCCATTTCAAATACCAGACATACCAGACAAATAGACATAGTTGCCTCGTGACGTTATGGCTTTGGTTCGCAGACTTATTCCACTGAGCATGAACATTTGAAGAATGTTATGGCTTTAGTCTCGCAGACTTATTCCACTGAGCTCTCACTTGGGTTTGAGAAAGGGGGGTATGACTCTCCTGATGATGCTTTGTTGGCACTAACATTTCAAATGATCTTCATCACCACATACTGATATCGACAACAGCAACGGTTACTGCAAAGGCGAGGAGGCACACCAAATAGCTTACAAGACGCAGACATTCCCAGTCCAGTAAAGGGCGATCAACATAACAAGGAAGAGTATCTCAACTAAGAAGTGAAGAAGTTTGCAAAGGCGAGGAGGCACACCAAATAGCTTACAAGAGGCAGACATCCCCAGTCCAGTAAAGGGCGATCAACATAACAAGGGAGAGTATCTCAACTAAGAAGTGAAGAAGTTTAGTAATACAATGATACATTCAATTCATGCATCAACAATCTGTTCTTTCAGCAAAATGAAGGAATCAATCTTACAGTTTAGAATCCCACGTCTTCCAAGGCATTCAGTTTTTTAGATTGGAATGTATATAGAGATGCCAAAGAAGGCTCTTGATTTAAGTTTTGTCATTATTTTCCAATAAAAATGTTGCAACCATGCTGGTTCGATGTTCTAGCTATATGTTTAGAGAATGAGGATTTTCATTCATCTTTTGCTGAACTTAATGAAGTCAAAATGACTGGTGACACTTGTTTAAACTTTCTCTGAGTTCTATGTAGCATGCCAATGGTGTTGCTGTCACATAGGCTACTTACTAAAGCCATGCTGGTCATTTTGACTTTATTAACTGCAGCTTGTTCAATTTACCTTCTCCTGTTATTGAGCCTCTAATGTATTCATTGTCAAACGTTCTAATGCAAAGAGTATCATTCTTTGGATGTACGAAAGATTTTTCAATATTCATTAATTATCTAAGTTTCCATGAGGAGCTGTCATGATATTCCGAGCTCCATTCTGTCATAAATGCAAGATATGAAGTTTATTTTCCATGGTTTATGTGCCAAAGATAATGTTCTTTGCAACTAAGTTGATAATGGAAGATGGTTCATAAAATAGATATGATATAACTACTTGGCTGAGTTGATAATGGAAATGGTTCAAAAATGTATATGATATAACTACTTTGCAGAAAGAGGATTGCTAAAAGTTTCACCATTAAAAACATGATTTATCATTTTGATGAGTATGCTCTGATAATATATTTTTATACATGTGTGTTACATGCACTCTTTCACAGACCAAGGTTGTTCATCTCGCTTCCAGCCAGCCATGCTTTCAGTTAACTCAAGAGCATGACACCCATCAGCTCTAATATATCAGGCCCACATCTAGTAGATTGATTTGGACCGGAAAATGAACCACTTTCCTAAACTTTGGATTTACCCAATTACTCAGAGATATTTTAAACTTAAACCAATTACTTAGTCCTAACAAAGCATTAAACAAAGAACTTAATTATTGTAAAATTTGAAAAGTTTGAGTATGGATATTTTACCATCATTCTTTTTTCAAAAAAAATCTATTTCATTGTAAAATTACTTCATCTAATCTAATTAATATATATGATATTTATTTATTGTAAAGAGTGCAATACATACAAAGGGTATGACTCTAGGGACGATGACATTTCAAATGATCTTCATCACCACATACTCATATCGAACACAACTGTTACTGCAAAGGTGAGGAGGCACACCAAATAACTTACAAGAGCATATCGAACACAACTGTTACTGCAAAGGTGAGGAGGCACACCAAATAACTTACAAGAGGCAGGCCAAGGGCGATCAACATAACAAGGAAGAGTACCTCAACTAAGAAGTGAAAAAGTTTAGTAATACAATGATACATTCAATTCATGCATCAATAATCTGTTATTTCAGCAATAAAGAAATCAATCTTACAGTTTAGAATCCCACGTCTTCCAAGGCATTCCGTTTTTTAGATTGGAATGTATATAGAGATGTCAAAGAAGGCTCTTGAGTTGTGCAAACAGACACAATTATTGAGGATTTTCATTCATCTTTTGCTGCACTTAATGAAGTCAAAATGACTAGTGGTGACAATTGTTAAAACTTTCTCTGAGTTTTATGTAGCCTACTAAAACAATGCTGGTCATTTTGACTTTATTAACTGCAGCTTGTTCAATTTACCTTTTCCTGTTATTGAACCTCTAATGTATTCATTGTCAAACGTTCTAATGCAGAGAGTATCATTCTTTGGATGTACGAAAGATCCAAAAAGTATTATTATTCTTTGGATATATGAAAGTTCCATTTGTATTATTTTTCAATATTCATTAATCTCAGTTTCCATGAGGAGCTGTCATGATATTCCAAGCTCCATTCTGTCATAAATGTAAGAGATGCAGTTTATTTTCCATGGTTTATATGCCATGTTCTTTGCACCTAAGTTGAAATTCACCATTAAAAATATGATTTATTTATCATTTTGATGAATATGTTCTGATAATATATTTTTGTACATATGTGTTATATGCACTCTTTCACTGCCCAAGATTCTTCATCTTGCTTCCAGCCAGCTATGCTTTCAGTTAACCCAAGGGCATGACTTGATAATGCAGCCAATCCAGCCGTTGGCCAAGGTTAAGGCATTATGTTTTTTTGTTTTGTGTTTCAATGGAAATCCAAAGTTACATTTGTTTTATAAAAAAATAAAATATCCCACCAACTCTAATATACCAGGCCCACAGGTGTAGCCGGGCTATCTAATAGTAGAATGATTTGGACTAGAAAATGAATGACTTTCCAAAACTTTGGAAACCCAAATATATATAATATATTCAAATTCTGACCAAAGAGCAAAAATCATTTTGATAAGTTTTAACCTTTTGGTTAATGAATATTTTGTTGCATCTAAATTTTACTTTGACTTATAATTGCTCATAGATATTTTAAACTTAAACCAATTAAGTACTTAATTATTGTAAAATTTGAAAATTTTGAGTATGGATATGTTACCATCGTTCTTTTTTGCCAAAAACACCTATTTCATTGTGAACTTACTTTATCTAATTAATATATATGATAATTAATATATATGATATTTATTTATTTGTGGTTTTTGAATTGTTTTGACATTTAGTGATTGTATGAGTTGCACTTGTATTTCATTAATTTTTGGTTATCCATTTAGATTTCCATGGTTTTGGTTGGGAAATTGGTGATTAGATTGAGATTAATGGATTTCCTCATCCATTGGTTTCTATAGAGGGTATAAATGGTGGGTAGGAGGTTTTAAGGTTGTCTAGTGTTAGTGTTGTGGAAGGCATAAGCACCAGCAAGTGATGTTAATATTGTAGAGAATTCCATCTTTTAGCTACAATTTATTTGTATGAATTTTTATTGAGCTCCTTATCTTCTTTTAAGGGCTGATGCCTTTGTTATGACTTCATTGTGGAGTTTGTTGATGTGTGATTTCTTATTCACTACACTAATACCTAATGGATTGTCTACGTGTCTTCTATTTTCTATTTGGTTGGAAATTTTTTAAGGATTCATAATTTTCTTAAAATATAGAAAACTTGACAAATCTTATTAATTCTTAAATTTCCAACTATAAAAATTGTTTGATGATATTTTTGTAAAAATATTCAAATTTTAAATATTTTATATAATTTTTAACCATATTTATAATAAAAAAATTATAAATTAAATTTCTTTTCTAAAATTTTCCCAGATTTAATTGCTCAAACTTACCTAAACATGTGTGTATGTCAAATTCATATCATCTCTAAATACTAACAAAAGTGACTAATGGTTTGACTCTAATAATACTATTCTTTTAATAAAATTAAATAAACAAAGAATTGAAAACACAATCCTTTATATGCTAATTTTATGGTTGCATCCTCTATCCAGCATACGTCTCTGGAAAAAATATCCCAGCATACTTAGGGATTTGAATTTCCTCAAGTTGAGTACTTTACTTTTATACACGGTATAAGATTAAAACAGCATCTCTGAATTTGCTAACCAAATAATGGATAATGCATTTGTGAGAGAACCATGAAGGTCATTTTGACAAAGTTGTTTTTGTAGAACATACATTCAACTCCAGAAAGTGTGGTCATTAAAAGAAATGAATTTCCAGCATTGAAATAGTTTTGTGTAAAAGGATCACACCTTAATGTTATTGGTGAAATTTGTGTGTTTTGGTTCACACTGAATCACCATCACTGACGGCATATAAATGTTACATATCAATTCAGCAAGGGAAAATAAATAAGACAGTATTTTATTATTCCTTTAATTGACTAAATAAAATAGGCACCCAATTCAAACATTTTGACACCATGGATCTTGAATTGCCCAAAACAAAAATGAAACACCAATAAATACAAGTAATTTCTGCAACTAGAAGATTGCTTGAACGTGGAGTGAACTTGTTGGCTCTTCTTAAGCATCTTACAAGCTTCCAAAGCTTTTGAGAAATCGTGCTTAATGAGGTTATAAATACCATGCATAGGTAGACTCAAAGTCATGGTTTTAGGGAAACCTTCAACATATGAGAGAAATGAAAAATGTCTGAGAACAGGATCATGGTCAATTGCAAACACTAAAAATAACGTAAACAGTACCCATGAACAACTATCACGGTTCATGGTTTTGTGGAGCATCTTGTATGTGGTAGATTGATGATCCTTGCCACAAAGTGTTTGTATGTACAATCATTGATCCTGTATGCTAAGAGGTGCAGATTTTTGGGAGCTCATCTTCTCAAATTTGTAAACATATAGAGACAACATGCACATGCAAAGGACAATAGAAGTATAATTTTTATTTTCTTATCAGTTGAGAATATACTCATATTGCTTTACAAGAGGTATGTATGTGCATGACAAAATCCAAACATGGATGAAAATATATAAAGTATATAGAACATAAATTTCTTCAATTTAACATCCAAATGCATGATAGAATCTGTAGGTTATAGTCATACAGAAAAATTCTTAGACTATACAAAATTGAGAGTAATAGGAGGCACTTATCTTTTCTTCAAGTTGGATTCCAACAATTGATTACTACAAAGCGATGCCCATCCAACCATAGACAATCTGCTATAGATGCCATCTCTAGCCAGACTATGATGCCACTAGGACGAAGAAAGAAATATGTAAATTTATAAGACAATTTCTCCAACTCAAAAGAAAAGGGAGAATTTTTAAGTATGCTACTACTGAAATGCTAAATTGGACCAGTTGTTTATTATGCACAAACTTGCCCACACAACACAAAAATATGTTTTTCCTTCTATGCTCAAGTCCCTAAGAAGTTTCTCCCTCCAATTCTCTTCAATGTGGCATAAAAAGGATTTAGACTTCTGTTCATTTACTACCAGCAAAGTTTTTCTTGGTTGTTGGCTCCTTCCAAGATTCTAATGGCTTCCTTTCATGCTTGTTAAGTTACATAATGTGGTGGCATCTTCTTTCAAGGTTAAAAACTAATTTTATCTTCTCTACGCTTCTCTAAAAAACTAGGCTCCCTCCCCCATTTGAATTTATCTTTTTCTCATATATTATGAAGGATGTCAATGAGAGTCCTAATCTCACTCTTCTTGATTCTAACAATGTAGAATATACCAATTTCTTAGAATGTAGGAGGTGATTTTTTTTTTTTTTTAAACAATCGTTTAGATTGTTTAGGCTTAACATCATTAAAAAGGTGAAAGGTTTGGGTAATGAATGATGAAGTTCAGAACAAAGGAAAAATTGAAAACACATAGCAGAAGCTATGGAACATTTCCCCACATGCTCTTTTCCATTAAACTCATAATATAAAGGATTACAATCATAACTAAGTGGACCCAAAATAGAAAGTGATTTCTACCCAACTTGCTAAATATAGAAAAGACTTAAGGGTGTTTCCATGAACATGGGTAACACTTTTTGGCAAGAGAAGGGCGTGAGAATGATAAAAACGAACTCGATCGAGCTCTTGTTAAGCCCTTGATCGAGCTTTTGAAATATCAAGGGCTTAACAAGAGCTCGATCGAGTTCGTTTTTATCATTCGAGATTTTGAAATATTAAGGGCTTAACAAAGCGCTCAATCGAACTATTTTTAGAAACTCAATCGAGGGTTTAAAATACTCCTTATTGAGCTAGATAGCTCGATTGAGGGTTTTCCTAACCATCGATCTAGCTTTTAAAAGCTCGATCTAGCTCTTTTTAAATCTCAATCTAGCTTTTGAAAGCTAGATCTAGAGTTTTAAAACTCTAGATCTAGAGTTTTAAAAATCTAAATCTAACTTATTAAAAATCTAGATCAAACTTTTAAAAACTAATAACTCAAAATAACCCACAGGATTTAAAAAAAAAATTCACAAAAGCTCAATCGAGCTTTCGATATAACCACACTAAACTCTCGATAGAGATATTTAAATATCTACCCAAAACCTTAATCGAGGGTTTTTAAGACCTCAATCAAGCTATAAGCTCGATTGAGAGCTTAAAAAGTAGGCTTTTAACCCTCTTTTCTGCAATTTTAATTTTATTTATCTATTTATGCTACATAAACTCTATCCTACAATGCACCTTAGCTAGCGAATGTCATACCAATAGATTCGTCAACAAATTGTCTATCCATTGACATATAACTTACAGGTTTTTGAGTTCATATGATAATGCTTTTTATTTTCTTTTCAAACTTACACTTCGAAAACCATGTCCACAACTTTGAATCAACGCAAAAAAAAATCAATAACATAAAAAGTACACAACCAAAAAATTTCAAAAAATATATACGCCCTAGACCAACATGTGCTCTTCAAAAGTTTTTTTTTTTCAAATTTTGTAGCCAGTAAATTTTTTTTTACGTGCACACATGTGTACAAAATGTGATTAAAAATTTCAATGGTTAGTTTAAAAAATTAATAAAAAATATAAATTTCCAATATAAATTAAAATTAAAAAATATGTGCACCCCAATTCATTTTGTGTAGATTATGTTCATTTTTTTTTCAAAAGTATATTTATCAATAAAAAATTTTATGTGCACAGAGACCACTTGCTAACTTTTCTTGAATTTACAAGAACAAACCTATCATTAAATGCAATTTTGGCATATTAAATAATATATGTTTTTTTAAATATAGGTGGAAAAACAACATAATTCTCTATAATTTTTTTTTTGTTGCGTGTTGAAATTTAGAAGGCATATATGAGTTTTAAAGGCCTCGATTTAATAAATGAATAAAAAATCAAATTTTCACCGTCACTTTGGCCAAAAAGTGTTATCCATCTTCATGGATTCACCCTTAATTTATTTATACTCAATCAAACACTACTGTCTAACTATCTCATAAATGCAAAACATTACTTCTAACTAACTGGAACAGGGGAGATTACACACTTGAACACTCCCCCTTAATCTCATGTTACAATCTTTAGCACTGAAAATACCCAAGCATTGTCTCTAAAATTCAAAGATGATTCTTCCCAATAGTTTGGTAAATATATCAACTAGTTGATCCCTTGAACTAGAAAATTGTAGTGCAATGTCTCCATTGTTGACAATCTTGCATATGAAGTGGTAGCAAGTGTCAATGTGCTTTCTTTTCTTGTGGAATACATGATTTTTGGATAGTACAATAGGTAAAATATTATCACAACAAATAGGAGTTGGATCCTTTTCCACATGTGCAAGATCATTCAAAAGTCTTCTTAGCCATACTGCATGGCATGTTGCTGTAGTTGCTTCTACATATTCTATGAAATGGTAACAATGAGTTGTTTCTTGGATGCCCAACATATCAAACTTGTTCCCAAAAGAAAAACATATCTTGAAGTGCTTTTTCTATCAATCAATATGGCTTGCAAAGTCATTGTTTGTGTATCCAATGAGGTATTTTTCTTAAGACATTATGTACCACAAACTATAATCAAATGTACCTGCAACATATCTCAAAAATATTTTTCCAACATTCCAAAGAGAGTCTTTGGGGGACTACATAAATCTAGAAATAAAATCAACTGCGTAAATTAAATATGGTCTTGTTGCAGTAAGATACATTAGAATCCCTACAAGCTTCTTATTATACAAAGTTGAATTTATTGTTGGTCCTTCATCCTGCTTGATCAATTACGTGCCTATGGCTATATGGATGTATCTATTGGCTTGCATTTATCTATTTTGAACTTCTTCAAGCTGTCTATAGCATATTTGTGCTGAGATATAAAAATTCCTTGAGCACATTGCTCAACTTCTATGCCCAAAATATACTTTGATGTATTTATCACTCCATCTTTGGGATTTCCTCTAATGGGTTTTAAAGATTTTCTCTTATGGGTGTTTGGGCTTTCCCCATATGGGTCTTCATGATTTTCATCGATGGGTCAACAGAGTTTTCTCTAATGCGTCTTTGGGATTTCCACCGATGGATCTCCAAGCTTTTCTCTGATGGGTCTTTGGTCTCTCCTCCGAGATGACTTCGAGATCTTCTCTGAAATGATTTCAGTCTTTTCTCTTAAACGCCTTTGCACTGTTAAATTTGAGAATTTTTTGAACCATTTTTCGCACTCATTTCGACGTTTTTACGTCGCCCCTCTAACAAAGGGTAATCACTTTAACCATCGGAGTAGAAATCACTGGACTTAAAACACACGTCCTTAATGTTGTATGCCCGACGAAATGTTTGACACGTGTCATAAAACAACCTTTCTATCATTTAATCATCATATTTATCGAAACTACGAAGCCTTTTCATTGCAAAACAGATGCAACACCACACCATCGTCATAATTATAATGCAAAACATCGTACCTTCGACGTACTTTCCCTAAAAGAATGTGAGGTGCTTTATGAAACGAAGTAAAACTGACCAGGCGTTGGAATTACGATGCCTAATGTCGACCATCCAATGGTGGGACAGTCGTCAAAGGTGAGAGGTGCTTTGTGAAACATATGGTTGTTTCCATTCGGAGTTCGATGATAGTCTGATAAAGTATTAATACCATCGACGGTTACACTTGGAGGGGAAAAACAAGCTTGTGTTGCACTTATGACACCTATCATCGGCCATTGGATGACCCATCTATTAGATTTTGTAGTTCAGAGGTACTTCTACACTTATAATGTTAATGTTTTGATGTAGGTGTTCGAGCAAATGTCACTTAGGTAACTTTATAAAATGTTTTTATAAATTGACTTTATAAAAATCAATGGTTCTTTTATTATTTTAGGACCTAAGTGACTTTCCTAGTCATTAGCTTTAGAGTTATAAAGTTAATGTGAGTTTTTATTAAAGTGTGGGTCAAAATGATTTTATTTCACAAAAGTGTAAATTGTCCCACCCATGGAAAGTGAAGAGTCACTTGGGAAGGAAGAGATAAAATCACTTTGAAAAGTGAAGAGGCAAAGACATTCTCACAAATAATAAAACATTCTCACAAATAATAAAAAGAGAAGTAGGAGAGTTTAGACACACATTCTCCAAGAGATATTTTTGGAGAGTGAGAATGGAATCATGCAACAACAAGGAGAGTTGAGAGACTAGAACACAACAAAGAATGAAGAACAATTGGAGCAAAAGTTGTCTAAGTTGGAGTTGAGGGAAACAACAATCAAGAAGAAGATTGGGTTGTTGGTCATTCCGATAAACCATCCACAGCTTGTTGGCAATAAGAAAAAGCTTACATCAACCATAAGATCTACAAAATTCGCGAAAGAAGACACTCTCAATGACACAACATGTGGAACAAGTGACAATAGTTTGACTGAAGTGGCCCAAGAGGTGGAGTCATTTCAACAAGTCGAGCAGAGTCTTGACGAAGGCAAGTGTGAGGGGCCAATTGACCAACAACATGTTCAATGGGTGAGGATGTTGTTGCATATGGGGCAGGCACCAATGAAATGGAGATTTCTGCAGTGGATGTGATTGTGGAAGTGAGGACAAATTCCCAACACACGACGCAATAGACATAGTTTCCTTTTGTGTGCATGTCATTGGCGTCCAAGAGTCCCAATTGATAGTTGATAAACTTATGGAATTGGGTTGCAGTCCAGTGGAAATGAATGCAAACCTAGCCTACTTCGAGGAGCAGGCTAACTTTCTTGAAGGGTCAGATGCGAAGAGAGCCAAGAAGGTGGAGGTCACCTTAGGCACACTTCAACAGTTTGATAACCACCAAGACAAAGAATGTGAGAGATCAGAGCACCATGTGGAGTAATTTGGCAATACTCAATCGTCGTTTAAAGGGACGAGTAAGGGTGTAAGAAAACGAGCTAAGAGAAGGAAGCAGTGTGCCAATATGGAGGAAAGATTGTTGGCAGTTGCAGATGACTATTGTGCAGAAGCAGTGTGTCGATATGGAGGAAAGATCATTGGCAGTTGCAGATGACTATTGTGCGGAAGCAGTAGACATGTGTAAGTTAGTTTTCGGCATGAAGGAGTCGGAAGTAACGACAGCTAGACTTGAGGAGTTCGGTTGCATCTCTGCAGAGAGAGAGGTGATCATGAAGCACTTGTGTAGTTGGCACGAGTTGGATGGGTGGATAGTCGAGGATCCGGGAAGCTTTCGGCACCACTTTCCATTTCACCTAGGTTGAGACATGAGTTGTTCGTTTGATTTCATCCCACGCACAATCACTATAGCGGGTGTAAATGGTGGGCAAGCGGATTTAGCATTGTTTACTGTCGGTGGTGTGGGAGGTATAATCATTGGTTGGGGGTGTCGATGTTGTGGAGAATTCCATAACTTAGGTATGATTCATTTGTACGCATTCTTATTTAACTCCTTGTCTTCTGTTAAGGGTTGACATTTTCTATTGGGGGTTGATGTCTTTTGTCATGACTCTATTGTGGAGGTTTTTGATGTGTGATTTTCTATCCACTCCACTAATAGACAATGGGTTGTCTTCGTGTCTTCTATTTTCTATTTTGTAGCCGATTCATACCCTCTCTACTATTTCAATGCCCAACTTATAACCTATTTCATTTTAGCTTAAGACAACACTAAAGACATTTGTGTATGCCAAATTCATCATCATCTATAGATACTAACAAAAGGTAGTTGATGGTTTCACTCTAAGAGTACTGTTTTTTTTAAGGTAAAAGCAAGTAAAGAAAGATTTGAAAAGATAATCCTAGATTCATAGTCCTTTACATGCTCATTTTATGCTTGCATACTCATCCAAATAATTAGACTTGTTTCCATATATTCCATCATACCTAGGGAATTGAATTTTCTCAATTTGAGTACTTTTATAGAAGGTACATGAATAAAAAAATATCTCTAAATTTGTTCACCAAATAGTGGATAATGCATGTGTGAGAGAACCATGAATATATAAATCCCTTATTAATGTACCCTCCATTTTCTATTCAATTTGAAAACAAGTATTTGGTGGAACATAACACAAATCCCTAAGTCTCTTATTAATACACCCTCCATTTCCTATTCAATATAAAAACAAGTGTTTGGTAGAACATGACACAACATTATCAAATGAATTCACCCTTGAGGGCAGGGATGGGGCTCTTGATGCATGTGTGAGAGAACCATGAATATATAAATCCCTTATTAATGCACCCTCCATTTTCTATTCAATTTTAAAACAAGTATTTGGTGGAACATAACACAAATCCCTAAGTCTCTTATTAATACACCCTCCATTTCCTATTCAATATGAAAACAAGTGTTTGTTAGAACATGACACAACATTATCAAATGCATTCACCCTTGAGGGCATGGATGGGGCTCTTGCAAACTTGGAATAATATAGGAAATACTTGGATGAAGCAAGATGTATTTGATAAGGCCTAGGTTCCTCTATAGCAAAGCCTATTTGAAAAACCTAATGGTAGAAGACAACATGGAAGAAAAGGTGAAGGACAAATTCACATAAGGATAACTTACAAAATTGGAAAAGGCATGATATTTGGACAGTGAACCCCTCCTCCTTCAAGAAACATAACTTAAATTAGATATTTGATTTCATCATGTGTGCTCCACAATCCCTAATTTTCCCTTTAACCAAAGCTTCATGGGGTCTTGGATATATTTTTCAACGCCTTATCATTCCAAACCTTGATAAAGTCTTTGTTGAGACCCTTTGTGACCTCTTCCTTCAGTCTTAAAGAAGAATCCACAATTTAGACCTTGCATAATGCTATATATTTCTCTTGTACTCCTGAATCAACCCCATAATTCTCAAGAAACATATCATTAAGCCATCATCTCATCTCCTTCTACTTTCAACCTCTTCAAGGTCTGGATAGTTTACTTATGTCTAAATCTTGAATTCTATAAAAAATGAAAGGGGTTTTATGTTTCTAGAGAACAAGGTACCACAATGTGATAGGTTCCAAGCATGTATGCACGTCCCCCTTAGGATCTAAATTCTTAAACTAGTTATAGGAAAAGAATTGCATAAACCAAATATGAAACCATGAAAAATATTTGGGTCTTTTGGCATTGGCTAGTTGATGGGCAATTTAAACTAATATCAACTCCCCCTAATCAAATGCCATATCTTTGTCCATAATATAATGCATAATATAAAGGACATACTTGGGAACCTTTGAGGTGGTTTCCTATCCCACAATCCTAGAAAAATTCCATGCAACCTCATAGTACAACTCTATCAAGTTAGAACTATCGATCTAGTAAGAATTATGACCTTTCCATAAGTTGGGTGAGACAACTATTTCCTCAAAATGGATACCTCGTCACCATTTGCATTCATGAAAATATATGCATATTTGAATCCTAAAAGCAATGGTTAGTGTAGGGAACCTCAACATGCCTCTAAAAATATCATGTACAAGGGAAACATGAGCCTTGCAAATTTCTTTCAAATTCACAACAGGATTCTCGGGAACAAACCTATTGGAACATTATTGAATAATCTCATCGAATGGTAGATGTTAGGAATAGAGCCAACTTTTGCTATACCCAAAGAGTACCAAACCTTACATCCTTATGCAAACATTCCTCCATCTTCAACTACCACTTTGATGCTAAGGACTAGTGGAAATCCTTCAATCTTTGAGCTATGTTGTTCAACATATCCCCACAATATGGTTCATAGATTTTCCTTGGAGCCATCTATGATCAATTACTTGTTTGTTGAATAGCCCTAGATAAAGTACCCTTAATCAATGACCATGCTTTTTATCATTCACATATTTTTGTAAAGTTCATTTGTTATGATGATCTTCAATAAAGCCTTGCCACCTCAGTGTCTTAATGTTAATCTCAAAGAGACATCTCTAGATATGACATCAATGAGAATTATCTAAAAACTGATGGTATCATTGGTAGGGACATAAATGAGCAAAATTGGAGGTAATATCCTTTCCCATTCTGCATACACAATGTGCAAGCTAGGATTCAAAATATTAACATTTTGTTTGAATGATAGTAGGTTGCAAATTGCATAAGATGCATGGTTGTGGAGATATGGGGCTCTCGATGATCAAGTAATAGGTTTTGCACCACACACTCTACATACAAATGTAACAATGCATGAATGTGGGAAGTGATATTTTACAGTAGTAAACAAAGGATTCAAACTCCACACTATGCATTCTTCATGTGGAATGTGGATTGCAATAGGAGGGTAAAATAAAAGACTTAAAAGGAAAAGAGGGGTGCAACAAAAGATCATTAATACTACAATAATACTTTGCCTAAAGCTCTTGGGGTTTTGGAGACTCATGTTCCTAATATTTCTTTCAAACCTTGAAAAATATGGCATTAAATCCAATACATGTATTGAATCCAATGTACATGTGTTGAATAGCTTAAGGAACTCAATGGTTAGAACTAATGATAATTGGTAGCATAGACAATTAAATGCTTTTGCTTTTGCTTTGAGACAATATACAAAAAGAAAACTATATTTGGTCCTACAATACTTTATGTCTTGCTATCTTACAAAAAAATGATAATTTCAGGTGAAGATATGGAAGCAAATTTGATTAGTATAACTCTTACTAATTTTGTGTACACAAATTCATAGGTTTCTTGAGGCTACAATTGTCTCTAGAAAATTGTATTGAGCTAAGATGAATGCACATTTTTTGACAAATATTCTATTGTTTGTTGGGAGCCTTGCATAAGCAATATGAATGTGTAGACAAATTCATAAGTTTCTTGAGGCTACAATTGTCTCTAGAAAATTGTATTGAGCTAAGATGAACGCACATTTTTTTTCAAATATTCTATCGTTTGTTGGGAGCCTTGCCTGAGCAATATGAGTCTTATTGTAATCTATATCACTAGGTATTTGCAAATTGATGCAGAACGATGGAGATACTGTGATCGGCTAGGGTTTATGCTCCTGCGACGCTATGTTTTCCCTTGGATGTGCACCTGCTCTGCCCCTGCCCTACTATTCCAGCCCACTGGTAAGCCCCTAACTTCTCACTGCTTTGATCTTCCCTAATGGATTCATGCTTGGGAGGGGTAGGAGGCCCCTCCCATATTCTTGCTAACCCCTCGGCCTCGCTCGTTTCTGACTCCTTCGACCTTCCTTCCGCCACCAAGATACAAATCGACTCCACGGAGGTTCCATGTACTCCGCTGACGACATGCCCCCTTGGACATTCCAATTTGGAAGCTCCCCAACCTGACGCGATATGCAAAGGCTCCAATACCTGCATCGCCCGCTTTGTTGAACATCCTAGCCTTACTCTTCCAGCTGACAGAATAAATGCATCAGAAAGTGAAAGATCATGCTCTCATAGGCAATTTTGTGGGAATATGGCCAACCGAACAAGCCCTTCGCGGCTGGATTCAAGCCAAATGGAAACCTGAGGCACACTTTGACCTTTAGTTAGGATCCAAAGGCTTCTTCACCATCATCTTCCATCACCTAGAAGACAAATCCAAAGTGGAGGAAGGTGGACCGTACTTCTTCAACTCGGCAGGTTTATACTTAAGAAACTGGGTGGAAAGATTCAACCCAAAAAAAGAGGACTTCACATGGGCTCCGGTCTGGATACGAATGTACTCACTGCCGCAAGAGTACTGGGACGAGGAAACCCTCAAGGAAATTGGAAACACTCTTGGTAGCTTTGTTCAAATAGAAGATCAAACCAAACTCAAAAAATACACCTCCTATGCCAGGATCTGTGTTTATATGCACATAGCAAAGGCCCTCCCAGATGCTATCATCCTCACCCATGATGACTATGACTGGATTCAACCTCTGTACTATAAGCATGTCCCCTTCTGCTGCCACAAATGCCATCAACACGACCACCTGTTCAGAGACTGCCCTAGCAAAAAGGTGCCGCTTGCAGTGGCCAAGGAAGGACAAAAGGATGCCGATGGCTTCCACAAGAATAGTCGAAAGAAGCGTCAAGCAAGAAAATCTGCTCCAGAAAAGAACAAGGAGGAAATCTCTATCACTCGTAACAGATTCGCAACCCTAGATGGCCAACCCGAAAATCTTGATACCGCTGAAGCCACCAATCCCCAACCCCAAAAACCTGGCTATTCTAATATCCTCCCCCCCAGCAAAAATCTCCTCTGCCCCGAATCCCTCTCCTTCCAAAGTTCCCCAGCCACATCCTGAGATGTTGAGCGATCTCTCTAACCCCAACCCTAACTTGAACCTCACTCCCAAACAGGACGGCTCAGGACCTGAAATTATAATGGACGAAGAAATGGGCGAACTAGATCTAGGTGATTTGGATCTAAATGGCCTGAAGGATCTCTACTCTCACAAAGATTTTAGATCCAGCCCAGCCCGACAAATCCAGCTACTGCAAGAAGCCCTAGCCAAAGCTAAAGCTCAAAAGAAACTTGGAGTTACTAACATTCCTCAGAAGGACAAACAGAAAACACAGAGAGACAACAAAAGGAGAGGACGCAAATCTGATCTCCACCACATCAACCTACTACATGCCAGGTCAGTAGAATCAAGGCAATATTCCCATCTAACGGAGTTCTTCCCCCACTCCCAAAATTAGTTCCTTAATGAAGATTCTCTCCTGGAACGTTTGAGGTCTAAATGGTCCATCCAAACATCGGATGTTAAAGAGAAAATTTTTACAAGAAAAGCCTGCCATCTTGTTCATACAGGAAACTAAATGTTCTGCTGAAACCCTCCTCTCTCTCATGTCCAAGATCTGGAAAGATTGTCTCTGCACTGCTACTGACGCTCGAGGTGCCTCCAGTGGTATTGCAGTGATCTGGAACCCTCGGGTAATTTCTCTAAACAATCTGGCCACCACCCTGCATTCCATTTCAGCCTCCTTTCATATTTTAGGAACCAAAATTCTGTTCGGGTACACAGGGTACTCCCAAAAGACCGAACACCTAGAGAAACCACTTCACACAAACATATCACAAATCAACACACCGATGTTTTGACGTGGTTTAAACTCTCGAGAGGGAAACACTCCATGGCCCTGGCCAAATAGCTTCTGCGGAGCAATTTATTATGCAAAGAAAGAAAGTTACAAATGAGTTTCTAATAATCGATCAACTAAACAATAACCCTCCATGCTCTTTAAATAGAGATCATGGACCAATCAGGTGCTAAGCCATAGATCAAGGTTAGGTATGATCTAAGAGAATTTGAGCCGTCGGATCACAACATATTGTGACCGCCGGATTAAATATTTACAAATGCATACTAAAGAAACACACTTTCCCTAACAGATATATTACACAAGTTGATCTTAACTAACTCCTAAGTGTCTAAATATCCTAACATCCCCCTTTAAGAACAACTTGGGATAGGATTGAAGGATTTACAAAAGTGACACTATTAGGAGAAGGAAGGAGGCATTAGAGCCTATCCCCCCTTAATGACAAGTTCTTGAACTCCTAACATAGATCGAAGTTTAGAAAACTTTGCTTCTGTAAGAGACTTGGTGAAGATGTCTACAACTTGATCATCTGTAGGGAAAAAGAGCACTTCAAGAACACGATCATGAACAAGATTTATGATGAAGTGCATATGTAGCTCAATGTGTTTGCTGTGTTGATGTAGAACTGGATCTTTGGAAAGCTTGATGGCACTTTGATTGTCGCACCAAAGTGGAGTAGGCTACTGCTGCTCGAGTCCAAACTCTGAAAGGATCTGTTGAAGCCATAAAGCTTCCTAACTGGCATTAACTGTGGCTCGATATTCTGCTTCTGCTGAAGAAAGGGCAATAGCTTGTTGTTTATTACAAGCCCAAGTGATAGGTCCAGATCCTAGGCTGAAAACATAACCTGCAGTAGACTTTCGATCATCAGGATCGTCGACCCAATCTAAATCAGTGAAACCAACCAACAAAGGTTTCCCCCTGTACTGTAATGAATCCCAAACTGAATTGTACCTCGAATATATCGAAGTATTCTTTTAGCTGCTTTCCAGTGACTTTCATGAGGTGTTTACATATAATGGGCAACACGACCAACGACAAAGGAAAGGTCAAGACGGGAATGAGTCAAGTATAAGAGACTACCAACAAGATGATGATACAAGGTGGCATATACTTCAGGTGAAGTACAAGTGGTAGAAAGTTTGACTCTAGACTGGAAGGGAGAAGGGGCTGGTGTACAATCTTCCATGTGAAAGCGACGAAGAAGGTCACAAGCATACTTAGACTGAGAAAGAAAGATTCCTTCTTTGGTTTGTAGGACTTGGAGACCAAGAAAATAATGCAAATGTCCTAAGTCTGACATTTCAAAATTTTGCTTAAGACTAGATTTCACATGGGTTATAAGCTTAGGGTCACTACCAATAAGAATAAGGTCATCAACATATAGGACAAGTATGATGAGATGGTTTCCTACTTTCTTGGTAGAGACATTGGAGTCATAATGGCATCTAGAAAAACCAGTTTCAAGTAGAAAGCTATCCATTTTGGCATACCAAGCTCTAGAAGCTTGCTTAAGGCCATATAAGGATTTCTTAAGGTGGCAGACAAGGCTAGAGTTATTCTGAACATATCCAGGAGGTTGTTCCATGTAAATTTTCTCCTGTAAATCACCATGTAAGAAGGCAGACTTGACATCCATTTGATGGACTTCCCAGTTATGTAAGACTGCAAGAGAAAGAACAAGGCGGATGGAGTTCATTTTTGCAACAAGGGCAAAGGTTTCATTGTAGTCAATCCCTTCAACTTGGGAAAAACCTTTGGCAACTAATCTTGCCTTAAGTCTTTCAACACTTCCATCTGATGCATACTTAGTTTTGCAGACCCATTTACATCTGACATGTTTTCTTTCTTTTGGAAGAGGTACAAGATCCCAAGTATCGTTCGCCATTAAGGAACGATATTATTCATCCATAGCTGCATCCCAATCTGGATTTCCTGAAGCTTCTACAAAGGTTTCTGGATCATGATTCTCGGAAACTTGAGCCAAAAGAGAAGAGGCTCGCTGAAACTGAGAATGTGTTCGACGTTGATCTCTAGGATCGCCAGCAAGATCACCAGTTGCTTCACATGTTGAACAGACCCATCGAGGAAGCACTTGTGTTGGTGCAATTAGAGGAACATCAACAAGCGGAGGTGGATTTTCATCCTCACTACCATCATCAAAAATTGGAGTTGGAAACCTGTGAAGGAAGTTGGAAGAAGAATCAGGCTCGCAGGCCAAAGATGACACAATCGTTGAGTTAGGCTCGCAGGCCAAGATATTTTCATCAAATTTAACATCTCTTCTAATGATTACATCATGAGAATGTGGTTGAAGAAGTATATAACCTTTTACATCTTCAGAATATCCAACAAATATGCATTTTCCACTTTTAGGCTGCAATGCTTTCCATTTTTCATCTGGAATATGAGCCCATGCTTCATTAGCAAACACACGGAAGTGACTTACATCAGGTTTAGTTTTACTACATGCTTCTTCCAGTGTGATACTCTGTAAAGCTTTAGTGGGTGGGGGTGCGATTAACTATGTAATTTGCACAATTTATTACTTTAGCCCAAAATCGAAGACTTAGTCCCTTAGGTTGGATCATACAATTAGCCATTTCTTTTAAAGTGTGGTTCTTCCATTCAGCTACACCATTTTGTTGTGGTGTATATGGAACTGTGTGTTGTTGTTGGATTCCTTGTTCAATGCAGAAAGTAGTGAACTTTTTGTTAACATATTCTCCTCCATTGTCAGATCTTAACTTAATAATTTGATGACCAGATTTTTTTTCAACAAGGGCCTTGTAGGCCAAGAACATGTTAAATACTTCGCTCTTAAGTTTTAGGAAATGAACCCAAGTGCGTCTGGTGTAATCATCAATGAAAGTTAAGAAATACTTGAAACCAGAAAAGGAAGCAGATGGAAGAGGACCACACAAGTCACTATGTACAAGCTGCAAGGGAACCAAGGCATGCCAAGAGGCACGTTTGTCAGAACTGTCCCGATGATGTTTTCCGAGTACACAATCGGAATAGACACCATCCCTGCAAGATACCATCGGAAGACCTATCACCATATTGTCTTTACATAGTTGTTGCAATGAGCGATAATTTAAGTGACCAAATCGCTCATGCCAAAGTTTGCTCAAGTTATCACTATGAGCAACAAAAACTGAAGGAAAAGGTGTTGACCCAAAGTTGTTAAATTTGTACAACCTGGTAATATCATCAACAATTCCGGTAGCTAGGACCTGTTGAGGATCTTTAAAATCCTTTATTACAACTTGGTGAGGTGTAAACGTCACAGTTTTACCTTCACCAGAATGAGTGATTTGATAGACTGATAACAAATTGTAGGAAATTCTTGGAACAAATAGTACATCACTAAAATGACCATTATCTACTGGAACTGTTCCAGCTCCTACAACACTTAGAGATCTATCATCACCAACAAATATTTGTTTGGTGTTACATTCATGCATAGTAGAAAAGATGGATTTATCCTTAGCCATATGATAAGATGCTCCAGAATCATTGAGCCATTCATTTGAAGTAGAAGAAGAAGATGCATTATAAGAATAACCAGAAGCACAAAGTGCATGTCCATGAGAGACAGATTCTGAAGGCGAATCTAAGCTGATGTGGTGCTTCTTTATTGCTTCTTCCAAGGCTGCCATCTTCTTGAAACACTTAGATTCATCATGATTATCTTTCCCACAATATTTGCAATGATGCTCAATCTTCTTTCCTTTTGGATTGGATCCTTTGTCATTTTTTAAAGAAGGAGCTGACTGAAAGGGTTTGGAACCCTTGTTTGACTTATTATTGCAAAAATTTTGTTTCTTGGGAGGCTTGGACTTTTCTTTCTGTTGGGACAATAAGGCGTTCTCAGATGTGTCTGCATTGTTGATTATTCCAAGATGGATGAGTTTATCTTGCCCCCTAATCAAGGAATCACAAAAGGATTCAAGACTAGGCTCTTTATAACTAGTTGTATTCAAGGATTCTTTCATGGAGTAAAATGTAGATACAAAAACAGAATATGCAGGTCCAAGTTTTGAAAGAATATGATAAATGCATTGTTTTTCTTCCCTCTTAATCTTACATTCTGCACATAAGAGTTTAAGAGTTTTGTACTTAGATAAATAATCTTGAATGCATGAAAAATCACTTGGATTTAAAGAAATCAACTCATTTTCAAGTTGATGACCTTGAATTTCATTATGTTTACTAAACACGAATTCCAACTTGTCCCAAGCAGCATCATGTTCATCAATTCCAGATATGTGGAATCGCAAATCAGTAGAGATTGACATTCCAATCAATCCACGAGCTTTGTCACATCTATTTGCCCATTTTATTTTCTTATCATTGTCAGTGGGTTCTATTTCTTTCCCTAAGGTAATTCTGAAAAATCCCCTACTTCGTAAAACATCCTCCATACAAGATTTCCATGAGAAATAGTTGGAATTGGTAAGTAGAATATCACAAGGGGTGGCCATATTTGTAAATTAATGGTTATAAAATCATAAACCAATAGTCTGTATGCGAAGAGCTCAAAAAAATAGGCGTTTTAAAAAAAAACGGCACTGAAAACTGACTTCGGATGATGAAGTTATGCTTGAACAAAGAAAATGCTGAAGATGTCCCCAATAGTGGCGTGGCACATAGAGAATGATCAACTAAAAAAAATGACCCCCCTCTTCCCAAGATGAACTTTTGACAATCACTTTACAAAAAAGTTGCTTTAAGTGAATCACTTTTGTAAAATAAGTGATTTCACTTTTACAATGATGTTATTTTAAATAGTGCAGCAATAAAACAGAACTTAAGTGACTCACTTTTTATTTTTATTTTTTATTATTTAAGTGAGATGCACTTTTACAATAAAGTAACTTGAAAATATAAATTGCATGTAATTTTTCTTTTAAAAGCAACTTCCTAAGACCTGAACTCAAGACCTATTAAGGAATAAAACAACTTTGAACCAAGTGAGTTAGATTAAAAGGTATGTAAAATGTGGGAATGAGAAAAGGTTTTTTTTTTTTTTACTCTTCTTGCTCGGTTTTCGTGCTTGCATTTTTTCCTACAAATCACACCACAAACCGAAACAAAAAAAAAAATTCCACAATATCTCGTTTGCTTTCCCGAAAATTCTACGTTTTCTCTCTGTTTCTTATTTGCCGAGATCGCGCAAGGTGCACGGCAAAGAGCATACGCAGCCGAGAAAAACCCTTTCCCTTTATGTTTCTGATTCGCAGAGATCGCACAAGGTGCACGAAAAAGAGCATATGCAGATAAGGAAAGAAACAATCCAAAACTAAAAAGACATAATAATAAAAACTAATAAAATATGAGATATTTTTAAAACAAATAAAATGCGTCACTGTAACATTATACCTTCAGATCTGATGAAATACACGTTTCTGAAGCAACTGGAAACCGTTTTCGATCAAACGAAAACTATTCCCCAATGGAAACGACGCTCTGGACGCAATGGAACACCTTCCACAGCCCAAAAATGCATAGAAATACCAAAACCAGAAACCCTTTCAAGTTTCGGCAACACCAATTCAAAATCTAGATCATAACCGGAAGTGGCTCTTCATAAAAAGCTCTGATACCATGTTCAGGTACACAGGGTACTCCCAAAAGACCGAACACCTAAAGGAACCACTTCACACAAATAGATCACAGATCAACACACCGAAGTTTTGACGTGGTTTAAACCCTCGAGAGAGAAACACTCCATGGCCCCGGGTAAATAGCTTCTACGGAGCAATTTATTATGCAAAGAAAGAAAGTTACAAATGAGCTTCTCATAATCGATCAACTAAACAGTGACCCTCCATGCTCTTTAAATAGAGATCATGGACCAATCGGGTGTTAAGCCACGGATCAAGGTTAGGTATGATCTAAAATAAGTTGAGCCGTCGGATCACAACATACTGTGACCGTCGGATTAAATATTTACAAATGCATACTAAAGAAACACACTTTTCCTAACGAATATATTACACAAGTTATTCTTAACTAACTCCTAAGTGTCTAAATATCCTAACAAATCCATGGTCATCTCCTAAATGTTTATAGTCCTCAATCCGCCCCTCAAAAGCTGCAACTTCTAAACTATCTGTCTTGGTTTACCCAACTTCACCTGCACTCCCCCATCATCATTGGCAGAGACTTCAATATGATCACCACCATGGAGGAAAAGAAAGGGGGCCTGCACACTCTCTCCTCTGAAGACAAGGATTTCAAATCCACTCTCACCTCCAATGGTTTGGTATACCTCCAACCCTCTCCTGGATTCTTCACTTGGAACAACAGACGAGGGGGAGTGCACCAGTTGCTAAGAGACTGGATCGCTTCATTGTCTTGGACTCTATTCTCACTACGGGAGGGATCCTCACTTCCTCTGTTATCCCGGCAGCTGGCTCTTATCACTAGCCAATTCTGCTCTCCTGGAACAACCATGACGCTCAAATGCACAAACCCTTCCGGTTTGAAAATTTTTGGCTCACTCATCCCTCCTTCATGGATACGGTAACCAACTGGTGGACCAACATGCAAGTTTCAGGAAGATCCAAAATGGCTATCATGCAGTAGAAGCTAAAAATCCTCTATTCTAACCTCCGCCACTGGAATCACACTACCTTTGGTAATATCTTCACGGAGAAATGTGCCCTAGAAGAGGACCTGGAAACTCTCCAGCTAACTCTCATGGATCAAGGACATACTGATGAAACTAAGCAAAAAGAAAAATCTCTCCATGATGAACTGGACAAACGTTGCGTGCAAGAGGAGATCCTCTGGAAACAAAATTCCAGAATCACTTGGCTCAAAAAAGGGAAGTGCAACACAACCTTCTTTCATAGGTCTACCATTCAACACAGAATCCACAACAGAATAACAAAGATCAATCTGGATAATGGAGACACTCCGGAAGACCATGAAGCCATCGATCAGGAACTTACTCGACACTTCCATGATCTGCTTTCGGAAACTAATCTGGATCGCTCTGCTACTATTGAACGCATCACCCAGCACATTCCTACCATCCTCAACGACGACCACAATGCCACTCTAATGCATCCCATCACCATGCAAGAGGTTGAATGTGCAGTCAAGTAAATGACTGATGACAAAGCTTCTGGACCTGATGGCTTCATCGTTGATTTCTTCCATCACTCTTGGGACATGCTCAAACTGGAAGTCCTAGAGATCGTGGAGGAATCTAGACAGAAGCAATGGGTTCTCTCTGCCCTCAATGCCACCTACCTCGCTTTGATACCCAAGGAGATCGGTGCGTCCCATCCCAATAAATTTTGACCCATCTCCCTCTGCAATGTTATCTACAAAATCATCTCCAAAGTGGTAACCAACCGGCTTAAAACCCTTCTGCCTCTCCTCATCTCCCCCGATCAATCTGGCTATGTTGAAGGTAGGAATATTCTGGATGAAATTATCTTGGCTCATGAAATAACTCACTCTCTGAAAGTCTCCAAAACTCTTGGCATGCTCATTAAACTTGATCTCTCTAAATCCTTTGAAAAACTAAGCTGGCAGTTCATCGACAAAATGATTCAAGCCTTCGGTTTCAGCCACGGATGGATTCACTGGATCCTCTCTCTCACCTCCTCTGCCGCCTTCTCGATCCTAGTCAATGGATCCTCTTCCTCCACCTTTTCTCCCTCCCAGGGAATTCGTCAGGGAGACCCCCTCTCCCCTTTCCTTTTTATTCTTGTGGCGGAGGGGTTAGGATGCATGATTCAAGCAACTGTCAACACCAACACTCTCAGAGGACTCTCTCCCCATGGAGGCCCCCCTTTTTCCTATCAACAATTTGTTGACGACAACCTACTATTCGGCCACCCATCGGTTTAGGAAGCACACATTATCAAAACCATCCTTGACACCTTCTCTGAAGGCTCAGGAACCTCTATCAATTTGGAAAATTCTCAGCTCTTCTTCTACAATACAGACATAATCACTCAGCGAAACATTGCCAGAATCCTGGGTTTTACCATTTCCACCCTACCTACCAAATACGTAGGAGCCCCCTCTTTGACTTGGCTACTAAGAACTCCTCCTGGAAATAACTCTTGGACAAGATGGAGAACCGCATTTCCTCTTGGACCTTCCGCTCCCTAAATCATCCTAGCAGGCTCATCCTCGTCAAGGTTGTCCTCCAGTCCATGCCTCTCTACCTCTTTTCAATGTTTGTTGCTCCTAAATGGGTCCTCAAAGCTATAAGAAGTCTCCAGATATCCTTCCTCTGGGGAAGGGACAAGAACAAGAATAGATGGGCCCTCGTCAAATAGCAGATGGTATGTCTCCCCAAGCAAGAAGGTGGCCTTGGACTGCGGGATCCAGAAATCAGCAACAAATCCCTCTCAGCCAAAATTTGGTGGAAATGGATTTCCATGAACAACTCACCCTAGGCATCGTACTGGAACAAGAAGTATGCTCATAATTGGGACCCCCCCAATCTCATCTGCTATGATCAAAATCCAAAGGGCTCTTCGATCTAGAACACGGCAAACAACCAAAGATACCCCATCTAATAGCACAGCTTTTGGGAAATCTGCGAAGGAACCCACGCTCTCTTTTGGCAGGACTCCTGGAAACAATTGCCTAGCCTCAACAGTCAATTTTATCAGGTGGCCATCCCCGTGTCCAACAACGTGGTCAAGGACTTCTGTCTCAAAAATGAAACCACCCTGTTTCGTTCTTGGAAGAAGCCAGATACATGGGGCCTAGATATTGAACACGCCCACCGTGATTCCCTCTGTTAGGAACTCAACCTTTGAAAAATCAGAACTCGTCACGGCCCTGAAATCATTAGATGGGGGAACTATGCAAAGGGTAGTTTCTCAGTAAAGGAGGCATACGCCATCTTGGTAGGAAGACCTGAAGCTCTTCCCTTTCCTCTATGGAAATTGTTATGGAAATCCAATCTTTGGCCTAAAATTTCCTGCTTCCTCTGGCTCCTTTCGCATCGGCGTATCCTCACTTGGGAAAATCTCCTAAAAAAAGGATTCCAAGGTACTTATTTTTGTGCTCTCTGTCGCAATCACATCGAAACCATCGACCATCTTTTGGACTCCTACATGGTTACCAACAAGATTTGGGATATGTTCGCTCCCACTTTCAAGAAAACGAACATAATCAAAAGCAATGTCATAGACACTATGCTTCATTGGGGAGAATATCCCTTCCAAAGCATGCTTCTGAACAGACTCTGGATCCTCACCCCGAGCTTCTTGGTCTGGAACATTTGGAAAGAAAGGAATATTCGCATCTTCGAAGATAAATGTACAACCATCAAGGAAATCTGGAAACTCACCTGTAACAATCTGCAGGAAACTGTTTTTGGGGGCGTTGGAGAAGCAAGGATCTCCCCACAACCGAGGCCAAAAAAATTTTTTTGGACAACTTCCACTTTGGGGCCCCTCCAACCCAAGCTCCTTTAAGCAGCCACTGCATGAATACCCCCAGCCCGGACTTCTGGGAACCCCCTCCAGAGGGCGTCTTCAAACTCAACTTCGATGGTGCCTCCAAAGGTAATCTAGGGCCTACTGGTTTCAGGGGAGTTATCTGCAACTCTGATGGCACTATTCTCTGGATCTACTATGGAAACCTTGCTGTGACAGCAACAACGTAGCGGAGCTGGCTGGTATTGTGTAAGGGGTGACCATGGCCAAAAAAAAAAGTTGTTTCCCACTCATTGTGGAGGGTGATTCACAAATCATCCTCTCCCTTTCTACTAAAGACCAGAATGGTTCTCAGGTCTCCAAGCTCAAATCTAGTCTGACACACTTTAGAGCAATCTCCTTTCACCACATCTGTCGAAAAGCCAATTCTCTGGCTGACTTTCTTGCTAACGAAGGAGTTGCCAGCGACCACAGGGGATTCACTAGTGAGGCAATATCATATCACGTCCATTCATATTGGGGGCTTGAATACTCCTAAAAACCTCAAAAGTATATTGCCTCATATTAAGGGGTCAAGGGGGGGGGTTTTAATTTGACATAGTAATATAAATATTGGGGGTTATTTTATTTGGGTGGGTTGAGGAATAAAATCCAAATCATGGGATGTATTCATACCTCCAAATGATGGGATGTATTCGTACCTCCAAATCATGGGATCAATTCATACCTCCGAATCACGGGTTGGATTCATACCATTCCTACTTTTTGCTAAGGAATAACCTCCAAATAATGGCCTAGATTTCTACCTCCAAATCATGGGATGGATTCATATCAATCCTAACTATTGCTAAGGAATAGCCTCCAAATTGTGGGTTGGATATATACCTCCAAATCATTGAACTTATATAGTCTTCTTTTTTTCTAGAATAATTTTCTTCGGGAATGGGATTTATCTATGCTTTCAATGGCCCCAAGGACATTAAAATGGGTAATAAAAAAATCAGAAGAAGATAATAAAATTCATAAATGTGATCTTCCTCTTGATGAGATGTGCTCCTAAATTCCTAGTCAACTGTGCCTCCATCCATAAATGTGATCCGTCCTTTTAAATTCCTAGTGTTGTTTGAATAATTTAAAGTGATATGTGCCTCCATTCGGTTGTTGAGGTTCACATTTTTAATGATGTAAGCAATTTTCCCATCCATATTTTGTCACCCATTGAATTCCTTGTGGGGCCTTCATAGTTTGCCATTTATTTTATACCACTTGCAATACAACTAGGAAGGAAATGTTTGGGAAACTCCTGTCTCCATAGTTTTTTTATATTTATATCGAATTTCGGTGATCCTCCATGCATCTTCCATGTAGATGTGTAAATCGACCTATACAAATTTTCTGCGGGTTTAAATTTTCTACTCAGTTGCATCGAACTCAACAATTGAAATTATTTTTTCATTTTTGCATGAATCCTGATTTACATTTATGGTTGTTACAAAAGAAAACAATCATCCTCTAAAATCATATCTCCCCCAAAAAAGGTTGTTTTTATGCACATTAAGGCCAATTCATGTAGAATAAATAAAAAGAAAAAGGAAAAAAAACATATTCCATCTCTTAGATATATGCATACCTTCATTTGCAATTTCTCTTAAACATCTATATATAATTTTCTTTTGCAAAAAAAAAACCAAAAGATGATTGGGAGAACTCCAATTCTCAATGGTTGTTTCAATCAAACCTTGCTCCACAACAACCAAGAAAAGTGAGATCAATCTTTCTTGGCTCATTGGAACCAAGAAAAGTTAGATCAATCATTCTTGACTAATTATTTCTTTCAACTTTTTGTATTCTTCTTTAACATTTTCACATTGCCAACTAGGAATAGTTGTTAGATTGAGTTATATTTGGCACATTCATAATTATAATTTCAATTCTTATATGTAAGGTATTCATATTAATATTATTTTGGAACTAACATGAACATAAGTGAAAATCTAAATCCTTATTTACGTACCTTATTTCTTATCGTTTCCATGAAATGGTATCATATAAGTTTGACCATCTCTATATCTTTATAACTAGTGCATGCTTGAAACTTAACAATGGAAAATTTTCCCTCTCTTGTAAAGATAAAAGAAACTATATATAACCCAAGAAAAGGTAACTAAACGTTGTTAATTTCCTTGCTTACAAGAATAAATGTAGAGGGTGTAGTTACATGATATAAAATTGGTAGATTGGTAGGCTGTGGTGTGAAACATCTACAGTTATCATCTTTTCTAAGCATTGCACTGACTATTGAACAATTAGCCTTTCACATTCTTTGTTACATTGATATCTTGACTGGGTCACCTTTTACCCATTTTCCCTTCCCCATTACTATTTCATTGGGTCTTCCACTATCCAACACTACAAATTGATCAGTCGCCCATGCAATCCCGGTGGGATTATTATTAGCATTATACTATTATTTTATTTAGCATCTTGTTTTTTTTACTAAGATGCGTTAGGGATCATGTTTGTTACAACTTGATAATATGATATAAAGGGGGTATTAAAAATGGGTTGATAAAAATGGATACCTAAAATATATGGTGAAACTAGGGGTTTTCTTAATTGGAAAGGTATATTGGGAGGGGGTTCAACAATACAATTTTAGGAGGAATTTTCCAATATTTAGTGAAATTAGGGATATTCTTTAATATCTTGTGAACGATCATGCTATGTAACAAGTTCACTGAGTGAACCCCTCGTTCCAGCGACCTCAGTCTCTTCGAAGGCATTTTTGGAGAAAATTATCCTAAACCCCTAGCTGAGAATTATCGAGATCTTGCCAGGATGGACCTAATCACCCAGGTTGCTAGTGTCAGCATGACCTATGGGGCCCTTCGCCAGCACGTGGAGAGCACACGTTCTCCTTCCCGGTCTCAGACCTTCCCATGATGCTGCTCGCCTCCACACCTGTCTTCCCACCCATCCACCTACCCTACCATCTGTCTGCCTCCACAGCTAGCCACCCCCACACTTGTGGCTTAATGGCACCCTCCCGCACTCTCGCTCACAAGTCCCCTCGCATTTCCTCTGGCGTCCACCCTGTTACTGCTCGACCGCACCTCGACCCTCTTCGCATTCAAGACTGCCATCCTTTCAGCCCTCGGCTCTTTCAATTCTGCTCTCTTCTCTTAACTATGGCTCGTGTGAACACCATCCACGACTTCCAGTCTCCTCGCTATTTAAACGAGTCCATGCACACTATAGACAACACTCAGTCTGCTTCCTCGAGCCTCTAGTTCGGCTCTGTTCACCCTTCTATTTAAATTCATTTCTGGTTCTGGTCCCTCACGACTTCTTCCGCCATGACCAAGTCTCGTGGTCTATCTTGTCGAGGTGGTGGGAATCTCTACTCTAGGAGCCAGAGCACCCCAAGCTCTGGGGATGGTTTTGATACTTGCATCTCCTTTTCCAGTCACAACCTGATTGAAGACTGGGAGGGGCAACTGGTGGCGGTTCCATCAATCACTACTGGCTCATGAAAAATATGTTGGGAAAGATTCTATACGATATGTTGGGAAACTGGGGTTCTACAAGGAACCAAATGCTGGCCACTAGGGCCAAGCTTGTTGCGTTGGACAAGAGTCTGGCTAATATCGATGCCACCTTCTCCTGGAGCCAGCATGTGATAGTGAGGTGAATCCCGATCTAGGCCGACTCTGCTAGAAAAGGCGACGATGGCCCCACCTGTGTCTCTACCGTCCCTACTGAAGCGCCAGTTGTAGCTACTGCCACAGATTCCTCAGATACTTTTCTGGTTGCCCCTGCCTCGCCTGCAGCTACTCCCGTGCATTTTCTGATTCCATCCACGATGGGCTCCCCGCCTTGCAAATGCCTGTGCAACCACGCCGAGCCCGACCTCCTTCCTGCCAGTAAGACCTTGTCGCTTCCCGTCAAATTGCTAGAGGATGACTTCTCGAGATGATGCCCCATCCTAGAAGATTTCCTGCCTGAGTAATTTGTTTCATGACTTCTTTGGAACTCAACGAGAGGACTGTGTCTCTCTGCTATGGTTTTGGTGTTTGCTTCACTCCAGTTTTCTGTAAGTTTTGTGTCCATGCTCAGATAATCCTTTGTTCTCTGGTCGTGCCACTAATGGAAACACTCTGTTTTGGGGCAAGATGGTTTGTAACACTCTAAATTGTAATGCTCTTGCAACTTCAGTTATTTTTGCTATGCTGGGATTGACCCTTCATCCCTGGTTGCTCTGTAATCTTATCTTTTTACTTAATTAAATAATGTGCAATTATACAAAAAAAAATATGAGTCTTATTGTCAAATTTCAAATTTCCATTTCGGTATTTAGTCAAATTGATGAAAAATATATTTCATGACCATTGACTATCACAAGTATTGGAGTTACATGGCAAACTCATGCTTTTGTGTGTTGGAAAATGAGTCTTGTGTTTTTTAATTCTATGTTTGGATTATATATATTCATTATATATATATATGAACAAGAAGTTGTCATTGTTAATTTTTTTGGTCATCATCTCTCAAGTATAAGCAATCTTAATACTTATCACAATTAGACACTTGCTACAATAGTATCTATGTCAACAACCTTTTTGGAAACGTTTATTCATAGTTATTTTTATATTGTATTAACACTTAGTTTGACACCTAGATTTATATTAGTATTCTTATAGTTTAAATGTAGATATTTGATAGCTTTTAATGTTATTTTCATTATTATTTTCATGATGTTGAAATCACAATTTCATTTATTTAAATTAATTTAGAATACCCATTTTTAACTAAAAACACTTTGAGATATATGTAACTGTAGTTTTAAGTTTAATAAATTTCATGAATAGATTTTTATTATTTAAAGAAGAACAAAATAAATACTTTTCATCTACTATCAATTTTAATAAGCCATGATAAATTTATTAATTTTTTTATGAAAAAAAATTGTAATCCAAATTTTATTGCAAATCTTAACTATATTATTTATTTGGCTAAGAAATTAGACTTACACTTAGTCTTCTACATATTTTTTTTCTATATATTTTACATATTTTTTTTCTATATATTATATAGAATGTATGTCTTAAAAAAGAAAACTTATACTTCAGCAGATAACATGATAAGTAATTTTAAAAACTCTAACCCAAAAAGCATTGTTTATAACCATTAACAAATAAATAGTAACATAATGATAAGTTTAAGCAATATTGTTTGTATCCATTAAAAAATAAATATTAAAAAAATTGATAAGTTTATTCGTTAAGATTTTCTTTTTTATATTAATTTTATTAACAAATAACTAGTAAAAAAATGATAAGTTTAAGTAACATTGTTTGTATCTATTAAAAAAATGATAAATGATAAGTTTATTGGTTAAGATTTTATTATACCTGCCATGACGGAGTATATGATTTTACTTTAAATTAATTTACAAGTTTTTATTTTAAATTTTTATATAGTTTTCTATAGTTTTATAAATTTTAATTATTAAATTGATTTAAAAACAAATAAAAAATTATATTTTAAATTTTATAAATTATATAATCCTTATTTTTGATTGGTTAGTCTTATTTTTATTTATTTTTTATTGGTTAACAATCTTGATTTGACTAATAAGCCCTACCTGGGATGTGACTTTTGTGAAATTAAAAAATCTAAATCTATAAAAAATATAAATGTGACACCTATATATTTTTGGGTATATGTAATAATTGTGAGATGCACCAATTACGATGACGTTTCATAACGGGATCAATTATGAGATCTTGGGCCAAGATATATTAATCTTTGTACTTGTGAATGTAAATCCACACCAAAAGGTCAATCCAGGGTCTTCCTTCCATTCGTTAAGCACGTGGAACCCAAAGTGGGAAAGTGGGATGGAAAATAAAGATCAAATCCGACCGAAATTTGTATGGCTGAGCTGAGGCCACCGAAATCCGACTAACCACATTTACCCTGGTCCATATCTACCGCTGCTGCGGATTACTAAGCTACTGTCCGGAGCCTCCAATTGCCCACCAGTACTAAATTATTAAGAGAAAAATGTACGTCTTCTTAAAAGTTATCATTTATAATATTAATATAAACATAGCATAAAGTAAGGCGTTCAACAAATTATTTAGTTAATATAAATCATAACATTCTTTTATATAAACAAATTTAAAACTATTTTGTAAAATAACAAATTCTACATATAATCTTATAATATTATAGCTTTTTCTTAATTAAAACACATTCGTACATATCTTTATATATAAAGATTTAACAAAAAAATATTTTAAATATCAAATATGCAAACAATCCTCTTTTTTACATAATTAAAATATTTATGTACCTTATATAGTTCAAGCATGAAAATAATAAGCCACATCGTTTCTTTCTCGAACAAACATATCTATCTAAATTATAACAAACATATCTATCTATCTAAATTATAGGACATAAAAGAAAACTAACACTGAAGAGGCAAAGTGCAACCCAATGCTCCATTAAACTGACTTGGACTGCATTAATTGGTTTCTTTCCATGAATAAGAATGTCCTCAAAAAGGAACTTAATCTACGCAATAACATAGAAGCATCCACATGATTTAGTTTTGTGCATGAAACATATTTCTTAATTATATGAAATTTTCCTTCCACTTAAAGTTAATGTAATACTGTTAATGTATATTGAATGTATTTAAAAACATTGAAAAATATCAAATATATATAAAAAATATTAAATGATAAATGATAAAAAAATTTACATATATTCTTAATTATATTTATGTAATGTTTTGATTCTTCCATCTAAAATTAATATAAAACTTCATAAAAAAAATTAATATAATACTTCATAAAAGAAAATCTTGAATGTATTAAAAAACATTGAAAAATATGTTGTGCATTCAAGAATTTTGAACTACGAAGAAATCACTAAAATTAATATTGTAAAAAATGATATACTAAAAAAGAGCATATGATAAGGATTACAAACTAAACTTCTTATGTCAATAACGTTGTTGTATTATTTCATTCATTACTTATGACTCATAAGTATATAAGAATACTATATTTATAAATCCTTGTATAGTACTCTTTGCGATTTTTGTTTTAAATGCTAATGCTTGGCAAACTATTTTCATCTTAATTTTTACTTTGAGACTATATACAATTATTAGTTAAATTACTTATAGACTATTTTGAAAGGCATGTATAAGTAGCTTTGCTGCTATTTTCACTTGTTTTTTATATAAGACAACGACATTCAAAATACCTATAAAAACAATGACACATTGGTTAAGATTTTTTTCAATATATGTAATTATTTGCACCACGATCATAACAAATACAGTTTAGTTACATCACTTCATAGTAGTTTAACTTATTTTCATTAATTTTTTATAAAGATAAGATATAAATATTTGAAGGAGCGAAAATAACATAAATTCATAAATAAAAAAATTACAGTAACTTTTTTTAAAGATTTATAATTTTAGTAATTCTTAAATTTCTAACCATAAAATGTTTGGCTATATTTTTGTAAAAATATTTCAAATCATAAAATATTTGGCAATATTTTTGTAAAAATATTCAAATTTCTAAGCATTTCATATAGTTCCTAGACAATTTTGGCGATATTTAGAGAAACAATTTTTTCCCATGAAATCTAAGGGTAGGGTTGGAATTTGAGGGACATATGCCCGTCATGAGGCATTTTACTGTTAAGTTTAGCCTAATTTCACAAGCAAGATCACTGAAAGAAACACAATCACAAGATAGACAAAGATTTACCCTGGGAAACCCTCATGGAGTAGAAAACCCAGCAAAGCTTTCTTCAATAGAGATAATCAACCCAATACAAGATGTAGTCCCCAACAAGAGCTCCTTCTCCTCCTATGCAAACCTCTCTCTCCTATGCGCCAATCACAAGTGAGTGAATGAATGAGATAAATGAGGAACACACCTCCTCTATTTATACTCATGTTCTAACTGACTTTTCACCCTAATGGGGCCGACCTCTCCCAAGAGAGTCTAATAACCCCTAAAAAGCTAACTCAAGGCCGACCTCACATGGGAGATCTAATAACCCTAGTTACCACAATCTCTCGGAGGAATAAACATCTTCGTATATACAATAGGGTCACCTCGGAGGAATGGAACATCTCTGGAATAATAAAGTACAAGAATGATATTCTTAGAAGTTACAATATTTTAACATTTACCCATCAAAATACTGTTAAAAAATTTAACAAACCGTCCCAAAGAAGGCAAACAATTTGCTAGGACATATTTTTGACGGTTAACTATTTTTCCAAACCGCCATTAACTTTTATCAATAAGCTTATTAAGATACATGTATGCCTAGATAAGTGGCTGCAGTAGGTGGTGTTAACTAATCCTTTGGGATTTGTTGTATTCTATTATAATTAGATTAGTTAATAAACCGTCGACCTATTGATAACCGTCGACCTATTGGTAACCGTATTTGCCCTCTTTTATATATCTGTATCTTGCTTATATGAATTTAATTCGAATCTTGGAGTTTCAGCCCTGTTCTTCAGTGGTATCAGAGGTGCGATTTTTTAAACACCATGAATTTCAGTTCAGTTCGATTTGGATAAACAGTCTTGAGCAGATCTATTTAGATTGTTTTTTTTTCATGTTGAAGAATTCCCGAATGTCTCGTGTCTCGAAAATAAAGAAGAGATTGTTGTTAGATAAACCACAACAAGCAAAGAGATCACCATTTCCATTCCAGAGAGGAGATTCTTGTCTGCAGTCCATTTTGTGGGTCTGGTTAGGAAGCATACACCTGCGAACTGTAAACTTACCAATTTTTTTTTAATTTGGGGAACAAAAAGGGGCATTGATTCCATAATTTCCAGTTTAGATTGTTGAGTGTTGTTGAGCCGTCTCTGATTGCTGAGACAAATTGTGGAATTTTCAGATTGTGCAAGTTGTATGTTGCTAGAGGATTGCATAGTTAATGATATTGATATAATTTGTTGTTGAGAAATTTTTTATGCACAGTACAGATTGCATATTTTGATTCTGATTAGACAAAATTTGCATGTACATTGTTCTTGCACAGTAGCTCATAATGCATTCTTTAATATCAATTGTGGGAGTAGTGCTTTCCGGAAAAGCAAACTACCAAGAATAGTTTCGGAAAATAAAGAACACTCTTATTTTTAATGATTTATGGGAGGATGTTTGTGAAGGAAAGGATGATAATGAACCAGAGCAGCCTACATATGACAAACAACTTGCAATTTGGAATAGTAAAGATAAAAAGGCATATGCTTTAATTTGCTTCTGTAACTGAAGAGGTAAGTCGGCATATTCTTTCCAACACCACAACATTTACAACATTAAAGAAATTAAAAGATCTTTATGAATCCCATTCAGAACTGGAAATTATACAATTGTTGATGAATTTGTTTAATCTTGAACTGAAAGATAATGATCCCATGAAGTTAGCTTCTGAAATTAAAGCCATTTTTCATGATGTTGAATCAACTGGTGTCAAAGTGGATTTGCAACTCACTGCATTCATTAAATCCCTATATCCTACCTATTCGCACTACTTAGAATCGCTTCAAGCTAGTGGACAGATGAAAGCCATGACTTTTGATGTACTTGTAGACAAAATTGTTGAAAGAGAGAAAGCCTTTGGGAAGAAGGAATCTCTTTCCAATTCCACTGTTGAGACTTTATGTCTTGGATAGAAAGAGCATAAACCTAGAGGAGAGTCTGCTAGATTTGATCATAGTAGAATAGGTAGAGGTAAAAGATCATTTAGAGGAAGGGGGGGGTAATCCTCATCAATGTGACAGACAACAAGATGCCAGACAACAAACACATTTTCAGAATGATAAACAATTTGTTAAATGCTATAGGTGTGGTAAACTGGGTCATACTTCCTCTCATTGTTGCACTCCTTGGGAAAAGATTAGTGAGAAGAAAGAGAAACAACCTCCAGACAAAGGAAAACCACCTGAATCTGCTCACTATATTGTTGCACATTGTAATCTTAGTATCAATGAAGTTTTTATCACTTCTTTTACTTCTTGGGAAGACACTTGGATTTTAGATACTGGAGCCACTTGTCATATGAACTTCAGAAGATATTTTTTTGAGACATTCAGTAACGACATTGACGGAATAGTTTATTTTGTTGATAAGTCAAAGATAAAGCCTTCAGGAATTGGATCTATTCGACTTAAATTACCAGAACTTGCTGATTATATTTTACCCGATCTTTATATTCCTTAATTAAAAAGAAATCTGATGTCTCTCATACATATCAGGAAGCAAGGGCATTCTATACATATGTTTGATGGTATAATTTAAATAAGAAGAGCATCTGATGATGTGATTGTTATGACTGGTGTTGAAGAAGACAAACTTTTAAAACTTAAAAGGACATCATCTTTTCCATCCAATTCAGCGCTTTTGGCTCAACATAGTGATACTATGTCTTCCATCTTGTTGTGGCATGCTCGTTTTGGTCATATTAATTATGATAGTATCATGATTATGAAACAACAAGGTATTCAAGGGCTTCCTACTATTCCAATAAAACTTTCTCCATGTAATGCTTGTATTTTAGGCAAGCATTGTAAGCCGCCTTTTTATGGATCTACTTCTCGAGCTTCCAGGAAGTTAGTTCTTAGACATTTTGATCTATGTGGACCCATGCATGTTTCATTTTCCAATGGTAATAAATATATGCTAACCTTTATTAATGACTACACTGGGATGTGTTGGGTTTATTTGTTGAAAGAGAAATCTCAGGTTTTTGCAACTTTTAAAAATTTTCATTTATGGATTACAAATGAAATTCAATTTAATATTGGCACTCTAAAATCAGATAATGGTGGAGAATACACATCTAATGAATTTGAAAAGTACTTGCAGGATAATGGTATTAAACATCAAACAACCATCCATTATAATCCGCAACAAAATGGTGTGGCAGAGTGCATGAACAAAACTTTGCTTAATATGGTAAGGTCAATGATTTTTTTTCAGAATGTCAAGTTGATGTTTTGGGGAGAAGTAGTACTTTGTGTTGTCTATATTCGCAATCGGTGTCCTTCTACTACCATCAATAATAAGTCTCCTTATGAAATGTGGTATAATCATCTTCTTGTTGTTCAACATTTTAGAGTTTTTGGGTCTCCATGCTATGCCTTAATTCCTAAACAACAACGCGACAAATTGGGTGCCAGAAGTCGCAAATGTATTTTCTTGGGGTATTCCAATACCCCTAGAGCTTATCGATTATATGATGAGGAAAACACGAAATTTGTTGTTTTTCTCGAATTTGCTAAAAATGCTTCTACTATTGATAGGCAACTCAATCAATTGGATAGATTCTCTTCCAAGAAGTTTTATTATGAATGGGACAATGATCTTCCACATCCTGAAGGGGGGATTCATATTGTAGATCAGTCTGTGGATTTTCCTTCAATTAATTTTCCTTTTATAGCAACACCAGAGAATGAGGAAAAATTAGTTGATAATAATGTTTTTGATGAAGAAAAATTGGATGATAATAATGTTTCTGTAGAAGAAAAATTGGATGATCATAATGGAGAATCAAAAACTAGTCTTGAAGAACCTATTTATCAAAATGAGTCATCACCACAACAATCAGTACGTAGATCAACACAAACCAAGGCAATTCCAAAAAGGTATGATGAATTTGAGTTAAATTTTTGTGATGTTGTTAATGAACCTACTACCTTTGAAGAAGCTGCTAGTTGTAATAAATGGAAAGATGCAATGCAAAAAGAGTATGATGCTCTTATTAAAAATATCACTTGGAGGTTGGTGGATCCTCCTATTGGCATCAAACCAATTGGTTGTAAGTGGGTTTATAAAATAAAATATAAGGCTGATGGTTCACTTGATAAGAACAAAGAAAGACTTGTAGCAAAGGGTATTCTCATAAAGAAGGTGTCGATTACACATAAACATTTGCTCCTACTGCAAAATGGGGCACCATTAGAACTTTATCTTCCCTTGCAGCTCAAAAAAGGATGGAAAATACATCACATGGATGTAAAATCTGCTTTCTTGAATAGTGATTTAAAAGAAGATGTCTATATATTACAGCCAGAGGGTTTTTCTGTTAAAGGAAAAGAGCATAAAGTATGTAAATTGGTGAAATATTTGTATGGTTTAAAACAAGCACCTCGTGCATGGTATGCAAATTTAACTGAACATCTTCTCAAATTGAATTATAAGCATTTCAATCTAGATGATGCAACTCTATTTGTTAAGAAAGTTGGAAGATCAGTTGTATATCTAGTTGTCTATGTAGATGATTTGCTTATCACATGAAATAATGATGATTATATAGCATTTATTAAAAAGGAGTTGCAAAAGGTTTTTGATATGAGAGATTTGGGATTACTACATTATTATTTAGGAATTGAAGTAGATAAAAAACCGAAGCACATTTTTATTTCTCACAAAAGGTATATTGGAGAGCTATTGACCAAATTTGGGATGCATGATTGTAATTCTATTTCTACTCCAATGGAGTGGAATCTAAGGATTACTTCACATGAAGGCAGTGCATTTGAAGATCCAACAAAGTACATGCAACTTGTTGGAAGCTTGATTTATCTTACTACTACTCGTCTTGACATAACTTTTGTTGTAGGAATACTTTCCAGGTTTATGCATCAACCCTGTGAAGGTCATTGGATCGCAACAAAACGAGTGCTCAAATATTTAAAAGGTACTCAATCGTATGGCATCAAATATTCTAAAGTTTCAGACTTCCATCTCACTGGTTATTCAGATTTTGATTTTTACGGAGATAAAGAGCATGGAATGTCTACTTCAGGCTATTTGATGAATCTTGGATCAACAACTATCACTTGGAGATCACGAAAGCAATGTATTCATGTTGATTCCACAACTAAAGCCGAATATGTTGCAGTAGCTCAGGCCACAAAAGAAATCAATTGGCTTCGGAAAATACTTGAAGACTTGCAGGAGAAACAAGTGACTTCAATGCCTCTCTTTGTTGACAACACTTCTGCATTTCAATTGGCCAAGTATCCTATATTCCATGATTGAACCAAACATATCAATACAAAATATCATTTGATTCGATATCATGTTGAGGCCAAAACCATTCATCTGACACATTGTTCTACTTCAGAGAAAAACGCAGATATCTTTACCAAAGCATTGGGACGTGAAAAGTTTGAAAAGTTCAGAATGTTACTAGGCATGTTAGATGTCCCTTCGGATTAAGGGGGGAATGTTAACTAATCCTTTGGGATTTTTTGTATTGCATTATAATTAGATTAGTTAATAAATCGTCGACCTGTAGATAACTGTCGACCTGTGGGTAACCGTATTTTCCCTCTTTTATATATTTGAATCTTGCTTATATGAATTTAATTCGAATCGTGGAGTTTCGTCCCTATTCTTCAGGTGGCATGTTATTATATATGTAATAATGGAGATTGAAACTTTCGTGCTTAATTGAAACTTTCCCATTTGATTGAAGAGTAGTTGGGTGAGTTTTCATTCAATGGGGGATGGCTTTTCTTTCATTCCATATATTCTTTATTTCTTAGATTGTCCTAGCATTGTCCCAATATGGGGTCATTCCCTCCCTTCCAGTGCCTTTCCCTGGCCTTTGTTCCCTTCCTTCAGAGGATAAGTCAGTTTTCAAGTCCAAAAGTGCAACTCTGAGAGAGAGGTGGGTACCATTTTAGAAAAAGAAGTTGGTTTTAAACCGTGTTAATGAATGAATTAACCCAACCAACCACCAAGCATCAACAATGTATTAGCTATCAAATTTATCAAGCATGAGCAATTTATTAACTACCAAATCTACGAAGCATCACCTAGGGAATTTTAGGCACGCTTGAGAGTTTGAAAGTGCTCTCCTCTTGCTGCCACACAAACTTAGAGCTACTAATTTTGGTAAGATGTTATTTTCATTTTTTTTTTTAATTTGATAATAATCTAAAAACAAATTTTAATGAAACTATTCTCTTTTTTTTCTTAAACATGAAATTGTTTTTGTTGCTAAAATATTTTAACACTTCCAAGTTATAATTTATAAAAATTGTTGCTAAAATATTTTCACGTATCTATTAACATTTTTTTAAATGATTTATTTGATATTATGTTAAAAGTTAATAACATTTTATTATTATTGTAGTCTTAGTAATTAGTGGAAACAATTACTTTTACTCATGATTAAAAGTACTCAAAGGAGAAAAAAGCTTCAATATATTTTTGAAGTTGAATAGTACAATCTCAATTGGCCTAAGACCTTGACAAATGACAAAATCTATATGTGTGCGGAGTTTCACATATTCACAAGATCTTCACCATGAATTAAATAAAGCTACTTTCGATTTTAGGGAAAAAAATCCTTAATTTTCACTTCTTCCATTTCTTCTTCTTGGTCGCTTGCCTGGATCCGAAGCAGAAGTAAAACAACAACAGGAAATGAAGCTGCGAGAGCCTCGCTCGATTGTGAAGGATTGGTTTTGTATGCCAGTTTTAGTATACGAATGTACGTATTTTATACATATAAAAGGTAGAAATCACTTTCACTTTCAAACACGCCAGAAACTGTTTCCCCGACAATCCTGCCGCTCGCCAACCTACTCTCTGTAATGTGATTTCCACGCCATGTGACTTTTGGGTTCTTTCTATTAAGATAGGGGAGGGATTATTAGTATCTTTGGCTCTTCTGGTGGATTTTACATATGATGTTGCATGATTAATCTAGGATTTATTTGTCCTTGTGGAGGCTAGTTTATGTGTATTCAATACTATGTAATAATACGTCATTACATATGGACCACCTTCTGGTTCTTTGTGACTTTAAAACACAGGTATGAAATGAGGTGTCTGAATCCCTCAAACTCACTAAACTCTCATGTGCTGGCACCTTTGAACAATGTTTTATGCCTAATTGGTCTGGAAGCATAGAAACGTTGTCATCTTTGAGGATTGGAAGATGAATATAAACAAAGTGTGCATGGCAGTTGTGGGTGCATATCAGGATTTTATAATTCAGAGATTATCAAGAATGACATAATTGCTTGCTTCGCAGTGAGACTTTGATTTTTAGATGCCCTCTGATCATTTCGATGGTGCCTCTCAAGAGGGAAGGCTTTGGGGTAGGGATGGTGTTAACTTTCAGTGTTAATCATTGTTTCAAATTTTGGATGGATTGTGGTAGAGGTACAAATACTAGAAGTGAGATGCTTGCTTTGGATGCTTTTTTATTTTTTGCTAAAGAAAAAAATATATCATCCTTGCAGATTTGGGTGGCCTTCTATTCTTTGCGAAGGAAAAAAATATATCATCCTTGCAGATTATGGGAGATTCAAAAATAGTTTTGGATTGAGTTTAAGACAAGGAGAAGCTGCAGGTGCTTCATCTTGAGTGGTGGAAACAGAGGATCAGAGATATCCAAGCAACTTTCCACTTTACAATTTCACCATGTGTACAGGGAATACAACCTTGATGTGGATCTTCTATCAAAAAAAGCATTGTCTTCAGCCGAAGGTAGCATTCACTATGAAGAGTGGATTAATGACTCCCTATTCTCGCATGGTTCTATTCCCTTGTTTTGATTTTCTTGTTCTGCAACTCTCTAGCGGTTCATCTCAGTTCAATACAACTCTGTGGATCAGTGGTTGGTTTTGGATCGGCACTGGGCCAGATTTTTCCTTTGTTGGTGCAGAGGCACTATTAACTGTTGTGACTATAAACGCTTGCATTTTTTGGGGGCAAATGTTTCAGCGTTGGTTTTGTGTAGTAATGTTTTTAAATTCTAGGGCTGTAGTATGATACAGTGACGACTCTTTATTGTTTTGTCATTAAAAGATTTTGGCTTCTTGCCAGTTAGAGATCGTGAGTCAATAGTAGATTATGGAATTATTGATAGATGCGAGACTGTAATGGTGATTGTAAACTTTGATACTTTAGTGAATAACAAGTATAGATTGAAGACACCCATGATGTCTGAACAAACTGCGTCATTGGCTGAACTGATTAATGGTTGAACCACCATTACTTGATCTGATCTGATTTGACTGGGCCATCCTTGAGCCCTACAACTACAATCTCTACATCGACTTGCTTGAATTATCTGGTATGAATGTTGGAGAGATAATCACTCCCAACATTGTCCTCCTTAATTGTCTGTTCATCATTAACTAGCTGACTTTTGCGGCTACCCGTAGTAGGCTAACTCTCAAAATATTCTCATTGTAACAGTATGTATTTTTTGGTGGCTCCATGAACCTGGAAACCAAAATCACAACAAAAATGTAACTGCAAACACGATGGTACAACATCCTTAGGCATACTATACTCAGGATTTAGCTAACATCACTATCACTAATACTTATAAACAAAAAATAAGTTACTTCTGCAAAATCTGTACAGGACGGATCTAGGAAATATTTTATTACAAGATTAATTGCATAATTGATTTTTTTAGTTATTTTGTAATTCTAAATCCATTGTTTAATTTCAAAATATGTGTACTTAAAATTTTCTTTTCTTCCTCCTATGATGCCAAACCTTGAACCAGGAATATGGCATTATCCTCTTCATGTTCACCTTCATCATACACTTTAGGCCCTCTTTTGATTCATCGAACAAAAAACCATCACCTTTATTCAAAATATTTTTCATAGGCCCAAAATGCAGTATACCCTGTGCTCCATGGGCTACCTTCTTCATATCACTAGCTTGAGCTTTATCTTTGCAATTCACCTCATGTCCGAGGGATTCACCATGGGTTAGACCTACAACCCCCCCCCTTGCGTTCTTACTTCCAAAACATCTATCAACAGAACCATGCTGTTAACATAATCAACATCAACAATTTTAAACTTTGCCTCATTTGTCACAAGGTCTTCTGCAACTTTTCCAAACAACATACCTTCAATCCTTTTTACCTGGATTGAGCCTTCAACACACTCCTCTTTTAGGAGTTCTTATTCACCATACATAGCCTCAACAATTTCATTATCATTTTCAGAGTTGCTTAAAACACCTGCACAGTCACACGGGCAATTAGTAAAAACAACAAAAATATTCACAATTTCTTTCTTCATTGCAACCATTGTGACAATCTCAAATCTACCTTCAGTATCTACACGCAGGTACCAAAACCTTTCATCTTTATCATATACAGCTTTCTTCATTACTACAGTTCATCAGCCTTATGTTGACGGTTCATTCCATTCCACATTACTTCGATTAAACTCTTCTCCTTTTTGATATTCACCTCTTCATCAAATATAATTCAACCTGCTCACATAGTGGCTTCTCATCTACAATATCCTCTACTTCTTCATTTGTCTCAGCTTCTATTAGATACTCATGGATTTCAACACCATCCTCATACTTAACAAATTTAATTTCAAGTTCAACAACTTGATCATCATCTTCACTTGCAACATTATCCTTTCTGCCATCTTCTTTGTGAGTGCCTAGTCTGACACATTCATCTCACGCTCTTTTCTCTTCTGTGGGCATAACTATCAGGTCTCACTACCCACTTCAAAATCAATTGGGATAGATGAGGAGGATGAGGATGAGGATGAGGATGATAATGGTGGTGATGGTGATGATGATGGTAGCCATTGATGCTACTATTGAGATTGTGGATGTTTATTGTTTTCTCGATGCTACTAGACACGTATTTTTGTGATGATCCAAGTTCATATTAAATTCTGGGTCATTTTGATTTGTATGGTGGATTTATGTTGACATATAAACTTTGACTACCCTTGATCATTTTGACATTTCTAGATATGGATATTAACAAAGATATTTCTTGTGATATTGGTATTTTCACTATATATATATATATATATCGTTCACTTGTTCTTTTAACCTTAATATGATGATCTTATGATAAGTTATTGATGTGATGATGTTTTATAATTTCACTTCTTTTGATGAAAGATAATGTTGATGTTATCGTTATTATATTATAAATTAAGATAATGTTGATGTTATCGTTATTATATTATAAATTAAGATAATGTTGATGTTATCGTTATTATATTATAAATTTATCTATATTGGAAGTTGTCGATGATCTTTTCAAAGAAAATTAATATATATGATGATGTTACTACTTTGGATAAATGTTGTCTGTTTGTGTTAAATTTTCTTCATAAATGCTATGCAATTAATTTCAATAATGGCATCTACAATTAATTTGAATGTTTCATTATGTTATTTCAAAACTATGAAGTAAATGATATATGAGAACTATTGAAATTAATGAAATAATTATAATAATTTGATATAATAAATATATTAGCACACAATTGGATATAGTTGTAGGTGTTAAATAGCAAGACTAATGTGGTGCTAATAAGGAAGCAAAACTAGGAGCTAAAATGGAAGCCCACTGTGTCATAGATCTAGAAGCAACATTGGATGCAATACCGAGCGCTGAGTTCGAAGTCAATTCTAATGCTATTTTGGATGCCAAAGTAGAAGTCAAACTAGAAGCTAAACTAGTGGCCAACGAAGCAAAATTATATGCTTAATGGAAGCTAAATGTGGTGTTCATGAGGAAGCAAAACAAGAAGAAATTCAAGGAGCTAAATGGGAAGCAAAATGTGGCGCTAGTGTGGAAGTAAAAATGGACACTAAATTGGGTGCTAAAGTGGTAGCAAAACATGGTGCTAATGTTGACATCAATAGAGATGCAAAACTAGGAGTTAAAAAGGATACAACACTTGACGCTATTGAGGAAGCCAAACATGGCATTGATATGCTAGCAAAATAAGATGTTATTTTGGATGCAAAACATGGCACTACATAGGAAGCAAAATATGGTGCAACAGTAGAAGAAAAATTTGGGCCATTTTGGTAGCAAAACACGATGCAAAAAAGGAAGCAAAAATTGGTGCAAAATTAGAAGCGAAAATTGGTGCATATTGGAAGTAAAACATGGTGCAAAATGAGATGCTAAAGTGGTAGCACATATGGATGCAATATTGGATGCTAATTTGGATGCAAATATGGCGCGATTGTAGATGCAAACATAAATGCTAACATGGCGCTTTTAAGGTTGCAAATAGGGTGCTAATGGGGACGTCATTTAGGAAGTAAAAGAGGACGATCTCTAGGAAGCAAAATAGGATTTTATTTAGGAAGCAAACCTCGACGTCGTTTAGGAAGAAAAATTGGACGCAATTCTAGAAGCAAAAAATAGGCGCTATTTTAGACATCATAAAGGATGCTATCTAGGAAGCAAAAAAAGACGCTATTTTAGACTCTTTACGTTTTGTACATGACGTGTCCCATTTAGTGTCTACTTTGACTACTCAATGAAAAAAAAAATTACACTAAAAAGAGATGCTAAATGGGACGCTAATTCCAAGATTTGTTGTAGTGAACAAAATGAGGTTTTGTACAATTGCAGAATTTACATGGAGAAATCCTCAATGACTTGATAAATGGAATCCGACTGAAACCTTACAGGGACAGTCACGCCTTCTTGTAGTGAATATATATATGTATATATATATATATAATTGCTTTCTTTGTCAAACGTTTGTTTGAAGTTGCAGCTTGCATGTTTTTGGAAGGGAATGTGTGTATATATCATAGTTAATTCTATCAAGGTAGTTTCCATAAAAGAGCACGAGTTGCCATATTATCAAAGCACGTGAGGAAAAATGTGACTTGAGTAATCATTTAAAACCCCGTGCATACATAAAAGGGATAGGAATATAATTAAAACATTGCATTTATGGAATTAAAAAGGTGATGGCCAAACATAATAAATGAGCCTAAAAAGGAATCCGATGGGATAATTGATAGGACTCATTCATAATAGTTCCATAATTATGATATTAATTGTAAAAATGTCGCAGACAATTTGGTCAGGTGCTGAAAATCTACGAGTTCCAAGGGGAAAAGACAAGTAGCTTAACCATTAAAACTTAATGTAGTAGGGAAGACAAGTTCAAAACTATATTGTGAATTGAAGCATAACAAGCAAAGAGATGAGCTAAAGAACAATGAGTAGAGTAAGAGGGTATGCAAGAAAGATCATTATAAGATATTATTCAAGATTTCATGGCATCCAGATTTCCTAGACCTGCAGGAGAGCCACAAGTAGCTAGAGAGCAGGCTCTTTAGTGCCACCAGGGGTAACAAGGAATACTGGACGTAGAACTCCATCCACACGGGCTCACAAGATCCGAAGTAAGCAGAGAACTGACGTTGGGGCTTCCTCCTCTACAATGCCATCTTGGCTATCGAAATATATCCCACTAAGGAAGAAGATTGTGAAACCAGTACAAATTTTGAAAGATGGCAAGTATCCATTGGATATGTCGGAAATCCCTACGAGTGTGTTGCAGGTAGGAGATATTATGGGGAAGGTACCCTATCTCAAATACGTAGATAATGACCTAGCAGACAAAGCAAAATTTCCAGAATTTGAGCCAGCGAATTATTCTAGGAGGTTGCTAGACACAGAAGAAGAAGTGTCTATGCTAGATGTTGAGATATTGTAAATTCTCAGAATATTATATTTGTACTTTATTATTCCGGAGATATTTCATTCCTCCGTGAATATCTTATTGTATATCCAGAGATGTTTATTCCTCCGTCGGATTGTGGTAACTTGGGTTATTAGACTTCCCTAGTGGGGGTCGGCCCTGTATGTGTTATGTGGGTCAAAGGGTTGTTAGACCACCCTAGTGGGGTCGTCCCAGTCAGTTGTAGTGGGGTGTTTAACCCAATGGTAAAGTTGGGGCCGACCTAGTTAATATAAAGTACAAGTCAGAGATGTGTATAAATAGAGGAGGTGTGTTCCTCATTATACACACACTTCCCTCACTTGAAATGTAGCGCACTTGTGAGAGAGAGGTCTGCTATGGTGGAGGAGGAGATCATGTCTTTGGTTTGCATCTTTGTATATTGCTGGTCATCAATATTGAGGAAGCTTTGCTGGGTTTTCTACCCCATGAGGGTTTCCCAGGATAAATATGTGTCTCTTGTGTTTATACTGTGCTTGTTGTTTCTTTAGTGATCCTGTATATGCTATTATTGTGAAATGGAATGTAATGCTGATATTTTATGTCTTAGCACATTGAATCTTAACACTAGAAACGCTATAATGGGCATCGGGATTGGAGAGAGATGGAATATTGGGCCTTCTGAAGCTTCCCCATTTTGGTCGAAGCGCGAAAGCCAATGTCTGTGTCAAGCAGTTGTTGTTATGCATCCATGGCGGATTTTTGTGCCTGGATATGCATATCCATTGATACAGGCCTTATTTCTAGGCGTATTTCCATTGATACGGACCTTATTGCCAGGATCATGGGTCTACCTATGCAAGGGGTGGATATGGGGACATATTTTGGAAGCAAAGAGAAGGATAAAAAAGTAGCTACCAGGATGAAAGAAAAATATGGATTGGAAAAGAGAAACTGAGGCTATGAAGTAGCTTCCATCAAAGATTCAGTATTGTGATTTTCTATGTGGATCCTTACGAGCAAGTTGTTGAGGAAATGTCGGCCAAATCAAGTTCCTGCTCCAACAATTGCGTTGGCTGAGCAATGTGTCGAAGGAGTTCGAATGAATTGGTCAACATATCTGTTAAATGAATTCGTGACTGATCGTCGTGATGCTTAGGACACAGGTAACTTGTTTCATTACTCATGGTTATTGTTGTTAATTGATTTAGTAGCATGGGAGGAACCATAAGATTTAGTTTTCCAGACTTCCACCTAGCTTTTCTGTTATGGCTCGGTTTGCATCATTGGGAGTGAATAGAAACCAATATCGTCAACGAGAGTCTAATGTGGTATTTTACCTATATAAGGAGGCATTACAATTTAGTATTATGAAGGTTCCTAGGGTTGAACCTTGGGTGGTTGATTTGTTTGAAGACATTATTCATTTTAATACAACCTCGCACCATATATACATTCGGACTAGGCGGGACCCAAATAAGGAATGGTTACCAGAAAGATACAAGGTGACAGAGCAAGAAATTGGTGAAACCATTCATGAATGGCCTGAAGAGTGGAAAGTACCCATACCTGTCAAAGAACAATCACTAACTATGTCACGGGAAGCAAACCCTATGAAACAAACTGGAAATGCAAAGAATAGATAGGGTCAAGTGGAGGAACAAATTAATGAAACGGGAGGCGAAGGAGAGGCTGCTACAATAGATAAGGATCCAACACCTTCACAGGACTAGGGAAGAGAATCAAGTGTGACCTAGCTGGGTCCCTCGACCAGGGGAAAAAGAAAGGCGACCGAGTCACCAAGGGAAATAAAACCAAAAGGAAAGCACATATGGACACACAAGTAATGGCTTTAACGAAAGATGATGTCGATATTCTTACAGATAGGATCTGAGATACTACAGAAGACATTTGGAAAAAAGGTGTTGATGAGCAACTGAAGTTGTATGGGGGTATAACACACCAACTCGATGCGTTGCAAGAAGCATTAGAAGGAATATGTGTCTTTCCAGATGCAAAAAATACAGCAATAGGAATACATGATGATCCTTTGACACAACAGAGGTCAATGTCACAGGCCATGTCAGGCTTGCCATCGAAGGTCATATCCTTACCGCCGAAAGCATTTAAGTGCTTGGAACCAGGAGTGCAGACAAGTATAGCAGAAATGAGTACTCTAGACTTGTATTTGGCATAAGTGCCAATGCATACTTTGCATGCTATTCACATGAGTATTGCAGATGAAATCAAATCAAGGGAGGAGTGAAGCTACAATGCGATGATGAGAAAAGAGAGTGAGTGGACATAGCTCATGAAACATTACAAGGGACTGCAACATGAGTGCGATGCAGTAGTGGAACAAAGAGAAAGATTGCAAAGAGCTATTGAAATAGTTTGCAATGAGGCACTGGAGATTGAGATGTCTGAGGCAATGCCAGTGGAAGATACAGTCTCAAACATCAGTAACGCAATTAAGGGATATAAGGAGAAAATTCAAGATTTGGATGTTAAGTAAGGCTCACTGTCAAGGTTAAGGATGTTATGGTTGTTTGGTTTCTATCGTACCCCTTCGCTATTGTAGAAGCTTGGTTCCTGCAGCTCCCATAGGTACTTCGGGTGAGACCTCATCTGCGTCCTAGGTGTTTCCAAAAGGGCTATACCCATTTAGTCTAGTATCTAGGGGTTTTGTTGGTGTTTAACTATGTGAACCCTGGTCAAAGTAGATATGCGCCAACATGTTCGTAAAAACATTTTGGTGACCGTAAATTTTTTTGTATAAATATTTTATTTACATAATAGAAATGAGTTTCTTAATGACAATTTTTTTTTACTTCTTCTTTGTTTTTGCTGCGTACTCACATCCACGCTTTTTCCTCTTTCACATAGTACATTGTGGACTAGAGAATGACTTTCCAAAAAAAAATTAGAAACCCAAATATATGTAATATATTCAAATTGTGACCAAAGAACAAGTAACATTTAGATAATTTTAGACCTAATTGGTTTAAGAATTTTTTGTTGCATCTACATTTCACTTTGAGTTGATAATCATTAATAGATATTCCAAACTTAAACCAATTACTTGTGAATATTGATGGGTCCATTTTTCAGGTATTTTGATAACCCTTTTTCCACAGTCCAGCTCAAGCAATGGTAACGAAACGCACTCAATTGTGGGAAAAGTGTTTTACTTTAATGATTTAATGAAATTGTTTTTATGATTAATCTTATATGTTAGAATGCGTATCAATTAAACTGATTATATGGAAACCAAGCGTGATTGAGCAGGTTCAGGTTTATTAAAGGAAGGACGTGTAGAAGACTAAAGGATCACCAAGCTCGACGCCCTGTTTCCTGATTTATAGGGGACACACTCCCACTTTCAAGATGAATCGGCACTTTGACAGTCGTTAGGATTAGAGTTAAATCGTATAAATATGGACCTCTCGGGTAGCGAGAGGCCCCTGCTGTTATTTCTAAGAAAGACATTATTCTTAACGTTTTCTACACTATTGAGATATTGAAGTACATACTTCTATTTTGACATGGATTTTACATATTAATGAAATATTGATGATTAATTCCAGCAAGCGTTTCTAAGTTTTTATTCTCTCCTGAGTACGGGTTGGGGAGGGCCCCTCCAACACGTAGGTCAGGAGATTCCTATTTGCAGGTATTTTTCCAAGTATGCATTTTACATTGATGAACAGTCTATGATATATGGTAGCGTTGAATGATTCATTGTTTTCTGTAGTAGTTTAGAATGCATTCCGTAGTACAATAAAACGATTTCAGTAGTCCTGCAGGTTCTTTCTTGCAACGCATATTTTTATCCACGATTACATGTGTAATAGCTTTGCTTTTGATGTCATGGTTTAGATCTGGAGTTCACTGCAGTTTCTCATTGTGATTAGTTTCTTTTAACTTCTTAGTAGTAGATGGGTAAGCATAGAATGATCGTATTTCAATTCTAGATTGGTAGAATAAGATAGATCAAGACTCAAATTGTGTGCGCAGATAGTAGTTACAGACTTCGTTTCCCCAATAGTAGAATAGCTCTGTTATGGTATTTTCATTCTCGGCATTTAGTTATTTCGGCAGTTTAATTATTTCAAATAGATGTACTGCCTTTGTATCTTCACTTCTTAGAATAGATACGCAACATAAGATGTTCTTCATTTTCAACTTAAGTCTCTCAGAAGTTCTTCCCTCCAGTGCTCTTCAATGTGCTTCAATGTGGCATTGAAATAATTTATACTGCTATCCATTAACTACAAGCAAAGTTTTTCTTGATTCTTGGCTCCTTCCAAGGTTCTAATGGATTATTTTCATAGTTTCTTTGTTCCTTAGTATGGTATATTCCTCTTTCAAGATTAAAAACTCTTTTTATCTTCTCTACACTTTTCTAAAAAGCTAGTCCCCTCCAAAATTTGAATTTCTCTTCTTTTCATGAAGGATGGCAAGGAGATTCCTAATCCAACTCTTCTTGGTTTTAATAACATAGATGAAATATATTTCCTAGGATGTAGAAGGTGGTTTCCTAGATTTCGGAGGTGGTTAAATCCATTATTTTTTTTTCTCAATTTAAACTATAGTTTAGGCTCAAGTTGATAAAACAATGAAATATTTGGGTAATGGCAAGGTGGTCAAATAAATCTATATTCCTTTAGACCTCCTCACATTTCCCTCTTGTCGTATCACAACCCATGTAGGTGCTCATGTTCAGTTAGTCTTGGTTCTTCTATTGATTGTCCATATCTACCATTATTTATAATTACCATGATAACTTTACATCATGGTATAATAAAGCATAGAAAAAAATGTCCACACAAAGAATCTAAAACATATTTAACATCAAATGCATATGATTCCAAGGATTGAGATCGGGACATTACATCCCCTCCCCCTTGGAATAACACCATCCTCAATGTTCTTTTATTTCATCAATGTTTTATGGTTGGAATAGGAATGGATATGTGTCTTTCATGGCATCCTCCATTTTCCAAGGAGCCTCATTTGGTCCAAATTTATTCCATTGTTCTTTTCCATAAGAGATAGCTCAGTTCCGAAGCAATGTTACATTTTCGTTTATGATGCATAAGGGTTTTGGTTTGAATTCTCCCTTTGGTTTCACTTGAATCAAAACCCAATCGACATGGCTAGAATCATGTACATATTTCTTAAACATTAAAACATAGACAAAATTATGTGCTTTGATGTTAGTAGGTAATGCAAATTTATGTGTTACTAACCCCATCCTTTATAGGATCTCAAATGGACCACAATATCTAGGTGCAAGCTTGAAACAAGTTCTCAATTTCAAATAACTCTTTCGTCGTTTGACTTTAAGATAAACATGTTCTCCAAGTTTAAACTATTTATGTATCATGTGCTTGTCTACATAACTCTTCTGGTTATCTTAAGTTGTTTTTAGATTTTGTTTTATCATAATAACCTTTTATTCAATTTCTTTAATCATTTTTGGTCTAAGCTTAATTTTGTTTATTAGATTATCCCAACTCAATGAATTATTGCATCTTCTACCATAAAGTGTCTCAAATGGACTCAATGATGCCCGATATCCTTTGTATTAATCCAATTCTACTAAGTGCAGGTAATCTTTACACTGGGTGGGTTTGTGCATAACATACATGCGAAGCATATCTTCCATTATTTGATTTGTTCTCGTTGTTTATCCCTCTGTTTGTGTACCGTAAGCAGCACTTAAGTGTAATTGTGTACCCAGTTTTTGGAATAGTGATCATTTACAAAAATATGATGTAAATTTTGGATTTTTTTATGATATAATTCTTGTAGGCATTCCATGCAACCTAAAAATATCCCTTATAAAATAAATTATGCAATGCTAACTAATTTTATAGGAATAAAGTGAACAAATTTGCTCAGTTTGTCAACCACAACCTTGATAGCATCATCTTGTATCGTTGCCTTGGTAAGTCATGTTAAAACCATTTTTATTGCGTTGAGAGGCATGCACTTTCCACAATCCAAGTGGGCGAGATGTGTCATGTCTGTAATGTTGACATTGCATGTATGTAGAATATAAAAAAATGAATATAAAATCATTATAAAACCAAGTACATGCCAGCTCCAAAAAAACAAATATATATTTTTTTATAAAACCAAGGACATGTCGGCTCCAAGTTGAAATTAGCTACATTGCAAAAAAAATTATATAAATATATATCAAATTTCAATTTTAAAATCCGTTGAAAATTCCAAAATCCATGTATTTGGATATCTACATTATTGAAGGTTAGTATTTGTAAACATGAATATGTGCAATTAGGTTAAAAATACAAATCCATATATAAAAATATATGACCAGCTTCCAAGGATAGTTAATAGTAATTAACTCTTCTACTTTTTATATTCAAAGATAAAATCATGTAATCTTTACTTGATCCCCCATGGAAATTCTCTTCAAGGGATTGTGGATCAAACTTCACCATCATGTAGCACCTCTTTGAGAGAACTGGATCTACATGACATAGTGCAAGTTTTGCATGATACTGAGATCTGGTGGTTCTATGGTCAGATGGATCCCCAACTATGTTTCCAGCATTTATAAGGACTTTGTGATCCCATATTGTCCTTGGCCATGGTTTGGGAGCAGGTGTTGGATCTGGATCTGGATCTCCTTTAACTTTATTCTCAACATCAACATCTTGATCATCATCCTCATTAAAAGAGATATCACTCTGATATTCATCAGATGCCAATGGAGTAGGCAGAGAGCATGGAAAAAAGTGAGAGAATTCATATTCCTTTGAATCATGGTTTCCAAACCCTTTCACTATAATCTTCTGAGAGATATCTCTGCAATCTCAACTATGTCAGGACCAACGATAACTTTCTTCGGTGAACTTGTGTTAGTCATCTCATAAACAGACAACAAATTTGTTGACAAAGAAGGCACAAATAGAACATTTTGAGCTTTCCATGCTCCAGATGTACTATGCCCTTCCCTTCAGCAGAGATTTGAGAGTTATCTCCCATGTGAATAATCGTACCATCATTGAGATCTAGAGAAGGAAATGATTCTTTGGAGGAAACCATGTGGTTGGAGGCTCCTGAATCTAAGAGGAAAGCTTGTGATTGTGAAAATCCAGCCTTCCATGCATGGCATCTCTCATGACCATCAGTCTCACTTCCAGAATCAGTCTCTCTTGCGCCTTCTGGGAGGGCAATGTTGTGTTGTTCAAGAAGTTTGGTCCTCTTATCTATCTTCTTCTGCATGCAAGATATGTCTAGGTGGTTTCCTTTCTTGCAATAGCAACACTTGGATTTCTCAAATCCTTTTTGCTTGTCCTTCTTGAAGTTGGAGGATCCTTCCGATGGACTAGATTTGGCATTCTACTTGGGTTCAGATTGCCTCTTCTCTTTTCCCTTGTGCTTCCCTTTGGCCGTTGCACTTTTTGACTCCCCAACCATAAGATCTTGATTTTTAGAGGCTTACAAAGCACCCATCTGAATAAGTTTGTCTTGTTCTTGGATGAGAGATTTAGTGAAAAAATATAAGGATGGAATTTTCCAACCAGGGATTGACATTCGTCCTGAATGGAAGGTAGAGACAAAGATGGATAGCTAGGGACCTAACTTGCTCTGAATGGATAGCAACAATTACTCATCCTTCTTCTCAATGCCACACTATTTTCATTGCATGAACAAATATTTGAATTTGGAAAAGAATTGTTGGATGGTCTCGAAACTGCTCGGTTGAAGAGAAATCAACTCATTCTCCATAATATGGCCCCTTAGCTCATCTTGTTTGTCGAAGAGGGTCTCCAACTTCAACCATACCTCTCTTGGAGTCTTCAATCCATCGAGGTGGAAGAGTAGATCTCTGGAAATATGAATACACGTGAAACCTAATGCTTCATCCAATCTATTCATATACTTGGCCTTCTCAACAGCTACTTGAGGTTTGACCTCCTTTCCCATTGTTACCGTGTATAGTGACTTGTTGCGCAAGACCATCTTCATATTATCCCTCCAATCAAGGTAATTGAAGGGTGTCAGGATCCTGGGAGAGAGAGGAGAGTTCAAATTCTCCATTAAAACTACTGGAGCGAATACAATGTGGTACTATTGCTACTACTGAACTAAAAAACTTTCAATAACCTGCAAAAAAATATCAATTTTGGAGATAGACTACTACTGAGCATTGCTTTAGGACAATAGGCACATTTTTTCGGATCCTTTACACATGGATAGACCTCAAAGGATTTCTCCAATGAATCCAATGCAATGGCGCTAGGATTTGTTGTGGAAATCCAGAGGCTTCTGGTGCACTAATGAAAGCGGTTGCTCAACCTACGCTCACTGAGCTATGATACCATGTGAAATTCTAAATCACAGATCATGGAGCTGAGTATACCTCACAGAGAAAGAATGAGCAGAAAAGATGAATAACAGTGAAAACTGCAAGAAAATGAGCAAACAATTAATCATGCATGAGAACTCAGATATGAACAGAATAATGTCACATGATCCAATAATCATTATAATGAAAAATGATGTTACAATGGAGAGAATTCGAATTACCTAGGAGAATTCGAGTCTCAGTCTACCTAGCATAGTAATTGTCACGTCTATCAGTGCTCTGGAGCTCCCAAACTCAGTTAAACTCAACCAAAACTCAGTTAACTGAAGACACAATCTGTTAATTGACCAAGGAGGGTGCATCAATGATTTTGACATGCAAATCACTCAGCAAAGGGCGCATGAGGCCACAATCAATGGAATTCAAAGCATAGACCCCCCACAAGAGTCAGCTAACTCAGATGGACTAGGCTAGAACACTGAGGATGCTCCTAAAAAGTAGGGAACTACCTCTAGTTGTCCTAAATTCATGCATGTAGTGCGCATTAGGTGGCTACTAAGTCCTGGATGACATTTGCACACCACTCAGGGGAAAATAACATCACTAAGTGATAGAAAATGGTAAATAATGCAAATAGGACAAGGATGGAGTATTAAAATATCCTAACAACATTAAAATTCAAATATCCTATAATAACATGCTCAACTTCCAAGATTTCTTAACCAACATCGATATGAAATATAAGGGTTTACACAACATTTTAAATTATTGTTGTAAATTCTATTTTGAATTTTATATACATAACAATATAGATTTATGCCAGGTTGTTAGATTTTATTTATTTATTCATAGAATCCATAAAGAAATGCAATATTTATACACATGTGACTATTGATTACGACAATATATATATATATTCAAAAAAAGAAAAAAATTGTAACTTGTTATTTGAATGAAATAAGAGTTACCTATATCCCATACAATATAAGCCTTATCATCATAGTTATATTATCAGTAAAAAATGCATACCAAGAAGATGGTCATACTGATAGACTACCTATCAACTTCAAAACTTCTAACAAAAGGCCTTTTAAAAACTAATCTAGTTGGTTACAATCTTCAACAGTGCATACAACAAAACTGTTGGACACACCGAGCACACTGAGAGGGGGGGGTGAACAGTGTGTATAGCTTTTTATTCCTTTTTCAACTTTAACAATCATCAACTGCTTCTTCAATACATCATTCATTAATGTATTACCACATTATCATTATATCATCAGCATTATTAACAATTACAGCTCATCATCACATATCATCATATCATCATCACATAGGAAGCATAGCAAAACACAGTACACAATATTTTTACATGGAAACCCAAGTCCTGGGGGAAAAACCACGGAAGCCTTTATAATAATAATTTATCAGCAACAACTGGAAGGAGGCAACAACCCCCTTTGTTACAAAGACTTCAATTCTCCAGCTACAACTGGAAGGAGGCTACAACCCCCTGGTTTACAGGCTACAACCTGAAGGAAGCCTTAGCTCCCTCAATTTCCTTGCCCCGTCCTGCCACCCTGATACGAAGATAGATACTGATATGAATCAAAACCGCACTGATCCTGCGGACCTATTAACCAACACCTGCACCACACTGCTCAACCACTGTCACTGCTCATCAACTGACCACTGTCATCAATTGTTCACTGCTCATTCACAACTCATCAACTGTTCACTGACCACTGCACCATAACTGTGCAACTTTGCTCATCAACTAATCAATCTGTCTATACCAATCAATCTGCTGTTCACATCATCTGAATCAGTAATCTGAGTTCAATCAGCTATATACCAAACCACCTGGGTCAAACCAACTGCTCATACAACTCAACCAATCTGAGTCAAACCAACTCATACAACTGTGCCAACCTGCTTAGCTGCTCAAATCTCATAGACCACAACTGCTTCTTTGCTCATTGGGTAACATACTTTCTTGCTTGATCGATACAGGGTTAAGATAGTACAATCACAGCTCATCAAGCAACAACCAATACAATAACTCATCCAATCATACTCAACTTAATGACACCAAAACCAACTTGATCTTAGTCAGGGAAGACTCAATCAACAAGACAAACCTCAACCAACTAACCCCAGCTTAGAAGATAAGAGACTTAACCAACACTGTCAAACTCAATCAATCTCAAAGCTCTCAGACAAGAAGGACTTTTTGACTTCATTTAAATCAAGTCAACAACCCAATCAATACTATCGGTCTCTTAGTAAATATAGTCAACTTGTCAAAACATACTTGTCAAAGAATACTTGCAACTTGTCCAATCATACAAAGTTAAAATGTCAAACTCAATCAATGCAGACTTTCACTCAATACTAACAATCTCTCAATATGTACAGTCAACTTGTAAATCACTAGATCAAAAGATCATTGTCAAACTGAATCAATTCTTTCACTAAGAGGTAAAACAATAAGTACAAACAAGGATAGTTTACAAACCACACAAACCAAAAAAAAGAAATTCTTACTAGATGACTGTAGGGCATTGTCTGATAGAAGAGATTAAAGAAACTTTCCCAAGCATTGATTGTACAGAATGACTCCTGTAGAAAACCCAATTGCTCTGTGTGCTTCTTGTATGAGCTTGATTTCAAAAGATCACACTATCCTACAGCATGATTAATGCTGCAAACTTCCTAGATATTCTCAGACTGCCTTCATTGGTTCAGATTTTGTGTACAGAGGTAAGAAGTCAACCTGCTGCTCGGATTCCCAAAAGATCAAATAATTTGGTGTTGTAGATACCAAAATAAATCTTCTACTGTAACCTGCGGATACTTCTACTGTAACCTGCAAATGCCTCAGAAAAAAACCAGACTGTAACTTGCGGATGCCTCAGAAAAAAAATCAGACTGTAACCTGCAGATTCCTCATTAGTTTCCCTGAATTTTCAGAGTACTGTTCACTGTCAAAGCACACTGTTATCAGCTTATCAATGTCATCATATAGCTATCTCTGTCACTGTCAAACCCTTTGTACATCTAGCTATCAAATCAAACTGCTGCTTGGTCAAGTCACTATCATCACACTGTCACTATCATGCACATCATTGCCATTTAATCACTGCTGTCACAAGTCACTTCACTTCACTTTCATTTGGTTGTCATGTCATTATTAATGCAAACTCAATGCATGTCAACTTGTCTAGTCAAGGCTTGTCATAGTATCAAATCAAATAAGAATTCTGCTCAAAGATGCTTTTGAATTTATCAACATTCACATTCAGCCCCAAATGATCTCAGATATCAAGGATAAAACATTGTGTTCTTCATCATTATTCTGTCAAGCACATCACAAACATGTTTTTAAATCCATGTATAGTTGACTGCCCTAGATTATCAAATCTGCATCATCATTTTCAGCAATCTGTCCAGCATATTAATCAACCATAGTTGTCATCAAACTGTCCTCAAGTGTCTTCAAGCTAGTTTAACCAAGTGCTAAAGCACTACTGCTATTGATCAATGATCTTGTCAAGCATATGCTGTAGTTGCCCTGTGGCTTTAGTGAGGAGACAATCTGATTTCTGAAACAACCCGAAATGTGCCTGAGGAGAGAGCCCGAATTTGCAGACAACCCAAAATCTGCAGAGGTATGACAGTCCGAAAATGCAGAGGTATCAGAGTCCGAAATTGTGCAGAGGAGAGACAGTTCAGAAACCTCATAAAGCAGCCCGAGTTCAACAAGGAAGCAGCCCGAATTTCAGAGATGATAAAACAAGAACACTGCTGTGGTTGCCTCAGAAAATAGAGATGGAAAAAAAAAGATTACTGTCCACTGTAGCTGCTACAGTATACCCGAAAATTTCAGAGCTGGATTATCACATACTTTTTTTTACACAAATGAAGGGCTAGGCGTCCAGGTATTTATACACAAACTTGTGAACAAACTCCAATCTGGCCGACTTCACAAAGATAAAAAAAATTAATTAATATTTTTTTTATTAGGCTGGCCGACCTTACAATAAGGGTAACATTGCCACACAACTTCAAAAATCAATATCTCTCCAACCGTGAGGAGTTAGAGGGCAATCTACATATCAACGGAAAGGGCTTGACGAGGACAATCTTCCTATGAGGGTTTTGCTTGCATTGGTAGAGTCCATCAACTTTTTTTTTCAATTTTTGCAGGACATTAGAAATTGATTTGATAAATGTTTGAATGTTTATTCAAGCACTTATAAGGGCTTTAAGGCCATGCACAAGTGTTTCATTACCATATGAATTCATCATTATTGAGCAAGAGGGATTCTTTGAAGGCTATGTGGGTTCTATCATCCAATATCCAAGGACAAGGGCTTCAAAGCCATCTTCAAAGTATGTGTAGGTTCAAGACTTTCTTCAATGTTACAAGGTCATCATGTGGGCTTAAAGACCACCAAATGAGGGCTTCAAGGACTAATCTTTTAAGGAGTCAAGGGTATACATGAAGGCTTCAACACATCAAGAGTGAGGGCTTAAGTGCATCAACTTCAAGAACCTCTTCAAGTGCAATGGGCTCCATAATCGAGGATTTCTTGTCAAGGGCTTCATCATAGCAACAAGGGATTCTTCTACACTCTTGTGGGCTTAAGGACCAACAATCAAAAGGACTCCAAGTGTGTGGGTTCCATGACAATGTTAGGGGTTTCAAAACCATCTATATTAGGGCACCATCATCATACAAACAAGACAAATGCTTCAAGGTTTACTTGGTGCAAGGTGAGGGCTCCAATGCCTAGGTATGTGGGCTTAAGGACAAAGCTTCCAGGTGTAAGGGAACAATTCAACTGTGTATGGGTTCCAAGGATTATGCTATTGCATCATCCAACAAACAAGAAGACCACTACAAGTATAGATACCTTCAATCAAAAGACAACCGAGAGCAAGGATACAACAATGGACTCAATGGGACCAAGATACAACTTAGGGGTACTCAACCAAGTTAATGGGTAGCCAGGGCTTTTGGCATTGTCCCAAGGCCTCCAAGGGCTTCAAGCTTGGGCTTGGACAAAGTCAAAAGGTCTCCTCTGACACAGACAACCACAAACCAAATACTAACCCTCAAGGGCTCCACAAGGGGCACCAAGACTTAACTGTTGGCATCAATGACCAGGCACTGTTGGCATCAATGACAACTTAATCAACAATCTCCCCCTTTGTCATTGATGACAACACTCAAACTCCTTTTCAGAACAATCTCTCCCTGTCACAGTTTCTCTCCCCCTTTGGCATCAATGGCAAAGGGAACATCCTTTGACAATACAGCTCCCCCTCAGGGCATGCTCCCCCTGTCAACAACTTCTCTTCCTTTTTGCATCAATGGCAACGAGAACTTTCTTTAGCAATACTGCTCCCCCTATCACTGGGCACTGCTGCTGCTTATATGCTGGAACCAACTACTGTAGGATAATCAAGTACATAGCTCCTTTTACACTTCATAACACTGATCGATAGTCTTCAAAGTGGTATTGGGTTTTTCCCAATATTTTCATCATTTCTGTTTGATCATTGGTGCAATCTACTGACTTTATTTTCCATACTTTGGTAGGCTGATCACTGTTCATGACATTCGGTTGAACTTGCTTTCTTCTCCAAAATTTAACTTCTCCCTGCATCCTGCAATGTTTCGCAAAATGACCATAATGATAACAATTATAACATTGAACGGAAAACATACCTTGATTTATATCTGGAATTATTCTGTCATGAGTTCTGCAATGGATGGCTTTGTGACCATAGTTGTTACACTTGTAGCAGTGACCACTGAACATCATGGGATCTCCCTGAGCAAAGGATCTTCTTTGTGATGCAAGTTCTCTGTTTCTATTCTTCCTTGAATCTTGTTGATCATGGGATCTACTGAAAATATTTGTATAACTATTATCCTTTTCTTCTTCTTCCCTGGAACTTTCACTTTCTTCAATGTTCTTTTCAATCTTTGAATTTGTCTTCAACTGAGCAACTGCCTTGTTCAAATCTTCCTTTAGAGAGAGGATCTTCAATTCTTGCTTTTGACAAATTTCTATCTTTTCTTGGAGTTGTCTTGTTAGGTCTTCTTCAATTTTCTTGACTTCTTCTATCTGTTCTTTTAGATCAATGACAATATTGTCTTCCATTTGTCCTTTTATTTCTTGATTTTCATTTCTGAGTTCTGAGAGTTCCTTTTCAAAGTCAAAATTCGTCAGACATACCTTTCGTAATTCTATCTTCAAGGATTTGATTTCATCTTCTTGTTTTCTTCTTATTTTCTCTTCAATCTCATGATTGAAATGAATTCCCGTTTTGTCACTTGGATCTTCTCTCTGACTGGCGGATCTTTCCTTCTGCATTTTTTCAAGTAAGATACTGATCTCACTATCTTTGTCTTGAAGCTTGCGAGTCAATTCTTTCTCCTTATCTTCTAGCTGTCTTCTGAGCTTGTCAATTTCTTCTGATTGTCTTTTATTTTCAACAACAGACTTCTCAAGTTGATCTTTCAGAGAGTTGGATATGGCTTCTTTGATTCTGGTAGCTTCTTCAACTTGGAGATTTAGATCAATTATAGTCTGTGTGGCTTTCTCAGATTCTTCTTGATTCCTCTTCTCAGATTTGTCCAATTGTTCTTGTAATACCTGGTTCTGTTTATAAAGTTTCTCAACCTTTTGCAAAGCAATAGTAATATCATTGTTTAAACAGTCATTTCCATCATTTATCAAGAAACAATGAGATTCATCACATTTTGATGTATTACAATCTATGAATTTTGAATAGCACTTATCCTCTATACCCGATAGACATATTTCTTCAAAAACATTACAAACAAGGTATTTAATAGACTTACCTTCATACTTACCTGGAACTTGTACTGACCTTTCTATGGAGTTGTCTTCTGCTTTTTGTTCTTCAAGTTGATCTAACTTCAGTGACAATTCTTCAATTGAGTTGCACTTTCCTATTTTCTTCTTTTGGAGATCTGTCAGATCTGCAGTCATGAGTTTCATAACTTCTTCTTCATGTTCCTTAGAGGAGTAAAGATGTTCTATTTTGAGCCATAGTTCCTTAGCAGTGTTGCACTTTCCAATTTTCTCTTTTATGGAATCTGATAAGCTTTCAAGAATGGATTCCATAGCCATTGAATTATTTTTCCTTGCTTCCTTCTGAGCTGTTGTTTTCACTTTCTTCGGATGATCGTACCCAGTAAGCACTGACTGCCATACTCCACTGCCTTCTGCTTCAAGATAACCTTGCATTCTTCTTTTCCAGATCAAGTAATTTGTCCCACAAAACAATGGTGCTCCATTCACTGAGAACCCCATGGTGTGTCAAGGATCTACTTCAAGCTGGTAAGGCTTTCTGTGAAGGACCCGCTCTGATACCAATTGTTGGACACACCGAGCACACTGAGAGGGGGGGTGAACAGTGTGTATAGCTTTTTATTCCTTTTTCAACTTTAACAATCATCAACTGCTTCTTCAATACATCATTCATTAATGTATTACCACATTATCATTATATCATCAGCATTATTAACAATTACAGCTCATCATCACATATCATCATATCATCATCACATAGGAAGCATAGCAAAACACAGTACACAAGATTTTTACGTGGAAACCCAAGTCCTGGGGGAAAAACCACGGAAGCCTTTATAATAATAATTTATCAGCAACAACTGGAAGGAGGCAACAACCCCCTTTGTTACAAAGACTTCAATTCTCCAGCTACAACTGGACGGAGGCTACAACCCCCTGGTTTACAGGCTACAACCTGAAGGAAGCCTTAGCTCCCTCAATTTCCTTGCCCCGTCCTGCCACCCTGATACGAAGATAGATACTGATATGAATCAAAACCGCACTGATCCTGCGGACCTATTAACCAACACCTGCACCACACTGCTCAACCACTGTCACTGCTCATCAACTGACCACTGTCATCAATTGTTCACTGCTCATTCACAACTCATCAACTGTTCACTGACCACTGCACCATAACTGTGCAACTTTGCTCATCAACTAATCAATCTGTCTATACCAATCAATCTGCTGTTCACATCATCTGAATCAGTAATCTGAGTTCAATCAGCTATATACCAGACCACCTGGGTCAAACCAACTGCTCATACAACTCAACCAATCTGAGTCAAACCAACTCATACAACTGTGCCAACCTGCTTAGCTGCTCAAATCTCATAGACCACAACTGCTTCTTTGCTCATTGGGTAACATACTTTCTTGCTTGATCGAGACAGGGTTAAGATAGTACAATCACAGCTCATCAAGCAACAACCAATACAATAACTCATCCAATCATACTCAACTTAATGACACCAAAACCAACTTGATCTTAGTCAGGGAAGACTCAATCAACAAGACAAACCTCAACCAACTAACCCCAGCTTAGAAGATAAGAGACTTAACCAACACTGTCAAACTCAATCAATCTCAAAGCTCTCAGACAAGAAGGACTTTTTGCATTCATTTAAATCAAGTCAACAACCCAATCAATACTATCGGTCTCTTAGTAAATATAGTCAACTTGTCAAAACATACTTGTCAAAGAATACTTGCAACTTGTCCAATCATACAAAGTTAAAATGTCAAACTCAATCAATGCAGACTTTCACTCAATACTAACAATCTCTCAATATGTACAGTCAACTTGTAAATCACTAGATCAAAAGATCATTGTCAAACTGAATCAATTCTTTCACTAAGAGGTAAAACAATAAGTACAAACAAGGATAGTTTACAAACCACACAAACCAAAAAAAAGAAATTCTTACTAGATGACTGTAGGGCATTGTCTGATAGAAGAGATTAAAGAAACTTTCCCAAGCATTGATTGTACAGAATGACTCCTGTAGAAAACCCAATTGCTCTGTGTGCTTCTTGTATGAGCTTGATTTCAAAAGATCACACTATCCTACAGCATGATTAATGCTGCAAACTTCCTAGATATTCTCAGACTGCCTTCATTGGTTCAGATTTTGTGTACAGATGTAAGAAGTCAACCTGCTGCTCGGATTCCCAAAAGATCAAATAATTTGGTGCTGTAGATACCAAAATAAATCTTCTACTGTAACGTGTGGATACTTCTATTGTAACCTGCAAATGCCTCAGAAAAAAACCAGACTGTAACTTGCGGATGCCTCAGAAAAAAAATCAGACTGTAACCTGCAGATTCCTCATTAGTTTCCCTGAATTTTCAGAGTACTGTTCACTGTCAAAGCACACTGTTATCAGCTTATCAATGTCATCATATAGCTATCTCTGTCACTGTCAAACCCTTTGTACATCTAGCTATCAAATCAAACTGCTGCTTGGTCAAGTCACTATCATCACACTGTCACTATCATGCACATCATTGCCATTTAATCACTGCTGTCACAAGTCACTTCAATTCACTTTCATTTGGTTGTCATGTCATTATTAATGCAAACTCAATGCATGTCAACTTGTCTAGTCAAGGCTTGTCATAGTATCAAATCAAATAAGAATTCTGCTCAAAGATGCTTTTGAATTTATCAACATTCACATTCAGCCCCAAATGATCTCAGATATCAAGGATAAAACATTGTGTTCTTCATCATTATTCTGTCAAGCACATCACAAACATGTTTTTAAATCCATGTATAGTTGACTGCCCTAGATTATCAAATCTGCATCATCATTTTCAGCAATCTGTCCAGCATATTAATCAACCATAGTTGTCATCAAACTGTCCTCAAGTGTCTTCAAGTTAGTTTAACCAAGTGCTAAAGCACTACTGCTATTGATCAATGATCTTGTCAAGCATATGCTGTAGCTGCCCTGTGGCTTTAGTGAGGAGACAATCTGATTTCTGAAACAACCCGAAATGTGCATGAGGAGAGAGCCCGAATTTGCAGACAACCCAAAATCTGCAGAGGTATGACAGTCCGAAAATGCAGAGGTATCAGAGTCCGAAATTGTGCAGAGGAGAGACAGTTCAGAAACCTCATAAAGCAGCCCGAGTTCAACAAGGAAGCAGCCCGAATTTCAGAGATGATAAAACAAGAACACTGCTGTGGTTGCCTCAGAAAATAGAGATGGAAAAAAAAAGATTACTGTCCACTGTAGCTGCTACAGTATACCCGAAAATTTCAGAGCTGGATTATCACATACTTTTTTTTACACAAATGAAGGGCTAGGCGTCCAGGTATTTATACACAAACTTGTGAACAAACTCCAAGCTGGCCGACTTCACAAAGATAAAAAAAATTAATTAATATTTTTTTTATTAGGCTGGCCGACCTTACAATAAGGGTAACATTGCCACACAACTTCAAAAATCAATATCTCTCCAACCGTGAGGAGTTAGAGGGCAATCTACATATCAACGGAAAGGGATTGACGAGGACAATCTTCCTATGAGGGTTTTGCTTGCATTGGTAGAGTCCATCAACTTTTTTTTTCAATTTTTGCAGGACATTAGAAATTGATTTGATAAATGTTTGAATGTTTATTCAAGCACTTATAAGGGCTTTAAGGCCATGCACAAGTGTTTCATTACCATATGACTTCATCATTATTGAGCAAGAGGGCTTCTTTGAAGGCTATGTGGGTTCTATCATCCAATATCCAAGGACAAGGGCTTCAAAGCCATCTTCAAAGTATGTGTAGGTTCAAGACTTTCTTCAATGTTACAAGGTCATCATGTGGGCTTAAAGACCACCAAATGAGGGCTTCAAGGACTAATCTTTTAAGGAGTCAAGGGTATACATGAAGGCTTCAACACATCAAGAGTGAGGGCTTAAGTGCATCAACTTCAAGAACCTCTTCAAGTGCAATGGGATCCATAATCGAGGATTTCTTGTCAAGGGCTTCATCATAGCAACAAGGGATTCTTCTACACTCTTGTGGGATTAAGGACCAACAATCAAAAGGAATCCAAGTGTGTGGGTTCCATGACAATGTTAGGGGTTTCAAAACCATATATATTAGGGCACCATCATCATACAAACAAGACAAATGCTTCAAGGTTTACTTGGTGCAAGGTGAGGGCTCCAATGCCTAGGTATGTGGGCTTAAGGACAAAGCTTCCAGGTGTAAGGGAACAATTCAACTGTGTATGGGTTCCAAGGATTATGCTATTGCATCATCCAACAAACAAGAAGACCACTACAAGTATAGATACCTTCAATCAAAAGACAACCGAGAGCAAGGATACAACAATGGACTCAATGGGACCAAGATACAACTTAGGGGTACTCAACCAAGTTAATGGGTAGCCAGGGCTTTTGGCATTGTCCCAAGGCCTCCAAGGGCTTCAAGCTTGGGCTTGGACAAAGTCAAAAGGTCTCCTCTGACACAGACAACCACAAACCAAATACTAACCCTCAAGGGCTCCACAAGGGGCACCAAGACTTAACTGTTGGCATCAATGACCAGGCACTGTTGGCATCAATGACAACTTAATCAACAATTACCAGCTAAATTTTAAGAGGTTACGCCCTAAAAATGTACAAAGACCCCGAATCTACCAACATATTTGTAGAGAATTATTCAAAGAAAATCTATCCATCCATTGGTCCAATAGCTTTCTTTGAGAGAAGGTCTTCTTGCATATTTAATTCCTGGTAGATGTGATGAAATGGTATCTCAGCAAAACCATCGATCAAGTCATGAATCCTTCTGACCCACTGATCCAAATGAATAGAATACATCTTTGAGTGGCATGTTTCCCAATCTATTGCATCCTTGGAATCACCAAAAATATTGATTCTGAAGATGCCTCTTTTCTTAGTGAACCACAATAAACCCCATAGTGCCACAAATTTTTCCTTAGTATTGTTGCCTCTGCCAACACCCATCCTCAACCATATTTGATAATATTTTTTAACATTTAATATCATCCCTACCCCACATAAGCCATCTTTTGCAACACCGTCAAAATAACCTGTAGCTAGATCTTCTCCAATAGTTGGTCTTCTAAGAGCTTAGAGCTTCATATTATGCTTCCAATTTGAGTTCTTTAAGAGAACAAAGCACTCTGGAACAAAAATGATAAATAGAATGCTTGATGTCATCAAAGATACATCAATTCATATCTTTCCACACTTTCCAAATAGTGAACAAAGGTAAGTCTTTAAATTTTACTCTTGAATGGAACCATTTCAAAATACAGTCAAGGAAACTTCAACTGAACTATTCATCATCATGCTTAAGCTCCCTCCTCAATTCCCCCCAAACCAATCTGAAAAAAGGGAACTAATTAAATATATGAGAGACACTCTACATCTCCGATTGGCATAATATACATATTCCTAGTCCAACAAATCCATGCTTGAGGAGATTATCCCAAGTGAGTATTTTATTTTTTATGCATAGCCATATGAAGTACTTAATCTTAAATGGAATCTACCTCTGCCATAATTTCACATACCATCAATTTGAATTATAGGACACCTCCTAAGAAACAATAATGCTTTTTTAGCCGTTAGAGTCCCATTGGCATCACCTCAATCCCATACTAAAGAATATACATTTGCTGACAGTATAACTCCGTCTTTGTTCAGAATCAGTGAAACTATTCCATTCTTCATCCACCTCTTCAGATAGCCCCAATTCTCTAGCTTGGTGCCAATATGGTAAAGATAAGTCATAACTGAAATTCCTCCTAATCGGTGCCAGAAAAAGAATATTTTTATTGTGAATTTGTGCTAATAGCATCTTGGGAAGCCTATAATATTCTCCCCAACAAATGGATCTATGCCAAGAAAAATCTGAGAACCATTGTCGACTCTCCAGCTAAGCCAATTACCAAGAATCGTAAAAGTTTTAAGGAGGCCCTTCCAGATAATGGAAACATTACAAGCATTCAATTTCGGCTATTGAATCCATTGCAGAATTGGCGAGGCTTTTATATATTTTTCCTTGATCCTTTTACTCCACATGCCAACTCCAAATAAACACCACCAAATACTTTTAGCATGCAAAGCATGACTAAACCAGTCCAAACTCTTTATGCCCTATCCTCCTAAATGTTTGAGCAGAAATAAACTTTATCGGGAAGATAAATGAAGTTTTGAATTCTGTGTACCCCCTAACCATAAGAATTGAAAATTCTTCTTCTAGATACTATTGATAATTGAAACAGGAACTGATGTTAGTGAAAACCAGTATACAAGAAGGATTTGAAGGACCGATTTCACTAAAACAAGCCTGCATCCAATGGATAACTAGTGAAAGGTCTAGTTTTTTATTATTCTATCCACCTTCTGCAATATCCAATTCCAGTCCTGATCCAGGAGGATCCAAGAAGGAAAAATTTTTGAAGTCCCCCAATCTCAGCAAAACCAACACTAGATCGAAGGGCTCGTTGAGACGATTCCAACGACGTTCGTTTCACCTCAAACGGACTCTGTATGAGAAAGTTATCGCGCTTTGTTGTATTGATGAAACAGGGAAAATGGAGGTGCCACGTGGCACCACTGGCAGGGTGACACGTGGCATCCATACAAGATGACGAGGTATTGACATGGACCAATGAGGCTGAGACATGTGGCAACTCCCGGTTGGTTAATACATGCCACATGGATGATAAGTGGTGAGGTGGCATCAAGTTGGCACCTAACAAGGCATTGACATGGACCAAGGAAATGAAGACATGTGGCAACTCCCGGTTGGTTGATGTATGTTTATGCAAAAGTATTCACCACTCTTCACAAGATTCGCTCCCCTCCCATTGGCACAACCACCACGTGGGACATGCCACTATTTAAACACATGTGCTTTTAACAAACTTTAGTTATGGAGCGCCACCACATGTTAAGGGCTTATGGAGCGCCACCACATGTGGCATAACAAACGTTGGTTATGACTCTTAAAGGGGTTCGAATTAGTTATAAGGTTAAAAGTGGGTTTGTATGGTTCTTATATGGTTGTAACCATATTAAAAACCAACCAAAAGGGAATGCCTTTTTAAAAGGTATTTTAAATATGTTTGTTTTTATTTATTAAAAAAAACAAACCAACCACATAAAAACCAATTTGGAGAGTTGTAACCATATGTCTATTTAGGCCATATTGTTGTAACTTGAGAAATCATGAGGAGCATGTGATGAGGGATAAATCAAGCCTATATAAACCCCCTCATATGCCATTTGCCACTCATGCTTTGGAGTAGAGACTTTGTAGCTAAAGGAGAGAAGGGAGATTGTGTAGCTCTGCAGGAGGAAGGTACGAGTGTTTATACTCGTTTTACACCGTCTTCAGGCTTCGGAGTTGCTGGAAGCAGTCTTGTTGTGTTTTGGGCAGCGGTTCTCTTCCTGGCCATTGTCGCCAAGGTATCATTGTATCATTGCCATGTATTTTTCCTTTATGCTGAGATTATAGATCGGCCCTCCTATTGAGAAGCAGGCCCGGAGACGTAGTCCATCCTGGATGAACTCCGTTATCAACTTGTTGTCTTTATGTGTGTATTGTCTATGCTGTTTGGTTCTCTTCTTATGGATTTGTGAGCTTCATTCATGCTCTTTATGTAATTCATGTTAACGTCATAGAGTAGCAAAGATCTTGTTTCCGGATCATGTGGTATCAGAGCAGGTCTATTTGACGTTGGATTGTGAGTGTGGATGCTCACGAGGGCTAAACTGCAAGCTGGTGAGGGTACATTATAGCCTTACAATTCCGAGATCGGACGTGCACACCGAAGGAGGAAGATGGATGCTAATGATGCCCGCATCGAGATGGAGGAAAACTTTCACAAGGTCTTCTATATGATGGCCGACAAGGTAGACAAGTTGTTTGCAGACTATGAAGAACGCATGGAAAAAGAAAGAAAAGGAAGTGAACTAAAGAAGGAAGACAAAGAAGTGAAGGACGAAGGCAACGCTTTAGTTAACCAAGGGGAAGCTGGCGAAGAGCCTCCTGAGCCTCCCTCTTCACCTTCAGCTTCAAGCACAAGTTCAAGTGCTTCTTCCTCATCTCATTCTCAGCATTCCAAGGTTCCTCACAAAGAGCCTCAAAAGAAGCCCTTATTGAAGCTCAATGTGAAGTTTGATTTGCCCATGTTCAATGGGGAAGCGAATGTAGAGAAGTTAAACAATTGGATAAGGCAAATTGAGGTCTATTGCCGAGTCCAGCAGATCGAAGAAGAAGATGTGAAGATTCAGTTGTCTTCACTTCGACTGACAGGCACCGCACTTGTATGGTGGGAAAGCAAGCTTCAACAAGGTAGCAAACAAATGGGTAATCTTCTCTCATCGTGGTCTACTTTTATTTCTGCTTTACGTAAGCAATTTTATCCGTTGGGTTATGTTCAAAAGGCTATGATGGATTGGCAAAGTTTTAGACAAGGCAAGGGTCAGAGTGTTCAGAGTTTTACTGAAGAATTTAGAAAGAAAGCTTTAGAATTGAATATTGCTTTAGATTCTCCTGACACTCTTTTGAAGTACATTGGTGCTCTTCATCATTATCTACGCCATACTTTGCTGTTGTTGAATCCTACTAGTGTGGATGAAGCAAGTGTTCAGGCTACTCATCTTGAGAGCAGGGGGAAGCATTTGCAAGAAGACCATCAGAAGAATCCTTTCAAGCACAACAACAACCACAAGTTCAAGGAAAAAGACAAGAGCAAGAAGACAGCTACTGCCAAGAAGGAAGGAGGAAAGCCCCATTGCAACCATTGCGATACTGATGGGCATGATGAAGAAAGTTGTTGGAAGTTGCATCCTGAACAAAGGCCAAAGCATTATGGAGGCAAAAAGAAGAAAAAGACCGTTGCAACAGCGCAACGAGATTTGGGTTCCGACTCAGGTGACGAAACCATGATTACAGCCGTGGGAATGCAAGGTAACAAAACTCCTCATACTGGTTCAAGTTCTACTCATGTTTCTAAAGAAAATGATAAAAGAAGAAGTGAGTTGTTTCACATCAGAGTTGTGTCTAAGCATACAGAGATTGAAACATTATTTGATCCGAGTTCTCAAGTAAATTTGATCTCAGAATCAGTTGTTAAGAAGTTGGGCATACAAACTAAACCTCACCCAAGCCTTATCCTCTTGGATGGGTATGTGATAATGCTAAGTTGCAGGTGACTAAGCAATGCAGGTTAAGGTTTGATATTGCTTCAAAGTTGATCGATGAGGTGGACTTAGATGTTGTTCCTCTTGACATCTGCGGTATCGTATTGGGAAGCCCATACTTGTATGATCGAAAAGCAGTATTCTTCCGTCATGAGAACAAGTACCATCTCACCAAAAATGGGGTGGAGTACATTGTGAGAGCTCACAGTATGAAGGCTAACACCACTCTCGTTAGTGCAGGACAGATGAAGAGACTCATCAACACTAATAAGAGATACATGCTCATGGTTGTGAGATCAAAAGATGCTGAAGCATCCGATGCTTTCAAAGGTTGTGATCCTTCTCATAAAAAGGCTATGATTGATATTGTGGCTAACTATGATGAAATATTTCAGGAACCTACAGGCTTGCCTCCCAAAAGGGAGATTCAGCATGAGATCCATCTCCAGCAGGATGCCCCTCTTCCTAATGTGGGCATGTACAGGTTGTCCGCAGTTGAAATGGCAGAGATTAAGAAGCAGGTTCAAGACTTGTTGGACCAAGGAGTGATCAGACCCAGCTCCTCTCCATGTGGTTCGCCGATTGTGTTGGTGATGAAGAAAGATGGCACATGGAGGATGTGCGTTGACTATCGGGCTCTCAACAAGATCACGATCAAGAATCGATACCCACTTCCTCGCATAGATGACTTGCTCGACCAGTTGAAAGATGCTGTGTTCTTTACCAAGTTGGATTTGCGCAGTGGCTACCACCAGATTAGAATTGCAGAAAGTGATGTGTGGAAGACGGCCTTCAAGACCAAGCAAGGTCTATTTGAGTGGTTGGTGATGCCCTTTGGGCTTTGCAATGCACCTGCAACCTTTATGCGGGTAATGAATGATGTTTTCCGGCCATTCTTAGATGATTTTGTCATTGTATACTTAGATGATATCTTGGTAGTTAGCAACACTTGGGAAGCACATGTGGGGCATGTAAAGCAAGTATTAGATACTTTGAAAAAGGAGAAATTGTATGTAAAATTGTCAAAGTATGAATTTGGCAAAACTTCATTAGTTTACTTGGGTCATATTGTAGGAGGTGGAAATTTAAAAATTGATCCTTCAAAAGTTGATGTAATTGTCAATTGGCCTAAGCCTACTAACGCTACTGAAGTGAGAAGCTTTTTAGGAGCTGTTCAATATTGGAGGAGGTTCATTCAGAACTTCTCATACATAGCATCTCCTTTGCATGCCTTAACAAGTGTGAAGAAAGCCTTCCAGTGGGGAGGAAAGCAGTAGAAAGCCTTCGACACATTGAAGGGAAAGATCAGCACCGCCCCAGTCCTAGCCTTGCCTGATTTGCAGCAGCCATTTGAGATAGAGACAGATGCCAGTGGATATGCCATGGGGGCAGTATTGATGCAGCACCGCAAGCCTATTTGCTACCATTCAAAGACTTTTACTCAAGCAGTGAACAACTACCCCACCTATGACAAAGAGTTGTATGCTTTGGTTCAGAGTGTCAAGAAGTGGAAGCACTACTTGATGGGTAAGGAGACGATCATCCATACCGATCATCATCCCTTGCAGTATCTCCAGTCCCAGACTAAGCTCTAGCAAGCTCGTCATTTCAGGTGGATGGGATTCCTTCAACAATTCCATCTAGTGATCAAGTACAAAAAGGGTACTAGTAACAAAGTGGCAGATATGCTTTCTAGACCTCCTATTGTTGCATCTATTGTTTTGAAAAATGCTTCTTTATCCCATGAAAGTTATATTGAGCAGTATGCTACTGATGATGATTTCAAGGAGGTTTATGAGAAGCTAACCAATGGCACACAGGTGGGAGAATACTATTTGCAGGGAAAGTTGCTCTATCATTTGGGCAAGTTATGTGTTCCTATCAGTGAAAGAGTCCATGTAATACGAGAAGCTCATACTTCTCTTGTATCAGGGCATTTTGGGGTAGGTAAGACTTTGGCTCATTTGCAAAGACTTGTGTATTGGCCTCGCATGAAAGACATTGTAACAAAATATGTAAAGGGGTGTGTGATGTGCTCTACTTGTAAGCCCACTAATAGAAAATTGGGGCTGTACTCACCACTTCCTGTTCCTTCCCATCCTTGGGAAAGCATTTCCATGGATTTTGTGGGGGGTTTGCCTATGTCTAGGAGGGGTCATGACTACTTGTATGTGGTCGTGGATAGGTTTAGCAAGATGTGTATTCTTATGCCATGTAAAAAGTAGGTCACTGCAGAGCAGGCTGCTTCTCTTTTCTTTCAGCATGTATGGGTTCACTTTGGACTCCCTACGTCCATTATCTCAGATCGGGACTCCCGATTCCTTGGAGAGTTTTGGACAAAATTATGGTGTATGATGGACACCAAGCTAAAGAGGAGCACCGCTTTCCATCCACAGACCGACGGACAGACAGAGGTAGTCAATAGGACAGTTGTACATTTGCTTCGAGGCTATTGCAACAAGCATCCTAAGTTATGGGATGAACAGATCCAGTATGTGCAGCATGCCTACAACAGGGCTATGCATTCTTCCACTCAGAGCTCGCCATTTGAGACATGCTTTGGGTACTTGCCAAAGACTCCATTGGAATTGACTAATGGGAGAGAGGTTGACTCAAGCACTTCCAAGGATGAAGACAAAGCCCGCAGGTTCATTCAGAGAGTTCAACAGGTACATCAAGCAGTGCAAGAGCAGTTGGAGAAGAGTCAAGCCCAGTACAAGACTCGCCATGATAAGCATAGAGTTGATCATCAGTTTCGGGTAGGAGATCAAGTGTGGCTTCACATCAGCAAGGAGAGGATGAAAGGCCCGAAGGCAAGAAGCTCAAGCCCATTAGATATGGTCCCTTCACCATCTTGGAGAAGATTGGGACGAATGCCTTTCGCTTAGAGCTGCCGCCATACATGCAGATCTACTCAGTGGTGAATGTGGAGAACCTGAAACTCTATGAGCCTCCCATGATCATGGATGAAAGGGAGAATGTCTCATTGCCATCAGTTGATGAATTTGCTCCTGAGTACATGGATGAGCTAAAAGAAGATATCATCTTGGACAGAAGGACAAGGACTTCTCGCAGAGGTGATGTTGAGTATCTTCGAGTGGGCATCAAAGGCACTCATCCAAGCAAAGCCAAGTGGATCGAGAAGGAGAAAGTGAGGGAGCAATTCCCTCACCTATCTGTTGATTAGTAAAGGCTTTTGGAGGCCAAAAGCTTCTCAGTGGGGAGGAATGATCCAGGAGGATCCAAGAAGGCAAAATTTTTGAAGTCCTCCAATCTCAGCAAAACCAACACTAGATCGAAGGGCTCGTCGAGACGATTCCAACGGCGTTCGTTTCACCTCAAACGGACTCTGTATGAGAAAGTTATCGCGCTTTGTTGTATTGATGAAACAGGGAAAATGGAGGTGCCACGTGGCACCACTGGCAGGGTGACACGTGGCATCCATACAAGATGACGAGGTATTGACATGGACCAATGAGGCTGAGACATGTGGCAACTCCCGGTTGGTTAATACATGCCACGTGGATGATAAGTGGTGAGGTGGCATCAAGTTGGCACCTAACAAGGCATTGACATGGACCAAGGAAATGAAGACATGTGGCAACTCCCGATTGGTTGATGTATGTTTATGCAAAAGTATTCACCACTCTTCACAAGATTCGCTCCCCTCCCATTGGCACAACCACCACGTGGGACATGCCACTATTTAAACACATGTGCTTTTAACAAACTTTAGTTATGGAGTGCCACCACATGTTAAGGGCTTATGGAGCGCCACCACATGTGGCATAACAAACGTTGGTTATGACTCTTAAAGGGGTTCGAATTAGTTATAAGGTTAAAAGTGGGTTTGTATGGTTCTTATATGGTTGTAACCATATTAAAAACCAACCAAAAGGGAATGCCTTTTTAAAAGGTATTTTAAATATGTTTGTTTTTATTTATTAAAAAAAACAAACCAACTACATAAAAACCAATTTGGAGAGTTGTAACCATATGCCTATTTAGGCCACATTGTTGTAACTTGAGAAATCATGAGGAGAATGTGATGAGGGCTAACTCAAGCCTATATAAACCCCCTCATATGCCATTTGCCACTCATGCTTTGGAGTAGAGACTTTGTAGCTAAAGGAGAGAAGGGAGATTGTGTAGCTCTGCAGGAGGAAGGTACGAGTGTTTATACTCGTTTTACACCGTCTTCAGGCTTCGGAGTTGCTGGAAGCAGTCTTGTTGTGTTTTGGGCAGCGGTTCTCTTCCTGGCCATTGTCGCCAAGGTATCATTGTATCATTGCCATGTATTTTGCCTTTATGCTGAGATTATAGATCGGCCCTCCTATTGAGAAGCAGGCCCGGAGACGTAGTCCATCCTGGATGAACTCCGTTATCAACTTGTTGTCTTTATGTGTGTATTGTCTATGCTGTTTGGTTCTCTTCTTATGGATTTGTGAGCTTCATTCATGCTCTTTAGGCAATTCATGTTAACGTCATAGAGTAGCAAAGATCTTGTTTCCGGATCAAGTCCTCTTTTCCATAGCAGTTTGGTTTCAAGTAATAACCAAGATACTTAAACCCCAAATTAGGTTTCTCCATTTTGTATGGAAAAATCCTACGAATTTGCTCACAAATCCCTTCTGCAATGCTGTTATATAAGAACATAGATTTTTCCATACTAATAGACATCCATATTGCCTTGCAAAAAATATTGATAATAGCTCTGAAAGTTTTCCATTCATCAATAGAACCATTCTCGAAAAGGAGAACACCATCTACAAACAGTAAATGAGTAATTGGAAGGGATTGAGAGATCTTAATACCTTTTATATCCAATTCCTTCTTTTCATTATCTATGATCATGCTTTGTCCTTCAATGACTAGAAGAAACAATAATGGGGACAATAGGCACCCCTACTTCTTGAAAAAAAAGGAAGTGGGGGACCCATTAATAAGAACCACAAAGGAAGCCGAACAATACACACCATTTGATGTAATGTGGTATGCAAGGAGAGCACAATAATACATACAAGCTGGTTTAAATTGCTAGTGACATCTTTGTTCATCCATGCCTTAGTTTGATATTTTTATTTGTAATTTTTGAACCAACTACATAATTCATAAAGCATGAGACTGTGTATTACTTTCCTATATGTGGAAGCCGAGAGTGAAGAAGAGATTTCCCAGAATAATGACGTCAAGATCATAGCCTCATATCTGTGAAGAATACAAAATTTTCTCTAGGTCTAGATCCACGAAAGCCCCTTTCCTTCAATGGAATTTTATGGTACTTATGTCTTTTTCTTTTCTTCTGAGTACATTCTTTGAGGATCTACATTGTATATTACATTTGCTTGAATGCATTGTGATCTATGAATGATGTCCCACAAGAGTAATCGTGAAATTTAAATCATATGTGGTTAATAGATAGAATGGCGAGATGAACAACAATCTTCCTCTTCAGGTGCCCATGACCAATCAACTCCATACTCATTTCCTACTTAGGTTCGTTGAGTTCTCGAAGTACATGGTTGCCTCAGGTAAGAGATAGGAGGCTAGTTGTTCTTACCTAACCTAACCCCTTCTAACTGGTAAGAAGGTTACACAAGTGAGGAATGAAGTACCCCTTCACTCCCATACAACTAAATGCTCACCAAACTATAAAAATCTTCTTAGCATGTCAATGTAATCGGGGTCTTAATCCTTAACTTTCCGATGTAAACCAAAAGATGGGTCAGCACCTTAATCCATAGCATGTCGCGGCAGCTTAATCCTTAACTTTATGCTTTCTTTGGTCTTAATATGCCAAAGAATTGGTAGGGAATTAGTTGCATTGTAGCTTTCTCTCTTGTTTGTATATGTTTCTACAAGAAAATAAAATTGATATATCTACATAAAATGAAACTTGTTGATATTGTTATACTAATTTTCTATGTGTATCGTCTCTTTCATATTATTTGCTTTCCTCATAAATAAAAAGCTAAACCTAGATGCCTAACATATGATGTATCATTAAGGAGATTTATAAAATTTTCTCAAGAGACTCTCCTATAAAGGACTAATGATGATACTTAATTTTTTCATATATTATATATTAATCCCAACATTTTAAAGCAATAAATATATAAAAAAGAAATCCAAATTAATTTGTATGTTTAAACAATCTCTCTTTTTTATTATTACAGTGTGTTTTTATTTTTCCGGTTTTATATCATGAATAATAATATTTCTTTCATTTTAGTGTATTGTATTAGTGTTGAAGATTCTCTTATATTATTTGTCTTCATTTCTATTCCAAGACTCCCTCCATGCTTATGCTCTAGAAGGATTATCACTTTCTCCTTGAACTCAATGCTATTGTGATTGCTCATTTAATTTCTTCTCTATCTTTGCCCAATTCAATAAAGAGTACATCTATTCCACATACACCTCCTTGGTTTGTAATCTTGGTCGTTGAGAGCTTAATTTTTTATTACCTTAAGCAACAAACTTTTCAATCCATTCATTATCTTTCAAACAAGCAAGGCAAGGACACCCTATCTTTCATAGTATGATTCCCATGAGGTTTCTTACTAGTGTTGAGTTGTATTTGTTTATTCTTCATGCCCTTGTGAGTATACAAGACAACCAATCTAGGTGACAATAATTGCTATCTTCTTTTTCACTAAACAAGGGAACACTGGATGTAGGGATGACAACTCCATAATTCTTCCAAATTAGCATATGATTATATACCTCCTACCTTATTTAAAGAGGTGAGACATACATACATTTTCGGAAAGAAAATGTTTGAGGAAGAGAACCTCAATCTTAGTCACCCAAACTATTCTGAGTTAACATGTATACACACTTATGAAAGAGATAAAATGTATAAAAATTAATAAATGTCTCTTAAAAAAAGAACCAAAAACCTTACAAATTTACAAAATTCTAAAAAGTGTTTAATTTTTTCAATAAAATTGTCTCCACCCGTGTTGGAATTTAGCTAGAATTTCACACTTCAAACAATTTTTTTATAGCTTTTAATGCTTCTAGATATCATCAGTTTTAAAATCGATTGTGTAAATGAATACCCTTCACTTTGCTCATACTTAAGTTATGAACATGTGAATAGAAAAATAACCTCACTTGAATCAGTTTGGACTCTAACACATTACCAATCTTTTGAGTCTTCCAGTAACAAATTATAGCATTAGTTTAGCATTAGTTTCCATTCTTGCCTAGCCATTGCAGGTCCTCTTCCACAAAGTCTTCATTTCCATTTGAGAAAAGAGACTTTTTGAATTTTATAGACATGAGTTCGAGAAATTATTATGATTTTAAAAATTTATTATCATATGTTAAGAGATTTGTATGTTATAATTTGAAATGAATAATTGGATTATTAATAGTATTTTTGGTCTATATGCAAAATCTTAGGCAGCTAGCTACCCAAATGAAAACCTGTTATATGAGAAGTTTTAATCAAACAGCTAATCAAATGAAAACATAGAAATAAGTAACTAATATTCCCGATAATAAATAGTAGTTATTAACCCAATAATAAATAGTAACATAAAAATAAGTAATTAATATTCCCAATAATAACTACTTATAGTAGTTATTGATATTCTAACCATTTTAATAACTCCATTGTTCATTCCTTTTTTTAAAAACAAAATTTGTAGATACAATTTGTCCTTCAAATTCCAACGCTGCTATCCACCACCTCGTGACACCAACACCACCCTCAAATTCCAACGATGCTCTCCATCACCCTCGTGACACCAACACCACCCTCGTGAGTTAAGAAACTTTAGGCAATGAATTGGCCTTTGGTAGATATAATTCTATACTCATTATTTATAGCCTTGATGCCGCTGCAGGCATGTTTGACTCTTGTGAGATCGACCCTGTGCTCCCATGCTTCTGCACCAGTCGCTTTGTTCTTTCTTGTTCTTTGAGAATCATTTGTCTATGAGAAGCATTTGTCCAGAGAAACATTTCTAGTGCCAATGAAACATAGCCATAAAACATGGTTCTTTGAACACTGATCAAAAGTACCTGCCATCAGTTTCTACCAGATTTGCCATCAGTTTCGCTGGCCACCCTTGGCTTGTAAAATTACTCAGTACGTGGCCACTGGAACACTGGCTTACGACAAGAAAAAGAGGTGCATTCAAAATGCGCAAAATATCTGGCTTTGGAAGGAAATACAATTATGCTTACAAAACTAGATATGAAACTGAAACACAAAACACTTTGTTTTTTTTCAAGGGTGTGAACTTGAATTTCATTCTGAATTGAATGTTTATAACAACCGATGGAATATTTTCAGGCAGACTTGACAAAACACTTTCTTGATTTGCAAGCATTTTTATTTTGGAAAGAAAAATATAAAATTGAACTAAGACGCGAACAAAACCAATAAAGATAGCATGTGCAGAGAACGTGCTACAAATAACGGTTTCATCCAACTCAGCAGTGGCAAACTCCAATCTTAAAATGCAACTGCAAAACAACTGACTACTTGCGTGTTAGATATATACAAATAGTTATACAAGCAGTGTTCAAGGTGACATTACTAAGTTGCCCCTGGTTTGGGCATATTATCAAAACTCCTTACTCCAGGGGAGTTGTCGTCAGTGCCACGTTCAGGAAATAGAGCTGAAGCAGTTAGACATGATGAACTCCTCAACTGAATTGGATTCTAAGGCCTCCTCCTTTATAACATTGCCACCAAGAACTGAGTTACCATCCTCAGAAATACCCATCAAATTGCACTGTTGACGCATCCATGAAATCAGCTCCATCGCCCTGAATAGTTGTGCTGAGTACGGATGATGTTCTGAGGGTCCTAGTATCATCAACCCCTGGAGAAAAACACGAGTCAAGAAAATAAGCTCCATTGTTATCAACACGTCCAAGTCTAGTTGAATCATCAGTGCCACCCTCAGGACATATAATCTGAAGCAGCTCTTGGAAAGAGATTGAGTCGTCAATTGAATTAGATTCTAAGGCCTCCTGGCTTATGACATTGCCATCAAGAAACGAGTTACCGTCCTGATGATTGGCCACCTTAAAAATACCCATTATCGAATGTGTTGACGCATCCATCAAATCAGCTCCATCGCCCTCATTGCTATTGGAATCCTTGGCCATAAGCATCTGGAAGTTGTCGGTATTGGTATCCTGCACCTGACTGTAATAGGGTAAAGGTACTGTTTGATCAGTTGGGATTGATGATTGACCAGAGAAACTCTGCAAGGGCAATTCATTTTGAAAGAATTGTTCGTCTAAAAATTCTAAATTGTTAGGCCTAGATGAATTAGACAATGCTTCCATAAAGTCAAACTGTTGAGCCTCATTAAAAAATTTTGAAATATCTTCAGAATTGGATTTCTGTCCCTGAACAATATCTGATATTGCCAAACATTGTTCAGGGACAGAAATTCAATCCTGAAGCTACTTCAATTTTTTTTAATGAGGAAGTCAAACTGTTGAGCCTCATTAAAAAATTTTGAAATATCTTCAGAATTGGATTTCTGTCCCTGAACAATATCTGATATTGCCAAACATTGTTCAGGGACAGAAATTCAATCCTGAAGCTACTTCAAATTTTTTTAATGAGGCTCAACAGTTTGACTTTATGGAAGCATTGTCTAATTCAACTAACAATTTAGAATTTTTAGACGGACAATTCTTTCAAAATGAATTGCCCTTGCAGAGTTTCTCTGGTCAATCATCAATCCCAACTGATCAAACAGTTCAAACAGTACCTTTACCCTATTACAGTCAGGTACAGGATACCATTACGGACAACTTCCAGATGCTTATGGCACAGGATTCCAATAGCAATCAGGGCGATGGAGTTGATTTCATGGATGCGTTAACACAATCAATAATGGGTATTTCTGAGGTGGCCAATCATCAGGACGGTAACTCGTTTCTTGATGGCAATGTCATGAGGCCTTAGAATCCAATTCAATTGACGACTCAGTCTCTTTCCAAGAGCCGCTTCAGATTATGTGTCGTGAGGGTGGCACTGATGATTCAACTGGACTTGGACGTGTTGATAACAATGGAACTTATTTTCTTGACTCGTGTTCTTCTCCAGGAGTTGATGATACTAGGACCCTCAGAACATCATCCGTACTCAGCACAACTATTCACGGCGATGGAGCTGATTTCATGGATGTGTCAACAGTGCAATTGATGTGTATTTCTGAGGATGGTAACTCAGTTCTTGGTGGCAATGTTATAAAGGAGGAGGCCTCAGTATCCAATTCAGTTGAGGAGTCCATCGTGTCTGAGCTGCTTCAGCTTCTATTTCCTGAGCGTGGCACTGATGACAACTCCCCTGGAGTAAGGAGTTTTGATGATATGCCCAAACCAGGGGCCTCAGGACAGTGAAATTGGAATATTCCCGTGTCATTTATTCGGTTTTGCTTGAAGGGGGTGTCATTTATTTGGTTTTGCTTGAAGGGGATGTTGCTCATGAGTTGTGTTTGGGCTAAACCACAGGAACTGAGGAACTGAGGTACATAATCCCATGCAGCTTTTTGACCATCTCTTATACCTGCAAAGAGAAATATGATTTGTACGAGTTTTGTACTAGTTGGCATTGTGCCTTGAAGAGCAAACTATGCCTTACATCTCTGAAACCATGCCTTACATCTCTGGGCCATCACCATCATCTCATTATCAGACATAAAGAAGAAACAACAGCCTAATATGACAATTTTCAAAGCTGAACCATGCCTTACATCTCTGGGCCATCACCATCATCTCATTATCAGATATAAAGAAGAAACAACAGCCTAATATGACAATTTTCAAAGCTGTAATGAGCATGGACAATTGAAGAAATGTTCTGATAGTCCAGCTTTAAGCTGGGCGTATTACCCCCAGAAGCTTGAAAGGCCAATGTCTCATTTTTCCTTAAGTCCTCATTTGGGTATGAAAAGGATGGTACAATTCCTACAAAGGATATTGTCTGTTTATGCTTTTATGATTTGAATGCTCCAGACGAAGCTTTGTTTTGGAACTAACAATCACCTTGCTCTTTGAAATTGACATTTTATCATTAAGATCATTTGAAATGTTAGTGCCAAAACAAAGTTTCATGCGGAGCACTCAGATCTGCAAACAGAAAATCTCTTTTGTTGGCATTGGACAGTCCTTAGAGCCAAATGAGGGATCAGTGTAATATGAGGGACAGTCCTTCTCAGAGCCTAATGAGGGATCAGTGTAATATGAGGTACAGTCCTTCAAAGTCTCTCTGCCTGTCATATGCCAATGAAACATAGTCATAAACATGGTTGTGGTTCGAGTCCTGACTGAGTTTTACTCAATAACTCCTCGTAGGACAGAGTATCTAAAATCCAAAAATAAACTAATTATTGTTGAATAATTACTATACTAATCAGGCCTATTCATAAATTGGTCTTGAATTCTAAATAATACTGATGAGTTACTATCATGAAATAGTTTTTTAGTAAAATCAAATAAAAATTCGGTCTAAAACTTGCCAAAATTCCCTTGTTCTTTGGTCAAAATTTAAATATGTTAAAAATTTGATTTTCCAAAGTTTTTGGCAAGTCATTGTTCAGTCCAGTCCAAGTAATGAAATAACCCACCTGTACCTGTAGACTTGATCTACTACAAAATCAGAGCTGTGGGATCTTTCTGTCCATTCATATTACATTGAATCCTTAATGTAACATTGAATTTTTATTGAATTCTTTATGATGCACTATTGGCTTACGAAAAGCACACAGAACACCAAAAAGCATAAAACCACAACTTTTGCCAAAGGATCGATTGATTGCAGTCTTGAATAACATTCTTGGGGTAACTGAAATGATGGCTGATTAGAGGAAAGATGAAGATCCTGGGGTAGTGAAAGAGTGCTTGCAACACATGTTCATAGAAATACTTTAGCAAAACATAATGATAGAAATGATAATGCGTATTTATACTTGTGAATTTGTCACCAGATGGTTATGTCATATATATTTTTCCATTAGATAGAACTGCAAAGTCCTCACAACAAAGATCTGGGCAAATAAACTACATATCCTGCATTTATGGTAGAATGAAACTTGGAATAGCATGACAAATCCCCTATAGAAACTTGATTAATGAACATAGAACAATAATACGAAATTTAAATTTCATTCATCCAAATGAAAACATTGAAGACATATTGTAACTGCATGTTACAATATGTTTAACAGCGAAGACATTAAAGCTTGAATAAGGAGATGATAGAGACAGCGGATGAACTGCCCCTAAAAATTGAGAAAGATTGATTCTTTTTATTTACTTCTTTCAAGTTTGATTTATTGCTAGTTCTTCTCCCACTGTCCCATTTCTAGATTCCGTGAAATTGTAATGTTCCCCTGACATCCCCTTAAGCAAACCTAGAAAAATGACCCAGGGGAAGATTCTAATTCCATTGACTATGTCAAGGGCACATTCCAAGATGGGTAAGAAATAAATCATAAAAATACGACCTATATAAATTGAATTTCTCTCCAGTATTCTACAGAGTTTTTAGGTATCAGAGACTTCAATTGGGATTGGGATTTTACAAAGGATGAGGCCGGTTTTGTATGGAAGGGTGGATAATCTATCTTCGTCTGGAAGGGTGGACAATATGTCCTGCATGACAGACAGAATTCTCTTCAAAGGTTTCAATTCCAATGCATTCAAATCTTTGAGAAGAATTCTGTGTATGATGAAAGACAAATTGTCCACCCTTCTCAACGAAGACAGCTTGTCCACATATCCAGACGAGTCCTGTGCCTCATCCTCTGTAAAATCCTTTGAATTTCTGTCAAGTATTGGAAAGAGTTTTTAGTTATCAATGTTTCTACCATCTCAATCCGCTATTTATTTGCTTACATTGGATTGGATAGAGTATTGAATTTCTCTCGAGTATTGGATAGAGTTTTTAGCTATCACGGACTAAAAACTCTAGCGATCACGGACTAAAAACTCTCTCAAGTATTGGATAGAGTTTTTAGCTATCAATCACAGAAATGATTTTAAACCGATAAAAATAAAAAAAATCACCGCTAGACTGGTTCTCAGAACAACAAAAAAACCTTCAATCTGAACCAACCAGCTATAAGGAGATAAAAACTCTCTCAGAAAAGTGAAGAAACCTTCAATCTGAACCAACCAGCCATCAGGAGATAAAAACTCTCTCAGAAAAGTGACCTTCGCAACCTTCAATCTGATTACTCTGTCCCAAAGGTTTTGGTATTTTATAGATCCTACCGTGAGAGTGCTTAACGGCTTTTGACATGTTTACCGGCCAGCTTTACCATGGGCGTGCCTTTACCATGGGCGTGAGCATGCCTTCGGCTTTTGACATGTTTTCGAAATGAGATATTTAGATTGACAATGTCAAATCATAAATAAGATTTTAAGATTATTTTGGATATCAAACTCTAAGCTGAAAACACAATTTCAAATGGTCAAATTTCATTATTGTATTTATTAATTTAATATTAAATAATAATTTATTAGTATTTTTAAATATACATAATTATTTTTATTAAATAAAATTATATATATATATATATATTTTGGAAAGAATCTTATGGATAAAAAAATTCCTTCCTTTTAAAAAATGAGACATATACTAAGAAATTCTTGCATTTTATAAATTATTATTGTAATATTAAAAATATAGAAATCAACTTTGAATACAAAATACATATCAAAATAAGCAAAAGCTATAAATCGATAAATTGATCGTATCAATTCAGTTTTTCAGACCAATCTCTATTGAGTAACAAACTATAAGCTTCAGGAATATCCACAACAATGATATCAATCACTTGATGTACTTTGGGCTTAGAAGCTAATCGGATTAAGGCATTCTTAAGTTGTATTAGGACTTTGACATTTATATGTCTAGTTGAACAATTTGAGAGTCGCAATTTTTAAGTTCAACATTTAATTTCTACCACACAAAATAAGGCATCACTTTTTTCAAAGATCAAATCTCTCCATGGAAAGGGGACTCAGGTGAATGCTCTACGGTTCGAGAAGTTCAAATTGAAGAGAGCGAAGTTATCCTCCAATTAAATGGATAGCTCAACATATTCATGTATTTATTAACACTCTCTTGCAAGAAATCTAAACCATCTCATTTTCATGGATGAATATCCCCTGGTGATGGACTCTCATTAGTAGTATGAAACGTTGGGCAACAAAAATCATAACATGTTTTTCATTTTTCTTTTAAAATTTAAGAGCCTATAAAATGGATTCTCTTTTTTCAACAATACAATCCCTCCATGGAAGGGAGACTCAGGAAAATACTCTATGGTTCGAGAAGTTCATATTGAAGAGAGCGAAGCTATCCTCCAATTAAATGAATAGGTAAACATATTCATGCATTTATTAACACTCTCTTGCAATAAATCTGAACAATCTCATTCTCGTAGATGAAGATCCCTTGATGATGGACTCTCCTTAGTAATTTAAAACGTTGGGTAACAAAAATCATAATAGGTTTTTCCATTTTTCTTTTAAAATTTAAGGGCCTGCAAAATGGATTCTCTTTTTTCAACAATTGAATCCCGACATGGAAGGGGGACTCAGGCGAATGCTCTATGGTTCGAGAATTTCATATTGAAGAGAGAGAAGATGTCCTCCAATTAAAGGGTATGTGTTTTGAGGATCAATGTGCTACTTTACGGGTAAGATTATCTTGTCTCCTCTTGTAGATTGTTATTGGTTATGATAATGTCTTGTCTTGTAGATTGTTATTGTAATTTCCCATTTGATTAAGTTATCTTGACAAATATTATGAAGTGTAGAAGTTGTAACCCTATTCTTCTTACCTTATGTTATCTATAGAATGTAGTTTATTGCTGCATTATTTCTCTAGATTTGGTTAAATCCACATTAATTTCATCCAGGGTTATGATAAGCTTCACGTGTATTTGACTGTATCTTCTTTAGTAATTTCCTTATATACATTTCTACAATTTTAGATAGCAAATGGGATGGGTTTTTTAGTTGTACTCTTCAACATCAATAACCACTCCTCCTCATTAAGATAGTCTCCTGTCAAATCATTTAACTGACTCTATTGTGCAATTGATAAGACACTAATCTCTTGGCCACTCATCCATTATTATCTAAGACACTATCTCTTGCAAAGATTCTCGTTTCAATCTTACAAGGCATTCGTAAAAGAATGATGCATTTCTTGTGGGATAGAAACTCTCTTGGAAACAAATTCCATTTGAAAAACTAGGAAAGTATTTATATCCCAAAAAACTTGGAGGTTGGGGCATAAAAAACTTGGACTGGTTTCGTTCCGCTTTGAATTTAAAGAGTTTATGGAGGGGGCTTGTGGTACAGGACTTTGGAGTGAGGTTCTTAAATATAAATACCTGAAGAAAAAATTAGTAGTTGAGTGGATCAAGACTCCCAAAAAGATTTTTCTAATGCATCCATTATCAGGAGTTGAGTGGATCAAGACTCCCAAAAAAGCTTTTTCTAATGCATCCATTATCTAGAGGGGTTTGACTGGACCTTATCCTTGGATGGGTGAGTGGCACTCTTGGAAGATTGGGAGGGTTGGGAATGGATTACATGTCCATATTGGTATTGATCCTTTTGGGAGTAGAGAAAGTTCTAACAAAATTACTAGTACCCCAGGGGATATGGTGGTTAATTCGCACCATCTTGCAATTATACTTATGTCTTTCCTTTCGAAAGATTTTGTATCCCCCTAGAAGTATTCAAGAGGTGATAATCAGGATCACAACAATTGGTGCACTAGTGTCAATTACTTGGTATGATTGGGGTGGTTTAGGTCTCCTAGGAAGAAGATATATGATAAGTGAGATTCCATATGTTCCCTACTTAAGGCTCGAGTTATAGCACAATATCTTTGTCATAAGTGTGGAATTCCAAGTGATGATAACCAAGGAGAAGTAGGTGTTGTGGAGTTATGTTGGGATGTGCCTTGATGACTAAGAAATTGGATAGGAGTTTGAACAAGTGTTGGTCATGTATTGAATATTATCTTGGATTGAGGGGATTGGGGATCAACATGCTAAGTGGGGGTTCTTTGTGGAGTAGTGGGGGTTCTTTGTGGAGTAGTGGATCATTATGTCTTTTTTTATAACTGAAAGCAATGTTGGATTAATCCTTCTCAATTTCTGTCTGAAAAGCTTTGTGTTTGGCTTCAAAGGAACTTTATGTTGGATTATGCTAGTGTCATAGGTCTTCAAATCCTCATAAGACCAAGCAAAGATATCAAAAAATTATTTCAGTAACTTAACATACCTGTTCCTTTCTTCATCTAAGAGTGCTTTGGAAACTTTCACCATCTTAGGTTGATCAATAGTACCAATGTTACAGCTTAGAATATTTTCTTCTGAAGACTGCATGGTGGGCTTCAACAAAGTATCATCTTTAGAAAAAAGTATCTCAAGGGGAACAAGACCTTTGGGAATAAATTTTCCTTTTAATTCAATAATTTTATGCCCAGCAATTGAATTTTCAGAATATCCAATAGTGTCATCATATCCATCATCTTGATCTTAATCGATCAATGAAGTAGAAAACTCCCTAGTCAATTCCAAGAATTTTTTGATTTCCAAATCATCTTGAAACACTCTCCATTGTTTGATGTTATATGGTACCGAAGGTCTATACTTGACTTCAATAGGATACTTTAACTAAGTCTGTTTTGGAATTCTGAAATAGGTGGCTGCCAATGCCAGTGAGTCTGTTGTTTGATTATGATCCCTAGGGATAAAAGAAATATTGAATGCCAGAAATAAATTATCTACAATATCCCATACCTCATTCCTGTATACCTTCAACAATTCTTGCTTCACTTGATAAACTTCCTTCACCTGCTGGACCACTAATTTAGAGTCGCCAAAAACGGTATCCTGTTGAATTCCCAAATCCTTTGCAGCTCTTAGCCCAAGTATTAATGCTTCATACCCGGTTGTGTTATTAGTAGTCTGAAATTCCAACTTGTACATTAAACAAATAACCTTCCCTCCTAGAGATATCAGAACAATACCTGCTCCTGCTCCCGCTCCTTCCTTGGATGATGAACCATCAAAGTACATTTTCCATAAATCATCCTGATTTTCAACAGTATGTCTGACTGGTGTTTCTTTGTCCACACGTAGAATGCCAGCTGTGTCTTTATTACTAAAATGTAACATACAGGATCCCATATCTTCATCGACATCATAAATTGGATGATTTGTTGGATTCTTATTATCACTCACTAAATAGGCAAGCTACACTTCCCTGTATAACCTTCTATGCTCTCCCCCAAATACTGGAATAGTATCATATGCCAAATCCATCTGCAAAGTGCCTCCTACTCTTTTTTCCCAGGACCTTGAAAGTAACATACCAAACTTAGGTGAAATTTCAGCAATAACCACATCCATAATAACGCTCACCATTGTTTGCAAACGAACTTTTTGGCGGTGCGGGGATGCACGATAGCCGTTGATTTTTTCCTTCGTCATCTCCGCCGTTGGAACTTCGCCAAGATTTAACCTTTTCAATAATTTCCTTCGGACTATTGTGCTTGTAGGTTTTTGCTTTGTTGATTTTTTATTATAACCCTTCATTTAACACATCCTTAGTAAATTTACTTCTTTTGGGTATTTCAAATATGGTGTCAACAACTGGCTCCAACTGGGGATGCTATCCTCCCCGTGAGGTAGCAAAGAACATCGTAGACCAAGTGCCTGATCCATTGGGTTGCATTCAAACTTTCTGCAAATCTACATTCATATTATCATTTTTATTTTTTTTTATCATAATAGTGCATAGTAAAGAAAATATATATACACTGTACAAGGTTCTCTTCCACCTCTATTTTTAAGAGTGATAATGTTTGAGGTGTTTACCATTCACTGGTCCCCCAAGAAAGAATTCTCCATTGCAATTTTTAAGGGTGAATGCATTTTCTCCTTGGTATCCTGCAACAATATATGGACCTTTCCACAAATGCTCAAACTTCCCATGGTGATCTTCATTTCTAGAGTCCCACTTCAAAACTAAATCATTTATCTAAAAATTCCTTTCTTTAACCTTTTTGTCAAAAGTTTTCTTCATTTTCTCCTGATGCATTTGGGTTTTATTGTATGTTTTTTCTCTAACTTCATGTAATTCTATCATATGATTTATCCTCCTCTGCATATGATTTGGTTATTCTTCGACTTCTTGTAACAATTTCATAACTGGCAACCCCAAAGAAACAGGAAAAAATACCTCTATGCCATACACCAACTGGAAAGGTGAATTGCCAATTGCTCTTTTTGTACTGATTCTGTCTGCCCACAAAGCATATTTTAATTTAGTGCCCCAAGCCCTCTTGTTATCCTCTAGCAACTTCTTTATGATCTTCACTAGTCTTTTATTTGAAGATTCAGCCAACCCATTTCCTTGTGGATAATAAGCAGTGGAATGATTTAAATGTATGTGATATTTGTGACAAAAATTTATCATCTTTTTCGATTTGAACGCCGGAGCATTATCTGTCACTATCCTTTTAGGACAACCAAACCTGGATAAGATGTTTTCTTCTAAAAAGTTCATTATCACTATTTCTGTGGCATTTCTTGTTGGAATGGCCTCAATCCATTTCGTGAAATAATCTGTGGCAGTCAAAATCCACTTATGCTGCCCTGAGGAATTTGGGTTAATTTCGCCAATGAAATCTAACCCCCACTGTTGAAAAGGTGCCTCAACTGAAATAGGTTTCAAAGGAAATGGCAACAGTTCTCTTTTCCCATCAAAAATTTGACACTCATGACATTTGGTCACTTCTTTATATACATCTGAATACATGGTGGGCCAATAAAAACCAGCTCTAAGAATCTTGTTCACCGTAGCCTTCCATGAATGATGTCCTCCACACATGCCTTTATGAAATTCCACCATAATATGCTGCGGTTCATTTTCCAATAGACAATTCAACAAAATACCTCCTGGATCTTTCCAAAATAAATTTCCATCTAATATGCAGAACTTGGTTGCTTTCAACTTCACTGATCTTGCTCTTGTTTTTTCCATATCTGCAGGTGCTCGAAGATTTTGCAGAACATATACAATGTCTGTGTACCAGGGAGATAAAGAGAAATCTTCGATTACTTGGAAATTTGGAATGGTTTCTTTTGAAATTTCGGAAAGAAAATTCATACCTAGAGAATCCCAATTTGTTTCCATCCTCATTTTGGCCAAACCTTGGCCTTTTATCAGCTTTGTAGGCTTAATGTCGAGATCATATTCCAATAGTACTGTTATCCACTTAGATCTTTTTCCTTTAGGATCTGGTTGGGTAAGAATATCTTTTACTGCTGCTGATGGAACATGTGCTATTATATGAGAGTGCAATACGTATATCCTGAAATCCTTCAATGCTTTCACTAAAGCATAAGCTTGTTTCTCCATAATGTTATATTTTAATTTTGCATCCCTCAGAATTTTACTGAAAAATGCAATTGGTTGTTCTACACCTTCTTAGTTCTTTTGTAACAATAATCCAACTACTGTGTGCTCTGAAGCATAAGTAAACATAATGAAATATTTTGAATAATCTGGACTAATCAACACTGGTGCTTCAGTCAATTCCTTTTTAATGTCATCAAAAGATTGTCTTGCTTCATCAGTCCATTTAATCTCCTTGTCTTTTCTCAGCATTTCAGATATGTTTCTCAAAATCTCAGCAAAACTAGGGATGAACCTTCTTAACCAATTTACCCTTCCAATAAACGACTGAATTTCCTTCTTACTTCTAGGGATTCCGACCTTCTGAATGGCAGATACTCTCTCTGGGTCAATCTTGATGCCTTCTTTTGATATAATGCGTCCCAACAATCTTCCTTCCTCCATGCAAAAATGAGATTTCTTTGGATTTAAAGAGATCCCAAACCTTCTACATTTTAAGAAAACTCTTTCCAGATGTTTCCAATGATCAGCAGCATTCTTTGAATATACAGTGATATCATCCATGTATACTACCACGAATTTTTCTCTTTCATCTGCAAATGCAATGTCCATGGCTCTCTGAAAGGTTGCCCCTGCGTTCATCAAACCAAATGGCATTTTGGCATACATAAACGTTCCCCATGGAGTGGTAAAAGCAGTTTTCTCCTGATCTTCTGGATGAACTTTAATTTGATTGTAACCTGAGAAACCATCTAACATAGAAATTCTTTCAGCTCCTACAACTTTCTGCAAAATATGATCCATCTTCGGGAGTGGGTAATTATCTTTCAAAGAGACTTTGTTCAAATTTCTAAAGTCTACGCACAACCTTATTTCGCCATTCTTTTTCCTTACTGGTACTAGGTTAGCCAACCACATAGAAAATCTCAAGGATACGATTATCTTAGCATCAAAAAGCTTTCTCACTTCTTTTTCTATTATTGGAAGCAACTTGGGATTTATTCTTCTCAACTTCTGCTTAAAAGGCTTTTCATCAAGTTTGATAGGAATTGTATGTTGTATAATAGAAACATCATATTCTTTCAGGTCTTCATAACTCCAAGAGAAAACATCTAAGAATCTTTTCATCACTTCCACACTTTTATTCTCTTCCTTTATTGGTAGTTTCTTTGAAAGCTTTACTAATTTGGGATCTTTTTCGGAACCTAAATTGCAATCTTTGACATCCTCAGGTTTAGGTTCTACTTTTGGATTTTTCACCACATCATTTTTATCAAACAATTTCTCTAAAGGAATCAAACCTCTGGGGATAACGTTATTCTTCAGCTGAATTATATCCTTACCTCCAATCCTTTGCTTGAACTTTTCTATTTCTTTAGGGGAATCTTTTTCATCTGGGCCAGCTTCAGCATCTTCTGCATCAATAGACCTGTAATTGAATTCATCAGTCATCTCCAAAAAGCGTTTAATCTGCTGATCATCTTCAAAAACCTACCAGTGTTTGATATTGTCTAGGATAAATGGTTTGTGTATAACCTCAATATCATATTTCTTTTTAGAAAAGATGGGGGTTTTGAATGCAGCTCCAGCAGTGGCCAAAGAATCTGCTACGGTGTTATTAACTCTGGGAATTGCAACAACATCATGTTCATCAAAAAAGTTTACCAATAAATCCCACACTTCATTCTTGTATGTCCTCATTTTAGGATGTTTGGTCTGATAAATAGATTTTACCTAATTTATTACTAATTCAGAATCTCCAAACACTTCAATTCTTTTTGCTTTTAAATCTCTCAATACATTCAACCCCAGAATCAAAGCTTCATATTCTGCAACACTGTTTGTACATTCAAAATTCAATTGATAAGAAAACATCAAGAATTCTCGATCAGGTGTGATTATCCATAATCCCGCACCAACTCCTTCTCTGCTCCTAGCTCCATCAAAATGCATTGTCCAAGTTCCTTCTTTTCTAATTTTTTCTCTTAATAGTCTTTCTTTTTCATTTTCTTTAGGTTCGATCAAATCCATCTTTTCTTTGGATTCAACATCATTGTACAGAATACATGACCCCAAATCTGTGTCTACTGCATATATAGCATGCTTTTCAGGTTCATTTAAGTCACTTACCAAATAAGCAACCCTTTTTTCAGCATATAATCTTCCGTGTAACCCTAACACTGGAATAGTAGCAAAAGACATATCCATCTGCAAATTTCCTTTCAACTTCGAAGCCAATGATCTAGACAGCAGCATACCAAATTTTGCTGGAATATCAGCGACCACTACATCTATGAGGATACCTTTGACTGGTATTTTACTGAGATTGACTGTCAAATCTTTAATCAACCCTAGGCATTTAACTTTCCTTGAATCAAAAGAGAATAGGTCATCATATGGTATTGTGATCTCCAACCCCAAAGATTCAACTACAAGTTTCAGCATCAGGTTATGAGAAGCTCCCGAGTCTAACATACAATTATGCACAACTTTATCATGAACATTCAAATCTACATAGAAAGGAGAAATCTCCCCAAAACTATTATCTTCTATTCTTGAACCCAGACAAATATTAGGAGCATCATTATCCAATTCCAAAGTGTCTACTTCCACTAGATTTTCTACTTGCATCATCTTAAAAATTTGTTCCTTGTATTCTTTATTCTTTAATATCTCATTGAAAGGTACATAAATCTTGACTTTGGACATTTCACTTTGTATATTTAAAGGAGTCAAATTTTTATCAACTTCTTTTACTGGATCTTTCTTATTATCTGAAATCACTTTTGGCACATCTTCGTTTTGTTTTCTTCTCGTTTGCTTCTCATTCTGACTAGTGGAGGGTTTCTTTGTAGATCCTTTTGGTTTATCCATTGACCTTTTTCCTTTGTCTATTATAATGTCTCTATTTCTCAGCTTTATCTTTCTTTGAAGGTCATTTATAGCACTTTGGTAACCGATCTGGTAGTGATCAGTTTCTGTCTCTAGATTACAACATTCTCCCTCTGCAAGGAACATATCATGTTCATTTTTAGTCAGATAGACTTCTGAATCCAAACTGCCATAATGGTGAATGTCACTCTCAGCCATCTCAGCTTCAGCTTCCCTAGCAATATAATTTTCAGGAAAAGGGGGTCTGACTGGATCTTCTTCTGCATTCCTTGGATTCCTTTGATCTCTTGGCCTTATGGGTGGGACAAAGGGTCTCCTAAAATTAGGGTTTCTGATTTGAGGTTCTACTTGTTCTCTATTTGGAGCTTTGTTATCCACCACTAACCTGTCTAACAACTTTTCCATGGTTTTCATCATCGCTTCAAATTTTACATCTGTGGAAGAGGAAGAAGCTGTATTTTGATTATCTTCTTTACTTTTCTTTCGGTCTGTATATCTATGTCGCATCTTGCCAGAAGCCATCATATTAGCTTCAACTTCCACCGCATCTTTCATCATTACTGCCAAAGTGGTAGATCTTCTTTCTCTTAATGTGCATGAAAAATCACCTTCAAAAGCATCTGCATAATGTAACTTGGCTGCTCCTACTGGTTTTATGTCTGCAGGGATAGAGTTATAAACCTTCATAAATCTGGCAGAAAATTCTTGAACCAACTCAAAACCTCCTTTCTTCAGATTGTTATACTATGTCAACATCTGTGCAGGATTCTTCTGGTCTTCCCATCTCTCGATGAAAAGAGTTGTGAAAGCATCATAATTAGCAATTGACCCTGCAGCTAAAGCTCTGAACCATTTTTTGACTTCGCCTCGTAGGCTTTGAGTAAACAACCTCATTTTTGCATCATCATGATCTACTTCTTCTAAATCAATGACATCATTGAAGTTATCAACATGTTGTTGTGCTGTATAATTACCATCACCATCAAAAGTAACGATCCTCTGTCCATAATTTTGAGGCAAATTGTGTAAAGCAGAGGGCAAAACCAAAGGGGAAAATCGGGCAGCCATGGGTGGTGGATTATGAGGTGGAACAATCACTGCCTGTTGTTTTATAAATTTAAGACTTTGCACAGGTATTCTTTGGGCCTTAGATATTTTGGAACCAACCCTTTCAGATTTTTGCAAATTTTCCCAGACATATTTTAAAGAATATTCCCACAAACTTTTTGGATCAACCTTTGTTTCTTTCAAATCAGAATCTGATTTAGTTCTAAACAAAACTTTTTCACTTGAACCAATATTTTCTTCCTCAAACAAATTTTCTTGAAAAGAAGGGAATATATTCGAAATCTAAGTAATACCTTCTTTTGTCTTGCCTTTGCCTTTATCCATCTTGAGGAGCTTTTCTGGATTATCCACGCCTGAGAAGAACTGTGAACCTGGATTTCTTCTTGTAGCCACAACGTCTATTTCTGAATACCTTTAAAAAACCTTGAAAATTTTTCACATGTGAAGTCGCCGGGGCAATATCTACAACCAAATTTTAAAACTTCAAACTTACTTGCCCAAGAAATTTGACCTTTCTTTGTCGTTTCTCCCAGGGAAAATTTCATTTTCATTCCCCAACAACGGCGCCAAAATGTTAGCACTTAGATTTTATCCCGGTTGTAAAAGAATAACACCTAAGGTAACTTATTTCAAACCAAAATTTAGGTAGAAAACTTAGCCATTTTTTCCACCAGAGAGGGCTCTCTCACAAGATATATGTAAAGGCTAAAAGTATATAGAAACACGCTCAAATTTCTCAAAAATGATTTACTTGGTTGAAAAGGAAACAATAAACATTGGGCATGGAGTCAACTTTCAAATTTTTAACGTGCCAGCAAGAGATTTATACCAAATAGATTTTCACAGAGGCAAGATAGCAACCATATCACAGTCAATTTGATTTTGCAGGTGGTATAGAAAGAAATAATGACAATCCATCAACAACAGGTATCTAACTAGGATGAATCCATTGTCAACTTTAGAGAAATAATGGATACTTAAATGCGATAAAATGGGGCATAACCAGTATGAATCCCAATTTATTTCAAACGTTCATTTAAGCATAGAAGAAGAACATAATGGAAGATATAACAAAGAAAGTAGACATGCACATATAGAGATAAGGGAAAAGACAGACTGTAAAAATGATCAAAACATGAATCTCTGGTCTCAAAAGATAGGTATTTCCACTGTACGGCCTTTTATTATTCTATCAAAATTTGACTTCAAAACTTATTGTCTCTCAAAGAGTTTCCAACCCTTTCAAAAATGATTCTCATTGTCTTTTATACAAACTTTGAAAGAAGCTTGACATAACGGCTTCTTTTAACTAGTAACTGAAAATGTCTTAACTCAAAATATAACTGTCTTTAAACAATATTACAAATTTTTAAAATAAAAACATCATTTTTGCCACTTGGCAAGAGTTCTGAATGCATCTTCATGAATGAACAGAATATCTTGTCCTTCCATATTTATCCACATAGTTCCATTGGTCGACCGTGGGTAGATCATAACTAGTCATTTCCTTCACCAAGACTCGCATTTCAAGGTGACCTGTATAGGCACGTCTGTATCCTTCTATTGTAATTTCCAATCTCCACCGGTCTTCAGAGCTCCCAAGAACAACGACACATAGACGAAATGTCATTTTTTGAAAACCCTTTTATTTTATATAGGCTCTTTTTCTTAACTTTTTTGCAGCTTTATGAATGTACCTTATTTCCAACCGTTGATCGCACGCTTTTGTGATCTGATCCGTTAGATCTTGTGCCTCTTTATTCCCCATGGCGGTATCTGCGATCCCAATAATGGTTTTCCTTTTTGGCTTCAACTGTGTGCGGATCAATCATCTTTTGACACCTGTTAGAGTGGTTTATTTACCGCAACCACCCTTTCCTTTATGGAGTGCGCACTTTCCATGATGCAGATGAATCTCATCCCTAGATATTCTCCCAATGCATATTGTCCATCCGATTAATGTCAACATATGGCGCATTCCTTGTTCCTTCTGCATCTGCCACGTGCTATGGCCCACGTTTTCCCCGTATTACCCTTTGGCGGTTCCGCACAGTGCTTTAGTGGTTTGTGATACCACTATCACATCGATGCGGAGCAATAACAAAGCGACACGTATTCTCGTGGCATTATGTCCGCAACCGCTCACCATTGTTTCCAAACGAACTTTTTGGCGGTGCGGGGATCCACGATAGCCGTTGATCTTTTCCTTCGTCATCTCCTCCGTTGGAACTTCGCCAAGATTTAACCTTTTCAATAATTTCCTTCGGACTATTGTGCTTGTAGGTTTTTTCTTTGTTGATTTTTTATTATAACCCTTCATTTAACACATCCTTAGTAAATTTACTTCTTTTGGGTATTTCAAATATGGTGTCAACACCTGGTAACTCTATTTTTTGTCCTCAAAAGATTCCTATGAGTTCAATTCTTCCATTTTACCCTCCATTTCCTCATCAGTAGAAGAGTCTTGAATTTTAGTTACCTTTTTCTCATTCAACTTAGGATTTAGAGTCTTTTTCATGTTCAACCTAAGCTTATTAGATGCTCTAGTCTTAGGTCTCCATTTTGGCGCTTCAAGCTCAACCAAAATCTGGATATCAGCATCATTTTTGGGAGAAGGAAGGACTACTTCCTCCATTAGTTTCTCCTTAGTAACAGAAGGAGTATTGGGGGCATGCAAAATCTCTTCATCAAATGAGGTCGCCAAAGGTTCTTCTTTTGATATTTGTTTATGTTCTGCATCGATCACCTTTACAGATTCCTCTTGTACACCACACTTTTATGCTTGATGTATCTTTTCAATTAAATTCCTTTTAAGCCTGTTCATGATGCTAGATCGTCTTTTTGGCAAAGACTTTCTTCCAGTTTTGTTTTTACTAACATGGCTTTTGGTTTCTTCCAGGTTCATATGTTTCTCTGGTTCAAACCCTAACCAAAATAAAAATGTTTCCAACTACGAGTTCTCTTCTCCAACACTGTCAAGACTATTAATTTAACCAATCTATGGTGAAAGAAAGACTGGTTCATGTGATCCAAATGACTTTTCACCTATTAGACATTTTCAAAAGACTTTTTAACAGATACAAGGGTAGATTCATATTTAATTGGCCATTCAAATGTAATAGGAACCTGACATGGTATTTGTAAACTGTGGTGAACCTTCCCTCGCATGTGATGTAACGTTGCATTGTTCCTACGACCTCTCGCCATTCAGGCTTCACAGCATTGAGATGAATACCTTTGTTCCAGTCAAGAGGTTCAGAACTAGGAAATATAAACGAGCCTGAATCAAACTCGAATGAACCTTTCTTAAACCAGTGCTCCCCTTCACCAACTATACCAATGGCCTCAACTATCAAATCCTCTGTCAATTCAAACTTTAGGGTTTGAAAATTAACACAAGAGTTCGAGCAGTTCTAAGCAAAAGACCTGGTAACCTCCTTATTGTAACCTGCAATTCTTTTAAAGAACTTGAACCAGCCATCTTTCTTGAAAAGTTTTGCGCATTCAGGAAAATCATTGGCCCATTCAGTGTTTGTTGGTTCTAATCTACAGAGCTTGCCACTCTTTCCCATGCTTGCTATACTGGATACGAGTTGTTTCTCCAGTGGTAACGAATCAGAATGACGGTGGGATAGATATGAGACTAGCGCGTGGCTTCCCCTATTTTCAAAGCACACGTGGTGAAATCATAAGCTTGACACTTGTTATAATATGGCTGATAAATTCCTCGGGGTTCTTCATTCATGGAAAGAAGTGTGCCAAATTGGATGTGGGCTAACCACGTTATACAATGATTTCAAGATTCTGACAGCGCTGGTATATGTAAAATATGATAGTTGCACTGCTGGAATGTGTTGTGTTAATTTTTTAAATTATAACACATGCACAAATACTTTACAATAAAGGTTAAAACTAGGTTAGCTCATATTTTGAAGACTTTTTAAAAAAAATGAAATAAATTATTTATAAGCCAATGTTTTAACCCAAAAATAAAACAAGCTAAATAAAATAATAAAACCAGCGTTTATGTAATGTAATTCAAATAAACAAAAATGAAAAGAAAATAGGAAATAAGGAACAAAGAAAAATATTAAAATAGACTAGGAACAATTTCAGCTCTAACAGATAGAATGGATATTCTGAGGTTCAAATGTTTCTTCATTATCCATTCATTTTTACAATGGCCCTCCTTCTAGTGCCAATTTTGTTGATGATCCAAAATTATCTAGGCCAACAGTAAGGGAGGAGAATGCCCAAGGCAAGTCCCAGTTATCCTCACTCTTGTTTGGGATAGTAGACTACAATCGGTATGTGGGTTTGGTTGCTAGTGGGAGTTTTAGCAATAATGTTCTCAATGAATCCTAAACTAGCAAGTACGATAATCTATGCTAAAATATAATTTCTAGTTTCTAATTTACTCTTACTAAAATAAATTATCAAATCAAATACTAACCTAATTTAGCCTAATCAAATATTAATATAACCTACTCTTGTTTTTGTATCTAGGGGAATCGACAACTGGATTTGGACTGGTACTCACATGACACGGGGTCCAAGGATCCAATCTCGCTACCACTATACCCCTACGAGAATACGCCTTCCCCATAGTGCACCCTCAAGGCTGCAACGAGGTTTGAACCAGCGACAAGCTTAACATCCCGTACACCTTAACAAGTGCATGGTTTCCAACAGCTCTACACTCCGAGGTCTTAATATAACCTACTCTAATCTTGAGCATGAGCTATGATTAAACAGGGTTAGATACAAAGTATATAATATAATGCTAAAAACACAAGAAGAAATTCGCATTGTTGTCAACATGTTAAATCATCAATAAGGCAGTAACATTAATACAAAAATATTATTAAATTTGAATAATTGCTTTTGTATATAGTTGCAACCATTAAACAATTAATTACAATAAATAATGTACGCTTAATAAATTCATATGCATTACTAATTGTAATCAATTGACACAAACTATAATAAAATAAAATTCTGAAATATACATAGTTGAATACCCAAAGGCTGCAAGTCCTTCTAGTAATCTTTTATTCCTCCAAAAACATAATTATTGCAAAGGTTTTTGGGCCCAAAAGTCTTCCCCTTTTGTTCTTTGGATGTCTTCCTTTTTAAAAACAAATTCTAAAGGAAGTTCAAGCAACCAACTTAGTACAATTGTTTTTCTAGACAAACTTTACAAAAAAAATCCATGAGGAACCTGCAACAATTAATTGATAAAATGCACAATATATTAGATCACATAATATTTTTATTGATCGCAGGCCACTTCGAGGGGGCAACCTCCTTTGAGAAAGCTCAATACAAATAACTTCACGGTGCCTTCATTGGCATCAACACAAACTTATATACTAGTATATGCGGCAATACTATGGATCAATACCATGGAACATATAATACTACGGGACGACTTACAAAACATATGTGTCCAACAACAATATACTAACAAGGTAAAGACATGAGTTCCTAAAAAATTCTCAATTCACCCCTTCTCAATATTATTTCCACAATTCACGAGCCTCGGTAATTTGAGAAATCCGATTGGACCTGATTATTTCTATATGCAGTTATCCACAATAAATATTCTTGAAAATATCTCGTTTTAGACCCTTATGGAGCCTCTATATGTAGGCATAAAACAAAGTGGCGAGATTGAATGACATAATTAGAAAACTACGCAAAAAATCCTCATTTATCTATGATAGTTGACTGATAAGTTCTTTACTATTACCTTTGACCTACTCCACCTTTGTGATTTGCAATTGGCTTGGAACAAATTGACTCAAATAATCTATTGCTGACATGCCAAATTTTTCCAAAATATCATTTGTTGAGTTCCATATCTTGAAACATGATATGTTGGCTAAACGAACATTTTCTTCTATTTCTTCCAAAGAGGCCTTCCATGAGTCCAATAGAACTTCAGTGTTTATTTTCTCTCTGCGATTAATCCTAGAGAGTGACCTCAAGGCCTGTTTGTACTGCTTCTGCCAATCTATGATCTTATCAAACAAATCTTTTGCAACTTTTCTTTAATCCAAATGTACCTCTACGTGATCATACAATTTAGTCAAATAATCATAACATTTTTGAACTTCATCTAACTTTGTGAAGAACCTTTCCTGAGCATCCATAAGGTTTTTATTTTCCCTAAATGCTTAATATTTTAAAGTATTCAAATCAACCCCTTTCTCATGTAATTGAACATATAGGGAATGTATATTTTCTTCCAATTCTTTAATTTGATATCCCTCTTGCTCAAAAGTGGTTATCGTTTCCTCATGTTCTGACTTTTATTTTTCAATTTCTACCATATGTTCCTTCATTAGGGAATCCATCTGAACCTCGTTTTGTTCATCCCTTTTAATGACTTGCTACATACGTATAACTTCCATTTGAATCCTCTGCTGCTCCAATTGATTTCTAAAACAATTACTTGAGTTGTGTACCTATCTGTTGTAGCAATTAACATTTGGTTGTCATAGAATTAGCACCAGCAAAGGCATTCAAAGCAGAGGTTGTATATGCTACACTTTTTTTTTAATCCTAACTAGCAATGTCCCATGCTATCATTTGATATAGTACTTCTTTGATTGGATGTTCTTCAACCCTTTTCCTTTTAGAATCTCTTTTTACAATCCCTTTGCGAGATTTAGTAAAATCATAATCTCCCAAAGATACGACAACATCATCAATATTAACTAATTCTGAAGAAGAAGAGTCACTTGCTAAAGTAGTAATTGGTGCACTGGTATTAATAGGGGAGGAAAACATAGAAAGTCCCTAAGTCATACTAGTATCCTTGCTAGATAGAGTAATGAATTTCTCAGTTTCTATAGCCTTAGACTCTTGTAATTACTTTTTTTTGGATCTTTTTGCGTCAACTTATGCTTATTTCTTCTTGGCCTATAGTGTTGAAATTTGGTTGAGTTTTGATCTTTAATTCTTTTAGATGCGGAGACTTGAAGCAATGAGACAATTCAATCCATGAAATTCATACAACCATAACACAAGTTATACCCTGGGGAAAATCCTCAAAATTATGAGAACAAAAACCCCGACAATTATTCTCAGTATAATATAATCGATAGGAAATAATGCTTTCTTTTACAACATAACACATTTCTTTCGGAGGATAAGAGATAACCAAACACTCTTGATGAAGATACATAAGCAATAGAGAAGAGAGATCAATCGAATGTGTAACTAGCACAACAATAACAAGCATGAACAATACTCTACACAAAGAGAAGCACCTTGCCTTCAATGGAGAAGAGAATTCACTTCACACTAGATTATTTCCAGCTTGGAGGACCCATCCAAAATTTAAATTTAAATTGTAATTAATTGTCTATTTTGATGTGCAAACACTAAAGGACAAATTTTGGCAATCCAAAGGTCAGGGGTAGCTGAAGTGATTGTCATGTAGAGACAAATTCTATTACAATATAAATATAAAGGGAGGGATACTATAAAGAGCACTTTTGCGAGCATAATAGAGATTGGATACATTTTGTAAGAGAACTATTTTTCTGCTAATGAGAAGGACATGTTTGCTGGGAAAAGCTTGCACAAAATTTTTGCGTGGAATGTGCTGGATAACAAATTGGAACTATTTCCTCTTGTATTCATAACTCATGCTGTGATATCTTTCTAACTTGGTTGAACTAATTCAATGGTGATGAAGGATTTTACTTGTCTACACAAATGTTTCTTTGTGATAACAGAGTAATAAATTGATTTTAATTGTGATCAAATATATCTTTGTAATTGTTTTAGTTGTGAATAGGCATACTTGATCTTAATGGCTATCTGTTAGATTTGTATAAACATTCTCAAATTATTACTCTCATTTAAACTTGCTCCTTGCAAGGATAGATTAGTTAGTTTAGAATAGAGTTAGCGAATTGATTATGTAGAAGTGATAAGACAAGAGGTAAGAACCTGTGCATCACTTGTTAGGCTTTTGCCTGTCAGTTCTAGGTTAAATGCATTAGTTAAATTAGAAGCACTTGCATATTCATACTTTAAACATAAAAAATATATAAACGGTGGGTCGGGACGCAACCAGTACAAATATTCAATAAACATACCTATGGTATCCAGACCATTAACCGGACAGATTCCCCACACCAAATAGTGAATGATCTAATTAGGATTATTCATTGGGGAGAATCCCTACTGTCGATGCTGGAATTTTCTAGGCATCAAGATTTTTGGCGCTAGAAGGAGGGCGGCCAGTGCAAGGCTGGGAGAGGAAATCATTTTTCACAAGGAAATTTCTTTGGGTCTCCATTGGAAACAACCCAACCAGAAGAATTAATTTTTGAAACCGATTATCGAGAAAAGTTGGATTTTGAAACTGGTCATACTGAACGTTTATATGTTGTTCCTCATAGAGAAGTAGACAATTTCAGGAGACATAATAAATAATACGTAAGGAAACTTGGTGGATTATCAGTGGTACATTTACTACCTAGAAGACAAGTTGTGCAAACTAGGGATTTTGTGCTTGTGGAATCTTTGGAAGAATTGGTTGATTTATCGTTACAAGATATCCCAGATCCCATCAATCAATTAAGGCCTAATTCTCCTAAGTCAATCTCTTCTCCACACGTACAGACTCTTACACCTCCACATTCTCCAAGGCATATTTCTAACATGGCTCACAATGCCAATCAACCACCTACGTGGAGAGCCAGGGGACCACTCAACTAGCTGCTCCTTTACATGATTCTCCTAAGCATCTGGAGCGAGTGCTACCTAAATTTGACCCTAGAAAAGGGATCTCTATTGAAGATCACCTAAAGAGTTTTTATTTGGCTTTGAATCTATTAAATGTGGAACATGAGGATGTAGTGTGCAAATTGTTTCCTTATACTTTTGAGCCTAGAGCATCATCATGGTATTTTAGCTTGCAGACTGGGTCAATTTTGAAAAGGTATTTTTGAATATGTTTGGTAACCAAAAAACTATGGCTTCATTGATGAAATAAGTATTGTCTATGCAAATGGAAAAGAAGGAGAAGGTACAAGAATTCAATCAGAGATTTACTACAATTTTGAATAGTTTCAGCGCTGCAATGAAACCTGCTGAAGAGTCATTGCTAGAATATTATACTACACCGCTTTTCCCATCCATAGCCATATTTGTCAAAAGATCTGTTAAAACTACTTTAGTGGAAAATTATGAAAAAGCGAAGAAAGTAGAGGCAGACATAGACACTATTATGAAACATTCCATGGATCTGGAAGTAAAACCTACAATAAACAAGAAGCCTTTGATATTAACCAGACCCAAAGAAGAGTCTTCAAATGAATTAGAGAATGTGGTCAAAATGGTTCAAAAGTTGTCCAATAAAATAGTAGACTTGGAAAAGGAAATGGGTGCTAGTTCTTCCGTAAGAAAACCATTTAAACGTTTCTATAAAAAAGGAAGAAAGTACACAACCAAAACCACGGTCAAATAATTATGTTGTGTTTGATTTGAGTGAAGTTGGCATGGATCACTTTTGTACTTTTCATCAAGAGCAGCATTTTGAAAAAAATTTCCCACAGCGGATTAATTCAATGACTCTTGTAATGAATAAAGTATTGGATACACAGTTAGTAGATAAGGAAGATAAGGAAGAAGACCAATCTAATGAACCGGAAGATCAAAATGAAGAAACCACCTTGGTATTATGGGATTGGGCACCAAATTTGGATCCAAATGAAGAAGAAAAGGTGGAAGAAATACAAATATCATATGTAGATTATGCTACCAGAAGTAAGGGACCAATAGAAGAGAAAAGTATAGTATTTCCCAAAATGAGGACATCCAAGGAAAACATGAAAAAGAATAATAGTATAAAACAGTCACAACCAAAAGTAAATTCTGGGGTTGTAAAGGAAACAAACCCATCAAGAAATAAACAAGTAAATCATGTTGTCAGCAAATCTGATAATGGTGAAAAGGTGGGAGGAAATCATAATATGGGATATGATATTGTAGAAGATATCCAAAAAGCTAAAGAAAATATATCTTTGTTTGAACTGTGTAACCTGCCACAACAGAGGAAAATATTATTAGAAGCTTTTAACGTAAAACCAAGTAGCACAATAGGTAAACAGTCAGAAAGGGTTGAGTTTGATACCGAAATTAGCGAAGCGAGTATTGGTGGAAAATCGAAATCTCAAACTCTCCCTTTCCTTTTGAATTTTGAAATTTTCAATTATAATGTGCATAAATGCTTGGTAGACTCCCGGGATTCATCAAATATCACGCCACTATCTACTTGCAAGAAGATAAATGGAAAAACCACGGCATCCCCTTCTCGGATTATACAGCTAGATAGGTCGGATGTTATACTTGTTGGGGAAATGAAAAATGTATTGATCGGATTAGCTTCAGACCCAAGGGTGTGTCAATTTATTGATATTATGGTGGTGGACATACCAGAATCTTATGGGTTAATACTATGTAGAGATTGGTCAAATAAGCTAAAATGTTAATGTGTAACAGATTGGTCTCATTTATGGTTGCCTTATCAGAATAAGCAGAACCAAATCAAGGTATTGAGGGAACCTCATATGAAACATAATGTGACTTAGTTAGAAGAACAAAACGAGCCAGTGAATTTTTCATCTTCAGTGTTCAAAAATTATTTTTTAGAATTCAGCCAGGGAACTTTCAAGAGGAAAATTCTGGCCATGATTCAGACAACCAGTCTGATCTCCTTCAATTCGCACAAGCTGATGATATTGACTGTAACATAGTAGAATTAGTTACTGACTAACATAGTTGATTTAGATGATAAATTTTGTATTTTATACTTTGATGGCTCCAAAAAACAAGAGGGAGCGGGAGCTGGTTGTGTTCTTGTTGACTCTCAAGGAAACATACAATTTCTCTCTTGGAGATTAGAATTTGAATGAAAAAATAATATTGTTGAATATGAAGCTTTAGTGCAAGGATTGAAAAAAAGCCATTGATTTGAATGTTAAAAATTTTAAAGTTTTTGGTGATTCGGAAATAGTTGTTAGGAAAATAAGAAACACCATTCATTGTGTATCTCCACACTTGAAAGGGTATCAATACGAAGTGTGGAATTTAATATCAAATTTTAATGCTTTTAACATAAATAACATTCCTAGATTGAAAAATGCTACTGCTGATTTACTAGCCACTTCTGCTTCACAGTTAGTACCAACTAACAATAAATGTTCTATTGAATTCCTTTCCAGGCCATCTGTACCTGACAACATTACAAATCTAAGAGTGTTCGATGACGATGAGCAAATTATCAGTTTTATGACAAATGAAGACACCTTCAAAGAATCTATTATTGAAGAAGACGAGCACCAGTCAGAATTGCAAAATAATGATACTAGCAAAGGAAATTTTATACCAAAAGGAGTACGAACTATTGAAGTGTTATTTGACTTACAACACAAGTTTGGGAATCCTGCAAATGCCGAAACAAAAATCTCTTGGATGCAATATGAGTTGGTTAACTTAGGGACATAAAATGAACCTAAATATGTCAATTTGGGAAAATGTTGGTCACCTGGCAAAAGATACAAATTTATTAAACTATTTCAACAATACAAGGATATTTTTGCATGGACATATGAAGATTTGAAGACTTATGATACACGCATCATACATCATGTGATACCCATCAAACAAGGCGTAAAACCATTCCAGCACCAACTCCAGAAGATGCACCCTACACTTGAACCTTTGATACAAAAGGAATTAAAGAAGCTGCTTGATGCTAAAATTATTTTTAAAGTTTGACACTCTGAATGGGTGGACAATTTGGTGCATGTAAGGAAAAAATCAGGAGAAATAAGACTATGTGTCGACTTTCGGAATTTAAATAAAGCATCAGATGAAGACAACTATCCGATGCCACCAATGGAACAAATATTACAGATGGTATCAGGATCAGAAATGTTCTCCCTATTGGATGGATTTTTAGGTTACAATCAAGTATTAGTGGTCGAGAAAGATCAACTCAAGGCTACCTTTCGCACTAAATGGGGAACATTCACTTATAGAAGAATTCCTTTTGGCCTTATGAATGTCGGAGCCACATTTCAAAGGGCCATGGACATCGCATTCCGAAGGTTAGTCGGCCACTATGTTGTTATTTATTTGGACGATGTGACAGTTTTTTCTAAGAAAAGAGAGGATTATGCTTTCCATTTGAAACGGATTTTTGAATGTTGTAGAAAGTATGGCATATCTTTGAATCCTAAGAAAAGAATTATGGTTTTCCTTGAAGGAAAATTGTTAGGACACATCATCTCTAAGAAGGGAATCTGTATAGACCCAGAAAAAATTCAAGCCATAACCCAGATTCCCATGCCCCATAATAAGGAAACTATGCAATCATTTATGGGCACCATAAACTTTGTTCGAAGGTTTGTGCCATAATTTGCGCAGATTGTAAAACCTTTGCAACAAATGGAGAAGCAAAGTGTGCAATTCAAATGGATTGATATTCAAAATAACGCATTTAAGGATATAAAAAACACCATAGCTCATGCACCTTCATTAAGTAGTCCATATTTTGGAAAGGATTTCATTATATATACATTTGCTTTAGATCATTCTCTAGCAGCAGTGCTCACGCAGAAAGGAGAGCAAGGAGACGAATATTCCATATCTTTTATAAGCACTGGATTACAAGGACTTGAACTGAATTACCCAACTGCAAATAAACAACTATACGCGGTATTTAAGGCAATAAAACAGTTCAGACCTTGCATTCTAAAAAATAGAACAAAGGTTATAATACCTCATCCGACTGCCAAATCCTTATTTGTACAAAAGGAGCTGTGGGGGAAGACGGGGAAATTGGGTGACTGCATTACAAGAATATGACCTAGAATTTAAACCAGCTAATATCATCAAAGGTCAAGGGTTGTGCAAGTTGCTTACTGAAAATCTGCTCGATGGAGATCATGGCTGGGAGAATGAATCCGAAATGAACTTAATTGGAGTATGTTCTGTTTTTACTACTATAGAGTCTTGGTATCGAGATTTGATTCATTATCTTCAACATGGATATTTACCAGAGCACTGGAGTTCTAAGAAGAGAAGGGTACTTCGATTAAAATCATCATCATATCAAATAATAGATGGAGTAATTTTTAGAAAGAATTATGATGGAGTGTTTCTCAGATGTCTTGAGAGAGAAGATGCGGAGAGGGTAGTTAAGGAGTTACATGATGGGCCTGTAGGGGGACATTATTCTGGTGACACTACAGCTCATAAAATACTAAGAACCAAATATTGCTAGCCCAATGTTTTTAAAGATGCTCATGCTTATGTAAGGAAATGTGATGTATGTCATAGGAGTGCTGGTAGACTACCCAAATCAACAGGACCATTGCAACTAGTCATCATCTTAGAACCATTCGAGCAATGGGGTTTAGACATCAAAGGGGAAATCAATCCCAACTCTTCACTACAACAACGATATATTCTCACTTCCACTGATTATTTTACAAGGTGGACTGAAGCCACTCAGTTGCGCAAAGTGAATGAAGATGTGAACATCAGATTTCTGCAAGAAAACATCATAACCATGTTTGGGGTTCCAATTTCTTTAGTCTTTGATAATGCATCTTATTTTTCTTCTTTTGAGTTGACTGTGTTTGTTATTGAAAAGGGAATTAAATTGAATTATTCATCTAACTACTATCCTCAGGGGAATGGGTTAGCAGAATCCACTAATAAGAACCTCATAAGGATATTGAAGAAAATTGTTATTGAAAACCAAAGAAATTGGAATAAAACTCTTCCCAATGCTTTATGGGCAAATAAGGTCACTCCAAAATATTATTTAGGGGTTTCTCCTTGCACTTTAGTATATGGGAAAGAAGTTATGCTTCCCCCAAACATACTACTCCCTTCCCTATAGTTAGCTCAGGCATCTCAAGGGTCGAACAACAAAATCATGTAGTCACGTATTAATACCTTGCTAAAACTCGAGGAAGCACAGCAAAAGGCCAAATATAGGTTCAATCGTCACCAAGACATTGTTAAAAGGTGGTTTGATAATCAGAAATATGGCAAGAGAACTTTTGAGGTAGGAGATCTAGTTCTAAAGTGGGATCATTCTCATGAAGAGAAGGGAAAACTAACAAAATTTCAACAATTGTGGCTTGTTCCTTATCAGATTGTGGAGAAGCTGGGCCCAACAACTTATAAGTTACAAGATTTACAAGGGGAGAAGCAAAATATCCCTGTCAACAACCTAACACTTAAACAATACTTTTCTTAGACTTAGGGAAACATGTTGTACATAAATAAATCTGTTGATTTTATCTTTTGTTTGATTTCATTTGTTTTCTTCTTAGATTAGTTATTTTCAGCCTTATCCCATTTTTTTTTTCTTTGATTTTGTTTTGTTTGCTTGATTTTGTTTGAATAAACCTCAACTCAACTTTCAGAGTGATGTGCAGAAATGTAGACATCTGAACAATCTCACATATTAGAATTGGCTTCATGACAAAAGAAGTTCTTTTTGTAACAACAATGTCATTAGTGATTTTAATTGCTACTTTGTTTTAAAAGGGGAAACTTGCTCCATGTTTCATTTTGTGTCAGCGTAAACCCGGTGAAATAACCAGGATCCATGAATTCTAAATTACTATCTTGGGGCTCCACTCACTTACACATAAATGACCATCTCAAGTAACCTACTATAACAGACCCATGGAAAGGAAGCAGGTCATGCAGATGTATAGCAGTTAAAATGATCCATGCTACGAAAATTACAGCCAAAAGGCTTATAATGAAAAGTCTAAATTTCCAAAGATTCCATATCCATCAAAGAAATGGTATGGAAAATAAAATATATCCAATCAAGAAGGTACATCAGATGATATTCCAAAAGGTTCTTCTCCGTCCATGAGTATGACAAATAAATAAAACTCATCACTCACACAAAAGGACATTATGGATGGAAGAACCTATGTCAAACGTGTGAAGACAAAAGAAAGCTATTTGGAAGGATTCGGACGATACAACTTGTCAAAAGAAAGCATACAAAGAAATGTTAGTAGCATGGGAACGAAGAACAAATGAATTACATCTGCCTGATTTTGTTACAATCCTGTAGGGTCATATGTAGAGGTAGCCAAAAGACGGGACTAATAATGAACCCCATACTATGGCCTCAGGAGAGTGGTCGGGAAATATGGTCCAGGTTTCCCATTTCCCAAAGAAAATGACCAATATGATTCAAGAAGCTCCTCCCTTCTTAAAATTTTAGACTTTTAAAATCCTGAAAATAAATGTTAAGGGCATAGTTTTACAATTAGCATTTATGACAAGCAAGCAATTGTGATCCTCAAGGAAAGTTTGTTCAGAGATCCGTGTTCACTATCTAGTCGCCAATTAGATCGGCGTAAAGTTGAAAATACGTCGAAACACATGATTCAATTCCAAAAGGAAATAACCGCCAAAGCATGATCAACATAAAAGGGGAAATACATCGAAATGTCTCGATGCTAAAGCCAAAAGATGTCAAAACGATTTGTTGTCAAAGTGAAAAGTGCTCTGAAAATTTCATTTCGCAAAATGGATAGGCGTAAATTTGAAAGAGACACTGAAACATGTTGCTTCCAAAAGAAAATTTGGCCGACGCATGTCCCTGTCTAATGGAAAAATGCTCCGATACAGTTTTGCCCGAAACGGTAAAAGGGCCCATTTTGCACGAATTCCTAAGCACATTAAATGCTAGGTTTACCAAGGTATATGTATAAGTTTTTTTTAACCCCGTTTACAAAAATTTAAAATGACACTGCAAAGCACTCACGGACGCTAAAGGAACCCCATTGGATTTTTCTTTCAACCATTCGCACACTGCAAGGTATGTACCTCCCATTCCTTGGTACAGGCTTTGGAGATGTCTTTTATGCTTCCTTGTATTGTTTCTATCCTTTTTCCCTAAGGTTAAAACGACGTTAAGCCCCACCGTATCTATATATTATTGTTGTGAAAAGGTTTGTCGGCCATATTTATTCGAGCAGGTGGAGACTAGCTGACCATTGGCTGGTTAGTCTCCATGCTTGAGGTGTTCCCTAGTTCCAATGATAGGCCTCGACGCGTTTCGAAAATGTATGTATACATGTAGCATATAAGTATACAAACCAGGTAAAACCCGGAAGCCTAGGTGAACCGTGCCTCCTTAGTCTAGATAAAGGTTAAGATGCAAGAACAGAAAATGCCCTATATTTAACAAGCATGAAGGAACAATTAAGTAAATATTCTAGGTTGGGAGGGGTATTTTTTACCAAGGTATCATAGGGTAAAATTTCGATACAGAGCTTCGAGCCCTCACTGGAGATGGGTAGTAGTAAGTTGTCGCGCTCTAGAGTTTTTCAACTCTTGGACCCTTTTAAATACATTTAGAATGAGTGGCAGGGGTCACTAGGCTAGATATAGATATAACCTTGACCAATAGTGCGAGAAAGTGAGGTATCAAGATGGACATTTTCGTTAGACATTTTCGTTATAACGTAGATTAGATGAATTGTTCGTCACCCTCGTCATTTTCATTTTGGTCAATCCCTCACTTTTCCCTTATCCAAGAAAGTTTTGTTGGGATGTTTGAAATCCAAATACATCAGTTATCCTGCTTAAATAATAGATAGTAGTGTTCAAACTGGTAGCTAGTATAGCATAGAATATTTTTGGAGACAAGACCTAAGTGGTGACAACATAATGCCAATGGTAAAATATTAACCACATTCCAGAAAACCGAACATATCCATCCTTAAGCAAAGATTCTTTTTTGTTTAGGTTAGACCACCAAGATTAGTAACTTTGATTTTGGGAATACTCACGAAAAGTTATTCAAAACCAAACACATCTGACATCATGGAAGTATGAATCTCCTCACTTTGGTTTCTTGTATATAATATTGATAAATGACAACTCTGCATATTGCTTGAAATATGTTGCTTTAACGTGAAAGTATGCTTATACATTGACTTTGTTGTTTCCTTAGGACTAGGAGCATTGACTTTGTTGTTTCCTTAGGACTAGGAGATGCAAAAGAGAGCTTCCAAGAAAAATCCCAAGGTAGTAGAATCAGATTCTGACGTTGAAGTTGTCCTAGAAACTCCAATGGAGACATTATTTGAAGACACCAAAGCAATGATGGGAATTGTCCCTGAATACAAATGGGGTGAACTATATCACCTCATCTGAGATATGAATGTACCAGATGCATCCATTGAGGAGATGATGGTGTATCAAAATATTAAAAGGTCCGGTCTCCATAAATTTGCCACCTGGCCATAGATTTTCCCATGCTTTGAATTCATTGGCTGGATTCTACCTCATGTGGACGTCAACACAAGGATCATAGCTGGGGAAAATGGAGAAGGGCTTGCTTAATTCTAACCCGGTCATATTTGCACAACTTAAAAATTTCCACCCCCCAAAGTGTTGATGACAGATGACTGGGTAAAGGGAGTGAACATAGATCACTTTGAGTATGCCAAGAAAATGATGGTTCTTGGAAAGAAGATGAGACAAAGGGCAAGTGGGGAATATGACAGCCATAATTTGAAGACACCATTCAGAATCGTAGCCTTAATGTTGAGTAGAATATTCGACAGAGCAAATGGGAATATCTATAATCTTAGTTGGGTGCCCCTCATGTATCACATCGCCTCCCACGGTACCATATTTAATTGATCGAAAATCATATCAAAAAGTATGGAGTCAACAATAGCAGCAGACCAAGGAGGGATCACCTAGAAGAAGGATGAGTTCTATATGTCTTCCTACCTGATTGATTGTATCTTGATTAGAAACCCATTCCATAAATTGGGGTTATATTGGGTCCCGACTAAGACCCCATTATATGTGACTTACCAAATAACGTGGGAACACAAGTATGCAAGCTTCTATAAGCTTATCTGTGAGAAATTTATAATTCCTCTTTATTGGCTGATATTTAATAAAGAACCAAATTGCTTGTCAGACAACGCCATGGCCGTTATCAGTGAGTATGGAGATTTCTTTTTTCCACGGAAGGCACTTATATCAGAAGGTATGGAGGAACCAAAGCCCCGTCTCTAATGCCAAGATATGCAACTGATTATGTGGTGCACAAAGAGGCATTAAGATAGGTCTTCATCAACGGGGTAGGTAATTTTTTAAATGAAAATAAGAAATCGTCCTATCCACCATTGCCCTTTGTCATTGGGGCATATAAATTCTCCAAGGTGAAAGGAGAAGAATATTTTATAAAAGACTTAGAGGAATTTCATTTTGGGGAGAAGATCTTTGTAAGGAATGATAAACTATAGAAGGCCACCCAACATTGTGCGTCATGTAAAATTCACTTTGAATACATAGACCACTTCCTTAAGAATGAGGAAGTATATCGGAGGGCCAATAACATGACATAATTGAATAATCGTTTTGGTCGAAAGAGTGGCGTAGGTCCTAGTCATGCTATGGATACTACCAAAGAAGCAGAATTGTAGAAGTCAAGAGAAGAATAAGAAAGATTAGAGGCAGTGGAAGCAGAAAGACCGCGAAGAGAAAAAGCAGAAAGGATATAGGCAGAAGAAGCAGAAAAACAAGGAAGAGAAGAGGAAGATAGAAAAGGGACAGAAGAAGCAGAACGACAGAAGAAAGAAGAACAAGAAATGGAAGAGAAAGCAACAGAGTTGGAAAGGAAAAGGGAAGAAGAAGGCAAGCTCAAGAAAGTTGTGGAAGAAGAAGAAGTCCAAGATGGAGGTCCAAATCTCGAAGACATGGACATAGACCCACCAGATGTGTTTGGAATCACACTTACAGGAGGACATCTCCCATTTTCTGAACTCGGGCTCACTCCTTTCACCCCCTCAAAGCAACATTCAGTAGCGAATTTGGATATGATATTCTTTGACTCCAAAAGAAAGACACTAACAAGGAGAACGGAGAACAGACTGAAAATGGGCACACAGCCAGATGTGGTGACCATTCAAGAAAACACCATAGTGGAAGTCACCCATAAAGATCCCAAGTTCACGGCATCAGTAAATGTAGCAGTCACTCAAGCAAGTGCTGACAATGTTGATAAGCTGATGAACGACCTATAAAGCAACAAGGAAACAATGCTAAAGTTGAAAGACAACCTACTGAAAGCAAGAGGTGAAGGGATACAAGTGAAAAGAAAACATGATGCAGTAATAGTTGAAAATAATAGATTATTGTCTGATTATCAGAATCTAGAAAATGAAAAGGATGCTTTGAACGTACAACTTGTAATTATGGAAGGTGAGAGAAGTGATTTATACTCTTGCATTAAGGAATTGGAATAAAAATAAATGACATCAAATCAACAAGTGGAAGTTGTGCAGTCTCAGATGGACGAGCTAGTCAGAGAGAAGGGGTTTCTATTGGAACAGGTCAATGTGGCTCAGAATAAAAAACAGGATTTGACTCCTTTTCATGAGCAGGCATGTGAGATATAGGAACAGACCTTCCACTCACAAGAATTATTAACTGAAGAAATTTACAAAATGAAACAGATGATAGACATGATGAAAGATATCTCTGCAGGTGATTTGTCAATAAGGCAGAAGTTAGTCGATACTTTTAAAAAGTTGAAAAGGTTGATGACCTAGAGAGGAAGAAATCCAAACCTCCCTGATCACCTTCCACACAAAATGACGGCTGAAATCAAGCTAGATATAGCACTCCTAGAAAGTTGGAGAAGGGCTTCCAGGGAGATGCATGTGGAAATACCAAAATCTATTACAAGTGTGAGGAAGTTTACAAAGGAATTTATCAAATATATGAGAAATGTCACATCCCAATGGCACAAGATATGTACGAGTTTCCCGCTAAGGATCAACGCTTAATGAATTCTATGGGCCCACCTGCCCAGAAGCCTCTCAATCTCAAGCGTTTACTTTTCTAGTTAGAGGCCAACGTCTTGGAGCTAGTGTGGGAGATGGCCTAAAAGAGGATATGGAATACATCAAGAAATTAGATGTGTTAAATGAGGAAGACCTCAATCAGTACATTGGACAAGTGTCTATAAATGCTTATTTCCTGGAAGAGAGATATAAAGCTACTATTGAAGGAGTGATAAGTGTGGAAAAATAATTATTTGTTCATGAAGTGTCTTTAAAATTATTAGAACCTATCCAATGTAATATCATATTTCAGGAAACGGACTTATGAGATAATTATATATCCAGCTTAGAGGACCCACCAAAAGGTTAAATTTAAATTGTAATTAATTGTCTATTTTGATGTGCAAACACTAAAGGACAAATTTTGGCAATCCAAAAGTTAGGGGTAGCTGAAGTGATTGTCATGTAGAGACAAATTCTATTGTAATATAAGTATAAGGGGAGGGACACTAGAAAGAGCACTTTTGCTAGCATAATAGAGGTTGGATACGTCTTGTAAGAGAACTATTTTTGTGCTAATGAAAAGGACCTGTTTGCTAGGAAAAGATTGCACATAATTTTTGCGTGGAATGTGTTGGATAACAAATCAGAACTATTTCCTCTTGTATTCATAACTCATGTTGTGAAATATTTCTAACTTGGTTGAACTATTTCAATGGTGATGAATGATTTTACTTGTCTACGCAAATGTTTCTTTGTGATAACAGAGTAATAAATTGATTTTAATTGTGATTAAAGTTATCTTTGTAATTTTTTTAGCTGTGAATGGGCATACTTTATCTTAATGGCTATCTGTTAGATTTGTATAAACATTCTCAGATTATTACTCTCATTTAAACTCACTCCCTGCAAGAATAGATTAGTTAGTTTAGAATAGAGTTAGTGAATTGATAAGGTAGAAGTGATAAGATGAGACGTAAGAACCTGCGCATCACTTGTGAGGCTTCTTCCTGTCAATTATACGTTAAATGCATTAGTTAGATTCGAAGCACTTGCATATTCATACTTTAAACATAAATATATATATAAATGGTAGGTCGGGCCGCAACCGGTACAAATATTCAATAAACATACCTATGGTAACTAGACCATTAACTGGATGGACTCCCCACACCAAACAGTGAATGATCTAATTGGGATTATTCATTAGGGAGAATCCCTACTGTCGATGTTGGAATTTTTCGGGCATCAACATTTACTTGGGTGTTTCAAACCCACAATGTCCACAATGTGAACAAGCCAAAAATCATAAACTAATTTTATTGTCCCACCCCCTTGTAAAGGCTACATAGGCCTATGTTGAATATTTATGCCAACAATATCTTTGTGCATCCTAGTCGTGGTGGGATTAGTTTTTGGGTGATTATTTGTTTTTGGTTATTGAATTCCAATCAACATGTATGCTTATTACAATTAAGATCTTCCTTTGACTATGGAACAAGTGAAATAATGATTTATTTAATTCAAATGCCTCATCATATAAAATGTATTGGTACGATGGTGCACTAATGTCTGCTACCATGTTAATGTAGATCATAGTACAAGGTATTGTTTGCGTTGAAAAATTTACAACAAATGGCTTGAGCACTGGCACAGAGCCCCAAGCACAATGAGTAGAGTGCCACTTTAATAGTCTAGTCTAGTTATCTCACCGTTTTGCTAGGATGACTTGGCTATGTTAGATTTCATCATAGTAGGCCCCACCAATGGGGGGTTTGATAGGTGTGAGAGTGGTCAAAGTTATCCCTTGGGCCCACCACACAATGGAAAACAATTCCTAACTTTCGCCATCGTCATTTTAGAGGATACCAATCCCCTAGAGCCTCCTACTAATGGATGGGGCTCAGGTCAACTTGTTATTATAACAGACCACAAGATATCCTACATAAAACTCAAAAATACTTAAGTACTCAAGATAACCCTCCAAAATTACAAGTGCCTACATAAACCCAATATAACATTGTTAGTTCTAGTTATGATACCTAACTTGATAAGAACATTGATTGAGACGTGCAACATAGGCAATTAGCTTGGGGAATTAACCATGAGATCTCCTTCATAAAACTCAGAATACTTAACTACCATCATACTCAAGATAACCCCCAAACTTTATTATAATAGATCATGAGATCTCCTACATAAAACAAAAAATGCTTAACTATTCAAGATAACCCACCAAACTATAATATAAGAGACATTGAAATCTTCTACATGAAATGAAAAATACTTAACTACTCAAACTAACCTATGAAACTTTATAAATTTCTACATAAAACTCAAAATAGTATTCCCAAACACCTATACAAATTAACTTCCTTAAAACATGAATAAGTAGTTACTGCCAATTGTGTACGATTTTTATGAAATAATATAATTATGGTATCTAAACTATTGAAAAAACAATTATAATATTTAAAATATTTAAATATTATAATAACGTTATCTCAATTGTTATTCTTAATTCTTTAAATTCTTTAAATATTATAATAATGTTATCTTTAAATATAAAAGTAAAATAAAAGATTAAGAGTACCTTTTAAAATATTTTTTAATAAATTTAATGTATATATATTACAATTTAAAATATTTCTACCTTTTAAAATCCGGTAGAAATTTTGCAAAATCATTGTTATAGGTGTTAACTTTACATATTTTAGATTCCCCAGGGGTTTTTTACTGTGTTGAATCCATTTCTGACTTCAAAACGCTGATTAAAACACGGCTTGACTCAGATTTTTAAAACACAATTTCACCGGTTTCCGGGGAAAAAATGATCATCCGGTGGAAATCGTTGAATCTTTAGACAAGTTCAAATTTAAATATTCTAATTGTTTTTTCAATAGTTTATATATCATAATTATATTATTTCATAAAAATCGTACATAATTGGCGGCAACTACTTATTCATGTTTTAAGGAAGTTAATTTGTATGGGTGTTTGGGCATACTATTATCTTTACAACACACACACACATGCCTACAAATATTTATTATTTCATTATAATCTTACACACACACACACACACTTACTTTTTCACATGTGGTTCGCAAAACCCCCAATGGGGCTGCTACGCCCATGGTAAGAAATCACAGGGGGGCACCCAAAGGGGTCGCACCCCGTTCACTCTGATTACAGAGCTAACTTGATGGGGACATCAAGTGAGGACCTGATATAGCATTGTATATCCACCCGGGGATTTGACCCCAAGGCCTTATGCTCACAACTTACAACACTCAACCACTTGAGATATTGGTTCATATATTAATCCATTGCTTGATGTTAATAAAGTAATATATTGGTAATCTTCTTATTAATTTTTGACATTTAATAATGGATGAAAAATTATTTGTATTTAGGGGTTGGAAAACCCATGCATTTGCATGCATGCTCGTGCAAGCATAGTTTAGTACATGCATTCATATTTACTTCGAGTATTGATCCCTAAAGACTACTAGCAAGCAACATAAACTCCATAAACAAACAAAAATATCAGTTGGAGTATTACAGGAAGGTTAGAGGATCAATGTTGATGACCGACACAAATAATTTCACAGGGTTCCAGGGTTGTCTCGAATGGGTAAAAATGTACAATATTTTTTAGCAATGATGATTTCTCGAAATATGATGAAGACCTTTTAGTGTTTCAGAACATAAAAAAGAGTGATATATATTCTATCTCCACCAAGCCTATAGTCTTACCCTATAATAGTATAAGGACATTGTGAGATGGATATTTCACCATATTGATCTCAAGGATGATTTAGTGACTAATGAGGCTAGAATTTCTATAGCTTCTTTCAACCAAATGATATTGGTTGGATGTAGAAACTATGAAATCCTGAAGTTCTACTAAGTAATTTATTCATGGACACCTTCATAGCAGAAAACCCTAGCCTAGTTGAAATCATCAAAGAATGGAGGACTGAAGAGAAGACCTTCATATAAATGGAAAATTAGATATACCTAGTTCAATACTTCAAATATTTGTATTGATTGTTAGTTGCTATGATATGTAGGTTGTATGGTGAAGAGGGTTCCATCCACTTCAAATTGGTATGGACACCATTAGATCACCATGTAGCTGAAATAGGACAAGCATTCAATTGGGTGCTTAACACATTGTTCAATCTCCCAAATGATGTGAGAGAGAGAAAATAGGTACCGAGTAACAAAACCCTAGGTTTTTACATGTCTACCTTTTTTATTAATTCAGTTTTATCTTCAAATTCATTTCCTTTGATGGGTTGGGACTCGAACCCTAGTATGCCCCCTATACATGTCTATTGTAGTGAGCCATAAGATTCAAATTTCAAGAAGCACTTCTACAAATCTGTCAAAAATTCATGGCCCCTCTATACTGTTAGACACAGTGCTCACTGAGAGGGGGGGGGGGTGAATCAGTGAGCATATACTTTTTTCAATTTCAACTTCAATTACCAACTCTTATATCAGCATATCATACCCATCAATAACTATCAAACCATATGTCATTCATCAAATAAAACACATCATCATCAACACATTGCACAAGAGAGACATGATATAATTGTAATGTTTTTGTATTTGATTCAATGGCTACAACTGTGAGGCTATTCAACACCAACTAAAGCAAAAGAGCACCAACTCTTTATCTAGGACCCTACCTAGTTCTTCTTAGACCCAGGAAAGAAGGGTTTGAGGTATCCTAACCTCATATGCAAGACAAGCTTGCATTCACAACACAGTATACATCACAAACACATCATCATATCAATAATCAATCAATAATCAAGCACTGCCTCATTTCAACTCTGTGCCCAAAGCATCATCATCAAAGTATGTCATTATTGTCATCAAACTTCAACACTGAATATGACTTCATCATATCAAATATATCTTCATTAGTTCAACCCAAAAATCAATAATAAAAGGATTTATATCATCATTCTGTCCTTTATCCTGCTGCCTCCATCATGTCTTCATAAACATCATCACCATGTCTTCATCTAGCATAACGTTAACATTCTGTAGCTCCAAACATATCATCAAACAGTACTGGAATTCATATTGTCTAGCTTCATCAAATTCTGTCCATTAGCGAGCATTCTCAATATTATATCATTATGATCATAACACATCATTGTCCTTATTATGTACCAAACATAGTCACCATGTATTCATTTAGCAACTGCCAGCTTTGTATTACACACACATTATCATTCTGTTCACGGACTCCATCTTTATCAATTACCCAAGCATCATGTCTTCAGCACTTACCCAACCCAAAAATAAGAGATAAAAATGAGTTTAACTGCTGCTGATATCCTGGTCACCGAACTGTCCTCTGTCCCCCGAAATCAGTGCGTCTGTCTACTGTAGCGAATTTCCTCAGAGCTCCACGAAATATCCACTGTTCCACGAGTTCTACACTGACCCCCGAATTTCCACAGAGCTCCTGTCTTTCCTCCACGAGCTGCACTAATTTCTCCTTTAAAATATCACACAACAACCTTCCATAATTGTCAATGAATTAATTCAGATATGTTTAGAAGAATGTGTCAATAACAACCCTCAAATCTGCCAATAAACTTCTTCACTTTTGTTCAAAAATATGTGTAAGAATGGCTCTTAATTTTGCAAACATTCACTACAAGCTAGGCCAACATATCTCTGCAATTGCATAACCCCAAAAAAAGTCCTTAAAAAGACCTCATGTTGCCTCAGACTTGTATTTCGTTCTACTGCCTCAGACAACCCAGATCTGCTACTTCGCAGCCTCAGTCACTCTTAGAGCTCACACGAATTCACATTATAGTGACACTAACTTCCTTTATTTATACAATTCGAGTACTATATTTTAGGAGCCGACCTATCCTTCAAATTCATTAAAAAATAAGATTAAATCCTCTTTTCTTAGGTCAGCTGACCCAAAAGGTGGGGTTAACATTGCCACACAACTTCAAAAATTAATATCTCTTCAACCGTGAAGAACCACATGATGTGCCACTTATTGTTGGAAACGGCATGGCGAGGGATATCATCGTATGAGGGGATTATTTGCAAAAACATGGTACTTCATCCTTAAATTATTGAATTTGTACAGGATGTCAAAGACCCTACACATAAGGGTGCCAAAGACCACACAACAAACTGCAAGAGTTCCAAGGACTTCTTCAAAAACTTCTTCAACCTATCAAAGCAGGTCTAAGGGCTCCTTACAAAGCTATCATATAATATTCAATCAAGACGCTTTTCATGGACTTCAACATGTCAACCAAGACTTCTTCAACAAACTTGTGGGCTTAAAGACCATTTTGTGGGTTCAAGGATTCTTCACCATTCATATGGGCTTAAGAACCATTTTGTGGGTTTCATCATAGCACAAGAGTGTCAAGGACTTCATTATAGAAGCCAATCTCCCTCAAGGGCATCAAGAGCGAACTCGTAGGCTCAAAGACCAAATTGTGGGTCCAAGGACATCTAGGGCATCACCTTCTTACCTCCATTTAGCTTGTGGGCTCCATGACTTCATCAAGCCACAAATGACCACAGAATGGGTCATTTGGCCTATTAGGTGTGCAAAAGCCCATCACCTTGGGTTCTTATCACTGCCATGTCATCAATACTTCAATTCATTGTTTGATATCATCATGTTCTCAAGCTTCTTTGTCATTAATGTTGCCATCAATGACAACTCTACTCAACATATACTCCATCATCTTCAACCAACTAGCCCATAGACTACCAGAAGAATATAGGGGATTGGTGTACATTTAGGATTATTTCAGTTATAATAGGGTTTTTGGTGCTTAATTTTCCCACATTTACATCCTAAATATGTTCCTAATAGGTTAGTTATTAGATAGCTTTCCCGATAGACTGTAACTAAATGGATTACTTATTTTTGCTCAGCTCACTCAAAGAGAACATGGATGAAATTCCCGACCAAAGTGGGAATTTTTACTTTATTAAATGTTCCCCATGCCAAGAAATAGGGTTTTTCTCTTAAATAGCTTAACCTCTATACAAAAGCCAAAAGGAAACATGGTTCGAAAGGGATAAATGAAAATCATTACAAGGTTGTTGGGTTAGCTCCCTCATATAGATATGATCCTAATCCCTAGGATATTATGTACTAGGGAGATATTACCAATGAGGAAGTACTAAATGGTATTGAGGATAATAAGATAAAGGAAGTTATCCATAAAGTTAAATAAGTAGCCATGAAGTTGGTTGTGGTTCAAAGAGAAGAATTAATAGTCAATGAAGAAGAGCATGATACATATAGGAAACAAACAGAGGCTTCTAGAAGAGAAACTTTATAAAAGAAAGCTATAGAGGATGATGAACAATTAAATCAGAAATCAATAGAGGATGCAAAAGAATCTAAAAGGGAAAAGAAGGGAAGAAGAGGAAAGAAGAACTATAGGCCAAGAAGAAAGAAGTTGAATTTGAAGTAGAAAGACTCAAACAAAAGCAGCTACAAGAGTCTAAGGCCATATAATTTAAGAAATCCATTACTCTATCTATCAAGGACACTAGTACAAATCATGGAATTTCTATGTTGTCCTCCCCAATTAATCATGGAATACCAATTACTACTTTGGCATGTGTCTCTTCTTCTTCTAATCTAGTTAATATTGATGATGCTGTAGTATATTTGGGAGATTATTGTTTTAGTAAATATCGCAAAGGGATTGTAAAAAGAGCTTCTAAAGGGAAAATGGTTGAAGAAACTCCAAGCAAAGAAGTACCAAATCATATGATAGTGTGGAACATTGCCAGTCAAGATCTACAAAAAATTGCAACAAATATAACCTTTGCTTTGAGTGCCTTTATTGGTGATAATTATGTGACAACCAATGAGTTAATTGCTACAACATATTATTAGGTACACAGCTCAAGTATCTTTAGAAACTCAATTGGAGCAACAAAGTATTCAAATGGAAGCTATATAGATGCACCATGTCATTGAAAGGGATGAACAATATGAAATTCAGATGGATTCCCCAATGAAGGAACATATGCTAGAAATTGAAAAATTAAAGTTAGAACATGAAGATCAAAAGATAACCGCTTTCGAGTAGTACAAATATCAAATTAAAGAACTGGAAGAAAAGATGCGTTCTCTAGAAGTTCAATTAGATGAGAAAAGGGTTGACTTGAAATCTTTAAAGGATGAAGCATTTAGGGCAAATGAAAATTTGATGGATGCTCAGAAAAGGTTCTTCACAAAGTTAGATGAAGTCCAACAGTATTATGATTATTTGACTAAATTGTCTAATCAAATAGAGGTATAGTTGGATAAAATAAAATCTACACATGATTTGTTTGATAAGATCATGTACTAGCAGAAGTAGTACAAACATGGCCAATAATCACTCCCTAGGATTAATCATAGGGAGAAAGGAAAAACTCAAGTTCTATTGGATTCATGGAAGGCCTCTTGAGAAGACATAGAAGAAAATGTTTGTGTAGCCACCAAATCATGTTTCAAGATATGGAACTCAACAAATGATATTTTGGGAAAATGTGGCATGTCAACAATAGATGATTTGAGTCAAGCTATTCCAAGCCAAATGCAAACAACAAAGGTGGAGAAGGTAAGAGCTAATAGAAAAGAACTTATTAGTCAACTATCAAAGATAAATGAGGATGTTTTGAGTAGTTTTCTGATTATGCCAATCAAGCTTACCACTTTATGTGATGCCTACATACAATGGCTCCATAAGGATCTAAAATGAGATATTTTCGAGAATATTTATGATGGAGATCCGGATATAGAAAGAATGAGGTCCAATTGTATTTCTGAAATTACCGAGACTCATGAATAGTGGAAATCATATAGAGAAGGGGTGAATTGAGAATTTTTTTGTAAAGTTGGTATATAAAAATTGTTGTACTAAGTTGGTTACACTAGTTACTTCAACTTCCTTCGGACTTTGTTTTTGAAAAGGAAGACATTCACAGAACAAAAGGGGGGAGACCTTTGGGCATGAAAACCTTTGCAATATTTTTAGTTTTGAAGGAATAAAACACTAGAAGGACTTATAGCTATTAGGTATTCCGCTATGTATATTTAAGATTTTTGACTTATTACAATAATTGGTATCAATTGATTATATTAAGTATAATCCATAAGATTTTTTTTGTGTATGTTATTTATTGTAATTAATTGTTGAATACTTGCAACTGGATGCAAAGGTAATGATTCAAATTTAACAATATTTTTGTATTCATGTTTTTGTTTCATTGTTGATTTAACATGTTGCAATAATGTAAATTTATTCTTTTGTTTTTAGCATTATATTCTTTACTTTGTATCTAACCATGTTTAATAATAGCTCCATATTCATATTAGAGCAGGTTAGATTAATATTTGATTAGGCTAAATTAGGTCAGTATTTATTTTGTAATTTATTTGAGTAAGAGTAAATTAACAACAAGACATTAGATTTTAGCATAGATTATGGTACCCGCTATTTTAGGATTCATACAAAATGTTATTGTTAAAACTCTTAGTGGAAACCAGGCCCACATACCAGTCGTAGTCTACTATCCCAGATAAAAGTGAGGCTAATTGGGACTTGCCTTGGGAATTCTTTCTTATTGTTAATAGGGGTAATTTTAGCCCATCAACAAAATTGGCGCGAAAAGGAGGGTGGTCGTAAAAATAAATGGCCAATGAAGAAACATTTAACCCCTAGAATATCCATTCTACCCACTAATCCGCAAAGAACCGTCATGTAAGGAACATCCCAATATAACCCCATGACACTTGGTTCTCCTTTGTTAGGATTCGTTACAATTCTACAGTTATTCAAAACCTCATCTTCTATAACTCAAGCCTTATGTAAAGAACATGGACGCTCACTTCTTGTATATATCCTCCTCCTAGGAGGCCCGGACCACCCCAATCATACCAAGTAATTAACTCTATTGCACCAATCGTTGCGACCACTCATTATCACCTTTGGAATACTTCTAAGGGGATACAAAATCCTTCGAAAGGAAAACCAAAAGTACAACTACAAGATGGTGCTAGTGGACCACCATCTCCAATTGATTCCCCTCCTAACACTCCTCAAAGTTCTTCGGAGGAAAAATCTTCAGGTGAAGAACCCTCAAAAGGAGGCCCTTCGACAGAATCTTATGAAAACAATCTTGGACATAATCAACTAAATTGTTCTTCAAGAAGCATGTCTGATTCCATTATAATTGCTAATGTTAACAGACCTAGGCTAGCCTAGGATGTCGTTGTTATACCAAGCACTGTGCATCCTTCCTAAGTTTGATCTAGATAGAAAAGAATATGTTGGTGATCACATAAATAAATTTATGCTTGTTGTTAGGCTCATGACTATTGAACATGAGGTATTTCTCCTTAAGACAAGGATCAATTACAACTTGGCCGATACTAATACTTCCTTTATAAAAAAATTTGGTTATAATAAAATCGCAAGGTGTTGGTTTTAGAACTATCTAAGATTAAGATGGACCTAAAGAAAATATCAATTTAAGGATTTAATAAGAGATTTTTATATTAAAGAAATAAAATTCTAGATGCTTCTAAACTTGTAGAAGATGTTACTATTAAGTTTTACACTTCAACCTTACTAGTATCCATTGCCATGTTTGTCAAAAGGGATGAGAAGACTACAATTGAAGAAACCTTTGAAGAAGCAGTAAAGGATGAAAATGATACAACCAATTTAAAAGGTGATCCAAGGAGTGAAGAAGAACATGGTGTCTCTTCCAATGAGAATGAATCACTTCAGATCAAACCTCCTTCTTAAAAGAAGGAACAAGATTCTATGGATAAGGATTATCTACAAAAAATTATTAAAAAACATTCTAACGAGATAATATACTTGAAGAGTGGTACGAGAGAAAGTCCACCTACCAAAAATTATTTCATACTTCCTTTTAAAAAGAATTTCCCTCCAAGGAATAAAACTATTCCTCCAACTACTAAGCAAATTAATGTGGAGCATTTCATCAATTTATTCAAAGCCCTCATTTTAGGGTTTGGACATTCTTCAGGTATGCAAAATGATGAAGGGGAGAGGAAAGATAGTAAGGAGAAGAAGAACTAGATGGAGGAGAACATTAGAACATACAATTAATCACTTCTGGTGTGTTTCACATAACACATTTGAAGAGGATGATGATGATCTTCAACAAATCCATATGGCCCAAAATTCATACAATACCAGGAGTAAAAGCCTACCCACGACAACATATTATCCATCCACTGTCAATCCCATAAAGAAAAACTCAATGATCACCAAATCTTCCCTAGCCTTAGTAAAACCCTCTTCTTGTCCTGGTTTGCCTGAGTAAAACCCTCTTCTTGTCCTCATCTAGAATAAGATTTTGTAGAAGACATGAAGAAAACCCGAGTTAATATTTCTCTTTATGAATTACTCAAACTACCACAAACATAGGGAAATTTAATTAAAACTCTTGAGGAATCATCTTTTAAAAAAGGGAAAAACATCATTATTGGGGGAAAAGAGACACGAGAAAATCTACACAAAATATAGAGTCGAGTAGGTTAAGTAGTTAGAAACAATCCATCGTTAATGTCCTTATCGATAAAAGATCTTAATCTAGCACACCTCCTTTCCTTTTGACATTTAATTTTTTTAACAAAAATGTGGATAATTGTATGGTTGATTATGGGGTTTCCTCAAACATGATGCCCTATTATGTGTGTCAGAAATTAAACATTGAACCTAAAAATGTGACACTCAAATTATTCAATTAGACAGATCAAATGTAAGTCCTAGGAGAACTTAAGAATGTTTTAATTTGATTAGCTTCTAACCCCAAGTACATCAAGTGATTAATATCAATGTCATGGATATCCGTGAGGCTTATGGTTTGTTAGTCAATAGAGATTGGTGTGAAAAACTGAATTTGATACAATCATTTTATCTATTTATAACTTTTATTTATTTTGATATATATTTTGTAATCAAAGTTGATTTCTATTTTATGAGAAATGCAATAATAATTTCTAAGATACAAGAATTGGTTAATATATTTCCATTTTTAGAAGAGAGGGAAATTTAGTTATCGATATTAAAATTCTTTCCTATGTTTATATATATATATATATATATAATTTTATTTACTAAAAATTAATTATATTTAAAAATATAATAAATTATTATTTTTATTCAATATTAAATAAAATAAGTGACTTTGAGAATTTGAAATCATGTTTTTAGCTCAGTTTCCGATACCCAAAATAATCTTAATAACTTCTAACTTCTTTTTATGATACCCAAAATAAATATCGGTTTTTTTATTTAACGTGGTCAATTTACAGTTTACCTAACATGTCAAAAGTTGGTAAGGCAGGCCCATGGTAAAGGCGCGTCCCATGGTAAAGGCATGCCCACCGTAGGTTCTATAAATACCAGCCTTCGGGCTTGGGGTACTAAGAGCCTTCGTTTTGATCCTTTATGTTTGTATGTGTGAAATGGGTAATCCTTTCTAGTGGTCAGATGGAGAGAGTTGGTTGGTTCAAATTGATGATTTTTGTTTGTATGTGTGAAATGGGTAAATCCTTTCTAGTTGGTTGGTTCAAATTGATGATTTTTCATTTTTGTTTCTATAAAATGCTTTTTTGTGATACAAGTTTAAATATCGATACAGAATTACAATTGGGAGAAGATATAGATTCGAAGAACGCCCGAGGTAGATCTTGAAGATATCAAGAACGCCCGAGGTAGATCTTGAAGATATCTTCTCCCAACCGTAGTTCCTCGACCACCTGGTTTAACCTTGGAACTACGGCTCGTTTTGTTCGTATGTGTGAAATGGATAATTGGTTGAGAAACTCCTGATAATTGGTTGCTTCAAATTGAACGTTTCTTCTGAGTATAGCGATGATTTTTCTTTTTGTCTGCGTGAAATGCTTTTTGTGATAGCTAAACACTGTATCCAATACCTGTGATAACTATAAACTCTATCCAATACTCGAGAGAAATTCAATACTCTATCTAATTCAGGAACACAAGGACGGTAGTTGAAGTGTCTTTTGAAACATTGATAAAGGTCGTTTTATTTGTTCAATTCTTTGTTGATTTATTGCTTATTAATCTTGGAAGTAGAGTCTTCCCATGGATTGTTTTTCTGGGTTCCAATTTCACTGAATCCAGCAATGTGACAGTCCCAGATGAATGAGCAATAAATCAAACTTGAAAGAATAAATTTAAAGGATCAATGCACTTCAATTTTTAAGGGGCACTTCATCCTCTGCCTCTATAGCTCCGTATTCAAGCTTTATTGTTTTCATTGTCAAACATATTGTAACACGCATCTCTAATTTGGATGAATGAAAATTAAATTTTGAAATATTTTCTATGTTCATTACTGAAGTTTCCAAAGGGGATTTGTGATATTATTTTAAGGTTCATTCTGCCATAAATACAGGAGATGCAGTTTATTTCCCCAAATCGCCGTTGTGAGGACTTTGCATTTCTATGTAATAGAAAGATATATATGAAATAACCATCTTGTAGAGAGAAGATCGCTGACAAATTTCACCAGTATAATTGTGTTCTGATAAAGTATTTTATAAACATGTGTTGCATGCACTCTTTCACTGTCCTAGGATCTTCATCCTTCCTCTAATCAGCCATCATTCCAGTGACCCAAAGAATGTAATTCAAGACTGCAACCAATCCAACCGTTGGCCAAAGTTGAGGCCTTATGCTATTTTGGTGTTCTGTGCGTTTTTTCAGCAATAGTGCATCATAAGGAATTCAATAGAAATTCAATGTTACATCTATGTAAAATATGAATGGACAGAAAGATCCAACAGCTCTAATTTTGTATTTTATCAAGTCCACAGGTAGTATATCCAGCTGGGCAATCTAATTACTTGGACTAGACAGGACAGGACAATGACTTGCCAAAAAGTTTGGCAAAAGTTTGGAAAATCAAAATTTATGTAATATTTTCAAAATTTTGACCAGAGAGCAAGAGAATTTTATTTGCTTTTACTAAATGTTTTATTTCGTTATAATAACTCATCAATATTCAGAACTCTTATGAGTATGGATTTAGTAATTAGTTTATTTAGTAATTCAAGACCAAAGTTTTCAACAAGATTATTTAGTATTATTTTTTTTGGGTGGGGGGGATTTAGATCCTCTGTCCTAAAAGGATTTATCCAGTAAAACTCAGACAGCCAGGGCTCGTAAAACATGTCGAAACTTGCAAAGTTGCAATGATTATTTGAAATTACCTGGGTTTTTTATTCTCTTTGACTCTCTTTTTTCCGCTCTTGCAAAGAGGATACTAGGAAATTTATTTTTACTGATATATAGTTTTGGTGTAAAATTAGTCACAGCAGATCTAATGAACAAGTAAATCAATCACAACAGATGAACATAGAAAATATGGTGCAAAACTGTGCAAAACATGCAGCAGTGCTCTCTATCCCAGAAAGGGTGAATGAATTACAATACAAACTGTCACAATGACTGAGCAATTCGAATTGCCTAAGGAGGTCATTCGAATCACTGAATGGAGTAGCTTGACTCTATCTAGGAGTCCTCATCAATCATCGGTGGTGCTCATCAATCACAACAACCAGTCATCCAGGTGTCAAACTGAGTCTAACTGAGTGTAATAAATGTAACTGAAGTGTGTAGCACTGATATAGGATCTGGAGGCTCAGTGGGGGCGCATGGGAGGCTAACTGAAGTCAGAACAAGTCACCTAATCAAACTGGAGGTCAAACGGAAGTGATACAGTCAGTCGAGAGTGAAACTAGCCTCAAATCAGGGAGAATCGGAGCTAACTGAATGTAACTGGAGTGAATCTGCAGTGGTAGGTGAACAAGTGCGCCCTTCTCTGGCAGTAGGTGAGAAGAGGGTGCCTTTCAGCTTAGGAGGGATAAAAATCTGTGGTAGGTGGCTCCCGGGTGCTAGAAGAAGGTGGATAAGGTGCTGGAGGCATCAAACTGGTGACTGGGATGCATGCTTGTGCATGCAAAACCCTAGATTCTGCATATCCTGAAATAGATCATGCAGGATCCCGAAATAGATGATGTATCCCGAAATAGATGATGTGGATATCCGAACATTTGGATGGGCTTTGCTGTTGTCATCATGCCTTGCTAAATGACAAGCAAAACAGAACTTACACATCTTGCCCATTATCATCTGATTCAGACACCAGACTGAAAACTGTAACAATTGCGACATGTTCCAATTTTCAAGAGGTAAGGAGCATGGGAAGTTGAGAAATGTTCTGGTATTTTAGGGTCAGCATATGACAAGCACAGAGACCTTGAAGGTCAATGTATCTTTATTACACTAATCCCTCATTGGCTTTGAGAAGGATTGTGCATTGCTAACAAAAGATATTCTCTGTTTCCTGATCTGATTGCTCCACATGAAACTTTGTTTGGCACTAACATTTCGAATGATCTTAATGATACATTCAAAGAACAATGCCAAAAAAAAGCTTCATCTGAAGCATTTAAATAAAAAAACACAGAAAATATTTTTTTGTAGGCAATGGACCACCCCTCTCATGCCCAAATTGGCCTTCCAAGCTTTTGGGATTTGTCCTTGTCATACGCCAACCCTAAAGATGGACTACCAGAATATTTCTCAGAATGTCCATGCTCATTGTAGCTTTGAAAATTGTTATATGAGGCCATTGTTTCTGTTTTCTGTATGGTATCTGAATGAGCTGATGATGGCGGCCAGGAGATGTAAGGCATGTTTTGCTCTTGTTGTTTCTCAATGCACAATGCCAACTAGTGCAAAACTCATACAAACTATTTTCTCTAAAAATAAATTTTACTGTCTCCTGCTCTTTGCAAATATAAGAGATGGTGAAAAAGACTGATGAGATTGTGTACCTCAGTACCTGTGGTTTCACCCTAACAGAACTTATGAAGAAAAAGCAAAACCAGATAAATGACATGGGAACATTCCAATGTCAAACTTATGAGGAACAACCCCTTCGAGCAACACCAGATAAATGACATGGAGACATTCCAATGCGGAACTTATGAGGAACAACTCCTTCAGGCAAAACCAGATAAATGACACGGGAATATTCCAATGTCACTGTATCCAACAATGGCACATTCCAATTTCACTGAATCTGGCAATGACACAGTACAAGAAAACATGAAAAAAAGTAAATAAAAGAACCAACTTTTATCAATCTTGCATTTTCTAAAGGCAGCTCATCCATCATATCCATCAGCTCCTTATTCAACCTTTAATGTCTTCATTGTTAAACATATTGTAACATGCAGTTCTCCTGCAAATAGTATCATTCTTTGGATGTATGAAAGGTAAATTTTGTATTATTTTTAATGTTCATTAGTCTAAGTATCCATAGAGGATTTGCCATGATATTCCGAAGTTCATATACACATTCTTTCACTGCTAAAGATCTTCATCTTTCCTCTAGTGAGCCATGATTTCAGTTACCCAAGAACGTAATTTAATAGTGCAACCGATCCGGAAGTGTGGTACCAAAAGAAATTAAGTTTGATTTGGACTGTACAATGACTTGCAAAACAATTATGCAAAAGTTTGAAATCTCAATATTATGTAATATATCCAAATTTCGACCAGAGAGCAAGAGACTATAGGCAAGTTTTAGACTGAGTTTTATTTCCTTTTACTCAATGTTATATTTAGTGATAATATGTAATATCCCTTTTTCAAATTTTATTAAAATGCCCAATTTTCCACTTTTTTTCTCAATTTCGACCTTTGACTAGTTTTACTGTTTTGACCTCCAAATCAACCCAAATGCTCCCAAATCTTCTGTAGGAGTGTATGAATGGTATTTAGACTTGAATATCAGGTTCAGGGATGTTTTATGGCCCTCCAAATACTGCTGCAAACTTGATTTGTATTCTGATCAATATATGTAATTTTGACTAGTAATTTGTGCATCAAATCCCCCCCGGGTAACACTGCAAATGGCCTTCCAAATGCCTCCAAACTCCCACAAATTTATGAACAGAGGTATATAATGTGTTAATTTTGTGATTAAGGTCTCATATGCACCATTAATTGATTTTTACTACTGTTCTAACTCTCTCACATTCAACAGCAAAAACCCCCAATTCGACCCTTGGGGAAATGGCACTATTTCACCTCCCAATACAACTAAACTGAGTAAAAATGCTTCAAATGCTCAAGTGCAGTACATGAAACTTGTATAAGACATCCATGGCAGTATATTGATCACAAATATATCAGATAATCATCCATCCATTCGAAATAATCAACATTATAGTGTCATACATCAATGCATTGGGGAAATGGACATTGTTTGCTCATTAATCAATAGTTTTGCATACAACCAGTGGGAATTTCGACCTGAGACTTTCTGAATAAAATAACAGAGGATATGAAGCTATTACAATCAGAAATATATAATGAGAATCTCTCTCAAGAAGCACAAGTGCTCACCAAAAACGCCCTCCCTCAAGGAGCAAGAATATGCCTTCAAAACTGGAAACGGTGGAGAGAAAGTGTTGCACTAAACCAAACCATGAAACTTCCTGTAGCTGCTACCTGCAAATACAAACTCCATTAAAGCACCATGAAAGACCTGAGTGGCCTCTCCAAACACCAACTTGGATGGGAATCTTTCACCCTCGAAATTGGCTAAGGCAAGAAACTAGTCATCCACTAGCTCTCTCTTCACAAATGCAATTTTTCTCAAATCATCAAAAGCCATTCTCATACTTGATTTCTACATTTTATAACCAACATTAGCCTTCAAGGGGTTGAAATCCTCTCAATAGATTCAATAATTTTCCATTTAGAAAATATTCCTCATTTGCCACTTGTCTCCTAGTTCCAACCTTCCATCTTCTCCCAAATTCGAATTTGAGTCTCTTTAGATTCCTCCAACTCCATGAGCGCCTTCTTGAGCCTATTTTTGGGGCTGACATGTCATAATGGTCAGGTGTAAGAAGTCAGGTCTGAATTTTGTTATAAATGTCATAGATGCTTCATTATTGTTGTCATAAAACTAGGGAACCTAGCCCAAGTGTCCACTAGTCTCCAATTTGACTCTTCCTCTCCCATGGAGGTTACTATTCCATCCCATTTCGACCTAAGATGCTCAATGCCATGTGTTATGACTTATCAACTCACCCAAGAGTGTTCACCTTCCCATGAATTCGAATTGGCAAGAGAGAGTTTCCATGTGTCATTGAAAAATCAAGCTAGTGTGGGTCCCACCACCTCCATATGTCTCCAAAACCACTTGCCACCTAGAATTTCTCTTGAATTTATTTATTCATCATATTTATTAAATGCTTAACCCTTCTAATGTCTAAATATCATTTATTAGTTTCCTTATTACCATCCCACATGTGCCCATCCAACCTAGGAAACTAGTAGGATTGATGGGATTGTCTTACTATGCACTTATTTGAATGGGGACATTACATAATAACTAATCAGTATTCAGAACTTGAGACCAATTTATGAATATGGATTCTAACCAAAGTATTCGTCATTGCAAAATTATTTTAGTGATTAATTTAATGAGGAGTTATCGAGTAAAATTCAATGAGGAATGACTCATCTCTGATACTTTTGATCACAGTGTTCACCATAACGAGGTTTTATGATTGTTTCATTGACACTGCAAATGATTCTCATGGAACAAAATGCTTCTCATGGACAAATGATTCTCAAGAGAACAAAATGCTTCTTATGAACAAATGAAACTCAAAGAACAAAAAACTGGCGGTTGCTGCAGAAGCATAGAAACATGGGTAGAACTCACAACACTCAAACAACATGCCCAGCTAGTAATTGACGATTAAAATGACATAGAAGAAAGAGTGAAATTCAATTTAGCTAGCTCTGAGAGAAGATTGAGATTGTAAGAAGTGTGCCTTCTTATTAGAAGCCATTCTCAAGTGTTTTTTTTTAACCATGGGAACAGTAACCTCCCAAGGGTATATCCAACAGCTCGCAAGCCAGATATACCAGGAAGCCATTCTCAAGTGTTAAGTGATATAGGTGGAGGTTCTACAGGTACTTCAAGTGGGTTCGTGGAGGTTCTATTATTATCTCAAATGGGTTTGTGGAGGTTCAAGGTTCTGAACATTTGAGGTATTTTGTCTTCAATCTTCATTTTATAAAAGTTTTTGATATAAACTAATTCAAAGATTATGAGGCGAGAGAGAAATGCAATGAATCTGGGTAAGTTTTTTTTTTAAATTATGGATTTGAAGTAAAATAGTTTGTCCTCTCATTACTTTTCTTCTTAATATTTTTTTCTAAAATTAGATCCGTCTTTAGTAAATTTATATTTGTTGGGTATTTTCGGAAGATAGATTTGGGACAATGAATGAATTTACTAAAGACGGATCTAATTTTAGAAAAAAATATTAAGAAGAAAAGTAATGAGAGGACAAACTATTTTACTTCAAATCCGTAATTTAAAAAAAAAAATTACCCAGATTCATTGCATTTCTCTCTCGCCTCATAATCTTAGAATTAGTTTATCTCAAATTTTTTTATAAAATGAAGATAGAAGACAAAATACCTCAAATGTCCAGAACCTTGAACCTCCACAAACCCATTTGAGATAATAATAGAACCTCCACGAACCCACTTGAAGTACCTGTAGAACCTCCACCTATATCACTTAACACTTGAGAATGGCTTCCTGGTATATCTGGCTTGCGGGCTGTTGGATATACCCTTGGGAGGTTGCTGCTCCCATGGTTTAAAAAAAAAACTTGAGAATGGCTTCTAATAAGAAGGAACACTTCTTACAATCTCGATCTTCTCTCAGAGCTAGCTCAAATTTGTTTTCTTTCACTAGTAAAGATTTCGCATAGCCTATATGTTTGACAATTTAGCTAGTCCTTGACCGCATTTTCCCGCACCAATCCAGTAAAAAAAAATTGAGATTTGGGAATTTGCATAGGCTAGGTGCATGGGGTATTTGAGGGCGCAAAATTAATTTATGTATTCAAAAACATGATTTGAATAACACAGAATCTGGATTAAAAAAAAAGCCGGATTCCGGTGAAAAACTCAACAGACAGCCTAAATCGTCGAATGTTTAGACTCCTTGACAATATAGTTCACGCTTTACAGTTTACATTCGACGATTTTGCCCATCTGATGAGTTTTTGAGCAAAATGCGGCATTTATTTAAATCCGGATTCTGTGTTTAAATAATGCTTTTGACTGCATGAATGGATTGAGACCCTCAAACACCACACCACATGGCACTCAGCTTAAGCAAATTTAAAGACTGTTATTGAAAATCTCAATTTTTTTACAGAATTTGTTTTCGAAAATGCAGTTGAAAAACTGAGGAAACCATCAAAGGTTTAGGCTACTCACTTTTCATTTAGTTTTCAGTGTTTGCCGGAGGAATATTTACCTTCTCAATAAATGTCAACGGAGTTGCAGTCACATGGGGCCACTACTACTGGGCTTATTCATAACAAAACTAATTTCACCATAAATGCAAGATCATCATAGCCAACCAACGGAATGCGGGTATTTGTAAAGTTTTTGGTAGATTTTTTTAGAAGGTATTTGTTAATTTGTATATCTTTTGTCTCCTTCGTTATGTATATATGTCAAGTGGGAATAGTTTGGGTGGCTAAGATAGAAGTTTTCTTCTCCATCTAAGTTCAATGTAATTTAAATGTTTGAGGATGTTTTCAACTATTTTCTTTTTGAATAAATATATACATATAACCTCTTTAAATAAGTTAAGAGATAGTTATAAATATATGCTAGTTTGGAAGAGACACATAGTTGCCATCCCTACATCCAAAGCATTCCCTTGTTTAGTGAGAAAGAAGATACCAATCATTCTCACCTAGATTGGTTGTGTATTATGTACTCACATAGGCACAAAGAATAATTTAATAAACAAATACCATTGGACACTAGTAAGAAACTTTATGGGCATCCTATAAAGAAAGATAGGATGCCTTTTCCTTACCCATTTGAAAGATAGGGAATCGATTGAAAAGTTTGTTGCTTATGATGATAAACAAGTATGTTCCGAATGACAGATTACAAATCAAGATGTATGTGGAATAGGTGTACCCTTTATTGAACTGTGTAAAGAGAGAAGAAATGAAATTAGCAATCACAATAGCATTGAGTTCAAGGTGAAAGTGATAATCATGCTAGAGCATATGCATGCAGAGAGTCTTGAAATAGGAAGACACTCAAATAATATACGAGAATCTTCATCCTTACCCAAGGTACAATCTATGACCGACTATGGATGATACGTGACATACCATTAATATACTAATATGAAAGAAATGCTAATATTCATGATATACGAGTCTCTCATCCTTAGTCCTTTATATGAGAGTCTCTTAAGCACATTTTATAAACCTTAATGGTATGGTTGAATATGTTAGGTATATAGGTTTAACTTATTTTAATTGTGAGGAAAGAAAATAATATGAAATAGAAGATATATGTAGTAAATTAGTATAACAATATCAACAAGTTTTGTTTTATGTAGATAAGCAAATTTATTTCTCTTGCAACACATATACCAAAAATACAAACATTGGAAATTCTTTCGATCAAAACATAAGTAAATATCATTGTAAATATTTTCCGCACATTTGCAAGGTTCTTAGTGGTGTTTAAGTATATTCAAAAATTAATTTAATTTGCATCCTTGAAAACATGTCTTGGAACCTAAAAACAATTTTTTTTGCTTAGTGTCCTACTATGGAAGATATTCCATTAAATAATAAGTTAATTTACTGTTGCAGCTGCAACTTGATCCCCAATTTTTTTTATAAAATTGAAGGGCCCCTCCTTTATTTTTAATTTACTAAAAATTTTGTTTCATCTTTGATATGCTTACTTTTGACACTTAGAAATTTTTCTTGAAAACAAAAGAAAAGGCGATTTTTGAATTGGAGCAACATTCAATTCTTCGTCGAAACGGTCGGAGCAACATTCAATTCTCCACCGAAATGGTTGGTGCAGGTGCGAAAAGGCGTCGAAACACTTAGGATTTGTCATTGAAATTTGTGTTTCGTAGCAAAATCCGAAGTCACACTGAAACGATCAGAGGGCAAAGGAAGACGAGCCCATTCGAAGAAGTTATCGGTTTCACGCTAGAACGGATCGGCATAAATTTGAAGTTATTGTTGTGAAAAGGTTTGCCACCCATATTTATTCGAGCAAGTGGAGGCTGGTCGACCATTGGCTGGTTAGTCTCCATGCTTGTGGTGTGCCCTAGTTCCAATGATAAGCCCCAACTCATTTCAAAAATGTATGCATACCTGTAGCTTATAAGTATAAAAACCAGGCAAAACCCAGAAACCTAGGCGAAGCTCGCCTCCTTAGTCTAGATAAAGGTTAAGATGCAAGAACAAAAAACGCTCTATCTTTAACAAGCATGAAGGAACAATTAAGTAAATATTCCAAGTCGGGAGGGTTATTTTTTACCAGGGTATCATAGGGTAAAATTTTGATACAGAGCTTCAAACCCTCACTAGGGATGGGTAGCCGTAAGTTGTCACTAGGCCAGATATATATATATAACCTTGACCAATAGTGCAAGAAAGTGAGGTACCAAGATGGACATTTTATTTAGAACGCAGATTAGATGAATTGTTTGTCGCCCTCATCATTGGCATTTTGGTTGATCCCTCACTTTTCCCTTATCCGAGAAAATTTCATTAGGATGTTTGAAATCCAAATACATCATTTATCCTACTTAAATAATGGATAGTAGTGTTCAAACTGGTAGCTAGTATAGCATAGAATATTTTGGGAGACAAGAACTAAGTGGTGACAACATAATGCCAATGGTAAAATATTAACTGCATTCCAGAAAACCGAACATATCGAACCTTAAGCGAAGAATTTTCCTTTTTAGGTTAGACCACCAAGATTAGTAACTTTGATTTTGGGAATCATGAAAAGTTATTCAAAACCAAACACAACTGACATCATGGAAGTAAGAATCTCCTAACTTTGGTTTCTTGTAAATAATATTGGTAAATGACACCTCTGCATATTGCTTAAAATCTATTGCTTTAACGTGAAAGTATGCTTATACATTGACTTTGTTGTTTCCTTAGGACTCAGAGATGCAAAAGATGATGAGCAAGGTTGTCATTGATGAGAACACATTAATGACAAAGAAATACAAAGGTTAATGACAAAGGAGTAATAAAGGTTGATGACATGGCATGAATGGGCATTGGAACACTAGGTGGTCCAAACGACCCATTATGTGGTCATTTGTGGCTTGATGGAGTCATGGAAACCACATGCCTGTTGAAGAGATATGAAGGAAGGCACACATGGAAAGGTGCCCACCTGGCATAAAGGAAATGCCCGCAGGAAATAAGGGCATGCCTGCAGCAGCGAAATATGCCCGATTGATAAATGGAAAATGCCCGCATGAGTGAGCAAATATGCCCGCAGGATTATAGCCTTAGACAAAGAATGCTCGCAGGCTCATCACTAAAATGCCCAAGTAAAGACTAAATAAATGCCCGCTAGTAGTGATAAAAGATGCCAGCAGGCTTATGAAAAATGCCTGCCAGCAGTGACAAAAGATGCCCGCATGCTTAAGGAAAAATGCCCGCTAGCAGTGATAGAAGATGCCCACAGGCCCTTTGGCGTTATGCTCACATTTGGAAGAAAAATGCCCGCCACCATTGATTAAAATGCCCACAAAGATTTAAAGAATGCCTGCAGACACTTGAAGCATTGATGGTTAATGGATTGAATAAGGAGATGTTCACATAACATCTGGAATTATTAAATAACGACATGGCAAACATTTATTGTGAGAATATCAAGCAAAGAAGGCTTTCCTATGAAAAATGATTTTAATTTGAAAACAATATGAAGTCGGATCCACAAAATAATCCAAAAAGAAATAAAAATATAAAATATATTTATCAGGTCGGCCCCCCAAATTTATGGAAATGTGTATAAATAAGATCCAATACTCTAATTCATTTGTGTGGATTTTCGGTGGGAGGAGAGCTATGAGATTTTCGGGGGTGCACTGAGGCAGCTGTTGATGAAATGTGACATGACAGAGTTGATGAAACGTAATAAGACAAGAATCTATATGTAATTGCAAGCTGGGTCTTTTTCACCTTTTACTTAGTTGGATCTAAGTAAAGGCCAAGCTGGGTCTTGGAATAGAAGTTGGTGCTTCTCATTCAATTGTAGCTTATGCAAACATGAAGGTCGTTGCCTCCATTGTAAATCATATCAAATTAAATATAATAAAGTTTACAACACTTATCTTGTGATGAGTCTCTAATGGTTTGTATTGATTGATTAATGTTGATGCATTTAGTAACTTGCAATTGATGATCTCTGTTTAAGTATTGAAGAAGTGAAATTGGTAAAAAGTGATGGCTCACTGATTCACCCCCCCCTCTTAGTGTGCCATTGTGTCTAACAATTGGTATTAGAATCGGGCTTCCGCACAAACCTAGCTAGCTTGAAGGAGATCCGTGGACACAAAATGGAAGGACAAGCAAAGATCATTAACAATGAGGTTCCAGTTTTTGACATATCAGATTATTTTGGCTGGAGAAGCAAAATGAAAGCTTACTTAAAGAGGTTCGGTGTTTGGGAGATTGTGGTCAATCCACCTATTCAGTCCAACAAGAAGACAAAGTCAGCTCCACAGAAAGATGCTGAGAAGGACAACAACATTGCCTTGAAGTTTCTAATGGATGGAATCTCAAGCTCTATCAAAGAAAGTGTAGGAGAATACACTTATTGCAAAGATATTTGGTTCAAGCTGAAAAATGAGTATCAGGGAGGAAACCAAGACACAAAGATAGAAGCAGAAGTCAAATCTACTAAAGTTGTGAAGCAAGAAGAAAAGGAGGTGCAAGCTTCAGACATTAGTGAAGGTAAGGATCATTCTAATTACAGTAGTTTTGATTAGGATGACATTGAAAATGATCTTGTAGATGTTAAGAAAGATTGCCTAGCACAACTTTTGATGGACATTGATCTCAAATATGATTTGAGGCTTAAAAAGAATATTTTGGGGTCCTTTGAAAAATACCAAAAGAAGATTATGGATTTGCTCAAGAAAATCAATCACAAGATGACCAGTTTGAAAGCTGAGCTATAATACAAAGTTAATGAAGTTGAAAGACTAAAGATTAATCTTACCAGTCAAGAAGAGACTAGTAAAGACGATAAAGATCTTGAAGAAACAAGAAGGGCCAATATTGATTTGAAGACTCAGTTGGAGGAAGCCAAAAGAGTAGAAGAAATCTTGAAACATCAATTGGATGAGAAAGAGAAGACTTGTCAAAAGCTTGAAATGGAAGTGGTTGGACCAAAGAAGAAAAATGAAAAGTTTGATGCATATGTCAAGTTCAAAAACAACTCAGTTATCCTGGATGAGATCTTGGATTGTCGAAGATATCCATTTGACAAATCCAATCTTGGCTTCAACAAAGAAGAAGGAAAATATGATGTTGGTACTTGGTCCCCCAAGACTCCTGAAGCAAGCCCCTCATCCTTCAAAAGTGAGAGCAAAGTTGCTCCTCATGTACCTACACATGCCAACAAAAATCTTGGAAGATCCAGAATGCATCAAGAACTTGGTCATACTTCTCAAAGCAGATTCACAAGGGAACCAAATCCAAGATGGAACCAAAGTCCCAGGTATGAAAAACTGTTTCAATGGTTATTGCTTTTCATGTACTATATTTGGTCATAGGGCATTGGATTGTAGATCTCATGCAAGAAGTGTTGGGTCTCCCAACAATACAATTAGATATTGGACATGCAACCATATTGGCCATATTGTTGCATAATTCCATACGATGAGATGCTACAATTGTAGTGGCTTTGGTCACAAACCCCAAGACTGTGCAAGTCCAAGAAGAAAACCTATGAGGAGTTCTTCATATACATCAGCAAGGAAAGTCAATGAATCTTGGAAGATGAATAATGCAGGAAAATTTGAAGCCCAAAAGAAATGCAATCACAACCAAGGACATTCTTAGGTATGGATGAAAAAGAATGTGTTGTTAAATCTGAATGAAGTTGATCATAGCAGAGAAGATGGATTCCATGTGGAAAGCCAAACTTGAGGTCTTTTAAAGACCTTAGACACATCTTGAGTGCATGAAATTTGGAGGATGGACTCAAGGGAAATTGATGACTACTCCAAGCAAAATAACAGGTCCTAGGATCGGATTGCAAACATTAACAGAAGGAAAGCTAATGCAAGGCAGGGATGAAGTTTGCTAAGTCGGAGGTGATACAATTTGGCATGTTGATAGGGGGAGCTATTAAACTATTTTTGTATTGAAGCTTTCTCTATATTAAACACACTCATGCATACACTGATTTGTTCTTTTTTCCCCATTCCAAGCAAATGACATCGAACTCTTGCTAGACTCCCTGACTTTTGCACCTTATAGTAAGGGAAAAACCAAACCTTTGAACTAGTTGTCCCACTAGTTCCTATATTGTATGATTGAGTGCATTTGACTGCTGCCCATAGCCTAGCTTCAAAAGTTTTCTTTGCTTCTTTGTATTCTTTGTTATGGGGGTCTTTTGGCACTGCTATAGGGGGTCTTTGTTTGGAAATGGGTGTTCTTCTTTGTGTAGTTGATGAACTTTCTTCCATTTCAATTGGAAAATACTAGAATAAAGATCAAATAATGCTCTATCAAAACAAATAGGCACATCTATTAGAAAATGCTTAATTTTTATGAAAAATGTTTTCTCATTAATCTTACCTATGTCAATAATATGCATTGACATAAAGATATACTCAGTCCATGTATTACTTTTAAAATTCGATCCAGGGTTCTATTCCTGTTGTCACATACTGGAAACTTGTTGGAAAGAACTAGTCATGGAATGCCCATGAATGACTAAGTTTTACTTGAAAACATCCAGCCAAATGTTTCAATCACTAGGTTGCGTTGGAAGAAATAGTTCATCAATTACGCTATAAGTGCAATGCATATTAAAAGCATAAAGATTCAAGATCAAATGAAAAAACCCCCACATACAACTTGACAACATGATAGCTCATATTTCAATTTACCACTTTAGTATACACATGAGGCTCTACGGTCCACAAACTCTACAAGAAACTATTTAGACATGATCATAAGAGCAATTATAGAGTTAATACCACATTGCACCAAAAAGGTCAATTTGAGGAAATCTTGTGTTTGTTCCACAATGAAGCCATGCCAGATATGCCCAATATAGTGGCATTTCCAGACATATATCTTACAGAAGGTGATCCCATATTAACACAGAAAAGTGCAAAGCACTGCTCACTAGCTTTATCAACTCCATTAGTTAATCTCTTAAAAAATGGGCTCCTGACCAAAATAATTTCTTACCAAAAGCATGTCTTGATAATTTTGCAAGATCTGCAGCTACAAGATTTGCCTTTTTCCATGCCAATTCTCTCACTTCCACAACCCCCACACTCCACTACCACCAAACCAGAAGATGTAACAAACTTTAATTAGTAACCTTCTGATATATTGCCAGTCTATAAATTCAAGGTATAGTTATTGTAATTTACCATGAATTTCACATAAAACATATTCCGGAACAAGCCCAGATTTCTTTAACATCAACATCTTCAGAATTTTGAAAAATTATGCACCTATTTCTAATGCACATGCTAATTTAATGGACAGCAAACCTCAGACTCTCTAGTCATTATGATTTAAGGACTGTAGAAAAACAAGAACATAAACTGTAAATGATAAAATAACCAAACAATAACCTCTAAAGCAGCTTCGAACTACTCTCTTGTTGCATCCAAACAACATACTCTGTCTCCAAAAGATGTAAAACATAAAAACATAGTTTGTAGACGAAAAAAGAGAGATCATATGATTCAATCTACTAGCAAATTGTTCATGAAATCAGTTTATTATGATTACAGGTTATGGCAGTGGTCAATACCAATTTCTAGCTTTTGGGGACAAAATCTGCAGATCAGCAATAACAAAAATAAGAAACAAATTTCCTGCCAATACAGGATCCAAAATATGAACATGAGAGCAGACCGTTAACAGCAAGGTCATCAAATCTCTTCAAAAATTCCTGTTGGTCAGCATTATAAGCAGTTTTGCTGATAAATTTTAATCCTTGTAATGCATGTTTTGTGCTTGTTACTGTCTTATCCACCCTTGGGGATGGGTTTTTTCTTGAAGACAAGGATGCAATTCTATGGAGCTCATGTGAAACCTGTTTTATTTTTGCATTAATGACCGAGGAACCAAACGAAGTTTTCTTCTCCAATTTCCTAGCTAACATGTCATTTCTGGATCCTCTGCCACCTTAGGTGCATTTTTTATACTGTTGATGGAAACAGAATCATCACTAATATCCAATGTGATTTCTATCAAGTCCTGATCTTGTCTGAGAAATTCTGCAAACCTGGTACTCTTTAGCCCTGGTTTTCTAGCCGAAGAACTAGTCCGAGCACCACCCAAATGGCCACTAAACCCAATAACCAGATCCATGACAGAATCATGTGTTTCTCCTATTCGGCCTCTTTCAAAATCATCCCTCCCTATACATTCTGCAAATAAAACTTCATTAGCCCATCCCCAACTTTTATAAATGACATCTAACCCATCTGAAAACCAGTTTTGTAAGCATCATTTTCTAAATAGCTCATTGCTCTTGTGTTCCTCGTTCCTAAGAACTTCTACATTATTCTCATTGGTCTCTTTCAGATCATCTACATTTCTTTCTTTTCAAGTCATTCTTTGATCCTATGCAGGAAATGGCTCACTATGTATCCACATAAGAAGCCAGATGGAGTGGAAAACATGTGTTTAAGTGCTTGTACTTCGTGTATCAATTCTCCCTCCACTACCCAAATCCCATCTTCTAGACCCTGTCGTTACGCAACCTTTGAAAAGTTCAAATTGTCTTCTTATGACACCCCATACACTTTATCGTCATTGTCCTAATATGCCCAGCATGAATTTCTTCGCCTGTAATTACAAGCCTGCACTGTTGTTATCTGTGAAATTCCACATTGTGTGCACTTAATCAAATGCAGAGAAAAGTCGATTAGATAAGCCCTATGAAATCATTGTTGGAGTTGACATTGCAAGGTGAAAACCCATATATGAATTGGGCTATTGTGCTGAAAAAACTTTGATGCTTCTTTCCATTAGTACAGTTTTCTCAGACACTTGACATGCCTCTGCATTATTATAATCATTTGGAGATAGCTTGGATTTTGTATGTGGACTACAATTTTTACCTGAATAAATTACTTGGTTACTATATTTTATGGTTTATATGTGGATGCCATAAATATCTCTATACATAGTTTTGATGAAATGTTTTCTCAAACACTTGACATGCCTCTACATTATTATAATCATTTGGAGATAGCTTGGATTTTGTATGTGGACTACAATTTTTACCTGAATAAATTACTTGGTTACTATATTTTATAGTTTATATGTGGATGCCATAAATGTCTCTTTACATAGTTTTGATGAAATGTTTTATTAAAATGAGGATGACTATACGAGCGTCTATGCAATGCCCATGGAAGCGTTGTTGCAAACCAAAGAGAAAAAAGTAGGAATAATGGCAGCACGAACCCATTTAGGGACCCTCAAAATCCTTAACATTTTCCACTAGCAACCCTTAACGAGTTATTTTTAAATATTTTCCATTGGCAGCCTCGATATTTTAAAGAAATTGTATAATAATGTCAATAATGATGAGGTTGAGATTGCTTCGCCTCATCCTAAAACACCCGAACAAATAAGGCCCTGGTTTCAATCGATGCCAGGACTCTTTCCCGCTAGTAGAGCCAGGGAGGTGTAGATCCCACTATATTGTATGTGTTCCAACATTATGAAGCAGCCACTCTTATCGTCCAGCCGATGAGGGGCCCAGGCAATCTAATGTTTACTTAGTCAATGTTATTTATTGGTGAATGATTCCTTGAATGCTCAAGTACTATTGAATGTCATCTACTACTAAGTTTACATATTTTTGGGTTGAATACATTGACTTGATATATTTACATTTAGCATCTACAAGCACTTGACTAAAATAATATGTCTTCTTCATTCTTATAAGTAATTGGTTAAAGGCATTGGTCACTAACTAGGTCATCACGAAGGCATAGTTTTCTTTGTCATAAGTGTCTTGCAAATCATTGAAGGGCTCTCCCCTTGGAAGTTACAACACTCCAAAGCAGTTGGGTGACTAAGGTGACAGTGGTCACACTTTCCTTACATTTGTTCATCAGACACTAGCCCTGCTAGTTCATCTGGTAACACTCCAAAACCAGCCATATAAGAGTGCAGTATGTACAAATGCTTCAAACCATGATCTAGGTGATGATAGTTATTTTGGGTTAGCTAAGTTTATTTGTGTGAAGTTGAGTTGGAGATGGTGCCTCCTTCAAACAATGGCTGATCATTCAGAAAGAGAGCATGGTGTCCTCTTTGAATTCAAATTATTAATGCCAGAAAGTGATTTCTATAGTTAAGAAAAGTTGGTCTTTTGAGTTTTGCCAATGTAGCATTGGATTAGGGATGCATGCAATGTATTTTAAGAAATTCCTAAATGAAATGTATTGTTGTGGAATGCTCTGATGGATATACAAAATGTGGTCATCAGACTTTGCATGCAAGATGTTTGATGACGTGATCTCTCAAACTGCCATGATGGCTGGATACACACAAACCCTGAAGACTTCGTATACAGTGGGGATTGTGGGAGAAAAGATGGATGCAATCATTATTACAAGTATAGTAATGGTTGTGTGCAGTTAGATGGTTTGAAATGAGGGACAACAAAATATATGAAACAACCAATCAATATATTCGTTATCGTGTTCATAGAATCCCTCAAATCTTGGTGGTCAAAGAAAAAAGAATGGTGGTCAGCAAAATGGGGGAATCCCATTTAAGGAACCCATGCAAGTGGTTAACAATGACATCGTGAGTAAGATGATCAAGAAGACAAAATTAAAATGTAAATTATGGGAGTATGTATAGGTCATAACACCCATTGGACTAGAATTCAATATGGAATAATATTCTAGGAAATTGAGTTGGATCAAAAAGTTAATTTGAATCACTGGAAATTCCAAGGAAACATATCAATTCAAAACAATAGAAAGAAAGCATTGCAATGGAGATGGCATTGGTGACCATTGCTATGCCGTTCTGTGCTTTTAAAGAGCACCGAAAATAGATACAGTTAAAGTACAAAAGACCATTCATTGAGTACAACAGATTATAGTGCAGAGAAAACCTCCAAAACTCCAAATACGTTTTTGTTTGGGTGAAGAAGAATAGTCGATGTGAAGAGAGTGGAGGAAATTGTAGGAAATTGTAAAGCACACAGGGGATGCTAATCAAATCTTGTCATGATGGCCCCCCTCATTAGTTCACTCCTCTCAACTGTGGAAAGCCTACACTAAATGTTCACTTGTCTCTCTAACTTCCATCCTCCAGGTAGAGATGAACTAGTTTGGTCACATTTCCTTTAAAGGAATTTAGGTTTTGTGAGGGGACATTGATGTGGGATATTTCCACCCCCAAACAGGTTATCTACTACTGCTTGGGACCATGCAACTACAACTCCTATCTCTTGTTCACATAGATGCTCGTAGAAGTCCTTTGAAGCTTGCACATGCCTGCAACAAAGAACAAGCTAAAGTGGACACATCCTGAACTTGCAGGAGGGTGTTGTAGATACCATAATTCCCTTACAAAATATAGCAAAATACGCTTCACATGGAGCCAACATGGCCAATCTTTGTGCAAGGTTAAAAATAACAGAAGTAATAGAAAAAGAGGAACATAGAGGAGTCTTGGTCTGTGCAGTGGTGCCATTCAGTATCAGCAATAGACCCAAAAACAATTAGATTTAACCCAGACAGTCAGTCTTCCTCTTGTAATTCAAACCACATATGAAGGCCCTGAGAGAGCAGGTTTTGGTCCTTGAAAATCCATTCTTCTGTTCACTTGATAAAAGACATAATTCCCTTTCAAATTATGGCGAAATAAACTTCGAATAGAACCAACAGGGCCAATCTTGGTGCAATTTTTAGACCAATATGGCCAATCGATGTGTAATCTTAGACATAACAGATGTCATAGATCAAGAGAAAAAATAGAAGCCTCAGTTAATGCAGTGGCTAGCCTGCACCAAAGAACATAGATTTTACTCAGGCTGCAAGTCTTCCTCTTGCAATTCAAACTGCATATGAAAGCCTTGAAAGAGCAGAATTTTATCCTGGAAAAGCTATTCTTGCATTTGGAGGTGCCGGGAGATTAGGCAGTCTAGTCATACAATTTGAAAGAAAAAAGTTCAGTGCATCCAACCATAGTTGCAACTTCAATCATTGGGAAATTGAAATTCTTTAAGAACATGATATTGATAATTGATATTTCCATTGATTACACTACACTAATCAGAATTTTGAAGAATTGGCTGAGTAGTATGATGTCACTCGCTGGATATTCTAAGTGGTTGCTGCTAAAATGACATTTTGGACTCCACTTTATAGAATACATTAGTCGGGAAAAGGAAAAAAATAGGATCACTTCTTTTCAATAAAGCTTGATTGGTGTTTCTTATTCCCACCTTCTTTACCTAGTTGGCAATCCCTTGCAAGTTTCCATAATGCATACAGTCCACTGTCACTACAACTTTCCTACCCAATGATAGGACACTCATGTTCCTCTGATGACTTTGCTACACATGGTTGGACATGTAGCTTCATTCTCAGATTCTTATATGGTAATGTTGGGTTGAACAAGATTTTGTAAGATACTAATCCTTGGGTTTTAACATTATTGAGCAAACGGTTGTCTTTAGAAACCCCTGAAATTGATTATAGACACACTTAATGAAAGATGTGTTCAAACAAATTTATCATGGCACCGACTAGTACACCACTACTTATTTGACCTTGTTCTTTGACGGAAAGTCACATTGTTTCTTACAAAAATCAATGAACATAACAAACTGATTTATGTGATATAACTAATGATTAACTAGAAAACACTTATCTTCCTACCACATTCTACCTCTACCTTTGCCTTAAACTACATAATACCATTTAAATTTTTAATGCATCTATCTCTTCTTAAGAAAGAAGACTCATGTTTTTTGTGAAAAAAAATGAATAATAAGGATAACATACCATGCACTTGATAATGATGGTGTTCTTGTCAGACTATAAACTTCAACATCTGCAAGCTTAAATGCTTTTCCTACTCCTATATCGTTAATTTCTTTGTATTGCTTTCCATCTGAGGATGTCTTACATCTCCCTTTCATCTTCTCAAGTTGGCCATCAACCATATTGAACCTACTTCAAAGGGAAAGATATCAAAAACAGAAATGCTCATAATATCTTCAATGCCAAAGTACATTAACATAAAACTCCCTGCCACTAACCGTTATGTGTCAATTTACTCTACCATTACTCATGGTTATTGTTGTTAATTGATTTAGTAGCATGGGAGGAACCATAAGATTTAGTTTTCCAGACTTCCACCTAGCTTTTCTGTTAGGGCTCGGTTTGCATCATTGGGAGTGAATAGAAACCAATATCGTCAACGAGAGTCTAATGTGGTATTTTACCTATATAAGGAGGCATTGCAATTTAGTATTATGAAGGTTCCCAGGGTTGAACCTTGGGTGGTTGATTTGTTTGAAGACATTATTCATTTTAATACAACCTCGCACCATATATACATTCGGACTAGGCGGGACCCAAATAAGGAATGGTTACCAGAAAGATACAAGGTGACAGAGCAAGAAATTGGTGAAACCATTCATGAATGGCCTGAAGAGTGGAAAGTACCCATACCTGTCAAAGAACAATCACTAACTGTGTCACGGGAAGCAAACCCTATGACACAAACTGGAAATGCAAAGAATAGATAGGGTCAAGTGGAGGAACAAATTAATGAAACAGGAGGTGAAGGAGAGGCTGCTACAATAGATAAGGATCCAACACCTTCACAGGACCAGGGAAGAGAATCAAGTGTGACCTAGCTGGGTCCCTCGACCAGGGGAAAAAGAAAGGCGACCGAGTCACCAAGGGAAATAAAACCAAAAGGAAAGCACATAAGGACACACAAGTAATGGCTTTAACGAAAGATGATGTCGATATTCTTACAGATAGGATCTGAGATACTACAGAAGACATTTGGAAAAAAGGTGTTGATGAGCAACTGAAGTTGTATGGGGGTCTAACACACCAACTCGATGCATTGCAAGAAGCATTAGAAGGAATATGTGTCTTTCCAGATGCAAAAAATACAGCAATAGGAATACATGATGATCCTTTGACACAACAGAGGTCAATGTCACAGGCCATGTCAGGCTTGCCATCGAAGGTCATATCCTTACCGCCGAAAGCATTTAAGTGCTTGGAACCAGGAGTGCAGACAAGTATAGCAGAAATGAGTACTCTAGACTTGTATTTGGCATAAGTGCCAATGCATACTTTGCATGCTATTCACATGAGTATTGCAGATGAAATCAAATCAAGGGAGGAGTGAAGCTACAATGCGATGATGAGCGAAGAGAGTGAGTGGACATAGCTCATGAAACATTACAAGGGACTGCAACATGAGTGCGATGCAGTAGTGGAACAAAGAGAAAGATTGCAAAGAGCTATTGAAATAGTTTGCAATGAGGCACTGGAGATTGAGATGTCTGAGGCAATGCCAGTGGAAGATACAGTCTCAAACATCAGTAACGCAATTAAGGGATATAAGGAGAAAATTCAAGATTTGGATGTTAAGTAAGGCTCACTGTCAAGGTTAAGGATGTTATGGTTGTTTGGTTTCTATCGTACCCCTTCGCTATTGTAGAAGCTTGGTTCCTGCAGCTCCCATAGGTACTTCGGGTGAGACCTCATCTGCGTCCTAGGTGTTTCCAAAAGGGCTATACCCATTTAGTCTAGTATCTAGGGGTTTTGTTGGTGTTTAACTATGTGAACCCTGGTCAAAGTAGATATGCACCAACATGTTCGTAAAAACATTTTGGTGACCGTAAATTTTTTTGTATAAATATTTTATTTACATAATAGAAATGAGTTTCTTAACGACAATTTTTTTTTACTTCTTCTTTGTTTTTGCTGCGTACTTACATCCACGCTTTTGCCTCTTTCACATAGTACATTGTGGACTAGAGAATGACTTTCCAAAAAAAAATTAGAAACCCAAATATATGTAATATATTCAAATTGTGACCAAAGAACAAGTAACATTTAGATAATTTTAGACCTAATTGGTTTAAGAATTTTTTGTTGCATCTACATTTCACTTTGAGTTGATAATCATTAATAGATATTCCAAACTTAAACCAATTACTTGTGAATATTGATGGGTCCATTTTTCAGGTATTTTGATAACCCTTTTTCCACAGTCCAGCTCAAGCAATGGTAACGAAACGCACTCAATTGTGGGAAAAGTGTTTTACTTTAATGATTTAATGAAATTGTTTTTATGATTAATCTTGTATGTTAGAATGCGTATCAATTAAACTGATTATATGGAAACCAAGCGTGATTGAGCAGGTTCAGGTTTATTAAAGGAAGGATGTGTAGAAGACTAAAGGATCACCAAGCTCGGCGCCCTGTTTCCTGATTTATAGGGGACACACTCCCACTTTCAAGATGAATCGACACTTTGACAGTTGTTAGGATTAGAGTTAAATCGTATAAATATGGACCTCTCAGGTAGCGAGAGGCCCCTGCTGTTATTTCTAAGAAAGACATTATTCTTAACGTTTTCTGCACTATTGAGATATTGAAGTACATACTTCTATTTTGACATGGATTTTACATATTAATGAAAGATTGATGATTAATTCCAGCAAGCGTTTCTGAGTTTTTATTCTCTCCTGAGTACGGGTTGGGGAGGGCCCCTCCAACACGTAGGTCAGGAGATTCCTATTTGCAGGTATTTTTCCAAGTATGCATTTTACATTGATGAACAGTCTATGATATACGGTAGCGTTGAATGATTCATTGTTTTTTGTAGTAGTTTAGAATGCATTCCGTAGTACAGTAAAACGATTTCAGTAGTCCTGCAGGTTCTTTCTTGCAACGCATATTTTTATCCACGATTACATGTGTAATAGCTTTGCTTTTAATGTCATGGTTTAGATTTGGAGTTCACTGCAATTTCTCATTGTGATTAGTTTCTTTTAACTTCTTAGTAGTAGATGGGTAAGCATAGAATGATCGTATTTCAATTCTAGATTGGTAGAATAAGATAGATCAAGAATCAAATTGTGTGCGCAGATAGTAGTTACAGACTTCGTTTCCCCAATAGTAGAATAGCTCTGTTATGGTATTTTCATTCTCGGCATTTAGTTATTTCAGCAGTTTAATTATTTCAAATAGATGTACTGCCTTTGTATCTTCACTTCTTAGAACAGATCAGCATCTAATTACTTCATCATTTTAATTACTTAGAATAGATTCCCTGCTTTATTTCTCAGAACATATTTACTGCTTTCAGCACTTTAATTCTTTTAATCAGATTCATTGCTTTCCAGTATTCAATTTCATAGCATAATCAGTTTTCACATTAAGTAGACAATCTTCACATTTAGTAGACAATCTTTAGAACATCGATACAGCCCTTTAACTGTGACAAGAGATTATCCTATAAAGAGCACAGATAGTGCATGCATCTCTCAAGTTTGTACGTTCCCCAGGTTGACATTTAAAGTAGGCTCTTGGTATAGCTACCCTCATTCGGCATCCATATTAGGAGCTCACCAAATATAATTTTTAAAAGTATTAAAGGGAACATTTAATCATTGTGAAATTTATGTAAATTTCCAGCAAGTAAGCAATCAATAAAAATAATAAAATTGAAGAGAGTGACTTTTAAAATTGAATAAGTATAAGATTGAAGGAATTGACCATTGCAGAATAATTATTATTATTAATTGTTATCTAACTATTTGAAAGATAATTATAAATTATAAATTAGAACAAGATAAAATAGTGATAAATCATTTAACTTAAGAGAACTAGGTAAGAAAGGATAAAATTAAGGATAATTTTATGCTTGCATCCTCATCCAAATAATCAGACAACCTGTCATATATCCCAGCATACCTAGGGATTTGAATATCCTCAATTTGAGTACTTTTATACTAGGTACAGGAATAAAACAATATCTCTGAATTTGTTTACCAAATAGTGGATAATGCATGTGTGAGAGAACCATGAATGTATAAATCCCTTATTAATACCACCTCCATTTCTTATTCAATCCGAAAACAAGTGTTTGGCAGAACATGATACAAATACACAACATAAGTAGCAACTTTGTTTTTCCAATGAAGCTCAAGTTGCTTCACTGTATATTTTTATTTCTCATTTATTTGTTTGATAGGTGGAGCACCATATCAAACCAAACAATAACTGGAACTTTAATGTTTAGAACTGAGTCAAATAAGGTTATAACTCAACTTAGCAATTCATATTGTGAGAGTAAATATTTTTCTATCTTAAATCTGATTTGCATAACATGATTTCAACAGTGGAATTCTTCCTCCTTGATGACAACTACTTTGCTACTGCCATAATCGACTTTCATAGAAAGACATGATATAAAATATGACATAATTATGACAACAATTGCTGGCATCATAATTGCCTTGCATATGAGGGATTCAACTCATAAATTTAGACCAGTAAAATGATTATTTTGATGGCATTAAACTGCTCTGCATACAAGGATTCAACTCAGAAATTAGGCTAATAAACTGTGTTTTGCTGGAATTAAGCTGCTCTGCTTACAAGAGATTTAACTCATAAATTTAGGCCAGTAAATTGAATGTTTTGTTGGAATTAAGATGCTTTGCTTACAAGAGATTTAAATCAGAAATTTGTGTTTTGATGGTATTAAGCTGCTCTGTTTACAAGGGATTCAACTCAGAAATTTAAGTTCATTTTGTAAACTGATTTTGTAAAATATAATTTCAACTTCAGAAAGTGTGGTCATTAAAATGAATGATTGAAATAGTTTTTAAAAACAATCACACTTTCAAGTCATTGGTCAAATTTGTAGGTTTTGATTCGTAGTGCATCACCATTATTGGCATCCTATGAGTAATGTCTAATTGATGTTGTTGTTACATATCAATTCAGCAACAGAAAACCGAAAAGATAGTGTTTTGTTAATCCTTTAATTGACTCCAAAATAAAATAGGCACTTAATTTGAACATTTTGACAACTTGGACCTTGGATTGCCCAAAACAAAAATGAAACACCAAAAGTACTAATTTTTGCCACTAGAAGATTCCTTTAACATGGAGTAAATTTGTTGGCTCTTCTCGAGCGTCTTACAAGATTCCAAAGCACTAAGAAATCATGAATAATGAGGCTATCTTTTTTTATAGCTAGGAATCCACCACACTAGAAGGATGGGTCTATACCTGGGCCAAGGCCAGTCACAATGTTGAATGGAAGAACGATTTGTCATGTCCACTTGGAAGATGTTGTCACCAGGTTTATACTAAGATGAAGACCATCCTGGATGCCCCTGGTTCACTTTAATTCCCTTCTAGGTGGCTCCCACCCTCAACCCCTGATCTGCAAGAATTGAACAGCTAACCTGTGGTGACTTAAACTCCACAAATGCCAACTGCCCTACCACTGCAGGATATGATTACTAATGCTATTAAAGCCCATGCATAGGTAGAGGAACTCATGGTTTTAGAGCAACCTTCAGCATATGGTTCTGTAAGTATTTATGGTCAATTGCAGAGACTAAGAATAACTCAAACTGTACTATGAACAATGATCATGATTCATGATTTCGTGGAGCATCTTGTATGTGGCATTGATGATCCTTACCACAAAGTGTTTGTATGTACAGTCATTGATCATGTATGATAAGAGTGCATTGCAAATTTTGAGGGTTAATCTTCTCAAATTGATTATAAACTTACGAGACAACATGTATTGCAAATGTTGAGGGTTAATCTTCTCAAATTGATTATAAACTTACAGAGACAACATGTATAGGCAAAGGAAAATAGAAGTATATATTTTTTTTTAATTTATCAGTTGAGAATATACATATATTGCTTTACCTACTGAAAATGTATATGAAAAAATCCAAACATGGATGAAAACATACAGAGTATAGAATATACAGAGCATGAATTTATTCAATTTTGCATCCAAATGCATAGTAAAATATGCAGTTTATAGTTATATTGAAAAATTCCTAGAATAATTAATAATGACAAAATTCATAGTAAGAGGTGGCACTTTTATTTTTATGTTGGATTCCAACAATTGACTGAGATAGAGTGATTCCCATACAACCATAGATTGCCAACTAGGCTATGATACCACGATGGCAAAGAAGGAAATATGCAAAGCTATCAAAACAATTTCTCCAACTCAAAATGAAAGAGAGGACTTTTAAGTATGCTACTGTTTAAATGCTAAATTGGACCAGCTGTTTATTACCCATAATACCTGCCCACGCAACATAACATGTTCTTCATTTTCAACTTAAGTCTCTCAGAAGTTCTTCCCTCCTGTGCTCTTCAATGTGCTTCAATGTGGCATTGAAATAATTTATACTGCTATCCATTAACTACAAGCAAAGTTTTTCTTGATTCTTGGCTCCTTCCAAGGTTCTAATGGATTATTTTCATAGTTTCTTTGTTCCTTAGTATGGTATATTCCTCTTTCAAGATTAAAAACTCTTTTTATCTTCTCTACACTTTTCTAAAAAGCTAGTCCCCTCCAAAATTTGAATTTCTCTTCTTTCCATGAAGGATGGCAAGGAGATTCCTAATCCAACTCTTCTTGGTTTTAATAACATAGATGAAATATATTTCCTAGGATGCAGAAGGTGGTTTCCTAGATTTCGGAGGTGGTTAAATCCATTATTTTTTTTTCTCAATTTAAACTATAGTTTAGGCTCAAGTTGATAAAACAATGAAATATTTGGGTAATGGCAAGGTGGTCAAATAAATCTATATTCCTTTAGACCTCCTCACATTTCCCTCTTGTCGTATCACAACCCATGTAGGTGCTCATGTTCAGTTAGTCTTGGTTCTTCTATTGATTGTCCATATCTACCATTATTTATAATTACCATGATAACTTTACATCATGGTATAATAAAGCATAGAAAAAAATGTCCACACAAAGAATCTAAAACATATTTAACATCAAATGCATATGATTCCAAGGATTGAGATCGGGACATTACATCCCCTCCCCCTTGGAATAACACCATCCTCAATGTTCTTTTATTTCATCAATGTTTTATGGTTGGAATAGGAATGGATATGTGTCTTCATGGCATCCTCCATTTTCCAAGGAGCCTCATTTGGTCCAAATTTCTTCCATTGTTCTTTTCCATAAGAGATGGCTCAGTTCCAAAGCAATGTTACATTTTTGTTTATGATGCATAAGGGTTTTGGTTTGAATTCTCCCTTTGGTTTCACTTGAATCAAAACCCAATCGACATGGCTAGAATCATGTACATATTTCTTAAACATTAAAACATAGACAAAATTATGTGCTTTGATGTTAGTAGGTAATGCAAATTTATGTGTTACTAACCCCATCCTTTATAGGATCTCAAATGGACCACAATATCTAGGTGCAAGCTTGAAACAAGTTCTCAATTTCAAATAACTCTTTCGTCGTTTGACTTTAAGATAAACATGTTCTCCAAGTTTAAACTATTTATGTATCATGTGCTTGTCTACATAACTCTTCTAGTTATCTTAAGTTGTATTTAGATTTTGTTTGATCATAATAACCTTTTATTCAATTTCTTTAATCATTTTTGGTCTAAGCTTAATTTTGTTTATTAGATTATCCCAACTCAGTGAATTATTGCATCTTCTACCATAAAGTGTCTCAAATGGACTCAATGATGCCCGATATCCTTTGTATTAATCCAATTCTACTAAGTGCAGGTAATCTTTTCACTGGGTGGGTTTGTGCATAACATACATGCGAAGCATATCTTCCATTATTTGATTTGTTCTCGTTGTCTATCCCTCTGTCTGTGTACCGTAAGCAGCACTTAAGTGTAATTGTGTACCCAGTTTTTGGAATAGTGATCATTTACAAAAATATGATAACCTAAAAATATCCATTATAAAATAAATTATGGATTTTTTTATAATATAATTCTTGTAGGCATTCCATGCAACCTAAAAATATCCCTTATAAAATAAATTATGCAATGCTAACTAATTTTATGGAATAAAGTGAACAAATTTGCTCAGTTTGTCAACCACAACCTTGATAGCATCATCTTGTATCGCTGCCTTGGTAAGTCATGTTAAAACCATTGTTATTGCGTTGAGAGGCATGCACTTTCCACAATCCAAGTGGGCGAGATGTGTCATGTCTGTAATGCTGACATTGCATGTATGTAGAATAAAAAAAAATGAATATAAAATCATTATAAAACCAAGTACATGCCAGCTCCAAAAAAACAAATATATATTTTTTTATAAAACCAAGGACATGTCGGCTCCAAGTTGAAATTGGCTACATTGCAAAAAAAATTTATATAAATATATATCAAATTTCAATTTTAAAATCCGTTGAAAATTCCAAAATCCATGTATTTGGATATCTACATTATTGAAGGTTAGTATTTGTAAACATGAATATGTGCAATTAGGTTAAAAATACAAATCCATATATAAAAATATATGACCAGCTTCCAAGGATAGTTAATAGTAATTAACTCTTCTACTTTTTATATTCAAAGATAAAATCATGTAATCTTTACTTGATCCCCCATGGAAATTCTCTTCAAGGGATTGTGGATCAAACTTCACCATCATGTAGCACCTCTTTGAGAGAACTGGATCTACATGACATAGTGCAAGTTTTGCATGATACTGAGATCTGGTGGTTCTATGGTCAGATGGATCCCCAACTATGTTTCCAGCATTTACAAGGACTTTGTGATCCCATATTGTCCTTGGCCATGGTTTGGGAGCAGGTGTTGGATCTGGATCTGGATCTCCTTTAACTTTATTCTCAACATCAACATCTTGATCATCATCCTCATTAGAAGAGATATCACTCTGATATTCATCAGATGCCAATGGAGTAGGCAGAGAGCATGGAAAAAAGTGAGAGAATTCATATTCCTTTGAATCATTGTTTCCAAACCCTTTCACTATAATCTTCTGAGAGATATCTCTGCAATATCAACTATGTCAAGACCAACGATAACTTTCTTCGGTGAACTTGTGTTAGTCATCTCATAAACAGACAACAAATTTGTTGACAAAGAAGGCACAAATAGAACATTTTGAGCTTTCCATGCTCCAGATGTACTATGCCCTTCCCTTCAGCAGAGATTTGAGAGTTATCTCCCATGTGAATAATCGTACCATCATTGAGATCTAGAGAAGGAAATGATTCTTTGGAGGAAACCATGTGGTTGGAGGCTCCTGAATCTAAGAGGAAAGCGTGTGATTGTGAAAATCCAGCCTTCCATGCATGGCATCTCTCATGACCATCAGTCTCACTTCCAGAATCAGTCTCTCTTGCGCCTTCTGGGAGGGCAATGTTGTGTTGTTCAAGAAGTTTGGTCCTCTTATCTATCTTCTTCTGCATGCAAGATATCTCTAGGTGGTTTCCTTTCTTGCAATAGCAACACTTGGATTTCTCAAATCCTTTTTGCTTGTCCTTCTTGAAGTTGGAGGATCCTTCCGATGGACTAGATTTGGCATTCTACTTGGGTTCAGATTGCCTCTTCTCTTTTCCCTTGTGCTTCCCTTTGGTCGTCGCACTTTTTGACTCCCCAACCATAAGATCTTGATTTTTAGAGGCTTACAAAGCACCCATCTAAATAAGTTTGTCTTGTTCTTGGATGAGAGATTTAGTGAAAAAATATAAGGATGGAATTTTCCAACCAGGGATTGACATTCGTCCTGAATGGAAGGTAGAGACAAAGATGGATAACTTGGGACCTAACTTGATTTGAATGGATAGCACCAATTACTCATCCTTCTTCTCAATGCCACACTACTTTCATTGCATGAACAAATATTTGAATTTGGAAAAGAATTGTTGGATGGTCTCGAAACTGCTCGGTTGAAGAGAAATCAACTCATTCTCCAGAATATGGCCCCTTAGCTCATCTTATTTGTCGAAGAGGGTCTCCAACTTCAACCATACCTCTCTTGGAGTCTTCAATCCATCGAGGTGGAAGAGTAGATCTCTGGAAATATGAATACACGTGAAACCTAATGCTTCATCCAATCTATTCATATACTTGGCCTTCTCAACAGCTGCTTGAGGTTTGACCTCCTTTCCCATTGTTACCGTGTATAGTGACTTGTTGCGCAAGACCGTCTTCATATTATCCCTCCAATCAAGGTAATTGAAGGGTGTCAGGATCCTGGGAGAGAGAGGAGAGTTCAAATTCTCCATTAAAACTACTGGAGCGAATACAATGTGGTACTATTGCTACTACTGAACTAAAAAACTTTCAATAACCTGCAAAAAAATCTCAATTTTGGAGATAGACTACTACTGAGCATTGCTTTAGGACAATAGGCACATTTTTTCGAATCCTTTACACATGGATAGACCTCAAAGGATTTCTCCAATGAATCCAATGCAATGGCGCCAGGATTTGTTGTGGAAATCCAGAGGCTTCTGGTGCACTAATGAAAGCGGTTTCTCAACCTACGCTCACTAAGCTATGATACCATGTGAAATTCTAAATCACAGATCATGGAGCTGAGTATACCTCACAGAGAAAGAATGAGCAAAAAAGATGAATAACAGTGAAAACTACAGGAAAATGAGCAAACAATTAATCATGCATGAGAACTCAGATATGAACAGAATAATGTCACATGATCCAATAATCATTATAATGAAAAATGATGTTACAATGGAGAGAATTCGAATTACCTAGGAGAATTCGAGTCTCAGTCTACCTAGCATAGTAATTGTCACGTCTAGCAGTGCTCTGGAGCTCCCAAACTCAGTTAAACTCAACCAAAACTCAGTTAACTGAAGACACAATCTGTTAATTGACCAAGGAGGGCGCATCAATGATTTTGACATGCAAATCACTCAGCAAAGGGCGCATGAGGCCACAATCAATGGCATTCAAAGCATAAACCCCCCACAAGAGTCAGCTAACTCAGATGGACTGGGCTAGAACACTGAGGATGCTCCTAAAAAGTAGGGAACTACCTCTAGTTGTCCTAAATTCATGCATTTAGGGCACATTAGGTGGCTACTAAGTCCTGGATGACATTTGCACACCACTCAGGGGAAAATAACATCACTAAGTGATAGAAAATGGTAAATAATGCAAATAGAACAAGGATGGAGTATTAAAATATCCTAACAACATTAAAATTCAAATATCCTATAATAACATGCTCAACTTCCAAGATTTCTTAACCAACATCGATATGAAATATAAGGGTTTACACAACATTTTAAATTATTGTTGTAAATTCTATTTTGAATTTTATATACATAACAATATAGATTTATGCCAGGTTGTTAGATTTTATTTATTTATTCATAGAATCCATAAAGAAATGCAATATTTATACACATGTGACTATTGATTACGACAATATATATATATATATATATTCAAAAAAAGAAAAAAATTGTAACTTGTTATTTGAATGAAATAAGAGTTACTTATATCCCATACAATATAAACCTTATCATCATAGTTATATTATCAGTAAAAAATGCATACCAAGAAGATGGTCATACTGATAGACTACCTATCAACTTCAAAACTTCTAACAAAAGGCCTTTTAAAAACTAATCTAGCTGGTTACAATCTTCAACAGTGCATACAACAAAACTACCAGCTAAATTTTAAGAGGTTACCCCCTAAAAATGTACAAAGACCCCGAATCTACCAACATATTTGTAGAGAATTATTCAAAGAAAATCTATCCATCCATTGGTCCAATAGCTTTCTTTGAGAGAAGGTCTTCTTGCATATTTAATTCCTGGTAGATGTGATGAAATGATATCTCAGCAAAACCATCGATCAAGTCATGAATCCTTCTGACCCACTGATCCAAATGAATAGAATACATCTTTGAGTGGCATGTTTCCCAATCTATTGCATCCTTGGAATCACCAAAAATATTGATTCTGAAGATGCCTCTTTTCTTAGTGAACCACAATAAACCCCATAGTGCCACAAATTTTTCCTTAGTATTGTTGCCTCTTCCAACACCCATCCTCAACCATATTTGATAATATTTTTTAACATTTAATATCATCCCTACCCCACATAAGCCATCTTTTGCAACACCGTCAAAATAACCTGTAGCTAGATCTTCTCCAATAGTTGGTCTTCTAAGAGCTCAGAGCTTCATATTATGCTTGCAAGCTGAGTTCTTTAAGAGAACAAAGCACTCTGGAACAAAAATGATAAATAGAATGCTTGATGTCATCAAAGACACATCAATTCATATCTTTCCACACTTTCCAAATAGTGAACAAAGGTAAGTCTTTAAATTTTACTCTTGAATGGAACCATTTCAAAATACAGTCAAGGAAACTTCAACTGAACTATTCATCATCATGCTTAAGCTCCCTCCTCAATTCCCCCCAAACCAATCTGAAAAAAGGGAACTGATTAAATATATGAGAGACACTCTACATCTCCGATTGGCATAATATACATATTCCTAGTCCAACAAATCCATGCTTGAGGAGATTATCCCAAGTGAGTATTTTATTGTTTATGCATAGCCATATGAAGTACTTAATCTTAAATGGAATCTACCTCTGCCATAATTTCACATACCATCAATTTGAATTATAGGACACCTCCTAAGTAACAATAATGCTTTTTTAGCCGTTAGAGTCCCATTGGCATCACCTCAATCCCATACTAAAGAATATACATTTGCTGACAGTATAACTCCGTCTTTGTTCAGAATCAGTGAAACTATTCCATTCTTCATCCACCTCTTCAGATTGCCCCAATTCTCTAGCTTGGTGCCAATATGGTAAAGATAAGTCATAACTGAAATTCCTCCTAATCGGTGCCAGAAAAAGAATATTTTTATTGTGAATTTGTGCTAATAGCATCTTGGGAAGCCTATAATATTCTCCCCAACAAATGGATCTATGCCAAGAAAAATCTGAGAACCATTGTCGACTCTCCAGCTAAGCCAATTACCAAGAATCGTAAAAGTTTTAAGGAGGCCCTTCCAGATAATGGAAACATTACAAGCATTCAATTTCGGCTATTGAATCCATTGCAGAATTGGCGAGGCTTTTATATATTTTTCCTTGATCCTTTTACTCCACATGCCAACTCCAAATAAACACCACCAAATACTTTTAGCATGCAAAGCATGACTAAACCAGTCCAAACTCTTTATGCCCTATCCTCCTAAATGTTTGAGCAGAAATAAACTTTATCGGGAAGATAAATGAAGTTTTGAATTCTGTGTACCCCCTAACCATAAGAATTGAAAATTCTTCTTCTAGATACTATTGATAATTGAAACAGGAACTGATGTTAGTGAAAACCAGTATACAAGAAGGATTTGAAGGACCGATTTCACTAAAACAAGCCTGCATCCAATGGATAACTAGCGAAAGGTCTAGTTTTTTATTATTCTATCCACCTTCTGCAATATCCAATTCCAGTCCTCTTTTCCATAGCAGTTTGGTTTTAAGTAATAACCAAGATACTTAAACCCCAAATTAGGTTTCTCCATTTTGTATGGAAAAATCCTACGAATTTGCTCACAAATCCCTTCTGCAATGCTGTTATATAAGAACATAGATTTTTCCATACTAATAGACATCCATATTGCCTTGCAAAAAATATTGATAATAGCTCTGAAAGTTTTCCATTCATCAATAGAACCATTCTCGAAAAGGAGAACACCATCTACAAACAGTAAATGAGTAATTGGAAGGGATTGAGAGATCTTAATACCTTTTATATCCAATTCCTTCTTTTCATTATCTATGATCATGCTTTGTCCTTCAATGACTAGAAGAAACAATAATGGGGACAATAGGCACCCCTACTTCAAACCCCTACTTCTTGAAAAAAAGGAAGTGGGGGACCCATTAATAAGAACCACAAAGGAAGCCGAACAATACACACCATTTGATGTAATGTGGTATGCAAGGAGAGCACAATAATACATACAAGCTGGTTTAAATTGCTAGTGACATCTTTGTTCATCCATGCATTAGTTTGATATTTTTATTTGTAATTTTTGAACCAACTACATAATTCATAAAGCATGAGACTGTGTATTACTTTCCTATATGTGGAAGCCGAGAGTGAAGAAGAGATTTCCCAGAATAATGACGTCAAGATCATAGCCTCATATCTGTGAAGAATACAAAATTTTCTCTAGGTCTGGATCCACGAAAGCCCCTTTCCTTCAATGGAATTTTATGGTACTTATGTATTTTTCTTTTCTTCTGAGTACATTCTTTGAGGATCTACATTGTATATTACATTTGCTTGAATGCATTGTGATCTATGAATGATGTCCCACAAGAGTAATCGTGAAATTTAAATCATATGTGGTTAATAGATAGAATGGCGAGATGAACGACAATCTTCCTCTTCAGGTGCCCATGACCAATCAACTCCATACTCATTTCCTACTTAGGTTCGTTGAGTTCTCGAAGTACATGGTTGCCTCAGGTAAGAGATAGGAGGCTAGTTGTTCTTACCTAACCTAACCCTTTCTAACTGGTAAGAAGGTTACACGAGTGAGGAATGAAGTACCCCTTCACTCCCATACAACTAAATGCTCACCAAACTATAGAAAGCTTCTTAGCATGTCAATGTAATCGGGGTCTTAATCCTTAACTTTCCGTTGTAAACCAAAAGATGGGTCGGCACCTTAATCCATAGCATGTCGCGGCAACTTAATCCTTAACTTTATGCTTTCTTTGGTCTTAATATGCCAAAGAATTGGTAGGGAATTAGTTGCATTGTAGCTTTCTCTCTTGTTTGTATATGTTTCTACAAGAAAATAAAATTGATATATCTACATAAAATGAAACTTGTTGATATTGTTATACTAATTTTCTATGTGTATCCTCTCTTTCATATTATTTGCTTTCCTCATAAATAAAAAGCTAAACCTAGATGCCTAACATATGATGTATCATTAAGGAGATTTATAAAATTTTCTCAAGAGACTCTCCTATAAAGGACTAATGATGATACTTAATTTTTTCATATATTATATATTAATCCCAACATTTTAAAGCAATAAATATATAAAAAAGAAATCCAAATTAATTTGTATGTTTAAACAATCTCTCTTTTTTATTATTATAGTGTGTTTTTATTTTTCCAGTTTTATATCATGAATAATAATATTTCTTTCATTTTAGTGTATTGTATTAGTGTTGAAGATTCTCTTATATTATTTGTCTTCATTTCTATTCCAAGACTCCCTCCATGTTTATGCTCTAGAAGGATTATCACTTTCTCCTTGAACTCAATGCTATTGTGATTGCTCATTTAATTTCTTCTCTTTCTTTGCCCAATTCAATAAAGAGTACATCTATTCCACATACACCTCCTTGCTTTGTAATCTTGGTCATTGAGAGCTTAATTTTTTATTACCTTAAGCAACAAACTTTTCAATCCATTCATTATCTTTCAAACAAGCAAGGCAAGGACACCCTATCTTTCATAGTATGATTCCCATGAGGTTTCTTACTAGTGTTGAGTCGTATTTGTTTATTCTTCATGCCCTTGTGAGTATACAAGACAACCAATCTAGGTGACAATAATTGCTATCTTCTTTCTCACTAAACAAGGGAACACTGGATGTAGGGATGACAACTCCATAATTCTTCCAAATTAGCATATGATTATATACCTCCTACCTTATTTAAAGAGGTGAGACACACATACCTTTTCAGAAAGAAAATGTTTGAGGAAGAGAACCTCAATCTTAGTCACCCAAACTATTCTGAGTTAACATGTATACACACTTATGAAAGAGATAAAATGTATAAAAATCAATAAATATCTCTTAAAAAAAGAACCAAAAACCTTACAAATTTACAAAATTCTAAAAAGTGTTTAATTTTTTCAATAAAATTGTCTCCACCCATGTTGGAATTTAGCTAAAATTTCACACTTCAAACAATTTTTTTATAGCTTTTAATGCTTCTAGATATCATCAGTTTTAAAATCGTTTGTGTAAATGAATACCCTTCACTTTGCTTATACTTAAGTTATGAACATTTGAATAGAAAAATAACCTCACTTGAATCAGTTTGGACTCTAACACATTACCAATCTTTTGAGTCTTCCAGTAGCAAACTATAGCATTAGTTTCCATTCTTGCCTAGCCATTGCAGGTCCTCTTCCACACAATCTTCATTTCCATTTGAGAAAAGAGACTTTTTGAATTTTATAGACATGAGTTAGAGAAATTATTATGATTTTAAAAATTTATTATCATATGTTAAGAGATTTGTATGTTATAATTTGAAATGAATAATTGGATTATTAATAGTATTTTTGGTCTATATGCAAAATCTTAGGCAGCTAGTTACCCAAATGAAAACCTGTTATATGAGAAGTTTTAATCAAACAGCTAATCAAATGAAAACATAGAAATAAGTAACTAGTATTCCCGATAATAAATAGTAGTTATTAACCCAATAATAAATAGTAACATAAAAATAAGTAATTAATATTCCCAATAATAACTACTTATAGTAGTTATTGATATTCTAACCATTTTAATAACCCCATTATTCATTCCCTTTTTTAAAAAACAAAATTTGTAGATACAGTTTGTCCTTCAAATTCCAACGCTGCTATCCACCACCTCGTGACACCAACACCACCCTCAAATTCCAACGCTGCTCTCCATCACCCTCGTGACACCAACACCACCCTCGTGAGTTAAAGAAACTTTAGGCAATGAATTGGCCTTTGGTAGATCTAATTCTATACTCATTATTTATAGCCTTGATGCCGCTGCAGGCATGTTTGACTCTTGTGAGATCGACCCTGTGCTCCCATGCTTCTGCACCAGTCGCTTTGTTCTTTCTTGTTCTTTGAGAATCATTTGTCTATGAGAAGCATTTGTCCAGAGAAACATTTCTAGTGCCAATGAAACATAGCCATAAAACATGGTTCTTTGAACACTGATAAAAAGTACCTGCCATCAGTTTCTACCATATTTGCCATCAGTTTCGCTGGCCACCCTTGGCTTGTAAAATTACTCAGTACGTGGCCACTGGAACACTGGCTTACGACAAGAAAAAGAGGTGCATTCAAAATGCGCAAAATATCTGGCTTTGGAAGGAAATACAATTATGCTTACAAAACTAGATATGAAACTGAAACACAAAACACTTTGTTTTTTTTCAAGGGTGTGAACTTGAATTTCATTCTGAATTGAATGTTTATAACAACCGATGGAATATTTTCAGGCAGACTTGACAAAACACTTTCTTGATTTGCAAGCATTTTTATTTTGGAAAGAAAAATATAAAATTGAACTAAGACGCGAACAAAACCAATAAAGATAGCATGTGCAGAGAACGTGCTACAAATAACGGTTTCATCCAACTCAGCAGTGGCAAACTCCAATCTTAAAATGCAACTGCAAAACAACTGACTACTTGCGTGTTAGATATATACAAATAGTTATACAAGCAGTGTTCAAGGTGACATTACTAAGTTGCCCCTGGTTTGGGCATATTATCAAAACTCCTTACTCCAGGGGAGTTGTCATCGGTGCCACGTTCAGGAAATAGAGCTGAAGCAGTTAGACATGATGAACTCCTCAACTGAATTGGATTCTAAGGCCTCCTCCTGTATAACATTGCCACCAAGAACTGAGTTACCATCCTCAGAAATACCCATCAATTGCACTGTTGACGCATCCATGAAATCAGCTCCATCGCCCTGAATAGTTGTGCTGAGTACGGATGATGTTCTGAGGGTCCTAGTATCATCAACCCCTGGAGAAAAACACGAGTCAAGAAAATAAGCTCCATTGTTATCAACACGTCCAAGTCTAGTTGAATCATCAGTGCCACCCTCAGGACATATAATCTGAAGCAGCTCTTGGAAAGAGATTGAGTGGTCAATTGAATTAGATTCTAAGGCCTCCTGGCTTATGACATTGCCATCAAGAAACGAGTTACCGTCCTGATGATTGGCCACCTTAAAAATACCCATTATCGATTGTGTTGACGCATCCATGAAATCAGCTCCATCGCCCTCATTGCTATTGGAATCCTGTGCCATAAGCATCTGGAAGTTGTCGGTATTGGTATCCTGCACCTGACTGTAATAGGGTAAAGGTACTGTTTGATCAGTTGGGATTGATGATTGACCAGAGAAACTCTGCAAGGGCAATTCATTTTGAAAGAATTGTTCGTCTAAAAATTCTAAATTGTTAGGCCTAGATGAATTAGACAATGCTTCCATAAAGTCCAACTGTTGAGCCTCATTAAAAAATTTTGAAATATCTTCAGAATTGGATTTCTGTCCCTGAACAATATCTGATATTGCCAAACATTGTTCAGGGACAGAAATTCAATCCTGAAGCTACTTCAAATTTTTTTAATGAGGCTCAACAGTTTGACTTTATGGAAGCATTGTCTAATTCAACTAACAATTTAGAATTTTTAGACGGACAATTCTTTCAAAATGAATTGCCCTTGCAGAGTTTCTCTGGTCAATCATCAATCCCAACTGATCAAACAGTTCAAACAGTACCTTTACCCTATTACAGTCAGGTACAGGATACCATTACGGACAACTTCCAGATGCTTATGGCACAGGATTCCAATAGCAATCAGGGCGATGGAGTTGATTTCTTGGATGCGTTAACACAATCAATAATGGGTATTTCTGAGGTGGCCAATCATCAGGACGGTAACTCGTTTCTTGATGGCAATGTCATAAGCCAGGAGGCCTGAGAATCCAATTCAATTGACGACTCAGTCTCTTTCCAAGAGCCGCTTCAGATTATGTGTCGTGAGGGTGGCACTGATGATTCAAATGGACTTGGACGTGTTGATAACAATGGAACTTATTTTCTTGACTCGTGTTCTTCTCCAGGAGTTGATGATACTAGGACCCTCAGAACATCATCCGTACTCAGCACAACTATTCACGGCGATGGAGCTGATTTCATGGATGTGTCAACAGTGCAATTGATGTGTATTTCTGAGGATGGTAACTCAGTTCTTGGTGGCAATGTTATAAAGGAGGAGGCCTCAGTATCCAATTCAGTTGAGGAGTCCATCGTGTCTAAGCTGCTTCAGCTTCTATTTCCTGAGCGTGGCACTGATGACAACTCCCCTGGAGTAAGGAGTTTTGATGATATGCCCAAACCAGGGGCCTCAGGACAGTGAAATTGGAATATTCCCGTGTCATTTATTCGGTTTTGCTTGAAGGGGGTGTCATTTATTTGGTTTTGCTTGAAGGGGATGTTGCTCATGAGTTGTGTTTGGGCTAAACCACAGGAACTGAGGTACATAATCCCATGCAGCTTTTTGACCATCTCTTATACCTGCAAAGAGAAATATGATTTGTACGAGTTTTGTACTAGTTGGCATTGTGCCTTGAAGAGCAAACTATGCCTTACATCTCTGAAACCATGCCTTACATCTCTGGGCCATCACCATCATCTCATTATCAGACATAAAGAAGAAACAACAGCCTAATATGACAATTTTCAAAGCTGAACCATGCCTTACATCTCTGGGCCATCACCATCATCTCATTATCAGATATAATGAAGAAACAACAGCCTAATATGACAATTTTCAAAGCTGTAATGAGCATGGACAATTGAAGAAATGTTCTGATAGTCCAGCTTTAAGCTGGGCGTATTACCCCCAGAAGCTTGAAAGGCCAATGTCTCATTTTTCCTTAAGTCCTCATTTGGGTATGAAAAGGATGGTACAATTCCTACAAAGGATATTGTCTGTTTATGCTTTTATGATTTGAATGCTCCAGACGAAGCTTTGTTTTGGAACTAACAATCACCTTGTTCTTTGAAATTGACATTTTATCATTAAGATCATTTGAAATGTTAGTGCCAAAACAAAGTTTCATGCGGAGCACTCAGATCTGCAAACAGAAAATCTCTTTTGTTGGCATTGGACAGTCCCTTCTTAGAGCCAAATGAGGGATCAGTGTAATATGAGGGACAGTCCTTCTCAGAGACTAATGAGGGATCAGTGTAATATGAGGTACAGTCCTTCAAAGTCTCTCTGCCTGTCATATGCCAATGAAACATAGTCATAAACATGGTTGTGGTTCGAGTCCTGACTGAGTTTTACTCAATAACTCCTCGTAGGACAGAGTATCTAAAATCCAAAAATAAACTAATTATTGTTGAATAATTACTATACTAATCAGGCCTATTCATAAATTGGTCTTGAATTCTAAATAATACTGATGAGTTACTATCATGAAATAGTTTTTTAGTAAAATCAAATAAAAATTCGGTCTAAAACTTGCCAAAATTCCCTTGTTCTTTGGTCAAAATTTAAATATGTTAAAAATTTGATTTTCCAAAGTTTTTGGCAAGTCATTGTTCAGTCCAGTCCAAGTAATGAAATAACCCACCTATACCTGTAGACTTGATCTACTACAAAATCAGAGCTGTGGGCTCTTTCTGTTCATTCATATTACATTGAATCCTTAATGTAACATTGAATTTTTATTGAATTCTTTATGATGCACTATTGGCTTACGAAAAGCACACAGAACACCAAAAAGCATAAAACCACAACTTTTGCCAAAGGATCGATTGATTGCAGTCTTGAATAACATTCTTGGGGTAACTGAAATGATGGCTGATTAGAGGAAAGATGAAGATCCTGGGGTAGTGAAAGAGTGCTTGCAACACATGTTCATAGAAATACTTTAGCAAAACATAATGATAGAAATGATAATGCATATTTATACTGGTGAATTTGTCACCAGATGGTTATGTCATATATATTTTTCCATTAGATAGAACTGCAAAGTCCTCACAACAAAGATCTGGGCAAATAAACTACATATCCTGCATTTATGGTAGAATTAAACTTGGAATAGCATGACAAATCCCCTATAGAAACTTGATTAATGAACATAGAACAATAATACGAAATTTAAATTTCATTCATCCAAATGAAAACATTGAAGACATATTGTAACTGCATGTTACAATATGTTTAACAGCGAAGACATTAAAGCTTGAATAAGGAGATGATAGAGACAGCGGATGAACTGCCCCTAAAAATTGAGAAAGATTGATTCTTTTTATTTACTTCTTCAAGTTTGATTTATTGCTAGTTCTTCTCCCACTGTCCCATTTCTAGATTCCGTGAAATTGTAATGTTCCCCTGACATCCCCTTAAGCAAACCTAGAAAAATGACCCAGGGGAAGATTCTAATTCCATTGACTATATCAAGGGCACATTCCAAGATGGGTAAGAAATAGATCATAAAAATACGACCTATATAAATTGAATTTCTCTCCAGTATTCTACAGAGTTTTTAGGTATCAGAGACTTCAATTGGGATTGGGATTTTACAAAGGATGAGGCCGGTTTTGTATGGAAGGGTGGATAATCTATCTTCGTCTGGAAGGGTGGACAATATGTCCTGCATGACAGACAGAATTCTCTTCAAAGGTTTCAATTCCAATGCATTCAAATCTTTGAGAAGAATTCTGTGTATGATGAAAGACAAATTGTCCACCCTTCTCAACGAAGACAGCTTGTCCACATATCCAGACGAGTCCTGTGCCTCATCCTCTGTAAAATCCTTTGAATTTCTGTCAAGTATTGGAAAGAGTTTTTAGTTATCAATGTTTCTACCATCTCAATCCGCTATTTATTTGCTTACATTGGATTGGATAGAGTCTTGAATTTCTCTCGAGTATTGGATAGAGTTTTTAGCTATCACGGACTAAAAACTCTAGCGATCACGGACTAAAAACTCTCTCAAGTATTGGATAGAGTTTTTAGCTATCAATCACAGAAATAATTTTAAACCGATAAAAATAAAAAAAATCACCGCTAGACTGGTTCTCAGAACAAGAAAAAAACCTTCAATCTGAACCAACCAGCTATAAGGAGATAAAAACTCTCTCAAAAAAGTGAAGAAACCTTCAATCTGAACCAACCAGCCATCAGGAGATAAAAACTCTCTCAGAAAAGTGACCTTCGCAACCTTCAATCTGATTACTCTGTCCCAAAGGTTTTGGTATTTTATAGATCCTACCGTGAGAGTGTTTAACGGCTTTTGACATGTTTACCGGCCGGCTTTACCATGGGCGTGGCTTTTGACATGTTTACCGGCCGGCTTTTGAGATATTTAGATTGACAATGTCAAATCATAAATAAGATTTTAAGATTATTTTGGATATCAAAGTCTAAGCTGAAAACACAATTTCAAATGGTCAAATTCCATTATTTTATTTATTAATTTAATATTAAATAATAATTTATTAGCATTTTAAAATATACATAATTATTTTTATTAAATAAAATTATATATATATATATATTTTGGAAAGAATCTTATGGATAAAAAAATTCCTTCCTTTTAAAAAATGAGACATATACTAAGAAATTCTTGCATTTTATAAATTATTATTGTAATATTAAAAATATAGAAATCAACTTTGAATACAAAATACATATCAAAATAAACAAAAGCTATAAATCGATAAATTGATCGTATCAATTCAGTTTTTCAGACCAATCCCTATTGAGTAACAAACTATAAGCTTCAGGAATATCCACAACAATGATATCAATCACTTGATGTACTTTGGGCTTAGAAGCTGATCGGATTAAGGCATTCTTAAGTTGTATTAGGACTTTGACATTTATATGTCTAGTTGAACAATTTGAGAGTTGCATTTTTAAGTTCAACATTTAATTTCTACCACACAAAATAAGGCATCACTTTTTTCAATGATCAAATCTCTCCATGGAAAGGGGACTCAGGTGAATGCTCTACGGTTCGAGAAGTTCAGATTGAAGAGAGTGAAGTTATCCTCCAATTAAATGGATAGCTCAGCATATTCATGTATTTATTAACACTCTCTTGCAAGAAATCTAAACCATCTCATTCTCATGGATGAATATCCCTTGGTGATGGACTCTCATTAGTAGTATGAAACGTTGGGCAACAAAAATCATAACATGTTTTTCATTTTTCTTTTAAAATTTAAGAGCCTGTAAAATGGATTCTCTTTTTTCAACAATACAATCCCTCCATGGAAGGGAGACTCGGGAAAATACTCTATGGTTCGAGAAGTTCATATTGAAGAGAGCGAAGCTATCCTCCAATTAAATGAATAGGTAAACATATTCATGCATTTATTAACACTCTCTTGCAATAAATCTGAACAATCTCATTCTCGTAGATGAAGATCCCTTGATGATGGACTCTCCTTAGTAATTTAAAACGTTGGGTAACAAAAATCATAATAGGTTTTTCCATTTTTCTTTTAAAATTTAAGGGCCTGCAAAATGGATTCTCTTTTTTCAACAATCGAATCCCTACATGGAAGGGGGACTCAGGCGAATGCTCTATGGTTCGAGAATTTCATATTGAAGAGAGAGAAGATGTCCTCCAATTAAAGGGTATGTGTTTTGAGGATAAATGAGCTACTTTATGGGTAAGATTATCTTGTCTCGTCTTGTAGATTGTTATTGGTTATGATAATGTCTTGTCTTGTAGATTGTTATTGTAATTTCCCATTTGATTAAGTTATCTTGACAAATATTATGAAGTGTAGAAGTTGTAACCCTATTCTTCTTACCTTATGTTATCTATAGAATGTAGTTTATTGCTGCATTATTTCTCTAGATTTGGTTAAATCCACATTAATTTCATCCAGGGTTATGATAAGCTTCACGTGTATTTGACTGTATCTTCTTTAGTAATTTCCTTATATACATTTCTACAATTTTAGATAGAAAATGGGATGGGTTTTTTAGTTGTACTCTTCAACATCAATAACCACTCCTCCTCATTAAGATAGTCTCCTGTCAAATCATTTAATTGACTCTATTGTGCAATTGATAAGACACTAATCTCTTGGCCACTCATCCATTATTATCTAAGACACTATCTCTTGCAAAGATTCTCGTTTCAATCTTACAAGGCATTCGTAAAAGAATGATGCATTTCTTGTGGGATAGAAACTCTCTTGGAAACAAATTCCATTTGAAAAACTAGGAAAGTATTTATATCCCAAAAAACTTGGAGGTTGGGGCATAAAAAACTTGGACTGGTTTCGTTCCGCTTTGAATTTAAAGAGTTTATGGAGGGGGCTTGTGGTACAGGACTTTGGAGTGAGGTTCTTAAATATAAATACCTGAAGAAAAAATTAGTAGTTGAGTGGATCAAGACTCCCAAAAAAGCTTTTTCTAATGCATCCATTATCAGGAGTTGAGTGGATCAAGACTCCCAAAAAAGCTTTTTCTAATGCATCCATTATCTAGAGAGGTTTGACTGGACCTTATCCTTGGATGGGTGAGTGGCACTCTTGGAGGATAAAACGTATTGGTACGATGGTGCACTAATGTCTGCTACCATGTTAATGTAGATCATAGTACAAACATGAAAGGTATTGTTTGCGTTGAAAAATTTACAACAAATGGCCTGAGCACTGGCACAGAGCCCCAAGCACAATGAGTAGAGTGCCACTTTAATAGTCTAGTCTAGTTATCCCGTTTTGCTAGGATGACTTGGCTATGTTAGATTTCATCATAGTAGGCCCCACCAATGGGGGGTTTGATAGGCGTGAGAGTGGTCAAAGTTATCCCTTGGGCCCACCACATAATGGAAAACAATGCCTAACTTTCGCCATCGTCATTTTAGAGGATACCAATCCCCTAGAGCCTCCTACTAATGGATGGGGCTCAGGTCAACTTGTTATTATAACAGACCACAAGATATCCTACATAAAACTCAAAAATACTTAAGTACTCAAGATAACCCTCCAAAATTACAAGTCCCTACATAAACCCAATATAACGTTGTTAGTTCTAGTTATGATACCTAACCTGATAAGAACATTGATTGAGACGTGCAACATAGGCAATTAGCTTGGGGAATTAACCATGAGATCTCCTTCATAAAACTCAGAATACTTAACTACCATCATACTCAAGATAACCCCCAAACTTTATTATAATAGATCATGAGATCTCCTACATAAAACAAAAAATACTTAACTATTCAAGATAACCCACCAAACTATAATATAAGAGACATTGAAATCTTCTACATGAAACGAAAAATACTTAACTACTCAAACTAACCTATGAAACTTTATAAATTTCTACATAAAACTCAAAATAGTATTCCCAAACACCTATACAAATTAACTTCCTTAAAACATGAATAAGTAGTTACTGCCAATTGTGTACGATTTTTATGAAATAATATAATTATGGTATCTAAACTATTGAAAATACAATTATAATATTTAAAATATTTAAATATTATAATAACGTTATCTCAATTGTTATTCTTAATTCTTTAAATTCTTTAAATATTATAATAATGTTATCTTTAAATATAAAAGATTAAGAGTACCTTTTAAAATATTTTTTAATAAATTTAATATATATATATTACAATTTAAAATATTTCTACCTTTTAAAATCCGGTAGAAATTTTGCAAAATCATTGTTATAGGTGTTAACTTTACAGATTTTAGATTCCCCAGGGGTTTTTTACTGTGTTGAATCCATTTCTGACTTCAAAACGCTAATTAAAACACGGCTTGACTCAGATTTTTAAAACACAATTTCACCGGTATCCGGGGAAAAAATGATCATCCGGTGGAAATCGTTGAATCTTTAGACAAGTTCAAATTTAAATATTCTAATTGTTTTTTCAATAGTTTATATATCATAATTATATTATTTCATAAAAATCGTACATAATTGGCGGCAACTACTTATTCATGTTTTAAGGAAGTTAATTTGTATGGGTGTTTGGGCATACTATTATCTTTACAACACACACACACATGCCTACAAATATTTATTATTTCATTATAATCTTACACACACACACACACACACACTTACTTTTTCACATGTGGTTCGCAAAACCCCCAACGGGGCTGCTACGCCCATGGTAAGAAATCACAGGGGGGCACCCAAAGGGGTCGCACCCCGTTCACTCTGATTACAGAGCTAACCTGATGGGGACATCAAGTGAGGACCTGATATAGCATTGTATATCCACCCGGGGATTTGACCCCGAGGCCTTATGCTCACAACTTACAACACTCAACCACTTGAGCTATTGGTTCATACATTAATCTATTGCTTCATGTTAATAAAGTAATATATTGGTAATCTTCTTATTAATTTTTGACATTTAATAATGGATGAAAAATTATTTGTATTTAGGGGTTGGCAAACCCATGCATCTACATGCATGCTCGTGCAAGCATAGTTCAATACATGCATTCATATTTACTTCGAGTATTGATCCCTAAAGACTACTAGCAAGCAACATAAACTCCATAAACAAACAAAAATATCAGTTGGAGTATTACAGGAAGGTTAGTGGATCAATGTTGATGACCGACACAAATCATTTCACAGGGTTCCAGGGTTGTCTCGAATGGGTAAAAATGTACAATATTTTTTAGCAATGATGATTTCTCGAAATATGATGAAGACCTTTTAGTGTTTCAGAACATAAAAAAGAGTGATATATATTATATCTCCACCAAGCCTATAGTCTTACCCTATAATAGTATAAGGACATTGTGAGATGGATATTTCACCATATTGATCTCGAGGATGATTTAGTGACTGATGAGGCTAGAATTTCTATAGCTTCTTTCAACCAAATGATATTGGTCAGATGTAGAGACTATGAAATCCTGAAGTTCTACTAAGTAAGTTATTCATGGACACCTTCATAGCAGAAAACCCTAGCCTAGTTGAAATCATCAAAGAATGGAGGACTGAAGAGAAGACCTTCATAGAAATGGAAAATTAGATATACCTAGTTCAATACTTCAAATATTTGTATTGATTGTTAGTTGCTATGATATGTAGGTTGTACGGTGAAGAGGGTTCCATCCACTTCAAATTGGTATGGACACCATTAGATCACCATGTAGCTGAAATAGGACAGGTATTCAATTGGGTGCTTAACACATTGTTCAATCTCCCAAATGATGTGAGAGAGAGAAAATAGGTACCGAGTAACAAAACCCTAGGTTTTTACATGTCTACCTTTTTTATTAATTCAGTTTTATCTTCAAATTCATTTCCTTTGATGGGTTGGGACTCGAACCCTAGTATACCCCCTATACATGTCTATTGTAGTGAACCATAAGATTCAAATTTCAAGAAGCACTTCTACAAATCTGTGAAAAATTCATGGCCCCTCTATACTGTTAGACACGGTGCTCACTGAGAGGGGGGGGGTGAATCAGTGAGCATATACTTTTTTCAATTTCAACTTCAATTACCAACTCTTATATCAGCATATCATATTCATCAATAACTATCAAACCATATGTCATTCATCAAATAAAACACATCATCATCAACACATTGCACAAGAGAGACATGATATAATTGTAATGTTTTTGTATTTGATTCAATGGCTACAACTGTGAGGCTATTCAGCACCAACTGAAGCAAAAGAGCACCAACTCTTTATCTAGGACCCTACCTAGTTCTTCTTAGACCCAGCCAAGAAGGGTTTGAGGTATCCTAACCTCATATGCAAGACAAGCTTCCATTCACAATACAGTATACATCACAAACACATCATCATATCAATAATAAATCAATAATCAAGCACTGCCTCATTTCAACTCTGTGCCCAAAGCATCATCATCAAAGTATGTCATTACTGTCATCAAACTTCAGCACTGAATATGACTTCATCATATCAAATATATCTTTATTAGTTCAACCTAAAAATCAATAATAAAAGGATTTATATCATCATTATGTCCTTTATCTTGCTACCTGCATCATGTCTTCATAAACATCATCACCATGTCTTCATCTAGCATAACGTTAACATTCTATAGCTCCAAACATATCATCAAACAGTCCTAGAATTCATATTGTTCAGCTTCATCAAATTATGTCCATTAGCGATCATTCTTCGTATTATATCATTCTGATCATAACACATCATTGTCATTATTCTGTACCAAACATAGTCACCATGTCTTCATTTAGCAGCTGCCAGCTTTGTATTACACACACATTATCATTCTGTTCACAGACTCCATCTTTATCAATTATCCAAGCATCATGTCTTCAGCACTTACCAGCCCAAAAATAAGAGATAAAAATGAGTTTAACTCCTGCTAATATCATGCTCACCGAACTGTCCTCTGTCCCCCGAAATCAGTGCCTCTGTCTATTGTAGCGAATTTCCTCAAAGCTCCATGAAATCTCCACTGTTCCATGAGTTCTGCACTGACCCCCAAATTTCCACAGAGCTCGTGTCTGTCCTCCACGAGCTGCACTAATTTCTCCTTTAAAATATCACATAGCAGCCTTCCATAATTGTCAATGAATTACTTCAGATCTGTTTAGAAGAATGTGTCAATAACAACCCTCAAATCTGTCAATAAACTTCTTCAGTTCTATTAAAAAAGATGTGTAAGAATGGCTCTTAATTTTGCAAACATTCACTACAAGCTAGGCCAACATATCTCTGCAATTGCACAACCCTAAAAAAAGTCCTTAAAAGGACCTCATGTTGCCTCAGACTTGTATTTCGTCCTGTTGACAACCCAGATCTGCTACTTCGCAGCCTCAGTCACTCTTAGAGCTCACATGAATTCACATTATAGTGACACTAACTTCCTTTATTTCTACAATTCGAGTACTATATTTTAGGAGCTGACCTATCCTTCAAATTCGTTAAAACATAAGATTAAATCCTCTTTTCTTAGGTCAGCTGACCCAAAAGGTGGGGTTAACATTGCCACACAACTTCAAAAATTATTATCTCTTCAACCATGAAGAACCACATGACGTGCCACCTATTGTTGGAAACAGCATGACGAGGGCTATCATCGTATGAGGGGCTTATTTGCAAACACATGGTCCTTCATCCTTAAATTCTTCAATTTGTATAGGATGTCAAACACCCTACACATAAGGGTGCCAAAGACCACACAACAAACTGCAAGAGTTCTGAGGACTTCTTCAAAAACTTCTTCAACCTATCAAAGCAGGTCTATGCGCTCCTTACAAAGCTATCATATAATATTCAATCAAGATGCTTTTCATGGACTTCAACATGTCAACCAAGACTTCTTCAACAAACTTGTGGGCTTAAAGACCATTTTTTGGGTTCAAGGCTTCTTCACCATTCATATGGGATTAAGAACCATTTTGTGGGTTTCATCATAGCACAAGAGTGTCAAGGAATTCGTTATAGAATCCAATCTCCCTCAAGGGCATCAAGAGCGAACTCGTAGGCTCAAGACCAAATTGTGGGTCCAAGGACATCTAGGGCATCACCATCTTACCTCCATTTAGCTTGTGGGCTTCATGACTTCATCAAGCCACAAATGACCATAGAATGGGTCATTTGTCCCATTAGGTGTGAAAAATCCCATCACCTTGGGGTCTTATCACTGCCATGTCATCAATACTTCAATTCATTGTTTGATATCATCATGTCCTCAAGCTTCTTTGTCATTAATGTTTCCATCAATGACAACTCTACTCAACAAATTCCCCCTTTGTCATTGATGGCAATATCCTCAATTTCTCTCCCCCTTTGACATTAATGACAAAGGGTCAATGAGCCATTAAAGGCTTCACAATGCCCAATTTTTTTTTCTTTGAATTCTTCCAAGTCAACTTCTGATCTGAGCTTTTGATCCATCTTCAAAATTTAGACCAACTCCCCTTATGACTGAGATTTATCCTCTATCAAGAATGTAAAACTAGCTGCTCCTGATGCATCATGTCACCAAATCAAATCTGTCCCTTAATCTTCTAGACAAAAACATAGATGAAGCTTTGTACTACTCCATCATGTTTTTGTTGAGGTATATGTAACTTCGGAATGTATTTCATCTATGTATTTCATATATATTTATTTTACCCTTATAAGAGATGTGTTATTCCTCTATAAGGAAGTGTCGGCATGTGTATTGACAAGTGTCACAAGTGTGTGTACTTGCCGATGGGTTATTAGATCACCATGTGTGGGGTCGGCCCTGAAATATATATTATATTGTGGATGTATCTAGCTAGACAAGTCAGCCCCATAGTGTAACTGGGAAAACAGGTTAAGTATAAATAGAGATTGGGAGATCTCTATTTGGATCACTCGAAAACTCATACTTCTCTCACTCAGAAAGTGGCGCACTAGTGAGGAGGAGGATCATCTTCTACTGGGAGACTATCTCAGTGTATTTTGGTTGTACTTTGGTTGAGCCATTGCTCTCTCTATCTCTGAGGAAGTTGTGGGGTTTTTCACCTTAGGGTTTTCCCCACGGAAACTATGTGTCTCTTGTCTCTCATGCTTTTGATTCTTGTGATGCTTGTGATGCTTATTGTGATTGTTAAGCATTGATATACTGTATATGTTATTCTCTCAGTAAAGATCCTAGATTATTGTGAATTAATGCTCAAAATTTAACAGTTTTTGCTGTCAGCAAGCTCCCCCTAAATGATATGCCACAGTCAGAATGTTGTCCAAATATTTGACTTGCTTGAAGTGTTCTGCTGCAATAATTTTCAGGGGTTGACCCAGTCATAATAGTCTGCTCCTAATCAAGCTGGTCATCAACATTTGCTGGTCCATTTCTGCTCAAGATTCCACATGTCATCTTATCATCATGTCTTTTGCTGAGAGCTCATTCCATACTAGTGTAGATATATCATCATTGAAAATATGTATGCATCATCAAGGTTTTGTATCATTATAGGGTACCATTGTATATTTCTCTTGGCACCTTCTTTTGCTGATTTTTTTCCATCTTCAAGTTTTTGAGAAGTACACATGCTCCAAAAAAAAGATATTCCTCAACTTCTGATTTGAGTTTTTTTTGTTTTTTATCATTTCCCATTTCAATTAGGTTGTCGTCTAACATAATCTTCTTTGTAAAATATGCATCATCATACTTCAGACCTTTAATTTATCCATTAGCTTGTAATTGTGTTCATCATATCCAATTCATAACCCTACTCCCCCTATCAGCAAACTCCTTCATCAATTGTCACTTTTTGCACAACCAATTTGTCATGCACACTTTGTCAAACATACTTCAAAATTTTTCACCAATGCTTTCCCTATCAATTAGCTATCAACCAATATTTTATGATAAATTGTGGATTCAATTATGGTTGCTTCATAACTTCTTCTTCATACCCGAATACAAAAAGAAGAAGAAAAAAGTAAGACCACAACTTCTAGCTACTGCTGCAAAATTTGTAGGTGTACAAGGTAATCATCAGTGCTTGATGTGTGTGGAGAGTCATCATTATAAGGTCTGAATCTGGTTCATCTTCTTCAGCATGCATTGTATATATGTGTAACTTCATCATATATTTATGATTTTCATCAAGGTGTTCATCTGTGTAACTTCATCATATATTTATGATTTTCATCAAGGTGTTCATCATCACGAAAATTGTTACCCCCCAAGCCTCTCTTGTTCAACCAATCATACTTCATATATTTCAGTGAATAGAGTAAGACATGCCCAGAAGAAATCACTTTTACCTTCACGGCAGCTGCCTTAGTTTTGTGCTCATCAATGAAGAAACTTCTTTGCATTAGATTTAGTTTGAAATACTCTCACTGTTCTAATCTCATATTTCCTGCTCTTAATCTTGAATCAAATTGTAACACCTGTAGTTTGTTTTTTGTTTGTTTTTTGTTTTTTTTTTCCTTCTTTCAGCAGGAAAAGGTATACTTCTGCTCCCCCTAACATCATATTATTATTTGCTTTGGGTCACATAAGACTAGATTGTGTTACCTCACAATCTATGTCAGCTGATAGAGTCAATCCAGGGCAGATCTGCTTGTGTCATCCTTTTCTTTTATCTATGTTGACAATCACAATCCTAGGACCTGATTCATTGCTTGGAGTGATCTTCATTTTCTCTTGAGTCCATCCTCCAAACTCCATGGGCTCAAGAAGTGATTGAGGTTTTCAAAATAGCTCAAGTATGGCTTGCCATATGGCAGACATCATCACTTGTGCATCTATCATCTACTTCATTTGATCTATCAAAATGTTTTTCTTCACCCACATATTAGAATGTCCTTGGCCGGGTGAACTTGTCTTCTGATCTTCAATTCTGCTGGTGTCATTCTTCTTCCAAGCTTCATTGGATCTCTTTGCTGAAGTATATGACGGGATCTTCAATAGTTGACTTCTAGGACTTGTGCATGTTTGGGCTTTATGCCCAGAACCACCACAATTAAAGCATCTCAATGTGTGACAATTGGCAGCCAAATGTCCAATTCGGTCACATGTCCAACATCTTATTTTGTTATGTGGAATTCCAACACTTTTTCTACAATCAACAACTTTATGACCAAAATTAGAACAAGCAAAATAGTAACCATTAAATTTATTTTCATACCTGGGACTTTGATTCCATTTTGGTGTTGTTTCTTTTCATGGCTTGCCTTGGAAACTAGGCCTAGCTTCTTGATGCATTCTTGAACCTTCAACTTCTTTGTTGTCATATGCAGGTATATGGGATGCATCCTTGGTCATTGATGGACCAACTTCTGAAGTCTAGGGAGACAATAAGTCATCTTCAGATTTCTCTTCTTCTTTCTTGTACCCAAGGCCAGATTTGTCAAGGGGAGACCTTTGGTAATCTAAAATTTCATCCAAGATAGTTGAGCTATGTTGGAACTTGCCATATGCATCAAACTTTTTATTTTTCCTTCTCAATTCAACTACCTCCATTTCAAGCTTCTGAATTTCCTTCTCCTTTTCATCCAGGTGATTCTTCAATACTTCTTCTATCTTCTTAGCTTCTTCTAGTTGAGTCTTCAAGCCAATATTATTTCTTCTTGTCTCTTCAAGCTCGTTAGGATTTTCCACAATCTTTTCTTGCTCTTTTCTTAGTTCAGTTGTTAATCTTCTACCCTTAAGATTTTGATCATCTAGCTCACCTTGCAAGCTTGTCTTGAGTAGGTCCATGGTCTTCTCTTTTTCTTCTAGTTGGATCTTCATAGATTCAGTTGAGTCTTGAAGTCTTATCATCTTATAGATGAGTTTACAAGACAGCTCTATTGACTTCTCATGGTATTCTTCAATGAACTTCTCAATATTCCTTTTAAGTATCCGATCATGATTGATATCTTGCACCTTAAAAAGGTTTGCTAGAAAATTCTTCTTAGTGTCTTCAAGAATATTATCAAAGTTATCATAACCAAGATTACTAAAATCAGTAACATTCTTACCTTTATTAATATGAGAACCCTTTTCTTCCATTTCTTCTTGTTGTATGTCTTCAGTGGGTTTTGTCTCCATTTCCTAATCATGTTCCTTTTGGTATTCACCTTCTAGCTTGAACCACATATCCTTGGCTGATGTGTGTTCTCCTAAACTCTTTTTGAATGAACTTGAGAGTCCATCCAAAAGAAACTTCAATGCAATTGAGTTGTTCTTCTTAGCATCTTTTTTAATAGCTGACTTTGTCTTCTTGTTGGAATGAATAGGTGGATTGATCACAATCTCCCATACCCCAAATTTCTTCAAGTAAACCTTCATCTTGCTCCTCCAACCAAAATAATCTTTCATATAAAAAACTGGAACCTCATTGTTTGAAATTTATGTTTGTGCTTCCATTGTGTCTTCTGATTTCCTTCAAGCTTGTTAGGCTTCTGCAGAAAGCATGGTCTGATACCAATTGTTAGACACAGTGTTCATTCAGAGGGGGGGGGGGTGTGAATCAGTGAGCATATACTTTATTCAATTTCAACTTCAATTACCAACTATTATATCAGCATATCATATTCATCAATAAACTAACTATCAATACATATGTCATTCATCAAATAAAACACATCATCATCAACACATTGCACAAGAGAGACATGATATAATTGTAATGTTTGTGTATTTGATTCAACAGCTACAACCGTGAGGCTATTCAACACCAACTAAAGCAAAAGAGCACCAACTCTTTATCTAGGACCCTACCTAGCTCTTCTTAGACCCAGGCAAGAAGGGTTTGAGGTATCCTAACCTCATATGCAAGACAAGCTTGCATTCACAACATAGTATACATCACAAACACATCATCATATCAATAATCAATCAATAATCAAGCACTACCTCATTTCAACTCTGTGCCCAAAGCATCATCATCAAAGTATGTCATTATTGTCATCAAACTTCAACACTGAATATGACTTCATCATATCAAATATATCTTCATTAGTTCAACCCAAAAATCAATAATAAAAGGATTTATATCATCATTTTGTCCTTTATCCTACTGCCTCCATCATGTCTTCATAAACATCATCACCATGTCTTCATCTAGCATAACGTTAACATTCTGTAGCTCCAAACATATCATCAAATAGTACTGGAATTCATATTGTCCAGCTTCATCAAATTCTGTCCATTAGCGAGCATTCTCAGTATTATATCATTATGATCATAACACATCATTGTCCTTATTATGTACCAAACATAGTCACCATGTCTTCATTTAGCAGCTGCCAGCTTTGTATTACACACACATTATCATTCTGTTCACGGACTCCATCTTTATCAATTATCCAAGCATCATGTCTTCAGCACTTACCAGCCAAAAAATAAGAGATAAAAATGAGTTTAACTCCTGCTAATATCATGCTCACCGAATTGTCCTCTGTCCCCCGAAATCAGTGCCTCTGTCTATTGTAGCGAATTTCCTCAAAGCTCCACGAAATATCCACTGTTCCACGAGTTCTACACTGACCCCCGAATTTCCACAGAGCTCCTGTCTGTCCTCCACGAGCTGCACTAATTTCTCCTTTAAAATATCACACAACAACCTTCCATAATTGTCAATGAATTAATTCAGATCTGTTTAGAAGAATGTGTCAATAACAACCCTCAAATCTGCCAATAAACTTCTTTAGTTTTGTTCAAAAAGATGTGTAAGAATGGCTCTTAATTTTGCAAACATTCACTACAAGCTAGGCCAACATATCTTTGCAATTGCACAACCCCAGAAAAAGTCCTTAAAAAGACCTCATGTTGCCTCAGACTTGTATTTCGTCCTACTGCCTCAGACAACCCAGATCTGCTACTTCGCAGCCTATGTCACTCTTAGAGCTCACACGAATTCACATTATAGTGACACTAACTTCCTTTATTTATACAATTCGAGTACTATATTTTAGGAGCCGACCTATCCTTCAAATTCATTAAAAAATAAGATTAAATCCTCTTTTCTTAGGTCAGCTGACCCAAAAGGTGGGGTTAACATTGCCACACAACTTCAAAAATTAATATCTCTTCAACCGTGAAGAACCACATGATGTGCCACTTATTGTTGGAAACGGCATGGCGAGGGCTATCATCGTATGAGGGGATTATTTGCAAAAACATGGTACTTCATCCTTAAATTATTGAATTTGTACAGGATGTCAAAGACCCTACACATAAGGGTGCCAAAGACCACACAACAAACTGCAAGAGTTCCAAGGATTTCTTCAAAAACTTCTTCAACCTATCAAAGCAGGTCTATGGGCTCCTTACAAAGCTATCATATAATATTCAATCAAGATGCTTTTCATGGACTTCAACATGTCAACCAAGACTTCTTCAACAAACTTGTGGGCTTAAAGACCATTTTGTGGGTTCAAGGCTTCTTCACCATTCATATGGGCTTAAGAACCATTTTGTGGGTTTCATCATAGCACAAGAGTGTCAAGGACTTCATTATAGAATCCAATCTCCCTCAATGGCATCAAGAGCGAACTCGTAGGCTCAAAGACCAAATTGTGGGTCCAAGGACATCTAGGGCATCACCATCTTACCTCCATTTAGCTTGTGGGCTCCATGACTTCATCAAGCCACAAATGACCACAGAATGGGTCATTTGGCCTATTAGGTGTGCAAAATTCCATCACCTTGGGTTCTTATCACTGCCATGTCATCAATACTTCAATTCATTGTTTGATATCATCATGTTCTCAAGCTTCTTTGTCATTAATGTTGCCATCAATGACAACTCTACTCAACATATACTCCATCATCTTCAACCAACTAGCCCATAGACTCCCAGAAGAATATAGGGGATTGGTGTACATCTAGGATTATTTCAGTTATAATAGGGTTTTTGGTGCTTAATTTTCCCACATTTACATCCTAAATATGTTCCTAATAAGTTAGTTATTAGATAGCTTTCCCGATAGACTGTAACTAAATGGATTACTTATTTTCGCTCAGCTCACTCAAAGAGAACATGGATGAAATTCCCGACCAAAGTGGGAATTTTTACTTTATTAAATGTTCCCCATGCCAAGAAATAAGGTTTTTCTCTTAAATAGCTTAACCTCTATACAAAATCCAAAAGGAAACATGGTTCGAAAGGGATAAATGAAAATCATTACAAGGTTGTTGGGTTAGCTCCCTCATATAGATATGATCCTAATCCCTAGGATATTATGTACTAGGGAGATATTACCAATGAGGAAGTACTAAATGGTATTGAGGATAATAAGATAAAGGAATTTATCCATAAAGTTAAATAAGTAGCCATGAAGTTGGTTGTGGTTCAAAGAGAAGAATTAATAGCCAATGAAGAAGAACATGATACATATAGGAAACAAACAGAGGCTTCTAGAAGAGAAAACTTTATAAAAGAAAGCTATAGAGGATGATGAACAATTAAATAAGAAATCAATAGAGGATGCAAAAGAATCTAAAAGGGAAAAGAAGGGAAGAAGAGGAAAGAAGAACTATAGGCCAAGAAGAAAGAAGTTGAAGTTGAAGTAGAAAGACTCAAACAAAAGCAGCTACAAGAGTCTAAGGCCATAGAATTTAAGAAATCCATTACTCTGTCTAGCAAGGACACTAGTACAAATCATGGAATTTCTATGTTGTCCTCCCCAATTAATCATGGAATACCAATTACTACTTTGGCATGTGTCTCTTCTTCTTCTTCTAATCTAGTTAATATTGATGATGTTGTAGTATATTTGGGAGATTATTGTTTTAGTAAATATCGCAAAGGGATTGTAAAAAGAGCTTCTAAAGGGAAAAGGGTTGAAGAAACTGCAAGCAAAGAAGTACCAAATCATATGATAGTGTGGAACATTGCCAGTCAAGATCTACAAAAAATTGCAACAAATATAACCTTTGCTTTGAGTGCCTTTATTGGTGATAATTATGTGACAACCAATGAGTTAATTGCTACAACATATTATTAGGTACACAGCTCAAGTATATTTTTAGAAACTCAATTGGAGCAACAAAGTATTCAAATGGAAGCTATATAGATGCACCATGTCATTGAAAGGGATGAACAATATGAAATTCAGATGGATTCCCCAATGAAGGAACATATGCTAGAAATTGAAAAATTAAAGTTAGAACATGAAGATCAAAAGATAACCGCTTTCGAGTAGTACAAATATCAAATTAAAGAACTAGAAGAAAAGATGCATTCTCTAGAAGTTCAATTAGATGAGAAAAGGGTTGACTTGAAATCTTTAAAGGATGAAGCATTTAGGGCAAATGAAAATTTGATGGATGCTCAGAAAAGGTTCTTCACAAAGTTAGATGAAGTCCAACAGTATTATGATTATTTGAGTAAATTGTCTAATCAAATAGAGGTACAGTTGGATAAAATAAAATCTACACATGATTTGTTTGATAAGATCATGTACTAGCAGAAGTAGTACAAACATGGCCAATAATCACTCCCTAGGATTAATCATAGGGAGAAAGGAAAAACTCAAGTTCTATTGGATTCATGAAAGGCCTCTTGAGAAGACATAGAAGAAAATGTTTGTGTAGCCACCAAATCATGTTTCAAGATATGGAACTCAACAAATGATATTTTGGGAAAATGTGGCATGTCAACAATAGATGATTTGAGTCAAGCTATTCCAATCCAAATGCAAACAACAAAGGTGGAGAAGGTAAGAGCTAATAGAAAAGAACTTATTAGTAAACTATCAAAGATAAATGAGGATGTTTTGAGTAGTTTTCTGATTATGCCAATCAAGCTTACCACTTTATGTGATGCCTACATACAATGGCTCCATAAGGATCTAAAATGAGATATTTTCGAGAATATTTATGATGGAGATCCGGATATAGAAAGAATGAGGTCCAATTGTATTTCTGAAATTACCGAGACTCATGAATAGTGGAAATCATATAGAGAAGGGGTGAATTGAGAATTTTTTGTAAAGTTGGTATATAAAAATTGTTGTACTAAGTTGGTTACACTGGTTACTTCAACTTCCTTCGGACTTTGTTTTTGAAAAGGCAGACATTCAAAGAACAAAAGGGGGGAGACCTTTGGGCATGAAAACCTTTGCAATATTTTTAGTTTTTAAGGAATAAAACACTAGAAGGACTTGTAGCTATTAGGTATTCCGCTATGTATATTTAAGATTTTTGACTTATTACAATAATTGGTATCAATTGATTATATTAAGTATAATCCATAAGATTTTTTTTGTGTATGTTATTTATTGTAATTAATTGTTGAATACTTGCAACTGGATGCAAAGGTAATGATTCAAATTTAACAATATTTTTGTATTCATGTTTTTGTTTCATTGTTGATTTAACATGTTGCAATAATGTAAATTTATTCTTTTGTTTTTAGCATTATATTCTTTACTTTGTATCTAACCATGTTTAATCATAGCTCCATATTCATATTAGAGCAGGTTAGATTAATATTTGATTAGGCTAAATTAGGTCAGTATTTAGTTTGGTAATTTATTTGAGTAAGAGTAAATTAACAACAAGACATTAGATTTTAGCATAGATTATGGTACCCGCTATTTTAGGATTCATACAAAATGTTATTGTTAAAACTCTTAGTGGAAACCAGGCCCACATACCAGTCGTAGTCTACTATCCCAGATAAAAGTGAGGCTAATTGGGACTTGCCTTGGGAATTCTTTCTTATTGTTAATAGGGGTAATTTTAGCCCATCAACAAAATTGGCGCGAAAAGGAGGGTGGTCGTAAAAATAAATGGCCAATGAAGAAACATCTAACCCCTAGAATATCCATTCTACCCACTAATCCGCAAAGAACCGTCATGCAAGGAACATCCCAATATAACCCCATGACACTTGGTTCTCCTTTGTTAGGATTCGTTACAATTCTACAGTTATTCAAAATCTCATCTTCTATAACTCAAGCCTTATGTAAAGAACATGGACGCTCACTTGTTGTATATATCCTCCTCCTAGGAGACCCGGACCACCCCAATCATACCAAGTAATTAACTCTAGTGCACCAATCGTTGCGACCACTCATTATCACCTTTGGAATACTTCTAAGGGGATACAAAATCCTTCGAAAGGAAAACCAAAAGTACAACTACAAGATGGTGCTAGTGGACCACCATCTCCAATTGATTCCCCTCCTAACACTCCTCAAAGTTCTTCGGAGGAAAACTCTTCAGGTGAAGAACCCTCAAAAGGAGGCCCTTCGACAAAATCTTATGAAAACAATCTTGGACATAATCAACTAAATTGTTCTTCAAGAAGCATGTCTGATTCCATTATAATCGCTAATGCTTACAGACGTAGGCTAGCCTAGGATGTCGTTGTTATACCAAGCACTGTGCATCCTTTTCCTGAAAAGCCTAAAAAATTCCTTCCTAAGTTTGATCTAGATAGAAAAGAATATGTTGGTGATCACATAAAGAAATTTATGCTTGTTGTTAGGCTCATGACTATTGAACATGAGGTATTTCTCCTTAAGACAAGGATCAATTACAACTTGGCCGATACTAATACTTCCTTTATAAAAAAAATTGGTTATAATAAAATCACAAGGTGTTGGTTTTAGAACTATCTAAGATTAAGATGGACCTAAAGAAAATATCAATTTAAGGATTTAATAAGAGATTTTTATATTAAAGAAATAAAATTCTAGATGCTTCTAAACCTGTAGAAGATGTTACTATTAAGTTTTACACTTCAACCTTACTAGTATCCATTGCCATGTTTGTCAAAAGGGATGATAAGACTACAATTGAAGAAACCTTTGAAGAAGCAGTAAAGGATGAAAATGATACAACCAATTTAAAAGGTGATCCAAGGAGTGAAGAAGAACATGGTGTCTCTTCCAATGAGAATGAATCCCTTCAGATCAAACCTCCTTCTTAAAAGAAGGAACAAGATTCTATGGATAAGGATTATCTACAAAAAATTATTAAAAAACATTCTAACGAGATAATATACTTGAAGAGTGGTACGAGAGAAAGTCCACCTACCAAAAATTATTTCATACTTCCTTTTAAAAAGAATTTCCCTCCAAGGAATAAAACTATTCCTCCAACTACTAAGCAAATTAATGTGGAGTATTTCATCAATTTATTCAAAGCCCTCATTTTAGGGTTTCGACATTCTTCAGGTATGCAAAATGATGAAGGGGAGAGGAAAGATAGTAAGGAGAAGAAGAACTAGATGGAGGAGAACATTAGAACATACAATTAATCACTTATGGTATGTTTCACATTACACATTTGAAGAGGATGATGATGATCTTCAACAAATCCATATGGCCCAAAATTCATACAATACCAGGAGTAAAAGCCTACCCACGACAACATATTATCCATCCACCGTCAATCCCATAAAGAAAAACTCAATGATCACCAAACCTTCCCTAGCCTTAGTAAAACCCTCTTCTTGTCCTGGTTTGCCTGAGTAAAACCCTCTTGTTGTCCTCATCTAGAATAAGATTTTGTAGAAGACATGAAGAAAACCCGAGCTAATATTTCTCTTTATGAATTACTCAAACTACCACAAACATAGGGAAATTTAATTAAAACTCTTGAGGAATCATCTTTTAAAAAAGAGAAAAACATCATTATTGGGGGAAAAGAGACACGGGAAAATCTACACAAAATATAGAGTCGAGTAGGTTAAGTAGTTAGAAACAATCCATCGTTAATGTCCTTATCGATAAAACATCTTAATCTAGCACACCTCCTTTCCTTTTGACATTTGATTTTTTTAACAAAAATGTGGATAATTGTATGGTTGATTATGGGGTTTCCTCAAACATGATGCCCTATTATGTGTGTCAGAAATTAAACATTGAACCTAAAAATGTGACACTCAAATTATTCAATTAGACATATCAAATGTAAGTCCTAGGAGAACTTAAGAATGTTTTAATTTGATTAGCTTCTAACCCCAAGTACAATCATTTTATCTATTTATAACTTTTATTTATTTTGATATATATTTTGTAATCAAAGTTGATTTCTATTTTATGAGAAATGCAATAATAATTTCTAAGATACAAGAATTGGTTAATATATTTCCATTTTTAGAAGAGAGAGAAATTTAGTTATCGATATTAAAATTCTTTCCTATATATATATATATATATATATATATATAATTTTATTTACTAAAAATTAATTATATTTAAATATATATAATTTTATTTACTAAAAATTAATTATATTTAAAAATATAATAAATTTTTATTTTTATTCAATATTAAATAAAATAAGTGACTTTGACAATTTGAAATCGTGTTTTTAGCTCAGTTTCCGATACCCAAAATAATCTTAATAACTTCTAACTTCTTTTTATGATACCCAAAATAAATATCGGTTTTTATATTTAACGTGGTCAATTTACAGTTTACCTAACATGTCAAAAGCCGGTAAGGCAGGCCCATGGTAAAGGCGCGTCCCATGGTAAAGGCACGCCCACCGTAGGTTCTATAAATACCAGCCTTCGGGCTTGGGGGTACTAAGAGCCTTTCTAGTGGTCAGATGGAGAGAGTTGGTTGGTTCAAATTGATTATTTTTGTTTGTATGTGTGAAATGGGTAAATCCTTTCTAGTTGGTTGGTTCAAATTGATGATTTTTCCTTTTTGTCTCTGTAAAATGCTTTTTTGTGATACAAGTTTAAATATCGATACAGAACTACAATTGGGAGAAGATATGGATTCCAAGAGCGCCCGAGGTAGATCTTGAAGATATCAAGAACGCCCGAGGTAGATCTTGAAGATATCTTCTCCCAACCGTAGTTCCTGGACCACCTGGTTTAACATTGGAACTACAGCTCGTTTTGTTCGTATGTGTGAAATGGATAATTGGTTGAGAAACTCCTGGTAATTGGTTGCTTCAAATTGAACGTTTCTTCTGAGTATAGCGATGATTTTTCTTTTTGTCTGCGTGAAATGCTTTTTGTGATAGCTAAACACTGTATCCAATACGTGTGATAGCTATAAACTCTATCCAATACTCGAGAGAAATTCAATACTCTATCTAATTCAGGAACATAAGGACGGTAATACTCTATCTAATTCAGGAACATAAGGACGGTAGTTGAACTGTCTTTTGAAACATTGATAAAGGTCGTTTTATTTGTTCAATTCTTTGTTGATTTATTGTTTATCCATCTTGGAATTAGAGTCTTCCCATGGATTGTTTTTCTGGGTTCCAATTTCACTGAATCCAGCAATGTGACAGTCCCAGATGAATGAGCAATAAATCAAACTTGAAAGAATAAATTTAAAGGATCAATGCACTTCAATTTTTAAGGGGCACTTCATCCTCTGCCTCTATAGCTCCGTATTCAAACTTTATTGTTTTCATTGTCAAACATATTGTAACACGCATCTCTAATTTGGATGAATGAAAATTAAATTTTGAAATATTTTCTATGTTCACTACTGAAGTTTCCAAAGGGGATTTGTGATATTATTTTAAGGTTCATTCTGCCATAAATACAGGAGATGCAGTTTATTTCCCCAAATCGCCGTTGTGAGGACTTTGCAGTTCTATGTAATGGAAATATATATATGAAATAACCATCTTGTAGAGAGAAGATCGCTGACAAATTGCACCAGTATAATTGTGTTCTGATAAAGTATTTTATAAACATGTGTTGCATGCACTCTTTCACTGTCCTAGGATCTTCATCCTTCCTCTAATCAGCCATCATTCCAATTACCCAAAGAATGTAATTCAAGACTGCAACCAATCCAACCGTTGGCCAAAGTTGAGGCCTTATGCTATTTTGGTGTTCTGTGCGTTTTTTCAGCAATAGTGCATCATAAGGAATTCAATGTTACATCTATGTAAAATATGAATGGACAGAAAGATCCAACAGCTCTAATTTTGTATTTTATCAAGTCCACAGGTAGTATATCCAGCTGGGCTATCTAATTACTTGGACTAGACAGGACAGGACAATGACTTGCCAAAAAGTTTGGAAAATCAAAATTTATGTAATATATTCAAAATTTTGACCAGAGAGCAAGAGAATTTTATTTGCTTTTACTAAATGTTTTATTTCGTTATAATAACTCATCAATATTCAGAACTCTTATGAGTATGGATTTAGTAATTAGTTTATTTAGTAATTCAAGACCAAAGTTTTCAACAAGATTATTTAGTATTATTTTTTTTGGGTGGGGGGGGATTTAGATCCTCTGTCCTAAAAGGATTTATCCAGTAAAATTCAGTCAGCCAGGGCTCGCAAAACATGTCGAAACTTGCAAAGTTGCAATGATTATTTGAAATTACCTGGGTTTTTTATTCTCTTTGACTCTCTTTTTTCCGCTCTTGCAAAGAGGATACTAAGAAATTTATTTTTACTGATATATAGTTTTGGATGGGCTTTGCTGTTGTCATCATGCCTTGCTAAATGACAAGCAAAACAGAACTTACACATCTGGCCCATTATCATCTGATTCAGACACCAGACTGAAAACTGTAACAATTGCGACATGTTCCAATTTTCAAGAGGTAAGGAGCATTGGAAGTTGAGAAATGTTCTGGTATTTTAGGGTCAGCATATGACAAGCACAGAGACCTTGAAGGTCAATGTATCTTTATTACACTAATCCCTCATTGGCTTTGAGAAGGATTGTGCATTGCTAACAAAAGATATTCTCTGTTTCCTGATCTGATTGCTCCACATGAAACTTTGTTTGGCACTAACATTTCGAATGATCTTAATGATACATTCAAAGAACAATGCCAAAACAAAGCTTCATCTGAAGCATTTAAATAAAAAAACACAGAAAATATTTTTTTTTAGGCAATGGACCACCCCTCTCATGCCCAAATTGGCCTTCCAAGCTTTTGGGATTTGTCCTTGTCATACGCCAACCCTAAAGATGGACTACCAGAATATTTCTCAGAATGTCCATGCTCATTGTAGCTTTGAAAATTGTTATATGAGGCCATTGTTTCTGTTTTCTGTATGGTATCTGAATGAGCTGATGATGGCGGCCAGGAGATGTAAGGCATGTTTTGCTCTTGTTGTTTCTCAATGCACAATGCCAACTAGTGCAAAACTCATACAAACTATTTTCTCTAAAAGTAAATTTTACTGTCTCCTGCTCTTTGCAAATATAAGAGATGGTGAAAAACACTGATGAGATTGTGTACCTCAGTACCTGTGGTTTCGCCCTAACAGAACTTATGAAGAACAACCCCTTCAAGCAAAACCAGATAAATGACATGGGAACATTCCAATGTCAAACTTATGAGGAACAACCCCTTCGAGCAACACCAGATAAATGACATGGGGACATTCCAATGCGGAACTTATGAGGAACAACTCCTTCAGGCAAAACCAGATAAATGACACGGGAATATTCCAATGTCACTGTATCCAGCAATGGCACATTCCAATTTCACTGAATCTGGCAATGACACAGTACACGAAAACATGAAAAAAATAAATAAAAGAACCAACTTTTATCAATCTTGCATTTTCTAAAGGCAGCTCATCCATCATATCCATCAGCTCCTTATTCAACCTTTAATGTCTTCATTGTTAAACATATTGTAACATGCAGTTCTCCTGCAAATAGTATCATTCTTTGGATGTATGAAAGGTAAATTTTGTATTATTTTTAATGTTCATTAGTCTAAGTATCCATAGAGGATTTGCCATGATATTCCAAAGTTCATACACACACTCTTTCACTGCTAAAGATCTTCATCTTTCCTCTAGTGAGCCATGATTTCAGTTACCCAAGAACGTAATTTAATAGTGCAACCAATCCGGAAGTGTGGTACCAAAAGAAATTAAGTTTGATTTGGACTGTACAATGACTTGCAAAAACAATTATGCAAAAGTTTGAAATCTCAAAATTATGTAATATATCCAAATTTCGACCAGAGAGCAAGAGACTATAGGCAAGTTTTAGACTGAGTTTTATTTCCTTTTACTCAATGTTATATTTAGTGATAATAACTAATCAGTATTCAGAACTTGAGACAAATTTATGAATATGGATTCTAACCAAAGTATTCGTCATTGCAAAATTATTTTAGTGATTAATTTAATGAGGAGTTATCGAGTAAAATTCAATGAGGAATGACTCATCTCTGATACTTTTGATCACAATGTTCACCATAACCAGGTTTTATGATTGTTTCATTGACACTGCAAATGATTCTCATGGAACAAAATGCTTCTCATGGACAAATGATTCTCAAAAGAACAAAATGCTTCTTATGAACAAATGAAACTCAAAGAACAAAAAACTGGCGGTTGCTGCAGAAGCATAGAAACATGGGTAGAACTCACAACACTCAAACAACATGCCCAGCCAGTAATTGACGATTAAAATGACATAGAAGAAAGAGTGAAATTCAATTTAGCTAGCTCTGAGAGAAGATTGAGCTTGTAAGAAGTGTGCCTTCTTATTAGAAGCCATTCTCAAGTGTTTTTTTTTAACCATGGGAACAGTAACCTCCCAAGGGTATATCCAACAGCTAGCAAGCCAGATATACCAGGAAGCCATTCTCAAGTGTTAAGTGATATAGGTGGAGGTTCTACAGGTACTTCAAGTGGGTTGGTGGAGGTTCTATTATTATCTCAAATGGGTTTGTGGAGGTTCAAGGTTCTGAACATTTGAGGTATTTTGTCTTCAATCTTCATTTTATAAAAGTTTTTGATATAAACTAATTCAAAGATTATGAGGCGAGAGAGAAATGCAATGAATCTGGGTAAGTTTTTTTTTTAAATTACGGATTTGAAGTAAAATAGTTTGTCCTCTCATTACTTTTCTTCTTAATATTTTTTTTCTAAAATTAGATCGGTCTTTAGTAAATTTATATTTGTTGGGTATTTTCGGAAGATAGATTTGGGACAATGAATGAATTTACTAAAGACGGATCTAATTTTAGAAAAAAATATTGAGAAGAAAAGTAATGAGAGGACAAACTATTTTACTTCAAATCCGTAATTTAAAAAAAAAAATTACCCAGATTCATTGCATTTCTCTCTCGCCTCATAATCTTTGAATTAGTTTATGTCAAATTTTTTAATAAAATGAAGATAGAAGACAAAATACCTCAAATGTCCAGAACCTTGAACCTCCACAAACCCATTTGAGATAATAATAGAACCTCCACGAACCCACTTGAAGTACCTGTAGAACCTCCACCTATATCACTTAACACTTGAGAATGGCTTCCTGGTATATCTGGCTTGCGGGCTGTTGGATATACCCTTGGGAGGTTGCTGCTCCCATGGTTTAAAAAAAAACACTTGAGAATGGCTTCTAATAAGAAGGAACACTTCTTACAATCTCGATCTTCTCTCAGAGCTAGCTCAAATTTGTTTTCTTTCACTAGTAAAGATTTCGCATAGCCTATATGTTTGACAATTTAGCTAGTCCTTGACTGCATTTTCCGGCACCAATCCAGTAAAAAAAATTTGAGATTTGGGAATTTGCATAGGCTAGGTGCATGGGGTATTTGAGGGCGCAAAATTAATTTATGTATTCAAAAACATGATTTGAATAACACGGAATCTGGATTAAAAAAAAAGCCGGATTCCGGTGAAAAACTCAACAGACAGCCGAAATCGTCGAATGTTTAGACTCCTTGACAATATAGTTCACGCTTTACAGTTTACATTCGACGATTTTGCCCATCTGATGAGTTTTTGAGCAAAATGCGGCATTTATTTAAATCCGGATTCTGTGTTTAAATAATGCTTTTGACTGCATGAATGGATTGAGCCCCTCAAACACCACACCACATGGCACTCAGCTTAAGCAAATTTAAAGACTGTTATTGAAAATCTCAAATTTTTTACAGAATTTGTTTTGGAAAATGCAGTCGAAAAACTGAGGAAACCATCAAAGGTTTAGGCTACTCACTTTTCATTTAGTTTTCAGTGTTTGCCGGAGGAATATTTACCTTCTCAATAAATGTCAACGGAGTTGCAGTCACATGGGGCCACTACTACTGGGCTTATTCATAACAAAACTAATTTCACCATAAATGCAAGATCATCATAGCCAACCAACGGCATGCGGGTATTTGTAAAGTTTTTGGTAGATTTTTTTAGAAGGTATTTGTTAATTTGTATATCTTTTGTCTCCTTCGTTATGTATATATGTCAAGTGGGAATAGTTTGGGTGGCTAAGATAGAAGTTTTCTTCTCCATCTAAGTTCAATGTAATTTAAATGTTTGAGGATGTTTTCAACTATTTTCTTTTTGAATAAATATATACATATAACCTCTTTAAATAAGTTAAGAGAGTTATAAATATATGCTAGTTTGGAAGAGACACATAGTTGCCATCCCTACATCCAAAGCATTCCCTTGTTTAGTGAGAAAGAAGATACCAATCATTCTCACCTAGATTGGTTGTGGATTATGTCCTCACATAGGCACAAAGAATAATTTAATAAACAAATACCATTGGACACTAGTAAGAAACTTTATGGGCATCCTATAAAGAAGGATAGGATGCCTTTGCCTTACCCATTTGAAAGATAGGGAATCGATTGAAAATTTTGTTGCTTATGATGATAAACAAGTATGTTCCGAATGATAGATTACAAATCAAGATGTATGTGGAATAGGTGTACCCTTTATTGAACTGTGCAAAGAGAGAAGAAATGAAATTAGCAATCACAATAGCATTGAGTTCAAGGTGAAAGTGATAATCATGCTAGAGCATACGCATGCAGAGAGTCTTGAAATAGGAAGACACTCAAATAATATACGAGAATCTTCATCCTTACCCAAGGTACAATCTATGACCGAGTATGGATGATACGTGACATAACATTAATATACTAATATGAAAGAAATGCTAATATTCATGATATACCAGTCTCTCATCCTTAGTCCTTTATATGAGAGTCTCTTAAGCACATTTTATAAACCTTAATGGTATGGTTGAATATGTTAGGTATATAGGTTTAACTTATTTTAATTGTGAGGAAAGAAAATAATATGAAATAGAAGATATATGTAGTAAATTAGTATAACAATATCAATAAGTTTTGTTTTATGTAGATAAACAAATTTATTTCTCTTGCAACACATATACCAAAAATACAAACATTGGAAATTCTTTCGATCAAAACATAAGTAAATATCATTGTAAATATTTTCCGCACATTTGCAAGGTTCTTAGTGGTGGTTAAGTATATTCAAAACTTAATTTAATTTGCATCCTTGAAAACATGTCTTGGAACCTAAAAACAAATTTTTTTGCTTAGTGTCCTACTATGGAAGATATTCCATTAAATAATAAGTTAATTTACTATTGCAGCTGCAACTTGATCCCCAATTTTTTTATAAAATTGAAGGGCCCCTCCTTTATTTTTAATTTACTAAAAATTTTGTTTCATCTTTGATATGCTTACTTTTGACACTTAGAAATTTTTCTTGAAAACAAAAGAAAAGGCGATTTTTGAATCGGAGCAACATTCAATTCTCCGCCGAAATGGTTGGTGCAGGTGCGAAAAGGCGTCGAAACACTTAGGATTTGTCATTGAAATTTGTGTTTCGTAGCAAAATCCGAAGTCACACCAAAATGATCAGAGGGCAAAGGAAGACGAGCCCATTCGAAGAAGTTATCGGTTTCACGCTGGAACGGATCGGCATAAATTTGAAAAGTCTGTCGAAACATTCACTGACAAAAAAAAAAAGCTCCGAAACTTTCACTGCGCGAATTAGATCAGTGTAAAGTTGAAAATACGTCGAAATGAATCAGTTCCAAAAGGAAATAACCGCCAAAACAGGATCGACATAAAATGGGAAAGTATCCCGAAACGTCTCGATGTTAAAGCGAAAAGACTCCGAAACGATTCGTTGTCAAAGTGAAAAGTGCTCCGAAACTTTCATTTCGCAAAATGGATCGGCGTAAATTTGAAAGAGACGCCGAAACACGTCGCTGCCGAAAAAAAGTCAGTCGACGCATGTCGCTGTCAAATGGAAAAATGCTCTGATACAGTTTTTCCCAAAACGGTAAAAGGGCCCATTTTGCACGAACGCCTAAGCACATTAAATTTTAGGTTTGCCAAGGTATATGTATAAGTTTTTTTTTAACCCCGCTTACAAACATTTGCAATTGCATTGCGGAGCACTCACGGACGCTAAAGGAACCCCGTTGGTTTTTTCTTTCAACCATTCTCACAATGCTAGGTAGGTACCTCCCATTCCTTGGTACAGGATTTGGAGATGTCTTTTATGCTGCCTTTTATTGTTTCTATCATTTTACCCTAAGGTTAAAACGACATTAAGCCCCACCGTATATATATATTATTGTTGTGAAAAGGTTTGCCACCCACCCGATGATGTTTTCCGAGTACACAACCGGAATAGACACCATCCCTGCAAGATACCATCGAAAGACCTGTCACCATATTGTCTTTACATAGTTGTTGCAATGAGCGATAATTTAAGTGACCAAATTGCTCATGCCAAAGTTTGCTCAAGTTATCACTATGAGCAACAAAAATTGAAGGAAAAGGTGATGACCCAAAGTTGTTAAATTTGTACAACCTGGTAATATCATCAACAATTCCGGTAGCTAGGACCTGTTGAGGATCTTTAAAATCCTTGATTACAACTTGGTGAGGTGTAAACGTCACAGTTTTACCTTAACCAGAATGAATGATTTGATAGACTGATAACAAATTGCAGAAAATTCTTGGAACACATAGTACATCACTAAAATGACCATTATCTACTGGAACTGTTCCAGCTCCTACAACACTTAGAGATCTATCATCACCAACAAATATTTGTTTGGTGTTACATTCATGCATAGTAGAAAAGATGGCTTGATCCTTAGCCATATGATAAGATGCTCCAGAATCATTAAGCCATTCATTTGAAGTAGAAGAAGAAGATGCATTATAAGAATAACCAGAAGCACAAAGTGCATGTCCATGAGAGGCAGATTCTGAAGGCGAATCTAAGCTGATGTGGTGCTTCTTTATTGCTACTTCCAAGGCTACCATCTTCTTGAAACACTTAGATTCATCATGATTATCTTTCCCGTAATATTTGCAATGACGGTCAATCTTCTTTCCTTTTGGATTGGATCCTTTGTCATTTTTTAAAGAAGGAGCTGACTGAAAGGGTTTGGGACCCTTGTTTGACTTATTATTGCGAAAATTTTGTTTCTTGGGAGGCTTGGACTTTTCTTTCTGTTGGGACAATCAGGCTTTCCCAGATGTGTCTACATTGTTGATTATTCCAAGATGGATGAGTTTATCTTGCTCCCTAATCAAGGAATCACAAAAGGATTCAAGACTAGGCTCTTGATAACTAGCTGCATTCAAGGATTCTTTCATGGAGTAAAATGTAGATACAAAAACAGAATATGCAGGTCCAAGTTTTGAAAGAATATGATAAATGCATTGTTTGTCTTCCCTCTTAATCTTACATTCTGCACATAAGAATTTAAGAGTTTTGTACTTAGATAAATAATCTTGAATGCATAAAAAATCACTTGAATTAAAAGAAATCAACTCATTTTCGAATTAATGACCTTGAATTTCATTGTGTTTACTAAACACAGATTCCAACTTGTCCCAAGCAGCATCATGTTCATCAATTCCAGATATGTGGAATCTCAAATCAGTAGAGATTGACATCCCAATCAATCCATGAGCTTTGTCACATCTATTTGCCCATTTTATTTTCTTATCATCATCAGTGGGTTCTGTTTATTTCCCTAAGGTAATTCTGAAAAGTCCCCTACTTTGTAAAACATCCTCCATACGAGATTTCCATGAGAAATAGTTGGAATTGGTAAGTAGAATATCACAAGGGGCGGCCATATTTATAAATTAATGGCTGTAAAAGCATAAACCAATAGTCTGTATGCGAAGAGCTTGAAAAAATAGGCGGTTTAAAAAGAAACGACACTGAAAACTGACTTTGGATGATGAAGTTATGCTTGAACAAAGAAAATGCTGAAGATGTCCCCAATAGTGACGTGGCACATAGAGAATGATCAACTAGAAAAAATGACCCCCCTCTTCCCAAGATGAACTTTTGACAATCATTTTACAAGAAAGTTGCTTTAAGTGAATCACTTTTGTAAAATAAGTGATTTCACTTTTACAATGATGTTATTTTAAATAGTGCAGCAATAAAAAAGAACTTAAGTGACTCACTTTTTATTTTTATTTTTTATTATTTAAGTGAGATGCACTTTTACAATAAAGTAACTTGAAAATAGAAATTTCATGCACTTTTTCTTTTAAAAGTAACTTCCTAAGACCTGAACTCAAGACCTATTAAGGAATAAAGCAACTTTGAACCAAGTGAGCTAGATTAAAAGGTATGTAAAATGTGGGAAGGAGAAAGGTTTTTTTTTTTTTTACTCTTCTTGCTTGGTTTCCGTGCTTGCCTTTTTTCCTGCAAATCACACCACAAAACGAAACAAAAAAAACTTTTCCACACTTTCGGGTTAGATCTCGTTGGCTTTCCCGGAAATTCTATGTTTTCTCTATGTTTCTTATTTGCCGGGATCGCGCAAGGTGCACGGCAAAGAGCATACGCAGCTGAGAAAAACCCTTTCCCTTTATGTTTCTGATTTTCCGAGATCGCACAAAGTGCACGGAAAAGAGTATATGCAGACAAGGAAAGAAACAATCCGAAACTAAAAAAACCTAATAATAAAAATTGATAAAATATGAGATATTTTTAAAACAAATAAAATGCGTCACTGTAACATTATACCTTCAGATCTGATAAAATACACGTTTCTGAAGCAACCGGAAACCGTTTTCGATCAAACGAAAACTATTCCCCAATGGAAACAACGCTCTGGACACAATGGAACACCTCCCATAGCCCAAAAATGCATAGAAATACCAGAACCAGAAACCCTTTCAAGTTTCGGCAACACCAGTTCAAGATCTAGATCATAACCGGAAGCGGCTCTTCATAAAAAGCTCCGATACCATGTTCGGGTACACAGGGTACTCCCAAAAGACCGAATACCTAAAGAAAACACTTCACACAAATAGATCACAGATCAACACACCGATGTTTTGACGTGGTTTAAACCCTCGAGAGAGAAACACTCCATGGCCCCGGCCAAATAGCTTCTACGGAACAATTTATTATGCAAAAAAAGAAAGTTACAAATGAGCTTCTCATAATCGATCAACTAAACAATGACTCTCCATGCTCTTTAAATAGAGATCATGGACCAATCGGGTGTTAAGCCATGGATCAAGGTTAGGTATTATCTAAGAGAAGTTGAGTTGTCGGATCACAACATACTGTGACCGTCGGATTAAATATTTACAAATGCATACTAAAGAAGCACACTTTCCCTAACGGATATATTACACAAGTTGATCTTAACTAACTCCTAAGTGTCTAAATATCCTAACAAATCCATGGTCATCTCCTGAATGTTTATGGTCCTCAATCCGCCCCTCAAAAGATGCAACTTCTAAACTATCTGTCTTGGTTTACCCAACTTCACCTGCACTCCCCCATCATCATTGGCAGATACTTCAATATGATCACCACCCTGGAGGAAAATAAAGGGGATCTGCGCACTCTCTCCTCTAAAGACAAGGATTTCAAAGCCACTCTCACCTCCAATGGTTTGGTATACCTCCAACCCTCTCCTGGATTCTTCACTTGGAACAACAGATAATGGGGACTGCACCAGTTGCTAAGAGACTGGATCGCTTCATTGTATCGGACTCTATTCTCACTACGGGAGGGATCCTCACTTCCTCTGTTCTCCCGGCAGTTGGCTCTGATCACTAGCCAATTCTGCTCTCCTGGCACAACCATGACGCTCAAATGCACAAACCCTTCCGGTTTGAAAATTTTTGGCTCACTCATCCCTCCTTCATGGATACGGTAACCAACTGGTGGACCAACATGCAAGTTTTAGGAAGATCCAAAATGGCTATCATGTAGCAGAAGCTAAAAATCCTCTGTTCTAACCTCCGCCACTGGAATCACACTACCTTTGGTAATATCTTCACGGAGAAATGTGCCCTAGAAGAGGACCTGGAAACTCTCCATATAACTCTCATGGAGCAAGGCCATATTGATGAAACTAAGCAAAAAGAAAAAGATCTCCATGATGAACTGGACAAATGCTGCGTGCAAGAGGAGATCCTCTGGAAACAAAAGTCCAGAATCACTTGGCTCAAAAAAGGGAAGTGCAACACAACCTTCTTTCATAGGTATACCATTCAACACAGAATCCACAACAGAATCACAAAGCTCAATCTGGATAATGGAGACAATCCAGAAGACCATGAAGCCATCGGTCAGGAACTTACTCGAGACTTCCACGATCTGCTTTCGGAAACTAATCCGGATTGCTCTGCTACTATTGAACGCATCACCCAACACATTCCTACCATCCTCAACGACGACCATAATGCCACTCTAATGTATCCCATCACCATGCAAGAGGTTGAATGTGCATTCAAGTAAATGACTGATGACAAAGCTTCTGGACCTAACGGCTTCACCGTCGATTTCTTCCATCACTCTTGGGACATGCTCAAACTGGAAGTCCTAGAGATCGTGGAGGAATCTAGACATAAGCAATGGGTGTTCCCTACCCTCAATGCCACCTACCTCACTCTGATACCCAAGGAGATCGGTGCGTCCCATCCCAGTAAATTCCAACCCATCTCCCTCTGCAATGTTATCTACAAAATCATCTCCAAAGTGGTAACCAACCGGCTTAAAACCCTTCTGCCTCTCCTCATCTCCCCTAAGCAATCTGGCTATGTTGAAGGCAGGCAGATTCTGGATGAAATTATCCTAGCTCATGAAATAACTCACTCTCTGAAAGTCTCCAAAACTCCTGGCATGCTCATTAAACTTGATCTCTCTAGTTCCTTTGAAAAACTAAGCTGGCAGTTCATCGACAAAATGCTTCAAGCCTTCGGTTTCAGCCACGAATGGATTCACTGGATCCTCTCTCTCACCTCCTCTTCCTTCTTCTCGATCCTGGTCATGGATCCTCTTCCTCCACCTTTTCTCCCTCCCAGGGAATTCGTTAGGGAGACCCCCTCTCCCCTTTCCTTTTTATTCTTGTGGCGGAGGGGTTAGGACGCATGATTCAAGAAACTGTCAACACCAACACTCTCAGAGGACTCTCTCCCCATGGAGGCCCCCCTTTTTCCTATCAACAATTTGTTGACGAAAACCTACTCTTCGGCCACCCATCGGTTCAGGAAGCACGCAGTATCAAAACCATCCTTGACACCTTCTCTGAAGCCTCAGGAACCTCTATCAATTTGGAAAATTCTCAGCTCTTCTTCTACAATACGGACATAATCACTCAGTGGAACATTTCCAGAATCCTGGGTTTTACCATTTCCACCCTACCTACCAAATACCTAGGAGCCCCCTCTTTGACTTGGCTATTAAGCACTCCTCCTGGAAAGAACTCTTGGACAAGATGGAGAACCGCATTTCCTCTTGGAACTTCCGCTCTCTAAATCTTCCTAGCAGGCTCATCCTCGTCAAGGTTGTCCTCCAGTCCATGCCTCTCTACCTCTTTTCAGTGTTTGTTGCTCCTAAATGGGCCTCAAAGCTATAAGAAGTCTCCAGATATCCTTCCTCTGGGGAAGGGACAAGAACAAGAATAGATGGGCCCTCGTCAAATAGCAGATGGTATGTCTCCCCAAGTGGGAAGGTGGCCTTGGACTGCGGGATCCGGAAATCAGCAACAAATCCCTCTCAGCCAAAATTTGGTGGAAATGGATTTCCATGAACAACTCACCCTGGGCCTCGTACTGGAACAAGAAGTATGCTCATAATTGGGACCCCCCCAATCTCATCTGCTATGATCAAACTCCAAAAGGCCCTTCGATCTGGAACACGGAAAACAACCAAAGATACCCCATCTAATAGCACAGCTTTTGGGAAATCTGCGAAGGAACCCACGCTCTCTTTTGGCAAGACTCCTGGTAACAATTGCCTAGCCTCAACAGTCAATTTGATCAGGTGGCCATCCCCGTGTCCAACAACGTGGTCAAGGACTTCTGTCTCAAAAATGAAACCACCCTGTTTCGTTCTTGGAAGAAGCCGGAGACATGGGGCCTGGATATTGAACACGCTCACTGTGATTCCCTCTGGTAGGAACTCAACCTTCGGAAAATTAGAACTCGTCACGGCCCTGAAATCATCAGATGGGGGAACTATGCAAAGGGTAGTTTCTCAGTAAAGGAGCCATACGCCATCTTGGCAGGAAGACCTGAAGCTCTTCCCTTTCCTCTATGGAAATCCAATCTTTGGCCTAAAATTTCCTGCTTCCTCTGGCTCCTTTCGCATCGGCGTATCCTCACTTGGGACAATATCCTAAAAAAAGGCTTCCAAGGTACTTCTTTTTTTGCTCTCTGTTGCAATCACATCGAAACCATCGACCAACTTTTGGACTCCTGCATGGTTACCAACAAGATTTGGGATATGGTCGCTCCCACTTTCAGGAAAACGAACAGAATCAAAGGCAATGTCACAGACACTATGCTTCATTGGGGAGAATATCCCTTCCAAAGCATGCTTCTGAACAGACTCTAGATCCTCACCCCGAGCTTCTTGGTTTGGAACATTTGGAAGGAAAGGAATATTCGCATCTTCGAAGATAAATGTACAACCATCAAGGAAATATGGAAACTCACCTGTAACAATCTGTAGGAAACTATTTTTTGGGGCGTTGGAGAAGCAAGGATCTCCCCACAATCGAGGCTGAAAAACAAATTTTGGACAACTTCCACTTTGGGGCCCCTCCAGCCCAAGCTCCTTCAAGTAGCCACTGCATGAATACCCCCAGCCCGGACTTCTGGGAACCCCCTCCAGAGGGCGTCTTCAAACTCAACTTCGATGGCGCCTCCAAAGGTAATCGAAGGCCTGCTGGTTTCGGGGGAGCTATCTGCAACTCTGATGGCACTATTCTCTGGATCTACTATGCAAACCTTGCTGTGACAGCAACAACGCGGCAGAGCTGGCTGGTATTGTGTAAGGGGTGACCATGGCCAACAAAAAAAGTTGTTTCCCGCTCATTGTGGAGGGTGATTCACAAATCATCCTCTCCCTTTCTACTAAAGACCAGAATGGTTCTCAGGTCTCCAAGCTCAAATCTAGTTTGACACACTTTAGAGCAATATCCTTTCACCACATCTGTAGAAAAGCCAATTCTCTGGCTGACTTTCTTGCTAACGAAGGAGTTGCCAGCGACCACGGGGGATTCACTAGTGAGGCAATATCATATCACGTCCATTCATATTGGGGGCTTGAATACTCCTAAAAACCTCAAAATTATATTGCCTCATATTAAGGGGTCAAGGGGGGGTTTTTTAATTTGACATAGTAATATAAATATTGGGGGTTATTTTATTTGGGTGGGCTGAGGAATAAACTCCAAATCATGGGATGTATTCATACCTCCAAATCATGGGACCAATTCATACCTCCAAATCACTGGTTGGATTCATACCATTCCTACTTTTTGCTAAGGAATAACCTCCAAATAATGGCCTAGATTTGTACCTCCAAATCATGGGATGGATTCATATCAATCCTAACTATTGCTAAGGAATAGCCTCCAAATTTTGGGTTGGATATATACCTCCAAATCATTGAACTTATAAAGTCTTCTTTTTTTCTATAATAATTTTCTTCAGGAATGGGATTTATCTAAGCTTTCAATGGCCCCAAGGACATTAAAATGGGTAATAAAAAAATCAGAAGAAGATAATAAAATTCATAAATGTGATCTTCCTCTTGATGAGATGTGCTCTTAAATTCCTAGTCAACTGTGCCTCCATCCATAAATGTGATCCGTCCTTTTAATTTCCTAGTGTTGTTTGAATAATTTAATGTGATATGTACCTCCATTCAGTTGTTGAGGTTCACATTTTAATGATGCAAGAAATTTTCCCATCCATATTTTGTCACCCATTGAATTCCTCGTGGGGCCTTCATAGTTTGCCATTTATTTTATACCACTTGCAGTACAGCTAGGAAGGAAATGTTTGAAAAACTCCTGTCTCCATAGTTTTTTATATTTATATCGAATTTTGGTGATCCTCCATGCATCTTCCATGTAGATGTGTAAATCGACCTATACAAATTTTCTGCGGGTTTAAATTTTCTACTCAGTTGCATCGAACTCAACAATTGAAATTATTTTTTCGTTTTTGCATGAAGCCTGATTTACATTTATGGTTGTTACAAAAGAAAACAATCATCCTCTAAAATCATATCTCCCAAAAAAGAGCTTGTTTTTATGCACATTAAGGCCAATTCATGTAGAATAAATAAAAAGAAAAAGGAAAAAAAACATATTCCATCTCTTAGATATATGCATACCTTCATTTGCAATTTCTCTTAAACATCTATATATAATTTTCTTTTGCAAAAAAAAAAACAAAAGAGGATTGGGAGAACTCCAATTCTCAATGGTTGTTTCAATCAAACCTTGCTCCACAACAACCAAGAAAAGTGAGATCAATCTTTCTTGGCTCATTGGAACCAAGAAAAGTTAGATCAATCATTCTTGACTAATTATTTCATTCAGCTTTTTGTATTCTTCTTTAACATTTTCACATTGCCAACCAGGAATAGTTGTTAGATTGAGTTATATTTGGCACATTCATAATTATAATTTCAATTCTTATATGTAAGGTATTCATATTAATATTGTTTTGGAACTGACATGAACATAAGTGAAAATCTAAATCCTTATTTACATACCTTATTTCTTATCGTTTCCATGAAATGGTATCATATAAGTTTCACCATCTCTATATCTTTATAACTAGTGCATGCTTGAAACTTAACAATGAAAATTTTTCCCTCTCTTGTAAAGATAAAAGAAACTATATATAACCCAAGAAAAGGTAACTAAATGTTGTTAATTTCCTTGCTTACAAGAATAAATGTAGAGGGTGTATTTACATGATATAAAATTGGTAGATTGGTAGGCTGTGGTGTGAAACATCTATAGTTATCATCTTTCCTAAACATTGCACTGACTATTAGACAATTAGCCTTTCACATTCTTTGTTACATTGATATCTTGACTGGGTCACCTTTTACCCATTTTCCCTTCCCCATTACTATTTCATTGGGTCTTCCACTATCCAACGCTACAAATTGATCAGTCGCCCATGCAATCCCGGTGGGATTATTATTAGCATTATACTATTATTTTATTTAGCATCTTGTTTTTTATACTAAGATGCGTTAGGGATCATGTTTGTTACAACTTGATAATATGATATAAAGGGGGTATTAAAAATGGGTTGATAAAAATGGATACCTAAAATATATGGTGAAACTAGGGGTTTTCTTAATTGGAAAGGTATATTGGGAGGGGGTTCAACAATACAATTTTAGGAGGAATTTTCCAATATTTAGTGAAATTAGGGATATTCTTTAATATCCTGTGAATGATCGTGCTATGTAACAAATTCACTGAGTGAACCCCCCGTGCCAGCGACCTCAGTCTCTTCGAAGGCATTTTTGGAGAAAATTGTCCTGAACCCCTAGCTGAGAATTATCGAGATCTTGCCAGGATGGACCTAATCACCCAGGCTGCTAGTGTCAGCATGACCTATGGGGCTCTTCGCCCAGCACGTGGAGAGCACGAGGGGAGGGATCCTCGCACCCTGCGCCCTTAATGCTGCACACGTTCTCCTTCCCGGTCTCAGACCTTCCCACGATGTTGCTCGCCTTCACACTTGTCTTCCCACCCATCCACCTGCCCTACCATCTGTCTGCCTCCACAGCTAGCCACCCCCACACTTGTGGCTTAATGGCACCCTCCCGCACTCTCTCTCACAAGTCCCCTCGCATTTCCTCTGGCGTCCACCCTATTTGCTTGACCGCACCTCGACCCTCTTCGCATTCAAGACTACCATCCTTTCAACCCTCGACTCTTTCAATTATGCTCTCTTCTCTTAAATATGGCTCATGTGAAAACCATCCATGACTTCCAGTCTCCTCACTATTTAAACGAGTCCATGCACACTTCAGACGACACTCAGTCTGCTTCCTCGAACCTCTGGTTCAGCTCTGTTCACCCTTGTATTTAAATTCATTTCTGGTTTTGGTCCCTCACGACTTCTTCCGCCATGACCAAGTCTCGTGGTCTATCTCGTCGAGGTGGTGGGAATATCTACTCTAGGAGCTAGAGCACCCCAAGCTCTGGGGATGGTTTTGATACTTGCATCTCCTTTTCCAGTCGCAACCTGATTGAAGACTGGGAGGGGCAGTTGGTGGCGGATCACTTGACCTTCGGCTCTAATGGTGGTTCCATCAATCACTACTGGCTCATGAAAAATATGTTGGGGAAGATTCTATACGATATGCTAGGAAACTGGGGTTCTACAAGGAACCAAATGCTGGCCACTAGGGCCAAGCTCACTGCGCTGGACAAGAGTCTGGCTAATCTCAACGCCACCTTCTCCTGGAGCCAGCACGTGATAGTGAGGCGAAGCCCGGTCTAGGCCGACTCTGCTAGAAAAGGCGACGGTGGCCCCACCTGTGTCTCTACCGTCCCTACCGAAGGGCCAATTGCAGCTACTGCCACGGATTCCTCAGATCCTTTTCTGGTTGCCCCTGCCTTGCCTGCAACTCCTCCCGTGCATTTTCTGATTTCGTCCACGATGGGCTCCCTGCCTTGCAAATGCCTGTGCAACCACACCGAGTCTGACCTCCTTCCTAGCAGGAAGACTGAGCCGCTTCCCGTCAAACTGCTAGAGGATGACTTCTCGGGATGATGCCCCATCCTAGAAGATTTCCCGCCTGAGTAATTTGTTTCATGACTTCTTTGGAGCTCGACGAGAGGACTGCGTCTCTCTTCTCTGGTTTTGGTGTTTGCTTCACACCGGTTTTCTGTAAGTTTTGTGTCCATGCTCAGATAATCCTTTGTTCTCTGGCCGTGCCACTGATGGAAACACTTTGTTTTGGGGAAAGATGGTTTGTAACACTCTAAATTGTAATGCTCTTGCAACTTCAGTTATTTTTGCTATGCCGGGAATGACCCTTCATCCCTGGCCGCTCTGTAATCTTATCTTTTTACTTAATTAAATACTGTGCAATTATACAAAAAAAAATATGAGTCTTATTGTCAAATTTCAAATTTCCATTTTGGTATTTAGTCAAATTGATGAAAAATATATTTCATGGCCATTGACTATCACAAGTATTGGAGTTACATGGCAAACTCATGCTTTTGTGTATTGGAAAATGAGTCTTGTGTTTTTTAATTCTATATTTGGATTATATATATTTATTATTATTATATATATATATATATATATATATATATGAACAAGAAGTTGTCATTGTTAATTTTTTTGGTCATCATCTCTCAAGTATAAGCAATCTTAATACTTATCGCAATTAGCAATTAGACACTTGCTACAATAGTATCTATGTCAACAACCTTTTTGGAAATGTTTATTCATAGTTATTTTTATATTGTATTAACACTTAGTTTGACACCTAGATTTATATTAGTATTTTTCTAGTTGAAATGTAGATATTTGATAGCTTTTAATGTTATTTTCATTATTATTTTCATGATGTTGAAATCACAATTTCATTTATTTAAATAAATTTAGAATACCCATTTTTAACTAAAAACACTTTGAGATATATGTAACTATAGTTTTAGGTTTAATAAATTTCATGGATAGATTTTTATTATTTAAAGAAGAACAAAATAAATACTTTTCATCTACTATCAATTTTAATAAGCCATGATAAATTTATTAATTTTTTATGAAAAAAAATTATAATCCAAATTTTATTGCAAATCTTAACTATATTATTTATTTGGCTAAGAAATTAGACTTACACTTAGTCTTCTACATATTTTTTCTATATATCATATCTAATGTATGTCTTAAAAAAGAAAACTTATACTTCAGCAGATAACATGATAAGTAATTTTAAAAACTCTAACCCAAAAAGCATTGTTTATAACTTAACAAATAAATAGTAACAAAATGATAAGTTTAAGCAACATTGTTTGTATCCATTAAAAAATAAATATTAAAAAAAAATAATAAGTTTATTGGTTAAAATTTTCTTTTTTATATTAATTATATTAACAAATAATTAGTAAAAAATGATAAGTTTAAGTAACATTGTTTGTATCTATTAAAAAATAAATATTAAAAAAAATGATAAGTTTATTGGTTAAGATTTATTATACCTCCCATGACAGAGTATATAGCAATCAGTTAAAATTTGACTTTAAATTAATTTACAAGTTTTTATTCTAAATTTTTATATAGTTTTCTATAGTTTTATAAATTTTAATTATTAAATTGATTTAAAAACAAATAAAAAATTATATTTTAAATTTTATAAATTATATAATCTTTATTTTTGAATGGCTAGTCTTATTTTTATTTATTTTTTATTGGTTGGCAATCTTGATTTGACAAATAAGCCCTGCCTGGGATGTAACTTTTGTGAAATTAAAAATAAAAATAAAAAATCTAAATCTATAAAAAATATAAATGTGACACCTATATATTTTTGGGTATATGTAATAATTGTGAGATGCACCAATTAGGATGACGTTTCATAGCGGGATCAATTATGAGATCTTGGGCCAAGATATATTAATCTTTGTACTTGTGAATGTAAATCCACACCAAAAGGCCAATCCAGGGTCTTCCTTCCATTCGTTAAGCACGTGGAACCCAAAGTGGGAAAGTGGGCTGGCAAATAAAGATCAAATCCGACCGAAATTTGTATGGCTGAGCTGAGGCCACCGGAATCCAATTAACCACATTTACCCTGGTCCCTATCGACCGCTGCTGCGGATTACTAAGCTGCTGTCCGGAGCCTCCAATTGCCCACTAGTACTAAATTATGAAGAGAAAAATGTACGTCTTCTTAAAAGTTATCATTTATAATATTAATATAAACATAGCATAAAGTAAGCCGTTCAACAAATTATTTAGTTAATATAAATCATAAGATTCTTTTATATAAACAAATTTTAAACTATTTTGTAAAATAACCAATTCTACATATAATCTTATAATATTATAGCTTTTTCTTAATTAAAACACATTCGTACATATCTTTATATATAAAGATTTAACAAAAAAATATTTTAAATATCAAATATGCAAACAATCCTCTTTTTTACATAATTAAAATATTTATGTACCTTATATAGTTCAAGCATGAAAATAATAAGCCACATTGTTTCTTTCTCGAACAAACATATCTATCTAAATTATAGCAAACATATCTATCTATCTAAATTATAGGACATAAAAGAAAACTAACACTGAAGAGGCAAAGTGCAACCCAATGCTCCATTAAATTGACTTGGACTGCATTAGTTGGTTTCTTTCCATGAATAAGAATGTCCTCAAAGAGGAACTTAATCTACGCAATAACATAGAAGCATCCACATGATTTAGTTTTGTGCATGAAACATATTTCTTAATTATATGAAATTTTCCTTCCACTTAAAGTTAATGGAATACTGTTAATGTATATTGAATGTATTTAAAAACATTGAAAAATATCAAATATATATATAAAATATTAAATGATAAATGATAAAAAATTTACATATATTCTTAATTATATTTATGTAATGTTTTGATTCTTCCATCTAAAATTAATATAAGACTTCTTAAAAAAAAAAAATATAATACTTCATAAAAGAAAATCTTGAATGTATTAAAAAACATTGAAAAATATGTTGTGCATTCAAGAATTTTGAACTACGAAGAAATCACTAAAATTAATATTGTAAAAAATGATATACTAAAAAAGAGCATATGATAAGGATTACCAACTAAACTTCTGATGTGAATAATGTTGTTGTATTATTTCATTCATTACTTATGACTCATAAGTATGTAAGAATAATATGTAAGAATACTATATTTATAAATCCTTGTATAGTACTCTTTGCGATTTTTGTTTTAAATGCTAATGCTTGGCAAACTATTTTCATCTTAATTTTTACTTTGAGACTATATACAATTATTAGTTAAATTACTTATAAACTATTTTGAAAGGCAGGTATAAGTAGCTTTGCTGCTATTTTCACTTTTTTTTTATATAAGGCAACGACAATCAAAATACCTATAAAAACAATGACACATTGGTTAAGATTTTTTTCAATATATGTAATTATTTGCACCATGATCATAACAAATACAGTTTAGTTAGATCACTTCATAGTAGTTTAACTTATTTTCATTAATTTTTTATAAAGATAAGATATAAATATTTGAAGGAGCGAAAATAACATAAATTCATAAATAAAAAAATTACAGTAATTTTTTTTAAAGATTTATAATTTTAGTAATTCTTAAATTTCTAACCATAAAATGTTTGGCTATATTTTTGTAAAAATATTTCAAATCATAAAATATTTGGCAATATTTTTGTAAAAATATTCAAATTTCTAAGCATTTCATATAGTTCCTAGACAATTTTGGCGATATTTAGAGAAATAATTTTTTCCCATGAAATCTAAGGGTAGGGTTGGAATTTGAGGGACATATGCCCATCATGAGGCATTTTACTGTTAAGTTTAGCCTAATTTCACAAGCAAGATCACTGAAAGAAACACAATCACAAGATAGACAAAGATTTACCCTGGGAAACCCTCATGGAGTAGAAAACCCATCAAAGCTTTCCTCAATATAGATAATCAACCCAATACAAGATGTAGTCCTCAACAAGAGCTCCTTCTCCTCCTATGCAGACCTCTCTCTCTCTCTCCTATGCGCCAATCACAAGTGAGTGAATGAATGAGATAAATGAGGAACACACCTCCTCTATTTATACTCATGTTCTAACTGACTTTTCACCCTAATGGGGCCGACCTCTCCCAGGAGAGTCTAATAACCCCTAAACAGCTAACTCATGGCTGACCTCACATGGGAGATCTAATAACCCTAGTTACCACAATATCTCGGAGGAATAAACATCTCTGGATATACAATAGGGTCACCTCGGAGGAATGGAACATCTCCGGAATAATAAAGTACAAGAATAATATTCTTAGAAGTTACAATATTTCAACACTCCCCCTTAACGAGAAGGATATTATAACAACATCTGTAGGAGAAAGGAGTCATCAACTACATGATACATGATACATCTATAAATCATTGGAAGCTTTCTTAATACACCATCATCAGTAACTCAAATAGTTACTTGAACATATTCAATACTGGAACATTAGCATCATCAATATTGAGTCTTCATCTTATGCAGCACTCGATCAACTACAACATCATCATCATCTGGATCACTTGATCAACAGCCTTGTCGTCTGAATCTACCGATCAACATCATCTCGATCATCTCGATCTACAGCATATGGATCATCTCGATCTACAACATCTGGATCATCTACAACACACATGATCCAATTACGGGATGATCAATCCCTCTCACTTTAAGACACCTCTCATGTCTATGGACGATGCAATCCAGATCTACTTACAGGATGGTCAATCCTAATCCTTTTAAGAAAAATCCATGTCTAGGGACAATGCAATCCAGATCTACTTACAGGATGGTCAATCCTAATCCTTTTAAGAAAAATCCATGTCTAGGGACAATGCAGTCCTTGATCCATTTAAGACAAATCCATGTCTAGTGACGATGCAGTCCGTGATCCGTTTAAGACAAGTCCATGTCTAGGGACAATGCAATCTGTGATCCATTTAAGACAAATCCATGTCTAGGGACGATGCAGTCCTTGATCCATTTAAGACAAATCCATGTCTAGGGACGATGCAGTCCGTGATTTGCTTAAGACAAATCCATGTCTAGGGACGATGTAATCCCGACCACTGTGCCAGTCCTTTTTCATACTGGATGTGACCTAGATCAGATCTAGGACTTACCACCACAGAGCTAGTCCTTTTTCATATTGGATGTGACCTAGATCAGATCTAGGATTTATCACGTACATTTTGAACCAACTGTCCAGGGACGATGCAGTCCTATCACGTACATTTTGAACTAAACGTTCAGGGACGATGAAGTCCTATCACGTACATTTTGAACTAAACATTCAAGGATGATGCAGTCGTATCACGTACATTTTGAACCAAGGGTTCCAGGATGATGCAATCCCCATCTCGTCCACTAGGGACCACTTTCTCGGAGACATATGTCTATGGATCTCTTTTAAGACATGTGTCCAAGGATGATACAATCCACTTGTCAACTTAGACCAAGTCTAAGGACCACTCATCGACCTCATCGTCGATATCACCAATACAGGTATCCACATCATTGACCTCACTGTCGATGCAGGCAATATCATCATCATCGACCACATCACTCCCCCTTTCGAGGAGGGTCCTTCTGAACAACACCAAGCTTGTCTCGGAAATACTCAAAATTTACTCGAGACAGAGGTTTGGTCAATACATCAACAACTTGTTCGTCAGTGCTCACATACTCGAGCTTGATAGCTCATTTTTGTGCCATATCCCGTATATAAAAATATCAGATTTCTATGTGCTTTGACTTACCATGGAACACTGGATTCTCTGTCATCTTGATACAACTCTGGTTGTCACATAGGATCACAGTGGGGTCCATCTCTAAGTCAAATAATCCTGATAATAGTTTTCGAAGCCATACCACTTCACAACTAGCAGAGCAAGCAACAATATATTCCGCTTCAGCTTTGCTGAGAGCCACACTAGACTTCTTCCTGCTAAACCACGAGATCATAGCAGATACCAAACAATAACATCCTCCCAATGTGCTCTTCCTGTCTAATACACTTCCTGCCCAATCAACATCTGTGTAGCCATGCAGTCTGAAGTCATGATATCCAAGATAACATAGACCAAAGTCTATCGTACCCTTTAGGTACCTCATCACATGCTTTGCAGCTATCAATTGAACCCGTCTAGGTTCCACTAGATACTGACTCAAAGTATTCACAGCAAAGCATATATCTGGTCTGGTATTTGTTAAATACATCAATGACCCAATAATATGTCTGTACAAAGTCATATCCACTAACTCTGATGAGTCATCAGCTAACAGCTTCAAGTTGGAATCCATGGGAGTAGCCATGGCTTTACATTCCAACATGTCAAATCTCTTCAAGATTTCCACAACATACTTTCCCTGGTTGAGAAAGATTCCTCTCGGGCCTTGCCATACTTCCAGACCTAGGAAGTAGTGCATCAATCTGAGATCTTTCATCTCAAATTCTGAAGAGAGCGTCTTCTTGCACTCGATAATCTATTTCTCATTTCCAGTCAGAAATAGATCATCCACATATAGCAACAATATGACAGGTTCATCATCCATAACTTTGAGATAAAAATTAGGATCATCTTTACTCTTGGTAAAGCCCAAGCTTGTCAGGAAACTGTCAATTCTTCCATAGCAAGCTCTGGGAGCTTGCTTCAACCCATACAAAGCCTTCTTCAGTTTGCATATGTGAGTTCTTCTATCTTCAACCTCAAATCCTTGTCGTTGTTCTATGTACACTTCCTCCTCAATCACACCATTCAGGAAGGCTTTCTTCACATCCATCTGGTGTAATTCCCACTTCATCATGGATGCAAGTGCCACGATGGTTCTAATGGAAGTGTACCTTGCAACTGGTGCAAATGTTTCTTCATAGTCAATTCCCTCTTTCTGAGAGAACCCTTTAGCCACAAACCTTTCCTTATACTTTTCAATGCTGCCATCTGCAGCATGCTTTATCTTGTATATCCATTTGGAGGATACCACACTCTTATCCTTTGGCTTGGGAACTATATCCCAAACATCATTCTTCATTATTGATTGGTATTCCTCCGTCATTGCCTCCACCCACTCTTTCTTATGAGATGCTTCTTCATAACTAGTGGGTTCTTGATCTACAATATCACACATCAAGGCCACATAGTTGGAGAATGTCTTTGGTTTCTTACTCACCCTAGTGGAGCCTTCAGGAGCTCCATAATTTTCTGCTCCTAGTATAATGTCTCTTGCCCATGCTGGTTTTCTCTTCCTTGATATGTTCATGAAAGGGGGTTCTTGTGGTTCCAACATGTCATGGTCTTTAGGTGTTGTCTCTTCAGGAGTGGGTGCAGCTTTTGTAATTCTGGAAGGTGCATCTTCCTCATATACTTCTTCATACTGGCACTTCCTAGATCTCTTGAGAGCTGCCTCTTCATCAAATGTCACATCCCTACTTATTTCCATATGATGGAATCCTGGGATGTATATTCTGAATGCTTTGGATGCTTCACAATATCCAACAAATATTCCTTTCTTCCCAGAAGGATCTAGCTTGGTCCTCTTTTCTTTTGGAATGTGAATGTATACTAGGCATCCAAATATCTTGAGATGACTTACCTCAGGCTTCTTTCCTGTGAACACTTCTTCTGAGGTCTTGAAATCAAGAGCACTATGAGATAGTCTATTCTGCACATAGACTGTTGTCCTGGCTGCTTCATCCCATAGATACATAGGTAGGTCTTGATCATGTATCATTGTCTTTACTGCTTCCATAATGGTTTTATTCTTTCTCTCCGCGACACCATTTTGTTGGGGATTGTAGGGAGTGGTTAGCTCCCTCTTGATTCCAGCTTCTTTACAAAAGACTTCAAAATCTTTTGAAGTATATTCTCCACTATTATCTGTCTTGATTATCTTAATCTTCTTTTTTTGAATGGTTTTCTATCAAGTCTTTAAATTCCTTGAACTTTCCAAAGACTTCATCTTTTCCCTTCAGAAAATATATCCAAGTCTTCCTTGAGTAGTCATCAATGAATGCAAGGTAGTATTCATATCCACTCAAGGATGTGGATGGCATTGGTCCACATATATATGAATGAATCAATTCCAATGTACTCTCAGTCTTTGTATCACTCTTTGGAAATGGGTTCTTGATATTCTTCCCTTTTGCACATCCTTTGCAAGTGCCATCATGATCAATCTTTAAGTCTGGTAGTCCTATGACTACCTTTCTCACATGAGGTAGTGCTTTGTAATTAATGTGAGCAAGCCTTCTATGCCATAGCTCACTTGGGCTAGTGGCTTCATGAACAAGGGAAGCTTCTGGATGGCCCTTGAGTTTGTATAGAACTCCTTCCTCTTCACCAATAACAATTGCATCCTCAATTGATTTTCCTTTGGACCACATGAGCACTTATCCATCTATGAATGCAACCCTATAACCTTTCTTATCTAATGCTGAGATAGAAAGTAATTTCTTCTTCAAACCTAGTACATATAAGATTTCCTTCATCTTCAATGGGGTTCTAGAATCAAGCTTGTAGCTTGCTTCACCAATTCCCTTGATGGGATATTGATAGTCATCTCCTAGAGATACCTTCTATGGAGAGGTCTTCTCTTCAAGTCTTGAGAGAGTCTTCTTTTATCCTGTCATGTGATTTGAAGCACCACTATCAATGATCCATGTATCTTCTCCAGGTGTTACAGACCTAGAGAGTGCAGAGAATAGAACATATTCTTCCGCATTTTCTTTTTCTATTTTAGTTCTTTTCTTTTGAGGCCTTTCTTCTTCCTCTTCTTCACTATCATCTTCTGCCAAATGTGCTTGATGTCTTTTGTGAAGATTCTTCTTCTTCTTTGAAGGACAATTTCTAGCAATGTGTCCTAGTTTGTGACAACTATAACATTGAACTGAGGAGAGATCTCTTTCTGAACTTACCCCTCCTCTCTTTTTAAATCTGTGAGGAGGATGAGATTCTTTGTGACCATTATTCTTGGAGTTGAAGTGACTCCTTCTTCTTTTGGTGTGGGTGGCTAAGGCTTGGTCATCTTATTTGAGCAAGTCTTCTCTATTGGCAACCCTAGCTTCTTCTTGAATGCAATCCTCCCATACCACATCAAACTTCATACTTTCTCTTCTTGCACACATGATTTAAATGAATGACTCCCAAGGTCTAGTGAGACCATTTAGAGCATTCATGACTAGTTCATCTTCATCAAGGGTATCTCCAATGGCATCTAGTTGTTACTTGAACTGGGAAACCCTTGAGAAATAGTCTTGAATAGATTCTCCTTTATTCATCTTGGTGCTCTTCAATTGAGCTCGAAGGTTCATCTTCCTATTGATGTTCTTTTCCTCATACATTCTGGAAAGAGAATCATACATTTCCTTTGGGGTCTTCTTGGATGCCACTTGGGGAATCAAGTGGTCTTTGATAGAATCAACAATGATTCTCTTTTCCCTAATCAAGTCCTTCCTATGCTTCTCTTTGGCTTCATCTTCTTCAGGTTCTGCAACCTCATCCTTGATATATTGGACAATATCATTCTTTTCAAGAATGAGACCAATTCTGTATTTCCATGCTCGAAAATTTTCTATACCCTCTAGCTTGTCTTCAAGCTTAGTGCTTGGAGCCATCTTATCCAGAGGGTCACAGAGATTGAAGTTTCAAAATATAGAATAGTACTTACCAGGAGATGAGCTTGATTGCATTGAGATTACTAGTGTGTTCTGCTTCTGGAAACTTCAACTTTTCACCTTTTGGATCTGCAACAGAATTTCTGGTTTTCTGGTCTTCACTCTTCTGGTTTTCTGGTGCATAGGTTCGCAGCTTTTCTGGTTCACTGGTGCACAGGTGCACACTTTTTCTGGTTTTCTAGTCCAAAACCCAAACTAGGGTTTGACTTTCCCGGAGTTCCACCCACTCAAAAAGTTCGATCTAGGGCTCAAAAGTTTTATTTTGAGGAGGGCTATCCAGCCATGCAATCAGATTCCCAAAATTCCAACTTTTGCAGAAACCCTAATTTTCACCGGAGGAGGAGAGAGAGGTATTTTCACCTTGTGAAAGATGTCCTATTCAGGCTAGCTCTGATACCATGTTGAGTTTATCCTAATTTCACAAGAAATATCACTGAAAGAAACACAATCATAAGATAGGCAAAGATTTACCCTAGGAAACCCTCATGGGGTAGAAAACCCAGCAAAGCTTTCCTCAATATAGATAATCAACCCAATACAAGATGTAGTCCTCAACAAGAGCTCCTTCTCCTCCTATGCAGACCTCTCTCTCTCCTATGTGCCAATCACAAGTAAGTGAATGAATGAGATAAATGAGGAACACACCTCCTCTATTTATACTCATGCTCTAACTGACTTTTCACCCTAATGGGGCCGACCTCTCCCAAGAGAGTCTAATAACCCCTAAAAAGCTAACTCAGGGCCGACCTCACATGGGAGATCTAATAACCCTAGTTACCACAATCTCTCGGAGGAATAAACATCTTCGGATATACAATAGGGTCACCTCGGAGGAATGGAACATCTCTGGAATAATAAAGTACAAGAATGATATTCTTAGAAGTTACAATATTTTAACATTTACCCATCAAAATACTGTTAAAAAATTTAACAAACCATCCCAAAGAAGGAAAACAATTTGCTAGGACATATTTTTGACAGTTAACTATTTTTCCAAACTGCCAGTAATTTTTATCAATAAGCTTATTAAGATACATGTATGCCTAGATAAGTGGCTGCAGTAGGTGGTGTTAACTAATCCTTTGGGATTTGTTGTATTGTATTATAATTATATTAGTTAATAAACCGTCGACCTATAGATAACCGTCGACCTGTTGGTAACCGTATTTGCCCTATTTTATATATCTGTATCTTGCTTATATGAATTTAATTCGAATCTTGGAGTTTCAGCCCTGTTCTTCAGTGGTATCAGAACTGCGATTTTTTAAACACCATGAATTTCAGTTCAGTTTGATTTGGATAAACAGTCTTGAGCGGATCTCTTTAGATTGTTTTTTTTTCATGTTGAAGAATGCCCGAATGTCTCGTGTATCGAAAATAAAGAAGAGATTGTTGTTAGATGAACCACAACAAGCAAAGAGATCGCCATTTCCATTCTAGAGAGGAGATTCTTGTCTGCAGTCCATTTTGTGGGTCTGGTTATGAAGCATACACCTGTGAATTGTAAACTTACCAATTTTTTTTTAAGTCGGGGAACAAAAAGGGGCATTGATTCTGTAATTTCCAGTTTAGATTGTTGAGTGTTGTTGAGCCATCTCTGATTGCTGAGACGGATTGTGCAAGTTGTATGTTGCTAGAGGATTGCATAGTTAATGATATTGATATAATTTGTTGTTGAGAAATTTTTTATGCACAGTACAGACTGCATATTTTGATTCCGATTAGACAAAATTTGCATGTACATTGTTCTTGCACAGGAGCTCATAATGCATTCTTTAATATCAATTGTGGGAGTAGTGCTTTCCGGAAAAGCAAACTACCAAGAATGGTTTCGGAAAATAAAGAACACTCTTATTTTTAATGATTTATGGGAGGATGTTTGTGAAGGCAAGGATGATAATGAACCAGAGCAGCCTACATATGACAAACAACTTGCAATTTGGAATAGTAAAGATAAAAAGGCATATGATTTAATTTGCTTCTGTAACTAAAGAGGTAAGTCGGCATATTCTTTCCAACACCACAACATTTACAACATTAAAGAAATTAAAAGATCTTTATGACTCCCATTCAGAACTGGAAATTATACAATTGTTGACGAATTTGTTTAATCTTGAACTGAAAGATAATGATCCCATGAAGTTAGCTTCTGAAATTAAAGCCATTTTTCATGATGTTGAATCAACTGGTGTCAAAGTGGATTTGCAACTCACTGCATTCATTAAATCCCTATATCCTACCTATTCGCACTACTTAGAATCGCTTCAAGCTAGTGGACAGATGAAAGCCATGACTTTTGATGTACTTCTAAACAAAATTGCTAAAAGAGAGAAAGCCTTTGGGAAGAAGGAATCTCTTTCCAATTCCACTGTTGAGACTTTATGTCTTGGACAGAAAGAGCATAAACCTAGAGGAGAGTCTGCTAGATTTGATCATAGTAGAATAGGTAGAGATAAAAGATCATTTAGAGGAAGGGGGGGGGTAATCCTCATCGATGTGACAGACAACAAGATGCCAGACAACAAACACATTTTCAGAATGATAAACAATTTGTTAAATGCTATAGGTGTGGTAAACTGGGTCATACTTCCTCTCATTGTTGCACTCCTTGGGAAAAGATTAGTGAGAAGAAAGAGCAACAACCTTCAGACAAACGAAAACCACCTGAATCTGCTCACTATATTGTTGCACATTGTAATCTTAGTATCAATGAAGTTTTTATCACTTCTTTTACTTCTTGGGAAGACACTTGGATTTTAGATACTGGAGCCACTTGTCATATGACCTTCAGAAGATATTTTTTTGAGACATTATTGACGGAATAGTTTATTTTGTTGTTAAGTCAAAGATAAAGCCTTCAAGAATTGGATCTATTCGACTTAAATTACCAGAACTTGCTGATTATATTTTACCCGATCTTTATATTCCTTAATTAAAAAGAAATATGATGTCTCTCATACATATCAGGAAGCAAGGGCATTCTATACATATGTTTGATGGTATAATTTAAATAAGAAGATCATCTGATGATGTGATTGTTATGACTGGTGTTAAAGAAGACAAAATTTTAAAACTTAAAAGGACATCATCTTTTCCATCCAATTCAGCGCTTTTGGCTCAACATAGTGATACTATGTCTTCCATCTTGTTGTGGCATGCTCGTTTTGGTCATATTGATTATGATAGTATCATGATTATGAAACAACAAGGTATTCAAGGGCTTCCTACTATTCCAAGAAAACTTTCTCCATGTAATGCTTGTATTTTAGGCAAGCATTGTAAGCAGCCTTTTTATGGATCTACTTCTCGAGCTTCCAGGAAGTTAGTTCTTAGACATTTTGATCTATGTGGACCCATGCATGTTTCATTTGCCAATGGTAATAAATATATGCTAACCTTTATTGATGACTACACCAGGATGTGTTGGGTTTATTTGTTGAAAGAGAAATATCAGGTTTTTGCAACTTTTAAGAATTTTCATTTATGGATTACAAATGAAATTCAATTTAATATTGGCACTCTAAAATCAGATAATGGTGGAGAATACACATCTAATGAATTTGAAAAGTACTTGCAGGATAATGGTATTAAACATCAGACAACCATCCATTATAATCCGCAACAAAATGGTGTGGCAAAGTGCATGAACAAAACTTTGCTTAATATGGTAAGGTCAATGATTTTTTTTAGAATGTCAAGTTGATGTTTTGGGGAGAAGTAGTACTTTGTGCTGTCTATATTCACAATCGGTGTCCTTCTACTACCATCAATAATAAGTCTCCTTATGAAATGTGGTATAATCATCTTCTTGTTGTTCAACATTTTAGAGTTTTTGGGTCTCCATGCTATGCCTTAATTCCTAAACAACAACGCGACAAATTGGGTGCCAGAAGTCACAAATGTATTTTCTTGGGTTATTCTAATACCCCTAGAGCTTATCGATTATATGATGAGGAAAACACGAAATTTGTTGTTTCAAGAGATTTTGTTTTTCTCGAATTTGCTAAAGATGCTTCTACTATTGATAGGCAACTCAATCAATTGGATAGATTCTCTTCCAAGAAGTTTTATTATGAATAGGACAATGATCTTCCACATCCTGAAGGGGGGATTCATATTGTAGATCAGTTTGTGGATTTTCCTTCAATTAATTTTCCTTTTATAGCAACACCAGAGAATGAGGAAAAATTAGTTGATAATAATGTTTTTGATGAAGAAAAATTGGATGATAATAATGTTTCTGTAGAAGAAAAATTGGATGATCATAATGGAGAATCAGAAACTAGTCTTGAAGAACCTATTTATCAAAATGAGTCATCACCACAACAATCAGGACGTAGATCAACACGAACCAAAGCAATTCCAAAAAGGTATGATGAATTTGAGTTAAATTTTTCTGATGTTGTTAATGAACCTACTACCTTTGAAGAAACTGCTAGTTGTAATAAATGGAAAGATGCAATGCAAAAAGAGTATGATGCTCTTATTAAAAATATCACTTGGAGGTTGGTGGATTCTCCTATTGGCATCAAACCAATTGGTTGTAAGTGGGTTTATAAAATAAAATATAAGGCTGATGGTTCACTTGATAAGAACAAAGAAAGACTTGTAGCAAAGGGTATTCTCAAAAAGAAGGTGTCGATTACACATAAACATTTGCTCCTACTGCAAAATGGGGCACCATTAGAACTTTATTTTCCCTTGCAGCTCAAAAAATGATGGAAAATACATCACATGGATGTAAAATCTGCTTTCTTGAATAGTGATTTAAAAGAAGATGTCTATATGTTACAGCCAGAGGGTTTTTCTGTTAAAGGAAAAGAGCATAAAGTATGTAAATTGGTGAAATCTTTGTATGGTTTAAAACAAGCACCTCGTGCATGGTATGCAAATTTAACTGAACATCTTCTCAAATTGAATTATAAGCATTTCAATCTAGATGATGCAACTCTATTTGTTAAGAAAGTTAGAAGATCAGTTGTATATCTAGTTGTCTATGTAGATGATTTGCTTATCACATGAAATAATGATGATTATATAGCATTTATTAAAAAGGAGTTGCAAAAGGTTTTTGATATGACAGATTTGGGATTACTACATTATTATTTAGGAATTGAAGTAGATAAAAAAACGAAGCACATTTTTATTTCTCAGAAAAAGTATATTGGAGAGCTATTGACCAAATTTGGGATGCATGATTGTAATTCTATTTCTACTCCAATGGAGTGGAATCTAAGGATTACTTCACATGAAGGCAGTGCATTTGAAGATCCAACAAAGTACGTGCAATTTGTTGGAAGCTTGATTTATCTTACTACTACTTGTCTTGACATAACGTTTGTTGTAGGAATACTTTCCAGGTTTATGCATCAACCCTGTGAAGGTCATTGGATCGCAACAAAACGAGTGCTCAAATATTTAAAAGGTACTCAATCATATGGCATCAAATATTCTAAAGTTTCAGACTTCCATCTCACTGGTTATTCAGATTTTGATTTTTACGAAGATAAAGAGCATGGAATGTCTACTTCAGGCTATTTGATGAATCTTGGATCAACAACTATCACTTGGAGATCATGAAAGCAATCTATTCATGTTGATTCCACAACTGAAGCCGAATATGTTGCAGTAGCTCAGGCCACAAAAGAAATCATTTGGCTTCGGAAAATACTTGAAGACTTGCAGGAGAAACAAGTGACTTCAATGCCTCTCTTTGTTGACAACACTTCTGCATTTCAATTGGCCAAGTATCCTATATTCCATGATTGAACCAAACATATAAATACAAAATATCATTTGATTCGACATCATGTTGAGGCCAAAACCATTCATCTGACACATTGTTCTACTTCAGAGAAAAACGCAGATATCTTTACCAAAGCATTGGGACGTGAAAAGTTTGAAAAGTTCATAATGTTACTAGGCATGTTAGATGTCCCTTCGGATTAATGGGGGGAATGTTAACTAATCCTTTGGGATTTTTTGTATTGCATTATAATTAGATTAGTTAATAAACCGTCGACCTGTGGGTAACCGTATTTTCCCTCTTTTATATATTTGTATCTTGCTTATATGAATTTAATTCGAATCGTGGAGTTTCGTCCCTATTCCTCAGGTGGCATGTTATTATATATGTAATAATGGAGATTGAAACTTTCGTGCTTAATTGAAACTTTCCCATTTGATTGAAGAGTAGTTGGGTGAGTTTTCATTCAATGGGGGATGGCTTTTCTTTCATTCCACATATTCTTTATTTCTTAGATTGTCCTATCATTGTCCCAATATGGGGTCATTCCCTTCCTTTCAGTGCCTTTCCCTGGCCTTTGTTCCCTTCCTTCAGAGGATAAGTCAGTTTTCAAGTCCAAAAGTGCAACTCTGAGAGAGAGGTGGGTACCATTTTAGAAAAAGAAGTTGGTTTTAAACCGTGTTAATGAATGAATTAACCCAACCAACCACCAAGCATCAACAATGTATTAGCTATCAAATTTATCAAGCATAAGCAATTTATTAACTACCAAATCTACGAAGCATCACCTAGGGAATTTTAGGCACGCTTGCTTTTTGGTTATGGGCCTTAGAACTCAAAAGCACTTGTTGAATTTAGGTACCGATTTTTTTAGAGAGTTTGAAAGTGCTCTCCTCTTGCTACCACACAAACTTAGAGCTACTAATTTTGGTAAGATGTTATTTTCATTTTTTTATAAATTTGATAATAATCTAAAAACAAATTTTAATGAAACTATTCTCTTTTTTTTCTTAAACATGAAATTGTTTTTGTTGCTAAAATATTTTAATACTTCCAAGTTATAATTTATAAGAATTGTTGCTAAAATATTTTCACGTATATATTAACATTTTTTTAAATGATTTATTTGATATTATGTTAAAAGTTAATAACATTTTATTATTATTGTAGTTTTAGTAATTAGTGGAAACAATTACTTTTACTCATGATTAAAAAAAGTACTCAAAGGAGAAAAAAGCTTCAATATATTTTTGAAGTTGAATAGTACAATCTCAATGAGCCTAAGACCTTGACAAATGACAAAATCTATATGTGTGCGGAGTTTCACATATTCACAAGATCTTCACCATGAATTAAATAAAGCTACTTTCGATTTTAGGGAAAAAAATCCTTAATTTTCACTTCTTCCATTTCTTCTTCTTGGTCGCTTGCCTGGATCCGAAGCAGAAGTAAAACAACAACAGGAAATGAAGCTGCGAGAGCCTCGCTCGATTGTGAAGGATTGGTTTTGTATGCCAGTTTTAGTATACGAATGTATGTATTTTATACATAAAAAAGGTAGAAATCACTTTCAAACACGCCAGAAACTGTTTCCCCGACAATCCTGCCGCTCGCCAACCTACTCTCTGTAATGTGATTTCCACGCCATGTGACTGTTTTGGGTTCTTTCTATTAAGATAGGGGAGTGATTATTAGTATCTTTGGCTCTTCTGGTGGATTTTACATATGATGTTGCATGATTAATCTAGGATTTATTTGTCCTTGTGGAGGCTACTTTATGTGTATTCAATGCTATGTAATAATACGTCATTACATATGGACCACCTTCTGGTTCTTTGTGACTTTAAAACACAGGTATGAAATGAGGTGTCTGAATCCCTCAAACTCACTAAACTCTCATGTGCTGACACCTTTGAACAATGTTTTATGCCTAATTGGTCTGGAAGCATAGAAACGTTGTCATCTTTGAGGATTGGAAGATGAATATAAACAAAGTGTGCATGGCAGTTGTGGGTGCATATCAGGATTTTATAATTCAGAGATTATCAAGAATGACATAATTGCTTGCTTCGCAGTGAGACTTTGATTTTTAGATGCCCTCTGATCATTTCGATGGTGCCTCTAAGGAGGGAAGGCTTTGGGGGTAGGGATGGTATTAACTTTCAGTGTTAATCATTGCTTCAAATTTTGGATGGATTGTGGTAGAGGTACAAATACTAGAAGTGAGATGCTTGCTTTGGATGTTTTTTTATTTTTTGCTAAATAAACAAATATATCATCTTTGCAGATTTGGGTGGCCTTCTATTCTTTGCGAAGGAAAAAAACATATCATCCTTGCAGATTATGGGAGATTCAAAAATAGTTTTGGATTGAGTTTAAGACAAGGAGAAGCCGCAGGTGCTTCATCTTGAGTGGTGGAAACAGAGGATCAGAGATATCCAAGCAACTTTCCACTTTACAATTTCACCATGTGTACAGGGAATACAACCTTGATGTGGATCTTCTATTAAAAAAAAGCATTGTCTTCAGCCGAAGGTAGCATTCACTATGAAGAGTGGATTAATGACTCCCTATTCTCGCATGGTTCTATTCCCTTGTTTTGATTTTCTTGTTCTGCAACTCTCTAGTGGTTCATATCAGTGCAACACAACTCTGTGGATCAGTGGTTGGTTTTGGATCGGCACTGGGCCAGATTTTTCCTTTGTTGGTGCAGAGGCACTATTAACTGTTTTGACTATAAACGCTTGCATTTTTTTGGGCAAATGTTTCAGCGTTGGTTTTGTGTAGTAATGTTTTTAAATTCTAGGGCTGCAGTATGATACAGTGACGACTCTTTATTGTTTTGTCATTAAAAGATTTTGGCTTCTTGCCAGTTGATTATGGAATTATTGATAGATGCGAGACTGTAATGGTGATTGTAAACTTTGATACTTTAGTGAATAACAAGTATAGATTGAAGACACCCATGATGTCTGAACAAACTGCGTCATTGGATGAACTGATTAATGGTTGAACCACCATTACTTGATCTGATCTGATTTGACTGGGCCATCCTTGAGCCCTACAACTACAATCTCTACATCGACTTGCTTGAATTATCTGGTATGAATGTTGGAGAGATAATCACTCCCAACAATGTCCTCCTTAATTGTCTGTTCATCATTAACTAGCTGACTTTTGCGGCTACCCGTAGTAGGCTAACTCTCAAAATATTCTCATTGTAACAGTATGTATTTTTTGGTGGCTCCATGAACCTGGAAACCAAAATCACAACAAAAATGTAACTGCAAACACGATGGTACAACATCCTTAGGCATACCATACTCAGGCTTTAGCTAACATCACTATCACTAATACTTATAAACAAAAAATAAGTTACTTCTGCAAAATCTGTACAGGACGGATCTAGGAAATATTTTATTACAAGATTAATTGCATAATTGATTTTTTTAGTTATTTTGTAATTCTAAATCCATTGTTTAATTTCAAAATACGTGTACTTAAAATTTTCTTTTCTTCCTGCTATGATGCCAAACCTTGAACCAGGAATATGGCATTATCCTCTTCATGTTCACCTTCATCATACACTTTAGGCCCTCTTTTGATTCATCGAACAAAAAACCATCACCTTTATTCAAAATATTTTTCATAGGCCCAAAATGCAGTATACCCTGTGCTCCATGGGCTACCTTCTTCATATCGCTAGCTTGAGCTTTATCTTTGCAATTCACCTCATGTCCGAGGGATTCACCATGGGTTAGACCTACAACCCCCCCACTTGCGTTCTTACTTCCAAAACATCTATCAACAGAACCATGCTGTTAACATAATCAACATCAACAATTTTAAACTTTGCCTCATTTGTCACAAGGTCTTCTGCAACTTTTCCAAACAACATACCTTCAATCCTTTTTACCTGGATTGAGCCTTCAACACACTCCTCTTTTAGGAGTTCTTATTCACCATACATAGCCTCAACAATTTCATTATCATTTTCAGAGTTGCTTAAAACACCTGCACAGTCACACGGGCAATTAGTAAAAACAACAAAAATATTCACAATTTCTTTCTTCATTGCAACCATTGTGACAATCTCAAATCTACCTTCAGTATCTACACGCAGGTACCAAAACCTTTCATCTTTATCATATACAGCTTTCTTCATTACTACAGTTCATCAGCCTTATGTTGACGGTTCATTCCATTCCACATTACTTCGATTAAACTCTTCTCCTTTTTGATATTCACCTCTTCATCAAATATAATTCAACCTGCTCACATACTGGCTTCTCATCTACAATATCCTCTACTTCTTCATTTGTCTCAGCTTCTATTAGATACTAATGGATTTCAACACCATCCTCATACTTAACAAATTTAATTTCAGGTTCAACAACTTGATCATCATCTTCACTTGCGACATTATCCTTTCTGCCATCTTCTTTGTGAGTGCCTAGTCTGACACATTCATCTCACGCTCTTTTCTCTTCTATGGGCATAACTATCAGGGTCTCACTACCCACTTCAAAATCAATTAGGATAGATGAGGAGGATGAGGATGAGGATGATAATGGTGGTGATGGTGATGATGATGGTAGCCATTGATGCTACTATTGAGATTGTGGATGTTTATTGTTTTCTCGATGCTACTAGACACGTATTTTTGTGATGATCCAAGTTCATATTAAATTCTGGGTCATTTTGATTTGTATCGTGGATTTATGTTGACATATAAACTTTGACTACCCTTGATCATTTTGACATTTCTAGATATGGATATTAACAAAGATATTTCTTGTGATATTGGTATTTTCACTATATATATATATATATATCATTCACTTGTTCTTTTAACCTTAATATGATGATCTTATGATAAGTTATTGATGTGATGATGTTTTATAATTTCACTTCTTTTGATGAAAGACAATGTTGATGTTATCATTATTATATTATAAATTTATCTATATTGGAACTTGTCGATGATCTTTTCAAAGAAAATTAATATATATGATGATGTTACTACTTTGGATAAATGTTGTCTGTTTGTGTTAAATTTTCTTTATAAATGTTATGCAATTAATTTCAATAATGGCATCTACAATTAATTTGAATGTTTCATTATGTTATTTCAAAACTATGAAGTAAATGATATATGAGAACTATTGAAATTAATAAAATAATTATAATAATTTGATATAATAAATATATTAGCACACAATTGGATATAGTTGTAGGTGTTAAATAGCAAGACTAATGTCGTGCTAATAAGGAAGCAAAACTAGGAGCTAAAATGGAAGCCCACTATGTTATAGATCTAGAAGCAACATTGGATGCAATACCTAGCGTAAGTTGGAAGTCAATTCTAATGCTATTTTGGATGCCAAAGTAGAAGTCAAACTAGAAGCTAAACTAGTGGCCAACAAAGAAGCAAAATTATATGCTTAATGGGAAGCTAAATACGGTGTTCATGAGGAAGCAAAACAAGAAGAAATTCAAGGAGCTAAACAGGAAGCAAAATGTGGCACTAGTGTGGAAGTTAAAATGGACACTAAATTGGGCACTAAAGTGGTAGCAAAACATGGTGCTAATGTTGACATCAATAGAGATGCAAAACTAGGAGTTAAAAAGGATGCAACACTTGACGCTATTGAGGAAGCCAAACATGGCATTGATATGCTAGCAAAATAAGATGTTATTTTGGATGCAAAACATGGCACTACATAGGAAGCAAAACATGGTGCAATAGTAGAAGAAAAATTTGGGCCATTTTGGTAGCAAAACACGATGCAAAAAAGGAAGCAAAAATTGGTGCAAAATTAGAAGCAAAAATTGGTGCATATTGGAAGTAAAACATGGTGCAAAATGAGATGCTAAAGTGGTAGCACATATGGATGCAATATTGGATGCTAATTTGGATGCAAATATGGCATGATTGTAGATACAAACATAAATGCTAACATGGCGCTTTTAAGGATGCAAATAGGGTGCTAATGGGGACGTCATTTAGGAAGTAAAAGAGGACGATCTCTAGGAAGCAAAATAGGATTTTATTTAGGAAGCAAACCTCAACGTCGTTTAGGAAGAAAAATTGGATGCAATTCTGGAAGAAAAAAAATGGGGGCTATTTTAGACATCATAAAGGATGCTATCTAGGAAGCAAAAAAAAGACGTTATTTTAGACTCTTTACGTTTTGTACATGACGTGTCCCATTTAGTGTCTACTTCGACTACTCAATGAAAAAAAATTACACTAAAAAGAGATGCTAAATGGGACGCTAATTCCAGGATTTGTTGTAGTGAACAAAATGAGGTTTTGTAGAATTGCAGAATTTACATGGAGAAATCCTCAATGACTTGATAAATGGAATCCGACTAAAACCTTACAGGGACAGTCACGCCTTCTTGTAGTGAATATATATATATATATATATAATTGCTTTCTTTGTCAAACGTTTGTTTGAAGTTGCAGCTTGCATGTTTTTCGAAGGGAGTGTGTGTATATATCATAGTTAATTCTATCAAGGTAGTTTCCATAAAAGAGCACGAGTTGCCATATTATCAAAGCACGTGAGGAAAAATGTGACTTGAGTAATCATTTAAAACCCCATGCATACATAAAAGGGACAGGAATATAATTAAAACGTTGCATTTATGGAATTAAAAAGGTGATGGCCAAACATAATAAATGAGCCTAAAAAGGAATCTGACGGGATAATTGATAGGACTCATTCATAATAGTTCCATAATTATGATATTAATTGTAAAAATGTCGTAGACAATTTGGTCAGGTGCTGAAAATATATGAGTTCCAAGGGGAAAAGACAAGTAGCTTAACCATTAAAACTTAATGTAGTAGGGAAGACAAGTTCAAAACTACATTGTGAATTGAAGCATAACAAGCAAAGAGATGAGCTAAAGAACAATGAGTAGAGTAAGAGGGTATGCAAGAAAGATCATTACAAGATATTATCCAAGATTTCATGGCATCCAGATTTCCTAGACTTGCAGGAGAGCCACAAGTAGCTAGGGAGAAGGCTCTTTAGTGCCACCAGGGGTAACAAGGAATACTAGACGTAGAACTCCATCCACACGGGCTCACGAGATCCGAAGTAAGCAGAGAACCGATGTTGGGGCTTCCTCCTCTACAATGCCATCTTGGCTATCGGAATATATCCCACCAAGGAAGAAGATTGTGAAACTAGTACAAATTTTGAAAGATGGCAAGTATCCATTGGATATGTTGGAAATCCCTACGAGTGTGTTGTGGGTAGGAGATATTATGGGGAAGGTACCCTATCTCAAATACACAGATAATGACCTAGCAGACAAAGCAAAATTTCCAGAATTTGAGCCAGCGAATTATTCTAGCAGGTTGTTAGACACAGAAGAAGAAGTGCCTATGCTAGATGTTGAGATATTGTAACTTCTAAGAATATTATATTTGTACTTTATTATTTCGGAGATGTTTCATTCTTCCATGAAGATCTTATTGTATATCCAGATATGTTTATTCCTCCATCGGATTGTGGTAACTTGGGTTATTAGACTTCCCTAGTGGGGGTCGGCCCTGTATGTGTTATGTGGGTCAAAGGGTTGTTAGACCACCCTAGTGGGGTTGGACCAGTGAGTTGTAGTGGGGTGTTTAACCCAGTGGTAAATTTGGGGCCGACCTAGTTAATATAAAGTACAAGTCGGAGATGTGTATAAATAGAGGAGGTGTGTTCCTCATTATACACACACTTCCCTCACTTGAAATGTAGCGCACTTGTGAGAGAGAGGTATGCTATGGTGGAGGAGGAGATCATGTCTTTGGTTTGCATATTTTTATATTGTTGGTTATCTATATTGAGGAAGCTTTGTTGGGTTTTCTACCCCATGAGGGTTTCCCAAGATAAATCTGTGTCTCTTGTGTTTATGCCGTGCTTGTTGTTTCTTCAGTGATCCTGTATATGCTATTATTGTGAAATGGAATGTAATGCTTATATTTTATGTCTTAGCATATTGAATCTTAACACTAGAAATGCTATAATGGGCATCGGGACTGGAGAGAGATGGAATATTGGGCCTTCTGAAGCTTCCCCATTTTGGTCGAAGCGCGAAAGCTAATGTCTGTGTCAAGCAGTTGTTGTTATGCATCCATGGCATATTTTTGTACCTGGATATGCATATCCATTGATACAGGCCTTATTGCTAGGCGTATTTCCATTGATACAGACCTTATTGATAGGATCATGGGTCTACCTATGCAAGGGGTGGATATGGGGACATATTTTGGAAGCAAAGAGAAGGATCAAAAAGTAGCTACTAGGATGAAAGAAAAATATGGATTGGAAAAGAGAAACTGAGGCTATGAAGTAGCTTCCATCAAAGATTTAGTATTGTGATTTTCTATGTGGATCCTTACGAGCAAGTTGTTGATGAAATGTCGGCCAAATCAAGTGCCTACTCCAACAATTGCGTTGGCTGAGCAATGTGTCGAAGGAGTTCGGATGAATTGGTCAACATATCTGTTAAATGAATTCGTGACCGATCGTCGCGATGCTCAGGACACAGGTAACTTGTTTCATTACTCATGGTTATTATTGTTAATTGATTTAGTAGCATGGGAGGAACCATAAGATTTAGTTTTCCAGACTTCCACCTAGCTTCCCTATTGGGGCTGGTTTCCATCATTGGGAATGAATAGAAACCAATATCGTCAACAAGAGTCTAATGTGGTCTTTTACCAATATAAGGAGGCATTACAATTTAGTATTATGAAGGCACCTAGGGTTGAACCTCGGGTGGTTGATTTGTTTGAAGAAATTATTCATTTTAATACAACCTCGCACCATATATACATTCGGACTAGGCGGGACCCAAATATGGAATGGTTACCAAAAAGATACAAGGTGACAGAGCAAGAAATTGGTGAAACCATTCATGAATGGCCTGAAGAGTGGAAAGTACCCATACCTGTCAAAGAACAATCACTAACTGTGTCACGGGAAGCAAACCCTATGACACAAACTGGAAATGCAAAGAATAGATAGGGTCAAGTGGAGGAACAAATTAATGAAATGGGAGGCGAAGGAGAGGCTGCTACAATAGATAAGGATCCAACACCTTCATAGGACCAGGGAAGAGAATCAAGTGTGACCTAGCTAGGTCCCTTGACCAAGGGAAAAAGAAAGGCGACCGAGTCGCCAAGGGAAATAAAACCAAAAGGAAAGCACATAAGGACACACAAGTAATGGCTTTAACGAAAGAGGATGTCAATATTCTTACAGATAGAATCTGAGATACTACAGAAGACATTTGGAAAAAAGGTGTTGATGAGCAACTGAAGTTGTATGGGGGTCTAACACACCAACTCGATGCATTGCAGGAAGCATTAGAAGGAATATGTGTCTTTCCAGATCCAAAAAATCCAGCAATAGGAATACATGATGATCCTTTGACACAGCAGAGGTCAATGTCACAGGCCATGTCAGGCTTGCCATCAAAGGTCATATCCTTACCGCTGAAAGCATTTAAGTGCTTGGAACCAGGAGTGCAGACAAGTATAGCAGGAATGAGTACTCTAGACTTGTATTTGGAATAAGTGCAAATGCATACTTTGCATGCTATTCACATGAGTATTGCAGATGAAATCAAATCAAGGGAGGAGTGAAGCTACAATGCGATGATGAGTGAAGAGAGTGAGCGGACATAGCTCATGAAACGTTACAAGGAACTGCAACATGAGTGCGATGCAGTGGTGGAACAAAGAGAAAGATTGCAAAGAGCTATAGAAATAGTTTGCAGTGAGGCACTGGAGATTGAGATGTCTGAGGCAATGCCAGTGGAAGATACAGTCTCAAACATCAGTAACAAAATTAAGGGATATAAGGTGAAAATTCAGGATTTGGATGTTAAGTAAGGCTCACTTTCAAGGTTAAGGATGTTATGGTTGTTTGGTTTCTATCGTACCCCTTCGCTATTGCAGAAGCTTGGTTCCTGCAGCTCCCATAGGTACTTCGGGTGAGACCTCATCTGCGTCCTAGGTGTTTCCGAAAGGGATATACCCATTTAGGCTAGTATCTAGGGGTTTTGTTGGTGTTTAACTATGTGAACCCTGGTCAAAGTAGATATGCGCCAACATGGTCGTAAAAACATTTTGGTGACCGTAAATTTTTTTGTATAAATATTTTATTTACATAATATAAATGAGTTTCTTAACGACAATTTTTTTTTACTTCTTCTTTGTTTTTGCTGCATACTCACATCCACGCTTTTGCCTCTTTCACATAGTACATTGTGGACTAGAGAATGACTTTCCAAAAAAAAATTAGAAACCCAAATATATGTAATATATTCAAATTGTGACCAAAGAACAAGTAACATTTAGATAATTTTAGACCTAATTGGTTTAAGAATTTTTTGTTGCATCTACATTTCACTTTGAGTTGATAATCATTAATAGAAATTCCAAACTTAAACCAATTACTTGTGAATATTGATGGCTCCATTTTTCAGGTATTTTGATAACCCTTTTTCCACAGTCCAACTCAAGCAATGGTAGCGAAACGCACTCAATTGTGGGAAAAGTGTTTTACTTTAATGATTTAATGAAATTGTTTTTATAATTAATCTTGTATGTTAGAATTCATATCAATTAAACTGATTATATGGAAACCAAGCGTGATTGAGCAGGTTCAGGTTTATTAAAGGAAGGACGTGTAGAAGACTAAAGGATCACCAAGCTCGGCGCCCTGTTTCCTGATTTATAGGGGACACACTCCCACTTTCAAGTTGAATCGACACTTTGACAATCAGTTAGGATTAGAGTTAAATCGTATAAATATGGACCTCTCGGGTAGCGAGTGGCCCCTGCTGTTATTTCTGAGAAAGACATTATTCTTAACGTTTTCTGCACTATTGAGATACTGAAGTACAGACTTCTGTTTTGACATGGATTTTACATATTAATGAAAGATTGATGATTAATTCCAGCAAGCGTTTCTGAGTTTTTATTCTCTCCTGAGTACGGGTTGGGGAGGGCCCCTCCAACACGTAGGTCAGGAGATTCCTATTTGCAGGTATTTTTCCAAGTATGCGTTTTACATTGATGAACAGCCTATGATATATGATAGCGTTGAATGATTCATTTTTTTCTGTAGTAGTTTAGAATGCATTCCGTAGTACAGTAAAACGATTTCAGTAGTCTTGTAGGTTCTTTCTTGCAACGCATATTTTTATCCACGATTACATGTGTAATAGCTTTGCTTTTAATGTCATGGTTTAGATCTAGAGTTCACTGCAGTTTCTAATCGTGATTAGTTTCTTTTAACTTCTTAGTAGTAGATGGGTAAGCATAGAATGATCGTATTTCAATTCTAGATTGGTAGAATAAGATAGTTCAAGACTCAAATTGTGTGCGCAGATAGTAGTTACAGACTTCGTTTCCCCAATAGTGGAATAGCTCTGTTATGGTATTTTCATTCTCAGCATTTAGTTATTTCAGCAGTTTAATTATTTCAAATAGATTTATTGCCTTTGTATCTTCACTTCTTAGAACAGATCAACATCTAATTACTTCAGCATTTTAATTACTTAGAATAGATTCCCTGCTTTATTTCTCAGAACATATTTACTGCTTTCAGCACTTTAATTCTTTTAATCAGATTCATTGCTTTCCAGTATTCAATTTCATAGCATAATCAGTTTTCACATTAAGTAGACAATCTTCACATTTAGTAGACAATCTTTAGAACATCGATACCGCCCTTTAACTGTGACAAGAGATTATCCTATAAAGAGCACAAATAATGCATGCATCTCTCAAGTTTGTACGTTCTCCGGGTTGACATTTAAAGTAGGCTCTTGGTATAGCTGCCCTCATTAGGCATCCATATTAGGAGCTCACCAAATATAATTTTTAAAAGTATTAAAGGGAACATTTAATCATTGTGAATTTATGTAAATTTCCAGCAAGCAAGCAAGTAAGCAATCAATAAGAATAATAAAATTGAAGAGAGTGACTTTTAAAATTAAATAAATATAAGATTGAAGGAATTGACCCTTATAGAATAATTATTATTATTAATTGTTATCTAACTATTTGAAAGATAATTATAAATTATAAATTAGAACAAGATAAAATAGTGATAAATCATTTAACTTAAGAGAACTAGGTAAGAAAGGATAAAATTAAGGATAATTTTATGCTTGCATCCTCATCCAAATAATCAGACAACCTGTCATATATCCCAGCATACCTAGGGATTTGAATATCCTTAATTTGAGTACTTTTATACCAGGTACAGGAATAAAACAATATCTCTGAATTTGTTTACCAAATAGTGGATAATGCATGTGTGAGAGAACCATGAATGTATAAATCCCTTATTAATACCACCTCCATTTCTTATTCAATTCGAAAACAAGTGTTTGGCAGAACATGATACAAATACACAACATAAGTAGCAACTTTGTTTTTCCAATGATGCTCAAGTTGCTTCACTGTATATTTTTATTTCTCATTTATTTGTTTGATAGGTGGAGCACCACATAAAACCAAACTATAACTGGAACTTTAACGTTTAGAACTGAGTCAAATAAGGTTATAACTCAACTTAGCAATTCATATTGTGAGAGTAAATATTTTTCTATCTTAAATCTGATTTGCATAACATGATTTCAACAGTGGAATTCTTCCTCTTTGATGACAACTACTTTGCTACTGCCATAATCGACTTTCATAGAAAGACATGATATAAAATATGACATAATTATGACAACAATCGCTGGCATCATAATTGCCTTGCATATGAGGGATTCAACTCATAAATTTAGACCAGTAAAATGATTATTTTGATGGCATTAAAATTCTCTGCATACAAGGATTCAACTCAGAAATTAGGCTAATAAACTGTGTTTTGCTGGAATTAAGTTGCTCTGCTTACAAGAGATTTAACTCATAAATTTAGGCGAGTAAATTGAATGTTTTGTTGGCATTAAGATGCTTTGCTTACAAGAGATTTAAATCAGAAATTTGTGTTTTGATGGTATTAAGCTGCTCTGTTTACAAGGGATTCAACTCAAAAATTTAAGTTCATTTTGTAAACTCATTTTCTAAAATATACTTTCAACTTCAGAAAGTGTGGTCATTAAAACGAATGATTGAAATAGTTTTTAAAAACAATCACACTTTCAAGTCATTGGTCAAATTTGTAGGTTTTGATTCGTAGTGCATCACCATTATTGGCATCCTATGAGTAATGTCTAATTGATGTTGTTGTTACATATCAATTCAGCAACAGAAAACCAAAAAGATAGTATTTTGTTAATCCTTTAATTGACTCCAAAATAAAATAGGCACTTAATTTGAACATTTTGACAACTTGGACCTTGGATTGCCCAAAACAAAAATGAAACACCAAAAGTACTAATATTTGCCACTAGAAGATTCCTTTAACATGGAGTAAATTTGTTGGCTCTTCTCGAGCATCTTACAAGCTTCCAAAGCACTAAGAAATCATGAATAATGAGGCTATCTTTTTTTACAGCTAGGAATCCACCACACTAGAAGGATGGGTCTATACCTGGGCCAAGGCCAGTCACAATGTTGAATGGAAGAACGATCTGTCATGTCCACCTGGAAGATGTTGTCACCAGGTTTATACTAAGATGAAGACCATCCTGGATGCCCCTGGGTCACTTTAATTCCCTTCTAGGTGGCTCCCACCCTCAACCCCTGATCTGCAAGAATTGAACAGCTAACCTGTGGTGACTTAAACTCCACAAATGCCAATTGCCCTACCACTGCAGGATATGATTACTAAGGCTATTAAAGCCCATGCACAGGTAGAGGAACTCATGGTTTTAGAGAAACCTTCAGCATATGGTTCTGTAAAGTGTTTATGGTCAATTGCAGAGACTAAGAATAACTCAAACTGTACTATGAACAACGATCATGATTCATGATTTCATGGAGCATCTTGTATGTGGCATTGATGATCCTTACCACAAAGTGTTTGTATGTACAGTCATTGATCATGTATGCTAAGAGTGCATTGCAAATTTTGAGGGTTAATCTTCTCAAATTGATTATAAACTTACAAGACAACATGTATTGCAAATTTTGAGGGTTAATCTTCTCAAATTGATTATAAACTTACAGAGACAACATGTATAGGCAAAGGAAAATAGAAGTATATTTTTTTTATAATTTATCAGTTAAGAATATACATATATTGCTTTACCTACTGAAACCAAATGTATATGAAAAAATCCAAACATGGATGAAAACATACAAAGTATAGAATATATAGAGCATGAATTTATTCAATTCTACATCCAAATGCATAGTAAAATATGCAGTTTATAGTTATATTGAAAAATTCATAGAATAATTAATAATGACAAAATTCATAGTAAGAGGTGGCACTTTTATTTTTATGTTGGATTCCAACAATTGACTGAGATAGAGTGATCCCATACAACCATAGATTGCCAACCAGGATATGATACCACGAGGGCGAAGAAGGAAATATGCAAAGCTATCAAAACAATTTCTCCAACTCAAAATGAAAGAGAGGACTTTTAAGTATGCTACTGTTTAAATGCTAAATTGGACCAGTTGTTTATTACCCATAATACCTGCCCACGCAACACAAGATGTTCTTCATTTTCAACTTAAGTTTCTCAGAAGTTCTTCCCTCCGGTGCTCTTCAATGTGCTTCAATGTGGCATTGAAATAATTTATACTGCTATCCATTAACTATAAGCAAAGTTTTCCTTGATTCTTGCCTCCTTCCAAGGTTCTAATGGATTATTTTCATAGTTTCTTTGTTCCTTAGTATGGTATATTCCTCTTTCAAGATTAAAAACTCTTTTTATCTTCTCTACACTTTTCTAAAAAGCTAGTCCCCTCCAAAATTTGAATTTCTCTTCTTTTCATGAAGGATGGCAAGGAGATTCCTAATCCAACTCTTCTTGGTTTTAATAACATAGATGAAATAGATTTCCTAGGATGCAGAAGGTGGTTTCCTAGATTTCGGAGGTGGTTAAATCCATTATTTTTTTTTCTCAATTTAAACTATAGTTTAGGCTCAAGTTGATAAAACAATGAAATATTTGGGTAATGGCAAGGTGGTCAAATAAATCTATATTCCTTTAGATCTCCTCACATTTCCCTCTTGTCGTATCACAACCCCTGTAGGTGCTCATGTTCAGTTAGTCTTGGTTCTTCTATTGATTGTCCATATCTACCATTATTTATAATTACCATGATAACTTTACATCATGGTATAATAAAGCATAGAAAAAAATGTCCACACAAAGAATCTAAAACATATTTAACATCAAATGCATATGATTCCAAGGATTGAGATCGGGACATTACATCCCCTCCCCCTTGGAATAACACCATCCTCAATGTTCTTTTATTTCATCAATGTTTTATGGTTGGAATAGGAATGGATATGTGTCTTTCATGGCATCCTCCATTTTCCAAGGAGCCTCATTTGGTCCAAATTTCTTCCATTGTTCTTTTCCATAAGAGATGGCTCAGTTCCGAAGCAATGTTACATTTTTGTTTATGATGCATAAGGGTTTTGGTTTGAATTCTCCCTTTGGTTCCACCTGAATCAAAACCCAATCGACATGGCTAGAATCATGTACATATTTCTTAAACATTAAAACATAGACAAAATTATGTGCTTTGATGTTAGCAGGTAATGCAAATTTATGTGTTACTAACCCCATCCTTTATAGGATCTCAAATGGACCACAATATCTAGGTGCAAGCTTGAAACAAGTTCTCAATTTCAAATAACTCTTTCGTGGTTTGACTTTAAGATAAACATGTTCTCCAAGTTTAAACTATTTATGTATCATGTGCTTGTCTACATAACTCTTCTGGTTATCTTAAGTTGTTTTTAGATTTTGTTTGATCATAATAACCTTTTATTCAATTTCTTTAATCATTTTTGGTCTAAGCTTAATTTTGTTTATTGGATTATCCCAACTCAGTGAATTATTGCATCTTCTACCATAAAGTGTCTCAAATGGATTCAATGATGCCCGATATCCTTTGTATTAATCCAATTCTACTAAGTGCAGGTACTCTTTTCACTGAGTGGGTTTGTGCATAACATACATGCGAAGCATATCTTCCATTATTTGATTTGTTCTCGTTGTCTATCCCTCTGTTTGTGTACCGTAAGCAGCACTTAAGTGTAATTGTGTACCCAGTTTTTGGAATAGTGATCATTCACAAAAATTTGATGTAAATTTTGGATTTTTTTATAATATAATTCTTGTAGACATTCCATGCAACCTAAAAATATCCCTTATAAAATAAATTATGCAATGCTAACTGATTTTATAGGAATAAAGTGAACAAATTTGCTCAGTTTGTCAACCACAACCTTGATAGCATCATCTTGTTTCGCTGCCTTGGTAAGTCATGTTAAAATCATTGTTATTGCATTGAGAGGCATGCACTTTCCACAATCCAAGTGGGCGAGATGTGTCATGTATGTAATGCTGACATTGCATGTATGTAGAATCCAAAAAATGAATATGAAATCATTATAAAACGAAGTACATGCCAGCTCCAAAAAAACAAATATATATTTTTTTATAAAACCAAGGACATGTCGGCTCCGAGTTGAAATTAGCTACATTGCAAAAACAAATTATATAAATATATATCAAACTTGAATTTTAAAATCCGTTGAAAATTTCAAAATCCATGTATTTGGATATCTACATTATTGAAGGTTAGTATTTGTAAACATGAATATGTGCAATTAGGTTAAAAATACAAATCCATATATAAAAATATATGACCAACTTCCAAGGATAGTTAATAGTAATTAACTCTTCTACTTTTTATATTCAAAGATAAAATCATGTAATCTTTACTTGATCTAGGGTTTTATCTGAGTACCATTATCTTTTACAATAAGTATAAGATACAACCATTGAGACTTAATGACTAACGATGTTAAAGCTTAAATCGATGTTACAAGAAAAAAATGAGTGCTTATTTAATATTTTTTGAACAAAATTATTAGGTTTCAACTTTCAAGTGATAATTGATAATAACATTTGTGAAATTCTAAATCACAGAAGATCATGGAGCTGAGTATACCTCACAGAGAAAGAATGATTAGAAAAGTTGAATTACAATGAAAACTGCAGTAAAAATGAGTGGACAATTAATCATGCATGAGAATTCAGATAGGAATAGAATAATGTCACATGATCCAATAATAAGTATAATGAATAATAATGTTACAATGGAGAGAATTCGAATCACCTAGGAGAATTCGAGACTCAGTCTATCTAGCATAGTAATTGTCACCTCTATCAGTGCTCCAGAGCTCCCAAACTCAGTTAAACTCAACCAAAAATTAGTTAACTGAAGGCACAATCAATTAACTGACCAAGGAGGGCACATCAGTGAGTTTGACATGCAAATCACTTAGAAAAGGGTGCATGAGGCCACAATCAGTGGCATTCAGAGCATAAACCCCCCACAAGAGTCATCTAACTCAAGTGGACTGAACTAGAACACTGAGTTGGCTCCTAAAAAGTAGGGAGCTGGCTCTAGTGGTCCTAAAATCATGCATGCAGGCACATTAGGTGGATACTGAGTACTGGATGACATTTGCACACCACGAGGGGGAAAATAACATCACTAAGTCCTAGAAAATGGTAAAAATGCAAATAGGACAAGGATGGAGTTTTAAAATATCCTAACACCCCCCCTTAATCCAAACTTGTGCATCCTGGGCCCTAGTTACTAAGACCAAATGTCACCCATACAATCAAATAAATGATTGAAAATAAAAGAATTGTCCATGAACCAAGGAAATGGGGAAAAACCTCATGGGAAAAATACCCCCCCTCAAAAAAGATCAATAGTAGGGAACTCAAAGAACCTTCATACTAAGCAGAGAAGGAAAAAAAATTCCTGAGTGAAAGCCTTTGTAAAAATATTGGCAATCTGCTCCTATGTAGGATAGCAATGTAGGTGCTAGATCTAGATCTGGATCTGCTCCTCTGATGTACCTCCCATTATGTCGAAGCTATATTTTCCAAAACGAGTCTTTCAGGAACCCTTCTTGCTACTGTAGGGAATGGCTCATTGTAGTCCAAATCATGAACCTTTGAGTGCCCTTTGTCAACCAACTGAGATTTGTACTTGGTTGTAGATCCCCCATGGAAATTCTCTTCAAGGGATTGTGGATCAAACTTCACCATCATGTAGCACCTCTTTGAGAGAAGTGGATATACATGACATAGTGCAAGGTTTGCATGATACTGAGATCTGGTGGTTCTATGGTCAGATGGATCCCCAACTATGTTTCCAGCATTTACAAGGACTTTGTGATCCCATATTGTCCTTGGCCATGGTTTGGGAGCAGGTGTTGGATCTGGATCTAGATCTCCTTTAACTTTATTCTCAACACCAACATCTTGATCCTCATCCTCATTAGAAGAGATATCACTCTAATATTCATCAAATTCCAATGGAGTAGGTAGAGAGTATGGAAAAAAGTGAGAGAATTCATATTCCTTTGAATCATGGTTTCCAAACCCTTTCACTATAATCTTCCGAGAGATATCTCTGCAATATCAACTATGTCAGTACCAACGACAACTTTCTTCAGTGAACTTATGTTAGTCATCTCATAAACAGACAACAAATTTGTTGACAAAGAAGGCACAAATAGAACATTTTGAGCTTTCCATGCTCCAGATGTACTATGCCCTTCCCTTCAACAGAGATCTGAGAGTTATCTCCCATGTGAATAATCGTACCATCATTGAGATCTAGAGAAGGAAATGATTCTTTGGAGGAAACCATGTGGTTGGAGGATCCTAAATCTAAGAGGAAAGCTTGTGATTGTGAAAATCCAGCCTTCCATGCATGGCATCTCTCATGACCATCAGTCTCACTTACAGAATCAGTCTCTCTTGCGCCTTCTAGGAGGGCAATGTTGTGTTGTTCAAGAAGTTTGGTCCTCTTATCTATCTTCTTCTACATGCAAGATATCTCTAGGTGGTTTCCTTTCTTGCAATAGCAACACTTGGATTTCTCAAATCCTTTTTGCTTGTCCTTCTTGAAGTTGGAGGATCCTTCCGATGGACTAGATTTGGCATTCTACTTGGGTTCAGATTGCCTCTTCTCTTTTCCCTTGTGCTTCCCTTTGGCAATCACACTTTTTGACTCCCCAACCATAAGATCTTGATTTTTGGAGGCTTGCAAAGCACCCATCTGAATAAGTTTGTCTTGTTCTTGGATGAGAGATTTAGTGAAAAAATATAAGGATGGAATTTTCCAACCAGGGATTGACATTCGTCCTAAATGGAAGGTAGAGACAAAGATGGATAACTCGGGACCTAACTTGCTCTGAATGGATAGCACCAATTACTCATCCTTCTTCTCAATGCCACACTACTTTCATTGCATGAACAAATATTTGAATTTGGAAAAGAATTGTTGGATGGTCTCAAAACTGCTCGGTTGAAGATAAATCAACTCATTCTCCAGAATATGGCCCCTTAGCTCATCTTGTTTGTTGAAGAGGGTCTCCAACTTCAACCATACCTCTCTTGGAGTCTTCAATCCATCGAGGTGGAAGAGTAGATCTCTGGAAATATGAATACATGTGAAACCTAATGCTTCATCCAATCTATTCATATACTTGGCCTTCTCAACAGCTGCTTGAGGTTTGATCTCCTTTCCCATTGTTACCGTGTATAGTGACTTGTTGCGCAAGACCGTCTTCATATTATCCCTCCAATCAAGGTAATTGAAGGGTGTCAGGATCCTGGGAGAGAGAGGAGAGTTCAAATTCTCCATTAGAACTATTGGAGCGAATACAATGTGGTACTATTGTTACTGCTGAACTAAAAAACTTTCAATAACCTGTAAAAAAATCTCAATTTTGGAGATAGACTACTACTGAGCACTGCTTTAGGACAATAGGCACATTTTTCCGGATCCTTACACATGGATAGACCTCAAAGGATTTCTCCAATGAATTCAATGCAATGGCGCCAAGATTTGTTGTGAAAATCCAGAGGCTTCTGGTGCACTAATGAAAGTGGTTGCTCAACCTACGCCCACTGAGCTATGATACCATGTGAAATTCTAAATCACAGATCATGGAGCTGAGTATACCTCACAGAGAAAGAATGAGCAGAAAAGATGAATAACAGTGAAAACTGTAGTAAAATGAGCAAACAATTAATCATGCATGAGAACTCAGATATGAACAGAATAATGTCACATGATCCAATAATCAGTATAATGAAAAATGATGTTACAATGGAGAGAATTCGAATTACCTAGGAGAATTCGAGTCTCAGTCTATCTAGCATAGTAATTGTCACCTCTATCGGTGCTTTGGAGCTCCCAAACTCAGTTAAACTCAACCAAAACTCAATTAACTGAAGACACAATCTGTTAACTGACCAAGGAGGGCGCATCAATGATTTTGACATGCAAATCACTCAGCAAAGGGCACATGAGGCCACAATCAATGGCATTCAAAGCATAAACCCCCCACAAGAGTCAGCTAACTCAGATGGACTGAGCTAGAACACTGAAATTGCTCCTAAAAAGTAGGGAACTACCTCTGGTTGTCCTAAATTCATGCATGTAGGGTGCATTAGGTGGCTACTGAGTCCTGGATGACATTTTCACACCACTCGGGGGAAAATAACATCACTAAGTGATAGAAAAAGGTAAATAATGCAAATAGGACAAGGATGGAGTATTAAAATATCCTAACAACATTAAAATTCAAATATCCTATAATAACATGCTCAACTTCCAAGATTTCTTAACCAACATCGATATGAAATATAAGGGTTTACACAACATTTTAAATTATTGTTGTAAATTCTATTTCGAATTTTATATACATAATAATATGGATTTATGCCAGGTTGTTAGATTTTATTTATTTATTCATAGAATCCATAAAGAAATGCAATATTTATACACATGTGACTATTGATTACGACAATATATATATATATATATATATATATATATATATATATATATATATATATATATATTCAAAAAAAGAAAAAAATTGTAACTTGTTATTTGAATGAAATAAGAGTTACCTATATCCCATACAATATAATCCTTATCATCATAGCTATATTATCAGTAAAAAATGCATACCAAGAAGATGGTCATACTGATAGACTACCTATCAACTTCAAAACTTCTAACAAAAGGCCTTTTAAAAACTAATCTAGCTGGTTACAATCTTCAACAATGCATACAACAAAACTACCAGCTAAATTTTAAGAGGTTACCCCCTAAAAATGTACAAAGACCCCGAATCTACCAACATATTTGTAGAGAATTATTCAAAGAAAATCTATCCATCCATTGGTCCAATAGCTTTCTTTGAGAGAAGGTCTTCTTGCATATTTAATTCCCGGTAGATGTGATGAAATGATATCTCAGCAAAACCATCGATCAAGTCACGAATCCTTCTGACCCACTGATCCAAATGAATAGAATACATCTTTGAGTGGCATGTTTCCCAATCTATTGCATCCTTGGAATCACCAAGAATATTGATTCTGAAGATGCCTCTTTTCTTAGTGAACCACAATAAACCCCATAGTGCCACAAATTTTTCCTTAGTATTGTTGCCTCTGCCAACACCCATCCTCAACTATATTTGATAATACTTTTTAACATTTAATATCATCCCTACCCCACATAAGCCATCTTTTGCAGCACCGTCAAAATAACCTGTAGCTAGATCTTCTCCAATAGTTGGTCTTCTAAGAGCTCAGAGCTTCAGATTATGCTTGCAAGCTGAGTTCTTTAAGAGAACAAAGCACTTTGGAACAAAAATGATAAATAGAATGCTTGATGTCATAAAAGATACATCAATTCATATCTTTCTACACTTTCCAAATAGTGAACAAAGGTAAGTCTTTAAATTTTACTCTTGAATGGAACCATTTCAAAATACAGTCAAGGAAACTTCAACTGAACTATTCATCATCATGCTTAAGCTTCCTCCTCAATTCCCCCCAAACCAATCTGAAAAAAGGGAACTGATTAAATATATGAGAGACACTCTACATCTCCGATTGGCATAATACACATATTCCCAGTCCAACAAATCCATGCTTGAGGAGATTATCCCAAGTGAGTATTTTATTTTTTATGCATAGACATATGAAGTACTTAATCTTAAATGGAATCTACCTCTACCATAATTTCACAGACCATCAATTTGAATTATAGGACACCTCCTAAGAAACAATAGCGCTTTTTTAGCCGTTAGAGTCCCATTGGCATCACCTCAATCCCATACTAAAGAATATACATCTGTTGGCAGTATAACTCCGTCTTTGTTCAGAATTAGGGAAACTATTCCATTCTTCATCCACCTCTTCAGATAGCCCCAATTCTCTAGCCTGGTGCCAATATGGTAAAGATAAGTCATAACTGAAATTCCTCTTAATCGGTGCCAGAAAAAGAATATTTTTATTGTGAATTTGTGCTAATAGCATCTTGGGAAGCCTATAATATTCTCCCCAACAAATGGATCTATGCCAAGAAAAATATGAGAACCATTGTCGACTCTCCAGCTAAGCCAATTACCAAGAATCGTCAAAGTTTTAAGGAGGCCCTTCCAGATAATGGAAACATTACAAGCATTCAATTTCGGCTATTGAATCCATTGCAGAATTGGCGAGGCTTTTATATATTTTTCCTTGATCGTTTTACTCCACATGCCAACTCCAAATAAACACCACCAAATACTTTTAGCATGCAAAGCATGACTAAACCAGTCTAAACTCTTTATGCCCTATCCTCCTAAATGTTTGGGCAGAAATAAACTTTATCGGGAAGATAAATGAAGTTTTGAATTCTATGTACCCCCTAACCATAAGAATTGAAAATTCTTCTTCTAGATACTATTGATAATTGAAACAGGAATTGATGTTAGTGAAAACCAGTATACAAGAAGGATTTGAAGGACCGATTTCACTAAAACAAGCCTGCATCCAATGGATAACTAGCGAAAGGTCCAGTTTTTTATTATTCTATCCACCTTCCGCAATATCCAATTCCAGTCCTCTTTTCCATAGCAGTTTGGTTTCAAGTAATAACCAAGATACTTAAACCCCAAATTAGGTTTCTCCATTTTGTATGGAAAAATCCTACGAATTTGCTCACAAATCCCTTCTACAATGCTGTTATATAAGAACATAGATTTTTCCATACTAATAGACATCCATATTGCCTTGCAAAAAATATCGATAATAGCTCTGAAAGTTTTCCATTCATCAATAGAACCATTCTCGAAAAGGAGAACACCATCTACAAAGAGTAAATGAGTAATTGGAAGGGATTGAGAGATCTTAATACCTTTTATATCCAATTCCGTCTTTTCATTATCTATGATCATGCTTTGTCCTTCAATGACTAGAAGAAACAATAATGGGGACAACGGGCACCCCTACCTCAAACCCCTACTTCTTGAAAAAAAGGAAGTGGGGGACCCATTAATAAGAACCACAAAGGAAGCCGAACAATACACACCATTTGATGTAATGTGGTATGCAAGGAGAGCACAATAATATATACAAGTTGGTTTAAATTGCTAGTGACATCTTTGTTCATCCATGCCTTAGTTTGATATTTTTATTTATATATTTTGAACCAACTACATAATTCATAAAGCATGAGACTGTGTAGTACTTTCCTATATGTGGAAGCCGAGAGTGAAGAAGAGATTTCCCAGAATAATGACGTCAAGATCATAACCTCATATCTGTGAAGAATACAAAATTTTCTCTAGGTCTGGATCCACGAAATCCCCTTTCCTTCAATGGAATTTTATGGTACTTATGTCTTTTTCTTTTCTTCTGAGTACATTCTCCAAGGATCTACATTGTATATTACATTTGCTTGAATGCATTGTGATCTATGAATGATGTCCCACAAGAGTAATCGTGAAATTTAAATCATATGTGGTTAATAGATAGAATGGCGAGATGAACGACAATCTTCCTCTTCAGGTGCCCATGACCAATCAACTCCATACTCATTTCCTACTTAGGTTTGTCGAGTTCTCGAAGTACATGGTTGCCTCAGGTAAGAGATAGGAGGCTAGTTGTTCTTACCTAACCTAACCCTTTCTAACTGGTAAGAAGGTTACATGAGTGAGGAATGAAGTACCCCTTCACTTCCATACAACTAAATGCTCACCAAACTATATAAAGCTTCTTAGCATGTCGATGTAATCGGGGTCTTAATCCTTAACTTTCTGATGTAAACCAAAAGATGGGTCGGCACCTTAATCCATAGCATGTCGCGGCGGCTTAATCCTTAACTTTATGCTTTCTTTGGTCTTAATATGCCAAAGAATTGGTAGGGAATTAGTTGCATTGCAGCTTTCTCTCTTGTTTGTATATGTTTCTACAAGAAAATAAAATTGATATATCTATATAAAATGAAACTTGTTGATATTGTTATACTAATTTTCTATATGTATCCTCTCTTTCATATTATTTGCTTTCCTCATAAATAAAAAGCTAAACCTAGATGCCTAACATATGATATATCATTAAGGATATTTATAAAATTTTCTCAAGAGACTCTCCTATAAAGGACTAATGATGATACTTAATTTTTTCATATATTATAAATTAATCCCAACATTTTAAAGCAATAAAGATATAAAAAAGAAATCCAAATTAATTTGTATGTTTAAACAATCTCTCTTTTTTATTATTACAATGTGTTTATTTTTCCAGTTTTATATCATGAATAATAATATTTATTTCATTTTAGTGTATTGTATTAGTGTTGAAGATTCTCTTATATTATTTGTCTTCATTTCTATTCCAAGACTCCCTCCATGCTTATGCTCTAGAAGGATTATCACTTTCTCCTTGAACTCAATGCTATTGTGATTGCTCATTTAATTTCTTCTCTTTCTTTGCCCAATTCAATAAAGAGTACATCTATTCCACATACACCTCCTTGGTTTGTAATCTTGGTCGTTGAGAGCTTAATTTTGTATTACCTTAAGCAACAAACTTTTCAATCCATTCATTATCTTTCAAATGAGCAAGGCAAGGACACCCTATCTTTCATAGTATGATTCCCATGAGGTTTCTTACTAGTGTCGAGTGGTATTTGTTTATTCTTCATGCCCTTGTGAGTATACAAGACAACCAATATAGGTGACAATAATTGCTATCTTCTTTCTCACTAAACAAGGGAACACTGGATTTAGGGATGACAACTCCATAACTCTTCCAAATTAGCATATGATTATATACCTCCTACCTTATTTAAAGAGGTGAGACATACATACCTTTTTGGAAAGAAAATGTTTGAGGAAGAGAACCTCAATCTTAGTCACCCAAACTATTCTGAGTTAACATGTATACACACTTATGAAAGAGATAAAATGTATAAAAATTAATAAATATCTCTTAAAAAAAAACCAAAAACCTTACAAATTTACAAAATTCTAAAAAGTGTTTAATTTTTTCAATAAAATTGTCTCCACCCGTGTTGGAATTTAGCTAGAATTTCACACTTCAAACAATTTTTTTATAGCTTTTAATGCTTCTAGATATCATCAGTTTTAATATTGTTTGTGTAAATGAATACCCTTCACTTTGCTCATACTTAAGTTATGAACATTTGAATAGAAAAATAACCTCACTTGAATCAGTTTGGACTCTACACATTACCAATCTTTTGAGTCTTCCAGTAGCAAATTATAGCATTAGTTTAGCATTAGTTTCCATTCTTGCCTAGCCATTGTAGGTCCTCTTCCACAAAGTCTTCATTTCCATTTGAGAAAAGAGACTTTTTGAATTTTATAGACATGAGTTAGAGAAATTATTATGATTTGAAAATTTTATTTTCATATGTTAAGAGATTTGTATGTTATAATTTGAAATGAATAATTGGATTATTAATAGTATTTTTGGTCTATATGCAAAATTTTAGGTAACTAGCTACCCAAATGAAAACCTGTTATATTAAAATTTTTAATCAAACAGCTAATCAAATGAAAACATAGAAATAAGTAACTAGTATTCCCAATAATAAATAGTAGTTATTAAACCAATAATAAATAGTAGTTATTAAACCAATAATAAATAGTTATTAAACCGCTGCAGGCATGTTTGACTCTTGTGAGATCGACCCTGTGCTCCCCTGCTTCTGCACCAGTCGCTTTGTTCTTCCATGTTCTTTGAGAATCATTTGTCTATGAGAAGCATTTGTCCAGAGAAACATTTCTAGTGCCAATGAAACATAGCCATAAAACATGGTTCTTTGAACACTGATCAAAAGTACCTGCCATCAGTTTCTACCAGATTTGCCATCAGTTTCGCTGGCCACCCTTGGCTTGTAAAATTACTCAGTACGTGGCCAGTGGAACACTGGCTTACGACAAGAAAAAGAGGTGCATTCAAAATGCGCAAAATATCTGGCTTTGGAAGGAAATACAATTATGCTTACAAAACTAGATATGAAACTGAAACACAAAACACTTTGTTTTTTTTCAAGGGTGTGAACTTGAATTTCATTCTGAATTGAATGTTTATAACAACCGATGGAATATTTTCAGGCAGACTTGACAAAACACTTTCTTGATTTGCAAGCATTTTTATTTTGGAAAGAAAAATATAAAATTGAACTAAGACGCGAACAAAACCAATAAAGATAGCATGTGCAGAGAACGTGCTACAAATAACGGTTTCATCCAACTCAGCAGTGGCAAACTCCAATCTTAAAATGCAACTGCAAAACAACTGACTACTTGCGTGTTAGATATATACAAATAGTTATACAAGCAGTGTTCAAGGTGACATTACTAAGTTGCCCCTGGTTTGGGCATATTATCAAAACTCCTTACTCCAGGGGAGTTGTCATCAGTGCCACGTTCAGGAAATAGAGCTGAAGCAGTTAGACATGATGAACTCCTCAACTGAATTGGATTCTAAGGCCTCCTCCTTTATAACATTGCCACCAAAAACTGAGTTACCATCCTCAGAAATACCCATCAATTGCACTGTTGACGCATCCATGAAATCAGCTCCATCGCCCTGAATAGTTGTGCTGAGTACGGATGATGTTCTGAGGGTCCTAGTATCATCAACCCCTGGAGAAAAACACGAGTCAAGAAAATAAGCTCCATTGTTATCAACACGTCCAAGTCTAGTTGAATCATCAGTGCCACCATCAGGACATATAATCTGAAGCAGTTCTTGGAAAGAGATTGAGTCGTCAATTGAATTAGATTCTAAGGCCTCCTGGCTTATGACATTGCCATCAAGAAACGAGTTACCGTCCTGATGATTGGCCACCTTAAAAATACCCATTATCGATTGTGTTGACGCATCCATGAAATCAGCTCCATCGCCCTCATTGCTATTGGAATCCTGTGCCATAAGCATCTGGAAGTTGTCGGTATTGGTATCCTGCACCTGACTGTAATAGGGTAAAGGTACTGTTTGATCAGTTGGGATGATGATTGACCAGAGAAACTCTGCAAGGGCAATTCATTTTGAAAGAATTGTTCGTCTAAAAATTCTAAATTGTTAGGCCTAGATGAATTAGACAATGCTTCCATAAAGTCAAACTGTTGAGCCTCATTAAAAAATTTTGAAATATCTTCAGAATTGGATTTCTGTCCCTGAACAATATCTGATATTGCCAAACATTGTTCAGGGACAGAAATTCAATCCTGAAGCTACTTCAAATTTTTTTAATGAGGCTCTTGACTTTATGGAAGCATTGTCTAATTCAACTAACAATTTAGAATTTTTAGACGGACAATTCTTTCAAAATGAATTGCCCTTGCAGAGTTTCTCTGGTCAATCATCAATCCCAACTGATCAAACAGTTCAAACAGTACCTTTACCCTATTACAGTCAGGTACAGGATACCATTACGGACAACTTCCAGATGCTTATGGCACAGGATTCCAATAGCAATCAGGGCGATGGAGTTGATTTCATGGATGCGTTAACACAATCAATAATGGGTATTTCTGAGGTGGCCAATCATCAGGACGGTAACTCGTTTCTTGATGGCAATGTCATAAGCCAGGAGGCCTTCGAATCCAATTCAATTGACGACTCAGTCTCTTTCCAAGAGCCGCTTCAGATTATGTGTCGTGAGGGTGGCACTGATGATTCAACTGGACTTGGACGTGTTGATAACAATGGAACTTATTTTCTTGACTCGTGTTCTTCTCCAGGAGTTGATGATACTAGGACCCTCAGAACATCATCCGTACTCAGCACAACTATTCACGGCGATGGAGCTGATTTCATGGATGTGTCAACAGTGCAATTGATGTGTATTTCTGAGGATGGTAACTCAGTTCTTGGTGGCAATGTTATAAAGGAGGAGGCCTCAGTATCCAATTCAGTTGAGGAGTCCATCGTGTCTGAGCTGCTTCAGCTTCTATTTCCTGAGCGTGGTACTGATGACAACTCCCCTGGAGTAAGGAGTTTTGATGATATGCCCAAACCAGGGGCCTCAGGACAGTGAAATTGGAATATTCCCGTGTCATTTATTCGGTTTTGCTTGAAGGGGGTGTCATTTATTTGGTTTTGCTTGAAGGGGATGTTGCTCATGAGTTGTGTTTGGGCTAAACCACAGGAACTGAGGAACTGAGGTACATAATCCCATGCAGCTTTTTGACCATCTCTTATACCTGCAAAGAGAAATATGATTTGTACGAGTTTTGTACTAGTTGGCATTGTGCCTTGAAGAGCAAACTATGCCTTACATCTCTGAAACCATGCCTTACATCTCTGGGCCATCACCATCATCTCATTATCAGACATAAAGAAGAAACAACAGCCTAATATGACAATTTTCAAAGCTGAACCATGCCTTACATCTCTGGGCCATCACCATCATCTCATTATCAGATATAAAGAAGAAACAACAGCCTAATATGACAATTTTCAAAGCTGTAATGAGCAAGGACAATTGAAGAAATGTTCTGATAGTCCAGCTTTAAGCTGGGCGTATTACCCCCAGAAGCTTGAAAGGCCAATGTCTCATTTTTCCTTAAGTCCTCATTTGGGTATGAAAAGGATGGTACAATTCCTACAAAGGATATTGTCTGTTTATGCTTTTATGATTTGAATGCTCCAGACGAAGCTTTGTTTTGGAACTAACAATCACCTTGTTCTTTGAAATTGACATTTTATCATTAAGATCATTTGAAATGTTAGTGCCAAAACAAAGTTTCATGCGGAGCACTCAGATCTGCAAACAGAAAATCTCTTTTCAGATCTGCAAACAGAAAATCTCTTTTGTTGGCATTGGACAGTCCTTCTTAGAGCCAAATGAGGGATCAGTGTAATATGAGGGACAGTCCTTCTCAGAGCCTAATGAGGGATCAGTGTAATATGAGGTACAGTCCTTCAAAGTCTCTCTGCCTGTCATATGCCAATGAAACATAGTCATAAACATGGTTGTGGTTCGAGTCCTGACTGAGTTTTACTCAATAACTCCTCGTAGGACAGAGTATCTAAAATCCAAAAATAAACTAATTATTGTTGAATAATTACTATACTAATCAGGCCTATTCATAAATTGGTCTTGAATTCTAAATAATACTGATGAGTTACTATCATGAAATAGTTTTTTAGTAAAATCAAATAAAAATTCGGTCTAAAACTTGCCAAAATTCCCTTGTTCTTTGGTCAAAATTTAAATATGTTAAAAATTTGATTTTCCAAAGTTTTTGGCAAGTCATTGTTCAGTCCAGTCCAAGTAATGAAATAACCGACCTATACCTGTAGACTTGATCTACTACAAAATCAGAGCTGTGGGATCTTTCTGTCCATTCATATTACATTGAATCCCTTAATGTAACATTGAATTTTTATTGAATTCTTTATGATGCACTATTGGCTTACGAAAAGCACACAGAACACCAAAAAGCATAAAACCACAACTTTTGCCAAAGGATCGATTGATTGCAGTCTTGAAAAACATTCTTGGGGTAACTGAAATGATGGCTGATTAGAGGAAAGATGAAGATTCTGGGGTAGTGAAAGAGTGCTTGCAACACATGTTCATAGAAATACTTTAGCAAAACATAATGATAGAAATGATAATGCATATTTATACTGGTGAATTTGTCACCAGATGGTTATGTCATATATATTTTTCCATTAGATAGAACTGCAAAGTCCTCACAACAAAGATCTGGGCAAATAAACTACATATCCTGCATTTATGGTAGAATGAAACTTAGAATAGCATGACAAATCCCCTATAGAAACTTGATTAATGAACATAGAACAATAATACGAAATTTAAATTTCATTCATCCAAATGAAAACATTGAAGACATATTGTAACTGCATGTTACAATATGTTTAACAGCGAAGACATTAAAGCTTGAATAAGGAGATGATAGAGACAGCGGATGAACTGCCCCTAAAAATTGAGAAAGATTGATTCTTTTTATTTACTTCTTTCAAGTTTGATTTATTGCTAGTTCTTCTCCCACTGTCCCATTTCTAGATTCCGTGAAATTGTAATGTTCCCCTGACATCCCCTTAAGCAAACCTAGAAAAATGACCCAGGGGAAGATTCTAATTCCATTGACTATATCAAGGGCACATTCCAAGATGGGTAAGAAATAGATCATAAAAATACGACCTATATAAATTGAATTTCTCTCCAGTATTCTACAGAGTTTTTAGGTATCAGAGACTTCAATTGGGATTGGGATTTTACAAAGGATGAGGCCGGTTTTGTATGGAAGGGTGGATAATCTATCTTCGTCTGGAAGGGTGGACAATATGTCATGCATGACAGACAGAATTCTCTTCAAAGGTTTCAATTCCAATGCATTCAAATCTTTGAGAAGAATTCTGTGTATGATGAAAGACAAATTGTCCACCCTTCTCAACGAAGACAGCTTGTCCACATATCCAGACGAGTCCTGTGCCTCATCCTCTGTAAAATCCTTTGAATTTCTGTCAAGTATTGGAAAGAGTTTTTAGTTATCAATGTTTCTACCATCTCAATCCGCTATCTATTTGCTTACATTGGATTGGATGGAGTATTGAATTTCTCTCGAGTATTGGATAGAGTTTTTAGCTATCACGGACTAAAAACTCTAGCGGTCACGGACTAAAAACTCTCTCAAGTATTGGATAGAGTTTTTAGCTATCAATCACAGAAAGAAAAATCACCGCTAGACTGGTTCTCGGAACAACAAAAAAACCTTCAATCTGAACCAACCAGCTATAAGGAGATAAAAACTCTCTCAAAAAAGTGAAGAAATCTTCAATCTGAACCAACCAGCTATCAGGAGATAAAAACTCTCTCAGAAAAGTGACCTTCGCAACCTTCAATCTGATCTCTGTCCCAAAGGTTTTGATATTTTATAGATCCTACCGAGTGCTTAACGGCTTTTGACATGTTTACCGGTCGGCTTTACCATGGGCGTGCCTTTACCATGGGCGTGAGCATGCCTTATCGGCTTTTGACATGTTTTCGAAATGAGATATTTAGATTGACAATGTCAAATCATAAATAAGATTTTAAGATTATTTTGGATATCAAAGTCTAAGTTGAAAACACAATTTCAAATGGTCAAATTCCATTATTTTATTTATTAATTTAATATTAAATAATAATTTATTAGCATTTTTAAATATACATAATTATTTTTATTAAATAAAATTATATATACATATTTTGGAAAATCTTATGGATAAAAAAATTCCTCCCTTTTAAAAAATGAGACATATACTAAAAAATTCTTGCATTTTATAAATTATTATTGTAATATTAAAAATATAGAAATCAACTTTGAATACAAAATACATATCAAAATAAACAAAAGCTATAAATCGATAAATTGATCGTATCAATTCAGTTTTTCAGACCAATCCCTATTGAGTAACAAACCATAAGCTTCAGAATATCCACAACAATGATAGCAATCACTTGATGTACTTTGGGCTTAGAAGCTAATCGGATTAAGGCATTCTGAAGTTGTATTAGGACTTTGACATTTATATGTCTAGTTGAACAATTTGAGAGTCGCATTTTTAAGTTCAACGTTAAATTTCTACCACACAAAATAAGGCATCACTTTTTTCAATGATCAAATCTCTCCATGGAAAGGGGACTCAGGTGAATGCTCTATGGTTCGAGAAGTTCAGATTGAAGAGAGCGAAGTTATCCTCCAATTAAATGGATAGCTCAGCATATTCATGTATTTATTAACACTCTCTTGCAAGAAATCTAAACCATCTCATTCTCATGGATGAATATCCCCTGGTGATGGACTCTCATTAGTAGTATGAAACGTTGGGCAACAAAAATCATAACATGTTTTTCATTTTTCTTTTAAAATTTAAGAGCCTGTAAAATGGATTCTCTTTTTTCAACAATACAATCCCTACATGGAAGGGAGACTAGGGAAAATACTCTATGGTTCGAGAAGTTCATATTGAAGAGAGCGAAGCTATCCTCCAATTAAATGAATAGGTAAACATATTCATGCATTTATTAACACTCTCTTGCAATAAATCTTAACAATCTCATTCTCGTAGATGAAGATCCCTTGATGATGGACTCTCCTTAGTAATTTAAAACGTTGGGTAACAAAAATCATAATAGGTTTTTCCATTTTTCTTTTAAAATTTAAGGGCCTGCAAAATGGATTCTCTTTTTTCAACAATCGAATCCCTACATGGAAGGGGGACTCAGGCGAATGCTCTATGGTTCGAGAATTTCATATTGAAGAGAGAGAAGATGTCCTCCAATTAAAGGGTATGTGTTTTGAGGATCAATGAGCTACTTTATGGGTAAGATTATCTTGTCTCGTCTTGTAGATTGTTATTGGTTATGATAATGTCTTGTCTTGTAGATTGTTATTGTAATTTCCCATTTGATTAAGTTATCTTGACAAATATTATGAAGTGTAGAAGTTGTAACCCTATTCTTCTTACCTTATGTTATCCATAGAATGTAGTTTATTGCTGCATTATTTCTCTAGATTTGGTTAAATCCACATTAATTTCATCCAGGGTTATGATAAGCTTCACGTGTATTTGACTGTATCTTCTTTAGTAATTTCCTTATATACATTTCTACAATTTTAGATAGCAAATGGGATGGGTTTTTTAGTTGTACTCTTCAACATCAATAACCACTCCTCCTCATTAAGATAGTCTCCTGTCAAATCATTTAATTGACTCTATTGTGAAATTGATAAGACACTAATCTCATGGCCACTCATGCATTATTATCTAAGACACTATCTCTTGCAAAGATTCTCGTTTCAATCTTACAAGGCATTCGTAAAAGAATGATGCATTTCTTGTGGGATAGAAACTCTCTTGGAAACAAATTCCATTTGACAAACTAGGAAAGTATTTATATCCCAAAAAACTTGGAGGTTGGGGCATAATAAACTTGGACTGGTTTCGTTCTGCTTTGAATTTAAAGAGTTTATGGAGGGGGCTTGTGGTACAGGACTTTGGAGTGAGGTTCTTAAATATAAATACCTGAAGAAAAAATTAGTAGTTGAGTGGATCAAGACTCCCAAAAAAGATTTTTCTAATGCATCCATTATCAGGAGTTGAGTGGATCAAGACTCCCAAAAAATCTTTTTCTAATGCATCCATTATCTAGAGGGGTTTGATTGGACCTTATCCTTGGATGGGTGAGTGGCACTCTTGGAGGATTGGGAGGGTTGGGAATGGATTACATGTCCATATTGGTATTGATCCTTTTGGGAGTAGAGAAAGTTCTAACAAAATTACTAGTCCCCCAAGGGATATGGTGGTTAATTCGCACCATCTTGCAATTATACTTATGTCTTTCCTTTCGAAGGATTTTGTATCCCCCTAGAAGTATTCAAGAGGTGATAATCAGGATCACAACAATTGGTGCACTAGTGTCAATTACTTGGTATGATTGGGGTGGTTTAGGTCTCCTAGGAAGAAGATATATGATAAGTGAGATTCCATATGTTCCCTACTTAAGGCTCGAGTTATAGCACAATATCTTTGTCATAAGTGTGGAATTCCAAGTGATCCTAACCAAGGAGAAGTAGGTGTTGTGGAGTTATGTTGGGATGTGCCTTGATGACTAAGAAATTGGATAGGAGTTTGAACAAGTGTTGGTCATGTATTGAATATTATCTTGGATTGAGGGGATTGGGGATCAACATGCTAAGTGGGGGTTCTTTGTGGAGTAGTGGATCATTACGTCTTTTTTTATAACTGAAAGCAATGTTGGATTAATCCTTCTCAATTTCTATCTAAAAGGCTTTGTGTTTGGCTTCAAAGGAACTTTATGTTGGATTATGCTAGTGTCATAGGTCTTCAAATCCTCATAAGACCAAGCAAAGATATCAACAAATTATTTCAGTAACTTAACATACCTGTTCCTTTCTTCATTTAAGAGTGCTTTGGAAACTTTCACCATCTTAGGTTGATCAATAGTACCAATGTTACAGCTTAGAATATTTTCTTTTGAAGACTGCATGGTGGGCTTCAACAAAGTATCATCTTTAGAAAAAAGTATCTCAAGGGGAACAAGACCTTTAGGAATAAATTTTCCTTTTAATTCAATAATTTTATGCTCAGCAATTGAATTTTCAGAATATCCAATAGTGTCATCATATCCATCATCTTGATCTTAATCGATCAACGAAGTAGAAAACTCCCCAGTCAATTCCAAGAATTTTTTGATTTCCAAATCATCTTGAAACACTCTCCATTGTTTGATGTTATATGGTACCGAAGGTCTATACTTGACTTCAATAAGATACTGTAACTAAGTCTGTTTTGGAATTCTGAAATAGGTGGCTGCCAATGCCAGTGAGTCTGTTGTTTGATTATGATCCCTAGGGATAAAAGAAATATTGAATGCCAAAAATAAATTATCTACAATATCCCATACCTCATTCCTGTATACCTTCAACAATTCTTGCTTCACTTGATAAACTTCCTTCACCTGCTGGACCACTAATTCAGAGTCGCCAAAAACGGTATGTTGTTGAATTCCCAAATCCTTTGCAACTCTTACCCCAAGTATTAATGCTTCATACCCGGTTGTGTTATTAGTAGTCTGAAATTCCAACTTGTACATTAAACAAATAACCTCCCCTCCTGGAGATATCAGAACAATACCTGCTACTGCTCCTTCCTTGGATGATGAACCATCAAAGTACATTTGCCATAAATCATCCTGATTTTCAACAGTATGTCTGACTGGTGTTTCTTTGTCCACACGTAGAATGCCAGCTATGTCTTCATTACTAAAATGTAACATACATGATCCCATATCTTCATCGACATCATAAATTAGATGATTTGTTGGATTCTTATTATCACTCACTAAATAGGCAAGCTACACTTCCCTGTATAACCTTCTATGCTCTCCCCCAAATACTGGAATAGTATCATATGCCAAATCCATCTGCAAAGTGCCTCCTACTCTTTTTTCCCAGGACCTTGAAAGTAACATACCAAACTTAGGTGAAATTTCAGCAATAACCACATCCATAATAACACTCTTCATGGGTAACTGTGCAAGACTTACCACAAGATCTTTAATCACTCCTAAACACTTGACTGCTCTTGAATCAAAATAAAATAGGTCATGACATGACTTTTTGACACTCAAACCAAGGGCTTCCATGACTGCTTTAGGCATAAGATTATGAGAAGCTCCAGAGTCTAATAGACAATTATGTAACATTTGATCATGGATTGTCAAGGGAATGTAAAAAGGAGGAGGAAAATTTGAGTTATCTTCAGGCTTATCTAGTGAAGAAGGACCAAAAGTAATGGTAGGATGTTCATCTTGAAGATTTATAGTATCAGAAGGAACTTGATTAGCTTGTGAACTCAATATTTTACATGCAGGATCCCTATATAAAGGTGTTTTCATCAACTCGGTTAATGGAATAGGAATCTTGACCTTACTGAGTTCATGCTTAAAATTGAAAGTTTGAGCATTTTTGTTAATTTCTTCAATCTCTGTAGGCTTAACCTGATTACCTTGATTTTGCTTCTTCTCCAATGTTGGATTAAGTAATTGTTTACTAGGAACAACCATCTTATTTTGGGGAACTTGAGAAAATTGCTTGGGACCAGATCTTAGGTTATAAGAATTTTTTGGATCTGACTAATAAATATCAGATGGACATACAAGACCGAGATCATTTTCTTCTTGATGAATAATTGGACCAAAAAATTGAGAATTCTGATAATAAAGTTCAGTGAGAAAGCCTTCAGATGACTGCTCTCCAAGGTGATTAAGATTATGATCTACATCTTCAAATTGTAAGTCTTCAACCTCTTCTACTTCATCTAAGAAATTATTTTGAAATGGGGGTGGGACTCTTTGATCTTCATTATGCCTCCTCTCTCTTTGAATGTCATTATTTATTCTTTCTCTGGGCAGAAATCTAGGAGCAAAAGGTCACCTAAATTGATTTGGGTTTCACTCTGCTTCTTGTATGGGTCTATTTTGATTCTTATTATTTTCCATCTCCATCTTGCTTACTTTTGCTAATAAGTTCTTAATTAAATTAGTCATCTCATCCATTTTGTTTTCAGATGTTTTTGATGTGGAAGCTGACGGAATCATTTCATTTTTACCTTTCTTATGAGGTGCTTGAATATCTGGATTATCTTTAAGTTTGTCTGAAGCTAATATGTTAGACTCCACTTCCAATGCAGCCTCTTGCATATTTAACAATGATGCCGACCTTCTTTCTCTTAATAAAAAAGAAAATGCATGATCAAAGGAATTAGCATAAGTCAACTTTGTTGATGTCTCAAAAGGTTTTATTTCAGCAGGTATTTTACTGTACATCTTATTAAAACGTTTTGAAAAATATGCCACTGCCTCATCTTGCTTTCTTTTCAAGGCTCCAAAATTTGTGATGTAATAGAGATAGTCCTTTGTGTCTCCCCATTGTCTCATAAACACCTCCTCTAAGGCTTCTATACCATCTATGGAATTTACCGGTAACTCCCAGAACCATTTTCTTACCTCTCCATCTAGGCTTTGTACAAACATCCGCATCCAAACATCTTTAGCCTCAATGTTTTGATTATCTGCATAACTGAAAAAGGCATTCCAATGTTCTTCTGTAGTGACTTTACCCTGACCATTGAATCTAGGAAGGTGCTTCTAATAATCCCCTACAGGGAGAGCATTTAGGGGCTAAGGCAAAACCAATGGAGCATACCTTGCAACCACTATACGATCCATCATGTCAAGAGGTTGGCCATCCATCTTTGGATTAACTTGGCTCGGTGAAGAAGGAGGTATATTGACTTTACTTGGGCTTGGCTGAGAAGTAGGATTATAAGTTTTAAGTTGATCAAAGGGGATCCTACTTGTGAGTGGAGTATAAGCTAGAGGTTGAGGTTTCAACGAAAAATATCCAGAGTCAATAAGCTCAGTCTTGATCTTTTCAGACGATAGAGGATTAGTGTAGACCTGAAAACTATCAACCTGAGAAGTAGGGATGAGTAAAGATAAATTCTGGTCTTTTTCTTCTTGTTTAGGCTGTAAATATGCAAAAGGAGATACTGGTTGTGACTGATCAGTAATAACTATAGATGGAGGAAATTGGAATCTTCTTGATGAAGTGGAGCTTAATTTTCGCCTAGCATCTTTCAAAATTTGCTTGGGATATGAAACTCCTGGATGCAAGGGAGATGTAGGGTTTGCTCTAGTCCCAAACTTTTTAGGATCCACAATTGCTTTTTTTTTACAAGCTGGTGAAAAGTGTTGTCTATAACAAAAATATATTGATTATGTTCACCTCAAAAACCAGATGTACAAATGATAATACCCAGGGAAAATCTTCTTCACTTTCATCCCCGACAACGGCGCCAAAATATGTTTTCACTAGAAATTGTATCAAGACTACAAAGAGATACAAGCTAGAACATCCAGTATGAAAGACCAAAAATAATGTTTTTCTTTTTGTAAATGATAGAGGAACCAAGCATGAAAAAGGGCAAATAAAATGAAAATAACATACAATAACTAATCAACAATTAATTTTGAAGAAACTAAATATTCAAAATTGAAATAATAACATAAACCATAATAAATTTCAAGATAAAAAACAAGAACAACTTCTTTAAATCATTTGGTTAACTCCACAGGTTCAAAAGCATCTTATGATAAAAACTTTTATCAGAAAATGAAGTTCTAAACAGGGCGATCAAACATATCATAAATTGTAACCAAAACATAAAAGTAATAGCATGGCTTATATTATAACTTCATTTCAAAATATACAGTCTTCAAAATTACTCACTGAGAGTTCATCATAGGTGACTTATTACAACAGCTTGCAAGCTCCAATTCTTTCCAAAACTAAAATCCAACCTCCTCCTATCTGTGCTTTCTATATTTATAATTACAAAATATAAAAACTAAAGCAGTTCAAGATCCACTTTCTTAGGCTTCGAATATGTTCAGAAATTATATACAAAAAAGGAGTCTTTTAAAATATACAACTAATTACTAATAATAGGTCTTCACACCTATCCACAAAATGTATCACTAAAGTTTGCTTGACAACTGTAAGACATGTGGCTATTAGAATTGTTTAGTTGCCTCAGCAAGAATAGTCAATCCATCTAGCGCATGTGACCTCTTGAGAAGTCGAACTTGTTCAACTTCCATAACCTGGACCTTGCTTGGTAATTCTTCATTCTTCTTGGTTAGCTTGTCGATCTGAACCTGTGCATTTCTTTTTTCTTTTTAAATCCTCTTTAGTTGTTGAGATAAGCTCTTGGTAATGATCATTCACCTCCTCTAGATCTTCCCTCAACCTTCTATTTGCTTGCATAAGTTTATCATTGGCATCATTCAGGTATTGATTCTGTGCTTTATACTGTTGCAAGGATTTTTTGAGAACTTCATTCTCAGAATCTGTCTGAATTGTCTCCTGATGTACTGGATCCCTAACTGAGCTTGATGGAGTTTCCAATCTTTTAATAAGAAGTTCCTCTTGAGATTTATAGTCCTTCTCTGATCCTTTTTCATTTGTCTCTTTAGTTGGAACTTGTAAATGGGGAAGTTTTGAGCTTGATCCATGTTCATAAATTTGAATTATTTCTTCCCCAAAAACTTCATAACATTTTTCCAGAGGCCCTATTAAATCCTAGTGTTAGCACTTAGATTTTATCCCGGTTGTAAAAGAATAACACCTAAGGTAACTTATTTCAAACCAGACTTTAGGTAGAAAACTTAGCCATTTTTTCCACCAGAGAGGGTTCTCTCACAAGATATATGTAAAGGCTAAAAGTATATAGAAACACGCTCAAATTTCTCAAAAATGATTTACTTGGTTGAAAAGGAAACAAGAAACATTGGGCATGGAGTCAAATTTCAAATTTTTAACGTGCCAGCAACAGATTTATACCAAATAGATTTTCAAAGAGGCAAGATAGCAACCATATCACAGTCAATTTGATTTTGCAGGTGGTATAGAAAGAAACAATGACAATCCATCAACAACAGGCATCTAACTAGGATGAATCCATTGTCAACTTTAGAGAAATAATGGATACTTAAATGCGATAAAACGGGGCATAACCAGTATGAATCCCAATTTATTTCAAACGTTCATTTAAGCATAGAAGAAGAACATAATGGAAGATATAACAAAGAAAGTAGACATGCACATATAGAGATAAGGGAAAAGACAGACTGTAAAAATGATCAACACATGAATCTCTGGTCTCAAAAGATAGGTATTTACACTGTACGACCTTTTATTATTCTATCAAAATTTGACTTCAAAACTTATTGTCTCTCAAAGAGTTTCCAACCCTTTCAAAAAACATTCTCATTATCTTTTATACAAAATTCGAAAGAAGCTTGACATAATCGCTTCTTTTAACTAGTAACTGAAAATGTCTTAACTCAAAAGATAACTGTCTTTAAACAATATTACAAATTTTTAAAATAAAAACATCATTTTTGCCACTTGGCAAGAGTTCTGAATGCATCTTCATGAATGAACAAAATATCTTGTCCTTCCATATTTATCCACATAGTTCCATTGGTCGGCCGTGGGTAGATCATAACTGATCATTTCCTTCACCAAGACTCGCATTTCAAGGTGGCCTGTACAGACACGTCTTTATCCTTCTGTTGTAACTGCCAATCTCCACCGGTCTTCAGAGCTCCCAAGAATAGTGACACATAGACGAAATGTCATTTTTTGAAAACCCTTTTATTTTATATAGGATCTTTTTCTTAACTTTTTTGCAGCTTTCTGAATGTACCTTATTTCCAACCATTGATCGCACGCTTTTGTGATCTGAGCCATTATATCTTGTGCCTCTTTATTCCCCATGGTGGTATCCACGATCCCAATAATGGTTTTCCTTTCTGGTTTCAACTGTGTGCGGATCAATAATCTTCTGACACCTATTAGAGTGGTTTATTTACCGCAACCACCCTTTTTTTTATGGAGTGCGCACTTTCCATGATGCGAATGAATCTTATCCCTAGATATTCTCTCAATGCATATTGTCCATCCGATTAACGTCAACATATGGTGCATTCCTTGTTCCTTTTGCGTCTCCCACGTGCTATGGCCCACATTTTCCCCATATTACCCTTTGGTGGTTCCGCACGGTGCTTTAGTGGTTTGTGATACCACTATCACATCGATGCAAAGCAATAACAATGCGACACGTATTCCCATGGTATTGTGTCCGCAAACGCTCACCATTGTTTGCAAACAAACTTATTGGCGGTGCGGGGATCCACGATAGCCATTGATCTTTTCCTTCGTCATCTCCGTCGTTGGAACTTCGCAAAGATTTAACCTTTTCAATAATTTCCTTCGGACTATTGCGCTTGTAGGTTTTTGCTTTGTTGATTTTTTATTATAACCCTTCATTTAACACATCCTTAGTTTTGGGTATTTCAAATATGGTGTCAACAACTGGCTCCAACTGGGGATGCCATCCTCCCCGTGAGGTAGCAAAGAACATCGTAGACCAAGTGCCTGATCCATTGGGTTGTAGTCAAACTTTCTGCAAATCTACATTCATATCATCATTTTTTTTTTTATCATAATAGTGCATGGTAAAGAAAAAATATATACACTGTACAAGGTTCTCTTCCACCTCTGTTTTTAAGAGAGATAATGTTTGAGGTGTCTACCATTCACTGGTCCCCCAAGAAAGAATTCTCCATTGCAATTTTTAAGGGTGAACGCATTTTCTCCTTGGTATCCTGCAACAATATATGGACCTTTCCACAAATGCACAAACTTCCAATGGCGATCTTCATTTCTAGAGTCCCACTTCAAAACTAAATCATTTATCTAAAAATTCCTTTCTTTAACCTTTCTGTCAAAAGTTTTCTTCATTTTCTCCTGATGCATTTGGGTTTTATTGTATGCTTTCTCTCTAACTTCATGTAATTCTATCATATGATTTATCCTCCTCTGCATATGATTTGGTTCTTCTTCGACTTCTTGTAACAATTTCATAACTGGAAACCCCAAAGAAACAGGAAAAATTACCTCTATGCCATACACCAACTGGAAAGGTGAAGTGCCAATTGCTCTTTTTGTACTGATTTTGTCTGCCCACAAAGCATATTTTAATTTAGTGTGCCAAGCCCTCTTGTTATCCTCTAGCAACTTCTTTATGATCCTCACTAAACTTTTATTTGAATATTAAGCCAACCCATTTCCTTGTGGATAATAAGCAGTGGAATGATTTAAATGTATGTGATATTTGTGACAAAAATTTATCATCTTTTTCGATTTGAACGCCGGAGCATTATCTGTCACTATCCTTTTAGGACAACCAAACCTGGATAAGATTTTTTCTTCTAAAAAGTTCATTATCACTATTTTTGTAGCATTTCTTGTTGGAATGGCCTCAATCCATTTCGTGAAATAATCTGTGGCAGTCAGAATCCACTTATGCTTCCCTGAGGAATTTGGGTTAATTTCGCCAATGAAATCTAACCCCCACTGTTGAAAAGGTGCCTCAATTGAAATAGGTTTCAAAGGAAATGGCAACAACTCTCTTTTCCCATCAAAAATTTGACATTCATGACAATTGGTCACTTCTTTATATACATTTGAATACATGTTGGGCCAATAAAAACCAGCTCTAAGAATCTTGTTCACCATAGCCTTCCATGAATGATGTCCTCCACACATGCCTTTATGAAATTCCACCATAATATGCTGCGGTTCATTTTCCAATAGACAATTCAACAAAATACCTCCTGGATCTTTCCAAAATAAATTTCCATCTAATATGCAGAACTTGGCTGCTTTCAACTTCACTGATCTTGCTCTTGTTTTTTCCATATCTGTAGGTGCTTGAAGATTTTGCAGAACATATACAATGTCCGTGTACCAAGGAGATAAAGAGAAATCTTCAATTACTTGGCAATTTGGAATGGTTTCTTTTGAAATTTCGGAAAGAAAATTCATACCTAGAGAATCCAAATTTGTTTCCGTCATCATTTTGGCCAAACCTTGGCCTTTTATCAGCTTTGTAGGCTTAATGTCGAGATCATATTCCAATAGTACTGTTATCCACTTAGCTCTTTTTCCTTCAGGATCTGGCTGGGTAAGAATATCTTTTACTGTTGCTGATGGAACATGTGCTATTATATGAGAGTGCAATACATATATCCTGAAATCCTTCAATGCTTTCACTAAAGCATAAGCTTGTTTCTCCATAATGTTATATTTTAATTCTACATCCCTCAGAATTTTACTGAAAAATGCAATTGGTTGTTCTACACCTTCTTTGTTCTTTTGTAACAATACTCCAGCTACTGTGTGCTCTGATGCATAAGTAAACATAATGAAATCTTTTGAATAATCTGGACTAATCAACACTGGTGCTTCAGTCAATGCCTTTTTAATGTCATCAAAAGATTGTCTTGCTTCATCAGTCCATTTAATCTCCTTGTCTTTTCTCATCATTTCAGATATGTTTCTCAAAATCTCAGCAAAACTAGGGATGAACCTTCTTAACCAATTTACCCTTCCAATAAACGACTGAATTTCCTTCTTACTTCTAGGGATTCTGACCTTCTGAATGGTAGATACTCTCTCTGGGTCAATCTTGATGCCTTCTTTTGATATAATGTGTCCCAACAATCTTCCTTCCTCCATGCAAAAATGAGATTTCTTTGGATTTAAAGAGATCCAAAACCTTCTATATTTCAAGAAAACTCTTTCCAGATGTTTCCAGTGATCAACAACATTCTTTGAATATACAGTGATATCATCCATGTATACTACCACGAATTTTTCTCTTTCATCTGCAAATGCAATTTCCATGGCTCTCTGAGAGGTTGCCCCTGTGTTCATCAAACCAAATGACATTTTGGCATACATAAGCGTTCCCCATGGAGTGGTAAAAGCAATTTTCTCCTGATCTTCTGGATGAACTTTAATTTGATTGTAACCTGAGAAACCATCTAACATAGAAATTCTTACAGCTCCTACAACTTTCTGCAAAATATGATCCATCTTCAGGAGTGGGTAATTATTTTTCAAAGAGACTTTGTTCAAATTTCTAAAGTCTACGCACAACCTTATTTCGCCATTCTTTTTCCTTACTGGTACTAGGTTAGCCAACCACTTAGAAAATCTCAAGGATACGATTATCTTAGCATCAAAAATCTTTCTCACTTCTTTTTCTATTATTGGAAGCAACTTGGGATTTATTCTTCTCAACTTCTGCTTAAAAGGCTTTTCATCAGGTTTGATAGGAATTATATGCTGTATAATAGAAACATCATATTCTTTCAGGTCTTCATAAATCCAGGCGAAAACATCTAAGAATCTTTTCATCACTTCCACACTTTTATTCTCTTCCTTTATTGGTAGTTTCTTTGAAAGCTTTACTAATTTGGGATCTTTTTCGGAACCTAAATTGCAATCTTTGACATCCTCAGGTTTAGGTTCTACTTTGGATTTTTCACCACATCATTTTTATCAAACAATTTCTCTAAAGGAATCAAACCTCTGGGGATAACGTTATTCTTCAGCTGAATTATATCCTTACCTCCAATCCTTTGCTTGAACTTTTCTGTTTCTTTAGGGGAATCTTTTTCATCTGGGCCAGCTTCAGCATCTTCTGCATCAATAGACCTGTAATTGAATTCATCATTCATCTCCAAATAGCATTTAATTTGCTGATCATCTTCAAAAACCTGCCAATGTTTGATATTCTCTAGGATAGATGGTCTGTGTATAACCTCAATATCATATTTCTTTTTAGAAAAGATGGGGGTTTTGAATGCAGCTCCAGTAGTGGCCAAAGAATCTGCTATGGTGTTATTAACTCTGGGAATTGCAACAACATCATCATCAAAAAAAAATTTCAATAAATCCCACACTTCATTCCTGTATGTCCTCATTTTAGGATGTTTGGTCTGATAAATAACTTTTACCTGATTTATAACTAATTCAGAATCTCCAAACACTTCAATTCTTTTTGCTTTTAAATCTCTCAATACATTCAACCCCAGAATCAAAGCTTCATATTCTGCAACATTGTTTGTACATTCAAAATTCAATTGATAAGAAAACATCAAGAATTCTCGATCAGGTGTGATTATCCATACTCCCGCACCAGCTCCTTCTCTACTCCTAGCTCCGTCAAAATGCATTGTCCAAGTTCCTTCTTTTCTAATTTTTTCTCTTAATAGTCTTTCTTTTTCATTTTCTTTAGGTTCGATCAAATCCATCTTTTCTTTGGATTCAACATCATTGTACAGAATACATGACCCCAAATCTGTGTCTACTGCATATATAGCATGCTTTTCAGGTTCATTTAAGTCACTTACCAAATAAGCAACCCTTTTTTCAGCATAAAATCTTCTGTGTACCCCTAACACTAGAATAGTAGCAAAAGACATATCCATCTGCAAAGTTCCTTTCAACTTCGAAGCCCATGATCTAGACAGCAGCATACCAAATTTTGCTGGAATATCAGTGACCACTACGTCCATGAGGATACCTTTGACTGGTATTTTACTGAGATTGACTGTCAAATATTTAATCAACCCTAGGCATTTAACTTTCCTTGAATCAAAAGAGAATAGGTCATCATATGGTCTTGTGATCTCCAACCCCAAAGATTCAACTATAAGTTTCAGCATCAGGTTATGAGAAGCTCCCGAGTCTAACATACAATTATGCACAACTTTATCATGAACATTCAAATCTACATAGAAATGAGAAATCTCCCCAAAACTATTATCTTATATTCTTGAACCCAGACAAATATTAGGAGCATCATTATCCAATTCCAAAGTATCTACTTCCACTATATTTTCTACTTGCATCATCTTAAAAATTTGTTCCTTGTATTCTTTATTCTTTAATATCTCATTGAAAGGTACAGAAATCTTGACTTTGGACATTTCACTTTGTATATTGAAAGGAGTCAAATTTTTATCAACTTCTTTTACTGGATCTTTCTTATTATCTGAAATCCCTTTTGGCACATCTTCGTTTTCTTTTCTTCTCGTTTGCTTCTCATTCTGACTAGTGGAGGGTTTATCTGTAGATCCGTTTGGTTTATCCATTGACCTTTTTCCTTTGTCTATTATAACGTCTCTATTTCTCAGATTTATCTTTCTTTGAAGGTCATTTATAGCACTTTGGTAACCAATCTGGTAGTGATCAGTTTCTGTCTCTAGATTACAACATTCTCCCTCTGCAAGGAACATATCATGTTCATTTTTAGTCAGATAGACTTCTGAATCCAAACTGCCACAATGGTGAATGTCACTCTCAGCCATCTCAGATTCAACTTCCCCAGCAATATAATTTTCAGGAAAAGGGGGTTTGACTGGATCTTCTTCTTCATTCCTTGGATTCCTTTGATCTCTTGGCCTTATGGGTGGGACAAAGGGTCTCCTAAAATTAGGGTTTCTGATTTGAGGTTCTACTTGTTCTTTATTTGGAGCTTTGTTATCCACCACTAACCAGTCTAACAACTTCTCCATCGTTTTCATCATCGCTTCAAATTTTACATCTGTGGAAGAGGAAGAAGTTGTATTTTGATTATCTTCTTTACTTTTCTTTCGGTCTATATCTCTATGTCACATCTTGCCAGAAGCCATCATATTAGCTTCAACTTCCACTGCATCTTTCATCATTACTTCCAAAGTGGTAGATCTTGTTTCTCTTAATGTGCATGAAAAGTCACCTTCAAAAGCATCTGCATAATGTAACTTGGCTGCTCCTACTGGAGGTTTTATGTCTACAGGGATAGAGTTATAAACCTTCATAAATCTGGCAGAAAATTCTTGAACCGACTCAAAACCTCCTTTCTTCATATTGTTATACTGTGTCAACATCTGTGCAGGATTCTTCTGGTCTTCCCATCTCTCGATGAAAAGAGTTGTGAAAGCATCATAATTAGCAATTGACCCTGCAGCTAAAGCTCTGAACCATTTTTTGACTTCGCCTCGTAGGCTTTGAGCAAACAACCTCATTTTTGCATCATCATGATCTACTTCTTCTAAATCAATGAAATCACTGAAGTCATCAACATGTTGTTGTGCTGTATAATTACCATCACCATCAAAAGTAACGATCCTCTGTCCATAATTTTGAGGCAAATCGTGTAAAGCAGCGGGCAAAACCAATGGGGCAAATCGGGCAGCCATGGGTGGTGGATTATGAGGTGGAACAATCACTGCCTGTTGTTTTATAAATTTAAGACTTTGCACAGGTATTCTTTGGGCCTTAGATATTTTGGAACCAACCCTTTCAGATTTTTGCAAATTTTCCCAGACAGATTTTAAAGAATATTCCCACAAACTTTTTGGATCAACCTTTGTTTCTTTCAAATTAGAATCTGATTTAGTTCTAAACAAAATTTTTTCACTTGAACCAATATTTTCTTCCTCAAACAGATTTTCTTGAAAAGAAGGGAATATATTCGAAATCTGAGAAATACCTTCTTTTGTCTTTCCTTTGCCTTTATCCGTCTTGAGGAGCTTTTCTGGATTATCCACGCCTGAGAAGAATTGTGAACCTGGATTTCTTCTTGTAGCCACAATGTCTATTTTTGAATACCTTTAAAAAACCTTGAAAATTTTTCACATGTGAAGTCGCCAGGGCAATATCTACAACCAAATTTTAAAACTTCAAACTTCCTTGCCCAAGAAATTTGACCTTTCTTTGTCGTTTCTCCCAGGGAAAATTTCACTTTCGTTCCCCGGAAATGGCGCCAAAATGTTAGCACTTAGATTTTATCCCGGTTGTAAAAGAATAACACCTAAGGTAACTTATTTCAAACCAGACTTTAGCTAGAAAACTTAGCCATTTTTTCCACCAGAGAGGGCTCTCTCACAAGATATATGTAAAGGCTAAAAGTATATAGAAACATGTTGAATTTTCAGAATTTACTTCAATCTGATCTAGGATCTTAACTGAGAGAACAACATGTACAGCATATCTATAGCATATCAATCATGGAGACAATAATGCAAGCACACAAGAGACACAAAGATTTACTTGGGGAAAACCATAAAGGTGAAAAACCCCAATAACTTCCTCAGAGATAGATAGAGCAATGATACAACCAACCATAAGAGATAGACACAACCTAGCAGCAGATCCTCCTCCTCCATAAGTGCGCCACTCCTCCTTGAGTGCATGAGTGAGAAGTGAGTGAGTAAATAGAGTGCCTCCCACACTCTATTTATACATGACTTGACTTGCCTTTTTACCTAACTCATGTAGGCTCGAACTTAACCACATAACATAATGCTGACTGGGCCGACCCCCAATAGGGTGGTCTAATAACCCTTCGACCCACATGGCCGACCCCCAGTAGGGTGGTCTAATAACCCTTTGACCCACATGACTTATACAGGGCCGACCCCAACAAGGTGGTCTAATAACCCATCAAGTATAAGTTACGACACTTACAATATAAATGACGACACTTCCGTATAGAGGAATAATAACATCTCTATAGGAATACAATATACATATACGTGAAATACATTCCGAAGTTACATATACATCAACACTCCCTCTTAACTAGGAAGGTATTTCTCAGCATAGTTCTTCTAGCACAAGTCATCTTCTCTGGATCATCGTCACTGGATAATCATCATCATCATCGTCACTGCTGCTACTATCTCAATCAATCTCTGAATCTACTTGTCATAGGAAGTTCTAAAGAGCCAGTCCTTTTTCATACTGGATGTAGGCCCATCACCTGCAGGTCTTCAACATCACTGACCATACTGTGGAATCCTCAGGGCTTATTACGTGCGTCACAAAACCTCGAAAGAGCATCCCAGGATGTTACGGGTACACAACTCCGACCTGTAGGATCTCCCAGGGCGCTATTACAAGTGACCCCACCACAAAACCTCTAAAGAGTATCCCAGGATGTTATGGGTACACAACTCCGACCTGTAGGATCTCCCAGGGTGCTATTATATGTGGTCATGGAAAAACCTCGCAAGAGCATCCTAGGACTGATTACAGGCACACAGCCCAACCTATCGAATCTCCCAGGGCGCTATTACATGCCATAGGACAAAACCTCGCAAGAGCATCTGCCAGATATCCCAGGGCGCTATTACATGCCATAGGAAAAACCTCGAAATACTATCTACAGATCTCCCAGGGCACCGAATTACATGTCCTCCCAGAGCAAAACCTCGAAAGAGCATTTGCCAGATGTCCCAGGGCACTGATATTACATGCCATAGGAAAAACCTCAAAAGACCATCTGCAAATCTCCCAGGGCATCGGATTACATGCTCATCTGCACAACCTGATCCACGGCCATAGAGTATCAACCTGATACTCACCATACATCATCCTGATGTACTCATGATCATCCTGATCATCATCACTGCAACATCCTGCTGCATATCATCTGGAGCAACATCCTGAAGCTCGTCATCCATGATCATCCTGATCATCATCACTGCAACATCCTGCTGCATGTCATCTGGAGCAACATCCTGAAGCTCGTCATCCATGATCATCCTGATCATCATCACTGCAACATCTTGTTGCATGTCATCTAGAGAAACATCCTGAAGCTCGTCATCCATGATCATCCTGATCATCATCACTGCAACATCCTGCTGCATGTCATCTGGAGCAACATCCTGAAGCTCTTCATCCATGATCATCTTGATCATATAATGCATCTACCTGATGCATACCAAGTATCTACCTAATACATATCATCATACATGATCTACCTGATCATACAATGTATCCACTTGATACAAATACAAATACATGATACATATCACCATACATGATCCACCCGATCATACAATGTATCCACCTGATACATATACAGATACATGGTCCAAGCATCCAACATGATGCATATACAAAAACACATACACATGATCCAACCGATCATATCCAGCATCCAACATGATGCGTACATACATATAAATGATCCAACTGATCACATCCAGCATCCAACATGATGCATACATACATACATATAATGATCCAACTGATCATATCTAAGCAGAAACCATAACATCATCCTGATGCTCATCATCCAGTGCTTACATCCACAGCCATGTGAAGGACCCCCCTTCCAACATGCTTGGAATGGCTTCAGCAAATGTGACCATCACTTCTTCCTCAAAGTGTCCTCAATCTGAAGAACGCCAAGCCTCTCTCTGAAGTACTCGAACTTCACCTTGGCTAGTGGCTTCGTCAGCACATTTGTAATCTGCTCGTCCGTCGCAACATATCGGAGCTTCACAACTCCTCTCTGCACCATATCCCTGATATAGTGATATTTGATCTCTCTGTGTTTCGACTTGTCATGAAACACTGGGTTCTTGGACAGCTTCACACAACTCTGGTTATCACAGAAGATACCAGTAGCATCCAACGAGAGATCAAATAACTCAGACAGTAGAATCCGTAGCCATACTGCCTCACAACTAGCTGAACATGCTGCAACATACTCAGCCTCAGCTGTACTCAGTGCTACGCAGGACTGCTTCCTGCTAAACCAAGAGATCACACCTGATCCCATACTGAAGCAACACCCAAATGTTCTCTTCCTATCTGCAGCACTGCTTTCCCAATCTGAATCAACATAACCCTACAGGTTCAACTTTTGATTCACCTCATACTTGAGCCCATAATCCATTGTACCCTTCAGGTACCTCAGAACATGATTTACAGCAACCAGGTGAACACTCCTCGGATCTTGACTCAATGTGTTCACAGCAAAGCAAATGTCTGGTCTCGTGTTCGTTAGGTACATCAAGGACCCAATCATCTGACGATACATAGAGACATCAACCGGCTCAGATGAAGCATCACATAGAAGCTTCAGATTCGATGCCATAGGTGTGGCCATGGCCTTGCAATCCATCATCCTGAACCTCTTCAGGATCTCTACTGCATAATTCCCTTGTCCAAGGAAGATTCCATCTGCACTCTGCCACACCTCCATGCCAAAAACAAATAGTGCATCATCCCCAAGTTCTTCATCTCGAACTCGGTAGTAAGCTTTCGCTGCGTGTCGGCAACCAATCTATCTTCACCTGTAACAAACAGGTTATCCGCATACAAAAGCAGTATCACTGGATTGCCTTCCTCAACCTTGTAGTAAAGGTTGGAATCCACTTTACTCTTGGTAAAGCCCAAACTGGATAGAAAGCTGTCTATCCTACCATACCAAGTTCTGCACATATATATGACTACACCATGCTGTCTTGAAATCCATCTGGTGCATCTTCTATTTCATCACTTTTATATTTCTCAATGCTTCCATCTGCAACATGCTTGATCTGATAGTTCCATTTGGAAGTCATAACAAACTTCCCTTCACGTCTTGGGACTACATCCCAAACATCATTCTTCATGATCGACGGATCATGGCATTCTATTTCTTCATCCCAGATCCCGGGAACTTCAATATCTTCAATAAATATCTTTGTTGCTGGAACAAATGTTGTAGTCCATTTGTAGGTGAAGATATGCGGTCTTTCCTACAAAATAGGTTAAATTGCATGATTAGAAACATCTCATAGTTTTCAGAACAAATTCTTACACATAAAGAAATATGTCATACAGTCATGCAATTATCTTAGCCAATGCTTCAATACAACATTTATCCATATCCCGTAACTTTCTAGATGCCTTCCAATCTCTACCAGAACATTGTTAAGAGTGTGCACAACTCCCAACATGTCAGCAAAGAGGTTTCATTCTAGATAAGTAGCAATGGAATGTTGTACAGTGCCATAGGCCACTTACCCATGTATATTAGTAGTATACTGTTCATCAATGCAACTATTCTAATATGCACAATACATATCCAAGAAATGCATCATTGAACAATTTTATTTAAACAAACACATATGCAAGAAATGATAATTAAAATACTTATCTTTGTTTGTTCGTTGGGTGGACTCCCTCTGAATCTGGAGTCCTAATCTGAAGTAGCTTCTTCTACATCTTTCTGTTGTGGAATGTAGAGAGATGGTCAACTCCCTCTGAATATCTGCATCCTTGCAGAAACCACTGGAGTGTGTTCCTTTGCTTTCTTGCAGGGATAACTAGAGTGTACTCCCTCTTGATCTTTGCTTCCTGGATTACCTGTCCTTGAACTTACATACATTCTTGATCCCTATGCATGCTTGTTAGTATCATCATTGTGTTATCCTCTAGGTCTCATATAAAATCATACATTCATTAGTATACTATTAGAACACAATAATCTCAAGCATGTATAGTCATGATCATTTCAAACAGAAATAGTAAGCATTATTATTCAAGGTTTATGTAGGATTCTTATGGTTAGTCAAATCATAAGAAGCATAACATGTCTAAACCTATAATTACTCAAACCTATGACTCTTCGGGTTAGTTGAATCATCAATTAAGATAAGAGATATAATGTGCATAAAACCTGTGATTATTCAAACCTATACCTTCATGATTCTTCTGGTTAGTCATATCATCAATTATGGTAAGAAACATAATATGCATACAACCATGATTATTCAAACCTATGACTTCATGAATAATCATTATCAACAACAGTATAAGATCCTAACACAAGGTAGGATTCTAGCTTGATATAGGAAAAACATACCTGGATTAGCATGCTAGTTATTTATGTCTAACATACCCGCATAATGTCTTCTGGTTCTCTTCATAGACTTGTGCTAGTAACCTGTATATCTCATAGGTTAGCCATTATTAAACCAGGTTATACATACCTCGTAAATGGATCTTTTATGAGATCCATGACAATGGATGAGTCTTTATCCTCATGTCATCATGATCATATGTTCTTGAATTGGAACATGATTTGTCTTTCTTGGTGTACCTTTTATGTTAGTAGACAACATAAACCTCATACAACACCATAATGTATTAGTACAATCATAAGTGTCAACACCCTAACGAATGAATATCTTCTATCATGCATTCATAATTTTGTTAAGGTGATACGACAAATCTAAAATCAAGATTGTACTAACCGTAATAACATGAAGACAAACATACCATAAACTTAATCATGAACAAATCTCGAAACATACCTCAATGAGTCATACCTGTCGAGATCGCTTGTAATCTTCTTATGTAAGGCCTTAGCTTCATCTCCCTCTGAAACAGGAACTTCTTCACTTATGCAGGTGACCAACCCATCTTCTTCTAGGATTAACCCAATCCACTTGATTTGCAAGAACTGGACCTGGAGCTGGATATGGGTTTGTCAGAGAAACCCCAAAAATTCAAACTTTGAATTTCAAACTTCTGAAAGGATAGAAATATGCGCCTTGATGAGCTAATCAAGCTCGTATATTCAGAATTTGAAAACTGCAAAGTTTCACTCCTCAATTTTTCCTTTGAGACTTCTGGATTCACTGAACGTGACCCTGAACTGGGGTTTTATGAAGCCCACTCTTCTACCCAATCAAAAGGTTTGATCCAAGCCTCTAAGCTTCTATTTTTCTGAGGAGCTTCCAGCCATGGTCACAGATTTCAAAAATTCCCATTTTTACAGAAGCCCTAATTTTCCACTTTTCTGATCAAAGTCCCGAACTAGGGTTTGATCAAGCCCGGCCTTCTTCCCAACCAAAAATTATGATCTTGGTCTCTAAATTTCTATTTTGATGAGTGGCATCCAGCCGTGGTCTCCAATTACAAAAATTCCAACTTTCTCCAAAGCCCTAAATTCCGGAAGCCATGAATGAAGGTACTCAAAAATAATTCTGTTTTGACAGAAATATGTACCTGATTGTTTCTGGTGTAACTCCGAACCTTCTGATCCACAGGGTCTGAAAACGTTTCTTGAGATAGAATGACCTGTTATCTTTCCATCCTGACAGGTCTGACCTCAATTGGATTCTCTGAGAGAGAGTTATGCCAAATGTCGCAACGTGACCTGTTTTGGGATAATACAGGAGAGCGAACTTGTACGGCGTGCCACGTGTCACTGTTTCAACTTCGGCCTCTGAAAACTTTTCCTGAGATAGCTCAACCTGTTATCTTTCCATCCTGATAGGTCTGACCTCAATTGGATTCTCTGAGAGAGATTTATGCCAAGTGTCGCAACGTGACCTGTTTATGGGATAATACAAGAGAGTGAACTTGTACGATGTGCCATGTGTCACTGGTTCAACTTCGGCCTTTGCAAACTTTTTCTGAGATAGTACAGTCTGTTTATTACCTGTCACTTTTTACGAAATTTCATTTGGAGCTTCCTAGCCCAAGTTATGACCTTTTTCCCAAGGTCACCTGATTTTGACTCAGATCTGGAAGAGGCAGAAACCCTATATTGTACAGATCATAAATCACAAAGTACAATGAATTAGAGGTTTTCCTTTTGACAAAAGGTACCTAGAGATTTAATATTCGTCCTGTAACAATTTCAGATCCGAAAACTTCACCAAAATGGATTTATAGCGAAAGTGCTACGATGACTGGTTTTTTCTATATCAAGCCCTAGCATTGTAAGTGCAACAAGTGTCATACATGCCATATCATGCCTTCTTTCAGGCTAGCTCTGATACCATGTTGAATTTTCAGAATTTACTTCAATATGATCTAGGATCTTAACTGAGAGAACAAAATGTACATCATATCTATAGCATATCAATCATGGAGACAATAATGCAAGCACACAAGAGACACAAAGATTTACTTGGGGAAAACCATAAAGGTGAAAAACCCCAATAACTTCCTCAGAGATAGATAAAGCAATGATACAACCAACCATAAGATATAGACACAACCTAGTAGCAGATACTCCTCCTCCATAAGTGCGCCACTCCTCCTTGAGTGCATGAGTGAGAAGTGAGTGAGTAAATAGAGTGCCTCCCACACTCTATTTATACATGACTTGACTTGCCTTTTTACCTAACTCATGTAGGCTCGAACTTAACCACATAACATAATGCTGACTGGGCCGACCCCCAATAGGGTGGTCTAATAACCCTTCGACCCACATGGCCGACCCCCAGTAGGGTGGTCTAATAACCCTTTGACCCACATGACTTATACAGGGCCGACCCCAACAAGGTGGTCTAATAACCCATCAAGTATAAGTTACGACACTTACAATATAAATGAAGACACTTCCGTATAGAGGAATAATAACATCTCTATAGGAATAAAATATACATATATGTGAAATACATTCCGAAGTTACATATACATCAACACTCCCTCTTAACTAGGAAGGTATTTCTCAGCATAGTTCTTCTAGCACAAGTCATCTTCTCTGGATCATCGTCACTGGATAATAATCATCATCATCGTCACTGCTGCTGCTATCTCAATCAATCTATGAATCTACTTGTCATAGGAAGTTCTACAGAGCCAGTCCTTTTTCATACTGGATGTAGGCCCACCACCTGCAGGTCTTCAACATCACTGGCCATACTGTGGAATCCTCAGGGCTTATTACGTGCGTCACAAAACCTCGAAAGAGCATCCCAGGATGTTACGGGTACACAACTCCGACCTGTAGGATCTCCCAGGGCGCTATTACAAGTGACCCCACCACAAAACCTCGAAAGAGTATCCCAGGATGTTACGGGTACACAACTCCGACCTGTAGGATCTCCCAGGGTGCTATTATATGTGGTCATGGCAAAACCTCGCAAGAGCATCCTAGGACTGATTACAGGCACACAGCCCAACCTATCGGATCTCCCAGGACGCTATTACATGCCATAGGACAAAACCTCGCAAGAGCATCTGCCAGATATCCCAGGGCGCTATTACATGCCATAGGCAAAACCTCGAAAGACTATTTGCAGATCTCCCAGGGCACCGAATTACATGTCCTCCCAGAGCAAAACCTCGAAAGAGCATTTTCCAGATGTCCCAGGGCACTGATATTACATGCCATAGGCAAAACCTCGAAAGACCATCTGCAAATCTCCCAGGGCACCGGATTACATGCTCATCTGCACAACCTGATCCACGGCCATAGAGTATCAACCTGATACTCACCATACATCATCCTGATGTACTCATGATCATCCTGATCATCATCACTGCAACATCCTGCTGCATATCATCTGGAGCAACATCCTGAAGCTCGTCATCCATGATCATCCTGATCATCATCACTGCAACATCCTGTTGCATGTCATCTGGAGCAACATCCTGCTGCATGTCATCTGGAGCAACAAACTAAATAAAATAATAAAACTAGCGTTTATGTAATGTAATTCAAATAAACAAAAATGAAAAGAAAATAGGAAATAAGGAACAAAGAAAAATATTAAAATAGACTAGGTACAATTTTGGCTCTAACAGATAGAATGGATATTCTGAGGTTCAAACGTTTCTTCATTATCCATTCATTTTTACAATGGTCCTCCTTCCAGTGCCAATTTTGTTGATGATCCAAAATTATCTAGGCCAACAGTAAGGGAGGAGAATGCCCAAGGCAAGTCCCAGTTATCCTCACTCTTGTTTGGGATAGTAGACTACAATCGGTATGTGGTCTTGGTTGCTAGTGGGAGTTTTAGCAATAATGTTCTCAATGAATCCTAAACTAGCTAGTACGATAATCTATGCTAAAATATAATTTCTAGTTTCTAATTTACTCTTACTCAAATAAATTATCAAATCAAATACTAACCTAATTTAGCCTAATCAAATATTAATATAACCTACTCTTGTTTTTGTATCTAGGGGAATCGACAACTGGATTTGGACTGGTACTCACATGACACGGGGTCCAAGGATCCAATCTCGCTACCACTATACCCCTAGGAGAATACGCCTTCCCCATAGTGCACCCTCAAGGCTGCAACGAGGTTTGAACCAGCGACAAGCTTAACATCCCGTACGCCTTAACAAGCGCATGGTTGCCAACAGCTCTAAACTCCGAGGTCTTAATATAACCTACTCTAATCTTGAGCATGAGCTATGATTAAATAGGGTTAGATACAAAGTATATAATATAATGCTAAAAACACAAGAAGAAATTCATATTGTTGTCAACATGTTAAATCATCAATAAGGCAGTAACATTAATACAAAAATATTATTAAATTTGATAATTGGTTTTGTATATAGTTGCAACCATTAAACAGTTAATTACAATAAATAATGTACGCATAATAAATTCATATGCATTACTAATTGTAATCAATTGACACAAACTATAATAAAATAAAATTCTGAAATATACATAGTTGAATACCCAATGGCTGCAAGTCCTTCTAGTAATATTTTATTCCTCCAAAAACATAATTATTGCAAAGGTTTTTGGGCCCAAAAGTCTTCCCCTTTTGTTCTTTGGATGTCTTCCTTTTTAAAAACAAAGTCTAAAGGAAGTTCAAGCAACCAACTTAGTACAATTGTTTTTCTATACAAACTTTACAAAAAAAATCCGTGAGGAACCTGCAACAATTAATTGATAAAATGCACAATATAGTAGATCACATAATATTTTTATTGATCGTAGGCCACTTCGAGGGGGCAACCTCCTTTGAGAAAGATCAATACAAATAACTTCATGGTGCCTTCATTGGCATCAACACAAACTTATATACTAGTATATGCGGCAATACTATGGGTCAATACCATGGAACATATAATACTACGGGACGACTTACAAAACATATGTGTCCAACAACAATATACTAACAAGGTAAAGACATGGGTTCCTAAAAAATTCTCAATTCACCCCTTCTCAATATTATTTCCACAATTCACGAGCCTCGGTAATTTGAGAAATCCAATCGGACCTGATTATTTCTATATGCAGTTATCCACAATAAATATTCTTGGAAATATCTCGTTTTAGACCCTTATGGAGCCTCTATATGTAGGCATAAAACAAAGTGGTGAGATTGAATGACATAATTAGAAAACTACGCAAAACATCCTCATTTATCTATGATAGTTGACTGATAAGTTCTTTACTATTACCTTTGACCTACTCCACCTTTGTGATTTGCAATTGGCTTGGAACAACTTGACTCAAATAATCTATTGCTGACATGCCAAATTTTTCCAAAATATCATTTGTTGAGTTCCATATCTTGAAACATGATATGCTGGCTAAACGAACATTTTCTTCTATTTTTTCCAAAGAGGCCTTCCATGAGTCCAATAGAACTTCAATGTTTATTTTCTCTCTGCGATTAATCCTAGAGAGTGACCTCAGGGCTTGTTTGTATTGCTTCTGCCAATCTATGATCTTATCAAACAAATCTTTTGCAACTTTTCTTTAATCCAAATGTACCTCTACGTGATCATACAATTTAGTCAAATAATCATAACATTTTTTAACTTCATCTAACTTTGTGAAGAACCTTTCCTGAGCATCCATAAGGTTTTTATTTTCCCTAAATGCTTAATCTTTTAAAGTATTCAAATCAACCCCTTTCTCATGTAATTGAACATATAGGGAATGTATATTTTCTTCCAATTCTTTAATTTGATATCCCTCTTGCTCAAAAGTGGTTATCTTTTCCTCATGTTCTGACTTTTATTTTTCAATTTATACCATATGTTCCTTCATTAGGGAGTCCATCTGAACCTCGTTTTGTTCATCCCTTTTAATGACTTGCTACATACGTATAAGTTCCATTTGAATCCTCTGCTGCTCCAATTGATTTCTAAAACAATTACTTGAGTTGTGTACCTATCTGTTGTAGCAATTAACATTTGGTTGTCATAGAATTAGCACCAGCAAAGGCATTCAAAGCAGAGGTTGTATATGCTACATTTTTTTTTAAATCCTAACTAGCAATGTTCCATGCTATCATTTGATATAGTACTTCTTTGATTGGATGTTCTTCAACCCTTTTCCTTTTAGAATCTCTTTTTACAATCCCTTTGTGAGATTTAGTAAAATCAAAATCTCCCAAAGATACGACAACATCATCAATATTAACTAATTCTAAAGAAGAAGAGTCACTTGCTAAAGTAGTAATTGGTGCACTGGTATTAATAGGGGAGGAAAACATAGAAAGTCCCTAAGTCATACTAGTATCCTTGCTAGATAGAGTAATGAATTTCTCAGTTTCTATGGCCTTAGACTCTTGTAATTACTTTTGTTTGAATCTTTTTGCGTCAACTTATGCTTATTTCTTCTTGGCCTATAGTGTTGAAATTTGGTTGAGTTTTGATCTTTAATTATTTTAGATGCGGAGACTTGAAGCAATGAGACAATTCAATCCATGAAATTCATACAACCATAACACAAGAAATACCCTGGGGAAAATCCTCAAAATTATGAGAACAAAAACCCCGACAATTCCTCTCAGTATAATATAATCGATAGGAAATAATGCTTTCTTTTACAACATAACACATTTCTTTCGGAGGATAAGAGATAACCAAACACTCTTGATGAAGATACATAAGCAATAGAGAAGAGAGATCAATCGGATGTGTAACTAGCACAACAATAACAAGCATGAACAATACTCTACACAAAGAGAAGCACCTTGCCTTCAATGGAGAAGAGAATTCACTTCACACTGGATTATTTCCAGCTTGGAGGACCCATCCAAAATTTAAATTTATATTGTAATTAATTGTCTATTTTGATGTGCAAACACTAAAGGACAAATTTTGGCAATCCAAATGTCAGGGGTAGCTGAAGTGATTGTCATGTAGAGACAAATTCTATTGCAATATAAATATAAAGGGAGGGATACTATAAAGAGCACTTTTGCGAGCATAATAGAGATTGGATACATTTTGTAAGAGAACTATTTTTCTGCTAATGAGAAGGACATGTTTGCTGGGAAAATCTTGCACAGAATTTTTGTGTGGAATGTGTTGGATAACAAATTGGAACTATTTCCTCTTGTATTCATAACTCATGCTATGATATCTTTCTAACTTGGTTGAACTAATTCAATGGTGATGAAGGATTTTACTTGTCTACACAAATGTTTCTTTGTGATAACAGAGTAATAAATTGATTTTAATTGTGATCAAATATATCTTTGTAATTTTTTTAGTTGTGAATAAGCATACTTTATCTTAATGGCTATCTGTTAGATTTGTATAAACATTCTCAAATTATTACTGTCATTTAAACTCGCTCCTTGCAAGGATAGATTAGTTAGTTTAGAATAGAGTTAGCGAATTGATTATGTAGAAGTGATAAGACAAGAGGTAAGAACCTGTGCATCACTTGTTAGGCTTCTGCCTGTCAGTTCTAGGTTAAATGCATTAGTTAAATTAGAAGCACTTGCATATTCATACTTTAAACATAAAAATATATATAAACGGTGGGCCGAGACGCAACCAGTACAAATATTCAATAAACATACCTATGGTAGCCAGACCATTAACTGGACAGATTCCCCACACCAAATAGTGAATGATCTAATTAGGATTATTCATTGGGGAGAATCCCTACTGTCGATGCTGGAATTTTCTAGGCATCAAGAGTTTTGGCTCTAGAAGGAGGGCAGCCAGTGCATGGCTAGGAGAGGAAATCATTTTTCACGAGGAAATTTCTTTGGGTCTCCATTGGAAACAACCCAACCAAAAGAATTAATTTCTGAAACCGATTATCGAGAAAAGTTGGATTTTGAAACTAATCATACTGAACGTTTATATGTTGTTCCTCATAGAGAAGTAGACAATTTCAGGAGACATACTAAATAATACGTCAGGAAAGTTGGTGGATTATCAGTGGTACATTTACTACCTAGAAGACAAGTTGTGCAAACTAGGGATTTTGTGCTTGTGGAATCTTTGGAAGAATTGGTTGATTTATCATTACAAGATATCCCTGATCCCATCAATCAATTAAGGCCTAATTCTCCTAATTCAATCTCTTCTCCACACGTACAAACTCTTACACCTCCACATTCTCCAAGGCATATTTCTAACATGGCTCACAATGCCAATCAACCACCTACGTGGAGAGCCAGGGGACCACTCAACTAGCTGCTCCTTTACATGATTCTCCTAAGCATCCGGAGCGAGTGCTACCTAAATTTGACCTTGGAAAAGGGATCTCTGTTGAAGATCACCTAAAGAGTTTTAATTTGGCTTTGAATCTATTAAATGTGGAACATGAGGATGTAGTGTGCAAATTGTTTCCTTATACTTTTGAGCCTAGAGCATCATCATGGTATTTTAGCTTGCAAACTAATTCTATTGCAGACTGGGTCAATTTTGAAAAGGTATTTTTGAATATGTTTGGTAACCAAAAAACTGTGGCTTCATTGATGAAATAATTATTTTCTATGCAAATGGAAAAGAAGGAGAAGGTACAAGAATTCAATCAGAGATTTACTACAATTTTGAATAGTTTCAGCGCTGCAATGAAACCTGCTGAAGAGTCATTGGTAGAATATTATACTACACCGCTTCTCCCATCCATAGCCATATTTGTCAAAAGATCTGTTAAAACTACTTTAGCGGAAAATTATGAAAAAGCGAAGAAAGTAGAGGTAGACATAGACAATATTATGAAACATTCCATGGATCTGGAATTAAAACCTACAATAAACAAGAAGCCTTTGATATTAACTAGACCCAAAGAAGAGTCTTCAAATGAATTAGAGAATGTGGTCAAAATGGTTCAAAAGTTGTCCAATAAAATAGTAGACTTGGAAAAGGAAATGGGTGCTATTTCTTCCATAAGAAAACCATTTAAACGTTTCTATAAAAAAGGAAGAAAGTACACAACCAAAACCATGGTCAAATAATTATGTTGTGTTTAATTTGAGTGAAGTTGGCATGGATCACTTTTGTACTTTTCATCAAGAGCAACATTCTGAAAAAAATTGCCCACAACGGATTAATTCAATGACTCTTGTAATGAATCAAGTATTGGATACACAGTTAGTAGATAAGGAAGATAAGGAAGAAGACCAATCTAATGAACCGGAAGATCAAAATGAAGAAACCACCTTGGTATTATGGGATTGGGCACCAACTTTGGATCCAAATGAAGAAGAAAAGGTGGAAGAAATACAAATATCATATGTAGATTATGCTACCAGAAGTAAGGGACCAATAGAAGAGAAAAGTATAGTATTGCACAAAATGAGGACATCCAAGGAAAACATGAAAAAGAATAATAGTATAAATCAGTCACAACCAAAAGTAAATTCTGGGGTTGTAAAGGGAAACAAACCCGTTAAGAAATAAACAAGTAAATCATGTTGTCAGCAAATCTGATAATGGTGAAAAGGTGGGAGGAAATCATAATACGGGATATGATATTGTAGAAGATATCCAAAAAAATAATGAAAATATATCTTTGTTTGAACTGTGTAACCTGCCACAACAGAGGAAAATATTATTAGAAGCTTTTAACGTAAAACCAAGTAGCACAATAGGTAAACAGTCAGAAAGGGTTGAGTTTGATACCGAAATTAGCGAAGCGAGTATTGGTGGAAAATCGAAATCTCAAACTCACCCTTTCCTTTTGAATTTTGAAATTTTCAATTATAATGTGCATAAATGCTTGGTAGACTCCTGGGATTCATCAAATATCATGCCACTATCTATTTGCAAGAAGATAAATGGAAAACCCACGGCATCCCCTTCTCAGATTATACAGCTAGATAGGTCGGATGTTATACTTGTTGGGGAAATGAAAAATGTATTGATCGGATTAGTTTCAAACCCAAGGGTGTGTCAATTTATTGATATTATGGTGGTGGACATACCAGAATCTTATGGGTTAATACTATGTAGAGATTGGTCAAATAAGCTAAAATGTTAATGTGCAACAGATTGGTCTCATTTATGGTTGCCTTATCAGAATAAGCAGAACCAAATCAAGGTATTGAGGGAACCTCATATGAAACATAATGTGACTTAGTTAGAAGAACAAAACGAGCCAGTGAATTTTTCATCTTCAGTGTTGGGAAATTATTTTTTAGAATTCAGCCAGGGAACTTTCAAGAGGAAAATTCTGGCCATGATTCAGACAACCAGTCTGATCTCCTTCAATTCGCACGAGCTGATGATATTGAATGTAACATAGTAGAATTAGTTACTGACTAACATAGTTGATTTAGATGATAAATTTTGTATTTTATACTTTGATGGCTCCAAAAAACAAGAGGGAGCGAGAGCTGGTTGTGTTCTTGTTGACTCTCAAGGAAACATACAATTTCTCTCTTGGAGATTAGAATTTGAATGCAAAAATAATATTGTTGAATATGAAGCTTTAGTGCAAGGATTGAAGAAAAGCCATTGATTTGAATGTTAAAAATTTAAAAGTTTTTGGTGATTCGGAAATAGTTGTTAGGAAAATAAGAAACACCATTCATTGTGTATCTCCACACTTGAAAGGGTATCAATACGAAGTGTGGAATTTAATATCAAATTTTAATGCTTTTAACATAAATAACATTCCTAGATTGAAAAATGCTACTGCTGATTTACTAGCCACTTCTGCTTCACAGTTAGTACCAACTAACAATAAATGTTCTATTGAATTGCTTTCCAGGCCATCTATACCTGACAACATTACAAATCTAAGAGTGTTCGATGACGATGAGCAGATTATCAGTTTTATGACAAATGAAGACACCTTCAAAGAATCTATTATTGAAGAAGACGAGCACCAGTCAGAATTGCAAAATGATGATACCAGCAAAGGAAATTTTATACCAAAAGGAGTACGAACTATTGAAGTATTATTTGACTTACAACACAAGTTTGGGAATCCTACAAATGCCAAAACAAAAATCTCTTCGATGCAATATGAGTTGGTTAACTTAGGGACATAAAATGAACCTAAATATGTCAATTTGGGAAAATGTTGCTCACCTGGCGAAAGATGCAAATTTATTAAACTATTTCAACAATACAAGGATATTTTTGCATGGACATATGAAGATTTGACGACTTATGATACACGCATCATACATCATGTGATACCCATCAAACAAGGCGTAAAACCATTCCAGCAGCAACTCCAGAAGATGCATCCTACACTTGAACCTTTGATACAAAAGGAATTAAAGAAGCTGCTTAATGCTAAAATTATTTTTAAAGTTTGACACTCTGAATGGCTGGACAATTTGGTGCATGTAAGGAAAAAATCAGGAGAAATAAGACTATGTGTCGACTTTCGGAATTTAAATAAAGCATCAGATGAAGACAACTATCCGGTGCCACCAATGGAACAAATATTACAGATGGTATCAGGATCAGAAATGTTCTCCCTATTGGATGGATTTTTAGGTTACAATCAAGTATTAGTGGCCGAGAAAGATCAACTCAAGGCTACCTTTCACACTAAATGGGGAACATTCACTTATAGAAGAATTCCTTTTGGCCTTATGAATGTCGGAGCCACATTTCAAAGGGCCATGGACATCGCATTCCAAGGGTTAGCCGGCCACTGTGTTGTTATTTATTTGGACGATGTGACAGTTTTTTCTAAGAAAAGAGAGGATTATGCTTTCCATTTGAAATGGATTTTTGAATGTTGTAGTAAGTATGGCATATCTTTGAATCCTAAGAAAAGCATTTTTGTTTTCCTTGAAGGAAAATTGTTAGGACACATCATCTCTAAGAAGGGAATCTCTATAGACCCAGAAAAAATTCAAGCCATAACCCAGATTCCCATGCCCCATAATAAGGAAACTATGCAATCATTTATGGGCACCATAAACTTTGTTCAAAGGTTTGTGCCATATTTTGCACAGATTGTAAAAACTTTGCAACAAATGGAGAAGCAAATTGTGCAATTCAAATGGACTGATATTCAAAAGAATGCATTTAAGGATATAAAAAACACCATAGCTCATGCACCTTCATTAAGTAGTCCATATTTTGGAAAGGATTTCATTATATATACATTTTATTGAGATCATTCTCTAGCAGCAGTGCTCACACAGAAAGGAGAGCAAGGAGACGAATATTCCATATCTTTTATAAGCACTAGATTACAAGGACTTGAACTGAATTACCCAATTGCAAATAAACAAGTATACACGGTATTTAAGGCAATAAAACAGTTCAGACCTTACATTCTAAAAAATAGAACAAAGGTTATAATACCTCATCCGACTGCCAGATCCTTATTTGTACAAAAGGAGCTGTGGGGGAAGACGGGGAAATTGGGTGACTGCATTACAAGAATACGACCTAGAATTTAAACCAGCTAATATCATCAAAGGTCAAGGGTTGTGCAAGTTGCTTACTGAAAATCTGCCCGATGGAGATCATGGCTGGGAGAATGAATCCAAAATGAACTTAATTGGAGTATGTTCCATTTTTACTACTATAGAGTCTTGGTATCGAGATTTGATTCATTATCTTCAACATGGATATTTACCAGAGCACTGGAGTTCTAAGAAGAGAAGGGTACTCCAATTAAAATCATCTTCATATCAAATAATAGATGGAGTAATTTTTAGAAAGAATTATGATGGAGTGTTTCTCAGATGTCTTGAGAGAGAAGATGCGGAGAGGGTAGTTAAGGAGTTACATGATGGGCCTGTAGGGGGACATTATTCTGGTGACACTACAGCTCATAAAATACTAAGAACCAAATATTGCAAGCCCAATGTTTTTAAAGATGCTCATGCTTATGTAAGGAAATGTGATGTATGTCATAGGAGTGCTGATAGACTACCCAAATCAACAGGACCATTGCAACTAGTCATCAGCTTAGAACCATTCGAGCAATGGGGTTTAGACATCAATGGGGAAATCAATCCCAACTCTTCACTACAACACCGATATATTCTCACTGCCATTGATTATTTTACAAGGTGGACTGAAGCCACTCCATTGCGCAAAGTGAATGAAGATGTGAACATCAGATTTCTGCAAGAAAACATCATAACCATGTTTGGGGTTCCAATTTCGTTAGTCTTTGATAATGCATCTTATTTTTTTTCTTTTGAGTTGATTGTGTTTGTTATTGAAAAGGGAATTAAATTGCATTATTCATCTAACTACTATCCTCAGGGGAATGGGTTAGCAAAATCCACTAATAAGAACCTCATAAGGATATTGAAGAAAATTGCTATTGAAAACCAAAGAAATTGGAATACAACTCTTCCCAATGCTTTATGGGAAGATAAGGTCACTCCAAAATATTATTTAGGGGTTTCTCCTTGCACTTTAGTATATGGGAAAGAAGTTATGCTTCCCCCAAACATACTACTCCCTTCCCTGTAGTTAGCTCGGGCATCTTGAGGGTCGAACAACGAAATCATGCAGTCACGTATTAATACCTTGCTAAAACTCAAGGAAGCACAACAAAAGGCCAAATATAGGTTCAATTGTCACCAAGACATTGTTAAAAGGTGGTTTGATAATCAGAAATATGGCAAGAGAACTTTTGAGGTAGGAGATCTAGTTCTAAAGTGGGATCATTCTCATGAAGAGAAGGGAAAACTAACAAAATTTCAACAATTGTGGCTTGGTCCTTATCAGATTGTGGAGAAGCTGGGCCCAACAACTTATAAGTTACAAGATTTACAAGGGGAGAAGCAAAATATCCCTGTCAACGACCTAACACTTAAACAATACTTTTCTTAGACTTAGGGAAACCTGTTGTACATAAATAAATCTGTTGATTTTAGCTTTTTGTTTGATTTCATTTGTTTTCTTCTTAAATTAGTTATTTTCAGCCTTATCCCATTTTTTTTGCTTTGATTTTGTTTGAATAAACCTAAACTCAACTTTCAGAGTGATGTGCAGAAATGCAGACATCTGAACAATCTCACATATTAGAATTGGCTTCATGACAAAAGAAGTTCTTTTTGTAACAACAATGTCATTAGTGATTTTAATCGCTACTTTGTTTTAAAAGGGGAAACTTGCTCCATGTTTCATTTTGTGTCAGCGTAAACCTGGTGAAATAACTAGGATCCATGAATTCTAAATTACTATCTTGGGGTTCCACTCACTTACACATAAATGACCATCTCAAGTAACCTACTATAACAGACCCATGGAAAGGAAGTAGGTCATGCAGATGTATAGCAGTTAAAATGATCCATGCTACGAAAATTACAGCCAAAAGGCTTATAATGAAAAGTCTAAATTTCCAAAGATTACATATCCATCAAAGAAATGGTATGGAAAATAAAATATATCCAATCAAGAAGGTACATCAGATGATATTCCAGAAGGTTCTTCTCCATCCATGAATATGAAAAATAAAGAAAACTCATCACTCACACAAAAGGACATTATGGATGGAAGAACCTATGCCAAACATGTGAAGACAAAAGAAAGCTATTTGGAAGGATTCGGACGATACAACTTGTTAAAAGAAAGCATCCAAAGAAATGTTAGTAGCATGGGAATGAAGAACAAATGAATTACATATGCCTGATTTTGTTACAATCCTGTAGGGTCATATGTAGAGGTAGCCAAAAGACGGGACTAATAATGAACCCCATACTATGGCCTCAGGAGAGTGGTCGGGAAATCTGGTCCAGGTTTCCCATTTTCCAAAGAAAATGACCAATATGATTCAAGAAGCTCCTCCCTTCTTAAAATTTTAGACTTTTAAAATCCTGAAAATAAATGTTAAGGGCATAGTTTTACAATTAGCATTTATGACAAGCAAGCAATTGTGATCCTCAAGGAAATTTTGTTCAGAGATCTGTGTTCACTATCTAGTCGCCAATTGTTGCAGCAGCAACCTGATCCCAAATTTTTTTTATAAACTTGTAGGGACCCTCCTTTATTTTTAATTTAATTGGAATTGTGTTTCATCTTTGATATGATTACTTTTGACACTTAGAAATTTTTCTTGAAAACAAAAGAAAAGACAATTTTTGAATTGGAGGAACATTCAATTCTCCATCAAAATGGTCAGAGCAACATTCAATTCTCCACCTAAACGGTTGGAGCAACAATCAATTCTCCGTCGAAACGGTCAAAGCAACATTCAGTTCTCTGTTGAAATGGGTGCGAAAAGGCGTTGGAAAACTTAGGTTTTGTCGTTGAAATTTTTGTTTTGGAGCAGAATTCGAAGTAACGCCGACACGGTCGGAGGGAAAAGGAATACAATCCCATTCAGAGAATTTATCAGTTTCACATTGGAACGGATCGACGTAAATTTGAAAATTCCGTCGAAACGCTCACTAAAAAAAAATAAAATGCTCTGAAACTTTCACTGCATGAATTAGATCGGCGTAAAGTTGAAAATACGTCGAAACACATGATTCAATTCCAAAAGGAAATAACCGGCAAAGCATGATCAACATAAAAGGGGAAATACATTGAAACGTCTCGATGCTAAAGCCAAAAGATGTCAAAACGATTTGTTGTCAAAGTGAAAAGTGCTCCGAAATTTTCATTTCGCAAAATGGATAGGCGTAAATTTGAAAGACGCTGAAACATGTCACTTCCAAAAGAAAAGTTGGCCGACGCATGTCCCTGTCTAATGGAAAAGTGCTCCGATACAGTTTTTCCCGAAATGGTAAAAGGGCCCATTTTGCACGAATTCCTAAGCACATTAAATGCTAGGTTTACCAAGGTATATGTATAAGTTTTTTTTAACCCCATTTACAAACATTTAAAACGACACTGCAGAGCACTCACGGACACTAAAGGAACCCCATTGGATTTTTCTTTCAACCATTCGCACACTGCAAGGTATGTACCTCCCATTCCTTGGTACAGGATTTGGAGATGTCTTTTATGCTTCCTTGTATTGTTTCTATCCTTTTTCCCTAAGGTTAAAACGACATTAAGCCCCATCGTATCTATATATTATTGTTGTGAAAAGGTTTGTCGGCCATATTTATTCGAGTAGGTGGAGACTGGCCAACCATTGGCTGGTTAGTCTCCATGCTTGTGGTGTGCCCTAGTTCCAATGATAGGTCTCGACGCGTTTCGAAAATGTATGCATACATGTAGCATATAAGTATACAAACCAGGTAAAACCTGGAAACCTAGGTGAACTGTGCCTCCTTAGTCTAGATAAAGGTTAAGATGCAAGAACAGAAAATGCCCTATATTTAACAAGCATGAAGGAACAATTAAGTAAATATTCTAGGTTGGGAGGGGTATTTTTTACCAAGGTATCATAGGGTAAAATTTCGATACAGAGCTTCGAGCCCTCACTGGGGATGGGTAGTAGTAAGTTGTTGTGCTCTAGAGTTTTTCAACTCTTGGACCCTTTTAAATACATTTAGAATGAGTGGCAGGGGTCACTAGGCCAGATATAGATATAAACTTGACCAATAGTGCGAGAAAGTGAGGTATCAAGATGGAAATTTTCGTTATAACGTAGATTAGATGAATTGTTCGTCACCCTCGTCATTTTCATTTTGGTCAATCCCTCACTTTTCCCTTATCTAAGAAAATTTTGTTGGGATGTTTGAAATCCAAATACATCAGTTATCTTGCTTAAATAATAGATAGTAGTATTCAAACTGGTAGCTATTATAGCATAGAATATTTTGTGAGACAAGACCTAAGTGGTGACAACATAATTCCAATGGTAAAATATTAACCACATTCCAGAAAACCGAACATATCCATCCTTAAGCAAAGATTCTTTTTTGTTTAGGTTAGACCACCAAGATTAGTAACTTTGATTTTGGGAATACTCACGAAAATTTATTCAAAACCAAACACATCTGACATCATGGAAGTATGAATCTCCTAACTTTGGTTTCTTGTATATAATATTGACAAATGACAACTCTGCATATTGCTTAAAATATGTTGCTTTAACATGAAAGTATGCTTATACATTGACTTTGTTGTTTCCTTAGGACTAGGAGATGCAAAAGAGAGCTTCCAAGCAAAATCCCAAGGTAGTAGAATCAAATTCTGACATTGAAGTTGTCCTAGAAACTCCAATGGAGACATTATTTGAAGACACCAAAGCAATGATGGGAATTGTCCCTGAATACAAATGGGGTGAACTATATCACCTCATCCGAGATATGAATGTACCAGATGCATCCATTGAGGAGATGATGGTGTATCAAAATATTAAAAGGTCCGGTATCCATAAATTTGCCACCCGATCATAGATTTTCCCATGCTTCGAAGTCATTGGCTGGATTCTACCTCATGTGGACGTCAGCACAAGGATCATAGCTAGGGAAAATGGAGAAGGGCTTGCTTCATTCTAACCTGGTCATATTAGCACAACTTAAAAATTTCCACCCCCCAAAGTGATGATGACAGATGACTGGGTAAAGGGAGTGAACATAGATCACTTTGAGTACGCCAAGAAAATGATGGTTCCTGGAAAGAAGATGAGACAAAGGGCAAGTGGGGAATATGACAGCCATAATTTGAAGACACCATTCAGAATCGTAGCCTTAATGTTGAGTAGAATATTCAACAGAGCAAATGGGAATATCTATAATCTTAGTTGGGTGCCCCTCATGTATCACATCGCCTCCCACGGTACCATATTTAATTGATCGAAAATCATATCAAAAAGTATGGAGTCAACAATAGCAGCAGACCAAGGAGGGATCACCCAGAAGAAGGATGAGTTCTATATGTCTTCCTACCTAATTGATTGTATCTTGATTAGACACCCATTCCATAAATTGGGGTTCTATTGGGTCTCGACTGAGACCCCATTATATGTGACTTACCAAATAACGTGGGAACACAAGTATGCAAGCTTCTATAAGCTTATCTGTGAGGAATTTATAATTCCTCTTTATTGGCTAATATTTAATAAAGAACCAAATTGTTTATCAGACAACGCCATGGCCGTTATCAGTGAGTATGGAGATTTCTTTTTTCCACGGAAGGCACTTATATCAGAAGGTATGGAGGAACCAAAGCCCCGTCTCTAATGCCAAGATATGCAACTGATTATGTGGTGCACAAAGAGGCATTAAGATAGGTCTTCATCAACGGGGTAGGTAATTTTAAAATGAACATAAGAAATCCTCCTATCCACCATTTCCCTTTGTCATTGGGGCATATAAATTCTCCAAGGTGAAAGGAGAAGAATCTTTTATAAAATACTTAGAGGCATTTCATTTTGGGGAGAAGATCTTTGTAAGGAATGATAAACTATAGAAGGCCGCCCAACATTGTGCGTCATGTAAAATTCACTTTGAATACATAGACCACTTCCTTAAGAATGAGGAAGTATATTGGAGGGCCAATAACATGACATAATTGAATAATCGTTTTGGTTGAAAGAGTGGCATAGGTACTAGTCATGCTATGGATACTACCAAAGAAGCAGAATTGTAGAAGTCAAGAGAAGAATAAGAAAGATTAGAGGCAGTGGAAGCAGAAAGACCGCGAAGAGAAAAAACAGAAAGGATACAGGCAGAAGAAGCAGAAAAACAAGGAAGAGAAGAGGAAGATAGGAAAGGGACAGAAGAAGCAGAATCTCAGAATAAAGAAGAACAAGAAATGGCAGAGAAAGCAACAGAGTTGGAAAGGAAAAGGGAAGAATAAGGCAAGCTCAAGAAAGTTGCGGAAGAAGAAGAAGTCCAAGATGGAGGTCCAAATCTCCAAGACATGGACATAGACCTATGTTTGGAATCACACTTACAGGAGGACATCTCCCATTTTTTGAACTTGGGCTCACTCCTTTCACCCCCTTAAAGCAACATTCAGTAGCGAATTTGGATACGATAGTCTTTGACTCCAAAAGGAAGACACTAACAAGGAGAACGGAGAACAGACTTGAAATGGGCACACAGCCAGATGTGGTGACCATTCAAGAAAACACCATAGTGGAAGTCACCCATAAAGATCCCAAGTTAACGACATCAGTAAATGTAGCAGTCACTCAAGCAAGTGATGACAATGTTGATAAGCTGATGAATGACCTATAAAGCAACAAGGAAACAATGCTAAAGTTGAAAGACAACCTACTGAAAGCAAGAGGTGAAGGGATACAAGTGAAAATAAAACATGATGCAGTAATAGTTGAAAAGAATAGATTATTGTCTGATTATCAGAATCTAGAAAATGAAAAGGATGCTTTGAACGTACAACTTGTAATTATGGAAGGTGAGAGAAGTGATTTATACTCTTGCATTAAGGAATTGGAATAAAAATAAATGACGTCAAATCAACAAGTGGAAGTTGTGCAGTCTCAGATGGACGAGCTAGTCAGAGAGAAGGAGTTTCTATTGGAACAGGTCAATGTGGCTCAGAATAAAAAATAGGATATGACTCCTTTTCATGAGCAGGCATGTGAGATATAGGAACAGACCTTCCACTCACAAGAATTACTAATTGAAGAAATTTACAAAATGAAACAGATGATAGACATGATGAAAGATATCTCTGCAGGTGCTTTGTCAATAAGGCAGAAGTTAGTCGATACTTTTAAAAAGTTGAAAAGGTTGATGACCTAGAGAGGAAGAAATCCAAACCTCCCTGATCACCTTCCACACAAAATGACGGACGAACTCAAGCTAGATATAGCACTCCTAGAAAGTTGGAGAAGGGCTTCCAGGAAGATGCATGTGGAAATACCAAAATCTATTACAAAGTGTGAGGAAGTTTACAAAGGAATTTATCAAATATATGAGAAATGTCACATCCCAATGGCACAAGATATGTACGAGTTTCCCGCTAAGGATCAACGCTTAATGAATTCTATAGGCCCACCGGCCCAGAAGCCTCTCAAGCTCAAGCATTTACTTTTCTAGTTAGAGACCAACGTCTTGGAACTAGTGTGGGAGATGGCCTAAAAGAGGATATGGAATACATCAAGAAATTAGATGTGTTAAATGAGGAATACCTCAATCAGTACATTGGACAGGTCTCTCTAAATGCTTATTTCCTGGAAGAGAGATATAAAGCTACTATTGAAGGAGTGATAAGCGTGGAAAAATAATTATTTGTTCATGAAGTGTCTTTAAAATTATTAGAACCTATCCAATGTACTATCATATTTCAGGAAACGGACTTATGAGATAATTATATTTCCAGCTTAGAGGACCCATCAAAAGGTTAAATTTAAATTGTAATTAATTGTCTATTTTGATGTGCAAACACTAAAGGACAAATTTTGGCAATCCAAAAGTTAGGGGTAGCTGAAGTGATTGTCATGTAGAGACAAATTCTATTGTAATATAAGTATAAGGGGAGGGATACTAGAAAGAGCACTTTTGCTAGCATAATAGAGGTTGGATACGTCTTGTAAGAGAACTATTTTTGTGCTAATGAGAAGGACCTGTTTGCTAGGAAAAGCTTGCACATAATTTTTGCGTGGAATGTGTTGGATAACAAATCAGAACTATTTCCTCTTGTATTCATAACTCATGTTGTGAAATATTTCTAACTTGGTTGAACTATTTCAATGGTGATGAATGATTTTACTTGTCTACGCAAATGTTTCTTTGTGGTAACAGAGTAATAAATTGATTTTAATTGTGATCAAAGCTATCTCTGTAATTTTTTTAGCTGTGAATGGGCATACTTTATCTTAATGGCTATCTATTAGATTTGTATAAACATTCTCATATTATTACTCTCATTTAAACTCACTCCCTGCAAGAATAGATTAGTTAGTTTAGAATAGAGTTAGTGAATTGATAAGGTAGAAGTGATAAGACGAGAGGTAAGAACCTGCGCATCACTTGTGAGGCTTCTTCCTGTCAATTATAGGTTAAATGAATTAGTTAGATTCGAAGCACTTGCATATTCATACTTTAAACATAAAAATATATATAAACGGTAGGTCGGGCCGTAACCAGTACAAATATTCAATAAACATACCTACGGTAACCATACCGTTAATTGGATGGACTCCCCACACCAAACATTGAATGATCTAATTGGGATTATTCATTAGGGAGAATCCCTACTGTCGATGTTGGAATTTTCTGGGCATCAACATTTACTTGGGTGTTTCAGACCCACAATGTCCACAATGTGAACAAGCCAAAAATCATAAACTAATTTTATTGTCCCACCCCCTTGTAAAGGCTACATAGGCCTATGTTGAATATTTATGCCAACAATATCTTTGTGCATCCTAGTCATGGTGGGATTAATTGTTGGGTGATTATTTGTTTTTGGTTATTAAATTCCAATCAACATGTATGCTTATTACAATTAAGATCTTCCTTTGACTATGGAACAAGTGAAATAATGATTTATTTAATTCAAATGCCTCATCATATAAAACGTATTGGTACGATGGTGCACTAATGTTTTCTACCATGTTAATGTAGATCATAGTACAAACATGAAAGGTATTGTTTGCGTTGAAAAATTTACAACAAATGGCTTGAGCACTGGCACAGAGCCCCAAGCACAATGAGTAGAGTGCCACTTTAATAGTCTAGTCTAGTTATCCCACCGTTTTTCTAGGATGACTTGGCTATGTTAGATTTCATCATAGTAGGCCCCACCAATGGGGGGTTTGATAGGTGTGAGAGTGGTCAAAGTTATCCCTTGGGCCCACCACACAATGGAAAACAATGCCTAACTTTCGCCATCGTCATTTTAGAGGATTCCAATCCCCTAGAGCCTCCTACTTATGGATGGGGCTCAGGTCAACTTGTTATTATAACAGACCACAAGATATCCTACATAAAACTCAAAAATACTTAACTACTCAAGATAACGCTCCAAAATTACAAGTGCCTACATAAACCCAATATAACATTGTTAGTTCTAGTTATGATGGGCCTAACCTGATAAGAACATTGATTGAGACGTGCAACATAGGCAATTAGCTTGGGGAATTAACCATGAGATCTCCTTCATAAAACTCAGAATACTTAACTACCATCATACTCAAGATAACCCCCAAACTTTATTATAATAGATCATGAGATCTCCTACATAAAACAAAAAATACTTAACTATTCAAGATAACCCACCAAACTATAATATAAGAGACATTGAAATCTTCTACATGAAACGAAAAATACTTAACTACTCAAACTAACCTACAAAACTTTATAAATTTCTACATAAAACTCAAAATAGTATTCCCAAACACCTATACAAATTAACTTCCTTAAAACATGAATAAGTAGTTACTGCCAATTGTGTACGATTTTTATGAAATAATATAATTATGGTATCTAAACTATTGAAAAAACAATTATAATATTTAAAATATTTAAATATTATAATAACGTTATCTCAATTGTTATTCTTAATTCTTTAAATTCTTTAAATATTATAATAATGTTATATTTAAATATAAAAGTAAAATAAAAGATTAAGAGTACCTTTTAAAATATTTTTTAATAAATTTAATATATATATATATATATATTACAATTTAAAATATTTCTACCTTTTAAAATCCGGTAGAAATTTTGCAAAATCATTGTTATAGCTGTTAACTTTACAGATTTTAGATTCCCCAGGGGTTTTTTACTGTGTTGAATCTATTTCTAACTTCAAAACGCTGATTAAAACACAGCTTGACTCAGATTTTTAAAACACAATTTCACCGGTTTTCGGGGAAAAAATGATCATCCGGTGGAAATCGTTGAATCTTTAGACAAGTTCAAATTTAAATATTCTAATTGTTTTTTCAATAGTTTATATATCATAATTATATTATTTCATAAAAATCGTACATAATTGGCGGCAACTACTTATTCATGTTTTAAGGAAGTTAATTTGTATGGGTGTTTGGGCATACTATTATCTTTACAACACACACACACATGCCTACAAATATTTATTATTTCATTATAATCTTACACACACACTTACTTTTTCACATGTGGTTTGCAAAACCCCCAACGGGGCTGCTACGCCCATGGTAAGAAATCACAGGGGGGCACCCAAAGAGGTCGCACCCCATTCACTCTGATTACAGAGCTAACCTGATGGGGACATCAAGTGAGGACCTGATATAGCATTGTATATCCACCCGGGGATTTGACCCCGAGGCCTTATGCTCACAACTTACAACACTCAACCACTTGAGCTATTGGTTCATATATTAATCCATTGCTTGATGTTAATAAAGTAATATATTGGTAATCTTCTTATTACTTTTTGACATTTAATAATGGATGAAAAATTATTTGTATTTAGGGGTTGGCAAACGCATGCATCTGCATGCATGCTCGTGCAAGCATAGTTCAGTACATGCATTCATATTTACTTCGAGTATTGATCCCTCAAGACTACTAGCAAGCAACATAAACTCCATAAACAAACAAAAATATCAGTTGGAGTATTACAGGAAGGTTAATGGATCAATGTTGATGACCGACACAAATCATTTCACAGGGTTCCAGGGTTGTCTCGAATGGGTAAAAATGTACAATATTTTTTAGCAATGATGATTTCTCGAAATATGATGAAGACCTTTTAGTGTTTCAGAACATAAAAAAGAGTGATATATATTCTATCTCCACCAAGCCTATAGTCTTACCCTATAATAGTATAAGGACATTGTGAGATGGATATTTCACCATATTGATCTCGAGGATGATTTAGTGACTAATGAGGCTAGAATTTCTATAGCTTCTTTCAACCAAATGACATTGGTCGGAGGTAGAAACTATGAAATCCTGAAGTTCTACTAAGTAAGTTTTTCATGGACACCTTCATAGCAGAAAACCCTAGCCTAGTTGAAATCATCAAAGAATGGAGGACTGAAGAGAAGACCTTCATAGAAATGGAAAATTAGATATACCTAGTTCAATACTTCAAATATTTGTATTGATTGTTAGTTGCTATGATATGTAGGTTGTATGGTGAAGAGGGTTCCATCCACTTCAAATTGGTATGGACACCATTAGATCACCATGTAGCTGAAATAGGACAAGTATTCAATTGCGTGCTTAACACATTGTTCAATCTCCCAAATGATGTGAGAGAGAGAAAATAGGTACCGAGTAACAAAACCCTAGGTTTTACATGTCTACCTTTTTTATTAATTCAGTTTTATCTTCAAATTCATTTCCTCTGATGGGTTGGGACTCGAAACCTAGTATTCCCCCTATACATGTCTATTGTAGTGAACCATAAGATTCAAATTTCAAGAAGCACTTCTACAAATCTGTGAAAAATTCATGGCCCCTCTATACTGTTAGACATAGTGCCCACTGAGAGGGTGGGGGTGAATCAGTGAGCATATACTTTTTTCAATTTCAACTTCAATTACCAACTCTTATATCAGCATATCATATTCATCAATAACTATCAATCCATATGTCATTCATCAAATAAAACACATCATCATCAACACATTGCACAAGAGAGACATGATATAATTGTAATGTTTTTGTATTTGATTCAATGGCTACAACCGTGAGGCTATTCAACACCAACTGAAGCAAAAGAGCACCAACTCTTTATCTAGGACCCTACCTAGTTCTTCTTAGACCCAGCCAAGAAGGGTTTGAGGTATCCTAACCTCATATGCAAGACAAGATTGCATTCACAATACAGTATACATCACAAACACATCATCATATCAATAATCAAGCACTGCCTCATTTCAACTCTGTGCCCAAAGCATCATCATCAAAGTATGTCATTACTGTCATCAAACTTCAGCACTGAATATGACTTCATCATATCAAATATATATTTATTAGTTCAACCCAAAAATCAATAATAAAAGAATTTATATCATCATTCTGTCCTTTCTCTTGCTACCTGCATCATGTCTTCATAAGCATCATCACCATGTCTTCATCTAGCATAACGTTAACATTCTATAGCTCCAAACATATCATCAAACAGTCCTAGAATTCATACTGTTCAGCTTCATCAAATTATGTCCATTAGCGATCATTCTCCGTATTATATCATTCTGATCATAACACATCATTGTCATTATTCTGTACCAAACATAGTCACCATGTCTTCATTTAGCAGCTGCCAGCTTTGTATTACACACACATTATCATTCTGTTCACAGACTCCATATTTATCAATTATCCAAGCATCATGTCTTCAACACTTACCAGCCCAAAAATAAGAGATAAAAATGAGTTTAACTTCTGCTAATATCATGCTCACTGAACTATCCTCCGTCCCCCGAAATCAGTGCCTCTGTCTATTGTAGCGAATTTCCTCAAAGCTCCATGAAATCTCCACTGTTCCATGAGTTTTGCACTGACCCCTAAATTTCCACAGAGCTCGTTTCTGTCCTCCACAAGCTGCACTAGTTTCTCCTTTAAAATATCACATAGCAGCCTTCCATAATTGTCAATGAATTACTTCAGATCTGTTTAGAAGAATGTGTCAATAACAACCCTCAAATCTGTCAATAAACTTCTTCAGTTCTGTTAAAAAAGATGTGTAAGAATGGATCTTAATTTTGAAAACATTCACTACAAGCTAGGCCAACATATCTCTGCAATTGCACAACCCTAAAAAAAGTCCTTAAAAAGACCTCATGTTGCCTCAGACTTGTATTTCGTCCTGTTGACAACCCAGATCTGCTACATCGCAGCCTCAGTCACTCTTAGAGCTCACACGAATTCACATTATAGTGACACTAACTTCCTTTATTTATACAATTCGAGTACTATATTTTAGGAGCTGACCTATCCTTCAAATTCGTTAAAAAATAAGATTAAACCCTCTTTTCTTAGGTCGGCTGACCCAAAAGGTGGGGTTAACATTGCCACACAACTTCAAAAATGATTATCTCTTCAACCGTGAAGAACCACATGACGTGCCACCTATTGTTGGAAACGGCATGACGAGGGCTATCATCATATGAGGGGATTATTTGCAAACACATGGTCCTTCATCCTTAAAATCTTCAATTTGTATAGGATGTCAAACACCCTACACATAAGGGTGCCAAAGACCACACAACAAATTGCAAGAGTTCTAAGGACTTCTTCAAAAACTTCTTCAACCTATCAAAGAAGGTCTATGGGCTCCTTACAAAGCTATCATATAATATTCAATCAAGATGCTTTTCATGGACTTCAACATGTCAACCAAGACTTCTTCAACAAACTTGTGGGCTTAAAGACCATTTTTTGGGTTCAAGGCTTCTTCACCATTCATATGGGATTAAGAACCATTTTGTGGGTTTCATCATAACACAAGAGTGTCAAGGAATTCGTTATAGAAGCCAATCTCCCTCAAGGGAATCAAGAGCGAATTTGTAGGCTCAAGACCAAATTGTGGGTCCAAGGACATCTAGGGCATCACCATCTTACCTCCATTTAGCTTGTGGGCTTCATGACTTCATCAAGCCACAAATGACCATAGAATGGGTCATTTGGCCCATTAGGTGTGAAAAAGCCCATCACCTTGGGGTCTTATCACTACCATGTCATCAATAATTCAATTCATTGTTTGATATCATCATGTCCTCAAGATTCTTTGTCATTAATGTTGCCATCAATGACAACTCTACTCAACAAACTGCTTCTTTGTCATTAATTTTTCCATCAATGACAACTCTACTCAACAAACTCCTCCTTTGTCATTGATGGAAATATCCTCAATTTCTCTCCCCCTTTGACATTAATGACAAAGGGTCAATGAGCCATTAAAGGCTTCACAATGCCCAATTTTTTTTTTCTTTGAATTCTTCCAAGTCAACTTCTGATCTGAGCTTTTGATCCATCTTCAAAATTTAGACAAACTCCCCTTATGACTGATATTTATCCTCTATCAAGAATGTAAAACTAGCTGCTCCTGATGCATCATGTCACCAAATCAAATCTGTCCCTTAATCTTCTAGACAAAAACAGAGATGAAGCTTTGTACTACTCCATCATGTTTTTGTTGATGTATATGTAACTTCGGAATGTATTTCATCTATGTATTTCATATATATTTATTTTACCCTTATAAGAGATGTGTTATTCCTCTATAAGGAAGTGTCGTCATGTGTATTGACAAGTGTCGCAAGTGTGTGTACTTGCCGATGGGTTATTAGACCACCATGTGTGGGGTCGGCCTTGAAATATATATTATATTGTGGATGTATCTAGCTAGACAAGTCGGCCCCATAGTGTAACTGGGCAAACAGGTTAAGTATAAATACAGATCGGGAGATCTCTATTTGGATCACTTGAAAACTCATACTTCTCTCACTCAGAAAGTGGCGCACTAGTGAGGAGGAGGATCATCTACTACTAGGAGACTATCTCAGTGTATTTTGGTTGTACTTTGGTTGAGCCATTGCTCTCTCTATCTCTGAGGAAGTTGTGGGGTTTTTCACCTTAGGGTTTTCCCCACGGAAACTTTGTGTCTCTTGTCTCTCATGCTTTTGATTCTTGTGATGCTTGTCATGCTTATTGTGATTTTTAAGCATTGATATACTGTATATGTTATTCTCTCAGTAAAGATCCTAGAGTATTGTGAATTAATGCTCAAAATTTAACAGTTTTTGCTACTAGAAAGCTCCCCCTAAATGATATGCCACAGTTAGAATGTTATCCAAATATTTGACTTGCTTGAAGTGTCCTGCTGCAATAATTTTCAGGGGTTGACCCAGTCATAATAGTCTGCTCCTAATCAAGCTGGTCATCAACATCTGCTGGTCCATTTCTGCTCAAGATTCCACATGTCATCTTATCATCATGTCTTTTGCTGAGAGCTCATTCGATACTAGTGTAGATATATCATCATTGAAAATATGTATGCATCATCAAGGTTTTGTATCATTATAGGGTACCACTGTATATTTCTCTTGGCACCTTCTTTTGCTGATTTTTTGCCATCTTCAAGTTTTTGAGAAGTACACATGCTCCAAAAAAAAGATATTCCTCAACTTCTGATTTGAGTTTTTTTTTGTTTTTTATCATTGCCCATTTCAATTAGGTTGTCGTCTAACATAATCTTCTTTGTAAAATATGCATCATCATACTTCAGACCTTTAATTTATCCATTAGCTTGTAAGTTTGTTCATCATATCCAATTCATAACCCTACTCCCCCTATCAGCAAACTCCTTCATCAATTGTCACTTTTTGCACAACCAATTTGTCATGCACACTTTGTCAAACATACTTCAAACTTTTTCACCAATGCTTCCCCTATCAATTAGCTATCAACCAATATTTTATGATAAATTGTGGATTCAATTCTAGTTGCTTCAGAACTTCTTCTTCATACCCGGATACAAAAAGAAGAAGAAAAAAGTAAGACCACAACTTCCAGCTACTGCTGCAAAATTTGTAGGTGTACAAGGTAATCATCGGTGCTTGATGTGTGTGGAGTCATCAGTATAAGGTCTGAATCTGGTTCATCTTCTTCAGCATGCATTGTATATATGTGTAACTTCATCATATATTTATGATTTTCATCAAGGTGTTCATCTGTGTAACTTCATCATATATTTATGATTTTCATCAAGGTGTTCATCTGCGTAACTTCATCATATATTTATGATTTTCATCAAGGTGTTCATCATCACGAAAATTGTTACCCCCCCAAGCCTCTCTTGTTCAACCAATCATACTTCATATATTTCAGTGAATAGAGTAAGACATGCCCAGAAGAAATCACTTTTACCTTCACTGCAGCTGCCTTAGTTTTGTGCTCATCAATGAAGAAACTTCTTTGCATTAGACTTAGTTTGAAATACTCTCACTGTTCTAATCTCATATTTCTTGCTCTTAATCTTGAATCAAATTGTAACACCTATAGTTTTTTTTTTTTTTTTTAATATTTAGGAAAAGGTATACTTCTGCTCCCCCTAACATCATATTATTATTTTATTTGGGTCACATAAGACTATATTGTGTTACCTCACAATCTCTGTCAGCTGATAGAATCAATCCAGGGCAGATCTGCTTGTGTCATCCTTTGCTTTTATCTATGTTGGCAATCACTATCCTAGGACCTGATTCATTGCTTGGAGTGATCTTCATTTTCTCTTGAGTCCATCCTCCAAATTCCATGGGCTCAAGAAGGCTTGAGGTTTTCAAAATAGCTCAAGTATGGCTTGCCGTATGGTAGACATCATCACTTGTGCATTTATCATCTACTTCATTTGATCTATCAAAATGTTTTTCTTCACCCACATATTAGAATGTCCTTGGCCGGGTGAACTTGTCTTCTGATCTTCAATTCTGCTGGTGTCATTCTTCTTCCAAGCTTCATTGGATCTCTTTGCTGAAGTATATGATGGGATCTTCAATAGTTGACTTCTAGGACTTGTGCATGCTTGGGCTTTATGCCCAGAACCACCACAATTAAAGCATCTCAATGTGTGACAATTGGAAGCCAAATGTCCAATTCAGTCACATGTCTAGCATCTTATTTTGTTATGTGGACTTCCAACACTTTTTCTACAATCAACAACTATATGACCAAAATTAGAACAAGCAAAATAGTAGCCATTAAATTTATTTTCATACCTGGGACTTTGATTCCATTTTGGTGTTGTTTCTTTTCTTAGCTTGCCTTGGAAACTAGGCCTAGCTTCTTGATGCATTCTTGAACCTTCAACTTCTTTGTTATCATATGCAGGTATATGGGATGCATCCTTGGTCATTGATGGACCAACTTTTGAAGTCTAGGGAGACAATAAGTCATCTTCAGATTTCTCTTCTTCTTTCTTGTACCCAAGGCTATATTTGTCAAGGGGAGACCTTTGGTAATCTAAAATTTCATCCAGGATAGTTGAGCTGTGTTGGAACTTGCCATATGCATCAAACTTTTAATTTTTCCTTCTCAATTCAACTACCTCCATTTCAGGCTTCTGAATTTCCTTCTCCTTTTCATCCAGGTGATTCTTCAATACTTCTTCTATCTTCTTAGCTTCTTCTAGTTGATTCTTCAAGCCAATATTAATTCTTCTTGTCTCTTCAAGCTCGTTAGGATTTTCCACAATCATTTCTTGTTCTTTTCTTAGTTCAGTTGTTAATCTTCTACCCTTAAGATTTTGATCATCTAGCTCACCTTGCAAGCTTGTCTTGAGTAGGTCCATGGTCTTCTCTTTTTCTTCTAGTTGGATCTTCATAGATTCAGTTGAGTCTTGAAGTCTTATCATCTTATAGATGAGTTTACAAGACAGCTCTATTGACTTCTCATGGTATTCTTCAATGAACTTCTCAATATTCCTTTTAAGTATCCGATCATGATTGATATCTTGCACCTTAAAAAGGTTTGCTAGAAAATTCTTCTTAGCGTCTTCAAGAATATTTTCAAAGTTATCATAACCAAGATTACTAAAATCAGTAACATTCTTACCTTTATTAATATCAGAACCCTTTTCTTCCATTTCTTCTTTCTGTATGTCTTCAGTGGGTTTTGTCTCCATTTCCTAATCATGTGCCTTTTGGTATTCACCTTCTAGCTTGAACCACATATCCTTGGCCGATGTGTGTTCTCCTAAACTCTTTTTGACTGAACTTGAGAGTCCATCCAAAAGAAACTTCAATGCAATTGAGTTGTTCTTCTTAGCATCTTTTTTAGTAGTTGACTTTGTCTTCTTGTTGGAATGAATAGGTGGATTGATCACAATCTCCCATACCCCAAATTTCTTCAAGTAAACCTTCATCTTGCCCCTCCAACCAAAATAATCTTTCATATAAAAAACTGGAACCTCATTGTTTGAAATTTATGTTTGTGCTTCCATTGTGTCTTCTGATTTCCTTCAAGCTTGTTAGGCTTCTGCAGAAGGCCTGGTCTGATACCAACTGTTAGACATAGTGTTCATTGAGAGGGGGGGGGTGAATCAGTGAGCATATACTTTATTCAATTTCAACTTCAATTACCAACTATTATATCAGCATATCATATTCATCAATAAACTAACTATCAATACATATGTCATTCATCAAATAAACCACATCATCGTCAACACATTGCACAAGAGAGACATGATATAATTGTAATGTTTGTGTATTTGATTCAACAACTACAACCGTGAGGCTATTCAACACCAACTAAAGCAAAAGAGCACCAACTCTTTATCTAGGACCCTACCTAGTTCTTCTTAGACCCAGGCAAGAAGGGTTTGAGGTATCCTAACCTCATATGCAAGACAAGCTTGCATTCACAACACAGTATACATCACAAACACATCATCATATCAATAATCAATCAATAATCAAGCACTGCCTCATTTCAACTATGTGCCCATAGCATCATCATCAAAGTATGTCATTATTGTCATCAAACTTCAACAATGAATATGACTTCATCATATCAAATATATCTTCATTAGTTCAACCCAAAAATTAATAATAAAAGGATTTATATCATCATTTTGTCCTTTATCCTGTTGCCTGCATCATGTCTTCATAAACATCATCACCATGTCTTCATCTAGCATAACGTTAACATTCTGTAGCTCCAAACATATCATCAAACAGTACTGGAATTCATATTGTCCAGCTTCATCAAATTCTGTCCATTAGTGAGCATTCTCAGAATTATATCATTCTGATCATAACACATCATTGTCCTTATTATGTACCAAACATAGTCACCATGTCTTCATTTAGCAGCTGCCAGCTTTGTATTACACACACATTATCATTCTGTTCACGGACTCCATCTTTATCAATTACCCAAGCATCATGTCTTCAGCACTTACCCAGCCCAAAAATAAGAGATAAAAATGAGTTTAATTGCTGTTGATATCCTGCTCACCGAACTGTCCTCTGTCCCCCGAAATCAGTGCGTCTGTCTACTGTAGCGAATTTCCTCAGAGCTCCACGAAATATCCACTGTTCCACGAGTTCTACACTGACCCCCGAATTTCCACAGAGCTCTTGTCTGTCCTCCACGAGATGCACTAATTTCTCCTTTAAAATATCACACAACAACCTTCCATAATTGTCAATGAATTAATTCAGATCTGTTTAGAAGAATGTGTCGATAACAACCCTCGAATCTGCCAATAAACTTCTTCAGTTTTGTTCAAAAAGATGTGTAAGAATGGCTCTTAATTTTGCAAACATTCACTACAAGCTAGGACAACATATCTTTGCAATTGCACAACCCCAGAAAAAGTCCTTAAAAAGACCTCATGTTGCCTCAGACTTGTATTTCGTCCTATTGCCTCAGACAACCCATATCTGCTACTTCGCAGCCTTAGTCACCCTTAGAGCTCACACGAATTCACATTATAGTGACACTAACTTCCTTTATTTATACAATTCGAGTACTATATTTTAGGATCCGACCTATCCTTCAAATTCATTAAAAAATAAGATTAAATCCTCTTTTCTTAGGTCAGCTGACCCAAAAGGTGGGGTTAACATTGCCACACAACTTCAGAAATTAATATCTCTTCAACCATGAAGAACCACGTGATTTGCCACTTATTGTTGGAAACAGCATGACGAGGGCTATCATCGTATGAGGGGATTATTTGCAAAAACATGGTACTTCATCCTTAAATTATTGAATTTTTACAGGATGTCAAAGACCCTACACATAAGGGTGCCAAAGACCACACAACAAACTGCAAGAGTTCCAAGGACTTCTTCAAAAACTTCTTCAACCTATCAAAGCAAGTCTATGGGCTCCTTACAAAGCTATCATATAATATTCAATCAAGATGCTTTTCATGGACTTCAACATGTCAACCAAGACTTCTTCAACAAACTTGTGGGCTTAAAGACCATTTTGTGGGTTCAAGGCTTCTTCACCATTCATATGGGCTTAAGAACCATTTTGTGGGTTTCATCATAGCACAAGAGTGTCAAGGACTTCATTATAGAAGCCAATCTCCCTCAAGGGCATCAAGAGCGAACTCGTAGGCTCAAAGACCAAATTGTGGGTCCAAGGACATCTAGGGCATCACCATCTTACCTCCATTTAGCTTGTGGGCTTCATGACTTCATCAAGCCACAAATGACCACAGAATGGGTCATTTGGCCTATTAGGTGTGCAAAAGCCCATCACCTTGGGTTCTTATCACTGCCAGGTCATCAATACTTCAATTCATTGTTTGATATCATCATGTTCTCAAGCTTCTTTGTCATTAATGTTGCCATCAATGACAACTCTACTCAACATATACTCCATCATATTCAACCAACTAGCCCATAGACTACCAGAAGAATATAGGGGATTGGTGTACATCTAGGATTATTTCAGTTATATTAGGGTTTTTGGTGCTTAATTTTCCCACATTTACATCCTAAATATGTTCCTTAAAGGTTAGTTATTAGATAGCTTTCCCGATAGACTGTAACTAAATGGATTACTTATTTTCGCTCAGCTCACTCAAAGAGAACATGGATGAAATTCCCGACCAAAGTGGGAATTTTTACTTTATTAAATGTTCCCCATGCCAAGAAATAGGTTTTTTCTCTTAAATAGCTTAACCTCTATACAAAAGCCAAAAGGAAACATGGTTCGAAAGGGATAAATGAAAATCATTACAAGGTTGTTGGGTTAGCTCCCTCATATAGATATGATCCTAATCCCTAGGATATTATGTACTAGGGAGATATTACCAATGAGGAATTACTAATGGTATTGAGGATAATAAGATAAAGGAAGTTATCCATAAAGTTAAATAAGTAGCCATGAAGTTGGTTGTGGTTCAAAGAGAAGAATTAATAGCCAATGAAGAAGAACATGATACACATAGGAAACAAACAGAGGCTTCTAGAAGAGAAAATTTATAAAAGAAAGCTATAGAGGATGATGAACAATTAAATCAGAAATCAATAGAGGATGCAAAAGAATCTAAAAGGGAAAAGAAGGGAAGAAGAGGAAAGAAGAACTATAGGCCAAGAAGAAAGAAGTTGAAGTTGAAGTAGAAAGACTCAAACAAAAGCAGCTACAAGAGTCTAAGGCCATATAATTTAAGAAATCCATTACTCTGTCTAGCAAGGACACTAGTACAAATCATGGAATTTCTATGTTGTCCTCCCCAATTAATCATGGAATACCAATTACTACTTTGGCATGTGTCTCTTCTTCTTCTAATCTAGTTAATATTGATGATGTTGTAGTATATTTGGGAGATTATTGTTTTAGTAAATATCACAAAGGGATTGTAAAAAGAGCTTCTAAAGGGAAAAGGGTTGAAGAAACTCCAAGCAAAGAAGTACCAAATCATATGATAGTGTGGAACATTGCCAGTCAAGATCTACAAAAAATTGCAACAAATATAACCTTTGCTTTGAGTGCCTTTATTGGTGATAATTATGTGACAATCAATGAGTTAATTGCTACAACATATTATTAGGTACACAGCTCAAGTATCTTTTTAGAAACTCAATTGGAGCAACAAAGTATTCAAATGGAGGCTATATAGATGCACCATGTCATTGAAAGGGATGAACAATATGAAATTCAGATGGATTCCCCAATGAAGGAACATATGCTAGAAATTGAAAAATTAAAGTTAGAACATGAAGATCAAAAGATAACCGCTTTCGAGTAGTACAAATATCAAATTAAAGAACTGGAAGAAAAGATGCATTCTCTAGAAGTTCAATTAGATGAGAAAAGGGTTGAATTGAAATCTTTAAAGGATGAAGCATTTAGGGCAAATGAAAATTTGATGGATGCTCAGAAAAGGTTCTTCACAAAGTTAGATGAAATCCAACAGTATTATGATTATTTGACTAAATTGTCTAATCAAATAGAGCTACAGTTGGATAAAATAAAATCTACACATGATTTGTTTGATAAGATCATGTACTAGCAGAAGTAGTACAAACATGGCCAATAATCACTCCCTAGGATTAATCATAGGGAGAAAGGAAAAACTCAAGTTCTATTGGATTCATGGAAGGCCTCTTGAGAAGACATAGAAGAAAATGTTTGTGTAGCCACCAAATCATGTTTCAAGATATGGAACTCAACAAATGATATTTTGGGAAAATGTGGCATGTCAACAATAGATGATTTGAGTCAAGCTATTCCAAGCCAAATGCAAACAACAAAGGTGGAGAAGGTAATAGCTAATAGAAAAGAACTTATTAGTCAACTATCAAAGATAAATGAGGATGTTTTGAGTAGTTTTCTGATTATGCCAGTCAAGCTTACCACTTTATGTGATGCCTACATACAATGGCTCCATAAGGATCTAAAATGAGATATTTTCGAGAATATTTATGATGGAGATCCGGATATAGAAAGAATGAGGTCCAATTGTATTTTTGAAATTACCGAGACTCATGAATAGTGGAAATCATATAGAGAAGGGGTGAATTGAGAATATTTTTGTAAAGTTGGTATATAAAAATTGTTGTACTAAGTTGGTTACATTGGTTACTTCAACTTCCTTCGGACTTTGTTTTTGAAAAGGAAGACATTCACAGAACAAAAGGGGGGAGACCTTTGGGCATGAAAACCTTTGCAATATTTTTAGTTTTGAAGGAATAAAACACTAGAAGGACTTGTAGCTATTAGGTATTCCGCTATGTATATTTAAGATTTTTGACTTATTACAATAATTGGTATCAATTGATTATATTAAGTATAATCCATAAGATTTTTTTTGTGTATGTTATTTATTGTAATTAATTGTTGAATACTTGCAACTGGATGAAAGGTAATGATTCAAATTTAACAATATTTTTGTATTCATGCTTTTGTTTCATTGTTGATTTAACATGTTGCAATAATGTAAATTTATTCTTTACTTTGTATCTAACCATGTTTAATCATAGCTCCATATTCATATTAGAGCAGGTTAGATTAATATTTGACTAGGCTAAATTAGGTCAGTATTTAGTTTGGTAATTTATTTGAGTAAGAGTAAATTAACAACAAGACATTAGATTTTAGCATAGATTATGGTACCCGCTATTTTAGGATTCATACAAAATGTTATTGTTAAAACTCTTAGTGGAAACCAGGCCCACATACCGGTCGTAGTCTACTATCCCAGATAAAAGTGAGGCTAATTGGGACTTGCCTTGGGAATTCTTTCTTATTGATAATAGGGGTAATTTTATCCCATCAACAAAATTGGCGCGAAAAGGAGGGTGGTCGTAAAAATAAATGGCCAATGAAGAAACATTTAACCCCTAGAATATCCATTCTACCCACTAATCCGCAAAGAACCGTCATGCAAGGAACATCCCAATATAACCCCATGACACTTGGTTCTCCTTTGTTAGGATTCATTACAATTCTACAGTTATTCAAAGCCTCATCTTCTATAACTCAAGCCTTATGTAAAGAACATGGACGCTCACTTGTTGTATATATCCTCCTCCTAGGAGACCCGGGCCACCCCAATCATACCAAGTAATTAAATCTAGTGCACCAATCGTTGCGACCACTCGTTATCACCTTTGGAATACTTCTAAGGGGATACAAAATCCTTCGAAAGGAAAACCGAAAGTACAACTACAAGATGGTGCCAGTGGACCACCATCTCCAATTGATTCCCCTCCTAACACTCCTCAAAGTTATTCGGAGGAAAACTCTTCAGGTGAAGAACCCTCAAAAGGAGGCCCTTCGACAGAATCTTATGAAAACAATCTTGGACATAATCAACTAGATTGTTCTTCAAGAAGCATGTCTGATTCCATTATAATTGCTAATGCTAACAGACCTAGGCTAGCCTAGGATGTCGTTGTTATACCAAGCAATGTGCATCCTTTTCCTGAAAAGCCTAAAAAATTCCTTCCAAAGTTTGATCTAGATAGAAAAGAATATGTTGGTGATCACATAAAGAAATTTATGCTTGTTGTTAGGCTCATGACTATTGAACATGAGGTATTTCTCCTTAAGACAAGGATCAATTACAACTTGGCTGATACTAATACTTCCTTTATAAAAAAAATTTGGTTATAATAAAATCCCAAGGTGTTGGTTTTAGAACTATCTAAGATTAAGATGGACCTAAAGAAAATATCAATTTAAGGATTTAATAAGAGATTTTTATATTAAAGAAACAAAATTCCAGATGCTTCTAAACCTGTAGAAGATGTTACTATCAAGTTTTACACTTCAACCTTACTAGTATCCATTGCCATGTTTGTCAAAATGGATGAGAAGACTACAATTGAAGAAACCTTTGAAGAAGCAGTAAAGGATGAAAATGATACAACCAATTTAAAAGGTGATCCAAGGAGTGAAGAAGAACACGATGTCTCTTCCAATGAGAATGAATCCCTTCAGATCAAACCTCCTTCTTAAAAGAAGGAACAAGATTCTATGGATAAGGATTATCTACAAAAAATTATTAAAAAACATTCTAACGAGATAATATACTTGAAGAGTGGTACGAGAGAAAGTCCACCTACCAAAAATGATTTCATACTTCCTTTTAAAAAGAATTTCCCTCCAAGGAATAAAACTATTCCTCCAACTACTAAGCAAATTAATGTGGAGCATTTCATCAATTTATTCAAAGCCCTCGTTTTAGGTTCTGGACATTCTTCAGGTATGCAAAATGATGAAGGGGAGAGGAAAGATAGTACGGAGAAGAAGAACTAGATGGAGGAGAACATTAGAACATACAATTAATCACTTCTGGTATGTTTCACATAACACATTTGAAGAGGATGATGATGATCTTCAACAAATCCATATGGCCCAAAATTCATACAATACCAGGAGTAAAAGCCTACCCACGACAACATATTATCCATCCACTATCAATCCCATAAAGAAAAACTCAATGATCACCAAATCTTCCCTAGCCTTAGTAAAACCCTCTTCTTGTCCTGGTTTGCTTGAGTAAAACCCTCTTCTTGTCCTCATCTAGAATAAGATTTTGTAGAAGACATGAAGAAAACCTGAGCTAATATTTCTCTTTATGAATTACTCAAACTACCACAAACATAGGGAAATTTAATTAAAACTCTTGAGGAATCATCTTTTAAAAAAGGGAAAAACATCATTATTGGGGGAAAAGAGACACGGGAAAATCTACACAAAATATAGAGTCGAGTAGGTTAAGTAGTTAGAAACAATCCATCGTTAATGTCCTTATCGATAAAAGATCTTAATCTAGCACACCTCCTTTCCTTTTGACATTTGATTTTTTTAACAAAAATGTGGATAATTGTATGGTTGATTATGGGGTTTCCTCAAACATGATGCCCTATTATGTGTGTCAGAAATTAAACATTGAACCTAAAAATGTGACACTCAAATTATTCAATTAGACATATCAAATGTAAGTCCTAGGAGAACTTAAGAATGTTTTAATTTGATTAGCTTCTAACCCCAAGTACATCAAGTGATTAATATCAATGTCATGGATATCCGTGAGGCTTATGGTTTGTTAGTCAATAGAGATTGGTGTGAAAAACTGAATTTGATACAATCATTTTATCTATTTATAATTTTTATTTATTTTGATATATATTTCGTAATCAAAGTTGATTTCTATTTGATGAGAAATGCAATAATAATTTCTAAGATACAAGAATTGGTTAATATATTTCCATTTTTAGAAGAGAGAGAAATTTAGTTATCGATATTAAAATTCTTTTCTATGTTTATATATATATATATATATATATATATATATAATTTTATTTACTAAAAATTAATTATATTTAAAAATATAATAAATTATTATTTTTATTCAATATTAAATAAAATAAGTGACTTTGACAATTTGAAATCGTGTTTTTAGCTCAGATACCCAAAATAATCTTAATAACTTCTAACTTCTTTTTATGATACCCAAAATAAATATCGTTTTTTTTATTTAACGTGGTCAATTTACAGTTTACCTAACATGTCAAAAGCCGGTAAGGCAAGCCCATGGTAAAGGCGCGTCCCATGGTAAAGGCACGCCCACCGTAGGTTCTATAAATACCAGCCTTCGGGCTTGGGGTACCAAGAGCCTTCGTTTTGATCCTTTTTGTTTGTATGTGTGAAATGGGTAATCCTTTCTAGTGGTCAGATGGAGAGACTTGGTTGGTTCAAATTGATGATTTTTGTTTGTATGTGTGAAATGGGTAAATCCTTTCTAGTTGGTTGGTTCAAATTGATGATTTTTCCTTTTTGTTTTTGTAAAATGCTTTTTTGTGATACAAGTTTAAATATCGATACAGAACTACAATTGGGAGAAGATATGGATTCCAAGAGCGCCCGAGGTAGATCTTGAAGATATCAAGAACGCCCCAGGTAGATCTTGAAGATATCTTCTCCCAACCGTAGTTCCTGGACCACCTGGTTTAACATTGGAACTACAGCTCGTTTTGTTCGTATGTGTGAAATGGATAATTGGTTGAGAAACTCCTGTTAATTGGTTGCTTCAAATTGAACGTTTCTTCTGAGTATAGCGATGATTTTTCTTTTTGTCTGCGTGAAATGCTTTTTGTGATAGCTAAACACTGTATCCAATACCTGTGATAGCTATAAACTCTATCCAATACTCGAGAGAAATTCAATACTCTATCTAATTCAGGAACATAAGGACGGTAGTTGAAGTGTCTTTTGAAACATGATAAAGGTCGTTTTATTTGTTCAATTCTTTGTTGATTTATTGCTTATCCATCTTGGAATTAGAGTCTTCCCATGGATTGTTTTTCTGGGTTCCAATTTCACTGAATCCAGCAATGTGACAGTCCCAGATGAATGAGCAATAAATCAAACTTGAAAGAATAAATTTAAAGGATCAATGCACTTCAATTTTTAAGGGGCATTTCATCCTCTGTCTCTATAGCTCCTTATTCAAGCTTTATTGTTTTCATTGTCAAACATATTGTAACACGCATCTCTAATTTGGATGAATGAAAATTAAATTTTGAAATATTTTCTATGTTCATTACTGAAGTTTCCAAAGGGGATTTGTGATATTATTTTAAGGTTCATTCTGCCATAAATACAGGAGATGCAGTTTATTTCCCCAAATCGCCGTTGTGAGGACTTTGCAGTTCTATGTAATGGAAAGATATATATGAAATAACCATCTTGTAGAGAGAAGATCGCTGACAAATTTCACCAGTATAATTGTGTTCTGATAAAGTATTTTATAAACATGTGTTGCATGCACTCTTTCATTGTCCTAGGATCTTCATCCTTCCTCTAATCAGCCATCATTCCAGTTACCCAAAGAATGTAATTCAAGACTGCAGCCAATCCAACCATTGGCCAAAGTTGAGGCCTTATGCTATTTTGGTGTTCTGTGCGTTTTTTCAGCAATAGTGCATCATAAGGAATTCAATAGAAATTCAATGTTACATTTATGTAAAATATGAATGGACAGAAAGATCCAACAGCTCTAATTTTGTATTTTATCAAGTCCACAGGTAGTATATCCAGCTGGGCTATCTAATTACTTGGACTGGACAGGACAGGACAATGACTTGCCAAAAAGTTTCGCAAAAGTTTGGAAAATCAAAATTTATGTAATATATTCAAAATTTCGACCAGAGAGCAAGAGAATTTTATTTGCTTTTACTAAATGTTTTATTTCGTTATAATAACTCATCAATATTCAGAACTCTTATGAGTATGGATTTAGTAATTAGTTTATTTAGTAATTCAAGACCAAAGTTTTCAACAAGATTATTTAGTAGTTTTTTTTAGGCGGGGGGATTTAGATCCTCTGTCCTAAAAGGATTTATCCAGTAAAATTCAGTCAGCCAGGGCTCGCAAAACATGTCAAAACTTGCAAAGTTGCAATGATTATTTGAAATTACCTGGGTTTTTTATTTTCTTTGACTCTCTTTTTTCCCTTCTTGCAAAGAGGATACTAGGAAATTTATTTTTACTGATATATAGTCTTGGATGGGCTTTGCTGTTGTCATCATGCCTTTCTAAATGACAAGTAAAACAGAACTTACACATCTTGCCCATTATCATCTGATTCAGACACCAGACTGAAAACTGTAACAATTGCGACATGTTCCAATTTTCAAGAGGTAAGGAGCATGGGAAGTTGAGAAATGTTCTGGTATTTTAGGGTCATCATATGACAAGCACAGAGACCTTGAAGGTCAATGTATCTTTATTACACTAATCCCTCGCTGGCTTTGAGAAGGATTGTGCATTGCTAACAAAAGATATTCTCTGTTTCCTGATCTGATTGCTCCACATGAAACTTTGTTTGGCACTAACATTTCGAATGATCTTAATGATACATTCAAAGAACAATGCCAAAACAAAGCTTCATCTGAAGCATTTAAATAAAAAAACACAGAATATTTTTTTGTAGGCAATGGACCACCCTTCTCATGCCCAAATTGGCCTTCCAAGCTTTTGGGATTTGTCCTTGTCATACGCCAACCCTAAAGATGGACTACCAGAATATTTCTCAGAATGTCCATGCTCATTGTAGCTTTGAAAATTGTTATATGAGGCCATTGTTTCTGTTTTCTGTATGGTATCTGAATGAGCTGATGATGGCGGCCAGGAGATGTAAGGCATGTTTTGCTCTTGTTGTTTCTCAATGCACAATGCCAACTAGTGCAAAACTCATACAAACTATTTTCTCTAAAAATAAATTTTACTGTCTCCTGCTCTTTGCAAATATAAGAGATGGTGAAAAAGACTGATGAGATTGTGTACCTCAGTACCTGTGGTTTCGCCCTAACAGAACTTATGAGGAACAACCCCTTCAAGCAAAACCAGATAAATGAAATGGGAACATTCCAATGTCAAACTTATGAGGAACAACCCCTTCAAGCAACACCAGATAAATGACATGGGGACATTCCAATGTGGAACTTATGAGGAACAACTCCTTCAGGCAAAACCAGATTAAATGACACGGGAATATTCCAATGTCACTGTATCCAGCAATGGCACATTCCAATTTCACTGAATCTGGCAATGACACAGCACATGAAAAAAAGTAAATAAAAGAACCAACTTTTATCAATCTTGCATTTTCTAAAGGCAGCTCATCCATCATATCCATCAGCTCCTTATTCAACCTTCAATGTCTTCATTGTTAAACATATTGTAACATGCAGTTCTCCTGCAAATAGTATCATTCTTTGGATGTATGAAAGGTAAATTTTGTATTATTTTTAATGTTCATTAGTCTGAGTATCCATAGAGGATTTGCCATGATATTCCAAAGTTCATACACACACTCTTTCACTGCTAAAGATCTTCATCTTTCCTCTAGTGAGCCATGATTTCAGTTACCCAAGAACGCAATTTAATAGTGCAACCGATCCGGATGTGTGGTACCAAAAGAAATTAAGTTTGATTTGGACTGTACAATGACTTGCAAAAAAAATTGTGCAAAAGTTTGAAATCTCAATATTATGTAATATATCCAAATTTCGACCAGAGAGCAAGAGACTATAGGCAAGTTTTAGACTGAGTTTTATTTCCTTTTACTCAATGTTATATTTAGTGATAATAACTAATCAGTATTCAGAACTTGAGACCAATTTATGAATATGGATTCTAACCAAAGTATTCGTCATTGCAAAATTATTTTAGTGATTAATTTAATGAGGAGTTATCGAGTAAAATTCAATGAGGAATGACTTATCTCTGATACTTTTGATCAGTGTTCACCATAACCAGGTTTTATGATTGTTTCATTGACACTGCAAATGATTCTCATGGACAAATGATTCTCAAAAGAACAAAATGCTTCTTATGAACAAATGAAACTCAAAGAACAAAAAACTGGCGGCTGCTGCAGAAGCATAGAAACATGGGTAGAACTCACAACACTCAAACAACATGCCCAGCCAGTAATTGACGATTAAAATGACATAGAAAAAAGAGTGAAATTCAATTTAGCTAGCTCTGAGAGAAGATTGAGATTGTAAGAAGTGTGCCTTCTTATTAGAAGCCATTCTCAAGTGTTTTTTTTTTAACCATGGGAACAGTAACCTCCCAAGGGTATATCCAACAGCTCGCAAGCCAGATATACCAGGAAGCCATTCTCAAGTGTTAAGTGATATAGGTGGAGGTTCTATAGGTACTTCAAGTGGGTTGGTGGAGGTTCTATTATTATCTCAAATGGGTTTGTGGAGGTTCAAGGTTCTGAACATTTGAGGTATTTTGTCTTCTATCTTCATTTTATAAAAGTTTTTGACATAAACTAATTCAAAGATTATGAGGCGAGAGAGAAATGCAATGAATCTAGGTAAGTTTTTTTTTTTAATTACGGATTTGAAGTAAAATAGTTTGTCCTCTCATTACTTTTCTTCTTAATATTTTTTTTCTAAAATTAGATCTGTCTTTAGTAAATTTATATTTGTTGGCTATTTCCGGAAGATCGATTTAGTAAATTATATACATGTTCAATTAAATAGCCAACAAATATAAAGACGGATCTAGCCAACAAATATAAATTTACTAAAGACGGATCTAATTTTAGAAAAAAATATTAAGAAGAAAAGTAATGAGAGGACAAACTATTTTCCTTCAAATCCGTAATTTAAAAAAAAAAAACTACCCAGATTCATTGCATTTCTCTTTCGCCTCACAATCTTTGAATTAGTTTATGTCAAATTTTTTTATAAAATGAAGATAGAAGACAAAATACCTCAAATGTCCAGAACCTTGAACCTCCACAAACCCATTTGAGATAATAATAGAACCTCCACGAACCCACTTGAAGTACCTGTAGAACCTCCACCTATATCACTTAACACTTGAGAATGGCTTCCTGGTATATCTGGCTTGCGGGCTGTTAGATATACCCATGGGAGGTTGCTGCTCCCATGGTTAAAAAAAAAAACACTTGAGAATGGGTTCTAATAAGAAGGAACACTTCTTACAATCTCGATCTTCTCTCAGAGCTAGCTCAAATTTGTTTTCTTTCACTAGTAAAGATTTCGCATAGCCTATATGTTTGACAATTTAGCTAGTCCCTGATCGCATTTTCCGGCACCAATCCAGTAAAAAAAATTTGAGATTTGGGAATTTGCATAGGCTAGGTGCATGGGGTATTTGAGGGAGCAAAATTAATTTATGTATTCAAAAACATGATTTGAATAACACAGAATCTGGATTAAAAAAAAAGACGGATTCCGGTGAAAAACTCGACAGACAGCCAAAATCGTCGAATGTTTAGACTCCTTGACAATATAGTTCACGCTTTACAGTTTACATTCGACGATTTTGCCCATCTGATGAGTTTTTGAGCAAAATGCGGCATTTATTTAGATCCGGATTCTGTGTTTAAATAATGCTTTTGACTGCATGAATGGATTGAGCCCCTCAAACACCACACCACAGGGCACTCAACTTAAGCAAATTTAAAGACTATTTTTGAAAATCTCAAATTTTTTACAGAATTTGTTTTGAAAAATGCAGTCGAAAAACTGAGGAAACCATCAAAGGTTTAGGCTACTCACTTTTCATTTAGTTTTCGGTGTTTGCCGGAGGAATATTTACCTTCTTAATAAATGTCAACGGAGTTGCAGTCACATGGGGCCACTACTACTGGGCTTATTCATAACAAAACTAATTTCACCATAAATGCAAGATCATCATAGCCAACCAACGGCATGCGGGTATTTGTAAAGTTTTTGGTAGATATTTTTAGAAGGTATTTGTTAATTTGTATATCTTTTGTCTCCTTCGTTATGTATATATGTCAAGTGGGAATAGTTTGGGTGGCTAAGATAGAAGTTTTCTTCTCCATCTAAGTTTAGTGTAATTTAAATGTTTGAGGATGTTTTCAACTATTTTCTTTTTGAATAAATATATACATATAACCTCTTTAAATAAGTTAAGACATAGTTATAAATATATGCTAGTTTGGAAGAGACACATAGTTTCCATCCCTACATCCAAAGCATTCCCTTGTTTAGTGAGAAAGAAGATACCAATCATTCTCACCTAGATTGGTTGTGTATTATGTACTCACATAGGCACGAAGAATAATTTAATAAACAAATACATTGGACACTAGTAAGAAACTTTATGGGCATCCTATAAAGAAAGATAGGATGCCTTTGCCTTACCCATTTGAAAGATAGGGAATCGATTGAAAAGTTTGTTGCTTATGATGATAAACAAGTATGTTCCGAATGACAGATTACAAATCAAGATGTATGTGGAATAGGTGTACCCTTTATTGAACTGTGCAAAGAGAGAAGAAATGAAATTAGCAATCACAATAGCATTGAGTTCAAGGTGAAAGTGATAATCATGCTAGAGCATATGCATGCAGAGAGTCTTGAAATAGGAAGACACTCAAATAATATACGAGAATCTTCATCCTTACCCAAGGTACAATCTATGACCGAGTATGGATGATATGTGGCATAACATTAATATACATGAAAGAAATGCTAATATTCATCATATATGAGTCTCTCATCCTTAGTCCTTTATATGAGAGTCTCTTAAGCACATTTTATAAACCCCTTAATGGTATGGTTGAATATGTTAGGTATATAGGTTTAACTTATTTTAATTGTGAGGAAAAAAAATAATATGAAATAGAAGATATATGTAGTAAATTAGTATAACAATATCAACAAGTTTTGTTTTATGTAGATAAACAAATTTATTTCTCTTGCAACACATATACCAAAAATACAAACATTGGAAATTCTTTCGATCAAAACATAAGTAAATATCATTGTAAATATTTTCCGCACATTTGCAAGGCTCTTAGTGGTGGTTAAGTATATTCAAAAATTAATTTAATTTGCATCCTTGAAAACATGTCTTGGAACCTAAAAACAAATGTTTTTGCTTAGTGTCCTACTATGGAAGATATTCCATTAAATAATAAGTTAATTTACTGTTGCAGCTGCAACTTGATCCCCAATTTTTTTTATAAAATTGAAGGGCCCCTCCTTTATTTTTAATTTACTCGAAATTTTGTTTCATCTTTGATATGCTTACTTTTGACACTTGGAAATTTTTCTTGAAAACAAAAGAAAAGGCGATTTTTGAATCGGAGCAACATTCAATTCTTCGTTGAAACGGTCGGAGCAACATTCAATTCTCCGCCGAAATGGTTGGTGCGGGTGCGAAAAGGCGTCGGAACACTTAGGATTTGTCATTGAAATTTGTGTTTCATAGCAAAATCCGAAGTCACACCGAAACGATCGGAGGGCAAAGGAAGACGAGCCCATTCGAAGAAGTTATCGGTTTCACGTTGGAACGGATCGGCATAAATTTGAAAAGTCTGTCGAAACATTCACTGACAAAAAAAAAGCTCTGAAACTTTCACTGCGCGAATTAGATCAGTGTAAAGTTGAAAAGATGTCGAAATGAATCAATTCCAAAAGGAAATAACCGCCAAAACAGGATCGACATAAAATGGGAAAGTATGTCGAAATGTCTCGATGTTAAAGCGAAAAGACTTTGAAACGATTCATTGTCAAAGTGATAAGTGCTCCGAAACTTTCATTTCGCAAAATGGATCGGCGTAAATTTGAAAGAGACGCCGAAACATGTCGCTGCAAAAAAAAAGTCGGTCGACGCATGTCGCTGTCAAATGGAAAAATGCTCTGATACAGTTTTTCCCAAAACGGTAAAAGGGCCCATTTTGCACGAACACCTAAGCACATTAAATTTTAGGTTTTCCAAGGTATATGTATAAGTTTTTTTTTAACCCCGCTTACAAACATTTGCAATTGCATTGCGGAGCAGTCATGGACACTAAAGGAACCCCGTTGGTTTTTTCTTTCAACCATTCGCACACTGCTAGGTAGGTACCTCCCATTCCTTGGTACAGGATTTGGAGATGTCTTTTATGCTGCCTTTTATTGTTTCTATCCTTTTACCCTAAGGTTAAAATGACATTAAACCCCACCGTATCTATATATTATTGTTGTGAAAAGGTTTGCCACCCATATTTATTCGAGCAGGTGGATATTGGCCGACCATTGGCTGGTTAGTCTCCATGCTTGTGGTGTGCCCTAGTTCCAATGATAAGCCCCGACTCATTTCAAAAATGTATGCATACCTGTAGCTTATAAGTATAAAAACCAGGAAAAACCCGGAAACCTAGGCGAAGCTCACCTCCTTAGTCTAGATAAAGGTTAAGATGCAAGAACAAAAAACGCTCTATCTTTAACAAGCATGAAGGAACAATTAAGTAAATATTCCAAGTCGGGAGGGTTATTTTTTACCAGGGTATCATAGGGTAAAATTTTGATACAGAGCTTCAAACCCTCACTAGGGATGGGTAGCCATAAGTTGTCACTAGGCCAGATATAGATATAACCTTGACCAATAGTGCGAGAAAGTGAGGTATCAAGATGGACATTTTATTTAGAACGCAGATTAGATGAATTGTTCGTCGCCCTCATCATTGGCATGTTGGTTGATCCCTCACTTTTCCCTTATCCGAGAAAATTTCATTGGGATGTTTGAAATCCAAATACATCAGTTATCCTGCTTAAATAATGGATAGTAGTGTTCAAACTGGTAGCTAGTATAGCATAGAATATTTTGGGAGACAAGAACTAAGTGGTGACAACATAATGCCAATGGTAAAATATTAACTGCATTCCAGAAAACCGAACATATCGAACCTTGAGTGAAGAATTTTCCTTTTTAGGTTAGACCACCAAGATTAGTAACTTTGATTTTGGGAATCATGAAAAGTTATTCAAAACCAAACACAACTGACATCATGGAAGTAAGAATCTCCTAACTTTGGTTTCTTGTAAATAATATTGATAAATGACACCTCTGCATATTGCTTAAAATCTATTGCTTTAACGTGAAAGTATGCTTATACATTGACTTTGTTGTTTCCTTAGGACTCAGAAATGCAAAAGATGATGAGTAAGGTTGTCATTGATGAGAACACATTAATGACAAAGAAATACAAAGGTTAATGACAAAGGAGTAATAAAGGTTGATGACATGGCATGAATGGGCATTAGAACACTAGGTGGTCCAAATGACCCATTATGTGGTCATTTGTGGCTTGATGGAGTCATGGAAACCACATGCCTATTGAAGAGATATGAAGGAAGGCACACATGGAAAGGTGCCCACCTGGCATAAAGGAAATGCCCGCAGGAAATAGGGACATGCCCGCAGCAGCGAAATATGCCCGATTGATAAATGGAAAATGCCCGCATGAGTGAGCAAATATGCCCGCAGGATTATAGCCTTAGACAAAAAATGCCCGCAGGCTCATCACTAAAATGCCCGAGTAAAGACTAACGAAATGCCTGCTAGCAGTGATAAAAGATGCCAGTAGGCTTATGAAAAATGCCTGCCAGCAGTGACAAAAGATGCCCGCATGCTTAAGGAAAAATGCCCGCCAGCAATGATAGAAGATGCCCGCAGGCCCTTAGGCGTTATGCTCACATTTTGAAGAAAAATGCCCACCACCATTGATTAAAATGCCCACAAAGATTTAAAGAATGCCTGCAGACACTTGAAGCATTGATGGTTAATGGATTGAATGAGGAGATGTTCACATAACATCTGGAATTATTAAATAACGACATGGCAAACATTTATTGTGAGAATATCAAGCAAAGAAGGCTTTCCTAAGAAAAATGATTTTAATTTGAAAACAATATGAAGTCGGATCCACAAAATAATCCAAAAAGAAATAAAAATACAAAATATATTTATCAGGTCGGCCCCCCAAATTTATGGAAATGTGTATAAATAAGAGCCAATACTCTAATTCGTTTGTGTGGATTTTCGGTGGGAGGAGAGCTATGAGATTTTCAGGGGTGCACTGAGGCAGTTGTTGCAAACTGATGAAGTAAAAAATTCTGTAAGATGTAATTTTCAGTGGAAGAAAGATAGCTCTGAATTTGGGTGAAGAAGAGGCAGCCACAGATGGAAGAGTGAAATAGCAATAGACTTAATGAAGTTCATTTTCTCTGAATTTCGGGATAGACAGAGACTGAGGCAGCTCGTGGATACTACAGGAAGCAACAGTATATGAAGATGACTAGACAAAATGTCAAATGATGACATGTTTGGTGATATGATAAGTAGAACAGAGAAATGATCAGTGAAGGACTTGATTATACAGATTGATGACATGATTGTATTAACAGTGGACAGGTTGATGAAATGTGACATGACAGAGTTGATGAAACGTAATAAGACAAGAATCTATATGTAATTGCAAGCTGGGTCTTTTTCACCTTTTACTTAGTTGGATCTAAGTAAAGGCCAAGCTGGGTCTTGGAATAGAAGTTGGTGCTTCTCATTCAATTGTAGCTTATGCAAACATGAAGGTCGTTGCCTCCATTGTAAATCATATCAAATAAATATAATAAAGTTTACAACACTTATCTTGTGATGAGTCTCTAATGGTTTGTATTGATTGATTAATGTTGATGCATTTAGTAACTTGCAATTGATGATCTCTGTTTAAGTATTGAAGAAGTGAAATTGGTAAAAAGTGATGGCTCACTGATTCACCCCCCCTTTCAATGTTCCATTGTGTCTAACAATTGGTATTAGAGTCGGGCTTCCGCACAAACCTAGCTAGCTTGAAGGAGATCCGTGGACACAAAATGGAAGGACAAGCAAAGATCATTAACAATGAAGTTCCAGTTTTTTACATATCAGATTATTTTGGCTAGAGAAGCAAAATGAAAGCTTACTTAAAGAGGTTTGGTGTTTGGGAGATTGTGGTTAATCCACCTGTTTAGTCCAACAAGAAGACAAAGTCAGCTCCACAGAAAGATGCTGAGAAGGACAACAACATTGCCTTGAAGTTTCTAATGGATGGACTCTCAAGCTCTGTCAAAGAAAGTGTAGGAGAATACACTTATTGCAAAGATATTTGGTTCAAGCTGAAAAATGAGTATCAAGGAGGAAACCAAGACACAAAGATAGAAGCAGAAGTAAAATCTACTGAAGTTGTGAAGCAAGAAGAAAAGGAGGTGCAAGCTTCAGACATTAGTGAAGGTAAGGATCATTCTGATTACAGTAGTTTTGATAAGGATGACATTGAAAATGATCTTGTAGATGTTAAGAAAGATTGCCTAGCACAACTTTTGATGGACATTGATCTCAAATATGATTTGAGGCTTAAAAAGAATATTTTGGGGTCCTTTGAAAAATAACAAAAGAAGACTATGGATTTGCTCAAGAAACTCAATCACAAGATGACCAATTTGAAAGCTGAGCTATAAGACAAAGTTGATGAAGTTGAAAGACTAAAGATTAATCTTACCAGTCAAGAAGAGACTAGTAAAGACGATAAAGATCTTGAAGAAACAAGAAGGGCCAATATTGATTTGTAGACTCAATTGGAGGAAGCCAAAAGAGTAGAAGAAATCTTGAAACATCAACTGGATGAGAAAGAGAAGACTTGTCAAAAGCTTGAAATGGAAGTGGTTGGACTAAAGAAGAAAAATGAAAAGTTTGATGCATATGTCAAGTTCAAAAACAACTCAGTTATCCTGGATGAGATCTTGGATTTTCGAAGATATCCATTTGACAAATCCAATCTTGGCTTCAACAAAGAAGAAGGAAAATATGATGTTGGTACTTGGTCCCCCAAGACTCCTGAAGCAAGCCCCTCATCCTTCAAAAGTGAGAGCAAAGTTGCTCCTCATGTACCTACACATGACAACAAAAATCTTGGAAGATCCAGAATGCATCAAGAACTTGGTCATACTTCTCAAAGCAGATTCAGAAGGGAACCAAATCCAAGATGGAACCAAAGTCCCAGGTATGAAAAACTGTTTCAATGGTTATTGCTTTTCATGTACTATATTTAGTCATAGGGCATTGGATTGCAGATCTCATGCAAGAAGTGTTGGGTCTCCCAACAATACAATTAGATGTTGGACATGCAACCATATTGGCCATATTGTTGCATAATGCCATACGATGAGATGCTACAATTGTAGTGGCTTTGGTCACAAAGCCCAAGACTGTGCAAGTCCAAGAAGAAAACCTATGAGGAGTTCTTCATATACATCAGCAAGGAAAGTCAATGAATCTTGGAAGATGAATAATGCAAGAAAATTTGAAGCCCAAAAGAAATGTAATCACAACCAAGGACATTCTTAGGTATGGATGAAAAAGAATGTGTTGTTAAATCTGAATGAAGTTGATCATAGCAGAGAAGATGGCTTCCATGTGGCAAGCCAAACTTGAGGTCTTTTAAAGACCTTAGACACATCTTGAGTGCATGAAATTTGGAGGATGGACTCAAGGGAAATTGATGACTACTCCAAGCAAAATAACAAGTCCTAGGATCGGATTGCAAACATTAACAGAAGGAAAGCTAATGCATTGCAGGGATGAAGTTTGCTAAGTCGGAGGTGATACAATTTGGCATGCTGATAGGGGGAGCTATTAAACTATTTTTGTATTGAAGCTTTCTCTGTATTAAGCACACTCATGCATACACTGATTTGTTCTTTTTTCCCCATTCCAAGCAAATGACATCGAACTCTTGCTAGACTCCCTAACTTTTGCACCTTATAGTAAGGGCAAAACCAAACCTTTGAACCAGTTGTCCCACTAGTTCCTACATTGTATGATTGAGTGCATTTGACTGCTGCCCATAGCCTAGCTTCAAAAGTTTTCTTTGCTTCTTTGTATTCTTTGTTATGGGGGTCTTTTGGCACTGCTATGGGGGGTCTTTGTTTGGAAATGGGTGTTCTTCTTTGTGTAGCTGATGAAATTTCTTCCATTTCAATTGGAAAATACTAGAATAAAGATCAAATAATGCTCTATCAAAACAAACAGGCACATCTATTAGAAAATGCTGAATTTTTATGAAAAATGTTTTCTCATTAATCTTACGTATGTCAATAATATGCATTGACATACAGATATACTCAGTCCATGTATTACTTTTAAATTTCGATCCAGGGTTCTATTCCTGTTGTCACCTACTGGAAACTTGTTGGAAAGAACTAGTCATGGAATGCCCATGACTGACTGAGTTTTACTTGAAAACATCCAGCCAAATGTTTCAATCACTAGGTTGCGTTGGAAGAAATAGTTCATCTATTACGCTATAAGTGCAATGCATATTAAAAGCATAAAGATTCAAGATCAAATGAAAAAACCCCCACATACAACTTGACAACATGATAGCTCATATTTCAATTTACCACTTCATTATACACATGAGGCTCTACGGTCCACAAACTCTACAAGAAACTATTTAGACATGAGCATAAGAGCAATTATAGAGTTAATACCACATTGCACCAAAAAGGTCAATTTGAGGAAATCTTGTGTTTGTTCCACAATGAAGCCATGCCAGATATGCCCAATATAGTGGCATTTCCAGACATATATCTTACAGAAGGTGATCCCATATTAACACAGAAAAGTGCAAAGCACTGCTCACTAGCTTTATCAACTCCATCAGTTAATCTCTTAAAAAATGGGCTCCTGACCAAAATAATTTCTTACCAAAAGCATGTCTTGATAATTTTGCAAGATTTGCAGCTACAAGATTTGCCTTTTTCCATGCCAATTCTCTCACTTCCACAACCCCCACACTCCACTACCACCAAACCAGAAGATGTAACAAACTTTAATTAGTAACCTTCTGATATATTGCCAGTCAATAAATTCAAGGTATAGTTATTGTAATTTACCATGAATTTCGCATAAAACATATTTCGGAACAATCCCAGATTTCTTTAACATCAACATCTTCAGAATTTTGAAACATTATGCACCTATTTATAATGCACATGCTAATTTAATGGACAACAAACCTCAGACTCTCTAGTCATTATGATTTAAGGACTGTAGAAAAACAAGAACATAAACTGTAAATGATAAAATAACCAAACAATAATCTCTAAAGCAGCTTCGAACTACTCTCTTGTTGCATCCAAACAACATACTCTGTCACCAAAAGATTTAAAACATAAAAACATAGTTTGTAGACGAAAAAAGAGAGATCATATGATTCAATCTACCAGCAAATCATTCATGAAATCAGTTTATTATGATTACAAGTTATGGCAGTGGTCAATACCAATTTCTGGCTTTTGGGGACAAAATCTGCAGATCAGCAATAACAAAAATAAGAAACAGATTTCCTGCCAATACAGGATCCAAAATATGAACGTGAGAGCAGACCGTTAACAACAAGGTCATCAAATCTCTTCAAAAATGCTTGTTGGTCAGCATTATAAGCAGTTTTGCTGATAAATTTTAATCCTTGTAATGCATGTTTTGCGCCTGTTACTGTCTTATCCACCCTTGGGGATGGGTTTTTTTCTTGAAGACAAGGATGCAATTCTATGGAGCTCATGTGAAACCTGTTTTATTTTTGCATTAATGACCGAGGAACCAAACGAAGTTTTCTTCTCCAATTTCCTAGCTAACATGTCATTTCTGGATCCTCTGCCACCTTAGGTGCATTTTGTATACTGTTGATGGAAATAGAATCATCACTAATATCCAATGTGATTTCTATCAAGTCCTGATCTTGTCTGAGAAATTCTGCAAACCTGGTACTCTTTAGCCCTGGTTTTCTAGCCGAAGAACTAGTCCGAGCACCTCCCAAATGGCCACTAAACCCAATAACCAGATCCATGACAGAATCATGTGTTTCTCCTATTCGGCCTCTTTCAAAATCATCCCTCCCTATACATTCTGCAAATAAAACTTCATTAGCCCATCGCCAACTTTTATAAACGACATCTAACCCATCTGAAAACCAGTTTTGTAAGCATCATTTTCTAAATAGCTCATTGCTCTTGTGTTCCTCGTTCCTAAGAACTTCTACATTATTCTCATTGGTCTCTTTCAGATCATCTGCATTTCTTTCTTTTCAAGTCATTCTCGGATCATATGCAGGAAATGGCTCACTATGTATCCACATAAGAAGCCAGATGGAGTGGAAAACATGTGTTTAAGTGCTTGTACTTCGTGTATCATTTCTCCCTCCACTACCCAAATCCCATCTTCGAGACCTTATCGTTACGCAACCTTTGAAAAGTTCAAATTGTCTTCTTATGACACCCCATACACTTTATCTTCATTGTCCTAATATGCCCAGCATGAATTTCTTCGCCTGTAATTACAAGCCTACACTGTTGTTATCTGTGAAATTCCACATTGTGTGCACTTAATCAAATGCAGAGAAAAGTCCATTAGATAAGCCCTCTGAAATCGTTGTCGGAGTTGAAATTGCAAGGTGAAAACCCATATACGAATTGGGCTATTGTGCTGAAAAAACTTTGATGCTTCTTTCCATTCGTACAGTTTTCTCAGACACTTGACATGCCTCTGCATTATTATAATCATTTGGAGATAGCTTGGATTTTGTATGTGGACTACAATTTTTACCTGAATAAATTACTTGGTTACTATATTTTATAGTTTATATGTGGATGCCATAAATGTCTCTATACATAGTTTTGATGAAATGTTTTCTCAAACACTTGACATGCCTCTGCATTATTATAATCATTTGGAGATAGCTTGGATTTTGTATGTGGACTACAATTTTTACCTGAATAAATTACTTGGTTACTATATTTTATAGTTTATATGTGGATGCCATAAATGTCTCTATACATAGTTTTGATGAAATGTTTTATTAAAATGAGGATGACAATACGAGCGTCTGTGCAATGCCCATGGAAGTGTTGTTGCAAACCAAAGAGCAAAAAGTAGGAATAATGGCAGCACGAACCCATTTAGGGACCCTCAAAATCCTTAACATTTTCCACTGGCAACCCTTAACGAGTTATTTTTAAATATTTTCCATTGGCAGCCTCGATATTTTAAAGAAATTGTATAATAATGTCAATAATGATGAGGTTGAGATTGCTTTGCCTCATCCTAAAACACCCGATCAAATAAGGCCCTGGTTTCAATCGATGCCAGGACTCTTTCCCGCTAGTAGAGCCAGGGAGGTGTAGATCCCACTATATTGTATGTGTTCCAGCACTATGAAGCAGCCACTCTTATCGTCCAGCCGATGTTGGGCCCAGGCGATCTAATGTTTACTTAATGTTATTTATCGGTGAATGATTCCTTGAATGCTCAAGTACTATTGAATGTCATCTACTACTAAGTTTACATATCTTTGGGTTGAATACATTGACTTGATATATTTACATTTAGCATCTACAAGCACTTGATTAAAATAGTATGTCTTCTTCATTCTTATAAGTAATTGGTTAAAGGCATTGGTCACTAACTAGGTCATCTAGAAGGCATAGTTTTCTTTGTCATAAGTGCCTTGCAAATCATTGAAGGGCTCTTCCCTTGGAAGTTACAACACTCCAAAGCAGTTGGGTGTGTGACTAAGGTGACAGTGGTCACACTTTCCTTACATTTGTTCATCAGACACTAGCCCTGCTAGTTCATCCGGTAACACTCCAAAACTAGCCATATAAGAGTGCAGTATGTACAAATGCTTCAAACCATGATCTAGGTGATGATAGTTATTTGGGGTTAGCTAAGTTTATTTGTGTGAAGTTGAGTTGGAGATGGTGCCTCCTTCAAACAATGGCTGATCATTGAGAAAGAGAGCATGGTGTCCTCTCTGAATTCAAATTATTAATGCCAGAAAGTGATTTCTATAGTTAAGAAAAGTTTGCCTTTTGAGTTTTGCCAATGTAGCATTGGATTAGGGATTGGATTAGGGATACATGCAATGTATTTTAAGAAATTCCTAAATAAAATGTATTGTTGTGGAATGCTATGATGGATATACAAAATGTGGTCATCAGACTTTGCATGCAAGATGTTTGATGACGTGATCTCTCAAACTGCCATGATGGCTGGATACACACAAATCCCGAAGACTTCATATACAGTGGGGATTGTGGGAGAAAAGATGGATGCAATCATTATTACAAGTATAGTAATGGTTGTGTGCAGTTAGATGGTTTGAAATGAGGGACAACAAAATATATGAAATAACCAATCAATATATTCGTTATCGTGTTCATAGAATCCCTCAAATCTTGGTGGTCAAAGAAAAAAGAATGGTGGTCAGCCAAATGGGGAATCCCATTTAAGGAACCCATGCAAGTGGTTAACAATGACATCGTGAGTAAGATGATCAAGAAGACAAAATTGAAATGTAAATTATGGGAGTATGTATAGGTCATAACACCCATTGGACTAGAATTCAATATGGAATAATATTCTAGGAAATTGAGTTGGATCAAAAAGCAAGTTTGAATCACTGGAAATTCCAAGGAAACATATCAATTCAAAACAATAGAAAGAAAGCATTGCAATGGAGATGGCATTGGTGACCATTGCTATGTCGTTCTGTGCTTTTAAAGAGCACCGAAAATAGATACTGTTAAAGTACAAAAGACCATTCATTGAGTACAACAGATTATAGTGCAGAGAAAACCTCCAAACTCCAAATACGTTTTTGTTTGGGTGAAGAAGAATAGTCATTGTGAAGAGAGTGGAGGAAATTGTAAAGCACACAGGGGATGCTAATCAAATCTTGTCATGATGGCCCCCCTCATTGGTTCACTCCTCTCAACTGTGGAAAGCCTACACTAAATGTTCACTTGTCTCTCTAACTTCCATCCTCCAGGTAGAGATGAACTAGTTTGGTCACATTTCCTTTAGAAGGAATTTGGGTTTTGTGAGGGGACATTGATGTGGGATATTTCCACCCCCAAACAGGTTATCTACTACTGCTGGGGACCATGCAACTACAACTCCTATCTCTTGTTCACATAGATGCTCGTAGAAGTCCTATGAAGCTTGCACATGCCTGCAACAAAGAACAAGCTAAAGTCAACACATCCTGAACTTGCAGGAGGGTGTTGTAGATACCATAATTCACTTACAAAATATAGCAAAATACGCTTCACATGGAGCCAATAAGGCCAATCTTTGTGCAAGGTTAAAAATAACAGAAGTAATAGAAAAAGAGGAACATAGAGGAGTCTTGGTCTGTGCAGTGGTGCCATTCAGTATCAACAATAGACCCAAAAACAATTAGATTTAACCCAGACAGTCAGTCTTCCTCTTGTAATTCAAACCACATATGAAGGCCCTGAGAGAGCAGGTTTTGGTCCTTGAAAATCCATTCTTCTGTTCACTTGATAAAAGACATAATTCCCTTTCAAATTATGGCGAAATAAACTTCGAATAGAACCAACAGGGCCAATCTTGGTGCAATTTTTAGACCAATATGGCCAATCGATGTGTAATCTTAGACATAACAGATGTCATAGATCAAGAGAAAAAATAGAAGCCTCAGTTAATGCAGTGGCTAAACGCACTGCACCAAAGAACATAGATTTTACTCAGGCTGCAAGTCTTCCTCTTGCAATTCAAACTGCATATGAAGGCCTTGAAAGAGCAGAATTTTATCCTGGAAAAGCTATTCTTGCATTTGGAGGTGCCGGGAGATTAGTCATACAATTTGAAAGAAAAAAGTTCAGTGCATCCAACCATATTTGCAACTTCAATCATTGGGAAATTGAAATTCTTTAAGAACATGATAATTGATATTTCCATTGATTACACTACACTAATCAGAATTTTGAAGAACTGGCTGAGTAGTATGATGTCACTAGCTGGATATTCTAAGTGGTTGCTGCTAAAATGACATTTTGGACTCCACTTTATAGAATACATTAGTAGGGAAAAGGAAAAAAATAGGATCACTTCTTTTCAATAAAGCTTGATTGGTCTTCCTTATTCCCACCTTCTTTACCTAGTTGGCAATCCCTTGCAAGTTTCCATAATGCATACAGTCCACTGTCACTACAACTTTCCTATCCAATGATAGGACACTCATGTTCCTCTGATGACTTTGCTACACATGGTTGGACAAGTAGCTTCATTCTCAGATTCTTATATGGTAATGTTGGGTTGAACAAGATTTTGTAAGATACTAATCCTTGGGTTTTAACTTTATCGAGCAAACGGTTGTCTTTAGAAACCCCTGAAATTGATTATAAACACACTTAATGAAAGATGCGTTCAAACAAATTTATCATGGCACCCACTAGTACACCACTACTTATTTGACCTTGTTCTTTGACGGGAAGCCACATTGTTTCTTACAAAAATCAATGAACATAACAAACTGATTTATGTGATATAACTAATGATATAACTAGAAACACTTATCTTCCTACCACATTCTACCTCTACCTTTGCCTTAAACTACATAATACCATTTAAATTTTTAATGCATCTATCTCTTCTTAAGAAAGAAGACCCATGTTTTTTGTGAAAAAAAATGAATAATAAGGATAACATACCATGCACTTGATAATGATGGTGGTGTTCTTGTCAGACTATAAACTTCAACATCTGCAAGCTTAAATGCTTTTCCTACTCCTATATCGTTAATTTCTTTGTATTGCTTTCCATATGAGCATGTCTTACATCTCCCTTTCATCTTCTCAAGTTGGCCATCAACCATATTGAACCTATTTCAAAGGGAAAGATATCGAAAACAGAAATGCCCATAATATCTTCAATGCCAAAGTACATTAACATAAAACTCCCTGCCACTAACCGTTATGTGTCAATTTACTCTACCACTTCTTATCACCTTGAATTTATACATAAATACAGTAATAATGTCAAGAAACTATGACTCCTATCACCACACACACAGTTATATGCCAATCTAATCAATTAATTGCCAATCTCATGCACTAAATTTCATAAAAAATATTCTTAAAAATATCTTTCTATGTCCAGAAAATAAAATATGTTCTAGAAATCATAAGCTTTACAGACTAAGATCTTTTTTTAAAAATTACATATGCTTCAAATGACCTCTTTTCTATCCTACATGCTACCTATTATGCTACAAATTTCCTCAATTCCCCATCGCAAAATTCATTTCTTCCACAAGTAACAATTCATCCCCACGGTAGCTCTTCTTTGACACTAACCAGCTCACTCTTCAAGGCATCACCTTTACGAACAATGGTCCACATAATCCTATGAGACGTGACATAAGTCTCTTAACTACTAACCTAAAGTACATTACAACTTTATTATATGACCATTATTATATGCTAACTGTAACACAAATTACAGTGAACACTATTTTTAATATTAATCACCTTGGATAGCAAATATCTAATCTGAATTACACAATGATAGAACAGTTCCAAATTACTTCACAGTTCACACACATCAAAACTTCCTCTTCTCACTTAAAATCTATAGCACCTTTACATAGAGTGGAGGCAAAGACAAAGTTCATGCCCACCTGAGACCAAAGAAGAATGTATAATTCACAGACATTAGTTGCATCTTCACAACTAAGATTTCAATATCGATTAGCACCCTTACATATAGTGGGAGGCAAAGAAGGAATTGTGCATACCGCAAGCCAACCTAACCCCAGCATTACCAATAGATAGACAAAGTTCATGCCCACCTGAGACCAAAGAAGATTGTATAATTCACAGACATTAGTTGCATCTTCACAACTAAGATTTCAAGATTGATTTTTGAGAGAGAAAATGTAAGTCGGAAGCGCATCCTACCATTTCCCAGGTCATCCTCTAATTCACGGACAACAAGAGTGAGTGGACCAATGACTGCATTAGGTCCACTCAACGTAATCTGCACGTATAAAAATATCAGGTCAGAGTATTTTTACCAAAAGAGATGTTACAGAAAAGGGTATCAACCTTAATGGAATGCAAAATATATATATATATATATATATATATATATATATAACAAACAAAATGGATACTCTTGCACATGAAATACCATCCTGAAGACATTTGGCAGTTGAATATGAGTCTCATGCCAATAAGAATAATGCTATAGTTAAAAGATAAATAAATCTTCACTCAAAGTAAATTAACTGCTTGAACAACTGTACCTGATTATCAACAATTGTTGCCTCCGCAACTCGTGTCAATAAATGGAAAACCCTTAAAACTTAGTCCCTTAATCAAAACAAATTATTTCTCTGATCAGAGAAAAAATGTTACAAATATGAATTACCATTAGAACCCACAACTATGTTTCCCAGGTCACCTGCGTGGTGTACATCATCCTCGGGAGCACCATGTGTCAATTTGTTTGTATTAAAATATGCTCCTGGAGAGCAAGTAAATTTAAAAATAAATAGCCACACCAAACTAACGCAAAGACATATTAGGAGTTAATTGAAGAAGTCGTCAAACTACAAAATATTTGCTAAACCACAGAGCAGACATCACCTGTTGAAATACAGCCATTGGTAGTGTCACCAAACTCATGCTGTAAATAACAGAAAAAAGGTAAGGGATTATCTCTAAAAATGTGTCAAACTAAAATAATTCAACAATTAAATCATGCCTGGCATATTCCAAGGAAAGATCTTATTTCATAGTACATGGTACTAATGAAAAGCAACAGATGTGCCATTTTGAAAGTAAAATTAATAAGGACCACTAAACTAGAATTCACTCGTTAGTGCAAAAGTTCATCCTATACTAAGCCATGCTTCCCAGGAATCAGCCATGTGACAAAGACCTTCACTGTTGTGGGACCTATCACACGATAATATCAACGGTTTCAAATGTGGCATCTTGATGGTCAATATAATTGTTCAGGTAATGGGGTGGTATTTCCTCTATTCGTATGCTTCACTATTCATAATTTCAGTAAAATTGATTAGATCCCTGTAAAATAAGATCACCAAGTTGGAATTGGGAAACACCAGTGCTGGAAGAGCTCCTCTGAATGTGGGAGCAAGAAATCTAAATTTTCCTGCTAGGAATCAGAATCCTTATAGAAGACCTTTTAACTCCCAATTACTTACCAGGGAAAGGAGGACATAAGACCCACCTGTACAACCACCATTGAGGAATACCAATAATCTGGACGAGGAGTATTACCCTAGCGAGGATGAGGATATTAATTGGTTGGGTGGGGAAGGAGATGAGGTTCACCTAACTCAGGAGGATAATGAAGAATCTTTGTATATTAATAATCAATCTTTACATCCAAATGAAGATCAACCAGATGATTATATTTTTGCACTGTACAGATTGTTCGTTGATACCTTATAAAATGAATTACACAAGTATTATCTTAGGCCAAGAAATTACGCAAGGAAACAGACTCTAAAGACTCCTGATCCAAAGCAGAAGGAAAAGTCCCACGTTACTCCACCAAAAATGCCTGAACATGATCGTACAATTGAGAGAGATAAGCAGCAGAGAACCAAGGAAAACCGGAATGCATATGGAGTCCAAAATTCTGAAAAATCTAGTAGAGCCTCAAAATAAGACCTCCACTCTTTTCAATAAGATGCATGAACTCGGCAAGATTAAGGTTGACCTATCCCAAAAGTTTAATATCTTTGCCTGTCAAATGAGATGGCTGTTGAACCATTAGAGATCATGTTCATTGGACAAAAGTTAAGAAATTACAGTAAATACTACCATATTATTTCACTTTATGTAAGAGTTGGACATTCAATACTAAATTATAGACAGCTTAATTGACAACATTCACTATTTCGGAATTCCACCATCTAGAGTTGAGTGCTTGAGCTGTGCATTTAAGTTTTTAACTGAATAAAGTGTTGCATTGAGTGATATACTAGACAATCATAAGTCTGTAAATTTAACCACAAGTCCCCAACTTCCACCAAGTCTGTAAATTTAACCACAAGTCCCCAACTTCCACCACAGTTTGGTGTTTAGAGCTTAATTATGTCCCAACCATCAACGCAAATTTAATAAAGTATTTGACTTTTGGTGTTGAATTATAGATTGTAGACACGCCAATATTCCCATCACCCTTCCTTATGCAAAACAATTTATTTTACCTTTCATTTTAAAATTTTGGGGGATATGTCCAAAATTCCCAACCCATCAATGCATTGATTTTTTAAGCCCCCATGTTCCCAGTTAATGAGGATGGTCAAAACTGTTATATTCTATACCCAGGGTCTTCAACCCGAACCCGCAATGATACAAATCTAACCATGTGATTACAAAGTGTCGAAGTCACGTACGTTTGCTTATCGTAAACTCCCTTTTGGCCTTAAAAATGTTGGTGCTACGTTCCAGCGGGCTATGTCGTACGCTTTTCATGATGTGAAGGACTTCGTGGAACCCTATATGGACGATCTCCCTACTTATTCGCAGCATCGTGAGTTCCACATTGATCATATGACGCCTGTCTTCCTCAAATGCAGGCAGTACAACATCTGTCTGAATCCTCACAAGTGCATAATCTACGTCGAGTCAGGACGCCTCCTAGGATTCATCGTTTCAAAGGATGGGGTCCGCATTGATCCCTTGAAGGTGGAAGCCATTGTTTCTCTTCCACCTCCTACTGATATCACGAAACTACAAAGTTTGCAAGGGAAGGCAAATTACTTACGGCGTTTTGTTTGTAATTTCGTTGAAAAGACGCAAGGTTATATGCGGTTGCTGAAGAAGGACGTCCCGTTCATCTAGGACGACCAAGCTCAACAATCCTTCGACAGTTTGAAATATGCCATTACTCACACCCCTGTGCTCCAACCACCCAATTACTATAAGGATTATATCCTTTATCTTGTTGCTTCCGCCACCATAATCGCCATGGTCTTGGTCCAGGAAGATGATAACGCCCAAGAACATGTAATCTATTACCTAAGTAAGGGTCTTATTGACTCTGAAACCCGTTATTCACATGTCGAGAAACTTGCTCTCGCAACAGTCATTGATGTCCAAAAGTTTCATCACTACATACTACTCCGCACCACTACCATCATTTCCGACTCGAAATCCATGTACCATGTCCTTACACGCCAGGTGCTCGGGGGCAAGTATTCACACTGAATTGTGATACTTCAGGAATTTGATCTCCTCTTCGAGAAGGCCAAGTCCAAGAAATCTTTGGTGTTCGCAGAGCTCATTTGCGATCTTCCTCGTGTTGATTCGGGATCTAAGCCCATCGACTCTCTTCCAGATGATTCGTTGTTTCTCATCAGCACGTCAGACCCATGGTATGGAGATATCACCTTATATCTTCAAACCCAACGGTTCAACCCCCAACTATCTCGTGACGATCGTCGTCGTATACGCCAGCACGCCAAATACTATTTAATCGTTGGTGATACCCTATATCGTCGTGGTGTTGATTCCATTCTTCGGCGTTGTCTCACAAATGAGGAGGCTGAACACGTCCTGAATGACTGTCACTCCAGGGATTGTGGTGGTCATCTTTCTGGGATGGCTACGACCCAGAAGATACTACGCACAGGATACTATTGGCCTTCGATCTTTAAAGATTGCATAGAGACCGTTAAGAAGTTTCCCCCATTACAGCACTTTCAATTCAAAAAGCGCTCACGTCCAGCCCCTTTACATCCAGTTATTGCGGTCAGCCCCTTTACTAAGTGGGGCATCGATTTCATGCACTGTAAGCCTACCTTGGCCGGGGGACATGGTTACATCATTGTAGTCGCTGACTATATCACTAAATGGGCCGAGGCTATGCCTATGTACACTGAAGATGGAAAAACCGATGCACTCTTCATGTTTAATCATGTCATTGCGTGTTTCAGAGTTCCACAAGCCGTAGCCACTGATCATGGATCTCATTTCCAAAACAGTATGGTGGATGAATTGAGCGCCAGATTGGGTTTCGCCATGAGAACTCAACTCCATACTACCCACAATCCAATGGACAAGTAGAGGCCATCAACAAGGTCTTGAAAACCATGATTTAGTGCATGGTGGGTACACAAAAGTCAAACTGGCATAACATGCTCTTTTCTGCCCTATGGGAATACCAGAACTCCGATAAGACTTCCACCGGATTCACACCATTCCAAATAGTATACGTATTAGAGGCATTTCTACCGATAGAGTGCAAGATTCCATGACTGAAACTTTCAGTTGAACTTCTCCTGAACACCACTGCCGAGGAAGAATGTTACCTTCACTTAGCAAAACTCGACGAGACCCGCCGCAATGCTGCTCTTGCCAATGAGGCACATAAGAAACGCATCAAAGCTCAGTATGATAAGTCGGTCAAACCTCGTGTCTTCAACGAGGGGGATTTGGTCCTCACATATGACCAAAGGCACGATAAGTTGGGGGCAGGTATGTTTGAGTCCATGTGGCATGGGCCATACATCGTAAAATGTGTTATGGAGAAGAGAGCATACGAGCTAGAGGATTACGATGGAATATCTCCAGGGGAGCCTCGCAATGGGCTCTACCTAAAGAGATACCATTCCTGAGTCTTTCACGCATTAGTACCTTGTATATATTGTACATGATGTGTGTTTTGTGTGGTGTGACGTTTTGCTTTAAGTGTGATAGGATCTTGTTTTTTTCTCGCTTATGTCATGTCCCACCTACGTGTGCAGATGGAAACCTGCTTTGGATCCGTGGATGGCGCCAGCTGGCACACCCGCAACCTTGCTTCGGCAGCTTGGGTACTATATTCCCATACCGTAGAACTCATTAGTTCAGGAAGGACTTGTCTAGGGCACGCAACCAACAATGTGGCTGAATATCATGTGGTGATTGGAGTCTTAACCGACGCTCTTTCCCTAGCTATGGACCACATTGTCATCCACCTTGACTCACAATTAGTGGTCTCTCATGTAATGTCGATTTTTTAATTTTTATTAAAATGCCCAATTTTTCACTTTTTCCCCAATTTCGACCTTTGACTAGTTTTGATGTCTAGGTCTCCAAATTGATCCAAATGCTCCCAAATATTCTATGAGGGTGTATGATTGATATTAATACTTGAATATGAGGGTCAGGGATGATTTATGACCCTCCAAACACTTCTGCAAACTTGTTTAAAATTCTGGACAAAGTATGGGATTTAACTAGCAATTTGGGGATCAAATCCTCCTAGGGTAAGTACTGAAAATGGCTCTCCAAATGCCTCCAATCCCATTCGAAATCTAGAACAAAGGTAGGGTATGTCTAAGGGACATTTATAAGGTCTCATATGCACCATTACTCATTTATTGAATCTGTTCTAACCTTTTCCCAAACAACAACAAAAATCCCTAATTCGACCCTTGGGGAAATGGCACCAAATCTCTTCCAAATGCAAATAAACTGAGCAAACTGACTTCAAATACTTAAGTATTGAACATGAAACTTGTATGTAACGTCCCCTCCATCATGGAAGTGTGATGGAGAGAACGTTAGACTAAAGCCAGGGCATCTAGCCCCATGATTATTAACATAATTCTCAATAAGATGAAAATGGACATACGCAGATGTATATATATATATATATATATATTAAAAGAAAACACAGCGGAATTAAATTCAATTACACATCTAGCATACATTCAACATATTCATGCCATTCATCAATTAAAGACAATACATAATTAACACAATATAGTACTTATCTTATAACAAAGTAGTCCCGAGCAACTGGCTATGCAACTGCAACGTTCCACCCAACCATAGGCCAATTGTGCTTGTCGATCTCACAACACAACTTCCACCCCTGAGCTGGACATGATATCTACAAGGAAAAAGGGAACATCAGACTCACACATAGCCCAAAGATACACCAAAATCAGCCAAGCTAATCTACAGTTGGGGTTTATCAGGCTGCTAAGGAAATGGAAGGAAATGAATTGCTAAGCTAGTGGCTCATCCACAGAGCTATGGATACCTCTACCAGATCTATCTAGATTTGTACCCACATTACCTACACACCCAATACAAGGAAGTATTCCCTTCACTACCACACAGTCCCTCAGGCCATACCTTCCAATCTAGTATTGTTCAAGGTGTGCATAAAAGAGTAGCCAACCCTCTTGATCTTCTTGAGAGGTTACCTCCCTCACTAGGTTTATCAAGCCAATTCAGGTCCACTTCCACTCCTAATTTCTTTCTCACAGTTCAAACCAAAACAGAGATGCTCATAACAACAAAATCACAAGTGCTAGACATGAAGAAAAAAAGTGGGTAACCCAAAATGAATTGGTAGATGGGGAATCAAGCTTGGGAGAGCAATTCGTTTTCAGAAAACGTTTATGGGCATTCAAGGGACATAAACGACCTCCATAAACTCCAAAATCATGACTCCCTTCTTCCCAGCACTGTGCAATACAAAAACGAGTTCCCAGCCATGGAAAATACAGGAAAATGGTAGAAAACGTGAAGGAGAAAGACCCAGCTAGCTCAAACTACGTGAGAGAGGAAAGACAATGGGTGAAGAATGGCTTTGGGCACAATTTCGTGGGTGTTTTCTTGCCCCAGAAGCAAAAGTATGTTTTCCCAGGTTGATGGCTTGCCCATGCACGAAATTGGCTGCCATACCTCTTCATTCCCAAGGCATTAACTGCCTCAACCAACTCCTGGAAGAATTAAATGATTGGGTGCATAAGTCATAATGGGTAGTTGGGGTTCATTCATTGACATTTGGCTTATCACCATTGGCTCAAGGGTTTGAATAATTTCCCTCCCTATTCCTTCTAGAATCATGCCCCCATCTCTTTGTTGCATTGCATAGCTAGTTGTGGGTATTTCATTAAAATTCGTATTTACATGATGTCTTAATTTACATTGTGCATATCCAGCACAAGAACCATAGGCATCTATTTTTAATTGCCGATACATAAAACGTTAAATCAATGGTGGGGCCTTGGCCTTGAGTTCCTCACCATGATTAAATAACAATATTTACATCATTTACGATTTAATGCAAAGGGGGTCAAAATGGGGACGTTACATTCCCCTCCCCTTACATTAGCACTGTCCTCAGTGCTCACGAAAATTGAACAAAAATGGATATGCCACCCTCATGGCATCCTCCAGCTCCCATGTAGCCTCATTGGGACCGTAGTGCTTCCATTGCACCTTTACCTGTCTGATGGCTCGATTTCGGAGCAATGTTACCTTCTTGTCTAGGATGCACAATGGATCCGTTTGGAACTCTCTCTCGGGTTCCACCTAGATCACATCCCAATTAAGCACATGGTTAGGATCATGTACATATTTCTTAAGCCAAGAGACATGAAAAACATTATGAGTTTTAGTGCTAGCAAGCAATGCAAGTCTATATGCAACTGGCCCTATTCTTTCAAGCACTTCAAATGGCCCACAATATCTAGGTGATAGCTTGGCACAACTCCCAAGATTCAAGGAACTCTTTCTTGACTTCACTCTAAGATACACATGATCCCCAACACTAAATTCCCTAAGCACCCTATGCTTATCTGCATAGCTTTTCTGTCTATCCTGGGCTGCTTTTAAATTCTGCCTGATCTTTGTAACTTTTTGTTCCATTTCCTTAAGCAATTCTAGCCCAAGTACAATTCTGTTCACTGGATTGTCCCAAGTCACTGGTGTCCTGCACCTTCTTCCATACAAAGCCTCATATGGACTCATTCCCAATGATTCGTGTTGCCCATTGTTATATGTAAACTCCACCAAGTGTAGATAATCCTCCCACTTGGTTGGTTTGTCCATTACATACATGCGAAGCATGTCTTCAAGCACCCGATTTACTCTTTCTGTTTGCCCATCTGTTTGGGGATGGTACGCGGTACTAAAGCTCAACTGTGTACCCAAATCTGCAAAGAGACCTTTCCAAAAATTGGAAGTGAACTTGGTATCCTTGTCAGAAATTATTTCCTTAGGCAATCCATGTAATCTGAAATTTTCCTTCATGAAAATATTTGCAATGGCATCGGCTTTATGTGTGGAATTAACCAGTATAAAATGTGCTGCCTTTGTTAACTTGTCCAGCACAACCATGATGGAATCATGTTGTTTCATAGTCATTGGCAACCCTGTAATAAAATCCATGGAAATTACTTCCCATTTCCATTTTGGGATTGGCAATGGATGCAATAAACCTGCTGGGTGTTGGTGTTCAACCTTCACCTGCTGACAATTCATGCACTTAGAAATGTATTCAGCGATGTCCTTCTTCATCCCTGGCCAGAAATAATATTTTCTTGCTGTAGCAATTGTTTTTTGATATCCTGGGTGACCAGAGTTGGGGCTTTATGGATATCATCCATAACAATCCTCCTCAAATCTGCCGCATTTGAAATATAGACTCTATTCTTATAAGTAAGAAGTCCATTTTCTTCCAAATGATATCCTTCATACTTCTTTTCAAGGTCTTGCTGCTGCAATTTTCCCTTTATCTGCTCATACATTTCATCCTCAACCATATGGTTAACAATCTGCTGCCTCAAATCTGGTTGGCAAGTACTAAGCGCTGCCACACACATTTCATGTACCTTCCTGCTGAGTGCATCAACCACCTTGTTTTCTTTCCCTTTTATGTGTTTGATTTCAAAATCAAATTCACACAAAAATTCCAACCATCTAGCTTGCCTAGCATTTAAAGTTGGCTGATCAAACAAGTATTTCAAACCATAATGGTTTGTCCTCAGCTCAAATTTCCTTCCCATTAAGTAATGCCTCCACATCTTTAAAGCATGTACTATGGCTGCAAGTTCTATATCATGAGTAGCATAGTTCTTCTCATGCTCCTTCAACTTCCTTGACTCATAGCATAACACGTGGTTGTCTTGCATAAGAACTCCTCCAAGTCCTTGATTGCATGCATCGGTACACACCACAAAGTCTTTTTCTGGGTCTATAATCTTCAAAATAGGTGAGCTCGTAAGAAGATTTTTCAATCGTTGGAAACTTTCCTCACATCTTGGTGACCATTCAAACTTTATCCCCTTCTTTTGCAAAGAAGTGATTGGGTTTGCAACCTTGGAGAATCCTTTGATAAACCTCCTGTAGTAACCAGCAAGGCCCATAAAAGATCTCACATCTGTCACATTTCTTGGAGTTGGCCAATTCATGATGGCTTCACTCTTCTCAAGGTCTATAGATATTCCTTCGTCGGAGATGATGTGACCCAAATAATGAATTCTATCTTTATAAAAGTCACATTTGCTCAACTTTGCATACAGCTTATGCTCTCTTAGCAATTGCAATGTCATTCTCAAATGTTCTTCATGCTCTTCTTCATTCTTAGAATAGATAAGAATGTCATCTAGAAATACAAGAACAAACTTGTCCAAAAACTCGCTAAAAACATTATTCATGAGACACATGAATGTAGCTGGTGCATTTGTGAGACCAAATGGTACCACTACAAACTCATAGTGTCCATATCTCGTTCTAAAGGTTGTCTTATGAATATCTTCTTCTTTGATTCTTACCTGATGGTAACCAGACCTCAAGTCAATCTTTGAAAATACCTTTGCTCCTCTCATTTGATCAAAAAGGTCATCAATTCGGGGCAATGGGTATTTGTTCTTCAGAGTGACTTTGTTCAACTACCTGTAGTCAATACATAACTTGAGTGTTCCATATTTCTTTTTCACAAATAGAAAAGGTGCTCCCCACGGGGACACACTTTTCCTGATATATTTCTTTTTCAACAACTCTTGTAATTGCATTTTCAATTCTAGCAATTCCGGTGTACTCATCCTGTAGGGTGTCTTAGACATTGGTGCAGCTCCTGGCACAAGTTCAATTGTAAAATCAATGTCTCTCTTTGGAGGGAGTCCTGGAATCTCATCAAGAAAAATATCCCTAAATTCTTGCAATACATGATAGTCCTCCAATTTAAGAGTTTCATTCTCTGCTGCCTCTAAAACGTGGGATACATACAATTGACAACCCCTCCTACAGAACTTCTTCAGTTGCATGGCTGAAACCTGCCTGTGGCTGAAACCTTCCTGACAGAAGTCACCTTTGGAATGCTTTTTACAACCCTTGGGTTTCCTTCTTCGTCCATGCATTCAAATGTCTTATTGTAGTAGTCAAGTTTAACCCTGTGTGCTTCTAACCAATCCATTCCAATGAGAATATCATAGGAACCCAGTGGTAAAATATTTAGATTTGCATAAGTGAATAGCCCATCCATCTCTAATGGACATTTCTCTATGATTTCACTAACTTTTCTCTTGGTTCCAGTGGCTAGTTGAACGAACCAAGATTTACTATGCTTTAATTTCTTAAAAGCACAAATCTCAACAATTCTGGGAGTGACATAACTATGGGTAGATCCAGGATCAATCAAAATAGAAACAGATTGCTTAGCAATCTTACCTTTAACTTCAACCACAGTTGATTGATGATCTTCCTGGCGGTCTTCTAGTGCTGCATAGATTCTAGGGATTGTCCTCACCACTTGAACCACAGTTTCAGCTCCATGGATGTTGTGAACTTGATTTGGATTCCCATTCCGATGTGGACAGTTCCTAAGCATGTGGTCTCCTCCACAACCCCAACATTGAAGATGTTCTCTTGGCTCCTTTGAATCTCTTGGCTTGTCTCCCATCATCCTAGTTGGCTTAGTCACAACCTGTGATGGCTACCTTTTCTGAATTCTGAATTGAGGAGGCTTGAACCCCTTTTTCCTTTGATCAAACTTTTCATTTTTCTTATCCTTCCATGCCTTATGGAATTCTGGTTTGCTTTTGTTTTGATCAAAGCAATACTTGGCCTTTCTTATGGCCTCCTCTAGAGTTCAAGGTTCATCAAACTCAATTCTATCTTTATATGACTGGGGCAGTCCACTTAGGAAACATTGAATTTTCACCTTATCATCTCGAATATACCTGACATACCTCAGCAGCTCCAATAACTTGTTTGCATATTCTTCCATGGTCAATTGTCCCAATCTCATCTCATGGAACTCTTTGATCTTATCATCATAGTACCTATCAGATAGGTACTTCTACTTGAAGTATTTCTTGAACTGCTTCCACACAATCTTCTTTTCATTGATCTTCTTCACTTGCTTGATGTGTTCCCACCATATAGATGCTCTTCCATTCAAGTTGAAGATGGAAACCCTTGCCTTCATATTCCTAGAGTAGTCTTGGACTAGGAAATACTTTCTCATCCCAAGAAGCCAAGCTTTAGCTTATTGACCAGACTTTACCTCTCCATCAAATGTAGGAGGTTTTTCCTTCTTAAATTCCCCATGTGAATTGTTCTTGTAGTGCCTTTTTCTCTTACTCCTGCGAGATGAAGAGCTTGAACCCTCAATGGATTCCTCTGAGTCAGATGATCCACTGGAAGAGATTTCTGGAGTATATGTTCTGTCTGTAGAAACTCTTCTTGAACTACTGGCCCTCTTGCAGGAATTCCTCCTAGAACTACTCCCACCCCTTTCTAGATTTGATGTCTGATGCCCAAAGTTTATTTGCCTTTGGATGTCTGTCAGACTCTACAGCATGGCTGCATTCAATTGATTTTGTTCTTCCTGATCTTTAATCATCCTTTCATTATCTTCTCTACAACTTTGCAAATCCACCCTCAATCTCCTCATGGTGGCTGCAATACTTGGGGGAGTCTCTTGATTTCTCCTCCCATTACATTCTGTTTCAGCATTTTCAACATGTATGTTCTCCCCCATGGCATCTGTCTCAGGTTCATAGGGATCTTGTGCATCATCCATGATGTTGATTTTCTTGGCCCACCCAAGACTGAAAACTTCCAACTGCACTATCTAGAAGGCTGTCCTAATGTAACTGTGATTCTACAAAATGTGTTTATCAACACAATTGTTAGCTGCATTTTATTCTCAGAAATTCATAAATTACTTTTATGCACGTGGAAAAATATTATATTGACAATTTGTCAAATCATAGACTTTTCTCACAATCAACGACATATGAGGGGGACGACGGGGGTCAAGGGGGCTTGCAATCTAGCACATAAGTTCCATGGCAATTTTTCAATTTTCGGCACTTGAAAATCTCACTGAAAAACTGCAGAAATCCTCTGTTTTGGCGGACTTCGCCATTCTCTTCTGATCCATTGCAGACCAACTTGTCGAGTTCTGTCACAGTTTCGGACCAACTTGCCGAGTTCTTCCGTCGTAAAACACTTAGAAAAATTTTTCGGACCAACTCATCGAGCCCTTCCGCCATTTCGGACCAACTCGCCGATTTCTTCTTCTGTTGCGGACCAACTTGCCGAGTTCTTCTGCCATAAAACACTTAGAAAAATTTTCGGACCAACTCGCCGAGTCCTTCCGCCGTTTTGGACCAACTCGCCGAGTTCTTTCGCCGTTGCGGACCAACTTGCCAAGTTCTTCCGCCGAAAGACAGTTAGAAAATTTTTGAAAATTTTCTTCCTTTCCCAGGCATTTCCGCAACTCCGTCGGCGCAACTCAGCCAAATTTTTTGACCATGTCGGCTCCACTCAGCGAGTCTCATCGAAATGTATCGACTCAACTCCACAAGACTTGCCAAAACGCGTTAGCTCAACTAAACAAAAACACTTAGAAAATTTTCAAAATTTTCTTTCTTTCTGTGATGATCACTGCTCAACAGGAGGTGATCTTACCTCTGCCAATTATTCAACTTAGCCCGTTTAGGCCTGATGCTGTAACCTGCGGTGATCAGAAGGGATCTCCCTTTTGTAACTGCGATTAGATTTGGCCCATAGAGGTCCAATGCTGTAGCCTATGGCTCTGATACCATTTTGTAACATCCCCTCCATCATGGCAGTGCGATGGAGATAACGTTATACTAAAGCCATGGCATCTAGCCCCATGATTATTAACATAATTCCCAATAAGATGAAAATGGACATATGCAGATGTATATATATATATATTAAAAGAAAACACAACGGAATTAAATTCAATTACACATCTAGCATACATTCAACATATTCATGCCATTCATCAATTAAAGACAATACATAATTAACACAAGAGAGTACTTATCTTATAACAATGTAGTCCCAAGCAACTGGCTATGCAATTGCAACGCTCCACCCAACCATAGGCCAATTGTGCTTGTCGATCTCACAACACAACTACCACCCCCGAGCTAGGCATGATATCTACAAGGAAAAAGGGAACAACAGACTCACACATAGCCCAAAGATACACCAAAATCAGCCAAGCCAATCTACAGTTGGGGTTTATCAGGCTGCTAAGGCAATGGAAGGAAATGAATTGCCAAGCTAGTGACTCATCAACAGAGCTATGGATACCTCTACCAGATCTATCTAGCTTGGTAACCACATTACCTACACACCCAATACAAGGAAGTATTCCCTTCACTACCACACAGTCCCTCAAGCCATACCTTCCAATCTAGTATTGTTCAAGTTGTGCATAGAAGAGTAGCCAACCCTCTTGATCTTCTTGAGAGGTTACCTCCCTCACTAGGTTTATCAAGCCAATTCAGGTCTACTTCCACTCCTAATTTCTTGCTCACAGTTCAAACCAAAACAGAGATGCTCATAACAACAAAATCACAAGTGCTGGGCATGAAGAAAAAAATGTGGGTAACCCAAAACGAACTGGTAGATGGGGAATCAACCCTGGGAGAGCAATTCGTTTTCAAAAAACCTTTATGGGCATTCAAGGGACAGAAACGACCTCCATAAACCCCAAAATCATGACTCCCTTCTTCCCAGCCACTATGCAATACAAAAACGAGTTCCCAACCATGGAAAATACAGGAAAATGGTAGAAAACGTGAAGGAGAAAGACCCAGCTAGCTCAGACTGCGTGAGAGAGGAAAGACAATGGGTGAAGAATGGATTTGGGCACAATTTTGTGGGTGTTTTCTTGCCCCAGAAGCAAAAGTACGTTTTCCCAGGTTGATGGCTTGCCCATGCACGAAATTGGCTGCCATACCTCTTCATTCCCAAGGCATTAACTGCCTTAACCAACTCCTGGAAGAATTAAATGATTGGGTGCATAAGTCATAATGGGTAGTTGGGGTTCATTCATTGACATTTGGCTTATCACCATTGGCTCAAGGGTTTGAATAATTTCCCTCCCTATTCCTTGTAGAATCATGCCCCCATCTCTTTGTTGCATTGCATAGCTAGTTGTGGGTATTTCATTAAAATTCGTATTTACATGATGTCTTAATCTACATTGTGCATGTCCAACACAAGAACCATAGGCATCTATTTTTAATTGCCGATACATAAAACGCTAAATCAATGGTGGGGCCTTGGCCTTGAGTTCCTCACCATGATTAAATAACAATATTTACATCATTTACGATTTAATGCAAAGGAGGTCAAAATGGGGACGTTACATTGTAACACTCACCAATGGCTGTCTATTCATCATAAATATATCAAAGAAGCATTCTTTCATTCGAAAATCATCAACATTACAATGGCATACATCAATCTAGTGGGGAAATGGTCATGGTTTGCTCATTAATCATCATTTTTACATACAACCACTTGGTATTTCGACCTGAGACTTTCTGAATATGAAGAAAAGAGTATATTAAGCTCATTACAATCAGAAATGGATCATGAGAAGCTCTCCCAAAGAGTACAAGGGCTCACCAAAAATGCCCTCCCACAAGGAGCAAGAATATGCCATCAAAACTGGAAATGGTTGACGGAAAGTGTGCACTATATAAAACCACGAGCTTCCCTGTAGCTTACACCTGCAAATACAAACTCCATTAAAGCTCCATGAAAGACCTGAGTGTCCTCTCCAAACACCAACTTGGATGAGAATCTTTCACCCTCGAAATTGGCTAAGGCAAGAAACTAGTCATCCACTAGCTCTCTCTTCACAAATGCAATTTTTCTCAAATCATCAAAATCCCTTCTCTTGGTTCATTTTTGTATTTTATAAACATCCTTATCTTTCTAAGATCCAATTACACCCATAGTATCCATTCCAATTCGAATTAGGGAGTGATGGAAGTATTTCCACATGTCTCCCACTTCTTGGCCTTCCACCTTCCACCTTCCACAATTTCGAGTAGGCATCTATTGGTCTTCTCTAACTCCCTTGGGCGCTCACCTAGATGCTATTTTTAGTTCTGACATGTCATAATGGTAAGATGTTAGCCCTCAGGTCTGCAATTTGTCATAGATGTCATAGCATCTCCATCATTGTTGTCATATGAGCTAGGGAATCTAGCTCAAGTGTCCACAAACTCCTAGTTTGACTCTTCCTCTTCCATGGAGGTTACCATTCCATCCAAATTCGACCTATGATGCTAAATTCCATGTGTATGAGCATACCAGCTCATCCAAGAATCTTCACCTTCTCATGGATTCGAATTGGCAAGAGAGAGATGCCATGTGTCCTTGAAAAATCAAACTAGTGTGGGTCCCACATCCTCCATATGTCTTCAAAACCACTTGCCACCTACAATTTCTCTTGAATTTATTTATTCAACCTCTTTATTAAATACTTGAACCCTTCTAATGTCTAAACATTATTTATTAGCTTCCTTATTACAATTCCAAATGTGCCCATCCAACCTAGGAAACTAGTAGGATTGATGGGATTGTCTTACTATGCAATTATTTGAATGGGGACATTACAATCCTCCCCGCCCAAGATTGCTTACCCTCAAACAATCTCAATTTTTCATGCTGCAAAATTTTTCCTCCTCTATCAGGTGGCCTTCCATGAGGAATGTCTCCCAAAACTTTTCTATTCCGCTGCTTCATGCTGTGGGAAGAAATTACCTGATTCGGATAGGTGTGTTTCCCTCTCACAGCCCTTAGTATTCCTTTCAAATCTTGAAATTTCATCTCAGGAATTTGATAGTTTACTGTATGCTCCCCTATAGAGTACAACCATTTCACTCCCAAAACCATATTAGTATCAGCAACATCAACCACATAAAAGCTATCAACAAAAGTATAGTTACCTACGGTGACTTGCAACTGTGGAATCCATGTTTTGCACTCCATTGTGTTGTGACCGGGAATGACAATTGTGAAGCCATCGAATGGTTCAATAGGTATCTTCCTCCCCTCCACCATGTATGCATCAATGAAGTTATGTGTGGCTCCTCCATCTACCAAAACTGAATCTCTTTGTCCTAGTACCACACCCTTGCATCGAATAGTGTGATATCGAGGTACTGTTGAAAGTATTTCCATTCTTACTTTGGTGGGTGAGGGATGCTTTACCTCTTGTTTCCCTTCTTTTGTTGTAGTATATACCTCTTCTTGGGTGGAAGTATGTCCTTCTTCCTCCATGCCCCTTCATAGCCATCATCACAAAATACTTCAATGAATTGGGCCTTTCCTTTAGCACATTTATGTCCTGGTGCCCATGGTTGGAAGCATGAGTAAAACAATTTCTTCCTTCTGAGATCTTCCTTGCTTAGTTCCTCTTTCTTATCCTTTACACATTCATCTTCTTGCCATGGCTTCTTATCAGATATATCTCTTTTCCAAGGTTTCTTTTCAAATCTAAAGTTAGGCTTGGGAGGAAATCTTGTTCTAGGAAGCACATTTTGGAGATCTCTAGTCAAGCTCATTGCATATTTTAATGTAGTGGGATTGTGGGATTTGACCAAACCTCTTAAGGGTTCATCCAAACCTTCAATGAAAATCAATACTAACCTTCCCATAGACATATCAACTACCTTGACTGAAATTTTTTGAAATTCCATCATATACTCAGCAAGAGTCCCAACTTATTTCAATTGGGCTAGTTCCTTGAAAGGCAATTCTGGATCTTTTTGCTCAAATCTCTCTAGTACCCTGTCAACAAATTCTCCATATGTTTTAACCTGACCATGACCCAAAGTTTTCAGGCCATGAAACCACCATTCATTGGCATCTCCTTCCAAGTGCAAAATGGTCATTTTTAATGCATCCTCCTCCACCATAGGATTCAACTGAAAATATACATCTAGTTTTTGCACCCAAGTGTTAGTAGAATTTTGAGAGGAACCATCAAAAGTAGGAAGTGACATTTTACCAATAGCACAATTTAATTCTTTGTTTTGGATTAGAGCCTTATTGTCCTCCTTCCTTTTTAATTTACTTGCAACAGTAAAGTACTGATCAGATGGTAGACTTCTCTTACAATCTTCACTCAAATCATTCCATTCCTTTGCTATTGTAGTAAGATCCACTTGAATGTCGGGCTCTTCTTTAGGAGTAAGAAATTTAGGTGCAGTAGACCTTGGTGTGCTTCGAAATTCATTAGGCCTATTATGGGGTCCTGTGCTTGAGAAAATATGTCCACCCGTTGTCTTCTTTTCTTATGATTGTGAAACACTACTTCCTCCTATTTCTGCTTTAAGGCCTGCTATTTGATTATCCATTTGACTCGCCATTAATTTGAATCCCTTGGTCATAATTTTGTTCATGTCTTTGAATAAAGGTTTTAGGAATGAAATAAATTCCTCCTTAGATTCTGAGTTTCCCCTTTCATCCCTAGTCATGATTTCTTCAAAAATTAGCTTTTCTTCTCCTACTACTTCCTCTTCAACTATAGGTTCTGAGGGTGATGGATTATTTTTTTGTCTCCTTATCAAGACCATCAGGTGACAAGACCATGCTATGATACCACTTGTAATTTCCCTTTGCTTATTTTTTATTAAAATGCCCAATTTTTCACTTTTTCCCCAATTTCGACCTTTGACTAGTTTTGATGTCTAGGTCTCCAAATGATGCCAAATATTTTGTGAGGGTGTATGAATGATATTAAGAATTGAATATGAGGGTCAGGGATGATTTATGACCCTCCAAATACTTCTGCAAATTTGTTTAATATTCTGGACAAAGTATGAGATTTAACTAGCAATTTGGGAATCAAATCCCCCCAGGGTAATTACTGAAAATGGCTCTCCAAATGCCTCCAAGCCCATTCAAAATTTAGAAAAGAGGTATTGGATGTCTGAGGGACATTAATAAAGTCTCATATGCACCATTTATCAGTTATTTAATTTGTTCTAACCTTCTCCCAAACAACAACAAAAATCCCTAATTCGACCCTTGGGGAAATGGCAACAAATCTCTTCCAAATGCAAATAAACTGAGCAAACTGACTTCAAATACTTAAGTTCTGAACATGAAACTTGTAACACTCATCAATGGCTGTCTATTCATCATAAATATATCAGAGAAACATTCTTTCATTCGAAATCATCAACATTACAATGTCATACATCAATGTAGTGGGGAAATGGTCATGGTTTGCTCATTAATCATCATTTTTACATACAACCACTTGGTATTTCAACCTGAGACTTTATTAAGATGAAAAAAAGAGTATATTAAGCTCATTACAATCAGAAATGTATCATGATAATCTCTCCCAAAGAGTACAAGGGCTCACCAAAAACGCCCTCCCATAAGGAGCAAGAATATGCCATCAAAACTGGAAATGGTTGAGGGAAAGTGTTGCACTAGAAGAAACAACGAGCTTCCCTATAGCTTACACCTACAAATTCAAACTCCATTAAAGCTCCATGAAAGACCTGAGTGGCCTCTCTAAACACCAACTTGTATGGGAATCATTCACCCTCGAAATTGGCTAAGGCAAGAAACTCATCATCCACTAGCTCTCTCTTCACAAATGCAATTTTTCTCAAATCATCAAAAGCCCTTCTCTTGGTTCATTCCTGTATTTTATAAACATACTTAGCTTTCTAAGGTTCCAACTACACCCATAGTATCCATTCCAATTCGAATTAGGGAGTGATGGAAGTATTACCACATGTCTCCCACTTCCTAGCCTTCCACCTTCCACAATTTCAAGTAGGAATCTCTTGGTCTTATCTAACTCCCTTGGGCGCTCACCTAGATGCTAGTTTTACGTATGACATGTCATAATGGTCATATGTCAGCCCTCAGGTCTGCAATTTGTCATAGATGTCATAGCATCTCCATCATTCTTGTCATAGGAGCTAGGGAATCTAGCCCAAGTGTCCACAAACTCCTAGTTTGACTCTTCCTCTTCCATGGAGGTTACCATTCCATCCAAATTCAAACTATGGTGCTAAATGACATGTGTATGAGCCTATCAACTCATCCAACAATTTTCACCTTCTCATGGATTCGAATTGGTAAGAGAGAGAGATGCCATGTGTCCTTGAAAAATCAAGCTAGTGTGGGTCCCACATTCTCCATAAGTCTTCAAAACCACTTGCCACCTAGAATTTCTCTTGAATTTATTTATTCAAGCTCTTTATTAAATACTTGAACCCTTCTAATGTCTAAAAATTATTTATTAGCTTCTTTATTACAATTCCAAATGTGCCCATCCAACCTAGGAAACTAGTAGGATTGATGGGATTGTCTTACTATGCAATTATTTGAATGAGGACATTACAGTCCTCCCCACCCAAGATTGCTTGCCCTCAAGCAATCTCAATTTATCATGCTACAAAATTGTTCCTCCTCTATCAGGTGGCCTTCCATGAGGAATGTCTCCCAAAACCTTTCTATTCTGGGGCTTCATGCTGTGGGAAGAAAATACCTAATTCGGATATGTGTGTTTCCCTCTCACAACCCTTATTATTCCTTTCGAATCTTGAAATTTCATCTCAATAATTTGATAGTTTACTGTATGCTCCCCTATAGAGTACAGACATTGCACTCCCAAAACCACATTAGTATCAGCAACATCAACCACATAAAAGCTATCAACAAAAGTATAGTTACCTACGGTGACTTGCAGTTGTGGAATCCATGTTTTGCACTCCATTGTGTTGTGACCGGGAATGACAACTATGAAGCTATCGAATGGTTCAATAGGTATCTTCCTCCTCTCCACCATGTATGCATCAATGAATTTATGTGTGGCTCCTCCATCTACCAAAACTGAAGCTCTTTGTCCTAGTACCACACCCTTGCATCGAATAGTGTGATATCGAGGTACTGCTGAAAGTATTGTCATTCTTACTTTGGTGGGTGGGGGATGCTTTACCTCTTGTTTCCCTTCTTCTATTGTAGTATATCCCTCTTATTGGGATGAAGTATGTCCTTCTTCCTCCATGCCCCCTTCATACCCATCATCACAAAATACTTCAATGAATTGGGCCTTTCCTTTAGCACATTTATGTCCTGGTGCCCATGGTTGGAAACATGAGTAACACAATTTCTTCCTTTTGAGCTCTTCCCTGCTTAGTTCCTCTTTCTTATCCTTTCCACATTCATCTTATTGCCATGGATTCTTATTATATGCATCTCTTTTCCAAGGTTTGTTTTCAAATATGAAGTCAGGCTTGGGAGGAAATCTTGTTCTAGGAAGCACATTTTGGAGATCTCTAGTCAAGCTCATTGCATCTTTTAATGTAGTGGGATTGTGGGATTTGACCAAACCTTTTAAGGGTTCAGAAAAAACCTTTAGTGAACAACAATACTAACTTTCCCATAGATATATCAACCAACTTGACTAATAATTTTTGAAATTCCATCATATACTCAGCAGGAGTTCCAACTTGTTTCAATTGGGCTAGTTCCTTGAAAGGCATTTCCAGATCTTTTTGATCAAATATCTCTAGTACCTTGTCAACAAATTCTCCATATGTTTTAACCTGATCATGAACCAAAGTTTTCAGGCCATGAAACCACCATTCATTGGCATCTCCTTCCAAGTGCAAAATGGTCATTTTTAATGCATCCTCCTCCACCATAGGATTCAGCTGAAAATATACATCTAGTTTTTGAACCCAAGTATTAGCAGAATTTTGAGAGGAACCATCAAAAGCAGGAAGTGACATTTTATCAATAGCACAATTTAATTCTTTGTTTTGGATTAGAGCCTTATTTTCCTCCTTCCTTTTTAATTTACTTGCAATAGTAAAGTACTGGTCAAATGGTAGACTTCTCTTACAATCTTCACTCAAATCATTCCATTCGTTTGCTATTGTAGTAAGATCCACTTGAATGTCAGGATCTTCTTTGGGAGTAAGAAATTTAGGTGCAATAGACCTTGGTGTGCTCTGAAATTCATTAGACCTATTATGGGGTCCCGTGCTTGAGAAAATATGTCCACTCGCTGTCTTCTTTTCTTCTGATTGCGACCTACTACTTCCTCCTATTTCTCCTTTAAGGCTTGCTATTTGATTAGCCATTTGACTAGCCATTAATTTGAATTCCTTAATCATATTTTTTTTCATGTCTTCAAAAAAAAGGTTTTAGGACTAAAATAAATTCCTCAGATTATGAGTTTCCCCTTTCATCCCTAGTCATGATTTCTTCATAAATTAGCTCTTCTTCTCCTACTACTTCCTCTTCAACAAAAACCACTTCAACTATAGGTTCTAAGGGTGGTGGCTTATTTGTTTGTCTCCTTGTCAAGACCATGCTCTAATACCACTTGTAATGTCTTTTTTTTTTAATTTTGATTAAAATGCCCAATTTTTCACTTTTTCCCCAATTTCGACCTTTGACTAGTTTTGATGTCTAGGTCTCCAGATTGATCCAAATGCTCCCAAATATTCTGTGGGGGTGTATGACGATATTAATACTTGAATATGAGGGCAGGATGATTTATGACCCTCCAAATACTTCTGCAAACTTGTTTAGGATTCTGGACAAAGTATGGGATTTAACTAGCAATTTGGGGATCAAATCCTCCGAGGGTAAGTACTGAAAATGGCTCTCCAAATGCCTCCAATCCCATTCGAAATTCAGAACAGACGTAGGGGATTTCTGAGGGACATTAATAAGGTATCATATGCACCATTAATCAGTTATTGAATCTGTTCTAACCTTCTCCCAAACAACAACAAAAATACCTAATTCAACCCTTTGGGAAATGGCACCAAATCTCTTCCAAATGCAAATAAACTGAGCAAAATGACTTCAAATACTTAAGTGCTGAACATGAAACTTGTAACACTCTTCAATGGCTGTATATTCATCATAAATATATCATAGAAAAATTCTTTCATTCGAAATCATCAACATTGCAATGGCATACATCAATGTAGTGGCGAAATGTTCATGGTTTGTTCTTTAATCATCATTTTTACATACAACCACTTGGTATTTCGACTCGAGACTTTATGAAGATGAAGAAAAGAGTATATTAAACTCATTACAATCAGAAATGGATCATGATATAACTCATTACAATCAGAAATGGATCATGATATTCTCTCCCAAAGAGTACAATGGCTCACCAAAAACGCCCTCCCACAAGGAACAAGAATATGCCATCAAAATTGGAAATGGTTGAGGGAAAGTGCTGCACTAGAAGAAACCACGAGATTCCCTGTATATTAAACCTGCAAATAGAAACTCCATTAAATATCCATGAAATACCTTAGTGGCGTCTCCAAACACCAACTTGGATGGGAATCTTTCACCCTTGAAATTGGCTAAGGCAAGAAACTAGTCATCCACTAGCTCTCTCTTCATAAATGCAATTTTTCTCAAATCATCAAAAGCCCTTCTCTTGATTCATTCCTATATTTTATAAATATCCTTAGCCTTCTAGGTTTCCAATTACACCCATATTATCAATTCCAATTCTAATTAGGGAGTGATGGAAGTATTGCCACATGTCTCCCACTTCCTAGCCTTCCACCTTCCACAATTTCGAGTAGGCATCTCTTGGTCTTCTCTAACTCCCTTGGGCGCTCACCTAGATGCTTTTTTTAGGTCTTACATGTCGTAATGGTCAGATATCATCCCTCAGGTCTGAAATTTGTCATATATGTCATAGCATCTCCATCATTGGTTTCATAGGAGCTAGGGAATCTAGCCCAAGTATCCACAAACTCCTAGTTTGACTCTTCCTCTTCCATGGAGGTTACCATTCCATCCAAATTCGACCTATGATGCTAAATGCCATGTGTATGAGCCTACCAACTCATCCAAGAATGTTCACCTTCTCATGGATTCGAATTGGCAAGAGAGAGATGCCATGTGTCCTTGAAAAATCAAGCTAGTGTGGGTCCCACATCCTCCATATGTCTTCAAAACCACTTGCCACCTAGAATTTCTTTATTCAACCTCTTTATTAAATACTTGAACCCTTCTAATGTCTAAACATTATTTATTAGCTTCCTTTTTACAATTCCAAATGTGCCCTTCCAACCTATGAAATTAGTAGGATTGATGGGATTGTCTTACTATGCAATTATTTGAATGGGGACATTACAGTCCTCCCCACCCAAGATTACTTGCCATCAAGTAATCTCAATTTATCATCCTGCAAACTTGTTCCTCCTCTATTAGGTGGCCTTCCATGAGGAATGTCTCCTAAAACCTTTCTATTATGGTGCTTCATGCTGTGGGAAGAAACTACCTGATTCAGATATGTGCGTTGCCCTCTCACAACCCTTAATATTCCTTTCGAATCTTGAAATTTCATCTTGGGAATTTGATAGTTTACTATATGCTCCCCTATAGAGTACATCCATTTCACTCCCAAAACCACATTAGTATTAGCAACATCAACTACATAAAAGCTATCAACAAAAGTATAGTTACCTACGGTGACTTGCAGCTGTGGAATCCATGTTTTGCACTCCATTGTGTTGTGACCGAGAATGACAACTGTGAAGCCATCGAATGGTTCAATAGGTATCTTCCTCCTCTCTACCATGTATACATCAATGAATTTATGTGTGGCTCCTCCATCTACCAAAACTGAAGCTCTTTGTCCTAGTACCACACCCTTGCATCGAATAGTGTGATATCGAGGTACTGCTGAAAGTACTGTCATTCTTACTTTGGTGGGTGAGGGATGCTTTACCTCTTGTTTCCCTTCTTCTGTTGTAGTATATCCCTCTTCTTGGGCTGAAGTATGCCATTCTTACTCCATGCCCCCTTCATACCCATCATCACAAAATACTTCAATGAATTGGGACTTTCCTTTAGGACATTTATGTCCTGGTGCCCATGGTTGGAAGCATGAGTAACACAATTTTTTCCTTCTGAGCTATTCCCTCCTTAGTTCCTCTTTCTTATCCTTTCCATGTTCATCTTATTTCCATGGATTCTTATTAGATGCATCTCTTTTCCAAGGTTTCTTTTCAAATTTGAAGTCAGGCTTGGGAGGAAATCTTGTTCTAGGAAGCACATTTTGGAGATCTCAAGTCAAGCTCATTGCATCTTTTAATGTAGTGGGATTGTGGGATTTGACCAAAACTTTTAAGGGTTCAGCAAAACCTTAAGTGAACAACAATACTAACCTTCCCATAGATATATCAACCACCTTGACTGATAATTTTTGAAATTCCATCATATACTCAGCAGGAGTTCCAACTTGTTTCAATTGGGTTGGTTCCTTGAAAGGCAATTCTGGATCTTTTTGCTCAAATCTCTCTAGTACCCCGTCCTAAAATTCTCCATATGTTTTAACCTGATCATGACCCAAAGTTTTCAGGCCATGAAACCACCATTCATTGGCATCTCCTTCCAAGTGCAAAATGGTCATTTTTAAAGCATCCTCCTCCACCATAGGATTCAATTGGAAATATACATCTAGTTTTTGCACCCAAGTGTTAGCAGAATTTTGAGAGGAACCATCAAATGTAGGAAGCGACATTTTACCTATAGCACAATTTAATTCTTTGTTTTCGATTAGAGCCTTATTGTCCTTCTTCCTTTTTAATTTACTTGCAACAGTAAAGTACTGATCAAATGGTAGACTTCTCTTACAATCTTCACTCAAATCATTCCATTCGTTTGCTATTGTAGTAAGAACCACTTGAATGTTAGGATCTTCTTTGGGAATAAGAAATTTAGGTGCAATAGACCTTGGTGTGCTCCTAAATTCATTAGGCCTATTATGGGGTCCCGTGCTTGAGAAAATATGTTCACCCGTTGTCTGCTTTTCTTCTGATTGTGAACTACTACTTCCTCCTATTTCTCCTTTAAGGCCTGCTATTTGATTAGCCATTTGACTAGCCATTAATTCGAATCCCTTCATCATATGTTTTTTCATGTCTTCAAGTAAAGGTTTTAGGACTAAAATAAATTCTTCCTTAGATTCTCAGTTTCCCCTTTCATCCCTAGTCATGATTTCTTCAAAAATTAGCTCTTCTTCTCCTACTACTTCCTCTTCAACAAAAACCTCTTCAACTATAGGTTCTAAGGGTGGTGTCTTATTTGTTTGTCACCTTGTCAAGACCATCAGGTTCCAAGACCATGCTGTGATACCACTTGTAATGTCCCTTTTTTTAATTTTTATTAAAATGCCCAATTTTTCACTTTTCCCCCAATTTCGACCTTTGACTAGTTTTGATGTCTAGGTCTCCAAATTGATCCAAATGATCCCAAATATTCTGTGAGGGTGTATGAATGATATTAATACTTGAATATGAGGTTCATGGGTGATTTATGACCCTCCAAATACTTCTTCAAACTTGTTTAATATTTTGGACAAAGTATGGGATTTAACTAGTTATTTGGGGATCAAATCCTCCTAGGGTAAGTACTGAAAATGGCTCTCCAAATGCCTCCAATTCCATTCGAAATTCAGAACAGAGGTAAGGGATGTCCGAGGGACATTAATAAGGTATCATATGCGCCATTAATCAGTTATTGAATCTGTTCTAACCTTCTCTCAAACAACAACAAAAATCCCTAATTCGACCCTTGGGGAAATGGCACCAAATCTTTTCCAAATGCAAATAAACAGAGCAAAATGACTTCAAATACTTAATTGCTGAACATAAAAATTATAAAAATCATCAATGGCTGTCTATTCATCATAAATATACCAGAGAAACATTCTTTCATTCGAAATAATCAACATTACAATGGCATACATCAATGTAGTGTGGAAATGGTCATGGTTTGCTCTTTAATCATCATTTTTACATACAACCACTTGGTATTTCGACCCGAGACTTTATGAAGATGAATAAAAGAGTATATTAATATCATTACAATCATAAATGGATCATGATAATCTCTCCCAAAGAGTACAAGGGCTCACCAAAAACGCCCTCCCACAAGGAGCAAGAATATGCCATCAAAACTTGAAATGGTTGAGGGAAAGTGATGCATTAGAAGAAACCATGAGCTGACCTATATCTTACGCCTGCAAATACAAACTCCATTAAATCTCCATGAATGACCTGAGTGGCCTCTCCAAACACCAACTTGGATGGGAATCTTTCACCCTCGAAATTGGCTAAGGCAAGAAACTAGTCATCCACTAGCTCTCTCTTCATGTTAGTGCAATGCCAGTCGACAGGGGTTCCACTCACTGTCGACACATATCGAAGTCTCCCTGGGAACCGGCCTGGACAGGTTCTATCCCACCCAACAACACCTGCAGAGCATATGAGGTCTCACCCTAGGTGTCCAGGAAGAGTAGACAAAACCATGTTTCCGCCCAATGAAGGAGGATGGTTGCGGCTATGATACTTAAACTTATCACAACACTAGGACAGAGATCTTTAAGCATTGAACATAGAATTAAAGAAATATTCAACCAAGACATTCATCATTGCAACAACAGTAATTGTAAAGCAAGTATCGCATCAAAGAAGCATGACATTATTTGTATAGTGCAACATCGCATTACCACGACTGAACAGATTGAACACAGAGATTGTACCAAAATAGCTTCATCATATTATCATTATCGACCCAGATACAATGTCTCTGCAAAAACTAGATCTCCGCAATGACTCTTGACAATCAAAACATACCCGAAAAACATACAACCAACATCAGAGCTTCGCATAATATCTCCAGCATTCGATGATGCCCTCAATACTTACAATTCTTATCTTTATATAGGCTTCCACCTTACAACTCTTGTCCACTTTCTAACAACTTGTTAACAGACACTATGGACAAATGACTCAATATCTAACTGACTTAGTAAAAAAGACCAAAAACCCACATTCTGTGGTATAACTGACTCAACAGTACATAATATGTGGTCCAAATGACCCAAAACCCACAATCTACGGTACAATTGACCCACAAATGCACAACATAATCTTCCACTCATCGCCTTTGGCACCATCTTTTTCCTTGTCATAGCATCGAAGATGCTGCGATAGCACTTTACCAAACCACCTGCCAACAGGCCCCCAACACAATCTTGTGGCTCTCCCTCGAGCCATGTCAACTGGAGAAGGTGTATGCCATCGTTTTGACTTTGAAGTCCTCATACGGCTGTTCAACTGTCTGTACCACCTCCTTGGCTTCCATAGCTACTGACTGACTGTCGACCACATCTTTGGCAGATGGGTGATCTGTAAGCTTTGCCACTACCTACTGTCGACATTTCTGCAGTTCCTGCAAAGCTTCACTAGCTTGCATCATGTATTTGCCGGTGATGTCCTGGAACTCCTCTAACTGTTCCACGCACGTCTTCTTTTGGTCATCCACCTTGGCGACACATTGTTGCAAATCTTTTAGCTCCTGGGACTTAGCAACTTGCTCCAGTGGTGGTATTGTGCGCATTGCCACTTTCAATGTGTCCAACTATCCCTCAACTTCCTGCCGATACTCAGCTATTCAACCTGCTCGTCATGAACAATGTGGCCCCAGAATTGTACAGTGTCAGCCGTGAGCCTAGTTTCCTGCATCTCTAGCTCCTCCATCTGAGCGGAAACTTCCTCAATTGCCCTTCTTCGTTCATCAACTTCAGCCTGAGGCATACCTGGATTCATCTGGGCCCTTAACACCTGGTTCTCATGCTGCAACTGGACAATTAAAGCCCCTAAGTGCTACACCCGTTGGAGCACATCGAACTCAGTGGGTAACTCCTGTAAACATTGACAGGCCTCAACAATAGCCATCTCGAACCGCACACTTTGGTCCCACATACGGGCCTTCTCTACAGTAAGGACGTCCTGTTCCTTCTTGAGTCCTTCGATCTCACAAGCCTTCTCAGCCCATTCCTTCCTAATGTCAACTTCTAGGTCATCGACAGCCTGCCATGCCGAAGCCGCCCTACATGTCAAGTCCGCGACATCACATTTTGCCTCAGCCTCGCTTTCCTGCAGTTGCGAGCACATATCACTAACCTCCCTGAGTCTGTCTGTCAGTTCTTGGTTGGTCGCCGTCTGCATACTGGTCAACCCTTCTGATGGAAATGCGTTAACATTGAGGGTCACCGTCGGAAACTACTACAGCAATATGTTTACTGCTGCATCTTCGGTCACATTTGCAGTCGGGGGAATTTCCACCTTTCGGACCCGCGGCTTAGTGCTGATTGTGCCAAATTTTGGTTTTGCGGCTTCCTCTGGTGCCTTTCCGGAAACCATATCATACAGAGACTCTAACCGAGCGGTGATCGCATGGAACCCTTCATCCGCTTTCCTTTCCATCTTGTCCACTGCCGTAGAGGATGCATTATTGAGCACTGTGAGCAGGCGGCCCAAATGTGCCTCGGCTGGCAGGGACAACCCGATGATCGTTGCATGCTCCTGATTACTTTTTGATCGGGTTTCTTCAAGGGCCTGGTCACTATCACCCGATATTATTTTGGTTGATTCTTGCCCTGAGTCATGGTGACTCTGCTGGTCTTGGGCCGATGCCCGATCATCTGGGCCCAACACCAGGCCACCGGCTTCGATCTCTGCTAAACTCATGGGTTGTCTCCATGCCTCCGACCACTCATTCACAGTAGCCTCTAAATCTTCGGACTTCACCTTATACAAGGTCTGCAACCATTGCTGATCAGGATCACGACGGACTTGTATATGTATGGTATGTGGCCGAATTGCAAACGCCATGAATGGTCTGAACCATGCTGCAGTTTCTTCAGATATTCGCGGGACCTGTGTTGCCACAGTGCAAAGAATCTCCCAAAATAGCCAAAACTGCAATTGGAAATCCCAGAGTTTCTTTGGCTCTCGTACATACCACAGATTTTGATATTGCGCACCCCGTCGTTCTGCTATAGCCGAAATTTCCATGCCCTGATATGTGTCGGGATCCTTCCATGCGACAAGGAGATCAACAGCAACAACCAACTATAAGTGAAGGCACCCTTTCCTGATTGGACTGCCACAGCATCCTCCGTTAATTGATTCAAGAGAAACAGAGACCAGTTCATTTGGACCCCTTCTACGCATTGCTCTGCGCATGCAATGATCCCTGAGTTGCATTGGTTAGGTCGACCACCCCTAACCACCTTGCAGGATAGGATCTTAATGCCTGTGAGTATCGCCTGATCATTACAGCTGCTGATGCGATACCCATGCCCATCCATTTCTAAGCCATATTTCTGTGCCAACTGCAACGCTCACTTTTTCCAGCCACAATGAACCACCATGAAAGCACTCAAGGAGCTGCTTCACGCACGCATTTACTTCCGCTAGCCGCCCGAAATGTGGCATGTTAATAAGCCCTAACAAGCCGGCCTGCTTCAATCCTCGTGCCCAGTATTGTACAGTTGGTGTCGGGGAAAGGCGTGTCTCAGGAACATATAGGGTGCATGCAATGTCAGGTAGGCCACCATATCGTGGTCGTCGTAATGCAGGCGCATCAACGCCGGCCCAATATCCATAGAGCCATTCCAATCGGGAGCGCTAACATCTTCACACCATACTTCTATTTTGGGTTTATCTTGCGTGGGGTTGCATCCTGCCAAATGGGAGGGATATACCCAAGGATGTCACCGGATGACAGTCCCGCCCATGGGGCAGGCTTGCGAACACGACGACTGGACTGCCCCACCTGTTCCTGAGCTTTGCCTACCATCGCGGCGGATGATCGAAGCACCCTCTTACTGTGCGGGGACTCAGAGTGCTGACCCCCCGTCACTTCTTAGCGATGACTGATGCTCCCACCGGTATATTTTCAACTTCTGCTCCAAGATCAATGGCTCCGGATGACACAACTTCATGCTCGACAACCACCGGGATGAAGGGAGACTCCACTTTGCTGCTAATATCAACGGTCTCTAGTTCGCTTGGCATACCTCGTAGCACTTCGTTGTATGCTTACCAGAACCTTGCTCAACTCATGACTGCACTCTGCAACAACACTACACAACTGATTTCTCGGTGTCTTCCAACCGACGTCCACCCGTTCTTATAGCTTCCAACCCAAGCCTCCATAATCATGACTAAATCCTGCATTAACTCAACTAAATTTCGACATTAATTACCAAAATCCGTCGTCGATCTTGCTCGCCAATCGGTCAGATCCGTCATTGATGTCCATCATTCGAACAAGTGTCGTTAATTAACTGTCTGAGCTTTTGGCATTTATTGCTGATTTGACCCGGTCGCAACACTGCCACTTGTCGCCGACTGCTCCAAACTTGCGGCAGAAGCTTCCTTGCTTCCATATTCCGTCCTTGTTGGTGTGCCATCCTGCTACCAACCAATCTACTTTTTTTTTCCCAATGTGACTGAGGAATCTCGGTATTCCAAGCCCAACTGATAGGGCTTCAACCTATGACCATTCACCAGTTTTGGGAGCATCGCCCCGTCCAGTTGCTACAGCTGAACCATGCCCCCTGAAGTAATACTACTGATGTGATACGGACCAAGCCAATGCATCTACAACTTCCCTGGATGTTTCATGAACTTGGTGTCGTACAACAACAACAAGTCGCCCTGTTGAAACTATTTGTTCTTAATGTGTTGATCATGCCATGCCTTCTGGAGATGCTTCTCTACCCCCTGGTGGAACCCAACGATGAAACGATCTTCCTCCAATTTAACCAACTGCTCTAGACGTGCATCTAGTGCCGCTGCATCATCCAGGCTTGTTGCGGCCGCGATGCCTAGACTCGGGACAATATACTCCATGGGCATAATTGCTTATTTCCCATATATCAACCTGAATGATGTTTGACCTGTCAATCTTTTACACATGGTGCGATAGGCCCACAATACCGCTGGGATTTTCAGATCCCAGTCATCGCGGTTCGTATTGCACACCTTTGTCAGCGCATGCTCCAATACCTTGTTAAAGGCTTCCACCATGCCATTTGCTTGCGGATGATATGGTGTACTCTTTCGGTGCTGTATCTGCAATTCCTCTGATGGTGCGATTGATAAAGTGGCTTCCCTGGTCACTCAGCAGTATCTTGGGGCAGCCAAAGCAAGTAATGATGTTATCAAACAAGAATTGCACCGCCGTTGCTGTGGAACAATCAACTACTGGTGCCGCTTCTGCCCATCGAGTCAAATACTCTGTCGCTGTGATAATGTAGCGTGCACCTGTACGCTTCCCTGGTGGATTGATCGGTCCTACAAAATCCACTGCCCATTTGTCGATCGGCTGCAATGTCAACTGAGGCATGAGTGGCATCTCATCGTGGCAGGATGGTTTTCCAGTTCGCTGAAAGACATCACAGGACCACGCATAGTATGTCGCATCATTATGCAGTGTGGGCCACCACATATCGACATGCAACACTTTCCTAGCAGTCGCCCTACCACCATAGTGTCCTCCGACTACTCCTCCATGCGTTGCTGCTAATATCTGCGATTGCTCATGCGGCAAGACACATCTGCGCAATACTTCATCGGCACCCATTTTGTATAACTCTCCTGGGATTAGCTGGAAGTCTACAGCCTTGACTACCAACTGCTTCTTCTTGCTGGTGGTGAACTCATCTAGTGCAGTACCCGTTGTTAGAAACTGAATGATTTCCGCAAATTATCCATCTACAACCTCAACCCGAAACAGTTGAGCATTCGGTAAACCATCTTAAATGTTGGTCGGCTCCTCTCCTGTATCGATCCGCGAGAGATGATTAGGACCGGCATTCAACGGGCCTGGCTTCACAATGACTTCAAAATCAAACTCCTGAAAAAGAAGTAGCCAGCGGCATATCTTCCCCCCCAACACAGGATTATTGACTAGGTATTTAAACGTGGAATGGTCGGTGAACATTTTTAAGTGCCCACCCAACAAATAGTGTTTGAACTTCTGCAGCACATAGACCATTGGCAAACCTTCCCTCTTAGTAGTAGTGTAATTCCTTTCGGCAGAGGACAACTTCTGACTTGCAAAAGCAATAGGATGATCAAGGTCTCCTTCTCCTGGTTGAGCCAATACGACACCCAACGCAATCGATGAGGCATCAACATGGACATGGAATTCCTTACTCCAATCCGGAAATACCAATATCGGTGCCGATTCCATCTTTGCCTTTAGTGTTTCAAAGCTGTCGTGACATTCCGAGGTCCATTGAAATAGCGCATCCTTCTTCAGCAATTTCTCCATAGGGGCAGTAATCGCTGCATAGCCCCTGATGAATTTACGATAATACCCAGTATGCCCCAGAGTCGCCTGCAACTGCTTAACAATGGTCGGCGGTTGCAAGCTCAAAATGAGCGCAATTTTGGCCAGATCGACCAACAACCCTTGCTTACACACAATATGGCCTAGCAATATCCCAAACGGTGCACAAAAAATGCATTTCTTCAAATTCAACGATATCTGGTGCTGTCGGCATCACTTGAGCATCAACCGCAGATTGGTCAGATGATTGCGGATCAATCCATAAACTGTCCAATCGTTCATATATACTTGCAAGAACTTCTGAATAAAGTCTTTGAAGGTAGCAACAACAACCCGTGAAAATATCGCAGGTGCGTTCTTAAGGCCAAATGGCATCACCGTGTACTGAAAGCAGCCCCATTCAGTAACAAAAGTTGTCTTATGGCGATCTTCCTTTGCAATGTGAATCTGATGGTAGCCAAAGAACCCATTTGTGAAAGAGTACATATCCTGGCCGCCCACTCCTTCAAGCTCTTCGTCAGTAAATCAGGTCGGAAAAGGGTCATGTAAGCAGGCATCGCTCAACTTCTGTAAGTCCACACAGATGCGCACCTCCCCAATTTTCTTGTCCTGCACCACCATAGGATTGATCCATTCAGACTCCTCGACTGGTTCGATGATACTAGCATCCAGCATGCGATCAAGTTCTTCCTTGACCTTCTCCTTATGTCACGGATTTAGCTGATAGGGTCGCTGCCGGACCGACTTAGCATTTGGTTTTAATGGAATCTTCATCTCCCCTAAATCGCCCAGAATCCCCTTCATATCAGAAAATTTTGTGGGAAATAAGTCTTGAAACTCATGGAGCATATCGGTGACCTTGCTCATCATCTAATCATCCCAATAGTCCCCAACATTTGCAAACTTGGGGGTGGCCTCCGTCCCAATATTAATCCTTCGAAGCTTCAAAGGCTAACTGAACGGATCACTTGATGCATCAGGTGGTACCACATCACGACTTCCTTCAGACTCCAGGATGTTGACATTCCGAGGATCGTCACCATATTCTAGCCCACCGGTGATGTTGAAGCATTCCATGAGGGACTGCATCTGATAGTACATGTGTGGGTCCACTAGGTAGGATGTTGGAACAACCTGCAAGACTACATCGCGGATGAGTTGCAATGCATTGTTGACATCAAGGTTGGCATCTGCAAAAGTGAATGTCTGGGTAAAACAGATCGTCAACTCCCCCCACATTGTAATTTCTCTACGTAACTTGGATGCGGTGTACCATGAGAGCGGCATCTCATCTAAGGTATGAATAAAAGCATGGACCCACTCATCTTGTGGTTGCGCTACCCATAGCCGCTAACACTCCATCAAATGATCGCGGGGATTCTTTCGACCATCATACTTTTCGGTGTGGTAAACCTCGGTATCACCAAAACGAACCAGCAGTAACCTCCGACACTGTGACCAACCGTTGATGGATTTCTTATGTGTCGCCCACCAGCGTGCTAGAGCAGCCTTCATTGCTTCTTCCAACACCAGCAATCGTTGTGGTTCTGAAACTCATTCTTCAAATTCTGTCAAAAGTTTGGCTAATCCAGGCATCCCCTCATAGACTAGTAGTGTGATCATTTCCGTCGCAACGCGGCATAAGGATTGGGTGACTAAGCCACATTTCCAGAGCGATACCTCGTGCAACCAGTTCTGCCATTGTTCCAACGCATCATCAGAGTCGGAAGACGCAGAGCTCTCGCTGCGCCATCCCAACTCACCGTTGACAGTAGGATGAATATAGTCTTCATAAATGTTGAATGCATGGTCCCATCTAGTGGGATTGTCATCTTTTACGGGCTCAATGTATTTCCTTCCTTCAGCCGGATCCAACGGGACTATGACTCTGAGATCGCGATTCTCAAAGGTCATCATTCACCATTTGAAGTTGATTACAACTCCATTATTGTTAGCCCATCCAATCCCCAACAACGCGGAATAAGAGCTTCCGCCTTCGACAAATTCTATGACATCGAAGTCGGCATAGGTTTTCATACCCTCGATATCTACCATTAGCTGCGGAACTCGCCCAATGGGTGTTACTTTCACATGGTTAGCCAACCGAAGCTGTATAGGAGACCAGCTCAATGGGGGGCTCCCCATTTTCTGCCAAGCCTGCTTGGTTAAGATGTTAACATCCGAACCAAGATCAAGAATAACAGAGTCAACATCATAGTCTCCAATCTGAATGTTCTTTCTCATCTCCTTACCTGTCTTCCACCGCTGTAAAGAGTTTACTGCAGACTCCTGCCATCCCTTCGTGGATCGCTGTAACCATCCCTCAATTTCAGCTAGGGCACTTGGGTCTCGGTCCAACAATAGACAGCTTTCGAGAAAATTTTGTAGAGTTCCAGATGGTGTTGACAGACCTGCCTCGGTTGTGGCATCGAAGAAAGGAGGCATATCATAAACAACAGCCTTACCGCGATATTTTTCCAAGGTGCGATGCACCTGAAGGAATACCTCCCGCTTAGCATCGATGTCAAACGATACTGTCTTCTGTCCTGCCAACCGAATCAACGACCATGAGCTATCTTCCCCAATTGTCTTACCTCCACGAGTTACAACAACAACAGAATCATCTTGCGGTCTCGGTTCTGCATAAATTGTTGCAATATTTGCACCCTACGGCTGATTCAGTGGCACATTCTCTGGTTGATTTACGTTTTGATTCGGCCGCGGATTCTGGCTCTGTACTGGTTGTTGTACTTGGTTCTGGGTAGGTTGTGGTATCTAGGGCTGATTCTGCAATTGTGGAGTATTCCCTGCTTGCCATCGTGCAATCAGCTGCGGACAATTCTCAACCGTGTGATCGTTAACAAAGCAGAAAGTACACTGGTTCTGCAACAGTGGGAAGTTTCGCTGATAGTGTCCCCATAGCGCACAATGATAGCATTAAACAGGTCCGCAACCACCTCATCCTCCTCTGTGATCAAATCCTCCACCATGTCCTCCCCGGTATCCTCCCCAGAATCCTCCCTGCTGCTGGTACTGTGGTTGGTTGAACTGTTGCTGCATTGGTGCTGGTTGCATCCCTTGCCCTTGTTGTGCATACTGTGGTTGCGGTACATATTGTGGCTGTTGTGGAGCCATCTTCATTGGAGCATATTGCAGTATGAACTGCGGCGGTTGCGGTTGTTGCTGCTGCTGTACAAACTGCATCTGCGGTTGAGGTAGCGGCTAGGCTACTTGTGGCTACGGTTGCAATTGTTGTATGGTACGTTGGTCGTCCTTGACATAGAATGCATTATACATTCTTTCTTGTAGCAACCCATATGCACGACAATCTTTGTCATCATGACCCACCAACTTGCAAAATGTACAATAAAGATTTCTCGGGGTTGTGACCATTTTCTGCATATATGGGCAATTGTCATGGCTATGCCCATATACGTGGCAGACGCGACACCACGGCATGCTGCCGCCATTCAATGGGTTTGGCGCCCCTGACACCAAATAGTTGCGAAAATATGGGTAATTGTCCTTCGTATGCCATTCTTCTCGGCATCGCGTACACCATACTTCACCGTGTTGTTCCTTGCCTTTCTTCAAATCTTGCAGTTGTATAGTCAAGTTAGCAAGCTGAGTCTGTATCTGTGACATCCTGACTGCATTCTCTCCAATCGGCGATGCCTCCAATCGCATTGCAATCTCCAGAGCTTCATTGGGTGTCGAGATGTTTTGCTGCATCAACGACATTCAGATATGCGGGAGTAACGCCGTAATAAACCACTCCTTATGCTGGACCGTACTCATATCGAAACTAACCCTTTCCATAAGTGTCTTGAAACGCTGATCAAAGTCCCACACAGACTCATTAGGATACTGCTTAATCTCTTTAAGCTCTATGATGTACTGTGCTTCAGATTTGGGCTTCCGAAACTCCGCGATTAGTCCCGTGCGAATTTCATCCAGTGTCTTCATCGGAGTACCAATAGGAACCTGCATCAATTTCATAAACCAATCCAAGGCGTGACCTCAGAGAGTTGTCGCTAGTTGCCCCTTTTTCGCATCATCATCAGTGATCTGTTTTACTATCCATACAGCCTCACATAAAAACCAGTATTGTTCAGGGTTGTCTATTCCATTACCGTGGAACAGCGGTAACTTAGTATCCTCGCCAGCCATTCTGGGCTTCCTTCCTCCCGATGCTGAACTATTAGAAATTAATTTTTGTGAATTTGATGAACTCGGTGGTGTCAAAGTAGTATTTCTTATCGCTTGTGAGATAGTGAGTGGAGGTGTGGGTACTTTGGTGTCGGGGTTTGGTCCTGCTTCTATCCTGGGTGTAGCCTGGTTGTCCTTGTCAGGACTGTGAGGTCGCTTTGTCCTGTGTGGTCTTTCTTCGTGGTCTTGCGGTTTGATCGCAGCAGGACCTTCCCATGTCCTCTGCCTTTTCTCCTGTCGAAACCTCGCTCCTCCTCTTGTAAGACCACTCTCTTCCTCAACTTCGCTCACAGTCTCCTCATGACCTGCACCCATCTACCCCTTATCATTCCATGTACCGCCCTTCGACATTCGTGGTACCCATGGCCTCCGCCCACTAGGTTGTTTACTGATCTAGATGCATCTTTAATATACCTTTTCGCAGATGAGCATCTTAATTGACAGTTGGAGCGACAATAGGAACCTTCCCCTAGGTTCGCGGAAGAAATATCTTTCAGCCTCACTATAGGACTTCTGTGTGTCCACTGCAAATTCAATGATATATCCTTCCAAAATGCTATCGATCCAAACTTCGACAGCCCGCGATGCTTTATTATCGACTTCCCGCAGCTCCTGAATTAACTTTGGGGTCCAAGTCGTCGGTTCACCACCTTGGAAATTCCTTTTCTGGAACGTCAACTTCGACAACCATTCGTACAGGATGACTGGGAATTCACAAAAGAACCATTCGTGTGGTTCGTGTGAATGTATCTTTCCACCCACTGATCTACCGTCAGCCGAGTGTTATGAATTTCTTCTTCAGCAAACTCCTGCAACTTCTGATGAAACCAACTCTGTATCTCCAATTTCGTCGGGTGCCACAACATATCCTCCTGTCACCCTGCACACGGTCCTGGAAATGGAACCATTTGTTAGTGCGATGCCAGTCGACAGGGGTTCCACCACTGTCGACACATACCGCAGTCTCCCTGGGCACCGGCCTGGATAGGTTTTATCCCGCCTAGCAACACCTGCAGAGCAGATGAGGTCTCATCCGAGGCGTCCAGGAAGAGCAAACAGAATCATGTTTCCACTGAATGAAGGAGGATGGTTGTAGCTATGATACTTAAACTTATTGCAACACTAGGACAGAGATCTTTAATCATTGAACATAGTATTAAAGTAATATTCAACCAAGACATTCAACATTGCAACAACAATAATTGTAAAGAAAGTATTGCATAAAAGAAGCATGACATTATTTGTATAGTGCAACATCGCATTACCATAACTGAACAGATTCAACACAGAGATTGTACCAAAATAGCTTCATCATATTATCATTGTCGACCTAGATACAATGTCTTGCAAAAACCAGATCTCCGCAATGACTCTTGACAATCAGAACATACCCGGAAAACATACAACCAACATCATAGCTTCGCATAATATCTCCAGCATTCGATGATGCCCTCAATACTTACAATTCTTATCTTTATATAGGCTTCCGCCTTACAACTCTTGTCCACTTTCTAACAACTTGTTAACCGACACTATGGACAAATGACTCAATATCTAACTGACTTAGTAAAAAATGACCAAAAACCCGTATTCTGCGGTATAACTGACTCAACAGTACATAATATGTGGTCCAAATGACCCAAAATCCGCAATCCGCGGTACAATTGACCCACAAATGCATAACATAATCTTCCACTCGTCACCTTTCGCACCATCTTCTGCCTTGTCGCAGCATCGGAGATGCTGCGATAACACTTTACCAAACCGCCTACCAACACTTAACAAATGCAATTTTTCTCAAATCATCAAAATCCCTTCTCTTGGTTCATTCCTGTATTTTATAAACATCTTTAGCCTTCTAAGGTTCCAATTACACCCATAGTATCCATGCCAATTCGAATTAGGGAGTGATGGAAGTATTGCCACATGTCTCCCACTTCCTAGCCTTCCACCTTCCACAATTTCGAGTAGGCATCTCTTGGTTTTCTCTAACTCCCTTGGGCGCTCACCTAGATTCTATTTTTAGGTCTGACATGTCATAATGGTCATATGTCAGCCCTCAGGTCTACAATTTTTCATAGATGTCATAGCATCTCCATCATTATTGTCATAGGAGCTAGGGAATCTAGCCCAAGTGTCCACAAACTCCTAGTTTGACTCTTCCTCTTCCATGGAAGTTACCATTCCATCCAAATTTGACCTATGATGCTAAATGCCATGTGTATGAGCCTACCAACTCATCCAAGAATGTTCACCTTCTCATGGATTTGAATTGGCAAGAGAGAGATGCCATGTGTCCTTGAAAAATCAAGCTTGTGTGGGTCCAACATCCTCCATATGTCTTCAAAACCACTTGCCACCTAGAATTTCTCTTGAATTTCTTTATTCAACCTCTTTATTAAATACTTGAACCCTTCTAATGTCTAAATATTTTTTATTAGCTTCCTTATTACAATTCCAAATGTGCCCATCCAACCTAGGAAACTAGTAGGATTGATGGGATTGTCTTACTATGCAATTATTTGAATGGGGACATTACATCTCATCTCAACCGATTCTATGCCATCCATGACCCCACGCTACTCCATCTTTTCAGACGATTTCATCTCTTGGAGAGGTCCTTCGAATCTGTTCAGTACCTGCACATCACAAAAGACATAAAAATCATCGCAGATTCTATGGCCAATTTAATCTTGGATTGGTACATTACGCATACATGAAGCAATAATAAATATAGAAAATGGAACAACATGTACATAATGCACAAATAAACACATACACAAGATCCCACATTCATCCATAAGAACACAGTGTATAAATCCGTCGATATTTTTTATATATCATGCCGGTAAAATACAAAAAATACAGTACTGATAAGTATCCCCCAATATAAAATATGAATCTCAAGGATTTCAGTACATATACATATGCACGAGTCTAGTCTCCACGACGCTCGTGGTAGCAGATTACTTCCATCACTACTTTTTTAAGCAGTGATCCAAAGCGCCCAGACACGCCAAGTGTGTGTCGCTGGTAGTTGTGGGGTAGGTGATGGACTCCCGGCTCTGGAATGTCTACTGTCAGCCAGCAGAGGTTCTCCTCCACCTCCTCCATCTCCTCGATAACATCACGTGCGGTGGGATGTATCTCACGCATTGCTCCTCTCCGTGCAATCGGAGAGACTCCGACCGGTCACGAAGGGCCCACATCTGCATCAAACATGTGCCAATGATCAGTACTGACCCAAAAAAATATGAATACATAAAACAAAAAACACAGTAGAGTTATCTTTCTTACTGATATCACCCCAGTGCATTCCCTCAGGAAGCACTAGGTCTAGATATCCTCTGAATTCGGTCCTTCATATGGGTAATCCTCAACCATGAGGAGTTGGCTCCTCAGCCACCTGAAGAAACCGGGACCGAAACTAATAATGGGACCACCGCCACCATGGTAGGCCAACACCTCTGTACAACGGATCATGTGTGGATCCCTTGGATTCAAATCCTCTATATCAACCTCTGGGCACAGATGTGGCACCTTCTCCAAAAATAATGAGACTACCATAGAACCATAACTAAATTGTTTCAGCACCCCGCGCCGGCATTTGGTAAACTTATCTCGTAAACTGGAGAGAAGTCCCTCGCACCAGCTGAAGACTGTTGGAGCCATGTACTCCTCAGCATACATCATCTAGGACTTGCTCGCCAGATGAGCGGATCTACTATTGGCCACCCTCACTATAGTAAACAGGACTGTGTGGAGAGGTCAATCCCTAACCTCTTTGATGGGAATCTTCCCACCGGCCATCTGGTTGCCCTCAGTGCACCACTGGTCTATCAAGTCCTCCACGGTACGATCACCTCCCCGTGATCTTGATAATGATATGGGATTCCACCGTCAAGGTAGCCCCGTCAAGAAATAGATATCCTCGATATCTATGGTCAAAGTGTGCACGCCTATCTGGAAATGCTGCTGCACTGGATCCCAACATTGGATCAAGTGCTCCAGTAACGACACTTGGGACCTCATTCCCGAAACCTGAAAGTACTTCAGCAATCCACAATTCCTCAACACAACCATGCATTGAGGATCATTTTTCGCTTGGGTATCATCGATCTCATGCTCTCGTTTGCGCCATTCGACCATTTTTCTCACTTGATCCCTGCCCAAAATTCCATAAAAACATCATTAGAACCTTTCCAAACTTTCAAAAGTTTCCATTTTTGCTTGGATTTTGGGTTTGCCATGCGGACTTGCACCGACACAACCCGTCCTTTCGGACAGGGCACCGCTGACGCAAGACAATCTTTCGGGATTTGCGCCGATGCGCCCTCAGCGCAGTTCCCAAAAAGGGAAACTGCGGCGGTTCGTGAGCACAATATCCCTCCCCAAGTAAGTCCAAAACTCACAAAAATGAAAGAAAGAGGATAGAAAGAGGGTAGAAAGAGGATAGATTTTAGGGTTACCTGACACTAATGGCGCTGCAAATAGTTGACCATAGCTCCCGAAATTAGCACTGGAAAAAAACTCCAAATGGTACTTTTCACCTCTCCAACTTGGTAAAAACAAATAGTAATTAGTTTTTACTATTTACCCATTTTTATATCAAAAAGAGCATATTCATTTTTTAGTATTTTCCGTTATGGGTTATTTTGCTATAGTTGGGATTATTTCTATGTTTTGAATACTCAGTTGATCATTTTGACGTAGTTTCAAAGCTTGCAGGTGAAGTTAAGTACCATATTAATATTGTTTTTTCACAATTGTGGTCATCTCACGTGTGTTATTAGGTATGAACGACTCGCTAAGCATTTTTATGTCATTATTTCGCTCATTAGATTCAATTATGAATTACACCGAGCTAACTCTTTGTTCTTTCTCATGCTCGTAAAACGATGAGAATAAGTCACCAAGTTATATTTTATCACTTTTTCGGGCTCGTTAAACTTCCATGAAAAAGGAACCCCTCAGAGTCTCTCTTTAAGCTCTTTTCAGGCTCTCGAAATACGAAAATATCGCTAAGCGAAGTTGATGCATTCACTCTTGTAAAAGTATTTGAATGATCATCTTTCTGGTGATAGTTTATCCCTTTTTTGGACCAGGAGGCACTATTTACGAAAACATAATACTCCATCCAATCATGACTGGAAGAGTTCTCTCTTGCGTTGTTTTACCCTTTTTTGGGCGAAGAGACTAACTTTACGAAAAAGGACCTTTGGAGTCTTCTTTAGTTCTTTTCAGACTCTCTAAACATGAAATGACGCCAAATTTACCTTCTATGGACTCGTTAAAATTTAACATCGAAGGGCCCGTCATGGGACAAACCCCTCCTATCCTAGGTTCGTAAAACATTTGGGATTAGACTCGTCCATGGGATGAGCTATACCGAGCATCTATTACCCTCCTCAAGCTCGTTAAAAAAACAAAAGAGGTACTCATCAATCATGATGGGGAATAGGGATGAGATTGTGTTCATTGTTATTATGGTAGTACTTAGTCACTCTTGAACATGGCACTCATTTGCATTTGCATTCAGTACTTGGGTAATCCATTTGTCTTCGAGTCTTACTGATTCCATCAGTCATGTCACTCCTTTGGGTCATCCAAATAATGTTTCCATCATTAGTTTCATTGGGGGTTGGTATCATTCTCGTCATGTCGATATTGCCAAGTCATGCCATGCCCATGTTCAAGAGATGTTCGTTATTCATTATCTGCAGTCAGTGTACCTTCAATCATGTCGGTCTACCCTGAGTCAGTCTTGCACACCACTCTACCGTCCGATTCACTCCAAACGTATGTGATCACGTTTCATGTCAATGATGGGGGATTCATCATGGCCCTCCTTCAACGGATTCATCCTTGTCGACTTCAACACATTATCCGAGGATTGAATCTAGAAACCAATCAAGTACCTTGGACCTACATGCCTCAATGGCAGGTTACCTTGCTTTCAACATGAGTTTACATCATTGATTCTTGATTGGAATATTCCATTGAGCGTTCGACCTCATCTCATTGATTCACGCTTGATGGTATGTACTATGATACCTTGGGAATCATCGACATCAATAGTGATCTCCCTCGTGCTTGTTAATGGTATACATCAATGACTAGTAATCAAGTGGTTTCTACCATGTTTGACTCCAAGACATTGTAATCACATGGATATATTTGTATCATTGCGGGTTTGGTTTGAAGACCCTGGGTTATACTCATATTTTACTCAAGTTGCGATGGAGATTGTTTGAGTTATATTACACGGATCCACTTTGTATTAGTCATGGCTGTGTTATCATCTCATCATGGATCTACAATTGTGTCTAGTAGCCATGATTATGTTCAGTCAGTATTTACTACCATGGATCTGCAATGTATTGGTCGACAACCATTTTGTGCGTCATATGAGACTTGTATCTCAGAGTTAGTTGTACTACGGCAACACCTTCCAACCAACAAGTCCTTGCCATCTATCTTTCAAATCATATCACCTGTTTTGTTTACCTCCTTCATGCTTTGGGGGGCATTCTGTTACACCTAAATCTCGTCATCATGATACCTATGTCAACTCAGTGCCTTGATCCCTAAAGTTTCCCTATCTAAATATCATCTAGAGCAAGTTGTTGACCCTTTGTCCACATTTTATAGTTAGCTTGGTGCATCTTGTATTCTATCAAGAAGCATCTAACTAGGGTCAGCGCACAGAGTCATCTGACAGCCTGCATCGACGATGCAGGCTGCCTGAATTCAGCATGCGCTTGCCCATTCCTGGCACAGATTTACCTCATGCAGCATGCACCGGGGTTGATTAAAATGGATAAATGGAACCTTCGAGCGACTTCTCGAAGCTTGATGAGGTGGACGGTTATCCCTACTTTATAGGTGAGTTGTCCTTCGGTTCCCTAATCTCAAGGAATGATCCCTTAATCTTCTCCCCATAATATTCAACCTACTCTATCCACTTGGTCTTATAAATATGAAGCTCCTCTCCATTCCCAAGGGAAGAAAGTCTATAGTACTCTCACGCTGGTGAAATTATCCTAGGTGACTCTCACTCATCCTTGAGAGATTTATCTCATCTTTGGAGGCTTGGATTGGTTTGGCTTGTTGGAAGGAAGGTTGCGACGTTAAGGCATAGGTTGTAAGGTTCTCTCTTATTGTACTCCCTTTTATACAGTTAATACAATCTCTTCCCATAAATATTATCGTGTTGCTGATATTTAGATTTTACTTCCTTAACTGTTATCTTAGATCAATCATATGTGATATATGCTTTTACTGTTTGATTGTTTCCACTTGTTCAATGGGACTTTGTAGCTGCAAATCTGAAGGTTCTGGAGCATTGGATAAAGCAAAGAGCAAAAGGATTTGCGAATCCCAGGTAAGAGATCTATTTTTCTATTTGCGTTTCTATTGATCTAGGAAACGTTATTTTATTCTGTGTTTATTTGTTCTAGATCCACTTGGACTAGGGAGATATGGCCTTTAAGTCCGCTTAGGTAGATTGTCTGAAAACACCAATACGAGACCACATATATGTTTTGCTGTGAACACATTGAGCCAATACATGGCTGATCCTAGACATGTTCACTTGATTGCAGCAAAACATGTGATGAGGTACCTAAAGGGTACGTTGGATTATGGACTCAGATATTCCTCATATAATGAGTTTAGGTTGTACGGGTACACAGACTCAGATTGGGATGGAAGTGTCGAAGATAGGGAAAGCACTTTAGGATGTTGCATTAGTTTGGGATTAGGCATGATATCATGGCTCAATAGAAAGAATCCCTATGTTTCACTCAGTATAGTAGAAGCTGAATATGTAGCATCTTGTTCCTCTTGTAGCGAAGTAGTTTGGCTTCTGAAGATGTTGGCAGGATTGTTCGATGCAGAGATTGATGCTACAGATATACTCTATGACAACCAGAGTTGCATGAAGATGAAGGAGAATCATGTGTTCCATGATATATCAAAGCACCTCGAGATCAAGTACCACTATATCCGGGATATGGTGCAGAGGGGAGCTGTGAAGCTCAAGTATGTTCCTACAAAGGAACAAGTTGCTGATGTGATGACTAAGCCTTTGTCTCGCATAAAGTTTGAATACTTTTGAGACAAGCTTGGTGTGGTCCATAGGGACCTCTCTTGAAAGAGAGAATGATAGTTCCAGTTCCTAGGGAATTGATGTCGATCGAAGGATGACTGATGCCGGTCGAAGGATGACTGATGTCAGTCCAAGGGTGACTGAAGATTAGTACTTGCCAACTGATAGATTTCATGTCCTTAGGTGACATATGTCGGTCCAAGGGTGACTGAAGATCAATACTTCCCGATTGATAGAGTTCCTATCCTTAGGTGATGGATGCCGATCCAGGGGTGACTGAAGATCAATACTTTCTGACTGATAGATTTCCTGTCCTTAGGTGACGGATTCCAGTCCAAGGGTGATTGAAGATCAGTACTTTCCGACTGATAGATTTCTTGTCCTTAGGTGATGGATGTCGGTCCATGGGTGACTGAAGACCAGTACTTTCTTACTAATAGAGTTCATGTCCTTAGGTGGCAGATGCCGGTCCAGGGGTGACTGAAGATCGGTACTTAACAACTGATAGAGTTCCCATCCTTAGGTGATGAATTCCGGTCCAAGGGTGACTGAAGATCAGTACTTGCCGACTGATAGAGTTCTTATCCTTAGATGACAAATGTTGGTCCAAGGGTGACTGAAGTTCAGTACTTGCCGAATGATAGTGTTCCAACATATGATGTTGTTGATGATGATGTTCCAACAGACGATGTTGTTGATGATGATGTTATAGTAGACGATGTTGCTGATGATGATGTTCCAGTAGATGATGTTGTTGATGATGATGCTCCAGCAGAGGATTTTGTTGATGATGATGTTCCAACAGATGATGTTGTTGATGATGATGTTCCAGTAGAGGATGTTGTTGATGATGATGTTCCAGTAGATGATGTTGTTGATGATGATGTTCCAGCAGATGATGTTGTTGATAATGATGTTCCAGCAGAGGATGTTGCTGCTGATGATGTTCCAGCAGAGGATGTTGTTGATGATGATGTTCCAGTATGATGTTGCTCATGATGATGTTCCAACATATGATTTTGTTGATGATGATGTTCCAACAGATGATGTTGTTGCTGATGATGAGGCTATTGATGGTGATATTCCAATAGATGATGATAGTGATGCCGACGAGGATGTTCCAGCAGATGATACCCCAGACATATGATGATCCAAAACTTCCTATGACATATAGAGATTCACAAGTCAATTGTGCAGCTGTTGATGTTACCTGCAAAGTACCTTCCTAGTTAAGAGGAAGTGTTAAAGAAATGTAACTGCGGAAGATATTCTACTTTTACTTGTCTATTGCATTATTGTATTCCTACTTCGGGAGATTTCATTGATGTAATTGATAATGTAAGATTCATTAAAAGATGGAATGTAAATACTAACTAATTAGGTCGACCTGGAAATATCTAGAAAGAATATTTTATTGTAAAAGTATAGGTCGGCCCAGTTAGGTGAGTTAGAGCCGACCTAGTTAGTAAAAGGTCAAGTCAAATGTAAATTATAAATATGAGATTGATTTTCTCATTTGTATCACTCATCTAACTCACACAAGTTCACATAGGAGAGAGGGAGAAGCTCGCACAAGTGGAAGAGAAGTTGATTTTGTCTTGGGTTTTATCTTTGTACTTTGTGAATTCTATATTGAGGAAGCTTGTCGAGGTTTTCTCCCTTGTGGTTTCCCCGAGAGAAATATTGTGTTCATTGTGTATGTTGTGCTTGTCTTTCTTTCAGTGATAGATTGTTTAATGTTATTATGCTAAACAAGTTGAAAAACTAACACTCTCAATGATACAAGTTTGTAGGTATTCATTGCTAATAGCTAGCAGGGGACCTCGCAACTAAGTGGTGATTTATATGTACTTGTAAGGATTACAATCCTGACTAAGGTCTGGTTGCATTCCATTTTTGGTGAAGTCCATGTGGGTGTTGCTGGTGTATAGGGCCTTTAAGAGCTTTTTTTGAGCAACAATCAGTTGACTGGGTCTGTATTGGAAGCCTTGACATCTCTTAGAACTTGGTTAATTATAGTGTTGATTTTAATTTTCTCAATGGGCCTCTTCGTGCTATGGGAAAAGGGGTGTCTTTTACATGTAAAAGTAATTATTTTTGCAATAGGGAGCCTGGAAAAGCTTGTTCTGTAGAGTTTAGTGCTCTATTGGGTTTTCTCAGAGGGGTTGGGTACCCTCCTATCATTGTCAAGTCATGATTAGGGAATGATCCTTGCAATGGGTGGATTGGTATTACAAGTGGGGAAAATGGAAAAAAAATCTACACTCATTTTGGTGTAGCTTGTCCCAACTTGTTTGTCCCTTTGTTATACTCTTATTTGCTATAGCTTCAACAATTTCACTGTGCATTTTGACATTCTACTACTAGTTGACTCTTGCTAGATATTCTATTATGTGTTTGAGAATAGTAACTTTGTTCTTGAGATTATTCCTCTTGACGTCATTTTCCAACATAGTTGGTAAAATTCCATTGTATCGTGGGAAAATTTTAAAAATTATTTAAAATTACACCTCAAAAGAACAAGGTTAAATAAATTAAATGTTGTCTTACTTTGATGCTAACATTGAAAACAATTTTAGTGTCAATTTTACTTATGGGTATTTTCTATTTGACATTGCAAGTGTTCTCAAGACAATGACATATTGCTATATTAAAATTTTATCACATACATAGACTTATGGTTTTCATATGTTATATGTCATAACATTAACACACCATATTAAACCAATGTCACAAGCATATTTCTATGATTGTACATGGAGCTAGAACAACAACATTGTGTAAGTTGATTCCCTCCTAAGAAAAGAGTAGCATCAACAAGAGGAGTGGTACACTCAACAATTAACTTTACACCGGATTGAAATGGCGTAGGAGCAGGTTTACAATCACTCATATGGAAACAAGCCAATAAGTTTGTAGCATACTTCAACTGAGAGAGAAGAATACCATATGCCATATGCCAGATTTGAAGACCCAAGAAATAGTGCAATATACCGAGATCAGTAATTTCAAACTGCTTTTGAAGTTCACTTTTCATACTTTGAATTAAAACAAGTTGACTTCCAATGACAATAAGATCCACATATAACACAATAATAAGGATATTATCACCAAAGTTCTTAACATACAGATTTGGATCAGATATGCAATGCTTAAAACCATTATTCAAGAAATAAGTATCAATTTTATCATACCAAGCCCTATGTGCTTGTTTGAGACTATATAAAGACTTGTGTAATTTGCATACTAAACTTGATGATTCAGCATTAATAAAACCAAGAGGTTGTTGCATATAAATATCTTAATTAAAGTCACCATTTAAAAAAGCACTTTTAACATCCATTTGGTGTATTTCCCATTTATCAGATGCAACAAGAGATAAGATGGTTCTTATTGTATTCATTTTAGCAACAAGAGAAAATGTTTCATTATAATCATTACCTTCAGGTTGATTAAAACCTTTAGCAACTAATCTAGCTTTATATTTTTCAATCTGTCCTTCTGCAGTAAACTTAGTTTTATAAACCCATTTACAACCAATTAAATTATTTCCTGAAGGAAGAGAAACAAGAGGCCAAGTCTTGTTCTTCATAAGAGAATCATACTCAACATACATAGCTTGTTCCCAATGAGGTTTTCCCTTAGCTTGAGCATAAGAAGTAGGTTCATCTGTGACCAAAACTTTGGTCATAAGAGCAAAGTTAGATCTAGTTCTACGAGTATCAGAAGGATTACTGATCTCACTACCTGCAGATTCAAGAGTTTTATGGGCCCAAACAGGAAGGTTAGAGGGAACATAAGTCACTTTAGGAGCTTTGAGACATTCAGGTGGAACACTTGAAGAAGAGGGTGAACTAAGATCAACAACAAGCACCGAACTAGAAGAAGGAGTAACATATATAGGAGTAATAGGAGACAATGGAATATTCAGGGTAACATGAGGTTCTACAGACTCAAAAGGTGGAGAGAATTCACTAAATTGAGCATCTCTTCGGATTATGACACTCTGATTAGAAGGATCAAATAACCTGTCAGAGTTATAGATCTAGATAAACTAGCTTACCTATCTAAGCTAACAATAACATATCAACATAAATAAGAACAGAAAGCGATAGAAGGTGCTAGATCATAGCAAACAGCACTGATACCATGTCAGAGTTATAGATCTTGCTAAACTAGCTTACCTATCTAAGCTAACAATAACATATCAACATAAATAAGAACATAAAGAGAACAAGGAAAAGAATACACCAGATATACATGGTTCACCCAATTGGGTTACGTCCACGAGAAGGTTGTCTTCTTATTATCTCTAGAAATCTCCTTCAATCTTACAAGAGAGCAACTGCAAATAACCCCAATACAAAATAACAAAGAGCACAATATAATGTGTTGTTACTTCCTTTGATCGTATACCACTATATCAATTCTTGTATGATGTGACTCCCTTGACCCTATTATATACCAAGAGATGTGGAGGAATTACTCTCACATATTGCATGCGGGATAATATAATTCTCCATAATAACATCTCTTTATATAATTATGGATATCGAGAGTATACTTTACCATAATGAATATGGGATATAATGTATTACTCTTTTACATAAGATTGTGGATAACTTCCGACATAATACAAAGACATTATTACCTTCCAAGGAATACAATTTATTCCAACAAGCATAGGGTATACAATCAACAAGCAAACACCCTTTCCAATGAAGCACTTGCATTGGATGAAGGTTTCAGAAACTCGAGGCGGGGTAGTGTCTTTGGATTCTCTAACTTCTATGTTTTGATAGGATTTGGTTTGCTTTTGGTGGGAAAGTTTGTGTTTCTTTTTTGTAACATCAAGTTGTTATTTTATGTGATTTAATAGTGGACATCTTTCTAGATTAAGGAATTGCGTACGATTTCAGAATGGGAATTGCGTACGATTTCAGAATGGGATGTTAGTCTTGGGAACTAGGAGGATGGAAAACCGATTTGCTAAATGCATATTTTGATTTCTCTGGAAATAGTTAATATATGATTTTTTTCTTGGAAAAAAATTACATCAATCGTAAAATATATATCAAATTTATTAAAAAATACTCTAGGTAATTTTAAAGATTAACTTAACAATTGTTTCCATATCTTGAATAGTTGAATATTTTAAAAATTTTGTAGGCACTTATAAAGTTTGGTGGGTTAGTTTGAGTAGTTAAGTGTTTCCAGGAGATCTCATGGTCTATTATAATAAAATTTTGCGGTTATATAGAATAGTTAAGTATTTTATGTTTTAGGTAGGAGATCTCATGGTCTATTATAATAAATTTTGGTGGGTTATCTTGAGTTCGATGGTAGTTACGTATTGTGAGATTTATGTAAGATATATCGTGAGGCTAATCGTCTATGTTGCATGCCTGAATCAATGTTCTTATCGGGTTAGGTGTCATAACTAGTGTTGATAGTGTTATACTGGGTTTATGTGGGCACTTTAACAAGTTGACCTATTAAAATAACAAGTTGACATAGGCCCCATCCATTAGTAGGAGGCTTTGGCGGGTGGTATGCTCTAAAATGATAGCGGCTAGCCAGAGTTAGGAATTGTTTGCCATTGTGTCGTTGGCCCAAGAGACAATTTTGACCACTCTCATGCCTATAAAACCTCCCAATGGTTGGGGCTATTATGATGGAAACTAATAGAACCAAGACATCCTTGACAAACATGTGGGCCAACTAGACTAGACTAGTTAGGTGGCACTTTACTCATGGTGAATTGAGGCCTTGTGATAGTGATCAAGCCATTGTAATTTTTTCATCGCAAACAACACATTTCATCATTGTACTATGATCTACATTAACATGGTAGCAGACATTAGTACACCATCGTACCAAGAAGGGTTATGTGACGAGGCATTTGAATTAAACAAATCATCAGTTCTCTTGTTGCAAAGCCAAAGGAGGATCTCAATTGTAACAAGCATCCATGTAGATTGGAATTCAATAACCCAAGACAAATGGTTATCCGATTACTAATCTCTCCATACTAGGATGGAGAGAGATATTGTTGGCATAAATATTCAACATAGGCCTATGTAGCCTTCACAAGGGAGAAGGACCACAAAATGTGTTTATGAGTTTTGGCTTGTTCACATTGCGGACATTGTGGGTTTGACACACATAGGTAAATTAGCTTCTTATTTATTGGAAGACCTTCCATAACATGACACTAGGGAAAACAAGTGTTTTTAGGTTCTTAGACATGTTTTTAAGGTTGCAAATTAAATTAATTTTTGAATAATACCTTAGAATTATTTTTGAATTGAGAAATTACTCAATAAAATAAATAACTTGTACTTAAAAGTGTTGTTTCATTGTTGCATCTCATTTACATAAAAAAATAAATAGAAAATTTCTCAATGATACAACCCTGTTAAACAACTTTGGTGTTGGCTAGGGATTCATATCTATATGTAAAAGGTTATGTTTTCTAATGTTGCATATAAATTGACTCTAATGTATCTTCATAATGCTGCCCTGCCATTTGTTGAGTAGAATCACAAGTTCAAATTGTACTACACTGACCACCACTAAGAATCTTACAAATATGCCAGACCAAGGAAATTATTTCCAATTAGATTTATAACTTATGTTTTTGAAGAAATTCCAATGCTAATGTTTTTGGTATTTTTTGGTTATTGCAAGAAAATAAAATTTCTTTATCTACATAAACTAAAAGTTGTTAATATTGTTATACTAGTTTCCTGCATGTATTCTCTCTTCCATATTATTTTTTTCCTCATAATTAAAATAAACTAAACCTATATACCTAACATATGACCATATCATCAAGGGATTTAATATAAAATTTGCTCAAAAGAATCTCTTATAAAGCACTGATGATACTAACTTTCAACTTTTCATACATTACATCTTAATCCCAACTTTTATAAAGCATTAAAAGAATAAAAAAAATCGAAATTAATTTATATGCTTAAACAAATTTTCTTTTTTATTATTATGGTGAGTTTTTATTGTTTCACTTTTATATAATGAATATTAATATTTCTTTCATATTAATATATTAGTGTTATGTCACATGTCATCTATACTCAATTGTATGTTGCACCAAGGATAAAGATTCTCTTATATTATTTGAGTACCTTCGTATTCCAAGACTTGCTCCATGCTTATACTCCAGAACAATACTCAATGCTATTGTGATTCAATGCTATTGTGATTGCTTATTTCATTTTTTCTCTTTATTTGCCGAATTCAATAAAGGGTACATCTATTCTACATACACCTCCTTATTTTGTAATCTTTGTTATTGAGAGCTTAATTGTTTATTATATTAACCAACAAACTTTTCAATATATTCCCTATCTTTCAAATGGGTAAGGCAAGGGCAACCTATCTTTCTTTCTAGGATGCCCATGAGGTTTCTTACTAGTGTTGAGTCGTATTTGTTTATTCTTCGTGCCCTTGTGAGTATACAAGACAACCAATCTAGGTGACAATGATTGCTATCTTTGTTTTCACTAAACAAGGGAACACCTTGGATGTAAGGATGACAACTCCATGACTCTTCCAAACTAGCATATGATACTCTCGGTGCTCTACAACCCAGTATGGGGGAGATGTTTCCACGTAACGTAACGTAATGCTATGTTACCAAAAATAAGAAGCAATTGAAAAAGATCATGTCGGATCATAAAATAAAAAAATTAAAACCAAATAAAAAATAATAAAAAAATCAAGTCAACTCATGAAATAAAAATATGTGTTGTTTCATAAAATAAAAAATAAAAACCAACGTAGATCCATCTTAAACTTAGATATTTGCATCAAGAGTAGTTGGGTGCTCATAAAATCAAATAAAATAAAAACAACATAGATCCATCTTAAACTTGGATCTATCAAGCACCGAGAGATCAAATTTCTTGAGGTATAAATTTTTTATAGACGTGTAAAAAATTTAAGAACAAAAAAAACTTACACCTCAAGAAATTGGATCCCTCTTAGTGCTTCACAGATCCAGGTTTAAAATTGATCTATGGTGGTAACAACCTCCTACCTTATTTAAAGAGGTGAGATGTACATACATTTTGGAAAAAAAAATGTTTAAAAACATCTCATAACACCCTCAAACACTTGAGTTACACTAAAATTAGGTGAGGAGGAGAACCTTTATCTTAGTCACCCAAACTATTCCGAGTTAACATATATACATAATTGTGAATGAGATAAAAGGTATACAAATGAACAAATATCTCTTAAAAAAATAAACAACTTTACAAATTTACAAAATTCTAAAAAGTGTTTAATTTTTTCCATAAAACTCTCCCATGAGTGTTGGAATTTGGCTAAACATTCACACTTCAAACAATTTTTTTATGACATTTAATGCTTCTATATCACTATCCTAATTTTTTTTTGTGTAAAGGAGTACCTTCAGTATTAAAGTCTTATTAAAAATTTGTTCATGCTTAAGTTATTAACATTCCATTTGAATAGAAGAATAACCAATATGTTTGGACTCTAACACATTATCGATCTTCCGGTTAATGAAAATAGATTTGAGTCTTCCCATAGCAAATTACAACATCACTTTCCATGCTTGCCTTGCCATTGCATGCCCTCTTCCACAAAGTCTTCATTTTCATTTGAAAAAAAGAGACATTTTGAATTTAATAGACATAAGGTAGAGAGATTCTTATGATTTTAAAATTTATGGTTTGAAAACAATAATTCTGAAATGATCAATTGGAATATTAAGAACATCCTTGGTCCACATGGAATCCTCGAGCAGTTAGCTATTCAAATGAAAACCTGGTATATAAAAATATTTAAACAAACAGTTGCTCAAATGAAGACATGGACGTAAGTAGTGGTAACTAGTATTGAAAGCCAAATAATAAGTAGTAGTTATTGATATTATAATTAGTGACCATTGTAATAACTCCACTGTTAATCTCTTTTTAAAACTAATAAATTTATTTACAAATTTAATAAAAATTTGAAAAATAAATTAAATTTGAAAAATACATTTTTATCAAATTATTCAAAATTTAGCAGACAATTGTTCTTGAGTCAAATGAAGGCATGGACGTAAATAGTGGTAACTAGTATTGAAAACCAAATTTACATACATTTTGCTGTTCAAATTCCAATTCTGCTCCTCACTACCCTGTTCTTTGAGAATCATTCGTCCATGAAAAGCATTTAATTTATGAATATTCATACATTGGTGTAAGTTCTGAAAACTGATTAGTTATTATTACTAATTAAAACACATTCAGTAAAGTAAATAAAACTCAGTCTAAACTTTCCAAAAAGTCTGCTGCTCTTTGGTTGAAATTTGGATAATGTTTTTGGCAACTCTTTGTCCGTACCAGCCAAACAAATATGCCTAATTAGACAGCCCAGCTATACCTCTGGATTTCATTTAGTTATGATACAATATTGGCTTACAGAAATCACACACAACACAAAAAAGCATAAGGCCTCAACCTTGGCCGACGACTGGATTGGTTGCATTATTAAATAACGTTCTTCGGATAACTGAAATCATGGCTTACTGGAGGAAAGATGAAGATCTTTGGCAGTGAAAAAGTGTGTGCAACATATGTAGATATATATATGATTTTTAGAATACAATGATAGAAATGATAATACATGTGTATAATGTAAATATGACAGCAATCTTCTCTGTAAGCTGGTTATTTCAAATATATTATTCCATTAGATAAGGATGTGAAGTATTTAAGTATTTAAGTTAAGAAAATTTTCTATTATCAATCTATGCTATTTATCACATAATGGTGCAGTCCTAATTGCATTGTTTTTGGTCTTTAAAATCAGAAATTTGGACAAATAAGCTACAAATCCTGCATTTATGGTAGAATGAAACTTGAAATATCATAACAATCCTTTATAAAAACTTAGATAATAATACAAAATTTAACTTTCATACATCTAAAGAATAATATTCATGAGAACTGCATGTTACGATACCTTTAACAATGAAGACATTAAAGACTGAATAAGCTGCCTTTAGGAAACGCAAGATGGATAAAAGTTGGTTCTCTTTATTTACTTCTTTCATGTTTCAGGAGTGAAATTGGAATGTGCCATTGCTGCCGTTAGGAAATGCACGATGGATAAAAGTTGGTTCTCTTTATTTACTTCTTTCATGTTTTAACAGTGAAATTGGAATGTGCCATTGCTAGATACAGTGAAATTAGAATGTTCCCGTGTTATTTATCTGGTTTTGATTGAAGGGGTTGTTGCTCATAAGTTGTGTTTGGGCTAAACCACAGGTACTGAGGTACATAATCCCATTTCTCAGACTTCCCAGCTGTGCTTTGCTTGTCATTGAACAAGGCACGATGACAACAGCAAAGCCCATCCAGAACTATATATCAGTAAAGATAAATTTCCCGGTCTCGGTCTCCACTTCGCGAGAGGTAAAAAAAAAGTCAAATACTCAGTTAATTTCAGATAATCATTGCAACTTTTGACGTGTTTTGGCATCTGCTCCACCCCTGGGCCAAGTAGCTATCTCAAACTAAAAATTCTCTCAACTAACTGAGCCACAGAAGGAAATTCTCAGAAATAAACAATAAAAATCACAGCTAGACTCTTAATCACAGCTAGACTCTCACAAAGATGAGGCCCAGACGAAATCCTAGGCCTCATCCTCCCAATTAGAGAGGCCATCATATGCTCTATCCTATCAAAGAGATGGAGATATGCCTACACCTACATATCTACATGACTCTTTCTTCTTATGGGCTCTATAAACAACCCCATTGGTCTCCACCTGCACCGGTGGGTGGAGGATGCAATCTCTCACATTCTGTGGTTGCATTTCTCCCATGTGGAGGCCTTTCATCTTTCAGGAAATTCCCTGTGACGTCCGCGGTCTCAAAAATGTAGTTTGGTTGAACTCCTGCGTTTGGTTTTGCAGATGGATGAAGAGACACTCAAATTCTCAGCTGCAAGTCTAAAATCCAAAAATAACTCATTACTAAAATAATAATTGTGGTTGAATGCTTCGGTTAGGACCCATATTCATAAATTGGTCTGAATATTGATGAGTTATTATCACGAAATATAATTATATTTAGTAAAAGCAAATAAAAACTAGGTTTAAAGCTTGCCAGAGCTGCCGAGCTGTCAGTCATTTCAAACTACATAAATGTAAAATTGAATTTCTATTGAATTCCTTTTGATGCATTATTTACTTACAAAATACACAGATAAAAAAAAAAAGGTCTCAACCTTGGATTTGGTCGGATTATTGAATCACGCTCTTAGGGTAACTCAAAACATGGTTGATTAGAGGAAAGATGAAGATCTTCAATGAAAGAGTGCACGTTTTGAGACCATTTCAGTAACTATCAGTTCTGTGGCTCAGTTTGAAACATTCTTCAAATCTAGTATACTTAACAATACAAAAAAACAAATCTGATATAGTTTTACTTCTTTTTTTAGATAGTTTTACAAAAAAATCTCGATGCTGAAAGCACTGATCTAAGCAAAACGACATATCAGACTGATCTAAGCAAAATCTCGATGCCGAAAGCACTGATATAGCGATCTTCTCTCTGCAAGCTGGTTATTTCATATATATTTTTCCATTACCAACCAACTTTATTTATGAGATAGAAATGCAAAGTTCTCACAACAGAAATTTGGACAGATAAACTGTAAATTCTGTATTTATGGTTGAATGAACCTTGGAATAGCATGACAAATCCTTATGGAAACTTAGAGTAATGAATATAGAAAAATAATACAAAATTTAACTTTCATTCATCCAAGAATAATACTCTCTGCATGAGTACTACATTAACGCTTGAATACGGAGCTGATAGAGACAGTGGATGAACTACCCCTTAAAAATCGATAAAGATTTATTCTTTTTATTTACTTCTCTGTGTTTGATTTATTGCTAGTTTATCTTGGACTATGACATTGACAGATTCAGTGAAATTGGAATGTTCCCCTGACATCCCTTTAAGCAAATGCAGAAAGACGACACAGTGGAAGATTATATTTCCATGGACTCCATCGATGGCACATTCCAAGATGGATAAGCATTAGATCAACAGGACACTTCAACTACTGTCCCAATCGGCTCCTTCTGTGTCTGCGTTGAATTTTTCTCAATTTTTAGTTATCAAGAACTTAAAAATCTCTGTCACCCAGCCAACACAGACAAAAAAAATAGAAAAATCACCGCTAGACTCCTGAGAACAAAAGAAACCCTTCAATCTGAACAGACCATTCAATCTAAATGAACCAGCTATCAATAGCTAAAAACTCTGTCCATTTCACACAGACGAACAACAAAATAACCCTTCGATCCCAAAACCCCCTTCAATCTGATCCGTCTTTGAAACCCAAAACACCCTTTAATCTGTTAACTCTGTCCCATAGGTTTGTCTTTATAGAGCCTACAGGGTTGTGCCTTAACCGGATTTTGACATGTTTTCCGATTGAACTCGTATACGGTAAATTGAACATGTCTATTTGAAGAAGCCCCTGAATCAACCATACATTTATGCATATTTATATTAAAAATTTCAAATGTCAAAAGAAAAGGAGGTATGTTAGTGTTTTTTTTAAAGAAGAAAAAAAATTGTACTTTTGCTATTATTAAAATAAAAAATACTCCTCCACTTACATAGACATATGGATTTTCATAAGGACTTAAGCCTTCCAAATAAATTATATAGCTACAAAGCTGAGAGACAGTTTTTCAAAGAAAGTAGCTAACTGAGCTAATTAAAAAATAAAACAAGTATCACAAACTGATACCCCAAATCCATAGAGAAAAGACAGACTTTTCCTCTCCAAAAATAAATAGCATAAACTAGTCATCAAGGAAAAGAACAGATCCTTTAAAGTTCAGATATCAATCAATCCATTCTTCCCAAATTAGTTTGCCTTCCTCTTCAGTAAGTGCTTCCTTACATAACGCATCTGATGCATCATTTAGTTCTCTATAGATGTGATCAATAGTCCAGTCATATAAGGAAAACAATAAAACTTCAATTCTTTGACACCAATATTGAAGAGAGCTGATTTAATTTTTGAACTTTCTTTGTCCAGTTAACAACCATCACGGAATAACCAAAGATTCTCAAAACATCAATGCCAAAGGACACAACAACTTTAATAAGGCACCACAACGCAAGGAGTTCAGCCTTAGAATTTGTACCATCCCCACAATTTAATTTTAACTTGAAGAAATGATTATTGTTGCTGATCAAAAGAGCACCAGCAACACATCTACCATCCATTGTTGCTCCATCAAAGTATCATGCGGCCCTGCTAGAATCCTCAATTCCTTTAACCCTACGACTGCTGCTACTAGATCATTTTTCCTTATTATAAGTATTGAACATACCAATGGATTTAAAGGCAATCAGAATTGGGTAAATTCTTCTATCCTCGAAGAGGAATTCATTTATGGTGTTCCAAATCATCCATGACTCAAAGGTGGGCACAGTCTGGAGAGTGAGCCCATAAATGTAAGAAAGAATCAAAATTTCCAGATTCTAAAGTATTACCAATTACGAGGGAAGAGCAAACCTAAGACCAAATTTGTTTTGTAACTTTACAATAGACAAAAATATGGCCAGCCGTCTCTTCATCAGATCTGCAAAGTGGATAGATGTTTGGGCCAATCCATCCCCTGTGCTTTAAGTTCCTCCATGTCAAAATACAATCTTCCAAATCTAACCATAAAAAACAATTAATCTTCAGTGGGGTATGCCATTTCCATATCATCACAAACCGCCATTTTTGAATTCCTATAGACCGGTGTTGAACTATTGCATTATATGCAGTCTTTGTAGTGATCATACCCGAGTTCTGATTGAATGACCAAACTAGTTTATCATACTAAGTGTTGAGACTTATACCTTCTTAATTGAGGAAAGATATATATCGTGTCCATTCTGTAGCTAGGGTTTTCACCCTAGCTTGTGCAAATGAGCACCTACTAAGGAGAAGGGACTTCTTAGTAGCAGTTCAATAAAATAGTAAAATATGATAGTAAAGCAAAGTAAACTTAAACTAGCATGTGCATCAACAAGAAATAAAAATACAATAATTTGATAAGAATTTTATTTTGTATTAAAAAATGGGAACCAAGATACATTTACCTCAAGTGTTGAGGTTGGTGAAGCTCTTGCAGTAGTCCAGTAGGGCTGCTTCCAAGCTCCAATGGGTTCCTTCTCCTTCTCCAAAGTGTTTTGGATATGGGCCAAAGAGGCACTCAAATGTGAAATTAGCTCAAAATGGTGAGCTAGGGTTTCAGGAGTGATTTTGGTAGCATGGGGATAGGAGAGATTGTGGATATGAAATGGGGAGCCCCCATTACCTATTTATAGGTTTTTAGTGGTGGAGTGTTGACCCATGGTTTTTGCTTCTTTTTTCCCTCTTTTTTATATTTTTTATTCCCTTTTATTTGATTTTTGGGAATTTAGAGCCCTTTTAGATGGTTTTTGCTATTTTTGGACGAAATTTAAATTATTTTGGGGGAAAAAGGGGGGTTTTGGCCTTTTTGGTGTCTTTTAAATGGTTTTTTAGGGTTTTGGAGGAAAATATGGTAGGAAATATAGACAAATGAGTCATGTAATGAGGGAGATGAGGTAGTGAGCACTTTTTAGGTGTTAACAGATTGCCCCCTGATATGTGAGGGCAGGAGCTCATTGTATGGCCGATAGACATCATAAGTCTATGTATGGTTTTCCTGGGATGTGGAGAGAAGAAGAAACGAACTAGAGCCCGGAACAACGGTCCCGAACAAACTGCAAAAACTGAAAATACATGACCTCAATAATGAATGAGGAATAATCTGAATATATGGACGAGGCGGGCATACCCATGCTCGTATCAAGATATATAAAAATAACAATGAGGCCAAAAAATGGGGACCTGAAAGATACATGGAGAACCATTGTGTACATCATAAGGGTCCAAAAAGGGGACACAAAGCTGGGACATACTGCCGGGCTGACCATGTCTAAGCTGAAGAACTGATACACTAGAATATCAATAGTGGTGCTGAGTGTGGTACCAGAGGAACCAATGAACTGTAGGAGCATAGTAACGGGGAGTCATACATCCTCAATGGTACACTGAACTGGAACTGAATTGGGTACTCAAGGAAGCATATAAGTGGATGGCTTCAGAATACAATCACCAATGCAACCCGGACATCCACGAGAACATATAATTGGGTGTTCCAAAGTGACTCACTAATGTGTTAGAGTCGGAGTAAATACGGGGTCTTCAACCAATAACTGAAGGGATATATACCCTGCGCGATTCTCAACGATGTGATCAAGGTGTCGAAGTCGAGCATGTGAGAAATAACCACTCGGAGAGGCACTGATGACTCCTCTCAAAATGGTCCATAGGCACTCACCACAAACGGTGATGAGTCCAGGGCGTAGGGACCTCTGGGTCTATCCTCTGGAATAGATGAGTTGGCGTCGACAGAGGGAGACCTGCAATCACCAATGCAACCCGGACATCCACGGGAACATATAATTGGGTGTTCCAAAGTGAGTCACTAATGTGCTAGAGTCGGAGTAAATCCGGGATCTTCAACCAATAACTGAAGGGATATATACCCTGCGCGATTCTCAACGATGTGATCAAGGTGTTGAAGTCGAGCATGTGAGAAATAACCACTCGGAGAGGCACTGATGACTCCTCTCAAAATGGTCCATAGGCACTCACCACAGACGGTGATGAGTCCAGGGTGCAGGGACCTCTGGGTCTATCCTCTGTAATAGATGAGTTGGCGTCGACAGAGGGAGACCTGCAGTTACCAAGGAAATGATGTTTCCTTGATAGGAGCACGAGGTGGAAAACCAAAGTGTGAGAGTACTGATGGTAGAATTGACATACTGTGGGGGTGGGGAATAACTGGGAAAATAGAGTGGGTGGACTCAAACTTCCTTTGTTCAAAGTATGATGGCGGGGGTGATCGGGCAGCATATGAAACTGACTGGTGGGAAGGGGATCATATCCTTAAGGGACCAGGGATGGTTACTGGAATGAGGGATACTCAAGTTGGTGTAAGATGGCAGGAGACTGCAGAATACTCTGAACAAAGGTGACCTTATTGGGGGTGCTGCTGAGATGATCGATCATGGTGCCGAGAGGCACTGGGGGGGACTTCTTTATGGTTTAAGGAGTTGGAAGAAGTGTGCTCAAAATGGTACTGTGGGGTGGATTTAAATGAGCCCAGGACAGTTCATGCTCAGGATTGCTTTCAAAGCCCTCCCCCACCACAGCCACCCAATTTTCGGTTGAGTCCAAAGCTTTCCTCCCCACCAAAGTCGATTGGTTTAAAGAGCCCATTCCCGCTCCGGATGCCTTCGAAGAAGGTAACATGGCCAATATTTCACCCACAATCCACATTGATATCTCTGCCCCAGCCAGTGCTCATGCACTCATTACGTTAGGAGCCTCCTACACTGAGTACGAGATCAGAGAGTACAAATTTTTTTTCCAAGAGTTTCACGATGCCTTTGCCTGGTCCTATACCAAAATGCCTGGTCTTGACCTCGCTATCATAGAGCACCACATTGACACATGGCAAGATGTACCCCCCGTTCACCAGAAACAACGCCCTATTCACCCATCAAAGCTCCCTGCCGTTAAAGCAGAGATTGAGAAACTTCGCACAGCATGATTCATTTATCCTATTGCATATACCACTTGGGTGTCTAACCTCATCCCTGTTAACAAGAAACAAGGCACCATCTGAGTATGTACTGACTTCCGCGATTTAAACCGAGCATGTCTTAAAGACAACTTCCCCACGCCATTTATTGATCAACTCATCGATGCGTGTGCGGGGAATGAAGTCCTATCCTTCATGGATGGTTTCTCTGGATACAACCAGATTTAGATCCGCAAGGAAGATCAATATAAGACTGCCTTCACTACCCCATGGGGCACCTTTTCCTATCGTGTCATGCCTTTCGGCCTTAAAAATGCTAGCACCACCTTCCACTGGGCCATGACCTATTGTTTTCACGACTTGGTCCATATCCTACTAGTCTATCCTGACGATCTCACAACACGTTCCAAGAAACGATCCGAACACCTTAACGACCTCCGGTAAATTTTTCTGCATTGTCGCAAATATCATATCCGCTTGAACCCACTCAAGTGTGTCTTTTGCGTTCCAACATGTCGGTTGTTAGGTTTCATTGTTTCCCACAAAAGAATTGCTGATGACCCCCTTGTTCAAACCAACACATATGTGATCCACAATCATAAACCCCATGCACAAAGCATGGGGGTAGATCATTAACCCTGCTCACTTTTTCACATGCGTGATCTCAACCATTTTTTAGGTCACATATCACTTGCATATTTGATTTGATTTGATACACCTAGTATTCTTCCCCAGTGGAGTCCCCAAAACTATAGCTAGGGTTTTCAACCTAGCTTATGCAAATGAGCACCTACTAAGGAGAAGGGACTCCTTAGTAGCAATTCAATAAAACAGTAAAATATGACAGTAAAGCAAAGTAAACTTAAACTAGCATGTGCATCAACAAGAAATAAAAATACAGTAATATGATAAAAAATTTCTTTTGTATTAAAAAATGGGAACCAAGATACATTTACCTCAAGTGTTGAGGTTGGTGAAGCTCTTGCAGTAGTCCAGGAGGGATGCTTCCAAGCTCCAATGGGTTCCTTCTCCTTCTCCAAAGTGTTTTGGATATGGTCTAAAGAGGCACTCAAATGTGAAATTAGCTCAAAATGGTGAGCTAGGGTTTCAGGAGTGATTTTGGCAGCATGGGGATAGCAGAGATTGTGGATATGAAATGGGGAGCCTCCATCACCTAATTATAGGTTTTTAGTGGTAGAGTGTTTACCCATGGTTTTTGGCACCATATGGTTTAGGTCAATTGTATAGGGTTTTTGCTTATTTTTTCCCTATTTTTTATATTTTTTGTTCCTTTTTATTTGATTTTTGGGAATTTAGGGCCCCTTTAGAGGGTTTTTGCTATTTTTGGAGGAAATTTAAATTATTTTGGGGGGAAAAAACGGGTTTTTTGGCCTTTTTGGTGGTTTTTAAATGGTTTTTTAGGGTTTTGGAGGCAAATATGGTAGGAAATTAGACAAATGAGTCATGTAATGAGGGATATGAGGTTGTGAGCACTTTTTAGGTGTTAACACATTCATTCACCCAAACACTGCCAACACCAAGGTACTGAGCAGTCAACCAATACGACCTCAAATTCTGAAGCCAAGCAGGGAGCTTGATATGATCAAGAGTTGCAAAGCCCAAATCTGATAAATAATTCTTGATATAAGTAGAAAGGATAAATTGTTCGTTATTAACAATGAAATTATCAGTCCCGATCAATACATTTCTCCCATTTCCAATAGACCAAGCAAGATGCAGATTGAGCCAAGGATAAATTTTGAGAAATCTGTTCCAAATAATAGAAGCATTCCTAGCCTATTTAATGGGATTCCTCACTCATTGAATAAAATTTTCTTTGATGTACTTGTTGTGCAAAATCTCAGTCCATAGACCCGATCTTAAAATAGCACACCATAAACTTTTCAAATAGAAGGCAGAGTTGAACCAAGTAATGTTCTTAATATTCCATCCACTAAGTAGTTTTGGTAAAGACAGGCTTCCCATTTTGAAAGATTTATCTTACCATCTTTCGCATTGCTTGACCAAATAAACTTGAACATTAACCTTATGATCATCTGCAAAATAGATTTATGGACCATAATCAAAGAAAACCAATAAACTGGCAAACTAGTGAACACTTCCTTAAGTAGGGTAAGCTTGCCACCAAGTGAGCGATACTTATAACACCAATGATTAATCATTTTTTCATATCTACGAACCAGCCAAAACAAATCGCAGACTTTATAGCAATTCAGTTTGATATAATAACCGAGGTACTTGAAATCCACCTCAATCTCGGTCATTTAATATGGCAGAAAAATAGAGATATTATCCAAGATATTCACGTCCGCATTATGGAAAAGAAAGGACAATTTTTGCATATTGTTTTCCATAACCGAATCCAAGTATAAAACATTGATGATCTCAAAGAAAAGATACCATTCTTGAACCTTACCCTCACCAAAGAGAACCACATCATCTACAAAAAGTAGATGTGTAATAAAGACCGAGGATGAGAGTAGATGTGTAATAAAGACCAAGGATGAGATCTTAATACCTTTTAGCGAACCTTTCCTTTTCACTTCGCCAATCATAAGACTCAAACCTTCTATAACCATCAGAAAAAGGAGAGGAGAAAGGGGGCATCCTTGTTTCAATCGATGCGAACAACCAAAAAAAGAGGTTGGAGACCCATTTATAAGGATCGAGAAAGGAGTCGTCACATAGGCCATAATCCAATCCGTCACCTATAAAGGAACACTAATTTGTAAGAGGAGAAGCCTCAATTACACCTAATTGACCTAGTCATATGCTTTGACCAAATCCATCTTGAGTATCATCGCCCTCAAATTTTTTGTTTTAATGGTGTGTAACGTCTCCTGAGACACACCTATAGAATCAAGAATTTGTCAATTTTCCAGGAATCCAAACTGTTCTTTAGATATAACCTCCACAAGCTTAGGTTTCATCCTATTAGCAATAATTTTGGTAATCAATTTATATGACAAATTGCACAAAGCAATAGGTATGAAGTCATTGAAATTACAAGGCTTGCTGCATTTTGGAATAAGGGTTAAAAAAGTAGAATTAAATCCTCTTGACATAAACCCCTCCATCCTAGAAAACTCAACCATAAACAATAAATCATTCCCCATAATGTCAAAGAAACCTAAAAAGAGCTCAATTATCCAACCATCTAGACCAGGACTTTTGTCCTTCACAATTTTTTTAAGAACCTTTGCAATTTCCTCCAATGACATAGGAATACCAAGCTCCGACCCCTCAGCCTCCAAGAGGAAAGCAAGAAAATGTTTGATTACCCTCCTATGATCTTGAATCCGGGTTGAACCAGAATCAATAAAGTGTTTAGAATAAAAAAATTTAGCAGCCACTTCCAACTCATTTTGAGTCTTAACTACAATACTATTTTCATCATTGAGTTCCCATATAGTATTTTGGTTTCTCCTATCAGATGAATATATCAGTGTTTTTTTTTTGTATTTTCATCCCCAAGGGATACCCAGGTTGCATGTGAGAAACAACCACTCGGAGAGGCACTGATGACTCCTCTCAAAATGGTCCATAGGCACTCACCATAGATGATGATGAGTCCAAGGCGTAGGGACCTCTGGGTCTATCCTCTGGAATATATGAGCTGGCGTCGACAGAGGGAAACTTGCAATTACCAAGGCAATGATGTTTCTTTGATAGGAGCACGAGGTGGAGAACTGAAGTGTGAGAGTACTAATGGTAGGACTAACATACTATGGGGGTGGGGAATAACTGGGCAAATAGAGTGGGTGGACTCAAACTTCCTTTGTTCAAAGTTTGATGGCGGGGGTGATCGGGAAACATATGAAACTGACTGGTGGGAAGGGGATCATAGCTTTAAGGGACCAGGGATGGTTACTGGAATGAGGGATACTCAAGTTGGTGTAAGGTGGCAGGAGACTGCAGAATACTCTGAACAAAGGCAACCTTATTGGGGGTGCTGCCGAGATGATTGATCATGGTGCCGAGAGGCACTGGGGGGACTTCTTTATGGTTTAAGGAGCTGGAAGAAGTGTGCTCAAAATGGTATTGTCGTGTGGATTTAAATGAGCCCTGGACAGTTCGTGCTCGGGATTGCTTTCAAATCCCTCCCCCACCATAGCCACCCAATTTTCAGTTGAGTCCAAAGATTTCCTCCCCAACAAAGTCGACTGGTTTAAAGAGCCCATTCCCTCTCCCGATGCCTTCGAAGAAGGTAACATGGCCAATATTTCACCCACAATCCACATTGATATCTCTGCCCCAGCTAGTGCTCATGCACTCGTTACGTTAGGAGCCTCCTGCACTGAGTACGAGATCGGAGAGTACAAATTTTTTTTCCAACAGTTCAGCGATGTCTTTGCCTGGTCCTATACCGAAATGCCTGGTCTTGACCCCGCTATCATAGAGCACCACATTAACACATGGCCAGATGTACCCCCCGTTCGCCAAAAACAGCGCCCCATTCACCCGTCAAAGCTCCCTGCCGTTAAAGCAGAGATTGAGAAACTTCGCACAGCAGGATTCATTTATCCCATTGCATATACCACTTGGGTTTCTAACCTCGTCCCTGTTAACAAGAAACAAGGCACCATCCGAGTATGTACTGACTTCCGCGATTTAAACCAAGCATGTCCCAAAGACAACTTCCCCACGCCATTTATTGACCAACTCATCGATGCGTGTGCGGGGCATGAAGTCCTATCCTTCATGGACGGTTTCTCTGGATACAACCAGATTCAGATCCACAAGGAAGATCAATATAAGACTGCCTTCACTACTCCATGGGGCACCTTTGCCTATCGTGTCATGCCTTTCTGCCTTAAAAATGCTGGCGCCATTTTCCAGCGGGCCATGACATATTGTTTTCACGACTTGATCCATATCCTACTAGTCTATCCTGATGATCTCACAACACGTTCCAAGAAACGATCCGACCACCTTAACGACCTCTGACAAATTTTTCTGCATTGTCGCAATTATCATATCCGCTTGAACCCACTCAAGTGTGTCTTGTGTGTTTCGACAGGCCGGTTGTTAGGTTTCATTGTTTCCCACAAAAGAATCGCTGATGACCTCCTTGTTCAAACCAACACATATGTGATACACAATCATAAACCCCATGCACAGAGCATGGGGGCAGGTCATTAACCCTGCTCACTTTTTCACATGCGTGATCTCAACCATTTTTTAGGTCACATATCACTTTATTTGATTTGATTTGATACACCTAGTATTCTTCCCCAGCGGAGTCGCCAAAACTGTAGCTAGGGTTTTCACCCTAGCTTGTGCAAATGAGCACCTACTAAGGAGAATGGACTCCCTAGTAGCAGTTCAATAAAACAGTAAAATATGACAGTAAAGCAAAGTAAACTTAAACTAGCATGTGCATCAACAAGAAATAAAAAGACAGTAATATGATAAGAATTTTCTTTTGTATTAAAAAATGGAAACCAAGATACATTTACCTCAAGTGTTGAGGTTGGTAAAGCTCTTGCAGTAGTCCAGGAGGGATGCTTCCAAGCTCCAATGGGTTCCTTCTCCTTCTCCAAAGTGTTTTGGATATGGGCCAAAGAGGCACTCAAATGTGAGATTAGCTCAAAATGGTGAGCTAGGGTTTCAGGAGTGATTTTGGTAGCATGGGGATAGGAGAGATTGTGGATATGAAATGGGGAGCCTCCATCACCTATTTATAGATTTTTAGTGGTAGAGTGTTGACCCATGGTTTTTGGCACCATATGGTTTAGGTCAATTGTATAGGGTTTTTGCTTCTATTTTATCTCATTTTTATATTTTTTATTCCCTTTTATTTGATATTTGAGAATTTAGGGCCCTTTTAGATGGTTTTTGCTATTTTTGGAGGAAATTTAAATTATTTTGGGGGCAAAAGGGGTTTTTTGGCCTTTTTGGTGGCTTTTAAATGGCTTTTTAGGGTTTTGGAGGCAAATATGGTAGGAAATATAGACAAATGAGTCATGTAATGAGGGAGATGAGGTAGTGAGCACTTTTTAGGTGTTAACACATTCATTCACCCAAACACTGCCAAGACCAAGGTACTGAGCAGTCAACCAATACGACCTCAAATTCTGAAGCCAAGCAGGAAGCTTGATATGATCAAGAGTTGCAAAGCCCAAATCTGATAAATAATTCTTGATATAAGTAGAAAGGATAAATTTTTCGTTATTAACAATGAAATTATCAGTCCCGATCAATACATTTCTCCCATTTCCAATAGACCAAGCAAGATGCAGATTGAGCCAAGTATAAATTTTGAGAAATCTGTTCCAAATAATAGAAGCATTCCTAGCCTGTTTCATGGGATTCCTCACTCATTGAATAAAATTTTCTTTGATGTACTTGTTGTGCAAAATCTCAATCCATAGACCCGATCTTAAAATAACACACCATAAACTTTTCAAATAGAGGTCAGAGTTGAACCAAGTAATGTTCTTAATATTCCATCCACCAAGAAGTTTTTATAAAGACAGGCTTCCCATTTTGAAAGATTTATCTTACCATCTTTCGCATTGCTTGACCAAATAAACTTGAACATTAACCTTATGATCATCTGCAAAATAGATTTATGGACCATAATCAAAGAAAACCAATAAACTGGAAGACTAGTGAGCACTTCCTTAAGCAGGGTAAGCTTGCCACCAAGTGAGCGATACTTATAACACCAATGATTAATCATTTTTTCATATCTTCGAACCAGCCAAAACAAATCGCAAACTTTATAGCAATTCGGTTTGATATAATAACCGAGGTACTTGAAACCCACCTCAATATCGGTCATTTAATATGGCAGAAAAATAGAGACATTATCCAAGATATTCACGTCCACATTATGGAAAAGAAAGGACAATTTTTGCATACTGTTTTCCATACCCGAATCCAACTAGAAAACATTGATGATCTCAGAGAAAAGATACCATTCTTGAACATTACCCTCACCAAAGAGAACCACATCATCTACAAAAAGTAGATGTGTAATAAAGACCAAGGATGAGATCTTAATACCTTTTAGCAAACCTTTCCTTTTCACTTCTCCAATCATAAGACTCAAACCTTCTATAACCATCAGAAAAAGGAGAGGAGAAAGGGGGCATCCTTGTCTCAATCCATGCGAACAACCAAAAAAAGAGGTTGGAGAAAGGAGTCGTCACACAGGCCATAATCCAATCCATCACCTGTAAAGGAACACTAATTTGTAAGAGGAGAAGCCTCAATTACACCTAATTGACCTGGTCATATGCTTTGACCAAATCCATATTGAGTACCATCGCCCTCAAATTTTTTGTTTTAATGGTGTGTAACGTCTCCTGAGACACACCTATAAAATCAACAATTTGTCAATTTTCCAGGAATCCAAACTGTTCTTTAGATATAACCTCCGCAAGATTAGGTTTCAGCCTATTAGCAATAATTTTGGTAATCGATTTATATGACAAATTGCACAAAGCAATAGGTATGAAGTCATTGAAATTACAAGGCTTGCTGCATTTTGGAATAAGGGTTAAAAAATTAGAATTAAATCTTATTGACATAAACCCCTCCATCCTGGAAAACTCAACCATAAACAATAAATCATTCCCCATAATGTCAAAGAAGCCTAAAAAGAGCTCAACTATCCAACCATCTAGATGAGGACTTTTGTCCTTCACAATTTTTTTAAGAACCTTTGCAATTTCCTCCAATGACATAGGAATACCAAGCTCCGACCCCTCAGCCTCCGAGAGGAAAGCAAGAAAATGTTTGATTACCCTCATATGATCTTGAATCCGGGTTGAACCAGAATTAGTAAAGTGTTTAGAATAAAAAAATTTAGCAGACACTTCCAACTCATTTTGAGTCTTAACTACAATACTATTTTCATCATTGAGTTCCCATAAGTATTTTGGTTTCTCCTATCAAATGCATATAGCAGTGTTTTTTTTTTGTATTTTCATCCCCAAGGGCTACCCAGGTTGCTCTACTTTTTAATCTCCACACTTTTTCTTCCATTTCTAAGAGATTATTCTTTCTTTGTTCAAGGATGTATAAGTCTACCTTTTCCTCCTCTATGAAAAAAAGAATTCGGATTAAGCTCAAATATAGCCTAATTTGATCCTCAACAAACTTGAGATCATCTTTATCCCTCGCTTTCTAGTTTTTTTCCCACATTATCATATCATTTTTTAGACTTTTGAGTCTATAAACAAGCGAGTCTATCAGATTAGAATCTTCGGGAACCCGAACAGACAACCAACACTTCTTAACCATCTCACAGAACTCTCCATCTTCCATCCAAGAGTTATTAAACTTAAATGGGAAAGCTATCCTAACATTTGACCCATCAATCTGAAGCATAATGGCATGATGATCATAAATATTAGAGAATTCAATCCAAGATTGATGCCTCTGTAGAGAACTACATAAAGCATCCGTCATTAAGAAAAGATCAAGTCTTTTTCCAATCCCCTGATTACCACTTATCTTGTTACTCCAAGTATAATCCATTTTAATAGGGACAATATCTATCAAACAAGATTTATGTATTAAATCATTAAATAAATCAGCCACCCAATACAGTCGGGCCGATTCACCCCAGATCTCTGATACCGAGAGTGTGAAATTCAAATCCCCTGCAACAATCAAATTTGGAAAACGTAAAATGCCGCTATTATCCAAATTATTCCAAAATACTTCCCTATCTTTATAGGGACCATAGATATTTAGTACATTTATCTGTTGATCAAATGCAAGGAATGTCTCTTCTAAGAGTAAACCACCAATCGACTTGAAATCCTTAAAGAAAGAAGTTGCGGGATTCTAACCCGAATGTAGATCGTCAGAATGCCCAACAAAGTCAATGGCACCGAAGTTTCATTTCGACATAAATTTAGAGAAATATTCAATGCCTCTTGTGAGCTACAAAGAGTTTCTTAAATCAAAATAAGATATGGGTTAGTAGATTTTAAAAAATTGGAAAGGGCCCTAACTTTACTAGTCCCCCCCCCCCCAATGCCACGAATATTAAAAGAAAGACAGGCCATTAAGAAACATCATTTGCGGGCATAACATCTCTAAGGTCCTGAGGAGAAGTTTAATCTTGCTTTAGTCTATCAGATAAGGGAATAAAAGTAGTACCCACATCGGTTTCCAAGTCCAAAGAAGAGCATTCCAACTTTTCCTTTTTTCTTTTTCTTTTTCCGAATTGTAACATTTTGGAATATGATTGAAGAAATAGGGATAGTATCACTACTGGAGGGTTTCTTCGAATACACATCAAGGGGGGAATTTATGAAAAGTATCCACATATGAGGAAACATCAGACTACAAAACATGGCGAAAGGTCAAAGGATGGCTATCAGTAACGAAAGGAGTATTCTTCGATGGTAAATCCAAAGTCTTAGGAAGGGTATCAACACTTATAACATTAACAGGACTATTAATAGTACCACACACCCTAGGTGGTTCAATCGAAATAGTGTTCTCCATTGCTAAGGTTAAATCCTGGGAAAGACCATCGACCTTATATTTGAACAAGGATTTAGGTTTGAAGGAATAAAAACCATCCTTATGAGATTTCGAAGCTACATACCCTAATTTTTTTCTCAACTCCAAATATTTTTCAGCCAAAATATAAAAGTCAAGTTCTTCTTTTGATACACCCTCATAATAAGTAGGAGAACCAGATGGAGACTTACCCATGGAGCCATGGCGCAGAGTCTATGAATTGGTGTCCTTCATTGAACGGTGTTCCACAAAATCTGTATCTGAACCATTCGCAGACGAATAAACACCATGATTCTTATAATGTAACCGAGCATGACAACGAGCCTTGACATGACTTGTATTCCTACAATAAAAATATCGGAAAGGAACATTTCTGTAGTCCAACTTTTGGGTGAAAATATTTCCCCCTGAAACAATCTCCACTTCCTCGAGTAAAACCTTAGTGACATCGAATTCGACCATCATCGCTGCAATCTTTTTCTCAACACCAAAGAGCATCTTTTTATCCAGTCTAACAATTTTTTCCATGAAATTTGCCAAATCTTCAAAAACATTGCTTGTCTAGAGTTCAAGAGGAAACCTTGGTATAAGAATCCACAGGTATCACTTGGTCAATTTCTCCTTTACAGGATTGAAATTTGAATGCCATCTCTTCAGTACAATCGATCCATCTTTAATCAACCATAATTTTTCCAAAATGTTCACAAATCTTCTCCCCTTCGATCTTACCAACTAAAGCCATATTAGAAACTAAGCAAACCCTTTCCACATTCACATCTTTCCCTGAGATAAACTGACCCAAATATTTCTGGAATTTATAGGTTTTCATCCTGTGTTGAAATTGAGCCACGTTACCAATGATTTTCCCATTTTCCTTGTTTACAAAAGATCCAAGACATTCAACCAGAGAATGATCTACATATCCATCACCACAAACAAAATAATTTGAATCATTCAAGTTAAAGGAATCCGAACCGCTCCCTGACACCGACGTGATCGAGGGAGTCTTAGACTTACTAGGATAAAATATGTTTTTTGAAATAAAGGGTTTCCCCAAAGTAGGAGAACCAAAAATCGGTTCCATAGGTGCACACCTGTAAAAACCAATCACTAGCCCATCACATCATAAATAATACGTGGCATGCATACAACATTAAGGGTGGGCCAAGAGATGTAGGTAAGAAAGTATAAAAAATACACAACCCCACCTCAAAGGTTAGCACAATGTACAGAAGAAAAACAAAATATATCTATTGAAAAATAGATTTTTCTAAGTAGGGTTGTAAAAAAACTACAACAAAAAATATCAAATGCCCACTTTTTTGCTTGGTTGGTACTAGGATACCAAAGAGATGGCTTAACTCCAAGTTGCTACAGTTTTCAGAAAACCCTAGTTAGGGTTTCAATCAAATATAGTGTTTCTCCCCTAAACAATAATGCTCCAGTTGTCTCCATCCCCATCGACTACTTATGGTCAAGTAATACATCGATGTGTCAATCCTTGATTTATTTGTGTGAGTGGTTGATTAAGGTGTTTGACCTATGTGAAAAATCCTTGTTTTGTAAAACACAAAGGAGGTATGAAGTATGTTAGAGTTAGATCGTTTACTGATAAGCAAAGCATTAATGGTGGATTGTTTCGTATTACTTGAATTACCCGGGTCTATTATTTTTGCAAATTTTCCTATGTCATTGTTTTCCCCAATATTGATGTTTTTCCCTTTCTTAGAAAATGATTCCTCGAGATTTTTAATTTAATTTCCTTGTATTTGTGGCAATTTAAGTAATTCATATAGAGAAACATTTGATTTGGTTTTCTTCATGTCTTCTACAAAATCATATTCTAGATCAACACGAGAAGAGTGTTTTATTGAGGCAAATGAAGACAAGAGGAGGCTTTTACTGAGGCCGGGGCAGACTTGGTGGTCATTGAGTTTTTATTTATGGGATTGACAATGGATGGATAATATGTTGTTGTGAGTAGGCTCTAACTCCTGTTATTGTATGAAATTTGGGCCATATGGATTTTTTCAAGATAATCATCTGCTTCTTCAAACATGTTATGGGGAACATCCCAGAAATGATTAACCATATGTTATGATTTCTCTTCTCCGCCATCTTATTCTTCTTTTCCTTATTCTCTTTCCTCTTCCTCTCCATTATTTTGCTTACCTATGTTCAAACCCTGGAACGAGGGATTTGAAGAAATTGATGAAATCCTCTATATTAATTCCTTGAGCAGGTCCATCTTGATCTTAGATAATTCTAAAACCAACACTATTGGGATTTTATCATCACCAAATTTGTTTAGAATGACAATATCAAAATTGGCCCAACTCGTAATTGATCCTTGTCTTAGGGATAAATACCAAGTTGAATATTTCCCTTTAAAAGTATAAGTAAATAGCCTACAAACTACATCCACATGTTCAACATTCATGAGACTAACAACAAGCATAAATTTCTTTATGTGATCATCGATGGGCTTTTTTCTATTTGGATCAAACTTAGGAAGGAATTTTTCAAAGGATACACATTGCTTGGTACAACAATGACATCCTAGGTTAGCCAAGTTTTGTTAGCATTGTCATTAGCTATGTTTCCTGAAGAAGAATCTAGTTGATTTTGTCTAGGACAGTTTTCAGAAGATTCTTTGGAAGGGTCTCCTTGTGAGGATTCTTTGTCATGTCCCCAAATTTTTCATTGGGTTATAATGGCCTAAGCCACTTGGCCATATTCATGATAGCTTGTCAAATCGATGCTAAGGGTCAAATAATTTCCAAGCACAATGTCCAAGTTAGTAATAATGTAAAATTAGATCCAAATGGACAAGGTGGGTCACATCAAGAGAAAATTCCCAATCCAAAGTTGTAATATCTCCATCCCGATGAACTATCATGGAGGAAAATTACTAGTCCCCTAGGTTGGGGGTGGAAGCATTAAAAGTTGGTATAAGGGAGCCACAAGACGCAAAATTACCTTAGACTTACAAAATGACATTAAATGGGTCAAATAAATAATAAAAAAAATAAAATAAGGTGGCATTGGATCATGAGGGCACATAAGAGGTTGTGGGACCCACATGTGGCAAGATTCCCCACTACACTTGGCATCATTCTCTCACCAATTCGAGTTCAAGGTGAAGGGTAACATACTTGGGGGATTTGAAGAGGTATTATTCATGGAATGAATCATGTAAGGTCGAATTGGAGTGGAAGAGTAACTCCCATGGAAGAGGAAGAGGCATCTTAGAAGAATTGTGACACTTAGAGCTAGATTCCCTAACTCTTATGACAACAATGATAAAGATTATATGACACTTATGACAAAGTTCAAACCTGATTGCTGACATATGACATATATGACATGTCAATGCTAAAAATAGCCTCCAAGAGGGCACACAAGGGGAGTTATGGCACCCAATATTCCCCCATTCGAATTGATGGAAGAGGAGATTTAGGAAAAGTTGGACAAGTGGCATTCATGGGAATATTTCCCTAATTCAAGTTGGGATGAGTCTCTTGGAGGGAATTCGAGCTAAGGAGGCCTTGGGAGGTTAATAAAATACAAGAAGGAAGAAGGAGACCAGCTTTTGATCATTTCTCATTTTGGAAAAATTGGAGAGCATAGCTTGTCCATGCAAGGTGGATGTTTATCCTTCTTGCCTTAGTACCAATTTTGAGGGTGCAAGATTCCCATCCTAATTGGCAATTAGAGATGCCATTCAAAAATTTCGTTGGATCTGTATGAATAAATTTGTTTATAGGTTGAAGCTATAGGGTTGCTCATGACCATTTCTCCTTCAACTTGTTCCCACATCTCTCTCACTTTTCTCTCTATATCCTTGCTCTTGGAGGAAGGGTGCACATGGTGAGATGATGATATATTTGGGGAAGTCCAAGGGGCCCCATTTATTTGTAATGTGATGTATACACTCTGTATTTGATTCTCATATGAACCTCAGGTCGAATATTCAAGTGAAACTATGTGTAAATGCCAAACTATGTAAGAATGGTGCCATTTTCCCCATAGCTTTTGCATATCGCACTTGTTTTTGCATATAGTTAGTGAAGGAATGTTATTTAGACTTCATGGACATGTTAGCTGCTATATATCTCTGTAATAATCATATCATGAGAGCCACATCTTGAAACACTATGTATTTCAAGTGATATTTACATTCAAGGAAGAGATTCAAGCCATTTTCCCCATAGCATTTGCATAGTGATTTTGGAATGATATTGTACCTATTTTATATCAGATTTTGCTGAGTTATTTATCATGTTATGAGCTGCATATGAATTTACCTTGATGTCCCAAATTATGTGTGCATACCTCTGAAGTGTTACTATGGTTTACAAAGAAAGTTGAGACTCCTTGCCCACCAATTTCACCTCAAAAACTAGACTCTAGAAGATGATGTTCATTAGGATGCCAATTCGACCCTAAAACCAAATATAATGCTGCACATATATTGTTCCTAATGTCCTCTAACAGATACAAGTCTCATACAAATAATTAGTGAATGTCGTACAATGTATGGAAAAGCATCTAATGACATACCTAGGGGGGATCTCCACTTTTCAAATTAACTAGTCTTGTTCCAAAACTTCTTCCCATGTAATTTTAATAGCATGGATGGGTATATAAGTTGTTTGGATGTCTAATAAGTGTGTTAATATGTCCTATAAACCATCAATACCTTCCTCCCCAAATTCAAAATCATTTGGAGGTGTTTTGAACTAGTTGTAAACAAAAACCTAGAGTCAAAACAAGGTGAATCCAAGGATTTTCCTTTGAAGGGAAATTAAAGTGGTATCAGAGCATGGTCCTTGCACCTATGCATTAATATCATCCATTGAATAATAAATCGTATCCATGTATTACTATTATGATTACTCTTATGAGTACAATGCTTACGAGCAATATGAAGAAGAATGTGAATGGTATGAGGAAGAGGTGCCATCATGCAACACTTCTTACAATTTCATAAGGAATGAGGGTTATTCTTATGACCTTGATTCTGATGAAGATGAGTGTGTCACATTACCAAAGGATAATTCTATGAATGAATTACAAATATTGAGAGCAACATCTAAAACCTTGCACCAACAATATTAGGCATATCGTGATCCGTATAAGGGAGATACACAGAAGGCCATTCCTTTTGAAGACTTTACTGATTGGATATTTGAAAATAGTCCCAAAAATGAATATGTGGAGTTAATAAAGAAAGGTCTATTCCCTTCTTGCAAAATACCTTGGAGAGCAACTCATATATGTTTGAGTGAAAAGGAGGAGCAAAATGAGGAGACCCATGAGCCAACTAGTTATGAAGGTGGTGAAGTAGAAGAAACATTACATGAAGAGGATTGAAAGTCACTCCCAAGTGACTTTGAAAAATATGAAGAAACATCACATGAGCATGAAGAAGAGTTACATTCTGAGATACACTCTACCTTGGACATGAATAAAAGAGCATTTATTGATGGATTCTCAAACTATGAAGGAGTACCTACTGATGGGTGCTCACACCTCTATGTTGGTGACATGGAGATCACTTTTGAAAGTGTGGCTGCAAGCCAAAGTTCCATTAAGCATGAAAATAAAGGCCTTGTAGCAGTTGAAGAAGAACCAAGATCAACTTCCCCGTCACCACTTGAGCTTGATGAAGTTGGTCCAAGCAGAAAGTACAAAAAAGAGGAGGTCCCTCTACAGGAGCCTATTTTCTTGAAGGGTCATCAAAGATGAATTAAAAGAAGATCCAAGAGACCCTTAGCACACTCCATGACACTCAAGCATTGGTGTCAAATTCTTGTTGGATATTTTCTTCATTGAATGATCCATCCTTCCTTGAAGACATGGAGAAGATTCAAAGAGCAATGTGCAACATCGAAGGTAATGTCATGTCTTTTATTTTTGATAGAAACAATTTGGTTGAGCTTAATGAATGGTTACATGGATAATACTTGAAGAATAATGAGGATATTCATAAGCTCAAAATGCAAAATGAACAACTTATTGATAGGTTTCAAGATACTTGTTCTTCCTCCTATGTTTTATATTTTCAATTGGTAGATTGCTTGGAGGGTTCTCATGACATGTTGGATCATGAGAAACATGGAAAATTGCATGTGCTTGATGTGTTTGAAGATGATCTTGATAAGATCCAAGCACTACGGTTGTGGTGGAAGAGGAACTTGAGTTGCCTCTTGGAAGTGGTTACACATGTTTTGAAGAAGTGTATGATTCCACTACCTTGGAACCAACCTATGAAGAAAGTTTTGCACTTTTGAGGGAGGTGCATGATCCTACCCTTATGGAGCCTTCACATGATGACACTTTCTGATCATTTGGGTGAGTTGGTTTATTCTCCTACATCCTACACTTCCATATTTTGAAGCATCCATCCTAATGAAGTATGGGTGAAATGTTTCTTTTTGAAGGTGCCACACGAGGAGTATAAAAATCCTATCTCCCCTTTTGAGGATGAAATGACTAGAGCACTTAATTTTTTTCATTTGCAACGGCATCCTTTGTTACTTTAAGATGGTACACATCTACATAGATGCACCTATGATATTCACTTGAGTCACTTGAAGACTCATGATTTTCATTGCTCATTTCTTAGTTCAATTGATGTTGGAGGAATTTCATCCAATACTTGGGTGAAGAGATATATGATTGAAGCAAATTCTAATTTCTTATTGGCAACAACATCCTTTGTTATTTCTTGATGATGCACATATACATGGATGCATTTATGATGTTCACTTGAAGACTCATGATTTTCCTAGCTCCTTGCTTAGTTCAATTGATATTGGTGGAACTTCATCCAATACTTGGGTGAAGAGATATATGATTGGAGCAAATTCTTATTGGCACCAACATCTTTTGTTATTTATTGATGATACACATATTAATGGATGCACAAATGGTACTTCTGTGAACCCCTTGAAGGCTCATTGTTTTCTTTGCTCCCTACTTAGTTCAGATTGTAGTGGAGATTCTTCATTCATTTCTTAGATGAAAGAACACATGGCTTATTATTTTGATGCATCTTACATCTTTTTGGAGCATCATTATAGGACATGGTATCCTCACCTATGTCATTGGACCAGATTTGATTGGTCACTTGATGCTTGTATGCACTTGGCAAATAGTGGTCTACTTACTTGGAGAATGCATGCAAGGAAATGAAATTCGAGAATTATCTTGCTTGATGGTATGGGTTGGAGAGAACTCCTAATTGTTGGAGTGCAATACAAGCATGGGACCCTAGGATAAATTTTAGTCTCATTGGTTTCAATTTTTTGGGGAAACAAGTAGTATGGGAGATTGGGTCCCCACTTAAGGTGTTTGTAATCAGAGTAGTGCAGCAGCAAGCATGGTGGTTCCTCTCTAAAATTTTCATGGAATCTTGAAGACTCAAAGTTGGGAAACTTAGTGAAAACTTCAAAGAATTATACAGTGGTATCAGAAAGGGTTTCCAAAATATGAAAGAGGTAAAGAGTAATTGTGCAAACTTTGTTTTGATGGATTTAATTAATATTTTGGTGTTTAGTGGTGATGTCACATGGGATATAAATATGGAAAAGAAAACCCACGTCTTCTTGCTTTTGGAAACACACAATTGTAGTACATGAGTGCCACTACTCAGAGTTTTAGAAGGAAAGGTTTCAAGTTTTTCCGTAATGGAGACATCAGTTAGAGCAAAGGTTATTCAGCCGAATAACCAAACGTAAAAAAAAGTTGCCGGCCGAAAAAAAAATAAAAAATAAAAATAAAATAAAATAAAAAAAGAGAAAGAAAGAAAGAAAAAAGGTTCTTGTCTAAACTTATATAAATAAAACTAAATACTTTAATTAATTTCGTACATTTTAATTTCGCATACTTCTGGTCATAATATTTTTGAAGGGGTTTTCTAAGGAGTTTTTTTTGCAAAGGGAGTTTTTTTTATAAGATATTTTTTTTCTTATTTCTTTCTAAGGAATACATTGAAAGAATGTTTTTCTAAGGCATTTTTGCAAAATGAGTTTTTATTCCAAGCTTTTTACACTTCTTATTTCTTTGCAATGGGTTTTTTTTTTTTTCCAAAATGGTGATTTTAAAGAGTTTTTATTCCAAGTTATTTTTCAAATGAGTTGTATTTTTCCTTCTTATTTATTTGAAAATGATTTTTTGAAATGAGTTTTTTCAAAGTTGTTTTTTTTTTTTTATAGATATTTTTGCAAAAGACGTTTTTGTTACAAAGTATTTTACAAGTGTTTTTTTCAGAAAATGTTTCTTTCCAAAGATGCATTTATAGAGTTTTTATTCCAAGGCATTTTTGCAAATAGGATTTTATTTCAAGTTATTTTTACAAAGGAGATGTATTTTTCCTTCCTATTTCTTTGAAATGGGTTTTTTCAAAAAGTTGTTCTCCCAAGTTATTTTTGCAAAAAAGTTATTTCTTTGCAAGGGTTTTTACAAAGAAATCTTTTTCCTAGATTTTTTTTTTTTTTTTTTTTTTTTTTTTTTTTTTTTTTTTTTTTTTTCCAGTGGTTTTACAAAAAAGATTTATTTAGAAAGTGATCTTATTCTTTTCCAATGAGTTTTTTCAAAGGTGATTTATTGTCAAGAAGTTCTTATTTCTTTCAAAAAAGGTTCTTTTCAAAGGTGATTTATTGTCAAGAAGTTCTTATTTCTTTCAAAAAATGTTCTTTTCAAAGGAAATTTGTTTCCAAGGACTTTTTCTTCAAAAGACTCTTACAAGATTTTGATAAGGTGAAGTAAATTTCAGTTCATGTGTTTATAAATTTCGTAACTGTTTTTAAATCTTCATTTTGTTTTTTTATTATAAAATGTTGATTCTTTAATTTATCATTTATAGATTAAACAATCATGGGTAGTAAGAGAAATCGTCAAAGAAAATATGATCGTAAACGTGCTGCTGATGATGATAAAAAAAAAAAAAAAAGCACTTAAATATCATGCCAGCAAAGCAAACCTTGCAGAAATGCAGGCAACGATTATTGAATATACAAATACAATTTTACATGATAATGTTGATGAAATGGAAATTGAAAATAGAGTACAAGAAGAACAAAATGAAGTTGAAGAAACCATTGTTGAAGATGTAAAAAGTGATTTACATACTAATGTCGATGAAGTCAATATTAAAGATCAAGTTCAAGAACCAATTATTGGACCAGGTATGTATATATTATGTATTTTCCAAATTCATTTTTTATAATAAATTGTATTTTTGGATACATGTTAAATTAAATTTAACTTGATGTATAGGTACTTTCACCATTGATGATGAAACGTTAAAAAACGTTGATTGCAACAAATATGGAAAAAAATACCCATACATGTTGCATGATATCGGGCTCAAAAAATTTATGATGTTCTGAATAATTATTCAGTAACAGGACAAGCACAAATTTTGAGATTTTTATTAGTGACCAAGAAGTTAGAAGATGCTACGTCATTATTGGGTATTCACAAGGTGGCCAAAGAGTCGAAATTAAAACATAATGTGATAGAAAATATAGGTGATGCAATAAAAAAGTTTGAAAAATCTAGGAAGAAAGACATCAGTGCTGCACGAAGAGCAATTCATACAGCAATTATTTCGACTAGTACTAAACAAAAAAGTTTGACAACACAGCTAGAAAAAGCAGTTGGAACCTCAAGAAAGACATTATACAAACATAGCAAATTCAGAATGCAAATAGATGAAAATGATGAACTTGCTTGCTGGGCAATTATTTGTAGATAGCCCTACAAAGATATAATGGGAGCAAGTGTTAAAGATATTGTACGGGAATATTGGTTGGCACATGCTTGAGTTTCACCAAATTCAAGAGATGTAATACGACAAAGAGTATCACGAGGAGTATATGTAAGCAGTCCCAAACATATAATGGATATGACACAAGTACAATTGTTCAATAAATTCAAGGAAGATCATCGTGGAATTAATGTGTCAATCACTACATTTGTGCAACTAAAACCATGGTATGTTAGACCTATTACTATCCGCGACACATGTTGTTGCTATTATCATGTGCAATTTCAATTATATTACGACACATTTATTGAATTTGGTAAAATGTTTTCGACAAATTCACCACCTCCGCCCACAATACATGAATTCATATCTCAAATCCTATGTGAGAGAAATCACGATGAAATATTTTATAATAAGAAATGTGTCAATGGAAAACATTGTAATCGTTGTGGAAATTTGGTTTTATTCCACAATAAATATCCTATTGATACTAATCACTCGCTGTCAAATGTCACCATTGATTGGAGAAGATATGAATACATTACAAGTACTAGTGATGTACATTCCAAAAGGATTGATTTGCAAGAAGATAAAATAGGTGTGACAGATTTTCTCAAGAAATTTGAAAGTGAAATTTATAAATACATCAAGCATTCATATAGAGAATGATGGCAAGACCTTCAATTCAAATAGTCTCGTGAAATTTTTTCACCAGGAACAATTTTGTCAGTGGTTGATTTTGCAGAAAATTACACATTTGCTGCACAAAAAAAGATACGGAGTGAATACTATCATTCTGACTAAGTTTTGATATTTGTCCATGTTTTATATAGACATTCTCAACAGGATGTTGATGGCATTGAAAGCATGTGTGACAATTGAGATGTGATTAAAGAATATCGCTTTTATATCAGCGACGATCGTACACACGATACACATTTTGTTTAACATTGTATTGAAAGTATTTTCTACAATTCACTAAAGGGACGTAACGTTAAATTCAATGAGCATTGGATATGGTTGGATAGATGTGCCGGACAATTTAAATCTTCACGATCATTTTATTGGTTATGTCGACTTCATAAAGCATTGAACATTAAACATCGCTGCAATTTCTTTGAAACTGATCATGGAAAAGGTGAACATGATGGTGCAAGAGCATGCATAAAAAGAGCACTTCGAAGATGGCAAATGAACCATAGTTCTACACGATTCCATTCAGTTGCATAGGTTGTCCAATGGTGTAAATCACATCTAAACCATGAATATAATCAACAATCAAAAGATGTGTGCATGTATGTACACACAAATGTTTTAATTTATATTTTATTGTCAATTTAAAAAAAAGTATGTACCTAACATCAAAATTTGTCATTTGTGTACTAGGTATTTTTGGCTCGTTGGGGTCCAAGATATAAATAGATCAATACCATACGATGCTAGCACCATACATGGGACTAGAGATTTTCACTCTATTCAAACAAAAACCTTCCAAAACGTGTATGCATTTGACAGTAGAAAGCAATCATGCTTTTGTCATATTTGCACTAAAAATATTGAATCTACAGAAGTTTGTGAAAACATAACGAACAACTACGTAAAACATTGGAAACACACAGAGATTAATCCTAAAGGAAAAATGCTACTAACAAGCATAGAAGAATTAGAATCAGAAGAAATAGCAATATCATCTGATGGCGACAGAATTTCAGATCTTGTTAAAGAAGGTAATGATCAAATACCATTGTTTTGTCGATTGTTCATTCTTGTCCATCACCTTATACACATGTATATTAGTCAATTTAATTGATTTAAAAATCCTAATGTCATTTGTAATTTGCACAGGGGATGTTTTTGTTGTGATTGCACCTGTAGACAACAACGAAAATGTGAAGTATTATTTGATGCGATGCACTAAAGGAAAAATGAAGTTATTGGAAGACTACAATGACAACGGATATACATACGAGAGAGGATTCATCATTTTAAAGGGCTATTTTTTTCAGCAGATCCATATGACTCAAAATTATGTCTACTTCCAGGATTATGAACTTGATGTTATATGTTGTCAATATAGTCATTTAGTATGTGCGTTTCGAATAAAATTGGTTCAAGTTCCATTGAAAAAACAATAAAAAAATAAAAAAATGGAAACTGTCCAAATATGACCATGAACGGATAATTGAGGACGACATTCCATTGCAATGTTTTTAACTATATAAAAAAATTAATAGATCAATGGTTTTGTTCATGTCATTGTCAAAATGTTGTGTACAATATATTTTTTTCTTTCTATGTCTATGATCTTGAAAGGAACTGGAATATAAGAGTTTAAATGATCGTATTCTAGTATGATGAAATGAATTCAAAAATTATCTGGTAATGAAAACTTCAATGTGTAAAATTTTTGTCTTAATTCTGTATAAAATACTTTATTCAGGTCCCCATGTGTCTATTAGACCACTTAAGGGATGAAATAACGGATGTGGCTGTTGCCACTCTCCGCCCCGAATCTTTACTTTAAAATATCACTTGTGTAAGTTCACATAACTAAAATCATGGCAAATGGAGACAACAATCATTTGATTTTTAATCACAAAAAAAGATTCCAGGATTGTGAAGCTTATGCTAAATTAGAGGAATGATTACTTACAACAAACGATGAAAATTCATCAAATTGTTGTCTAAAATCATTGCTCTAATTTAGCACAAGCTTCACAATCCTGTAATCTTCGCTTATGATTAAAAAACAAAAAATCGTTAAACCCCCATTTGCCATGATTTCAGCCGCATAAAATGTACCTGGATATTGAAAATAAGAATTATTAATTAAAAATTCATATCAAAATTTGAACCTAATATTCATTTTTCAACTTCCTAATATTCATATTTCAATCAAAACTTCCTAACAAATTCCTTAACTTTGAACTTAACATTCATTTTTAAACTTCCTAACATTCATATTTCTATCAAAACTTCCTGACATTCATAAACTTCCTAACATTTAAAGATAATAGTCATGTTCTTAACATTCATTCATTCATTGCACCTATCATAAATTCCTTAGTATCCATTCTTAACATATTCCTAACATTCCTATCAAAATTTGAACCTAACATTCATTTGTCAACTTCCTAATATTCATATTTCAATCAAAACTTCCTAACATTCCTAAAATTTGAACTTAACATTTATTTTAAAACTTCCCAGTTCATCCATATTTCTATCAAAACTTTTAACATTCCTAAACTTCCTAACATTCAAAGATAACATTCATGTTCTTAACATTTATTTTTAAACTTCCTAGTTCATCCATATTTCTATCAAAACTTCTAACATTCCTAAACTTCCTAACATTCAAAAATAACATTCATGTTCTTAACATTTTATCTTAACATTCATTCATATTTCAATCAAAACTTCCTAACATTCATGTACTTTAAACCTATGTTCATTCATTTTTAAACTTCCTTTAACATTCTTAAACTTCCTAATATTCAAAGATATCATGTTCTTAACATTCAATCTTAACATTCATTTATTCTTAAAATTCATATAAAAACCTAACATTCATTCATTCATTGCACCTATCATAACTTCGTTAACATTCATTTTTACCATGTAACATTCATTTTTAACATATTCAGGTAACATGCATATCAAAATTTGAACCTAACATTTATTTTTCGGCTTCTTAACATTCATATTTCAATCACAACTTCCTAACATTCCAGAACTTTAAACCTAACATTTATTTTTCTATCAAAACTTCCTAACATTCAAAGATAAATCATTCTTAATATTCAATCTTAACATTCATTCATTTTTAAAATTCCTATAAAAACCTAGCATTTATTCATTGCACCTAGATTATAAGATCCTTAACATTCATTCTTACATATTCATTCATTCATTTAAATATGCAAATACATATTATAAACCTTTAAATCACACCAAATAAACAAAAATAAGTAAATAATTTAAAGCAAATACAGAATATGTAAGCTCAAAGGACATGTATATAATCTTCAAAAAAACGTTCATGAACATGTGAGTTCAATGTACATATATGTATCTAGTCCAAAAATAAATCTCCTCGATGTCTAAAACAAATCTTTGAAATCTATGCATATAAAAAAAAGAAAATGTCCACCATGCTATCCTCCACTAGGGCCTCCCCTTGGACTCAATCCACCCTGCAACATTGTTGGCTGCTTTCTGGGGCAGACCCGGGTTTTAATGAAGCGCAGCAACAAAACCCCTTCGTGCACTGGCCCTCTCGGCAACGAGCTGCGCAGCAGCTCGAGGTCTCACCCGAAGTGGCTATGGGGGGGCTAAGGAATTAGTTTTCCTCAACCTAGGAGACGCAGAGACTGTTCTCCCTTTCTCAACGATTCCTCAAAGTCAATTGTCTGACTTTCCCACAGGTCCCTCGGCGCAACTGCGCGGAGTTCTCACTCAACAGCCTAGCTGCACGGTATCTCCGTTTTGGCGCAGGAGGCGACTATCCCCTGCATCGATGCTTTAAGTATCTCTTCTTCCTGCACGCCCAGCGCAGTAACGCATTCCTTGATCGCTGCGGCGACAGCGTTCTACAGCTCCTTCGATACTTAACAATTATGGTTAACAAGGGAGCTTCACAACTCACTTGAACGCACGCAAAGATAATGCAAGATTCCTGTATACACAAGTAATGAACTTAAAGTAGACAATCACTCACACAACATCATAACAAGAAGTACGTGAAGTTCTCCTCCTCGAGGGAAACCACATCCACGGGAGTGTTATATTAACCAGAAAATGATAGAGTTATACAATATGCTGCACACACAGCTGCAGCCTTAGATGTTTCCAGAAAACTCCACGCACACAGCTGGGAGCCCTTCTTTCGATCTAGTCTCTTCTCTACAGAGATTACAAAGCACAGACGTCGACTTAGACTGTCTGGCAACTCAGGGATTAGCTCCTCGGCTATCCGGTTTCCACTCTTTCTAACCACTCAGTAGAAAACACAGCAAAGGATAATCAACACATGATCTACCCTTATGACTGACTAACTATTTGTCTATTGTCTAACTCTTCTTCTTATCAATTATACATATATATAGGTGGCCATGACGGTCACACCCTTACAAAACTGTGGGCCTTTCCCAACAGTGATCCCCAAAAACCCTAACCACGCACATGGCTAGGTGTACTGTAGGCGCCGCTTGTAGTCATGTCGCCGCTTCCTGCGGGTTCCTTGACTTCCGGCGCAGATTGCGGGTATGGGCGCCTTGTCCTTCGCCTTCAATGCTCTGGTCCGTTTCTCTTCCTTGATCCGAGCAACCATAACTTCTGTACTAAGCCTTAAATGAGGGTAGCTGAGCCCTCTACTCCATCACTTTATTTATTATGGTAGCTGAGCCACCTTCATTCTTATATGACGTGCGCGCGAGCTCCGCGATTTCCGGTCCGTGATCTGCGCTGAGCTTATCCATCTGGCACCGTGCTGCGCACCCTCTCCTTCTATCCAAAACTTAGTGCTTGTTCAAAATTAGCACTTTCCTTTCATACTTGTGCTTTTTCCCCAAAATTCGCAGCTTTACCATTGCTGCGGCCTAGGCTCCAACAGGCCCCTAACACTTACTTGTAGCTCGCCCTCGAGCCACTCGCACTAGCGTGTGGTCGCTTGATTTGCGCATCTGCTTTTGCTTGGGTCTCCGCGAGTGTTTTCTTCCACTGTGCAATAGCGGAGTCCAGTTCATCTACACATTCCACAGCTGTCTGCACCGTTTCTGCAGTGGCTTCTTCTTTAGTTATGCCATCAATCACCTGTTGAGATTCTGCAATTTCTTTGATCTTTGCCTCGATTTGGGCAGCAAGGTCAGCATACTCATCCATAAATGGCTGAATGTTGTTGGTGAGTTTGGCATCTTCAGTTCTGAGTTTGTGCAGCTGCTGTTGGATTCTGCGCACTTCACTCATTTTCCTTATTTTTGCTAAGCCTTCTAAGGCCTTAGCTTCTTCAGTTAGAACAGTTAGGGACTGTTCTGCTCCTTGCACTTGTTGGAAAAGACCAATTTTGAAGGGGAGCGTCTCAAGCTCCGTCCAAGCTTCCATAGCTTGGTTCATCAGGTTCTCGGATTCACCTGCTCTGCTCGTCAGTTGTGTAGAAGTTTTGCGCAGCGCTTCAAATTGGTGTTGGCTATCATCTGGAACGGGTTCTTCTGGCTGTTGCTGAGATGCTCTCGTGCCGGGCGATTGTCTGGGATCAGTCCATCCAGGGTGTACATAAGTCGAGGCCGTCACTGGAGTAGTCATGCCGAAATCTAAGCCTCGGCACAGGAATTGACGAACAACTTCTTCAGTCGACAGGTTCTCCATCGTGAACCGGTGTAGGGAACAAAAACTTTGGACAACAAATGGCGGACCTGCGTAGGATATGGACGCTGAAAACAAAGGAAAATACTCTGCACAACTTGGCTCTGAAAACAATAACTTGGATTCTTAAACAAGACTGCAACTCGAGGAAAGTAACCCGAAAATGATACAAGTGTGGGGTATTTATAGCCAAAGGTGATAGTAAATGCGGCCAAGTGGGGTTACTTAGCTGTAGGCGGCTATGCATGAGTTGACAACCCGCTATCCCCCTCGCCTCGGCAGTGCATTTATTGTGATGGACGGGATCTGACAGCCTTCCGGGAGAAGCTAAAGCTTTCGGCGCATGAGTTAAATGCAAATCTTACGGAGATCAAGCCGAATCCGTCAGAGCGGCTATACTTAAATGGCGGACTTATCCTTCATTTATTCTCAGACGCGGCTACATAACTGCTGTAATTGAATGTTTGTCGGCGGGTCATTTCAGCTTAGGTAACTGTGCATAGAGGGGTCCATACCGAGAACTCCTCAAGCGGCAAATTAACATAGGGGACTCCGCAAGAGCGATGGTTCATCGGTCCAGAAAAAAAAAAAAACGTCGCAAGAGCGCAAAGATAAGCTCACTCAACAAATTTTATTCAATCATGCGCGGATTGTTTCAAGGAACTGCGCGGGAAGCCGGGAACTGAAAGTGTCTCGCAGCTTCCGTGTAGACTGTGACCATGCGATGTCTCTTTCAACTACACCGGACATCTGCACTTCTTTAGCAATATATTAGGTCGACAGGGCGGAGTGGCCGTCGCGATAAAGCTTGAGCCGACTCCCGTTGATCATTGTAGGTAGCAATTCTCCATCAAGCTTCGCAAGCTGAACTGCTCCTCCTCCTGTTATCTTTGTCACCCGAAAAGGGCCTAACCAATGTACACGAAACTTGCCCGGAAACTTGATGAATTTACTATCATAAAGGAGTACCAAGTCTCCTTCTTCAAAGTGCTTATGCTTAATGTGCTTGTCATGCCAAGCTTTCTGTCTTGCCTTCTGTACCTGTTGATGGAATCCGGCTAAAAGTCGGTTTTCTTCTAAGGCAAGCAGTTGTGAAAGTCTTTCACTCATAGTATCAGGATCTGCCATCTCTGTAATTTGCGCAATTCTGAGACTGGGAACAATGTATTCCATGGGCATAACTGCTTCTTGTCCATACACCAAACTGAAAGGTGTGTGACCTGTTAGTTTCTTGCAAGTGGTTCTGTAAGCCCATAATACAACTGTGACTCTAAGGTCCCAATCATCTCTTTGTTGATTACAGATCTTCGTCAGGGCATTCTCAAGGATCTTATTGAATGCCTCCACCGTACCATTAGCTCGAGGATGGTAGGGTGTACTCGTATGGTGACTAATTTGAAATTCTTCAGTAAGGGCCTCTATAGTCTCATTGAGGAAATGTGTACCCTGATCACTCATGAGGATCACTGGGCATCCAAACCTAGTGATAATGTTCTCAAAAATGAACTGCGTGGCAGTGGCAGCGTCGCAGTTCTTAACTGGCTTCGCCTCAGCCCATCTGGTGAGGTATTCAGTAGTTGTAATGATGTATCTTGCGCCGGTTCTTTTTCCTGGTGGGTTGATAGGTCCTACAAAATCAATGGCCCATTTATCAAAAGCACGCAGTGTGATCTGGGTCTTAGCGGCATTTCATCTCTTCTTGAGGGTTTTCCTGTTCGCTGGCATACATCGCAACATTTACAGAACTCCTTAGTATCCTTGTGCAATGTCGGCCACCAAATACCTGCGGCTAAGATCTTCTGCGCAGTCGGCTTTCCTGCGAAATGGCCTCCTGCGGTACCTGAGTGCGCTTCTGCGATGATAGAGCTCTTTTCATGCGGTAAGATACATCTGCGCAAGACTTCGTCAGGGCCCAACTTATAGAGCTGGCCTGCTATCAAAGTGAAGTCTGCAACTTTGACAACAAGTTGCTTCTTCTGCTGGGTTGTAAATTCAGTCGGCGCTTGCCCGGTAGTGAGAAACTCAAGAATATCGGAATAATATTCATCTGCTGCTTGAATAGAAAACAACTGCGCGTCAGGCAGATTGTCCTCCAGACTTTAGGTTCCTCTTCTGACTCTATCCTGGATAGATGGTCAGGCCCTGCATTCAATCTGCCTGGCTTTACAATAACCTCAAAATCATATTCTTGGAAGAGCAGTAGCCATCTGCAAATTCTCCCCCCTAACACTGGTTTATTGACCAAATATTTCAAAGCAGAATGGTCAGTATACATTTTAAAATGAGCGCCTAATAGGTAGTGTCTGAATTTCTGTAGGGAGTACACCATAGCTAGTCCTTCTCTTTCTGTAGTGGTGTAGTTCTTCTCGGCTGTGGATAGCTTTCTGCTGGAGTAAGCGATCGGGTGGTCAATACTTCCTTATTCGGGTTGGGTAAGCACGACCCCCAATGCTATGGAAGAAGCATTGACATGAACATGGAAAGGTTTTCTCTAGTCCGGGAAAACTAGAATAGGCGCTGTGATCATCTTTTCTTTAAGTGTATCCAAGCTCTGTTGGCATTCTTCTGTCCATTGGAACTTCGAATCCTTTTTCAGCAATCTTTCCATGGGTGCTGTGATCCTTGCATATCCTTTGATAAATTTTCTGTAGTATCCTGTATGTCCCAATGTAGTGCGCAATTGCTTACTGAGTTGGGCGCAGGTAAATTAGCAATGATGGCAACCTTCACAGGATCCATCAGGAGTCCTTGTCTGCATACAATATGTCCCAACAAAATACCAAAGGGCGCACAAAATATACATTTTTTCAAGTTAAGGGAAATCTGATGCTGTCTACATTTTTCTAACATCATGCGCAGATTCCCGATATGATTCTTAAATAGACCAAATACAGTCCAGTCATCAAAATAGACTTCTAAAAACTTGTGAATGAATTCTTTAAAAACAGCAACAACAACTCTAGAGAAGATAGCAGGTGCGTTTTTAAGACCAAAGGGCATTACCGTGTACTGGAATGAACCCCATTCAGTCGCAAAAGTAGTCTTATGGCGGTCATCCGGATGGATTCTGATCTGATGATATCCCGAAAAGCCATCAGTGAAGGAGTAAGCCTCTTGTCCTCCAACATTATCAAGCACTTCGTCTGTAAAAGGAGTGGGAAATGGATCATGCGCTGATGCATCATTGAGTTTGCGCAAGTCCACACAGATTCTTATTTCACCTTTTGTTTTTTTCTCTTGCACCACCATAGGACTAATCCAATCGCTTTCCTCTACTGGCTCAATAATACCTGCTGCGAGCATTTTATCAATTTCTTCTCTAACTTTGTCTTTATACCGGGGGTTCAATCTGTACGAGCGCTGTTTTACTGGCTTGGCGTCTGCTTTCATAGGTATGCGCATCACTCCTAAGTCTCCTAGGATGCCTTTCATTTCCGTGAACTTGGTAGGAAAGATATCCTCGTAGTCACGTAATAACTCTGAAACATGTCCAACAGTTTCATCATCCCAATAATCTCCTATAGAATCAAACTTGGGTTCGACTTCTGTACCAATGTTAATCTTCTTGAGCTTGATGTGTTCTGTGATGGCAGGAATATCAAGCTCAGGACCTTCAATATTGCGCGTCCCTTCTAATTCCGGAATATTGACGTTGCGAGGATCCTCCTCCTCATCTTCAGCAATGAAATTATAACATTCCAGGGCATGTTCTATCTGGACAGCCCAGTCTGGTTGAGAATATTCTGATAAGGGGCATTGTTCAAATACCTTCTTTTTAATACACTTCAAAGCCTGATCGATGCTTGGATGTTCTGACTCAAAGCTGAAGGTAAGTTGAAAACTTTCTATCATAAGAGGCCAACTGATAGTGCCTCGGCGCAATTCTGTTTCAGTATACCAGTTCCTTGGAACTGTATCCAATGTGTGGATGAATAGGTGAACCCACTCATCTTCCGGAATATCTGACCATTGCTGAATACATGCTTCAATGTGTAGCCTGGGGTCACTCTGTCCCTCATACTTGCGTAACACTTCTGCTGTGGTGTCCTGAAATCTACGCAGTATCAATCTGCGACAGTCTTGCCATGTGTGAATATTCTTTTTATGCGCACCCCACCATCGTGCGGGTGTAGCGCGCAATGCTACATCCAATGCCTGTATGCGCTATTGTTCTGGGAGCTTTTGTTCATATGCATGTATGAATTTAGTTACTTCAGTTAAACCATCAAAAATTGGAGTGTCAGTCAATTCTGTGCCAATCCATCGAATGGATTTAGTCATCATGGCGCAACGCCTTGCAGAAACCTCGTGTAAACGATTCTGCCAGTTTTCGAATCCTGCATCTGAGTCTGATGTGCACGAGCTGTCGCGTCGCCAGCTGATATGGCCGTCTGCTGTGGGATTGACATAGTCACTGTGATTAGTAGTCATTTGATACAAACTGTCCATGTGGCGCGCTTCCTCTTCTGCCCGAATGGGTTCTATATACCTTGGTCCTTGAATAGGATCAAGTGGTGTGATGACCCTAATCTGGTCATCCTCAAAGGTCATCTGTCTTTTCTTCAAGTTAATGACATTCAAATTATCAAATGCCCAGTCTATACCTAAAAGTGCTGGGTATGGTCTACTATCATCCAGAATTTTGATTACTTCAAAATCTGCAGAGCTTCTTACTCCTTCAATATCAATAGGTACATTGGGTAATCTGCTCAATGGAGAGACTCGTTGCTGATTCGTGAGTCTTAGCTGGATGGGGGATCTTGTAAGCTGAGGGCTTCCCATCTGTTCCCATGTCTGCATAGTGAGAACATTAACTTCTGAGCCCAGATCTAAAATGACTTCGTCCATTTCAAATGCTCCAATCTGCGCTGTGAGCCTCATCTCTTTTCCAGTTCTAGTGTGACTCCCAATCTGGTGAACAACACGCTGCGGTGTGTTCGTCGAAGCAGACTGTTGGCATTGATCAACCAGGTGTTGAAGTTCTAGAGTATCCTTTTCATTGCGCAACACTTTTAAACATTGTCGCAGGAACACATGAACACTGCCTAGTGCATTCTCTTCATCAGGCCGTCCGGCTGTAGTGGCCTGTTCTTGTACCAGGTTGTCTTGTCTTAGCACTTGCGATCTAATATTGTTATGCGGAATTGCGACAGAACTTGAAGCTCTCGGATCTGAGAAATACTCTTGAGCTTGCTTGAATGCTTCTTTTTGCTTCTGTAGGTTAAGTGGGGCTGGTTTAATATTAGCGCGGTGCACCCATTGCGTCGCTTGCTTTCCCGTTCCCATCTCTAGCGCACCAGTGGTTGCTCCACTGCGCGTCACTATATTAACTGTAGGGTTTGGTTCTCTTTTTTCTGCTCCAATCAACTAAATATTCTGATTGACCTGTGGGGTCTTTGCTTGCATCTTAGCCATCAACTGAGGGCATTCTTCAATGATATGGTCATAAGATTTACAATACCTGCAGAGGGTTGTAGGATTTTGGCAATCCCTGGAAAAATGACCTCGCGCTCCACAATTATAACAAGTGATTTGTCCTCTTCCGCGACCAAAATTTGTTGTGCGTCCGCGTCCCCTATAATTTCCTGCTCGGCCGTCGCGAGTTTGGTCATACGGTGGACCTGCTGTGGGTCCTTGTGTCTCTTCTTGTACTCTATAAACATCATGCTTTCTTTCTATCATAAGATCATATGCTCTACAATTGTTCTCATCATGACCTACTGATTTACAGAAATTACAATATAGATTCTTTGGAGTTTGTACATATTTCTGAAGTAAGTGACATTCTTGTGGTCTATGACCTCTAGTTCTACAGATTTCGCACCAAGGCCCCTGTGCCTGTGGTAAAGGGTTAGGTGCTCCAGTTGCAATATATTCTATGAAAACGGAGCAATGGTCCTTTGAGTGACCTTGCGCTTTACATTTTGTACACCAAATTTCTTCCTTAACCTCCTTGCCTTTCTTAATATCATGCACTTGCAAGGTTAAGTTTGCTAATTGGTTCTGCAACTGCGCAACATCGTTGCTTGTTCCAGCAATTGGTGAAGCTTCTAGTTTCATAGCCATCTCTAGAGCTTGTTCCTGAGTATTGAGATTATGTTGCATAAGAGGAAGTCTAATGTGTGGGAGCAGCGCAGCAATGAACCATTCCTTATGCTGCTGTGGTGCAAACTCGAAGCTTACTTGATCTATCAAGGCTTTGAACTTCTGGTCAAAGTCCCATACTGATTCTGTAGGTAACTGTTTGATGTCTTTGAGCTCTGTTATACACTGTGATTCTGATTTAGGTTTCTTAAATTCTCTAATCATAGCATTTCTTACATCAGCAAGCGTCCTATTCTATGCTGCTGAGTATTTCATGAACCAAGTCAAGGCTCTTTCTCTTAGTGTGGTTGCTAACTGAACCAGTTTAATAGAATCGTCATTAATTTGCTTAATTGTCCAAATGGCTTCACATAAGAACCAGTGCTGCTAAGGGTCTTCTATCTCTGTTCCTCTAAAAGTTGGTAGCTTCATGTCATCGCCCATCCTTCTTGTGCTAGGTTGAGGTGGAGGTGCTGTAGCAGTGCTTCTGGGCTGGTTAAATAAAGGTGGTGCTGAGGTACTAGAAGTACCATGTGGGCTACTAGAAGGTGTTACTGTGGGGTTATACTGAGCTCCGTCTGGTTTTTGCAGTGTAAAGGGGTGATAAGGGATATGAGCACTCCCTTGTCTTTCTATACGGCGTGCTCTAGGAACTTGACTGTCGTCTGGGCTAGACTCAAAAGAATACTGGTCAAGGCCTACTTTATATCGTTTTCCACTACGAGTGCAACCAATAAGTTCAGGATCATTATCAGAATCTACGGACATTACTTGTCTATGCTATTCATCAGAAGCTATACATAGCTTTCCTTTTTCATACAGGAGCATTTTAATCCATAAGTTCAGAGAATTTAAGAACTTACCTCTATGTGCTTGGAAGAAATTCCTCTCATCTTCACTGAAACTCTTTCTTGTATCTACTGCAAACTCGGTGATGAAACCTTCCAGTAGACTATTCAACCAAAAGTCTACTGCGCGGGACACAGAATTGTCTACCCGCTTCACAATACTGACTAGCTCAGGCGTCCAAGCGACGGGTCGATCAACATGCACAGTGGGTCTAGTATCTTCTAACTTGGCTATCCAAGCATGCAACTCCAGTGCAAATGTAACAAAGAAAATTTCGTGAAGGTCAGTATAAATATACTTCTGCAACCAGTCTTCTGTTTGGAGTCTAGAGCTTCTATTTTCTTGTTCGGCGAACTCTTTAGCCTTTAAATCAAACCAGTCTCCAATTTCTTTAGCTGTAGGATTCCAGTAACACATTTGTTAGCTGAGCAAGTCTCAAGGTAACAGAACCATTTGTTGGCTTCAGCAACAGTCTCAGACGTCGCGGAAATAGTAAGTCTCACAGCAACCAGTCACAAGACAATGGAACCATTTGTTGGTTCCTTCTTTCTCTGGATTTCGCCTCAATCTCGCGCGTCGCCGAAATAACAAGTCTCACGGTAGCAAATCACGCGACAACGGAACCATTTGTTGGCTCCTTCTTTCTCTGGATTTCGCCTCAATCTCGCGCGTCGCTGAAATAACAAGTCTCATGGTAGCAAATCACGTGGCAACGGAACCATTTGTTGGCTGCTTTCTGGGGCAGACCCGGGTTTTAATGAAGCGCGGCAACAAAACCCCTTGGCGCACTGGCCCTCTCGGAAACGAGCTACGCAGCAGCTCGAGGTCTCACCCAAAGTGGCTATGGGGGGGCTAAGGAATCAGGTTTCCTCAACCTAGGCGACGCGGAGACTGTTCTCCCTTTCTCAACGATTCCTCAAAGTTGATTGTCTGACTTTCCCACAGGTCCGTCGGCGCAACTGCGCGGAGTTCTCACTCAATAGCCTAGCTGCACGGTATCTCCGTTCTGGCGCAGGAGGCGACTATCCCCTGCATCGACGCTTTAAGTATCTCTTCTTCCTGCGCTCCCAGCGCAGTAACGCATTCCTCGATCGCTGCGGCGACAGCGTTCTACAGCTCCTTCAATACTTAACAATTATGGTTAACAAGGGAGCTTCACAACTCACTTGAATGCACGCAAAGATAATGCAAGATTCCTGTATACACAAGTAATGAACTTAAAGCAGACAATCACTCACACAACATCATAACAAGAAGTACGTGAAGTTCTCCTCCTCGAGGGAAACCACATCCACGAGAGTGTTATATTAACCAGAAAATGATAGAGTTATACAATATGCTGCGCACACAGCTGCAGCCTTAGATCTTTCCAGGAAACTCCACGCACACAGCTGGGAGCCCTTCTCTCAATCTAGTCTCTTCTCTACAGAGATTACAAAGCACAGACGTCGACTCAGACTGTCTGGCAACTCAGGGATTAGCTCCTCGGCTATCCGGTTTCCACTCTTTCTAACCACTCAGTAGAAAACATAGCAAAGGATAATCAACACATGATCTACCCTTATGACTGACTAACTATTTGTCTACTGTCTAACTCTTCTTCTGATCAATTATACATATATATAGGTGGCCATGACGGTCACACCCTTACAAAACTGTGGGCCTTTCCCAACAGTGATCCCCAAAAACCCTAACCACGCACATGGCTAGGTGTACTGTAGGCGTCGCTTGTAGTCATGTCGCCGCTTCCTGCAGGTTCCTTGACTTCCGGCGCAGATTGCGGGTATGGGCGCCTTGTCCTTCGCCTTCAATGCTATGGTCCGTTGCTCTTCCTTGATCCGAGCAACCATAACTTCTGTACTAAGCCTTAAATGAGGGTAGCTGAGCCCTCTACTCCGTCGCTTTATTTAATATGTTAGCTGAGCCACCTTCATTCTTCTATGACGTGCGCGCGAGCTCCACGATTTTCGGTCCGTGATCTGCGCTGAGCTTATCCATCTGGCACCGTGCTGCGCACCGTCTCCTTCTATCCAAAACTTAGTGCTTGTTCAAAATTAGCACTTTCCTTTCATACTTGTGCTTTTTCCCCAAAATTCGCAGCTTTACCATTGCTGCGGCCTAGGCTCCAACAAACATGTATAAAAGCAGATTATGAATATCATTTAAATTATTTAAACTAAATTCAAAAAATTAAAATATTAAACTTATATATCAAAAAACAATTCAATTATTAACAAAATTACATCAAATTTTCTAAATTCTTGTCCACCACCATCCTCTAAAGGACTTTTTCTTTTGCCTCCAAAATATTTAAGAGACCCAAGCTGCAACATGTATAAAATCAATTTATGAATCTCATAAATTACTTGAACAAATTTTAACTAAATCCATAAAAATTAAAATATTAAACTTATATCAAAGATCAATTCAAGTGTGAACAAAATTACCTCTGTGCTAATGTTTGCTGCATTAAGCAGAGAACCTATCTCTCCCCCCTAAAATTTAAATTGTGTTAATAAATAAAACATAATTCAAACCAAAAAAATTAAGTGCCAATTAACTTAAAACTAAAACAAAAAAATAAAAACATTAGCTCACAATAGATGGTCAATCATTTAAAAAGTTCGTATCTAAAGAAACCTGCATGGATAAGTCAAATTAACAATAAGATGCATAGTTAAATTAAAATTTAAAAAAATATATATATATATCAAGTTCAAACATAATTATAAATATGTAAGTAATAAATATACTTCTCGAATATGCTCTATATTTTCGCTAGTAAAAATACGGAAATAATATTCATTCATCATTCTTGAAAACTGCAACCAATAAACATTTACATAATGTACTTATTACTTTACATCAAAAAAACATAATTTATCATTCATATAATGTAACAAAAAATTCAATTCAAAATGAATAAAAGATTAAATTTAGATCAAGTCATATCATAATCAACAAACCTCTCCCAAACTCGATGTGTCATTGGATATAACATTTGCCGCTATGTCATGACAAACCTTGGCATATGCCCTGATATCTTCAATGCTCATTCCATCTATCTCATCATTAGTTTTGTAAACAAACTTTTTACGAATAGTGGAACGAGTCCTTTCTCGAACCAATCCCACATCTACTCCAACTAATGCTGATGATAAACCATCGCCAACAAAATTCCTTGCAATTGTCCCAAGTTGAGATGTGGGCTCTATCTCTGATCTTAATGCCACCAACCTAGGTGGGCGAGATATATGGGGTGGAGGTCGAAGAGTTGTAGGGTCTCTAAGAGCACTTTTTCGATTATATATTCAACCATTTCCAACTACATAAAATTCTAAATGAACATCAGTATAGTCCGACTTCGTATTTAAAAAAAACTCAGCATAAAAAAATCTAGCAAAATATTGAGAAACCTCATCGTTCCATGGAAACCAACCATAGGCTGTGAGAAACCGATCATAGAGTAGATGTGCAAGATCAGGATGCTTGAAATATTGCACTTTCAACATTTCTCATTTTAGACCTTCTTTGAAGTTAAACATTGATTTGGTTTATTCTTTCGTCACTCTCTCCTTCACAACAGCCCACTTGTCTAGACCCATCACTTGTTCCCTTCACCTTCGCATCAATTCAACAAAAACATTTGTAGTTGGTTCTAGATTCTCATATGCCTGAATGAATTTTTGCAATGATCCCAAAACAATCTCCAAACTTTGTTTACTCTTTGGAGGGAGATCCATAGTAGACAAATCATTTTCCAACTTGTCGTAGTGGGATCTACATCTTTCAAGAGTCATTTGATGATCACCACTTTCCCATGGAAGCTCCTGAGGTAAATCAGATGGATATGTTGTAATGGATGTACAACCCTTAGTTAATTCAACATATTGTGTCTTGGCTCGACCATCATCACCTTGTGTAGAATGATGAGCCTCTTGAGAACCTTGCTCTGCACCCTCATCCGTCTCCCTTGTTCGCTCTACCTCCCTCTCTGTAGAATTACAAACATCTTCTGAACCATGCTCTGCTTCAAATAAAAACAAAGTTTTTTTTAAACACATGTACAAACTTTGAGTACACAAAAAAACAATTTGTATGTACACATATTAAAATATCGATATTCATATACCAACAGAAGGTTGAGATCGGCGTTCTCCCACATAAGATATAGGGGAGTCATTTGTACCCCTTTCGCCTTGTCGATGATCAACTGAATGTGAACTATACAATAAACTAGAATCTCGAGGGGAAGTTGACAACCTCCGATTATCACTTGTAACACCAACCCCAGAAGACTGTGAAGATCTCCTACGCTTTCGCCTCAAAGACTCCTCTCTTTCCATTTGATATAATGTCCACACTTACACAAATATCAACTAATTACATATTCAAATTCTACATGTTAATTCTACAAATTCTAAAACCTAGCTTCTAGAAAAGCTAAGTTCTGTAATAAAAGTTCCTATATATACCTAATATTATCTAATAGTTCTTAAAATGACTATGACTAATATTGTTGGGATGTATAAGGAATTAATGTACCAATCTTCTGAGTGTTTTTGATGTTTAAAATGAATAGAGCAAATATAGTTAAATACTAAGTTTAGTGTTACATCTAGATAGTAATTCTAGAAATTCTAAAACCTAGCTGCTAAAGAAACTAAGTTATGTAATAAGGACCTAAATATACCTAATATCATCTAGTAGTTCTTAAAATAGGTATAACTAATAAGGAATTAATGTGCCAATCTTCTAAGTGCTTTTGATGTTTAAAATGAATGGAACCAATATAGTTAAATACAAAATGAAGGGTTACTTTTCTTTATGTCAAAGAATGAGTTTATGAACATGTTAACTTTTAATTAAAATCCTAAATTAATTACGTAATTGCTATTTTAATAATATTTAAACATAAATTATATCTACAAGTATTTTCATTATTCCATACAATCTTAAAATATTAACAATGCATGGTATTATTTTTCACAAGGTTGGCTATGTTTCAGAAATTTGCCATGTTGCAAAATGGTCTTTAGTTTGGTACATAATACAATTGACTTTTGTTCTTTCCTATTACATCTAAAGTAAAGTTTATTCATGTCTATAGTTTAGTTGTATCTAAAGTAAAGTTTAAAGTTTTGTTGTATCCAAAGTAGAGTTTAATCGTTTCTAAAGTTTTGTTGTATCTGTAGCTATGCATTAAGACAGTTTGTAATAAAACTAATATATTGTTCTATGAACTGTGTCAATGTAGACAAAGTTCATGAACTTTGTCCAAGGACATAATTCATGAGCTCTATCCATGTGGACATAATTCCTAAACTCTATGTCCATGTTGACAGAGTTCAGCCGAAAAGACAAACCTATATATAAAAGGGAGATATCATTTGCAAATACAATTACAGAACTACTTTTATTTTCATTTCTAAACACATAAGCAAAATCAATAGTTTAACAAGATTAACTAACTAAAGACTGCATATATTTCTCTTTTTATATTTAAATTTAAATCATTTTCAAGATACGATTTGGACAGAGTTTAAGAACTCTGCCAAATTGGACAGAGTTCATGAACTCTGCCCAACTGGACAGAGTTCATGAAATCTGTCGAATTGGACATAGTTCATGTTAAACCTCTTAGTACTAATACACTCTATTTGCTTATGTTACAGTTTCCATATTAGGTTACTATGATTATACTATTTGTGAGTAATAAGTATCATTATCTATGCTCTTTTATGAACTCTGCCCAATTGGACAGAGTTCATGAACTCTGCCCAATTTTGGACAGCGTTCATGAACTCTGTCCAATTGGACACAGTTCATTTATAGGGACAAATTCAAAAAAATTTAAATTAATACTTAATTCTTTAATTAAAAAAAAACTGAGTTTCGGCTTACCTGTTTATATTTTCACTTCTTTGACCCAGTCGAAACGAACTTAGGCGAATTTAGACCCAGCTGAACAGAACCCAGGCGAAATTGGAAAAACGAGCCAAGCACCCAAAAAAACCAGAACCTGCAATAGCAATTAAACATTAATATAAGAAATTTAAAAATAAAAATAAAAACATAAATAAACAAAAAAACTTACCTCTGCAAACAACCCCGCGACGACAGGTCCATAGCAACAGCAACCCACTCTTATGCAAACGTCCACCAACGAAACGAACACCAGAACAATCATCCACCAGCATAAACTCTCCGAAAATATGATTGTCTGCCACCAGGCGAACACTCCAACACCAAAGCTCCACCAACAACAGTCCAGCCGCACACTAAACCGACAGACGTCCAGACGCACACTCCACCAACAAGCGTCCAGATGTCCAAATGCGTACTACAAACCAACAGCTATACAAATCCGCGGCGACGAATGCATGGGACGAGCGGATGGGAGAGGCAGAAGGTGGTGGATGAACACTCCACCAACAAACGTCGACACGTCTAACCGAGCAATGACCAGCCAACGAGCAAAACGTGACGCGGAGGGTGGCAGAGAAGTGACACGCAGAGAGCGGGGAAGCAGGTGGCGGAGTTCAATGATAGCCAGGTAGACGGACCTGTGGCTATACGAGTGGGTGGACGGAATAGTGGCGAGATGGGTGGCGCGGAGGTGGATCCGACAATGGCTCTCAAATTGGTCCACAAAATCCTGCAGAAAATGACAAACAATGGCCGCGGTCGAGCTTTTATACAGAATAAATGTTCAGCCGAATAATTAGACAATGCCGTGCATTTTCTCCATCCGGCTAAAACTTCGCACACAAATCGAGGCCACCGTTAGGTCTAACGGTGGCCTGTTAAATAATATTCGGCCGAATAAAGTAGAACTTATTCGACTGAATAACTGAATTTATTCAATCGAATAACTGAATTTATTCGGCCGAATAATTAAATTTATTCGGCCGAATAACTTCCGCTATGTCTCTTCGGCGCTCGATTCTCACCAAAGTGTAACCCACCTTCGCGTTTCCACCCTCTTACACAATATTTCTGCAGAATATTTCCTCATGTGCATTAGGTGATCACTGAGAGATTCGAATGTGAGTGCAATCATAAGTCTGCATATTGCTAAGAAGAACCAGAGATGCTGGTGCAGGTCTTCTTGACTGCTAGTTCTTGAAGATTCAACAGATAGTACTGCTACAAGAGGAGATCCTAATTCCTAAGTTTCTTCTTCTTGGTGGTTCAGTGAATAGGCTCGGGGGTCCTAAGGCAAGTAGTTAACTGCTTTCAGGAATTGGTTGGGTGGAACAGTCTTCTTGGGCTGTTTGTCCCCTACAAATTTTATCCAGGTTTTACAGTTTCTACTTATTTTAGTTATTAGTTTTGTTTAAGTAAAATTATCAATCTCTGTTTGAAGAAGAAATGGGTTTTGATTTTGTTTGAAAGTCTGCATGTTAAAGTTTGGATGATGATTTGGAATTGATAAACCAGTATCTATATTTTTCTACACGCTGTTTCATGCATCGTACTCTAGTATAGATATGCAAATTATGAATATATGAGAAGATGGGCAATTTTCCATTGATTCGATAGATAAATAGTAATTGATATGTTTATCAGTTTCTATCCTATAGTTAATAACAGTAGAAATTACAGTATAATACTTAAATGTTTTAGAGTACTTCATGATTTCTAGAAAACAAATATTGATTATTTCCTGTACAGACACTTTGTATTTATTTTCTTATCTTTACTATGTACATAAGAAATAGATAGAATTCAGATTCCTATACATTATATTATGTTTGCAATATAATTAAGATAGCTGCAAATAAATAAATGCATTCATTATATCAAAGCTGTATTTAACAGTCTTTTTACACAGTCTTCACACCTTAACATTTTACACACACATTGTTTCCATTTCCCTATTGTAACATTGCATTGATTATTATTCTATCAAATAATAAAAACATGATAAACCTTCTTTCGATTATCCTTCATCTTATTCGCACATATTATAAACTATATATATATTATAAACTGCAAAATTGATTTCCAAAACTAGGTTCATATCAAACCCTAGTTAGAATTTGATTTCCATTATAATTGTTTTTGCAAACAGAAACCATTACAATCTACACAGGTTACAGATCGAATCTTAGTTCTGGCATCAAGGCTTTCTTTAGAAGCTCATATTCAAACATCTATCCTTTATTACAAAGTTATCATCTAAGACAAGTTTCACAAACCCTAGTATAGCTCAAAATCACGATATCAACCTACAACATCAAGTCGTATAAAACAGACGATTTACATAGAAAGAAATAGCATATTTTTTTCATTGCCGAGAAGAAAAATATGGTTTACACAATAGACGAGCCTCAGCTCTACTTTTCATTTTCATAACTTAAATCAACAAGTCGTGATTCACAGTTTAAAACCAATACAAAGTTCCAACTTCAAGAAACGAAGTCGATGTGCTCAGAAACGAAAAATTACAACATGTTTTCCAAACAATATCGTATAGGGTTATTTCCCAAGTCCAACATTTGAAACAAGACCATAAAACCCTCTGCATTGACGAGTTCTACAACTCCTAGTTCGATGAAGATAGGTATCAAGGTAGAAAACCAATTATCACATAAACAAACAAAAGTCACATCACCGAAACAGATATCATTTGATTAACAAAAGGTGCTTCGAAGTTCTTCAACCAACAAACAACGACAAGTCATGGCCAGAACCAGTTACTCATCCCATGAAACCACATCAACCACAGACGGAGAGCACCTACGAGGGTTTTTGGAAGACCCGGAGCTTACCAGAATGGAAGCACACCCTTCTTTCCAAACCCTTGCTCGAATCATTTCTTCACAACCTGCAACTGACAAAACAATAGCTTGGATTTAGACAACTGATACATTTTAAACTAAAGGGTGAAATGCAACAAAAGAATCACTACTCTTTACAGTAATGATTACCTTTGCAACAAGCGGCCAAGCTCTCCATATCCACCAGTTAAACGATAAGTTCCTCGCTGTAGATGAGACAGGTTACCCTCTGTCATTTTGCACCATGGTGTGTGTTTCACTCAAACTAAAATGAAAAGCTTAAAACTATCAAACCCTTGACACTTCAAACCAGAGACCAAATCTTTTAGCACGACGCCATTACAGAAGGAAGGAACCTGCAACTTTTCCAAACTAGTAGGTCTCGAGGTCGAAACCTCATACAACTTTCTTAACCAAGAATTCAGCAGCCTGTCAGCCCTAACAGACCGAAATAATAGCAATAACATAGAACACAATAACTTCTATCAACCCAACACTCGATGCAACATTAGGGTTGGATCCAACGATCAAGATCCAAGTTGATCAGCGGTTGTAATCATGCCAACGCTTTTGCATTGGAGCGAACAACAACCAAATTAATTGCTCATTCATTGCCGTAGCACGATCATGCCAACTCTTGCACACGGTGGATAGCTAAACAGCCAGCTCGGAGGACTATCAACTAGAAGTATTACATGGAAACTCTCACAATCACAAATTGCACTCATTTACACTCGTGTGGAAGCTTGTAAGGCCTCGTCACATAGCACACTATGGATGGCCTTTATTACAGACCTGTATCACAATTACCAACGCCGATTCGTATCACTTGTAACCATCAACTTGTCCACCAAAAATTTAATGCCTATCAACGCTCTCTTTCCAACATTATAATTTCAAAAACCTTAATACATAACATAATAACATTATTGTTATGTTATTCAAATTCCAAAGATCGTATAGGTTCCAAGATTACGTTTCATAACACATATTATTGTGTTATTTCGACCAACGACGTTACATATGTTCACATAGTTCTAAGCCTAGGTTGTATTCCATATTTATGTTATTATATAGAACAACATTTCAAGTTTATATTTCCAAAGGTAAGCCTTATAGTTTTAAAAAAAATATATATTTGTGGTTTATGTAATAGTTGCTAGGATAACTATAGTCACAAGGTTGACATAGATTTAATTCATATAAAATTTATACTTTAAACGATACTTTACATAAGCCTTGAAAGCTTATAAGTATCACTTATAGTTCAACATTATAGAATTACAATTAGTGTAGTCCATACATAAGAGACTTTAACACAATCTTGGTAACATTGATTGCATTCATGTAATTCTATTATCGCAATTATAAAAATAGGTAGTTTGTTTGGTAGATCTTTCGATAGATCTAATGATAAATAATTAGCATGAAAAATAACTGAAGGCTATTGAGTTTCTCAACATAATTTCTCATTCTGCACACATTTAACGATTTTGCGATACATTCATTACATCAGTAATGGCAAGATAAATAATTATCTTAAGACAACGATAAGCCAGCTATAACAACGACAAGGATTACAACGACAAAACTATCAGCAGGATGACATTCATAGATGACTCTGTTTTAAACATGGTGGAGTTGTAAGACAACATTGGAAAACATTATTTATAGCTATGAAACTCATACCTGTGTACTTATGGTGGGTCGCAACAGATTTCTAACAATCTATTTATCTACAATGCTGAAATTGAACTATACACATACTTTGTTTTTAAGCAAACATGAAACTTCTTACCTGTCGCCTGCACATAGAACATTCATTTTGCTTTAGCATTGTAGCTAAGTAAGCTCCAGGGTACCTCGTAGGACACCCTTATGCATCAAAAGTCAAACTGTCAGTATCATTGCAAAAGAAAAGTGTTGCATCATATTTCCAATCTGTTAATTCATTTGTCATCATAATCATGCTCATTAATTATTTTGTTAAATCTGTCATTGTCATATTGTTGCTAAACATAAATTAAAGTATGTTTAGTACTAACAACTTTTCAATTACTGTTGTCATAATCAACAATTATTACTTCTGCAATTATAAATATCATAATTAATGTTGTTATAAAAAATTTTAAATTTTTATGAAATTATGGGATGTTACAGCTTGCTTATTTGATTATTGATTTGAGAAGTAGATTTGGAGAGCTCAGTGAGTCATTTAGGGTTGACAACACACCACTCAACCATTCAGTGTATTTCAGCAGTGAAATCTATCTGCCCTAGTCACTATCAGGGTTGGATCATCTAGATTCAACATTACTACTATCATCAAATATCATTCTTCAGCATTACCCGTGGTTCAAGCTTTATACAGGATCAAGGGAACTCGCCATCCTTGGATGGGAGAATTGCACAAGTGAGGTATCTTCATATCTCAGCACATAGAGATCTTTCTATCTGCATGTCGGATTCATCCTTCCGAGAGCACCACTATTACCCTAATACTTGAAGACAAGCTTCCTATCAGGATCCAGGATCAAGTTGTCATCCACTTCACCTTTTAGAGGATGCCTTCTACTGCATGGGCGACTTTTCCTAGAGGAGGAAAATCACATTAGGGCTCAGGATTCATGCATATTCTGCATGCTTACTCCATCTCAATTAGAAGTGAAACATAACCCTAGTCCCAACTTCTTGCAACATTCTAGCATCATTGGAGCCATTATTTACCAATTCTCGGCCTGAAGAGGACGCATTCCTTACAAGGGCGCATTGTTGGAGAGAAAATCTCTCATATCTCATATGATCCTAGTCACAATTCTTGATTTTGGTCTCATATTTCCATACATCCACTACTTCATTTGTTGGTACATACATGCATCTTTTCTATCCCTATTTTATAGCATTTCTGATTATTTGGGTTATTTAGGGGTTGGAAAACCTATGCATCTGCATGCATGCTCGTGCAAGCATAGTTCAGTACATGCATTCATATTTACTTCGAGTATTGAGCCCTAAAGACGACTAGCAAGCAACATAAACTCCATAAACAGACAAAAATGTCAGTTGGAATATTATAGGAAGGATAGTGGAGCAATGTTGTTGATTGACACAAATCATTTCAAAGGGTTTCAGGGTTGTCTTGAATGGGTAAAAATGCACAATATTTTTTAGCAATGATGATTTCTCTAAATATGATGAAGACCTTTTAGTGCTTCAAAACATAAAAAATAGTGATATCTATTCTATCTCCACCAAGCATGCAGTCTTACCCTATAATGAAGTTGTGAGATGAATATTTCACCATATTGATCTCGAGGCTGATTTAGTGACTAATGAGGCTAGAATTTCTATAGCTTATTTCAACCAAATGATATTGGTCGGATGTAGAAACTATGAAATCCTGAAGTTATACTAAGTAAACTATTCATGGACACCTTCATAGCAGAAAACCCTAGCCTAGTTGAAATCATCAAACAATGGAGGACTGAAGAGAAGACCTTCATAGAAATGGAAAATTAGATATACCTAGTTCAATAATTCAAATATTTGTATTGATTGTTAGTTGCCATGATATGTAAGTTGTATGGTGAAGAGGGTTCCATCCAATTCAAATTGGTATGGACACCATTAGCTCACCATGTAGCTGAAATAGGACAAGTATTCAATTGGGTGCATAACACATTGTTCAATCTCCCAAATGATGTGAGAGAGAGAAAATAGGTACCGAGGAGAAAAACCCTAGGTTTTTACATGTCTACCTTTTTTATTGATTCAGCTTGTTCTTCAAATTCATTTCCTCTAATGGGTTGGGACTCGAACCCTAGTATTCCCCCTATACATGTCTATTGTAGTGAACCATGGGATTCAAATTTCAAGAAGCACTTCTACAACTCTGTGAAAATTTCATGGACCCTCTATACTCCATCATCTTCAACCAATTGGCCCATAGACTGCGAGAAGAATCTAGGAAAACTATAAAGAATATAGGGTATTGGTGTACATCTAGGATTATTTCACTTATATTAGGGTTTTTGGTGCTTAATTTTTCCACATTTACATCCTAAATGTGTTCCTAATAGGTTAGTTATTAGATAGCTTCCCCAACATACTGTAACTAAATGGATTACTTATTTTCTCTCAGCTCACTCAAAGTGAACATGGATGAAATTACCAATCAAAGTGGGAATTTTTACTTTATTAAATGTTGCCCATGCCAAGAAAGAGGTTGTTTCTCTTAAATAGCTTAACCCCTATACAAAATCCAGAAGGAAACATGGTTCGAAAGGGATAAATGAAAATCATTTAAAGGTTGTTGGGTTAGCTCCCTCATATAGACATGATCCTAATCCTTAGGATCTTGTGTACTAGGGGATATTACCAATGAGGAAGTACTAAATGGTATTGAGGATAATAAGATAAAGGAAGTTATACACAAAGTTAAATAAGTAGCCATGAAGTTGGTTGTGGTTCAAAGATAATAATTAATAGCCAATGAAGAAGAACATGATACATATAAGAAACAAATAGAGGCTTCTAGAAGAGAAACTTTAGAAAAAAAAGCTATAGAGGCTGAAGAAAAATTAAATCAGAAATCAATAGAGGATGCAAAATAATCTAAAAGGCCAAAGAAGGGAAGAAGAGGAAAGAAGAACTAGAGGCCAAGAAGAAAGAAGTTGAAGTTGAAGCAGAAAGACTCAAACAAAAGCAGCTATAAGAGTCTAAGGCCATAGAATTTAAGAAATCCATTACTCTCTCTAGCAAGGACACTAGTACAACTCATGTAATTTCTACGTTTTCCTCCCCTATTAATCATGGAATACCAATTACTACTTTGGGAGGTGTCTCTTCTTCTTCAAATCTAGTTAATATTGATGATGTTGTAGTATCTTTGGGAGATTATTTTTTTTAGTAAATATTGCATAAGGATTGTAAAAAGAGCTTCTAAAGGGAAAAGGGTTGAAAAAACTCCAAGCAAAGAAGTAACAAATCAGATGATAGTGTGGAACATTTCTAGTTAAGATCTACAAAAAAATGCAACAGATATAACCTTTGCTTTGAGTGCCTTTGTTGGTGATAATTATGTGACAACAAATGAGTTAATTGCTACAACATATAGGTACAAAGCTCAAGTATCTTCTTAGAAACTCAATTGGAGCAGCAAATGATTCAAATGGAAGCTATACATATGCACCATGTCATTGAAAGGGATGAACAATATGAAGTTCAGATGGATTCCCCAATGAAGGAACATATGCTAGAAATTGAAAAATTAAAGTTAGAACATGAAGATCAAAAGATAACCGCTTTTGAGTAGTACGAATATCAAATTAAAGAATTGGAAGAAAAATGCATTCTCTATAAGTTCAATTAGATGAGTAAAGAGTTGACTTGAATGCTTTAAAGGATGAAGCATTTAGGGAAAATGAAAATTTGATGGATGCCCATAAAAGGTTCTTCACAAAGTTAGATGAAGTCCAACAGTATTATGATTATTTGACTAAATTGTCTAATCAAATAGAGGTATAGTTGGATAAAATAAAATCTACACATGATTTGTTTGATAAGATCATGGACTAGCAAAAGTAGTACAAACATGGCCAATAATCACTCCCTAGGATTAATCACAGGGAGAAAGGAAAAACTCAACTTCTATTGGATTCATGGAAGGCCTCTTGAGAAGACATTGAAGAAAATGTTTGTGTAGCCACCAAATCATGTTTCAAGATATGGAACTCAACAGATGATATTTTGGGAAAATGTGGCACGTCAGCAATAGATGATTTGAGTCAAGCTATTCCAAGCCAAATGCAAACAACAAAGGTGGAGAAGGTAAGAGCTAATAGAAAATAACTTATTAGTCAACTATCAAAGATAAATGAGGATGTTTTGAGTAGTTTTCTGATTATGCCAGTCAATCTTGCCGCTTTACCTAATGCCTACATATAATGGGTCCATAAGGATCTAAAACGAGATATTTTCGAGAAGATTTATGATGGAGATCCGGATATAAAAAGCATGAGGTCCAATTGTATTTCTCAAATTACCAAGACTCATGAATAGTGGAAATCATATAGAGAAGGGGTGAATTGAGAATTTTTTTGTAAAGTTGGTATATAAAAATTGTTGTACTAAGCTGGTTACATTGGTTACTTCAACTTCCTTCGGACTTTGTTTTTGAAAAGGAAGACATTCACAAAACAAAAGGGGGGAGACCTTTGGGCATTGAAACCTTTGCAATATTTTTAGTTTTGAAGGAATAAAACACCATGAAAACACCAAAAGGACTTGTAGCTATTAGGTATTCCGCTATGTATATTTAAGATTTTTTACTTATTACAATTGGTATCAGTTATTTATATTAAGTATAATCCATAAGATTTTTTTGTGTATGTTATTTGTTGTAATTAATTGTTCAATACTTGCAACTGGATGCAAAGGTAATGATTCAAATTTAATAATATTTTTTTATTCATGTTTTAGTCTCATTGTTGATTTACATATTGCAACAATGTAAATTTATTCTTTTGTTTTTAGCATTATATTCTTTACTTTGTATCTAACCATGTTTAATCATAGCTCCATATTCATATTAGAGTAGGTTAGATTAATATTTGATTAGGCTAAATTAGGTCAGTATTTAGTTTGATAATTTATTTGAGTAAGAGTAAATTAGCAATAAGACATTAGATTTTAGCATAGATTATGGTACCCACTATTTTAGGATTCATAGAGAATGTTATCGTTAAAAATCTTAGTGGAAACCACACCCACATACCGATCGTAGTCTACCATTCCAGATAAAAGTGAGGCTAATTGGGACTTGCCTTGAGAATTATCTCTTATTGTTAATAGGGGTAGTTTTAGCCCATCAACAAAATTGGCGCGAAAAGGAGGATGGTTGTAAAAATGAATGGCCAATGAAGAAACATTTAACCCCTAGAATATCCATTCTACCCACTAATCCACAAAGAACCGTCATGCAAGGAACATCCCAACATAACCCCATGACACCTGATTCTCCTTTGTTAGGATCCCTTAGAATTCCACAGTTATTCAAAACCTCATCTTCTATAACTCAAGCCTTATGTAAAGAACATGGATGCTCACCTATTGTATACCCTCCTCCTAGGAGACCCGGACCACCCTAATCATACCAAGTAATTAACTCTAGTGCACCAATTGTTGTGACCACTCATTATCACCTTTGGAATACTTCTAAGGGGATAGAAAATCCTTCGGAAGGAAAACAAAAAGTACAACTACAAGATGGTCCCAATGGACCACCATCTCTCATTGATTCCCCTCCTAACACTCCACAAAGTTCTTTGAAGGAAAACTCTTCAAGTGAAGAACCCTCAAAAGGAGACCCTTCGAGAGAATCTTATGAAAACAATCCTAGACATAATCAACCGGATTGTTCTTCAAGAAGCATGGTTGATTCCATTATAATTGCCAATGCTGACAGACCTAGGGTAGCCTAGGATGTCGTTGCTATACCAAGCAATGCACATGCTTTTCTTGAAAACCTTGAAAAATTCCTTCCTAAGTTTGATCTAGATATAAAAGAATATGTTGGTGATCACATAAAGAAGTTTATGCTTGTTGTTAGGCTCATGACTATTGAACATGAGGTATTTCTCCTTAAGACAAGGATCAATTACAAATTGGCCGATACTAATACTGCCTTTATAAACAAATTTGGTTATAATAAAAGCCCAAGGTGTTGCTTTTAGAACTATCTAAGATTAAGATGGACCCTAAAGAAAATATCAAAGGCTTTAATAAGAGATTTTTATATTAAAGAAATAAAATTCCTGATGCTTCTAAACATGTAGAAGATGTTACTATTAAGTTTTACACTAAAACCTTACTAGTATCCATTGCCATGTTTGTCAAAAGGGATGAGAAGACTACAATTGAAGAAACCTTTGAAGAAGCAGTAAAGGATGAAAATGATACGATCAATTTAAAAGTTGATCCAAGGAGTGAAGAAGAACATGGTGTCTCTTCCAATGAGAAGGAATCCCTTCATATCAAACCTCCTTCTGAAAAGAAGGAACAAGATTCTATGATTATGGAGAATCTACAAAAAATTATTAAAAAACTTTCTAACGAGATAATATACTTGAAGAGTGGTATGAGATAAAGTCCACCTACCAAAAATGATTTCATACCACCTTTTAAAAACAATTTCCCTCCAAGGAATAAAACTATTCCTCCAACTACTAAACAAATTAATGTGGAGGATTTCATCAATTTATTCAAAGCCCTCGTTTTAGGGTTTGAACATTCTTCAGGTATGCAAAATGATGAAGGGGAGAGGAAAGATAGTAAGGAGAAGAAGAACTAGATGAAGGAGAAGAAACATTAGAACATACAATTAATCACTTTTGGTATGCTTCCCATAACACATTTGAAGAGGATGATGATGATATTCAACAAATCCATATGGCCCAAAATTCATACAATAGCGGGAGTAAAAGCCTACCCACGACAACATATTATCCTTCCACTGTCAATCCCATAAAGAAAATCTCAATGATCACCAAATCTTCCCTAGCCTTAGTAAAACCCTCTTCTTTTCCTGGTTTGCCTGACTAAAACCCTCTTCTTGTCCTGGTTTGCCTGACTAAAACCCTCTTCTTGTCCTGGTCTAGAATAAGATTTTGTAGAAGACATGAAGAAAACCTGAGCTAATATTTCTCTTTATGAATTACTCAAACTACCACAAACATAGGGAAATTTAATTAAAACTCTCGAGGAATCATCTTCTAAAAAAGGGAAAAACATCAGTATTGGGGAAAAAGAGACACAAGAAAATCTACACAAGATATAGAGTCGAGTAGGTTAAGTAGTAAGAAACAATCCATCGTTAATGCTTCCTTATCGATAAAAGATCTTAATCTAGCACACCTCCTTTCCTTTTGACATTTTAATTTTTTAACAAAAATGTGCATAATTGTATGGTTGATTCTGGGGCTTCCTCAAACATGATGCCATATTACGTGTGCAATAAATTAAATGTTGAACCTAAAAATGTGACACTCAAATTGTTCAATTAGAGAGATCAATTGTAAGTCCTAGGAGACCTTAAGAATGTCTTAATTTGATTAGCTTCTAACCCCAAGTACATCAAGTGATTAATATCAATGTCATGGATATCCCTTAAGCTTATGGTTTGTTAGTCAATAGAGATTGGTGTGAAAAACTGAATTTGATACAATTATTTTATCTATTTATATCTTTTATTTATTTTGATATGTATTTTGTAATTAAAGTTTATTTCTATTTGATGAGAAATGCAATAATAATTTCTAAGATACAAGAATTGGTTAATATATTTCCTTTTTTAAAAGAGGGAAATTTAGTTATCGATATTAAAATGATTTTTTATATTAATATATATATATATATAATATTTTATTTACTAAAAATAATGTAGATTTAAAAATACAATAAATTATTATATTTATTCAATATTAAATAAAATAAGTGATTTTGACAATTTGAAATCGTGTTTTTAGCTTAGTTTCCGATTCCTAAAATATATATATATATATATAATATTTTATTTACTAAAAATAATGTATATTTAAAAATATAATAAATTATTATTTTTATTCAATATTAAATAAAATAAGTGATTGAAATCGTGTTTTTAAGCTTAGTTTCCGATACCCGAAATAGGTCAAAAACCGGTAAGGCAGGCCCATGGTAAAGGCGCGCCCACCATAGGTTCTATAAATACCAGCCTTCGGGCTTTCGGGTGCTAAGAGCCTTCGTTTTGACCCTTTTTGTTTGTAGGTGTGAAATGGGTAAAATCCTTTCTGTTTGTAGGTGTGAAATGGGTAAAGTGGTCAGATGGAGAGAGTTGGTTGGTTCAAATTGATGATTTTTCCTTTTTGTCAGTGTAAAATGCTTTTTCCTTTTTGTCTGTGTAAAATGCTAATGCTAAAATGCCATAGGCAGTCAGCGATGTTTGCAACCCTGGATTAGGCAATGCAAAAATCTTTCTGTTAATATCCATATTGTAATATGATTATGTGAAGTTGTTTAAATTTATATTTTAGTTTATTTGAAACCTATGAAACTTTATGCATTATTGCTTGAATTTCGCCTGACTTTTCCAAGTCAACAATTTTGAACCCTTGCTTATCCATCTTGGAATTAAAATCTTCCCATGGGTTGTTTTTCTGGGTTCCAATTTCACTGGATGTAAGGGGAACATTCCAATTTCACTGAATCCAACAATGGTTCGGTCCAAGATGAATGAGCAATAAATCAAACTTAAAAGAATAAATTAAAAGAATTAATCTTTATCAATTTTCTGTCTCCACTGTCTCTATCAGCTCCTTATTCAAGCTTTATTGTTTTCATTGTCAAACATATTGTAACACACAGTGATAAATCTGGATGAATGAAAGTTAAATTTTGTATGAGCAATAAATCAAACTTAAAAGAATTAATCTTTATCAATTTTTAAGGGGCACTTTATCATCGGTCTCTATCAGCTCCTTATTCAAGCTTCATTGTTTTCATTGTCAAACATATTGTAACACGCAGCTCTAATTTGGATGAATGAAAGTTAAATTTTGTAATATTTTTCTATGTTCATTACTGAAGTTTCCAAAGGGGATTTGTGATGTTATTCTAAGGTTCATTCTGCCATAAATACAGGAGATGCAGTTTATTTCCCCAAATCGCCGTTGTGAGGACTTTGCAGTTCTATGTAATGGAAAGATATATATGAAATAACCATCTTGTAGAGAGAAGATCGCTGACAAATTCACTCTTTCACTGTCCTAGGATCTTCATCCTTCCTCTAATCAGCCATCATTTCAGTTACCCAAAGATTGTAATTCAAGACTGTCGCCAATCCAACTATTTTGGTGTTCTGTGTGTTTTTTCAGCAATAGTGCATCATAAGGAATTTAATAGAAATTCAATGTTACATTTATGTTACAGAAAGATCCGAAAGCTCTAATTTTGTATTTTATCAAGTTCACAGGTAGTATATCCAGCTGGGCTATCTAATTACTTGGACTGGACTGAACAGAACAGGACAATGACTTGCCAAAAACTTTGGCAAAAGTTTGGAAAATAAAATTTTATGTAATATATTCAAAACTTCAACCAGAGAGCAAGAGAATTTTATTTGCTTTTACTAAATGTTTTATTTCGTTATAATAACTCGTCAATATTCAGAACTCTTATGAGTATGGATTTAGTAATTAGTTTATTTAGTAATTCAAGACCAAAGTTTTCAACAAGATTATTTAGTAATTAGTTTATTTTTGGGATTTAGATTCTCTGTCCTGTCCTAAGAGGAGGATTTATCCAGTAAAATTCAGTCAGCCAGGGCTCGCAAAACATGTCAAAACTTGCAAAGTTGCAATGATTATATGAAATTAACTGAGTTTTTTATTCTCTTTGACTCTCGTTTTTCCCTCTTGCAAAGAGGATACTAGGAAATTTATTTTTACTGATATATAGTTCTGGATGGGCTTTGCTGTTGTCATCGTGCCTTGCTCATTGACAAGCAAAACACAACTTGTCTGTGTGAAATGCCTTTTGTGATAACCTGAGAGAGTTTTTAGTTGAAATTCAATACTCTATCTAATTTAGGTCTTTTGAAACATTGATAAAGGTCGTTTTATTTGTTCAATTCTTTGTTGATTTATTGTTTATCCAAAAAGTGTTTAGAAAGTGAAAGTGTTCAACTCTTTGTTCATATGCCATCAACATACCTGAGTAAATGTCTCGGCAACTCTCTCTACATTGACAACATTTGCATTTTCCAATGTTAAACCAGGTGGTCGAGGAACTACAGTTGGGAGAAGATATGGATTCCAAGAGCGCCCGAAGTAGATCTTGAAGATATCAAGAGCGCCCCAGGTAGATCTTGAAGATATCTTCTCCCAAATGTAGTTACTCGATCACCTGGTTTAACATTGGAAAATGCAAATGCTGAATGCAGAATGAGTAACACAGCCTTGGGTTGCCAATGTAGAAAGAGTTGCCGAGGCATTTACCTGATAGAGTTTTTAGTTCGTGAAATGCCTTTTGTGATAGCTAAACACTGTATCCAATACCCGAGAGAGTTTTTAGTTCTTGATAGCGATGATTTTTCCAATACTCGAGAGAAATTCGTGAGTTTTAGTTCTTGATAGCGATGATTTTTCCTTTTTGTCTGTGTGAAATGCTTTTTGTGATAGCTAAACACTGTATCCAAGAACACCATGCTCGGCCACAAGAAAAAGACAACGCTAACTGACCAACATGATCAACGCCTTTGCTTCTGTTCCAGAAAGGCATGGTTTCCGATATGTGCCGCACCGCAGAGCTGAGAAGCGACCGAGCATGCCCCAGAGCCGGAAACCCATTCTTCGTACTAAAATTACACGAAACATAGACAGGAACGAAGAAAAAATCAGCCTCCCAAGGATCGAAAACCCGCACGGAGCTATTCAACACAGAAGTTACACCGTGCTTTGTTGAATAGCTCCGTGCGGGTTTTCCATCCTTGGGAGGCTGATTTTTTCTTCGTTCCTGTCTATGTTTCGTGTAATTTTAGTACGAAGAATGGGTTTCCGGCTCTGGGGCATGCTCGGTCGCTTCTCGGCTCTGCGGTGCGGCAAGGGAAGCACCGTTGCCAGGACGTTGAACACATACAGATTCCTCCTTACGTTGCTCCAACATTTGAACACATACAGAAAGAGTTGCCGAGGCATTTTTTACTTTCTATACACATTTTGGAGATACAATTGCGTTATGTTTTTTGAATTGATGAAATTCTGTCATTTATGGCAGTGCCGTGTTTCTCTATCAGTCATTGCGGTAAGACATTATTAATGTGTGACAATCTTGATCTCATCAACAATGGCTTGAAATAAAATAATGTGAATGACCTCTTCACTGTTCATCTCCTTGATAGCCATTAATACAGGTCCCAAGTACGTTAATAGAGAAATGTTTTTAGCCAAAACCAACTCTAGGAAAGCTTCAAACGCTAATAGTTCCATAAACATCACAAAAAATCACGCCATAGGCGGTCAACGATGTTTGCAACCCTGGATTGGATTAGGCAATGCAAAAATCTTTCTGTTAATATCCATATTGTAATATGATTATGTGAAACCTATGAAACTTTATGCATTATTGCTTGAATTTCGCCTGGCTTTTCCAAATCAACAATTTTGAACCCTTGCTTATCCATCTTGGAATTAAAGTCTTCCCATGGGTTGTTTTTCTGGGTTCCAATTTCACTGGATGTAAGGGGAACATTCCAATTTCACTGAATCCAACAATGGTTCGGTCCAAGATGAATGAGCAATAAATCAAACTTAAAAGAATAAATTAAAAGAATTAATCTTTATCAATTTTCTGTCTCCACTGTCTCTATCAGCTCCTTATTCAAGCTTTATTGTTTTCATTGTCAAACATATTGTAACACACAGTGATAAATCTGGATGAATGAAAGTTAAATTTTGTAATGTTTTTCTATGTTCATTACTGAAGTTTCCAAAGGGGATTTGTGATGCTATTCCAAGGTTAATTCTGCCATAAACACAGGATATGTAGTTTATTTCCCCAAATCGCCGTTGTGAGGACTTTGCAGTTCTATGTAATGGAAATATATATATATATATATATATATATATAACCATCTTGTAGAGAAAAGATTGCTGACAAATTCACCAGTATAAATATGCATTATCATTTTTATAATTGTGTTCTGATAAAGTATTTTATAAACATGTGCTGCATGCACTCTTTCACTGTCCTAGGATCTTCATCCTTCCTCTAATCAGCCATCATTCCCGTTACCCAAAGATTGTAATTCAAGACTGCAGCCAATCCAACCGTTGGCCAAAGTTGAGGCCTTATGCTATTTTGGTGTTCTGCTGTGTTTTTTCAGCAACAGTGCATCATAGGGAATTTAATAGAAATTCAATGTTACATTTATGTAATATGAATGGACAAAAAGATCCGACAGCTCTAATTTTGTATTTTATCAAGTCCACAGGTAGTATATCCAGCTGGGCTATCTAATTACTTGGACTGGACTGAACAGAACAGAACAGGACAATGACTTGCCAAAAACTTTGGCAAAAGTTTGGAAAATCAAATTTTATGTAATATATTCAAAATTTCGACCAGAGAGCAAGAGAATTTTATTTGCTTTTACTAAATGTTTTATTTCGTTATAATAACTCATCAATATTCAGAACTCTTATGAATATGGGTTTCGTAATTAGTTTATTTAGTAATTCAAGACCAAAGTTTTCAACAAGATTATTTAGTAATTAGTTTATTTTTGGGATTTAGATTCTCTGTCCTAAGAGGAGGATTTATCCAGTAAAATTCAGTCAGCCAGGGCTCGCAAAACATGTCAAAACTTGCAAAGTTGCAATGATTATATGAAATTAACTGAGTTTTTTATTCTCTTTGAATCTCATTTTTCCCTCTTGCAAAGAGGATACTAGGAAATTTATTTTTACTGATATATAGTTCTGGCTGGGCTTTGTTGTTGTCATCGTGCCTTGCTCAATGACAAGCAAAACATAACTTACACATCTTGGCCATTATCATCTGATTCAGACACCAAACTGAAAACTGTAACAACTACGTCATGTTCCAATTTTCAATAGGTAAGGAGCATGGGAAGTTTGAGAAATGTTCTGGTAGTTTAGGGTCGGCATATGACAAGCACAAAGACTTTGAAGGTCAATGTATCCTTGTTACATTAATCCCTCATTTGGCTTTGAGAAGGATTGTGCATTGCCAACAAAGGAGATTCTTTCTTTCCTGATCTGATTGTTTCACAGGAAACTTTGTTTGGCACTAATATTTCGAATGATCTTAATGATACATTCAAAGAACAATGCCAAAACAAAGCTTCGTCTGAAGCATTTAAATAAAAAAACACAGAAAATATTTTTTTGTAGGCAATGGACCACCCTTCTCATGCCCAAATTGGCCTTCCAAGCTTCTGGGGTTTGTCATTGTCACACGCCAACCCTAACAATGGACTACCAGAATATTTCTCAGAATGTCCATGCTCATTGTAGCTTTGAAAATTGTCAGATGAGGCCATTGTTTCTGTTTTCTGTATGGTATCTGAATGAGCTGATGATGGCGGCTAGGAGATGTAAGGCATGTTTTGCCCTTGTTGTTTCTCAATGCACAATGCCAACTAGTGAAAAACTCATACAAACTATATTCTTTAAAAATAAATTTTACTGTCACATGCTTTTTGCAAAAATAAGAGATGGTGAAAAAGACTGATGAGATTATGTACTTCAGTATTTGTGGTTTCGCCCTAACAGAACTTACGAGGAACAACCCCTTCAAGCAAAACCAGATAAATGACATGGAAACATTCCAATGTCGAATTTATGAGAAACAACCCCTTCAAACAACACCAGATAAATGACATGGGAACATTCCAATGTCAAACTTATGAGGAACAATCCCTTCAAGCAAAACCAGATAAATGACATGGGAACATTCCAATGTCACTGTATCCAGCAATGGCACATTCCAATTTCACTGAATCTGGCAATGACACAGTGCAAGAAAACATGAAAATAAATAAATAAAGAACCAAATTTTATCAATTTTGCATTTTTTAAAGGCAGCTCATCCATCGTATCCATCAGTTCCTTTTTCATCCTTTAATGTCTTCATTGTTAAACATATTGTAACATGCAGTTCTCCCGCAAATAGTATCATTCTTTGGATGTATGAAAGGTAAATTTTGTATTATCCATAGAGGATTTGTCATGGTATTCCAAAGTTCATACACGCACTCTTTCACTGCTAAGATCTTCTTCTTTCCTCTGGTCAGCAATGATTTCAGTTACCCAAGAACGTAATTTAATAGTGCAACCGATCCAAATGTTGCCCTTTAGCTTTTTTGCGTTCTGTGTGGTACCAGAAGAAATTCAGGTATAGCTGGGCTCTCTAATGACTTGGGTTGTACAATGACTTGCAAAAAAAATTGGCAAAAGTTTAAAATCTCAATATTATGTAATATATCCAAATTTCGACCAGAGAGCAAGAGACTATAGGCAAGTTTTAGACCGAGTTTTATTTCCTTTTACTCAATGTATTTAGTGATAATAACTAATCAGTATTCAGAACTTGAAACCAATTTATGAATACGGATTTTAACCAAAGTATTCGTCATTGTAAAATTATTTTAATGATTAATTTATTTTTGGATTTGTCGTATGAGGAGTTAACGAGTAAAATTCAGTGAGGAATCGCACCTGACTCATCTCTAATACTTTTGATCACAGTATTCACCATAACCAGGTTTTATGACTGTTTCATTGGCACTGCAAATGATTCTCATGGAACAAAAAGAACAAAATGCTTCTCATGGACAAATGATTCTCAAAGAACAAAAAACTGGCGGCTGCTGCAGAAGCAGAGAAACACAGGGAAGAACTCACAACACTCAAATAACATGGCCAGCCAGTAATTGACGATTAAGATGACATAGAAGTGGCCAGCCAGTAATTGACGATTAAGATGACATAGAAGAAGAGTGAAATTCTATGAAACATCAAATTTGTTTTCTTTTACTAGTAAAGTATTTCGCATAGCCTAAACGTTTGACAATTTCGCTGGTCTTCGATAGCATTTTTTGGGACTAATATATTAAAAAAAATGAGATTTTAAATGACTGTGTTTAAATTTGTTTAGGCTAGGTGTACTGGGTATATGAGGCGCATAATTCATTTATGTATTCAAAAATATGATTTGAACAACACAGAATTTGGTTTAAAAAAATAGCTGGATTCCGATGAAAAACTCAACAGACAACTGAAATCGTTGAATGTTTAGACTCCTTGACAATAAATTCACGGTTTAAAGTTTGCATTCGATAATTTTGCCCATCTGATGAATTTTTGAGAAAATTCCGACCTTTCTTTTAAATCCGGATTCTGTGTTTAAATAATGTTTTTGACTGCATGAATGGATTTAGCCCCTCAAACACCATAGGGCACTCAGCTTAAGCAAATTTAAACACTGTTATTCAAAATCTCAAATTTTTTACAGAATTCGTGTTGGAAAATGTTGTCGTAAAACTGAGGAAACCATCAAAGGTTTTGGCTACTCACTTTTCATTTAGTTTTCGATATTTGACAAAGGAATATTTGATTTCTCAATAAATGTCAATGGAGTTACAGCCACATGGGGCATCTACTACTTGGCTTCTTTATAACAAAACTAATTTCATCAATGCAAGATCATCATAGCCAACCAGCTCCCTTGAAGTTCCATCAAGGTCATAAATGAAAAGGAACTACCCATCATGACGGCATGCAGGTCAATTCATTGCCATAACGATTTAAAGCTTCTTTACTAAGGAATCCGGAGGGTGGTGCGGAGAGTTCTATGTAAAAAATTAAACATTTTTTTTTAGAATTGTGTAAATTTGTAAAGTTTTTGGTTGGTTTTTTAGAAGGTATCTGTTAATTTGTATATATTTTGTCTCTTTCATTATGTATAAATGTCAAGTGGGAATAGTTTGGGTGGCTAAGATAGAAGTTTTCTTTTCCATCTAAGTTTAGTGTAATTTAAATTTTTGAGGATGTGATGAGATGTTTTCAAGTATTTTGTTTTTGAATAAATATATACACATCACTTCTTTAAATAAGTTAAGAGATAGTTCTAAATATATGCTAGTTTGGAAGAGACACAGAGTTGCCATCCCACATCCAAAGCGTTCCCGTGTTTAGTGAGAAGGAAGATATCAATCATTCTCACCTAGATTGGTTGTGTATTATGTACTCACATAGGCATGAAGAATAAAATAAACAAATATCATTGGACACCAGTAAGAAACTTCATGGGCATCCTAGAAAGAAAGATAGGATGCCCTTGCTTTACCCATTTGAAAGATAGGGAATCGATTAAAAAGTTTGTTGCTTATGATGATAAACAAGTATGTTCTGAATGACAATGATTACAAATCAAGATGCATGTGGAATAGCTGTACCCTTTATTGAACTGTGCAAAGAGAGAAGAAATGAAATGAGCAATCACAATAGCATTGAGTTCAAGGTGAAAGTGATAATCATGCTAGAGCGTACGCATGGAGAGAGTCTTGGAATAGGAAGACACTCAAATAATACAGGAGAATCTTCATCCTTACCCAAGGTACAATCTATGATTGGGTATGGATGATACGTAACATAACATTAATATACTAAATGAAAGAAATGTTAATATTCATGATATACGAGTCTCTCATCCTCACTCATCCTTAGTCCTTTTATAAATCCCTTGATGGTATGGTTGAATATGTTAGGTATATAGGTTTAACTTATTTTTAATTATGAGGCAAGAAAATAATATGAAATAGAAGATATATGTGGTAAATTAATATAACAATATCAACAAGTTTTATTTTATTTACATAAACAAATTTATTCTCTCGCAACACATATACCAAAAATACCAAAAACATCAACATTGAAAATTCTTTTTATCAAAACATAAGTCAAAAATATCATTATAAATATTTTCCTTGGTTTGGCACATTTGCTAGGGGCCTACAAGGTGAAAATCAACAAGGTGAAGCACTAGGGGTAGGTTATCAAGGTAGATCAATGCAAATCAAGTGGGATCTCACCTACCCACCACTTGGAACTAGCCCCACTAGCCTTCCTCAAGGAGTGCGACCTCCCTTGGAGAGGCTAATGTGCCTTGGGAAATGGGTCAAATGGAGGCCAATCACCACCAAACTATAGATCCGAATTGCCATGGATGCTATAGAGGTGGGTTTTCAATATTATCCCCAAAAGCTTGCTAGATCTAAGTAGATCTAGAAAAATAGAAAAAATGAGGGTTTTGAGATCTAAGAGAGTAGATGGATAGGAAAGAAGAATATCATACCTCATGGAACATACTTGGAAGATGAAGATGGAAGAGGCTTGTGACGAGGATTACTTTCCACAAAGATCAAATGCCAAACTTGATGAAGCCCTTCTTGCCAACGTTTTGCCTCCTTCAACCAAATCGGCCTCCCTATTCCTATCAATCAAGGACACAGAGATCAATCAATAAACAATAATGGAAGTAGATGCAAACAAAGAGATGAACAACATGAAATTGTTGGTACAAAGACAAAACAACTCCCTGTCACCCAAAACGTCCTCTTGAAGCTTGAAGGGTAGGCCTCCCCACCAATTCGCACTCCTCAAAATTGTCTTCTTTGCCTACAAAAAATGTTAGTTGAAGATAAAATCCAAGATGGCCACCAATATTTGTCAGTGCAGAGGAAGAAACTCATTGATATGGCTGAAAGAATGGAAAAAATGGAACAAAAGCACCTTTCTCAAATGAAAGAGATGCAAAATCGGGTTATCAATGTTGAAAGAACTCAACCTCAACCACCTCCTAGGGTCTTTGTTGCAAAACCAACTTGGCTGAAAAAAATGCCCAATCATGAACAGAGGCCTCCTAACCAATTAGAGGATGCTAACATGGTTGAATCATATAGGCCATTTTGTAGGCCATGCAAATATTTCCACGAGGAATCTCATTACTACTATGCATGCTATGTTCAAGAGCATGGTTATCCTGAGGGTTGTGGTCCTAGCACTTCTACAAGCGAGCCTATTTTCATCAACCATGTGGGGAACACTTATGAAAATCCTAGGGATAATGGGACTCAATCCAACCAGGGCCATCAAAGGGTTGATCACATAACTGAGATCTATGGTGAGATGCCACCTAGTATCAACAACAGCCATAAATTCAAAGGGATGACATATCAAAGAAAACCGAAGGAGGGACCCTCTGTTCAAACTGCTCCTAAGGTAACAATTCCTAACATTACTGAAGAAATTAATAATGAAAAGGAGTCTGTTGATTTAAGTTTTGATTTAGGTAGTTGGTTGGCCAACACTAAAGTTCCAGTCCCAGTACTTGAACTATGTAAAATTCCTGGTCAGAAAGAGAAGCTTTTGAAAATGTTAGATCCTCAAGCTGATGATGTTCCTCCTCCTACTTCAAAACCCATAGCATCTGAAAAGCCTCATCCACCTGCAAAGAATTCTGCCCCTAAGAAGGTAACTTTCTCAGAGACTGTAGAGCAACCTTCAACAAGTTATGGAAATGATTTTGAGGATCCTCCTATAATCCTACATACCAGGGAAACAAGAAAAGAAGCTCACCCGCCTTTCTACATATCATTGATGATAGGTGACCTTCTACATAATTGTATGTTGGATACAGGATCTGGCACAAGCTTAATGACCAAAACAGTTATGCAATAGCTTAACTTAAAAACCACTAGACCTTACCAGAATGTGTGTGCCATGGATTCTAGACCTGTTGAAGTTGAGGGAATGATTGAAAATTAACCCATCAGATTGGCTAAGTATCCAAACATCCATGTCACCATGGATATCCTTATCATAGATGTGCCTGATAAGTGGGGGATGTTACTATCTAGAAAATGGGGTGCAACTTTGGGTGGGTCAATACAATTAGATTTGTCTTATGCAACTGTTACGACATCCGAAAATTCTCTCGTCAAACTACACATAGAAAAAGAAAGAAGGTACCATGTTGAGAATCCTCAGAAACCATCAAATGAATATATCTGCAATACTGATGAAATAGGAACCTACCAAGTCAATTCCACCTTTTTATATCCTGTTCATGAGGAAATGAAAGATAAAAAAGTTGATGGATTATGGAAAATGAAGTTTGATGGTGCTTTCTCTAGAGCTGGCAAAGGGACTGGCATAGTCTTGACATCACCCAAAGGGAAGGTCTTTAACTTTGCTTTCAGACTTGAATTTGAATCCACAAACAACGTTGCAGAATACGAGGCCTTTCTACTAGGCATAGAGATTGCTAAAGACATGAAAATAAAAATGCTTAGTATAAAAGGAGATTCTGACTTAGTAGTCCAACATATTAAAGGTAATTTTGCATGCCACTGTAAAAGGCTTAAGAGGTATAGAAATGCAATATGGGACACCATGGAGTACTTTGATGCACTAAACATAAAAGCAATCCATAGGGAAGAGAACAGTGTGGCAGATAGATTGGCAGTTGCAGCATCCACCCTCCAACCTTCAAAAGAAATGTTGAATGGAGACTGTACCCTTGAGATTAATTATAGGCCATCAGTCCCAGACAACATAACCCATTGGTAAATTTTCAAAGATGATGAACAAATTCTGAAATTTATTAATAACTTGGATGAGTTCTCAAATTTCAAGATAAACAGGCAGGAGGAAGGCAAGCAGTATCGAGAAGATTTCCAAAACCTGAACCCTGTGTCACATGGATCTACTAAGCTAGAAAACATTTTTGACAGGAAGGATGGAAAGAGAAATAACATCGACCAATTGAAACCTGGTGATTACATTGAGGTGAACATTGGATCAGAAACAAATCCGAAAATTATAAAAATAGGAAAGGGAACTTGGTAAAAGAATATAGAGACATTTTTGCATTTACATATGACGAGCTAAAAGCTTATAGGGAGGATGTTTTCCAACATACCATTCCTCTGAAACCAGAAATGCGAAATGTAAAGCCTTTCCGCTAAAAACTTAGACAAATAAATCTTAAGTTGGCCCCTATTGTCAAGCAGGAATTAGAGAAAATGCTGGCAGCAGGTATTATAGCACCCACCCGACATACATCATGGTGCTCCAACTTAGTTGTGGTAAGGAAGAAGAATGGGAGTATCAGGATATGCATTGATTTTAGAAATCTTAACATAGCCTGCCAGAAAGATAATTATCCACTCCCCAACATGGAGACCCTCCTCCAATGGGTCACTGGATCTACGATGATGTCCATGCTTGATGGATTTTCAGGTTACAACCAGGTTGTTATCAAAGAGGAGGATAGGCACAAAACAACATTTGCAACCCCTTGGGGAACTTTTGAATATCTGAGAATGCCTTTTGGTCTCACAAATGTTGGGGCCACTTTCCAGAGGGCCATGGATTATGCTTTCAATGTATTGATAGGAAAAATTATTGAAATATATCAGGATGATTTGACTGTTTTTTCCAAGGAAAGATCCAACCATGTTGACCACCTTAGGAAATTTTTTCAATGATGCAGAGAATATGGCATTTCTTTAAATCCGGCTAAGTCAGTATTGGGTATTGAAGAAGGAAAACTTTTGGGTCACATCATTAACAAAGACGGGGTCAAGATTGACCCTGAGAGAATCGAGGCTATACAGAAGATTCCCCTTCCAAGAAATGTTAAGGGTCTCCAATCATTCAATGGTCATATAAATTTCATAAGGAAATTCATTCCTAACCTTGCTGAACTCATGAAACCTATGCAAGCTCTCCTAAAAAAGAATGCTAAGTTCATATGGATAGATGAAGGAAACAGTGCTTTTGACACCATAAAGGATTCCATCACTAGATCACCTGTCTTAGTTAGCCCGGATTACACGAAAGATTTCATGATCTTTTCCTTTGCCTCAGAAGACACCATTACTGGTGTGTTGCTCCAGAAGAACTTCGAAGGGTTTGAGCAACCGATTGCCTTTATGAGTAGAGCCTTGCAACATTCCGAGCTAAAGTACACAATCATGGAAAAACAGGTCTATGCCTTGGTCAAATCTTTGAAGCACTTCAGAACATATATCGGCTACTCCAAAGTTATAGGGTATGTTCCCCATGCTGCAATAAAAGACATCCTATCTCAACAGGATTGCTTGGGAATAAAGGCACATGGGTTTCCAAAATCTAGGAATATGACCTTGAGATAAAACCCACCATGTTAATCAAAGGGAAAGGTCTTGCTAAAATGCTCACTCAAAAGAATGAAGAAGCCATTGAAATGATTGTTGAAAACAACGTTCCTCGACCTTCCATGACTGCTACACTCCAGGAACTTGACAACATCCAGTATTTCGACATCATTTACTTCCTTCTCCACTTCAATTGCCTTGATCACCTCAAAGGTCACAAGCGAAGGGCCTTAAGACTCAAAACTGCTAGGTATTGCCTTACCCAAGAAGGTTTGGGTTGGAGGAACCCAAATGGCATCATACTTAGGTGTGTAAATGAACAAGATTCCAAAATAATCTTAATTGAGTTTCACTCGGTATTTTGTGGAGGCCATTATGCAGCAAATACAATTGCCCACAAAATCCTGAGAGCTGAATACTATTGGCCCACCATCTTCGCAGATGTTCACAAACATGTCAAATGTTGCCAAGAGTGTCAGTTTTTTACTGGGAAGCAGAAATTGGCTGCACTTCCCCTTACACCAGTTGTGGTGCTTTCCCCTTTTTCAGCAATGGGGGCTTGACTTTATCGGCAAGTTCAAGGATAACTCTAACAATGGATTTTGCTGGATTCTTACGGCAACCGATTACTTTACTAAATGGGTAGAGGCCATACCTACTAAAAAAGCCGATGAAAGAGTTGTTATAAACTTTATTAAAGAAAGAATCATCACCATATTCGGAATCCCTTTAAAAATAACAACTGATAATGCCAAGGCCTTCAGTTCAGGAGAAGTCAATGACTTTTGTTTTAAATACGACATTATCCTATCCCACTCCTCGGATTACTACCCAAAGGGAAATGGACTTGCTGAGTCTACAAATAAAAATCTAATGAGTATTCTTAAGAAAACAGTGGGTGATAATAAGAGGGCATGGGACAGCAAGATTAAGTATGCTATGTGGGCTGATAGGATAACCAAGAAGAACTCTACAGGGAAGTCCCCTTTTGAGTTAGTGTATGGTCGTACAACCACCCTTCCGATTAGCATGCAGATTCCAATTTTCAGATTAATAAGTGAGTATGGAACGGAAAAGTTGGAAATGGAGCAGAGGATAAATCAGATCATAGAGTTGGATGAAGCAAGAAGAGCTGCCCTTGATCAGTCCCTAAGACATCAAGAAAGTATGAAGGGCACTTTTGACAAATCAGCCAAGCCAAGACCCTTCTAGGTGGGAGATACTGTTCTCCTATGGGATAAAAGAAGGGAGAAGCCTAGGAAGCATGGGAAACTCGACAGCCTTTGGAAAGGCCCATTTATCATCCATGCCATTGCTGGCACTAATTCTTTCTTGCTAAATACCATGGAAGGAGAGGAATTGAGCCTACCCAGAAATGGGCAAGATCTAAAGCCTTTCTATCGAAGCAACATCCAAGATGACCAAGGGGTCATCTCAGGGATTCTCTAAACCCATCTTTGTTGTATTTTTATGTATTTTACTTATGAACCATATTGATGTGTCATAGCTTTTGTATCATATTTCATATATATGCTGAAAAAGAAAAGATTTTATTTCATGTACTTTTGATTATTGAAAAAAGAAAAAAATATTACATGTTGGTATTTCATTTTAGCATATTTTTATCATGTATGCGTGGACTAAGACACTTCTGTTTCCATGCAGGAAACTGATATTATGGGATTCTTGAGTACTCTTTTTGATCCATAAATCAAACGAGCACCCGTCCTGCAGTTGGAGCCAGATGTTACCAACTTATTTGTATCATAGTTGGATTATCTGAAGAGCCGCCATTAACAAACATAATAAATGTTTGTGTTCCAGTGTATCAGATGATCCATCCTTTGTGCCTAGCCAGTTTTGGCTAGTCAGTTTTTGTTTTCAGTCGACATGACCATGGCCCCACAGGGTTTGTAATAAAGTGTGCTAGTAGGATTTTGAGTGTCTCGGTTCCCCATGAATTGATTAAGCAACTAAGGTATTCTAGGGAGTTTTTCCCCTTGTCGATTATACTTTGCCTGTAGCCGAGCTATAATCGATGAGGTTTTCTCTCGCTTCCTCCAAAGCTAGAATGCCTGATTTTGAAAATTTTAGCCATGGGGGGTTATTAGAGTCCAACTGATGTATATAATCCTACTAGACACTATTAGAATAGGTTTTGGTCATGTCCTAGGTCCCTAAAACCCCTAGAAAAAATTTCGAAAATTTTTTACCGGGTCCTCCGGTTTTGGGTTTTTAATTATTTTTAAATTTTAAATAAATTTCTCTATAGTTTAAATGGAGAAATTTCAATTTGTAATATGTCAGTCATCCGGGATCCGAATTCAATGATTGAAGGCTCCAACTTTAAGCCAAAAATCATTCATGATCCCCGGACCAGTTTATCCTAAGTTTTGGATGTCAATTCGGCCTCATAATTAATAATTTCTCAAAAAACCCAGTTACTGAGAAATTATTAATTAAATTATTAAAAACTATTATTTTGGAGATAATTCAAATCTCTCCAAAATAATCCAAATTGATTAAAATAAAAGGCTAATTGATATGGCACTAGGCATTGAAGATGATTCCAATCAACTCCATTGAGCTTTAGTCAACTCTCTAGTCAGCACAAGAGATCTCCATCAAGTGAATTCGCCCTCCTTCCTCAAAACTGTGAATTGGTGTTGTGTCAAGTGTTAAATGGGTTGGTTAGATGGCATTAAAGCCTATGGTAGGCGCCTTCCTATTATTGTGCAATCGTGTGAGCTTGGCTCTCAACACAACTCATTACACATCCCTACATTCACTCAAGCATTAACACATGAAGGATTCACGCCATCTCCATTGAGGCTCATGCATATCTCTATTGGAACTCGAGTTTACCCTTGTCCTTCATCTATTTGTTGGGTGATACTTCCAATGGAGTGATGGGGGGCGCCTTGCCTAGGTGGAGGCCACCTCCCCATCCCACTTTACTTGAAACTCGAGTTATGTGGAAAGTTAAGCACTCCAAGCTTGTTGACATGGATTTTTATTGGATGTGATTGGATTTTGATGGGGTTTTTGGCTCTCCTTGTGCCAAATTCGAATTAGGGTAGACTGATGCTTGTGTTTTGTTATAAAAAGAGAGGTATTCCTCCTCTCTTCTGATGGAGATTTTGAGCATGAACACTTTGCCAAATTCTTGTTGTAAGATTTGTTTAAAGTATTGAATAAAGTTGAGACTTTGGAGGTCTATGCTGGAGTATTTGGGGTGTTCTTCACACTATTGGTGATATCTCTTTCACTTTGTCTTTGTTTATGCAAATTCTATATTCAATCTATGTTCTAGCTTTGCTTAGAAGTATTTTGTTCATTATTTGTGTATGCCATAACAAGGTTTTTGCAGGGGTTTCCCCGGGTGGAGAAAGGCTTAGAGATTAAGTCATTCTTTGCTTAGCAGTGGTTTTCGGCACCTAATCGACATCTTTTGCAGGTCTTCAAAGCTTCTCCTCATTTCAAGAGAAGGAACATAGTAGAAGAGACTTGCCTCTTCCTCCATCAAGCAACAAAAACTTTTTAAACTTGGCTACCTTGGTTCTGAAGCCTCTTCTCTTCAAGCCTCCTCATTTTCTCATTGATCCCCTTCTTTCTCTTTGGTTTTGCTAGCCTTTCTCCTCAAGCTCTCGTTTTTGCTTCATCCTCCCATTCATTTTTTGATCTTTAAAGCCTTCATCCATTCGTTTTTCTTCCCTAGATCTTTGTCCTAACTCTTTCCTCTCATCTCTTTTCCCTCTTTTCTCTAGCTCTTGTCCTCTCTCATTTCCTCCTCCCTTTTTCCTTCTTTCTCCTCCCATTCGTCTTCTTTCTCCTCTCTTCTTTCCCCTCCTACGTCCTCTCGTCCACCTTCTTTCAAGCCCTAAAACACAACACAAAAAGTGGAACAAAGTAAAGTTTTGTTAATGGTTAAAGTCTCTTAATAGTTAGATTCATTTTTGTATCTTGTTAGTAGTTAGATCCCATTTCATTTATTTTTTGCATTGCTTAGATCTATCTCTTTTATTTAAGTTAGTTGTTTACTTGCACTTGTTATATCTTAGTGAGTACTTGTATCTAATTTTATTTAGTTCCTTTTCAATAGTTAGATCTCAATTTTCAACTCTAAGTTTTGCATTGTTTGTTAAATTTATAGTTAAATTTCTTAGTTTATATCTATCATTTAAAAGTGAAAATTGCACAACTAAATATTTTGTGTTTTAGACCTCTTTCCCATCATTTTAAGCATTTGTTTGTTAGCTGGTCCGTTTTCACATTTTCATAAATTCAAAGTTAAATCTCATACATTTAGTACTTAAGGTTTCATCTCTAGTTTCTAGACTTAAGTAGTTTTTACTTTTGTTTGATTTTCTCAAGAAAAACTAATGCTAAAGGGTGCCTTGTTGAGTTGATTTAAGCTTGTGTAGGTACTTTGAAGGAGAAGAAGGACTTGAAAAAACAAGATTCAAAGAAGATCAAGACTATAACCAAAAAGAGAAGACTTGAACCGAGAAGACAATTTTACATACACTCTCTTTTGTAAAAGCCTTAAGGGCTTCTAAGTTTGATTTTCCGTAGTTGTTTTATTTCCTTCAAAAGACCTTTCAAGGATTTTTCCTAAGGCACTTGTAATCAATTAATAAAAAGGCAAGGTGGGATGAGGCCTCCCACACTTTGGTTCTTTCTTCCCCATCTGGGGAAGAGTGTTTTGATGCATTGTTAGTTTTAGTTTTGCTTCAATTTCATAGATTAAATCTCATTTTTGTACTTAGATTAGCTCTCTTCCAAGTCTTGACTTGAGATAGTATCCTTGGGATTTCATCCCAAGGGCAGGGCCACATAGTTTTGTGGTTACTTCTCTTTCCCCATTAGCATCCTTGCGGACATCCAGCTAGCTGGAAGGTTTTCGGGACTAGCGTTTCTAGTGGTCACCTTGTTCGGAGGTTGATCCCACTTGTTTATTTCTCTTATATTAGTTTAAGTCTTGGCCGAATAGTTTGATTCCATTTTGTTGTAGAATGCTAGTTGTTCATTTTTACAAGTGATATCTTTGTCTTTTATTTTTCCATCTTATTGAGCTATCACATGCGTTCATGCTTACAATTTGATTCTATTTTAACAATGAACAAAGCCTCTTGAACTTGAAATAACCTAGGTCAAGAGCACTCTCTATCGGAGAGCATACTAGATTCTGCATTCCCCTTGCATTAGGCATTTCAATCAAACAAGTCTCTTGAACTTTGGTCTTAAGACTAAGTTAAGAGCGCTCTCTGTCGGAGAGTTGAACTGTGTGCTTTAATAATAATAAAAATTTCAATTCACACCCCCATTAATTAATTTATCTTGGTTGTTATCCAACACCTGTATGCTCTGCCAATCTGAAAAGGTTGGGCTAGTACTCAGAAAGGTGTTGGATTTTGTTAATCCCATAAGTGAAAATCTAATAAAACTTTACCCCAACCAACGTGCCAACGTTGATCTTTTTCGAGAAATACTTTTAAGTGGGAGGCAAAGATTCCTAAACCCGGTGGTGCCGAAGTACCGTTGTCAAGTTCGGGGTGGTTAATTCATTGGACACTTACCTTTTGCAATCTGGATGGTTCTGACCTATCATCAAAGTGGAAGCCACTAAAAGTATCACTTTCCATACTTTTGCTTATCTCCTTGTTCTTAGCCTAATAATCAACTAAAAACCTTTTAATTTACCAAGATAATTTGCACAACGTCCTCACAAACAGTTACTAAAACTATATATTCAGCATCCCCCAACACTACATTCAATCATTTTTGACTCCTTGGTCCAATGGATAAGGCACTAGTCTTTTAAATTATTTATCTATCTGTGGATGCTTTCATTTTACAAGTCTTTTTATACTGTCAAGCTTACATCTTGTTTGCAACGTGGATTGTGTTTTATCTTGTGTTTATTATAAAGTTGTGGATCTTTCATTTTTCAAAACTCCTAAACAACACCCATCCGCATCATCTCACATAAAAAACATTAAAACACATTGAGCCATAGTAAACTCTTTGTAGGGACTACCCCCCTTGGCTTCGTTAGGAGTTAGCCTAAACGGAGGAACTGGGATTTAGCTGACAGTACCTAGCTCATTGCTTGCCCTCAAGGCCACACTTCTCTCACTTGTAGTGAAGAGACAGCTTTCAAAAGATTTATGCTGCTGGTGTGCATCTCAGTGGACAACATGGCCTATATGAACCCTCTAGGATTTCACATGTGCTAAGAAGCACAACTAATCGCAGCTTGCATTCGGGGCATATTCACATATACAAGGTCAGCAATAATAGATATAACTTTTGAGTAACATTTTTTTTTGGACCTTTTTTTCATACCCTTCGAGGAGTATTTTAGCAGTTCATTGCTATAGCCTTTATTCACGTGTGTTAAGAAACACATTCTAGAATTTTAAGTTCACGGGCTTTCATAATACATTTCCAATACAAGTAGTACATGAGCTTTCAGTTTTAGACAACAACATCTCAAGTGACTAGGGGGACTTTTGCACAGTGCCAAACATAGGGACAACCGGCCAGAATGATTTAGGCATACAATTCAACTCACCAAAGGCAAGTTCTATCACCAACTCAAAGCCGAGACACAAAACAAACATGGATGCGGTCCAACACAGAGGTAGAAATGGGAAAGTCCTCAGTATCAAGAAGTCAAGAAAGTAAGTCAAGGGTGAAATCCAAATAAGGAAGGTCATGGATGGATGGAGTCAAATGAAATGGTGCCTAAGCTAGCAGACAAGGATGTTAGGAAAGACCATATCTATGCTCATAGGAGGGTAATGAAACCGATGAGTATTGTCAGAAAACCTAAGTGTGCAAGTAATACATTCATTTAATAATTATAACATCATCCAAGATATTTCATTTTATTTTAAATAGTACTGCCACATCATGAATCATATACCAAGTCAATGCTGTGAAGATGACTAAAACAACAAAATAATAATCCAAAGCCAATAATCAGAAGTCCATAGGTCACATCACATCATAATAATCATCAATAAACATCTGAAACACTGCTACAATAACACTATCCTAGATCCAAATCCTAGGCTCTATCAAGCGCCGAGAGGGATCAAATCTCCCGAGGTGAAAACCTCTCCTTGAATAGCTCCTTGAGTGCAATACCTGACCCACCTAATCCTAAGCTCTAAAGTCTCTAGTTTAAGTCTCATATTTACTTTTTACTTTGTATTATTCTTTTTTATTTATGACCAACATAATATTTATTACTTTTTACTGTGTATTATTATTTTTTGTCTAGACAAACACTCTAAAGTCTCATATTTACTTTTTACTTTGTATTAAAAGTAAGAAGTAAAGTCTCTAGTTTAAGTCTCATATTTACTTTTTATTTTGTATTATTATTTTTTGTTTATGGCTGACATAATATTTACTACCTAATCCTAAGCTTTAAAGTCTCTAGTTTAAGTCTCATATTTACTTTTTACTTTGTATTACTCTTTTTTGTTTATGGCCGACATAATATTTATTACTTTTTACTTTGTATTATTCATTTTTTGTTTACTTTGTATTATTTTGTTACTCGACAAACTCGACAAACACTCGACTCACAAGATCTCCCCATACTAGGCTGTAGAGCGCCTCTCGGCGTAATCACTGGGCACTGAACTGAAACTGTATGGAACAAAGGGTCACATCGGTCATCAAATCTAAGCTCTCAAGGCTCAGACTTGGCACAAGGTCTAATAAAAATCTGATACAATGTACTGCTCTAATCCATGAGTGATCTCAAATAACAAGCTCATCATATCTGATCTCTGTAAAAGCAAAGCTCTGAAATGTGCAGATATCTGCTCAGCAAGAATAGTAGCCTAGCTACTATGGTGTGATAACAAACAACAACTTCATATTTTGTTGTACTCTTGAACTTCTAAAATCTAATAGAAGCATATATGCTTTGGAGAGTTTATGTACCCTACAAGGACTATTTCAAACTAAATTTTATCTTTTATCCCATGGTATCAGCTTTACCCACAGAACTGGAATTAGTGTATTTGTTATCATTTTAATTGTACATGAAAGTTGAATTGATTGCTTAACAAATTTAATATGTTTCGTTCTTCGTATATAAACAACCAATTTCAATTGACGTCATTTTCCAATAAAAGACACATTCAACAATAGTGATAATGGAGTACTCCAGTAGCTTTAATAAATGGTTTTTCATTTTTTTCCAATAATGAAAAACAACAATTTTTTTACTGTGTTTTGGGATATTTTCACTTGGTCAAGTGCTTCAGGATATTCTTGACTTTGTATGTGTACGGTGTATATATAAAAGTATGGAGAAAAATACAGGGTAGGCCATGCATGTTTGGCATACTTGTGTAATATTTTAGATACAGCAGGAAGTGGTATTATCAGTAATTCATTGAAAATTGAGTACAACACAAGTAGCTTTACTAAATGGTTTTTCATTTTTTGCTAATACTCCAGTAGCTTTAGCAAATGGTTTTTCAACTTTTTGCTAATAATGAAAAACAACAAATTTTTTAATGTGTTTTGGGACTTTTTCACTTGGTCAAGTGCTTCAGGATATTCTTGACTTTGTATGTGTACGGTGTATATATAAAAGTATGGAGAAAAATACAGGGTAGGCCATGCATGTTTGGCATACTTGTGTAATACTTTAGATACAGCAGGAGGTGGTATTATCAGTAATTCATTGAAAATTGAGTACAACACAAGTAGCTTTACTAAATGGTTTTTCATTTTTTGCTAATACTCCAGTAGCTTTAGCAAATGGTTTTTCAACTTTTTGCTAATAATGAAAAACAACAAATTTTTTAATGTGCTTTGGGATATTTTCACTTGGTCAAGTGCTTCAGAACATTCTTGGCTTGTATGTGTGCTGTGAATATATAAAAATATGGAGCAACATACAGGGTAGGCCATGCATGTTTGGCATACTCATGTAATATTTTGGCTACAACAGGAGGTAGTATTATCAGTAATTCATTGAAGATTGAGTACAACAGGATTGGAGTTGGAGCGATGACATCAAAGGAGATGCACTTAGGAAGCAATGTGAAGATGTTTTTTTGCTATTAATATGCATTCAAATTGTTTTAGGAGTCAATATGGTAAAATATATCAACGATCTTATGGTCATTTAACCAAAAATACCCTCAATACTTGAAAAGAGGTAACCATCTATTAGTATTTATTAAGTTATAAACATTTGTAATAATCTCCGTTACAGACTTGGAAGGTTCCTATTAGATGAGTATGGGGAACATACATTTTGGTTGTTTATTGTTAATGTTCGAATGTCTTTTTTTTTGGAATTATTATGTTTTGTGAATTATTTGTCATCTAATATTGTGGTATTCTACTATTTCATATCATTTATGGTTGGATGCACCATAATTGGGCAATTATCAGTTGAAATATTATATGTTAAGCACCTCTGCATAGCCCAAACTACCATTTGACTGAACCAAAACATAAATAATGACTTTCTGAATATAGAGTATAATAGTTTTGACCATCCTCCTTAACTGGGAACATGGGGCCTTAAAAAATCAATGCATTAATGTGTTAGGCAATTTTTTGGAAATATCCCCCAAAATTATAAATGAAAGGTTAAATTATCTTATGCATAAGGAGGGGTGATGGGAATATTGGTGTGTCTGCAATCTATAATTCAACACCAAAAGTCAAATTCTTTATTAAATTTGTATTGATAGTTAGGACATAATTAAGCTCTGAACACCAAACTCTTGTGGAAGTTGGGGACTTAAATTCAACACTAAACATGTTATGGAAATTGTGGTTAAATTTAGGGACTTATGATTATCTAGTATATCACTTTATTCGGTTAAAAACTTAAATCCACAGCTCAAGCACTCAACTCTAAATGGTGGAATTCTGAAATAGTGAATGTTGTCAGTTAAGCTGTCTATAATTTAGTACGGAATGTCCAACTCTTACATAAAGTGAAATAATATGGTAGTATTTACTGTAATTTCTAAATTTTTTGTAATGAACATGAACTCTAATGGTTCAACAACCATCTCATTTGACAAGAAAAGTTATTAAACTTTTGGGATAGGTCAACCTTAATCTTGCTGAGTTCATGCATCAGATTGAAAAGAGTGGAGGTCTTATTTTGAGGCTCTACTATATTTTTCAGAATTTTGGACTCCATATGCATTTCCCTTTTCCTTAGTTATCTGTTGCTTATCTCTCTCAATTGTACGATCATGTTCAGGCATTTTTGGTGGAGTAATCTGGGACTTTTCCTTCTGCTTTGAATCAGGAATCTTTAGAGTCTGATTACTTGCGTTATCTCTTGGCCTGAGGTAATACTTATGGTGTAATTCATTTTGTAAGGCATCGAAAAACAATCAGTACTGTGCAAAAATGTAATCACCTGGTCGATCTTCATTTGGATGTAAAGATAGATTATTAATATACAAAGACTCTTCATTATCCTCCTGAGTGAGATGAACCTCATTTCCTTCCCCAGCCAACCAATTAATATTGTCATGTGACTCTTTCTCTTCAACGGGTTCCTGATCCTCATCCTCGTTAGGGCAATATTCCTCAACCAGATTATTGGTATTCCTCAATGGTGGTTGTACAGGTGGGTCTTATGTCCTCCTTTCTCGGGCAAGTAATTGCCAATTAAAAGGTCTCTTATAAGGATTCTGATTCCTAGCAGGAAAATTTAGATTTCTTGCTCCCACATTCAGAGGATTATGTAGGGAATTGTTCCTAAAGGTGATGCTTCGAAGAGTTAGCTAGTTAGTGTCAAAGAAGAGCTGTCGTGGGGATGAATTGTTAATTGTGGAAGAAGTGAATTTTACAATAGAGAATTGGGGAAGTTTGTAACATAATAGGTAGCATGTAGGATAGAAAAGAGGCAATTTGAAGTGTATGTAATTAAAAAAAATCTCAGTCTTCGAAGCTTATGATTTCTAGAACATATTTTATTTTATTTTCTGGACATAGAAAGGTTTTCTCTAGAACATATTTTATTTTATTTTCTGGACATAGAAAGGTTTTCTTAAGAATATTTTTTTATTATGAAATTTAGTGCATGTCATTGTCAATTAATTGATTAGATTGGCATTGTGATAGGAGTCATAGTTTCTGGACATTATTACTGTATTTATTTATGAATTCAAGGTGATAAGAAGTGGTAGAGTAAATTGGGCAGAGAGTTTGATGTTAATGTACTTTGGCATTGAAGATATTATGGGCATTTCTGTTTTCTACATCTTCCCCTTTGAAGTAGGTTCAATATGGTTGATGGCCTACATGACAGATAAGACGAAGGGGGGATGTAAGACATGCTCAGATGGAAAGCAATACAAAGAAATTAACGACATGGGAGTAAGAAAAGCATTGAAGCTTGTAGGTGTTGAAGGGGCTGGTTGGCAGCTGCATATTTGTTATGAAGACATTGGAGATTGAATAAATTGAAGAGATCGTCCTCTTCTATGATCTTTGAGAATCATTTGTTCATGAGAAGCATTTTGTTCTTTTTGTTCCAAGAGAAACATACATTTGTAGTACCAATGAAACATAGCCATAAAACATGGTTATGTGAACACCTTATTGTTCTGTGATCAAAAGTTTTGTCTTGCTTGCTTGTAAAACATAGGCATCACTAGCTTGCTGTCTTATAACACCTACTCGATAACTACTCATAGGATTCAGAAATAAATTAAGTACTAAAATATCAATATTCATAAATTGATCTCAAGTTATGAAAACTGATTAGTTATTATCACTAATTAAAACATTCAGTAAAGTAAATAAAAATGTCTAAAACTGTCCAAATAGTCTCCTGCTTTTTGGTCGAAATCTGGATAAATTACATAATAATTTGAGAAGCTAAAGTTTTTGGCAAGTCATTGTCCAGTCCGAGTCAAACAAATATGCCTAATTAGATAGCCCAGCTATACCTCTGGACTTCATTTAGTTATGATACAATATTGGCTTTCAAAACTCACGCAACACAAAAAAACACAAGGCCTCAACCTTGGCCAACGACTGGATTGGTTGCATTACTAAATTACGTTCGTGGGGTAACTGAAATCATGGCTTACTATAGGAAAGATGAAGATCGAAATAGTGTGCAATATATGTATAGATATATATATGTTATTAGAACACAATGGTAAAAATGATAATACATGTTTATGATGGTAAATTTGTCAGCAATCTTCTTTGCAAGCTGGTTATTTCAAGTATATTATTCTATTATCAATCCAATAAAGATGCAAAGTTCTCATTGCATTGTCTTAGTATTTAAACTGGGATTTTTTTTATTATCAATCCACGTTACTTATCTAATAACGATGCAAAGTCCTCATTGCATTGTCTTTGGTATTTAAAAGCAGAGATTTGGGCAAATAAGATGTAAATCAAATGCAGAATGAACCTTGGAATATCATAACAATTCTCTGTAGAAACTTAGATTAATGAACATAGAAAAAATAATAAAGCTTGGTCATCAATGAAAAGATGAAAGGCTTCCACATGGGAGAAATGCAACCGCAGAATGTGAGAGATTGCATCCTCGGACCTCCACCCACTGGTTGTCTACGAAAAAAAATGGGGAGAGCTTGAGTATAGATATGTAAGTGTCGGCATATCTCCAGCGCATTGAGATGATAGAACATCTGATGGCCTCGAATTTGGATTTTACAAAGGATGAGGCCCAGGATTTCGTTTGGAAGGGTGGACAATCTTTCCTTTACGATAGATAGAATTTTCCTGAAACCTTTGAATGCACTTCCTTCTCGCATTTATGTGTGAAGAAGAAAATGCATTCAAAGATTTGAGGAGAATTCTGTCTATCATGAAGGACAAATTGTCCACCCTTCTATACAAAATCCTGGGCCTCATCCTCCCAATTAGAGAGGCCATCAAATGCTCTATCCTCTCAAAACGATGGAGATTTGCCTACACCTATATTTATACTGGTGGAATTTGTCAGCGATCTTCTCGCTGCAAGCTGCTAATTTTATATATATTTTTCCATTACAAACCCACGTTATTTATCAGATAATCCTCTCAACAGAAATTTGTGCAAATAAACCGCAAATCCTGCATTTATAAATGAATGAACCTTCGAGTAGCATGACAAATTCCCTATGGAAACTTAGAGTAATGAATATAAAAAAATGATACAAAATTTAACTTTCATTCATCCAAAGAATGATAGTCTTTGCATGAGTACTGTATGTTACAATATGTTTAAAGATGAAGACATTAAAGCTTGAATTAGGAGCTGATACAGACAGTCGATAAAGATTGATTCTTTTTATTTATTTCTTTCATGTTTGATCTATTGCTAGTTCTTCTCTGATTGTGACATTGCTAGATTCAGTGGAATTGGAATGTTCCCCTGACATCCCCTTTAAGCAGACGCAGAAAAACAACGCAGGGGAAGACTGTATTTCTTCCCCTGCAATAAGCAACAGATCAACAGATCAACAGGACACTTCAACTACCGTCCCAATCGCTCCTTATCTGTCTGCATTAAATAGGGTATCGATTTTTTCTTGAGTATTGAGTACAGTAGCTACCAGGAACTAAAAATATTTCTTGAGTATTGAATACAGTAGCTATTAACAAAAAAGAAAAATTGAGGCTAAGCTGTTAACAACAGAAAAAGCCCTTCAATCTAAACCAACCAGCTATCAGGAGCTAAAAACTCTGTCAAAAATGGATCGAAACTATCCATTTCACACAGATGAACCCCATCAATCTGATCACTCTTCGAAACCCAAAACCCCCTTCAATCTGATCACTCTTCGAAACCCAAAACCCTCTTCAATCTGATCCCTCTGTCCCATACGTTGGTATTTATAGAGCCTAACGGGGTGTGCCGGGCTGTGCCTTTACCGGATTTTGACGTGTTTTCAAATAGAATTCATACATAGTAAATTGATCATGTCAAATCATAAATGCTATATGCAGATTTACCATGTCAAATCATAAAATGTCATTTAAGATTTAGTATTTTGGGTTTCATTAAGATAAAACACAGATTCAAAGTGAGATCGTAAAAAAAAATTAAAGTAAGTTTTTTATATATTAGATAATAATATAATATATTATATAAGTTTGAATTTTTTTAAAATCACGGTGGAAATATGGATAACAAATTTCTTTCTTCTAAAAAATGGATATACTAAAAAGTCCTTGTATTGTACCAATTATCTTCGTATCTTACAAAAGTTTCAAATACATATCATTGTATAATCTTGATTAGAAAATACATATCAAAATAAACAGAAGTTATAAATATGTAAAATGATGGTATTGAGTTTCTGTTTAAAAGGCTTAATGTTTGGTTTCAATGGGATCTTATGCTAGATAATACTAGTATCATAAGTTGTAAGATCCTCATATGACCAAGCAAAAATGTCTATAAATTCCTTCAGCAAACTGATGTATCTTTTCCTTTCCCTTTCTGAAAGTGTCTTAGATATTTTGATCATTTTGAGTTCAGCTTCAGAACCAATATTACAACTTAAAACATTTTCTTCAGTGGTCTGCAAGTTGGGTTTCAACAATGTGTCATCCTTTGAGAACAACCTTTCCAATGGGACAAGTCCCTTAGGAATGAAGTTATGTTTTAAATCAACAATTTTCTGATTAGCAATTGAATTTTTTGTATAAGCAGTAAATTCAGCCAAATCAACATCGTCATCTTGATCAACCCAATCATCAACAAATTCTTCTGTCAATTCTAAAAACTCCTTTATCTCATGATCATCCTAAAAGAATTTCCAGTGTTTGATGTCATGTGGAACAGATGGCCTGTATCTTACATCAATGGGATACTTCAAATGTTAATTTTGGAACTTTGAAGTAAGCTACTACCAAAGCTAGTGAGTCTGTTGTTTGATTATAATATCTTGGGATATAGGTTATATTGAAAGCCAAGAAGAAATTATCTATCAAATCCCAAAGTTCATTTCTATAGACTTTCAACAATTTCTGTTTTACCTGATAAACATTCTTGTCCTGCTGAACAATCAATTCAGAGTCGCCAAATACAACAAGTTTTTGAATATTTAAATCTTTTGCAGCTCTCAATCCCAGAACCAATGCCTCATATCCAGCAGTATTATTAGTTGTTTGAAATTCCAACTTATACATGAGAGAAATAATTTCACCTCCAGCAGAAATGAGCACAACACTTGCTCCTGCCCCTTCCTTAGTTGATGCTCCATAAAAATACATTTGCCATATACCTTCCTGCTCTTCCTTCTTTTGTTGAATAAGATATCTTTCTGCACTTGCAAAACCTTTGTAGAATCATCCTTCCGAATTGGTAACACACCTGTAACATCATCATTCAAATGTAATATGCAAGGACCTATACCTGCTTGTACTGAGTAAATAGGATGGTTTGTAGGGTTCTTATCATCACTTACCAAGAATGCTAGTTGCACTTCTCTATAAAGCCTTCTATATTCTCCTCCAAATATAGGTACTGAAGCATAAAATATATCCATCTGAAGGGTTCCTTCTACCCTTTTTTCCCATGACCATGATAACAACATACCAAATATAGGAGCTACATTAGCTACAACAACATCCATAAGTATAATTTTCATGGGCAATTGTGCAAGGATGACAACCAAATCTTTGATGACTCCTAGACATTTCACGGCTCTATAATCAAAGGTATGCAAGTCATGATAAGGTTTAGTAACAAAAAGTCCTAAATCTTCCATGACTGCCTTAGGCATGAGATTATGTGAAGCGCCTGAATCTAGGAGACAGTTATGTAACATTTGATCATGAATAGTGAGTGTGATATAAAATAGAGGAGGATAAACAGATTTAGCATCTGGATGATCAGTTGTTTTTGAACCAGTACTAATAGTTGGATTTTCTTCTTGCAAATTAATCACATATGAAGGAATGGAGGTAGTAGAAGAATTTAAAACTTTAAGAGTAGGATTTCTATATGATTTGTTCCTAACTAGCTTAGTCAGTGGAATATGAATCTTAATTTTGCTGATTTCATGTTCTAAATTAAAATTAACATGCTTTCCCAACTCTTATGTTTCTATGACTTTACTCTTATCCTTTTGTGTTTCTTGCTTTTTCTCAAAAGGCAAATGTTCTTTAGTAGGAAAGGTCCTCACCTTTTTTTTTTCCAATTGCTGCTTGCTTCACTCCTGACCTAAGACCATATGAATTCTGCTATGCTTCTTGATAAATTTTTGTTTCTTGCTCAAAACAATCTGACTCATAATAATCTTCCAACTTTGCATCATGATAATCAACCATAGTTACAAAATTAGAAGAAGAAAACTGATCTAATTGATTAATATCAGGGTCTAAATCTTCAATTTCTTTTACTAGTGTTTCATAAGCCTCATCATCCCTTATCAAATTGTTTTGAAAAGGTGGTTGTACCCTTTGATCCTCATTGTCTCTCCTCTCCCTTTGAATATCATTATTCCTTCTTTCTCTTGGAATAAACCTAGGGGGAAAAGGTCGTCTAAACTGGTTTGGGTTTCTATTATCATTGTCTTGAACAGGCCTATTTGGAATTTTATTTTTTGTTTCCAACCTACTAACCTTTGCAGATAAATGTTCTATGATCTTACTCATTTCATCCATCTTTCTTTCTGAGGCCTTTCCTATAGGAATAGATGGAACCATTTCCTTCTTTTGTTTTCTATCAACCATTTGACATTCTGCCTCTTCTTTAAGTTTATTTGAAGCAAGTATGTTGGATTCAACTTCTAAGGCTGCTTCTTGCATATTCAATAGAGACAAAGATTTTCTTTCCCTTAACCATAAAGAAAACTGATAATCAAAAGCATTTGCATAGGTTAACTTTGCTGATGTTTCAATAGGTTTTATTTCAACTGGAATCCTACTGTACATTTTGTTGAAACGCTTAGAAAAATATCCAACAACCTCATCCTTCTTTCTTTTCAGTGCTCCAAACTCTGTGATGTAATACATATAATCTTTAGTATCTCCCCATTGTTTCATAAACACTTCCTGCAAAGCATCAATACCATCTATAGAATTTGGTGGCAATTCTCTAAACAATTTCCGTACTTCACCATCTAAACTTTGAACAAAAATCCTCATCCACACATATTGATGTTCAAAGTTATGATTATCAGCATAACAAAGATATGTATTCCAGTGCTCCTCTACTGTAACACCTCCCTAACCATTGAATCTCAGGAGATATTTCTGATAGTCTCCACCTAGGAGAGCATTTAGAGGTTGAGGTAATGCTAGAGGGGCATATCTAGTTGCCACCATAGCAGCCATCCTATCTAGAGGTTGACCAGCCATATTCGGTGGATTAGATATCTTTGAAGAAGATGGTTGATGTTGTGGAGATGGTGGTTTAGTATGTGGAGGAGATGGCACTTCAATTTTCAATTGGCCAATAAGAATTCTGCTAGTGAGAGGTATATAAGGTGTTGTCAAAGACTTTAAGGTGAAGGTTTCCTTTGGTATATGCTTATGTTTAGAAGTCAAAGGATTTGAATAAACTTCAAATCATCAATCTGAGTAGGATTAAAGTCTTCGAATTCATGAATGCACATAGATAAACCGGATTTTCTTTTTTTCTTGAGTATCCAACAATTTAGATGGTATAGTTGTAGCTGGAGCATGCTGAGGGTTACTAGATGATGGGAAATCAATTTTTCTTTTCTAGCTTCTCTTAGAATCCTTTTTGGATCAGAAACCCCTGAGTACAGAGGAGATGAAGGATTTCCTCGAGTCCCTATCTGTCTTGAAGCCATTGTAACTTTCTGAAATACAAGGTGAATGTGTAGTCTGCAGATAAATTATACTGATATTGTCACCCTCCAAAATCAGATGTAAAATACCCAGGGAATATGTACTTTCATTTCTCTGTCCCCGGCAACGACGCCAAAAGATGTTATCACTAAAGTTGAACCTAGACTACTGGGGTTCAAGCTTAGGTAAATCTTAACAGTAAATACACGATATTTAGGATATGATTCTATGGAACTTGTTGGTAGGTAAACAATCATTACAAAAGTCAAGCAGATTTAAATATTAAACAACAGGGAATGTATCAACAGAGAATGGATATTAATAAGACATAGCTATGAGCATAACTTTGTGAAAGAAGTGAATCAGGTTCTGTATTCCAAGCATTAAATATTATTGCATATTAATCAAGAGAATCATGGCATGGATTGATAAGGCCACACATAGACAAAATAATGATAACATGTAACACAGTTATTAAAACAGAACAGGCTCATATGATCACAATCATTTCAAAATAGCTATCTCATATTAATATAAAGCAAAAGATATACATGCCTGCAATTCGATCTTAGATTCTGACTTCCATAATATGTTCCAACCTCTATCATATTTCCTCACTGTCTATTATATACAAAATTCTTCAAAGTTTGAAACAGTTTGAAGATTACAGCTTTAAACTTTTAAATTAGACAAGTGTAATAAAAATAAAACAACTCGTATCTACTGCTAGCTGTCGAATTCTATCATCTATGAACCAACTAGCTTAGAGATTCGACAGATTAAAGACTTTTGGAAGCTTCTGCTAAGACAGTCATATCACTCAAAACCTGGGATCTCTTTTGCAATCTGGAGTATTCAGCATCTTTGTTCTGCTCTCGATTATGCAATTCCTTGTTCTGGATCTTCATTTACTCATACTGTTTCTGAATGGCCCTTTTCTCCTTTAAGATGTATTTGGATATAAGAGCAAGCTTTTGATAATCAATCTCCTTTTCTTCTAAATCTTCTCGTAATCTTTTGTTGGTAGATGTCATATTTTCATTTATGCTTTGAAGATACTTATTCTGCTCCTCCTTGTAAGATTGTAAAGACTTCTTAATTTGGTTTAACTCTGGCATTATTTCAGTTTCTTATATATCCATAAAAGCTTCTTCCACTTGCAAAGATTTTGAAACCGATCCATTTTCATTCTCAGAATAAGCTTGTTTATTTATACTAAATACTTCAGGTATATTTCCTGCATTCCCTTGAAGACCTATGAAATTCTCATTTTTTGAGAAGTGCCCTTCCTGTATGTTTTCTTCACTATAAGAATCATTCACAACAACAATTTCTCTACCCCTTACAGAGCTATGCACCAACTTCAACTCTGCTTCCAATTTACTTCTTAACCTGGTCCTTGGTTTTAAACTCAAGTCTTTTGCATTGAGGGTTTCAACCTGTTTTCCTTCCTCCGGACATTAGATTCTTCTGCAAGATCTTTACCTTCGTCTATAGCCTGCTCAATCTATTCTGCAAGCTTCTTAGTTTTCTCACCTGCGTCCTCTGTTTGCTTGCATGAACTCTTTGGCTTCTTTCATTTTCCCTTTTCTTTAGCAATCTTTCGCTTTTTAACTTCAAACCCTGATTCAAGGAGAAAACTATCCCAATCTCGCCCATTCTTATTCAAGTGAGAAATTATCAGCAACTTAATCAAACCCTGATGGAAAATGGAATGGGCAGTATGTTCTGGATGGGTCTGAACCCATGCAATCATCCTTTGCGGACTTTTGAATAGATAAAATGGTAAATTGAGCTTCAGACTTCCACTAAGATGCATTAGCAGTCTTAAATGACACCTAAGCACTCTGTCATAACGACCCTCACAAGTGATATAATTTTCCACCATTTCTAATGGAATCTGCCAATCTGGATTAAGCTTGCTTATATGAATACCATTTTTCCAATTTAACTTCTCTACCCTGGTAATAGAAATTCACCATAATCACCATTAAACTCTTGTTGTTTAAACCATTTTTCTCCCTGTGACAATCAATGTGAACAATGAGCCTTGTTTTATTTTAATAAGTGAAACATTTAAATCAAAACAAACTAGGGTAAAAATGAAAAGAAAGCAAACAAGACTTCTAAAGGAAAACTAAGTTGGAAAAAGAAGAGTTACTATACAAGGCTGGACATTCTAATGTAAATCTAGGAAAACAACCCTAGAGATAACAGTTTCAAAATTACAGAACACGGTTAACAGGTTAGAGATTCAATTGAGACAAGAAAAAATTGAGAACAAATCTCATCAACAACAAATTAAAAGATTGCAGATAGACTTGATGGAAAATAATGATGAGACCAACAAAGGTGAAGCAAGCAAAAGGATTTTAAAGAGATCGCCACTCAATTACTTAAGAAAAAGATCAAAATATGAGTAACGCAGTTAATTCAAGCTTCTGAATTGACTGTGTTGGAACAGGAAAAGAAAAATTTTCATGGGAATTGGATGATAGTAAAGGTAAGTTGCTTAAGTTTGTAGAAAAGGAAGTGAGTTGGGAGAAAGATAGATTGAGTCTCAAGACTCAAATTGAAGACCTTAAAGCAAAATTGGCAGATATAGCACAAGAGAAACATGGAACTAATCAAACCAGCAATGAAGCAAGTACAAAAGACCTGATCCAAGCTATGTCTCAAGTTAGCTTGAAAGAGGTGGAGATTAAGGAGCTAAAAGAAGAAAAACAAATATTAGAAGAGGAAAATCAGAAAAAAAGAAAAGAAAATGAAATAAAAAAGTTGGAAGATAAGAATAAAGAATTAATAGACAGAAATCAGAGATTCATAACCCAAGTAACAGGGAAGCTTCCAATGCAAGGTGCAAAACACTTAATTTGGGATTCAATTATTAATGAAGTTGCCAAGTTCAGACCTTATTTAATTTTTATGAAGACAGTGGAAGTAATAGCAGATGACAACTTACAAAGTTGTACAACAATGAGATAAGTCTTAGATAAGAAACCAAAAGATACATCCCAGAATACCATAAGTTTCTTAAATACCATGACAAAAGATGATATGAAGGAAATGGCTATCAAAATCATGGTAACATTCATAACTTGGGATAGGAGAGTCCTTGGGAAACATTCTCACATTGAGAATGTTCAGGCTAGAGCAGAACACATGAAGAAACAGGCTGAAAATTTCAAAAAAGGATATGAAAAGTTAATACAAAAAGGACTATCCTCTTGATGGGATGAAAATAATAAGTTAATTTCCCATAATAATTATAAATATTTACTATTTGACATCAGGATGGACCATGAGAAATTTGAAGATTTGACTCATGTTCTAACAGGGAAAATTTTACTGGAGAAACTCTCAGATGATTTTGAAATTTTAAACCAACTGGTCATGATAGGTGAAAGGATACCTCCAATTTCCGTTGATGAAAGTTTTGGTCAAAGAGATGACAAGTTATGAAATACCCGCTACAGAACAGTGGAAGACAATAGAAAGATATGGGAATATGAATTACATCTTGCATGTTTGAAGACTTATGTTCGAGGGAAAAGCTTTGTTAGTAGCTACAGCCAATAGAAAGACTTCAAATATTATATTTTGAGAAATTTTGGAAAATTGTATAAATTTCGATCGAAAGGGAATGTAATAGTTAGTTTATATTTTGCTATTTTTAGTTATGAAGCAGTTAGTGTTTTGCTTTGAGAAAGTTTTTGTATAAAAGACACTTTTGACAAGGTATTAAGGGTTGGAACCTATGGAAGAGACTGACATTTTTGTATCGATACTGTTTCAGTTTTAATAAAGAGAGCCATGCAGAGTTGAGCACATTTTGAAGAGCAAAGATTCATATGTTGTTTAAATTGCAGTCTGTATTTTCCGTTCCTTTATGTGATTCGTTCTTTCTAGTGAAATTCTTTCCATAATGTTTTTCCTTCATGCTTTGATGAAAGTTTTGTTTAAATCAGAATTCATGTAACTATGCTCTGGTTTAATTGGATCAAAGTATTCATATTTTTCCCTCTAAAGTCAATGTTAGATTCATCCCTGATTGATGTTTGATGTTGATGGACTGTCATTCTTTCTTCACATATCACCTTCCAAACAAGAACTTGACTGTGAAATAATAACTACCTCGCCTTTTTGAAAAACCCTTATTGCTTAAATTCTGTTGATCTTTAAATATTCAGATTTAATTCCATGGCCAATGTTATTCATAAGTTTCAGCCTCTTACAAATTTTAAATAAAATCAGTTTGAAAATATTTCTAGTCATTGTGTCTATTTTTGAGAGAGCCCTCTCTGGTAGGAAAAAGACAAGTTTTCCTCCTAAAGATAGGATTGAAAGAGTTACCTTAGGATTATCCTTCCACAACCAAAGGTTAAATTCCAAGTGCTAACATTTTGGTCCCGTTTCCAGGTAGTGAAGGTTCAGATTTTCCCTGGGAATAACGACATTTTAAATCAAATTTCTGTGGGCAAAGAAGTTTGATATTTGTTCTTGGTTGTGTTTTTCCCTGGCGACTTCAGTTTAAAAATTTCAGTTTTAAAGGTGAATCCAAAAATAAATTGTGGCTTCCAGAAAGATTCATACGAGGAGCAATCCAAATTCCTAGTCATTCCAAGTGGTAGAAAGTCCTAAAAATATTATGAGAAGGATTAAAGGGAAATATCAAGAAGGTGCATCTCAATAAAAAACTTTGTTTCCCTCCTTTTCAAGAAGAACTGTTAAGTTTTGAATAAATTGGTTTAGGTGAAAGGTTTGAACAATCTTTGTTTAGATCTAAGTCGGAATCAGATTTAAAAGAAGCAGTTATTGATCAGAATACATTTCAGCCATATCTATTACATTCTCTTTGGGAAGATTTACACAAATCTGGAAAAGTTGAGTTGAAAGAACAAAAAATTCATAGACCACCACCACAAACTCATAATACTATTCAAAAACCCCCAATAGTCATGGCTGCTAGATTTGCCCCACTTGCCTTGCCTGCTGTTTTACATGATCTCCCTCAAAATTATGCACAAAGGATTACACTGTTTGATGGAGAAGGAAATTACACAGCCCAACAACATATTGACAGGTTTAGTGATTTTATCGATCTTGAGGAAGTAGATTAAGGTTAAAAAATGGCTTAGAACTCTTGTTGCAAGGTCTATTCTATCATATGATGAGTTTGTAAATTGTTTGCTTGAAAGATGGGAAGATAAAAAGAACCCTTTGCAAATTTTAACAATATATAATAATCTGAAAAAAGGGGGTTTTGAGTCCGTTCAAGAATTTTCTGGGAGGTTTATGAGTGTCTATAATTCAATTCCTATCGATGTTAAACCTCTAGTAGGGGATACCAAGTTACATTATGCAGATGTTTTTGATGGTGATTTTTCTTGTATGCTGAAAGAAAGAAAATCAGCTACATTACCAGCTATGTTAAAAGATGCAGTAGAAGAGGGGAAAATTTGATGGCTTATGAAAAAATGAAACATAAAACATACACAGATAGAAGAAAAATCAGAGAAGAAAACCTAGCTTCAACATCTTCTTCCACTGATGCTAAATTTGATATTATGATGAAAACTTTGGAAAGAATCATGGATTGATTAAACTTGGAAAATACACCTCAAAATAGAGACCAACAAGAGCCACAGATTAGAAATCCGAATTTCAGAAGACAAATTCCTCCACATATAAGACAGAGATCAAAGGAATCAAAGAAATGCAGAAGATCATCAAGTAAGACCTCCATTTCCTGAGAATTTTGTTGATGAAGAAGGAGAAGCTGAACTTGTGGAAAGTGAGACACATCATTTTGATGATCTTGACTCTGAGGTTTATTTGACTAAGATGGAACATGACATGTTTTCTAAAGAATGGGAATGTAATAATTTTGAATTAGAAATGGAGCAATATATCAGATTGGGTATTAGAATGCAGTGAATGACCTTCAGAAAAAAGATCAACCTCAGAAGCAGAGATGTAGTTGTAAATAAATGGAAGGGTCCTATTGATCAACCTTCAACCAATTAGCATAAGAAAGAAAAACGAAAATAAGATGTAGTGAAGAAGATTCCAGAGAGTAAAAGAGATTCAATCAAAGAAAGTGAAAAAACGCTCATTCCTTTCAGCTTGCAAAGTGAAAGTTCAAAAATTAAAATTTCTATCCCATTTAATGAAATATTGAAAAACAGTGAATACAAAGAACATATTTCAAAGATAGTTAGGAGTGAAGGAAAAATAGAACCTGATACATTAGAACTGAATGATGATGCCCCAACTATTCTTTTGGGTTCTAAAATGGAAGATAATAGTTTGGAAGAAGTTCCACCTTTCTATGTGAATTTGAATGTCCATGATATGATTCTTCATAATTGCATGATTGATTTAGGAGCCTCACATAATTTGATGCCAAAAGTTGTGGTGGATAGTCTCGGTTTAGAAATCATAAGACACTACAAAGACTTGTTTTCATTTGATTAAAAAAAGGTCAGATGTTTAGGATTGATCAAAGACTTAGTGGTTTCCCTCACTAAAATCCTAGCTAGAAGTATTGTCATGGATGTAGTTGTGGCAGATATTCCCCCTAAATTTGGTATGTTATTATCTAGGTCTTGGGATTTAAAACTCAAGGGGACTTTGCAGATGGATATGTCTTTCGCCATAATCCCAGTTTTTGGTGAATACAGAAGGTTACACACAGAAAAGAGACTTGCATATGTGGTGAGCAATAAAAATATTCTAGACAGACATCCAATTTATGCAGTAGACACAGATTTAGGATCTTCCATTTTTTACAATGATTTCCATCTTCAAAAAGAAACAGACTCTGATAATCAGAAAGAAAACAATGATGTGATCATAGAACAAAAATTCCTTAAACACAAGTAAGAAGATGAAGGAGTTTGGACTCTGCATTTTGATGGATCCATAAGTAAGGAGGGTTTTGGTGCAGGTTTGTGTATAATGTCTCCAGATCGAGAGTTCCTGATATATTCCTTCAAATTGACTTTTGAATGTACCAATATTGTTGCAGAATATGAAGCTTTAATCTTAGGATTGAATGTGTTGAAAGACTTGAAAGCAAAGAAGATTGATGTGTTCGGAGATTCCGAGTTAGTAATAAATCAAGTAAATGGAAGTTACCAAACAAAACATCCAAGAATGAGAATACATAAATGAGGTTTGGGACGTCCTTGGAAACTTTTTTTATGAACATAAGATGGTGGTAATACCCAGGATTAAAAATTCAATAGCATATTCTTTAGCTACTACTGTTGGTGCCTTTAAAGTTCCCTCTTTCAAACAAAAAATATGAAATAGAGGTGATGAATAGACCTTCTATTCCCGATAATTCGAAATATTGGCAAGTTTTTGAAGATGATTTGCAGATTAAGAAATTTTTGGAAATGACGGATGAATTTGCTAATACAGCCATTGATACCGATGATCAGAATATAGAAGAAACTATTAATCATGAAGAATTTTCAGAAGAACAAGAAAGATTCAAAAGGGAAATTAGGGGAAAAGAAATCATCCATATTAAAAACAATGTTAGTCCAAATGGTCTTATACCTTTGGAAAGGTTGTTTGATAGGAATGATGTAGCTAAAAATCCAAAGGTAGAACCCCAGGAAAGCAAAATTAAAGACTGCAATATTGGGACAAAAGAGAAGTCCAAGATAGTGAAAATTTCTAAGAGTCTTCCACCATAAGAATAAAGGAAGGATGTTGAGTTAATGAAGGAGTTTTCAGATGTATTTTCTTGGAGCTACGAAGATTTGAAAGAGTATGACACTTCCATAATTCAGCACACAATTCCCATCAAGCCAAATGAAAAGCCTTTCAAACAAAATATAAGAAGAATAAATCCCTTGTTGCTTCCAGTGATCGAGAAAGAAGTTAAAAATTTGTTTGATGCTAAAATCATTGTATCACTGAGATTTTCCAGGTGGGTAGAAAATCTAGTCCCTGTGAGAAACAAGAATGGAGAGATAAGACTGTGTGTGGATTTCAGGAATCTAAACAAGGTATCTTTAAAATACAACTACCCATTACCTAAGATGGACCACATTTTGCAGAAGGTTGTTGGAGCAAAAAGAATTTCCATGTTGGATGGTTTCTCAGGCTATAATCAGATCAAATTTCTTCTAGAGGATCAAGAGAAAACAACTTTTACAACACCATGGGGGACTTTCATGTATGTAAAAATGCCAATTGGATTAATGAATGCAGGGGCTACATTTCAGAGGGCTGTGGATATTGCATTTGTAGAAGAGAAAGACAAGTTTTTGGTAGTATATATGGATGATATAATAGTCTATTCAAAGTCAGATGCAAATCACTTGAAACATTTGGAAAAAGGTATTTTGAAGCGCATGAAATTTGGTATATCTCTAAATCCCCAAAAGTCAAATTTTGCCATGAAAGAAGGGAAATTGCTGGGACACATTATATCAAAATATGGTATTAAAATTGATCCTGAGAGAGTGTCACCCATTCAAAAAATCGGAATACCAAGGAGTAAGAAAGAAATTCAATCATTCATTGGCAGAGTAAATTTATTGAGAAGATTTGTTCCTAGCTTTGCAGAAATTTTGAGGAACATTTCAGACATGTTAAAAAAGAACAATAAAATTAAGTGGACTATTGAAGCTAAGAAATATTTTACAGATATTAAAAAGGCTCTTACAGAGGCCCTTGTCCTTATTAGTCCATATTTCTCAAAAGAATTCATTATTTTTTCTTTTGCTTCACAACATACCATAATTGGATTTTTATTGCAGAAAAATCATGAGAACATGGAGCAGCCAATTTCCCTTTGCAACAAGATTTTAAGGGATGGAGAATTAAAGTATGACATAATGGAGAAACAAGCTTATGCACTGATCAAGTCTTTGAAGTATTTTAGATTCTACATTCTACATTCACATGTGATTGCCTATGTCCCAACTACTGCAGTTAAAGATATACTCACTCAACCAGATCCTGAAGGAAAAAGAGCCAAATGGATTGCAATATTGTTGGAGTATAATCTGGAGATTAAACCTACGAAGTTGATAAAGGGACAAGGTTTGGAAAAGCTAATGACTGAAACAAATTGTGATTCTTTAGACATGAATTTCATTTTTGACCTTTCAATTGAAACAATTCTTGATCTTCCAGTGGTTAAATATTTTTCCCTGTCTCCTTGGTATGATGACATTGTTTACGTTTTACAAAATATACAGGAACCTCCTAAATTGAGCAAGACCAGGGAAAGATCTATAAAATTAAAGGCAACAAAGTTTTGCATTTTAAATTAATATCTATATTGGAAATATCCAGGGGGTAATTTTGCTAAATTGTCTGTTGGAAAATGAAGGAGTGTGTGGAGGACACCATTCATGGAAAGCTACGGTGAACAAAATCCTCAGATCGGGATTCTATTGGCCTACTATTTATTTTGATGTGTATAAAGATATTTCAATATGTCATGAATGTCAAATTTTTTATGGAAAAAACAAACTTTTACCCTTTCCTTTGAAACCAATTTCAGTAGAAGCACCCTTTCAGCAATGGGGATTAGATTTTGTTGGAGAAATAATCCAAATTCTTCTGGTCAACACAAGTGGATCCCGACTGCAACATATTATTTCACTAAATGGATTGAATCCATACCTACTAGGAATGATAAATACACGGTGATTATCAACTTCCATGAAGAAAATATCCTTTCAAGAATTGGATGCCCTAGAAGGATAGTGTCAAATAATGCACAAGCTTTCAGATAAAAAAAGATGATTAATTTCTGTCATGATTATCATATCCATCTGAATCATTCAACTGCATATTATCCCTGGGTAATGGATTGGTAGAATCCTCAAATAAAAGTTTGGTAAGAATTATAAAGAATCTATTGGAGGAAAAAAAAAGAGCATGGCATACTAAACTCAAATATGCATTGTGGGAAGATAGGATCAGTACAAAAAGGGCTATTGGTATGTCACCATTTCAGTTAGTTTATGGAACCGAAGTAATATTTCCAGTTTCTTATGGATTTCCAGTTATGAAATTATTACAGGATGTTGCAGAGGAGCCGAATCATATGCAGAGAAGAGTGAATCAAATGATAGAATTGCATCAGATGAGAGAAAAGGCATATGATAGAACTCAAATACATCAAGAGAAAATGAAGAAGACATTTGATAGGAAGGTCAAAGAAAAAAATTTCCAGATTGATGATTTAGTTCTAAAGTGGGATGCTAGGAATGAAGACAAGCATGGGAAATTTGAACATTTATGGAAAGGCCCATACATAATTTTTGCTTACCAAGGAGATAATTCTTTTATTTTACAAGATCAAAATGGAGAGTTTGTTACAGGATGCCTAGTGAATGGAAGGTATCTCAAACACTATCTTTCTTAAAGAAAGTGGAAAAAAGGAGAATTTTGTACATAAATTGTATATATGATATTGCTTTTCATAGAAGTTCACATATGTTGACGCAGAGTCTATCAACAGGGGTTCACTCCGCACTGTCACCAACAAACTATCAACCCAAACTTCCTTATACACTGGCCCGGAAAGGTGTAACCCTTCACAGCAACACTTGCAGAGCAGGTGCAGTCTCACCCGAGGTGGATAAGAGGGCTGCTGGAACCAAGCTTCCGCAGTTATGTAGAGGATATGCACACATTACCTTTGCACTAACCAGAGATTATAGAATTCATACTATATTATTAACTAATCATTCGCATCATATATCATTCACAGTTTCTAAAACATACATGTAGAATATACTCAACAACGTATTCGCATTAATCAACAGCAACAACATATTCTCATTAATCAACAGAAAGCATTTACATAACCCATTATTCATCATCGCATCATTGCACAATAACCGAATTCATATCATAACCGAACATTTTTATTCAATCATCAAAACCTGTGGAATAAACCTCGCAGAAACTATCAAGTCATCATATTGTGGATACAAATTCCAAACCCCAAAAGATAGGGTCAATATCCGAAACTCCGATGCCCTTAGGCTTACAATCCTACTCTATTTATATTCTTCTATTCTATTACAACATGTCCCACATGGCCGACTTGACTAATCTAACAAATCTTATGCTTCCGCAAAAACGGCGAAAGGTCGTTTTTCCGCGGAATGACCCTTTCGCATCTATCGGCTTCCGCACTTACTGCGGATCTATCCTGTGCCAACAGGCCCCCAACACAATCTTGTGGCTCATCCCGAGCCACCTTAGCTGGACATTGCTGGTTTGTTGTTATTTGTCGCAGTGCGCAGTTTCTAAAACTGTTCTTGCTATCTGGAACTCGCTGTTGTGTACTTCTCATTTTCGTTTGTCTATTTATGGTTCGCTGTCATGTACTTCTTGCACTCATCCTCCAGTCTCTGGAAACCTTGGTCATCTACCTCTTCGGAGTGGGTCGGTTCGATCCATGTGCGTTCCATACTGGGAAGAAAGTCATCGACATCGCCAAGGTGGGAAACAGGCCGGCTGCTCCGTCACATCTGTTTCACACCTTGGATTGCTTCCTACCGAGGCCAGGGGGATGCTACCCCTATTCTTCTGGTGTTCACTGGGGCCATGAAGCTTCGAACTACTAGCACATACTTAGACATCTCGGATGAAACCTCATCTTTGTGACACCTGAGTGCCCAGGCTTTTTCCTGCTCAAGGCGCTCATGCACACTCGTCGTTCTGGCCTGCAACGTCCCTGGTGTGCTACCGCACGAAATAAAATAGATCATTTCCACAGCCTCCTTGGAATTCCTAACGTATGTAATTACCTGACCTACTCGCAGCATGTATTACTTACTTCTGGTAAATACCTCTTTGCTCTGCTTAACCTCGGTGCCTGTATTTATGCGTTTTTGTCATCCAGGATGCCTGCTTCGAAAACCCTCTGCGAATACTTTCACCTAATGTGTCGATTCTGTCATGATTTCTCCTATGTGTGATGACTGGGATTCCTACTTGCGTGATGGGTGACCATGCTATTCCCAGCTTCCCTTCATGTTATCCCCATGTGAACTATCATCCGTGGTGCCATCGGCTATGCTGCCACGGCATGTTGCTACGTGTCTGGCGCTGGCACCGATCCAGGCCAACTAATCATCATCTCTGTTAAAAAGACCTATTATCTGAAAAAAGTCCCATCTGTTGATGATTCAGAATGCTTACTAATGTGATAGGGTCGCAATCCCGCTACTGTCGCAATCCAAACCCCAAACTGTGATATAACCCCTCCTTGTGCACGTTCTCCTCCGGTTGGTGCGCCATCTGCCTCCTTGTATCTGCTACCTATAGGTAATTTTTTTTTTTTTGCTCATCCGCTCTATGTTGGATCATGGTGATAGGGCTTCAACCTACTCCCATTGACTAATTTAGGTAACAATACCCCATCCAAGCTCTTTAACTGTACTGCACCTCCATTGGTGATAAAGGTGATAACATATGGTCCCAACCAGTGCATTTGCAACTTGATAGTGTGTTTTGCAAATTTTCTATCATACAACATAATTGTATCCCCCTTCTGGAGGTGTTTCATCTTGACATAGCGGTCGTGCCACTCCTTTTGGCGATCCTTTTCTACCTTCTGGTGAAACCCTGTGACGAATTGATCTTCGTCCAGCTGTATTAGTTGTGTCAAGCATTCCTCCAGCGCACTATCGTCGCTTATCTCTGTTGCTGCGGCGACACGCAAGCTGTGTACTATGTATTCCATTGGCATCACTGCTTCCTGGCTATAAACGAGTTTAAATGGAGGCTATCCAGTCAATCACTTGCATGTGGTGCGATACGCCCAAAGGAACACTGGTATTTTTAGGTCCCAGTCGTCGCTGTTCACATTGCACACCTTGGTGAGAGCATGCTCCAAGATCTTATTGAACGCCTCAATTGTTCCATTCACCTGAGGGTGGTATGGTGTACTCTTCTTGTGTTGGATTTGAAATTCCTCCGTCATCACAACAATTGTTTGGTTAACGAAGTGTGTCCCTTGATCACTTAATAATACCTTTGGGAAACCAAACCTAGTAACCACATTGTCAAATAGGAATCGTGTTGCAATCGCAACAGTATAGTCTTTTACCGGTGCAGCTTCCACCCAATGCGTTAGGTAGTTTGTCACAGTGATGATGTAACGCGACCTTGTCCTCTTCCCAGGTGGGTTGATAGGTCCCAGAAAATCGACAACCCATTTATCGAAGGCCTGCAGCGTTACTTGTGGTACCAGTGGCATTTTGTCTCGTCACGAGGGATTCCCGGTTCATTGACATAATTCGCAGCTCCTAGCATAACCCGTAGCATCTCCATGTAGGGTTGGCCACCATAGTCCTACCCGAAGGATCTTCCTGGCAGTCGCTCATCCGCCATTGTGTCCCCCAGCAATTCCATCATGAGCTTTCGACAGAATATGTTCCTGTTCATGCAGAAGGACGCATCGTCGCAAAATCTCATCTGGGCCCATTTTATATAACTCTCCTGCAATGAGATGAAAGTCTGTGGATCGGACAGCTAGTTGCTTCTTTTTGCTGGTAGTTAGCTCGATCGGTGCCTCCCCTGTCGCCAAAAATTGAATGATTTCTTCATAGTGGTTATCGACCATGCCGATCCTAAAAAATTGAGCGTCTGGCAGTCCTTAATCGATGCTCCTTGGTTCCTCCCTTGATTCTATTCATGAGAGATGGTCAGGTCCTACGTTCAATCGTCCTGGCTTTACGATAATCTCAAAGTCAAACTCCTGGAACAACAATAGCCAGCGAAAGATCTTCCCCCTCAACACAGGCTTGTTCACCAAGTATTCAATGCAAAATGATCAGTGAACATCTTAAAGCGCCCCCCCAAGAGGTAGTGCCTAAATTTATGCAATGCATAGACCATCGCTAGCCCTTCCCTCTTAGTGGTCGTATAGTTCCTTTCTGTTGTAGACAGTTTTCTACTCGCGAATGCTATCGGGTGGTCGATGTCGCCAGTTCTAGGTTGGGCCAAGATAACACCTAGTGCGACTGACAACACATCAACGTGTACGTGAAATTATTTGGTCCAATCCGAAAATGCAAGGATTGGGGCCTCAACCATCTTTTGTTTCAATATATCCAAACTTTTCTGACACTCCTCGGTCCATTCGAACTTAGCATCCTTCTTTAGTAAATTCTCCATGGGTGCCATGATAGCTGCATATCCTCGGATGAATTTTCGGTAGTAACCTGTGTGTACCAATGTCGCTCACAGTTGTTTAGCCGTCATCGGTGGTGGGAGGTCCACAATGATGGAAATCTTCGCCGGATCTACCAACATCCCTTCACGGCAGACAATGTGTCCCAACAGTATGCTGAATGGAGCACAAAAGATACATTTCTTGAGGTTCAGGGAAATTTGGTGCTATCCACAGTGTTCTAGCATAAGTCTTAAGTTCACGACATGATCTTTGACTAGCCCATATACCGTCCAATCATCCATGTTGACAACGAGGAAATTATGAATGTAATCCTTGAATGCCGCTACACTATTCTAGAAATGATTGCGGGAGAATTCTTTAATCCAAACGTCATCATCGTGTACTGGAAGCAGCCCCACTTTGTGACAAATGTAGTCTTGTGTCGATCTTCTTTTGCAATCTTGATTTGGTGGTAGCACCGAAAATCCGTCTGTAAAGGAGTATATCTCCTGGCCGCCTACTCCTTTGAGCATTTCATCCATGAATGGGGTTGGAAATGGATCATGCAGGCATGCATCATTCAATTTTATTAGGTCGACGCATATTCGTACCTCTCCGGTTTTCTTGTCCTGAACGACCATTGGACTGATCCATTCTGATTCATTGATTGGTTTAATAATGCTTGCTTCCAACGTTCTTTCAATTTCGGCTTGCACTCGTTCCTTGTATCTTGGGTTCAATCGATATGGCCACTGCTTAACCAGTTTCGCACCAGGTTTCAGGGGAATCCTAATTTCCCCTAATTCTCCAGAAATTATCTTCATCTCTGAGAATTTCGTTGGAAAGAAATCCTAAAACTCATGTAGTAGGTCAGTCATTTTCACAATGGTCAACTCGTCCTAGTAGTCACTAATGCTTGCAAACTTGGGGTTTTCCTCCGACCCAATATTCACCTTCTTGATCTTCAATGGCTGCTAAAATTTATCCGACGGTATGTCTGGTGCCACAACACTGTGACTATCCTCCTATTCCGGTACATGCGTGGCCCGGGGGTCATCATCATCTTCAAGTTCTCTAGTGACATTGTAACACTCCATCAAAATTTCTGGTGTCGCAGTCCATTGGGGTGCCATTGGTTGTCCTGTTGGTACCGTTTCAAATATATTTCTGCGGATCACCTATAGCGCGGTGTGGATTAAGGGATTTATGTCTGCGAATGAGAACGTTTGGCTAAAGCCAATCGTAAGCTGCTCCCAATATGTTGTCCCACGTCGCAGTTCTGCTGCGACATACCAACTTCGTGGTACCTCATCCAACGTGTGTACAAATGCATGTACCCACTCATGTCGTGCTCTCAATCCCCATCGATGTTGACAGGAATTTAGATGTTCCTTCGGGTCTCCTTGTCCGTCTTATCGCTTCTAATATTCCTTCGCGGCTTCGCCGAACCGAACCTCCATGAGGCGTCAACATAGTGGCCAAGATGTGATGTTTGATTTATGCGCTACCCACCATCGTGCAAGAGTATCCTTCAGGGATTCCTCCAGGGCCAGAAGACGCTGTGGTTCTGCCACCTTCTCCTCAAATTCGGTGAGGAACATGTCCAAGTCGGGAAATCCTTCATAGGTAGGTAACGCATACTCCTCTGATGCTACCATTCGCAGGGACTGTGTTATCCGCGCACATCTTCGAAAGGACACTTCATGCATCCGATTCTGCCAATTCTCAAGGGCCTCATCTAAATCAGAGGATGTTGAGTTGTCATTGTGCTATCCTAATTCTCCATTCGTGGTGATATCGAGATCCATGCAGAGTTGAGCACATTTTAAAGAACAAAGATTCCTGTGTTGTTTAAATTGTAGTCTGTATTCTCGGCCGTATCTTTTGGTTTCTTATCTAAGACTTATCTCATTGTTGTACAAATTTGTAAGTTGTCATTTGCTATTCCTTCCTTTGTCTTAATATAACTTAAATACGATATGAACTTGGTAGCTTCATTAATAATTGAATCCCAAATTAAGTGTTTTGCACCTTGCATTGGAAGCTTCCCTGTTACTTGGGTTATGAATCTCTGATTTTTGTCTATTAATTTTTTATTGTTATCTTCCAACTCTTTTATTTCATTTTCTTTTTTTCTGATTTTCCTCTTATAATCTTTGTTTTTCTTCTTTTAGCTCCTTGATCTGCACCTCTTTCATGCTAACTTGAGACATATATTGGATCAAGTCTTCTATACTTGCCTCTCTGCTGGTTTGACTAGTTCCCTGTTTCTCTTGTGCTATATATGCCAATTTTGCTTTAAGGTCTTCAATTTGAGTCTTGAGACTTAATCTATCTTTCTCCCAACTCACTTCCTTTTCTACAAACTTAAGCAACTTAGCTTTACTGTCATCCAATTCCCGTGACAATTTTTTTTGCCTGTTCCAACACAGTCAATTCAGAAGCTTGATTTAACTGTGTTGCTCAGATTTTGAGCTTTTTCTTTAGTAATTGAATGGCGTTCTCTTTTTCCAGTAAAATCCTTTTTCTTGCTTCACCTTTGTTAGTCTCATCCTTATTTTCCATCAAGTCTATCTGCAATCTTTTAATTTGCTATTGATGAGTTGTGTTCTCAGTTTTTTCTTGTCTCAATTGAATCTCTAACTTGTTAACTGTGTTCTGTAATTTTCAAACCTTCAGGGTGGCCTTCATCAAGTCTATGTAAATAACTTCCCCAGTTTTCCTGTGCAAATGAATTTTATCTGGAACTGCTATTTTTTTCAAATTCAGTTTCATCTCTGTGACTTTATCATTGGATGATACAGCCAAATTCAAAGTATTCCCCGTAGGATCTCTATTGGTCATCAAGGTGATCTCTGAGTCAACTACACTTGTAACTTTTGGTAATAACTTATAGATTTTTTTTTAGGCCACTTGCTTGTCTTGTCCATATTTAACATACATTTCAACCCTTAACTGAAATTTATCAGTGTCACCTGCAACCTGTTGTTGCTGCAACATCCCCCCAAAATTTTGACAAATGCTGGGGCCCCTCCTCCTACACTTTTGTATTGATTTTGCTTTCTCTTTCTTTTGAAGCTTATCCTGCTCTAACTTGGCAAAAATTTAACACTTGTTTCCCAAAGAAGTTTTCTAAAATTTTTTCTAAGGCAAAGTCACCTTTAGCCTTCGGTGCAAGTTTTAACCATAAGTCTTCCGCCTTTGGGCGCAAATCTTAAACAAAACTTTACTTTTTCGACGAAAGTCTTAACTGTAATTTGACCATTGTTTTTTGATCCTCGCTTGTGCAACTTTTAGATTTATGCTTCCCGCTTATCGCGCAAAGTCTAAAATACCTCGGCTGCTTTAGGCGCACTTCAAGATCTCACTTCGGCCCAACCATTGCGCCTGTCTTAGTCTTATTTTGGCCACCTTTAGTGCAATTGCCTATCATTATTTTGGTCTCCTTCGGTGCAAAGTTTAACTTCATAAAGGACGTCGGCACAAAAAATATTCTAAGTCTTTGGAACTCTTTGGAGCATCTTTAGCATTAAGCGCAGTTTTTAATGACAACTTTTGTGATAGAAGCACAAGAGTTATTTTATTTTGGCCGACACCGACGCATGGCTTAGCCTTAAAATCGCCGATGGGCGGATTTTTTATGACCAAATTCTGCGACAAAGCGCAAATGTTAAAATTAATCCTCGCGTTGCGGCGCAGCTTCTAACGATATTTTTGCCGACTTTTTGCAAACCATCCAGCGCAAGTCTTGATGATATTTTATCCACTATGGCGCATAGGTTATCCAAAAAATTGCCGCTACATTCACGATCCTGTTGACTTGGTCATTGGCACATCTTTTGGGCGCAGTTCCTAGTGATAATTTCCTCGTCACGATTGCAAGCGCTAAGATTAATAATGCCGCCACACTGTTTGCGACCCGTCTAGTGCAAGTCTTGATGATATTTTCGCCGCTATGGCGCATAAGTTAGCCTTAAAATCGCCACTATTGCACCACTCCCAATCGTATAATGCCGCCGGGGTTTTTAATTGTAAGCTTCCCGTCCATTGTGCATTAGTTAACGATATCTTCCCCGCCATGGCGTAGCTCCCTTGTTTCGGTATGCATGTAACTACACATTAATTAGAACTTATGGCAGCCGCTTTAAATCAACCACCTTTCCACTTTGATCCCCGTTCCTATTAAATTGGCCAACCTATGGCCCAGGCGACATAAATGTGTCCCTTTTAAATATAATGAGGCTTGAGGTGTGCAAATATTCGTTTAAAGTCTTTGTCAAAATATTTACTTACGTTATTTCGCTATTGCAGGTTTTGACATGCTTAGGAAATCCGCCCGGCGCAAAGCTAAGCTCGTGGAATCAGACTCAGACATAGAAAGAAAACAAGAAGCCAAGCAGAAACAGGAGGCCAATGCAGCTGAAAAGGCAGAATTAGCAAGACTGCAGGCAGAAAAGGAGGTAGCCGAATTGGCAGAGGTGACAAGGCTGCAAGCAGAAGAAGAAGTCAGAAAGGAAAAATAACAAGGTCCATCTGATCCGCGACCCATGGACTTATATATGCCAAAGAAAGACCCACTAGGGATAGCTGATACTGGAGTTGTTCCTATTGATGAATTATCACTAACCCCGTACAACCCCAAGCAGCAGTGCCAAGTGGCCAGCCTGGATTCCGTTTATTTTCATGAAAGGAAGAAGGCTATTATTGGTAGATCGGTTAAGAAAGTGGAAATTGGGCCGGTTATATTCAGTCAGTTGAGCCACCCACGCAAGCCGAAGTAGAGGAACCATCAGGAGTCATAGAGCTGGCACAAGCAAACATCTAAGCTGAAATCGGCGGACCAGTAAAAGTTGAAAAGTTAGCAAAAGCTATTGATACATCCGGCCCTTAGTTGGTTTTAAATGAAATAAATGGACAAGCACAACTGGAATTTATTTTTTTACATATTTTGTAAAAGGACAACACTATTAGTAGTTTGTCTTATTAGTCACTAGAAGACAAAAATTTTGTTCCCTCCTAGGTTTAGGTTTAGGTTTTGGGAAAAGGAAAGCAATGTAAATCTATAAATAGACAGATAGAAGAGAATGAAGGGACTTTTGACAGGCAAAGAAAAAAGGATTGCGCTATGTATGGGAACTATTTTCCAGATATAAAGATACAAGAGTTTGTTTTTTTCTATTGAAAGCCTGCATGACATTTGCTTGGGATCTGTGTAAAGGGATGTGGAACTATTTTGACTCTCTTACCACTGGTTTATTATGAGATCATTCTAGCTCATTGTGGATTACTCCATTGCTGTGAATGTTTAACATTTTCTGTGTATTATGCTGTGTACTATGAGTGGTGAAATCGTTTTAATTCATTTGAGCTATCTTGAATGTATCTCCCTTTCTGTTGTAATTTACATTTAAACTGGTTCAAACAGCTATCTGCGTGACCCGTATGTGTATCTATAGCACGCTGCTCATTCTCTTATTTTGGCTCTTCGCGAGGATAGAATAGATTTGATTATCACAATTTTAGATTAAGATCTGTTTCAGCTTTGCATTTAGATTAAAGTAGCTTACAACACTTGCATCTCATACATAAATTTAAAACACATAAACGGTGGATCGGGCCACAACCAGTAAAGAACACAACAAATCTTACATCTTACATGGTAGCCGGAACCGTTAACTAGACGGATTCCCCACACCAAACGGTGAGCGATCTAATTGGGATTGCCTACCGAGGAGATTCCCTTGCTAATTGATGCTGTGATTTTCGGGGCATCAACACAACCTTTGCTTCATGAAATTTGTACTCACGTATTTGAACTTCCGGAGCTTGATACTTTTCTTATTTTTCTCTTTCCCAATTACAAACATAACCAAATCACCTTGAGAATATGCCTTCAACTTCTTTTCTCTTTCTTGTTCTTCAACTTATGTATCCATGATCTCTTGAAAAATCCTTTTGCTAACAATTTCCATCTTACCTGGGGTAGGTATTACTTTAGTTGAATATTTTGCTGGGGAAAAAGGGTCTGACTGTGAACATGCTGAAACTTCTTTGTCAGATTCATATTGTAGAAGATTGTCCATTTTTGCTAACCCTTCAACTTCTTGATGGTCAAATGCTTTTCTCTTATTTTGTTGTATTCTTTGAGAAATGATGTGACAGGGACCATAGTTGATAGCAATTTCCTTTCAAAATTCAAATCTTCTAACTATTTTTCTATAAAAGAAAGGGCATTCTTATTTTTGATAATGAAAGGTCCAACTTTCAACGGAAATTTTATATTAGAAGCCTTTTTGAAAGCTAGCAAGTGATCATTTTCAAGAATTAGTTTCTGCATGATAAACTCCCAAGCAAATATTCTTAAAGTTAAAAATGTTGGCAGAATATAAGGCTCCTTCATAAACCCATAAATTCTCATAACTGTATGCTCCTTCAACAAAAACCAATCCCCTATTTCCTTGTCTGGTTTCAACTGCATCAATGTCTTCATTTCTGGCAGTACCCTTTGTAAATCTTCTCCAAAAAATATTTTGTACACTTCTGATAGGATAAGGTTCATAAAATTAAACATGTTGTTTGCCAATGTATTTGAAAATACTGCTTGTGAAAAATGCAAATCCTTTTGGCTTGAAAACAGAAGCATTTTCATTACGTAAGTTTGGAATCTGAAGTGCCTGGTGTTGTGGAAATTCACTAGCTGAAAGTGAATACTTTCATCTGGGAATTCATCAAATTTAAGACATGGTACTTGGCTGTATTCTTTCCCTGGTATGCCAAAACTTAACCTAAAGAGTAGACTCAATTGAACTTATGTAACTACTGTATCATTATCTAACCCTAGAAACTGGGATATTAGTAATAGAACCAACTGTGCATTCTCATCAAATAAATTCATATCTAGTGGGTAGGGGGTATCATCAATTGCGAGGTCTGGCTTGAGGCAACTGGTTAGGAAAGCATGCTTAATTTCAGGGGACGATTGTCGGCAATGTCTGACTATGGCTTCTTCGGCAAAGTTTTCTTGCTCACGAGGTTGAAACAGAGGTACTTCTAAGGAATTTATAAAAGTGGAAGACACAACAGGGAAAATGATTTTGGTTTTAGATGCATTCATAATTTCTTTTTCACTTTGTGAGTAATTCATTGCACACCATGAAATGAAATCTGGAAACCCTAATGTCTGGTCTGGACAAAAGTAAATGAATGTGGACTCAAAAACTCTATGCACATCTGAATTTTCCTTATATCATATATCCAACCTGGCTTTAATCTCTGTAACTGATAATTTAACCATGGGATCATAAATATCTTTATCTCTGTCCTCTAGGGTTTCCTCTATTCTAACATTCTCACCACCTACAGGTACTGTTTGTTTCATTTCCTCCATTATGTATATATTTCTTAACTGCTTGCACAAGTATTGAAAGCCTACCTGGAACTAATGAGTTTGAAACAGGGCGTGCTCTGTCATTTTCTTAGCTTGCACACGTTTCAAACCTTCTAACGCTTCACGAGACAAATGTCAACTATCACCTTCTGATGCTTCACGAGACAAATGTCAACTATCATGTATCTTTAGCCTTATATATGCCCCAAAGGCGGTTTCACATTGCGGTTGGGTGGTTTCTTTTACCACCTTCCCAATTTTCAAAATGTTGGGATGTTGACACGTGGAAGGAGGTATAAGATTTCGCAACCGCTCATGGCTTCGCTTTATCGTGCAACTTAGTGGTGCAAAATGAATATTAGCCGTCGATCCGTCAATCGAACAATCAATCAATGGTGAGACTTGCTCACCTTTTAACTCCTTCTTATCCATTTCTCCGACGGGGTTTTATCCTGTTATTTGCCTCGCTTCTTTCCCAGCGGAACCTCATTTCCTCTGTTGGTCTATTTATAATGCAATAGTGACAGATGATCACTTCGGATGATATCCAAGGCGTTTCGCTTGATCCTTTAGCTCCCTTTTGGTATAGCTAACGATCATATGAAGCATTTTTCCAAGACTTGGGGCTGTTCCCACCATTTTTCATTATTATCAAACCTGTTTCTACCACTTAGTTTCCCCATTTAAAACTGAAAAATAGTGTGTCAACAACCGGCTCCAACTGGGGATGTTATCCTCCCAGTGAGGTAGCAAATAACCCGTAGACCAAGTTCCTGATCCATTGTACTTGTTCCAAAACATTAATCTGCAACCTGTTCTATAGTCTATGATCTACAAACTATGCAAGTGAACTTTAACTGGCAATCCAAACTGAAATAACAACATTCTTCTCAAAACAAACTATACACTGTTGAAATAAATGCTCGTCCAACAAGCTTATTTATATGTTGTTCACACGGGATAGATCCGCAGGAAGTGCAGAAGCCGAAAGATGCGAATGGGTCATTCCGCGGAAAAAAGGACCTTTTGTCGTTTTTGCGGAAGCATAAGATTTGTTAGATTAGTCAAGTCGGTCATGTGGGCCATGTTGTAATAGAATAGAAGAATATAAATAGAGTAGGATTGTAAGCCTAAGGGCATTGGAGTTTCAGATATTGATCCTATCTTTTGGGGTTTGGAATTTGTATCTGTGATATGATGACTCGACAGTTTCTGCGAGGTTTATTCCACAGGTTTTGTTGAATGAATGAGGATGTTCAGTTATGATATGAATTCGGTTATTATGCAATGATGAATAATGGGTTATGTAAATGATTTATGTTGATTAATGTGAATATGTTGTTGCTGTTGATTAATGTGAATATGTTGTTGAGTATATTCTAAATGTATGTGTTAGAAACTGTGAATGATCTATGATGTGAATGATTAGTTAACAATATGGTATGAATTCTATAATATCTGGTTAGTGTGAAGGTAATGTGTGCATATCCTCTACATAACTGCGGAAGCTTGGTTCCAGCAGCCCTCTTATCCACCTCGGGTGAGACTGCACTTGCTCTGCAAGTGTTGCTGGGAAGGGTTACACCTTTCCGGGCCGATGTATAAGGGACTTTGGGTTGATAGTTTGTTGGCGACAGTGTAGAGTGAACCCCTGTCGATAGAATCTGCGTCAACAAATGGTTCCGTTGCCGGGACCCTAAGGAAGAAAAGAGGATATGCTGTGGCACCTGACAAAACCAGAGATCCAAGAGTAGTTTGATAAGAAGGCAGAAGAATTCGCAAAAAGTGAGAAGCGAGATCCTAAATAGACAACAACCAATTGGTTAGAAAGATACATTTATTCAGATATTCACGAAATATTTTTCTGTGAATTTCTGGTGTTATTGCATGAGTGGCTAGCACAACTGATGTTCCACAAGAACCACTACCAGAAGATTGAACCTGAGTGTTGGACTCCGGAGTTGGTGCGACAACTGAAGCAGGTCAATAACAAGGTATCACAAGTTGTTGATTTTTGGGTAGACAGTATCCTTGAAGGGTACATAACTAAGTTCGTAGTAGTTACTATCAAGTCATACAGCGATGCCGAAAGAAATTTTTGTCATCGTTAAAATTGTGGATTAAAATGCTTGTCTGCGAAAAAGGAATACTGGGGATGTCTTCTGATGAGTAGAAGAATCGGTGTGCGAGGGTGAAGGTATCACGTAAATGCGAGTCTAATGGAAATATGTGGTATATGGACATGAGAGACGACGAATTTGAAAGGGAAGCTGACGAAGAGTGTGGTCTCTTGAGAAGTGGAGCAATATTCCAGCATCCTGAGAAGAAGAGGAGGACTGAGAGAGAGTCTCCTAAGAGGACCGGAATAGAGAATAGCGAGAGAGGACCACAGGGGAGGAAGCGACCCCATTGCGGAGAAAACATCGACCAGGATACCCCAGAGGCAGAAGGAGGTCAGATCATAAGTTACCACGTACCTTCGATCCCGCACACTACTCTGAATTTTATAGGAAGAAATAAAAACTATTCATGGAGTTTCCCTACATTCAGCGGCAAGAGTAGCACTTCAGTGAACAACAATACTAGCAACGTTAGGATGGAAGGCGAGGCAAAGATGCCTACATTTCAGGGGAATGGGACTGAGGATCCCGAACAGTATTGGTTTATATGCGAAGCAGTCTGGAATGTGAAGCAGGTTCAGGATGATGCGATAAAGATGGGACAGCTAGCGACGACCCTTAGGGGCCGGGCATTAGAATGGTACATGAAGTTTGTGAGGGTTCTAGCGGGAACAACAGCCAAAACACTAGCACAGGTTAGAACGGCGATGATTGAAAAATTTAAGAAACCAAAATCTGAGTCGTAGTATGTCATTGAGCTTAAGGAGATTAAGCAGTTCCTGAATGAGTCGGTATGGGAATTCGATCAGTGATACAAGACACTGATAATGAAGGTGAGCTTTCCGATAAATGAGATGCAACATAAATAATGGTTCATCGCAGGACTCGTATCACATATTCGAGGACCGTTGATGCAACAAAAATTCGCAACACAGACATAAGCATTAGAAATCGCGATGAAGCTAGAGGCTTCACCAATTGGCGACGCAGGAATGGGAATGGACAGAGTTCAGGCACAATTGGCCAACTTAACACTTAAATTGGAGGATATCAATAAGGGTAAGGAGACCTGTGGAGACATATGGTGTATCAGATGCAGAAGGGAGGGGAACCATAAGGACAACTGCCTAGAATTCAGTGAGTATTTGCAGGTGGGGGCACCAAACCCCCTTCATCAAGGAGGCATGCCATGGTGTACTATTTGTCAGACCAGAGGGTATCGACCAGAGGAGTGTGTATATCTACAAAAGATGGTATCGAAGCCAACAAACTTATACTATAAGTTTTACCAATCGGTTGGCCATGATGAGAAGGACTGTAGGGACTATGACCTACTGCAAGATCGTACTGTTGACACGTATTTCATGAAGGGAGAAGAACTGCCGGTAGTACAACAAAAAATCATAGTATAGTCAACCGCAGCAATATGACCAGGGGAAATACTGGAAGCCGCAGTATGGACACCCACAGTATCCACCACCGCCATATGTCCAACCGCAGTATGGGTAGCAACAGTATCAACAACCACAGTATGGGAAACCGCAGTATCAACAATATGGACCACCGCGCGGAGGTTTTGGGGGAGGATTCTGCGGCGACGAGGTATGGGACGTGGAGGTGCTGCTGGACGCGGAAGAGGTCCGATCACTTGTTACAACTGTGGACAACAGGGGCACTACCAGAGAGACTGTCCAAATCCGGCGCCATAGTGTACAAATTGCAGTGTTGCAGATCATAGTATAGAAGACTTCCCTCAACTTATTGCGAAATGGAAAACCAAGCAAAACCAGAACTCAAATAATCCGAAGACACCACCTACAGTACAAATGATTTCAACAGAAGCCAGAGGCAACCATGCCACGGTGGGGATAGTGACACAAGGAGGAACGGTGACATGCGCTAATAAGCCACACACCAATATCAGACCAACATGAACACAACGCAAGCAGGTCAACGATGGCGCAGAAGTGGAAAAGGACATCTTCTCAAAGGCACAAGAAGCAATGAGGAATAAGAGGCGGGTAGCTCTGGAAGAAGAAGTCTATGACATGCCACCGACATTTGACCCGACAAGGTCTCGGAGGAAGGAAACCACCCTAAAAGCCTTCTTAGGGAGTTTCCTAGATTTGGAAAAAGACCCAGAGATATTGGAAGAGATAGCCAGTCTACTACAACGACGAGGGGGTGCACGACTGGAGCAGAAAGTTAATCGCATACATAAAAGAAAGACAAGCAGGGAGATGCAGATGTCGGAACAAATCCAAGAATTTGATGTTGACTCCATCATTCTGGACTTAGGCTCAGATGTGAATATCCTAACTAAACAGACATGGGAGACAATGGGAAAGCCGTGGATGAAATGGTCACCAGTACAGCTGCGACTGTTAAACCAGAGCAAGGTCACCCCGCTAGATCGGGAATGTCAACTTCCGGTTGAAATTGAAGGGCTCAAAACCTATGCGGAATTTGATGTCATTGAAATTGTGGATAACACTAGTCCCTATCCATTACTGCTGGGGATAAATTTGGCTATGGAGAATCAAGCAATCATCAACTTTAAGAAAAGGATAATGTCATTCGAGAATCAGGAAATGAGAGTCACCGCACCACTGGATCCCGCGGAAGGGCTGTGCTATACGGAGCCAACCAGAGATGAGTTTACGAAAGGATGGGATAATTTGTCCAACATTTATGAGGATTATGTTAACCCCACCACGAAGGCAATGACTATCAAAAATAGGCTAACAGTCATAACTTGGGCCTGGAGATTCCTTGGGAAACATTCTCACATTGAGAATGTTCAAGCTAGAGCAGAACAAATGAAGAAACAAGTTGAAAATTTCAAAATAGGATTTCAAAAGTTAATACAAAAAGGATTACCCTCTTTTTGGGATGAAAATAATAAGTTAATTTCCCAAAATAATTATAAAGATTTACTATTTGACATAAGGATGGACCATGAGAAATTTGAATATTTGAATCATGTTCTAATAGGGAATATTTTACTGGAGAAACTCTCATATGATTTTGAAATTTTAAACCAGCTGGTCATGATAGGTGAAAGGATACCTCCAATTTCCATTGCAGAGCACATAGAGATGAAATTTTTAGTCAAAGAGATGACAAGCTATGAAATACCTACTATAGAACAATGGAAGACAGCAGAAAGATATGGGAAGATGAAGTACAACACGCTTGAAGACTTCTGTTCGAGGGAAAAGCTTTGTCAGCAGCTACAGCTAATAGAAAGACTTCAAATATTATATTTTGAGAAATTTTGGAAAATTATATAAATTTCGATCGAAAGGGAATGTAATAGTTAGTTTATATTTTGCTATTTTAGTTATGAAGCAGTTAGGGTTTTACTTTGAGAATTTTTTTGTATAAAATAAAATTTTGACAAGGTAGTAAGGGTTGGAACCTGTGGAAGAGACAGACATTTTTGTATCGAGACTGTTTCAGTTTTAATAAATAGATCCATGCAGAGTTGAGCACATTTTAAAGAGCAAAGATTATCGGAGCATTTTTCCATTTGACAACAACATGCATCGACCGAATTTTCTTTTGACAGCGACGTGTTTCAGCATCTCTTTCAAATTTACACCGATCCATTTTGCGAAATGAAATTTCGGAGCACTTTTCAATTTGACAGCAAATCGTTTCGGCGTCTTTTCTCTTTAGCATCGAGAAATTTCGATGTACTTTCCCCTTTTATGATGATCCTATTTGGGTGGTTATTTCCTTTTGGCACTGATGTGTTTCAGCGTCTTTTCAACTTTACGCCGATCTAATTGGCGCAATGAAAGTTTCAGAGCATTTTCTTTTTTGTCAGCGAACGTTTCGATGAACTTTTCAAATTTACGCTGATTGGTTTTGGCGTGAAACCGATAACTTCTTCGAATAGGCTTGTCTTCCTTTTCCCTCCGATCATGTCGGCGTGACTTTGGATTCTGCTTCGAAACACAAATTTCAATGACAAAACCTAAGTTTTTTGACGCCTTTTCGCACCCGTTCGGGTGGAAAATTGAATGTTGCTCTGACCTTTTCAGTAGAGAATTGATTGTTGCTCCGACCATTTCGCTGGAGAATTGAATGTTGCTCCGACCATTTCGACGGAGAATTGAATGTTGCTCGAATTCAAAATTTGTCTTTTATTTTGTTTTCAAGAAAAAATTCTAAGTGTCAAAAGTAATCATATCAAAGATGAAACACAATTCCGAGTGAATTAAAAATAAAGGAGGGGCCCTACAATTTTATAAAAAAAATTGGGATCAAGTTGCAGCTGCAACAATTGGCGACTAGTTGGTGAACACAGATCTCTGAACAAACTCTCCTTGAGGATCACAATTTCTTGCTTGTCATAAATGCTAATTGTAAAACTAGACCCTTAACATTTCTTTTCAGGATTTTAAAAGTCTAAAATTTTAAGAAGGGAGGAGCTTTTTGAATCATATTGGTCATTTTCTTTGGGAAATGGACAACCTGGACCAGATTTCCTGACCACTCTCTTGAGGCCATAGTATGGGGTTCATTATTAGTCCCGTATTTTGGCTACCTCTACATATGTCCATACAGGATTGTAACAAAATCAGGCAGATGTAATTCATTTGTTCTTCATTCCCATGCTACTAGCATTTCTTTGATGCTTTCTTTTGACGAGTTGTATCATCTGAGCCCTTCCAAATATATTTCTTCAGTCTTAACACGTTTGACATAGGTTCTTCCATCCATAATGTCCTTTTCTGTGAGTGATGAATTTTCTTTATTTTTCATACTCACGGATAGAGAAGAACCTTCTGAAATATCATCCGATGTACCTTCTTGATTGGATATATTTTATTTTCCATACCATTTCTTTGATGGATATGGAATATTTGGAACTTTAGACTTTTCATTTGGCTGTAATTTTTCGTAGCATGGGATCATTTTAAGTGCTATACATCTGCAACACCTTCTTCCTTTCCATGGGTCTATTATAGTAGGTTACCTGAAATGGCCATTTATGTGTAAGTGAGTGGAGGCCCAACATACTAATTTAGAATTCATGGATCCTGGTTATTTCACCGGGTTTACGCTGACACAAAATGAAACATGAAGCAAATTTCCCCTTTTAAAAAAAGCAACGATTAAAATCACTAATGACATTGTTGTTACAAAAAGAACTTCTTTTGTCATGAAGCCAATTCTAATATGTGAGATTGTTCAGATGTCTGCATTTCTGCACATCACTTTGAAAGTTGAGTTGAGGTTTATTCAAACAAAATCAACCAAACAAAACAAAATCAATCAAACAAAACAAAATCAAAGTAAAACAAAACTAAGATAAAAATGAAACTAACTAATCTAAGAAGAAAACAAATGAAATCAAACAAAAATATAAAATCAGCAGATTTATTTATGTACAGCAGGTTTCCCTAAGTCTAAGAAAAGTATTGTTTAAGTGTTAGGCCGTTGACAGGGAGATTTTCCTTCTCCCCTTATAAATATTGTAACTTATAAGTTGTTGGTCCCATCTTCTCCACAATCTGATAAGGACCAAGCCACAATTGTTGAAATTTTGTATGTTTTCCCTTCTCTTCATGAGAATGATCCCACTTTAGAACTAGATCTCCTACCTCAAAAGTTATCTTGCCATATTTTTTATAATCAAACCACCTTTTAACAATGTCTTGTTGACATTTGAACCTATCTTTGGCCTTTTGTCATGCTTCCTGGATTTTTAGCAAGGTATTAATACGTGACTGCATGATTTCATTGGTCAACCCTCGAGATGCCTAAGCTAACTGCAGGGAAGGGAGTAGTATGTCTGGGGGAAGCATAATTTCTTTCCCATAGACTAAAGTGTAAGGAGAAACCCCTAAATATTTTTTCAATAAAGCGTTGGGAAGAGCTGTATGCCAATTTATTTGGTTTTCAATAACAGTTTTCTTCAATATCCTTATGAGGTTCTTATTAGTGGATTCTGCTAACCCATTCCCCTGAGGATAGTAGTTAGATGAATAATGCAATTTAATTCCCTTTTCAATAACAAGCGCACTCAAATTAAAAGAAGAAAAATAAGGTGCATTATCAAATACTAATGAAATTGGAACCCCAAACCTGGTTATGATGTTTTCTTGTATAAATCTGATGACCGCATCTTCATTCACTTTGTGCAATGGTGTGGCTTCAGTCCACCTTGTAAAATAATCAGTGGCGGTGAGAATATATTGTTTTTATAGTGAAGAGTTGGAATTGATTTCCCCAGTGATGTCTATACCCCATTGCTCAAATGGTTATGAGATGATGACTGGTTGCAATGGTCCTACTGATTTGGGTATTCTACTTGCACTCCTCTAACATACATTACATTTCCTTACATAAGCATGAGCATCTTTAAAAACATTGGGCTAGTAATATCCGGCTCTTAGTATTTTATGATTAGTAGTGTCTCTGGAATAATGTCCCTCTACAGGCCCGTCATGTAACTCCTTAACTACCCGCTTCATATCTTCTCTCTCAAGACATCTGAGAAACACTCCATCATAATTCTTTCTAAAAAGTACTCCATCTATTATTTGATATGATGTTGATTTTAATCGGAGTGCCCTTCTCTGCTTAGAACTCTAGTGCTCTGGAAAATATCCATGTTGAATATAATGAATCAAATCTCTATACCAAGACTCTGTAGTAGTAAAAACAAAACATACTTCAATTAAGTTCATTTCGGATTCATTCTCCCAGCCATGATATCTATCGGGCGGATTTTCAGTAAGAAACTTGCACAACCCTTGACCTTTGATGATATTAGATGGTTTAAATTCTAGGTCATATTCTTGTAATGAATTCACCCAATTTCCCCGTATTTCTCCCAGCTCCTTTTGTACAAATAAGGATCTGACAGTCGGATGAGGTATTATAACCTTTCTTCTATTTTTTAGAATGTAAGGTCTGAACTGTTTTACTGCCTTAAATACTGTGTATGCTTGTTTATCTACAGTTGGGTAATTCAATTCAGCTCCTTGTAATCCAGTGCTCATAAAAGATATGGGATATTCATCTCCTTGCTCTCCTTTCTGCGTGATCACTGCCGCTAGAGAATGATATGAAGCAAATGTATATATAATGAAATCCTTTCCAAAATCTGGACTACTTAATGAAGGTGCATGAGCTATGGCATTTTGTATATCCTTAAATGCATTCTTTTGAATATCAGTCCATTTGAATTGCACACTTTGCTTCACCATTTGTTGCAAAGGTTTTACAATATGCGCAAAATACGGCACCGAACAAAGTTTATGGTGCCCATAAATGATTGCATAGTTTTCTTATTATGGGGCATAGGAATTTGGGTTGTGGCTTGATTTTTTTTTGGGTCTATAGAGATTCCCTTCTTACAGATGATGTGTCCTAACAATTTTCCTTCGAGGACAACAAAAATTATTTTCTTAGGATTCAAAGATATGCCATACTTCCTACAACATTCAAAAATATGTTTCAAATGGAAATCTTGATCCTCTCTTTTATTAGAAAAAACTGTCACATCGTCCAAATAAATAACAACACAGTGGCCAACTAACCCTCAGAATGCGATGTCCATGGCCCTTTGAAATGTGGCTCTGACATTCATAAGGCCAAAAGGAATTCTTCTATAAGTGAATGTTCCCCATTTAGTGCGAAAGGTAGCCTTGAGTTGATCTTTCTTGACCACTAATACTTGATTGTAACCTGAAAATACATCCAATATGGAGAACCTTTCTGATCCTGATACCATCTGTAAGATTTGTTCCATTGGTGGCAACAAATAGTTGTCTTTATTTGATGCTTTATTTAAATTCTGAAAGTCGACACATAGTCTTATTTCTCCTTATTTTTTCCTTATAGGCACCAAATTGGCCACCCATTTAGAGTGTCGAACTTTAAAATAATTTTAACATCAAGCAGCTTCTTTAATTCCTTTTGTATCAAAGGTTCAAGTGTAGGATGCATCTTCCAGAGTTCCTGCTGGAATGGTTTTACGCCTTGTTTGATGGGTATCACATGTTGTGTTATCTCCCAAATTGACCACCGTCATTTTGGATGACAGAATGGGTAAAAATCTTTATTTCTATAAGTCATGGCCTTCAAAATTCAAAATCTCAGTTTTCGGCAGTTAACTAAGTCTGTGGAAGTTTACTTAACTGCCGAAACAGGCCAGTTTCATCAGCTAATTTGGTTTGCCAGAATGATTTATTTGCCGAAAATGTTTCCATGTGTAAATTTAAAAAATATTGTGCTCTGGAAAAATACTACCAGCTATATCCTGAACAGTAAAGCTAAAGGACTAAAAAAACAGAATTGTCAAGGAATTGGCAAAAAATATTTATTGCACAGAGCAGTAAATAGAAATTGGAGGAATATTTTCTGCTGAAATCACGTGATGTTGCGGGGCAATTTTGATGGCCTTCCCGAGCTCCAAATCCAAACCTAAAAGCACCAATGGATAGCTTATGTTCTGTAGATCAAAATCGACTATTTAAACATGCAAAACGGACATCGGACGACTGAGAAAATCGATTTTTTCCAAAGACAGTTTTTTTTGGAAATCTACAGGCTTTCGGCAGCTTAGGCGGGCCACCACAGCGCTCATTAGCTGCCGAAAAGGCCAGCTTTTGGCAGCTAACACGTGAAACAGGCAGCAGGCTTAGCTGCCGAAAGCCTGTTTTCACAGATTCTCTCAAATTTCGCCCAGATCGCGGATTTATTAGCTGAAGTGGCGAAAGGCCAGTCAAAAGAGATGGATCATGAATTATCTTATCAATATCTTGAGGCTTTTGAGCGAGATCTAAGTCAGGGGGGCGTTTTAGCTGATTTTAAGCATCTTTTTGAGGAAACAGCTCTAAGTTCAAGTGCCACGTCAGCTAGGTCGAATCTGCATGTACCAAACTCAGCCCCACCGAGCCTTGGGATGCCAGCTTCTCTTCACCAACCACCGAGCTATGAAAGGAAATCCACATCTCATCTTTTCCATGATTTTAGGGATCATTCCCTATCTTTCTGCATTTACTGTTCTAGTGAATCTTTTAGTGTGACAGATCCACGTTTTTGGGATCTGGGAAAAACTATTTTGTAAAGGCTATAAAGCCACAGAACCAAGACTATTACAGGGGTTCGATTTTGGATAGAGTAATCTGCTATTGTACTGAGTTTTCTTTATGCTAATACAGATCACAGGTTTCTTTCAGTTTTGATGTCAGCTTTCCATTTTCCTTTCACTATTATCTGTGTTGTCTAGCTTTGAATGGTTTCTTTTCCATTGTTCAGCTCATAGCCTGGTATTAGTTTCTTGAATGTCTCTCGAACCCTACTCTGTACTGGTTTGGTTACATTCCTTTTCTTCATCCATCTTTGAAGTTATATGCTGATTAATCAACTCTTGAGAGCACTGTTTCATTTGTTTATCATGCTGAATGTCTGAATGACATACTCAGATTGAGTTGTCCCATCGATCCACCTTTTCAAAAGACACAAAAAGATAATTTCTTAAGTTACCAGGCATACCTAGCTTATAACCCTAGGTAGTTTCTTGGAGAGCTAACATGTTGTATGATGTGTGTATCATAAGTCTTCAAATATTCATATGTCCATGCAAAAATATCCCTGTATTGCTGAAATAGTTTAATAAATTTGCATCTTTTGCCGGGTGAGAAACATTTTCCCAAATTAACATATTTAGGTTCCTTTTCTGTGCCTAAGTTAACCAACTCATATTGCATCGAATAGTTGTTTGTTTTGGAATTTGCAGGCTTTGTGAACTTGTGTTGTAAGTCAAATAATCCTTCAAGAGTTCGTACTCCTTTTGGTATAAAATTACTTTGCGGGTAACCTCATTTTGTAATTCTGACTGGTGCTCGTCTTCTTCAATAATGGATTCTTTGAAGGTATCTTCATTTGTCAGAAAACTGATAATATGCTCATCATAATCGAACACTCTTAGATTTGTAATGTTGTCAGGTATAGATGGCCTGAAAAGCAATTCAATAGAACATTTATTGTTAGTTGGTACTAACCGTGAAGCAGAAGTGGCTAGTAATCAGCAGTAGCATTTTTCAATCTAGGAATGTTATTTATGTTAAAAGCATTAAAATTTGATATTAAATTCCACACTTCGGACTGATACTTTTAAGGTGTGGAGATACACAATGAATGGTGTTTCTTATTTTCCTAACAACTATTTCCGAATCACCAAAAAATTTTAAATTTTTAACATTCAAATCAATGGTTTTTTTCAATCCTTGCACTAAATCTTCATATTCAGCAGTATTATTTGTGCATTCAAATTCTAATCTCCAAGAGAGAAATTGTATGTTTCCTTTAGAGTCAACAAGAACACAACCAACTTCTGCTCCCTCTTGTGTTTTTTATCCATCAAAGTATAAAATCCAAAATTTATCATCTAAATCAACTATGTTAGTTGGACTATCTAAGTCAGTAACTAATTCTACTATGTTACAGTCAATATCATCAGCCAATGCGAATTGAAGGAGATCGAACTGGTTGTCTGAATCATGGACAACATTTTCCGCCTGAAAGTTCCATGGCTCAATTTATAAAAAATAATTTCCCAACACATAAGATGAAAAATTCACTGCCTCATTTTGTTCTTCTAACTGATTCACATTTTGTTTCATATGAGGTTCCCTCAATACCTTGATTTGGTTCTGCTTATTCTGATAAGGCAACAATAAATGAGACCAAACTGTTGCAAAATAACCATTTCTCTTATTTGACCAATCTCTACTTAGTATTAACCAATAAGATTCTGGTATGTCCACCACCATAATATTAATAAATTGACACACTCGTGGGTCTGCAGCTAATCTAATCAATAAATTTTTCATTTCCCTAATAACTATAACATCTGACCTATCTAGTTGTATAATCTGAGAAGGGGATGTCGTGGGTTGTCCATCTATCTTCTTGCAAATAGATAGTGCATGATATTTGATGAAGCCCCAAAGTCTACCAAGCAGTTATGCACATTATAATTGAAAATTTCAAAATTCAAAAGGAAAGGGGGAGTTTGAGATTTCGATTTTCCACCAATACTCGCTTCGTTAATTTCAGTATCAGACTCAACCCTTTCTGACTGTTTATCTACTGTGCTGCTTGGTTTTACGTTAAAAGCTTATAATAATATTTTCCTCTGTTGTGGCAGGTTACACAGTTCAAACAGAGATATATTTGCTTTATTTTTCTTGATATCTTCTACAATTTCATATCCCATATTATGATTTCCTCCTACCTTTTCACCATTATCAGATTTGCTGACCACAGGATTTACTTGTTTATTGCTTAATGGGTTTGTTTCCTTTACAGCCCCAGAATTTACTTTTGGTTGTGACTGATTTATATTATTATTCGTTTTCATGTTTTCCTTGGTTGTCCTCATTTTGGGAAATACTATACTTTGCTCTTCTACTGGTCCCTTACTTCTGGTAGCATAATCTACATATGATATTTGTATGTCTTCCACCTTTTCTTCTTCATTTGGATCCAAATTTGGTGCCCAATCCCATAATACCAAGGTGGTTTCTTCATTTTGATCTTTTGGTTCATTAGACTAGTCTTCTTCCTTATCTTCATTATCTACTAATTGTGTATCCAATACTTGATTCATTACAAGAGTCATTGAATTAATCCATTGTGGGAAAAAAATTTCAGAATGTTGTTCTTGATGAAAAGTACAAAAGTGATCCATGCCAACTTCATTCAAATTAAACACAACAGAATTATTTGACGGTGGTTGTGGTTGTGTACTTTCTTCCTTTTTTATGGAAATGTTTAAATGGTTTTCTTACGGAAGAACTAACACCCTCTTCCATTTCCAAGTCTACTATTTTATTGGACAAATTTTGAACCATTTTGACCACATTCTCTAATTCATTTGAAGACTCTTCTTTGGGTCTGGTTAGTATCAAAGGCTTCTTGTTTATTCTAGGTTTTACTTCCAAATCCATGGAATGTTTCATAATATTGTCTATGTTTGCCTCTACTTTCTTCACTTCTTCATAATTTTCCGCTAAAGTAGTTTTAACAGATCTTTTGACAAACATGGCTATGGATGGGAGAAGCATTGTAGTATAATATTCTACCAATGACTCTTCAGCAGGTTTCGGTGCAACGCTAAAACTATTCAAAATTGTAGTAAATCTCTGATTGAATTCTTGTACCTTCTCCTTCTTTTCCATCCACATAGAAAATAATTCTTTCATCAGTAAAACCATAGTTTTTGGGTTACCAAACTTATTCAGAAAGACCTTCTCAAAATTGTCCCAGTCTGCTATAGAATTAGTTTGCAAGCTAAAATAACATGATGATGGTCTAGGATAAAAAGTATAAGGAAACAATATTCACAGTACATCCTCATGTTCCACATTTAATATATTCAAAGCCAAATAAAAACTCTTTAGGTGATCTTCAGTAGAGATCCCTTTTCTAGGGTCAAATTTATGTAGCACTCACTCTGGATGCTTAGTAAAATCATGTAAAGGAGCAGTTAGGTTAAGTGGTATCCTGGCTCTCCACATAGGTGGTTGATTGGCATTGTGAGCCATGTTAGAAATATGCCTTGGAGAATTTGGAGGTGTATGAGGTGGTGTAAGAGTCTGTACGTGTGGAGAAGAGATTGACTCAGGAGAATTAGGTCTCAATTGATTGATGGGATCTGGGATATCTTGTAATGATAAATCAACCAATTCTTCCAAAGATTCCACAAGCACATAATCCCTAGTTTGCACAACTTGTCTTATAGGTAGTAAAGAAACCACTAATAATCCACCAAGTTTCCTTACATATGATCTAGTATGTCTCCTGAAATTGTCTACTTATCTGTGAGGAACAACATATAAACGTTCAATATGATCAGTTTCATAATACAACTTTTCTTGATAATCGGTTTCAAAAATTAATTCTTCTGGTTGGGTTGTTTCCAATGGAGACCCAAAGAAATTTACTCTTGAAAACGGATTTCCTCTACCAGCCATGCACTGGTAGCCCTCCTTCTAGTGCCAAAATTGTTGATGCCTGGAAAATTCCAGCATTGACAGTAGGGATTCTCCCCAATGAATAATACCAATTAGATCATTCAATGTTTGGTGTGGGGAATCCATCCAGTTAACGGTCCGACTACCATAGGTATGTTTATTGAATATTTGTACCGGTTGCAGCCCAGCCCACCGTTTATATAGTTTTTATGTTTAAAGTATGAATATGCAAGTGCTTCTAATATAACTAATGCATTTAACCTAGAACTGACAGGAATAAGCCTCGCAAGTGATGCACGGGTTCTTACCTCTCGTCTTATCACTTCTACATAATCAATTCGCTAACTCTATTCTAAACTAACTAATCTATGCTTGCAAGGAGTGAGTTTAAATGAATAATAATCTGAGAATTTTTATACAAATCTAATAGATAGCCATTAAGATAAAGTATGTCCATTCACAGCTAAAAAAATTACAAAGATACTTTCATCACAATTAAAATCAATTTATTACTCTATTATCACAAAGAAACATTTGCGTAGACAAGTAAAATCATTCATCACCATTGAAATAGTTCAACCAAGTTAGAAAGATCTCACGGCATGAGTTATGAATACAAGAGGAAATAGTTCTGATTTTCTATCCAACACATTCCACGCAAAACTTTTGTGCAAGATTTTCCCAGCAAACATGTCCTTCTCATTAGCATAAAAATAGTTCTCTTACAAAATGTATCCAGCCTCTATTATGCTAGAAAAAGTGCTCTTTCTAGTATCCCTCCCCTTATATTTATATTACAATAGAATTTGTCTCTACATGACAATCACTTCAGCTACCCCTGACCTTTGGATTGCCAAAATTTGTCCTTTAGTGTTTGCACATCAAAATAGGCAATTAATTATAATTTAAATTTATCTTTCTGGTGGGTCCTCCAAGCTGGAAATATAATTATCCCATAATTTTCTTTCCTGAAATATGATATTACATTAGACAGGTTCTAATAATTTTAAAGACACTTCATGAACAAATAATTCTTTTCCACACTTATCACTCCTTCAATAGCAACTTTATAGCTCTCTTACAGGAAATAATCATTTATAGACGCCTGTCCAATGTACTGATTCAAGCCTTCCTCATTTAGCACATCTAATTTCCTGATGTATTACATATCCTCTTTTAGGCCATTTCTCAATTCCATTAAGCATTGATCCTAGCCGAGAAACTCGTAAATATCTTGTGCCATTGGGATGTGACATTTCTCATATATTTGATAAATTCCTTTGTAAAATTCCTCACACTTTGTAATAGATTTTGGTATTTCCACATGCATCTTCCTGGAATCCCTTCTACAACATTCTAGGAGTGCTATATCCAGCTTGAGTTCAGTCAATGTTTTGTGTGGAAGGTGATTAGGGAGGTTTGGATTTCTTCCTCTCCAAGTCATCAACCTTTTCAACTCTTTAAAAGTATCGACTAACTTCTTCCTTATTGACAAAGCACCTGCAGAGATCTCCTTCATCCTGTCTATCATCTGTTTCATTTTGTAAATTTCTTTAGTTAATAATTCCTGTGAGTGGCAGATTTGTTCCTGTATCTTACATGCATGCTCATGAAAAGGAGTCATATCCTGTTTTTTTATTCTGAGCCACATTGACCTGTTCCAATCGAAACTTCTTCTCTCTGACCAGCTTGTCCATATGATACTACACAGCTTCCACTTGTTGATTGAATGTCATTCTTTTTTCTTCCAATTCCTTAATGCGAGAGTATAAATAACTTCTCTCACCTTCCATAATTATAGGTTGTAAGTTCAAAGCATCCTTTTCGTTTTCTAGATTACGATAATCAAACAATAATCTATTATTTTAAGCTATTAATGCATCATGTTTTCTTTTCAATTATATCCCTTCACCTCTTGCTTTCACTAGGTTGTCTTTCGGCTTTAGCATTTTTTCATTGTTGCATTCTAGGTCGTTCATCATCTTATCAACATTGTCAGCACTTGCTTGAGCGGCTGCTACATTTACTGATGCCATGAACTTGGGATATTTATGGGTGCCTTCCACTATGGTGCTTTCTTGAATGGCCACCACATCTGGCTGTGTGCCCACTTTCAGTCTTTTCTTCATTCTCCTTGTTGTTGTCTTCCTTTTAGAGTCAAATACTATTGTATCCAATTTCACTACTTAATGTTGCTTTGAATGTGTGAAAGGAGTGAGCCTAAGTTCGGAAAATGGGAGATGTCCTCCTGTAAGTGTGATTCCAAACACATATGATGGGTATATGTCCATGTCTTGGAGATTTGGACCTCCATCTTGGACTTCTTCTTCTTCCACGGCTTTCTTGATCCTGTCTTCTTCTTCCCTTTGCCTTTCCAAATCTGTTTCTTCCTTTGCCATTTCTTGTTCTTCTTTCTTCTGTCGTTCTGCTTCTTCTGCCCTTCTTCTATCTTCCTCTTCTCTTCCTTGTTTTTTGCTTCTTCTTCCTGTAACCTTTCTGTTTCTTCTCTTCGTTGTTTTTCTACTTTCGTTGCCCGTAGTCTTTCTGCTTCTTCTCTGACTTCTGCACTTCTGCTTCTTTGGCAGTATCCATAGCATGACTAATACCTATACCACTCTTTTGACCAAAATGATTATTCAATTCTGTCATGTTATTGGCCCTCCGATATACTTCCTCATCCTTAAGGAAGTGGTTTGTGTATTCAAAGTGAATTTTACATGACGCACAATGTTGGGAGGCCTTCTGTAGTTTATCATTCCTTACAAAGATATTCACCCCAAAATGAAACGCCTCTAAGTCTTTTATAAAAGCTTCTGCTCCTTTCACCTTGGGGTATTTATACACCCCAATGATCACAAAGGGAAATGGTGGATAGGAGGCTTTCTTATGTTCATTTAAAATGTTACCTACCCCGTTGATGAAGGCATGTCTTACTTCCTCTTTGTGCACCACATAATCAGTTGCGACCTTGGCATTAGAGACGGTTCTTTGGTTCCTCCATACCTTTTGATATAAGTGCCTTATGGGGAAAAATAGAAATCTCCATACTCACTGGTAACGGCCATGGCATTGTCTGACAAGCAATTTCGTTCTTTATTAAATATCAGCCAATAAAGAGGAATTGTGAATTCCTCATAGAGAAGCTTATAGAAGCTTGCATACTTGTGTGCCCACATTATTTGGTAAGTCACATATAATGGGGTCTCAGCCGGGACCTAATAAAACCCCAATTTATGGACAGGGCATCTAGTCAAGATACAGTCAATTAGGTAGTAAGACATATAGAACTCATCCTTCTTCTGGGTGATCACTCCTTGGGATGTTGCTATCGTTGACGCCATACTTTCTTTCGTAATTTCTGCCCAATTTAAGATGGTACCGTGCGAGGCGATGTGATACATGAGGGGCACCCAACTGAGCTTATAGATATTCCCATTTTCTCTACCGAATATTTTTCTCAACATTAAGGCTATGATTCTGAATGGCGTCTTCAAATCATGGCCATCATATTCCCCACTTTCCCTTTGTCTCAGCTGCTTTCCAGGAACCATCATTTTCTTGGCGTACTCAATGTGATCTATGTTCACTCCCTTTACCCAGTCATCTGTCATCATCACTTTGGGGGGTGGAAATTTGTAAGTTGCGCTAATATGACCAGGTTGGAATTAAGAAATCCCTTCTCCATTTTCCCTAGATATGATCGTTGTGCCAACGTCCACATGAGGTAGAATCCAGCCAATGACTTCGGAGCATGGGAAAATATCTGGTTGGGTGGCAGCTTTATGGATACCGAACCTTTTCATATTTTGATACACCATCATCTCCTCAATGGATGCATTTGGTACATTTAGATCTCAGATGAGGTGGTATAGTTCACCCCATTTGTATTCAGGGATGATTCCCGTCATTGCTTTGGTGTCTTCAAATAATGTCTCCATTGGATTTTATGGAACAAATTCAATGTCAAAATCTAATTATGCTACCTTGGGCTTTCGCTTGGAATCTCTCTTTTGCATCTTTGAGTCCTAAGGAAACAACAAAGTCAATGTATAAGCATACCTTCACATTAAAGCAACGTATTTTAAGCAATATGTAGAGGTGTCATTTATCAATATTATTTACAAGAAACCAAAGTTAGGAGATTCATACTTCCATGATGTCAACTGTGTTTGGTTTTGAAAAATATTTCATGAGTATTCCCAAAATCAAAGTTACTAATCTTGGTGACCTAACCTAAAAAAAAATCTTCACTTAAGGCTAGATATGTTCAATTTTCTGGAATGCAGTTAATATTTTACCATTGGCATTGTGCTGTCACCACTTAGTTCTTGTCTCTCAAAATATTCTATGTTATACTAGCTACCAGCTTGAATACTAATGTCCATTATTTAAGCAGGATAACTGATGTATTTGGATTTCAAACATCCCAACGAAATTTTCTCGGATAAGGGAAAAGTGAGGGATCGACCAAAATGCCAATGACGAGGGCAACGAACAATTCATCTTATATGCGTTCTAATGAAAATGTCCATCTTGATACCTCACTTTCTCACACTATTGGTCAAGGTTATATCTATATCTTTCCTAGTGACCCCTGCCACTCATTCTAAAGGTATTTAAAAGGGTCCAATAGTTGAAAAACTCTAGAGCGTGATTAATTACGGTTACCCGTCCCTAAAGAGTGTTCGAAGATATATATCGAAATTTTACCCTATGATACCCTGGTCAAAAATACCCCTCTTGACCTGTAATATTTACTTAATTGTTCCTCCATGCTTGTTGGTCGTTTTCTGTTCTTACATCTTAATCTTTATCTAGACTAAGGAGGCAAGGTTCACCTAGGTTTCTGGGTTTTTCCTGGTTTGTATACTTATATGCTATAGGTATGCATACATTTTCGGAATGAGTCGGGGATTATCATTGGAACTAAGGAACACCACAAGCATGGAGAATAACCAGCCAATGGCCGGATTGTCTTCACCTGCTCGAATTAATATGAGCAGCAACCCTTTTCACAACAATAATATATAGATACGATGGGTCTTAACGTCGTTATAACCTTAGGGAAAAAGGATAGAAACAATAAAAGGCAACATAAAAGACAACTCCAAATCCTGTACCAAGGAATGGGAGGTACCTACCGAGAAGTGTGCAAATGGTTGAAAGAAAAAACCAATGGGGTGCCTAAGCACATTAAATGCTAGGTTTTCCAAGGTATATGTATAAGTTTTTTTTTAAACCCTATTTACAAACATTTGCAAAGACATTGCAAAGCACTCACGGATGCTCAAGGAACCCCGTTGGTTTTTTCTTTCAACCATTCACACACTTCTAGGTAGGTACCCTCCCATTCCTTGGTACAAGATTTGGAGATGTATTTTATGCTGCCTTGTATTATTTCTATCCTTTTACCCTAAGATTAAAACGACGTTAATTCCCACAGTATCTATATATTATTGTTGTGAAAATGTTTTTCACCGATACTTATTCGAGTAGGTGGAGACTGGTCAGCCATTGGCTGGTCAGTCTCCATGCTTGTGGTGTTCCCTAGATCCAATGATGAGCCTCGACTCGTTTCGAAAATGTAAGCATACCTATAAAATATAAGTATACAAACCAGGAAAAACCCGAAAACATGGGCGAACCACGCCTCCTTAGTCTAGATAAAGGTTAAGATGCAAGAACATAAAATTCCCTATCTTTAACAAGCATGAAGGAACAATTAAGTAAATATTCTAGGTCAAAAGGGGTATTTTTTACCAGGGTATCAAAGGGTAAAATTTTGATATAGAGCATCAGATCCTCACTAGGGACGGGTAGCAGTAAGTTGTCATGCTCTAGAGTTTTTCAACTTTTGGGCCCTTTTAAATACCTTTAGAATGACTGGCAGGGGTCACTAGGCTAGATATAGATATAACCTTGACCAACAATGCGATAAAGTGAGGTATCAAGATGGAAATTTTTGTTAGAACATAGATTAGATGAATTGTTCATTTTGTTGATGTATATGTAACTTCAGAATGTATTTCACATATATGTATATTGTATTCCTATAGAGATGTTATTATTCCTCTATACGGAAGTGTCGTCATTTATATTGTAAGTGTCGTAACTTATATTTGATGGGTTATTAGACCACCTTGTTTGGGGTCGGCCCTGTATAAGTCATGTGGGTCGAAGGGTTATTAGACCACCCTATTGGGGGTCGGCCATGTGGGTCAAAGGGTTATTAGACCACCCTATTGGGGGTCGGCCCACTCAGCATTATGTTATGTGGTTAAGTTCGAGCCTACATGAGTTAGGTAAAAGGCAAGTCAAGTCAAGTATAAATAGAGTGCGGGAGGCACTCTATTTACTCACTCACTTCACACACATGCTCTCAAGGAGGAGAGGCGCACTTATGGAGGAGGAGGATCTGCTGCTAGGTTATGTTTATCTCTCTTGATTGGTTGTATCATTGCTCTATCTATCTCTGAGGAAGTTATTGGGGTTTTTCACCTTTATGGTTTTCCCCAAGTAAATCTTTGTGTCTCTTGTGTGCTTGCATTATTGTCTCCATGATTGATATGCTGTACATGTTGTTCTCTCAGTTAAGATCCTAGATCATATTGAAGTAAATTCAGAAAAATTAACATGGTATCAGAGCTAGCCTGAAAGAAGGCATGATATGGCATGTATGACACTTGTTGCACTTACGATGCTAGGGCTTGATATAGCAAACACCAGTCATCGTAGCACTTTCGCTATAAATCCGTTTTGGTGAAGTTTTCGGATCTGAAATTGTTACAGGCCGAAGATAAGATCTCCAGGTATCTTGTGTCCAAAGGAAAACCTCTAATTCGTTGTACTTTGTGATTTATGATCTGTACAATATAGGGTTTCTGCCTCTTCCAGATCTGAGTCAAAATCAGGTGACCTTGGGAAAAAGGTCATAACTTGGGCTAGGAAGCTCCAAATGAAATTTCGTGAAAAGTGACAGGTAGTACACAGGCCGAGCTATCTCAGAAAACTTTTTTAGAGGCCGAAGGGCAAACAGTGACACGTGGAACGCCGTACAAGTTCGCTCTCCTGTATTATCCCTTAAACAGGTCACGTTGCGACACTTGGCATATCTCTCTCTCAGAGAATCCAATTGATGTCAGACCTATCAGGATGGAAAGATAACAGGCCGAGCTATCTCAGAAAACGTTTTCAGAGGCCGAAGATCAAACAGTGACACGTGGCACGCCGTACAAGTTCGCTCTCCTGTATTTTCCCAAAACAGGTCACGTTGCGACATTTGGCATAACTCTCTCTCAGAACATCCAATTGAGGTCAGACCTGTCAGGATGGAAAGCTAACAGGCCAGGCTATCTCAGAAAACGTTTTCAGACCCTGTGGATCAAAAATTTCAGAGTTACACCAGAAACAATCAGGTACATATTTATGTCAAAACAGAATTATTTTTTGGTACCTTCATTCATGGCTTCCGGAATTTAGGGATTTGAAGAAAGTTGGAATTTTTGTAATCGGAGACCACGGCTGGATGCTACTCATCAAAATAGAAATTTAGAGACCAAGATCAGAATTTTTGGCTGGGTATAAGGCCGGGTTTGATCAGACCCTAGTTCGGGACTTTGATCAGAAAAATGGAAAATTAGGGCTTCTGTAAAAATGGGAATTTTTTAAATCTGTGACCACGGCTGGAAGCTCCTCAGAAAAATAGAAGCTTAGAGCTTTGGATCAAACATTTTGATTGGGTAGAAGAGTGGGCTTCATCAAACCCCAGTTCAGAGTCATGTCCAGTGAATCTGGAAGTTTCAAAGGCAAAATTAAGGAGTGAAACTTTGCAGTCTTCAAATTCTGAATATACCAGTTTGATCAGTTCATCAAGGCGCATATTCCTATCCTTTCGGAAGTTTGAAATTCAAAGTTTGAATTTTTGGGGTCTCTCTGACAAACCCATATCCAGCTCCAGGTCCAGTTCTTGCAAATCAAGTGGATTGGGTTGATCCTAGAAGAAGATGGATTGGTCACTTGCATAAGTGAAGAAGTTCCTGTTTCAGAGGGAGATGAGGCTAAGGCCTTACATAAGAAGATTACAAGTGATCTCGACAGGTATGACTCATCGAGGTATGTTTTGAGATTTGTTCATAATTAAGTTTATGGTATGTTTGTCTTCATGTTATCACGGTTAGTACAATCTTGATTTTAGACTTATCATATCACCTTAATAAAATTATGAATGCATGATAGAAGTCATTCATTTATTAGGAGTATGAAACTTATGTTTGTACTAACACATTGTGATGTTGTATGAGTTTTATGTTGTCTACTAACATGAAGGGTACACCAAGAAGACAAATCATGTTCTGGTTCAAGAACAAAGATTCATCCATTGCCATGGATCTCATAAGAGATCCATTCTCGAGGTATGTATAACTTGGTTTTATAATGGTTAACTTATGAGACATGCAGGTTACTAGCACAAGTCACTAAAGAGAACCAGAAGACATTATGCGGGTATGTTAGACATAAATAGCTAGCATGCTAAATCCAGGTATGTTTTTCCTATATCAAGATAGAATCCTACCTTGGGATAGAATCTTATACTACTGTTGATAATGATTATTCATGAAGTCATAGGTTTGAATAATCATGGTTGTATGCATATTATGTTTCTTACCTTAATTGATGATATGACTAACCAGAAGAATCATGATGGTATAGGTTTGAATAATCACAGGTTTTATGCATTTTTATTGATGATTCAACTAATCTGAAGAGTCATATGGTTGAGTAATTACAGGTTTAGACATGTTATGTTTCTTATGATTTGACTAACCATAAGAATCCTACATAAACCTTGAATGCTAATGCTTATTATTTCTGTTTGAAATGATCATGACTATACATGCTTGAGATTATTGTGTTTTAATAGTATACTAATGAATGTATGATTTTATATAAGATCACAAGGATAACTCAATCATGATACTAATAAGCATGCATAGGGACCACGGATGAATATGAGTTCAAGAACACGTAATTCAGGAAGCAAAGATCAAGAGGGAGCACACTCCAATTGCTCCTGCAAGAAAGCAAAGGAGCACACTCCAGTTGCTCCTGCAAGAAAGCAAAGGAGCACACTCCAGTTGCTCCTGCAAGAAAGCAAAGGAGCACACTCCAGTTGTTCCTGCAAGAAAGCAAAGGAGCACACTCCAGTTGTTCCTGCAAGAAAGAAAAAGAGCACACTTCAGTAGTTTCTGCAAGGATGCATATATTCAGAGGGAGTTGACCATCTTTCTACATTCCACAACAGAAAGGTGTAGAAGAAGCTACTTCAGATTAGGACTCCAACAGCTCCTGCAAGGAAGCAAAGACTCAGAGGGAGTCCACCCAACGAACAAAGAAAGATAAGTATTTTAATTTCTTGCATATTTGTTTGTTTAAGTAAAATTGTTTAATGATGTATATGCTCATGCTCCTAGACTTAGGATATGTATTGTGCATATTAGAATAGTTGCATTAATGAACAATATACTACTAATATATATGGGTAAGTGGCCTATGGCACTGTACAACATTCCATTGCTACTTATCTAGAATGAAACCTCTTTGCTGACATGTTAGGAGTTGTGCACACTCTTAACAATGTTCTGGTAGAGATTGGAAGGCATCTAGAAAGTTACAGGATATGGATAAATGTTGTATTAAAGCATTGGCTAAGATAATTGCATGACTGTATGACATATTTCTTTATGTGTAAGAATTTGTTCTGAAAATTATGAGATGTTTCTAATCATGCAATTTAACCTGTTTTGTAGGAAAGACCGTATATCTTCACCTACAAAAGGACTACAACATTTGTTCCAGCAACAAAGATATCTATTGAAGATATTGAAGTTCCCAGGATCTGGGATGAAGAAATGGAATGCCATGATCCGTCAATCATGAAGAATGATGTTTGGGATGTGATCCCAAAAGCTGAAGGGAAGTCTGTTGTGACTTCCAAATGGAACTATGAGATCAAGCATGTTGCAGATGGCAGCATAGAGAAATATAAAAGTAATGAAATAGAAGATACACCAGATGGATTCAAGACAGCTTCCTTGAATGGTGTAGTTGAAGAAGAAGTGTATGTGGAGCAGCCACTTGGTTCTGAGACACATGATAAGAAATCATATATGTGCAGAACTTGGTATGGTGAAGATAGATTGATTGCCGACACGCAGTGGAAGCTTACTACCGAGTTCGAGATGAAGAAGTTGGGGATGATGCACTATTTATTTTTGGCATGTAGGTGTGGCAGAGTGATGGAATCTTCCTTGGACAAGGGAAGTATGTAGTAGAGATCCTGAAGAGGTTCAGGATGATGGATTACAAGGCCATGGCCACACCTATGGCATCAAATCTGAAGCTTCTATGTGATGCTTCATCTGAGCTGATTGATGTCTCTATGTATCGTCAGATTATTGGGTCCTTGATGTACTTGACGAACACGAGACCAGATATTTGCTTTGCTGTGAACACATTGAGCCAGTTCCTGACAGATCCAAGGAGTGTTCACCTGGTTGCTGTAAAGCATGTTCTGAGGTACCTGAAGGGTACAGTGGATTATGGGCTCAGATATGAGGCGAATCAAAACTTTAACCTGCAGGGTTATGTTGATTCAGATTGGGCTGGCAGTGTTGCAGATAGGAAGAGCACATCTGGGTGTTGCTTCAGTATGGGATCAGGTGTGATCTCTTGGTTTAGCAGGAAGCAGTCCTGCGTAGCACTGAGTACAGCTGAGGCAAAGTATGTTGCAGCCTGTTCAGCTAGTTGTGAGGCAGTATGGATACGGAAGCTACTGTCTGAGTTATTTGATCTCCCGTTGGAAGCTACTGGTATCTTCTGTGATAACCAGAGTTGTGTGAAGCTGTCCGAGAACCCAATGTTTCATGACAGGTCGAAACACATAGAGATCAAATATCACTATATCAGGGATATGGTGCAGAGAGGAGCGGTGAAGCTCCTGTATGTTGCGACGGACGAGCAGATTGCAGATGTGCTGACGAAGCCACTAGCCAGGGTGAAGTTCGAGTACTTCAGAGAGAGGCTTGGCGTTCTTCAGATCGAGGACACTTCGAGGAAGAAGTGATGGACACATTTGCTGAAGCCATTCCAAGCATGTTGGAAGGAGGATCCTTCACATGGCTGTGGATGTAAGCGCTGGATGATGAACATCAGGATGATGTTCTGGTTTCTGCTTGGATATGATCAGTTGGATCATTTTTATGTATGTATGTACGCATCATGTTGGATGCTGGATATGATCAGTTGGATCATTTTTGTATGTACGCATCATGTTGATGCTGGATATGATCAGTTGGATCATGTATATGTATTTTGTATATGCATCATGTTGGATGCTTGGACCATGTATCTGTATATGTATCAGGTGGATACATTGTATGATCAGGTGGATCATGTATGGTGATATGTATCATGTATTTGTATTTGTATCAGGTGGATACATTGATGATCAGGAGGATCATGTATGATGATATGTATCAGGTAGATACTTGGTATGCATCGGGTAGATGCATTGATGATCAGGAGGATCATGTATGATGATATGCATCATGTATTTGTATCAGGTGGATACATTGTATGATCAGGAGGATCATGTATGATGATATGTATCAGGTAGATACTTGGTATGCATCAGGTAGATGCATTGATGATCAGGATGATCATAGATGACGAGCTTCAGGATGTTGCTCCAGATGACATGTAGCAGGATGTTGCAGTGATGATCAGGATGATCATAGATGACGAGCTTCAGGATGTTGCTCCAGATGACATGCAGCAGGACGTTGCAGTGATGATGATCAGGATGATCATGGATACATCAGGATGATGTATGGTGAGTATCAGGTTGATACTCTGTGGCCGTGGATCAGGTTGTGCAGATGAGCATGTAATTCGGTGCCCTGGGAGATTTGCAGATGGTCTTTCGAGGTTTTGCCTATGGCATGTAATTCGGTGCCCTGGGACATCTGGCAAATGCTCTTTCGAGGTTTTGCTCTGGGAGGACATGTAATTCGGTGCCCTGGGAGATCTGCAAATAGTCTTTCGAGGTTTTGCCTATGGCATGTAATTCGGTTCCCTGGGATATCTGGCAGATGCTCTTTCGAGGTTTTGTCCTATGGCATGTAATTCGGTGCCCTGGGAGATCTGCAGATAGTATTTCGAGGTTTTTCCTATGGCATGTAATTCGGTTCCCTGGGATATCTGGCAGATGCTCTTGCGAGGTTTTTCCATGACCACATGTAATTCGGTGCCCTGGGAGATCTGCAGATAGTCTTTCGAGGTTTTGCCTATGGCATGTAATTCGGTTCCCTGGGATATCTGGCAGATGCTCTTGCGAGGTTTTGTGGTGAGGTCACATGTAATTCGGTGCCCTGGGAGATCCTATAGGTAGAGCTGTGTGCTCGTAACAGCCTGGGATGCTCTTTCGAGGTTTTGTGACGCACGTAAAAGTCCTGAGGATTCCACAGTATGGCCAGTGATGATGAAGACCTGCAGGTGGTGGGCCTACATCCAGTATGAAAAAGGACTGGCTCTGTAGAACTTCCTATGACGAGTAGATTCAGAGATTGATTGAGATAGCAGCAGCAGTGACAATGATGATGACTCGATGACGATTATCCAGTGACGATGATCCAGAGAAGATGAATTGTGCTAGAAGAACTGTGCTGAGAAATACCTTCCTAGTTAAGAGGGAGTGTTGATGTATATGTAACTTCGGAATGTATTTCACATATATGTATATTGTATTCCTATAGAGATGTTATTATTCCTCTATACGGAAGTGTCGTCATTTATATTGTAAGTGTCGTAACTTATATTTGATGGGTTATTAGACCACCTTGTTTGGGGTCGGCCCTGTATAAGTCATGTGGGTCGAAGGGTTATTAGACCACCCTATTGGGGGTCGGCCATGTGGGTCAAAGGGTTATTAGACCACCCTATTGGGGGTCGACCCACTCAGCATTATGTTATGTGGTTAAGTTCGAGCCTACATGAGTTAGGTAAAAAGGCAAGTCAAGTCAAGTATAAATAGAGTGCGGGAGGCACTCTATTTACTCACTCACTTCACACACATGCTCTCAAGGAGGAGAGGCGCACTTATGGAGGAGGAGGATCTGCTGCTAGGCTATGTTTATCTCTCTTGATTGGTTGTATCATTGCTCTATCTATCTCTGAGGAAGTTATTGGGGTTTTTCACCTTTATGGTTTTCCCCAAGTAAATCTTTGTGTCTCTTGTGTGCTTGCATTATTGTCTCCATGATTGATATGCTGTACATGTTGTTCTCTCAGTTAAGATCCTAGATCATATTGAAGTAAATTCAGAAAAATTAACACATTTCCCTCATCATTTGCCTTTTGGTCGATCCCTCACTTTTCCCTTATTCGAGAAATTTTTGTTGGGATGTTTAAAATCCAAATACATTATTTATCCCGCTTAAATAATGGATAGTAGTGTTCAAAATGGTAGCTATTATAGCATAGAATATTTTGGAATACAATAACTAAGTGGTGATAGCATAATGCCGATGGTAAAATATTAACTGCATTCTAGAAAACCTAACATATCCAGCCTTAAGCGAAGAATTGTTTTTGTTTAGGTTAGACCACCAAGATTAGCAACTTTGATTTTGGGAATGCTCACGAAATTTTATTCAAAACCAAACACATATGACATCATGAAAGTATGAATCTCCTAACTTTGGTTTCTTGTAAATAATATTGATAAATGAAAATTCTACATATTGCTTAAAACATTGACTTTGTTGTTTCCTTAGGACTCAAAGATGCAAAAGAGAGCTTCCGAGCGATATCCCAAGGTAGCAGAATCAAATTCTGATGTTGAAGTTGTCCCAGAAACTCCAATGGAGACATTATTTGAAGACACCAAAGCTGTAATGACCCTTTTTTTTAATTTTATTAAAATGCCCAATTTTCCACTCTTTTCCCTAGTTCGACCTTTGACTAGTTTTGATCTCTATGTCACCAAATTGCTCCAATTGCTCCCAAATATTCTGAGAAGGTATATGAATGATGTTAGAACATAAATATGTTTTTCAGGGATGCTTTTTTACCTTTAAAATACTTCTGCAAATCCTCTTTCAATTCTGGCCAATGTAGGGAACTTTACTAGTAATTTCCCTTTGACTAGTATTGGTCTCTAGGTCTCCAATTGGCTCCAAATGCCTTCAAATCTTCAAGGAAGGTGTATGAATGATATTTGTACTTGATTATGATTTTCAAGGATGATTTATTAACATCAAAATACTTCTGCAAACTTGTTTAATATTCTGGAAAAAGTATGGAATTTAACTAGCAATTTGAGGTTCAAATCCCCCCAAGGTAAGTTCTAAAAATGGCTCTCCAAATGCCTCCAAAACCAATTGAAATTCTGAATAGAGGTAGGGGATGTATAAGGAACATTATTTAGGTCTCATGTTCACCATTAATCAGTTATTAAGTCTTTTCTAACCTTCTCTCAAATAGCAGTAAAAATCACTAATTCGACCCTTGGGGAAATGGAACCAAATCTTCTCCAAATGTAAATAAACTGAGTAAAATGACTTCTAATGATTAAGTAATGAACATGAAATTTGTATAATCCATCAATAAAATTCAATTAATCAATAAACCATCAGTATTCTACTTATCCATTCGAATCCATCAACATTACATTGGTTCACAACAAGGTAGTGGGGAAATGGCACTATTCTTTCATTAAAAATGAGATTTATACATTTCTACTTGGAATTTAGACCTGAAACTTTCTGGAGATGAAGAAAATAGTATTTCATTCATAGTAAAAAATAAATGGGGCATTATAAGCTCCCCTAAAGAGTACAATATCTCACCAAAAATGCCCTCCCTCAAGGATTAAGAATATGCCATCAAAACTGGAAATGGTTGAAGGAGTGAGCTGCAATAGAAGAAAACATGAGCTGCCCTGTATCTTACACCTGAAAATAAAGACTCCATTAAATCTCCAAATTAAAGTTCTGAATGGCCTTTCCAATTACCAACTTGGAGGGGAATCTTTCACCCTCGAAATTGGCTAAGGCTAGAAACTAGTCATCCACTAGCTCTCCCTCTTCACAAATGCAATTGCAAATTCTACAAATGATCAAAATATGCCATTATTCTTTGTTCATGACTTTTATAAACTTATAATTTCCTCTAGGGGTCTAATTCCTTCCAAGAGACTCATGCCAACTCAAGCTGGGAAGAGATTCCAAAGAATGCCACTTGTACAACAATTCCTAGTTTCCCACTTCCACCAAATCACATGTGGAAGCATCTTAGTTTCCCTAACTCCATTGAGCGCCCTCTTGGAGGATATTTTTAGCCCTGACATGTCATATATATCATATTTCAGCCTTCAGGTCTGATTTGTGTCATAGGTGTCATAGCATCTTCATCATTGTTGTCATAGAGCTAGGGAATCTAGCCCAAGTGTCCCACTAGCTCCAAATTGCCTCTTCCTCTTCCATGTGAGTTACTCTTCTTCTATATTTCGACCTTGGATGAGTCATGCCATGAATAATACCTTTTTAACTCCCCCAAGTATGTTACCATTCACCTTGAATTCGAATTGGTGAGAGAATGATGCCAAATGTAGTGGGGAAATCTAGCCATATGTGGGTCCCACTTCCTCCATGTGTCTTCATGATCAAATGCCACTTTGATTTTCACTTGTATATATTTATTTAGATCCTTTATTAAATATTTACTCCATTCTAAATTTCAAACATCATTTATTATCCCCCTTATTCCAAATCCCAAGGCTTCCACCAAAAACCTAGGAAAATAGTAATTATTTGACCCTTAACATCAATTTGACAAACTCTAATGAATATGGCCAGTGTGATTAGGCCATTATGACCCAATTCCAAATTTGGGACATGAAAAAAGCAATGACGGGAATCATCCCTGAATACAAATGGGGTGAACTATACCACCTCATCCGAGATCTGAATGTACCAGATGCATCCATTGAGGAGATGATAGTGTATCAAAATATTAAAAGGTACGGTCTCCATAAAGCTGCCACCACCAGATATTTTCCCATGCTCCGAAGTCATTGGCTGGATTCTACCTCATGTGGATGTCGACACAAGGATCATAGCTGGGGAAAATGGAGAAGGGATAGCTTCATTCCAACCCGGTCATATTAGCGCAACATACAAATATCCACCCCCCAAAGTAATGATGACAGATGACTAGGTAAAGGGAGTGAACATAGATCACTTTGATTACTCCAAGAAAATGATTGTTTGTGAAAAGCAACTAAGACAAAGGGCAAGTGGGGAATATGACAGCTAGAATTTGAAGACACCATTCATAATCATAGCCTAATGTTGAGAAAAATATTCGGCAGAGCAAATGGGAATATCTATAAGCTCAGTTGGGTGCCCCTCATGTATCACATCGCCTCCCACGGTACTGTCTTCAGTTGGGTGGACATTATATCAGAAAGTATGGAGTCAACGATAGCAGCAGCCCAAGGATGGATCACCCAAAAGAAGGATGTGTTCTATATTCCTTCCTACCTTATTAACTGTATCTTGGTTAGACACCCATTCCATAAATTGGGGTGCTATTGGGTCCTAGGTAAGACCCCATTATATGTGACTTACCAAATAATGTGGGCACACAAGTATGCAAGCTTCTATAAGCTTATCTGTGAGGAATTTATAATTCCTCTTTATTGGCTGATATTTAATAAAGAACCAAATTGCTTGTCAGACAACGCCATGGCCGTTATCAGTGAGTATGGAGATTTCTATTTTTCCCCTGAAGGCACTTATATCAGAAGGTATGGAGGCACCAAAGACCCGTCTCTAATACCAAGGTACGCAACTGATTATGTGGTGCACAAAGAGGCAATAAGACAAGTCTTCATCAATGGGGTAGGTAATTTTTTAAATGAACATAAGAAAGCCTCATATCCACCATTTCCCTTTGTCATTGGGGTGTATAAATTACCCAAGGTGAAAGGAGCAGAAGCTTTTATAAAACAATTAGAGGCGTTTCATTTCGGGGATGTTAACACCTAAAAAGTGCTCACTAGCTCATTCCCTTATTCACATGACCCATTTGTCCACTTTTTCACCATCAGATCCTCTAAAACCATCAAAAGGTCACCAAAAGACCTTAGTACACCCCTTTTTCCACCCAAAAATGAATATTTTCCTCAAAAAAGCATAAAAAACCCTCAAAAAGGGTCCATAATTCCCAAAATATTAAAAAGGGAATAAAAATATTCAAAATATTCAAAAAAGGAAAAAGGAGGGAAAGTACCTAAACCATGTTGGTCAATACCATTGGTTTCCCCAAAACCACAAATGGTATTCCCCACCACCAAAACCTATAAAAAGGTGGTAGGGGCTCCTCACTTTCCATCCATCCATTATCTCATCCTTATGCTGCTGAAATCTCCCTTGAGCATTTTAGCCATTGAAGCAACCTTGGAGAAGGAGACCTCTTGGAGTTTGGAGCTACTCATCTTGGGAGTTGCTCAACATCAACCTTCACCATTGAAGGTATTATCGCAAGCACTTGCTTGCCCCCCCATTTTTCAATACAAAAAATTATTTCTTATGTTTCTTGTTCTTGATTTTTAAAAGATTTTACATTATTTGCTTATATTCTTGCATAGATCCATGATTAGTTTTGTTTAGATTAGTTTGTTATTTTCTTTTGATTGAAACTGCTGCTACTAGTTAGCAGGTGCCCATAGCACTAAGCCTGGTTGCAAAATCGGGCCAACAGTTTTTGGCGACTCCCCTGGGTTTTGAACAATAGATCTCAATTTTTGTTTTAATTTTTTTATTTTATTAGTTTTTAACCTTTAGATCCATAGATCTGCCATCCTAGACAACAGATCTATTGCTTCTCTAGTTTTTGGCCTCATAAATTGCCATTAACAGCGCGAAATTTTCAATTTTCGGGTTCGTTTCTTGGTTTCCGTGCACGGCTTCCGCCTCGCAGCTTTTTGCCAGACAGTCGCGCGGTCCATCGCGACTTTTCTGCGTTTTTTCCGCGCGGTCCATCGCGACCTTCCTGCGTTTTTCCGCGCGGTCCATCGCGCTTTCGCGGCAAAATTCTGCGCGGTCCACCGCGGCTTCGCGGCCAATTTTCGCGCTGCCCATCGCGACTGTGCGGCTAAAACCCGCGCGGTTCATCGCGGTTTTTCTCTCAGAACCCGCGCTGCTCATTTTTTCATTCGGCCAATTCGTCTAAAAAATTAATTTTTTACTGTATTTTCTGCACACATAGCACATTTTTACAGTAGCGAATTCTGCATATTTTACAGCCATAGAAAAATTTTACTATTTAAAATGCACATTTAGAAGTCTTTTTAAAAAATTTCAAGAAAGTGAAAGAAGGGCTTATTTTTGCATTTTTATTTAGATTCAAAATTTTTTGCTGTTTACTTCTTTAAAATATTTTGCCCTTGGCAAGTTTTGAAAAAGAAATCCATTTATTTCTTTCTTTAAGAAGTCATATTATTTGCTTTTAAATTTCAAAAGATCCTTTGCTTTTTGAGTGAATTTTTCAAAGCATTTAGTTTCCATTTATTGAAAAAAGTCATAAATATTTGCTTCGTTATTTTCGAAAGATCCTTTGTTTTTTGAAAATTTTCTGTCAAGCATTTACTTTTTTCAAGTTCAGTTTAGCACACCACACGTGCACTCATTCAAACACATAATTGAACAAAGCCTTAAAAAGAACCATAAATTCAACAAACTTCTAACCCCACTTGGGGAACACTAAAAGAACTTTGTAGTTAGGTAGTATTGGGGGGATAGGTGTTCCAATAACACCCCTCAGTTCTTACACCTGAGACATAGAAGTTGTCCTTTTAGGGAGCTAAAATCTCTTAGTACTTATTGGCGCGGTCACAACCGGTTTATGAGAAGGCCTCTCCCCTAGGAGGGTTGAAGTCGCGAGGATGGTTCCGGAAGTCTAAGTGGAATACCAAAATCCATTCAGTAACCGAAGGGCTACCATTCGCAGTTCTCGGGATATCCTTGTATTGGGATATTGCGATCAAAGGACCAAACGGAAGATTTACCTTTTCTCGACGCGTCATGAACGGAGTATCCTAGTAGCCATTCTTTAGGATTGATTACCCGGTGTCCCTCCCGGTAGGGGGATATCTAGCCGTGGACTCAGCACTCGATATTGTCTGACTTGGATTTCATCACCTTGCAGAGAATATAGTTTGTTGATTCACAATAATTTTAGTTAGGTGTTTGCATGCTTTAACCCACCTTTGGTCTAGTTACACCTATTTTTTCTAGAAGCTGTTTGCATGTTGGTACTCTGACCATTTATTGCATCCCTCACACTTATTGTAGCACAGCTGCTAGGATAAGTTCATTTTTTGAGGTTGATTTTTTGGCCTGAGAGCCTTCATTTTCACTCCCCCTCTTGCACCCTTGGTTGCATTAGGGTTTTGAGTTTTTTATATATCACCACTTGATACTTAAAAACAACTTTTTCTCACCATTGAGAATTTTAGGCGATCTCATCGTCTCCAGGGTGAACCCCCACAGTTCAGTTTGCTTGGCTCTCCACGTCACCGACGCAGAGCCTCATCCCTTGATTCGACACATCGTCGGTCAACCAGACGGTCATCCGATTCTGACGTGCCTCGCTTCACATCTGATTCTGAGGCAGAATCCGAAAACTACGTTGTATTACCACCAACCACCATTATGGCTGGAACACCATTTGACCCACTATTTACAACTACCATAGGTGAGACATCCGCAAACCCTTCTGCTGTAGTACCATCCATGGCAACAACCACCCCCCTGGATATGCCCAATATGGGTAACACTCCACATTTAGGAATGCCTAACACAGGGCCACCACCTGTCATGGGTATGCCCAACATGGGGGTCATACCCCCTCTGGTTTCCACAAACCCTATCCCAGGAATCCCTAGTGCGATTCCTAACCCAAGTGTAACCCATGTTGCACTTGGGAGCGCTATCCCAGGAATCCCTAGTGCGATTCCTAACCCAAGTGTAACCCATGTTGCACTTGGGAGCGCTAACCCATACCAGACCACACCTATTGGAGGGCACATACCTTCCATACCTAGCATACCTTTAGGCGTTGCTGGACCCCTACATCATACCACCATGACTAGTCATGTCCCAGTCCCTACCCCGCATACATCTGCTACCTTACCTTATATGGCGAGTCTGAACTTACCAGACTTAGCCAGGCTCACCAATGACCCTATCAGACATGATCCTGCGTGGCCTCACATGCCCACCAAACTCCCCTCCGACGTCCCTAAGTTTGAGGGCAAGGCAGGTGAAGACCCCCAGAACCATATCATGTCTTTCCATCTATGGTGTTCCTCCAACTCCATAGTGGACGACTCAGTCCGCCTCCGTCTATTACAGCGCACCTTCACTGGCTCTGCGGCTAAGTGGTATATAGAGCAGCCCCATGGGACACATGCCACCTTTACCTCCCTTGCTTCGACCTTCCTGCAGTTCTTTCAGTTACCCGTCCGCTATGACGCGGGCGTTGAGATCCTACTGTCTTGCAGACAGAACACGGCCACCCACATCACTGACCACATTCATGAGTGGCGTCGACGCCGAAGCCTCTGCAAAATCAAGTTAGACGACCGTATCTTCTTAGATTGGTTTCTAAAATCCCTCCTCCCTCTCATTGCCAAGGATGTGGCATCCGAACGACCCCAGTCTGAAGAAGAGGCCATCCTCAAAGCCCAACAGTTTGATCTGATCTACGCCCAATGTGGCTACCTGTATACCATTTTACCTGACGCTCCCCGTGACGATTCCTCTTGGACTAACGCACCGGGGGCATCCCATGCCGCCGACGGCATCATTGGACAAGTTGCGTCCCACAACCAACCATTTTCCATTGTGCGCAATAATAACGGCCCCGATCTTTCGCGGGCCACATCTCACTCCGGAGCTACAACTTCATATGCTCCCATGGCCCACCCCTATCACACTCATGGACCCCCATGTCCACCACAGTGTTATGGTCACACACCTTCAGCCTATCCACCTCTGGTTGCACCCCCTATGTATTACCATCAGCATGCCACACATGCTCCTGTTCACTCACAAGTCCCAACGGCTTATTTCCCACCATAGGCAGTCCTTGCTGCACCACAACCTCCAATCGCTCAGACTTATCCTCCAAACAACAACAACGCTACCCCCCGCCAACCAAAACCCTGATCGACCACCGAAACAGGGTAAGAAATCCAATTTACGAACAAACCACCCATGTTCCATATGCGGGGTATACGACCATTATACACACACTTGCCCCCATTTGGGGCGAGCACGCCAACTGTGGTCTGATGACGCCCAACGCCAAGGGCACGCGGCACAACCAGCGCCACCTCCTCAACCACAACCCATGGTGCTACAAAATCCTTTTCCCACACAAGGAGTGGTGAACACTCGTCTGTTGGATCCTCCTCAAGGAACCACAACACCACAACAGCAAATCACATATGCTGCACACACAAACCAACCAACGGATTCAAATACTCATCATCTCCATATGATGTCATCGTCCAACATGGATCTCCAAACGCGTCGAAACCCATACGCTCCCATTGCACCTACAAATGTTCTCCCTATGATTGAACAACCAGTTCATAATGCACCTACATCGTTTGTCCCCATAGTCAGACCCGGATTATACTCAGATACACCTATGACCTCAACCTTCCAGGCCATTCCACCACCATCACCCGCGCCCACGGTATCTAACCTATGTACCATTTCCCACAATGCACAAACACCCACAGTGCCTACACATATTGGCACAACGCCAATTCACACTATCCCATTCTTGTTCCCATTTGATGGAGTGGTCAGTTCGCCAGTGATGGCTACACTCAACCGTCCTGGCTTAACATTAGGGATACCCATATGGTACTTACCAGCTCCTAATCCCCCGCCGACACCAACTGTCATCCTACAACCGGTGCAACCCATTGTCACCACTAGTCAACCACCTCCCGGGGTCACAATCCCTTCGTCCTCAACGAATCCCCCTCCTCTTATCAATCCCACTGGGGGCAGAGGTCCACAACCATACACTGCTGTACCACCTCCCAAGGCAGTTAAACCCCCCCTGTGTTTCGTGCTCCTCCTAAATGCTCGTTATGTGATGAGTTAGGCCATCCGACTCATCAATGTCCACAATTACCTGCATTACAGGAACACATGCAAATGCTTGACGATGACCCCAACATCCCGGTTGTCAAACTTAATCCAACCCCCAAGCCTCGTGATAAATCATTGCGCACAAACCATTCTTGTGCAATATGCGGAATCTATGGCCATTATTCACATCACTGCCCCGATCTCCCAGATTACAGAGCAGCACTGTACGAGTTGAATAACGTCAACCTAGAGATATCCCCTCTTCTTATTGAGGAAATTCATCCCCCACCATCTTCCTCCTCGGAAGAAATTAACACCATTTACACGATTTCCACTGGATACCCCTCTGTCCGGTTTGCCCCTTCCATTGATCCCTTTGACAAACATGTTCAACCCTTTCAAATCAACGAGGAAACCACATGTCCACAACATGGGGGCAGGCCCAAAACCTTGCCTACTCATCATCATTGTGATTCTCGTCGGAGATACTGGGGGCATCCACCCCACAAGGGGAATCCCCCATCATCATATCATCACTTCAGTATGCCACCACGGCCCACAGCCTCATGGTACACTCCACCGCCAACAGTTGCTCAATGCCCTATTGATCCCTCTCTGAGACAACATCTGCACCACATTGACACCTCTAAGTTAGGGGGCATAATAGATTACCTCGACCCTGGGATAAGGGGCATGATCAATCATTTTGACCCTACCCCATCACATCTATCTCAGAACGTCAATGAACCCATCGTTCAAACCAACACATATGTGATCCACAATCACAAACCCCATGCACATAGCATGGGGGCAAGTCATTAACCCCGCTCACTTTTTCACATGCGTGATCTCAACCATTTTTTGAGGTCACATGTCACTTGTATATATGATTTGATTCAATACACCTAGTATTTTTCCCCCGCGGGTAATCATTTCTCCCCACCATTGCATCCTTGGCTTGGTGGGCCCACCTTTATTTTGTGACCATTTTTTAACTTAGTTATTTCCTTTGACCATTCCGAAGTCCTTATGGCCTCCGTTTTTCGCACCATTTTGCACCGCTGGATTCATATTTTCGTGCCCGTGATGATGCTTGAGATCATTTCTCGCTCTCACTAGGACCAATATCAACATTGTGTCCCGACACCTTGTCGCCTCAGTTTGCGTGCCACATCAGTCGTAGCCCATTTTTGATATACCCTATATCATCGGATTCATTTTTCCGAGCCCGTGATGATGCTTGAGATCATTTCTCGCTCTCACGCCCAGATTTTTCGGGCATCTTTTACATGCCCCCTCGTTGCCTTAGTTTGCGTGCCACATTGGCCGGGGCCCCCTTTTTGACAATCTTTATGTCACCGGATCCATTTTTCCGCACTCATGATGATGCTTGAGACCTTTTCTCGCTCTCATCAATCCCTTTTTGTTCGGTATAGCTTTACCCCTTTTTCGGGCCGAGCAATCCCTTTTACGAAAAAGACACTTAGGGAGTTTCTGTTAAGCTCTTTTTCTGACTCCTAAAACAATGAAAAGATTGCCGAGCAACCTTGCTTCCTTTCATGCTCGCTAAACGTATCTGAAAGGGCGTCTACCTGGTATAAGTTTACCCCTTTTCCGGACCTTGTAGACTAATTACGAAAAAGGAATACTCTAGTCACATCGGCTAGAAGAGTTCTCCATTTGCATCATTTTATGCTTTTTCGGGCCTTCGAGACTAACTTACGAAAAAGAACACCAATAGAGTCCACTTACCGCTTTTAGACTCTCTAAACATGAAAGCAACCATGAGCACAAACCGTCTTGGGCTCAGAAAATCCACAGGACAGTACCATTTCAAAGCACACGTTTATCCCTTCTTGGAGCTCATTAAAACTACGAAGAAGGACCTAATGGTGCTTCTTGGCGCCACGACAGATCACATCTACTCACATGGCAGCTTCCCCATTTTTGGTCGCCTTTGTTCAGAGCATTCTGCAGTATGTCACCCTGAGAATCCCTCAATAGCACCTGTTAGCACTTAGATTTTATTCCGGTTGTAAGAAAATAAGACCTAAGGTAACTTATTTCAAACCAAGCTTTAGGTAGAAAAACTAGCCATTTTCTCCACCAGAGAGGGCTCTCTCTTTGATATATATGTGAAGGCTAAAAATATACAAAGGTTCTTTTAGAATTTCTCAAAAAATATTTTCTGGTCGAAAAGGTAAACAAGAAACATTGGGCATGGAGTCAAAGCTTTCAAAATGTATAATAAACCAGTAAGGGATTTTCACCATATAAATTTACACAGAGGCAAGATAGTAATCATATTACAGTCAATTTAATTTTTCAGGTGACGTAGAAAGAAGTAAAGACATTCCATCAACAACAGGCATCTATCCAGGATGAATCTATTGTCAACTTTGGAGAATATAATGGATATTTAAATGCAAATAAAATGAGGCATAACCAGTATGAATCCCAAGTTATTTCAAGTGCTCATTTAAATATGGAAGAAAAACACTATGGGAGATATAACGAGGAAAGTAAACATGCACATAAAAAGATAAGGAGAATAACAGACTGTAAGACTGATTAACTCATGAATCTCTGATAACAAAAGATAGGTATCATCACTGTACTGCCTTTATTTCTTCAAAAATAAACTTCAAAACATACTTGTTTCTCAAAAAATTTCCAACCCCTTCAACAATGACCTCCATTGTTTTTTATACAAAATTTTTAGAAGAAGCTCCACATAACTGCTTCTTCTAACTAATAATTAAAAATGCTTAACTAAAAGATAACTGTCTTCGAGCAACCCATAACTGTCTTTCAAATAATATTACAAATTTTTAAAATAAAAATGTCTTTTTGCCACTTGGCAAAACTTTTTGGATATCATCCTTTTGCCACATGGAAAGAGTTTAAAATGCATCTAGGTATGAACATAATATCTGGTCTTTCCGTATTTCTCCACATAATTCCACTGGTCAACCGTGGGTAGGTCATAACTGGTCATTTCCTTCACCAGGACTCGCATCTCGATATGAACTGCATAAGAAATAGGAAGTAGGTTTGCGCAAGTTGAAATTAGCATATTTAAAATTTCAAATTCCCCTGACATTTTCTCCATTAGAATTTTTCCTGTGAGCATGTGATCTAGCTGCTGGAATTTTCGGTGATCCATCCTGATATCAAACAGTAATCTTTTGTAATCATTTGGAGGAATTAATTCACTATTTTCGTTCCAGAAAGCTGGGAATCCCTTATTCACTAACTTTTCAAATTGCTTTTTGAACTGGATTACTTCTTTCCTTATTTCTCCTGCTTTGTCCTCGACGTTTTCGACATGTGAGTATTTGCCCAAGATCCTTCTGGCCCAAGTGATGACAGAAATTCTGTTCGTTATACTCATGGCTGTCAGGTCTGCCTCGGATAAACTGTTTAAGAATGTTATTGCTCTCTGGGCTATTTCTTTCGGCTTTCTATTTAGGCTTTCTCTGACTGCCCGGCAACTTTCGAAGGCATCTTTGGCTACCTTTTCTTTAACTCTTATATAATCCAGATATGGCCTAAGTTTTTCAACCTCTTTAATGATCTGGTCCCACACCATATGTTTACATCCCTGCATAGCAGCTTGTCCTGTTGCATGAGCTGCTAATCCTTTATTATTATTGCTCAATTCCTGATTATTTGCCTGTAAAGTTTTTATTTCTTTTTCTTTTACTTCATTTTCTTCTTTCAATTTCTGTACTTCTGCCTTTAACAATTTGATTTCATTATCTTTTAAACTTATTTGTGACATTGCCTGTAAAATTTCATCTACACTGGTCTTATCCTCTTCTGAGCCTGTCTGTACTTGCTGCTGACTATTCTCTGCTAATTGTTTTCTTGCTGTTGCCAACTGTTCTTCCAAAATGAACCTTTCTTTTTCCCAATAATCCTTTTCGTCAGAAAGCTTTAACATTTTAGCAGTGACATCATTGACTTCGTTAGATAGTTCTTCTTTCTCTTTTTCTAATACTGTCAATTCTGCGCCTTGAATGAGTACAGTATCTGGGATTTTCAATTTTCGTCTCAATGTTAAGATCACATCTTCCTTCTCCTTGAGCAGTTTTGTGGCTGCGTCTCCATCTTTATTAATCAAATCCATTTGCAATTTCTTAATTTGCTGTTGCCGAGACTTATTCTCCGCCTTTTCCTGTGTCAACTGATTATTTAATTTATGTACTGAATTCTTCAGTTTGTCCGCTCTCAATGTGGCCCCCAAATAGTCTGAGTATATGACCTCTCCAGTTTGTCTATGTAACAAAATTTTATCAGGGGCATTTACCTTTGACAGGTCTATCTTCATCTCTGAGATCTTGTTTTTTGTCACAACTGAGAATTTCAAAGAATTTTCTTTTATGTTCCTGCTGGTAAATAAGCTCACTTCATTATTTGATATATTCCTGACCTTCGGAAACAATTGACTTGTTTGCTTCGCGGATTCTTGCTTATTTTTACTATGTTCATCAAATACGTCCATGATATTTCTGGGTCTATTTACATTACCCCCTACAGGGGTTTCTTCAATGTTGTATTCCTTCACTGTAACTTCTGGTATTTCATCTTCTGTCGCTTTTGCTTCTTCTGAAATTGTTGTCAATTCTTGTGACTCATCGGTTTTCAATCTTTTTCCTTTTTCTGTCTCTTCATCATCAATGATCATAATGTCCTGTATAGGTCTTTTGGACCCCACTAATGCAGTATTTATTTCGCTTTCTGCTCCTGCCGTTGCTTCTTCCAATGACATTTCTTTGTCGGATGTGTCTGGAATATTTTCTTCTTTGTATTTGAGCCAGTTGGCTCTGTCTGCCATCCCTTCAACAATTTGATGATTCAGAGCCTTGATACGATGCTCAATTCTTCGTTTGGATATGATATTCAATGGATCATATTCCATAGCTGCATCTGTCCCAAAATTCATGTCTTTTAACAACTTCTCTATATATACAGCAGCGTTCTTATTCTTTATTGTGAACGGACCTAATGTGAAAGGGTATTTAATGTCCGTTGCTTGTCTATGAACTAAAAAATTGTTATCTTCTACAATCAATTTCTGTCTCAAGAATTCCAAGGCAAAAATCCTCAAGGTGAGGAATGCTGGTAACACATAGGGTTCGTGCTTGAATCCATACAATCTGACTACTGTACTATCTTTCGATAAAAACCAGTCTCCTGTAGCATACTCTGTATTCAATTGCATTGATACCTGCATTTCTGGTAGTACCCTAGGCAGGTTTTTTCCGAAAATCATCTTAAAGATTGCTGAGAGCATGTAGTTGATAAAGTTGAACATATTATTTTCCAGTGGAGTTGTGAAAACAATCTCTGGGAACTGCAATTCTTCCTGACTGGATACCATAATCATTCTCATTAAAAAGGCCTGAAACCTGAAATGTCTGTGTGTGGAAAAATTTACCATCTGGTCATGAATCCTTTCTGCTATGAACGTTTCAAAATTTAGTCGAGGAATTTGACTTTCGTCAATTCCCGACTGGACTATACTTATTCTGTACAATAAACTCAATTGAAACTCAGTTATATACAAATCCGTATCTAACCCTAAAACTACGGCCAACAGTGTCAAGACCAACTGAGTATTCTCATTAAAAAGATTGATATCTAAAGGGTAAGGGAGTTCCGAGATGCTAGTCTCTGGTCTGAGACACGTCGACAAAAACATTTCCCTATCACTCTGAGAAGTATGATGAAAATTTTCAATAATCGAAACCTCAGAAAAAACTTCAGGGTCTAGGGTTTGGGGCAAATCTACTTCCAGGGCTCTAATCAATTCGGCTGGCTCGATTTTGCAAATGGCTCTGGTTTTCTGGCTATTTAAAATGACTCTTTCTTCCCTGGAATAATTTTCGTCACACCAGGAGACAAATTCTGGGAAAACAGGAAATTGGTCTGGGCAAAAAGCTATTAGAGATGACTGGTGAACCCTATGGGGGTCTATACCCTCTTTTAATAACTCAGACAACTTAATTTTCACATCGGAGACCGGAAACCTAATTAGGGTGTCGTAAACATCTTCATCTCTGTCTTCTAGGGCATCTTTTGACCTAATAACGTCTATATCTTGCACAGTCTCCATTTAAACGCTTCTTTTAAACAAAATTCCGTTTAAAAAGTGTGACAGGTCACCAGACCCTACCTGTAAGTGCTTGCTTTTCGCCTTCTGTCGCAATCGCCAGCTTCCACCAGTCTTCGGAGCTCTCCAGGATAACGACACATGCAAAATGACGTTATGTGGGGCCTTTTTCTTTTTATATAAGCCTTTTTAAAATAACCTACTTGCATCTTTATGAACGCGGGTCATATCCAACCGTTGATCTTAGAAGCTTTGTTTTGGACCGTCAGATCTCGTCCCCCTTTATCCCACCGGTGGTATCCGCGACCGAAAAGGTGGTTTCTTTTTCCGGTTTGCTCCCCGCGCGGATACACCATTTGTTGACACCTGTTATGGTGGTTTATTCTCCGCGACCGCTTCTCCTTATATCCCGTGTGCATGTTCCTGGCCGCGGATGAAACGTTGGCCGTTGATTTTATTTAGGTATGTATCAGCCTTCCGATCATTGTAAAATATGATGCCACGTGCCATGGTCCTACCAAGCTTTCCCTATTCGCCACGTGTTGGGTCCCATCTTGCCACGTAAGGTATCTTTCCACATTTCTAAAATGGGTGGTTCCGCGCGGTGCTATAGTGGTTTCCGATACCACTTTATCCATGCGCGGATGAATGAATATGGGACACGTGCCTTGGTGGTATTATGTCCGCTACCACCCTCCACCGTTTGTTGACGATTACATTGGCGACGCGGGGTTAATATGGACCGTTGATCTTGATCTATAATATCTCCGCCGACGGAACTTGACTGGGGCTTAACCTTTACATATATTTGCTGGCGGACTTTATACATATGGGTTTTTCTTCTATACTTTTATATAAAAACCTTCAATTCAACCCTTTTTGTGATGATTCTTTCTCTTAGGACCTTTTAGCAAAAATTTTAAGTTTCCTCAGACCTGGTGTCAACAGCACCCATCAGCTTGACCCCCCCAGAGTCAATACATATATTCAGTCCCTAAAAGTCTTGATCCCCACACCTACAAGTCAGTTCCCTATGCTGCCAGGTCAACCATGTCATCATGCTTTGAACAAAGGAAGTTTGAGTCTACCCACTTTATGACCCAGTTACTTCCCATCCCCACAAAGATATCAACTACCATCAGTACTTTCACACTTCGGTTTACCACCTCGTGCTCCTATTAAGGAAACATCATTGCCTTATTAGTTGCAGGTCTCCCTCTGTCGACGACAACCCCCTTATTCCAGAGGATAGACCCAGAGGTCCCTACGTCTTGGACTCATCACCATTTAGGTGAGTGCCTATGAACCACTTTGAGACGAATCATCATTGCTTCTCCGAGTGGTTGTTTCTCACATGCTCGACTTCAACACCTTGATCGCATCGTTGAGAATCGCGTAGGGTTTATATCCCTTCAGTTATTGGTCGAAGACCCCAGATTTCCCCTGACTCTAGCACATTTGAGAGTCTACCTATGGAAACAACTAATTACATTTTTCTTATGGATATCCGGGTTGCGCATGGCGATAGTATTCGGAAGCCATCCAATTATATGCTTCCTCGAGTACCCAGATCAGTTCCAGCTCAGTCTACCATTGATCCAACAGATCCTCAGTTCCTCTGGTTCCACACTCAGCAGCACTGTTGTTATTTCAGTATATTAGTTCTTCCGCTCAGACATGGTCAGCCCAGCAGTACATCTCAGATTTGTGTCCCCTCTGGACCCTTATGATGTCACAGTGGTTCTCTATGTATCTTACAGGTCCCCCTTTCTGGGCCTTATAGCTAGTTTTTATATTTCTGGATACGAGCATGGGAATGCCCGCCTCATCCATTATCATAGATCATACCTCATTCATATTGAGGCCATGTAATATTTTTTGTTTTTTGCAGCTTCCAAGGACTGTGACTCCTATCTCCAACCGGTCTCTTCTCTCCCCCAAACCCCCAAAAAAATACAAAAGAACTATGATGTCTATCGGCCATACGATGAGCTCCTGCCCTCACACATCAGGGGGCAATCTGTTAACACCTAAAAAGTGCTCACTAGCTCATTCCCTTATTCACATGACCCATTTGTCCACTTTTTCACCATCAGATCCTCTAAAACTATCAAAAGGTCACCAAAAGACCTTAGTACACCCCTTTTTCCACCCAAAAATGAATATTTTCCTCAAAAAAGCATAAAAAACCCTCAAAAAGGGTCCATAATTCCCAAAATATTAAAAAGGGAATAAAAATATTCAAAATATTCAAAAAAGGAAAAAGGAGGGAAAGTACCTAAACCATGTTGGTCAATACCATTGGTTTCCCCAAAACCACAAATGGTATTCCCCACCACCAAAACCTATAAAAAGGTGGTAGGGGCTCCTCACTTTCCATCCATCCATTATCTCATCCTTATGCTGCTGAAATCTCCCTTGAGCATTTTAGCCATTGAAGCAACCTTGGAGAAGGAGACCTCTTGGAGTTTGGAGCTACTCATCTTGGGAGTTGCTCAACATCAACCTTCACCATTGAAGGTATTATCGCAAGCACTTGCTTGCCCCCCCATTTTTCAATACAAAAAATTATTTCTTATGTTTCTTGTTCTTGATTTTTAAAAGATTTTACATTATTTGCTTATATTCTTGCATAGATCCATGATTAGTTTTGTTTAGATTAGTTTGTTATTTGCTTTTGATTGAAACTGCTGCTACTAGTTAGCAGGTGCCCATAGCACTAATCCTGGTTGCAAAACCGGGCCAACAGGGGAGAAGATATTTGTAAGGAATGATGCACTACAGAAGGCCGCCCAACATTGTGCGTCATGTAAAATTCACGTTGAATACACAAACCACTTCCTTAAGAATGAGGAAGTATATCAGACGGCCAATAAAATAACATAATTGAATAATCATTTTGGTTGGAAGAGTGGCGTAGGTCCTAGTCATGCTATGGATACTGCCAAAGAAGTAGAAGTGCAGAAGTCAATAGAAGAAGCATAAAGACTACATGCAACGGAAGCAAAAAGACAATGAAGAGAAGAAGCAGAAAGGATACATGCAGAAGAAGCATAAAAAAAAGGAAGAGAAGAGGAAGATAGAAGAAGGACAGAAGAAGCAGAACGACAAAAGAGTGAAGAACAAGAAATGGCAGAGAAACAGTAGATGGTAGATGAAGCAGTAGAGTTGGAAAGGAAAAGGGAAGAATAAGACAAGCTCAAGAAAGCTGTGGAAGAAGAAGAAGTCCAAATCTCCAAGACATGGACATAGACCCACCGGATGTGTTTGGAATCACACTTACAGGAGGACATCTCCCATTTTTCGAACTCGGGCTCACTCCTTTCTCCCCTTCAAAGCAACATTCAGTAGTGAAACTGGATACGATAGTCTTTGACTCTAAAAGGATGACAATAGCAAGGGGAATGGAGAAAATATTAAAAAATGGGCACACATCCAGATGTGGTGACCATTCAAGAAAGTACCATAGTGGAAAGCACCCATAAGATCCCAAGTTCATAGCATCAGTAAATGTAGCAGCTGCTCAAGCAAGTGCTAACAATGTTGATAAGCTGATGAACGACCTAGAACGCAACAAGGAAAAAATGCTAAAGCTGAAAGACAACTTAGTGAAAGCAAGAGGTGAAGTGATATAATTGAAAAGAAAACATGATGTAGTAATAACTTAAAAGAATAGATTATTGTCTGATTATCATAATCTAGAAAATGAAAAGGATGCTTTGAACGTACAACTTGTAATTATGGAGGGTGAGAGAAGTGATTTATAGAGTTCGCATTAAGGAATTGGAAGAAAAATAAATGACGTCAAATCAACAAGTGGAAGTTGTGCAGTATCAAATGGACGAGCTAGTGAGAGAGAAGGATTTTCTATGACTCATTTTCAGGAGTAGGCATGTAAGATACAGGAACAAATCTTCCACTCACAAGAATTATTAACTGAATAAATTTACAAAATGAAATAGATGATAGATAGGATGAAAGAGATCTCTGCAGGTGCTTTGTCAATAAGGCAGAATTTAGTCAATACTTTCAAAAAGTTGAAAAGGTTGATGACCTGGAGAGGAAGAAATCCAAACCTCCTCGATCACTTGCCACACAAAACGATGGTTGAACTCAAGCTGGATATAGCACTCTTAGAAAGTTGCAGAAGGGCTTCCAGGAAGATGCATGTGGAAATACCAAAATCTATTACAAAGTGTGAGGAATTTTATAAAGGAATTTATCAAATATATGAGAAATGTCACATCGTAATGGCACATGATATGTATGACTTGACCGCTAAGGATCAATGCTTAATGGAATTGAGAAATGGCCTAAAAGAGGATATGGAATACATCAGGAAATTAGATGTGTTAAATGAGGAAGACCTGAATAAGTACAATGGACAGGTGTCTATAAATGCTTATTTTCTAAAAGAGAGCTATAAAGCTACTACTGAAGGAGTGATAAGTGTGGAAAAAGAATTATATGTTCATGAAGTGTATTTAAAATTATTAGAACCTGTCCAATGTAATATCATATTTTAGGAAACGTACTTATGGGATAATTATATTTCTAGCTTGGAGGATCCACCAGAAAGTTAAATTGAAATTGTAATTAATTGTCTATTTTGATGGGCAAACACTAAAGGAAATATTTTGGCAATCCAAAAGTCAGGGGTAGCTGAAGTGATTGTCATGTAGAGACAAATTCAATTGTAATATAAATATAAGGGGAGGGATACTAGAAAGAGCACTTTTTCTAGCATAATAGAGGTTGGATACGTTTTGTAAGAGAACTATTTTTCTGCTAATGAGAAGGACTTGTTTGCTGGGAAAAGATTGCACAGAATTTTTGTGTGGAATGTGTTGGATAACAAATGAGAGCTATTTCCTCTTGTATTCATAACTCATGTTTTGATATCTTTCTAAATTGGTTGAACTATTTCAATAGTGATGAATGATTTTACTTGTCTATGCAGATGTTTCTTTGTGATAACAAAGTAATAAATTGATTTTAATTGTGATCAAAGTTGTCTTTGTAAAAAAAAATTCTTCTGTGAATGGCCATACTTTATATTAATGGCTATCTGTTAGATTTGTATAAAAATTCTCGGATTATTACTCTCATTTAAACTCGCTCATTGCAAGGATAAATTAGTTAGTTTACAATAGAGTTAGCGAATTGATAAGGTAGAAGTGATAAGACAAGAGGTAAGAACCTGCACATCACTTGTGAGGCTTCTGCATGTCAATTCTAGGTTAAATGCATTAGTTAGATTAGAAGCACTTGCATATTCAAACTTTAAACATAAAAAATATATAAATGGTGGTTCGGGCCGCAATCGGTACAAATATTCAATAAACATACCTATGTTATCCTAACCATTAACCAGATGGATTCCCCACACCAAACAGTGAATGATAATATTGGGATTACTCATTAGGGAGAATCCCTACCATCGATGCTGGAATTTTCCGGGCATCAACATTTACTTGGGTGTTTCAGACCCACAATGTCCACAATGTGAACAAGCCAAAAATCATAAACTAATTTTATTGTCCTACCCCATTGTAAAGGATACATAGGCCTTTGTTGAATATTTATGCCAACAATATCTTCGTGCATCCTAGTTGTGGTGGGATTAATTTTTGGGTGATAATTTGGTTTTGGTTATTAAATTCCAATCAACATGGATTCTTATTACAATTACGATCTTCCTTTGACTATGGAACAAGTGACATAATGATTTGTTTAATTCAAATGCCTCATCATATAAAACTTATTGGTACGATGGTGCACTAATGTTTGCTACCATGTTAATGTAGATCATAGTACAAACATGAAAGGTATTGTTTGCATTGAAACATTTACAACAAATGATTTGAATCCTGGCACAGAGCCCCAAGCACAATGAGTAGAGTGCCACTTCAATAGTCTAGTCTAGTTATCCCACATGTTTTGCTAGGATGACTTGGCTATGTTAGATTTCATCATAGTATGCCCCACCAATGGGGGGTTTGATAGGTGTGAGAGTGGTCAAAGTTGTCCCTTGGGCCCACCACACAATGACAAACAATGCCTAGCTTTCACCATCGTTATTTTAGAGGATACCAAGCCCCTAGAGATTCCTACTAATGGATGGGGCTCAGGTCAACTTGTTATTATAATAGACCACAAGATCTCCTACATAAAAATCAAAATACTTAACTAGTCAAGATAAGCCTCCAAAATTATATTATTTCATAAAAATCATACATAATTATATCATAATTATATTATTTCATAAAAATCGTACATAATTATATTATTTCATAAAATCGTACTTAATTGGTAGCAAATACTTATTCATTTTTTAAGGAAGTTAATTTGTATGGGTGTTTGGGCATACTATTATCTTTACAAAACACACCCACCCACCCACATATATTTATCATTAAAATATGATATTTATTCATGTTTTAAGGAAGTTAATATTGTATGAGTATTTGGATATACTACTATCTTTACCATTAAATCATGATTGCTTGCACGCGTGCACACACACACACACTTTTTCACATGTGGCTCACAAGCCCCTCAGCGGGGCTTCTACGTCCACGGTAAGAAATCAAAGGGGGGCCACCCAAAGGGGTCACACCCCGTTCACTCTAATTACGGAGCTAACCCAATGGGTACATCAAGTGAGGCCCTTATATAGCAATGTATATCCACCCGGGGATTTGACCCCGAGACCTTCTGCTCACAACTTACAACACTCAACCACTTGAGCTATTGGTTCATATATTAATCCATTGCTTGATGTTAATAAAGTAATCTATTGGTAATCTTCTTATTAATTTTTGACATTTAATAAGGATGAAAAATTATTGTATTTTGGAGTTCGAAAACCCATGCATCTGCATGCATGCTCGTGCAAGCATAGTTCAGTACATCCATTCATATTTACTTCGCGTATTGATCCCTAAAGACTACTAGCAATCAATAGAAACTCCATAAACAGACAAAAATACCAGTTGGAGTATTACATGAAGGATAGTGGAGCAATGTTGTTGACCAACACAAATCATTTCACAGGTTTCCAGGGTTGTCTCGAATGGGTAAAAATGTACAATATTTTTTAGCAATGATGATTTCTCGAAATATGATGAAAACCTTTTAGTGTTTCAGAACATAAAAAAGAGTGATATCTATTCTATCTCCACCAAGCCTGTAATCTTACCCTAAAATGCAGGGAAAATTTTAAGAACCCAAATCTCTATGTATAATAAATGGGCGAATCCCAATGATATATAGGAAAATATGAAGGCTATTTGATCAATTTTATATTATGTATATATAATTTTTTGGTGAATCTCTCATTGAATTATATAATCTTGTAAAATATTGGAGAATCTTTCACTAAATTATAAAACCTTGTAAAATCTTCGTGAACTTTTAACTAAATTATAAAACCTTGTGAACTATTGGCAAATCTTTCGGCAAGTTTCTCCTTGCAATTCATGGCCTCCTGCATGCCCAAATACGCGGTTATGAATGAAGTCCCAACCCCAAGCATTAAGCCCCAAACACCCACAAAAATGTTATTGCCACATCATCAATCACAAGATTCACAATCCCCATGTTTCTTTGGGAAACTTTGGATATGAGGTGATGGGATTTAGAACTCTCCTAGATTCCCATGTGAAAATTAAGAAACTTGCAAGACAAGATTCAACCCATAAAATCTTGATGAATGTAACTCCGACTTTGATTTCCATGATCGAAGGAAGGTGAAAGAGCCCTAGCAACTTCCATTTATGGATATTAGGTAAGAATGGGAGATTCCTAGAAATTTTCTGTGGGCGAATAGAGGTTTAAATCCATTTTTAGAGGGGCTAAATTATTTTATCTGGGATTCCCTTTTTAAATTGGATGCGGCTAACCTCCTATTCATTGAAAATAAATAAATAAAATGTGGGCTAATCATATCTAACGGGTGTTTAATAAAAAAATAGCCCATTAAAAAATTAAAACCCCTAAATTTAGCCCATGGGCTAAGATTAGCCCCTAACATTTTCCATAGTATAATGACGTTGTGAGATGGAAATTTCACCATATTGATCTCGAGGCTGATTTAGTGACTAATGAGGCTGGAATTTCTATAGCTTGTTTCAACCAAATGATATTGGTCGTATGTTGAAACCATGAAATCCTGAAGTTCTTCTAAGTAAATTATTCATGGACACCTTCATAGCAGAAAACCCTAGCCTAGGTTAGATCATCAAACAACGGAGGACTGAAGAGAAGACCTTCATAAATATGGAAAATTAGATATACCTAGTTCAATACTTCAAATATTTGTATTGATTGTTAGTTGTCATGATATGTAGGTTGTATGAGGAAGAGGTTCCATCCACTTCAAATTGGTATGGACACCATTAGCTCACCATGTAGATGAAATAGGACAAGTATTCAATTGGGTGCATAACACATTGTTCAATCTCCCAAATGATGTGAGAGAGAGAAAATAGGTACTGAGGAACAAAACCCTAGGTTTTTACATGTCTACATTTTCTATTGATCCAATTTTTTCTTCAAATTCATTTCCTTTGATGGGTTGGGACTCGAACCCTAGTATGCCCCCTATACATGTCTATTGTAGTGAACCATGGCATTCAAATTTCAAGAAAAACTTCTACAAATCTGTGAAAAATTCATGGCCCCTCTATACTCCATCATCTTCAACCAACTGGCCCATAGACAGCTAGAAGAATCTAGGGAAACTATAAAAAATATAGGGGATTGGTGTACATCTAGGATTATTTTAGTTATATTAGGGGTTTTGGTGCTTAATTTTCCACATTTACATACTAAATATGTTCCTAATAGGTTAGTTATTAGATAGCTTTCCTGACAGACTGTAACTAAATGGATTACTTATTTTCTCTCGGCTCACTCAAAGAGAACATTGATGAAATTCCCATTTAAAGTGGGAATTTTTACTTTATTAAATGTTCCCCATGCCAAGAAAAAGGTTGTTCTCTGAAATACCTTAACCTCTATACAAAATCCAGAAGGAAACATGGTTCGAAAGGGATAAATAAAAATAATTTCAAGGTTGTTGGGTTAACTCCCTTGTATAGACATGATCCTAATCCCTAGGATATTATGTACTAGGGAGATATTACCAATGAGGAAGTACTAAATGGTATTGAGGATAATAAGATAAAGTAAGTTATACATAAATTTATATAAGTAGCCATGAAGTTGGTTGTGGTTCAAAGAGAAGAATTAATAGCCAATGAAGAAGAACATGATACAAATAAGAAGCAAACAGAGGCTTCTATAAGAGAAAATTTATAAAAGAAAGCTATAGAGGCTGGTGAACAATTAAATCAGAAATCAATAGAGGATGCAAAAGAAGATAAAAGGGCAAATAAGGGAAGAAGAGGAAAGAATAACTAGAGGCCAAGAAGAAAGAATGCAAAAGAGGAAAGAATTAAATCAGAAATCAATAGAGGATGCAAAAGAAGATAAAAGGGCAAATAAGGGAAGAAGAGGAAAGAATAACTAGAGGCCAAGAAGAAAGAAGTTGAAGTTGAAGCAGAAAGACTCAAACAAAAGCAACTACAAGAGTCTAAGGCCATAGAATTTAAGAAATCCATTACTCTATCTAGCAAGAACACTAGTACAACTCATGGAATTTCTATGTTGTCCTCCCCAATTAGTATATTAGGTATTCCGCTATGTATATTTAATATTTTTGACTTGTTACAATTAGTATCAATTGATTATCTTAAGTATAATCCATAAGATTTTTTTTGTGTATGTTATTTATTGTAATTAATTGCTCAATACTTGCAACTGGTTGCAAAGGTAATGATTCAAATTTAATAATATTTTTTTATTCATGTTTTTGTCTCATTGTTGATTTAACATGTTGCAACAATGTAAATCTATTCTTTTTTTTTTAGCATTATATTCTTTACTTTGTATCTAACCATGTTTAATCATAGCTCCATATTCATATTAGAGTAGGTTATATTAATATTTGATTAGGATAAATTAGGTCAGTATTTAGTTTGGTAATTTATTTGAGTAAGAGTAAATTAGCAACAAGACATTAGATTTTAGCATAGATTATGGTACCCTCTATTTTAAGATTCATAGAGAATGTTATCGTTAAAACTCTTAGTGGAAACCAGGCCCACATACCAGTCATAGTCTATTATCCCAGATAAAAGTGAGGCTAATTGGGACTTTCCTTGGGAATTCTCTCTTTTGTTAATAGGGGTAATTTTAGCCCATCAACAAAATTGGCGCGAAAAGGAGGGTGGTCATAAAAATGAATGGCCAATGAAGAAACATTTAACCCCTAAAATATCCATTCTACCCACTAATCCACAAAGAACCGTTATGCAAGGAACATCCCAACATAACCCCATGACACCTGGTTCTCCTTTGTTAGGATCCCTTACAATTCCACAGATATTCAAAACCTCATATGCTATAACTCAAGCCTTATGTAAATAACATGGATGCTCACTTGTTTTATATCGTCCTCCTAGGAGACCCGGACAACCCCAATCATACCAAGTAATTAACTCTAGCGTACCAATCATTGCGACCACTCATTATCACCTTTGGAATACTTCTAAGGGGTTACAAAATGCTTCGGAAGGAAAACCAAAAGTACAACTACAATATAGTGCCAGTGGACCACCATCTCCCATTGATTCCCCTCCTAACACTCATCAAATTTCTTTGGAGGAAAACTCTTAAGGTGAAGAACCCTCAAAAGGAGATCCTTCGACAAAATCTTATGAAAACAATCCTAGACATAATCAACCGGATTGTTCTTCAAGAAGCATGGATGATTCCATTATAATTTCCAATGCTAACAAACCTAGGCTAGCCTAGGATGTCGTTGTTATACAAGCAATGTGCATCCTTTTCCTGAAAACCCTAAAAAATTCCTTCCTAATTTTGATCTAGATAGAAAATAATATGTTGGTGATCAGATAAAGAAATTTATGCTTGTTGTTAGGATCATGACTATTGAATATGAGGTATTTCTCCTTAAGACAAGGATCAATTACAACTTGGACGATACTAATACTACCTTTATAAACAAATTTGGTTATAATAAAAGCCCAAGGTGTTGGTTTTAGAACTATCTAATATTAAGATGGACCCTAAAGAAAATATCAAAGGCTTTAATAAGAGATTTTTATATTAAAGAAATAAAATTTCAAATGCTTCTAAACCTGTAGAAGAGGTTACTATTAATTTTTATAGTTCAACCTTACTAGTATCCATTGCCATGTTTGTCAAAAGGGATGAGAAGACTACAATTGAAGAAACCTTTGAAGAAGCAGTAAAGGATGAAAATGATACAATCAATTTAAAATGTGATCCAAGGAGTGAAGAAGAACATGGTGTCTCTTCCAGAGAGAGTGAATCCCTTCATATTAAACCTCCTTCTGAAAAGAAGGAACAAGATTCTATGATTATGGAGAATCTAAAAAAAATATTAAAAAAAATTCTAACGAGATAATATACTTGAAGAGTGGTATGAGATCAGAAAGTCCACCTACCAAAAATTATTTCATACCACCTTTTAAAAATAATTTCCCTCCAAGGAATAAAACTATTCCTCCAACTACTAAACAAATTATTGTGGAGGATTTCATCAATTTATTCAAAGCCCTTGTTTTAGGGTCTGAACATTCTTCAGTTATGCAAAATGACAAAGGGGAGAGGAAATATAGTAAGGAGAAGAAGAACTAGATGAAGGAGAAGAAACATTAGAACATACAGTTAATCACTTTTGGTATGTTTCCCATAACACATTTGAAGAGGAGGATGATGATCTTCAACAGATCCATATGGCCCAAAATTCATACAATACCAGGAGTAAAAGCCTACCCACGCCAACATATTATCCATCCACTATCAATCCCATAAAGAAAAACTCAATGTTCACCAAACCTTCCCTAGCCTTAGTAAAACCATGTTCTTGTCCTGGTTTGCCTGAGTAAAACCCTCTTCTTGTCCTAGTTTTCCTGAGTAAACTAGGGATATTTTTGTCTGCATCTTCATATCTCATCACACAGGGATATTTTTGTCTACATGTCGGATTCATCCTTCCGAGAGCACCACTATTACCCTAATCCTTGAAGATGAGCTTCCTATCAGGATCCATGATCAAGTTATCATCCACTTCACCTTTTAGAGGACACCTTCTACTGCATGGGGGACTTTTCCTAGAGGAATCAACTCGCATTAGGGCTCAGGCTTCATGCATAGTCTGCATGCTTACTCCATATCAGTCATAAGGGAAACATAACCCTAGTCCCAGCTTCTTGCAACATTCTAGCATCATTGGAGCCATTATTTACCATTTCTCAGTTTGAAGAGGGTGCATTCCTTACAAGGGTGCATTGTTGGAGAGAAACTCTCTCATATCTCGTCTGATCCTAGGCACAATTCTTACATGCTGGTCTCATATTTCCATACATCCACTACTTCATTTGTTGGTATGTACATGCATCTTTTCTATCCCTATTTTATAGCATTTCTGATTATTTGGGTTATTGAGGGGTTGGAAAACCCATGCATTTACATGCATGCTCATGCAAGCATAGTTCAGTACATGAATTCATATTTACTTCGAGTATTGAGCCCTAAAGAATACTAGCAAGCAATAGAAACTCCATAAATAGACAAAAATATCAGTTGGAGTATTACAGGAAGGATAGTGGAGCAATGTTGTTGACCGACACAAATCATTTCACAGGGTTCCAGGGTTGTCTCGAATGGGTAAAAATGTACAATATTTTTTAGCAATGATGATTTCTCGAAATACGATGAATACCTTTTAGTGTTTCAGAACATCAAAAGAGTGATATCTATTCTATCTCCACCAAGACTGCAGTCTTACCCTATAATGCAGGGAAAATTTTAAGAACCCCCCCTAAATCTCTATGTATAATAAATGGGCGAATCCCAATGATATATAGGAAAACATGAAGGCTATTTTATCAATTTTATATTATGTATATATAATTTTTTCGTGAATCTCTCATTGAATTATATAATCTTGTAAAATATTGGCGAATCTTTCACTAAATTATAAAACCTTGTAAAATCTTCGTGAATTTTTAACTAAATTATAAAACCTTGTGAAGTATTGGAAAATCTTTCTGTAAGTTTCTCCTTGGCAAGTCATGGCCTCCTGCATGCCCAAATACATGGCTATGAATGAAGTCCCAACCCCAATCATGAAGCCCCAAACACCCACAAAAATGGTATTGCCACATCGGCAATAACAAGATTCACAATCCCCATGTTTCTTTGGGAAACTTTGGATACGAGTTGATGGGATTTAGAACTCTCCTAGATTCCATTCTCATGTGGAAATTAAGAAACTTGCAAGACAAGATTCAACCCATAAAATATTGATGAATGTAAATCCGTCTTTGATTTCCATGATCAAAAGAAGGTGAAAGAGCCCCTAGCAACTTCCATTTATGAATATTAGGTGAGAATGGGAGATTCCTAGAAATTTTCTGTGGGTGAGGCTAAATTATTTTATTTGGGATCCCCTTTTTAAATTGGATGGGGCTAACCTCCTATTCATTAAAAATAAATAAATAAAATGTGGGCTAATCATACCTAACGGGTGTTTAATAAAAAATTAGCCCATTAAAAATTTAAAACCCCTAAATTTAGCCCATGGGATAAGATTAGCCCCTAAAATTTTCCATGCTATAATGGCGTTGTGAGATGGATATTTCACCATATTGATCTCGAGGTTGATTTAGTGACTAATGAGGCTAGAATTTCTATAGCGTCTTTCAACCAAATGATATTGGTCGGATGTAGAAACTATGGAATCCTGAAGTTCTACTAAGTAAATTATTCATGGACACCTTCATAGCAGAAAACTCTAGCCTAGTTGAAATCATCAAACAATGGAGGATTGATTAGAAGACCTTCATAGAAATGGAAAATTAGATATACCTAGTTCAATACTTCAAATATTTGTATTGATTGTTAGTTGCCATGATATGTAGGTTGTATGGTGAAGAGGGTTCCATCCACTTCAAATTGGTATGGACGCCATTAGCTCACCATGTAGCTGAAATAGGACAGGTATTCAATTAGGTGCATAACACATTGTTCAATCTCCCAAATGATGTGAGAGAGAGAAAATAGGTATCGAGGAGGAAAACCCTAGGTTTTTACATGTCTACATTTTTATTGATTCAATTTTTTCTTCAAATTCATTTCCTTTGATGGGTTGGGACTTGAACCCTAGTATGCCCCCTATACATGTCTATTGTAGTGAACCATGAGATTCAAATTTCAAGAAGAACTTCTACAAATCTGTGAAAATTTCATGGCCCCTCTATACTCCATCATCTTCAACCAACTGGCCCATAGACTGATAGAATAATCTAGGGAAACTATAAAGAATATAGGGGATTGGTGTACATCTAGGATTATTTCAGTTATATTAGGGTTTTTGGTGCTTAATTTTCCCACATTTACATCCTAAATATGTTCCTAATAGGTTACTTATTAGATAGCTTTCCCAACAGACTGTAACTAAATGGATTACTTATTTTCTCTCAGCTCACTCAAGGAGAACATGGATGAAATTCCCGATCAAAGTGGGAATTTTTACTTTATTAAATGTTCCCAGTGCCAAGAAAGAGGTTGTTTCTCTTAAATAGCTTAACCTCTATACAAAATCAAGAAGGAAACATGGTTTGAAAGGGATAAAAGAAAATCATTACAAGGTTGTTGGGTTAGCTCCCTCCTATAGACATGATCCAATCCCTAGGATATTATGTACTAGGGAGATATTACCAATGAGGAAGTACTAAATGGTATTGAGGATAATAAGATAAAGGAAGTTATACATAAATTTAAATAAGTAGCCATGAAGTTGGTTGTGTTTCAAAGAGAAGAATTAATAGCCAATGAACAAGAACATGATACATATAAGAAACAAACACAGGCTTCTAGAAGAGAAACTTTATAAAAGAAAGTTATAGAGGCTGACAAACAATTAAATCATAAATCAATAGAGGATGCAAAAGAATCTAAAAGGCCAAAGACGGGAAGAAGAGGAAAGAAGAACTAGAGGCCAAGAAGAAAGAAGTTGAAGTTGAAGCAAAAAGACTCAAACAAAAGTAACTACAAGAGTCTAAGGCCATGGAATTTAAGAAATCCACTACTCTGTCTAGCAAGGACACTAGTACAACTCATGGAATTTCTATGTTGCCCTCCCCAATTAATCATGGAATACCAATTACTACTTTGGCATGTGTCTCTTCTTCTTCAAATCTAGTTAATATTGTGATGTTGTAGTAACTTTGGGAGATTTTGTTTTAGTAAATATCACAAAGGGATTGTAAAAAGAGCTTCTAAAGGGAAAATGGTTGAAGAAAATCCAAGCAAAGAAGTACGAAATCAGATGATAGTGTGGAACATTGCAACATATATAACCTTTGCTTTGAGTGCCTTTGTTGGTGATAATTGTGTGACAACCAATGAGTTAATTGCTACAACATATAGGTACAAAGCTCAAGTATCTTTTTAGAAACTCAATTGGAGCAGCAAAGGATTCAAATGGAAGCTATACATATGCATCATGTCATTGAAAGGGATGAACAACATGAAATTCAGATGGATTCCCCAAAGAAGGAACATATGCTAGAAAATGAAAAATTAATGTTAGAACATGAAGATCAAAAGATAACCGCTTTCGAGTAGTACGAATATCAAATCAAAGAACTGGAAGAAAATATGCATTCTCTAGAAGTTCAATTAGATGAGAAAAGGGTTGAATTGAATGCTTTAAAGGATGAAGCATTTAAGGCAAATGCAAATTTGATGGATGCTCAGAAAAGGTTCTTCACAAAGCTAGATGAATTCCAACAGTATTATGATTATTTGACTAAATTGTCTAATCAACAGAGGTACAGTTGGATAAAATAAAATCTATACATGATTTGTTTGATAAGATCATGTGCTAGCAGAAGTAGTACACACATGGCCAATAATCACTCCCTAGGATTAATCATAGGGAGAAAGGAAAAACTCAAGTTCTATTGGATTCATGGAAGGCCTCTTGAGAAGACATAGAAGAAAATGTTTGTGTAGCCACCAAATCATGTCTCAATATATGGAACTCAACAGATGATATTTTGGGAAAATGTGGCATGTCAACAATAGATGATTTGAGTGAGCTATTCAAAGCCAAATGCAAACAACAAAGGTGGAGAAGGCAAGAGCTAATAGAAAAGAACTTATTAGTCAACTATCAAAGATAAATGAGGATGTTTTGAGTAGTTTTCTGATTGTGCCAGTCAAGCTTGCCACTTTATTTGATGCCTACATACAATGGGTCCATAAGGATCTAAAATGAGATATTTTCGAGAATATTTATGAGGGAGATCCGGATAGAGAAAGAATGAGGTCCAATTTTATTTATGAAATTACCGAGAGTCATGAATAGTGGAAATCATATAGAGAAGGGGTGAATTGAGATTTTTTTTGTAAAGTTGGTATATAAAAATTGTTGTACTAAGCTGGTTACATTGGTTACTTCAACTTCCTTCGGACTTTGTTTTTGAAAAGGAAGACATTCACAGAACAAAAGGGGGGAGACCTTTGGGCATGAAAACCTTTGCAATATTCTTAGTTTTGAAGGAATAAAATACCAGAAGGACTTGTAGCTATTAAGTATTCCACTATGTATATTTAAGATTGTTGACATATTACAATTGGTATCAATTGATTATATTAGTTATAATCCATAAGATCTTTTTGTGTATGTTATTTATTGTAATTAATTGTTCAATACTTGCAACTAGATGCAAAGGTAATGATTCAAATTTAATAATAATTTGTATTCATGTTTTTGTCTCATTATTGATTTAACATGTTGCAACAATGTAAATCTATTCTTTTGTTTTTAGCATTATATTCTTTACTTTGTATCTAACCATGTTTAATCATAGCTCTATATTCATATTAGAGTAGGTTAGATTAATATTTGATTAGGGTAAATTAGGTTAGTATTTAGTTTGGTAATTTATTTGAGTAAGCAAATTAGCAACAAGACATTAGATTTTAGCATAGATTATGGTACCTTCTATTTTAGGATTCATAGAGAATGTTATCGTTAAAACTCTTAGTGAAAACCAGGCCCACATACCGGTCGTAGTCTACTATCCCAGATAAAAGTGAGGCTAATTGGGACTTGCCTTGGGAATTCTCTCTTATTGTTAATTGGGATAATTTTATCCCATCAACAAAATTAGCGTGCAAAGGAGGGTGGTCGTAAAAATGAATGGCCAATGAAGAAAAATTTCAACCCCTAGAATATCCATTCTACCCACTAATCCGCAAAAACCGTCATGCAAGGAACATCCCAACATAACCCCATGACACCTGGTTCTCCTTTGTTAGGATCCCTTAGAATTCCACAGTTATTCAAAACCTCATTCGCTATAACTCAAGCCTTATGTAAAGAACATGGATGCTCACTTGTTGTATATCCTCTTCCTAGGACACTCGGACCACCCCATGATCATACCAAGTAATTAACTCTAGTGCACCAATCGTTGCAACCACTCGTTATCACCTTTAGAATACTTCTAAGGAGATACAAAATCTTTTGGAAGGAAAACCAAAAGTTCAACTACAAGACGGTGCTAGTGGACCACCATATCCCATTGATTCCCCTCCAAACACTCCTCAAAGATCTTTGGAGGAAAACTCTTTAGATGAAGAACCCTCAAAAGGAGACCCTTCAACAAAATCTTATGAAAACAATCCTAGATATTTAATCAACCAGATTGTTCTTCAAGAAGCATGGCTGATTCCATTATTATTGCCAATGTTAACAAACCTAGGCTAGCCTAGGATGTCGTTGCTATACCATGCAATGTGCATCCTTTTCCTGAAAACCCTGAAAAATTCCGTCCTAAGTTTGATCTAGATAGAAAAGAATATGTTGGTGATCACATAAAGAAATTTATGCTTGTTGTTAGGCTCATGACTATTGAACATGAGGTATTTCTCCTTAAGACAAGGATCAATTACAACTTGGATGATACTAATACTGCCTTTATAAACAAATTTGAATATAATAAAATCCCAAGGTGTTGCTTTTAGAACTATCTAAGATTAAGATGGACCCTCAAGAAAATATCAAAGGCTTTAATAAGAGATTTTTATATTAAAGAAATAAAATTCCAGATGCTTCTAAACTAGTAGAAGATGTTACTATTAAGTTTTACACTACAACCTTACTAGTATCCATTGACATGTTTGTCAAAAGGGATGAGAAGACTACAATTGAAGAAACCTTTGAAGAAGTAGTAAAGGATGAAAATGATACGATCAATTTAAAAGGTGATCCAAGGAGTGAAGAAGAACATGGTGTCTCTTCCAGTGAGAAGGAATCCCTTCATATCAAACCTCCTTCTGAAAAGAAGGAACAAGATTCTATGATTATGGAGAATCTACAAAAAATTATTAAAAAACTTTCTAATGAGATAATATACTTGAAGAGTGGCACGAGATAAAGTCCACCTACCAAAAATTATTTCATACCACCTTTTAAAAATAATTTCCCTACAAGGAATGAAACTATTCCTCCAACTACTAAACAAATTAATGTGGAGGATTTCATCAATTTATTCAAAGCCCTAGTTTTAGGGTCTGAACATTCTTCAGGTATGCAAAATGATGAAGGGGAGAGGAAAGATAGTAAGGAGAAGAAGAACTAGATGAAGGAGAAGAAACATTAGAATGTACAATTAATCACTTTCGGTATGCTTCCCATAACACATTTGAAGAGGATGATGATGATCTTCAACAAATCCATATGGCCCAAAATTCATACAATACCAGGAGTAAAAGCCTACCCACGACAACATATTATCCATCCACTGTCAATCCCATAAAGAAAAACTTAATGATCACCAAATCTTCCCTAGCCTTAGTAAAACCCTCTTCTTGTCATGGTTTGCCTTAGTAAAACCCTATTCTTGTCCTGGTCTAGAATAAGATTTTGTAGAAGACATGAAGAAAACCCGAGCTAATATTTCTCTTTATGAATTACTCAAAATACCACAAACATAGGGAAATTTAATTAAAACTCTTAAGGAATCATCTTTTAAAAAGGGGAAAAACATCATTATTGGGAAAAAGAGACACAAGAAAATCTACACAAAATATAGAGTCGAGTAGGTTAAGTAGTAATGAACAATCCATCGTTAATGCTTCCTTATCGATAAAAGATCTTAATCTAGCACACCTCCTTTCCTTTTGACATTTGATTTTTTTAACAAATTTGTGCATAATTGTATGATTAATTCTGGGGCTTCCACAAACATGATGCCCTATTATGTGTGTTAGAAATTAAATGTTGAAGCTAAAAATGTGACACTCAAATTTTTCAATTAGACAGATGAAATGTAAGTCCTAGGAAAACTTAAGAATGTCTTAATTTGATTAGCTTCTAGCCTCAAGTACATCAAGTGATTAATATCAATGTCATGGATATCTCTGAAGCTTATGGTTTGTTAGTCAATATATATTGGTGTGAAAAACTGAATTTGATACAATCATTTTATCTATTTTGATATGTATTTTGTAATCAAAGTTGATTTCTATTTTATCAAAAACGCAATAATAATTTCTAAAATACAAGGATTGGCTAATATATTTCCATTTTTTAGAAGAGAGGGAAATTTAGTTATCGATATTAAAATTATTTCCTATGTTAAAAAAAAATGCTGTAGTCTGACTATTCTATGTTTTCAACCTTTTCCATCTAATATTTTCTGTATTCCGATTGGAAATCTTTAAAAATCTTAGAATTACATATATTAGCTATGGAAATTGCATAATTTAGGTGCCATGGGGGTATATGAGGATGCTGAATCTATTTATGGATTCAAAAATACAATTTAAACACATAAATTTGGATTTTACCAAAAAAACATTATCGGTCCGACAAAGTCGAAAACGTAGAATAAATAGACTACTCCAAAAAATTATATATATATATATATAATTTTATTTAATAAAAATAATGTCTATTTAAAAATATAATACATTTTTATTTTTATTCAATATTAAATAAAATAAGTGTCTTTGAAAATTTGAAATTGTGTTTTTAGCTTAGTTTCTGATACCCAAAATAAACTTAATATCGAAGGTCAATTTACCATGTACAAATTCGATCGAAAACATGTCAAAAGCCAGTAAGGCATGCCCACAGTAAGGTTCGCCCATGGTAAAGGCAAGCCCATCGTAGGCTCTATAAATACCAACCTTCCGGCTTTGGGGAGCGAAGAACCTTCAGGATTTGGGGTGCGAAGATTTTCTTGCTCGTTTTCAACTCCTGATAATATTGGTTGTTTCCAATTGAAGGTTTCTTCTAAGTATATCGATGATTTTTTCTTTTTGTCTGTGTGAAATACTTTTTGTGATAGCTAAACACAGTATCCAATACCTGAGAGAGTTTTTAGTTCGTGATAGCTATAAACTCTATCCAATACTCGAGGGAAATTCAATACTCTATCTAATTCAGGAACATAAGGATGGTAGTTGAAGTGTCTTTTGAAACATTATAAAGGTAGTTTTATTTGTTCAATTTTATGTTGATTTATTGCTTATCCATCTTGGAATTAAAGTCTTCCCATGGGTTGTTTTTCTGGGTTCCAATTTCACTGAATCCAACAATGGGACAATCCGAGATGAATGAGCAATCAATCAAACTTGAAATAATAAATTAAAAGAATCAATCTTTGTCAATTTTTAAGGGGCAATTCATCCACTGTCTCGAACTCTATGACAAGATTCCTCTTTGGATCAGTGATAAGCTCACCATTACCTGTTACAAACAGGTCATCTACATAGAGTATAAGTATCATTGGATTTCCCTCTTCAACCTTGTAGTAAAGGTTGGAATCCACTTTACTCTTGGCAAAGCCTAAACTCATCAGGGAGTTATCGATCCTGCCATACCATGTTTTGGGTGCATGTTTTAATCCGTACAAGGCCTTCTTCAACTTGCACACATGATTATGTATGTCATGTGTCTCAAATCCAAGTGGATGCTCCACTTACACTTCCTCTTCTACTACACCATTCAAGAATGTTGGCTTGACATCCATCTAGTGTACCTTCCATTTGATCACTGCAACTAGTGCTAGTACATATCTAATGGAAGTGCATCTCTCAACAGGTGTGAAAGTATCCTCATAATCTATGCCTTCCTTCTGGGAGAAGCCACGTGCTACAAACCTTTCCTTTTGTTTCTCAATGCTACCATCTGTAGCATGTTTGATCTTGTAGATACACTTCGAAGTCACAATAGAATTCCCTTCTGGTCTCGGAACTACCTCCCATACATCATTCTTCATAATCGACTGGTACTCCTCGATCATGGAATCCTTCCATTCTTTCCTCTCTATTGCTTCCTCATAGCTGGAAGGTTCTTTGTCAATGATGTCGCACAACAGGGCTACATAGTTGGAGTATGGCCTAGGTCTCTTTATTTCTTTGTGCATCCCCTATGGAGCGACATACTTCTCTACATCTTGTATTGCCTCTCGTACCCTTGCTGGCTTCTTCTTGTGGGAGTTCTTCTCACGATGTGGATCTACAGGTTCTTGTGGTTTTTCCATATCATGGTCTTCATGATCTTATGGAACTGCCTCTTTCATAGTTGTATCTCTCATCCTGGGACCTTCTGGTTCTTTAGCCTCTTCAATAGGTACTCTTCTTGATTTTTTGTATGTTGAGTCTTCGTTGAATGTCACATCTCTGCTGATGTAGATCTTCTTGAATCCTAGGAAGTATATTCGGTAGGCCTTCAATGCTTTGTTGTATCCTATGAATATCGCCTTCTTTCCCAAAGGATCTAGCTTTGTCTTCTTCTCCTTTAGAATGTGTATGTACACCGGGCATTCAAATATCCTGAGATGGATGACTTATGGTTTCTCGTTAGAGAACACTTCTTTTGGAGTATTTTTATCTAGTATGGTTTTGTACATGCACCGTTGTCCTCGCAGCTTCTGCCCATAGGTGCATTGGAAGATCCTGGTCATGAAGCATTGCTTTTGTTGCTTCCATTATTTTTCTATTCTTTCTTTTTGCAACACCATTCTGTTGTGGATTGTAGGGTGTTCTCAACTCCCTCTTAATCCAATATTCTCTACATAGGTTCTTGAAATCTCGAGGTGAATTCTCCACCATTATCTAATCGAAAGGTCTTGATCTTCTTCTTAGTGTGATTCTCGATCAAGGCTTTGAATTCCTTGAACTTACTAAATACTTCATCTTTATTTTTCAAGAAGTATATCCAAGTCTTACGGGAAAAGTCATCAATGAATGAAACATAATATACATACCCACTTAATGAGCTGGATGACATGGGACCACATACATCAGAGTGGATGATCTCCTATCCCTTTAGCTTTTCTTTCACCACTTGGAAATGCCTTCTTCACATTCTTTCCTGTTGCACATCCTTTGCAAATGACTTCATGCTTTGTATGGATTTCTGGAAGTCCCGCAACTGCTTTACTTGCAATAGGTAGTGCTCTATAATGCACATGTGCAAGCCTTCTATGAAAAAATTCACTTAGATCCATGGATTCATGAACCAATGCTTGTTCAGGTTGGCCCTTCAATTTGTATAAACCTCCCTCTTGCTCTCCAATCACAGTCGCATCATCTATCGTCTTTCCCTTTGGATGCATTAATACTTGGCCATCTCCGAATGCAACCCTCATACCTTTAGCATATAGTGTTGATATAGAGAGAAATTTCTTCTTTAGTCCTGGAATGAACAACACACATACAATGCTGAGAGGGGGGCGTGAATCAATATTGTAAGTTTTGACCAAATTAAAATTTTGGACTGATCTAATACACATAATTGACCTTCAGCAATGAATCCAAAGTTTAGCAATTGATAAAAGATAGGAACACCAATGAAATATTCAATAACTAAATATATTTACAAATGATAAATTTACTTTGAAGATCTGTGCTTCAACACAAATTTCATATACCAGTTGGAACTAGTTATATGGAGGCTTCAACCTCAATAATAATTATCTTCATCTCCAACTGAGATAATAAATTCAGGTTGCAACCTGAGTATATATATATATATGCTATTCCCTTGCTTCACCCTTCCTCCCAAACAAAATTCTTGTTCAATCTTCAAACAAATTCCATGAGCTGCCTTAGTCACTTTTTATCCAAATTACAGTTCAACAAGATGTCAACCAAATTCTTCAAACTACTGTACTGATGATGCCCAAAATTTAGAAAGATAAAAAATTAAAACTTCACTTCGACTGTGACTGCCCAAACTACTATACTAATGATGCCCGAGATTTAGAAAGATAAAAAATAAAAACTTCACTTCCACTGTGACTTCCCAAACTGCTGTACAAATTCGCAAGTCCTCTCCCTAGCCTCATATTACTCTATGAATCTCCACATCGAAATGCATATATTAAATTTCTTCTTCACACACTATTTATACACAACGACTCTCCCTTTTCTTGTTTCCAATCCGACACAACAATCTCATAAATTCTTATTTCAAATTGGTCACCCCATTTTTTTGTTTCCAAGCCAACATAACAATCTCATCAATTCTTATTTCAAATTGATCATTTCCATTTCTAGATTTAATAACTTGGATTTAAATGCATTTCCACATTTTAAGGTATTTTATTTATGGCACCAAAGACCCATGGGTGAGGGTAGCAATACCACACTCTTTAGGGCTTCTTCAATAAGATAAAACCATCACCAACAAGTGTGCCATGTTCATCATTATTATATCCAAGATATTATGTGAACATGTCCTCGTTCAATTTATTAACCATCAAGGCTTTGCGAGCGTTTCAAACAATGATGGTGGGAATTTTCTACATAAGCCTGTGGGCCTATTCTTCATAAGCTGGCAGGTATTTTTCCATAAGGCTTATGAGCATTTTCTCCATAATTTGGTAGGCATTTTTCCATAAGGCCTGCAAGCATCTTCTCCATAAGCTGGAGGGAATTTTCCAATAGGCCCGCGGGCATTTTCCTTAGTCATTTGCGGGCATTTTTTATCATTGCTGGTAGACACCTTTTCATAAGGCATGTGGGCATTTTCTCCAAGAGGCCTGCAGGCATTTTCATTGGGCCTGCGGGCATATTCTTCAAAGATCCTGCAGGAATTCTTCCTTTGTTATCCTTTTGACATCAATGCCAATTCGGAATTCCAACATGTAACATATAGGACATATTTTATCTTCAGACATTTTCCGGAGTCTAGCTTGTATGAAGCTTCTCCACTTCCTTTTATGGGGTATTAGTAATCATCCCCAAGTTTCACCTTGTGAGGTGACTCATGCTCATATAGATTTGTAAAGGATTCTCTATATCCCATCATGTGCTTGGAAGCTCCATTGTCTACAAGCCAATCATCACTCCCATGTGTGACATTTTCTGTGAGTGTTGAGATCAGGACACATTCTTCATCAATTGAAGATTCTTCACTTTATTCTCTGGTTCTCTTCCTTGCAGGTTCATCATCTTCTGTTGTGTGAGCATGGTGTCTTTTCTTGTTGGAATTCTTCTTGTTGGAGACACTTTTATTTCTAGAACAATCTCTGGATTAGTGTCCCTTCTCATCACAATTATAGCATCTAATGTTGGATAGATCTCTTATGGATCTTCTAAAGTTATCCCTTTGATTTTAATGGTGGTTCTCCCTCTTATTGTGATGATGGTGTTCCTACTTCTTATGATTTCTTTTGGCGTGTGCTGTGAGATCTTGATCATCATTGGCTCCCATCTTCTCTTCTCGTGCCACAAGTTGATCTTCTTCTTATGTACATTCTTCCCATGGTCTACTGAATGTGATCAACTTCTTCCTGGCACATATCCCTTGAATGAATGAGTCCAATGATCTTGATAGAGAATTTTAGGTGGTCATCACGATCTCTCCTTCTTCTACCTTCTATTCAACTACTTTAGGTTGATCTTTGATATGAGAGATCCTTGTGAAGTAAGACTGCATGGTCTCTTCATTTTGGATCTTCACATTCTTAAGCTGGTTCCTCAAGGTCATCTTTTGATTTATGTTCTTTCCTTCAAATAGCTTTGTCAAAGCATCAAACATTTCCTTGGGTGTCTTCAAAGATGACACATGTGGGATGAGATGATCCTTGGTAGAAACTGCAATGATTCTCTTGGCCTTAACCAAGTTCTTCTTGTGGATGGCTTTAGCCTGATCTCCCTCTGGTGTTGAAAACTCTTCATTGACATACTTGTCCAAATCATTCTCTTCAAGAACAAGTGCAATCCCATACTTCCATGCTCGGAAGTTATCAGCTCCCTCAAGCTTGGTGTGGTGATTCATTTTGAAATGAGAACCTCAAATGGAAATAACAGAGATTTAGATCTTACCAATTTGAGATGCCCAAGCTGGATCTGGAGCTGGTTGGCCTAGGATTTGTTAGAGAAACCATAATTTTCCAAAGTCATAATTTGGAACTTCTGATTGGACAGATAGATGCACCTCCTCAAGGCTAGTTGTCCAATGTACTCACTCTTTGAAAATTGTGAACATAATCTTGAAATAGCTGATGCCCTAGTTTTCCTCCGGTAGCAGTGATAGGTCAAAAAATGAAAATTCTCAGAATCATATTCTGCTTCGACAAAAAGATGCGCCCTCCTAGGGAGAGTTAGCCTAGCCTCCTTTTTTGGTTGATCTGTGGAGAGAAGACCTCAAACTTAGAAACCCTAGCTTCCCGCAGCTGCACAATGTCTTATTTTTAGTTTAGCTCCGATAACATGTTAGTTTTTCAACTTTTAATCAATATTATCTAGGATCTTATCTGAAACAATAACAAGCACAACATAACACAATAGACACAAATATTTTCCTCGGGGAAACCATAAAGGAGAAAACCCTACAACGTCCTTAGAGATAGAATCGTCACCAACACAATATCACAAAAAGTAAAACCCCAAAACAAGATAGTCTTCTGTAGCTCTCTCTCGTTCCTCCTATGAAAACTTGTCTTCTCTCTCTCTCACTTATGTGAACTCAAGTGAGTGAGTGTGTGTCCAAATGAGAGAGCCTAGCTCTCTATTTATGTATGACTTTCCACTTGACTTTTTCACTTACTAGGTCGGCCTCAACTAAATTTGGTTGGGCCGACTTCTCTAGGAAGACTCAATAACCATATTACATTTGACTCTAGGGGATCCATTTCCCTGACTTACAATGGAGGATTTACCTCAATGAATTTGCATGACCAAATGTAATAATGACATCTTCGACTGGAGGGAAAAACATCTACATCGGAGGTACAAATAAAATACAATAATAATAACAATATAAAATACAATGAAATATCTTCTGAAGTTACAATTATGACAACAAGATTATGGTACCCACTATTTTAGGATTCACAGAGAATGTTATCGTTAAAACTCTTAGTGGAAACCAGGCCAACATACCAGTCATAGTCTACTATCCAAGATAAAAGTGAGGCTAATTGGAACTTGCCTTGGGAATTCTCTCATATTGTTAATAGGGGTAATTTTAGCCCATCAACAAAATTGGTGCGAAAAGGAGGGTGGTCGTAAAAATGAATGGCCAATGAAGAAACATTTAACCCCTAGAATATCCATTCTACCCACTAATCCGCAAAGAACCTTTCATGCAAGGAACACCCTCACATAACCCCATGAAACATAATTCTCCTTTGTTAAGATCCCTTAGAATTCCACAGTTATTCAAAACCTCATTTGCTATAACTCAAGCCTTATGTAAAGAACATGGATGCTCACATGTTGTATGTCCTCCTCCTAGGAGACCCGGACCACCCCAATCATACCAAGTAATTAACTCTAGTGCACCAATCGTTGCGACCACTCATTATCACCTCCGGAATACTTCTAAGGGGATACAAAATACTTCGGAAGGAAAACCAAAAGTACAACTACAAAACGGTGCCAGTGGACCACCATCTCCATTGATTCCCCTCCTAAAAATCCTCAAAGCTCTTCAGAGGAAAACTCTTTAGGTGAATAACCCTCAAAAGGAGACCCTTTGAGAGAATCTTATGAAAACAATCCTAGACATAATCAACCGGATTGTTCTTCAAGAAGCATGGCTGATTCCATTATAATTGCCAATGCTAATAGACCTAAGCTAGCCTAGGATGTTATTTCTATACCAAGCAAGTGCATCCTTTTCCTGAAAACCCTGAAAATTTCCTTCCTAAGTTTGATCTAGATAGAAAAGAATATGTTGGTGATCACATAAAGAAATTTATGCTTGTTGTTAGGCTCATTACTATTGAACATGAGGTATTTCTCCTTAAGACAAGGACCAATTACAACTTGGTTGAAACTATTATTGCCTTTATAAAAAAAATTGGTTATAATAAAAGCCCAAGGTGTTGGTTTTAGAACTATCTAAGATTAAGATGGACCCTAAACAAAATATCAAAGGTTTTAATAAGAGATTTTAATATTAAAGAAATAAAATTCCAGATGATTCTAAACCTGTAGAAGATGTTACTATTAAGTTTTACACTTCAACCTTACTAGTATCCATTGCCATGTTTGTCAAAAGGGATGTGAAGACTACAATTGAAGAAACCTTTGAAGAAGCAGTAAAGGATAAAAATGATACGATCAATTTAAACGGTGATCCAAGGAGTGAAGAAGAACATGGTGTCTCTTCCAGTGAGAATGAATCCCTTCATATCAAACCTCCTTCTGAAAAGAAGTAACAAAATTCTATGATTATGGAGAATCTACAAAAAATTATTAAAAAAATTTCTAACGAGATAATATACTTGAAGAGTGGTACGAGAGAAAGTCCACCTACCAAAAATTATTTCATACCACCTTTTAAAAATAATTTCCCTCCAAGGAATAAAACTATTCCTCCAACTACTAAACAAATTAATGTGGAGGATTTCATCTATTTATCCAAAGCCCTTGTTTTAGGGTCTGAACATTCTTCAGGTATGCAAAATGATGAAGGGGAGAGGAAAGATAGTAAGGAGAAGAAGAACTAGATGACAAAGAAGAAACATTAGAACATACAATTAATCACTTCTGGTATGTTTCCCATAATACATTTGAAGAGGATGATGATGATCTTCAACAAATCCATATGGCCCAAAATTAATACAATACCAGGAATAAAAGCCTACCCACGACAACATATTATCCATCCACTGTCAATCCCATAAAGAAAAACTCAACGATCACCAAATCTTCCATAGCCTTAGTAAAACCCTCTTCTTGTCTTGGTTTGATTGAGTAAAACCCTCTTCTTGTCTTGGTTTGATTGAGTAAAACCCTCTTCTTGTCCTGGTCTAGAATAAGATTTTGTAGAAGACATGAAGAAAACCCGAGCTAATATTTCTCTTTATGAATTACTCAAACTACCACGAACATAGGGAAATTTAATTAAAACTCTTGAGGAATCATCTTTTAAAAAATGGAAAACATCATTATTGGGGGGAAATAGACACGAGAAAATCTACATGAAATATAGAGTCGAGTACGTTAAGTAGTAAGAAACACTCCATCATTAATGCTTCCTTATCGATAAAAGATCTTAATCTAGAACACCTCATTTCCTTTTGACATTTGAATTTTTTAACAAAAATGTGCATGATTGTATGGTTGATTTTGGGGCTTCCTCAAACATGATGCCCTATTATGTGTGTCAAAAATTAAATGTTGAAGCTAAAAATGTGACACTCAAATTGTTCAATTAGATAGATCAAATGTAAGTCCTAGGAGAACTTAAGAATGTCTTAAATTGATTAGCTTCTAACCCCAAGTACATCAAGTGATTAATATCAATGTCATTGATATCCCTGAAGCTTGTGGTTTCTTAGTCAATAGAGATTGGTGTGAAAAACTGAATTTGATACAATCATTTTATCTATTTATAACTTTTATTTATTTTGATATGTATTTTGTAATCAAAGTTGATTTCTATTTTATCATAAATGCAATAATAATTTCTAAAATACAAGGATTGGTTAATATATTTCCATTTTTTAGAAGAGAGGGAAATTTAGTTATCGATATTAAAATTCTTTCCTATGTTAAAAAAATGGTGTAGTCTAACTATTCTACGTTTTCAACTTTTTCCGTCTAATAGTTTTCGTATTCCAGTTGGAAATCTTTAAAAAATATTAGAATTACATATATTAGCTATGGAAATTGCATAATTTGGGTGCCATGAGAGTATTTGAGGGTGCTGAATCTTTTTATGCATTCAAAATTACAATTTAAACACATAGAAATTTGGATTTTAGCAAAAACAAATACTGGATTCCGACTAAAACCTAGCGTAAAGTTGAAAACGTAGAATAAATAGACTACTCCAAAAATTTATTTTTATATATATATATGTATGTAATTTTATTTATTAAACATAATGTCTATTTAAAAATATAATAAAATATTTAAAAAGTGTCTTTGAAAATTTGAAATTGTGTTTTTAGCTTGGTTTCGGATACCCAAAATAATCTTAATATCGTTAAACATGTCAAAAGCCGGTAAGGCACGCCCATGGTAAAGGCACGCACACAGTAAGGCAGGCCTATGGTAAAGGCATGCCTACTGTAGGCTCTATAAATTCCAACCTTCGGGCTTTGGGATCGAAGAACCTTCGGGCTCATTTTGATCATTTTTGTTGAGAGTGTTTTCAGCTCCTGATAATTGGTTGCTTCAAATTGAAGGTTTCTTCTGAGTATAGTGATAATTTTTCCTTTTTGTCTGTGTGAAATACTTTTGTGATAGCTAAACACTGTATCCAATACCTGAGAGAGTTTTTAGTTCGTGATAGCTATAAACTCTATCAAATACTCGAAAGAAATTCAATACTCTATATAATTCAGCAACATAAGGACGGTAGTTGAAGTGTCTTTTGAAACATTGATAAAGGTCGTTTTATTTGTTCAATTCTTTGTTGATTTATTGCTTATCCATCTTGGAATTAGAGTCTTCCCATGGGTTGTCTTTTTGGGTTCCAATTTCACTGGATGTAAGGGGGACATTCTAGTTTCACTGGATCCAGATATGGATAGTCCCAGATGAATGAGCAATAAATCAAACTTGAAAGAATAAATTAAAATAATCAATCTTTATCAATTTTTAAGGGGCACTTCATCATCTGTCTCTATCAGCTCCTTATTCAAGCTTTATTGTTTTCATTGTCAAACATATTGTAACACGCAACTCTAATTTGGATGAATGAAAGTTAAATTTTGTAATATTTTTCTATGTTTATTACTGAAGCTTCCAAAGGGGGTTTGTGATGTTATTCTAAGGTTCATTATGCCATAAATATATAGGAGATGCAGTTTATTTCCCCAAATCGCCGTTGTGAGTACTTTGTAGTTCTATGTAATGGAAAGATATATATGAAATAACCATCTTGTAGAGAGAAGATCACTGACAAATTCACTCTTTCCCTGTCCTAGGATCTTCATCCTTCCTCTAATCATCCATCATTTCAGTTACCCAAAGATTGTAATTCAAGGCTATAGCCAATCCAACTATTTTGGTGTTCTGTGTGTTTTTTCAGCAATAGTGCATCATAAGGAATTCAGTAGAAATTTAATGTTACATTTATGTAATATAAATGGACAGAAAGATCCGGTAGCTCTAATTTTGTATTTTAGCAAGTTCACAGGTAGTATATCCAGCTGGGCTATATAATTACTTGGACTGGACTGGACAGGACAATGACTTGCCAAAAACTTTGGCAAAAGTTTGGAAAATCAAATTTTATGTAATATATTCAAAATTTTGACCAGAGAGCAAGACAATTTTATTTGCTTTTACTAAATGTTTTATTTCATTATAATAACTCACCAATATTCAGAACTCTTATGAGTATGGATTTAGTAATTCAAAACCAAATTTTTCAACAAGATTATTTAGTAATTAGTTTTATTTATTTATTTAGATCCTCTATCCTAAAAGGATTTATCCAATAAAATTCAATCAGCCAGGTCTTGCAAAACATGTCAAAACTTGCAAAGTTGCAATGATTATCTGAAATTACCTGAGTTTTTTATTCTCTTTGACTCTCTTTTTTCCCCTCTTGCAAAGAGGATACTGGAAATTTATTTTTACTGATATATAGTTCTGGATGGGCTTTGTTGTTGTCATCGTGCCTTGCTCATTGACAAGCAAAACACAACTTACATCTTGGCCATTGTAATGTCCCCATTTTGACCCCCTTTTTCATTAAATCGTAAATGATGTAAATATTTTTATTTAATCATGGTGAGGAGCTCAAGGCCAAGGCCCCACCATTGATTTAGCGTTTTATGTATCGGAAATTAAAAATAGATGCCTATGGTTCTTGTGCTAGTCATGCACAATGTAAATTAAGACATCATGTAAATACAAATTTTAATGAAATACCCACAACTAGCTATGCAATGCAACAAAGAGATGGGGGCATGATTCTACAAGGAATAGGGAGGGAAATTATTCAAACCCTTGAGCCAATGGTGATAAGCCAAATTTCAATGAATAAACCCTCAACTACCCATTCTGACTTATGCACCCAATCATTTAATTCTTCTAGAAATTGGTTGAGGCAGTTAATGCCTTGGGAATGAAGAGGCATGGCAGCCAATTTCGTACATGGGCAAGCCATCAACCTGGAAAAATGTACTTTTTCTTCTGGGGCAAGAAAACACCCACGAAATGGTGCCCAAAGCCATTATGAACCCGGAGTCTTTCCTCTCTCACGCAGTCTGAGCTAGATGGGCTTTCCCCATCACGTTTTTTACCAATTTCCTGCATTTTTCCATAGCTGGGAGCTCGTTTTTGTGTTGCACAATGGCTGGGAGAAAGGGAGTCATGTTTTGGGGGGTTATAGAGGTCGTTTCAGCCCCTGGAATGCATATAAACATTTTTTGAAAATGAATGGCTCTCCCAGGGTTTATTTCCCATCTACCAGTTCGTTTTGGTTGCCCATGTTTTTCAGCACTTGTATTTTTGCTGTTGGGCGCATCCCTGCATTGGTTTGAACTATTGGCAAGAAATTAGGAGTGGAAGTGGACCTGAATTGGCTTGATAAACCTAGTGAGGGGGATAACCTCTCAAGAAGATCAAGAGGGCTGGCTACTCTTCTATGCACACCTTGAACAATATTAGATTGGAAGGTATGGCCTGAGGGACTGTGTAGTAGTGAAGGGAGTACTTCCATGTGCCAGGTGTGTAGGTATTATGGGAGCCAAGCTAGATAGATCTTGCAGAGGGTACCCATATCTCTATGGATGATCCCACTAGCTTAGCAATTCTTCCTTCCATTTCCAAACAGCCTGATAAACCCAACTGTAGATTGGCTTGGCTGATTTGGTGTATCTTTGTGCTATGTGTGAGTCTGCTATTCCCTGATTCCTTGTAGAGATAATGCCCAGCTCGGGGGTGGCATTGTGTTGAGATATTGATGATCACAACTGGCATATGGTTGGGTGGAACGTTGCAGTTGCATAACCAGTTGCTCGGGGCTACTTTTTTATAAGATAAGTACTCTCTTGTGTTAACTTTGCAATTATTTATTTGATGAATATCTTGAATGTATGATGGATGTGTAATTGAAATTGCTTTCGTTGTGTTTTCTTATAACCATTCATTTCCATATGTCTTTTTATATTATGTGAATGCTTATTTAATAAATTCATGGGGCTAGATGCCCTGGCTTCATTCTAACGTTCTCTCCATCGCACTGGTATGATGGGTGGGGACATTACAGCCATTATCATCTAGTTCAGACACCAAACTGAAAACTGTAACAACTATGTCATGTTCCAATTTTCAATAGGTGAGGAGTATGGGAAGTTTGAGAAATGTTCTGGTAGTTTAGGGTCGGCATATGACAAGCACAGAGACTTTGAAGGTCAATGTATCCTTATTACACTAATCCCTCATTTGGCTTGGAGAAGGATTGTGCATTTCCTGTTGGTCACTCTATATGTCAGTTAATTAAAGCTAACACACAGAATGGTCAATATAAATTGTCAAACCCAGGAAGGTCTTTTATTTCAAAGGCAATAAGCACAGTCTATGCATAAACAGATCAAGCAGTTGATTTGCTGAATGTAAATGATGATCCTACCTATGTGTCCAGCCAACTCACTCCCTAAGAACACTAATCTAATTCATACATCTAAGAATCCAAATGAAGCAACTTCCCTACAGAAATCAACCCAGTAAGTTAATGATCTAATGATAAAATGAAACTAGATTACTTTTGCAAGAAGTTAAATCCTATAATTATCAAACTACAACATTCAATCTTTACCAAAATGATCTATCCAGTAGCTACTGTAATTCTTCCATTAATTGTCTAATCTGTAAATGCAATTGAAGATACAACAGCAACCAGAATTAAAACACAAGCTTGAAATCTAACTGATAATTACCGGAAATCCTAGAAAGCATAAACAACTAGAAGATAACTGGAACTAAGCTTGGCTGTCACAGCTGATTAAAACACACATGCAAATTAAGTAATTTATCCTACACAGTCGACTGTCACACCACTCTGTTATAGCTATTCAAGATGCAATTGTAAACTACCAGAAAGGAAAGCTAACTCCGTTACAGCTACCAATATTATCTGCAATCATTCCACACCACGCAACAAGAGTAAAACTAAACTACTCTACCTACTTAAACCGACTATCTCTGTGAGAAGGCAGGCCCTGGCCTTCTAACAGAGACGCCGAGAGTCACATCAAATTAAAACACGGAAGTGAAGAACTCTACTCTTATATTAATAATGGAAATCGTGAGTCTCAGTGCTCTGTTACAGCTTACACACAGTAATGATTGCCCAACCCCAGGCTACGAGAGCCTTCTAGAATTTATACAAAGAAAAGACAGTTTCAGATCCACTAAAATCGTGTAGCAATGAAGATCTTTGATCTTCATGCTGCGGAGTTACAGCTAACTGATACAGCCGTGTTACATAAGGCTGTTAACCATGAATAATGTTGTTGCTCGAGCAATCAATAGATCAACAGACTCAACAACTGGGACGTGACCTTTCTGTCGCAGTTAGGTTCTGTTTCAGTAGATTCTGTTATAACGAGGATCTGTTACAGCTCACGTGGAGGATGCGTTGTTCCTTGGAGTATGAAGAATTAGGCTTGGAAGAGTAACAGTTGGCGCTACCTGGCTGGTACACCTGCGCTTTAGACTTGAACTAAATAAACCCACAAGTTTTAGCATAAACTAAAGTTCAGGATTCGAATCTTCACAATCTTAGGCATAAAAATAAATAAGGCAATAACAAATTATACCTGTTAATATCATTGATAGATCTGGAAAAGACATGGATATAGCTCATGAAAGTAGGATGGAATCAAAGCAAAATGATGTAATAAAGGTAGCCAAAAAGGGGCATTTCTTGGACCCAACATCTCCCCCCAACTATCCAATTGCATGTCCTCATGCAACAACCTTCCTTAACCTGAATCTGAGTCTGAATGGAATTTGTGGAGATTTGTAAGATTGTAAGCAAGTTCTGGTGCCTCCCCTAGAGGAACAAACCCATAGCAGGATACCCAATGCTCCCATCACATTTCTTCTTCTTCTAATGTTAGAGCATAGCTGGTTCTATAAGAATTGCTTATAGGAAACCAAATGAGAGGAAATTTGAATCTCAAAGCAAGCCACCAAGACCCACACCTTTCCATGCACCGCACGTATCTAGGAATCCTTGTCAAAGCCTGCCTAAAATTTTCAAAGCCATATGGATCCATTTCCTTAAGAGATGAGGAAGAGTACAACCATCTGTATTCACTACCTTCCAGAGCATCCTGTTGCATATTGAGAATCATTGGGACACATGTGGTAAGGATTCTATCTCATAGTCTCTCAAAATATCGGGCAATTGAGGGAACCCTGAGAGTTTTAGCATGATTTTCCATGAATGCTGATGGATTCTAAGGTTCCCCCCTAATCCAAAGAGTAGAATTCTCCTCATTTCTAAGGATGGTTTGAAAAGCATCTCGCCATCTTACAGGGTTAATGACAAAAGAGGCAAATTCCCTTAGCTGAATATCCCCTAGAATAGGTAAAGGATTAGATGGAAAGTCAATGTAGCAAGCCCTGTCATGTAAATATAATTCACATAACAAATGTTGGTCCTCAAAGTCACTCTTCAGAAAAGTCTCCAAAAACTGAGTAGTTGTTGCCAAATCAAATGATCTCCCATCCTTGAGAGCTCTTATTTGGAATAGGGTTGTCTGCTCATGGAGAAAAACAAGGTAAGAAGGGGATGGAGCCCTGCAACTTAACAATTCTATGGAAAGAGTGTACATCTTGTCTTTTTCTCGTTGCAGGGACTTCAGTTTCTTCAATCCTTCCAATTTCTCTTGAAGTTTCTCCCACCGAATTTTCTAGAAGAATAACTCCTCATCCCACTTCTCTCTTAGTCCCTTAATGACAGTCCTATGCTCCTGAAGAGAGATCATACCTGTTCTGAACTGTTGGATCCACTTAAGCCATTTATCCAATTCAAGATTTAAACAGGAAACCTTTTTCTCCAGTCATTGAATTCTTCTATCTGCTACCTCCTCTTCATCATCAGAATCGAAGTGAATGACTTCCTTGTCTTGCTTTCGTATTGTGACAGTTTCATCCTCTAGTGGGGTTGCGGTAGTCTGTGCATGTAGTGCAGCCTCATCCATGGGTTTTAGGGATGCTGGTTCTTATGTAACAACATTCTTTATTTCCATATTCTCCTCAGCTTCCTCAGTCTGTGTTACAGTCTCAGTCAATATTCTTAGGACTGCTGGTTCTTGTGTAGCAGCATCCTCATTTTCCATTTCAATCTCAGTCGTCTCAGTTTGTGTTTCCACTATAGAAAATGATTTTGGGAACACTAGTTCTTGTGTAACAGTGTTTTTCTCCTGGTCCTTGATATTAGACATTGCTATCTGAATTGCAGCTTCACTAAACATTTTCAAGGGTACTGGTTCTTGTGTAACAATACCCTATTTCTCAATTTCTTTGAGCTGTTGAAATTGCTTCTGGTTTATATCAGATTTTTCTAACTGAGGAGACTGGTCCTGAAGAAGTTCAGTATCCCCTGATAGTTGGGACTGAAGAAGTTCAGTATCCCCTGATGGTTGGGACTAAAGAAGCTCAGTAACCCCTGATGGCTGGGACTGAAGAAGCTCAGTACCCCCTGATGGTTGGGACTACATTGTTTCTTCTCCTAAACTCAAAGCATGGATCTCTTCAATTCCTGGCTCATTTTCCCCTACCAATTCAATTTATGGCACTCCTTCTTCAATCTCCTCTATCTGTACATGCCTCTATGATACATCCCCCAACACAACAACCCTGTGTCCTGCTGCAACAAATATGTCTCCACACTCAGGACAAATATTCTCTCCATAATTCTCATTTTCAAATGCAAAAGATGATTTTTCAAATAAATTTGCAGCATTTGCTAATGTATCCAAATTCTTTTCTGCCTGTTTTCCAACTAATCCCTTCCATTTTTCCAACTCATTTCGCAATATCTGCACCTCCTCTTTTAATAGTTCATTTTCCAGCCGGAGATTTTCAATTTGGGGTTCTTCTCTGGGAGGCTCCTGCATAACAGTAGATGACTTAGGGTTCAAAATGGGAATCTCTAAATCTATTTCTATCATAGGTATTTCCTCCACCCGGGATGAATCCCTATTCTCTCTGATTGCTCCCGCTGTCTCTGCTACTTCTTCTACTTTTGTTGTCTCTGCTAGGGGTGATTCAATATTACCCCCAGTTGCATCCATTGTCTCCACTTCTTCTGTTGTTTTTGCTATCACAACTGCTTCTTTTGCTGCTGTTGATCGAGTCCTTCTTCTCACCATTCCCACTGAGTGTTCCTCCATGCCTACTGCTATTGGTGCTTTAACGGTTCTAATTTTCCTTTTCTTTGTTGCAGTAGGTGTCTGGATTCTGTTCCTTGATCCTATTCCTCATTTCTTTGACACAGGGGTTCCCACTTTAGTCTTTTCTTCTTCAATTGGGGTAGCCCTTATCTCTGAAGAGGATTCAACTTCCAAAACTTCCACAGTGCCTTATTCTACTATTCCTATCTGATATCCTTCTTTTTGAATTCTTGCTTCTGCCACTGCAGCTTCTACTATCGCAGCTCCAATAGCTTCTCCAGTTTCAGCTTCCTTTATTTGAGCAACTTCTTCTGCAGTTACAGTTTCCATCACAGTTTCTTCAACTACAGGGTTTTCTTCAGCTACAGGGTTTTCTGTTACTGCTGCTTCTCCCTTGTTTACTTCCTCTTTGTCATTGGCCTGGTTTCCTGTTGTTCCATCCTCCCCCCCAACTGGGTTTGAGGAACATCGGTCCTCATTACCTTCACCAACACCCTCCATTTCCAAAACAGGTTGTATAACTGGCGCATCTCCAGCCAAAAATTGTTCCCAAGTTAAATTACAATTTACAATGGCTCTTAAAACCAGTAATTTAATTAGGCCATGATTAGTAAGAGAGGAAACTGGGTGTTGGGCGGTTTTTGCATAACCAACCATGGTTTGTAGGGATTTGAGCAGATAGAATGGTATGTTCACCAAATTACCATGCCGTAAATGAGAAAGTAAGGGGAGTTTAGAGAAGGAAACAGTTTGGTACCTACCTCCACAGGAGATGTATCTTTTCAAAAAGAATGCCACTTGGTTCTAGGGTGGTGGTAAAGATGCCAGTTCTATCCCACGATGCTTCGGACAAACATGCTCCCCAACTGCTAAGAATTCTCTAACAGCATTTGCATTATGCACCTTCCATCCAAATAATTTCTTCCCAACCTGGGGTAAACCAGTAACCTCTGATATAATCTCTTCTATAACATCCACATGCAGCCCTCTAACCTCAGAGTGGGTATCAGTCAGGTTAAGTGCAAACTTCAATGGGGTTTCTGTATGGAAACCGTTCAATCGTTCAAAATATTCCATCCAACCTACTGCTGTAAAAATATTAAGGACTTCTGCATTAGCACGCACAGCTTCTGTGTCTACTGGTTCATGTCGGACCGGGTTACCCATCTTAATTTCTTCTCAGAATTTGGAACCAATACAACAGTCACCAGTCTCGACGTGGGAGGTGCAACATACGAACATGCAAGCGATAGTTGGAGTTTGAAAATAGGGTATTTTAGGAAAGTCGACGTAGGCATAAAATTCCGGTAAGATAAGACGGTTATGGAAAATTGGCATATTTGGAGTGTTTTGGTACTATTCGGGTGTGGTGTCAGGGAATAAATATAGATGTGGTTCTGATATACCCTCCATAATTAAACATTATAGGTTCATTCAATCAAGGGTTTAAGAGAGCATATAATTATTATTACCGTATTTAATTCCTTGCCAAATCATGTAAAAGTTCTGAACCGTACCTTTCATTTATGTATTCAGCCACGAGGTAATTATTATGGTGCGCCAACTATTATATCCCTCCTTCATTATCATCTCCATTTTTAAAACAAGCGTAAATGCACATGTGCTGAAGTGATGTGGCCATGCCATGCGAACTGAAAAGGTACCACGATATCCAAATGATTTTCTTCATGAAGGACTGCGATTGGACTGATGAAACAGGTGACTGAGACTGACGCCCGATCAAACTATTATTGGCAGCACCAATCGGAGAGCAGACAAACTGGAGGAGTATCAGCTGCGAAATTTAGCAGAATAAGTGAAAATGGTGAAGTCGCAGCTGTACAGAAGGAGCGAGGATGAAGTGGAAAAGAACGAAGCCGCGGCTGCTAGATTTAGCAGAATCAATCAAGGATAGTGGAGTCGCAGATGCCATGTTTAGCGGAATGGACAAAGGCATCGGAGTCTCAGCTGCTGAGAAGGAGTAAAAATGAGGCGGAAATGGCGGAGTAGCAGCTGTCAACTTAGAAAGATAAGCAAAAATAGCGGAGTCGCAGCTGCGGGATTTGGCAGAATGGGACAATGTGGCAGAGTCGCAGCTACAAAATTTTAAAGATAAACAGAGATAGCAGAGTTGCAGCCGTGGAATTTGGCAGAATGGGAAAATGTGGCGGAGTCGCAGCTACGAATTTTGAAAGGTAAACAGAGATAGCGGAGTCACAGCTGCGGAATTTGGCAGAATGGGCAAATGTGGCGGAGTTGCAGCTACAAAATTTGAAAGGTAAACAGAGATAGCGGAGTCGTAGCTGCAGAATTTGGTAGAATGGGAAATTGTGGCGGAGTCGCAGCTACGAAATTTGAAAGGTAAACAGAGATAGTGGAGTCGCAGCTGCGGGATTTGGCAGAATGGGTAAATGTGGCGGAGTTGCAGCTGCGTCAAACTGTAGTATAAGCAAATTTTATCTGTGGAAGACCACAAATTATCCATCTTCGTCAAAGAACTTTATTAGATCAGGAACAAATATTGGGTGTCTGCAGTCGTCTGGCCCAGTCACGGCTGCTGCTCCTCCAATAAGTCCCTGCACACAATTCTTCAAAACAACCTGATCAAGTACAAGAAAAATTAAAAATAGATCAAATACAGAATGAAAGAAAAATCGATTATTTATGTACAAAAATATGTGTGGAAACTGCAATTTTTAAGAATTCACAGGGTTTAAAAACCCCTACCCTAACGTTAATTGATACTCTGGATCAGCTGCAACTTGTGAAATAAAATCCTCCCTTGAGATCGGCCTGTGATACAGTCGCAGCCGATGACCATTTGCGAATATTGGTACCTTGTTCTCGTCAATGGTGATCAACTGGACTGTTCCATTATCAAATACCCGATCTATCTGATAGGGTCCCAACCAATGGGTGTGCAATTTGCCTTCAAAGTCCCTCTTAAATCGTGAATCATACAACAGGGCCCAGTCTCCTTCCTGGAAGACTCTTTTCTTTATAAATCGGTCATGCCATCTAGAGCGTTGTTGTTGGATTAAAGATGTATGATGCACTGCAGCTGTGCACTTCTCATCCAATTCATTGAGTTGATTCAGTCGATTCCTCTGTGCCTCTGATAAATCCATATTTGCTTCAACAGCTATTTTTAAAGTTCTAATTTCAAATTCAATTGGAAAAACAACGTTCTTGCCATATCCTAGATCATATGGGGAAAAACCAGTGGTGTTACGCCAAGTGGTACGATAGGCCCATAGTGCCTCTGGAATTCTTTTAGCCCAATCTTTACGATGGCTCTTCACTGTTTTTGTCAAAATAGCCTCAATAACCTTGTTTTTGCTCTCCACCTGCCCATTGGCCTGTGGATGATATGGTGAGGTCATTCTGTGCTGAATATGAAATTTCTGCAACAGTGCTTCCAGCTTGTGAGATACAAACTATGGTCCACCGTCTATAATGATCTCCTTAGGTACTCCAAACCGAGTAAAAATCTCTTTGTACAGGAAATCAATCATAGCCTGATCATTGGCCTTGACCAAGAATATAGCTTCTACCCATTTAGTCATGTAATCTGTGCAAACCAGGATATGAACTTTCTGCTTTGAGGGAGGGTTGATAGGCCCTACAAAATCTAGAGCCCACCTATCAAATGGTTCAACCACAAGCTGTAGCTGTAAAGGCATCTCATCTAATCTGTTGGGTTGGTCCATCCTTTGGCAGCTATCACATGCCTGAACATACTTCTTCGCATCTCTAAACAATGTAGGCCAGAAATAGCCCATTCTCAAAACTTTATGACATGTCCTCTTATCAGTAAAATGTCCCCCACAGGGCTCATCATGGCAAGCTTTAAGAAGTTGAAGATTTCATCTTCTCTAACACATCTTTTGATTTCTAAATCAAGCCCTATGTAGAAAATATGGCCATCAATCCAGTAGTACCTAGTACTCTATTGTATGCTCTTCCTTCTTTCTCTCTTTGACAGATGTGCTGGAAGCTTACCTTCCTGCTGTCCCAAAACTGCTCCAATGGCAGTGTCTGAGGCATCTGAAGAAATGTGAAAAGGCAGAGCCCAATTGGGTCCTCTTAAGATGGGTGCTGTAGACAGCCTTTTCTTTAGCTCAGTAAACACTGTTTGGCATGCATCATTCCAGACAAACTATGCATCCTTCATCAACAGAGTGAACAAAGGAGAAGCTAGTTTGGAAAAAATTTCTATGAACCTTCTGTAATAGCCAACATGCCCCAAGAAGCTACATACATCCTTCTGTGTTCTAGGAGTCGGTATATTTTCAATTACCTTGATCTTGGATGGGTCTACCTGGATACCATTAGAAGAGATGAAGTGCCCCAACACTATGCCTTCACTCATCATCATGTGGCACTTTTCAGTGCTCAAAGAGAGTTGGCTTTGTTCACAGCGTTTTAGGACCTTTTCTAAGTTCTTCAATGCTTCTTCATAACTGTCACCATATGGAGTAAAGTCATCCATAAAAATTTCCATGCAATCATTCACCATTTCTGAAAAGATTACAATCACTGCTCTCTGAAATGTAGCAGGTGCATTGCACAACCCAAAAGGAAGTACTCGGTATTCAAAAGTCCCCCAGGGGAAGGTGAAAGTGGTTTTATCCTGATCTTCTGGAGCAATCTGAATCTGGTTATAGCCACTAAAGCCATCCAGAAAAGAGAAATACTTCTTCCCAGACAAGGTATCAAGGACGTGATCGATGAAAGGTAAGGGGAAATGGTCTTTATGCGTTGCCTTATTCAATTCTCTGTAATCCAGGCAAACCCTCCATTTCCCATTCTTCTTTGGCACGATCACAAGTGGAGAAACCCACTCACTGTCTGAAATTGGATATATGAATCCAGCTTCCAACAATTTCTAGATTTCCTCTTTCACTATGTCCCTTAGGTTCGGATTCATCCTTCGTTTGGGTTGACATACAGGCCTGGAGTCTCTCTTAATATAGATAAGATGAGTGCACATATGAGAAGGAATTACTTTCATGTCTGTGTACTCCCAAGCAAAAGCTTCCCTACGTTGTTTCAGCAGAGTGACTAGTTGTTCCAGCTCGCTAGGTGCCAAATTAGGATTGATATTCAATGTTTTTCCTGGTTCAATTTCCACTGGAACACTCTTCGAATTCTTAAGTACTGGAATTACATTATCATCACCGATCGGAGTTTCATCTGTAAGATTTTCTTGTTCTGTTGCAGCTAAAGTACTGTCCAAGATCTGATAGACATTCTTATTGACTGACGTGGGCTCACTGATGAAACTATTAATGGCATCATCCTCTGCTTCATCTTTAAATGTCAAGGCTCTCCCTATGGTTAATAGTGGCTGAAAACCCTCTTCCTCCTCCAAATATGCCCATAATAGAGTCTCAGCCTCTATGCTTGGTCGAGCTGGAGGGTACAGGGTTAGATTCTTGATCTCAGTCCCATCTGAAATGGTCATAGAACTTGACCGACAGCTGATACAGGTATCAACTGTGGCCAACCACGGTCTTCCTAGGATCAGTGGGTGTCCCCCCAACTGATATTTTGGCTGTAATACCAAAAAATCCGCAGGGTATTTCCACGAGTCAACTGAGATTACAAGGTCATCAAGAATTCCTTCAGGCTTGATCGTTGATCTATCAGCAAGTTCCAAAATAGTAGGGGTTGGCCGCGGATTAGTGAGTCCCAATTTCTTCACAGTCTCTATGGTCATAACATTAATAGCTGCGCCCAAATCCACCAAGACATTTGGAATTTTTGTGTTCCCTATGTGCATTGTAACAGTTGGGTTCCCAGGGTCATCGTACTTTGCCATAGGGGCCTTTCCCATTATTAATTCTGAAAGTTTTCCCAGCACGTGGATAGTGGGAGGATCCCTGGGCCTTCTCCCTGGTTTCTTGACACACAAATATTTAACTGTCTTAGCATAAATGGGCACATCATGGAGGGCCTGTAACAGTGGAATTTTAACATATAAATTTTTCAACTCTCCCACGAGATCAAATCGGGGCTATTCCACTGTTTTCTGTAGATGCAATCGTTCAGGGTATGGTGGTTCTCTATTCGACGGTGTAGGTTGTGACAGATCGTGTGTTGATTCCTGAGTTCCAGCTGCTGCTTCAGTAGGAGTATCAGCATCCTCGATAATGGGGCTTGTTGAATAGTGCTGACTTACTCCAGTTTCAATCACTAGGGATGACGCATCCTCAGTGATAATAGGCTCCACTACCCTCCCTGATCATAGTTGTATATCATTGCAAGGAATCTGAGTAATGGAATACGTAGGCATGTTGGCAGTCTCAAATTGATCGACTGCTTTATTGTTTGGGTCTGGGTTAGGTTGTGCAGGTAGCTGTGGTCGAAGTGGTGCATTCATAGTTGCGACATTGTTCTGGAAAGGGAGCTGTAGTTGTTGATGCTGATACTGTTGAGGAGGGTACTGTTGATACTGAGTCTGGTGATGGGGAAAGTTATTTCCTTGGTAAGAGTTTCTCCAATTGGAATTCCAAGGAGCTTGGTTTGACTATTGTGGCCATGGTGTCCATGAATTGGGATTTTGTATTGGGTTCTGAGATGGAGGCCACTGGCTGTTGGAATAATGTGAAGGGAATTGTGTATTCATATTATGCATGTTGTTCATTCCATTCATATTATGCAGGAAAAATGCTGGATCTGAATTCATACCTTGGTTTCTAGGATGCCATGGTTTCTTCTGTGCCATAAAGTATGTTAGCTCTACATCCGGAATAGATGCTTGCAGGACTACTTTAACCTCAGGTAATGAAGGACACTCCTTAGTGTCATGCTTGAGTTCACATATCCTACATACCTCTGCTTTGTCCAACGAGCACTCCTTCAGTGGATGCTTCTTCCTACATTTAGGACAGAATACCCCAAGTGTAAGATCTTCTACTACCTGTTTCTGTTTTTCCCTCATGGCATCCAGCTCTGAGTAAATAGAGCTCATCATGTCTGTTTTAAAGTTCTCCAGTAGGTTGCCTATTTCTACTCGAGTGGCACCTCCACTAGCTGACTTCTGAGTCCTAGTAAAGATATCCTGGTCTCGGTCTTTGTCTCGTTTGCTGGTTCTGGAAGATCCCCTGGAGTACCTTCGACATAATTCAACAATCTTTTCAAAAGGTTCCTTCGAGATATCCCCTTTCCCAAACAGATTCAACATATCAAGGCAATCTTCTCTAATTCCTCTTAGCAAGATAATTTGGAGCACATCCTTGCCAATCTCAGCATGACCAGATCTTTGCAAATTGTATAACAATCTCTCCACAAAGTCTTCCAAACTCTCTTCATCCTTCTAAACCATTTTAAACAACTCTTTCTTTCTATATCTAGTTTTGCAATATTCTTGATATTTAGAAAGGAAGGTGTTCTTCATTTGGTCCCAAGTAGTAATGGTCTCACGACCCAAACTCATGAACCAGCGCAGAGCATTTCCTTTCAAGGTGGCTGGGAACAGCTTCAGCTTCTGAGCAATGGAGGTGTAATCATAGCTGCGACAGAGGATATCAAACTCAAAAAGAAACTCATCAGGATCCTCAGAGGACTTACCATGAAAATTAGGGAGCACTGATAGTGAGATATTCTTCATAGGAGCTACCCCAGGTGTCTGAAGGATAGGGAATTCTAATGTAGCCACAGTATTACCAGGCTGATTATTTTCTCCTTCTTCCTCCCGACGATCCTCATGTTCATTCTCAACCCCCTGTTCTCTACTAGCCATGGTTCTAGTCCAAAACTCAACAGTCTCTTTTATGCGTTCTTCCTCTGATTTAGCTTCTTCCTCTTTTCTCCTCTCTTCTCTTTGCCTTCTTTCTTCCTCTGCTATTCTGCGAGTCTCCAACCACACCTCTTTAGTAACTCTGGTTCCGTAAATATGATAAATATCCTCTCTATCTGGTACACCTACAACACTTCCCTTATCTTCAGGAGGTTTACTTTCTGCAATAGGAGTTGAAGGTCTCGTTGTATTCTCCACTGTGGATGTTGAATGTTCAAGATTGGGAGGAACAGAATTTCCCCTGCCTGTAGAGTTCCACGGTGGTCTAGTGGAAGAATCAGCTCTAACAATTATCTCATCAATATATGTGTGTCTTCCCTGACCTGCATTACGACCTCGACCTCTTCCACCTGCAATGTTAGTATTCAAAGGGGGTTCCCGATTTGTTTTTCTTGTATTCATGCATGCTATAAAAAATTGAACTAAAATAAAATCAAATGAAGCCAACTACTAACTCTATCTATCTATTACCATCCCCAGCAATGGCGCCAAAATGTTGGTCACTCTATATGTCAGTTAATTAAAGCTAACACATAGAATGGTCAATATAAATTATCAAACCCAGGAAGGTCTTTTATTTCAAAGGAAATAAGCACAGTCTATGCATAAACAGATCAAGCAGTTGATTTGCTGAATGTAAATGATGATCCTACCTATGTGTCCAACCAACTCACTCCCTAAGAACACTAATCTAATTCATACATCTAAGAATCCAAATGAAGCAACTTCCCTACAGAAATCAACCCAGCAAGTTAATGATCTAATGATCAAATGTAACTAGATTACGGTATAAGATTAAAACAACATCTCTGAATTTGCTAACCAAATGGATAATGCATTTGTGAGAGAACCATGAAGGTCATTTTAACAAAGTTGTTTTTGTAGAACATACATTAAACTTCAGAAAGTGTGGTCATTAAAAGAAATGAATTTCCAGCATTGAAATAGTTTTGTGTAAAAGGATCACACTTTAATGTTATTGGTGAAATTTGTGTGTTTTGGTTCACACTGAATCACCATCACTGACAGCATATAAATGTTACATATCAATTCAACAAGGGAAAATAAATAAGACAGTATTTTATTATTCTTTTAATTGACTAAATAAAATAGGCACCCAATTCAAACATTTTGACACCATGGATCTTGAATTGCCCAAAACAAAAATGAAACACCAATAAATACAAGTAATTTCTGCAACTAGAAGATTGCTTGAATGTGGAGTGAACTTGTTGGCTCTTCTTAAGCATCTTACAAGCTTCCAAAGCTTTGAGAAATCGTGCTTAATGAGGCTATAAATACCATGCATAGGTAGACTCAAAGTCATGGTTTTAGGGAAACCTTCAACATATGAGAGAAATGAAAAATGTCTAAGAACAGGATCGTGGTCAATTGCAGACACTAAAAATAACGTAAACAGTACCCATGAACAACTATCACGGTTCATGATTTTGTGGAGCATCTTGTATGTGGTAGATTGATGATCCTTGCCACAAAGTGTTTGTATGTACAATCATTGATCATGTATGCTAAGAGGTGCAGATTTTTGGGAGCTCATCTTCTCAAATTTGTAAACATATAGAGACAACATGCACATGTAAAGGAGAATAGAAGTATAATTTTTATTTTTTTTATCAGTTGAGAATATACTCATATTGCTTTACAAGAGGTATGTATGTGCATAACAAAATCCAAACATGGATGAAAATATATAAAGTATATAGAACATAAATTTCTTCAATTTAACATCCAAATGCATAGTCGAATCTATAGGTTATAGTCATACAGAAAAATTCTTAGACTATACAAAATTGAGAGTAATAGGAGGAACTTATCTCTTATTCAAGTTGGATTCCAACAAATGATTACGACAAAGCGATACTCATCCAACCATAGACAATCTACTATAGATGCCATCTCTAGCCAGACTATGATGCCACTAGGATGAAGAAAGAAATATGTAAATTTATAAGACAATTTCTCCAACTCAAAAGAAAAGGGAGAATTTTTAAGTATGCTACTACTGAAATGCTAAATTGGACCAGTTGTTTATTATGCACAAACTTGCCCACACAACACAAAAATATGTTTTTCCTTCTATGCTCAAGTCCCTGAGAAGTTTCTCCCTCCAATTCTCTTCAATGTGGCATAAAAAGGATTTAGACTTCTGTTCATTTACTACCAGCAAAGTTTTTCTTGGTTGTTGGCTCCTTCCAAGATTCTAATGGCTTCCTTTCATGCTTGTTAAGTTTTATAATGTGGTGGCATCTTCTTTCAAGGTTAAAAACTAATTTTATCTTTTCTACACTTCTCCAAAAAACTAAGCTCCCTCCCCCATTTGAATTTATCTTTTTCTCATATATTATGAAGGATGTCAATGAGAGTCCTAGTCTCACTCTTCTTGATTCTAGCAATGTAGAATATACCAATTTCTTAGAATGTAGGAGGTGGTTGCCTAGATTTAAAAGGTGGTTAAATCCATCATCTTTTTTTTTTTTTCTTCAATTTAAACAATCGTTTAGATTGTTTAGGCTCAACATCATTAAAAAGGTGAAAGGTTTGGGTAATGAATGATGAAGTTCAGAACAAAGGAAAAATTGAAAACACATAGCAGAAGCTATGGAACATTTCCCCACATGCTCTTTTCCATTAAACTCATAATATAAAGGATTACAATCATAACTAAGTGGACCCAAAATAGAAAGTGATTTCTACCCAACTTGCTAAATATAGAAAAGACTTAAGGGTGTTTCCATGAACATGGGTAACACTTTTTGGCAAGAGAAGGGCGCGAGAATGATAAAAATGAACTCGGTTGAGCTCTTGTTAAGCCCTTGATCGAGCTTTTGAAATATCAAGGGCTTAACAAGAGCTCGATCGAGTTCGTTTTTATCATTCGAGATTTTGAAATATCAAGGGCTTAACAAAGCACTCGATCGAACTATTTTTAGAAGCTCAATCAAGGGTTTAAAATACTCCTTATTGAGCTAGATAGCTCGATTGAGGGTTTTCCTAACCATCAATCTAGCTTTTAAAAGCTCGATCTAACTTTTTTTAAAGCTCAATCTAGCTTTTGAAAGCTAGATCTATAGTTTTAAAACTCTAGATCTATAGTTTTAAAAATCTAGATCGAGATTTTTAATAAGCTAGATCTAGCTTTTTAAAAATCTAGATCAAACTTTCAAAAGCTAATAACTCAAAATAACCCGCGGGATTTAAAAAAAAAAATTCACAAAAGCTCAATCGAGCTTTCGATTTAACCACACTAGACTCTCGATAGAGATATTTAAATATCTACCCAAAACCTTAATCGAGGGTTTTTAAGCCCTCAATCAAGCTATAAGCTCGATTGAGAGCTTAAAAAATAGGCTTTTAACCCTCTTTTCTGCAATTTTAATTTTACTTATCTATTTATGCTACATAAACTCTATCCTATGATGCACCTTAGCTAGCGAACATCATACCAATAGATTCATCAACAAATTGTTTATCCATTGACATATAACTTACAGGTTTTTGAGTTCATATGATAATGTTTTTTATTTTCTTTTCAAACTTACACTTCGAAAACCATGTCCACAACTTTGAATCAACACAAAAAAAAAATCAATAACATAAAAAGTACACAACCAAAAAATTTCAAAAAAATATACGCCCTAGACCAACACGTGCTCTTCAAAAGTTTTTTTTTTCAAATTTTGTAACCAGTAAATTATTTTTTTTACGTGCACACACGTGTACAAAATGTGATTAAAAATTTCAATGGTTAGTTTTAAAAATTAATAAAAAATATAAATTTCCAATATAAATTAAAATAAAAAAATATGTGCGCCCCAATTCATTTTGTGTAGATTATGTTCATATTATTTTTCAAAAGTATATTTATCAATAAAAAATTTTACGTGCATAGAGACCACTTGCTAACTTTTCTTGAATTTACAAGAACAAACCTATCATTAAATGCAATTTTGGCATATTAAATAATATATGTTTTTTTAAATATAGGTGGAAAAACAACATAATTCTCTACAATTTGTTTTTTTGTTGCGTGTTGAAATTCACAAGGCATATATGAGTTTTAAAGGCCTCGATTTAATAAATGAATAAAAAATCAAATTTTCACCGTCACTTTTGGCCAAAAAGTGTTACCCATCTTCATGGATTCACCCTTAATTTATTTATACTCAATCAAACACTATTGTCTAACTATCTCATAAATGTAAAGCATTACTTCTAACTAACTGGAACAGGGGAGATTACACACTTGAACACTCCCCCTTAATCTCATGTTACAATCTTTAGCACTGAAAATACCCGAGCGTTGTCTCTAAAATTCAAAGATGATTCTTCCCAATAGTTTGGTAAATATATCAACTAGTTGATCCCTTGAACTAGAAAATTGTAGTGCAATGTCTCCATTGTTGACAAGCTTGCATATGAAGTGGTAGCAAGTGTCAATGTGCTTTCTTTTCTTGTGGAATACATGATTTTTGGATAGTACAATAGGTAAAATATTATCACAACAAATAGGAGTTGGATCCTTTTCCACATGTGCAAGATCATTCAAAAGTCTTCTTAGCCACACTGCATGGCATGTTGCTGTAGTTGCTTCTACATATTCTATGAAATTGTAACAATGAGTTGTTTCTTGGATGCCCAACATATCAAACTTGTTCCCAAATGAAAAACATATCTTGAAGTGCTTTTTCTATCAATCAATATGGCTTGCAAAGTCATTGTTTGTGTATCCAATGAGGTATTTTTCCTAAGACATTATGTACCACAAACCATAATCAAATGTACCTGCAACATATCTCAAAAATATTTTTCCAACATTTCAAAAAGAGTCTCTGGGGGACTACATAAATGTAGAAATAAAATCAACTGCGTACATTAAATATGGTCTTGTTGCAATAAGATACATTAGAATCCCTACAAGCCTCTTATTATACAAAGTTGAATTTATTGCTGGTCCTTCATCCTGCTTGATCAATTTCGTGCCTATGGCTATATAGATGTATCTATTGGCTTGCATTTATCTATTTTGAACTTCTTCAAGATGTCTATAGCATATTTATGCTGAGATATAAAAATTCCTTGAGCACATTGCTCAACTTCTATGCCCAAAATATACTTTGATGTATTTATCACTCCATCTTTGGGATTTCCTCTGATGGGTTTTAAAGATTTTCTCTTATGGGTGTTTGGGCTTTCCCCAGATGGGTCTTCATGATTTTCTTTGATGGGTCAACAGAGTTTTCTCTAATGCGTCTTTGGGATTTCCACCAATGGACCTCCAAGCTTTTCTCTTATGGGTCTTTGGGCTCTCCTCCGAGATGACTTCGAGATCTTCTCTGAAATGATTTCAGTCTTTTCTCTTAAACGCCTTTGCACACTGTTAAATTTGAGAATTTTTTGAACCTTTTTTCGCACTCATTTCGACGTTTTTACGTCGCCCCTCTAACATAGGGTAATCACTTTAACCATTGGAGTAGAAATCATTGGACTTAAAACACACGTCCTTAATGTTGTATGCCCGACGAAATGTTTGACACGTGTCATAAAACAACCTTTCTATCATTTAATCATCATATTTATCGAAACTACGAAGCCTTTTCATTGCAAAACAGATGCAACACCAAACTATCGTCAAAATTATAATGCAAAATATCGTACCTTCGACGTACTTTCCCTAAAAAATGTGAGTTGCTTAACTCCTTGTCTTCTGTTAAGGGTTGACATTTTCTATTGTGGGTTGATGTCTTTTGTCATGACTCTATTGTGGAGGTTTTTGATGTGTGATTTTCTATCCACTCCACTGATAGCCAATGGGTTGTCTTCGTGTCTTCTATTTTCTATTTTGTAGCCGATTCATACCCTCTCTACTATTTCAATGCCCAACTTATAACCTATTTCATTTTAGCTTAAGACAAAACTAAAGACATTTGTGTATGCCAAATTCATCATCATCTATAGATACTAACAAAAGGTAGTTGATGGTTTCACTCTAAGAGTACTGTTTTTTTTAAGGTAAAAGCAAGTAAACAAATATTTGAAAAGATAATCCTAGATTCATAGTCCTTTACATGCTCATTTTATGCTTGCATACTCATCCAAATAATTAGACTTGTTTCCATATATTCCATCATACCTAGGGAATTGAATTTTCTCAATTTGAGTACTTTTATAGAAGGTACATGAATAAAAAAAATCTCTAAATTTGTTCACCAAATAGTGGATAATGCATGTGTGAGAGAACCATGAATATATAAATCCCTTATTAATGTACCCTCCATTTTCTATTCAATTTGAAAACAAGTATTTGGTGGAACATAACACAAATCCCTAAGTCTCTTATTAATACACCCTCCATTTCCTATTCAATATAAAAACAAGTGTTTGGTAGAACATGACACAACATTATCAAATGCATTCACCCTTGAGGGCAGGGATGGGGCTCTTGATGCATGTGTGAGAGAACCATGAATATATAAATCCCTTATTAATGCACCCTCCATTTTCTATTCAATTTTAAAACAAGTATTTGGTGGAACATAACACAAATCCCTAAGTCTCTTATTAATACACCCTCCATTTCCTATTCAATATGAAAACAAGTGTTTGTTAGAACATGACACAACATTATCAAATGCATTCACCCTTGAGGGTAGGGATGGGGCTCTTGAAAACTTGGAATAATATAGGAAATACTTGGATGAAGCAAGATGTATTTGATAAGTCCTAGGTTCCTCTATAGAAAAGCCTATTTGAAAAACCTAATGGTAGAAGACAACATGGAAGAAAAGGTGAAGGACAAATTCACATAAGGATAACTTACAAAATTGGAAAAGGCATGATATTTGGACAGTGAACCCCTCCTCCTTCAAGAAACATAACTTAAATTAGATATTTGATGTCATCATGTGTGCTCCACAATCCCTAATTGTCCCTTTAACCAAAGCTTCATGGGGTCTTGGATATATTTTTCAATGCCTTATCCACGGGGGCTTCACTCAATAAAATGATATCATAGCACGTTCGTTCGTGGCATATGAAACAATATCCCTAATTTCACTAAATATTGGAAAATACCTTCCAAAATCATTTTTTTTTAACCCCCTCCCAATATGCCTTCCCAATTAAAAAAAACCCCTATTTTCACTAGATATTGTATGTATCAATTTTTTCATTAACATTTTTATACCCCTTTATATTTCTACCCAGTATATTGATATGATACCCCTCTTATGACCCCAGATGCATTCTATAGTGCAACTTGATTCTTTCGATGTATATTGTGGATGCACATTACTTCACCCACAATGAAATTACTCAACCGCATATCATTATGATTTGCAACATCTAATGGTCTAATGAAGAGATAGGAGATCACTTCTTGTATGTCACTAGAGCCAATGCACATAGTACAACATTTAGATTGCATGTTGTAGTTCCCCAATCACTGACTAAGCCTGTTGTGGGCTAGGTATCCAAGCCCCCAGGGCCTGTAACAAGATCTAAAAGGCTGAATAAACCTCCCAAGGCCTGTAATATGCACGAGTGGTTGGTTATTCAATCCCCCAAGGCCTATCGAGGGCCTATAACAGGCCCTGGAGGCTTAGAACCTCCCAAGGATATTGGTAATAACTGGCTGAGTGTTATTGGTAACAATTGGTTATCAATGACCACTATCTCTCGACTATGATCGACTTGAAACCCACTTCACCACTAACCCCCTGGCCTCAAGCATGCCTCAAGATGTGATTTCCCTGCGTACTGGTAAGCTCGAGCCTTGCCTCAACTCGATTTCTCATCTAGTTGTGATCCCTCCATCTCCATTTGACAGATATTTGTCATCCCGCCTATATAAAAAAGACCCCAAAGTATTTTTGTATTGTTACATTAAATAAAAAAAACATTTTCCCCTTAATATATAAGCAATATAATTTTTAGGTTTTCATGAATATTTAATACCGCAATATGAATGAACGTGGTATTATATTGCCTTCCAGTGAAGCCCCCGTAACCTTATCATTCCAAACCTTGATAAAGTATTTGTTGAGACCCTTTGTGACCTCTTCCTTCAGTCTTAAAGAAGAATCCACAATTTAGACCTTGCATAATGCTATATATTTCTCTTGTACTCCTGAATCAACCCCATAATTCTCAAGAAACATATCATTAAGCCATCATCTCATCTCCTTCTACTTTCAACCTCTTCAAGGTCTGGATAGTTTACTTATGTCTAAATCTTGAATTCTATAAAAAATGAAAGGGGTTTTATGTTTCTAGAGCACGAGGTACCATAATGGGATAGGTTCCAAGCATGTATGCACGTCCCCCTTAGGATCTAAATTCTTCAACTAGTTATAGGAAAAGAATTGCATAAACCAAATATGAAACCATGAAAAATATTTGGGTCTTTTGGAATTGGCTAGTTGATGGGCAATTTAAACTGATATCAACTCCCCCTAATCAAATGCCATATCCTTGTCCACAATATAATGCATAATATAAAGGACAAACTTGGGAACCTTTGAGGTGGTTTCCTACCCACAATCCTAGAAAAATTCCATGCAACCTTATAGTACGACTCTATCAAGTTAGAACTATCGATCTAGTAGGAATTATGACCTTTCCATAAGTTGGGTGAGACAACTATTTCCTCAAAATGGATACCTCGTCACCATTTGCATTCATGAAAATATATGCATATTTGAATCCTAAAAGCAATGGTTAGTGTAGGGAACCTCAACATGCCTCTAAAAATATCATGTACAAGGGAAACATGAGCCTTGCAGATTTCTTTCAAATTCACAACAGGATTCTCGGGAACAAACATATTGGAACATTATTGAATAATCTCATCGAATCGTAAACGTTAGGAATAGAGCCAACTTTTGCTAGACCCAAAGAGTACCAAACCTTACATCCTTATGCAAACATTCCTCCATCTTCAACTACCACTTTGATGCTAAGGACTAGTGGAAATCCTTCAATCTTTGAGCTATGTTGTTCAACATATCCCCACAATATGGTTCATAGTTTTTCCTTGGAGCCATCTATGATCAATTACTTGTTTGTTGAATAGCCCTAGATAAAGTACCCTTAATCTATGACCATGCTTTTTATCATTCACATATTTTTGTAAAGTTCATGTGTTATGATGATCTTCAATAAAGCCTTGCCACCTTAGTGTCTTAATGTTAATCTCAAAGAGACATCTCTAGATATGACATCAATGAGAATTACCTAAAAACTGATGGTATCATTGGTAGGGACATAAATGAGCAAAATTGGAGGTAAGATCCTTTCCCATTCTGCATACACAATGTGCAAGCTAGGATTCAAAATATTAACATTTTGTTTGAATGATAGTATGTTGCAAATTGCATAAGATGCATGGTTGTGGAGATATGGGGCTCTCGATGATCAAGTAATAGATTTTGCACCACACACTCTACATACAAATGTAACAATGCATGAATGTGGGAAGTGAGATTTCGCAGTAGTAAACAAAGGATTCAAACTCCACATTATGAATTCTTCATGTGGAATGTGGATTGCGATAGGTAGGTAAAATAAAAGACTTAAAAGGAAAAGAGGGGTGCAACAAAAGATCATTAATACTACAATAATACTTTGCCTAAAGCTCTTGGGGTTTTGGAGACTCATGTTCCTAATATTTCTTTCAAACCTTGAAAAATATGGCATTAAATCCAATACATGTATTGAATCCAATGTACATGTGTTGAATAGCTTAAGGAACTCAATGGTTAGAACTAATGATAATTGGTAGCATAGACAATTAAATGCTTTTGCTCCTACAAATACTTTATGTCTTGCTATCTTACAAAAAAATGATAATTTGAGGTGAAGATATGGAAGCAAATTTGATTAGTAGAACTCTTACTAATTTTGTGTACACAAATTCATAGGTTTCTTGAGGCTACAATTGTCTCTAGAAAATTGTATTGAGCTAAGATGAGCACATTTTTTGACAAATATTCTATCGTTTGTTGGGAGCCTTGCATAAGCAATATGAATGTGTAGACAAATTCATAAGTTTCTTGAGGCTACAATTGTCTCTAGAAAATTGTATTGAGCTAAGATGAACGCACATTTTTTTTCAAATATTCTATCGTTTGTTGGGAGCCTTGCCTGAGCAATATGAGTCTTATTGTAATCTATATCACTAGGTATTTGCAAATTGATGCAGAACGATGGAGATGCTGTGATCGTCTAGGGTTTATGCTCCTGCGACGCTACGTTTTCCCTTGGATGTGCACCTGCTCTGCCCCTGCCCTGCTGTTTCGGCCCACTGGTAAGCCCCTAACTTCTCGCTGATTTGATCTTCTCTAATGGATTCATGCTTGGGAGGGGCAGGAGGCCCCTCCCGTATTCTCGCTAACCACTCGGCCTCACTCGTTTCTGACTCCTCCGACCTTCCTTCTGCCACCAAGATACAAATCGACTCCACAGAGGTTCCATGTACTCCGCTGATGACATGCCCCCCTGGACCTTCCAATTTGGAAGCTCCCCAACCTGACGCAATATGCAAAGGCTCCAATACCTGCATCGCTCGCTCTGCTGAACATCCTAGCCTTACTCTTCCAACTGACAGAATAAATGCCAGAGCTCAGAAAATGAAAGATCGTGCTCTCATAGGCAAGTTTGTGGGAATATGGCCAACCGAACAAGCCCTTCACGGTTGGATTCAAGCCAAATGGAAACCTGAGGCACACTTTGACCTTTAGTTAGGATCCAAAGGCTTCTTCACCATCATATGATATGTGCCTCCATTCGGTTGTTGAGGTTCACATTTTAATGATGCAAGCAATTTTCCCATCCATATTTTGTCACCCATTGAATTCCTCGTGGGGCCTTCATAGTTTGCCATTTATTTTATACCACTTGCAGTACAGCTAGGAAGGAAATGTTTGGGAAACTCCTGTCTCCATAGTTTTTTATATTTATATCGAATTTTGGTGATCCTCCATGCATCTTCCATGTAGATGTGTAAATTGACCTATACAAATTTTCTGCGGGTTTAAATTTTCTACTCAGTTGCATCGAACTCAACAATTGAAATTATTTTTTCGTATTTGCATGAAGCCTGATTTACATTTATGGCTGTTACAAAAGAAAACAATCATCCTCTAAAATCATATCTCCCAAAAAAAAGCTTGTTTTTATGCACATTAAGGCCAATTCATGTAGAATAAATAAAAAGAAAAAGGAAAAAAAACATATTCCATCTCTTAGATATATGCATACCTTCATTTGCAATTTCTCTTAAACATCTATATATAATTTTCTTTTGCAAAAAAAAAAACAAAAGAGGATTGGGAGAACTCCAATTCTCAATGGTTGTTTCAATCAAACCTTGCCCCACAACAACCAAGAAAAGTGAGATCAATCTTTCTTGGCTCATTGGAACCAAGAAAAGTTAGATCAATCATTCTTGACTAATTATTTCTTTCAACTTTTTGTATTCTTCTTTAACATTTTCACATTGCCAACTAGGAATAGTTGTTAGATTAAGTTATATTTGGCACATTCATAATTATAATTTCAATTCTTATATGTAAGGTATTCATATTAATATTGTTTTGGAACTGACATGAACATAAGTGAAAATCTAAATCCTTATTTACATACCTTATTTCTTATCGTTTCCATGAAATGGTATCATATAAGTTTCACCATCTCTATATCTTTATAACTAGTGCATGCTTGAAACTTAACAATGGAAATTTTTCCCTCTCTTGTAAAGATAAAAGAAACTATATATAACCCAAGAAAAGGTAACTAAATGTTGTTAATTTACTTGCATACAAAAATAAATGTAGAGGGTGTATTTACATGATATAAAATTGGTAGATTGGTAGGCTGTGGTGTGAAACATCTACAGTTATCATCTTTTCTAAGCATTGCATTGACTATTGGACAATTAGCCTTTCACATTCTTTGTTACATTGATATCTTGACTGGGTCACCTTTTACCCATTTTCCCTTCCCCATTACTATTTCATTGGGTCTTCCACTATCCAACGCTACAAATTGATTAGTATCCCATGCAATCCTGGTGGGATTATTATTAGCATTATACTATTATTTTATTTAGCATCTTGTTTTTTTTACTAAGATGCGTTAGGGATCATGTTTGTTACAACTTGATACTATGATATAAAGGGGGTATTAAAAATGGGTTGATAAAAATGGATACCTAAAATATATGGTGAAACTAGGGGTTTTCTTAATTGGAAAGGTATATTGGGAGGGGGTTCAACAATACAATTTTAGGAGGAATTTTCCAATATTTAGTGAAATTAGGGATATTCTTTAATATCTTGTGAATGATCGTGCTATGTAACAAGTTCACTGAGTGAACCCCCCATGCTAGTGACCTCAGTCTCTTCGAAAGCATTTTTGGAGAAAATTGTCCTGAACCCCTAGCCGAGAATTATCGAGATCTTGCCAGGATGGACCTAATCACCCAGGCTGCTAGTGTCAGCATGACCTATGGGGCCCTTTGCCCAGCACGTGGAGAGCACGAGGGGAGGGATACTCGCACCCCGTTCCCTTAATGCTGCACGCGTTCTCCTTCCCGATCTCAGACCTTCCCACGATGCTGCTCCCCTCCACACCTGTCTTCCCACCCATCCACCTGCCCTACCATCTGTCTACCTCCACAGCTAGCCACCCCCACACTTGTGGCTTAATGGCACCCTCCCGCACTCTCGCTCACAATTCCCCTCGCATTTCCTATGGAGGCCACCCTATTACTGCTCGATCGCACCTCGTCCCTCTTCGCATTCAAGACTACCATCCTTTCAGCCCTCAACTCTTTCAATTCTGCTCTCTTCTCTTAACTATGGCTCATGTGAACACCATCCACGACTTCCAGTCTCCTCGCTATTTAAACGAGTCCATGCACACTATAGACGACACTCAGTCTGCTTCCTCGAACCTCTGGTTCGGCTCTGTTCACCCTTGTATTTAAATTCATTTCTGGTTCTGGTCCCTCACGACTTCTTCTGCCTTGACCAAGTCTCGTGGTCTATCTCGTCGAGGTGGTGGGAATCTCTGCTCTAGGAGCCAGAGCACCCCAAGCTCTGGGAATGGTTTTGATACTTGCATCTCCTTTTCCAGTCGCAACCTGATTGAAGACTGGGAGGGGCAGCTGGTGGCAAATCACTTGGCCTTCAGCTCTAATGGCGGTTCCATCAATCACTACTGGCTCATGAAAAATATGTTGGGGAAGATTCTATACGATATGCTGGGAAACTGGGGTTCTACAAGGAACCAAATTCTGGCCACTAGGGCCAATCTCATTGCGCTGGACAAGAGTCTAGCTAATCTCGACGCCACCTTCTCCTGGAGCCAGCACGTGATAGTGAGGCGAAGCCCGGTCTAGGCTAACTCTACTAGAAAAGGAGACGGCGGCCCCACCTGTGTCTCTACCGTCCCTACTGAAGGGCCAGTTGCAGCTACTGCCACGGATTCCTCAGATCCTTTTCTGGTTGCCCCTGCCTCGCTTGCGACTCCTCCCGTGCATTTTCTGATTCCGTCCACGATGGGCTCCCCGCCTTGCAAACGCCTGTGCAACCACGCCGAGTCCAACCTCCTTCCTGCCAGGAAGACTGAGCCGCTTCCTGTCAAACTGCTAGAGGATGACTTCTCGGGATGATTCCCCATCCTAGAAGATTTCCTGCCTGAGTAATTTGTTTCATGATTTCTTTGGAGCTCGACGAGAGGACTGTGTCTCTCTGCTCTGGTTTTGGTGTTTGCTTCACTCCGATTTTCTGTAAGTTTTGTGTCCATGCTCAGATAATCCTTTGTTCTCTGGCCGTGCCACTGATGGCAACACTCTGTTTTGGGGCAAGATGGTTTGTAACACTCTAAATTGTAATGCTCTTGCAACTTCAGTTATTTTTGCTATGTCGGGATTGACCCTTCATCCCTGGCCGCTCTGTAAGCTTATCTTTTACTTAATTAAATACTGTGCAATTATACAAAAAAAAATATGAGTCTTATTGTCAAATTTCAAATTTCCATTTCGGTATTTAGTCAAATTGATGAAAAATATATTTCATGGCCATTGACTATTACAAGTATTGGAGTTACATGGCAAACTCATGCTTTTGTGTATTGGAAAATGAGTCTTGTGTTTTTTAATTCTATATTTGGATTATATATATTTATTACATATATATATATATATATATATATGAACAAGAAGTTGTCATTGCTAATATTTTTGGTCATCATCTCTCAAGTATAAGCAATCTTAATACTTATCGCAATTAGCAATTAGACACTTGCTACAATAGTATCTATGTCAACAACCTTTTTGGAAACATTTATTCATAGTTATTTTTATATTGTATTAACACTTAGTTTGACACCTAGATTTATATTAGTATTTTTCTAGTTGAAATATAGATATTTGATAGCTTTTAATGTTATTTTCATGATGTTGAAATCACGATTTCATTTATTTAAATAAATTTAGAATACCCATTTTTAACTTAAAAACACTTTGAGATATATGTAACTGTAGTTTTACGTTTAATAAATTTCATAGATAGATTTTTATTATTTAAAGAAGAACAAAATAAATACTTTTCATCTACTATCAATTTTAATAAGCCATGATAAATTTATTAATTTTTTTATGAAAAAAAACTCTAATCCAAATTTTATTGCAAATATTAACTATATTATTTATTTGGTTAAGAAATTAGACTTACACTTAGTCTTCTACATATTTTTTTTCTATATATTATATCTAATGTATCTCTTAAAAAAGAAAACTTATACTTCAGCAGATAACATGATAAGTAATTTTAAAAACAACTCTAACCCAAAAAGCATTGTTTATAAACTTATACTTCAGCAGATAACATGATAAGTAATTTTAAAAACAACTCTAACCCAAAAAGCATGGTTTATAACCATTAACAAATAAATAGTAACAAAATGATAAGTTTAAGCAACATTGTTTGTATCCATTAAAAAATAAATATTAAAAAAAAATTGATAAGTTTATTGGTTAAAATTTTCTTTTTTATATTAATTATATTAACAAATAATTAGTAAATAATGATAAGTTTAAGTATATCTATTAAAAAATAAATATTAAAAAAAATATAAGTTTATTGGTTAAGATTTTATTATACCTGCCATGACAAAATATATAGCAATCAGTTAGGATTTTACTTTAAATTAATTTACAAGTTTTTTTCTAAATTTTTATATAGTTTTATAAATTTTAATTATTAAATTGATTTAAAAACAAATAAAAAATTATATTTTAAATTTTATAAATTGTATAATCTTTATTTTTTATTGGCTAGTCTTATTTTTATTTATTTTTTATTGGTTGGCAATCTTGATTTGACAAATAAGCCCTGCCTGGGATGTGACTTTTGTGAAATTAAAAATAAAATTAAAAAATCTAAATCTATAAAAAATATAAATGTGACACCTATATATTTTTGGGTATATGTAATAATTGTGAGATGCACCAATTACGATGACGTTTCATAACGGGACCAATTATGAGATCTTGAGCCAAGATATATTAATCTTTGTACTTGTGAATGTAAATCCACACCAAAAGGCCAATCCAGGGTCTTCCTTCCATTCGTTAAGCACGTGGAACCCAGAGTGGGAAAGTGGGCTGGCAATAAAGATCAAATCCGACCGAAATTTGTATGGTTGAGCTGAGGCCACCGGAATCCGATTAACCACATTTACCCTGGTCCCTATTTACCACTGCTGCGGATTACTAAGCTGCTGTCCGGAGCCTCCAATTGCCCACTAGTACTAAATTATGAAGAGAAAAATGTACGTCTTCTTAAAAGTTATCATTTATAATATTAATATAAACATAGCATAAAGTAAGCCGTTCAACAAATTATTTAGTTAATATAAATCATAACATTGTTTTATATAAACAAATTTAAAACTATTTTGTAAAATAACCAATTCTACATATAATCTTATAATATTATAGCTTTTTCTTAATTAAAACACATTTGTACATATCTTTATATATAAAGATTTAACAAAAAAATATTTTAAATATCAAATATGCAAACAATCCTCTTTTTTACATAATTAAAATATTTATGTACCTTATATAGTTCAAGCATGAAAATAATAAGCCACATCGTTTCTTTCTCGAACAAACATATCTATCTAAATTATAACAAACATATCTATCTATCTAAATTATAGGACATAAAAGAAAACTAACACTGAAGAGGCAAAGTGCAACCCAATGCTCCATTAAATTGACTTGGAGTGCATTAGTTGGTTTCTTTCCATGAATAAGAATGTCCTCAAAAAGGAACTTAATCTACGCAATAACATAGAAGCATCCACATGATTTAGTTTTGTGCATAAAACATATTTCTTAATTTTATGAAATTTTCCTTCCACTTAAAGTTAAAGTTAATGTAATACTGTTAATGTATATTGAATGTATTTAAAAACATTGAAAAATATCAAATATATATAAAAAAATATTAAATGATAAATGATAAAAAATTTGCATATATTCTTAATTATATTTATGTAATGTTTTGATTCTTCCATCTAAAATTAATATAAGACTTCATAAAAAAAATTAATATAATACTTCATAAAAGAAAATCTTGAATGTATTAAAAAACATTGAAAAATATGTTGTGCATTCAAGAATTTTGAACTACGAAGAAATCACTAAAATTAATATTGTAAAAAATGATATACTAAAAAAGAGCATATGATAAGGATTACCAACTAAACTTCTGATGTGAATAACGTTGTTGTATTATTTCATTCATTACTTATGACTCATAAGTATATAAGAATATTATATTTATAAATCCTTGTATAGTACTCTTTGTGATTTTTGTTTTAAATGCTAATGCTTGGCAAACTATTTTCATCTTAATTTTTACTTTGAGACTATATACAATTATTAGTTAAATTACTTATAAACTATTTTGAAAGGCAGGTATAAGCAGCTTTGCTGCTATTTTCACTTGTTTTTTATATAAGACAACGACATTCAAAATACCTATAAAAACAATGACACATTGGTTAAGATTTTTTTCAATATATGTAATTATTTGCACCACGATCATAACAAATACAGTTTAGTTAGATCACTTCATAGTAGTTTAACTTATTTTCATTAATTTTTTATAAAGATAAGATATAAATATTTGAAGGAGCGAAAATAACATAAATTCATAAATAAAAAAATTACAGAATTTTTTTTTAAAGATTTATAATTTTAGTAATTCTTAAATTTCTAACCATAAAATGTTTGGCTATATTTTTGTAAAAATATTTCAAATCATAAAATATTTGGCAATATTTTTGTAAAAATATTCAAATTTCTAAGCATTTCATATAGTTCCTAGACAATTTTGGCGATATTTAGAGAAATATTTTTTTCCCATGAAATCTAAGGGTAGGGTTGGAATTTGAGGGACATATGTCCATCATGAGGCATTTTACTGTTAAGTTTAGCCTAATTTCACAAGCAAGATCACTGAAAGAAACACAATCACAAGATAGACAAAGATTTACCTTGGGAAACCCTCATGGAGTAGAAAACCCAGCAAAGCTTTCCTCAATATAGATAATCAACCCAGTACAAGATGTAGTCCTCAACAAGAGCTCCTTCTCCTCCTATGCAGACCTCTCTCTCTCCTATGCGCCAATCACAAGTGAGTGAATGAATGAGATAAATGAGGAACACACCTCCTCTATTTATACTCATGTTCTAACTGACTTTTCACCCTAATGGGGCCGACCTCTCCCAGGAGAGTCTAATAACCCCTAAACAGCTAACTCATGGCTGACCTCACATGGGAGATCTAATAACCCTAGTTACCACAATATCTCGAAGGAATAAACATCTCTGGATATACAATAGGGTCACCTCGAAGGAATGGAACATCTCCGGAATAATAAAGTACAAGAATAATATTCTTAGAAGTTACAATATTTCAACACTCACCCTTAACGAGAAGGATATTATAACAACATCTATAGGAGAAAGGAGTCATCAACTACATGATACATGATACATCTATAAATCATTGGAAGCTTTCTTAATACACCATCATCAGTAACTCAAATAGTTACTTGAACATATTCAATACTGGAACATTAGCATCATCAATATTGAGTCTTCATCTTCTGCAGCACTCGATCAGCTACAACATCATCATCATCTAGATTACTTGATCAACAGCCTCATCGTCTGAATCTACCGATCAACATCATCTCGATCATCTCGATCTACAACATCTGGATCATCTGCAACACACATGATCCAATTACGGGATGATCAATCCCTCTCACTTTAAGACACCTCTCATGTCTATGGACGATGCAATCCAGATCTACTTACAGGATGGTCAATCCTGATCCTTTTAAGAAAAATCCATGTCTAGGGACAATGCAGTCCTTGATCCATTTAAGACAAATCCATGTCTAGTGACGATGCAGTCCGTGATCCATTTAAGACAAGTCCATGTCTAGGGACGATGCAGTCTGTGATCCATTTAAGACAAATCTATGTCTAGGGACGATGCAGTCCTTGATCCATTTAAGACAAATCTATGTCTAGGGACGATGCAGTCCGTGATTCGTTTAAGACAAATCCATGTCTAGGGACGATGCAATCCTGACCACAGTGTCGGTCCTTTTTCATACTAGATGTGACCTAGATTAGATCTAGGACTTACCACCACAAAGCTAGTCCTTTTTCATACTGGATGTGACCTAGATCAAATCTAGGATTTATCACGTACATTTTGAACCAACTGTCCAGGGACGATGCAGTCCTATCACGTACATTTTGAACTAAACGTTCAGGGACGATGAAGTCCTATCACGTACATTTTGAACTAAACGTTCAAGGACGATGCAGTCGTATCACATACATTTTGAACCAAGGGTTCCAGGATGATGCAATCCCCATCTCATCCACTAGGGACCACTTTCTCAGAGACATATGTCTATGGATCTCTTTTAAGACATGTGTCCAAGGATGATACAATCCACTTGTCAACTTAGACCAAGTCTAAGGACCACTCATCGACCTCATTGTCGATATCACCAATACAGGTATCCACATCATCGACCTCACTGTCGATGCAGGCAATCTCATCATCATCGACCACATCACTCCCCCTTTCGAGGAGGGTCCTTCTGAACTACAACAAGCTTGTCTCGGAAATACTCAAACTTTACTCGAGACAGAGGTTTGGTCAATACATCAGCAACTTGTTCGTCAGTGCTCACATACTCGAGCTTGATAGCTCCTTTTTACACCATATCCCGTATATAAAAATATCAGATTTCTATGTGCTTTGACTTATCATGGAACACTGAATTCTCTGTCATCTTGATACAACTCTAGTTGTCACATAGGATCACAGTGGGGTCCATCTCTAAGTCAAATAATCCTGATAACAGTTTTCGAAGCCATATCGCTTCACAACTAGCAGAGCAAGCAGCAATATATTCCGCTTCAGTTGTGCTGAGAGCCACACTAGACTGCTTCCTACTAAATCACGAGATCATAGCAGATCCCAAACAATAACATCCTCCCGATGTGCTCTTCATGTCTGATACACTTTCTGCCCAATCAGCATCTGTGTAGCCATGCAGTCTGAAGTCATGATCTTCAAGATAACATAGATCAAAGTCTATCGTACCCTTTAGGTACCTCATCACATGCTTTGCAGCTATCAAGTGAACCCGTCTAGGTTCCACTAGATACTGACTCAAAGTATTCACAGCAAAGCATATATCTGGTCTGGTATTTGTTAAATACATCAATGACCCAATAATCTGTCTGTACAAAGTCATATCCACTAACTCTGATGAGTCATCAGCTAACAGCTTCAAGTTGGAATCCATGGGAGTGGCCATGGCTTTACATTCCAACATGTCAAATCTCTTCAAGATTTCCACAACATACTTTCCCTGGTTGAGAAAGATTCCTCTCGGGCCTTGCCATACTTCCAGACCTAGGAAGTAGTGCATCAATCCGAGATCTTTCATCTCAAATTCTGAAGAGAGCGTCTTCTTGCACTCGATAATCTATTTCTCATTTCCAGTCAGAAATAGATCATCCACATATAGCAACAATATGACAGGTTCATCATCCATAACTTTGAGATAAAAATTAGGATCAGCTTTACTCTTGGTAAAGCCCAAGCTTGTCAGGAAACTGTCAATTCTTCCATACCAAGCTCTGGGAGCTTGCTTCAACCCATACAAAGCCTTCTTTAGTTTTCATATGTGAGTTCTTCTATCTTCAACCTCAAATCCTTGTGGTTGTTCTATGTACACTTCCTCCTCAATCACACCATTCAGGAAGGCTTTCTTCACATCCATCTGGTGTAATTCCCACTTCATCATGGATGCAAGTGCCATGATGGTTCTAATGGAAGTGTACCTTGCAACTGGTGCAAATGTTTCTTCATAGTCAATTCCCTCTTTCTGAGAGAACCCTTTGGCCACAAACCTTTCCTTATACTTTTCAATGCTACCATCCGCATCATGCTTTATCTTGTATATCCATTTGGAGGATACCACACTCTTATCCTTTGGCTTGGGAACTATATCCCAAACATCATTCTTCATTATTGATTGGTATTCCTCCGTCATTTCCTCCACTCACTCTTTCTTATGAGATGCTTCTTCATAACTAGTGGGTTCTTGATCTACAAGATCACACATCAAGTCCACATAGTTGGAGAATGTCTTTGGTTTCTTGCTCACCCTAGTGGAGCCTTCAGGAGCTCCATACTTTTCTGCTCCTAGTATAATGTCTCTTTCCCATGCTGGTTTTCTCTTCCTTGATATGTTCATGACAGGGGGTTCTTATGGTTCCAACATGTCATGGTCTTCCGGTGTTGTCTCTTCAGGAGTGGGTGCAGCTTCTGTAATTCTGGAAGGTGCCTCTTCCTCATATACTTCTTCATACTGGCACTTCCTAGATCTCTTGAGAGCTGCCTCTTCATCAAATGTCACATCCCTACTTATTTCCATATGATGGAATCCTGGAATGTATATTCTGAATGCTTTGGATGCTTCACAATATCCAACAAATATTCCTTTCTTCCTAGAAGGATCTAGCTTGGTCCTCTTTTCTTTTGGAATGTGAATGTATACTAGGCATCCAAATATCTTGAGATGACTTACCTCAGGCTTCTTCCCTGTGAACACTTCTTCTGGGGTCATGAAATCAAGAGCATTATGAGATAGTCTATTCTGCACATAGACTATTGTCCTGGCTGCCTCATCCCATAGATACATAGGTAGGTCTTGATCATGTATCATTGTCTTTACTGCTTCCATAATGGTTCTATTCTTTCTCTCCGCAACACCATTTTGTTGGAGATTGTAGGGAGTGGTTAGCTCCCTCTTGATTCCAGCTTCTTTACAAAAGACTTCAAAATCTTTTGAAGTATATTCTCCACTATTATCTGTCTTGATTATCTTAATCTTCTTTTTTGAATGGTTTTCTATCAAGGCTTTAAATTCCTTGAACTTTCCAAAGACTTCATCTTTTCCCTTCAGAAAATATATCCAAGTCTTCCTTGAGTAGTCATCAATGAATGTAAGGTAGTATTCATATCCACTCAAGGATGTGGATGGCATTGGTCCACATACATATGAATGAATCAATTCCAATGTACTCTCAGTCTTTGTATCTCTTTGGAAATGGGTTCTTGATATTCTTCCCTTTTGCACATCCTTTGCAAGTGCCATCATGATCAATCTTTAAGTCTGGTAGTCCTATGACTACCTTTCTCACATGAGGTAGTGCTTTGTAATTAATGTGAGAAAGCCTTCTATGCCATATCTCACTTGGGCTAGTGGCTTCATGAACAAGGGCAGCTTCTGGATGGCCCTTGAGTTTGTATATAAATCCTTCCTCTTCACCAATAACAATTGCATCCTCAATTGATTTTCCTTTGGACCACATGAGCACTTATCCATCTATGAATGCAACCCTATAACCTTTCTTATCTAATGCTGAGATAGAAAGTAAGTTCTTCTTCAAACCTGGTACATATAAGATTTCCTTCATCTTCAATGGGGTTCTAGAATCAAGCTTGTAGCTTGCTTCACCAATTCCCTTGATGGGATATTGATAGTCATCTCATAGAGATACCTTCTGTGGAGAGGTCTTCTCTTCAAGTCTTGAGAGAGTCTTCTTTTGTCCTGTCATGTGATTTGAATCACCACTATCAATGAGCCATGTATCTTCTCCAGGTGTTACAGACCTAGAGAGTGCAGAGAATAGAACATATTCTTCCGCATTTTCTTTTTCTATTTTAGTTCTTTTCTTTTGAGGCCTTTCTTCTTCCTCTTCTTCACTATCATCTTCTACCAAATGTGCTTGATGTCTTTTGTGAAGATTCTTCTTCTTCTTTGAAGGACAATTTCTAGCAATGTGTCCTAATTTGTCACAACTATAACATTGAACTGAGGAGAGATCTCTTTCTGAACTTACCCCTCCTCTCTTTTTAAATCTGTGAGGAGGATGAGATTCTTTGTGACCATTCTTCTTGGAGTTGAAGTGACTCCTTCTTATTTTGGTGTGGGTGGCTAAGGCTTGGTCATCTTATTTGAGCAAGTCTTCTCTATTGGAAACCCTAGCTTCTTCTTGAATGCAATCCTCCCATACCACATCAAACTTCATACTTTCTCTTCTTGCACACATGGTTTAAATGAATGACTCCCAAGGTCTAGTGAGACCATTTAGAGCAGTCATGACTAGTTCATCTTCATCAAGGGTATCTCCAATGGCATCTAGTTGTTCCTTGAACTGGGAAACCCTTGAGAAATAGTCTTGAATAGATTCTCCTTTATTCATCTTCGTGCTCTTCAATTGAGCTCGAAGGTTCATCTTCCTATTGATGTTCTTTCCCTCATACATTCTGGAAAGAGCATCATACATTTCCTTTGGGGTCTTCTTGGATGCCACTTGGGGAATCAAGTGGTCTTTGATAGAATCAGCAATGATTCTCTTTTCCCTAATCAAGTCCTTCCTATGCTTCTCTTTGGCTTCATCTTCTTCAGGTTCTGCAACCTCATCCTTGATATATTGGACAATATCATTCTCTTCAAGAATGAGACCAATTCTGTATTTCTATGCTCGGAAATTTTCTATACCCTCTAGCTTGTCTTCAAGCTTAGTGCTTGGAGCCATCTTACCCAGAAGGTCACAGAGATTGAAGTTTCAAAATATAGAATAGTACTTACCAGGAGATGAGCTTGACTGAATTGAGATTAATGGTGTGTTCTACTTCTGGAAACTTCAACTTTTCACCTTCTGGATCTGCAACAGAATTTCTGGTTTTCTGGTCTTCACTCTTCTGGTTTTCTGGTGCACAGGTTCGTAGCTTTTCTGGTTCATTGGTGCACAGGTGTGCACTTTTTCTGGTTTTCTAGTCCAAAACCCAAACTAGGGTTTGACTTTCCCGGAGTTCCACCCACTCAAAAAGTTTGATCTAGGGCTCAAAAGTTTGATTTTGAGGAGGGCTATGTAGCCATGCAATCAGATTCCAAAAATTCCAACTTTTACAGAAACCCTAATTTTCACCGGAGGAGGAGAGAGAGGTATCTTCACCTTGTGAAAGATGTCCTATTCAGGCTAGCTCTGATACCATGTTGAGTTTATCCTAATTTCACAAGAAAGATCACTGAAAGAAACACAATCATAAGATAGACAAAGATTTACCCTAGGAAACCCTCATGGGGTAGAAAACCCAACAAAGCTTTCCTCAATATAGATAATCAACCCAATACAAGATGTAGTCCTCAACAAGAGCTCCTTCTCCTCCTATGCAGACCTCTCTCTCTCCTATGCGCCAATCACAAGTGAGTGAATGAATGAGATAAATGAGGAACACACCTCCTCTATTTATACTCATGTTCTAACTGACTTTTCACCCTAATGGGACCAACCTCTCCCAAGAGAGTCTAATAACCCCTAAAAAGCTAACTCAGGGCCGACCTCACATGGGAGATCTAATAACCCTAGTTACCACAATCTCTCGGAGGAATCAACATCTTCGGATATACAATAGGGTCACCTCGAAGGAATGGAACATCTCCGGAATAATAAAGTACAAGAATGATATTCTTAGAAGTTACAATATTTTAACATTTACCCATCAAAATACTATTAAAAAATTTAACAAACCGTCCCAAAGAAGGCAAACAATTTGCTAGGACATATTTTTGATGGTTAACTATTTTTCCAAAACGCCATTAATTTTTATCAATAAGCTTGTTAAGATACATGTATGCCTAGATAAGTGGCTGCAGTAGGTGGTGTTAACTAATCCTTTGGGATTTGTTGTATTGTATTATAATTAGATTAGTTAATAAACCGTCGACCTGTTGGTAACCATATTTTCCCTCTTTTATATATCTGTATCTTGCTTATATGAATTTAATTCGAATCTTGGAGTTTCAGCCCTATTCTTCAGTGGTATCAGAGCTGCGATTTTTTAAACACCATGAATTTCAGTTCAGTTCGATTTGGATAAACAGTTTTGAGCGGATCTATTTAGATTGTTTTTTTTTCATGTTGAAGAATGCCCGAATGTCTCGTGTCTTGAAAATAAAGAAGAGATTGTTGTTAGATGAACCACAACAAGCAAAGAGATCGCCATTTCCATTCCAGAGCGGAGATTCTTGTCTGCAGTCCATTTTGTGGGTCTGGTTATGAAGCATACACCTGCGAACTGTAAACTTACCAATTTTTTTTGCAAAAAGGGGCATTGATTCCATAATTTCCAGTTTAGATTGTTGAGTGTTGTTGAGCCATCTTTGATTGCTGAGACAGATTGTGCAAGTTGTATGTTGCTAGAGGATTGCATAGTTAATGATATTGATATAATTTGTTGTTGAGAAATTTTTTATGCACAGTACAGACTGCATATTTTGATTCCGACTAGACAAAATTTGCATGTACATTGTTCTTGCACAGTAGCTCATAGTGCATTCTTTAATATCAATTGTGGGAGTAGTGCTTTTCGGAAAAGCAAACTACCAAGAATGGTTTCGGAAAATAAAGAACACTCTTATTTTTAATGATTTATTGGAGGATGTTTGTGAAGGCAAGGATGATAATGAACCAGAGCAGCGTACATATGACAAACAACTTGCTATTTGGAATAGTAAAGATAAAAAGGCATATGCTTTAATTTGCTTCTGTAACTGAAGAGGTAAGTCGGCATATTCTTTCCAACACCACAACATTTACAACATTAAAGAAATTAAAAGATCTTTATGACTCCCATTCAGAACTGGAAATTATACAATTGTTGATGAATTTGTTTAATCTTGAACTGAAAGATAATGATCCCATGAAGTTAGCTTCTGAAATTAAAGCCATTTTTCATGATGTTGAATCAACTGGTGTCAAAGTGGATTTGCAACTCACTACATTCATTAAAGCCCTATATCCTACCTATTCGCACTATTTAGAATCGCTTCAAGCTAGTGGACAGATGAAAGCCATGACTTTTGATGTACTTCTAGACAAAATTGCTAAAAGAGAGAAAGCCTTTGGGAAGAAGGAATCTCTTTCCAATTCCACTGTTGAGACTTTATGTCTCGGACAGAAAGAGCATAAACCTAGAGGAGAGTCTACTAGATTTGATCATAGTAGAATAGGTAGAGGTAAAAGATCATTTAGAGGAAGGGGGGGTAATCCTCATCAATGTGACAGACAACAAGATGGCGAACAACAAGATTCCAGACAACAAACACATTTTCAGAATGATAAACAATTTGTTAAATGCTATAGGTGTGGTAAACTGGGTCATACTTCCTCTCATTGTTGCACTCCTTGGGAAAAGATTAGTGAAAAGAAAGAGCAACAACCTCCAGACAAAGGAAAACCACCTGAATCTGCTCACTATATTGTTGCACATTGTAATCTTAGTATCAATGAAGTTTTTATCACTTCTTTTACTTCTTGGGAAGACACTTGGAATTTAGATACTGGAGCCACTTGTCATATGACCTTCAGAAGATATTTTTTGAGACATTCAGTAACGACATTGACGGAATAGTTTATTTTGTTGATAAGTCAAAGATAAAGCCTTCAGGAATTGGATCTATTCGACTTAAATTACCAGAACTTGCTGATTATATTTTACCCAATCTTTATATTCCTTAATTAAAAAGAAATCTGATGTCTCTCATACATATCAAGAAGCAAGGGCATTCTATACATATGTTTGATGGTATAATTTAAATAAGAAGAGCATCTGATGATGTGATTGTTATGACTGGTGTTGAAGAAGACAAACTTTTAAAACTTAAAAGGACATCATCTTTTCCATCCAATTCAGCGCTTTTGGTTCAACATAGTGATACTATGTCTTCCATCTTGTTGTGGCATGCTCGTTTTGGTCATATTAATTATGATAGTATCATGATTATGAAACAACAAGGTATTCAAGGGCTTCCTACTATTCCAAGAAAAGTTTCTCCATGTAATGCTTGTATTTTAGGCAAGCATTGTAAGCAGCCTTTTTATGGATCTACTTCTCGAGCTTCCAGGAAGTTAGTTCTTAGACATTTTGATCTATGTGGACCCATGCATGTTTCATTTGCCAATGGTAATAAATATATGCTAACCTTTATTGATGACTACACCGGGATGTGTTGGGTTTATTTGTTGAAAGAGAAATCTCAGGTTTTTGCAACTTTTAAGAATTTTCATTTATGGATTACAAATGAAATTCAATTTAATATTGGCACTCTAAAATCAGATAATGGTGGAGAATACACATCTAATGAATTTGAAAAGTACTTGCAGGATAATGGTATTAAACATCAGACAACCATCCATTATAATCCGCAACAAAATGGTGTGGCAGAGTGCATGAACAGAACTTTGCTTAATATGGTAAGGTCAATGAATTTTTTTTAGAATGTCAAGTTGATGTTTTGGGGAGAAGTAGTACTTTGTGCTGTCTATATTCGCAATCGGTGTCCTTATACTACCATCAATAATAAGTCTCCTTATGAAATGTGGTATAATCATCTTCTTGTTGTTCAACATTTTAGAGTTTTTGGGTCTCCATGCTATGCCTTAATTCCTAAACAACAACGCGAAAAATTGGGTGCCAGAAGTCGCAAATGTATTTTCTTGGGGTATTCTAATGCCCCTAGAGCTTATCGATTATATGATGAGGAAAACATGAAATTTGTTGTTTCAAGAGATGTTGTTTTTCTCGAATTTGCTAAATATGCTTCTACTATTGATAGGAAACTCAATCAATTGGATAGATTCTCTTCCAAGAAGTTTTATTATGAATGGGACAATGATCTTCCACATCCTGAAGGGGGGATTCATATTGTAGATCAGTCTGTGGATTTTCCTTCAATTAATTTTCCTTTTATAGCAACACCAGAGAATGAGGAAAAATTAGTTGATAATAATGTTTTTGATGAAGAAAAATTGGATGATAATAATGTTTCTATAGAAGAAAAATTGGATGATCATAATGGAGAATTAGAAGCTAGTCTTGAAGAACCTATTTATCAAAATGAGTCATCACCACAACAATCAATACGTAGATCAAAATGAACCAAGGCAATTCCAAAAAGGTATGATGAATTTGAGTTAAATTTTTCTGATGTTGTTAATGAACCTACTACCTTTGAAGAAGCTGCTAGTTGTAATAAATGGAAAGATGCAATGCAAAAAGAGTATGATGCTCTTATTAAAAATATCACTTGGAGGTTGGTGGATTCTCCTATTGGCATCAAACCAATTGGTTGTAAGTGGGTTTATAAAATAAAATATAAGTCTGATGGTTCACTTGATAAGAACAAAGAAAGACTTGTAGAAAAGGGTATTCTCATAAAGAAGGTGTCGATTACACATAAACATTTGCTCCTACTGCAAAATGGGGCACCATTAGAACTTTATTTTCCCTTGCAACTCAAAAAATGATGGAAAATACATCACATGGATGTAAAATATGCTTTCTTGAATAGTGATTTAAAAGAAGATGTCTATATGTTACAGCTAGAGGGTTTTTCTGTTAAAGGAAAAGAGCATAAAGTATGTAAATTGGTGAAATCTTTGTATGGTTTAAAACAAGCACCTCGTGCATGGTATGCAAATTTAACTGAACATCTTCTCAAATTGAATTATAAGCATTTCAATCTAGATGATGCAACTCTATTTGTTAAGAAAGTTGGAAGATCAGTTGTATATCTAGTTGTCTATGTAGATGATTTGCTTATCACATGAAATAATGATGATTATATAGCATTTATTAAAAAGGAGTTGCAAAAGGTTTTTGATATGACAGATTTGGGATTACTACATTATTATTTAGGAATTGTAGATAAAAAACCAAAGCACATTTTTATTTCTCAGAAAAAGTATATTGGAGAGCTATTGACCAAATTTGGGATGCATTATTGTAATTCTATTTCTACTCCAATGGAGTGGAATCTAAGGATTACTTCACATGAAGGCAGTGCATATGAAGACCCAACAAAGTACATGCAACTTGTTGGAAGCTTGATTTATCTTACTACTACTTGTCTTGACATAACTTTTGTTCTAGGACTACTTTCCAGGTTTATGCATCAACCCTGTGAAGGTCATTGGATCGCAACAAAACGAGTGCTCAAATATTTAAAAGGTACTCAATCGTATGGCATCAAATATTCTAAAGTTTCAGACTTCCATCTCACTGGTTATTCAGATTTTGATTTTTACAGAGATAAAGAGCATGGAATGTCTACTTCAGGCTATTTGATGAATCTTGGATCAACAACTATCACTTGGAGATCACGAAAGCAATCTATTCATGTTGATTCCACAACTGAAGCTGAATATGTTGCAGTAGCTCAGGCCACAAAAGAAATCATTTGGCTTCGGAAAATACTTGAAGACTTGCAGGAGAAACAAGTGACTTCAACGCCTCTCTTTGTTGACAACACTTCTGCATTTCAATTGGCCAAGTATCCTATATTCCATGATTGAACCAAACATATCAATACAAAATATCATTTGATTCGACATCATGTTGAGGCCAAAACCATTCATCTGACACATTGTTCTACTTTGGAGAAAAACGCAGATATCTTTACCAAAGCATTGGGACGTGAAAAGTTTGAAAAGTTCAGAATGTTACTAGGCATGTTATATGTCCCTTCGGATTAAGGGGGGAATGTTAACTAATCCTTTGGGATTTTTTGTATTGCATTATAATTAGATTAGTTAATAAACCGTCGACCTGTGGGTAACCGTATTTTCCCTCTTTTATATATTTGTATCTTGCTTATATGAATTTAATTCGAATCGTGGGGTTTCGTCCCTATTCCTCAGGTGGCATGTTATTATATATGTAATAATGGAGATTGAAACTTTCGTGCTTAATTGAAACTTTCCCATTTGATTGAAGAGTAGTTGGGTGAGTTTTCATTCAATGGGGGATGGCTTTTCTTTCATTCCATATATTCTTTATTTCTTAGATTGTCCTAGCATTGTCCCAATATGGGGTCATTCCCTTCCTTTCAGTGCCTTTCCCTGGCTTTTGTTCCCTTCCTTCAGAGGATAAGTCAGTTTTCAAGTCCAAAAGTGCAACTCTGAGAGAGAGGTGGGTACCATTTTAGAAAAAGAAGTTGGTTTTAAACCGTGTTAATGAATGAATTAACCCAACCACCAAGCATCTTACCAAGCATAAGCAATTTATTAACTACCAAATCTACCAAGCATCACCTATGGAATTTTAGGCACGCTTTCTTTTTGGTTATGGGCCTTAGAACTCAAAAGCACCTGTTGAATTTAGGTACCGATTTCTTTAGAGAGTTTGAAAGTGCGCTCCTCTTGCTGCCACACAAACTTAGAGCTACTAATTTTGGTAAGATGTTATTTTCATTTTTTTATAAATTTGATAATAATCTAAAAACAAATTTTAATGAAACTATTCTCTTTTTTTTCTTAAACATGAAATTGTTTTTGTTGCTAAAATATTTTAACACTTCCAAGTTATAATTTATAGGAATTGTTGCTAAAATATTTTAAAGTATCTATTAAAAATTTTTTAAATGATTTATTTGATATTATGTTAAAAATTAATAACATTTTATTATTATTATAGTCCCAAACAATTACTTTTACTCATGATTAAAAGTACTCAAAGGAGAAAAAAGCTTCAATATATGTTTGAAGTTGAATAGTACAATATCAATTGGCCTCAGACCTTGACAAATGACAAAATCTATATGTGTGCGGAGTTTCACATATTCACAACATCTTCACCATGAATTAAATAAAGCTACTTTCGATTTTAGGGAAAAAAATCCTTAATTTTCACTTCTTCCATTTCTTCTTCTTGGTCGCTTGCCTGGATCCGAAGCAGAAGTAAAACAACAACAGGAAATGAAGCTGCGAGAGCCTCGCTCGATTGTGAAGGATTGGTTTTGTATGCCAGTTTTAGTATACGAATGTATGTATTTTATACATAAAAAAGGTAGAAATCACTTTCAACCTACTCTCTGTAATGTGATTTCCACGCCATGTGACTGTTTTGGGTTCTTTCTATTAAGATAGGGGAGTGATTATTAGTATCTTTGGCTCTTCTGGTGGATTTTACATATGATGTTGCATGATTAATCTAGGATTTATTTGTCCTTGTGGAGGCTAGTTTATGTGTATTCAATGCTATGTAATAATACGTCATTACATATGGACCACCTTCTGGTTCTTTGTGACTTTAAAACACAGGTATGAAATGAGGTGTCTGAATCCCTCAAACTCACTAAACTCGCATGTGCTGGCACCTTTGACTTCTTCCATTTCTTCTTCTTGGTCGCTTGCCTGGATCCGAAGCAGAAGTAAAACAACAACAGGAAATGAAGCTGCGAGAGCCTCGCTCGATTGTGAAGGATTGGTTTTGTATGCCAGTTTTAGTATACGAATGTATGTATTTTATACATAAAAAAGGTAGAAATCACTTTCAACCTACTCTCTGTAATGTGATTTCCACGCCATGTGACTGTTTTGGGTTCTTTCTATTAAGATAGGGGAGTGATTATTAGTATCTTTGGCTCTTCTGGTGGATTTTACATATGATGTTGCATGATTAATCTAGGATTTATTTGTCCTTGTGGAGGCTAGTTTATGTGTATTCAATGCTATGTAATAACACGTCATTACATATGGACCACCTTCTGGTTCTTTGCGACTTTAAAACACAGGTATGAAATGAAGCAATGTGCTGGCACCTTTGAACAATGTGCTGGCACCTTTGAACAATGTTTTATGCCTAATTGGTCTGCAAGCATAGAAACGTTGTCATCTAAACTCTCAAACTCACTAAACTCTCATGTGCTGGCACCTTTGAACAATGTTTTATGCCTAATTGGTCTGCAAGCATAGAAACGTTGTCATCTTTGAGGATTGGAAGATGAATATAAACAAAGTGTGCATGGCAGTTGTGGGTGCATGTCAGGATTTTATAATTCAGAGATTATCAAGAATGACATAATTGCTTGCTTCGCAGTGAGACTTTGATTTTTAGATGCCCTCTGATCATTTCGATGGTGCCTCTCAAGAGGGAAGGCTTTGGGGGTAGGGATGGTGTTAACTTTCAGTGTTAATCATTGCTTCAAATTTTGGCTGGATTGTGGTAGAGGTACAAATACTAGAAGTTGGATGTTTGCTTTGGATGCTTTTTTTATTTTTGCTAAAGAAAAAAATATATCATCCTTGCAGATTTGGGTGGCCTTCTATTCTTTGCGAAGGAAAAAAATATATCATCCTTGCAGATTATGGGAGATTCAAAAATAGTTTTGGATTGAGTTTAAGACAAGGAGAAGCTGCAGGTGCTTCATCTTGAGTGGTGGAAACAGAGGATCAGAGATATCCAAGCAACTTTCCACTTTACAATTTCACCATGTGTACAGGGAATACAACCTTGATGTGGATCTTCAGCCGAAGGTAGCATTCACTATGAAGAGTGGATTAATGACTCCCTATTCTCGCATGGTTCTATTCCCTTGTTTTGATTTTCTTGTTCTGCAACTCTCTAGCGGTTCATCTCAGTTCAATACAACTCTGTGGATCAGTGGTTGGTTTTGGATCAGCACTGGGCCAGATTTTTCCTTTGTTGGTGCAGAGGCACTATTAACTGTTGTGACTATAAACGCTTGCATTTTTTTTGGGCAAATGTTTCAGCGTTGGTTTTGTGTAGTAATGTTTTTAAATTCTAGGGCTGTAGTATGATACAGTGACGACTCTTTATTGTTTTGTCATTAAAAGATTTTGGCTTCTTGCCAGTTAGAGATCGTGAGTCAATAGTAGATTATGGAATTATTGATAGATGCGAGACTGTAATGGTGATTGTAAACTTTGATACTTTAGTGAATAACAAGTATAGATTGAAGACACCCATGATGTCTGAACAAACTGCGTCATTGGATGAACTGATTAATGGTTGAACCACCATTACTTGATCTGATCTGATTTGACTGGGCCATCCTTGAGCCCTACAACTACAATCTCTACATCGACTTGCTTGAATTATCTGGTATGAATGTTGGAGAGATAATCACTCCCAACAATGTCCTCCTTAATTGTCTGTTCATCATTAACTAGCTGACTTTTGCGGCTACCCGTAGTAGGCTAACTCTCAAAATATTCTCATTGTAACAGTATGTATTTTTTGGTGGCTCCATGAACCTGGAAACCAAAATCACAACAAAAATGTAACTGCAAACACGATGGTACAACATCCTTAGGCATACCATACTCAGGCTTTAGCTAACATCACTATCACTAATACTTATAAACAAAAAATAAGTTACTTCTGCAAAATCTGTACAGGACGGATCTAGGAAATATTTTATTACAAGATTAATTGCATAATTGATTTTTTTAGTTATTTTGTAATTCTAAATCCATTGTTTAATTTCAAAATATGTGTACTTAAAATTTTCTTTTCTTCCTCCTATGATACCAAACCTTGAACCAGGAATATGGCATTATCCTCTTCATGTTCACCTTCATCATACACTTAGGCCCTCTTTTGATTCATCGAACAAAAAACCATCACCTTTATTCAAAATATTTTTCATAGGCCCAAAATGCAGTATACCCTGTGCTCCATGGGCTACCTTCTTCATATCACTAGCTTGAGCTTTATCTTTGCAATTCACCTCATGTCCGAGGGATTCACCATGGGTTAGACCTACAACCCCCCCCTTGCGTTCTTACTTCCAAAACATCTATCAACAGAACCATGCTGTTAACATAATCAACATCAACAATTTTAAACTTTGCCTCATTTGTCACAAGGTCTTCTGCAACTTTTCCAAACAACATACCTTCAATCCTTTTTACCTGGATTGAGCCTTCAACACACTCCTCTTTTAGGAGTTCTTATTCACCATACATAGCCTCAACAATTTCATTATCATTTTCAGAGTTGCTTAAAACACCTGCACAGTCACACGGGCAATTAGTAAAAACAACAAAAATATTCACAATTTCTTTCTTCATTGCAACCATTGTGACAATCTCAAATCTACCTTCAGTATCTACACGTAGGTACCAAAACCTTTCATCTTTATCATATACAGCTTTCTTCATTACTACAGTTCATCAGCCTTATGTTGATGGTTCATTCCATTCCACATTACTTCGATTAAACTCTTCTCCTTTTTGATATTCACCTCTTCATCAAATATAATTCAACCTGCTCACATACTGGCTTCTCATCTACAATATCCTCTACTTCTTCATTTGTCTCAGCTTCTATTAGATACTCATGGATTTCAACACCATCCTCATACTTAACAAATTTAATTTCAGGTTCAACAACTTGATCATCATCTTCACTTGCAACATTATCCTTTCTGCCATCTTCTTTGTGAGTGCCTAGTGTGACACATTCATCTCACGCTCTTTTCTCTTCTGTGGGCATAACTATCAGGTCTCACTACCCACTTCAAAATCAATTGGGATAGATGAGGAGGATAAGGATGAGGATGAGGATGATAATGGTGGTGATGGTGATGATGATGGTAGCCATTGATGCTACTATTGAGATTGTGGATGTTTATTGTTTTCTCGATGCTACTAGACACGTATTTTTTTGATGATCCAAGTTCATATTAAATTCTGGGTCATTTTGATTTGTATGGTGGATTTATGTTGACATATAAACTTTGACTACCCTTGATCATTTTGACATTTCTAGATATGGATATTAACAAAGATATTTCTTGTGATATTGGTATTTTCACTATATATATATATATCGTTCACTTGTTCTTTTAACCTTAATATGATGATCTTATGATAAGTTATTGATGTGATGATGTTTTATAATTTCACTTCTTTTGATGAAAGATAATGTTGATGTTATCGTTATTATATTATAAATTAAGATAATGTTGATGTTATCGTTATTATATTATAAATTTATCTATATTGGAAGTTGTCGATGATCTTTTCAAAGAAAATTAATATATATGATGATGTTACTACTTTGGATAAATGTTGTCTGTTTGTGTTAAATTTTCTTCATAAATGCTATGCAATTAATTTCAATAATGGCATCTACAATTAATTTGAATGTTTCATTATGTTATTTCAAAACTATGAAGTAAATGATATATGAGAACTATTGAAATTAATGAAATAATTATAATAATTTGATATAATAAATATATTAGCACACAATTGGATATAGTTGTAGGTGTTAAATAGCAAGACTAATGTGGTGCTAATAAGGAAGCAAAACTAGGAGCTAAAATGGAAGCCCACTATGTCATAGATCTAGAAGCAACATTGGATGCAATACCTAGCGCTGAGTTCGAAGTCAATTCTAATGCTATTTTGGATGCCAAAGTAGAAGTCAAACTAGAAGCTAAACTAGTGGCCAACGAAGCAAAATTATATGCTTAATGGGAAGCTAAATGCGGTGTTCATGAGGAAGCAAAACAAGAAGAAATTCAAGGAGCAAAATGTGGCACTAGTGTGGAAGTAAAAATGGACACTAAATTGGGTGCTAAAGTGGTAGCAAAACATGGTGCTAATGTTGACATCAATAGAGATGCAAAACTAGGAGTTAAAAATGATACAACACTTGACGCTATTGAGGAAGCCAAACATGGCGTTGATATGCTAGCAAAATAAGATGTTATTTTGGATGCAAACCATGGCACTACATAGGAAGCAAAATATGGTGCAACAGTAGAAGAAAAATTTGGGCCATTTTGGTAGCAAAACACGATGCAAAAAAGGAAGCAAAAATTGGTGCAAAATTAGAAGCGAAAATTGGTGCATATTGGAAGTAAAACATGGTGCAAAATGAGATGCTAAAGTGGTAGCACATATGGATGCAATATTGGATGCTAATTTGGATGCAAATATGGCGCGATTGTAGATGCAAACATAAATGCTAACATGGCGCTTTTAAGGTTGCAAATAGGGTGCTAATGGGGACGTCATTTAGGAAGTAAAAGAGGACGATCTCTAGGAAGCAAAATAGGATTTTATTTAGGAAGCAAACCTCGACGTCGTTTAGGAAGAAAAATTGGACGCAATTCTAGAAGAAAAAAAATAGGCGCTATTTTAGACATCATAAAGGATGCTATCTAGGAAGCAAAAAAAGACGCTATTTTAGACTCTTTACGTTTTGTACATGACGTGACCCATTTAATGTCTACTTTGACTACTCAATGAAAAAAAAATTACACTAAAAAGAGATGCTAAATGGACGCTAATTCCAAGATTTGTTGTAGTGAACAAAATGAGGTTTTGTACAATTGCAGAATTTACATGGAGAAATCCTCAATGACTTGATAAATGGAATCTGACTGAAACCTTACAGGGACAGTCACGCCTTCTTGTAGTAAAAATATGTATATATATGTATATATATGTATATATATATATATATATATATATATATAATTGCTTTCTTTGTCAAACGTTTGTTTGAAGTTGCAGCTTGCATGTTTTTCGAAGGGAGTGTGTGTATATATCATAGTTAATTCTATCAAGGTAGTTTCCATAAAAGAGCACGAGTTTCCATATTATCAAAGCACGTGAGGAAAAATGTGACTTGAGTAATCATTTAAAACCCCGTGCATACATAAAAGGGATAGGAATATAATTAAAACATTGCATTTATGGAATTAAAAAGGTGATGGCCAAACATAATAAATGAGCCTAAAAAGGAATCCGACGGGATAATTGATAGGACTCATTCATAACAGTTCCATAATTATGATATTAATTGTAAAAATGTCGCAGACAATTTGGTCAGGTGCTGAAAATCTACGAGTTCCAAGGGGAAAAGACAAGTAGCTTAACCATTAAAACTTAATGTAGTAGGGAAGACAAGTTCAAAACTACATTGTGAATTGAAGCATAACAAGCAAAGAGATGAGCTAAAGAACAATGAGTAGAGTAAGAGGGTATGCAAGAAAGATCATTATAAGATATTATCCAAGATTTCATGGCATCCAGATTTCCTAGACCTGCAGGAGAGCCACAAGTAGCTAGAGAGCAGGCTCTTTAGTGCCACCAGGGGTAACAAGGAATACTGGACGTAGAACTCCATCCACACGGGCTCACGAGATCCGAAGTAAGCAGAGAACTGACGTTGGGGCTTCCTCCTCTACAATGCCATCTTGGCTATCGAAATATATCCCACTAAGGAAGAAGATTGTGAAACCAGTACAAATTTTGAAAGATGGCAAGTATCCATTGGATATGTCGGAAATCCCTACGAGTGTGTTGCAGGTAGGAGATATTATGGGGAAGGTACCCTATCTCAAATACGTAGATAATGACCTAGCAGACAAAGCAAAATTTCCATAATTTGAGCCAACGAATTATTCTAGGAGGTTGCTAGACACAGAAGAAGAAGTGTCTATGCTAGATGTTGAGATATTGTAACTTCTAAGAATATTATATTTGTACTTTATTATTCCGGAGATGTTTCATTCCTCCGTGAAGATCTTATTGTATATCCAGAGATGTTTATTCCTCCGTCGGATTGTGGGAACTTGGGTTATTAGACTTCCCTAGTGGGGGTCAGCCCTGTATGTGTTATGTGGGTCAAAGGGTTGTTAGACCACCCTAGTGGGGTCATCCCAGTCAGTTGTAGTGGGGTGTTTAACCCAATGGTAAAGTTGGGGCCGACATAGTTAATATAAAGTACAAGTCGGAGATGTGTATAAATAGAGGAGGTGTGTTCCTCATTATACACACACTTCCCTCACTTGAAATGTAGCGCACTTGTGAGAGAGAGGTCTGCTATAGTGGAGGAGGAGATCATGTCTTTGGTTTGCATCTTTGTATATTGCTGGTCATCTATATTGAGGAAGATTTGCTGGGTTTTCTACCCCATGAGGGTTTCCTAGGATAAATCTGTGTATCTTGTGTTTATACTGTGCTTGTTGTTTCTTCAGTGATCCTGTATATGCTATTATTGTGAAATGGAATGTAATGCTGATATTTTATGTCTTAGCACATTGAATCTTAACACTAGAAACGCTATAATGGGCATCGGGATTGGAGAGAGATGAAATATTGGGCCTTCTGAAGCTTCCCCATTTTGGTCGAAGCGCGGAAGCCAATGTCTGTGTCAAGCAGTTGTTGTTATGCATCCATGGCGGATTTTTGTGCCTGGATATGCATATCCATTGACACAGGCCTTATTGCTAGGCGTATTTCCATTGATACGGACCTTATTGCTAGGATCATGGGTCTACCTATGCAAGGGGTGGATATGGGGACATATTTTGGAAGCAAAGAGAAGGATAAAAAAGTAGCTACCAGGATGAAAGAAAAATATGGATTGGAAAAGATAAACTGAGGCTATGAAGTAGCTTCCATCAAAGATTCAGTATTGTGATTTTCTATGTGGATCCTTACGAGCAAGTTGTTGAGGAAATGTCGGCCAAATCAAGTTCCTGCTCCAACAATTGCGTTGGCTGAGCAATGTGTCGAAGGAGTTCGAATGAATTGGTCAACATATCTGTTAAATGAATTCGTGACTGATCGTCGCGATGCTTAGGACACAGGTAACTTGTTTCATTACTCATGGTTATTGTTGTTAATTGATTTAGTAGCATGGGAGGAACCATAAGATTTAGTTTTCCAGACTTCCACCTAGCTTTTCTGTTAGGGCTCGGTTTGCATCATTGGGAGTGAATAGAAACCAATATTGTCAACGAGAGTCTAATGTGGTATTTTACCTATATAAGGAGGCATTACAATTTAGTATTATGAAGGTTCCTAGGGTTGAACCTTGGGTGGTTGATTTGTTTGAAGACATTATTCATTTTAATACAACCTCGCACCATATATACATTTGGACTAGGCGGGACCCAAATAAGGAATGGTTACCAGAAAGATACAAGGTGACAGAGCAAGAAATTGGTGAAACCATTCATGAATGGCCTGAAGAGTGGAAAGTACCCATACCTGTCAAAGAACAATCACTAACTGTGTCACGGGAAGCAAACCCTATGACACAAACTGGAAATGCAAAGAATAGATAGGGTCAAGTGGAGGAACAAATTAATGAAACGGGAGGCAAAGGAGAGGTTGCTACAATAGATAAGGATCCAACACCTTCACAGGACCAGGGAAGAGAATCAAGTGTGACCTAGCTGGGTCCCTCGACCAGGGGAAAAAGAAAGGCGACCGAGTCGCCAAGGGAAATAAAACCAAAAGGAAAGCACATAAGGACACACAAGTAATGGCTTTAACGAAAGATGATGTCGATATTCTTACAGATAGGATCTGAGATACTACAGAAGACATTTGGAAAAAAGGTGTTGATGAGCAACTGAAGTTGTATGGGGGTCTAACACACCAACTCGATGCGTTGCAAGAAGCATTAGAAAGAATATGTGTCTTTCCAGATGCAAAAAATACAGCAATAGGAATACATGATGATCCTTTGACACAACAGAGGTCAATGTCACAGGCCATGTCAGGCTTGCCATCGAAGGTCATATCCTTACCGCCGAAAGCATTTAAGTGCTTGGAACCAAGAGTGCAGACAAGTATAGCAGAAATGAGTACTCTAGACTTGTATTTGGCATAAGTGCCAATGCATACTTTGCATGCTATTCACATGAGTATTGCAGATGAAATCAAATCAAGGGAGGAGTGAAGCTACAATGCGATGATGAGCGAAGAGAGTGAGTGGACATAGCTCATGAAACATTACAAGGGACTGCAACATGAGTGCGATGCAGTAGTGGAACAAAGAGAAAGATTGCAAAGAGCTATTGAAATAGTTTGCAATGAGGCACTGGAGATTGAGATGTCTGAGGCAATGCCAGTGGAAGATACAGTCTCAAACATCAGTAACGCAATTAAGGGATATAAGGAGAAAATTCAAGATTTGGATGTTAAGTAAGGCTCACTGTCAAGGTTAAGGATGTTATGGTTGTTTGGTTTCTATCGTACCCCTTCGCTATTGTAGAAGCTTGGTTCCTGCAGCTCCCATAGGTACTTCGGGTGAGACCTCATCTGCGTCCTAGGTGTTTCCAAAAGGGCTATACCCATTTAGTCTAGTATCTAGGGGTTTTGTTGGTGTTTAACTATGTGAACCCTGGTCAAAGTAGATATGCGCCAACATGTTCGTAAAAACATTTTGGTGACCGTAATTTTTTTTGTATAAATATTTTATTTACATAATAGAAATGAGTTTCTTAACGACAATTTTTTTTTACTTCTTCTTTGTTTTTGCTGCGTACTCACATCCACGCTTTTGCCTCTTTCACTTAGTACATTGTGGACTAGAGAATGACTTTCCATAAAAAAAATTAGAAACCCAAATATATGTAATATATTCAAATTGTGACCAAAGAACAAGTAACATTTAGATCATTTTAGACCTAATTGGTTTAAGAATTTTTTGTTGCATCTACATTTCACTTTGAGTTGATAATAATTAATAGATATTCCAAACTTAAACCAATTACTTGTGAATATTGATGGGTCCATTTTCAGGTATTTTGATAACCCTTTTTCCACAGTCCAGCTCAAGCAATGGTAACGAAACGCACTCAATTGTGGGAAAAGTGTTTTACTTTAATGATTTAATGAAATTGTTTTTATGATTAATCTTGTATGTTAGAATGCGTATCAATTAAACTGATTATATGGAAACCAAGCGTGATTGAGCAGGTTCAGGTTTATTAAAGGAAGGACGTGTAGAAGACTAAAGGATCACCAAGCTCGGTGCTCTGTTTCCTGATTTATAGGGGACACACTCCCACTTTCAAGATTAATTGGCACTTTGACAGTCGTTAGGATTAGAGTTAAATCGTATAAATATGGACCTCTCGGGTAGCGAGAGGCCCCTGCTATTATTTCTGAGAAAGACATTATTCTTAACGTTTTCTGCACTATTGAGATATTGAAGTACATACTTCTATTTTGACATGGATTTTACATATTAATGAAAGATTGATGATTAATTCCAGCAAGCATTTCTGAGTTTTTATTCTCTCCTAAGTACGGGTTGGGGAGGGCCCCTCCAACACGTAGGTCAGGAGATTCCTATTTGCAGGTATTTTTCCAAGTATGCATTTTACATTGATGAACAGTCTATGATATATGGTAGCGTTGAATGATTCATTGTTTTCTGTAGTAGTTTAGAATGCATTCCATAGTACAGGTTCTTTCTTGCAATGCATATTTTTATCCACGATTACATGTGTAATAGCTTTGCTTTTAATGTCATGGTTTAGATCTGGAGTTCACTGCAGTTTCTCATTGTGATTAGTTTCTTTTAACTTCTTAGTAGTAGATGGGTAAGCATAGAATGATCGTATTTCAATTCTAGATTGGTAGAATAAGATAGATCAAGCCTCAAATTGTGTGCACAGATAGTAGTTACAGACTTCGTTTCCCCAATAGTAGAATAGCTCTGTTATGGTATTTTCATTCTCGGCATTTAGTTATTTCAGCAGTTTAATTATTTCAAATAGATGTACTGCCTTTGTATCTTCACTTCTTAGAACAGATCAGCATCTAATTACTTCATCATTTTAATTACTTAGAATAGATTCCCTGCTTTATTTCACAGAACATATTTACTGCTTTCAGCACTTTAATTCTTTTAATCAGATTCATTGCTTTCCAGTATTCAATTTCATAGCATAATCAGTTTTCACATTAAGTAGACAATCTTCACATTTAGTAGACAATCTTTAGAACATCGATACCGCCCTTTAACTGTGACAAGAGATTATCCTATAAAGAGCACAGATAGTGCATGCATCTCTCAAGTTTATACGTTCCCCGGGTTGACATTTAAAGTAGGCTCTTGGTATAGCTGCCCTCATTAGGCATCCATATTAGGAGCTCACCAAATATAATTTTTAAAAGTATTAAAGGGAACATTTAATCATTGTGAAATTTATGTAAATTTCCAGCAAGTAAGCAATCAATAAAAATAATAAAATTGAAGAGAGTGACTTTTAAAATTGAATAAGTATAAGATTGAAGGAATTGACCATTACAGAATAATTATTATTATTAATTGTTATCTAACTATTTGAAAGATAATTATAAATTATAAATTAGAACAAGATAAAATAGTGATAAATCATTTAACTTAAGAGAACTAGGTAAGAAAGGATAAAATTAAGGATAATTTTATGCTTGCATCCTCATCCAAATAATCAGACAACCTGTCATATATCCCAGCATACCTAGGGATTTGAATATCCTCAATTTGAGTACTTTTATACTAGGTACAGGAATAAAACAATATCTCTGAATTTGTTTACCAAATAGTGGATAATGCATGTGTGAGAGAACCATGAATGTATAAATCCCTTATTAATACCACCTCCATTTCTTATTCAATCCGAAAACAAGTGTTTGGCAGAACATGATACAAATACACAACATAAGTAGCAACTTTGTTTTTCCAATGATGCTCAAGTTGCTTCACTGTATATTTTTATTTCTCATTTATTTGTTTGATAGGTGGAGCACCATATCAAACCAAACAATAACTGGAACTTTAACGTTTAGAACTGAGTCAAATAAGGTTATAACTCAACTTAGCAATTCATATTGTGAGAGTAAATATTTTTCTATCTTAAATCTGATTTGCATAACATGATTTCAATAGTGGAATTCTTCCTCCTTGATGACAACTACTTTGCTACTGCCATAATCGACTTTCATAGAAAGACATGATATAAAATATGACATAATTATGACAACAATCGCTGGCATCATAATTGCCTTGCATATGAGGGATTCAACTCATAAATTTAGACCAGTAAAATGATTATTTTGATGGCATTAAACTGCTCTGCATACAAGGATTCAACTCAGAAATTAGGCTAATAAACTGTGTTTTGCTGGAATTAAGCTGCTCTGCTTACAAGAGATTTAACTCGTAAATTTAGGCCAGTAAATTGAATGTTTTGTTGGCATTAAGATGCTTTGCTTACAAGAGATTTAAATCGGAAATTTGTGTTTTGATGGTATTAAGCTGCTCTGTTTACAAGGGATTCAACTCAGAAATTTAAGTTCATTTTGTAAACTCATTTTGTAAAATATACTTTCAACTTCAAAAAGTGTGGTCATTAAAATGAATGATTGAAATAGTTTTTAAAAGCAATCACACTTTCAAGTCATTGGTCAAATTTGTAGGTTTTGATTCATAGTGCATCACCATTATTGGCATCCTATGAGTAATGTCTAATTGATGTTGTTGTTACATATCAACAACATAAAACCGAAAAGATAGTGTTTTGTTAATCCTTTAATTGAATCCAAAATAAAATAGGCACTTAATTTGAACATTTTGACAACTTGGACCTTGGATTGCCCAAAACAAAAATGAAACACCAACAGTACTAATTTTTGCCACTAGAAGATTGCTTTAACATGGAGTAAATTTGTTGGCTCTTCTCGAGCGTCTTACAAGATTCCAAAGCACTAAGAAATCATGAATAATGAGGCTATCTTTTTTTACAGCTAGGAATCCACCACACTAGAAGGATGGGTCTATACCTGGGCCAAGGCCAGTCACAATGTTGAATGGAAGAACGATTTGTCATGTCCACCTGGAAGATGTTGTCACCAGGTTTATACTAAGATGAAGACCATCCTGGATGCCCCTGGGTCACTTTAATTCCCTTCTAGGTGGCTCCCACCCTCAACCCCTGATCTGCAAGAATTGAACAGCTAACCTGTGGTGACTTAAACTCCACAAATGCCAACTGCCCTACCACTGCAAGATATGATTACTAAGGCTATTAAAGCCCATGCATAGGCAGAGGAACTCATGGTTTTAGAGCAACCTTCAGCATATGGTTCTGTAAAGTATTTATGGTCAATTGCAGAGACTAAGAATAACTCAAACTGTACTATGAACAACGATCATGATTCATGATTTCGTGGAGCATCTTGTATGTGGCATTGATGATCGTTACCACAAAGTGTTTGTATGTACAGTCATTGATCATGTATGATAAGAGTGCATTGCAAATTTTGAGGGTTAATCTTCTCAAATTGATTATAAACTTACGAGACAACATGTATTGCAAATGTTGAGGGTTAATCTTCTCAAATTGATTATAAACTTACAGAGACAACATGTATAGGCAAAGGAAAATAGAAGTATATATTTTTTTTTAATTTATCAGTTGAGAATATACATATATTGCTTTACCTACTGAAAATGTATATGAAAAAATCCAAACATGGATGAAAACATACAGAGTATAGAATATACAGAGAATGAATTTATTCAATTCTACATCCAAATGCATAGTAAAATATGCAGTTTATAGTTATATTGAAAAATTCCTAGAATAATTAATAATGACAAAATTCATAGTAAGAGGTGGCACTTTTATTTTTATGTTGGATTCCAACAATTGACTGAGATAGAGTGATTCCCATACAACCATAGATTGCCAACCAGGCTATGATACCACGATGGCAAAGAAGGAAATATGCAAAGCTATCAAAACAATTTCTTCCAACTCAAAATGAAAGAGAGGACTTTTAAGTATGCTACTGTTTAAATGCTAAATTGGACCAGCTGTTTATTACCCATAATACCTGCCCACGCAACATAAGATGTTCTTCATTTTCAACTTAAGTCTCTCAGAAGTTCTTCCCTCCGGTACTCTTCAATGTGCTTCAATGTGGCATTGAAATAATTTATACTGCTATCCATTAACTACAAGCAAAGTTTTTCTTGATTCTTGGCTCCTTCCAAGGTTCTAATGGATTATTTTCATAGTTTCTTTGTTCCTTAGTATGGTATATTCCTCTTTCAAGATTAAAAACTCTTTTTATCTTCTCTACGCTTTTCTAAAAAGCTAGTCCCCTCCAAAATTTGAATTTCTCTTCTTTTCATGAAGGATGGCAAGGAGATTCCTAATCCAACTCTTCTTGGTTTTAATAACATAGATGAAATATATTTCCTAGGATGTAAAAGGTGGTTTCCTAGATTTCGGAGGTGGTTAAATCCATTATTTTTTTTTCTCAATTTAAACTATAGTTTAGGCTCAAGTTGATAAAACAATGAAATATTTGGGTAATGGCAAGGTGGTCAAATAAATCTATATTCCTTTAGACCTCCTCACATTTCCCTCTTGTCGTATCACAACCCATGTAGGTGCTCATGTTCAGTTAGTCTTGGTTCTTCTATTGATTGTCCATATCTACCATTATTTATAATTACCATGATAACTTTACATCATGGTATAATAAAGCATAGAAAAAAATGTCCACACAAAGAATCTAAAACATATTTAACATCAAATGCATATGATTCCAAGGATTGAGATTGGGACATTACATCCCCTCCCCCTTGGAATAACACCATCCTCAATGTTCTTTTATTTCATCAATGTTTTATGGTTGGAATAGGAATGGATATGTGTCTTTCATGGCATCCTCCATTTTCCAAGGAGCCTCATTTGGTCCAAATTTCTTCCAATGTTCTTTTCCATAAGAGATGGCTCAGTTCCGAAGCAATGTTACATTTTTGTTTATGATGCATAAGGGTTTTGGTTTAAATTCTCCCTTTGGTTTCACTTGAATCAAAACCCAATCGACATGGCTAGAATCATGTACATATTTCTTAAACATTAAAACATAGACAAAATTATGTGCTTTGATGTTAGTAGGTAATGCAAATTTATGTGTTACTAACCCCATCCTTTATAGGATCTCAAATGGACCACAATATCTAGGTGCAAGCTTGAAACAAGTTCTCAATTTCAAATAACTCTTTCGTCGTTTGACTTTAAGATAAACATGTTCTCCAAGTTTAAACTATTTATGTATCATGTGCTTGTCTACATAACTCTTCTGGTTATCTTAAGTTGTTTTTAGATTTTGTTTGATCATAATAACCTTTTATTCAATTTCTTTAATCATTTTTGGTCTAAGCTTAATTTTGTTTATTAGATTATCCCAACTCAGTGAATTATTGCATCTTCTACCATAAAGTGTCTCAAATGGACTCAATGATGCCCGATATCCTTTGTATTAATCCAATTCTACTAAGTGCAGGTAATCTTTTCACTGGGTGGGTTTGTGCATAACATACATGCGAAGCATATCTTCCATTATTTGATTTGTTCTCGTTGTCTATCCCTCTGTTTGTGTACCATAAGCAGCACTTAAGTGTAATTGTGTACCCAGTTTTTGGAATAGTGATCATTTACAAAAATATGATGTAAATTTTGTATTTTTTTATAATATAATTCTTGTAGGCATTCCATGCAACCTAAAAATATCCCTTATAAAATAAATTATGCAATGCTAACTAATTTTATAGGAATAAAGTGAACAAATTTGCTCAGTTTGTCAACCACAACCTTGATAGCATCATCTTGTATCGCTGCCTTGGTAAGTCATGTTAAAACCATTGTTATTGCGTTGAGAGGCATGCACTTTCCACAATCCAAGTGGGCGAGATGTGTCATGTCTGTAATGCTGACATTGCATGTATGTAGAATAAAAAAAAATGAATATAAAATCATTATAAAACCAAGTACATGCCAGCTCCAAAAAAACAAATATATATTTTTTTATAAAACCAAGGACATGTCGGCTCCAAGTTGAAATTAGCTACATTGCAAAAAAAAATTATATAAATATATATCAAATTTCAATTTTAAAATCCGTTGAAAATTCCAAAATCCATGTATTTGGATATCTACATTATTGAAGGTTAGTATTTGTAAACATGAATATGTGCAATTAGGTTAAAAATACAAATCCATATATAAAAATATATGACCAGCTTCCAAGGATAGTTAATAGTAATTAACTCTTCTACTTTTTATATTCAAAGATAAAATCATGTAATCTTTACTTGATCCCCCATGGAAATTCTCTTCAAGGGATTGTGGATCAAACTTCACCATCATGTAGCACCTCTTTGACAGAACTGGATCTACATGACATAGTGCAAGTTTTGCATGATACTGAGATCTGGTGGTTCTATGGTCAGATGGATCCCCAACTATGTTTCCAGCATTTACAAGGACTTTGTGATCCCATATTGTCCTTGGCCATGGTTTGGGAGCAGGTGTTGGATCTGGATATGGATCTCCTTTAACTTTATTCTCAACATCAACATCTTGATCATCATCCTCATTAGAAAAGATATCACTCTGATATTCATCAGATTCCAATGGAGTAGGCAGAGAGCATGGAAAAAAGTGAGAGAATTCATATTCCTTTGAATCATGGTTTCCAAACCCTTTCACTATAATCTTCTGAGAGATATCTCTGCAATCTCAACTATGTCAGGACCAACGATAACTTTCTTCGGTGAACTTGTGTTAGTCATCTCATAAACAGACAACAAATTTGTTGACAAAGAAGGCACAAATAGAACATTTTGAGATTTCCATGCTCCAGATGTACTATGCCCTTCCCTTCAGCAGAGATTTGAGAGTTATCTCCCATGTGAATAATCGTACCATCATTGAGATCTAGAGAAGGAAATGATTCTTTGGAGGAAACCATGTGGTTGGAGGCTCTTGAATCTAAGACGAAAGCTTGTGATTGTGAAAATCCAGCCTTCCATGCATGGCATCTCTCATGACCATTAGTCTCACTTCCAGAATCAGTCTCTCTTGCGCCTTCTGGGAGGGCAATGTTGTGTTGTTCAAGAAGTTTGGTCCTCTTATCTATCTTCTTCTGCATGCAAGATATCTCTAGGTGGTTTCCTTTCTTGCAATAGCAACACTTGGATTTCTCAAATCCTTTTTGCTTGTCCTTCTTGAAGTTGGAGGATCCTTCCGATGGACTAGATTTGGCATTCTACTTGGGTTCAGATTGCCTCTTCTCTTTTCCCTTGTGCTTCCCTTTGGCCGTCGCACTTTTTGACTCCCCAACCATAAGATCTTGATTTTTAGAGGCTTACAAAGCACCCATCTGAATAAGTTTGTCTTGTTCTTGGATGAGAGATTTAGTGAAAAATATAAGGATGGAATTTTCCAACCAGGGATTGACATTCGTCCTGAATGGAAGGTAGAGACAAAGATGGATAACTCAGGACCTAACTTGCTCTGAATGGATAGCACCAATTACTCATCCTTCTTCTCAATGCCACACTACTTTCATTGCATGAACAAATATTTGAATTTGGAAAAGAATTGTTGGATGGTCTCGAAACTGCTCGGTTGAAGAGAAATCAACTCAATCTCCAGAATATGGCCCCTTAGCTCATCTTGTTTGTCGAAGAGGGTCTCCAACTTCAACCATACCTCTCTTGGAGTCTTCAATCCATCGAGGTGGAAGAGTAGATATCTGGAAATATGAATACACGTGAAACCTAATGCTTCATCCAATCTATTCATATACTTGGCCTTCTCAACAGCTGCTTGAGGTTTGACCTCCTTTCCCATTGTTACCGTGTATAGTGACTTGTTGCGCAAGACCGTCTTCATATTATCCCTCCAATCAAGGTAATTGAAGGGTGTCAGGATCCTGGGAGAGAGAGGAGAGTTCAAATTCTCCATTAAAACTACTGGAGCGAATACAATGTGGTACTATTGCTACTACTGAACTAAAAAACTTTCAATAACCTACAAAAAAATCTCAATTTTGGAGATAGACTACTACTGAGCATTGCTTTAGGACAATAGGCACATTTTTTCGGATCCTTTACACATGGATAGACCTCAAAGGATTTCTCCAATGAATCCAATGCAATGGCGCCAGGATTTGTTGTGGAAATCCAGAGGCTTCTGGTGCACTAATGAAAGCGGTTGCTCAACCTACGCTCACTGAGCTATGATACCATGTGAAATTCTAAATCACAGATCATGGAGCTGAGTATACCTCACAGAGAAAGAATGAGCAGAAAAGATGAATAACAGTGAAAACTGCAGGAAAATGAGCAAACAATTAATCATGCATGAGAACTCAGATATGAACAGAATAATGTCACATGATCCAATAATCATTATAATGAAAAATGATGTTACAATGGAGAGAATTCGAATTACCTAGGAGAATTCGAGTCTCAGTCTACCTAGCATAGTAATTGTCACGTCTATCAGTGCTTTGGAGCTCCCAAACTCAGTTAAACTCAACCAAAACTCAGTTAACTGAAGACACAATCTGTTAATTGACCAAGGAGGGCACATCAATGATTTTGACATGCAAATCACTCAGCAAAGGGCGCATGAGGCCACAATCAATGGCATTCAAAGCATAAACCCCCCACAAGAGTCAGCTAACTCAGATGGACTGGGCTAGAACACTGAGGATGCTCCTAAAAAGTAGGGAACTACCTCTAGTTGTCCTAAATTCATGCATGTAGGGCACATTAGGTGGCTACTAAGTCCTGGATGACATTTGCACACCACTCAGGGGAAAATAACATCACTAAGTGATAGAAAATGGTAAATAATGCAAATAGGACAAGGATGGAGTATTAAAATATCCTAACAACATTAAAATTCAAATATCCTATAATAACATGCTCAACTTCCAAGATTTCTTAACCAACATCGATATGAAATATAAGGGTTTACACAACATTTTAAATTATTGTTGTAAATTCTATTTTGAATTTTATATACATAACAATATAGATTTATGCCAGGTTGTTAGATTTTATTTATTTATTCATAGAATCCATAAAGAAATGCAATATTTATACACATGTGACTATTGATTACGACAATATATATATATATATATTCAAAAAAAGAAAAAAAATGGTAACTTGTTATTTGAATGAAATAAGAGTTACCTATATCCCATACAATATAAGCCTTATCATCATAGTTATATTATCAGTAAAAAATGCATACCAAGAAGATGGTCATACTGATAGACTACCTATCAACTTCAAAACTTCTAACAAAAGGCCTTTTAAAAACTAATCTAGCTGGTTACAATCTTCAACAGTGCATACAACAAAACTACCAGCTAAATTTTAAGAGGTTACCCCCTAAAAATGTACAAAGACCCCGAATCTACCAACATATTTGTAGAGAATTATTCAAAGAAAATCTATCCATCCATTGGTCCAATAGCTTTCTTTGAGAGAAGGTCTTCTTGCATATTTAATTCCTGGTAGATGTGATGAAATGATATCTCAGCAAAACCATCGATCAAGTCATGAATCCTTCTGACCCACTGATCCAAATGAATAGAATACATCTTAGAGTGGCATGTTTCCCAATCTATTGCATCCTTGGAATCACCAAAAATATTGATTCTGAAGATGCCTCTTTTCTTAGTGAACCACAATAAACCCCATAGTGCCACAAATTTTTCCTTAGTATTGTTGCCTCTGCCAACACCCATCCTCAACCATATTTGATAATATTTTTTAACATTTAATATCATCCCTACCCCACATAAGCCATCTTTTGCAACACCGTCAAAATAACCTGTAGCTAGATCTTCTCCAATAGTTGGTCTTCTAAGAGCTCAGAGCTTCATATTATGCTTGCAAGCTGAGTTCTTTAAGAGAACAAAGCACTCTGAACAAAAATGATAAATAGAATGCTTGATGTCATCAAAGATACATCAATTCATATCTTTCCACACTTTCCAAATAGTGAACAAAGGTAAGTCTTTAAATTTTACTCTTGAATGGAACCATTTCAAAATACAGTCAAGGAAACTTCAACTGAACTATTCATCATCATGCTTAAGCTCCCTCCTCAATTCCCCCCAAACCAATCTGAAAAAAGGGAACTGATTAAATATATGAGAGACACTCTACATCTCTGATTGACATAATATACATATTCCTAGTCCAACAAATCCACGCTTGAGGAGATTATCCCAAGTGAGTATTTTATTTTTTATGCATAGCCATATGAAGTACTTAATCTTAAATGGAATCTACCTCTGCCATAATTTCACATACCATCAATTTGAATTATAGGACACCTCCTAAGAAACAATAATGCTTTTTTAGCCGTTAGAGTCCCATTGGCATCACTTCAATCCCATACTAAAGAATATACATTTGCTGACAGTATAACTCCGTTTTTGTTCAGAATCAGTGAAACTATTTCATTCTTCATCCACCTCTTCAGATAGCCCCAATTCTCTAGCTTGGTGCCAATATGGTAAAGATAAGTCATAACTGAAATTCCTCCTAATCGGTGCCAGAAAAAGAATATTTTTATTGTGAATTTGTGCTAATAGCATCTTGGGAAGCCTATAATATTCTCCCCAACAAATGGATCTATGCCAAGAAAAATATGAGAACCATTGTCGACTCTCCAGCTAATCCAATTACCAAGAATCGTAAAAGTTTTAAGGAGGCCCTTCCAGATAATGGAAACATTACAAGCATTCAATTTCGGCTATTGAATCCATTGCAGAATTGGCGAGGCTTTTATATATTTTTCCTTGATCCTTTTACTCCACATGCCAACTCCAAATAAACACCACCAAATACTTTTAGCATGCAAAGCATGACTAAACCATTCCAAACTCTTTATGCCCTATTCTCCTAAATGTTTGAGCAGAAATAAACTTTATCGGGAAGATAAATGAAGTTTTGAATTCTGTGTACCCCCTAACCATAAGAATTGAAAATTCTTCTTCTAGATACTATTGATAATTGAAACAGGAACTGATGTTAGTGAAAACCAGTATACAAGAAGGATTTGAAGGACCGATTTCACTAAAACAAGCCTGCATCCAATGGATAACTAGCGAAAGGTCTAGTTTTTTATTATTCTATCCACCTTCTGCAATATCCAATTCCAGTCCTCTTTTCCATAGCAGTTTGGTTTCAAGTAATAACCAAGATACTTAAACCCCAAATTAGGTTTCTCCATTTTGTATGGAAAAATCCTACGAATTTGCTCACAAATCCCTTCTGCAATGCTGTTATATAAGAACATAGATTTTTCCATACTAATAGACATCCATATTGCCTTGCAAAAAATATTGATAATAGCTCTGAAAGTTTTCCATTCATCAATAGAACCATTCTCGAAAAGGAGAACACCATCTACAAACAGTAAATGAGTAATTGGAAGGGATTGAGAGATCTTAATACCTTTTATATCCAATTCCTTCTTTTCATTATCTATGATCATGCTTTGTCCTTCAATGACTAGAAGAAACAATAATGGGGACAATAGGCACCCCTACTTCAAACCCCTACTTCTTGAAAAAAAGGAAGTGGGGGACCCATTAATAAGAACCACAAAGGAAGCCGAACAATACACACCATTTGATGTAATGTGGTATGCAAGGAGAGCACAATAATACATACAAGCTGGTTTAAATTGCTAGTGACATCTTTGTTCATCCATGCCTTAGTTTGATATTTTTATTTGTAATTTTTGAACCAACTACATAATTCATAAAGCATGAGACTGTGTATTACTTTCCTATATGTGGAAGCCGAGAGTGAAGAAGAGATTTCCCCGAATAATGACGTCAAGATCATAGCCTCATATCTGTGAAGAATACAAAATTTTCTCTAGGTCTGGATCCACGAAAGCCCCTTTCCTTCAATGGAATTTTATGGTACTTATGTCTTTTTCTTTTCTTCTGAGTACATTCTTTGAGGATCTACATTGTATATTACATTTGCTTGAATGCATTGTGATCTATGAATGATGTCCCACAAGAGTAATCGTGAAATTTAAATCATATGTGGTTAATAGATAGAATGGCGAGATGAACGACAATCTTCCTCTTCAGGTGCCCATGACCAATCAACTCCATACTCATTTCCTACTTAGGTTCGTTGAGTTCTCGAAGTACATGGTTGCCTCAGGTAAGAGATAGGAGGCTAGTTGTTCTTACCTAAACTAACCCTTTCTAACTGGTAAGAAGGTTACACGAGTGAGGAATGAAGTACCCCTTCACTCCCATACAACTAAATGCTCACCAAACTATAGAAAGCTTCTTAGCATGTCAATGTAATCGGGGTCTTAATCCTTAACTTTCCGATGTAAACCAAAAGATGGGTCGGCACCTTAATCCATAGCATGTCACGGCAGCTTAATCCTTAACTTTATGCTTTCTTTGGTCTTAATATGCCAAAGAATTGGTAGGGAATTAGTTGCATTGTAGCTTTCTCTCTTGTTTGTATATGTTTCTACAAGAAAATAAAATTGATATATCTACATAAAATGAAACTTGTTGATATTGTTATACTAATTTTCTATGTGTATCCTCTCTTTCATATTATTTGCTTTCCTCATAAATAAAAAGATAAACCTAGATGCCTAACATATGATGTATCATTAAGGAGATTTATAAAATTTTCTCAAGAGACTCTCCTATAAAGGACTAATGATATAAAGGACTAATGATGATACTTAATTTTTTCATATATTATATATTAATCCCAACATTTTAAAGCAATAAATATATAAAAAAGAAATCCAAATTAATTTGTATGTTTAAACAATCTCTCTTTTTTATTATTACAGTGTGTTTTTATTTTTCCAGTTTTATATCATGAATAATAATATTTCTTTCATTTTAGTGTCTTGTATTAGTGTTGAAGATTCTCTTATATTATTTGTCTTCATTTCTATTTCAAGACTCCCTTCATGCTTATGCTCTAGAAGGATTATCACTTTCTCCTTGAACTCAATGCTATTGTGATTGCTCATTTAATTTCTTCTCTTTCTTTGCCCAATTCAATAAAGAGTACATCTATTCCACATACACCTCCTTGGTTTGTAATCTTGGTCGTTGAGAGCTTAATTTTTTATTACCTTAAGCAACAAACTTTTCAATCCATTCATTATCTTTCAAACAAGCAAGGCAAGGACACCCTATCTTTCATAGTATGATTCCCATGAGGTTTCTTACTAGTGTTGAGTCGTATTTGTTTATTCTTCATGCCCTTGTGAGTATACAAGACAACCAATCTAGGTGACAATAATTGCTATCTTCTTTCTCACTAAACAAGGGAACATTGGATGTAGGGATGACAACTCCATAATTCTTCCAAATTAGCATATGATTATATACCTCCTACCTTATTTAAAGAGGTGAGACATACATACCTTTTCGGAAAGAAAATGTTTGAGGAAGAGAACCTCAATCTTAGTCACCCAAACTATTCTGAGTTAACATGTATACACACTTATGAAAGAGATAAAATGTATAAAAATTAATAAATATCTCTTAAAAAAAGAACCAAAAACCTTACAAATTTACAAAATTCTAAAAAGTGTTTAATTTTTTCAATAAAATTGTCTCCACCCGTGTTGGAATTTAGCTAGAATTTCACACTTCAAACAATTTTTTTATAGCTTTTAATGCTTCTAGATATCATCAGTTTTAAAATCGTTTGTGTAAATGAATACCCTTCACTTTGCTCATACTTAAGTTATGAACATTTGAATAGAAAAATAACCTCACTTGAATCAGTTTGGACTCTAACACATTACCAATCTTTTGAGTCTTCCAGTAGCAAATTATAGCATTAGTTTAGCATTAGTTTCCATTCTTGCCTAGCCATTTCAAGTCCTCTTCCACAAAGTCTTCATTTCCATTTGAGAAAAGAGACTTTTTGAATTTTATAGACATGAGTTAGAGAAATTATTATGATTTTAAAAATTTATTATCATATGTTAAGAGATTTGTATGTTATAATTTGAAATGAATAATTGGATTATTAATAGTATTTTTGGTCTATATGCAAAATCTTAGGCAGCTAGCTACCCAAATGAAAACCTGTTATATGAGAAGTTTTAATCAAACAGCTAATGAAATTGAAACATAGAAATAAGTAACTAGTATTCCCGATAATAAATAGTAGTTATTAACCCAATAATAAATAGTAACATAAACATAAAAATAAGTAATTAATATTCCCAATAATAACTACTTACAGTAGTTATTGATATTCTAACCATTTTAATAACTCCATTGTTCATTCCCTTTTTTAAAAAACAAAATTTGTAGATACAGTTTGTCCTTCAAATTCCAACGCTGCTATCCACCACCTCGTGACACCAACACCACCCTCAAATTCCAACGCTGCTCTCCATCACCCTCGTGACACCAACACCACCCTCGTGAGTTAAGAAACTTTAGGCAATGAATTGGCCTTTGGTAGATCTAATTCTATACTCATTATTTATAGCCTTGATGCCGCTGCAGGCATGTTTGACTCTTGTGAGATCGACCCTGTGCTCCCATGCTTCTGCACCAGTCGCTTTGTTCTTTCTTGTTCTTTGAGAATCATTTGTCTATGAGAAGCATTTGTCCAGAGAAACATTTCTAGTGCCAATGAAACATAGCCATAAAACATGGTTCTTTGAACACTGATCAAAAGTACCTGCCATCAGTTTCTACCAGATTTGCCATCAGTTTCGCTGGCCACCCTTGGCTTGTAAAATTACTCAGTACGTGGCCACTGGAACACTGGCTTACGACAAGAAAAAGAGGTGCATTCAAAATGCGCAAAATATCTGGCTTTGGAAGGAAATACAATTATGCTTACAAAACTAGATATGAAACTGAAACACAAAACACTTTGTTTTTTTTCAAGGGTGTGAACTTGATTTTCATTCTGAATTGAATGTTTATAACAACCGACGGAATATTTTCAGGCAGACTTGACAAAACACTTTCTTGATTTGCAAGCATTTTTATTTTGGAAAGAAAAATATAAAATTGAACTAAGACGCGAACAAAACCAATAAAGATAGCATGTGCAGAGAACGTGCTACAAATAACGGTTTCATCCAACTCAGCAGTGGCAAACTCCAATCTTAAAATGCAACTGCAAAACAACTGACTACTTGCGTGTTAGATATATACAAATAGTTATACAAGCAGTGTTCAAGGTGACATTACTAAGTTGCCCCTGGTTTGGGCATATTATCAAAACTCCTTACTCCAGGGGAGTTGTCATCAGTGCCACGTTCAGGAAATAGAAGCTGAAGCAGTTAGACATGATGAACTCCTCAACTGAATTGGATTCTAAGGCCTCCTCCTTTATAACATTGCCACCAAGAACTGAGTTACCATCCTCAGAAATACCCATCAATTGCACTGTTGACGCATCCATGAAATCAGCTCCATCGCCCTGAATAGTTGTGCTGAGTACGGATGATGTTCTGAGGGTCCTAGTATCATCAACCCCTGGAGAAAAACACGAGTCAAGAAAATAAGCTCCATTGTTATCAACACGTCCAAGTCTAGTTGAATCATCAGTGCCACCCTCAGGACATATAATCTGAAGCAGCTCTTGGAAAGAGATTGAGTCGTCAATTGAATTAGATTCTAAGGCCTCCTGGCTTATGACATTGCCATCAAGAAACGAGTTACCGTCCTGATGATTGGCCGCCTTAAAAATACCCATTATCGATTGTGTTGACGCATCCATGAAATCAGCTCCATCGCCCTCATTGCTATTGGAATCCTGTGCCATAAGCATCTGGAAGTTGTCGGTATTGGTATCCTGCACCTGACTGTAATAGGGTAAAGGTACTGTTTGATCAGTTGGGATTGATGATTGACCAGAGAAACTCTGCAAGGGCAATTCATTTTGAAAGAATTGTTCGTCTAAAAATTCTAAATTGTTAGGCCTAGATGAATTCTAAATTGTTAGGCCTAGATGAATTAGACAATGCTTCCATAAAGTCAAACTGTTGAGCCTCATTAAAAAATTTTGAAATATCTTCAGAATTGGATTTCTTTCCCTGAACAATATCTGATATTGCCAAACATTGTTCAGGGACAAAAATTCAATCCTGAAGCTACTTCAAATTTTTTTAATGAGGCTCAACAGTTTGACTTTATGAAAGCATTGTCTAATTCATCTAGCAATTTAGAATTTTTAGACGGACAATTCTTTCAAAATGAATTGCCCTTGCAGAGTTTCTCTGGTCAATCATCAATCCCAACTGATCAAACAGTTCAAACAGTACCTTTACCCTATTACAGTCAGGTACAGGATACCATTACGGACAACTTCCAGATGCTTATGGCACAGGATTCCAATAGCAATCAGGGCGATGGAGTTGATTTCATGGATGCGTTAACACAATCAATAATGGGTATTTCTGAGGTGGCCAATCATCAGGACGGTAACTCGTTTCTTGATGGCAATGTCATAAGCCAGGAGGCCTTAGAATCCAATTCAATTGACGACTCAGTCTCTTTCCAAGAACCGCTTCAGATTATGTGTCGTGAGGGTGGCACTGATGATTCAACTGGACTTGGACGTGTTGATAACAATGGAACTTATTTTCTTGACTCGTGTTCTTCTCCAGGTGTTGATGATACTAGGACCCTCAGAACATCATCCGTACTCAGCACAACTATTTACGGCGATGGAGCTGATTTCATGGATGTGTCAACAGTGCAATTGATGTGTATTTCTGAGGATGGTAACTCAGTTCTTGGTGGCAATGTTATAAAGGAGGAGGCCTCAGTATCCAATTCAGTTGAGGAGTCCATCGTGTCTGAGCTGCTTCAGCTTCTATTTCCTGAGCGTGGCACTGATGACAACTCCCCTGGAGTAAGGAGTTTTGATGATATGCCCAAACCAGGTGCCTCAGGACAGTGAAATTGGAATATTCCCGTGTCATTTATTCGGTTTTGCTTGAAGGGGGTGTCATTTATTTGGTTTTGCTTGAAGGGGATGTTGCTCATGAGTCGTGTTTGGGCTAAACCACAGGAACTAAGGAACTGAGGTACATAATCCCATGCAGCTTTTTGACCATCTCTTATACCTGCAAAGAGAAATATGATTTGTACGAGTTTTGTACTAGTTGGCATTGTGCCTTGAAGAGCAAACTATGCCTTACATCTCTGAAACCATGCCTTACATCTCTGGGCCATCACCATCATCTCATTATCAGACATAAAGAAGAAACAACAGCCTAATATGACAATTTTCAAAGCTGAACCATGCCTTACATCTCTGGGCCATCACCATCATCTCATTATCAGATATAAAGAAGAAACAACAGCCTAATATGACAATTTTCAAAGCTGTAATGAGCATGGACAATTGAAGAAATGTTCTGATAGTCCAGCTTTAAGCTGGGCGTATTACCCCCAGAAGCTTGAAAGGCCAATGTCTCATTTTTCCTTAAGTCCTCATTTGGGTATGAAAAGGATGGTACAATTCCTACAAAGGATATTGTCTGTTTATGCTTTTATGATTTGAATGCTCCAGACGAAGCTTTGTTTTGGAACTAACAATCACCTTGTTCTTTGAAATTGACATTTTATCATTAAGATCATTTGAAATGTTAGTGCCAAAACAAAGTTTCATGCGGAGCACTCAGATCTGCAAACAGAAAATCTCTTTTCAGATCTGCAAACAGAAAATCTCTTTTGTTGGCATTGGACAGTCCTTCTTAGAGCCAAATGAGGGATCAGTGTAATATGAGGGACAGTCCTTCTCAGAGCCTAATGAGGGATCAGTGTAATATGAGGTACAGTCCTTCAAAGTCTCTCTGCCTGTCATATGCCAATGAAACATAGTCATAAACATGGTTGTGGTTCGAGTACTGACTGAGTTTTAATCAATAACTCCTCGTAGGACAGAGTATCTAAAATCCAAAAATAAACTAATTATTGTTGAATAATTACTATACTAATCAGGCCTATTCGTAAATTGGTCTTGAATTCTAAATAATACTGATGAGTTACTATCATGAAATAGTTTTTTAGTAAAATCAAATAAAAATTCCGTCTAAAACTTGCCAAAATTCCCTTGTTCTTTGGTCAAAATTTAAATATGTTAAAAATTTGATTTTCCAAAGTTTTTGGCAAGTCATTGTTCAGTCCAGTCCAAGTAATGAAATAACCCACCTATACCTGTAGACTTGATCTACTACAAAATCAGAGCTGTGGGATCTTTCTGTCCATTCATATTACATTGAATCCTTAATGTAACATTGAATTTTTATTGAATTCTTTATGATGCACTATTGGCTTACGAAAAGCACACAGAACACCAAAAAGCATAAAACCACAACTTTTGCCAAAGGATCGATTGATTGCAGTCTTGAATAACATTCTTGGGGTAACTGAAATGATGGCTGATTAGAGGAAAGATGAAGATCTGGGGTAGTGAAAGAGTGCTTGCAACACATGTTCATAGAAATACTTTAGCAAAACATAATGATAGAAATGATAATGCATATTTATACTGGTGAATTTGTCACCAGATGGTTATGTCATATATATTTTTCCATTAGATAGAACTGCAAAGTCCTCACAACAAAGATCTGGGCAAATAAACTACATATCCTGCATTTATGGTAGAATGAAACTTGGAATAGCATGACAAATCCCTTATAGAAACTTGATTAATGAACATAGAACAATAATACGAAATTTAAATTTCATTCATCCAAATGAAAACATTGAAGACATATTGTAACTGCATGTTACAATATGTTTAACAGCGAAGACATTAAAGCTTGAATAAGGAGATGATAGAGACAGCGGATGAACTGCCCCTAAAAATTGAGAAAGATTGATTCTTTTTATTTACTTCTTTCAAGTTTGATTTATTGCTAGTTCTTCTCCCACTGTCCCATTTCTAGATTCCGTGAAATTGTAATGTTCCCCTGACATCCCCTTAAGCAAACCTAGAAAAATGACCCAGGGGAAGATTCTAATTCCATTGACTATATAAAGGGCACATTCCAAGATGGGTAAGAAATAGATCATAAAAATACGACCTATATAAATTGAATTTCTCTCCAGTATTCTACAGAGTTTTTAGGTATCAGAGACTTCAATTGGGATTGGGATTTTACAAAGGATGAGGCCGGTTTTGTATGGAAGGGTGGATAATCTATCTTCGTCTGGAAGGGTGGACAATATGTCCTGCATGACAGACAGAATTCTCTTCAAAGGTTTCAATTCCAATGCATTCAAATCTTTGAGAAGAATTCTGTGTATGATGAAAGACAAATTGTCCACCCTTCTCAACGAAGACAGCTTGTCCACATATCCAGACGAGTCCTGTGCCTCATCATCTGTAAAATCCTTTGAATTTCTGTCAAGTATTGGAAAGAGTTTTTAGTTATCAATGTTTCTACCATCTCAATCCGCTATTTATTTGCTTACATTGGATTGGATAGAGTATTGAATTTCTCTCGAGTATTGGATAGAGTTTTTAGCTATCACGGACTAAAAACTCTAGCGATCACGGACTAAAAACTCTCTCAAGTATTGGATAGAGTTTTTAGCTATCAAAAAAATAAAAAAAATCACCGCTAGACTGGTTCTCAGAACAACAAAAAAACCTTCAATCTGAACCAACCAGCTATAAGGAGATAAAAACTCTCTCAGAAAAGTGAAGAAACCTTCAATCTGAACCAACCAGCCATCAGGAGATAAAAACTCTCTCAGAAAAGTGACCTTCGCAACCTTCAATCTGATTACTCTGTCCCAAAGGTTTTGGTATTTTATAGATCCTACCGTGAGAGTGCTTAACGGCTTTTGACATGTTTACCGGCCAGCTTTACCATGGGCGTGCCTTTACCATGGGCGTGAGCATGCCTTATCGGCTTTTGACATGTTTTCGAAATGAGATATTTAGATTGACAATGTCAAATCATAAATAAGATTTTAAGATTATTTTGGATATCAAAGTCTAAGCTGAAAACACAATTTCAAATAGTCAAATTTCATTAATTTATTTATTAATTTAATATTAAATAATAATTTATTAGCATTTTTAAATATACATAATTATTTTTATTAAATAAAATTATATATATATATATATATATTGGAAAGAATCTTATGGATAAAAAAATTCCTTCCTTTTAAAAAATGAGACATATACTAAGAAATTCTTGCATTTTATAAATTATTATTGTAATATTAAAAATATAGAAATCAACTTTGAATACAAAATACATATCAAAATAAACAAAAGTTATAAATCGATAAATTGATCGTATCAATTCAGTTTTTCAGACCAATCCCTATTGAGTAACAAACTATAAGCTTAAGGAATATCCACAACAATGATATCAATCACTTGATGTACTTTGGGCTTAGAAGCTAATCGGATTAAGGCATTCTTAAGTTTTATTAGGACTTTGACATTTATATGTCTAGTTGAACAATTTGAGAGTCGCATTTTTAAGTTCAACATTTAATTTCTACCACACAAAATAAGACATCACTTTATTCAATGATCAAATCTCTCCATGGAAAGGGGACTCGGGTGAATGCTCTACGGTTCGAGAAGTTCAGATTGAAGAGAGCGAAGTTATCCTCCAATTAAATGGATAGCTCAGCATATTCATGTATTTATTAACACTCTCTTGCAAGAAATATAAACCATCTCATTCTCATGGATGAATATCCCCTGGTGATGGACTCTCATTAGTAGTATGAAACGTTGGGCAACAAAAATCATAACATGTTTTTCATTTTTCTTTTAAAATTTAAGAGCCTGTAAAATGGATTCTCTTTTTTCAACAATACAATCCCTCCATAGAAGGGAGACTCAGGAAAATACTCTATGGTTCGAGAAGTTCATATTGAAGAGAGCGAAGCTATCCTCCAATTAAATGAATAGGTAAACAGATTCATGCATTTATTAACACTCTCTTGCAATAAATCTGAACAATCTCATTCTCGTAGATGAAGATCCCTTGATGATGGCCTCTCCTTAGTAATTTAAAACGTTGGGTAACAAAAACATAATAGGTTTTTCCATTTTTCTTTTAAAATTTAAGGGCCTGCAAAATGGATTCTCTTTTTTCAACAATCGAATCCCTACATGGAAGGGGGACTCAGGCAAATGCTCTATGGTTCGAGAATTTCATATTGAAGAGAGAGAAGATGTCCTCCAATTAAAGGGTATGTGTTTTGAGGATCAATGAGCTACTTTATGGGTAAGATTATCTTGTCTCGTCTTGTAGATTGTTATTGGTTATGATAATGTCTTGTCTTGTAGATTGTTATTGTAATTTCCCATTTGATTAAGTTATCTTGACAAATATTATGAAGTGTAGAAGTTGTAACCCTATTCTTCTTACCTTATGTTATCCATAGAATGTAGTTTATTGCTGCATTATTTCTATAGATTTGGTTAAATCCACATTAATTTCATCCAAGGTTATGATAAGCTTCACGTGTATTTGACTGTATCTTCTTTAGTAATTTCCTTACATACATTTCTACAATTTTAGATAGCAAATGGGATGGGTTTTTTAGTTGTACTCTTCGACATCAATAACCACTTCTCCTCATTAAGATAGTCTCCTGTCAAATCATTTAATTGACTCTATTGTGCAATTGATAAGACACTAATCTCTTGGCCACTCATCCACTATTATCTAAGACACTATCTCTTGCAAAGATTCTCGTTTCAATCTTACAAGGCATTCGTAAAAGAATGATGCATTTCTTGTGGGATAGAAACTCTCTTGGAAACAAATTCCATTTGACAAACTAGGAAAGTATTTATATCCCAAAAAACTTGGATGTCGGGGCATAAAAAACTTGGACTGGTTTCGTTCTGCTTTGAATTTAAAGAGTTTATGGAGGGGGCTTGTGGTACAGGACTTTGGAGTGAGGTTCTTAAATATAAATACCTAAAGAAAAAATTAGTAGTTGAGTGGATCAAGACTCCCAAAAAATATTTTTCTAATGCATCCATTATCAGGAGTTGAGTGGATCAAGACTCCCAAAAAATCTTTTTCTAATGCATCCATTATCTAGAGGGGTTTGACTGGACCTTATCCTTGGATGGGTGAGTGGCACTCTTGGAGGATTGGGAGGGTTGGGAATGGATTACATGTCCATATTGGTATTGATCCTTTTGGGAGTAGAGAAAGTTCTAACAAAATTACTAGTCCCCCAGGGGATATGGTGGTTAATTCGCACCATCTTGCAGTTATACTTATGTCTTTCCTTTCGAAGGATTTTGTATCCCCCTAGAAGTATTCAAGAGGTGATAATCAGGATCACAACAATTGGTGCACTAGTGTCAATTACTTGGTATGATTGGGGTGGTTTAGGTCTCCTAGGAAGAAGATATATGATAAGTGAGATTCCATATGTTCCCTACTTAAGGCTCGAGTTATAGCACAATATCTTTGTCATAAGTGTGGAATTCCAAGTGATCCTAACCAAGGAGAAGTAGGTGTTGTGGAGTTATATTGGGATGTGCCTTGATGACTAAGAAATTGGATAGGAGTTTGAACAAGCGCTGGTCATGTATTGAATATTATCTTGGATTGGGGGGATTGGGGATCGACATGCTAAGTGGGGGTTCTTTGTGGAGTAGTGGATCATTACGTCTTTTTTTATAACTGAAAGCAATGTTGGATTAATCCTTCTCAATTTCTGTCTGAAAGGCTTTGTGTTTGGCTTCAAAGGAACTTTATGTTGGATTATGCTAGTGTCATAGGTCTTCAAATCCTCATAAGACCAAGCAAAGATATCAACAAATTATTTCAGTAACTTAACATACCTGTTCCTTTCTTCATCTAAGAGTGCTTTGGAAACTTTCACCATCTTAGGTTGATCAATAGTACCAATGTTACAGCTTAGAATATCTTCTTCTGAAGACTGCATGGTGGGCTTCAACAAAGTATCATCTTTAGAAAAAAGTATCTCAAGGGGAACAAGACCTTTGGGAATAAATTTTCCTTTTAATTCAATAATTTTATGCTCAGCAATTGAATTTTTAGAATATCCAATAGTGTCATCATATCCATCATCTTGATCTTAATCGATCAATGAAGTAGAAAACTCCCCAGTCAATTCCAAGAATTTTTTGATTTCCAAATCATCTTGAAACACTCTCCATTGTTTGATGTTATATGGTACCGAAGGTCTATACTTGACTTCAATAGGATACTTTAACTAAGTCTGTTTTGGAATTCTGAAATAGGTGGCTGCCAATGCCAGTGAGTCTGTTGTTTGATTATGATCCCTAGGGATAAAAGAAATATTGAATGCCAGAAATAAATTATCTAAAATATCCCATACCTCATTCCTGTATACCTTCAACAATTCTTGCTTCACTTGATAAACTTCCTTCACCTCCTGGACCACTAATTCAGAGTCGCCAAAAACGGTATGCTGTTGAATTCCCAAATCCTTTGCAGCTCTTAACCCAAGTATTAATGCTTCATACCCAGTTGTGTTATTAGTAGTCTAAAATTCCAACTTGTACATTAAACAAATAACCTCCCCTCCTGGAGATATCAGAACAATACCTGCTCCTGCTCCTTCCTTGGATGATGAACCATCAAAGTACATTTGCCATAAATCATTCTGATTTTCAACAGTATGTCTGACTGGTGTTTCTTTGTCCACGCGTAGAATGCTAGTTGTGTCTTCATTACTAAAATGTAACATACAGGATCCCATATCTTCATCGACATCATAAATTGGATGATTTGTTGGATTCTTATTATCACTCGCTAAATAGGCAAGCTACACTTCCCTGTATAACCTTCTATGCTCTCCCCCAAATATTGGAATAGTATCATATGCCAAATCCATCTGCAAAGTGCCTCCTACTCTTTTTTCCCAGGACCTTGAAAGTAACATACCAAACTTAGGTGAAATTTCAGCAATAACCACATCCATAATAACACTCTTCATGGGTAACTGTGCAAGACTTACCACAAGATCTTTAATCACTCCTAAACACTTGACTACTCTTGAATCAAAATAAAATAGGTCATGACATGACTTTTTGACACTCAAACTAAGGGCTTCCATGACTGCTTTACGCATAAGATTATGAGAAGCTCTAGAGTCTAATAGACAATTATGTAACATCTGATCATGGATTGTCAAGGTAATGTAAAAAGGGGGAGGAAAATTTGAGTTATCTTCAAGCTTATCTAGTGAAGAAGGACCAAAAGTAATGGTAGGATGTTCATCTTGAAGATTTATAGTATCAGAAGGAACTTGATTAGCTTGTGAACTCAATATTTTACATGCAGGATCCCTATATAAAGGTGTTTTCATCAACTCGATTAATGGAATAGGAATCTTGACCTTACTGAGTTCATGCTTAAAATTGAAAGTTTGATCATTTTTGTTAATTTCTTCAATCTCTGTAGGCTTAACCTGATTACCTTGATTTTGCTTCTTCTCCAATGCTGGATTAAGTAATTGTTTACTAGGAACAACCATCTTATTTTTGGGAACTTGAGAAAATTGCTTGGGACCAGATCTTAGGTTATAAGATTTTTTTGGATCTGACTAATAAATATCAGATGGACATACAAGACCGAGATCATTTTATTCTTGATGAATAATTGGACCAAAAAATTGAGAATTCTGATAATGAAGTTTAGTGAGAAAGCCTTCAGATGACTGCTCTCCAAGGTGATTAAGATTATGATCTACATCTTCAAATTGTAAGTCTTCGACCTCTTCTACTTCATCTAAGAAATTATTTTGAAATGGGGGTGGGACTCTTTGATCTTCATTATCCCTCCTCTCTCTTTGAATGTCATTATTTATTCTTTCTCTGGGCAGAAATCTAGGAGCAAAAGGTCACCTAAATTGATTTGGGTTTCACTCTACTTCTTGTATGGGTCTGTTTTGATTCTTATTACTTTCCATCTCCATCTTGCTTACTTTTGCGGATAAGTTCTTAATTAAATTAGTCATCTCATCCATTTTTTTTTCAGATGTTTTTGATGTGGAAGCTGACAGCATCATTTCATTTTTACCTTTCTTATCAGGTGCTTGAATATCTGGATTATCTTTAAGTTTGTCTGAAGCTAATATGTTAGACTCCACTTCCAATGCAGCCTCTTGCATATTTAACAATGATTCCAACCTTCTTTCTCTTAATAAAAAAGAAAATGCATGATCAAAGGAATTAGCATAAGTCAACTTTGTTGATGCTTCAGAAGGTTTTATTTCAGCAGGTATTTTACTGTACATCTTATTAAAATGTTTTGAAAAATCTGCCACTGCCTCATCTTGCTTTCTTTTCAAGGCTCCAAAATCTGTGATGTAATAGAGATAGTCCTTTGTGTCTCCCCATTGTCTCATAAACACCTCCTCTAAGCCTTCTATACCATATATGGAATTTACTGGTAACTCTCAAAACCATTTTCTTACCTCTCCATCTAGGCTTTGTACAAACATCCGCATCCAAACATCTTTAGGCTCAATGTTTTGATTATCTGCATAACTGAAAAAGGCATTCCAATGTTCTTCTGCAGTGACTTCACCCTGACCATTGAATCTAGGAAGGTGCTTCTAATAATCCCCTACAGGGAGAGCATTTAGGGGCTAAGGCAAAACCAATGGAGCATACCTTGCAACCACTATACGATCCATCATGTCAAGAGGTTGGCCATCTATCTTTGGATTAACTTGGCTCGGTGGAGAAGGAGGTATATTGACTTTACTTGGGCTTGGCTGAGAAGTAGGATTATAAGTTTTAAGTTTATCAAAGGGGATCCTACTTGTGAGTGTAGTATAAGCTAGAGGTTGAGGTTTCAACGGAAAATATCCAGAGTCAATAAGCTCAGTCTTGATCTTTTCAGACGATAGAGGATTAGTGTAGACCTGAAAACTATCAACCTGAGAAGTAGGGATGAGTAAAGATAAATTCTGGTCTTTTTCTTCTTGTTTAGGCTGTAAATATGCAAAAGGAGATACTGGTTGTGACTAATCAGGAATAATTATAGATGGAGGAAATTGGAATCTTCCTGATGAAGTGGAGCTTAATTTTCGCCTAGCATCTTTCAAAATTTGCTCGGGATATGAAACTCCTGGATGCAAGGGAGATGTAGGGTTTGCTCTAGTCCCAAACTTTTTAGGAGCCACAACTACTTTTTTCTGACAAGCTGGTGAAAAATGTAGTCTATAACAAAAATATATTGATTATGTTCACCTCCAAAACCAGATGTACAAATGATAATACCCAGGGAAAATCTTCTTCACTTTCGTCCCCGATAACGGCGCCAAAATATGTTTGCACTAGAAATTGTATCAAGACTACAAAGAGATACAAGCTAGAACATCCAGTATGAAAGACCAAAAATAATGTTTTTCTTTTTGTAAATGATAGAGGAACCAAGCATGGAAAGGGGCAAATAAAATGAAAATAACATACAATAACTAATCAACAATTAATTTTGAAGAAACTGAATATTCAAAATTGAAATAATAACATAAACCATAATAAATTTCAATATCAAAAAACAAGAACAACTTCTTTAAATCATTTGGTTAAGTCCAAAGGTTCAAAAGCATCTTATGATAAAAAAATTTATCAGAAAATGAAGTTCTAAACAGGGCAATCAAACAGATCATAAATTGTAACCAAAACATAAGGGTAATAGCATGGCTTATATTATAACTTCATTTCAAAATATACAGTCTTCAAAATTACTCACTGAGAGTTCATCATAGGTGACTTATTACAACAGCTTGCAAGCTCCAGTTCTTTCCAAAACTAAAATCCAACCTCCTCCTATCTATGCTTTCTATATTTATAATTACAAAATATAAAAACTAAAGCAGTTCAAGATCCACTTTCTTAGGCTTCGAATATGTTCAGAAATTATATACAAAAAAGGAGTCTTTTAAAATATAACAACTAGTTACTAATAATAGGTCTTCACACCTATCTACAAAATGTATCACTAAAGTCTGCTTGACAATTGTAAGACATGTGGCTATTAGAATTGTTTAGTTGCCTCAGCAAGAATAGTCAATCCATCTAGCGCCTGTGACCTCTTGAGAAGTCGAACTTGTTCAACTTCCATAACCTGGACCTTGCTTGATAATTCTTCATTCTTCTTGGTTAGCTCGTCGATCTGAACCTGTGCATTTCTTTTTCTTTTTAAATCCTCTTTAGTTGTTGAGATAAGCTCTTGGTAATGATCATTCACCTCCTCTAGATCTTCCCTCAACCTTCTATTTGCTTGCATAAGTTTATCATTGGCATCATTCAGATATTGATTCTGTGCTTTATACTATTGCAAGGATTTTTTGAGAACTTCATTCTCAGAATCTGTCTAATTGTATCCTAATGTACTGGACCCCTAACTGAGCTTGATGGAGTTTCCAATCTTTTAATAAGAAGTTCCTCTTGAGCTTTATAGTCCTTCTTTGATCCTTTTTCATTTGTCTCTTTAGTTGGAACCTGTAAATGGGGAATTTTTGAGCTTGATCCATGTTCATAACTTTGAATTATTTCTTCCCAAAAAACTTCATAACGTTTTTCCAAAGGCCTTATTAAATCCTAGTGTTAGCACTTAGATTTTATCCCGGTTGTAAAAGAATAACACCTAAGGTAACTTATTTCAAACCAGACTTTAGGTAGAAAACTTAGCCATTTTTTCCACCAGAGAGGGCTCTCTTACAAGATATATGTAAAGGCTAAAAGTATATAGAAACATGCTCAAATTTCTCAAAAATGATTTGCTTGGTTGAAAAGGAAACAAGAAACATAGTCATGGAGTCAACTTTCAAATTTTTAACGTGCCAGCAAGAGATTTATACCAAATATATTTTTACAGAGGCAAGATAGCAACCATATCACAGTCAATTTGATTTTGCAGGTGGTATAGAAAGAAATAATGACAATCCATCAACAACAGGCATCTAACTAGGATGAATCCATTGTCAACTTTAGAGAAATAATGGCTACTTAAATGCGATAAAATGGGGCATAACCAGTATGAATCCCAATTTATTTCAAATGTTCATTTAATCATAGAAGAAGAACATAATGGAAGATATAACAAAGAAAGTAGACATGCACATATAGAGATAAGGGAAAAGACAGACTGTAAAAATGATCAACACATGAATCTCTGGTCTCAAAACATAGGTATTTCCACTGTATGGCCTTTTATTATTCTATCAAAATTTGACTTCAAAACTTATTGTCTCTCAAAGAGTTTCAAACCCTTTCAAAAATGATTCTCATTGTCTTTTATACAAAATTCGAAAGAAGCTTGACATAACCGCTTCTTTTAACTAGTAACTGAAAATGTCTTAACTCAAAAGATAACTGTCTTTAAACAATATTACAAATTTTTAAAATAAAAACATCATTTTTGCCACTTGGCAAGAGTTCTGAATGCATCTTCATGAATGAACAGAATATCTTGTCCTTCCATATTTATCCACATAGTTCCATTGGTCGGCTGTGGGTAGATCATAACTGGTCATTTCCTTCACCAAGACTCGCATTTCAAGGTGACCTGTACAGACACGTCTTTATCCTTCTATTGTAATTGCCAATCTCCACCGGTCTTCAGAGCTCCCAAGAACAATGACACATAGACGAAATGACGTTTTTTGAAAACCCTTTTATTTTATATAGGCTCTTTTTCTTAACTTTTTTGCAGCTTTCTGAATGTACCTTATTTCCAACTGTTGATCGCACGCTTTTGTGATATGATCCGTTAGATCTTGTGCCTCTTTATTCCCCATGGCGGTATCCGCGATCCCAATAATGGTTTTCCTTTCTAGTTTCAACTGTGTGTGGATCAATCATTTTCTGACACCTATTAGAGTGGTTTATTTACCGCAACCACCCTTTCCTTTATGGAGTGCGCACTTTCCATGATGTGGATGAATCTCATCCCTAGATATTCTCCCAATGCATATTGTCCATCCGATTAATGTCAACATATGGCGCATTCCTTGTGCCTTCTACGTCTGCCACATGCTATGGCCCATGTTTTCCCCGTATTACCCTTTGGCGGTTCCGCACGGTGCTTCAGTGGTTTGTGATACCACTATCACATCGATGCGGAGCAATAACAATGCAACACGTATTCCCGTGGTATTATGTCCGCAAACGCTCACCATTGTTTGCAAACAAACCTATTGGCGATGTGGGGATCCACGATAGTCGTTGATCTTTTCCTTTGTCATCTCTGCCGTTGGAACTTCACCAAGATTTAACCTTTTCAATAATTTCCTTTGGACTATTGCGCTTGTAGGTTTTTGCTTTGTTGATTTTTTATTATAACCCTTCATTTAACACATCCTTAGTAAATTTACTTCTTTTGGGTATTTCAAATATGGTGTCAACAACTGGCTCCAACTGGGGATGCTATCCTCCCCGTGAGGTAGCAAAGAACATCGTAGACCAAGTGCCTGATCCATTGGGTTGCATTCAAACTTTCTGCAAATCTACATTCATATCATCATTTTTTTTTATTATTATTTTTTTTATCATAATAGTGCATGGTAAAGAAAAAATATATACATTGTACAAGGTTCTCTTCCACCTCTTTTTTTAAGAGAGATAATGTTTGAGGTGTCTACCATTCACTGGTCCCCCAGGAAAGAATTCTCCATGCAATTTTTAAGGGTGAATGCATTTTCTCCTTGGTATCCTGCAACAATATATGGACCTTTCCACAAATGCTCAAACTTCCCATGGTGATCTTCATTTCTAGAGTCCCACTTCAAAACTAAATCATTTATCTGAAAATTCCTTTCTTTAACCTTTCTGTCAAAAGTTTTCTTCATTTTCTCGTGATGCATTTGGGTATTATTGTATGCTTTTTCTCTAACTTCATGTAATTCTATCATATGATTTATCCTCCTTTGCATATGATTTGGTTCTTCTTCGACTTCTTGTAACAATTTCATAATTGGCAACCCCAAAGAAACAAGAAAAATTACCTCTATGCCATACACCAACTGGAAAGGTGAAGTGCCAATTGCTCTTTTTGTACTGATTCTGTCTGTCCACAAAGCATATTTTAATTTAGTGTGCCAAGCCCTCTTGTTATCCTCTAGCAAATTTTTTATGATCCTCACTAGACTTTTATTTGAAGATTCAGCCAACCCATTTCCTTGTGGATAATAAGTAGTGGAATGATTTAAATGTATGTGATATTTGTGACAAAAATTTATCATCTTGTTCGATTTGAACGCTGGAGCATTATCTGTCACTATCCTTTTAGGACAACCAAACCTGGATAAGATGTTTTCTTCTAAAAAGTTCATTATCACTATTTCTGTGGCATTTCTTGTTGGAATGGCCTCAATCCATTTCGTGAAATAATCTGTGGCAGTCAGAATCCACTTATGCTGCCCTGAGGAATTTGGGTTAATTTCTCCAATGAAATCTAACCCCCACTGTTGAAAAGGTGCCTCAACTGAAATAGGTTTCAAAGGAAATGGCAACAGTTCTCTTTTCCCATCAAAAATTTGACACTCATGACATTTGGTCACTTCTTTATATACATCTGAATACATGCTGGGCCAATAAAAACCAGCTCTAAGAATCTTGTTCATTGTAGCCTTCCATGAATGATGTCCTCCACACATGCCTTTATGAAATTCCACCATAATATGTTGCGCTTCATTTTCCAATAGACAATTCAACAGAATACCTCCTGGATCTTTCCAAAATAAATTTCCATCTAATATGCAGAACTTGGCTGCTTTCAACTTCACTGATCTTGCTCTTGTTTTTTCCATAATTGCAGGTGCTTGAAGATTTTGCAGAACATATACAATGTCCGTGTACCAGGGAGATAAAGAGAAATCTTCGATTACTTGGCAATTTGGAATGGTTTCTTTTGAAATTTCGGAAAGAAAATTCATACCTAGAGAATCCCAATTTGTTTGCGTCATCATTTTGGCCAAACCTTGGCCTTTTATCAGCTTTGTAGGCTTAATGTCGAGATCATATTCCAATAGTACTGTTATCCACTTAACTCTTTTTCCTTCAGGATCTGGCTAGGTAAGAATATCTTTTACTGCTGTTGATGGAACATGTGCTATTATATGAGAGTGCAATACATATATCCTGAAATACTTCAATGCTTTCACTAAAGCATAAGCTTGTTTCTCCATAATGTTATATTTTAATTCTGCATCCCTCATAATTTTACTGAAAAATGCAATTGGTTGTTCTACACCTTCTTGGTTCTTTTGTAACAATACTCCAGCTACTGTGTGCTCTAATGCATAAGTAAACATAATGAAATCTTTTGAATAATCTGGACTAATCAACACTAGTGCTTCATTCAATGCCTTTTTAATGTCATCAAAAGATTGTCTTGCTTCATCAGTCCATTTAATCTCCTTGTCTTTTCTCAGCATTTCAGATATGTTTCTCAAAATCTCAGTAAAACTAGGGATGAACCTTCTTAACCAATTTATCCTTCCAATAAACGACTGAATTTCCTTCTTACTTCTAGGGATTCCGACCTTCTGAATGGAAGATACTCTCTCTGGGTCAATCTTGATGCCTTCTTTTGATATAATGTTTCCCAACAATCTTCCTTCCTCCATGCAAAAATGAGATTTCTTTGGATTTAAAGAGATCCCAAACCTTCTACATTTCAAGAAAACTCTTTCCAGATGTTTCCAGTGATCAGCAACATTCTTTGAATATATAGTGATATCATCCATGTATACTACCACGAATTTGTCTCTTTAATCTGCAAATGCAATGTCCATGGCTCTCTGAAAGGTTGCCGCTGCGTTCATCAAACCAAATGGCATTTTGGCATACATAATCGTTCCCCATGGAGTGGTAAAAGCAGTTTTCTCCTGATGTTCTGGATGAACATTAATTTGATTGTAACTTGAGAAACCATCTAACATAGAAATTCTTTCAGCTCCTACAACTTTCTGCAAAATATGATCCATCTTCGGGAGCGGGTAATTATCTTTCAAAGAGACTTTGTTCAAATTTCTAAAGTCTACGCACAACCTTATTTCGCCATTCTTTTTCCTTACTGGTACTAGGTTATCCAACCACTTAGAAAATCTCAAGGATACAATTATCTTAGCATCAAAAAGCTTTCTCACTTCTTTTTCTATTATTGGAAGCAACTTGGAATTTATTCTTCTCAACTTCTGCTTAAAAGGATTTTCATCAGGTTTGATAGGAATTGTATGTTGTATAATAGAAACATCATATTCTTTCAGGTCTTCATAACTCCAGGCGAAAACATCTTAGAATCTTTTCATCACTTCCACACTTTTATTCTCTTCCTTTATTGGTAGTTTCTTTGAAAGCTTTACTAATTTGGGATCTTTTTCGGAACCTAAATTGCAATCTTTGACATCCTCAGGTTTAGGTTCTACTTTTGGATTTTTCACCACGTCATTTTTATCAAACAATTTCTCTAAAGGAATCAAACCTCTGGGGATAACGTTATTCTTCAGCTGAATTATATCCTTACCTCCAATCCTTTGCTTGAACTTTTTTGTTTCTTCAAGGGAATCTTTTTCATCTGGGCCAGCTTCAGCATCTTCTGCCTCAATAGACCTGTAATTGAATTCATCAGTCATCTCCAAAAAGTGTTTAATCTGCTGATCATCTTCAAAAACCTGCCAGTGTTTGATATTGTCTGGGATAGATGGTCTTTGTATAACCACAATATCATATTTCTTTTTAGAAAAGATGGGGGTTTTGAATGCAGCTCCAACAGTGGCCAAAGAATCTTCTACGGTGTTATTAACTCTGGGAATTGCAACAACATCATGTTCATCAAAAAAAATTTCCAATAAATCCCACACTTCATTCCTGTATGTCCTCATTTTAGGATGTTTGGTCTGATAAATAGCTTTTACCTGATTTATTACTAATTCAGAATCTCCAAACACTTCAATTCTTTTTGCTTTTAAATCTCTCAATACATTCAACCCCAGAATCAAAGCTTCATATTCTGCAACAATGTTTGTACATTCAAAATTCAATTGATAAGAAAACATCAAGAATTCTCGACCAGGTGTGATTATCCATAATCCCGCACCAGCTCCTTCTCTACTCCTAGCTCCATCAAAATGCATTGTCCAAGTTCCTTCTTTTCTAATTTTTTCTCTTAATAGTCTTTCTTTTTCATTTTCTTTAGGTTGGATCAAATCCATCTTTTCTTTGGATTCATCATTGTACAGAATACATGACCCCAAATCTGTGTCTACTGCATATATAGCATGCTTTTCAAGTTCATTTAAGTCACTTACCAAATAAGCAACCCTTTTTTCAGCATATAATCTTATGTGTACCCCTAACACTTTAATAGTAGCAAAAGACATATCCATCTGCGAAGTTCCTTTCAACTTCGAAGCCCATGATCTAAATAGCAGCATACCAAATTTTGTTGGAATATCAGCGACCACTACATCCATGAGGATACCTTTGACTGGTATTTTACTGAGATTTACTGTCAAATCTTTAATCAACCCTAGGCATTTAACTTTCCTTGAATCAAAAGAGAATAGGTCATCATATGGTCTTGTGATCTCAAACCCCAAAGATTCAACTACAAGTTTCAGCATCAGGTTATGAGAAGCTCCCGAGTCTAACATAGAATTATGCACAACTTTATCATGAACATTCAAATCTACATAGAAAGGAGAAATCTCCCCAAAACTATTATCTTCTATTCTTGAACCCAGACAAATATTACGAGCACCATTATCCAATTCCAAAGTATCTACTTCCACTGGATTTTCTACTTGCATCATCTTAAAAATTTGTTCCTTGTATTATTTATTCTTTAATATCTCATTAAAAGGTACAGAAATCTTGACTTTGGATATTTCACTTTGTATATTGAAAGGAGTCAAATTTTTATCAACTTCTTTTACTGGATCTTTCTTATTATCTGAAATCCCTTTTGGCACATCTTCATTTTCTTTTCTTCTCATTTGCTGCTCATTCTGACTGGTGGAGGGTTTATCTGTAGATCCTTTTGGTTTATCCATTGACCTTTTTCCTTTGTCTATTATAATGTCTCTATTTCTCAGATTTATCTTTCTTTGAAGGTCATTTATAGCACTTTGGTAACCAATCTGGTAGTGATCAGTTTCTGTCTCTAGATTACAACATTCTCCCTCTGCAAGGAACATATCATGTTCATTTTTAGTCAGATATGCTTATGAATCCAAACTGCCACAATGGTGAATGTCACTCTCAGCCATCTCAGCTTCAACTTCCCCAGCAATATAATTTTCAGGAAAAGGGGGTCTGACTGGATCTTCTTCTGCATTCCTTGGATTCCTTTGATCTCTTGGCCTTATGGGTGGGACAAAGGGTCTCCTAAAATTAGGGTTTCTGATTTGAGGTTCTACTTGTTCTCTATTTGGAGCTTTGTTATCCACCACTAAACTGTCTAACAAGTTCTCTATGGTTTTCATCATCGCTTCAAATTTTACATCTGTGGAAGAGGAAGAAGCTGTATTTTGATTATCTTCTTAACTTTTCTTTCGGTCTGTATCTCTATGTCGCATCTTGCCAGAAGCCATCATATTAGCTTCAACTTCCACCGCATCTTTCATCATTATTGCCAAAGTGGTAGATCTTATTTCTCTTAATGTGCATGAAAAATAACCTTCAAAAGCATCTGCATAATGTAACTTGGCTGCTCCTACTAGAGGTTTTATGTCTGCAGGGATAGAGTTATAAACCTTCATAAATCTGGCAGAAAATTCTTGAACCGACTCAAAACCTCCTTTCTTCAGATTGTTATACTATGTCAACATCTGTGAAGGATTCTTCTGGTCTTCCCATCTCTTGATGAAAATAGTTGTGAAAGCATCATAATTAGCAATTGACCCTACAGCTAAAGCTTTGAACCATTTTTTGACTTCGCCTCGTAGGATTTGAGCAAACAACCTCATTTTTGCATCATCATGATCTACTTCTTCTAAATCAATGAAATCAATGAAGTTATCAACATGTTGATGTGCTGTATAATTACCATCACCATCAAAAGTAACGATCCTCTGTCCATAATTTTGAGGAAAATCGTGTAAAGCAGCGGGCAAAACCAATGGGGCAAATCAGGCAGCCATGGGTGGTGGATTATGAGGTGGAACAATCACTGCCTGTTGTTTTATAAATTTAATATTTTGCATAGGTATTCTTTGGGCCTTAGATATTTTGGAACCAACCCTTTCAGATTTTTGCAAATTTTCCCAGACAGATTTTAAAGAATATTCCCACAAACTTTTTGGATCAACCTTTGTTTCTTTCAAATCAGAATCTGATTTAGTTCTAAACAAAAAATTTTCACTTGAACCAATATTTTCTTCCTCAAATAGATTTTCTTGAAAAGAAGGGAATATATTCGAAATCTGAGAAATACCTTCTTTTGTCTTTCCTTTGCCTTTATCCATCTTGAGGAGCTTTTCTGGATTATCCACGCCTGAGAAGAACTGTGAACCTGGATTTCTTCTTGTAGCCACAATTTCTATTTTTGAATACCTTTAAAAAACCTTGAAAATTTTTCACATGTGAAGTCGCCAGGGCAATATCTACAACCAACTTTTAAAACTTCAAACTTCCTTGCCCAAGAAATTTGACCTTTCTTTATCGTTTCTCCCAGGGAAAATTTCACTTTCGTTCCCCGGCAATAGCGCCAAAATGTTAGCACTTAGATTTTATCCCGGTTGTAAAAGAATAACACCTAAGGTAACTTATTTCAAACTAGACTTTAGGTAGAAAACTTAGCCATTTTTTCCACCAGAGAGGGCTCTCTCACAAGATATATGTAAAGGTTAAAAGTATATAGAAACACGCTCAAATTTCTCAAAAATGATTTACTTGGTTGAAAAGGAAACAAGAAACATTGGGCATGGAGTCAACTTTCAAATTTTTAACGTGCTAGAAAGAGATTTATACCAAATAGATTTTCACAGAGGCAAGATAGCAACCATGTCACAGTCAATTTGATTTTGCAGGTGGTATAGAAAGAAATAATGACAATCCATCAACAACAGGAATCTAACTAGGATGAATCCATTGTCAACTTTAGAGAAATAATGGATACTTAAATGCGATAAAACGGGGCATAACCAGTATGAATCCCAATTTATTTCAAACGTTCATTTAAGCATAGAAGAAGAACATAATGGAAGATATAACAAAGAAAGTAGACATGCACATATAGAGATAAGGGAAAAGACAGACTGTAAAAATGATCAACACATGAATCTCTGGTCTCAAAAGATAGGTATTTCTACTATACTGCCTTTTATTATTCTATCAAAATTTGACTTCAAAATTTATTGTCTCTCAAAGAGTTTCCAACCCTTTCAAAAATGATTCTCATTGTCTTTGATACAAAATTCGAAAGAAGCTTGACATAACCACTTCTTTTAACTAGTAACTGAAAATGTCTTAACTCAAAAGATAACTGTCTTTAAACAATATTACAAATTTTTAAAATAAAAACATCATTTTTGCCACTTGGCAAGAGTTCTGAATGCATCTTCATGAATGAACAAAATATATTGTCCTTCCATATTTATCCACATAGTTCCATTGGTCGTCTGTGGGTAGATCATAACTAGTCATTTCCTTCACCAAGACTTGCATTTCAAGGTGACCTGTATAGGCACATCTTTATCCTTCTATTGTAACTGCCAATCTCCACCAGTCTTCAGAGCTCCCAAGAACAGCGACACATAGACGAAATGTCGTTTTTTGAAAACCCTTTTATTTTATATAGGCTCTTTTTCTTAACTTTTTTGCAGCTTTATGAATGTACCTTATTTCCAACCGTTGATCGCACGCTTTTGTGATCTGAGCCTTTAGATCTTGTGCCTCTTTATTCCCCATGGCGGTATCCGTGATCGCATAATGGTTTTCCTTTCTGGTTTCAACTGTGTGCGGATCAATCATTTTCTGACACCTGTTAGAGTGGTTTATTTACCGCAACCACCCTTTCCTTTATGGAGTGCGCACTTTCCATGATGTAGATGAATCTCATCCCTAGATATTCTCCCAATGCATATTGTCCATCCAATTAACGTCAACATATGGCGCATTCCTTGTGCCTTCTGCATTTGCCACGTGCTATGGCCCATGTTTTCCCCGTATTACCCTTTGGCGATTCCGTACGGTGCTTTAGTGGTTTGTGATACCACTATCACATCGATGCGGAGCAATAACAATGCGACACGTATTCCCGTGGCATTATGTCCGCAACCTCTCACCATTGTCTGCAAACAAACTTTTTGGTGGTGCGGGGATCCACGATAGCCGTTGATCTTTTCCTTCGTCATCTCCGCCGTTGGAACTTCACCAATATTTAACCTTTTCAATAATTTCCTTCGGACTATTGCGCTTGTAGGTTTTTGCTTTGTTGATTTTTTATTATAACCCTTCATTTAACACATCCTTAGTAAATTTACTTCTTTTGGGTATTTCAAATATGGTGTCAACACCTGGTAACTTTGTTTTGTGTCCTCAAAATATTCCTGTGAGTTCAATTCTTCCATTTTACCCTCCATTTCCTCATCACTAGAAGAGTCTTGAATTTTAGTTACCTTTTTCTCATTCAATTTAGGATTTAGTGTCTTTTTCATGTTCAACCTGAGCTTATTAGATGCTCTAGTCTTAGGTCTCCATTTTGGCGCTTCAAGCTCAACCAAAATCTGGATATCAGCATCATTTTTGGGAGAAGGAAGGACTACTTCCTCCATTAGTTTCTCCTTAGTAACAGAAGGAGTATTGGGGGCATGCAAAATCTCTTCATCAAATGAGGTCGCCAAAGGTTCTTCTTTTGATATTTGTTTATGTTCTGCATCATTCACCTTTATAGATTCCTCTTGTACACCACACTTTTATGCTTGATGTATCTTTTCAATTAAATTCCTTTTAATCCTGTTTGTGATGCTAGATCGTCTTTTTGGCAAAGACTTTCTTCCAGTTTTTTTTTTACTAACAAGGCTTTCGGTTTCTTCCAAGTTCATATGTTTCTCTGGTTCAAACCCTGACCAAAATAAAAATGTTTCCAACTACGAGTTCTCTTCTCCAACACTGTCAAGACTATTAATTTAACCAATCTATGGTGAAAGAAAGACTGGTTCATGTGATCCAAATAACTTTTCACCTATTAGACATTTTCAAAAGACTTTTTAACAGATACAAGGGTAGATTCATATTTAACTGGCCGTTCAAATGTAATAGGAACCTAACATGGTATTTGTAAATTGTGGCGAACCTTCCCTCGCATGTGATGTAACGTTGCACTGTTCCTACGACCTCTCGCCATTCAGGCTTCACAACATTCTCCATTCAGGCTTCACAGCATTGAGATGAATACCTTTGTTCCAGTCAAGAGGTTCAAAACTAGGCAATAGAAACGAGCCTGAATCAAACTCGAATGAACCTTTCTTAAACCAGTGCTCCCCTTCACCAACTATACCAATGGCCTCGACTATCAAATCCTCTATCAATTCAAACTTTAGGGTTTGAAAATTAACACAAGAGTTCGAGCAGTTCTAAGCAAAAGACCTGGTAAGCTCCTTATTGTAACCCACAATTCTTTTAAAGAACTTGAACCAGCCATCTTTCTTGAAAAGTTTTGCGCATTCAGGAAAATCGTTGGCCCATTCAGTGTTTGTTGGTTCTAATCTACAGATCTTGCCACTCTTGCCCATGCTTGCTATACTGGATACGAGTTGTTTCTCCAGTGCTAATGAATCAGAATGACGGTGGGATAGATATGAGACTAGCACGTGGCTTCCCCTGTTTTCAAAGCACACATGGTGAAATCATAAGCTTGACACTTGTTATAATATGGCTGACAAATTCCTCGGGGTTCTTCATTCATGGAAAGAAGTGCGCCGAACTGGATGTGGGATAACCACGTTATACAATGATTTCAAGATTCTGGTAGCGCTGGTATATGCAAAATATGATAGTTGCACTGCTGGAATGTGTTGTGTTAATTTTTTAAATTATAGCACATGCACAAATACTTTACAATAAAGGTTAAAACTAGGTTAGCTCATATTTTGAAGACTTTTTAAAAAAAATGAAATAAATTATTTATAGGCCAATGTTTTAACCCAAAAATAAAACAAACTAAATAAAATAATAAAACTAGCATTTATGTAATGTAATTCAAATAAAAAAAATGAAAAGAAAATAGGAAATAAGGAACAAAGAAAAATATTAAAATAGACTAGGTACAATTTCAGCTCTAACAGATAGAATGGATAATCCAAGGTTCAAACGTTTCTTCATTATCCATTCATTTTTACAATGGCCCTCCTTCCAGTGCCAATTTTGTTGATGATCCAAAATTATCTAGGCCAATAGTAAGGGAGGAGAATGCTCAAGGCAAGTCCCAGTTATCCTCACTCTTGTTTGGGATAGTAGACTCCAATCGGTATGTGGGCTTGGTTGCTAGTAAGAGTTTTAGCAATAATGTTCTCAATGAATCCTAAACTAGCAAGTACAATAATCTATGCTAAAATATAATTTCTAGTTTCTAATTTACTCTTACTCAAATAAATTATCAAATCAAATACTAACCTAATTTAGCATAATCAAATATTAATATAACCTACTCTTGTTTTTGTATCTAGGGGAATCGACAACTGGAGTTGGACTGGTACTCGCATGACACGGGGTCCAAGGATCCAATCTCGCTACCACTATACCCCTAGGAGAATACGCCTACCCCATAGTGCACCCTCAAGGCTGCAACGAGGTTTGAACCAGTGACAAGCTTAACATCCCGTACGCCTTAACAAGCGCACGGTTGCCAACAACTCTACACTCCGAGGTATTAATATAACCTACTCTAATATTGAGCATGAGCTATGATTAAATAGGGTTAGATAGAAAGTACATAATACAATGCTAAAAACACAAGAAGAAATTCGCATTGTTGTCAACATGTTAAATCATAAATAAGGCAGTAACATTAATACAAAAATATTATTAAATTTGAATAATTGCTTTTGTATATAGGTGCGACCATTAAACAATTAATTACAATAAATAATGTACGCATAATAAATTCATATGCATTACTAATTGTAATCAATTGACACAAACTATAATAAAATAAAATTCTGAAATATACACAGTTGAATACCCAATGGCTGCAAGTCCTTCTAGTAATCTTTTATTCCTCCAAAAACATAATTATTGCAAAGGTTTTTGGGCCCAAAAGTCTTCCCCTTTTGTTCTTTGGATGTCTTCCTTTTTAAAAACAAAGTCTAAAGGAAGTTCAAACAACCAACTTAGTACAATTTTTTTTCTATACAAACTTTACAAAAAAAATCCGTGAGGAACCTGCAACAATTAATTGATAAAATGCACAATATATTAGATCACATAATATTTTTATTGATCGCGGGCCACTTCAAGGGGGCAACCTCCTCTGAGAAAGCTCAATACAAATAACTTCACTGTGCCTTCATTGGCATCAACACAAACTTATATACGAGTATATGCAGCAATACTATGGATCAATACCATGGAACATATAATACTACGGGACGACTTACAAAACATATGTGTCCAACAACAATATACTAACAAGGTAAAGACATGGGTTCCTAAAAAATTCTCAATTCACCCCTTCTCAATATTATTTCCACAATTCATGAGCCTCGGTAATTTGAGAAATCCGATCGGACCTGATTATTTCTATATGCAGTTATCCACGATAAATATTCTTGGAAATATCTCATTTTAGACCCTTATGGAGCCTCTATATGTAGGCATAAAACAAAGTGGCGAGATTGAATGACATAATTAGAAAACTACGCAAAACATCCTCATTTATCTATGATAGTTGACTGATAAGTTCTTTACTATTACCTTTGACCTACTCCACCTTTGTGATTTGCAATTGGCTTGGAACAACTTGACTCAATTAATCTATTGCTGACATGCCAAATTTTTCGAAAATATCATTTGTTGAGTTCCATATCTTGAAACATGATATGCTGGCTAAACAAACATTTTCTTCTATTTCTTCCAAAGAGGCGTTCCATGAGTCCAATAGAACTTGAGTGTTTATTTTCTCTCTGTGATTAATCCTAGAGAGTGACCTCAGGGCCTGTTTGTATTGCTTCTGCCAATCTACGATCTTATCAAACAAATCTTGTGCAACTTTTCTTTAATCCAAATGTACCTCTACGTGATCATACAATTTAGTCAAATAATCATAACATTTTTGAACTTCATCTAACTTTGTGAATAACCTTTCTTGAGCATCCATAAGGTTTTTATTTTCCCTAAATGCTTAATCTTTTAAAGTATTCAAATCAACCCCTTTCTCATGTAATTGAACATATAGGGAATGTATATTTTCTTCCAATTCTTTAATTTGATATCCCTCTTGCTCAAAAGTGGTTATCTTTTCCTCATGTTCTGACTTTTATTTTTCAATTTCTACCATATGTTCCTTCATTAGGGAATCCATCTGAACCTCGTTTTGTTCATCCCTTTTAATGACTTGCTACATACGTATAACTTCCATTTGAATCCTCTGCTGCTCCAATTGATTTCTAAAACAATTACTTGAGTTGTGTACCTATCTGTTGTAGCAATTAACATTTGGTTGTCATAGAATTAGCACCAGCAAAGGCATTCAAAGCAGAGGTTGTATATGCTACATTTTTTTTTTAATCCTAACTAGCAATGTTCCATGCTATCATTTGATATAGTACTTCTTTGATTGGATGTTCTTCAACCCTTTTCCTTTTAGAATCTATTTTTACAATCCCTTTGCGAGATTTAGTAAAATCATAATCTCCCAAAGATACGACAACATCATCAATATTAACTAATTATGAAGAAGAAGAGTCACTTGCTAAAGTAGTAATTGGTGCACTGGTATTAATAGGGGAGGAAAACATAGAAATTCCCTAAGTCATACTAGTATCCTTGCTAGATAGAGTAATGAATTTCTCAGTTTCTATGGCCTTAGACTCTTGTAATTACTTTTGTTTGAATCTTTTTGTGTCAACTTATGCTTATTTCTTCTTGGCCTATAGTGTTGAAATTTGGTTGAGTTTTGATCTTTAATTCTTTTAGATGTGGAGACTTGAAGCAATGAGACAATTCAATCCATGAAATTCATACAACCATAACACAAGATATACCCTGGGGAAAATCCTCAAAATTATGAGAACAAAAACCTTGACAATTCTTCTCAGTATAATATAATCAATAGGAAATAATGCTTTCTTTTACAACATAACACATTTCTTTCGGAGGATAAGAGATAACCAAACACTCTTGATGAAGATACATAAGCAATAGAGAAGAGAGATCAATTAGATGTGTAACTAGCACAACAATAACAAGCATGAACAATACTCTACACAAAGAGAAGCACCTTGCCTTCAATGGAGAAAAGAATTCACTTCACACTGGATTATTTCCAACTTGGAGGACCCATCCAAAATTTAAATTGTAATTGTAATTAATTGTCTATTTTGATGTGCAAACACTAAAGGACAAATTTTGGCAATCCAAAGGTCAGGGGTAGCTGAAGTGATTGTCATGTAGAGACAAATTCTATTGCAATATAAATATAAAGGGAGGGATACTATAAAGAGCACTTTTGCGAGCATAATAGAGATTGGATACATTTTGTAAGAGAACTATTTTTCTGCTAATGAGAAGGACATGTTTGCTGGGAAAAGCTTGCACATAATTTTTGTGTGGAATGTGTTGGTTAACAAATTGGAACTATTTCCTCTTGTATTCATAACTCATGCTGTGATATCTTTCTAACTTGGTTGAACTAATTCAATGGTGATGAAGGATTTTACTTCTCTACACAAATGTTTCTTTGTGATAACAGAGTAATAAATTGATTTTAATTGTGATCAAATATATCTTTGTAATTTTTTTAGTTGTGAATAGGCATACTTTATCTTAATGGCTATCTGTTAGATTTGTATAAACATTCTCAAATTATTACTCTCATTTAAACTCGCTCCTTGCAAGGATAGATTAGTTAGTTTAGAATAGAGTTAGCGAATTGATTATGTAGAAGTGATAAGACAAGAGGTAAGAACCTGTGCATCACTTGTTAGGCTTCTTCCTGTCAGTTCTAGGTTAAATGCATTAGATAAATTAGAAGCACTTGCATATTCATACTTTAAACATAAAAAATATATAAACAGTGGTCCGGGATGCAACCAGTACAAATATTCAATAAACATACCTATGGTAGACAGACCATTAACCGGACAGATTCTCCACACCAAATAGTGAATGATCTATTTAGGATTATTCATTGGGGAGAATCCCTACTGTCGATGCTGGAATTTTCTAGGCATCAAGAGTTTTGGCAGTAGAAGGAGGGCGGCCAGTGCATGGCTGGGAGAGGAAATAATTTTTCACGAGGAAATTTCTTTGGGTCTCCATTGGAAACAACCCAACCAGAAGAATTAATTTCTGAAACCGATTATCGAGAAAAGTTGGATTTTGAAACTGATCATACTGAACGTTTATATGTTGTTCCTCATAGAGAAGTAGACAATTTCAGGAGACATACTAGATAATACGTAAGGAAACTTGGTGGATTATCAGTGGTACATTTACTACCTAGAAGACAAGTTGTGCAAACTAGGGATTTTGTGCTTGTGGAATCTTTGGAAGAATTGATTGATTTATCGTTACAAGATATCCCAGATGCCATCAATCAATTAAGGCCTAATTCTCCTAAGTCAATCTCTTCTCGACACGTACAGACTCTTACACCTCCACATTCTCCAAGGCATATTTCTAACATGGCTCACAATGCCAATCAACCAACTACATGGAGAGCCAAGGGACCACTCAACTAGCTGCTCCTTTACATGATTCTCCTAAGCATCTGAAGCGAGTGCTACCTAAATTTGACCCTGGAAAAGGGATCTCTGTTGAAGATCACCTAAAGAGTTTTTATTTGGCTTTGAATCTATTAAATGTGGAACATGAGGATGTAGTGTGCAAATTGTTTCCTTATACTTTTGAACCTAGAGCATCATCATGGTATTTTAGCTTGCAGACTAATTCTATTGCAAACTGGGTCAATTTTGAAAAGGTATTTTTGAATATGTTTGGTAACCAAAAAAACTGTGGCTTCATTGATGAAATAATTATTGTCTATGCGAATGGAAAAGAAGGAGAAGGTACAAGAATTCAATCAGAGATTTACTACAATTTTGAATAGTTTCAGCGCTGCAATGAAACTTGCTAAAGAGTCATTGGTAGAATATTATACTACACCGCTTCTCCCATCCATAGCCATATTTGTCAAAAGCTCTGTTAAAACTACTTTAGCGGAAAATTATGAAAAAACGAAGAAAGTAGAGGCAGACATAGACAATATTATGAAACATTCCATGGATCTGGAAGTAAAACCTACAATAAACAAGAATCCTTTGATATTAACCAGACCCAAAGAAGAGTCTTCAAATGAATTAGAGAATGTGGTCAAAATGGTTCAAAATTTGTCCAATAAAATAGTAGACTTGGAAAAGGAAATGGGTGCTAGTTCTTCCGTAAGAAAACCATTTAAACGTTTCTATAAAAAAGGAAGAAAGTACACAACCAAAACCACGGTCAAATAATTATGTTGTGTTTAATTTGAGTGAAGTTGGCATGAATCACTTTTGTACTTTTCATCAAGAGCAGCATTCCGAAAAAAATTGCCCATAGCGGATTAATTCAATGACTCTTGTAATGAATCAAGTATTGGATACACAGTTAGTAGATAAACAAGATAAGGAAGATGACCAATCTAATGAACCGGAAGATCAAAATGAAGAAACCACCTTGGTATTATGGGATTGGGCACCAACTTTGGATCCAAATGAAGAAGAAAAGGTGGAAGAAATACAAATATCATATGTAGATTATGCTACCAGAAGTAAGGGACCAATAGAAGAGAAAAGTATAGTATTGCCCAAAATGAGGACATCCAAGGAAAACATGAAAAAGAATAATAGTATAAATCAGTCACAACCAAAAGTAAATTCTGGGGTTGTAAAGGAAACAAACCCGTTCAGAAATAAACAAGTAAATCATGTTGTCAGCAAATCTGATAATGGTGAAAAGGTGGGAGGAAATCATAATATGGGATATGATATTGTAGAAGATATCCAAAAAACTAAAGAAAATATATCTTTGTTTGAACTGTGTAACCTGCCACAACAGAGGAAAATATTATTAGAAGATTTTAACGTAAAACCAAGTAGCACAATAGGTAAACAGTCAGAAAGGGTTGAGTTTGATACCGAAATTAGCGAAGCGAGTATTGGTGGAAAATTGAAATCTCAAACTCTCCCTTTCCTTTTGACTTTTGAAATTTTCAATTATAATGTGCATAAATGCTTGGTAGACTCCCAGGATTCATCAAATATCATGCCACTATCTATTTGCAATAAGATAAATGGAAAACCCATGGCATCCCCTTCTCGGATTATATAGCTAGATAGGTCGGATGTTATACTTGTTGGGGAAATGAAAAATGTATTGATCGGATTAGCTTCAGACCCAAGGGTGTGTCAATTTATTGATATTATGGTGGTGGACATACCAGATTCTTATGGGTTAATACTAAGTAGAGATTGGTCAAATAAGCTAAAATGTTAATGTGCAACAGATTGGTCTCATTTATGGTTTCCTTATCAGAATAAGCAGAACCAAATCAAGGTATTGAGGGAACCTCATATGAAACATAATGTGACTTAGTTAGAAGAACAAAACGAGCCAGTGAATTTTTCATCTTCAGTGTTGGGAAATTATTTTTTAGAATTCAGCCAGGGAACTTTCAGGAGGAAAATTCTGGCCATGATTCAGACAACCAGTCTGATCTCCTTCAATTCGCACGAGCTGATGATATTGACTATAACATAGTAGAATTAGTTACTGACTAACATAGTTGATTTAGATGATAAATTTTGTATTTTATACTTTGATGGCTCCAAAAAACAAGAGGGAGCGGGAGCTGGTTGTGTTCTTGTTGACTCTCAAGGAAACATACAATTTCTCTCTTGGAGATTAGAATTTGAATGCAAAAATAATATTGTTGAATATGAAGCTTTAGTGCAAGGATTGAAAAAAAGCCATTGATTTGAATGTTAAAAATTTAAAAGTTTTTGGTGATTCGGAAATAGTTGTTAGGAAAATAAGAAACACCATTCATTGTGTATCTCCACACTTGAAAGGATATCAATACGAAGTGTGGAATTTAATATCAAATTTTAATGCTTTTAACATAAATAACATTCCTAGATTGAAAAATGCTACTGCTGATTTACTAGCCACTTTTGCTTCACAGTTAGTACCAACTAACAATAAATGTTCTATTGAATTGCTTTCCAGGCCATCTGTACCTGACAACATTACAAATCTAAGAGTGTTCGATGACGATGAGCAGATTATCAGTTTTATGACAAATGAAGACACCTTCAAAGAATCTATTATTGAAGAAGACGAGCACCAATCAGAATTGAAAAATGATGATACCAGCAAAGGAAATTTTATACCAAAAGGAGTACGAACTATTGAAGTATTATTTGACTTACAACACAAGTTCAAGAATCCTGCAAATGCCAAAACAAAAATCTCTTTGATGCAATATGAGTTGGTTAACTTAGGGACATAAAATGAACCTAAATATGTCAATTTGGGAAAATGTTGCTCACCTAGAGAAAGATGCAAATTTATTAAACTATTTCAATAATACAAGGATATTTTTGCATGTACATATGAAGATTTGAAGCCTTATGATACACGCATCATACATCATGTGATACCCATCAAACAAGGCGTAAAACCATTCCAGCAGCAACTCCAGAATATGCATCCTACACTTGAACCTTTGATACAAAAGGAATTAAAGAAGCTGCTTGATGCTAAAATTATTTTTAAAGTTTGACACTCTGAATGGGTTGACAATTTCGTGCATGTCAGGAAAAAATTAGGAGAAATAAGACTATGTGTCGACTTTCAGAATTTAAATAAAGCATCAGATGAAGACAACTATCCAGTGCCACCAATGGAACAAATATTACAGATGGTATCAGGATCAGAAATGTTCTCCCTATTGGATGGATTTTTAGGTTACAATCAAGTATTAGTGGTCGAGAAAGATCAACTCAAGGCTACCTCTCGCACTAAATGGGGAACATTCACTTATAGAAGAATGCCTTTTGGCCTTATGAATGTCGGAGCCACATTTCAAAGGGCCATGGACATCGCATTCCGAGGGTTAGTCGGCCACTGTATTGTTATTTATTTGGACGATGTGACAATTTTTTCTAAGAAAAGAGAGGATTATGCTTTCCATTTGAAATGGATTTTTGAATGTTGTAGGAAGTATGGCATATCTTTGAATCCTAAGAAAAGCATTTTTGTTTTTCTTGAAGGAAAATTGTTAGGACACATCGTCTCTAAAAAGGGAATCTCTATAGACCCAGAAAAAATTCAAGCCATAACCCAGATTCCCAGCCCCATAATAAGGAAACTATGCAATCATTTATGGGCACCATAAACTTTGTTCGAACGTTTGTGCCATATTTTGCGCAGATTGTAAAACCTTTACAACAAATGGAGAAGCAAAGTGTGCAATTCAAATGGACTGATATTCAAAAGAACGCATTTAAGGATATAAAAAACACCATAGCTCATGCACCTTCATTAAGTAGTCCATATTTTGGAAAGGATTTCATTATATATACATTTGCTTCAGATCATTCTCTAGCAGCAGTGCTCACGTAGAAAGGAGAGCAAGGAGACGAATATTCCATATCTTTTATAAGCACTGGATTACAAGGACTTGAACTGAATTACCCAACTGCAGATAAACAAGTATATGCAATATTTAAGGCAATAAAACAGTTCAGACCTTACATTCTAAAAAATAGAACAAAGGTTATAATACCTCATCCAACTGTCAGATCCTTATTTGTACAAAAGGCGCTGTGGGGGAAGACGGGGAAACTGGGTGACTGCATTACAAGAATGCAACCTAGAATTTAAACCAACTAATATCATCAAAGGTCAAGGGTTGTGCAAGTTGCTTACTGAAAATCTGCTCGATGGAGATCATGGCTGGGAGAATGAATCCGAAATGAACTTAATTGGAGTATGTTCTGTTTTTACTACTACAGAGTCTTGGTATCGAGATTTGATTCATTATCTTCAACATGGATATTTACCAGAGCACTGGAGTTCTAAGAAGAGAAGGGTACTCTGATTAAAATCATCATCATATCAAATAATAGATAGAGTAATTTTTAGAAAGAATTATGATGGAGTGTTTCTCAGATGTCTTGAGAGAGAAGATGCGGAGAGGGTAGTTAAGGAGTTACATGATGGGCCTGTAGGGGGACATTATTCTGGTGACACTACAACTCATAAATACTAAGAACCAAATATTGCTAGCCCAATGTTTTTAAAGATGCTCATGCTTATGTAAGGAAATGTGATGTATGTCATAGGAGTGCTGGTAGACTACCCAAATCAACAGGACCATTACAATTAGTCATCAACTTAGAACCATTCGAGCAATGGGGTTTAGACATCAATGGGGAAATCAATCCCAACTCTTCACTACAACACCGATATATTCTCATTGCCACTGATTATTTTACAAGGTGGACTAAAGACACTTCGTTGCGCAAAGTGAATGAAGATGTGAACATCAGATTTCTGCAAGAAAACATCATAACCATGTTTGGGGTTCCAATTTCATTAGTCTTTGATAATGCATCTTATTTTTCTTCTTTTAATTTGATTGTGTTTGCTATTGAAAATGGAATTAAATTTCATTATTCATCTAACTACTATCCTCAGGGGAATGGGTTAGCAGAATCCACTAATAAGAACCTCATAAGGATATTGAAGAAAATTGTTATTGAAAACCAAAGAAATTGGAATACAACTCTTCCCAGCGCTTTATGGGCAGATAAGGTCACTCCAAAATATTATTTAGGGGTTTCTCCTTTCACTTTAGTATATGGGAAAGAAGTTATGCTTCCCCCAAACATACTACTCCCTTCCCTGCAGTTAGCTCGGGCATCTCGAGGGTCGAACAACGAAATCATGCAGTCACGTATTAATACCTTGCTAAAACTCGAGGAAGCACAGCAAAAGGCCAAATATAGGTTCAATCGTCACCAAGACATTGTTAAAAGGTGGTTTGATAATCATAAATATGGCAAGAGAACTTTTGAGGTAGGAGATCTAGTTCTAAAGTGGGATCATTCTCATGAAGAGAAGGGAAAACTAACAAAATTTCAACAATTGTGGCTTGGTCCTTATCAGATTGTGGAGAAGCTGGGCCCAACAACTTATAAGTTACAAGATTTACAAGGGGAGAAGCAAAATATCCCTGTCAACAACCTAACACTTAAATAATACTTTTCTTAGACTTTGGGAAACCTATTGTACATAAATAAATCTGTTGATTTTAGCTTTTTGTTTGATTTCATTTGTTTTTTTCTTAGATTAGTTATTTTCAGCCTTATCCCATTTTTTTTTGCTTTGATTTTGTTTTGTTTGCTTGATTCTATTTGAATAAACCTCAACTCAACTTTCAGAGTGATGTGCAGAAATGCAGACATCTGAACAATCTCACATATTAGAATTGGTTTCATGACAAAAGAAGTTCTTTTTGTAACAACAATGTCATTAGTGATTTTAATCGCTACTTTGTTTTAAAAGGGGAAACTTGCTCCATGTTTCATTTTGTGTCAGCGTAAACCCGGTGAAATAACTAGGATCCATGAATTCTAAATTACTATCTTGGGGCTCCACTCACTTACACATAAATGACCATCTCAAGTAACCTACTATAACAGACCCATGGAAAGGAAGCAGATCATTCAGATGTATAGCAGTTAAAATGATCCATGCTACGAAAATTACAGCCAAAAGGCTTATAATGAAAAGTCTAAATTTCCAAAGATTCCATATCCATCAAAGAAATGGTATGGAAAATAAAATATATCCAATCAAGAAGGTACATCAGATGATATTCCAGAAGGTTCTTCTCCATCCATGAGTATGACAAATAAAGAAAACTCATCACTCACACAAAAGGACATTATGGATGGAAGAACCTATGCCAAACGTGTGAAGACAAAAGAAAGCTATTTGGAAGGATTCGAATGATACAACTTGTCAAAAGAAAGCATCCAAAGAAATGTTAGTAGCATGGGAATGAAGAACAAATGAATTACATTTGCCTGATTTTGTTACAATCCTGTAGGGTCATGTGTAGAGGTAGCCAAAAGACGGGACTAATAATGAACCCCATACTATGGCCTCAAGAGAGTGGTCGGGAAATCTGGTCCAGGTTTCCCATTTCCCAAAGAAAATGACCAATATGATTCAAGAAGCTCCTCCCTTCTTAAAATTTTAGACTTTTAAAATCCTGAAAATAAATGTTAAGGGCATAGTTTTACAATTAGCATTTATGGCAAGCAAGCAATTGTGATCCTCAAGGAGAGTTTGTTCAGAGATCGTGTTCACTATCTAGTCGCCAATTGTTGTAACTGCAACCTGATCCCAATTTTTTTTTATAAACTTGTAGGGACCCTCCTTTATTTTTAATTTACTTGGAATTATGTTTCATCTTTGATATGATTACTTTTGACACTTAGAAATTTTTCTTGAAAACAAAAGAAAAGACAATTTTTGAATTGGAGGAACATTCAATTCTCCATCGAAATGGTCAGAGCAACATTCAATTCTCCACCTAAACGGTCAGAGCAACAATCAATTCTCTGCCGAAACGGTCAAAGCAACATTCAATTCTCCGTCGAAACGGGTGCGAAAAGGCGTCGGAAAACTTAGGTTTTGTCGTTGAAATTTGTGTTTTGGAGCAGAATTCGAAGTAACGCCGACACGGTCAGAGGGAAAAGGAAGACAATCCCATTGAGAGAATTTATCGGTTTCACGTTGGAACGGATCGACGTAAATTTGAAAATTCCGTCGAAACACCCGCAAACAAAAAAGAAAATGCTCTGAAACTTTCATTGCATGAATTAGATCGGCGTAAAGTTGAAAATACGTCGAAACACATGATTCAATTCCAAAAGGAAATAACCGCCAAAGAATGATCAACATAAAAGGGGAAATACATCGAAACGTCTCGATGCTAAAGCCAAAGAATGTCAAAACGATTTGTTGTCAAAGTGAAAAGTGCTTTGAAAATTTCATTTCGCAAAATGGATAGGCATAAATTTGAAAGAGACGCTGAAACATGTCGCTTCCAAAAGAAAAGTTGGCCGACACATGTCCCTGTCAAATGGAAAAATGCTCCAATACAGTTTTGCCCGAAACAGTAAAAGGGCCCATTTTGCATGAATTCCTAAGCACATTAAATGCTAGGTTTACCAAGGTATATGTATAAGTTTTTTTTAACCCCGTTTACAAAAATTTAAAACGACACTGCAGAGCACTCACGGACAGTAAAGGAACCCCATTGGATTTTTCTTTCAACCATTCGCACACTGCAAGGTATGTACCTCCCATTCCTTGGTACAGGATTTGGAGATGTATTTTATGCTTCCTTGTATTGTTTCTATCCTTTTTCCCTAAGGTTAAAACGACGTTAAGCCCCACTGTATCTATATATTATTGTTGCGAAAAGGTTTGTAGGCCATATTTATTCGAGAAGGTGGAGACTGGCCAACCATTGGTTGGTTAGTCTCCATGCTTGTGGTGTGCCCTAGTTCCAATGATAGGCCTCGACGCGTTTCAAAAATGTATGTATACATGTAGCATATAAGTATACAAACCAGGTAAAACCCGGAAACCTAGGTGAACCATCCCTCCTTAGTCTAGATAAAGGTTAAGATGCAAGAACAAAAAATGCCCTATATTTAACAAGCATGAAGGAACAATTAAGTAAATATTCTAGGTTGGGAGGGGTATTTTTTACCAAGGTATCATAGGGTAAAATTTCAATACAGAGCTTCGAGCCCTCACTGGGGATGGGTAGTAGTAAGTTGTCGCACTCTAGAGTTTTTCAACTCTTGGACCCTTTTAAATACATTTAGAATGAGTGGTAGGGGTCACTAGGCCAGATATAGATATAACCTTGACCAATAGTGCGAGAAAGTGAGGTATCAAGATGGACATTTTCGTTAGACATTTCGTTATAACGTAGATTAGATGAATTGTTCGTCACCCTCATCATTTTCATTTTGGTCAATCCCTCACTTTTCCCTTATCCAAGAAAATTTTGTTGGGATGTTTGAAATCCAAATACATCAGTTATCCTACTTAAATAATAGATAGTACTGTTCAAACTAGTATCTAGTATAGCATAGAATATTTTGGGAGACAAGACCTAAGTGGTGACAACATAATGCCAATGGTAAAATATTAACCACATTCCAGAAAACCGAACATATCCATCCTTAAGCAAAGATTCTTTTTTGTTTAGGTTAGAGCACCAAGATTAGTAACTTTGATTTTGGGAATACTCACGAAAAGTTATTCAAAACCAAACACATCTGACATCATGGAAGTATGAATCTCCTAACTTTGGTTTCTTGTATATAATATTGATAAGTGACAACTCTGCATATTGCTTAAAATATGTTGCTTTAATGTGAAAGTATGCTTATACATTGACTTTGATGTTTCCTTAGGACTAGGAGATGCAAAAGAGAGCTTCCAAGCAAAATCCCAAGGTAGTAGAATCGGATTCTGACGTTGAAGTTGTCCTAGAAACTCCAATGGAGAAATTATTTGAAGACACCAAAGCAATGATGGGAATTGTCCCTGAATACAAATGGGGTGAACTATATCACCTCATCCGAGATATGAATGTACCAGATGCATCCATTGAGGAGATGATGGTGTATCAAAATATTAAAAGGTCCGGTCTCCATAAATTTGCCACCCGACCATAGATTTTCCCATGCTTCGAAGCCATTGGCTAGTTTCTACCTCATGTGGATGTCAGCACAAGGATCATAGCTGGGGAAAATGGAGAAGGGCTTGCTTCATTCTAACCCGGTCATATTAGCACAACTTAAAAATTTCCACCCCCCAAAGTGATGATGACAAATGACTGGGTAAAGGGAGTGAACATAGATCACTTTGAGTACGCCAAGAAAATGATGGTTCCTGGAAAGAAGATGAGACAAAGGGAAGAGACAAAGGGAAAGTGGGGAATATGACAGCCATAATTTGAAGACACCATTCAGAATCGTAGCCTTAATGTTGAGCAGAATATTCGACAGAGCAAATGGGAATATATATAATCTTAGTTGGGTGCCCCTCATGTATCACATCGCCTCCCACGGTACCATATTTAATTGATCGAAAATCATATCAAAAAGTATGGAGTCAACAATAGCAGCATACCAAGGAGGGATCACTTAGAAGAAGGATGAGTTCTATATGTCTTCCTACCTGATTGATTGTATCTTGATTAGACACCCATTCCATAAATTGGGGTTCTATTGGGTCCCGACTGAGACCCCATTATATGTGACTTACCAAATAACGTGGGAACACAAGTATGCAAGCTTCTATAAGCTTATATGTGAGGAATTTATAATTCCTCTTTATTAGCTGATATTTAATAAAGAGCCAAATTGCTTGTCAGACAAGGAGAATAATCTTTTATAAAAGACTTAGAGGCATTTCATTTTGGGGAGAAGATCTTTGTAAGGAATGATAAACTATAGAAGGCCGCCCAACATTGTACGTCATGTAAAATTCACTTTGAATACATAGACCACTTCCTTAAGAATGAGGAAGTATATTGGAGGGCCAATAACATGACATAATTGAATAATCGTTTTGGTCGAAAGAGTGGCATAGGTCCTAGCCATGCTATGGATACTACCAAAGAAGCAGAATTGTAGAAGTCAAGAGAAGAATAAGAAAGATTAGAGGCAGTGGAAGCACAAAGACCGCGAAGAGAAAAAGCAGAAAGGAAATAGGCAGAAGAAGCAAAAAAACAAGGAAGAGAAGAGGAAGATAGAAAAGGGACAGAAGAAAGAAGAACAAGAAATGGCAGAGAAAGCAGCAAAGTTGGAAAGGAAAAGGGAAGAAGAAGGCAAGCTCAAGAAAGTTGTGGAAGAAGAAGAAGTCCAAGATGGAGGTCCAAATCTCCAAGACATGGACATAGACCCACCAGATGTTTTTGGAATCACACTTACATGAGGACATCTCCCATTTTCTGAACTCGAGCTCACTCCTTTCACCCCCTCAAAGCAACATTCAGTAGCGAATTTGGATACGATAGTCTTTGACTCCAAAAGGAATACACTAACAAAGAGAACGGAGAACAGACTGAAAATGGGCACACAGCCAGATGTGGTGACCATTCAAGAAAGCACCATAGTGGAAGTCACCCATAAAGATCCCAATTTCACGGCATTAGTAAATGTAGCAGTCACTCAAGCAAGTACTGACAATGTTGATAAGCTGATGAACGACCTATAAATCAACAAGGAAACAATGCTAAAGTTGAAAGACAACCTACTAAAATCAAGAGGTGAAGGGATACAAGTGAAAAGAAAACATGATGCAGTAATAGTTGAAAAGAATAGATTATTGTCTGATTATCAGAATCTAGAAAATGAAAAGGATGCTTTGAACGTACAACTTGTAATTATGGAAAGTGAGAGAAGTGATTTATACTCTTGCATTAAGGAATTGAAATAAAAATAAATGATGTCAAATCAACAAGTGGAAGTTGTGCAGTCTCAGATGGACGAGCTAGTCAAAGAGAAGGAGTTTCTATTGGAACAGGTCAATGTGGCTCAGAATAAAAAATAGGATATGACTCCTTTTCATGAGTAGGCATGTGAGATATAGGAACAGACCTACCACTCACAAGAATTATTAACTGAAGAAATTTACAAAATGAAACAGATGATAGACATGATGAAAGATATCTCTGCAGGTGCTTTGTCAATAAGGCAGAAGTTAGTCGATACTTTTAAAAAGTTGAAAAGGTTGATGACCTAGAGAGGAAGAAATACAAACCTCCCTGATCACCTGCCACACAAAATGATGGTTGAACTCAAGCTAGATATAGCACTCCTAGAAAGTTGGAGAATGGCTTCCAGGAAGATGCATGTGGAAATACCAAAATCTATTACAAAGAGTGAGGAAGTTTACAAAGGAATTTATCAAATATATGAGAAATGTCACATCCCAGTGGCACAAGATATGTACGAGTTTCCCGCTAAGGATCAATGCTTAATGGAATTGAGAGATGGCCTAAAAGAGGATATGGAATACATCAAGAAATTAGATGTGTTAAATGAGGAAGACCTCAATTAGTACATTGGACAGGTGTCTATAAATGCTTATTTCCTGGAAGAGAGCTATAAAGCTACTATTGAAGGAGTTATAAGTGTGGAAAAATAATTATTTGTTCATGAAGTGTCTTTAAAATTATTAGAACCTATCCAATGTAATATCATATTTTAGGAAACGGACTTATGGGATAATTATATTTCCAGCTTAGAGGACCCACCAAAAGGTTAAATTTAAATTGTAATTAATTGTCTATTTTGATGTGCAAACACTAAAGGACAAATTTTGGCAATCCAAAAGTTAGGGGTAGTTGAAGTGATTGTCATGTAGAGACAAATTCTATTGTACTATAAGTATAAGGGGAGGGATACTAGAAAGAGCACTTTTGCTAGCATAATAGAGGTTGGATACGTCTTGTAAGAGAACTATTTTTGTGCTAATGAGAAGGACCTGTTTGCATGGAATGTGTTGGATAACAAATCAGAACTATTTCCTCTTGTATTCATAACTCATGTTGTGAAATATTTCTAACTTGGTTGAACTATTTCAATGGTGATGAATGATTTTACTTGTCTACGCAAATGTTTCTTTGTGATAACAGAGTAATAAATTGATTTTAATTGTGATCAAAGTTATCTTTGTAATTTTTTTAGCTGTGAATGGGCATACTTTATCTTAATGGCTATCTGTTAGATTTGTATAAACATTCTCAGATTATTACTCTCATTTAAACTCACTCCCTGCAAGAATAGATTAGTTAGTTTAGAATAGAGTTAGCAAATTGATAAGGTAGAAGTGATAAGACGAGAGGTAAGAACCTGCGCATCACTTGTGAGGCTTCTTCCTGTCAATTATAGGTTAAATGCATTAGTTAGATTCGAAGCACTTGCATATTCATACTTTAAACATAAAAATATATATAAACGGTAGGTCGGGCCACAAACGGTACAAATATTCAATAAACATACCTATGGTAAACAGACCGTTAACTGGATGGACTCCCCACACCAAACAGTGAATGATCTAATTGGGATTATTCATTAGGGAGAATCCCTACTATTGATGTTGGAATTTTCCGGGCATCAACATTTACTTGGGTGTTTCAGACCCACAATGTCCACAATGTGAACAAGCCAAAAATCATAAACTAATTTTATTGTCCCACCCCCTTGTAAAGGCTACATAGGCCTATGTTGAATATTTATTGCAACAATATCTTTGTGCATCCTAGTCATGGTGGGATTAATTTTTGGGTGATTATTTGTTTTTGGTTATTGAATTCCAATCAACATGCATGCTTATCACATTTAAGATCTTCCTTTGACTATGGAACAAGTGAAATAATGATTTATTTAATTCAAATGCCTCATCATATAAAACGTATTGGTACGATGGTGCACTAATGTTTGCTACCATGTTAATGTAGATCATAGTACAAACATGAAAGGTATTGTTTGCGTTGAAAAATTTACAACAAATGGCTTGAGCACTGGCACAGAGACCCAAGCACAATGAGTAGAGTGTCACTTTAATAGTCTAGTCTAGTTATCCCACCGTTTTGCTAGGATGACTTGGCTATGTTAGATTTCATCATAATAGGCCCCACCAATGGGGGGTTTGATAGGTGTGAGAGTGGTCAAAGTTATCCCTTGGGCCCACCACACAATGGAAAACAATGCCTAACTTTCGCCATCGTCATTTTAGAGGATACCAATCCCCTATAGCCTCCTACTAATGGATGGGGCTCAAGTCAACTTGTTATTATAAAAGACCACAAGATATCCTACATAAAACTCAAAAATACTTAACTACTCAAGATAACCCTCCAAAATTACAAGTGCCTACATAAACCCAATATAGCATTGTTAGTTCTAGTTATGATACCTAACCTGATAAGAACATTGATTGAGACGTGAAACATAGGCAATTAGCTTGGGGAATTAGCCATGAGATCTACTTCATAAAACTCAGAATACTTAACTACCATCATACTCAAGATAACCCCCAAACTTTATTATAATAGATCATGAGATCTCCTACATAAAACACAAAATACTTAACTATTCAAGATAATCCACCAAACTATAATATAAGAGACATTGAAATCTTCTACATGAAACGAAAAATACTTAACTACTCAAACTAACCTACGAAACTTTATAAATTTCTACATAAAACTCAAAATAGTATTCCCAAACACCTATACAAATTAACTTCCTTAAAACACAAATTAACTTCCTTAAAACATGAATAAGTAGTTACTGCCAATTGTGTACGATTTTTATGAAATAATATAATTATGGTATCTAAACTATTGAAAAAACAATTATAATATTTAAAATATTTAAATATTATAATAACGTTATCTCAATTGTTATTCTTAATTATTTAAATTCTTTAAATATTATAATAATGTTATCTTTAAATATAAAAGTAAAATAAAAGATTAAGAGTACCTTTTAAAATATTTTTTAATAAATTTAATATATATATATATTACAATTTAAAATATTTCTACCTTTTAAAATCTGGTAGAAATTTTGCAAAATCGTTGTTATAGCTGTTAACTTTACAGATTTTAGATTCCCCAAGGGTTTTCTACTGTGTTGAATCCATTTCTGACTTCAAAACGCTGATTAAAACATAGCTTGACTCAGATTTTTAAAACACAATTTCACCGGTTTCCGGGGAAAAAATGATCATCCGGTGGAAATCGCTGAATCTTTAGACAAGTTCAAATTTAAATATTCTAATTGTTTTTTCAATAGTTTATATATCATAATTATATTATTTCATAAAAATCGTACATAATTGGCGGCAACTACTTATTCATGTTTTAAGGAAGTTAATTTGTATGGGTGTTTGGGCATACTATTATCTTTACAACACACACACACACATTCCTACAAATATTTATTATTTCATTATAATCTTACACACACACACACACACACACACTTACTTTTTCACATGTGGTTCGCAAAACCCCCAACAGGGCTGCTACGCCCATGGTAAGAAATCACAGGGGGGCACCCAAAGGGGTCGCACCCCGTTCACTCTAATTACAAAGCTAACCTAATGGGGACATCAAGTGAGGACCTGATATAGCATTGTATATCCACCCGGGGATTTGACCCCAAGGCCTTATGCTTACAACTTACAACACTCAACCACTTGATCTATTGGTTCATATATTAATCCATTGCTTGATGTTAATAAAGTAATATATTGGTAACCTTCTTATTACTTTTTGACATTTAATAATGGATGAAAAATTATTTGTATTTAGGGGTTGGAAAACCCATGCATCTGCATGCATGCTCGTGCAAGCATAGTTCAGTACATGCATTCATATTTACTTCGAGTATTGATCCCTAAAGACTACTAGCAAGCAACATAAACTCCATAAACAAACAAAAATATCAGTTGGAGTATTACAGGAAGGATAGTGGATCAATGTTGATGACCGACACAAATCATTTCACAGGGTTCCAGGGTTGTCTCGAATGGGTAAAAATGTACAATATTTTTTAGCAATGATGATTTATCGAAATATGATGAATACCTTTTAGTGTTTCAGAACATAAAAAAGAGTGATATATATTCTATCTCCACCAAGCCTATAGTCTTACCCTATAATAGTATAATGACATTGTGAGATGGATATTTCACCATATTGATCTCGAGGATGATTTATTGACTAATGAGGCTGGAATTTCTATAGCTTCTTTCAACCAAATGACATTGGTCGGATGTAGAAACTATGAAATCCTGAAGTTCTACTAAGTAAGTTATTCATGGACACCTTCATAGCAGAAAAACCTAGCCTAGTTGAAATCATCAAAGAATGGAGGACTGAAGAGAAGACCTTCATAGAAATGGAAAATTAGATATACCTACTTCAATACTTCAAATATTTGTATTGATTGTTAGTTGCTATGATATGTAGGTTGTATGGTGAAGAGGGTTCCATCCACTTCAAATTGGTATGGACACCATTAGATCACCATGTAGCTGAAATAGGACAAGTATTCAATTGGGTGCTTAGTACATTGTTCAATCTCCCAAATGATGTGAGAGAGAGAAAATAGGTACCGAGTAACAAAACCCTAGGTTTTTACATGTCTACCTTTTTTATTAATTCAGTTTTATCTTCAAATTCATTTCCTCTGATGGGTTGGGACTCGAACCCTAGTATGCCCCCTATACATGTTTATTGTAGTGAACCATAAGATTCAAATTTCAAGAAGCACTTCTACAAATCTGTGAAAAATTCATGGCCCCTCTATACTGTTAGACACGGTGCTCACTGAGAGGGGGGGGCGTGAATCAGTGAGCATATACTTTTTTCAATTTCAACTTCAATTACCAACTCTTATATCAGCATATCATATTCATCAATAACTATCAATCCATATGTCATTCATCAAATAAAACACATCTGTGAGGCACCTGCAACAATTAATTAATACGAATATGCGAAATAGCAGAAATGACAGAACTCAGAATCACTTCTATATTGATCACGGGCCACTTCGAGGGGGCAACCTCCTATGAGCAAGCTCAATACAAATAACTTCATGGTGCCTTCATAGGTCTCAACACACACTTATATACTAATTCTGGGCGCCAATACTATGGGTCGAAACCATGGGCCGTTACAAACTATGGATCAACAATACTACGGACGACTTACAAATCATATGCGCCAACAACAATAACACAAACTATTGATCAACAAATACTACGGGATGACTTACAAAGCATATGCGTCCAACAACAACATACTAACAAAGTAAAGACATGGGTTCCTAACAACATCATCATCAACACATTGCACAAGAGAGACATTATATAATTGTAATGTTTTTGTATTTGATTCAATGGCTACAACCATGAGGCTATTCAGCACCAACTGAAGCAAAAGAGCACCAACTCTTTATCTAGGACCCTACCTGGTTCTTCTTAGACCCAGCCAAGAAGGGTTTGAGGTATCCTAACCTCATATGCAAGACAAGCTTGCATTCACAATACAGTATACATCACAAACACATCATCATATCAATAATAAATCAATAATCAAGCACTGCCTCATTTCAACTCTGTGCCCAAAGCATCATCATCAAAGTATGTCATTACTGTCATCAAACTTCAGCACTGAATATGACTTCATCATATCAAATATATCTTTATTAGTTCAACAAAAAAATCAATAATAAAAGGATTTATATCATCATTCTGTCCTTTATCTTGCTACCTGCATCATGTCTTCATAAACATCATCACCATGTCTTCATCTAGCATAACGTTAACATTCTATAGCTCCAAACATATCATCAAACAGTCCTAGAATTCATACTGTTTAGCTTCATCAAATTATGTCCATTAGCGATCATTCTCCGTATTATATCATTCTGATCATAACACATCATTGTCATTATTCTGTACCAAACATAGTCACCATGTCTTCATTTAGCAGCTGCCAGCTTTGTATTACACACACATTATCATTCTGTTCACAGAATCCATCTTTATCAATTATCCAAGCATCATGTCTTCAGCACTTACCAGCCCAAAAATAAGAGATAAAAATGAGTTTAACTCCTGCTAATATCATGCTCACCGAACTGTCCTCTGTCCCCCGAAATCAGTGCCTCTGTCTATTGTAGCGAATTTCCTCAAATCTCCATGAAATCTCCACTGTTCCATGAGTTCTACACTGATCCCCGAATTTCCACAGAGCTTGTGTCTGTCCTCCATGAGCTGCACTAATTTCTCCTTTAAAATATCACATAGCAACCTTCCATAATTGTCAATGAATTACTTCAAATCTGTTTAGAAGAAGGTGTCAATAACAACCCTCAAATCTGTCAATAAACTTCTTCAGTTATGTTAAAAAAGATGTGTAAGAATGGCTCTTAATTTTGCAAACATTCACTACAAGCTAGGCCAACATATCTCTGCAATTGCACAACCCTAAAAAAAAGTCATTAAAAAGACCTCATGTTGCCTCAGACTTGTATTTCATCCCGTTGACAACCCAGATCTGCTACTTCGCAGCCTCAGTCACTCTTAGAGCTCACACGAATTCACATTATAGTGACACTAACTTCCTTTATTTATACAATTCGAGTACTATATTTTAGGAGCCGACCTATCCTTCAAATTCGTTAAAAAATAAGATTAAATCCTCTTTTCTTAGGTCGGCTAACCCAAAAGGTGGGGTTAAAATTGCCACACAACTTCAAAAATTATTATCTCTTCAACCGTGAAGAACCACATGACGTGCCACCTATTGTTGGAAACGGCATGACGAGGGCTATCATCATATGAGGGGCTTATTTGCAAACACATGGTCCTTCATTCTTAAATTCTTCAATTTGTATAGGATGTCAAAGACCCTACACATAAGGGTGCCAAAGACCACACAACAAACTGCAAGAGTTCTGAGGACTTCTTCAAAAACTTCTTCAACCTATCAAAGCAGGTCTATGGGCTCCTTACAAAGCGATCATATAATATTCAATCAAGATGCTTTTCATGGACTTCAACATGTCAACCAAGACTTCTTCAACAAACTTGTGGGCTTAAAGACCATTTTTTGGGTTCAAGGCTTCTTCACCATTCATATGGGATTAAGAACCATTTTGTGGGTTTCATCATAGCACAAGAGTGTCAAGGAATTCGTTATAGAAGCCAATCTCCCTCAAGGGAATCAAGAGCGAAATCGTAGGCTCAAGACCAAATTGTGGGTCCAAGGACATCTAGGGCATCACCATCTTACCTCCATTTAGCTTGTGGACTTCATGACTTCATCAAGCCACAAATGACCATAGAATGGGTCATTTGGCCCATTAGGTGTGAAAAAGCCCATCACCTTGGGGTCTTATCACTGCCATGTCATCAATACTTCAATTCATTGTTTGATATCATCATGTCCTCAAGCTTCTTTGTCATTAATGTTTCCATCAATGACAACTCTACTCAACAAACTCCCCCTTTGTCATTGATGGCAATATCCTCAATTTCTCTTCCCCTTTGACATTAATGACAAAAGGTCAATGAGCCATTAAAGGCTTCACAATGCCCAAATTTTTTTTTCTTTGAATTCTTCCAAGTCAACTTCTGATCTAAGCTTTTGATCCATCTTCAAAATTTAGACAAACTCCCCTTATGACTGATATTTATACTCTATCAAGAATGTAAAACTAGCTGCTCCTGATGCATCATGTCACCAAATCAAATCTGTCCCTTAATCTTCTAGACAAAAACAAAGATGAAGCTTTGTACTACTCCATCATGTTTTTGTTGATATATATGTAACTTCGGAATGTATTTCATCTATGTATTTCATATATATTTATTGTACCCTTATAAGAGATGTGTTATTCCTCTATAAGGAAGTGTCATCATGTGTATTGACAAGTGTCGCAAGTGTGTGTACTTGCCGATGGGTTATTAGACCACCATGTGTGGGGTCGGCCCTGAAATATATATTATATTGTGGATGTATCTAGCTAGACAAGTCAGCCCCATAGTGTAACTGGGCAAACAGGTTAAGTATAAATAGAGATCGGGAGATCTCTATTTGGATCACTCGGAAACTCATACTTCTCTCACTCAGAAAGTGGCGCACTAGTGAGGAGGAGGATCATCTGCTACTAGGAGACTATCTCAGTGTATTTTGGTTGTACTTTGGTTGAGCCATTTCTCTCTCTATCTATGAGGAAGTTGTGGGGTTTTTCACCTTAGGGTTTTCCCCACGGAAACTCTGTGTCTCTTGTCTCTCATGCTTTTGATTCTTGTGATGCTTGTCATGCTTATTGTGATTGTTATGCATTGATATACTGTATATGTTATTCTCTCAGTAAAGATCCTAGAGTATTGTGAATTAATGCTCAAAATTTAATAGTTTTTGCTGCCAGCAAGCTCCCCCTAAATGATATGCCACAGTTAGAATGTTGTCCAAATATTTGACTTCCTTGAAGTGTCCTGCTGCAATAATTTTCAGGGGTTGACCCAGTCATAATAGTCTGCTCCTAATCAAGCTGGTCATCAACATCTACTGGTCCATTTCTGCTCAAGATTCCACATGTCATCTTATCATCATGTCTTTTGCTGAGAGCTCATTCCATACTAGTGTAGATATATCATCATTGAAAATATGTATGCATCATCAAGGTTTTGTATCATTATAGGGTACCACTGTATATCTCTCTTGGCACCTTCTTTTGCTGATTTTTTGCCATCTTCAAGTTTTTGAGAAGTACACATGCTCCAAATAAAAGATATTCCTCAACTTCTGATTTGAGTTTTTTTTGTTTTTTATCATTGCCCATTTCAATTAGGTTGTCGTCCAACATAATCTTCTTTGTAAAATATGCATCATCATACTTCAGACCTTTAATTTATCCATTAGCTTGTATTTCTGTTCATCATATCCAATTCATAACCCTACTCCCCCTATCAGCAAACTCCTTCATCAATTGTCACTTTTTGCACAACCAATTTGTCTTGCACACTTTGTCAAACATACTTCAAACTTTTTCACCAATGCTTCCCCTATCAATTAGCTATCAACCAATATTTTATGATAAATTGTGGATTCAATTCTGGTTGCTTCAGAACTTCTTCTTCATACCCGAATACAAAAAGAAGAAAAAAAAAGTAAGACCACAACTTCCAGCTACTACTGCAAAATTTGTAGGTGTACAAGGTAATCATCAGTGCTTGATGTGTGTGGAGAGTCATCATTATAAGGTCTGAATCTGGTTCATCTTCTTCAGCATGCATTGTATATATGTGTAACTTCATCATATATTTATGATTTTCATCAAGGTGTTCATCTGTGTAACTTCATCATATATTTATGATTTTCATCAAGGTGTTCATCATCACAAAAATTGTTACCCCCCAAGCCTCTCTTGTTCAACCAATCATACTTCATATATTTCAATGAATAGAGTAAGACATGCCCAGAAGAAATCACTTTTACCTTCACTGCAGCTGCCTTAGTTTTGTGCTCATCAATGAAGAAACTTCTTTGCATTAGACTTAGTTTGAAATACTCTCACTATTCTAATCTCATATTTCCTGCTCTTAATATTGAATCAATTTTTTTTTTTTTTTATCAGTCAGGAAAAGGTATACTTCTGCTCCCCCTAACATCATATTATTGTTTTCTTTGGGTCACATAAGACTGGATTGTGTTACCTCACAATCTCTGTCAGCTGATAGAATCAATCCAGGGCAGATCTGCTTGTGTCATCCTTTGCTTTTATCTATGTTGGCAATCACGATCCTAGGACCTGATTCATTGCTTGGAGTGATCTTCATTTTCTCTTGAGTCCATCCTCCAAACTCCATGGGCTCAAGAAGTGCTTGAGGTTTTCAAAATAGCTCAAGTATGGCTTGCCGTATGGCAGACATCATCACTTGTGCATTTATCATCTACTTCATTTGATCTATCAAAATGTTTTTCTTCACCCACATATTGGAATGTCCTTGGCTGGGTGAACTTGTCTTCTGATCTTCAATTCTGCTGGTGTCATTCTTCTTCCAAGCTTCATTGGATCTCTTTGCTGAAGTATATGACGGGATCTTCAATAGTTGACTTCTAGGACTTGTGCATGCTTGGGCTTTACGCCCAAAACCACCACAATTAAAGCATCTCAATGTGTGACAATTGGCAGCCAAATGTCCAATTCGGTCACATGTCCAGCATCTTATTTTTTTATGTGGACTTCCAACACTTTTTCTACAATCAACAGCTTTATGACCAAAATTAGAACAAGCAAAATAGTAACCATTAAATTTATTTTCATACCTGGGACTTTTATTCCATTTTGGTGTTGTTTCTTTTCTTGGCTTGCCTTGGAAACTAGGCCTAGCTTCTTGATGCATTCTTGAACCTTCAACTTCTTTGTTGTCATATGCAGGTATATGGGATGCATCCTTGGTCATTGATGGACGAACTTCTAAAGTCTAGGGAGACAATAAGTCATCTTCAGATTTCTCTTCTTCTTTCTTGTACCCAAGGCCAGATTTGTCAAGGGGAGACCTTTGGTAATCTAAAATTTCATCCAGGATAGTTGAGCTGTGTTGGAACTTGCCATATGCATCAAACTTTTTATTTTTCCTTCTCAATTCAACTACCTCCATTTCAAGCTTCTGAATTTCCTTCTCCTTTTCATCCAGGTGATTCTTCAATACTTCTTCTATCTTCTTAGCTTCTTCTAGTTGAGTCTTCAAGCCAATATTATTTCTTTATGTCTCTTCAAGCTCGTTAGGATTTTCCACAATCTCTTCTTGTTCTTTTCTTAGTTCATTTGTTAATCTTCTACCCTTAAGATTTTGATCATCTAGCTCACCTTGCAAGCTTGTCTTGAGTAGGTCCATGGTCTTCTCTTTTTCTTCTAGTTGGATCTCCATAGATTCAGTTGAGTCTTGAAGTCTTATCATCTTATAGATGAGTTTACAAGACAACTCTATTTACTTCTCATGGTATTCTTCAATGAACTTCTCAATATTCCTTTTAAGTATCCAATCATGATTGATATCTTGCACCTTAAAAAGGTTTGCTAGAAAATTCTTCTTAGCGTCTTCAAGAATATTTTCAAAGTTATCATAACCAAGATTACTAAAATCAGTAACATTCTTACCTTTATTAATATCATAACCCTTTTCTTCCATTTCTTCTTGCTATATGTCTTCAGTGGGTTTTGTCTCCATTTCCTAATCATGTGCCTTTTGGTATTCACCTTCTAGCTTGAACCACATATCCTTGGCTGATGTGTGTTCTCCTAAACTCTTTTTGACTGAACTTGAGAGTCCATCCAAAAGAAACTTCAATGCAATTGAGTTGTTCTTCTTAGCATCTTTTTTAGTAGCTGACTTTGTCTTCTTGTTGGAATGAATAGGTGGATTGATCACAATATCCCATACCCCAAATTTCTTCAAGTAAACCTTCATCTTGCTCCTCCAACCAAAATAATCTTTCATATAAAAAACTGGAACCTCATTGTTTGAAATTTATGTTTGTGCTTCCATTGTGTCTTCTGATTTCCTTCAAGCTTGTTAGGCTTCTGCAGAAGGCCTGGTCTGATACCAATTGTTAGACACAGTGTTCACTGAGAAGGGGGGGGTGAATCAGTGAGCATATACTTTATTCAATTTCAACTTCAATTACCAACTATTATATCAGCATATCATATTCATCAATAAACTAACTATCAATACATATGTAACTCATCAGATAAAACACATCATCATCAACACATTGCACAAGAGAGACATGATATAATTGTAATGTTTGTGTATTTGATTCAACAGCTACAACCGTGAGGCTATTCAACACCAACTAAAGCAAAAGAGCACCAACTCTTTATCTAGGACCCTGCCTAGTTCTTCTTAGACCCAGGCAAGAAGGGTTTGAGGTATCCTAACCTCATATGCAAGACAAGCTTGCATTCACAACACAATATACATCACAAACACATCATCATATCAATAATCAAGCACTGCCTCATTTCAACTTTGTGCCCAAAGCATCATCATCAAAGTATGTCATTATTGTCATCAAACTTCAACACTGAATATGACTTCATCATATCAAATATATCTTCATTAGTTCAACCCAAAAATCAATAATAAAAGGATTTATATCATCATTCTGTCCTTTATCCTGCTGCCTGCATCATGTCTTCATAAACATCATCGCCATGTCTTCATCTAGCATAATGTTAACATTTTGTAGCTCCAAACATATCATCAAATAGTACTGGAATTCATATTGTCCAGCTTCATCAAATTTTGTCCTTTAGCGAGCATTCTCAGTATTATATCATTCTGATCATAACACATCATTGTCCTTATTATGTACCAAACATAGTCACCATGTCTTCATTTAGCAGCTGCCAGCTTTGTATTACACACACATTATCATTCTGTTCACGGACTCCATCTTTATCAATTACCCAAGCATCATGTCTTCAGCACTTAACCAACCCAAAAATAAGAGATAAAAATGAGTTTAACTGCTGCTGATATCCTGCTCACCGAACTGTCCTCTGTCCCTCGAAATCAGTGCGTCTGTCTACTGTAGCGAATTTCCTCAGAGCTCCACGAAATATCCACTGTTCCACGAGTTCTACACTGACCCCCGAATTTCCACAGAGCTCTTGTCTGTCCTCCACGAGCTGCACTAATTTCTCCTTTAAAATATCACACAACAACCTTCCATAATTGGCAATGAATTAATTCAGATCTGTTTAGAAGAATGTGTCAATAACAACCCTCAAATCTGCCAATAAACTTCTTCAGTTTTGTTCAAAAAGATGTGTAAGAATGGCTCTTAATTTTGCAAACATTCACTACAAGCTAGGCCAACATATCTCTACAATTGCACAACCCCAAAAAAAGTCCTTAAAAAGACCTCATGTTGCCTCAGACTTGTATTTCGTCCTACTGCCTCAGACAACCCATATCTTCTACTTCGCAGCCTCAGTCACTCTTAGAGATCACACGAATTCACATTATAGTGACACTAACTTCCTTTATTTATACAATTCAAGTACTATATTTTAGGAGCCGACCTATCCTTCAAATTCATTGAAAAATATGATTAAATCCTCTTTTCTTAGGTCAGCTGACCCAAAAGGTGGGGTTAACATTGCCACACAACTTCAAAAAATAATATCTCTTCAACCGTGAAGAACCACGTGATGTGCCACTTATTGTTGGAAACGGCATGACGAGGGCTATCATCGTATGAGGGGATTATTTGCAAAAACATGGTACTTCATCCTTAAATTATTGAATTTGTACAGGATGTCAAAGACCCAACACATAAGGGTGCCAAAGACCACACAACAAACTGCAAGAGTTCCAAGGACTTCTTCAACCTATCAAAGTAGGTCTATGGGCTCCTTACAAAGCTATCATATAATATTCAATTAAGATGCTTTTCATGGACTTCAACATGTCAACCAAGACTTCTTCAACAAACTTGTGGGCTTAAAGACCATTTTGTGGGTTCAAGGCTTCTTCACCATTCATATGGGCTTAAGAACCATTTTGTGGGTTTCATCATAGCACAAGAGTGTCAAGGACTTCGTTATAGAAGCCAATCTCCCTCAAGGGCATCAAGAGCGAACTCGTAGGCTCAAAGACCAAATTGTGGGTCCAAGGACATCTAGGGCATCACCATCTTACCTCCATTTAGCTTGTGGGATTCATGACTTCATCAAGCCACAAATGACCACATAATGGGTCATTTGGCCCATTAGGTGTGCAAAAGCCCATCACCTTGGGTTCTTATCACTGCCATGTCATCAATACTTCAATTCATTGTTTGATATCATCATGTTCTCAAGCTTCTTTGTCATTAATGTTTCCATCAATGACAACTCTACTCAACATATACTCCATCATCTTCAACCAACTAGCCCATAGACTGCCAGAAGAATGTAGGGGATTGGTGTACATCTAGGATTATTTCAATTATATTAGGGTTTTTGGTGCTTAATTTTCCCACATTTACATTCTAAATATGTTCCTAATAGGTTAGTTATTAGATAGCTTTCCCGATAGACTGTAAGTAAATGGATTACTTATTTTCGCTCAGCTCACTCAAAGAGAACATGGATGAAATTCCCGACCAAAGTGGGAATTTTTACTTTATTAAATGTTCCCCATGCCAAGAAATAGGTTGTTTCTCTTAAATAGCTTAACCTCTATACAAAAGCCAAAAGGAAACATGGTTCGAAAGGGATAAATGAAAATCATTACAAGGTTGTTGGGTTAGCTCCCTCATATAGATATGATCCTAATCCCTCGGATATTATGTACTAGGGAGATATTACCAATGAGGAAGTACTAAATGGTATTGAGGATAATAAGATAAAGGAAGTTATCCATAAAGTTAAATAAGTAGCCATGAAGTTGGTTGTGGTTCAAAGAGAAGAATTAATAGCCAATGAAGAAGAACATGATACATATAGGAAACAAACAGAGGCTTCTAGAAGAGAAACTTTATAAAAGAAATCTATAGAGGATGATGAACAATTAAATCAGAAATCAATAGAGGATGCAAAAGAATATAAAAGGGAAAAGAAAGGAAGAAGAGGAAAGAAGAACTATAGGCCAAGAACAAAGAAGTTGAAGTTGAAGTAGAAAGACTCAAACAAAAGCAACTACAAGAGTCTAAGGTCATAGAATTTAAGAAATCTATTACTCTGTCTAGCAAGGACACTAGTACAAATCATGGAATTTCTATGTTGTCCTCCCCAATTAATCATGGAATACCAATTACTACTTTGGCATGTGTCTCTTCTTCTTCTAATCTAGTTAATATTGATGATGTTGTAGTATATTTGGGAGATTATTGTTTTAGTAAATATCGCAAAGGGATTGTAAAAAGAGCTTCTAAAGGGAAAAGGGTTGAAGAAACTCCAAGCAAAGAAGTACCAAATCATATGATAGTGTGGAACATTGCCAGTCAAGATCTACAAAAAATTGCAACAAATATAACCTTTGCTTTGAGTGCCTTTATTGGTGATAATTATGTGACAACCAATGAGTTAATTGCTACAACATATTATTAGGTACACAGCTCAAGTATCTTTTTAGAAACTCAATTGGAGCAACAAAGTATTCAAATGGAAGCTATATAGATGCACCATGTCATTGAAAGGGATGAACAATATGAAATTCAGATGGATTCCCCAGTGAAGGAACATATGCTAGAAATTGAAAAATTAAATTTAGAACATGAAGATCAAAAGATAACCGCTTTCGAGTAGTACAAATATCAAATTAAAGAACTGGAAGAAAAGATGCATTCTCTAGAATTTCAATTAGATGAGAAAAGGGTTGACTTGAAATCTTTAAAGGATGAAGCATTTAGGGAAAATTAAAATTTGATGGATGCTCAGAAAAGGTTCTTCACAAAGTTAGATGAAGTCCAACAGTATTATGATTATTTGACTAAATTGTCTAATCAAATAGAGGTATAGTTGGATAAAATAAAATCTACACATGATTTGTTTGATAAGATCATGTACTAGCAGAAGTAGTACAAACATGGCCAATAATCACTCCCTAGGATTAATCATAGGGAGAAAGGAAAAACTCAAGTTCTATTGGATTCACGGAAGGCCTCTTGAGAAGACATAGAAGAAAATGTTTGTGTAGCCACCAAATCATGTTTCAAGATATGGAACTCAACAAATGATATTTTGGGAAAATGTGGCATGTCAACAACAGATGATTTGAGTCAAGCTATTCCAAGCCAAATGGAAACAACAAAGGTGGAGAAGGTAAGAGCTAATAGAAAAGAACTTATTAGTCAACTATCAAAGATAAATGAGGATGTTTTGAGTAGTTTTCTGATTATGCCAGTCAAGCTTACCACTTTATGTGATGCCTACATACAATGGCTCCATAAGGATCTAAAATGAGATATTTTCGAGAATATTTATGATGGAGATCCGGATATAGAAGGAATGAGGTCCAATTGTATTTCTGAAATTACCGAGACTCATGAATAGTGGAAATCATATAGAGAAGGGGTGAATTGAGAATTTTTTTGTAAAGTTGGTATATAAAAATTGTTGTACTAAGTTGGTTACATTGGTTACTTCAACTTCCTTCGGACTTTGTTTTTGAAAAGGAAGACATTCACAGAACAAAAGGGGGGAGACCTTTGGGCATGAAAACCTTTGCAATATTTTTAGTTTTGAAGGAATAAAACACTAGAAGGACTTGTAGCTATTAGGTATTCCGCTATGTATATTTAAGATTTTTGACTTATTACAATAATTGGTATCAATTGATTATATTAAGTATAATCCATAAGATTTTTTTTGTGTATGTTATTTATTGTAATTAATTGTTGAATACTTGCAACTGGATGCAAAGGTAATGATTCAAATTTAACAATATTTTTGTATTCATGTTTTCGTTTCATTGTTGATTTAACATGTTGCAATAATGTAAATTTATTCTTTTGTTTTTAGCATTATATTCTTTACTTTGTATCTAACCATGTTTAATCATAGCTCCATATTCATATTAGAGTAGGTTAGATTAATATTTGATTAGGCTAAATTAGGTCAGTATTTAGTTTGGTAATTTATTTGAGTAAGAGTAAATTAACAACAAGACATTAGATTTTAGCATAGATTATGGTACCGCTATTTTAGGATTCATACAAAATGTTATTGTTAAAACTCTTAGTGGAAACCAGGCCCACATACCGGTCGTAATCTACTATCCCAGATAAAAGTGAGGCTAATTGGGACTTGCCTTGGGAATTCTTTCTTATTGTTAATAGGGGTAATTTTAGCCCATCAACAAAATTGGCGCGAAAAGAAGGGTGGTCGTAAAAATAAATGGCCAATGAAGAAACATTTAACCCCTAGAATATCCATTCTACCCACTAATCCACAAAGAACCGTCATGCAAGGAACATCCCAATATAACCCCATGACACTTGGTTCTCCTTTGTTAGGATTCGTTACAATTCTACAGTTATTCAAAACCTCATCTTCTATAACTCAAGCCTTATGTAAAGAACATGGACGCTCACTTGTTGTATATATCCTCCTCCTAGGAGACCCAGACCACCCCAATCATACCAAGTAATTAACTCTAGTGCACCAATCGTTGCGACCACTCGTTATCACCTTTGGAATTCTTCTAAGGGGATACAAAATCCTTCGAAAGGAAAACCAAAAGTACAACTACAAGATGGTGCCAGTGGACCACCATCTCCAATTGATTCCCCTCCTAACACTCCTCAAAGTTCTTCAGAGGAAAACTCTTCAGGTGAAGAACCCTCAAAAGGAGGCCCTTCGACAGAATCTTATGAAAACAATCTTGGACATAATCAACTAGATTGTTCTTCAAGAAGCATGTCTGATTCCATTATAATTGCTAATGCTAACAGACCTAGGCTAGCCTAGGATGTCATTGCTATACCAAGCAATGTGCATCCTTTTCCTGAAAAGCCTAAAAAATTCCTTCCTAAGTTTGATCTAGATAGAAAAGAATATGTTGGTGATCACATAAAGAAATTTATGCTTGTTGTTAGGCTCATGACTATTGAACATGAGGTATTTCTCCTTAAGACAAGGATCAATTACAACTTGGCCGATACTAATACTTCCTTTATAAAAAAATTTGGTTATAATAAAATCCCAAGGTGTTGGTTTTAGAACTATCTAAGATTAAGATGGACCTAAAGAAAATATCAATTTAAGGATTTAATAAGAGATTTTTATATTAAAGAAATAAAATTCCAGATGCTTCTAAACCTGTAGAAGATGTTACTATTAAGTTTTACACTTCAACCTTACTAGTATCCATTGCCATGTTTGTCAAAAGGGATGAGAAGACTACAATTGAAGAAACCTTTGAAGAAGCAGTAAATGATGAAAATGATACAACCAATTTAAAAGGTGATCCAAGGAGTGAAGAAGAACACAGTGTCTCTTCCAATGAGAATGAATCCCTTCAGATCAAACCTCCTTCTTAAAAGAAGGAACAAGATTCTATGGATGAGGATTATCTACAAAAAATTATTAAAAAACATTATAACGAGATAATATACTTGAAGAGTGGTACGAGAGAAAGTCCACCTACCAAAAATTATTTCATACTTCCTTTTAAAAAGAATTTCCCTCCAAGGAATAAAACTATTCCTCCAACTACTAAACAAATTAATGTGGAGCATTTCATCAATTTATTCAAAGCCCTCGTTTTAGGGTCTGGACTTCTTCAGGTATGCAAAATGATGAAGGGAGAGGAAAGATAGTAAGGAGAAGAAGAACTAGATGGAGGAGAACATTAGAGCATACAATTAATCACTTTTGGTATGTTTCACATAACACATTTGAAGAGGATGATGATGATCTTCAACAAATCCATATGGCCCAAAATTCATACAATAGCAGGAGTAAAAGCCTACCCACGACAACATATTATCCATCCACTGTCAATCCCATAAAGAAAAACTCAATGATCACCAAATCTTCCCTAGCCTTAGTAAAACCCTCTTCTTGTCCTGGTTTGCCTGAGTAAAACCCTCTTCTTGTCCTCGTCTAGAATAAGATTTTGTAGAAGACATGAAGAAAACCTGAGCTAATATTTCTCTTTATGAATTACTCAAACTACCACAAACATAGGGAAATTTAATTAAAACTCTTGAGGAATCATCTTTTAAAAAAGGGAAAAACATCATTATTGGGGGAAAAGAGACACGGGAAAATCTACACAAAATATAGAGTTGAGTAGGTTAAGTAGTTAGAAACAATCCATCGTTAATGTCCTTATCGATAAAAGATCTTAATCTAGCACACCTCCTTTCCTTTTGACATTTGATTTTTTTAACAAAAATGTGGATAATTGTATGGTTGATTATGGGGTTTCCTCAAACATAATGCCCTATTATGTGTGTCAGAAATTAAACATTGAACCTAAAAATGTGACACTCAAATTATTCAATTAGACAGATCAAATGTAAGTCCTAGGAGAACTTAAGAATGTTTTAATTTGATTAGCTTCTAACCCCAAGTACATCAAGTGATTAATATCAATGTCATGGATATCCGTGAGGCTTATGGTTTGTTAGTCAATAGAAATTGGTGTGAAAAACTGAATTTGATACAATCATTTTATCTATTTATAACTTTTATTTATTTTGATATATATTTTGTAATCAAAGTTGATTTCTATTTTATGAGAAATGCAATAATAATTTCTAAGATACAAGAATTGGTTAATATATTTCCATTTTTAGAAGAGAGAGAAATTTAGTTATCGATATTAAAATTCTTTCCTATGTTTATATATATATATAATTTTATTTACTAAAAATTAATTATATTTAAATATATATATATATATATAATTTTATTTACTAAAAATTAATTATATTTAAAAATATAATAAATTTTTATTTTTATTCAATATTAAATAAAATAAGTGACTTTGAGAATTTGAAATCGTGTTTTTAGCTCAGAGTTTCCGATACCCAAAATAATCAAAAATAACTTCTAACTTCTTTTTATGATACCCAAAAAAATAAATATCGGTTTTTATATTTAACGTGGTCAATTTACAGTTTACCTAACATGTCAAAAGCCGGTAAGGCAGGCCCATGGTAAAGGCGCGTCCCATGGTAAAGGCACGCCCACCGTAGGTTCTATAAATACCAGCCTTCGGGCTTGGGGGTACTAAGAGCCTTCGTTTTGATCCTTTTTGTTTGTATGTGTGAAATGGGTAATCCTGTCTAGTGGTCAGACGGAGAGAGTTGGTTGGTTCAAATTGATTATTTTTGTTTGTATGTGTGAAATGGGTAAATCCTTTCTAGTTGGTTGGTTCAAATTGATGATTTTTCCTTTTTGTCTCTGCAAAATGCTTTTTTGTGATACAAGTTTAAATATCGATACAGAACTACAATTGGGAGAAGATATGGATTCCAAGAGCGCCCGAGGTAGATCTTGAAGATATCAAGAACGCCCGAGGTAGATCTTGAAGATATCTTCTCCCAACCGTAGATCCTGGACCACCTGGTTTAACATTGGACCACCATGTGTGAAATGGATAATTGGTTGAGAAACTCCTTGTAATTGGTTGCTTCAAATTGAACGTTTCTTCTGAGTATAGCGATGATTTTTCTTTTTGTCTGCGTGAAATGCTTTTTGTGATAGCTAAACACTGTATCCAATACCTGTGATAGCTATAAACTCTATCCAATACTCGAGAGAAATTCAATACTCTATCTAATTCAGGAACATAAGGACGGTAGTTGAAGTGTCTTTTGAAACATTGATAAAGGTCGTTTTATTTGTTCAATTCTTTGTTGATTTATTGCTTATTAATCTTGGAATTAGAGTCTTCCCATGGATTGTTTTTCTGGGTTCCAATTTCACTGAATCCAGCAATGTGACAGTCCCAGATGAATGAGCAATAAATCAAACTTGAAAGAATAAATTTAAAGGATCAATGCACTTCAATTTTTAAGGGGCACTTCATCCTCTGCCTCTATAGCTCCGTATTCAAGCTTTATTGTTTTCATTGTCAAACATATTGTAACACGCATCTCTAAAGCTTTATTGTTTTCATTGTCAAACATATTGTAACACGCATCTCTAATTTGGATGAATGAAAATTAAATTTTGAAATATTTTCTATGTTCATTACTGAAGTTTCCAAAGGGGATTTGTGATGTTATTCGAAGGTTCATTCTGCCATAAATACAGGAGATGCAGTTTATTTCCCCAAATCGCCGTTGTGAGGACTTTGCAGTTCTATCTAATGGAAAGATATATATGAAATAACCATCTTGTAGAGAGAAGATCGCTGACAAATTTCACCAGTATAATTGTGTTCTGATAAAGTATTTTATAAACATGTGTTGCATGCACTCTTTCACTGTCCTAGGTACTTCATCCTTCCTCTAATCAGCCATCATTCCAGTTACCCAAAGAATGTAATTCAAGACTGCAACCAATCCAACCGTTGGCCAAAGTTGAGGCCTTATGCTATTTTGGTGTTCTGTGCGTTTTTTCAGCAATAGTGCATCATAAGGAATTCAATAGAAATTCAATGTTACATTTATGTAAAATATGAATGGACAGAAAGATCCAACAGCTCTAATTTTGTATTTTATCAAGTCCACAGGTAGTATATCCAGCTGGGCTATCTAATTACTTGGACTAGACAGGACAGGACAATGACTTGCCAAAAAGTTTGGCAAAAGTTTGGAAAATCAAAATTTATGTAATATATTCAAAATTTTGACCAGAGAGCAAGAGAATTTTATTTGCTTTTACTAAATGTTTTATTTCGTTATAATAACTCATCAATATTCAGAACTCTTATGAGTATGGATTTAGTAATTCAAGACCAAAGTTTTCAACAAGATTATTTAGTATTATTTTTTTTGGGTGGGGGGATTTAGATCCTCTGTCCTAAAAGGATTTATCCAGTAAAATTCAGTCAGCCAGGGCTCGCAAAACATGTCGAAACTTGCAAAGTTGCAATGATTATTTGAAATTACCTGGGTTTTTTATTCTCTTTGACTCTCTTTTTTCCGTTCTTGCAAAGAGGATACTAGGAAATTTATTTTTACTGATATATAGTTTTGGATGGGCTTTGCTGTTGTCATCATGCCTTGCTAAATGACAAGCAAAACAGAACTTACACATCTTGCCCATTATCATCTGATTCAGACACCAGACTGAAAACTGTAACAATTGCGACATGTTCCAATTTTCAAGAGGTAAGGAGCATGGGAAGTTGAGAAATGTTCTGGTATTTTAGGGTCAGCATATGACAAGCACAGAGACCTTGAAGGTCAATGTATCTTTATTACACTAATCCCTCATTGGCTTTGAGAAGGATCGTGCATTGCTAACAAAAGATATTCTCTGTTTCCTGATCTGATTGCTCCACATGAAACTTTGTTTGGCACTAACATTTCGAATGATCTTAATGATACATTCAAAGAACAATGCCAAAACAAAGCTTCATCTGAAGCATTTAAATAAAAAAACACAGAAAATATTTTTTTGTAGGCAATGGACCACCCCTCTCATGCCCAAATTGGCCTTCCAAGCTTTTGGGATTTGTCCTTGTCATACGCCAACCCTAAAGATGGACTACCAGAATATTTCTCAGAATGTCCATGCTCATTGTAGCTTTGAAAATTGTTATATGAGGCCATTGTTTCTGTTTTCTGTATGGTATCTGAATGAGCTGATGATGGCGGCCAGGAGATGTAAGGCATGGTTTGCTCTTGTTGTTTCTCAATGCACAATGCCAACTAGTGCAAAACTCATACAAACTATTTTCTCTAAAAATAAATTTTACTGTCTCCTGCTCTTTGCAAATATAAGAGATGGTGAAAAAGACTGATGAGATTGTGTACCTCAGTACCTGTGGTTTCACCCTAACAGAACTTATGAAGAACAACCCCTTCAAGCAAAACCAGATAAATGACATGGGAACATTCCAATGTCAAACTTATGAGGAACAACCCCTTTGAGCAACACCAGATAAATGACATGGGGACATTCCAATGCAGAACTTATGAGGAACAACTCCTTCAGGCAAAACCAGATAAATGACACGGGAATATTCCAATGTCACTGTATCCAGCAATGGCACATTCCAATTTCACTGAATCTGGCAATGACACAGTACAAGAAAACATGAAAAAAAGTAAATAAAAGAACCAACTTTTATCAATCTTGCATTTTCTAAAGGCAGCTCATCCATCATATCCATCAGCTCCTTATTCAACCTTTAATGTCTTCATTGTTAAACATATTGTAACATGCAGTTCTCCTGCAAATAGTATCATTCTTTGGATGTATGAAAGGTAAATTTTGTATTATTTTTAATGTTCATTAGTCTAAGTATCCATAGAGGATTTGCCATGATATTCCAAAGTTCATACACACACTCTTTCACTGCTAAAGATCTTCATCTTTCCTCTAGTGAGCCATGATTTCAGTTACCCAAGAACGTAATTTAATAGTGCAACCGATCCGGAAGTGTGGTACCAAAATAAATTAAGTTTGATTTGGACTGTACAATGACTTGAAAAAACAATTATGCAAAAGTTTGAAATCTCAATATTATGTAATATATCCCAATTTCGACCAGAGAGCAAGAGACTATAGGCAAGTTTTAGACTGAGTTTTATTTCCTTTTACTCAATGTTATATTTAGTGATAATAACTAATCAGTATTCAGAACTTGAGACCAATTTATGAATATGGATTCTAACCAAAGTATTCGTCATTGCAAAATTATTTTAGTGATTAATTTAATGAGGAGTTATCGAGTAAAATTCAATGAGGAATGACTCATCTCTGATACTTTTGATCACAGTGTTCACCATAACCAGGTTTTATGATTGTTTCATTGACACTGCAAATGATTCTCATGGAACAAAATGCTTCTCATGGACAAATGATTCTCAAAAGAACAAAATGCTTCTTATGAACAAATGAAACTCAAAGAACAAAAAACTGGCAGTTGCTGCAGAAGCATAGAAACATGGGTAGAACTCACAACACTCAAACAACATGCCCAGCCAGTAATTGATGATTAAAATGACATAGAAGAAAGAGTGAAATTCAATTTAGCTAGCTCTGAGAGAAGATTGAGATTGTAAGAAGTGTGCCTTCTTATTAGAAGCCATTCTCAAGTGTTTTTTTTTAACCATGGGAACAGTAACCTCCCAAGGGTATATCCAACAGCTCGCAAGCCAGATATACCAGGAAGCCATTCTCAAGTGTTAAGTGATATAGGTGGAGGTTCTACAGGTACTTCAAGTGGGTTCGTGGAGGTTCTATTATTATCTCAAATGGGTTTGTGGAGGTTCAAGGTTCTGAACATTTGAGGTATTTTGTCTTCAATCTTCATTTTATAAAAGTTTTTGATATAAACTAATTCAAAGATTATGAGGCGAGAGAGAAATGCAATGAATCTGGGTAAGTTTTTTTTTTAAATTACGGATTTGAAGTAAAATAGTTTGTCCTCTCATTACTTTCTTCTTAATATTTTTTTTCTAAAATTAGATCCGTCTTTAGTAAATTTATATTTGTTGGGTATTTTTGGAAGATAGATTTGGGACAATGAATGAATTTACTAAAGACGGATCTAATATTAGAAAAAAATATTAACAAGAAAAGTAATGAGAGGACAAACTATTTTACTTCAAATCCGTAATTTAAAAAAAAAAATTACCCAGATTCATTGCATTTCTCTCTCGCCTCATAATCTTTGAATTAGTTTATGTCAATTTTTTTTATAAAATGAAGATAGAAGACAAAATACCTCAAATGTCCAGAACCTTGAACCTCCACAAACCTATTTGAGATAATAATAGAACCTCCACGAACCCACTTGAAGTACCTGTAGAACCTCCACCTATATCACTTAACACTTGAGAATGGCTTCCTGGTATATCTGGCTTGCGGGTTGTTGGATATACCCTTGGGAGGTTGCTGCTCCCATGGTTAAAAAAAAAACACTTGAGAATGGCTTCTACTAAGAAGGAACACTTCTTACAATCTCGATCTTCTCTCAGAGCTAGCTCAAATTTGTTTTCTTTCACTAGTAAAGATTTCGCATAGCCTATATGTTTGACAATTTAGCTAGTCCTTGACCGCATTTTCCCGCACCAATCCAGTAAAAAAAATTTGAGATTTGGGAATTTGCATAGGCTAGGTGCATGGGGTATTTGAGGGCACAAAATTAATTTATGTATTCAAAAACATGATTTGAATAACACAGAATCTGGATAAAAAAAAAGCCGGATTCCGGTGAAAAACTCAACAGACAGCCGAAATCGTCAAATGTTTAGACTCCTTGACAATATAGTTCACGCTTTACAGTTTACATTCGACGATTTTTCCCATCTGATGAGTTTTTGAGCAAAATGCGGCATTTATTTAAATCCGGATTCTATGTTTAAATAATGCTTTTGACTGCATGAATGGATTGAGACCCTCAAACACCACACCACATGGCACTCAGCTTAAGCAAATTTAAAGACTGTTATTGAAAATCTCAAATTTTTTACAGAATTTGTTTTGGAAAATGCAGTCGAAAAACTGAGGAAACGATCAAAGGTTTAGGCTACTCACTTTTCATTTAGTTTTCAGTGTTTGCCGGAGGAATATTTACCTTCTCAATAAATGTCAACGGAGTTGCAGTCACATGGGGCCACTACTACTGGGCTTATTCATAACAAAACTAATTTCACCATAAATGCAAGATCATCATAGCCAACCAACAGCATGCGGGTATTTGTAAAGTTTTTGGTAGATTTTTTTAGAAGGTATTTGTTAATTTGTATATCTTTTGTCTCCTTCGTTATGTATTTATGTCAAGTGGGAATAGTTTGGGTGGCTAAGATAGAAGTTTTCTTCTCCATCTAAGTTCAATGTAATTTAAATGTTTGAGGATGTTTTCAACTATTTTCTTTTTGAATAAATATATACATATAACCTCTTTAAATAAGTTAAGAGATAGTTATAAATATATGCTAGTTTGGAAGAGACACATAGTTGCCATCCCCACATCCAAAGCATTCCCTTGTTTAGTGAGAAAGAAGATACCAATCATTCTCACCTAGATTGGTTGTGTATTATGTACTCACATAGGCACAAAGAATAATTTAATAAACAAATACCATTGGACACTAGTAAGAAACTTTATGGGCATCCTATAAAGAAAGATAGGATGCCTTTGCCTTACCCATTTGAAAGATAGGGAATCGATTGAAAAGTTTGTTGCTTATGATGATAAACAAGTATGTTCCGAATGACAGATTACAAATCAAGATGTATGTGGAATAGGTGTACCCTTTATTGAACTGTGTAAAGAGAGAAGAAATGAAATTAGCAATCACAATAGCATTGAGTTCAAGGTGAAAGTGATAATCATGCTAGAGCATCCGCATGCAGAGAGTCTTGAAATAGGAAGACACTCAAATAATATACGAGAATCTTCATCCTTACCCAAGGTACAATCTATGACCGAGTATGGATGATACGTGACATAACATTAATATACTAATATGAAAGAAATGCTAATATTCATGATATACGAGTCTCTCATCCTTAGTCCTTTATATGAGAGTCTCTTAAGCACATTTTATAAACCTTAATGGTATGGTTGAATATGTTAGGTATATAGGTTTAACTTATTTTAATTGTGAGGAAAGAAAATAATATGAAATAGAAGATATATGTAGTAAATTAGTATAACAATATCAACAAGTTGTGTTTTATGTAGATAAACAAATTTATTTCTCTTGCAACACATATACCAAAAATACAAACATTGGAAATTCTTTCGAGCAAAACATAAGTAAATATCATTGTAAATATTTTCCGCACATTTGCAAGGTTCTTAGTGGTGGTTAAGTATATTCAAAAATTAATTTAATTTGCATCCTTGAAAACATGTCTTGGAACCTAAAAACAATTTCTTTTGCTTAGTGTCCTACTATGGAAGATATTCCATTAAATAATAAGTTAATTTACTGTTGCAGCTGCAACTTGATCCCCAATTTTTTTTATAAAATTGAAGGGCCCCTCCTTTATTTTTAATTTACTAAAAATTTTGTTTCATCTTTGATATGCTTACTTTTGACACTTAGAAATTTTTCTTGAAAACAAAAGAAAAGGCGATTTTTGAATTGGAGCAACATTCAATTCTTCGTCGAAACGGTCAGAGCAACATTCAATTCTCCACCGAAATGGTTGGTGCAGGTGCGAAAAGGCGTCGAAACACTTAGGATTTGTCATTGAAATTTGTGTTTCGTAGCAAAATCCGAAGTCACACCGAAACAATCAGAGGGCAAAGGAAGACAAGCCCATTCGAAGAAGTTATCGGTTTCACGCTGGAACGGATCGGCATAAATTTGAAAAGTCTGTCGAAACATTCACTGACAAAAAAAAAAAGCTCCGAAACTTTCACTGCGCGAATTAGATCAGTGTAAAGTTGAAAAGACGTCGAATAGAATCAGTTCCAAAAGGAAATAACCACCAAAACATGATCGACATAAAATGGGAAAGTATGCCGAAACGTCTCGATGTTAAAGCGAAAAGACTCCGAAACGATTCGTTGTCAAAGTGAAAAGTGCTCCGAAACTTTCATTTCGCAAAATGGATCGGCGTAAATTTGAAAGAGACGCCGAAACACGTCGCTGCCGAAAAAAAGTCTGTCGACGCATGTCGCTGTCAAATGGAAAAATGCTCTGATACAGTTTTTCCCAAAACGGTAAAAGGGCCCATTTTGCATGAACGCCTAAGCACATTAAATTTTAGGTTTGCCAAGGTATATGTATAAGTTTTCTTTTAACCCCGCTTACAAACATTTGCAATTGCATTGCGGAGCACTCACGGACACTAAAGGAACCCCGTTGGTTTTTTCTTTCAACCATTCTCACAATGCTAGGTAGGTACCTCCCATTCCTTGGTACAGGATTTGGAGATGTCTTTTATGTTTCCTTTTATTGTTTCTATCATTTTACCCTAAGGTTAAAACAACATTAAGCCCCACTGTATCTATATATTATTGTTGTGAAAAGGTTTGCCACCCATATTTATTCGAGCAAGTGGAGACTGGCCGACCATTGGCTGGTTAGTCTCCATGCTTGTGGTGTGCCCTAGTTCCAATGATAAGCCCCAACTCATTTCAAAAATGTATGCATACCTGTAGCTTATAAGTATAAAAACCAGGCAAAACCCGGAAACCTAGGCGAAGCTCGCCTCCTTAGTCTAGATAAAGGTTAAGATGCAAGAACAAAAAACGCTCTATCTTTAACAAGCATGAAGGAACAATTAAGTAAATATTCCAAGTCGGGAGGGTTATTTTTTACCAGGGTATCATAGGGTAAAATTTTGATACAGAGCTTCAAACCCTCACTAGGGATGGGTAGCCGTAAGTTGTCACTAGGCCAGATATAGATATAACCTTGACCAATAGTGCGAGAAAGTGAGGTACCAAGATGGACATTTTATTTAGAACGCAGATTAGATGAATTGTTCGTCGCCCTCATCATTGGCATTTTGGTTGATCCCTCACTTTTCCCTTATCCGAGAAAATTTCATTAGGATGTTTGAAATCCAAATACATCAGTTATCCTACTTAAATAATGGATAGTAGTGTTCAAACTGGTAGCTAGTATAACATAGAATATTTTGGGAGACAAGAACTAAGTGGTGACAACATAATGCCAATGGTAAAATATTAACTACATTCCAGAAAACCGAACATATCGAACCTTAAGCGAAGAATTTTCCTTTTTAGGTTAGACCACCAAGATTAGTAACTTTGATTTTGGGAATCATGAAAAGTTATTCAAAACCAAACACAACTGACATCATGGAAGTAAGAATCTCCTAACTTTGGTTTCTTGTAAATAATATTGGTAAATGACACCTCTGCATATTGCTTAAAATCTATTGCTTTAACATGAAGGTATGCTTATACATTGACTTTGTTGTTTCCTTAGGACTCAAAGATGCAAAAGATGATGAGCAAGGTTGTCATTAATGAGAACACATTAATGACAAAGAAATACAAAGGTTAATGACAAAGGAGTAATAAAGGTTGATGACATGGCATGAATGGGCATTGGAACACTAGTTGGTCCAAATGACCCATTATGTGGTCATTTGTGGCTTGATGGAGTCATGGAAACCACATGCCCGTTGAAGAGATATGAAGGAAGGCACACATGGAAAGGTGCCCACCTGGCATAAAGGAAATGCCCGCAGGAAATAAGGGCATGCCCGCAGCAGCGAAATATGCCCGATTGATAAATGGAAAATGCCCGCATGAGTGAGAAAATATGCCCGCAGGATTATAGCCTTAGACAAAGAATTCCCGCAGGCTCATCACTAAAATGCCCAAGTAAAGACTAAAGAAATTCCCGCTAGCAGTGATAAAAGATGCCAGCAGGCTTATGAAAAATGCCTGCCAGCAGTGACAAAAGATGCCCGCATGCTTAAGGAAAAATGCCCGCTAGCAGTGATAGAAGATGCCCGCAGGCCGTTTGGCGTTATGCTCACATTTGGAAGAAAAATGCCCACCACCATTGATTAAAATGCCCACAAAGATTTAAAGAATGCCTGCAGACACTTGAAGCATTGATGGTTAATGGATTGAATGAGGAGATGTTCACATAACATCTGGAATTATTAAATAACGACATGGCAAACATTTATTGTGAGAATATCAAGCAAAGAAGGCTTTCCTAAGAAAAATGATTTTAATTTGAAAACAATATGAAGTTGGATCCACAAAATAATCCAAAAAGAAATAAAAATATAAAATATATTTATCAGGTCGGCCCCCCAAATTTATGGAAATGTGTATAAATAAGAGCCAATACTCTAATTCATTTGTGTGGATTTTCGGTGGGAGGAGAGCTATGAGATTTTCGGGGGTGCACTGAGGCAGCTGTTGCAAGCTAATGAAGTAAAAAATTCTGTAAGACGTAATTTTCAGTGGAAGAAAGATAGCTCTGAATTCGGGTGAAGAAAAGGCAGCCACAGATGGAAGAGTGAAATAGAAATAGACTTAATGAAGTTTATTTTCTCTGAATTTCGGGATAGACAGAGACTGAGGAAGCTCGTGGATACTACAGAAAGTAACAGTAAATGAAGATGACTGGACAGAATGTCAAATGATGACATGTTTGGTGATATGATAAGCAAAACAGATAAATGATCAGTGAAGGACTTGATTATACAGATTGTATTAACAGTGGACAGGTTGATGAAATGTGACATGATAGAGTTGATGAAACGTAATAAGACAAGAATCTATATGTAATTGCAAGATGGGTCTTTTTCACCTTTTACTTAGTTGGATCTAAGTAAAGGCCAAGCTGGGTCTTGGAATAGAAGTTGGTGCTTCTCATTCAATTGTAGCTTATGCAAACATGAAGGTCGTTGCCTCCATTGTAAATCATATCAAATTAAATATAATAAAGTTTACAACACTTATCTTGTGATGAGTCTCTAATGGTTTGTATTGATTGATTAATGTTGATGCATTTAGTAACTTGCAATTGATGATCTTTGTTTAAGTATTGAAGAAGTGAAATTGGTAAAAAGTGATGGCTCACTGATTCACTCCCACCTCTTAGTGTGCCATTGTGTCTAACAATTGGTATTAGAATCGGGCTTCCGCACAAACCTAGCTAGCTTGAAGGAGATCCATGGACACAAAATGGAAGGACAAGCAAAGATCATTAACAATGAGGTTCCAGTTTTTGACATATCAGATTATTTTGGCTGGAGAAGCAAAATGAAAGCTTACTTAAAGAGGTTTGGTGTTTGGGAGATTGTGGTCAATCCACCTGTTCAGTCCAACAAGAAGACAAAGTCAGCTCCACAGAAAGATGCTGAGAAGGACAACAACATTGCCTTGAAGTTTCTAATGGATGGACTCTCCAGCTCTGTCAAAGAAAGTGTAGGAGAATACACTTATTGCAAAGATATTTGGTTCAAGCTGAAAAATGAGTATCAAGGAGGAAACCAAGACATAAAGATAGAAGCAGAAGTCAAATCTACTGAAGTTGTGAAGCAAGAAGAAAAGGAGGTGCAAGCTTCAGACATTAGTGAAGGTAAGGATCATTCTAATTACAGTAGTTTTGATTAGGATGACATTGAAAACGATCTTGTAGATGTTAAGAAAGATTGACTAGCACAACTTTTGATGGACATTGATCTCAAATATGATTTGAGGCTTAAAAAGAATATTTTGGGGTCCTTTGAAAAATACCAAAAGAAGACTATGGATTTGCTCAAGAAACTCAATCACAAGATGAACAGTTTGAAAGCTGAGCTATAAGACAAAGTTAATGAAGTTGAAAGACTAAAGATTAATCTTACCAGTCAAGAAGAGACTAGTAAAGACGATAAAGATCTTGAAGAAACAAGAAGGGCCAATATTGATTTGAAGACTCAGTTGGAGGAAGCCAAAAGAGTAGAAGAAATCTTGAAACATCAATTGGATGAGAAAGAGAAGACTTGTCAAAAGCTTGAAATGGAAGTGGTTGGACTAAAGAAGAAAAATGAAAAGTTTGATGCATATGTCAAGTTCAAAAACAACTCAGTTATCCTGGATGAGATCTTGGATTGTCGAAGATATCCATTTGACAAATCCAATCTTGGCTTCAACAAAGAAGAAGGAAAATATGATGTTGGTACTTGGTCCCCCAAGACTCCTGAAGCAAGCCCCTCATCCTTCAAAAGTGAGAGCAAAGTTGCTCCTCATGTACCTACACATGACAACAAAAATCTTGGAAGATCCAGAATGCATCAAGAACTTGGTCATACTTCTCAAAGCAGATTCAGAAGGGAACCAAATCCAAGATGGAACCAAAGTCCCAGGTATGAAAAACTGTTTCAATGGTTATTGCTTTTCATGTACTATATTTGGTCATAGGGCATTGGATTGCAGATCTCATGCAAGAAGTGTTGGGTATACCAACAATACAATTAGATGTTGGACATGCAACCATATTGGCCATATTGTTGCATACTGCCATACGATGAGATGCTACAATTGTAGTGGCTTTGGTCACAAACCCCAAGACTGTGCAAGTCCAAGAAGAAAACCTATGAGGATTTCTTCATATACATCAGCAAGGAAAGTCAATGAATCTTGGAAGATGAATAATGCAGGAAAATTTGAAGCCCAAAAGAAATGCAATCACAACCAAGGACATTCTTAGGTATGGATGAAAAAGAATGTGTTGTTAAATCTGAATGAAGTTGATCATAGCAGAGAACATGGATTCCATGTGGCAAGCCAAACTTGAGGTCTTTTAAATACCTTAGACACATCTTGAGTGCATGAAATTTGGAGGATGGACTCAAGGGAAATTGATGACTACTCCAAGCAAAATAACAGGTCCTAGGATCGGATTGCAAACATTAACAGAAGGAAAGCTAATGCAAGGCAGGGATGAAGTTTGCTAAGTCGGAGGTGATACAATTTGGCATGTTGATAGGGGGAGCTATTAAACTATTTTTGTATTGAAGCTTTCTCTATATTAAACACACTCATGCATACACTGATTTGTTCTTTTTTCCCCATTCCAAGCAAATGACATCGAACTCTTGCTAGACTTCCTGACTTTTGCACCTTATAGTAAGGGCAAAACCAAACCTTTGAACTAGTTGTCCCACTAGTTCCTATATTGTATGATTGAGTGCATTTGACTGCTGCCCATAGCCTAGCTTCAAAAGTTTTCTTTGCTTCTTTGTATTCTTTGTTATGGGGGTCTTTTGGCACTGCTATAGGGGGTCTTTGTTTGGAAATGGGTGTTCTTCTTTGTGTAGTTGATGAACTTTCTTCCATTTCAATTGGAAAATACTAGAATAAAGATCAAATAATGCTCTATCAAAACAAACAGGCACATCTATTAGAAAATGCTTAATTTTTATGAAAAATGTTTTCTCATTAATCTTACCTATGTCAATAATATGCATTGACATAAAGATATACTCAGTCCATGTATTACTTTTAAAATTCGATCCAGGGTTCTATTCCTGTTGTCACCTACTGGAAACTTGTTGGAAAGAACTAGTCATGGAATGCCCATGAATGACTAAGTTTTACTTGAAAACATCCAGCCAAATGTTTCAATCACTAGGTTGCGTTGGAAGAAATAGTTCATCTATTACGCTATAAGTGCAATGCATATTAAAAGCATAAAGATTCAAGATCAAATGAAAAAACCCCCACATACAACTTGACAACATGATAGCTCATATTTCAATTTACCACTTCAGTATACACATGAGGCTCTACGGTCCACAAACTCTACAAGAAATTATTTAGACATGATCATAAGAGCAATTATAGAGTTAATACCACATTGCACCAAAAAGGTCAATTTGAGGAAATCTTGTGTTTGTTCCACAATGAAGCCATGCCAGATATGCCCAATATAGTGGCATTTCCAGACATATATCTTACAGAAGGTGATCCCATATTAACACAGAAAAGTGCAAAGCACTGCTCACTAGCTTTATCAACTCCATTAGTTAATCTCTTAAAAAATGGGCTCCTGACCAAAATAATTTCTTACCAAAAGCATGTCTTGATAATTTTGCAAGATCTGCAGCTACAAGATTTGCCTTTTTCCATGCCAATTCTCTCACTTCCACAACCCCCACACTCCACTACCACCAAACCAGAAGATGTAACAAACTTTAATTAGTAACCTTCTGATATATTGCCAGTCTATAAATTCAAGGTATAGTTATTGTAATTTACCATGAATTTCACATAAAACATATTCCGGAACAAGCCCAGATTTCTTTAACATCAACATCTTCAGAATTTTGAAAAATTATGCACCTATTTCTAATGCACATGCTAATTTAATGGAAAGCAAACCTCAGATTCTCTAGTCATTATGATTTAAGGACTGTAGAAAAACAAGAACATAAACTGTAAATGATAAAATAACCAAACAATAACCTCTAAAGCAGCTTCGAACTACTCTCTTGTTGCATCCAAACAACATACTCTGTCTCCAAAAGATGTAAAACATAAAAACATAGTTTGTAGACGAAAAAAGAGAGATCATATGATTCAATCTACTAGCAAATCGTTCATGAAATCAGTTTATTATGATTACAGGTTATGGCAGTGGTCAATACCAATTTCTAGCTTTTGGGGACAAAATCTGCAGATCAGCAATAACAAAAATAAGAAACAGATTTCCTGCCAATACAGGATCCAAAATATGAACGTGAGAGCAGACCGTTAACAGCAAGGTCATCAAATCTCTTCAAAAATGCCTGTTGGTCAGCATTATAAGCAGTTTTGCTGATAAATTTTAATCCTTGTAATGCATGTTTTGCGCCTGTTACTGTCTTATCCACCCTTGGGGATGGGTTTTTTCTTGAAGACGAGGATGCAATTCTATGGAGCTCATGTGAAACCTGTTTTATTTTTGCATTAATGACCGAGGAACCAAACGAAGTTTTCTTCTCCAATTTCCTAGCTAACATGTCATTTCTGGATCCTCTGCCACCTTAGGTGCATTTTTTATACTGTTGATGGAAACAGAATCATCACTAATATCCAATGTGATTTCTATCAAGTCCTGATCTTGTCTGAGAAATTCTGCAAACCTGGTACTCTTTAGCCCTGGTTTTCTAGCCGAAGAACTAGTCCGAGCACCACCCAAATGGCCACTAAACCCAATAACCAGATCCATGACAGAATCATGTGTTTCTCCTATTCGGCCTCTTTCAAAATCATCCCTCCCTATACATTCTGCAAATAAAACTTCATTAGCCCATCCCAACTTTTATAAACGACATCTAACCCATCTGAAAACCAGTTTTGTAAGCATCATTTTCTAAATAGCTCATTGCTCTTGTGTTCCTCATTCCTAAGAACTTCTACATTATTCTCATTGGTCTCTTTCAGATCATCTACATTTCTTTCTTTTCAAGTCATTCTTTGATCCTATGCAGGAAATGGCTCACTATGTATCCACATAAGAAGCCAGATGGAGTGGAAAACATGTGTTTAAGTGCTTGTACTTCGTGTATCAATTCTCCCTCCACTACCCAAATCCCATCTTCTAGACCTTGTCGTTACGCAACCTTTGAAAAGTTCAAATTGTCTTCTTATGACACCCCATACACTTTATCTTCATTGTCCTAATATGCCCAGCATGAATTTCTTCGCCTGTAATTACAAGCCTGCACTGTTGTTATCTGTGAAATTCCACATTGTGTGCACTTAATCAAATGCAGAGAAAAGTCGATTAGATAAGCCCTCTGAAATCATTGTTGGAGTTGACATTGCAAGGTGAAAACCCATATATGAATTGGGCTATTGTGCTGAAAAAACTTTGATGCTTCTTTCCATTAGTACAGTTTTCTCAGACACTTGACATGCCTCTGCATTATTATAATCATTTGGAGATAGCTTGGATTTTGTATGTGGACTACAATTTTTACCTGAATAAATTACTTGGTTACTATATTTTATGGTTTATATGTGGATGCCATAAATATCTCTATACATAGTTTTGATGAAATGTTTTCTCCAACACTTGACATGCCTCTGCATTATTATAATCATTTGGAGATAGCTTGGATTTTGTATGTGGACTACAATTTTTACCTGAATAAATTACTTGGTTACTATATTTTATAGTTTATATGTGGATGCCATAAATGTCTCTTTACATAGTTTTGATGAAATGTTTTATTAAAATGAGGATGACAATACGAGCGTCTGTGCAATGCCCATGGAAGCGTTGTTGCAAACCAAAGAGAAAAAAGTAGGAATAATGGCAGCACGAACCCATTTAGGGACCCTCAAAATCCTTAACATTTTCCACTAGCAACCCTTAACGAGTTATTTTTAAATATTTTCCATTGGCAGCCTCGATATTTTAAAGAAATTGTATAATAATGTCAATAATGATGAGGTTGAGATTGCTTCGCCTCATCCTAAAACACCCGAACAAATAAGGCCCTGGTTTCAATCGATGCCAAGACTCTTTCCCGCTAGTAGAGCCAGGGAGGTGTAGATCCCACTATATTGTATGTGTTCCAACATTATGAAGCAGCCACTCTTATCGTCCAGCCGATGAGGGGCCCAGGCGATCTAATGTTTACTCAGTCAATGTTATTTATTGGTGAATGATTCCTTGAATGCTCAAGTACTATTGAATGTCATCTACTACTAAGTTTACATATTTTTGGGTTGAATACATTGACTTGATATATTTACATTTAGCATCTACAAGCACTTGACTAAAATAGTATGTCTTCTTCATTCTTATAAGTAATTGGTTAAAGGCATTGGTCACTAACTAGGTCATCTAGAAGGCATAGTTTTCTTTGTCATAAGTGTCTTGCAAATCATTGAAGGGCTCTCCCCTTGGAAGTTACAACACTCCAAAGCAGTTGGGTGACTAAGGTGACAGTGGTCACACTTTCCTTACATTTGTTCATCAGACACTAGCCCTGCTAGTTCATCCGGTAACACTCCAAAACCAGCCATATAAGAGTGCAGTATGTACAAATGCTTCAAACCATGATCTAGGTGATGATAGTTATTTTGGGTTAGCTAAGTTTATTTGTGTGAAGTTGAGTTGGAGATGGTGCCTCCTTCAAACAATGGCTGATCATTCAGAAAGAGAGCATGGTGTCCTCTCTGAATTCAAATTATTAATGCCAGAAAGTGATTTCTATAGTTAAGAAAAGTTGGTCTTTTGAGTTTTGCCAATGTAGCATTGGATTAGGGATGCATGCAATGTATTTTAAGAAATTCCTAAATGAAATGTATTGTTGTGGAATGCTATGATGGATATACAAAATGTGGTCATCAGACTTTGCATGCAAGATGTTTGATGACGTGATCTCTCAAACTGCCATGATGGCTGGATACACACAAACCCTGAAGACTTCGTATACAGTGGGGATTGTGGGAGAAAAGATGGATGCAATCATTATTACAAGTATAGTAATGGTTGTGTGCAGTTAGATGGTTTGAAATGAGGGACAACAAAATATATGAAACAACCAATCAATATATTCGTTATCGTGTTCATAGAATCCCTCAAATCTTGGTGGTCAAAGAAAAAAGAATGGTGGTCAGCCAAATGGGGGAATCCCATTTAAGGAACCCATGCAAGTGGTTAACAATGACATCGTGAGTAAGATGATCAAGAAGACAAAATTAAAATGTAAATTATGGGAGTATGTATAGGTCATAACACCCATTGGACTAGAATTCAATGTGGAATAATATTCTAGGAAATTGAGTTGGATCAAAAAGTTAGTTTGAATCACTGGAAATTCCAAGGAAACATATCAATTCAAAACAATAGAAATAAAGCATTGCAATGGAGATGGCATTGGTGACCATTGCTATGTCGTTCTGTGCTTCGAAAGAGCACCGAAAATAGATACAGTTAAAGTACAAAAGACCATTCATTGAGTACAACAGATTACAGTGCAGAGAAAACCTCCAAACTCCAAATACGTTTTTGTTTGGGTGAAGAAGAATAGTCGATGTGAAGAGAGTGGAGGAAATTGTAAAGCACACAGGGGATGCTAATCAAATCTTGTCATGATGGCCCCCCTCATTGGTTCACTCCTCTCAACTGTGGAAAGCCTACACTAAATGTTCACTTGTCTCTCTAACTTCCATCCTCAAGGTAGAGATGAACTAGTTTGGTCACATTTCCTTTAAAGGAATTTGGGTTTTGTGAGGGGACATTGATGTGGGATATTTCCACCCCCAAACAGGTTATCTACTACTGCTTGGGACCATGCAACTACAACTCCTATCTCTTGTTCACATAGATGCTCGTAGAAGTCCTTTGAAGCTTGCACATGCCTGCAACAAAGAACAAGCTAAAGTGGACACATCCTGAACTTGCAGGAGGGTGTTGTAGATACCATAATTCCCTTACAAAATATAGCAAAATACGCTTCACATGGAGCCAACATGGCCAATCTTTGTGCAAGGTTAAAAATAACAGAAGTAATAGAAAAAGAGGAACATAGAGGAGTCTTGGTCTGTGCAGTGGTGCCATTCAGTATCAGCAATAGACCCAAAAACAATTAGATTTAACCCAGACAGTCAGTCTTCCTCTTGTAATTCAAACCACATATGAAGGCCCTGAGAGAGCAGGTTTTGGTCCTTGAAAATCCATTCTTCTGTTCACTTGATAAAAGACATAATTCCCTTTCAAATTATGGCGAAATAAACTTCGAATAGAACCAACAGGACCAATCTTGGTGCAATTTTTAGACCAATATGGCCAATCGATGTGTAATCTTAGACATAACAGATGTCATAGATCAAGAGAAAAAATAGAAGCCTCAGTTAATGCAGTGGCTAGCCTGCACCAAAGAACATAGATTTTACTCAGGCTGCAAGTCTTCCTCTTGCAATTCAAACTGCATATGAAGGCCTTGAAAGAGCAGAATTTTATCCTGGAAAAGCTATTCTTGCATTTGGAGGTGCCGGGAGATTAGGCAGTCTAGTCATACAATTTGAAAGAAAAAAGTTCAGTGCATCCAACCATAGTTGCAACTTCAATCATTGGGAAATTGAAATTCTTTAAGAACATGATAATTGATATTTCCATTGATTACACTACACTAATCAGAATTTTGAAGAATTGGCTGAGTAGTATGATGTCACTAGCTGGATATTCTAAGTGGTTTCTGCTAAAATGACATTTTGGACTCCACTTTATAGAATACATTAGTAGGGAAAAGGAAAAAAATAGGATCACTTCTTTTCAATAAAGCTTGATTGGTGTTTCTTATTCCCACCTTCTTTACCTAGTTGGCAATCCCTTGCAAGTTTCCATAATGCATACAGTCCACTGTCACTACAACTTTCCTACCCAATGATAGGACACTCATGTTCCTCTGATGACTTTGCTACACATGGTTGGACATGTAGCTTCACTCCCAGATTCTTATATGGTAATGTTGGGTTGAACAAGATTTTGTAAGATACTAATCCTTGGGTTTTAACATTATTGAGCAAACGGTTGTCTTTAGAAACCCCTGAAATTGATTATAGACACACTTAATGAAAGATGTGTTCAAACAAATTTATCATGGCACCGACTAGTACACCACTACTTATTTGACCTTGTTCTTTGACGGAAAGTCACATTGTTTCTTACAAAAATCAATGAACATAACAAACTGATTTATGTGATATAACTAATGATATAACTAGAAAACACTTATCTTCCTACCACATTCTACCTCTACCTTTGCCTTAAACTACATAATACCATTTAAATTTTTAATGCATCTATCTCTTCTTAAGAAAGAAGACCCATATTTTTTGTGAAAAAAAAATGAATAATAAGGATAACATACCATGCACTTGATAATGATGGTGTTCTTGTCAGACTATAAACTTCAACATCTGCAAGCTTAAATGCTTTTCCTACTCCTATATCGTTAATTTCTTTGTATTGCTTTCCATCTGAGCATGTCTTACATCTCCCTTTCATCTTCTCAAGTTGGCCATCAACCATATTGAACCTACTTCAAAGGGAAAGATATCAAAAACAGAAATGCCCATAATATCTTCAATGCCAAAGTACATTAACATAAAACTCCCTGCCACTAACCGTTATGTGTCAATTTACTCTACCACTTCTTCTCACCTTGAATTCATTCATAAATACAGTAATAATGTCAAGAAACTATGACTCCTATCACCACACACACAGTTACATGCCAATCTAATCAATTAATTGCCAATCTCATGCACTAAATTTCATAAAAAAATATTCTTAAAAATATCTTTCTATGTCCAGAAAATAAAATATGTTCTAGAAATCATAAGCTTTACAGAATAAAATCTTTTTTTTGAAATTACATATGCTTCAAATGACCTCTTTTCTATCCTACATGCTACCTATTATGCTACAAATTTCCTCAATTCCCCATCGCAAAATTCATTTCTTCCACAAGTAACAATTCATCCCCACGGTAGCTCTTCTTTGACACTAACCAGCTCACTCTTCAAGGCATCACCTTTACGAACAATGGCCCACATAATCCTATGAGATGTGACATAAGTCTCTTAACTACTAACCTAAAGTACATTACAACTTTATTATATGACCATTATTATATGCTAACTGTAACACAAATTACAGTGAACACTATTTTTAATATTAATCACCTTGGATAGCATATATCTGATCTGAATTACACAATGACATAACAGTTCCAAATTACTTCACAGTTCACACACATCAAAACTTCCTCTTCTCACTTAAAATCTATAGCACCCTTACATAGAGTGGAGGCCAAGAAGGAATTGTGCATACCGCAAGCCAACCTAACCCCAGCATTACCAATAGATAGACAAAGTTCATGCCCACCTGAGACCAAAGAAGAATGTATAATTCACAGACATTAGTTGCATCTTCACAACTAAGATTTCAATATCGATTAGCACCCTTACATATAGTGGGAGGCAAATAAGGAATTGTGCATACCGCAAGCCAACCTAACCCCAGCATTACCAATAGATAGACAAAGTTCATGCCCACCTGAGACCAAAGAAGATTGTATAATTCACAGACATTAGTTGCATCTTCACAACTAAGATTTCAAGATTGATTTTTGAGAGAGAAAATGTAAGTCGGAAGCGCATCCTACCATTTCCCAGGTCATCCTCTAATTCACGGACAACAAGAGTGAGTGGACCAATGACTGCATTAGGTCCACTCAACGGAATCTGCACGTATAAAAATATCAGGTCAGAGTATTTTTACCAAAAGAGATGTTACAGAAAAGGGTATCAACCTTAATGGAATGCAATATATATATATATAACAAACAAAATGGATACTCTTGCACATGAAATACCATCCTGAAGACATTTGGCAGTTGAATATGAGTCTCATACCAATAAGAATAATGCTATAGTTAAAAGATAAATAAATCTTCACTCAAAGTAAATTAACTGCTTGAACAACTGTACCTGATTATCAACAATTGTTGCCTCCGCAACTCGTGTCAATAAATGGAAAACCCTTAAAACTTAGTCCCTTAATCAAAACAAATTATTTCTCTGATCAGAGAAAAAATGTTACAAACATGATTTACCATTAGAACCCACAACTATGTTTCCCAGGTCACCTGCGTGGTGTACATCACCCTCAGGAGCACCATGTGTCAATTTGTTTGGATTAAAATGTGCTCCTGGAGAACAAGTAAATTTAAAAATAAATAGCCACACCAAACTAACGCAAAGACATATTAGGAGTTAATTGAAGAAGTCTTCAAACTACAAAATATTTGCTAAACCACAGAGCAGACATCACCTGTTGAAATACAGCCATTGGTAGTGTCACCAAACTCATGCTGTAAATAACAGGAAAAAGGTAAGGGATTATCTCTAAAAATGTGTCAAACTAAAATAATTCAACAATTAAATCATGCCTGGCATCTTCCAAGGAAAGATCTTATTTCATAGTACATGGTACTAATGAAAAGCAACAGATGTGCCATTTTGAAAGTAAAATTAATAAGGACCACTAAACTAGAATTCACTCGTTAGTGCAAAAGTTCATCCTATACTAAGCCATGCTTCCCAGGAATCAGTCATGTGACAAAGACCTTCACTGTTGTGGGACCTATCACACGATAATATCAACGGTTTCAAATGTGGCATCTTGATGGTCAATATAATTGTTCAGGTAATGGGGTGGTATTTCCTCTATTCGTATGCTTCACTATTCATAATTTCAGTAAAATTGATTAGATCCCTGTAAAATAAGATCACCAAGTTGGAATTGGGAAACACCAGTGCTGGAAGAGCTCCTCTGAATGTGGAAGCAAGAAATCTAAATTTTCCTGCCAGGAATCAGAATCCTTATAGAAGACCTTTTAATTCCCAATTACTTACCAGGGAAAGGAGGACATAAGACCCACCTGTACAACCACCATTGAGGAATACCAATAATCTGGACGAGGAGTATTACCCTAGCGAGGATGAGGATATTAATTGGTTGGGTGGGGAAGGAGATGAGGTTCACCTAACTCAGGAGGATAATGAAGAATCTTTGTATATTAATAATCAATCTTTACATCCAAATGAAGATCAACCAGATGATATATTTTTGCACTGTACAGATTGTTCGTTGATACCTTATAAAATGAATTACACAAGTATTATCTCAGGCCAAGAAATTACGCAAGTAAACAGACTCTAAAGACTCCTGATCCAAAGCAGAAGGAAAAGTCCCACGTTACTCCACCAAAAATGCCTGAACATGATCGTACAATTGAGAGAGATAAGCAGCAGAGAACTAAGGAAAAGCGGAATGCATATGGAGTCCAAAATTCTGAAAAATCTAGTAGAGCCTCCAAATAAGACCTCCACTCTTTTCAATATGATTCATGAACTCGGCAAGATTAAGGTTGACCTATCCCAAAAGTTTAATATCTTTGCCTGTCAAATGAGATGGCTGTTGAACCATTAGAGATCATGTTCATTGGACAAATGTTAAGAAATTACAGTAAATACTACCATATTATTTCACTTTATGTAAGAGTTGGACATTCATACTAAATTATAGACAGCTTAATTGACAACATTCACTATTTCGGAATTCCACCATTTAGAGTTGACTGCTTGAGCTGTGCATTTAAGTTTTTAACTGAATAAAGTGTTGCATTGAGTGATATACGAGACAATCATAAGCCTATAAATTTAACCACAAGTCCCCAACTTCCACCAGAGTTTGGTGTTCAGAGCTTAATTATGTCCCAACCATCAACGCAAATTTAATAAAGTATTTGACTTTTGTTGTTGAATTATAGATTGTAGATACGCCAATATTCCCATCACCCCTCCTTATGCATAACAATTTATTTTACCTTTCATTTTAAAATTTTGGGGCATATGTCCAAAACTCCCAACCCATCAATGCATTGATTTTTTAAGCCCCCATGTTCCCAGTTAATGAGGATGGTCAAAACTATTATATTCTATACCTAGGGTCTTCAACCCGAACCCGCAATGATACAAATCTAACCATGTGATTACAAAGTGTCGAAGTCACGTACGTTTGCTTATCGTAAACTCCCTTTTGGCCTTAAAAATGTTGGTGCTACGTTCTAGCGGGCTATGTCGTACGCTTTTCATGACGTGAAGGACTTCGTGGAACCCTATATGGACGATCTCCCTACTTATTCGCAGCATCGTGAGTTCCACATTGATCATATGATGCCTGTCTTCCTCAAATGTAGGCGGTACAACATCCGTCTGAATCCTCACAAGTGCATAATCTGCGTCGAGTCAGGATGCCTCCTAGGATTCATCGTTTCAAAGGACGGGATCCGCATTGATCCCTTGAAGGTGGAAGCCATTTTTTCTCTTCCACCTCCTACTGATGTCACGGAACTACAAAGTTTGCAAGGGAAGGCAAATTACTTACGGCGTTTTGTTTGTAATTTCGTTGAAAAGACGCAGGGTTATATGCGGTTGCTGAAGAAGGACGTCCCGTTCATCTGGGACGACCAAGCTCAACCATCCTTCGACAGTTTGAAATATGCCATTACTCACGCCCCTGTGCTCTAACCACCCAATTACTATAAGGATTATATCCTTTATTATGCTGCTTCTGCCACCATGATCGCCATGGTCTTGGTCCAGGAAGATGATAACACCCAGGAACATATAATATATTACCTAAGTAAGGGTCTTATTGAATATGAAACCCGTTATTCACATGTCGAGAAACTTGCTCTCGCAACAGTCATTGCTGTCCAAAAGTTTCATCACTACATACTACTCTGCACCACTACCATCATTTCCGACTCGAAATCCATATACCATGTCTTTACACGCCAGGTGCTTGGGGGCAAGTATTCACACTGGATTGTGATACTTCAGGAATTTGATCTCCTCTTCGAGAAGGCCAAGTCCAAGAAATCTTTGGTGTTTGCAGAGCTCATTTGCGATCTTCCCCGTGTTGATTCGGGATCTGAGCCCATCGACTCTCTTCCAGATGATTCATTGTTTCTCATCAGCACGTCAGACCCATGGTATGGAGATATCGCCTTATATCTTCAAACCCAACTGTTCAACCCCCAACTATCTCGTGACGATCGTCGTCGTATACTCCACCACGCCAAATACTATTTAATCGTTGGTGACACCCTATATCGTCGTGGTGTTGATTCCATTCTTCGGCGTTGTCTCACAAATGAGGAGGCTGAACACGTCCTGAATGACTGCCACTCCGGGGCTTGTGGTGGTCATCTTTCTGGGATGGCTACGACCCAGAAGATACTATGCACAGGATACTACTGGCCTTCGATCTTTAAAGATTGCATAGAGGCCGTTAAGAAGTTTCCCCCATTACAACACTTTCAATTCAAAAAGCGCTCACGTCCAACCCCTTTACATTCGGTTATTGCTGTCAGTCCCTTTGCTAAGTGGGGCATCGATTTCATGCACTGTAAGCCTACCTCGGCCGGGGGGCATGGTTACATCATTGTAGTCGCTGACTATATCACTAAATGGGCCGAGGCTATGCCTATGTACACTGAATATGGAAAAAATGATGCACTCTTCATGTTTAATCATGTCATTGCATGTTTTGGAGTTCCACAAGCCGTAGCCACCAATCATGGATCTCATTTCCAAAACAGTATGGTGGATGAATTGAGCGTCAGATTGGGTTTTGCCATGAGAACTCAACTCCATACTACCCACAATCCAACGGACAAGTAGAGGCCATCAACAAGGTCTTGAAAACCATGATTCAGTGCATGGTGGGTACACAAAAGTCAAACTAGCATAACATGCTCTTTTCTACCCTATGGGCATACCAGACATCCGTTAAGACTTCCACCGGATTCACACCATTCCAAATAGTATACGTATTAGAGGCATTTCTACTGATAGAGTGCAAGATTCCATCACTGAAACTTTTAGTTGAACTTCTCCCGAACACCACTGTCGAGGAAGAATGTCTCCTTCACTTAGCAAAACTCGACGAGACCCGCCGTAATGCCGCTCTTTCCAATGAGGCACATAAGAAACGCATCAAAGTTCAGTATGATAAGTCGTTCAAACCTCGTGTCTTCAATGAGGGGGATTTGGTCCTCACATATGACCAAAAGCATGATAACTTGGGGGCAAGTAAGTTTGAGTCCATGTGGCATGGGCCATACATCGTAAAATGTGTTCTGGAGAAGAGAGCATACGAGCTAGAGGATTACGATGGAATATCTCCAAGGGAGCCTCGCAATGGGCTCTACCTAAAGAGATACCATTCCTGAGTCTTTCACACATTAGTACCTTGTATATATTGTACATGATGTGTGTTTTGTGTGGTGTGACGTTTTGCTTTAAGTGTGCTGGGATTTTGTTTTTTATCGCTTATGTCATGTCCCGCCTACGTGTGCATATGGAAACCTGCTTTGGATCCGAGGACGGTGCCAGCCGGCATACCCGCAACCTTGCTTCGGAAGCTTGGGTGCTATATTCCCATACCGTAGAACTCATTAGTTCAGGAAGGACTTGTCTAGGGTACGCAACCAACAACGTGGCTGAGTATCATGCGGTGATTGGAGTCTTAACCGACGCTCTTTCCCTAGGTATGGAACACATTTTCATCCACCTTGACTCACAATTAGTGGTCTCTCATGTAATGTCCATTTTTTAATTTTTATTAAAATGCCCAATTTTTCACTTTTTCCCCAATTTTGACCTTTGACTAGTTTTGATGTCTAGGTCTCCAAATTGATCCAAATTCTCCCAAATATTCTATGAGGGTGTATGACTGATATTAAGACTTGAATATGAGGGCCAGGGATGATTTATGACCCTCCAAATACTTCTGCAATCTTGTTTAAAATTCTGGACAAAGTATGGGATTTAACTAGCAATTTGGGGATCAAATCCCCTCAGGGCAAGTACTGAAAATGACTCTCCAAATGCCTCCAAGCCCATTTGAAATCTAAAAAAAAGGTAGGGTATGTCTAAGGGACATTTATAAGGTCTCATATGCACCATTAATCAGTTATTGAATCTGTTCTAACCTTCCCCCAAACAATAACAAAAATCCTTAATTCGACCCTTGGGGAAATGGCACCAAATCTCTTCCAAATGAAAATAAACTGAGCAAACTGACTTCAAATACTTAAGTATTGAACATGAAACTTGTATGTAACGTCCCCTCCATCATGGTAGTGTGATTGAGAGAACGTTAGACTAAAGCCAGGGCATCTAGCCCCATGATTATTAACATAATTCCCAATAAGATGAAAATGGACATACACAAATGTATATATATATTTATATATATATATATTAAAAGAAAACACAGCGGAATTAAATTCAATTACACATCTAGCATACATTCAACATATTCATGCCATTCATCAATTAAAGACAATACATAATTAACATAATAGAGTACTTATCTTATAACAAAGTAGTCCCGAGCAACTGGCTATGCAACTGCAACGTTCCACCCAACCATAGGCCAATTGTGCTTGTCGATCTCACAACACAACTGCCACCCCCCGAGCTGGGCATGATATCTACAAGGAAAAAGGGAACAACAAACTCACACATAGCCCAAAGATACACCAAAATCAGCCAAGCCAATCTACAGTTGGGGTTTATCATGTTGCTAAGGCAATGGAAGGAAATGAATTGCTAAGCTAGTGGCTCATCCACAGAGCTATGGATACCTCTACCAGATCTATCTAGCTTTGTACCCACATTACCTACACACCGAATACAAGGAAGTATTCCCTTCACTACCACACAGTCCCTCAGGCCATACCTTCCAATCTAGTATTATTCAAGGTGTGCATAGAAGAGTAGCCAACCCTCTTGATCTTCTTGAGAGGTTACCTCCCTCACTAGGTTTATCAAGCCAATTCAGGTCCACTTCCACTCCTAATTTCTTGCTCACAGTTCAAACCAAAACAGAGATGCTCATAACAACAAAATCACAAGTGTTGGGCATGAAGAAAAAAAGTGGGTAACCCAAAATGAATTGGTAGATGGGGAATCAACCCTGGGAGAGCAATTCATTTTCAGAAAACGTTTATGGGCATTCAAGGGACAAAAACGACCTCCATAAACTCCAAAATCGTGACTCCCTTCTTCCAAGCCACTGTGCAATACAAAAACGAGTTCCCAGCCATGGAAAATACAGGAAAATGGTAGAAAACGTGAAGGAGAAAGACCCAGCTAGCTCAAACTACGTGAGAGAGGAAAGACAATGGGTGAAGAATGGCTTTGGGAACAATTTCGTGGGTGTTTTCTTGCCCCAGAAGAAAAAGTATGTTTTCCCAGGTTGATGGCTTGCCCATGCTAGAAATTGGCTGCCATACCTCTTCATTCCCAAGGCATTAACTGCCTCAACCAACTCCTGGAATAATTAAATGATTGGGTGCATAAGTCAAAATGGGTAGTTGGGGTTCATTCATTGACATTTGGCTTATCACCATTGGCTAAAGGGTTTGAATAATTTTCATCCCTATTCCTTCTAGAATCATTCCCCCATCTCTTTATTGCATTGCATAGCTAGTTGTGGGTATTTCATTAAAATTCGTATTTACATGATGTCTTAATTTACATTGTGCATGTCCAACACAAGAACCATAGGCATTTATTTTTAATTGCCGATACATAAAACGTTAAATCAATGGTGGGGCCTGAGCCTTGAGTTCCTCACCATGATTAAATAACAATATTTACATCATTTACGATTTAATGCAAAGGGGGTCAAAATGGGGACATTACATTCCCCTCCCCTTACATTAGCACCGTCCTCAGTGCTCATGAAAATTGAACAAAAATGGATATGCCACCCTCATGGCATCCTCCAGCTCCCATGTAGCCTCATCGGGACCGTAGTGCTTCCATTGCACCTTTACCTGTCCGATAGCTCGGTTCTGGAGCAATGTTACCTTCTTGTCTAGGATGCGCAATGGATCGGTTTGGAACTCTCTTTCGGGTTCCACCTGAATCACATCCCAATTAAGCACATGGTTAGGATCATGTACATATTTCTTAAGCAAAGAGACATGAAAAACATTATGAGCTTTAGTGTTAGCAGGCAATGCAAGTCTATATGCAACTGGCCCTATTCTTTCAAGCACTTCAAATGGCCCACAATATCTAGGTGATAGCTTGGCACAACTCCCAAGATTCAAGGAACTCTTTCTTGACTTCACTCTAAGATACACATGATCCCCAACACTAAATTCCCTAAGCACCCTATGCTTATCTGCATAGTTTTTCTGTCTATCCTGGGTTGCTTTTAAATTCTGCCTGATCTTTGTAACTTTTTGTTCCATTTCCTTAAGCAATTCTGGCCCAAGTACAATTCTGTTCACTGGATTGTCCCAAGTCACTGGTGTCCTGCACCTTCTTCCATACAAAGCCTCATATGGACTCATTCCCAATGATTCTTGCTGCCCATTGTTATATGTAAACTCCACCAAGTGTCGATAATCCTCCCACTTGGTTGGTTTGTCCATTACATACATGTGAAGCATGTCTTTAAGCACCCGATTTACTCTTTCTGTTTTCCCATCTGTTTGGGGATGGTATGTGGTACTAAAGCTCAACTGTGTACCCAAATATGCAAAGAGACCTTTCCAAAAATTGGAAGTGAACTTGGTATCCTTGTCAGAAATTATTTCCTTAGAAAATCCATATAATCTAAAAATTTCCTTCATGAAAATATTTGCAATGGCATCGGCTTTATGTGTGGACTTAACCGGTATAAAATGTGCTACCTTTGTTAACTTGTCCACCACAAACATGATGGAATCATGTTGTTTCACAGTCATTGGCAACCCTGTAATAAAATCCATGGAAATTACTTCCCATTTCCATTTTGGGATTGGCAATGGATGCAATAAACCTGCTGGGTGTTGGTGTTCAACCTTCACCTGCTGACAATTCATACACTTAGAAATGTATTCAGCGATGTCCTTCTTCATCCTTGGCCAGAAATAATATTTTCTTGCTATAGCAATTGTTTTCTGATATCCTGGGTGACTAGAGTAGGGGGCTTTATGGATTTCATCCATAACAATCCTCCTCAAATCTGCCGCATTTGGAATATAGACTCTATTCTTATAAGTAAGAAGTTCATTTTCTTCCAAATGATATCCTTCATACTTCTTTTCAAGGTCTTGCTGCCTGCAATTTTCCCTTTAACAATATGCTGCCTCAAATCTGGTTGGAAAGTACTAAGCACTGCCACATACATTTTATGTACCTTCCTGCTGAGTGCATCAACCACCTTGTTTTCTTTCTCTTTTATGTGTTTGATTTCAAAATCAAATTCACACAAAAATTCCAACCATCTAGCTTGTCTAGCATTTAAAGTTGGCTAATCAAACAAGTATTTCAAACCATAATGGTCTGTCCTCAGCTCAAATTTCCTTCCCATTAAGTAATGCCTCCACATCTTTAAAGCATGTACTATGGCTGCAAGTGCTATATCATGAGTAGCATAGTTCTTCTCATGCTCCTTCAACTTCTTTGACTCATAGCATACCACGTGGTTGTCTTGCATAATAACTCCTCCAAGTCCTTGATTGCATGCATCGGTACACACCACAAAGTCTTTTTCCGGGTCTATAATCTTCAAAATAGGTGCACTCGTAAGAAGATTCCTCAACCGTTGGAAACTTTCCTCACATCTTGGTGACCATTCAAAATTTATCCCCTTCTTTTGCAAAGAAGTGATTGGGTTTGTGACCTTGGAGAATCCTTTGATAAACCTCCTGTAGTAACCAGCAAGGCCCATAAAAGATCTCGCATCTGTCACATTTCTTGGAGTTGGCCAATTCATGATGGCTTCAATCTTCTCAGGGTCTACAGATATTCCTTCGTCGGAGATGATGTGACCCAAATAATGAATTCTATCTTTATAAAAGTCACATTTGCTCAACTTTGCATACAGCTTATGCTCTCTTAGCAATTGCAATGTCATTCTCAAATGTTCTTCATGCTCTTCTTCATTCTTAGAATAGATAAGAATGTCATCTATAAATACAAGAACAAACTTGTCCAAATACTCGCTAAAAACATTATTCATGAGACACATGAATGTAGCTAGTGCATTTGTGAGACCAAATGGTACCACTACAAACTCATAGTTTCCATACCTCGTTCTAAAGGTTGTCTTATGAATATCTTCTTCTTTGATTCTTACCTGATGGTAACCAGACCTCAAGTCAATCTTTGAAAATACCTTTTCTCCTCTCATTTGATCAAAAAGGTCATCAATTCGGGGCAATGGGTATTTGTTCTTCACAATGACTTTGTTCAACTGCCTGTAGTCAATACATAACCTGAGTGTTCCATTTTTCTTTTTCACAAATAGAACAGGTGCTCCCCACGGGGACACACTTTTCCTGATATATTTATTTCCAACAACTCTTGTAATTGCATTTTCAATTCTAGCAATTCCGGTGTACTCATCCTGTAGGGTGTCTTAGACACTGGTGCAGCTCTTGGCACAAGTTCAATTGTAAAATCAATGTCTCTCTTTGGAGGGAGTCCTGGAATCTCATCAGGAAAAATATCCCTGAATTCTTGCAATACATGATAGTCCTCCAATTTAAGAGTTGCATTCTCTTCTGCCTCTAAAATGTGGGCTGCATACAATTGACAACCCTTCCTACAGAACTTCTTCAGTTGCATGGCTGAAACCTGCCTAACAGAATTCACCTTTGGAATGCTTTTTACAACCCTTGGGTTTCCTTCTTCATCCATGCATTCAAATGTCTTATTGTAGCAGTCAAGTTTAACCCTATGTGCTTTTAACCAATCCATTCCAATGAGAATATCATAGGAACCCAATGGTAAAATATTTAGATTTGCATAAGTGAATAGCCCATCCATCTCTAATGGACATTTCTCTATGATTTCACTAACTTTTCTCTTGGTTCCAATGGCTAGTCGAACTAACCAAGATTTACTATGCTTTAATTTCTTAAAAGCACAAATCTCAACAATTTTGGGAGTGACATAACTGTGGGTAGATCCAGGATCAATCAAAATAGAAACAGATTGCTTAGCAATCTTACCTTCAACTTCAACCACAGTTGATTGATGATCTGCCTGGTGGTCTTCTAGTGCTGCATAGATTCTAGGGATTGTCCTAACCACTTGAACCACAGTTTCATCTCCCTGGATGTTGTGAACTTGATTTGGATTCCCATTCTGATGTGGACAGTTCCTAAGCATGTGGTATCCTCCACAACCCCAACATTGAAGTAGTTCTCTTGGCTCCTTTGGATCTCTTGGCTTGTCTCCCATCGTCCTAGTTGGCTTAGTCACAACCTGTGATGGCTGCCTTTTCTGATTTCTGAATTGAGGAGGCTTGAACCCCTTCTTCCTTTGATCAAACTTTTCATTTTTCTTATCCTTCCATGCCTTATGGAATTCTGGTTTGCTTTTGTTTTGATCAAAGCAATACTTGGCCTTTCTTATAGCCTCCTCTAGAGTTCGAGGTTCATTGAACTCAATTCTATCTTTATATGACTAGGGCAGTCCACTTAGGAAACGCGGAATTTTCACCTTATCATCTTGAATATACCTGACATACCTCAGCAGCTCCAAGAACTTGTTTTCATATTCTTCCATGGTCAATTGTCCCAATCTCAGCTCATGGAATTATTTGATCTTATCATCATAGTACCTATCAGAGAGGTACTTCTACTTGAAGTATTTCTTGAACTGCTTCCACACAATCTTCCTTTCATTGATCTTCATCACTTGCCTGATGTGTTCCCACCATATAGATGCTCTTCCATTCAAGTTGAAGATGGCAACCCTTGCCTTCATATTCCTAGAGTAGTCTTGGACTTGGAAATACTTTCTCATCCCAAGAAGCCAAGCTTTAGCTTCTTGACCAGACTTTACCTCTCCATCAAATGTAGGAGGTTTTTCCTTCTTAAATTCCCCATGCGAATTGTTCTTGTAGTGCCTCTTCCTCTTACTCCTGCGGGATGAAGAGCTTGAACCCTCAATGGATTCCTCTGAGTCAAATGATCCACTGGAAGAGATTTATGGAGTATATGTTCTGTCTGTATAAACTCTTCTTGAGCTACTGGCCCTCTTGCGAGAATTCCTCCTAGAACTACTCCCACCCCTTTCTAGATTTGATGTCTCATGCCCAGATTTTATTTGCCTTTGGATGTCTGTCAGACTCTACAGCATGGCTGCATTCAATTGATTTTGTTCTTCCTGAGCTTTAATCATCCTTTCATTATCTTCTCTACAACTTTGCAACTCCACCCTCAAGCTCCTCATGGTGGCTACAATACCTGGGGGAGTCTCTTGATTTCTCCTCCCATTAGATTCTATTTCAGCATTTTCAACATGTATGTTCTCCCCCATGGCATCTGTCTCAGGTTCATAGGGATCTTGTGCATCATCCATGATGTTAATTTTCTTGGCCCACCCAAGACCCAAAACTTCCAACTGCACTATCTAGAAGGCTACCCTGATGTAACTGTGATTCTGCAAAATGTGTTCATCAACACAATTGTTAGCTACATTTTATTCTCAGAAATTCATAAATTACTTTCATGCATGTGGGAAAATATTATATTGATAATTTTTCAAATCATAGACTTTTCTCACAATCAACGACATATGAGGGGGACGACGGGGGTCAAGGGGGCTTGCAATTTGGCACATAAGTTCCATGGCAATTTTTCAATTTTTGGCACTTGAAAATCTCACTGAAAAACTGCAGAAATCCTCTGTTTTGAAGGACTTTGCCATTCTCTTCCGACCCGTTGTGGACCAACTTGTCGAGTTCTGCCGCAGTTTCAGACCAACTTGCCGAGTTCTTTCGCCGTAAAACACTTAGAAATTTTTTTCGGACCAACTCACCGAGCCCTTCCACCGTTTCGGACCAAATCGCCGAATTCTTCCACTGTTGCGGACCAACTTGCCGAGTTCTTCTGCCGTAAAACACTTAGAAAAATTTTCGGACCAACTCGCCAAGTCCTTCCACTGTTTTGGACCAACTCGCCGAGTTCTTTCGCCATTGTGGACCAACTTGCCGAGTTCTTCCGCCGAAAGACAGTTAGAAAATTTTTGAAATTTTTCTTCCTTTCCCCGATCATTTCCGCAACTTTGTCGACGTAACTCATGCAAATTTTTCGACCATTTCGGCTCCACTCAGTGAGTCTCATCGAAACGTATCGGCTCAACTCCACGAGACTCGCCGAAACGCGTCGGCTCAACTAAACAAAAACACTTAGAAAATTTTCAAAATTTTCTTTCTTTCTGTGATGATCACTGCTCAACAGGAGGTGATCTTACCTCTGCCAATTATTCAACTTAGCCTGTTTAGGCCTGATCTTGTAACCTGCGGTGATCAGGAAGGGATCTCCCTTTTGTAACTGCGATTAGATTTGGCCCATAGAAGTCCAATGTTGTAGCCTATGGCTCTGATACCATTTTGTAACGTCCCCTCCATCATGCCAGTGCGATGGAGAGAACGTTAGACTAAAGCCATGACATCTAGCCCCATGATTATTAACATAATTCCCAATGAGATGAAAATGGACATACGCAGATGTATATATATATATATATTAAAAGAAAACACAATGGAATTAAATTCAATTACACATCTAGCATACATTCAACATATTCATGTCATTCATCAATTAAAGACAATACAGAATTAACACAAGAGAGTACTTATCTTATAACAAAGTAGTGCTGAGCAACTGGCTATGCAACTACAACGTTCCACCTAACCATAGGCCAATTGTGCTTGTCGATCTCACAACACAACTACCACCCCCGAGCTGGGCATGATATCTACAAGGAAAAAGGGAACAACAGACTCACACATAGCCCAAAGATACACCAAAATCAGCCAAGCCAATCTACAGTTGGGGTTTATCAGGCTACTAAGGCAATGGAAGGAAATGAATTGCTAAGATAGTGGCTCATCCACAGAGCTATGGATACCTCTACCAGATCTATCTAGCTTGGTACCCACATTACCTATACTCCCAATACAAGGAAGTATTCCCTTCACTACCACACAGTCCCTCAGGCCATACCTTCCAATCTAGTATTGTTCAAGTTGTGCATAGAAGAGTAGCCAACTCTCTTGATCTTCTTGAGAGGTTACCTCCCTCACTAGGTTTATCAAGCCAATTCAGGTCTACTTCCACTCCTAATTTCTTGCTCACAGGTCAAACCAAAACAGAGATGCTCATAACAACAAAATCACAAGTGATGGGCATGAAGAAAAAAATGTGGGTAACCCAAAATGAACTGGTAGATGGGGAATCAACCCTGGAAGAGCAATTCGTTTTCAAAAAACGTTTATGGGCATTCAAGGGACATAAATGACCTCCATAAACCGCAAAATCATGATTCCCTTCTTCCCAGCCACTGTGCAATACAAAAATGAGTTCCCAACAATGGGAAATACAGGAAAATGGTAGAAAACGTGAAGGAGAAAGACCCAGCTAGCTCAGACTACGTGAGAGAGGAAAGACAATGGGTGAAGAATGGATTTGGGCACAATTTCGTGGGTGTTTTCTTGCCCTAGAAGCAAAAGTACGTTTTCCCAGGTTGATGGCTTGCCCATGCACAAAATTGGCTGCCATACCTCTTCATTCCCAAGGCATTAACTACCTTAACCAACTCTTGGAAGAATTAAATGATTGGGTGCATAAGTCAGAATGGGTAGTTGGGGTTCATTCATTGACATTTGGCTTATCTGTTATAGCTTGAAATGACACCTCTCCGTCCGTGACGACACTTCTTGAGATCAAGTTCAGTCACACAACAGGACATTTGTGGATGGAGGAGTCATTTGGGATACTAAAAATGGTTGAAATTACCTCATTCTTGACCCATTTGATGTATATGACCCTTAGGAACATTTTTCCAGACCAAACCATCTCCTGAAAATGAGCAGAAAAGCCTGTTTTTGGCCATTTTTTAACATGAGCGCGACTCCACTGTTGAAATAGTAGCGTGTGTACGCGACTTTGCCTCATTTAAAGTAGCGCTCAATTACATGTGTACGCGACTTTGTATACTGTAGAGTAGCGTACACACCTGTTTTGGTCAAAATCTCGAAATTCGAGTAAGTTAAGTTGGTTGGGAAACCTCTTGAGTGGTTATAACTTCTTTTCCTCTTCCTTATTGACTATATAAGGAGGGTAGAAGGGTCATGTGAGGGGACGAAGCCCAATTACAAAGTTATGCTGGAGGAATGGAGACCCTCATCCCCCTCTCTTGTGCTTCATTTTTGGTAAACCCTAGTACAATTGCTTAGAGGCTGGGATCCTTGGAGAACGGAAGCATGAGACCTTGAATCTAGGTTTCGTGAAGTGCCAAGCTTGAAGGAAGGTATAACTTTATGTACTTGCTTTCATTCATCAATAAAGATCAGACGTTCTTCTCTTTCCAAATATGACCTATTAATGTGTCTCTGATTTGATTACTATTTAATTATAATTTTATGTCTTGTTATGTCATGGATATCGGTATTATATATGTAGTCAAATATATTTGAGAAAGGTATCAAGTTGTTTTGCAGGTCTGGGCATCGCAACACTGGATAAGCATTGAAGAGTGAGGGAGGCAAAGCTAGGATCAACCTTCTGAATGAGGTGCCTACATATCTAAACCTTAATCTCTTCATTTATTTGTTGTACTTGCAGAATGCTTGTAAGTCTATCTTTATCACCGTAAGTTGGTAGTTTCTCCCCTGAACTATAGGTGCATTTCCCCACAACATTATCACCATTGGCTCAAGGGTTTGAATAATTTCCCTCCCTATTCCTTGTAGAATCATGCCCCCATCTCTTTGTTGCATTGCATAGCTAGTTGTAGGTATTTCATTAAAATTCGTATTTACATGATGTCTTAAGTTACATTGTGCATGTCTAGCACAATAACCATAGGCATCTATTTTTAATTGCAGATACATAAAATGATAAATCAATGGTGGGGCCTTGGCCTTGAGTTCCTCACCATGATTAAATAACAATATTTACATCATTTACGATTTAATGCAAAGGGGGTCAAAATGGGGACGTTACATTTTAACACTCATCAATGGCTATCTATTCATCATAAATATATCAAAGAAGCATTCTTTCATTCGAAAATCATCAACATTACAATGGCATACATCAATCTAGTGGGGAAATGGTCATGGTTTGCTAATTAATAATCATTTTTACATACAACCACTTGGTATTTCGACCTGGGACTTTCTGAATATGAAGAAAAGAGTATATTAAGCTCATTACAATCAGAAATGGATCATGAGAAGCTCTCCCAAGGACTACAAGGGCTCACCAAAAATGCTCTCCCACAAGGAGCAAGAATATGCCATCAAAACTGGAAATGGTTGACGGAAAGTGCGCACTAGAAAAAACCATGAGCTTCCTTGTAGCTTACACCTGCAAATACAAACTCCATTAAAGCTCCATGAAAGACCTGAGTGTCCTCTCCAAACACCAACTTGGATGGGAATCTTTCACCCTCGAAATTGGCTAAGGCAAGAAACTAGTCATCCAATAGCTCTCTCTTCACAAATGCAATTTTTCTCAAATCATCAAAATCCCTTACTTGGTTCATTTATGTATTTTATAAACATCCTTATCCTTCTAAGATACAATTACACCCATATTATCCATGCCAATTCGAATTAGGGAGTGATGGAAGTATTTCCACATGTCTCCCACTTCTTGGCCTTCCACCTTCCACCTTCCACAATTTTGAGTAGGCATCTCTTGGTATTCTCCAACTCCCTTGGGCGCTCACCTAGATGTTATTTTTAGGTCTGACATGTCATAATGGTTAGATGTCAGCCCTCATTTCTGCAATTTGTCATAGATGTCATAGCATCTCCATCATTGTTGTCATAGGAGCTAGGAAATCTAGCCCAAGTATCCACAAACTCCTATTTTGACTCTTCCTCTTCCATGGAGGTTACCATTCCATCCAAATTCAACCTATGATGCTAAATTCCATGTGTATGATCCTACCAACTCATCCAAGAATATTCACCTTCTCATGGATTCGAATTGGCAAGAGAGAGATGCCATGTGTCCTTGAAAAATCAAACTAGTGTGGGTCCCACATCCTCCATATGTCTTCAAAACCACTTGCCACCTACAATTTCTCTTGAATTTCTTTATTCAACCTATTTATTAAATACTTCAACCCTTCAAATGTCTAAACATTATTTATTAGCTTCCTTATTACAATTCCAAATGTGCCCATCCAACCTAGGAAACTAGTAGGATTGATGGGATTGTCTTACTATGCAATTATTTGAATGGGGACATTATAGTCCTCCCTGCCCAAGATTGCTTACCCTCAAGCAATCTCAATTTATCATGATGCAAACTTGTTCCTCCTCTATCAGGTGGCCTTCCATGAGGAATGTCTCCCAAAACTTTTCTATTCCGCTGCTTCATGCTATGGGAAGAAACTACTTGATTCAGATAGGTGTGTTGCCCTCTCACAACCCTTAGTATTCCTTTCAAATCTTGAAATTTCATCTCAGGAATTTGATAGTTTACTGTATGCTCCTCTATATAGTACAACCATTTCACTCCCAAAACCATATTAGTATCAGCAACATCAACCACATAAAATCTATCAACAAAAGTATAGTTACCTACGGTGACTTGCAGCTGTGGAATCCATGTTTTGCACTCCATTGTGTTGTGACTGGGAATGACAATTGTGAAGCCATCGAATGGTTCAATATGTATCTTCCTCCTCTCCACCATGTATGCATCAATGAAGTTATGTGTGGCTCTTCCATCTACCAAAACTGAATCTCTTTGTCCTAGTACCACACCCTTGCATCAAATAGTGTGATATCGAGGTACTATTGAATGTACTGCCATTCTTACTTTGGTGGGTGAGGGATGCTTTACCTCTTGTTTCCCTTCTTCTGCTGTAATATATCCCTCTTCTTGGGTGGAATTATGTCCTTCTTCCTCCATGCCCCCTTTATAGCCATCATCACAAAATACTTCAATGAATTGGGCCTTTCCTTTAGCACATTTATGTCCTGGTGCCCATGGTTGGAAGCATGAGTAACACAATTTCTTCCTTCTGAGCTCTTCCCTGCTTAGTTCCTCTTTCTTATCCTTTACACATTCATCTTCTTGCCATGGCTTCTTATCAGATGTATCTCTTTTCCAAGGTTTCTTTTCAAATCTGAAGTCAGGCTTGGGAGGAAATCTTGTTCTAGGAAGCGCATTTTGGAGATCTCTAGTCAAGCTCATTGCATATTTTAATGTAGTGGGCTTGTGGGATTTGACCAAACCTCTTAAGGATTCAGCCAAACCTTCAATGAAAAGAAATACTAACCTTCCCATAGATATATCAACCACCTTGATTGATAATTTTTGAAATTCCATCATATACTCAGCAGGAGTCCCAAATTATTTCAATTGGCTAGTTCCTTGAAAGGCAATTCTGGATCTTTTTGCTCAAATCTCTCTAGTACCCTGTCAAAAAATTCTCCATATGTTTTAACCTGACCATGAACCAAATTTTTCAGGCCATGAAACCACCATTCATTGGCATCTCCTTCCAAGTGAAAAATGGTCATTTTTAATGCATCCTCCTCCACCATAGGATTCAGCTGAAAATATACATCTAGTTTTTGCACCCAAGTGTTAGTAGAATTTGAGAGGAACCATAAAAAGTAGGAAGTGACATTTTACCAATAGCATAATTTAATTCTTTGTTTTGGATTAGAGCCTTATTGTCCTCCTTCCTTTTTAATTTACTTGCAACAGTAAAGTATTGATCAGATGGTAGACTTCTCTTACAATATTCACTCAAATCATTCCATTCGTTTGCTATTGTAGTAAGATCCACTTGAATGTCAGGCTCTTCTTTGGGAGTAAGAAATTTAGGTGCAGTAGACCTGGGTGTTCTTCGAAATTCATTAGGTCTATTATGGGGTCCTGTGCTTGAGAAAAAATGTCCACCCGTTGTCTTCTTTTCTTCTGATTATGAAACACTACTTCCTCCTATTTCTGCTTTAAGGCCTGCTATTTGATTAGCCATTAATTTGAATCCCTTCATCATATTTTTGTTCATGTCTTCGAATAAAGGTTTTAGGAATGAAATAAATTCCTCCTTAGATTCTGAGTTTCCCCTTTCATCCCTAGTCATGATTTCTTCAAAAATTAGCTTTTCTTCTCCTACTAATTCCTCTTCAACTATAGGTTCTGAGGGTGGTGGATTATTTTTTTGTCTCCTTATCAAGACCATAAGGTGACAAGACCATGCTATGATACCACTTGTAATGTCCCTTTGTTTATTTTTTATTAAAATGCCCAATTTTTCACTTTTTCTCCAATTTCGACCTTTGACTAGTTTTGATGTCTAGGTCTCCAAATTGATCCAAATGATCCCAAATCTTCTGTGAGGGTGTATGAATGATATTAAGACTTGAATATGAGGGTTAGGGATGATTTATAACCCTCCAAATACTTAAGCAAACTTGTTTAATATTCTGGACAAAGTATGAGATTTAACTAGCAATTTGGGGATCAAATCCCCCCAGGGTAATTACTGAAAATGGCTCTCCAAATGCCTCCAAGCCCATTCAAAATTCAGAAAAGAGGTATGGGATGTCTGAGGGACATTAATAAGGTCTAATATGCACCATTTATCAGTTATTTAATTTTTTCTAACCTTCTCCCAAACAACAACAAAAATCCATAATTCGACCCTTGGGGAAATGGCAACAAATCTCTTCCAAATGCAAATAAACTGAGCAAACTGACTTCAAAAAATTAAGTGCGGAACATGAAACTTGTAACAATCATCAATGGATGTCTATTAATCATAAATATATCAGAGAAACATTCTTTCATTTGAAATCATCAACATTACAATGTCATACATCAATATAGTGGGGAAATGGTCATGGTTTGCTCTATAATCATCATTTTTACATACAACCACTTGGTATTTAAACCTGATACTTTATGAAGATGAAGAAAAGAGCATATTAATCTCATTACAATCATAAATGGATCATGATAATCTCTCCCAAAGAGTACAAGGGATCACCAAAAACGCCCTCCCACAAGGAGCAAGAATATGCCATCAAAACTGGAAATGGTTGAGGGAAAGTGCTGCACTAGAAGAAACAATGAGCTTCCCTATAGCTTACACCTACAAAATCAAACTACAGTAAAGCTACATGAAAGACCTGAGTGGCCTCTCTAAACACCAACTTGTATGGGAATCTTTCACCCTCGAAATTGGCTAAGGCAAGAAACTAGTCATCCACTAGCTCTCTCTTCACAAATGCAATTTTTCTCAAATCATCAAAAGCCTTTCTCTTGGTTCATTCCTGTATTTTATAAACATACTTAGCCTTCTAAGGTTCCAATTACACCCATAGTATCCATTCCAATTCGAATTAGGGAGTGATGGAAGTATTACCACATGTCTCCCACTTCCTAGCCTTCCACCTTCCACAATTTCAAGTAGGAATCTCTTGGTCTTTTCTAACTCCCTTGGGCGCTCACTTAGATGCTAGTTTTAGGTATGACATGTCATAATGGTCATATGTCAGCCCTCAGGTCTGCAATTTTTCATATATGTCATAGCATCTCCATCATTCTTGTCATAGGAGCTAGGGAATCTAGCCCAAGTGTCCACAAACTCCTAGTTTGACTCTTCCTCTTCCATGGAGGTTACCATTCCATCCAAATTCAACCTATTATGCTAAATGAAATGTGTATGAGCTTATCAACTCATCCAATAATTTTGACCTTCTCATGGATTCGAATTGGCAAGAGAAAGATGCCATGTGTCCTTGAAAAATCAAGCTAGTGTGGGTCCCACATCCTCCATATGTCTTCAAAACCACTTGCCACATAGAATTTCTTTATTCAACCTCTTTATTAAATACTTCAACCCTTCTAATGTCTAAACATTATTTATTATCTTCCTTATTACAATTCCAAATGTGTCCATCCAACCTAGGAAACTAGTAGGATTGATGGGATTGTCTTGCTATGCAATTATTTGAATGAGGACATTACAGTCCTCCCCACCCAAGATTGCTTGCCCTCAAGCAATCTCAATTTATTATGCTGTGAACTTGTTCCTCCTCTATCAAGTGGCCTTCCATGAGGAATTTCTCCCAAAACCTCTCTATTCTGGTGCTTCATGCTGTGGGAAGAAACTACCTAATTCGGATAGGTGTGTTTCCCTCTCACAACCCTTAGTATTCCTTTTGAATCTTGAAATTTCATCTCAGCAATTTGATAGTTTACTGTATTCTCCCCTATAGAGTACATCCATTTCACTCCCAAAACCACATTAGTATCAGCAACATCAACCACATAAAAGATATCAACAAAAGTATAGTTACCTACGGTGACTTGCAGTTGTGGAATCCATGTTTTGCACTCCATTGTGTTGTGACCGGGAATGACAACTGCGAAGCCATCGAATGGTTCAATAGGTATCTTCCTCCTCTCCACCATGTATGCATCAATGAAGTTATGTGTGGCTCCTCCATCTACCAAAACTGAAGCTCTTTGTCCTAGTACCACACCCTTGCATCGAATAGTGTGATATCGAGGTACTATTGAAAGTACTGTCATTCTTACTTTGGTGGGTGAGGGATGCTTTACCTCTTGTTTCCCTTCTTCTGTTGTAGTATATCCCTCTTCTTGGGTTGAAGTATGTCCTTCTTCTTCCATGCCCCCATCATACCCATCATCACAAAATACTTCAATGAATTGGGCCTTTCCTTTAGCACATTTATGTCCAGGTGCCCATGGTTCGAAACATGAGTAACACAATTTCTTCCTTTTGAGCTCTTCCCTGCTTAGTTCCTCTTTCTTATCCTTTCCACATTCATCTTATTTCCATGTATTCTTATTAGATGCATATCTTTTCCAAGGTTTGTTTTCAAATATGAAGTCAGGCTTGGGAGGAAATCTTGTTCTAGGAAGCACATTTTGGAGATTTCTAGTCAAGCTCATTGCATCTGTTAATGTAGTGGGCTTGTGGGATTTGACCAAAAATTTTAAGGGTTTAGCAAAAAATTCAGTGAACAACAATACTAACCTTCCCATAGATATATCAACCACCTTGACTGATAATTTTTGAAATTCCATCATATACTCAGCAGGAGTTCCAGCTTGTTTCAATTGGGCTAGTTCCTTGAAAGGCAATTCTAGATCTTTTTGATTAAATATCTCTAGTACCTTGTCAACAAATTCTCCATATGTTTTAACCTGATCATGAACCAAAGTTTTCAGGCCATGAAACCACCATTCATTGGAATCTCCTTCCAAGTGCAAAATGGTAATTTTTAATGCATCCTCCTCCACCATAGGATTTAGCTGAAAATATATAATTAGTTTTTGCACCCAAGTATTAGCAGAATTTTGAGAGGAACCATCAAAAGTAGGAAGTGACATTTTATCAATAGCACAATTTAATTCTTTGTTTTGGATTAGAGCCTTATTTTCCTCCTTCCTTTTTAATTTACTTGCAATAGTAAAGTACTGATCAAATGGTAGACTTCTCTTACAATCTTCACTCAAATCATTCCATTCGTTTGCTATTGTAGTAAGATCCACTTGAATGTCAAGATCTTCTTTGGGAATAAGAAATTTAGGTACAGTAGACCTTGGTGTGCTCTGAAATTCATTAGGCCTATTATGGGGTCCCGTGCTTGAGAAAATATGTCCACTAGTTGTCTTCTTTTCTTCTGATTGCAACCTACTACTTCCTCCTATTTCTCCTTTAAGGCCTGTTATTTGATTAGCCATTAATTTGAATCCCTTCATCATATTTTTTTCATGTCTTCAAAAAAATGTTTTAGGACTAAAATAAATTCCTCCTTAGATTCTGAGTTTCCCTTTTCATCCCTAGTCATTATTTCTTCAAAAATTAGCTCTTCTTCTCCTACTACTTCCTCTTCAACAAAAACCTATTAAACTATAGGTTCTAAGGGTGGTGGCTTATTTGTTTGGCTCCTTGTCAAGACCATGCTCTGATACCACTTTTAATGTCTTTTTTTTTTAATTTTTATTAAAATGCCCAATTTTTCTCTTTTTCCCCAATTTCGACCTTGACTAGTTTTGATGTCTAGGTCTCCAAATTGATCCAAATGCTCCCAAATATTCTGTGGGGGTGTATGATGATATTAATACTTGAATATGAGGTCAGGATGATTTATGACCCTCCAAATACTTCTGCAAACTTGTTTAGGATTCTGCTCAAAGTATGGGATTTAACTAGCAATTTGGGGATCAAATCCTCCGAGGGTAAGTACTGAAAATGGCTCTCCAAATGCCTCCAATCCCATTCGAAATTCAGAAAAGAGGTAGGGGATGTCTTAGGGACATTAATAAGGTATAATATGCACCATTAATTAGTTATTGAATCTGTTCTAACCTTCTCCCAAACAACAACAAAAATACCTAATTCAACCCTTTGGGAAATGGCACCAAATCTCTTCCAAATGCAAATAAACTGAGCAAAATGACTTCAAATACTTAAGTGCTGAACATGAAACTTGTAAAACTCATCAATGGCTGTATATTCATCATAAATATATCAGAGAAAAATTCTTTCATTCGAAATCATCAACATTACAATGGCATACATCAATGTAGTGGGGAAATGTTCATGGTTTGTTCTTTAATCATCATTTTTACATACAACCACTTGGTATTTCAACCTGAGACTTTCTGAAGATGAAGAAAAGAGTATATTAAATTCATTACAATCAGAAATGGATCATGATAATATCTCCCAAAGAGTACAATGGCTCACCAAAAATTCCCTCCCACAAGGAGCAAGAATATGCCATCAAAACTTGAAATGGTTGAGGGAAAGTGCTGCACTAGAAGAAACCACGAGATTCCCTATATATTACACCTGCAAATAGAAACTCCATTAAAGCTCCATAAAATGCCTTAGTGGCGTCTCCAAATACCAACTTGGATGGGAATCTTTCACCCTCGAAATTGGCTAAGGCAAGAAACTAGTCATCCACTAGCTCTCTCTTCATAAATGCAATTTTTCTCAAATCATCAAAATCCCTTCTCTTGGTTCATTCCTATATTTTATAAATATCCTTAGCCTTATAAGGTTCCAATTACACCCATAGTATCAATTCCAATTCGAATTAGGGACTGATGGAAGTATTGCCACATGTCTCCCACTTCATAGCGGTCCACCTTGCACAATTTTGAGTAGGCATCTCTTGGTCTTCTCTAACTCCCTTGGGCGCTCACCTAGATGCGTTTTATAGGTATGCCATGTCATAATGGTTAGATGTCATCCCTCAGGTCTGCAATTTGTCATAGATGTCATAGCATCTCCATCATTGGTTTCATAGGAGCTAGAGAATCTAGCCTAAGTATCCACAAACTCCTAGTTTGACTCTTCCTCTTCCATGGAGGTTACCATTTCATCCAAATTCGACCTATGATGCTAAATGCCATGTGTATGAGCCTACCAACTCATCCAATAATGTTCACCTTCTCATGGATTCGAATTGGCAAGAGAGAGATGCCATGTGTCCTTGAAAAATCAAGCTAGTGTGGGTTCCACATCCTCCATATGTCTTCAAAACCACTTGCCACCTAGAATTTCTTTATTCAACCTCTTTATTAAATACTTGAACCCTTCTAATGTCTAAAAATTATTTATTAGCTTCCTTATTACAATTCCAAATGTGCCCTTCCAACCTATGAAATTAGTAGGATTGATTGGATTGTCTTACTATGAAATTATTTGAATGGGGACATTATAGTCCTCCCCACCCAAGATTGATTTCCATCAAGCAATCTCAATTTATCATCCTCCAAACTTGTTCCTCCTCTATCAGGTGGCCTTCCATGAGGAATTTCTCCCAAAACCTTTCTATTATTGTGCTTCATGCTGTGGGAAGAAACTACCTGATTTGGATAGGTGCGTTGCCCTCTCACAACCCTTAATATTCCTTTCGAATCTTGAAATTTCATCTCGGGAATTTGATAGTTTACTATATGCTCCCCTATATAGTACACCCATTTCACTCCCAAAACCACATTAGTATCAACAACATCAACCACATAAAATATATCAACAAAAGTATAGTTACCTATGGTGACTTGCAGCTGTGGAATCCATGTTTTGCACTCCATTGCGTTGTGACCGAGAATGACAACTGTGAAGCCATCAAATGGTTCAATAGGTATCTTACTCCTCTCAACCATGTATGCATCAATGAAGTTATGTGTGGCTCCTCCATCTACCAAAACTGAAGCTCTTTGTCCTAGTACCACACCCTTGAATCGAATAGTGTGATATCGAGGTACTGCTGAAAGTACTGTCATTCTTACTTTGGTGGGTGAGGGATGCTTTACCTCTTGTTTCCCTTCTTCTGCTGTAGTATATCCCTCTTCTTGGGCTGAAGTATGTCATTCTTCCTCCATGCCCCCTTCATACCCATCATCACAAAATACTTCAATGAATTGGGCCTTTCCTTTAGGACATTTATGTCCTGGTGCCCATGGTTGGAAGCATGAGTAACACAATTTTTTCCTTCTGAGCTCTTCCCTGCTTAGTTCTCTTTCGTATCCTTTCCACATTCATCTTATTGCCATGTATTCTTATTAGATGCATCTCTTTTCCAAGGTTTCTTTTCAAATCTGAAGTCAGGCTTGGAAGGAAATCTTGTTCTAGGAAGCACATTTTGGAGATCTCTAGTCAATCTCATTGCATCTTTTAATGTAGTTCCAAACCTTTTAAGGGTTTAGAAAAACCTTCAATGAACAAAAATACTAATCTTCCCATAGATATATCAACCACCTTGACTGATAATTTTTGAAATTCCATCATATACTCAGCAGGAGTTCCAACTTGTTTCAATTGGGTTAGTTCCTTGAAAGGCAATTCTGGATCTTTTTGCTCAAATCTCTCTAGTACCCTATCAACAAATTCTCCATATGTTTTAACCTGATCATGACCCAAATTTTTTAGTCCATGAAACCACCATTCATTGGCATCTCCTTCCAAGTGCAAAATGGTCATTTTTAATGCATCCTCCTCCACCATAGGATTCAACTGGAAATATACATCTAGTTTTTGCACCCAAGTGATAGCAGAATTTTGAGAGGAACCATCAAATGTAGGAAGTGACATTTTACCAATAGCACAATTTAATTATTTGTTTTCGATTAGAGCCTTATTGTCCTCCTTCCTTTTTAATTTACTTGCAACAGTAAAGTACTGATCAAATGGTAGACTTCTCTTACAATCTTCACTCAAATCATTCCATTCGTTTGCTATTGTAGTAAGATCCACTTGAATGTTAGGCTCTTCTTTGGGAATAAGAAATTTAGGTGCAATAGACCTTGGTGTGCTCTGAAATTCATTAAGCCTATTATGGGGTCCCGTGCTTGAGAAAATATGTTCACCCGTTGTCTTTTTTTCTTCTGATTGTGAACTACTACTTCCTCCTATTTCTCCTTTAAGGCCTGCTATTTGATTATCCATTTGACTACCCATTAATTCGAATCCCTTCATCATATGTTTTTTCATGTCTTCAAGTAAAGGTTTTAGGACTAAAATAAATTCTTCCTTAGATTCTCAGTTTCCCCTTTCATCCCTAGTCATGATTTCTTCAAAAATTAGCTCTTCTTCTCCTACTACTTCCTCTTCAACACAAACCTATTCAACTATAGGTTCTAAGGGTGGTGGCTTATTTATTTGTCACCTTGTCAAGACCATCAAGTTCCAAGACCATGCTGTGATACCACTTGTAATGTCCCTTTTTTAAATTTTTATTAAAATGCCCAATTTTTCACTTTTCCCCCAATTTCGACCTTTGACTAGTTTTGATGTCTAGGTCTCCAAATTGATCCAAATGCTCCCAAATATTCTGTGAGGGTGTATGACTGATATTAAGAATTTAATATGAGGTTCAGGGGTGATTTATGACCCTCCAAATACTTCTTCAAATTTGTTTAAGATTCTGGACAAAGTATGGGATTTAACTAGCTATTTGGGGATCAAATCCTCCCAGGGTAAGTACTGAAAATGGCTCTCCAACTGCCTCCAATTCCATTCTAAATTCAGAACAGAGGTAAGGGATGTCCGAGGGACATTAATAAGGTATCATATGCACCATTCATCAGTTATTGAATCTGTTCTAACCTTCTCCCAAACAACAACAAAAATACCTAATTCGACCCTTGGGGAAATGGCACCAAATCTCTTCCAAATGCAAATAAACAGAGCAAAATGACTTCAAATACTTAAGTGCTGAACATGAAACTTGTAACAATCATTAATGGCTGTCTATGCATCATAAATATATCAGAGAAACATTCTTTATTCGAAATAATCAACATTACAATGGCATACATCAATGTAGTGTGGAAATGGTCATGGTTTGCTCTTTAATCATCATTTTTACATACAACCACTTGGTATTTCGACCCGAGACTTTATGAAGATGAATAAAAGAGTATATTAATCTCATTACAATCATAAATGGATCATGATAAGGTCTCCCAAAGAGTACAAGGGCTCACCAAAAACGCCCTCCCACAAGGAGCAAGAATATGCCATCAAAACTGGAAATGGTTGAGGAAAAGTGATGCATTAGAAGAAACCAAGAGCTTCCCTATATCTTACGCTTGGAAATACAAACTCCATTAAAGCTCCATGAAAGACCTGAGTGGCCTCTCCAAACACCAACTTGGATGGGAATCTTTCACCCTTGAAATTGGCTAAGGCAAGAAACTAGTCATCCACTAGCTCTCTCTTCATGTTAGCGCAACGCCAGTCGACAGGGGTTCCAGTCACTATCAACACATACCGCAGTCTCCCTGGGAACCGGATCGGACAGGTTTTATCCCGCCCAGCAACACCTGCAGAGTAGATGAGGTCTCACCCGAGGCGTCCAGGAAGAGGATACGAAACCATGTTTCCATCGAATGAAGGAGGATGGTTGCGGCTATGATACTTAAACTTATCACAACACTAGGACATAGATCTTTAAGCATTGAAAATGGTATTAGAGCAATATTCAACTCAGACATTCATCATTGCAACAACAGTAATAGTAAAGCAAGTATCGCATCAAAGAAGCATGACATTATTTGTATAGTGCAACATCGCATTACCATAACTGAATAGATTGAACACAGAGATTGTACCAAAATAGCTTCATCATATTATCATTATCGACCTAGATACAATGTCTCTGCAAAAACTAGATCTCCGCAATGACTCTTGAGAATCAAAACATACCTGGAAAACATACAACCAACATCAGAGCTTCGCATAATATCTCCAGCATTCGATGATGCCCTCAATACTTACAATTCTTATCTTTATATAGGCTTCCACCTTACAACTCTTGTCCACTTTCTAACAACTTGTTAACCGACACTATGGAAAAATGACTCAATATCTAACTGACTTAGTAAAAAATGACCAAAAACTCACATTCTGCGGTATAACTGACTCAATAGTACATAATATGTGGTCCAAATGACCCAAAACCCGCAATCCACGATACAATTGACCCACAAATGCATAACATAATCTTCCGCTCGTCGCCTTTGGCACCATCTTCTGCCTTGTCGTAGCATCGGAGATGCTGCGATAGCACTTTGCCAAACCGCCTGCCAACAGGCCCCCAACACAATCTTGTGGCTCTCCCTCGATCCACGTCAATTGGAGAAGGTGTACACCATCGTTTTGACTTTGAAGTCCTCATACGGCTGTTCAATTGTCCGCACCACCTCCTTGGCTTCCGTAGATGCTGACTGACTGTCGACCACATCTTCGGCAGATGGGTGATCTGTAAGCTCTGCCACTACCTAATGTCGACATTTTTGCACTGCCTGCATAGCTTCACTAGCTTGCATCATGTATTTTCCAGCGATGTCCTGGAACTCCTCTAACTATGCCACGCATGTCTTCTTTCGCTCGTCCGCCTTGGCGATACGTTGTTGCATTTCTTTTAGCTCCTGGGACTTAGCAACTTGCTCCAGTGGTGGTATTGTGCGCATTGCCACTTTCAATGTGGCCAACTGTCCCTCAGCTTCCTGCCGATACTTAGTCAGTTGTTCAACCTGCTCGTCATGAACAATGCGGCCCCAGAATTGTATAGTGTCAGTCGTGAGCCTGGTTTCCTGCGTCTCTAGCTCCTCCATCTGAGCGGAAACTTCCTCAATTGCCCTTCTTCATTCATCAACTTCAACCTAAGGTGTACCCGGATTCATCTGGGCCCTCAAATCCTGGTTCTCATGCTGCAAATGGACAATTAAAGCCCCCAGGTGCTGCACCCGTTGGAGCACATCGAACTTAGCAGGGAACTCCTGCAAACGCTGACAGGCCTCAACAATAGCCGTCTCGGCCCGCACACTTTGGTCCCACATACGGGCCTTCTCTGCAGTAAGGACGTCCTGTTCCTTCTTGAGTCCTTTGATCTCACAAGCCTTCTCAACCCGTTCCTTCCTAATGTCAACTTCCAGGTGATCGACAGCCTGCCGTGCCGAAGCTTCCCTGCCTATCAAGTCCACGACATCACGTTTTGCGTCGGCCTCGCTTTCCTGTAGTTGCGAGCACATATCACTAACCTCCCTGAGTCTGTCTGTCAGTTCTTGGTTGGTCGCCGTCTGCATACTGGTCAACCCTTCTGATGGCAATGTGTTAATATTGAGGGTCACCATTGGCACCTGCTGTAGCAATATGTTTACTACCGCATCTTCGGTCACAATCACAGTCGGGGGAATTTCCACATTTCGGACCCGTGGCTTAGTGCTGATTGTGCCAAATTTTGGTACTGCGGCTTCCGCTGGTGCCTTTCCGGAAACCATATCATACAGAGACTCTAACCGAGTGGTGATCGCATGGAACCCTTCATCCACTTTCCTTTCCATCTTGTCCGCTGCCGCAGAGGATGCATTATTGAGCGCTGTGAGCAGGCGGCCCAAATGTGCCTCGGCTAGCAGGGACAACCCACTGATCGTTGCATGCTCCTAATTACTTTTCGATCGGGTTTCTTCAAGGGCCCTGTCACTATCACCCGATATCATTTTGGTTGATTCTTTCCTTGAGTCATGGTGACTCTGCTGGTCCTGGGCCGATGCCCGATCATCTGGGCCCAACTCCAGGCCACCGGCTTCGATCTCTGCTAAACTCATGGGTTGTCTCCATGCCTCCGGCCACTCATTCACAGTAGCCTCTAAATATTCGGACTTCACCTTATACGAGGTCTACAACCATTGCCGATCAGGATCACGGCAGGCTTGTATATGTATGGTATGTGGCTGAATTGCAAACGCCATGAATGGTCTGAACTGCACTGCAGTTTCTTCAGATATTCGCGGGACCTGTGTTGCCGCAGCACAAAGAATCTCCCAAAAAAGCCAAAACTGCAATTGGAAATCCCAGAGCCTCTCTAGCTCTCGTACATACCATAGATTCTGATATCGCGCACCCCGTCGTTCTACTGCAGCTGGAATGTCCATGCCTTGGTACGTGCCGGGCTCCTTCCATGCGACGAAGGAGATCAACAGCAACAACCAACTATAAGTGAAGGCACCCTTTCCCAATTGGACTGCCACGACATCCTCCGTTAATTGATTCAAGAGAAACAGAGACCAGTTCATTTGGACCCCTTCCATGCATTGCTCTGCGCATGCAATGATCCCCGAGGTGCACTGGTTAGGTCGACCACCCCTAACCACCTTGCAGGATAGGATCATGCCTGTGAGTATTGCCTGATCATTGCAGCTACTGGTGCGATACCCATGCCCATCCGTTTCTAAGCCATATTTATGTGCCAACTGCAATGCTCGCTTTTTGTCATTTGCCTTTCCTTTAATGAACTGCGACGGATCCACTCCATTTTTAGGCAAGCCGGTTATATGCGAAATTAAATTGATGGTGACTGGGATTTCTTTGTCCAGCCACAACGAACCACCATGAAAGCACGCAAGGAGCTGCTTCACGCATGCATTTACTTCCGCCAGCCGCTAGAAATGTGGCATGTTAATAAGCCCTAACAAGCTGGCCTGCTTCAATCCTCGTGCCCAGTCTTGTACAGTCAGTGTCGGGGAAAGGCGTGTCTCAGGCACATATGGGGCGCATGCAATGTCAGGGTAGGCCACCATATCGTGGTCATCATAACGCAAGCGCATCAGTGCTGGCCCAATATCCATAGAGCACTCCATTCCAGCCGGGGAGTGCCAACATCTTCACACCATACTTCTGTTTTGGGTTTATCTTGCATGGGGTGGCATCCTGCCGAATGGGAGGAATATACCCAAGGATGTCACCGGATGACAGTCCCTCCCATGGGGAAGACTCGCGAACGCGACAACTGGACTACCCCACTTGTTCCTGAGCTTCGCCTACTGTCGCGGCGGATGACCGAAGCACCCTCTTACTCTACGGGGACTCAGAGTGCTAACCCCCCGTTGCTTCTTAGCGATGACTGATGCTCCCATCGGCATATTTTCAACTTTTGCTCCAAGATCAACGACTCCGGATGACACAACTTCATGCTCGAAAACCACCGGGATGAAGGGGGACTCCACTTTGCTGCTAATCTCGACAGTCTCTAGTTCGCCTGGCATACCTCGCAGCACTTCGTTGTATGCTTACCAGAACCTTGCTCAACTCACGACTGCACTCTACAACAACACTGCACAACTGATTTCTCGGTATCTTCCGATCGATGTCCACCCATTCTTATAGCTTCCATCCCAAGCCTCCATAATCATGACTAAATCCTGCATTAACTCAACCGAATTTCGACATTAATTACCAAAATCCGTTGTCGATCTTTCCCGCCGATCAGTTGGATTTGTCATTAATGTCCATCATTCGAACAAGCGCCGTTAATTAATTTTCTAAGCTTTTGGCATTTATTGCTAATTTGACCCAGTCGCAACACTGCCACTTGTCGCCGACCGCTCCAAACTTGCGGCAGAAGCTTCCTTGCTTCCACATTCCGTCCTTGTTGGTGCGCCATCCTGCCACCAATCAATCTACTTTTTTTTTCCCAATGCGACTCAGGAATCGCGGTATTCCAAGCCCGACTGATAGAGCTTCAACCTATGACCATTCACCAGTTTTGGGAGCATCACCCCGTCCAGCTGTTGCAGCTGAATCGTGCCCCCTGAAGTAATATTACTGATGTGATACGGACCAAGACAATGCATCTGCAACTTCCTTGGATGTTTCATGAAGTTGGTGTCGTACAACAACACCAAGTTGCCCTGCTGAAACTGTTTGTTCTTAATGTGTTGATCATGCCATGCCTTCTGGCGATGCTTCTCTACCCCCTGGTGGAACCCAATGATGAAACGATCTTCCTCCAATTTCACCAACTGCTCTAGACGTTCATTTAGTGCCGCTGCATCATCCAGGCCTGTTGCGGCCGCGATGCCCAGACTTGGGACAATATACTCCATGGGCATAATTGCTTCTTTCCCATATATCAACCTGAATGGTGTTTGACTTGTCAATATTTTACACGTGGTGCAATAGGCCCACAATACCGCTGGGATTTTCAGATCCCAGCCGTCCCAGTTCGTATTGCACACCTTTGTCAGCGCATGCTCCAATACCTTGTTGAAGGCTTCCGCCGTGCCATTTGCTTGTGGATGATATGGTGTACTCTTTCGGTTCTGTATATGCAATTCCTCTGTCAATGCGTTGATGGTGCGATTGAGAAAGTGGCTTCCCTGGTCACTCAGCAGTATCTTGGGGCAACCGAAGCGAGTAATGATGTTATCAAACAAGAATTGCATTGCCGTTGCTTCGGAACAATCAACTACTGGTGTCGCTTCTGCCAATCGAGTCAAATACTTTGTCGCTGTGATAATGTAGCATGCACTCATGCACTTCCCTGGTGGATTGATCGGTCCTACAAAATCCACTTCCCATTTGTCGAATGGATGCAATGTCAACTGAGGCATGAGTGGCATCTCATCGAGGCAGGATGGTTTTCCAGTTCGCTGACAGACATCACAAGACTGCACATAGTCTGTTGCATCATTATGCAGTGTGGGCCACCACATCTCGGCATGCAGCACTTTCCTAGCAGTCGCCCTACCACCATAGTGTCCTCCGGCTACTCCTCCATGCGCTTCTGCTAATATCTGCGATTGCTCATGCGGCAAGACACATCTGTGCAATACTTCATCGACACCCATTTTGTATAACTCTCCTGCGATTAGCTGGAAGTCTGCAGCCTTGACTATCAACTGCTTCTTCTTACTGGTGGTGAACTCATCTAGTGCAGTACCCGTTGTTAGAAACTGAATGATTTCCACAAAGTAGCCATCTACAACCTCAACCCGAAACAATTGAGCATCCGGTAAACCATATTCAATGTTGGTCAGCTCCTCTCCTGTATTGATCTGTGAGAGATGATCAGGATCGGCATTCAACGGGCCTGGCTTCACAATGACTTCAAAATTGAACTCCTGAAAAAGAAGTAGCCAGCGGCATATCTTCCCCCCCAACACAGGCTTATTGACTAGGTATTTAAACGTGGAATGGTCGGTGAACATTTTAAAGTGCCCACCCAACAAATAGTGTCTGAACTTCTGCAGTGCATAGACCATTGGCAAACCTTCCCTCTCAGTAGTAGTGTAATTCCTTTCGGCAGAGGACAAATTCTGACTTGCAAAAGAAATAGGATGATCAAGGTCGCCTTCTCCTGGTTGAGCCAATACGACACCCAACGCAATCGATGAGGCATCAAAATGGACATGGAATTCCTTACTCCAGTCCGGAAATACCAATATCGGTGCCGACGCCATCTTCGCCTTCGGTGTTTCAAAGCTGTCGTGACATTCCGGGGTCCACTGAAATAGCACATCCTTCTTCAGTAATTTCTCCATAGGGGCAGTAATCGCTGCATAGCCCCTAATGAATTTACGATAATACCCAATATGCCCCAGAGTCGCCCGCAACTGCTTAACAGTGGTTGGAGGTTGCAAGCTCAAAATGAGCACAATCTTGGCCAGATCGACCAACAACCCTTTCTTACACACAATATGGCCTAGCAATATCCCAAATGGTGCACAAAAAATGCATTTCTTCAAATTCAGTGATATCTGGTGCTATCGGCATCGCTCAAGCATCAACCGCAGATTGGTCAGATGATCGTGGATCAATCCGTAAACTGTCCAATCGTCCATATATACTTGCAAGAACTTCTGAATAAAGTCTTTGAAGGTAGCAACAACAACCCGTGAAAATATCGCAGGTGCGTTCTTAAGGCCAAATGGCATCACCGTGTACTGAAAGTAGCCCCATTCAATAACAAAAGTTGTCTTATGGCGATCTTCCTTTGCAATGTGAATCTGATGGTAGCCAAAGAACCCATCTATGAATGAGTACATATCCTGGTCTCCCACTCCTTCAAGAACTTCGTTAGTAAATGAGGTCGGAAAAGGGTCATGTAAGCAGGCATCGTTCAACTTTCATAAGTCCACATAGATGCGCACCTCCCCAATTTTCTTGTCCTGCACCACCATAGGACTGATCCATTCAGACTCCTCGATTGGTTTGATGATACCAGCATCCAGCATGCGATCAAGTTCTTCCTTGACCTTCTCCTTATGTCGCGGATTTAGCTGATAGGGTTGTTGCCGGACCGACTTAGCATCTAGTTTTAATGGAATCTTCATCTCCCCTAAATCGCCCAGAATCCCCTTCATATCAGAAAATTTTGTGAGAAATAAGTCTTGAAACTCATGGAGCAAATCGGTGACCTTGCTCATCATCTAATCATCCCAATAGTCCCCAACATTTGCAAACTTGGGGGTGGCCTCCGTCCTAATATTAATCTTTCGAAGCTTCAAAGGCTGACTGAACGAATTACTTGATGCATCAGGTGGTACCACATCGTGACCTTCTTCGGACTCCGGGATGTTGACATTTCGAGGATCGTCACCATATTCTGGCCCACCGGTGATGTTGAAGCATTCCATGAGGGACTGCATTTGACAGTACATGTGTGGGTCCACTAGGTAGGCTGTCGGAATAACCTGCAAGACTACATCGTGGATGAGTTGCAATGCATTATTGACATCAGGGTTGGCATCCGCAAAAGTGAATATCTGGGTAAAACAGACCGTCAAATCCCCCCACGTTGTAATTTCTCTACGTAACTCGGCTACGGTGTACCATGAGCGCGGCATCTCATCTAAGGTATGAATAAAAGCATGGACCCACTCATCTTGTGGTCGCGCTACCCATAGCCGCTAACACTCCATCAAATGATCGCGGGGATTATTCCGACCATCATACTTGCCGGTGTGGTAAACCTCGGTATCACCGAACCGAACAAGCAGTAACCTACAACACTGTGACGAATCGTCGATGGATTTCTTGTGTGTCTCCCACCAGCGTGCTGGAGCAGCCTTTAGTGCTTCTTCTAACACCAGCAATCGTTGTGGTTTTGAAACTCGTTCTTCAAATTCTGTCAAAAAGTCGGCTAAGCCAGGCATCCCCTCATAGACTGGCAGTGTGATCATTTCCATCGCAACACGGCATAAGGATTGGGTGACTAAGCCACATTTCCAGAGCGATACCTTGTGCAACCGGTTCTGCCAATGTTCCAACGCATCATCAGAGTCGGAATATGCAGAGCTCTCGCTGCGCCATCCCAGCTCATGGTTGACAGTAGGATGAATATAGTCTTCAAAAATGTTGAATGCATGGTCCCATCTAGTGGGATCGTCATATTTTACGGGCTCAATGTATCGCCGTCCTTCAGCCGGATCCAACGGGACTATGACTCTGAGATCGCGATTCTCAAAGGTCATCATTCACCATTTTAAGTTGATTACAGCTCCACTATCGTTAGCCCATCCAATCCCCAACAACGTGGGATAAGAGCTTCCGCCTTCGACAAATTCTATGACATTGAAGTCAGCATAGGTTTTCATACCCTCTATATCTACCATTAGCCGCAGAACTCGCTTAATGGGTGTTACTTTCACATGGTTAGCCAACAGAAGCTGTACAAGAGACCAGCGCAATGGGGGTCTCCCCATTTTCTGCCAAGCCTGCTTGGTTAAGATGTTAACATCCGAACCAAGATCAAGAATAACATAGTCAACATCATAGTCGCCAATATGAATGTTCATTCTCATCTTTTTACCTGTCTTCCACTGCTGTAAAGAGTTTACTGCAGACTCCTTCCATCCCTTCGTGGATCGCTGTAACCATCCCTCAATTTCAACCAGGGCACTCGGGTCTCGGGCCAACAATAGACAGCTTTTGAGAAACTTTTGTAGAGTTCCAGATGGTGTTAACAGACCTACCTTGGTTGTGGCATCAAAGACAGGAGGCATATCACAAACAACAACCTTACCGCGATCTTTTTCCAAGGTGCGATGCACCTGAAGGAATACCTCCCGCTTAGCATCGATGTCAAACGATACTGTCTTCTATCCTGCCAATCGAATCAATGACCGTGAGCTATCTTCCCCAGTTGTCTTACCTCCACGAGTTACAACAGCAACAGAAGCATCTTGCGGTCTCGGTTCTGCAGAAATTATCGCAATATTTGCACCCTATGGCTGATTCGGTGGCACATTCCCTGGTTGATTTACGTTCTGATTCGGCCGCGGATTCTGGTTCTGTACTAGTTGTTGTACTTGGTTTTGGACGGGCTGCGATATCTGGGGTTGATTCTGCAATTGTGGAGTATTCCTTGCTTGCCATCGCGTAATCAGCTGCGGACAATTCTCAACCATGTGATCGTTAACAAAGCAGAATGTACACTGGTTCTGCAGCAGTGGGCAGTTTCGCTGATAGTGTCACCATATCGCACAGTGATAGCATTGAATAGGTCCGTGACCACCTCGTCCTCCTCCGTGATCAAATCCTCCGCCACGTCCTCCCCGGTATCCTCCCCAGAATCCTCCCTGCTGCTGGTACTGTGGTTGGTTGAACTGTTGCTGCATTGGTGTTGGTTGCATCCCTTGCCCGTTTTGTGCATACTGTGGTTGCGGTACATATTGTGGCTGTTGTGGAGCCATCTTCATTAGAGCATATTGCAGTATGAACTGCGGCGGTTGCTGCTGCTGCAGTACAAACTGCATCTGTGGTTGAGGTAGCGGCTGGGCTACCTGTGGCTACGGTTGCAATTGTTGTATGGTACGCTGGTCATCCTTAACATAGAATGCATCATACATTCTTTCTTGTAGCAACCAATATGCACGGCAATCTTTGTCATTGTGACCCATCGACTTGCAAAATGTATAATAAATATTTCTCGGGGTTGTGACAATTTTCTGCATATATGGGCAATTGTCATGGTTGTGCCCATATACGTGGAAAACATGACACCACGGCATGCCGCCGCCATTCAATGGGTTTGGTGCCCCTGACACCAAATAGTTGCAAAAATCCGAGAAATTGTCCTTCGTATGCCCTTCTTCTCGGCATCGCGTACACCATACTTCACCGCGTTGTTCCTTGCCTTTCTTCAAATCTTGCAGCTGTATAGTCAAGTTAGCAAGCTGAGTCTATATCTGTGACATCCCGGCTGCATTCTCTCCAATCGGCGATGCCTCCAATCGCATTGCAATCTCCAGAGCTTCACTAGGTGTCGAGATGTTTTGCTGCATCAACGACATTTGGATATGCGGGAGTAACGCCGCAATAAACCACTCCTTATGCTGGACCGTACTCATATCGAAACTAACCCTTGCCATAAGTGTCTTGAAACGTTGATCAAAGTCCCACATAGACTCATTAGGATACTGCTTAATCTCTTTAAGCTCTGTGATGTACTGTGCTTCGGATTTGGGCTTCTGAAACTCTACGATCAGTCCCGTGCGAATTTCATCTAGTGTCTTCGCCGGAGTACCAATAGGAACCTGCATCAACTTCATAAACCAATCCAAGGCGTGACCTCGGAGAGTTGTCGCTAGTTGCCCCTTTTTTGCATCATCATCAGTGATCTGTTTTACTATCCATACAGCCTCACATAAAAACCAGTATTGTTCAGGGTTGTCTGTTCCATTGCCATGGAACAACAGTAACTTAGTATCCTCGCCCGCCATTATGGGCTTCCTTCCTCCCGATGCTGAACTATTAGAAATTAATTTTTGTGGATTTGATGAACTCGGTGGTCATTAGAGGAAATTTCAATTTAAAATGGGCCTTCCAAAAATAATACAAATTCCATGTCATCATGTATTAACCAATCAAAATGCTTTAAAATTTAAAAAGGGAGCACCTAAAAAAATTGGAGGGAAAAAAAAACTACTTTTTTGGATCGTATTTTCAACTTATCTCCTTGTAGGTTTACTCAAATTTCAAGCGAGAGGACTCGTTGGATGCATAATTAAATTATGCATCCAACGAGTACCCATGTTGCATACTTTTAACAACATCCACACTGTAAAAAATCGAAAATACATTAAAAAACGTGTTTTCTCTCACTAGAAACACGTTTTTTTAATGTATTTTCAATTTTTCATTGTGTGGATGTTGTTAAAAGTATGCAACATGGGTACTCGTTGGATGCATAATTTAATTATGCATCCAACAAGTCCTCCCGCTTGAAATTTGAGTAAACCTACAAGGAGATAAGTTGATAATATGATCCAAAAAAGTAGTTTTTTTACTCTCTCTCTACTATTATTTTAATATTTTCTTATTATTTTCCTTAGGAGGCCCATTTTTAACCCAAATTTCCTCTAATGGTCAAAGTAGTATTTCTTATCGCTTGTGAGATAGTGAGTGGAGGTGTGGGTACTTTGGTGCCGGGGTTTGGTCCTGCTTCTATCCTGGGTGTAGCCTGGTCGTCCTTGTCAGGACTATGAGGTCGCTTTGTCCCGTGTGGTCTTCCTTTGCGGTCTTGCGGTTTGATCGCAACAGGACCTTCCCATGTCCTCTGCCTTTTCTCCTGTCGAAACCTCGCTCCTCCTCTTGTAAGACCACTCTCTTCCTCGGCTTTGCTCATAGTCTCCTCATGACCTGCACCCATCTACCCCTTATCATTCCATGTACCACCCTTTGATAGTCGCGGTACCCACGGCCTCTTCCCACCAGGTTGTTTACTGATCTAGATGCATCTTTAATATACCTTTTTGCAGATGAGCATCTTAATTGACAGTTGGAGCTACAATAGGAACCTTCCCCTAGGTTCGCGGAAGAAATATCTTTCGGCCTCACTATAGGACTTATGTGTGTCCACTGCGAATTCAGTGATATATCCCTCCAAAATGCTATCGAGCCAAACTTCGACAGCCTGCGATGATTTATTATCGACTTCCCGCAGCTCCTGAATTAACTCTGGGGTCCAAGTCATCGGTTCACCACCTTGGAAATTCCTTTTCTGGAACGTCAACTTCGACAACCATTCATAGAAGAACCATTCATGTGGTCCGTGTGAATGTATCTTTCCACCCACTGATCTACCATCAGCCGAGTGTTCTGAATTTCTTCTTCAGCAAAGTCCTGCAACTTCTGATCAAACCAACTCTGTATCTCCGGTTTCGTCGGGTGCCACAACATATCCTCCTGTCACTATGCACACGGTCTCGGCAATGGAACCATTTGTTAGCGCGATGCCAGTCGACAGGGGTTCCACTCACTGTTGACACATACCGCAGTCTCCCTGGGCACCGACCCGGATAGGTTTTATCCCGCCCAACAACACCTGCAGAGCAGATGAGGTCTCATCCGAGGCGTCCAGGAAGAGCAGACGGAACCATGTTTCCTCCGAATGAAGGAGGATGGTTGCGGCTATGATACTTAAACTTATCGCAACACTAGGACAGAGATCTTTAAGCATTGAACATAGTATTAAAGCAATATTCAACCAAGACATTTAGCATTGCAACAACAATAATTGTAAAGCAAGTATCGCATCAAAGAAGCATGACATTATTTGTATAGTGCAACATCGCATTACCATAACTGAACAGATTGAACACAGAGACTGTACCAAAATAGCTTCATCATATTATCATTGTCGACCCAGATACAATGTCTTTGCAAAAACTAGATCTCCGTAATGACTCTTGACAATCAAAACATACCCGGAAAACATACAACCAACATCATAGCTTCGCATAATATCTCCAGCATTCAATGATTCCCTCAATACTTACAATTCTTATCTTTATATAGGCTTTCGCCTTACAACTCTTGTCCACTTTCTAACAACTTTTTAACCGACACTATGGACAAATGACTCAATATCTAACTGACTTAGTAAAAAATGACCAAAAACCTGCATTCTGCGGTATAACTGACTCAACAGTACATAATATGTGGTCCAAATGACCCAAAACCCGCAATCTGCGGTATAATTGACCCACAAATGCATAACATAATCTTTCGCTCGTCGCCTTTCGCACCATCTTCTGCCTTGTCGCAGCATCGGAGATGCTGCAATAGCACTTTACCAAACCGCCTGCCAACACTTCACAAATGCAATTTTTCTCAAATCATCAAAATCCCTTCTCTTGGTTCATTCCTATATTTTATAAACATCCTTATCCTTCTAAAGTTCCAATTACACCCATAGTATCCATGCCAATTCAAATTAGGGAGTGATGGAAGTATTGCCACATGTCTCCCACTTCCTAGCCTTCCACCTTCCACAATTTCGAGTAGGAATCTCTTGGTTTTCTCTAACTCCCTTGGGCGCTCACCTAGATTCTATTTTTAGGTATGACATGTCATAATGGTCATATGTCAGCCCTCAGGTCTGCAATTTTTCATAGATGTCATAGCATATCCATCATTGTTGTCATAGGAGCTAGGGAATCTAGCCCAAGTGTCCACAAACTCCTAGTTTGACTCTTCCTCTTCCATGGAAGTTACCATTCCATCCAAATTTGACCTATGATGCTAAATGCCATGTGTATGAGCCTACCAACTCATCCAAGAATGTTCACCTTCTCATGGATTCGAATTGGCAAGAGAGAGATGCCATGTGTCCTTGAAAAATCAAGCTTGTGTGGGTCCAACATCCTCCATATGTCTTCAAAACCACATGCCACCTAGAATTTCTCTTGGATTTATTTATTCAACCTCTTTATTAAATACTTGAACCCTTCTAATGTCTAAATATTTTTTATTAGCTTCCTTATTACAATTCCAAATGTGCCCATCCAACCTAGGAAACTAGTAGGATTGATGGGATTGTCTTACTATGCAATTATTTGAATGGGGACATTATATCTCATCTCAACCGATTCTACGCCATCCGTGACCCCACACTATTCCGTCTTTTTAGACGAGTTCGTCTCTTGGAGAGGTCCTTCGAATCTATTCAATACCTGCACATCACAAGAGACATAAACACCGTTGCAGATTCTATGGCCAATTTCATCTTGGATTGGTACATTACGCATACATGAAGCAATAATAAATATAGAAAATGGAACAACATGTACATAATGCACAAATAAACACATACACAAGATCCTACATTCATCCATAAGAACACAGTGTATAAATCCATCGCTATTTTTTATATATCATGCCGGTAAAATACAAAAAATACAGTACTGATAAAAAATATGAAGCATGAAAGCTTTTAGTAAGTATCCCCCAATATAAAATATGAATCTTATGGATTTCAGTACATATACATATGCACGAGTCTAGTCTCCACGACACTCGTGGTAGCAGATTACTTCCATCACTACTTTTCTAAGCAGTGAGCCAAAGCGCCCAGACACGCCAAGTGTGTGTCACTGGTAGTTGTGGGGTAGGTGATGGACTCTTGGCTCTGGAATGTCTAGTGTCAGCCAGCGGAGGTTCTCCTCCACCTCCTCCATCTCCTCGATAACATCATGTGCTATGGGATGTATCTCACGCATTGCTCCTCTCCGTGCAATCGGAGAGACTCCGACCAGTCGCGAAGGGCCCACATCTGCATCAAACATGTTCCAATGATCAATACTGACCCAAAAAAATATGAATACATAAAACAAAAAACACAGTAGAGTTATCTTTCTTACCGATATCACCCCAGTGCATTCCCTCAGGAAGCACTAGGTCTGGATATCCTCTGAATTCGGTCCTTCATATGGGTAATCCTCAACCATGAGGAGTTGGCTTCTCAGCCACCTGAAGAAACCGGGACCGAAACTAATAATGGGACCACCGTCGCCATGGTAGGCCAGCAGCTCTGTCGAATGGATCATGTGAGGATCCCTTGGATTCAGATCCTCTATATCAACCTCTGGGCACAAATGTGGCACCTTCTCCAAAAATAATGAGACTACCACAGAACCATAACCAAACTGTTTCAACACCCTGCGCTGGCATTTGGTAAACTTATCTCGTACACTGGAGAGAAGTCCCTCGCACCAGTTGAAGACTGTTGGAGCCATGTACTCCTCGGCATACATCATCTGGGACTTGCTTACCAGATGAGTGGATCTACTGTTGGCCACCCTCACGATAGTAAACAGGACTGTGCAGAGAGGTCGATCCCTAACCTCTTTGATGGGAATCTGCCCACTGGCCATCTGGTTGCCCTCAGTACACCACTGGTCTATCAAGTCCTCCACGGTACGATCACCTCCCCGTGATCCTGATAATGATATGGGATTCCACTGTCAAGGTAGCCCCATCAAGAAATAGATATCCTCGATATCTATGGTCAAAGTGTGCATGCCTATCTGGAAATGCTGCTGCACCGAATCCCAACATTGGATCAAGTGCTCCAGTAACGACACTTGGGACCTCATGCCCGAAACCTGAAAGTATTTCAACAATCCACAATTCCTCAACACAACCATGCATTGAGGATCATTTGTCGCTTGGGTATCATCGAGCTCATGCTCTCGTTTGCGCCATTTGACCATTTTTCTCACTTGATCCCTGCCCAAAAGTCCATAAAAACATCATTAGAACCTTTCAAAACTTTCAAAAGTTTCCATTTTTGCTTAGATTTTGGGTTTACCATGTGGACTTGCGCTGGCACAACCCGTCCTTTCGGACAGGGCACCGCCAGCACAAGACAATTTTTTAGGATTTGCGTCGATGCGCCCTCAGTGCAGTTCCCGAAAAGGGAAACTACGGCGGTTCATGAGCGCAATATCCCTCCCCAAGTAAGTCCAAAACTCACAAAAATGAAATAAATTGTAAATTGTAAATCGCTGGAAAGAAAGAGGATAGATTTTAGGGTTACCTGACACTAACGGCGCTGCAAATAGTTGACCATAGCTCCCGAAATCAGCACTGGAAAAACAACTCCAAATGGTACTTTTCACCTCTCCAACTTGGTAAAAACAAATAGTAAATAGTTTTTACTATTTACCCATTTTTATATCAAAAAGAGCATATTCATTTTTTAGTATTTTCCGTTATGGGTTATTTTGCTATAGTTGGGATTATTTCTATGTTTTGAATACTCAGTTGATCATTTTGACCTAGTTTCGAAGCTTGCAGGTGAAGTTAAGTACCATATTAATATTGTTTTTTCGCAATTGTGGTCATCTCACGTGTGTTATTAGGTATGAACGACTCGCTGAGCGTTTTTATGTCATTATTTCGCTCATTAGATTCAATTATTAATTACACCGAGCTAACTCTTTGTTCTTTCTCATGCTCGTAAAACGATGAGAATAAGTCACCGAGTTATAGTTTATCACTTTTTCGGGCTCGTTAAACTTCCATGAAAAAGGAACCCCTCATAGTCTCTCTTTAAGCTCTTTTCAGGCTCTCGAAATATGAAAATATCGCCAAGCGAACTTGATGCGTTCACTCTTGTAAAAGTATTTGAATGATCATCTTTCTGGTCATAGTTTATCCCTTTTTCGAACCAGGAGGCACTATTTATGAAAACGGAATACTCTAGCCAATCATGACTGGAAGAGTTCTCTCTTGCGTTGTTTTACCCTTTTCTGGGCGAAGAGACTAACTTTATGAAAAAGGACCTTTGGAGTCTTCTTTAGTTCTTTTCAGACTCTCTAAACATGAAATGACGCCAAATTTACCTTCTATGGACTCGTTAAAATTTAACATTGAAGGGCCCGTCATGGTATGAACCCCTCCTATCCTAGGTTCGTAAAACACTTGGCATTGGACTCGTCCATGGGATGAGCTATACCGAGCATCTATTACCCTCCTCAAGCTCGTTAAAAAACAAAAGAGGTACTCATCAATTATGATGGCGAATAGGGATGAGATTGTGTTCATTGTTATTATGGTAGTACTTAGTCACTCTTGAAAATGGCACTCGTTTTCATTTGCATTCAGTACTTGGGTAATCCGTTTGTCTTCGAGTCTTACTGATTCCATGAGTCATGTCACTCCTTTGGGTCATCCAAATAATGTTTCCATCACCAGTTGCATTGGGGGTTGGTATCATTCTCGTCATGTCGATACTGTCGAGTCATGCCATGCCCATGTTCAAGAGATGTTTGTTATTCATTATCTGCAGTCCGTGTACCTTCAATCATGTCGGTCTACCCTGAGTTAGTCTTGCACACCACTCTACCGTCCGATTCACTCCAAACGTATGTGATCACGTTTCATGTCGATGATGGGGGATTCATCATGGCCCTCCTTCAACAGATTCATCCTTGTCAACTTCAACACATCATCCGAGAATTGAATCTAGAAACCAATCAAGTACCTTGGGCCTACATGCCTCAATGGCAGGTTACCTTGCTTTCAACATGAGTTTACATCATTGAATCTTGATTGGAATATTCCATTGAGCGTTCGACCTCATCTCATTGATTCACGCTTGATGGTATGTACTATGATACCTTGGGAATCATCGACATCAATAGTGATCTCCCTCGCGCTTGTTAATGGTATACATCAATGACCGGTAATCAAGTGGTTTCTACCATGTTCGACTCCAAGACATTGTAATCACATGGATAGATTCGTATCATTGCAGGTTTGGCTTGAAGACCCTGGGTTATACTCATATTTTACTCAGGTTGCGATGGATATTGTTTGAGTTATATTACACGGATCCATTTTGTATTAGTCGTGGCTATGTTATCATCTCATCATGGATCTACAATTGTGTCTAGTAGCCATGATTATGTTCAGTCGGTATTTACTACCATGGATCTGTAATGTATTGGTCAACAACCATTTTGTGCGTCATATGAGACTTGTATGTTAGAGTCAGTTGTACTACGGAAACACCTTCCAACCAACAAGTCCTTGCCATCTATCTTTCAAATCATATCACCTGTTTAGTTTACCTCCTTCATGCTTTGGGGGGCATTCTATTACACCTAAATCTCGTCATCATGAGACCTATGTCAACTCAATGCGTTGATCCCTGAAGTTTCCCTAACCAAAGATCATCTAGAGAAAGTTGTTGACCCTTTGTCCACATTTTATAGTTAGCTTGGCGCATCTTGTATTCTATCAAAAAGTGCTTGAATAGGGTCAGCGCACAGAGTCATCTAACAGCGTGCATCGGCGGCGCAGGTTTCCTGAATTCAGCATGCGCTTGCCCATTCTTGGCGCAGATTTCCCTCATGCAGCATGCACCAAAGTTGATTAAAATGGGTAAATGGAACCTTCGAGCGACTTCTCGAAGCTTGATGAGGTGGACGGTTATCCCTACTTTATAGGTGAGCTATCCTTCGGTTCCCTAATCTCAAGGAATGATCCCTTAACCTTCTCCCCATAATATTCAACCTACTCTATCCACTTGGTCTTATAAATATGAAGCTCCTCTCCATTCCAAAGGGAGGAAAGTCTATAGTACTCTCATGCTGGTAAAATTATCCTAGGTGACTCTCACTCATCCTTGAGATATTTATCTCATCTTTGGAGGCTTGGATTGGTTTGGCTTGTTGGAAGGAAGGTTGCGACGTTAAGGCATAGGTTGTAAGGTTTTCTCTTATTGTACTCCCTTTTATACAGTTAATACAATCTCTTCCCATAAATATTATCGTGTTGTTGATATTTAGATTTTACTTCCTTAACTGTTAGCTTAGATCAATCATATGTGATATATGCTTTTACTGTTTGATTGTTTCCACTTGTTCAACGGGACTTTGCAGCTGCAAATCTGAAGGTGCTAGAGCATTGGATAAAGCAAAGAGCAAAAGGATTTGCGAATCCCAAGTAAGAGATCTATTTTTCTATTTGCATTTCTATTGATCTAGGGAAGGTTATTTTATTCTGTGTTTATTTGTTCTAGATCCACTTGGACTAGGGAGATATGGCCTTTAAGTCCGCTTAGGTAGATTGTCTGAAAACACCAATACGAGACCACATATATGTTTTGTTGTGAACACATTGAGCCAATACATGGTGGATCCTAGACATGTTCACTTGATTGCAGCAAAACATGTGATGAGGTACCTAAAGGGTACGTTGGATTATGGACTCAGATATTCCTCATATAATGAGTTCAGGTTGTACGGGTACACAGACTCAGATTGGGATGGAAGTGCTGAAGATAGGGAAAGCACTTTAGGATGTTGCTTTAGTTTGGGATTAGGCATGATATCATGGTTCAATAGAAAGCATCCCTATGTTTCACTCAGTACAGCAGAAGCTGAATATGTAGCATCTTGTTCATCTTGTAGTGAAGCAGTTTGGCTTCGGAAGATGTTGGCATGATTGTTTGATGCAGAGATTGATGCTACAGATATACTCTGTGACAACCAGAGTTGCATGAAGATGAAGGAGAATCATGTGTTCCATGATATATCAAAGCACCTCGAGATCAAGTACCATTATATTCGGGATATGGTGCAGAGGGGAGCTGTGAAGCTCAAGTATGTTCCTACAAAGGAACAAGTTGCTGATGTGATGACTAAGCCTTTGTCTCGCATAAAGTTTGAATACTTTCGAGACAAGCTTGGTGTGGTCCATAGGGACCTCTCTTGAAAGAGAGAATGATAGTTCTAGTTCCTAGGGAATTGATGTCGATCGAAGGATGACTGATGTCGGTCGAAGGATGACTGATGTCGGTCCTAGGGTGACTGAAGATTAGTACTTTCCGACTGATAGATTTCCTGTCCTTAGGTGACAGATGTCGGTCCAAGGGTGGCTGAAGATCAGTACTTCACGATTGATAGAGTTCTTGTCCTTAGGTGATTGATGCTGGTCCAGGGGTGACTGAAGATCAGTACTTTCTGATTGATAGATTTCCTATCCTTAGGTGACGGATTCCAGTCCAGGGGTGATTGAAGATCAGTACTTGCCGACTGATAGATTTCTTGTCCTTAGGTGATGGATGTCAGTCCATGGGTGACTGAAGATCAGTACTTTCTTACTGATAGAGTTCATGTCCTTAGGTGATGGATGCTTGTCCAGGGGTGACTGAAGATCGATACTTAATGACTGATAGAGTTCCCGTCCTTAGGTGATGAATTCCGGTCCAAGGGTGACTAAAGATCAGTACTTGCTGACTGATAGAGTTCTTATCCTTAGATGACAGACGTTGGTCCAGGGGTGACTGAAGTTCAGTACTTGTTGAATGATAGTGTTCCAACATATGATGTTGCTTATGATGATGTTCCAACAGATGATGTTGTTCCAACAGATGATGTTGTTGATGATGATGTTATAGTAGACGATGTTACTGATGATGATGTTCCAGTAGATGATGTTGTTGATGATGATGCTCCAGGAGAGGATGTTGTTGATGATTATGTTCCAACAGATGATGTTGCTGATGATGATGTTCCAGTAGAGGATGTTGTTGATGATGATGTTCCAGCATATGATGTTGTTGTTGATGATGTTCCAGTAGATGATGTTGTTGATAATGATGTTCCAACACAGGATGTTGTTGCTGATGATGTTCCAGCAGAGGATGTTGTTGATGATGATGTTCCAGTAGATGATGTTGCTCATGATGAAGTTCCAACAGATGATTTTGTTGATGATGATGTTCCAACAGATGATGTTGTTGATGATGATGACACTGTTGATGGTGATATTCCAACAGATGATGATAGTGATGCCGACAAGGATGTTCCAGCAGATGATACCCCAGACATATGATGATCCAAAACTTCCTATGACATATAGAGATTCACAAGTCAATTGTGCAGCTGTTGATGTTACCTGCAAAGTACCTTCCTAGTTAAGAGGGAGTGTTAAAGAAATGTAACGCGGAAGATATTCTACTTTTACTTGTCTATTGCATTATTGTATTCCTCCTTCGGGAGATGTCATTGATGTAATTGATAATGTAAGAGTCATTGAAAGATTCAATGTAAATACTAACTAATTAGGTCGGCCTGGAAAGATCTAGAAAGAATATTTTATTGTAAAAGTACAGGTCGGCCCAATTAGGTGAGTTAGAGCCGACCTAGTTAGTAAAAGGTCAAGTCAAATGTAAAGTATAAATATGAGATTGATTTGCTCATTTGTATCACTCATCTAACTCACACAAGTTCACATAGGAGAGAGGGAGAAGCTCGCACAAGTGGAAGAGAAGTTGATTTTGTCTTGGGTTTTATCTTTGTACTTTGTGAATTCTATATTGAGGAGGCTTGTCGAGGTTTTCTCCCTTGTGGTTTCCCCGAGAGAAATATTGTGTTCATTGTGTATGTTGTGCTTGTCTTTTTTTCAGTGATAGATTGTTTAATGTTATTATGCTAAACAAGTAGAAAAACTAACACTCTCAATGGTACAAGTTTGTAGGTATTCATTGCTAATAGCTAGCAGGGGACCTCACAACTAAGTGGTGATTTATATGTACTTGTAAGGATTACAATCCTGACTAAGGGTTGGTTGCATTCCATTTTTGGTGAAGTCCATGTGGGTGTTGCTGGTGTATAGGGACTTTAAGAGCTTTTGTTGAGCAACAATCAATTGACTAGGTCTGTATTGGAAGCCTTGACATCTCTTAGAACTTGGTTAATTATAGTGTTTATTTTAATTTGCTCAATGGGCCTCTTCATGCTATGGGAAAAGGGGTGTCTTTTACATGTAAAAGTAATTTTTTTGCAATAGGGAGCCTGGAAAAGCTTGTTCTGTAGAGTTTAGTGCTCTATTGGGTTTTCTCAGAGGGGTTGGGTACCCTCCTATCATTTTCAAGTCATGATTAGGGAATGATCCTTGCAATGGGTGGATTGGTATTACATGTGGGGAAAATGGAAAAAAAATCTACACTCATTTTGGTGTAGCTTGTCCCAACTTGTTTGTCCCTTTGTTATACTCTTATTTGCTATAGCTTCAACAATTTCACTATGCATTTTGACATTCTACTACTAGTTGACTCTTGCTAGATATTCTATTATCTGTTTGAGAATAGTAACTTTGTTCTTGAGATTATTTCTCTTGACGTTATTTTCCAACATAGTTGGTAAAATTCCATTGTATCGTGGGAAAATTTTAAAAATTATTTAAAATTACATCTCAAAAGAACAAGGTTAAATAAATCAAATGTTGTCTTACTTTGATGCTAACATTGAAAACAATTTTAGTGTCAATTTTACTTATGGGTATTTTCTATTTGACATTGCAAGTGTTCTCATGACAATGACATATTGCTATATTAAAATTTTATCACATACATAGACTTATGGTTTGCATATGTTATATGTCATAACATTAACACACCATATTAAACCAACGTCACAAGCATATTTCTATGATTGTACATGGAGCTATAACAACGACATTGTGTAAGTTGATTCCCTCCTAAGAAAAGAGTAGCATCAATAAGAGGAGTGGTACACTCAACAATTAACTTTACAGCGGATTGAAATGACGTAGGAGCAGGTTTACAATCACTCATATGGAAACAAGCCAATAAGTCTGTAGCATACTTCGGCCGAGAGAGAAGAATACCATATGCCATATGCCAGGTTTGAAGACCCAAGAAATAGTGCAATATACCGAGATTAGTAATTTCAAACCGCTTTTGAAGTTCACTTTTCATACTTTGAATTAAAACAAGTTGACTTCCAATGATAATAAGATCCACATATAACACAATAATAAGGATACTATCACCAAAGTTCTTAACATACAGATTTGGATCAGATATGCAATGCTTAAAACCATTATTCAAGAAATAAGTATCAATTTTATCATACCAAGCCCTATGTGCTTGTTTGAGACTATATAAAGACTTGTGTAATTTGCATACTAAACTTGATGATTCAGCATTAATAAAACCAAGAGGTTGTTGCATATAAATATCTTCATTAAAGTCACCATTTAAAAAAGCACTTTTAACATCCATTTGGTGTATTTCCCATTTAGAAGATGCAACAAGAGATAAGATGGTTCTTATTGTATTCATTTTAGCAACAAGAGCAAATGTTTCATTATAATCAATAACTTCAAGTTGATTAAAACCTTTAGCAACTAATCTAGCTTTATATTTTTCAATCTGTCCTTCTGCAGTAAACTTAGTTTTATAAACCCATTTACAACCAACTAAATTATTTCCTGAAGGAAGAGAAACAAGAGACCAAGTCTTGTTCTTCATAAGAGAATCATACTCAATATACATAGCTTGTTCCCAATGAGGTTTTCCCTTAGCTTGAGAATAAGAAGTAGGTTCATCTGTGACCAAAACTTTGGTCATAAGAGCAAAGTTAGATCTAGTTCTACGAGTATCAGAAGGATTACCGATCTCACTACCTGCAAATTCAAGAGTTTTATGGGCCCAAGCAGGAAGGTTAGAAGGAACATAAGTCACTTTAGGAGCTTTGATACATTCAGGTGGAACACTTGAAGAAGAGGGTGAACTAAGATCAACAACAAGCACCGAACTGGAAGAAGGAGTAACATATATAGGAGTAACAGGAGACAATGGAATATTCAGGGTAACATGAGGTTCTACAGACTCAAAAGGTGGAGAGAATTCACTAAATTGAGCATCTCTTCGGATTATGACACTCTGATTAGAAGGATCAAATAACCTGTCAGAGTTATAGATCTAGCTAAACTAGCTTACCTATCTAAGCTAACAATAACATATCAACATAAATAAGAACAGAAAGCGATAGAAGGTGCTAGATCATAGCAACTAGCCCTGATACCATGTGAGAGTTATAGATCTTCCTAAACTAGCTTACCTATCTAAGCTAACAATAACATATCAACATAAATAAGAACATAAAGAGAACAAGGACAAGAATACACCAGATATACGTGGTTCACCCAATTGGGTTACATCCACGAGAAGGTTGTCTTCTTATTATCTCTAGAAATCTCCTTCAATCTTACAAGAGAGCAACTGCAAATAACCCCAATACAAAATAACAAAGAGCACAATATAATGTGTTGTTACTTCCTTTGATCGTATACCACTATATCAATTCTTGTATGATGTGACTCCCTTGACCCTATTATATACCAAGAGATGTGGAGGAATTACTCTCACATATTGCATGCGGGATAATATAATTCTCCATAATAACATCTCTTTATATAATTATGGATATTGAGAGTATACTTTACCATAATGAATATGGGATATAATGTATTACTCTTTTACATAAGATTGTGGATAACTTTCGACATAATACAAAGACATTATTACCTTCCAAGGAATACAATTTATTCCAACATGCATAGGGTATACAATCAACAAGCAAACACCCAATGAAGCACTTGCATTGGATGAAGGTTTTAGAAACTCGAGGCGGGGTAGTGTCTTTGGATTCTCTGACTTCTATGTTTTGATAGGATGTGGTTTGCTTTTGGTGGGAAAGTTGGTGTTTCTTTTTTGTAACATTAAGTTGTTATTTTATGTGATTTAATAGTGGACATCTTTCTAGATTAAGCAATTGCGTATGATTTCAGAATGGGATGTTAGTCTTGGGAACTAGGAGGATGGAAAAACCGATTTTCTAAATGCATATTTTGATTTCTCTGGAAATAGTTAATATATGATTTTTTCCTTGGAAAAAAATTACATCAATCGTAAAATATATATCAAATTTATTAAAAAATACTCTAGGTAATTTTAAAGATTAACTTAACAATTGTTTCCATATCTTGAATAGTTGAATATTTTAAAAATTTTGTAGGCACTTATAAAGTTTGGTGGGTTAGTTTGAGTAGTTAAGTGTTTCCAGGAGATCTCATGGTCTATTATAATAAAATTTTGCGGTTATATAGAGTAGTTAAGTATTTTATGTTTTAGGTAGGATATCTCATGGTCTATTATAATAAATTTTGGTGGGTTATCTTGAGTTTGGTGGTAGTTATATATTGTGAGATTTATGTAAGATATATCGTGAGGCTAATCGTCTATGTTGACAGTATTACATTGGGTTTATGTGGGCACTTTAACCAGTTGACCTATTAAAATAACAAGTTGACATAGGCCCCATCCATTAGTAGGAGGCTTTGGCGGGTGGTATGCTCTAAAATGATAGCGGCTAGCCAAAGTTAGTAATTGTTTGTCATTGTGTGGTTGGCCCAAGAGACAATTTTGACCACTCTCATGCCTATAAAACCTCCCAATGGTTGGGCCTATTATGATGGAAACTAATAGAACCAAGACATCCTTGACAAACATGTGGGCCAACTAGACTAGACTAGTTCGGTGGCACTTTATTCATGGTGAATTGAGGCCTTGTGATAGTGATCATGCCAATTGTAATTTTTTCATCGCAAACAACACATTTCATCATTGTACTATGATCTACATTAACATGGTAGCAGGCATTAGTACACCATCATACCAAGAAGGGTTATGTGACGAGGCATTTGAATTAAACAAATCATCAGTTCTCTTGTTGCAAAGCCAAAGGAGGATCTCAATTGTAATAAGCATCCATGTAGATTGGAATTCAATAACCCAAGACAAATGGTTATCCAATTACTAATCTCTCCATGTCTAGGATGGAGAGAGATATTGTTGGCATAAATATTCAACATAGGCCTATGTAGCCTTCACAAGGGAGCAGGACCACAAAATGTGTTTATGAGTTTTGGCTTGTTCACATTGAGGACATTGTGGGTTTGACACACATAGGTAAATTAGCTTCTTATTTAATGGAAGAACTTCCATAACACGACACTAGGGAAAACAAGTGTTTTTAGGTTCTTAGACATGTTTTTAAGGTTGCAAATTAAATTAATTTTTGAATAATACCTTAGAATTATTTTTGAATTGAGAAATTACTCAATAAAATAAATAACTTGTACTTAAAAGTGTTGTTTCATTGTTGCATCTCATTTACATACAAAAATAGAAAATTTCTCAATGATACAACCCTGTTAAACAACTTTGGTGTTGGCTAGGGATTCATATCTATATGTTAAAGGTTATGTTTTCTAATGTTGCGTATAAATTGACTCTAATGTATCTTCATAATGCTGCCATGCCATTTGTTGAGTAGAATCACAAGTTCAAATTGTACTACACTGACCACCACTAAGAATCTTACAAATATGCCAGACCAAGGAAATTATTCCCAATTAAATTTGTAACTTATGTTTTTGAAGAAATTCCAATGCTAATGTTTTTAGTATTTTTTGGTTATTGCAAGAAAATAAAATTTCTTTATCTACATAAACTAAAAGTTGTTAATATTGTTATACTAGTTTCCTGTATGTATTCTCTCTTCCATATTATTTTTTTCCTCATAATTAAAATAAACTAAACCTATATACCTAACATATGACCATATCATCAAGGGATTTAATATAAAATTTGCTCAAAAAAATCTCTTATAAAGTACTAATGATACTAACTTTCAACTTTTCATACGTTACATCTTAATCCCAAATTTTATAAAGCATTAAAATAATAAAAAAAATCCAAATTAATTTATATGCTTAAACAAATTTTCTATTTTATTATTATGGTGAGTTTTTATTGTTTCACTTTTATATAATGAATATTAATATTTCTTTCATATTAATATATTAGTGTTATGTCACATGTCATTTATAGTCAGTTGTATGTTGCACCAAGGATAAAGATTCTCTTATATTATTTGAGTACCTTCGTATTCCAAGACTCACTCCATACTTATACTCAAGAACAATACTCAATGCTATTGTGATTGCTATTTCATTTTTTCTCTTTATTTTCCCAATTCAATAAAGGGTACATCTATTTTACATACACCTCCTTTTTTGTAATCTTTGTTATTGAGAGCTTAATTGTTTATTATATTAAGCAACAAACTTTTCAATATATTCCCTATCTTTCAAATGGATAAGGCAAGGGCAACCTATCTTTCTTTCTAGGATGCCCATGAGGTTTCTTACTAGTGTTGAGTCGCATTTGTTTATTCTTCGTGCCCTTGTGAGTATACAAGACAACCAATCTAGGTGACAATGATTGCTATCTTCGTTTTCACTAAACAAGGGAACACCTTGGATGTAAGGATGACAACTCCATGACTCTTCCAAACTAGCATATGATACTCTCGATGCTCTACAACCCAGTATGGGGGAGATGTTTCCACGTAACGTAACGTAATGCTTTGTTACCAAAAATAAAAAGCAATTGAAAAAAATCATGTCGGATCATAAAATAAAAAATTAAAACCAAATAAAAAATAATAAAAAAATCAACTCAACTCATGAAATAAAAATTTATTAAAAAAATCTGTGTTGTTTCATAAAATAAAAAATAAAAACCAACGTAGATCCATCTTAAACTTAGATATTTGCATCAAGAGTAGTTGGGTGCTCATAAAATAAAATAAAATAAAAACAACATAGATCCATCTTAAACTTGGATCTATCAAGCACCGAGAGATCAAATTTCTTGAGGTGTAATTTTTTTATAGACGTGTAAAAAATTTAAGAACAAAAAAAACTTACACCTCAAGAAATTGGATCCCTCTTAGTGCTTCATAGATCCAGGTTTAAAATTGATCTATGGTGGTAACAACCTCCTACCTTATTTAAAGAGGTGAGATGTACATACATTTTGGAAAAAAAAATGTTTAAAAACATCTCATAACACCCTCAAACACTTGAGTTACACTAAAATGAGGTGAGGAGGAGAACCTCTATCTTAGTCACCCAAACTATTCCGAGTTAACATATATACATAATTGTGAATGAGATAAAAGGTATACAAATGAACAAATATCTCTTAAAAAAATAAACAACTTTACAAATTTACAAAATTCTAAAAAGTGTTTAATTTTTTCCATAAAACTCTCCCATGAGTGTTGGAATTTGGCTAAACATTCACACTTCAAACAATTTTTTTATGACATTTAATACTTCTATATCACTGTCCTAATTTTTTTTTTTGTGTAAAGGAGTACCTTCAGTATTAAAGTCTTCTTAAAAATTTGTTCATGCTTAAGTTATTAACATTACATTTGAATAGAAGAATAATCATTATGTTTGGACTCTAACACATTATCGATCTTCCGGTTAATGAAAATAGATTTGAGTCTTCCCATAGCAAATTACAACATCACTTTCCATGCTTGCCTTGCCATTGCATGCCCTCTTCCACAAAGTCTTCATTTTCATTTGAAAAAAAGAGACATTTTGAATTTAATAGACATAAGGTAGAGAGATTCTTATGATTTTAAAATTTATGGTTTGAAAACAATAATTTTGAAATGATCAATTGGAATATTAAGAACATCCTTGGTCCACATGGAATCTTCGAGCAGTCAGCTATTCAAATGAAAACCTGGTATATAGAAATATTTAAACAAACAGTTGCTCAAATGAAGACATGGACGTAAGTAGTGGTAACTAGTATTGAAAGCCAAATAATAAGTAATGGTTACTGATATTATAATTAGTGACCATTGTAATAACTCCACTATTAATCTCTTTTTAAAACTAATAAATTTATTTACAAATTTAATAAAAATTTCAAAAATACATTTTTATCAAATTACTCAAAATTTAGCAGACAGTTGTTCTTGAGTCAAATGAAGGCATGGACGTAAGTAGTGGTAACTAGTATTGAAAACCAAATTTACATACATTTTGCCATTCAAATTTCAATTCTGCTCCTCACTACCCTGTTCTTTGAGAATCATTCGTCCATGAAAAGCATTTAATTTATGAATATTCATACATTGGTGTAAGTTCTGAAAACTGATTAGTTATTATTACTAATTAAAACACATTCAGTAAAGTAAATAAAACTGTCTAAACTTTCCAAAAAGTCTGCTTCTCTTTGGTTGAAATTTGGATAAAGTTTTTGGCAACTCTTTGTCCCGTACCAGCCAAACAAATATGCCTAATTAGATAGCCCAGCTATACCTCTGGATTTCATTTAGTTATGATACAATATTGGCTTACAGAAATCACACACAACACAAAAAAGCATAAGGTCTCAACCTTGGCCAACGACTAGATTGGTTGCATTATTAAATAACGTTTTTCGGATAACAGAAATCATGGCTTACTGGAGGAAAGATGAAGATCTTTGGCAGTGAAAAAGTGTGTGCAACATATGTACAGATATATATGATTTTTAGAATACAATGATAGAAATGATAATACATGTGTATAATGTAAATATGTCAGCAATCTTCTCTGTAAGCTGGTTATTTCAAATATATTATTCCATTATCAAAGTTATTTATTAGATAAGTTATTTATTAGATAAGGATGCGAAGTATTTAAGTTAAGAAAAATTTCTATTATCAATCTATGCTATTTATCAGATAATGGTGCAGTCCTAATTGCAGTGTTTTTGGTTTTTAAAATCAGAAATTTGGACAAATAAGCTACAAATCCTGCATTTATGGTAGAATGAAACTTGAAATATCATAACAATCCTTTATAAAAACTTAGATAATAATACAAAATTTAACTTTCATACATCCAAAGAATAATATTCATGAGAACTGCATGTTACAATACCTTTAACAATGAAGACATTAAAGACTGAATAAGCTGCCTTTAGGAAACGCAAGATGGATAAAAGTTGGTTCTCTTTATTTACTTATTTCATGTTTCAGGAGTGAAATTGGAATGTGCCATTGCTGGATACAGTGAAATTAGAATGTTATCGTGTTATTTATCTGGTTTTGATTGAAGGGGTTGTTGCTCATAAGTTGTGTTTTGGCTAAACCACAGGTACTGAGGTACATAATCCCATTTCTCAGACTTTCCAGCTGTGCTTTGCTTGTCATTGAACAAGGCAACAACAGCAAAGCCCATCCAGAACTATATATCAGTAAAGATAAATTTCTGTCTCGGTCTCCACTTCGCGAGAGGTAAAAAAGAGAGTCAAATACTCAGTTAATTTCAGATAATCATTGCAACTTTTGACGTGTTTTGGCATCTGCTCTACCCCTGGGCCAGGTAGCTATCTCAAACTAAAAGTTCTCTGAACTAACTGAGCCACGGAAATTCTCAGAAATAAACAATAAAAATCACAGCTAGACTCTTACTCAAAAGAAAAATACCTTCAATCTAAACCAACCAGCTATCAGGAGATAAAAACTCTCTCAACCAACCATATGAACTACAGAAAGGATCAATACATAGTGATTTGCAGTATCAGTGAAACATAGTCATAAACATGGTTTTGCTTCGAGTCCTGACTGAATTTTACTCGAAACCGTCTCATCATAGGACCCAAAATAACTAGCCGCTAAAAATGTGCACGCCTCTTCATCCATTTGCAAAACCAAACATAGTCAACCAAACTACTTGGACTATCCATTTTGAGACTGCAGACGTCCCAGGAAATTCCTTGAAAGAACACTTCCATATTATCTCAGTAGTTTTCTCGCTTCTTTCTTCAGAGTTAAAAGCTTGGGACATGTTATGGTTAAAGCCTCCATGTTATCGTCATATATAACTAAATCTACAATGTTGGGGGCTGTAATGACAGGGTTCAACAAGCCAACAGAAGGGTTTATGGAAAGCCCTTGGAGAAGCACGCAACGAGAAATGAAGAGGACTAGAAAGTCATCTGTGAAACTGACATTATGGAAAGAGCAAGAAAGTAGACGGTTGAATCGGATGCAACTATTTGGAATATTGGAGAGAATGTAGTTGGAGAGTTTAAGTGTAGTGAGACTAATAGTGAAAAGGGCAGCAGGAAGGGGAATTCTACTCATTGACAGACAGTGATATGTTGAACATTTTTGGATACACATTTGTTTACATTCACAGCTGTTTACATTCATAGCTGTTTACATTCACATTTGTTTATTTTGGGTCTCATCATAGGACCCAAAATAACTAGCCGCTAAGAATTTGCGCGCCTCTTCATCCATTTGCAATACCAAGCACAGTTCAACCAAACTACTTGGACGCTCCATTTTGAGACTGCAGACGTACATGTCCCAAGCTTTTAACTCTGAAGAAAAAGAAGCGAGAAAACTACTGAGATAATATGGAGTGTTCTTTGAAATTCCTTGAAAGAACACTCCATATTATCTCAGTAGTTTTCTCTCTTCTTTCTTCAGAGTTACAAGCTTGGGACATGTTATGGTTAAAGCCTCCATGTTATCGTCATATATAACTAAATCTACAATGTTGGGGGCTGTAATGACAGGGTTCAACAAGCCTACAGAAGGGTTTATGGAAAGTCCTTGGAGAAGCAGGCAACGAGAAATGAAGAGGACTTGAAAGTCATCTGTGAAACTGACATTATGGAAAGAGCAAGAAAGTATACGGTTGAATCGGATGCAACTGTTTGGAATATTGGAGAGAATGTACTTGGAGAGTTTAAGTGTAGTGAGACTAGCGCAGTGAAAAGGGCAGCAAAAAGGGGAATTCTACTCATTGACAGAGAGTGATGTTGGACATTTTTGGATACACATTTGATCATCCATGGAAAGATGAAAGGGCAGACGGGAGAAATGTGACTGCAGAATGTGAGAAATAGGGTTGTCTACAAGGCCCATAAGAAAAAATAGGTGTCGGCCCATCTCCAGCTCGTTGAGATGATATAACATCTGATGGCTTCTCGATTTCGGATTTTACAAAGATGAGGCTCAGACGAAATCCTAGGCCTCATCCTCCCAATTAGAGAGGCCATCATATGCTCTATCGTATCCAAGAGATGGAGATATGCCTACACCTACATATCTACATGACTATTTCTTCTTATGGGCTCTATAAACAACCCCATTGGTCTCTACCTGCACCGGTGGGTGGAGGATGCAATCTCTCACATTCTGTGGTTGCATTTCTCCCATGTGGAGGCCTTTCATCTGCGAACATAAAGAGATGGGTCCAGTATGCGGTCTCAAACTTTTAACTCAGAAAACTATTGAGAGTGAATTGGGTGTTATTTCAGGAAATTCCCTGTGACGTCCGCAGTCTCAAAAATGTAGTTTGGTTGAACTCATGCGTTTGGTTTTGCAGATGGATGAAGAGACACTCAAATTCTCAGCTGCTAGTCTAAAATCCAAAAATAACTCATTACTAAAATAATAATTGTGGTTGAATGCTTCGGTTAGGACCCATATTCATAAATTGGCCTGAATATTGATGAGTTATTATCACGAAATATAATTATATTTAGTAAAAGCAAATAAAAACTTGCCAGAGCTGCCGAGCTGCCGGGTCTTTCAGTCAGTTCATACTACATAAATGTAAAATTCAATTTCTATTGAATTCCTTTTGATGCATTATTTACTTACAAAATACACAGATCAGAAAATAAAGGTCTCAACCTTGGATTTGGTCGGATTGGTTGGATTATTGAACCACGCTCTTAGGGTAACTGAAATCATGGCTGATTAGAGGAAAGATGAAGATCTTCAATGAAAGAGTGCATGTTTTGAGACCATTTCAGTAATTATCAGTTCTGTGGCTCAGTTTGAAACATTCTTCAAATCTAGTATACTTAACAATACAAAAAAACAAATCTGATATAGTTTTACTTCTTTTTTTAGATAGTTTTACAAAAAAATCTCGATGCTGAAAGCACTGATCTAAGCAAAACGACATATCAGACTGATCTAAGCAAAATCTCGATGCAGAAAGCACTGATATAGCGATCTTCTCTCTGCAAGCTGGTTATTTCATATATATTTTTCCATTACCAACCCACTTTATTTATGAGATAGAAATGCAAAGTTCTCACAACAGAAATTTCGACAAATAAACTGTAAATTCTGTATTTATGGTTGAATGAACCTTGGAATAGCATGACAAATCCTTATGGAAACTTAGAGTAATGAATATAGAAAAATAATACAAAATTTAACTTTCATTCATCCAATAATAATACTCTCTGCATGAGTACTACATTAACGCTTGAATAAGGAGCTGATAGAGACAGTGGATGAACTACCCCTTAAAAATCGATAAAGATTTATTCTTTTTATTTACTTCTCTGTGTTTGATCTATTGCCAGTTTATCTTGGACTATGACATTGACAGATTCAGTGAAACTGGAATGTTCCCCTGACATCCCCTTTAAGCAAATGCAGAAAGACGACGCAGTGGAAAATTCTATTTCCATTGACTCCATCGATGGCACATTCCAAGATAGATAAGCATTAGATCAACAGGACACTTCAACTACTGTCCCAATCGGCTCCTTCTGTGTCTGCGTTGAATTTTTCTCAATTTTTAGGCATTCAGCCAACCCTTCAATCTGAACAGACCATTCAATCTAAATGAACAGACCATTCAATCTGAACAGACCATTCAATCTAAATGAACCAGCTATCAGTAGCTAAAAAGTCTGTCCATTTCACACAGACGAACAACAAAATAACCCGATCCGTCTTTGAAACCCAAAACACCCTTTAATCTGTTAACTCTGTCCCATAGGTTTGTATTTATAGAGCATACTGGGGTGTGCCTTAACCGGATTTTGACATGTTTTCCGATTGAACTCGTATACGGTAAATTGAACATGTCTAATCAATTAAACGCTATTTAAGATTATTTTGGGGTCTCATAATCGAAGCTAAAAACACAATTTCAACGTGAGATGGTTAAAGAATAAATAGTAAAAGTAAGTTTATTTTATTTAATATTAAATAATAATTACTAACAATTTTTAAATATATATTATTATTACTATTATTATAATATATATATATCTATAATTTTTTTAAACCATGGTGAAACAATTTTTATTATGGATAATAAAATTTCTCTCCAAAAATTATATATTCTAAAAATTATGGATAATGGACATATTCTAAAAATTCCCTGCCTCTTACAAATTATCATTGCATCTCTAATAAAATAAAAATTAATTTTGATTAGAAACTACATATAAAAATAAACAAAGAGTTATAAATATATAAAAGGATTGTATCCATTTAGTTTTTTCATACCAATCATTGCTAAGTAACAACCATAAGTTTCAAGAATATCCACGATTGATATGCACTTTGGGGTTAGAAACTAATTAGATTTAGATATTCTTAAATTTTCTTCGGACTTTGACATTGATATGTCTCGTTGAACAATTTGAGCATCACATTTTTAAGTTCAACACTTAATTTCCGACACATAGAATAAGGAACCACGTTTGAAGAAGCCCCTAAATCAACCATACATTTATGCATATTTATATTAAAAATTTCAAATGTCAAAAGAAAAAGAGGTATGTTAGTGTTTTTTTTTTTCAAGAAGAAAAAAATTGTACTTTTGCTATTATTAAAATAAAAAATACTCCTCCACTTACATAGCCATATGGATTTTCATAAGGACTTAAGCTTTCCAAATAAGTTATATAGCTACAAAGCTGAGAGACAGTTTTTCAAAGAAAGTAGCTAATAGAGCTAATTAAAAAATAAAACAAGTATCACAAACTGATACCCCAAATCCACAGAGAAAAGACAGACTTTTCCTCTTCAAAAATAAATAACATAAACTAGTCATCAAGGAAAAGAACGGATCCTTTAAAGTTCAGATATCAATCAATCCATTCTTCCCAAATCATCTTTCCTTCCTCTTCAATAAGTGCTTCGTTAGATAACGCATCTAATGCATCATTTAGTTCTCTATAAATGTGATCAATAGTCCAATTATAGAAGGAAAACAATAAAAATTCAATTCTTTGACACTAGTATTGAAGAGAGAGCTGATTTAATTTTTGAACTTTCTTTGTCTAGTTAACAACCATCATGGAATCACCAAATATTATCAAAACATCAATGCCAAATGACACAACGACTTTAATAAGGCACCACAGCGCAAGGAGTTCAGCCTTAGAATTTGTACCATCCCCACAATTTAATTTTAACTTGAAGAAATGATTATTGTTGATGATCAAAAGAGCACCAACAACACATCTACCATCCACTGTTGCTACGTCAAAGTATCACGTGGCCCTGCTAGAATCCTCAATTCCTTTAACCCTACAACTACTGCTACTAGAGCATTTTTCCTGATTATAAGTATTGAACATACCAATGGAATTAAAGGCAATCAAAACTGGGTAAATTCTTCTATCCTCGAAGAGGAATTCATTTATGGTGTTCCAAATCATCGATGACTCAAAGGTGGGCACAGTCTTGTGGAGCTTCTGGGAATGAACCCACAGATGTAAGGAAGAATCAAAATTTCCAGATTCTGAAGTATTAGCAATTACAAGGGAAGAGAAAAACCTAAGACCAAATCTATTTTGTAACTTTACAATAGACAACAATATGGTCAACCGTCTCTTCATCAGATCTGCAAAGTGGATAGATGTTTGGGCCAATCCATCCCCTGTGCTTTAAGTTCCTCCATGTCAAAATACAATCTTCCAAAGCTAACTATAAAAAACACTTAATCTTCAGTGGGGTATGCCATTTCCATATCATCACAACCCGCCATTTTTTAATTCCTATAAACCGGTGTTGAACTATTACATTATATGCAGTCTTTGTAGTGATCATACCCGAGTCCTGATTGAATGACCAAACTAGTTTATCATTGTTGGCGCGACGCCAGTCGACAGGGGTTCCACTCACTGTCGACACATATCGCAGTCTCCCTAGCCACCGGCCTGGATAGGTTTTATCCCGCCCAGCAACACCTGCAGAGCAGATGAGGTCTCACCCAAGGCGTCGAGGAAGAGCAGACAGAACCATGTTTCCGCTGAATGAAGGAGGATGGTTGTGGCTGTAATACTTAAACTTATTGCATAACTAGGACAGATATTTTTAAGCATTGAACATGGTATTTAAAGTAATATTCAACCAAGACTTTCATCATTGCAATGACAGTGATTGTAAAACAAGTATTGCATCAAAGAAACATGACATTATTTGTATAGTGCAACATTGCATTACCATAACTGAACAGATTGGACACAGAGATTGTACCAAAATAGCTTCATCATATTATCATTGTTGACCCATATACAATATTTATGCAAAAACCCTTGACGTCAAAACATACCCGGAAGACATACAACCAACAATAGAGCTTCACATAATATCTCAGCATTCGGTGATTTTTCGACTCTCCTCTAACACTTACAATTCTTATCTATATATAGGCTTCTTCCTTACAATTCTTGTCCACTTTCTAATAACTTGTTAACCGACACTATGGACAAATGACTCACTATCTAACTGACTTAGTCCAAAAACGAACAAAAACCCGCATGCTGCGGTGTAACTAACTCAACAGTACATAATATGTGGTCCAAATGACCCAAAACTCGCAATCCATAGTACAATTGACCCACACATGCACAAAATAATATTCCGCTTGTCGCCTTTCACGCCATCTTTTGTCTTGTCGCAGCATCGTGGATGCTGCGATAACATCTTACCAAACTGCTTGCCAACAGGCCCCCAACACAATCTTGTGACTCACCCTTGAGCCACGTCAGCTGGATAGGGTGTACTCTATCGTTTTGACTTTGCTAGACTAAACGATAGTGCTGCAATTGTTCTTGCTATCTGGAGCACGCGGTGTTGTTTTTCTCCTTCTGCTACATGGATCATCTGCTCACTGTCATGTACTTCTTGCCCAAAAGTGGACTCGCACCAACTGACTGTCGTAGGCCTTGCAAACTCATTCTCCAATCTCGAGAGACTGAGTGTAGACGGAGAAGAATTTTGCAAGCAACGCCAGGGTATAAAACATGCCAGCTGTTCCAACACATCTATTTCACACCAGTAAGCATACGTTACAGGGACCCAAGGTCGATGACCCCCTCCTTTGGTTTGGTCGCAGGGACCACGAGACTTCGAACCGTCACCAACTGCCTAGACATACCAGATGAGACTTCATGCTTGTGACACTGGAGTGTCTGAGGCGCAGTGTGCTCTAACCGCTCATGGACACTCATGGTTTGGGCCATCAGCGCACCGGGTGTGTACCCCGCGAAATAAAATGGATCATTTCCACAACCTCCTTGGAATTCCTAACTTAACAAAATGGTAGAGCCTTTCGTAGCATAACCCTTCTTAACTAAAACAACCTTTTTGTTCTTACTCCCCTCGGGTCTTATATTTATACAGTGCGTTTGACCGTTTGTCTACCTTGGAAATCCTGTGCACCACCTACTCACGCTCCAGGGTAATCATAAGATTCCATTGCTTGGACATCGGAAGTGGGTGGAGCGATCATACCCCCGCCTGTCGCCTATGTACAAAAGTGTGCAAAGCATACTGCCGTGGTGGATGCCTCATGCCAATGCTGCAACCGATCCCTCCAGGTGTCGTCGGCCATGCTGCCTCGATGTATTCTTCATTCCACATGTGCATATTTCAGACACGATCTGATTTGTCTAACGAGCATATCTTCCCAAAAAGGTAAAGGTGTCGGCTACTTAATGATTGTTGATGTGACCTAATCGCAACACTGCCATTTGTCACAGACCGCTCCAAACTTGCGGCACAAGCTCTCCTGCTTGCGCATTTATTTCTCCGTCTTTGTTGGTGCGCCATCCTGCCACCAATCAATCTGCAACACACACATATATTATTATTATTATTTTTATTTTTTTCCTTTCATGCAACTCAGGCATCGCGCTATTCCAAGCCTGAGCGATAGGGCTTCAACCTGCTACCATTAATCAACTTGGGGAGCATCGCCCCATCTAATTGATGCAACTGAACCGCGCCCCCTGAAGTAATACTACTGATGCGATACAGACCAAGCTAATGCATCTGCAACTTCCCTGGATGTTTCATAAAATTGCTTCCGTACAACAGCACCAAGTCGCCTTGCTGAAACTGTTTGTTTTTTATGTGTTGATCATGCCATGCCTTCTGGCGATCCTTCTCTACCCCCTGGTGGCACCCAGCGATGAAACGATCTTCCTCCAACTTCACCAACTGCTCTAGACGTTCATCTAGTGCCACTGCATCATCCAGGCCTGTTGCGGCCGCGATACGCAAACTTGGGACAATATACTCCATGGGCATAATTGCTTCTTGTCCATATACTAACCTGAATGGTGTTTAACCTATCAACCTTTTACATGTGGTGCGATAGGCCCACAATACCGTTGGGATCTTCAGATCCCAATCATCACGGTTCGTATTGCACACCTTTGTCAGTGCATGCTCCAATACCTTGTTGAAGGCTTCCACCGCGCCATTTGCTTGCGGGTGATATGGTGTACTCTTCTTGTGTTGTATCTGCAGTTCCTCCGTTAATGCGTTGATGGTGCGATTGAGAAAGTGACTGCCTTGGTCACTCAAAAGTATCTTGGGGCAGCCGAAACGAGTGATGATGTTATCAAACAAAAATCGCGCCGTCATTGCTGTGGAACAATCAACTATTGGTGCCGCCTCTGCCCATCGAGTCAAATATTCTGTCGCTGTCATAATGTAGCACGCACCCGTGCGCTTCCCTAGTGGATTGATCGGTCCTACAAAATCCACAGCCTATTTGTCGAATGGCTGTAATGTCAACTGAGGTATAAGTGGCATCTCATTGTGTCAGGATGGTTTTCCAGTTTGCTGACCGACATCACAGGACCACGCATAGTCTGTCGCATCAGTATGCAGTGTGGGCCACCACAGCACAGCACGCAGCACTTTCCTAGCATTCGCCCTGCCGCCATAGTGTCCTCCAGCGACTCCTCCATGTGCTTCTGCTAATATCTGTGCTTGCTCATGCGACAAGACACACCTGCACAATATTTCATCGACACCCATTTTGTATAACTCGCCTGCGATTAGCTAGAAGTCTGCAGCCTTGACTACCAAATACTTCTTCATACTGGTAGTGAACTCGGCGGGTGCAGTACCCGTTGCCATAAACTGAATGATTTCCATAAATAAGTCATCTGGAACCTCAACCCGAAACAGTTGAGCATCCGGTAAACCATCTTCAATGTTGGTCGGCTCTTCTCTTGTATCGATCCACGAGAGATGATCAGGACCAACATTCAATCGGACGGGCTTCACAATGACTTCAAAATCGAACTCTTGAAAAAGAAGTATCCAGCGACATATCTTCCCCCCCAACATAGGCTTATTGACCAGGTATTTTAATGTAGAATGATCTCTGAACATATTGAAATGGCCTCCTAGTAAGTAATTGTGAAACTTCTGTAAAGCGTAAACCATTGCTAGACCTTCCCTCTCCATAGTAGTGTAGTTTCTTTCTGCAGATGACAACTTCTGTCTAGCAAAAGCAATGGGGTGGTCAAGATCCCCTTCTCTGGGTTGAGCCAATATGATGCCCAATGCAATCGATGAGGCATCAACATGGACATGGAATTCCTTACTCCAGTCCGGAAATACCAATATCGGTGCCGACACCATCTTCGCCTTCATTGTTTCAAAGCTAGCCTGACATTCCTAGCTCCACTGGAATGCCGCATCCTTCTTCAACAACTTCTCCATAGGGGTAGTAATCACAGCATAACTCCTGATGAACTTGCGGTAATACCCTGTGTGTCCCAGCGTCACTCGTAACTGATTAACAGTAGTCGATGGTGTCAAACTCAGAATAAGCACAATCTTTGTTGGGTCAACCAACAATCCTTGCTTACACACAATATGCCCAACAGTATGCCAAATGGTGCACAGAAGATACACTTCTTCAAATTCAGTGATATCTGGTGCTGTCGGCATTGCTCTAGCATCAAACACAGATTCGCCAGATGATCACGGACCAGCCCATAGACCGTCCAATCGTCCATGTATACTTGTAAAAACTTCTGAATGAAATCTTAGAATGCAGCAACGACAACCCGTGAAAATATTGTAGGTGCATTCTTCAAGCCAAACGGCATCACGGTGTACTGAAAGCAGCCCCATTCGGTAACAAAAGTTGTCTTATGGCGGTCTTCTTTGGTAATGCGGATCTGATGGTAGCCAGAGAACCCATCTGTGAAAGAGTACATTTCCTGGCCACCCACACCTTCGAGCACTTCATCGGTAAACGGGGTTGGGAACAGATCATGCAAACATGCATCATTTAGCTTCCTGAGGTCAATGCAAATGCACACCTCGCCAGTCTTCTTATCTTGCACCACCATAGGACTGATCCATTCAGACTCCTCGACTGGTTCGATGATACCAGCATCCAACATGTGATCAAGTTCTACCTTGACCCTCTCCTTATGCCACAGATTTAGCCAATAGGGTCATTACTGAATTGGTTTAGCATCTGGTTTTAATGGAATCTTCATTTCCCCTAAGTCGCCCAGGATCCCCTTCATGTCAGAAAACTTGGTCGAAAAGGCATCCTGAAACTCGTGGAGCATATCAGTGACCTTGTTTATCAGCTCATCATCCCAGTAATCTCCGACGTTTGAAAACTTCGGAGTGTCCTCTGTCCCAATGTTAATCTTGCGTATTTTTAGTTGCTGACAGATAGGATTGCTTGGCGCATCAGGTGGTACCACAGCATGACTTCCTTCGGATTCCAAGATATTCACATTCCGTGGATCATCACCATCTTCTAGACCACCACTGATATTAAAACATTCCATGAGAGACTGCATTAGGAAATGCGTATGCGGATCCGTAGGATAGGCCACCGGGACAATGTGCAGAATTACATCACGGATGAGCTATAATGCATTATTGACCTCAGGATCGGCATCCGCAAAACTGAATGTATGGGTAAAACACACAGTGAGCTCCAACCAAGTATAAATCTCCCCTCGCAACTCAGCTGCAGTATACCACGAGTGTGGCATCTCATCCAAAGTATGGATAAAAGCATGGACCCACTCATCTTTTGGTCGCGATACCCATAACCGCTGACACTCCATCAAATGACCACTAGGGTCGTCCCGACCATCATACTTCCCATTGTGGTAGACCTCAGTATCGCCAAAGCGTACCATCATCAATCTTCTGTAGTTCGACCATCCATCAATTGATGCCTTGTGTGTTTCCTGCTAGCATGCTCGAGCAGCCTTCAATGCTTCATTCAATGCCAACAATCGCTGAGGTTCGAAAACTCTTTCTTCGAACTCCGTCAAAAAGTCAGATAATCTGGGTAGCCCTTCATATGTTGGTAGTGTAACCATTTCTGTTGTGATACGGCATACTGACTGTGTAACCAACCCGCACTTATGGAGCGATACCTCATGCAAGCGGTTCTGCCAATATTCTAGCGAATCATTAGAGTCAGAAGACGCAGAGATGTCACTGCACCATCCCAGCTCGTCATTGGCAGTCGGATGGATATAATCTTCAAAAATGTTGAATGCATGGTCCCATCTGTTGGGATCGTCGTCCTTCACTGGCTCTATGTAGCGACGTCCTTCAGCCGGATCCAACAGGGCGATAACTCTGAGATCGCGATTTTCAAAATTCATCATCCATTGCTTGAAGTTGACTACATCTCCACTATCATTAGCCCATCCAATCCCTAGTAGTGTTGGATAAGAGCTTCCTCCTTCGACTACTTCAATTACATCAAAGTTGGCATATGTTTTCATTCCCTCAATGTCCACCACCATTCGTGGAATTCTCCCAATTGGTGTTACTTTAGCGTGATCAGCTAATCAGAACTGTACAGGAGACCAGCTCAATGGGGGGCTCCCCAAGCTTGCTTGGTCAAGATGTTGACATCCAAACCAAGGTCCAGAATAACCGAATGAACATCATAGTCGCCAATTTGAATATTCATCTACATCTCCTTACCCATCTTCCGTCGTTGCAGGGAATTAACCACGAGCTCTTATCGATCCTGGGCTGGTCGTCGCAACAAGGCTTCAATCGCAGCAAGAGCATCAGGATATCTTCCCAGGGACAAACAATGTTCCAAAAATGCTCGAAGTGTGCTGGACCGTTGTGATGGATCGACCTCTGAAGTAGCATCAAAAGTAGAGGGCATGTCATACACAACATCTTTACCTCGGTTGTTTTCTAGCGCGTCGTGTTTGAAGAAACGTCTCCCACTCCTCATCAATGTCAAAGGATACCTTCTTTTGTCCGGCTAACCTGATCATTGAGCTGTCCGCTCCAGTTGTCTTTCCTCCGCGAGTGACCACAGCAACAGAAGCATCTTGCGGTCTTGGTTCTGTAGAAATTGTCGCAATATTTGCACCCTGCCGCTGATTTGGTGGTACGTTCGCCAGTTGATTTACATTTTGATTTACATTCTGATTCAGCCGGGGATTCTGGTTCTGCATTGGTTGTTGTACTTGGTTCTAGATGGGCTGCGGTATCTGGGGCTGATTCTGCAGTTGTGGAGTATTACCCGCTTGCCATCGCGCAATCAGCTGCAAACAATTCTCAACCATATGATCATTAATGAAGTAGAATGTACACTGGTTCTGCAGCAGTAGGCAGTCTCACTGATAGTGTCCCCATACCGCACAGTGATAAAATTGAACAGGTCCGCGACCACCTCGTCCTCCTCGATGACCAAATCCTCCGCCACGTCCTCCTCGGTATCCTCCCCGAAATCCTCCCTGTTGTTGGTACTATGGTTGATTAAACTATTGCTGCACTGGTGCCGACTGCATTCCTTGCCCTTGTGGCGCATACTGCGGTTGTTGTACATACTATGGCTACTGCGGAGCCATCTGCACCAGAGCATATTGCGGCATGAACTGTGGCGGTTGCTGTGGCTGTGGTACAAACTGCATCTATGGTTGAGGTAACGGCTGGGTTACCTGCGGTTACAGATGTTGTACGGCACGCTGGTCATCTTTTGCATAAAACACATCACACATTATTTCTTGTAGTAACCCATATGCACGGCAATCCTTGTCATCATGACCCACCGATTTGCAAAATGTACAATAAAGATTCCTCGGGGTGGTGACCATTTTCTGCATATATCGGCAGTTGTCATGACTATTCCCATACACCTGGTAGATGCGACACCACGACATGCTACCACCATTCAATGGATTTGGTGCTCCTGAAACCAAATAATTGTGGAAGTCTGGGCAATTGTGCTTCCTATGCCCTTCTCCTTGACATTGCGTACACCAGAAATATTCGCATTACTCCTTTCCCTTCTTCAAATCTTGCAGCTGTATAGCTAAGTTAGCGAGCTGTGTTTGTATCTGCGACATCCCAACTGCATTTTCTCCAATCGGCAACGCCTCCAATCGCATTGCAATTTCCAGAGCTTCACTGGGTGTCGAGATGTTTTGTTGCATCAATGGTATCCGAATATGTGGTAGCAGTGCCGCGATGAACCATTCTTTATGTTGGACAGCGCTCATATCAAAACTAACCTTTGCCATCAGTGTCTTGAATCGTTGGTCAAAATCCCATACCATCTCATTGGGATACTGCTTAATTTCTTTCAATTCTGTAATATATTGAGCCTCAGACTTGGGCTTCCTGAATTCGGCAATCATCCCATCCCGAATCTCATCCAACGAATTCTCTGGGGCTCCTGTAGGGACTAGAACAAACTTCATAAACCAATCTAATGCACGACCGCGCAGAGTCGTCGCTAACTATCCTTTTTTAGCAACATCATCGGTGATTTGTTTTATGGTCCAGACCACTTCACACAAAAACCAATACTGTTATGGGTTGTCTGTCGCACTCCCGTGGAACAATGGTAATCAGCATCATCTCCCGCCATTCTGGGCTTCCTTCCTCCTTTCGATGTACTACTACCAATTAACTTCTGCGGGATTAACGAACTTGGCGGTCTCGAAGTGGTATTTCTTGCTACCTGAGAGATAGTGAGTGGAGGAGTGGGTATGTTGGTGCTGGGGTTTGGTCCTGCCTCTATCCTGGGCATAGCCTAGTTTTCCTTTTCAGGGCTGTGAGGTCGCTTCGTTTTGTGTAGTCTTCCTTCATGGTCTTGCGGTTCGACCGCAACAGGACCTTGTCTCGTCCTCTGCCTCTTTTCCTGTCGAAACCTCGCTCCTCCCCTCGTAAGACCACTTTCTTCCTCGGCTTCACTCACAATCTCATCATGACCTGCACCCATCTACCCCTTAACATTCCATATACCGCCCCCCAACCGTCGCGGTACCCACGGCCTCCGCCCACTAGGCTGTCTACTGGTCAAGATGCATCTTCAATATACCGTTTTCACAAATAAGTATCTTGATCGACAGTTGGAGCGATAGTAAAAACCTGCCCCGAGGTTGACGGAAGAAATATCTTTCAACTTCACTATAGGACTTCTGAGTATCAACCGTGAAATCTGTGATATAGCCTTCTAGGATGCTATCAAACCACACTTCGACAGCCCGTGATGCTTTATTATCAACTCCCTGCAGTTCCTGAATCAATTCGGGGGTCCAAGTCGTCGGTTCACCACCTTGGAAGTTTCTCTTCTAGAATGTCAACTTCGCCAGCCATTCGAACAACAGAACCGGGAACTCAGAGAAGAACCATTCATGCGGACCATCGTGAATGTATCTATCTACTCACTGTCCTATTGTCAATCGAGTGTTCCACCTTTACTCTTCAGTGAATTCCTGCAACTTCTGATCAAACCATTCTTGGATCTCCGGTTTCGTCGGGTGCCACAACATATCCTCCTTTCACTTCAAACAAAGTCCCGAAAACGTAACCATTTGTTGGCGCGACGCCGGTCGACAGGGGTTCCACTCACTGTCGACACATACCGCAATCTCCCTGGCCACCAGCCTGGACAGGTTTTATCCCGCCCAGTAACACTTGTAGAGCAGATGAGGTCTCACCCGAGGCGTCCAGGAAGAGCAGAAGGAACCATGTTTCCGCTGAATGAAGGAGGATGGTTTTGGCTGTAATACTTAAACTTATTGCATAACTGGGATAGATATTCTAAGCATTGAACATGGTATTTAAAGTAATATTCAACCAAGACTTTCATCATTGCAATGACAGTGATTGTAAAACAAGTATTGCATCAAAGAAACATGACATTATTTGTATAGTGCAACATCGCATTACCATAACTGAACAGATTGGACACAGAGATTGTACCAAAATAGCTTCATCATATTATCATTGTCGACCTAGATACAATATTTCTGCAAAAACCCTTGACGTCAAAACATACCCGGAAGACATACAACCAACAATAGAGATTCGCATAATATCTCAGCATTCGATGATTTTTCGACTCTCCTCCAACACTTACAATTCTTATCTATATATAGGCTTCTGCCTTACAATTCTTGTCCACTTTCTAACAACTTGTTAACCGACACTATGGACAAATGAATCACTATCTAACTGACTTAGTCCAAAAATGACCAAAAACCCGCATTCTGCGGTGTAACTGACTCAACAGTACATCATATGTGGTCCAACTGACCCAAAACCCTCAATCCGCGGTACAATTGACCCACACATGCACAAAATAATCTTCCGCTTGTCCCCTTTCGTGCCATCTTCTGTCTCGTCGCAACATCGGGGATGTTGCAATAGCATCTTACCAAAACGCCTGCCAACAATCATCCTAAGTGTTGAGCCTAATACCTGCTTTATTGAGGAAAGATACATATCGTGTCCATTCATTCACCCAAACGCTGCCAAGACCAAGGTACTAAGCAGTCAACCAATACAACCTCAAATTCTAAAGCCAATCAGGAAGCTTGATATGATCAAGAGTCGCAAAGCCCAAATCTGATAAATAATTCCTGATATAAGCAGAAAGGATAAATTTTTCATTATTACCAATGAAAGGATCGGTCCCAATCAATACGTTTCTCCCATTTCCAATAGACCAAGCAAGATGCAGATTGAGCCAAGGATATATTTTGAGAAATCCGCTCCAAATAATAGAAGCATTCCTAGCCTGTTTAATGGGATTCCTCACTCATTGAATAAAATTTTCTTTGATGTACTTGTCGTGCAAAATCTCAGTCCATAGACCCGATCTTAAAATAGCACGCCATAAGCTTTTCAAATAGAGGGCAAAGTTGAACCAAGTAATGTTCTTAATATTCCATCCACTAAGTAGTTTTGGTAAATACAGACTTTCCCATTTTGAAAGATTTATCTTACCATCTTTCGCATTGCTTGACCAAAGAAACTTGAACATTAACTTTATGATCATCTCTAAAATAGATTTATGGACCATAATCAAAGAAAACCAATAAACTGGCAGACTAGTGAGCACTTCCTTAAGCAGGGTAAGCTTTCCACCAAGTGAGAGATACTTATAACACCAATGATTAATCATTTTTTCATATCTTCGGACTAGCCAAAACAAATCGCAAACTTTATAGCAATTCGGTTTGATATAATAACCAAGGTACTTGAAACCCACCTCAATCTCGGTCATTTAATATGGAAGAAAAATGGAGATATTATCCAAGATATTCACGTCCACATTATGGAAAAGAAAGGACAATTTTTGCATACTGATTTCCATACCCGAATCCAAGTAGAAAACATTGATGATCTCATAGAAAAGATACCATTCTTGAACCTTACCCTCACCAAATAGAACCACATCATCTACAAAAAGTAGATGTGTAATAAATAACGTGGCTGAGATCTTAATACCTTTTAGCAAACCTTTCCTTTTCGCTTCGCCAATCATAAGACTCAAACCTTCTATAACCATCAGAAAAATGAGAGGAGAAAGGGGTCATCTTTGTCTCAATCCATGCGAACAACCAAAAAAAGAGGTTGGAGACCTATTTATAAGGATCAGGAAAGAAGAAGTCGTCACACACGCCATAATCCAATCCGTCAACTGTAAAGGAACACCAATTTGTAAGAGAATAAGCCTCAATTACACCTAATTGACCTGGTCATATGCTTTGACCAAATCCATCTTGAGTATCATCGCCCTAAATTTTTTTGTTTTCATGGTGTGTAACGTCTCCTGGGACACACCTATAGAATCAACAATTTGTCAGTTTTCCTGGAATCCAAACTGTTCTTTAGATATAACCTCCGCAAGCTTAGGTTTCATCCTATTAGCAATCATTTTGGTAACAATTTATATGCCAAATTGCACAAAGCAATAGTTCTAAAGTCATTGAAATTACAAGGCTTGCTGCATTTTAGAATAATGGTAAAAAAAGTAGAATTAAATCCTCTTGACATAAACCCCTCCATCCTGGAAAACTCAACCATAAACAATAAATCATTCCCCATAATGTCAAAGAAACCTAAAAAGAGCTCAACTGTCCAACCATCTAGACCAGGAATTTTGTCCTTCAGAAATTTTTTAAGAACCTTTTCAATTTCCTCCAATGACACAGGACTACCAAGCTTCGACCCCTCAGCTTCCGAGAGGAAAGCAAGAAAATATTTGATTACCCTCATATGATCTTGAATCCGGGTTGAACCAAAATCAGTAAAGTGTTAAAAATAAAAAAATTTAGCAGTCACTTCCAACTCATTTTGAGTCTTAACTACAATACCATTTTCATCATTGAGTTCCCATATAGTATTTTGGTTTCTCCTATAAGATGCATAGCAGTGTTTTTTTTTTGTATTTTCATCCTCAAGGGCTACCCAAGTTGCTCTACTTTTTAATCTCCACACTTTTTCTTCCATTTCTAAGAGCTCATTCTTTCTTTGTTCAAGGATCTGTAAGTCTACCTTTTTCTCCCCTATGAAAAAAGAATTCGGATTAAGCTCAAATATAGCCTAATTTGATCCTCAATAGGCTTGAGATCATCTTTATCCCTCGCTTTATAGTTTTTTTCCACATTATCATATCATTTTTTAGACTTTTGAGTTTGTAAACAAGCGAGTCTATCAGATTAGAATCTTCGGGAACCCGAACAGACATCCAACACTTCTTAACCATCTCACATAACTCTCCATCTTCCATCCAAGAGTTATTAAACTTAAATGGGAAATCTCTCCTAACATTTGACCCATCAATCTGAAGCATAATGGCATGATGATCATAAATATTAGAGAATTCAATCCAAGATCGATACTTCTGTAGAGAACTACATAAGGCATCCGTCATTAAGAAACGCTCAAGTATTTTTCCAATCCCCTGATTACCACTTCTCTTGTTACTCCATGTATAATCCATTTTAACAGGGCCAATATCTATCAAACAAGATGTATGTATTAAATCATTAGATAAATCAGCTAGCACATCTGGTCAGGCCGATTCACCCCATATTTATGATACCGAGAGTGTGAAATTCAAATCACTTGCAACAATCAAATTTGGAAAACGTAAAATGCCACTATTATCCAATGTATTCCAAAATACTTCCCTATCTTTATAGGGACCATAGATATTTAGTACATTTATCTATTGATCAAATATAAGGAATGTCTCTTCTAATAGTAAACCACCAATCGACTTGAAATCCTTAAAGAAAGAAGTTGTAGGATTCTAACCCAAAAGTAGATCGACAGAATGCCCAACAAAGTCAATGGCACCGAAGTTTCATTTCAACATAAATTTAGAGAAACATTCAATAGCCTCTTGTGAGCTACAAAGAGTTTCTTAAATCAAAATAAGATATGGGTTAGTAGATTTTAAAAAATTGGAAAGGGCTCTAACCTTACTAGCCCCCCCAATGCCACGAATATTAAAAGAAATACAAGCCATTAGGAAACATCATTTGTGGGCATAACATCTCTAAGATCCTGGGGACAAGTTTAAGCTTGATTTAGCCTATCAGATAAGGGAATAAAAGTAGTACCCACATCGGTTTCCAAGTCCAAAGAAGAGCATTCCAACTTTTCCTCTTTTTTTTCTTTTTTTTTCTTTTTCTGAATTGTAACATTTTGGCATATGATTGAAGAAATAGGGATAGTATCACTACTGGAGGGTTTCTTCGAATACACATCAAGGAAGAATTTATGAAAAGTATCCACATATGAGGAAACATCAAACTGCAAAACATGGCGAAAGGTCAAAGGGTGGCTATTAGTAACCAAAGGAGTCTTCTTCGATGATAAATCCATAGTCTTAGGAAGGGTATCAACACTTATAATATTAACAGGACTATTAACAGTACCACACACCCTAGGTGGTTCAATCGAAATAGTGTTCTTCATTGCTAATGTTAATTCCAGGGAAAGACCATCGACCTTATATTTTAACAAGGATTTAGGTTTGAAGGAATAAAAGCCATCCTTATGATATTTCGAAGCTACATACCCTAATTTTTTTCTCAACTCCAAATATTTTTCAGCCGAAATATAAAAGTCAAGTTCTTCTTTTGATACACCCTCATAATAAGTAGGAGAACTAGATGGAGACTTACCCATGGAGCAATGGTGCAGAGTCTATCAATTGGTGTCCTTTGTTGAATGGTGTTCCACAAAATCTAAATCTGAGCCATTCACAGACGAAGAAACACCGTGATTCTTACCATGTAACAGAGTAGGACAACGAGCCTTGACATGGCCTGTATTCCTACAATAAAAATATTGGAAAGAAACATTTCTGTAGTCCAAATTTTGGGTGAAAATATTTCCCCCCAAAGCAATCTCCACTTCCTTGAGTAAACCCTTAGTGACATTGAATTCGACCATCATTGATGCAATCTTTTTCTCAACACCAAAGAGCATCTTTTTATCCAGTCTAACAAATTTCACCATGAAATTTGCCAAATATTCAAAAACATTGCTTGTCCAGAGTTCAAGAGGAAACCCTGGTATAAGAACCCACAGGTATCGCTTGGTCAATTTCTCCTTTACAGGATTGAAATTTGAATGCCATCTCTTCAGTACAATCGATCCATCTTTAATCAACCATAATTTGTCCAAAATGTTCGGAAATATTTGTCCCTTCAATCTTACCAACTAAATCCCTATTTGAAACTGAGCAAACCCTTTCCATATTCACATCTTTCCCTGGGATAAACTGACCCAAATATTTCTGGACTTTATAGGTTTTTAGCCTATGTTGAAATTGAGCCGCGTTACCAATGATTTTCCCATTTTCCTTGTTTACAAAAGATCCGAGACATTCAACCAAAGCATGATCTATAGATCCATCACCGGAAACAAAATAGTTCGAATCGTTCAAGTTAAAGGAATCTAAACCCCTCCCCGACACCGATGGGATCGAGGGAGTCTTAGACTTACCAAGATCAAATATGTTTTTTGAAATAGAGGGTTTCCCTAAAGTAGGATAACCAAAAATCGGTTCCATAGGTGCACACCGGTAAAAACCAATCACCATCCCATCACATCATAAATCATACGTGGCCTGCATACAACATTAATGGTGGGCCAAGAGATGTAGGTAAGAAAGTATAAAAAAGACACAACCCCACCTCAAAGGCTAGCACAGTGTATAGAAGAAAAACAAAAAAATATGAAAAAAACAAAATATATCTATTGAAAATAGATTATTCTAAGTAGGGTTGTAAAAAAACTATAGCAAAAAATATAAAATGCCCACTTTTTTGCTTGGTTGGTACTAGGCCACCAAAGAGATGGCTTAACTCCAAGTTGCTATAGTTTTCAGAAAACCCTAGTTAGAGTTTCAATCAAATATAGTGTTTCTCCCCTAAACAATAACGCTCCAGTCATCTCCATCCCCATCAACTACTTATGGTCAAGTAATACATCGATGTGTCAATCCTTGATCTATTTGTGTGAGTGGTTGATTAAGGGGTTTGACCTATGTGAAAAAACCTTGTTTTGTAAAACACAGAGGATGTATGAAGTATGTTAGAGTTAGGTCATTTACCGATAAGGGAAGCATTAATGGTGGATTGTTTATTATTACTTGACTTACCCGAGTCTATATTTTTTGCAAATTTTCCTATGTCATTGTTTTCCCCAATATTGATGCTTTTCCCTTTCTTAGAAGATGATTCCTCGAGATTTTTAATTTAATTTCCTTGTATTTGTGGCAATTTAAGTAATTCATACAGAGAAACATTAGATTTGGTTTTCTTCATGTCTTCTACAAAATCATATTCTAGATCAACACAAGAAGAGTGTTTTATTGAGGCAAATCAAGACAAGAGGAGGCTTTTACTGAGGCCGGGGCAGATTTGGTGGTCATTGAGTTTTTATTTATGGGATTGACAATGGATGGATAATATGTTGTCATGAGTAGGCTCTAACTCATGTTATTGTATGAATTTTGGGCCATATGGATTTGTTCAAGATAATCATTTGCTTCTTCAAACATGTTATGGGGAACATCCCATAAGTGATTAACCATATGTTATGATTTCTCTTCTCCGCCATCTTATTCTTCTTATCCTTATTCTCTTTCCTCTTCCTCTCCATTATTTTCCTTACCTAACGAATGTTCAAACCCTGAAAATGAGGGATATGAAGAAATTGATGAAATCATCTATATTACTTCCTTGAGTAGGTCCATCTTGATCTTAGATAATTCTAAAACCAACACTATTGGGATTTTATCATCACCAAATTTGTTTAGAATGACAATATCAAAATTGACCCAACTCATAATTGATCCTTGTCTCAGGGATAAATACCAAGTTGAATATTTCCCTTTAAAAGTACAAGTAAATAGCCTACAAACTACATCCACATATTCAACATTCATGAGACTAACAACAAGCATAAATTTCTTTATGTGATCATCAACAGGCTCTTTTATATTTGGATCAAAATTAGGAAGGATTTTTTCAAAGGATACACATCGCTTGGTACAACAATGACATCCTAGGATATCCAAGTTTTGTTAGCATTGACATTAGCTATGTTGTGAAGCACCTGCAACAATTAATTAATAAGAATATGCGAAATAGCAGAAATGACAGAACTCAGAATCACTTTTATATTGATTGCAGGCCACTTCGAGCGGGAAACCTCCTTTGAGCAAGCTCAATACAAATAACTTCACGGTGCCTTCAATGACCTCAACACACACTTATATACTAAGTCTATGCCCAATACTATGAGTCAAAACCATGGGACATATAATACTACGGGATGACTTACAAAGCATATGCATCCAATACTATGGGTCAATACCATGGGCTAATATAAACTATGGATCAATAAATACTACGGGACGAATTACAAAGCATATGCGTCCAACAACAATATACTAACAAAGTAAAGAGAAGGGTTGACACGGGTTCCTAACGTCCCCTCTCCCTTAGAAAAAGCTTTGTCCTCAAAGCTTTGGTTGGGGAAATTGATGCAAAATCTGAATGAGTGGTTCCCCGGTAGCATCCTCGGGTTGCATTTCGGGCCACTGACGCCTTTGGAGTTTCAGGAGTATTGCTTGGAAGGCTGTAGACAAAGAAGAACCATATCAGCTATGTGAAAAGTGTGCTCAGAATGGTGCTGATCGGCTTGTTATTGCAGTCGAATTCTGGCCATGTGAAGATTGTCCTGCAGAATGAGAAGAATTTGATCGCGGTTTTGAAGAACCGAGTCAATTGCCTGAGCTGGGGAGCTTCTAAGGGTGTATGGAAGAAGAACTGGTGGTGTCTATCCATAGACTAATTCATATGGTGTCCTTGTAGATGTGGTATTGTACCACTAGAGCGCTTCTAAGAAATCCATAGAAATAGTTGGTCAAATATGTGTCGAGATGGGCAAGGGTTTGAGCAGTCCCGAAAGGAGTGTCGTTTCACCCTTGTTGACCTGGAAAGTATCACAGTCAGCCACCATCTGTTGAATTGTCATTTTTATTCCCTACCAAAAGAAGTTACATTGTTCCCGGTCATACATTTTGAAGAACCTAGAGTGCCCTGCTGATGAAGAAGCATGGAGTTCATAGAAGAGATAGCCCTGTTGAACATATTACAACCAATTTGGAACAAGCAGAGAAATAGCTGTAAGAGAAACTGGGTCATCAATTGTGAGAGAAGGAGCATCTTCCACCATATTGTCCTTATCCTTATTGTAAGTGATCGCATAGGGATAACCCATTTCAGGTGTGTTGGGGAGGAGACTCATTGTTCCAGAAAATTTTCCAGACCCTGGAGATCAGTCTTGATGCAGAAATAATTCCGTAATAGGTATGGCTGCCACTTTTGTACTGCATGCAAAATAGCCATCATTTCCTGCTGAGAGGAAGATGCGGATAAATTCTTACTACAAAGATCTCTTGAAGGCAGCAAGCTCATTGGTTCAGCAAAGACACCTGCATATCTATCCAAGGAAGTAGTGGAGACTGTTGATGGGTGCATCTGAATGGAATGGAGCTGAGTGATGACACCATGTGAATTCTTCTTAAGGATTTTTTCTAGGCGATGTAAACTGATGATCCAAAGAGACCCTAGTTGTAAGCCCATAAATTTGTGTTGTGCCCCATTGACTGAAAACTGCATCCAAAGTTCAGCAAAATCCCATAAGATGGGGCCAAGTGTGCGTAACCATTGAACGCCCAAAACCACATCACATCCACCTAAGGACAAGGCAAACATGTCAGAGCGCAGGTTATAATCTTCCATAGATATACGCACATTGTGACACTTCCCCTTGCAAGGTAAGGTGCCCCCATTGGAAACCATGACTTCAAAGTGGGAGCAAGGATGGACAAAATAATCAGCCTGTTAGGTAATCCGAGGGTCAATGAAGTTATGAGTGCTACCAGAATCAATGAGTATGGTAAGAGGGAGCTTCTTGAAGTATCCCCTAACCTGCATTGTTTGTGGGGTGGTGATGTCGATTACAGCATGGAGAGAGATCTCGGGTGGGTCGTCTTGAGATGGGGTGTCAACAGGTGGGTGTTGAATGTCAACCTGATCATCTACTGTATCTAGAGCTTCTTCACCAAGTTCAGAGGTAGGCAGAGAATCCACATCCAAGAGATAGATCTTTTGTTGAACACATCTATGTCCCCGAGTGAATTTCTCATCACAATTATAACAAATCCCTTTTTCTCGACGTGCCTGCATCTCTATTTCAGACAAATGCTTGATAGGAGTTGGTCGAGGAGCAGGCGTGATGGGAGGTCGTTGGGAACCCATATTTCTGAAGGGAACAAAGGTGGGTTTGGAGAATTGTTGAACTGCAATCTTGTCCTCGGCCAGCTTAGCCAACCCTAGGACTTCGATCATTGTGTTGGAACAGAACATTTTGACCTCTGAGCGGATTTCATCCTTGAGACCATTGATAAAACAACTCCTGTAGAATTCATCAGACAATCCTTCTGTGTGATTGGCTAGTTTCTCAAATTCCGTCTGATAATTGTGCCAGTTTGGTGAAGTTTAGTGAGTGATCCTGTGAAGTCGTCAAAAGCACTAGGACCAAATCGTGGCAAAAGGAGTTGGCAAAAATCTGTCCAATTTGGCTCGGGATGAGCTTTGATGTACCAACGGTACCATTGAAGGGATTCCTGTTCCAAATGAAAGGATGCAAGTGGAACTTTCTGGACATCAAAAGTATTATGCAGACTGAAATATTGTTCTGCTCGGTATATCCATCCAGTCGGATCAGTACCATTGAAGTGAGGAAAATCAAGCTTCGGCCCACGAAAATTGCTGGAAGAAGAGAACCTGGTGGCTGCAAAAGATTCTAGCTGTCGGTTATTGTTCATGGCTGAATGCTAAAGATGGAGGCTGAGAAATTTTTCATCTAGATCTTGGAGTTTGGTTTGGATGGCTGCAAGTGCTTTCTCCATGGTTTTTGCTCCTACTCAGGTGACAACCACAACCAGGAGTTTTTTTTTTTTTGGAAATGGATAGAAAAACACAAACAAAAGCTTATTTAGTAAAGGAAAATTTGGATTTGGGAAAAACTCGGATTGGTAATTGGGGTTTGACTAGGATTTGGACACTTTCTGATGGACAGGGAGGTAAAAAATGGGGATTTCAGAAGCGGGGTGAAAGAATGAGAAAATTTGGTAGAGAGGGAAAAAGAAGCAGAATTAGGAAAGGAAAACGGTGGCAAAATTTGAAGGCATTTGAGTGAAAATTGAAGGAGTTATGGCAAACCCTAAAAATAGACAAATGTTAGATTTCTGGTTTTGGGAAGTGGAATTTGGGATAGGGTCTTCAGGAATGAGATATGCAGAATGGGATTGCTGGGATGTCAGTGAAGTTTCAGGGAAAACAGAGTTGAAACAAGGGAGATATGGCTGAAAAACAGTTTTTTTTCTTTCCTAGAAATGGATCGGCAACGGCGGCGCAAAAGGGATCCGCAACAGATGGATCTGCAACGGCACGAAAGGGATCAAAAAATGGCTAGATCTGAAACGACGACTGGATAGATCTAAAACAGCTAGATCTGGAGTGGAAGTGATCGACAACACTTCAGCTGAAAATAGATATGGACCCCAGGTATGTGCGGCTTCCTATCGGTTCAGGGGATTCACTCGGCCACCAATGTTATCTGACGGCTTGCGTATTGGGGAAATACCCCTCACTCCATGGTTCAGGTAAAACTGATAACCGCTTTGCCACAAACGATAGCTCTTGGTTTACCTTACAAGTGGGAACTAGTCAATCGGGTAGGGGTCGTTGCCCTTTTCGCTGGCAGGTCCTCTCAATGGGCCAGCTACTTTGGGGTTCTTGTGGTACTCCTCACAATGAGTTTTAGGGCTTATGCCCAAGTACTTCCCACAGTTAAGCGGATAGGGATTATTCCCAAATCCGAACCTACAACAGATGCAAAAAAAAATTTGGCAGAAATTTCACCCAGCAAGCCCAAGAAAGTGCTCTGATACCAGATGTGAAGCACCTGCAACAATTAATTAATAAGAATATGTGAAATAGCAGAAATGACAGAACTCAGAATCACTTTTATATTGATCGCAGGCCACTTCGAGGGGGCAACCTCCTTTGAGCAATCTCAATACAAATAACTTCACAGTGCCTTCAATGACCTCAACACACACTTATATACTAAGTCTATGCCCAATCCTATGAGTCAAAACCATGGGACATATAATACTATGGGACGACTTACAAAGCATATGCGTCCAATACTATGGGTCAATACCATGGGCTAATATAAACTATGGATCAACAAATACTACAGGACGACTTACAAAGCATATGCGTCCAACAACAATATACTAACAAAGTAAAGAGAAGGGTTGACACGGGTTCCTAACATATGTTTCCTGAAGAAGAATCTAGTTGATTTTGTTTAGGATAGTTTTCAGAAGATTCTTTGGAAGGGTCTCCTTATGAGGGTTCTTTGTCATGTCCCTAATTTTTGCATTAGGTCATAATGGCCTAAGCCACTTGGCCATATTCATGATAGTTTGTCAAATCAATGCTAAGGGTCAAATAATTTCCAAGCATGATGTACAAGTTAGTAATAATGTAAAATTAGATCCAAATGGACAAGGTGGGTCACATTAAGAGAAAATTCCCAATTCAAAGTTTGGAGACAATTATCTTAAATATGAAGAAAAAGTTTTTAACGTTTTAGTATAAGAAGAAGCAAGTCACACTACAGGATGTTAGAATGAAGTTAGATTCAAAAGTTGTTGCATCTAAAGACTTCAAGGATATTTCCATGGTTATTTCGCAAGAAAATCAAAAGATGCAGTCAGAATTCGACAAAATCGTCACGGATAAAGGAGTTGAGATCTCTCGTTTAAGAGATCATAATCAGAAATTGCTTCTTCAAATAAAAAAGACGAAGGATAAAGCACAACGGAATCAAAAGCTAGAAGAGGAGAATCGAGATCTTTAGAAGAAACTATTAGAAAACATTGACAAGAATGATCGCCTCAAGATGCACAAACAAGATGTAATGGATCAAATTCAGAAGCTTAAAGATGATCAGAAAGCACAAGAATAAATGACCCGAAATCTTAAAAAAGAAAAAGACTCGTTAGACAATAAGTTGGAGCAAATTCAAAAAAGGACATCAAAGTCCTTGGACTCAAAAATCTACGTTGAGAAAAAAGAAGCAAATACAAATCCAGTCCTCGTCACAGTTCAGAAAGAAGACAATCTTGTAAAAAAACAAACAACAATAACTCCCTATCGACACCCCAACCATATAAACCAGTATCCTAAAAAGTGGGAATTGTCGAAAGATAATGGTACTAATGTTCTCAAAGCTCCTCACAACAGATCAATAGAGAATCCCAACAGTCGGAAACAAATCAATTTTGGTTGGATTGATCCATCAACATATCGAAAGTTATTTTCTACACTTAGAAGATCGTACCGACATGTTTCGTCAGCTACAACGTCACAAGGAACGGTGCGACAATGTTATAAGGCTTTGAGGAAAAATCCTTTCTAAGAGAGAGGCAATGTTATGAATAAAATAATAATAATAATAAACATCAACATATATATATATATAATAATAATGATACTTAATAATGTCTTTCCAAAAAGACATGACTATTAGTGAAAGGGTATTTCCGCCAAAGTATAAATAACGGACCCTCAATTGTAATTCATCATCTTATCTTATGAATTTATATATCATTTTTATATCTACGGATATGTGGGTTATTTCAGAAATTACGGGTTCATCCCGAGTTAATTGAGAATATCCAACTATGGATATTACATATCTCCATCCCAATGAACTATCATGGAGGAAAATTACTAGTCCCCTAGGTTGGGGGTGGAAGCATTAAAAGTTGGTATAAGGGAGCTACAAGACCCAAAATTACCTTAGACTTACAAATTGACATTAAATGGGTCAAATAAATAATAATAAAAAGAAAATAAGGTGGCATTGGATCATGAGGGCACATAAGAGGTTGTGGGACCCACATGTGGCAAGATTCCCCACTACACTTGGCATCATTCTCTCACCAATTCGAGTTCAAGGTGAAGGGTAACATACTTGGGGGAGATGAAGAGGTATTATTCATGGCATGAATAATGTAAGGTCAAATTGGAGAGGAAGAGTAACTCCCATGGAAGAGGAAGAGACATCTTAGAAGAATTGTGACACTTGGAGCTAGATTCCCTAATTCCTATGACAACAATGATGAAGATTCTATGACACTTTGACAAAGATCAGACTTGATTGCTGAAATATGACATATATGACATGTCAATGCTAAAAATAGCCTCCAAGAGGGCGCACAAGGGGAGTTATGGCAGCCAATATTCCCCCATTCGAATTGATGGAAGAGGAGATGTAGGAAAAGATGGACAAGTGGCATTCATGGGAATCTTTCCCTAATTCAAGCTGGGATGAGTCTCTTGGAGGGAATTCGAGCTAAGGAGGCTTGGGAGGTTAATAAAATACAAGAAGGAGGAAGGAGACCAGCTTTTGATCATTTCTCATTTTGGAAAAATTGGAGAGCATAGCTTGTCCATGCAAGGTGGATGTTTATCCTTTTTGCCTTAGTACCAATTTTGAGGGTGCAATATTCCCATCCTAATTGGAAATTGGAGTTTCCATTCAGACCTTTCATTGGACCTGTATGAAGACATTTCTTTATAGGTTGAATCTACAGGGCTTCTCGTGACCATTTCTCCTTCAACTTGTTCCCACATCTCTCTCATTTTTCTCTCTATATTCTTGCTCTTGGAGGAAGGGCACACATGGTGAGATGATGATATATTTGGGGAAGTCCAAGAGGCCCCATTTATTTGTAATGTGATGTCTAAAATCTGTATTTGATGCTCATATGAACCTCAGGTCGAATATCCAAGTGAAACTATGTGTAAATGCCAAACTATGTAAGAATGGTGCCATTTTCTCCATAGCTTTTGCATAGCGCACTTGTTTTTGCATATAGTTAGTGAAGGAATGTTATTTCGACTTCGTAGAAATGTTAGATGCTATATGTCTCTGTAATAATCATATCATGAGAGCCACAGCTTTAAACACTATGTATTTCAAGTGATATTTACATTCAAGGAAGAGATTCAAGCCATTTTCCCCATAGCATTTGCATAGTGATTTTGCACTGATATTGTACCTGTTTTATATCAGATTTTGCTGAGTTATTTATCATGTTATGAGATGCATGTGAATTTAACTTGATGTCCCAAATTATGTGTGCAGAACTCTGAAGTGTTACTATGGTTTATGAATAAATTCGAGACTCCTTGCCCGCCAATTTCACCTCAAAAACTAGACTCTAGAAGATGTTGTTCATTAGGATGGAAATTTGACCCTAAAACCAAATATAATGCTGCAAATATATTGTTCCTAATATCCTCTAATAGTGACAAGTCTCATACAAATAATTAGTGAAGTTCATACAGTGTTTGGAAGAGCATCTAATGGCAGACCGAGGGGGGATCTCCACTTTTCAAATTAACTAGTCTTGTTCTGAAACTTCTTCCCATGCAATTTTCAGACCATGGATGGGTATATAAGTTGTTTGGATGTCTGATAATTGTGATAATATGTCCTATTACCCATCAAGACCTTCCTCCCCAAATTTGAAATAATTTGGAGGTGTTTGGAACCAGTTGTAAACAAAAACCTAGAGTCAAAACAAGGTGAATCCAAGGAATTTCCTTTGAAGGGACATTAAAGTGGTATCAGAGCATGGTCCTTGCACTTGTGCATTAATATCATCCATTGAATAATAAATTTCATCCATGTCTTAATATTATGATGATTCCTATGAGTACAATGCTTATGAGCAATATGAAGAAGAATGTGAATGGTATGAGGAAGAGGTGCCATCATGCAACACTTCTTACAATTTCATAAGGAATGAGGGTTATTCTTATGACCTTGATTTTGATGAAGATGAGTGTGTCATCCTACCAAAGGACAATTCTATGAATGAATTACAAATATTGAGAGCAACATGTAAAACTTTGCACCAACAATATTAGGCATATCTTGATCTGTATAAGGGAGATACACAAAAGGACGTTCCTTTTGAAGACTTTACTAATTGGGTGTTTGAAAATAGGCCCAAAAATGAATATGTGGGGTTGGTAAATAAAGGTCTATGCCCTTCTTTCAAAATACCTTGGAGAGAAACTCATATATGTTTGAGTGAAAAGGAGGAGCGAAATGAGGAGACCCGTGAGCAACCTAGTTCTGAAGGTGGTGAAGTAGAAGAAACATTACATGAAGAGGATTGAAGGTCACTCCCAAGTGACTTTGAAAAATATGAAGAAACATCACATGAACATGAAGAAGAGTTACATTTTGAGATACACTCTACCTTGGACATGAATCAAAGAGCATCTACTGATGGATTCTCAAAACCTCTATGTTGGTGACATAAAGATCACTTTTGAAAGTGTTGCTGCAATCCAAAGTTCCATTAAGCATGAAAATGAAGGCCTTGCAGCAGTTGAAGAAGAACCAATATCAAATTCCCCATCACCACTTGAGCTTAATGAAGTTGGTCCAAGCATAAAGTACAAAGAATAGGAGGTCCCTCTACAAGAGCCTCTTTTCTTGAAGGGTCATCAAAGATGAATTAAAAGAAGATCCAAGAGACCCTTAGCACACTCCATGACACTCAAGCATTGGTATCAAATTCTTGTTGGATATTTTCTTCATTGAAGGATCCATCCTTCCTTAAAGACATGGAGAAGATTCAAAGAGCAATGTGCAACATCGAAGGTAATGTCATGTCTTTTCTTTTTGATAGAAACAATTTGGTTGAGCTTAATGAATGGTTACATGGAGAATACTTGAAGAATAATGAGGATATTCATAAGCTCAAAATGAAAAATGAGCAACTTATTGATAGATTTCAAGATACTTGTTCTTCCTCCTATGTTTTAGATTTTCAATTGGTAGATTGCTTGGAGGGTTCTCATGACATGCTGGATCATGAGAAACATGGAAAATTGCATGTGCTTGATGTGTTTGAAGATGATATTTATGAGAGCCAAGCACTTGTTGTGGTGGAAGAGGAACTTGAGTTGCCTCTTGGAAGTGGTTACACACTTTTTGAAGAAGTGTATGATTCCACTACCTTGGAACCAACCTATGAGGAACGTTTTGCACTTTTGAGGGAGGTGCATGATCCTACCCTTATGGAGCCTTCACATGATGACACTTTCTGATCATTTGGGTGAGTTGGTTCATTCTCCTACATCCTACACTTCCATATTTTGCAACATTCATCCTAATGAAGTATGGGTGAATGTTTTCTTTTTGAAGGTGCCACATGGGGAGTATAAAAATCCTATCTCCCCTTTTGACGATGACATGACTAGAGCACTTTATTTTTTTCATTTGCAGCAACATCCTTTGTTACTTTATGATGGTACACATATACATATATGCACCTATGATGTTCACTTGAGTCACTTGAAGACTCATGATTTTCCTTGCTCCTTGCTTAGTGTTACACCTAAATCTCGTCACCATGACTCATGTGTCAACTCAGTGCCTTAATCCCTGAAGTTTCCCTGACCAAGAAGTATTCCTAAGTAAGTTGTGGTCTTTCCATGGTTTTTGGGTAGCTCGACACAGGTTGTCGCAAGCAATAGGAGCCTTACTGAGCCCGGCGCAGGCTTCCATCTGGAAGAGTGTTCCAGTGGTGCAAGATGCCTTCATGCAGATTGCGCTTCCACTTCCTGGCGTGGATTGCCTTCATACAGCTTGCGCCAGAGTTAGTTAAATGGATAAAATGGAAAATTCGAACGAAATCTCGAAGCTTGGTGAGGTGGATCCCTATCCCTAACTTCTAGGTGAGCTGGAATTCGGTTCCCTAACCAATTGGGATGATCCCTTAACCATCTCCCCATGATCCTCAACCTACTCTATCCACTTGGTCCTATATATACAAAGCTCCTCTCCATTCCAAAGGGAGGAATGATATAGCACTTACATGCTGGTGGAGTTAGCCTAGGTAATCCCCATCCATCTCATCACCATGACTCCTATGTCAACTCAGTGCCTTAATCCCTGAATTTTACCTGACCAAGAAGTATTCCTGAGTAAGTTGTGGTCCCTTTTCCACAGTTTTTGGGTAGCTCAACGCAGGTTTTCAACAAGCAATAGGCGCCTGATTGATCCTGACGTAGGCTGCCATCTGGTAGAGTGCATCAATGGTGCAAGATTCCTTCATGCAGATTGTGCTTCCCCTTTCTGGCGCATATTTCCTTCATACAGCTTGCACCAGAGTTAGTTAAATGGATAAAATGGAACCTTCGAATGAAATCTCGAAGCTTGGTGAGGTGGATCTTTATCCCTAACTTCTAGGTGAGCTGGAATTCAGTTCCCTAACCCATTGGGAGGATCTCTTAACCATCTCCCCATGATCCTAAACCTACTCTATCCACTTGGTCCTATATATACAAAGCTCCTCTCCATTCCAAGGGGAGGAAGTATATAGCACTTACATGCTGGGTGGAATTAACCTAGGTAATCCCTATCCATCTCTTAAGAGGCTTACATTTCCTTTGGAGGCTTTGGCTTGGCTTGTTGGAGGAGGATTGCAGTGTTAAGGCATGGGTTGTAATCATCTCTCTACTTTGTATTTCCTTCTATTTATACAGTAATATAAACTCTTTCCATAAATTTTATTGTGTTTATAATGTTTATAGTTTACTTCCTTAATTGTTTACTTAGATCAATTAGTGTTTAGACATGTTTTACTGCTTGTATTATTTCCACATGTTTTGACAGGTCTTGCAGCTACAGATATGACAACCGTGGAGCTTGGAGCAATAACGAGGAGAAAGATCTACAAATATTAAGGTAAGATGTCTAATTAATCAATCTCTAACTTGATCTAGGAAAGTAGCTTTATGTTATGTTCTTATTTGTTCTAGATTCACATTGAACTAGGGAGATCTGGCTCGCGTCCGCTTGAGTAGATTGTCCAATAACAAATATGACAACCATACTAGGGACACTTTGTTTTGGTTTCAATTTGAATGTGTTGTTCATTGATTTCTTAGTAATCCATTTCTTTGCCTCCTAAGCCCCTCCCACCTTTGAATTTTCATTATTTCAGAGTCTTTTGGCTTCCCCTGACTCTGTCTGGGATCAACATTGGACCTTTTGATTTATATTCTTGGAGATATTTGCTTTATTTCTACTTGCTATTCACTCGACGCCCCTGGGTAATACATTCCATGTGCCACTGTGCTTCTGGAGCTCACTGTCTATGAGCATCCTTCACCATTGGTGCACTTAGCCTAAGTTCCGCATATGCCAATGGCGCACTTAGCCTGCATACAGACTGCGCTGGGCGCTTTGGTGCACAAGAACAGAGTGCGCCAGCACCTGTTTAGCATATTTTCTTCATTTTTTGGTCATTTGGTCTGATCCATTGAGCTCTGTGTAGTGTATGATTCAGTCACAGAACCCCTAGACACAACATACTATCATTTTCCTCCATTTTTTGGTATTTTTGAGATTTGGATCCATGTTTGGCCCTTTGAGTCAAAACTAGTGTTTTGCTTGCATTTTTAAGCGAAATGGATTCTATTTTTGAAAAACCATTCCCCCTCATGGTCGGGTATATTACAGTCGTTTTGACCCATATCAAGGTTTTAAGATAATTTTTGGTTTGGTGTGATTTGCATGTTTTAAAGGATTGAAAAGTGTGGGATATCCATGTTTTTTTTAGCCTCTTTTTCTTGGGTTGTGCATCTCGTTTCCTTTACATCTTGAGCTATCTAATGTTTGTTCGAAAAGATTAATTCTTTGTCTCCACTTTAATTCAAGGAGAAGCTTTATTTTGTCACTCTTTGCTATATTCATGAAATTGGAAAACATAAGTATTCTTCTTGCTTTAATTTGATCATTTGACATTCTCGATTTTACACTCATAAGAAGAATAAAGGCTTGTTTCAGATTTGTGTGCATTTGAGTCAGATAAGATTATTAAGTGCTTTCCTTTGTCTTGCATTTGATTGGAAAAATTTTTGGAATCCTTCTTTCTGTATATTAGATGTGTCTTTTTCGAATGTAAAAATGTAGGAAATGGATTAGAGTTATTGCACTTAGTGTTCATAAAAAGATCTCTTTTATCATTTTAGGATAGTTTTGGGTGCATCATTTTGAGTTTTTCACTTGTTTCCGACATTTTGAAAAAGTTAAAATTTCATTTGCATGGGGTTTTCCATTTGGGAAGAAAATATACCTCTCTCTCCTTCTTAAGTAGGAATTCATAGAAACGAAGACTTGCATTTTCATATAGATCAGATTTGCATCTTGTTTAAATTCCAAGTCTTCACTTCATGGATTCACTTAATCGTACAAGATAAAATCCAGCGCTAGTTTAATTTAAAAACTTTTAGAAACTTGTGTGTTAGGTTAGAGACATGTTCCGGCATCTTTAAGCGTGGCAGCTGTCGTTATTTGATTGCATTGCATCTCGGGGGCACTGTAGTTCTTCCACATACCAACCGGTATATCGAAAGGCACTTCACATACTCGGTAGTATATCGGAAGGCTCTTGTCGTATAGTTGTGCATTAGATAGCACCACTACGGATTTGAGCTCCCACGTACCTTGCGTATATCGGGAGACCCCATTAGGATTCCTGGAACCATCCAAGCAAACCTTTTGACCGTCTTGTTGTCGCAATACACCGAGAACAACACTCGAGGATATTACTACGCACATACTGTTAGGTAGTTGGGTTATATGGCCAAGGGTACGGTCCCAATCCTCCTTGGTTAGTGCTCTGAAAAATTGGGTCGAGTATAATTATTGGACACTAGAGTATATCGCGAGTTGTGACGGCTTGACACACCCGTGAGGATCCAGCTTTTACATCCCTCCTATTCACAAGTTTTCCTGTTGCTTTTAGTTTGAGTAGTGTTTATTGTGTGTGATAATTAGAAGGACTTAGAGATTTTAGATATGGCAACCTATTTTGGGACTACCAATCAAGAGGCCCCTTTTCAAGGGGCACCTTTTTCCTTTCCTCCAGTTGGAGATATTGGTCCTCCCTTTATTGCCACTTTAAATCTTCCTGGATTAACCATAGGATTACCAGTATGGTTATTCAATCCCGTGATTCCGGATGTACCCAATGTTTCAGAGTTTAACTCTCCACCACGAGAGTGTCAATCCCAAACTTATCCTTCCCCTTCTTCGTCGGAAGCATCTTCTTTCGTTTCTTCTTCCTTGTCTGATCAAAGTAGTAGTGTTAGTAATCAGGAGGATAAGGAGAATAAGAAAAGGAAGATAAAGAAGAAGAAGGATAAGAAAGAGACCAAGCATCAACCATCTACCTCTGATGGAACTCATTCTATTCAAACACCTTGTAGACCCAAGTTCCCTTGCAAGCTTTGCAAGGGTGATCACATCTCAAGGATTGTCCCAGTCTTTCCAAAGTGTTAGAAGAGTGGTATAAAGCCTCCAAACCACCTACATTGTCATCCTCTAGACATCATACTGATGATACCCTATCAACTAATGACTCTATGGTCAAGGGTCGGAAAGGTAAAGTAAAAAATCCTTGTTTGTTATGCAAGGGTATGCACCTCACTTACCTTTGTCCACGCATGGATGAAGCTTCATAATTGTTGGAAGACATTACTGTATCTCAGAACCAACTTTCAACCGGATATCGTAGTCGACCCTTGACCCCCCGTTGGTTGATGAAGCGGTCGATCCAGTTCCATCCTCGATCGATCCCACTCTTTCTTCAAAGAGTGAAGTTGAAGTGGTTGAGTTGATATCACCTCCACTTGACCCCACTCTTTCATTGGAGAATTCCCAGACTAAAGTAGTCACCATGACACAATATTCGTCTCATTCTACTTTTCCAGTTGAGAATGGATTAGAAACCGCTGATGTTTTCCTAGTTAGTCCAGAATGTTCTGGGAAAGGGGAAATCCTGTCCATTTCCACAGAACTGCCCCCAAGTACCAAGGTCATTTCCTTTGATTGGAATGGGCTAACAGAATATCGTCTTCCTTTGGGTGTTCCTTTCCAGATATTTGTAGGAGTTTCCAAAAAGGAAATCTTTTCCAGATATTAGGAGTTTCCAGATATTAGTATTTTATCCTCAACTGCTTGGCAAGCTACAGGTTCTCCTCAGCTTGTGCCAGTCACTGACCAGATATTAGCTTTCAATAGAAGGCCTACTGGACCTTTAGGAATCCTTCCTCAGTTACCTATCACCTTAGGAGGGAAAACTGTCTGTATTGGTGTTATGGTAGTCCAAGGTCCCTTAGATTTTAATCTACTCCTTGGACGTGATTATGTCTATGCTATGAAAGTTGTAGTGTCCTCACTCTTTCGAGTGATGTATTTTCCTCATCATGGAAATATTGTGACCATTGATCAACTTTCCTTTGTGACACCCATTCATGAGACTTCCCTAAATGTTCCACATGTTTTAGTGCTTTCTTTCCCCTAAGCTTGGGGGGCATGTTTAGCCGCTAGAAATCATGCTAGGGGAATTTACCAACCTCTGGATGTCATGTTGGGAAGGAACCCGTCAATGGGCCTTAACCATGAGCATAGTTTATTTCTATTTTAAGCTCTTTAAAAAATAAAATGGGTCCCTTCAAGCATAGTTATTGTCTATTTCAAGCTTGTGTAAAAATGAAATAGATCGTCCTCCCATTGACTCGAGTATCCCACTAGATTTAGGACTTGAACCTTCATTTCATCTGTCTGTGTCACTTGATCCTCGTTCTTCCTACCCCCTTGGTGAACATATTCATATCAGTAGCCAGTATTTTAGTTGGGTATGGAAGAAGAGTGGTCAAACGAAACGAATCTTAGGGGGCATGTTTAGCCACTAGCAATCATGCTAGGGGCATTTACCAACCTTTGGATATCATGTTGGGAAGGAACCCGTCAATGGGCCTTAACCATGAGCATAGTTCCCTTTTTGTGTCAATCTCGTTAAAAAATGAAACATGTTCCCATGAGCACAGATTAGTCTTTGATCCCAAGCTTGTTAAAAAATGGAATAGACCCCTACAAACATAGTTTACCTTTGGTTTCGAGCTTCTGTAAAAATGAAACCATTCCCAAGCATATTTTACCTTTGGTTTCAAGCTTGCATAAAAATGAAACCAACTTCATGAGCATAGTTCCCTTTCCGTGTCAATCTCTTTAAAAAATGAAACAGGTCATACGAGCATGGTTCTTTCCTGTGTCAAGCTCGGTACAATATGAAACAGAAGAAAATGAGCAAAGTTCTATTCCTGTGTCAAGCTTGTTAAAAAATGAAATAGATCCTTTTCCATTGAGCCTAGTCTTCCCATAGACTTAGTACCTGAACTTTCTTTTCATCCTCCTTTTCCATTTGATCTTCGTTCGTATCTGGTGAAAATCTTCATATTAGTAACCATGAGTTTAATCGAGTGAACATGTAGGTTAGGAGAATGAAATGAAGCTTGGAGGCATGTCTTCAACCTCTGGACATTATGCTGATGTCAACTCGGTCGCCTCTCCACACCATGTTGGAGTTAAGTCACTTACTTCTAGCAATCGTGCTTGGGGCATGTACCAACCTTTGGATATCATGATTGGAAAAAATCCACCAATGGGAATATTTTCGAGCATATTTTCTTTTGGGTTTCGATCTCGCTAAACCATGAAAATAATCCCGAGCATAGTTCATTTTCTGTTAAAAATCTCGTCAAAAAATGAAGCAGACATCATGAGCATTCTTTTCACCTGTCTTCGAGCTCGTTAAAAATAGTAAGATGGTATTGAGCTTACTTTTCACTTTTTCGTGCTCTGGTTGAAACATGAAAAGTGGTTTGAGCTTACTTTTTACTTTTTCGTGCTCTAGTTCAAATATGAAAAATATTTTGAGTGCTTTTGATACCATTGTCATGCTCGTTAAAAAATTGAGTAAAAAGGTGTGTCTAACGAGTATATGTTTATCACTTTATCCGGCCTCGCTAGACTACTTACGGAAAAAGGAACTGTGTCGAGTTCACTTTTTCCTTTGTCGTACTCGGTCACCAACCATGACAAATTTGTTCATGGAGTCCTCTTTAAGCTCTTTTCAAACTCCCTAAATAGGAAAAGATCGCCAAGCGAACTTGATTCTTTCACGCTTGTAAAAACATTTGAAAGGTCATCCTTCTGGTGATAGTTTATCCCTTTTTCGTACCAGGAGGCACTATTTACGAAAAATGGGAACTCCATCCACTAATGACTGGAAGAGTTCTCTCACGTTGTTTTATCATTTTTAGGGTGAAGAGACTAACTTTTACGAAAAAGAACCTTTGGAGTCTTCTTTAGTTCTTTTCAGACTCTCTAAATATGAAATGACACCTAGTTTACCTTCTTTGGACTCGTTAAAATTTAACATTGAAGGGCCCATCATGGGACAAACCCATCCTATCCTAGGTTCATAAAACATTTGGGAATGGAATCATCCATGGGATGAGCTATACCAAGCATATGTTTACCCTTCTCAAGCTCGTTAAAAAACAAGTGAGGCACTCATCAATCATGATGGGGAAAAATGAAAGATTTTTTGTTACACTTTACTTACGGCAGTAGATAGTCACTCTTGAACATGGAACTCGTTTGCATTTTCATTCAGTACTTGGGTAATCCGTTTGTCTTTGATTCGTGTCAATCCCACGAATCTTGTCTGTAATGTCCCCATTCAAATAATTGCATAGTAAGACAATCCCATAAATCCTACTAATTTCCTAGGTTGGATGGGCACATGTGGAATTGTAATAAGGAAGCTAATAAATTATGTTTAGAAATTAGAAGGGTTCAAGTATTTAATAAATAGGTTGAATAAATAAATTCAAGAGAAATTCTAGATGGCAAGTGGTTTTGAAGACATATGGAGGATGTGGGACCCACACTAGCTTTATTTTTCAAGGACACATGGAATCTCTCTCTTTCCAATTCGAATTCATGAGAAGGTGAACATTATTGGATGAGTTGGTAAGTCATACATATGGCATTGAGAATCTTAGGTCGAATTGGAATGGATTGGTAACCTCCATGGAAGAGGAAGAGTCAAATTGGAAGCTTGTGGACACTTGGGCTAGATTGCCTAGCCCCTATGACAACAATGATGGAGCATCTATGACATCTAGAAAAATTTAAGATATGACCTATGACATATGACCATTATGACATGTCAACCCCAAAAATAATCTCCAAGAGGGCACTAATGGGAGTTGGATAAGCCAAAGAGACCCCCACTCGAATTGGTGGAAGATGGAAGGATAGGAAAGGTAGGACACATGGCAAATATTGAGCCCTTACCCTAATTCGAATTGGATTGAGTATATGGATGGATTCTGAACCTTAGAAGGATAAGGATTTTTATAAAATACAAGGATAAACCAAGAGAAGGGCTTTTGATCATTTGAGAAAAATTGCATTTGTGAAGAGAGAGCTAGTGGATGACTAGTTTCTTGTCTTAGCCAATTTCTAGGGTGAAAGATTCCCATCCAAGTTGGTGTTTGGAGAGGCCATTTAGGTATTTCATGGAGATTTAATGGATTTTTTATTTACAGGTATCAGCTACAGTGAATCTCGTGGTTTCATCTAATGCATCTCATCCTCTCAACCATTTCCAGTTTTGAAGGCATATTCATGCTCCTTGAGGGATTGCACTTTGGGTGAGCTCTTGTACTCCTTGGGAGAGCTTCTCATGATGTATTTTTGATTGTAATAAGCTTAATATACTCTTTTCTTCATCTTCAGAAATTCTCAGGTTGAAATACCAAGTGTTTGTATGTAAAAATGATTATTAATGAGCAAACAATGACCATTTCCCCACTATATTGATGTATGCCATTGTAATGCTAAAGATTTCGAATAAAAGAATGCTTATCTGGTAAATTTATTATGAATGGACTACCATTGGTGAGTATTACAAGTTTAATGTTCATCACTTAATAATTTGATTTCATTTTACTTAGTTTATTTACATTTGGAGAAGTTTTGGTGCTATTTCCCCAAGGGTCGAATTAGTGATTTTTGCAGCTGTTTGTGGGAAGGTTAGAACAGACTTAATAACTGATTAATGGTGCATATGAGACCTTAATCAAATAAATGAGACATCCCCTACCTATTTTCATAAATTCGAGTGGGTTTGGAGGCATTTGGAAAGCCAATTTTAGTCATTACCCTGGGGGATTTGAACCTCCAATTGCTAGTAAAAATTACATACTTGGTCCAGAAGCTTAAGGGAGTTTGCAGAGGTCTTTTGGTGGCCATATATCAACAATGAAACTCATAATCAAGTCCTTTTATCAGTCATATACCTTCTCAAAATATTTGGGAGCATTTGGGGCAAATTGGAAACCTAGGCATCAAAACTAGTCAAAGGTCGAAATTGAGGAAAAAGTGAAAAATTGGGAATTTTAATAAAAATTTAAAAAAGGGACATTACATTGTCACTCCTTTGGGTCATCCAAAGAATGCTTCCATCATCAGTTGCATTGGAGGTTGGTATCATTCTTTTCATGTCAATACTTCCAAGTCATGCCATGCCCATGTTCAAGAGACATTTGTTGCTCATTATCTGCAGTCAGTACACCTTCGATCATGTCAGTCTACCCTGAGTCAGTCTTGCACATCATTCTGTCATCCAATCTACTCCAAACATCTGTAGTCATGTTTCGTGTCGATGATGGGGGATTCATCATGGCCCTCCTTTGATGGATTCATCCTTGCCGACTTCAACACATCATCTAGGGATTGAATCTAGAAACCAATCGAGTACCTTGGGCCTGCATGCCTCAATGGCAGGTTACCTCGCTTTCAACATGGGTTTACATCATTGGCTATTGATTGAAATATTTCGTCGAGCATTCAACTTCAACTCATTGATTCACGCTTGATGGTATGTACTGTGATACCTTGGGAATCATCGACATCAATGGTGATCTCCCTCGCGCTTGTTAACGGTATACACTAATGACCGGTAATCAAGTGGCTTCTACCATGTTCGACTCGAAGACATTGTAATCACATGGATAGATTCATATCATTGTGGGTTCAACTTGAAGACCGTGGGGAAGCCATATATTACCCAGGTTGCGATGGAGATTGTTTGAGTCATATTACACAGATCCACTTTGTATTGGTCGTGGTTGTGTTATCATCTCATCATGGATCTACGATTGTGTCTAGCAGCCATGATTGTGTTCAGTCGGTCTTTACTACCATGGATCTGCTTTGTATTGGTCGGAAACCATGTTGTGAGTCATGTGAGACTTGTATCTCAGAGTCAGTTGTACTGCAGCAACATCTTCCAGCCAGTAATTCGTTTCCATCCATCTTTCAAATCATTTCACCTATCTTACTTTGCCAGCTTCATGCTTTGGGGGGAATTCTGTTACACCTAAATCTCGTCACCATGACTCCTATGTCAACTCAGTGCCTTAATCCCTGAAATTTCCCTCACCAAGAAGTATTCCTGAGTAAGTTGTGGTCCCTTTTCCACATTTTTTGGGTAGCTCGGCGCAAGTTGTCAACAAGCAATAGGCGCCTGATTGAGCTCGACACAGGCTGCCATATAGTAGAGTGCGTCGGAGGCGCAATATGGCTTCATGCAGATTGCGCTTCCCCTTCCTGGTGCGGATTTCCTTCATACAGCTTGCGCCAGAGTTAGTTCAATGGATAAAATGGAACCTTTAAACGAAATCTCGAAGCTTGGTGAGGTGTATCCCTATCCCTAACTTCTAGGTGAGCTGGAATTCGGTTCCCTAACCCTTTGGGAGGATCCCTTAACCATCTCCCCATGATCCTCAACCTACTCTATCCACTTGGTGCTATATATACAAAGATCCTCTCCATTCCAAAGGGAGGAAGTCTATAGCACTTACATGCTGGGTAGAATTAGCCTAGGTATTCCCTATCCATCTCTTGGGAGGCTTACATTTCCTTTGGAGGCTTTGGCTTGGATTGTTGGAGGAGGATTGCAGCATTAAGGCTTGGGTTGTAATCATCTCTCTACTTTGTATTTCCCTCTATTTATACAGTAATATAAACTCTTTCCATAAATGTTATTGTGTTTATAATGTTTATAGTTTACTTCCTTAACTGTTTACTTAGATCAGTTATTGTTTAGACATGTTTTACTACTTGTATTGTTTCCACATGTTTTGACAGGTCTTGCAGCTACAGATTTGACAACTGTGGAGCTTGGAGAAATAACGAGGAGAAATATCTACAAATATGAAGGTAAGATGTCTAATTACTCGATCTCTAACTTGATCCAGGAAGGTATCTTTATGTTCTATTCTTATTTGTTCTATATTCACATTGAACTGGGGAGATCTGGCTCGCGTCCGCTTGAGTAGATTGTCCAATAACACTTAGTTCAATTGATGTTGGAGGAACTTCATCCGATACTTGGGTGAAGAGATATATGATTGAAGCAAATTCTTATTGGCAGCAAAATCCTTTTTTATTTCTTGATGATGCACATATACATGGATGCACTTATGATGTTCACTTGAGTCACTTGAAGACTCATGATTTTCCTAGCTCCTTGCTTAGTTCAATTGATGTTGGTGGAACTTCATCCAATACTTAGGTGAAGAGATATATGATTGGAGCAAATTCTTATTGGAAACACCATCCGTTGTTATTTCTTGATGATACACATATTCATGGATGCACAAATGGTACTTCTGTGAGCCCCTTGAAGGCTCATTGTTTTCTTTTCTCCCTACTTGGTTCACATTTTAGTGGAGATTCTTCATTCACTTATTGGATGAAAGAACACATGGTTGATTATTTTGATGCATCTTACATCCTTTTGGAGCATCATTATAGGACATGGGATCCTCACCTATGTCATTGGAGCATATTTGTTTGGTCACTTGATGCTTGTATGCACTTGGAAAATGGTGGTCTACTTACTTGGAGAATGCATACAAGGAAATGGGATCCGAGAATTCTCTTGCTTGATGGTATGGGTTGGAGAGAACTCCTAATTGTTGGAGTGCAATACAAGCATGGGACCCTGGGATAAAGTTTAGTCTCATTGGTTTCAATTTTTTGGGGAAACAAGTAGTATGGGAGATTGGGTCCCCACTTAATAAGGTGATTGTAATCAAAGTAGTGAAGCAACGAGCATGGTGATTCCTCTTTAAAATTTTCATGGAATCTTGAAGACTCAAAGTTGGGAAACTCAATGGAAACTTCAAAGAATTATACAGTAGTATCAAAAATGGTTTCCAAAATATAAAAGAGGTAAAGAGTAATTGTGCAAACTTTGTTTTGATGGATTTTATTAATATTTTGGTGTTTATTGGTGATGTCATATGGGATATCAATATGGAAAATAAAACCCACGTATCCTTGCTTTTGGAAACACACAATTGTAGTACATGAGTGCTACTACTCATAGTTTTAGAAGGAAAGTTTTGGAAGCAAAATTTGGAAAGAAAGCAGGTTCTTCAACATCCATGTTTGAAATTGCTTGAGGACAAGCAATATTGGGAGGGGAGGATTTGTCATGTCCCAAAAAATTTCATTGGGTCATAATGACCTAAGCCACTTGTCCATATTCATGATAGTTTGTCAAATTCATGGTAAGGGTAAAATAATTGCCAAGCATGATGTCCAAAGGATTTGTCATGCAGAGAAGCAGTGTGGCTTAGAAAGCTACTTGCAAGGTTGTTTGGTGAAAAGCTTTAGCCTACAATTATTAGGTGTGACAACCAGAGTTGCATCAAGATTTTCGAAAACCCAGTGTTTCATGACAAGTAAAAGCACATTGAAATGAAGTATCACTTCATCTGATACATGGTTAAGAAACGTACAGTCAAACTTCAATACATTGCTATTGATGAGCATGTTGCAGATGTGTCAACAAAGATTGTGTCAGTGACGAAGTTCAAGTACTTCCGAGACAAGCTTGGTATGGAAAATAATGCATCCCTCGTTGAGAGGGAGTGTTAAATATACAACATCAGGAGACATTCTCCAAACCAATCTTGTGTAGCCAAGATTGATCCTCCCATATAGAGGTGAGCACTTTGATTGCCTTCCATGTAAGGGTTATTCCTCCCATATATAGGTACTTAATCAAAGTAATGATGTTGTAAAGTCTTGTTGGACAAGACTCCGGACTTGTGTGTCAAGTCATAATTATCATGTGAGCCTTCCATATAAAGGTATCCATGAGATGAACCTCCCGTATAGAGGTGGACCTTCCGTATAAAGGTCATGCTTTACTTGTTAACAGCATTTAATGTTGTGTGATGTATTATTAACCATGATCACTAGATTACTATTAAGTCTCCTTTAGAGATTGATCACCTCTAAAGTGAATTACTTTAGCATATGATCATTTGGTCAAGAATAATATAATATGATCACAACATCCAATAATTCTTCTTAGTATAATGTAATGTGATGAATAATTAAAGTTAGCACATATTTACCATGCAGTAAAAGATAAAGAAATAAAAGATAAAGCATAGAGATCAAGAGTGTCACATACCCACCCATCTATCCCATGCAAGGAAGGGAACAAGGCACTAAAAATCTGGGCTTTTAGAATAACTTAGCCAAAGTCATCATGAATAAAGGATATGGCATTACAGTAAAATGCATATGTGTGCTGATGCAACTCAAAGCAAACATGCACAACGGAATAAAACTATCCACACACATTTCACATGCATTCAGCATATCAATAACAGTCATCAATTAATTAAAACAGTGTAGAAGTAAATACACATAAGAGAATATATTCATCTCACTGTAATGTTGTCCTAAACAACTAGCTATGTCGCTACAACGTTCCACCCAACCATAGGTTTGTGCCCAGCCTATATTCTTTCAGCACTCAGAGACCACCCTCGAGATGGGCATGATATCTACAAGGAAAAGGGAACTCTCAAGCTCAACACAGCCCAAAGCAATGGATTCCCATATCAACCCCAACATTCTCTTGCAAAGAAAACTCAAATATGGGCTTGGGAACACACTTTCAGCAATGGGTTTAGAAACCAAATGGACATGGGTTTTTTCCCAAACGTAGGCACACCAAAAACGGATTTGTGAGAGGGAAAATCGACCATAGGGAAGAAAACAATTTCTCCCACAGATATACAAGCTATCAGTGAGCCAAAACAACCTCTATGGTACCCAAATCGATTTCTCTTTCTTCCCCACTGTTACACAACAAAAAATGCCCTTCCCAACTAGGAGAATGAAGGACTTGACACAACAAAACCATGGAGGAAAACGTCCAGGTAGCTCCAAACTTGTGAGAGAGAAAAACTGATGGGTGAATAATGGCTTGGGGGAAAAATCATGGCTCTTTTCTTGCCCAAGAAGCCAAACACGATTTTCCATGAAGGGTGGCTTGCCCATACCCGAATTTGGAAAGCCATACCTCTTCATACCCCAAGGCATTAACTACCTCAACCAACTCTTGGGAGAGTAAATGATTGGGTACAAAAGTCAGCATGGGTAGTTGAGGGTTGATGGGTTCTCTCATTGACATTTGGCTTGACTTGATTGGCTCAAAGGTTTGAATATTTCCCTCCCAATTTCCTTGTAAACATCATGCCCCCATCTCTTGTTGCATTGCATAGCTAGTTGTGGGCATTTATATTAAAATGCATATTTACAATTCCCATGGTTCATTACCACATGGGTAGCATAATATCCAATACTTTCCTCTTCAAGGTCGAGCGTTCACTAGCGGGGCCTTGGCCTTGAGCTCCACGCCAAGAATCATACATAATATGCATACAATATTTACATTATAGCCCAAAATATTATAAGGGTCAAAATGGGGACGTGACAAAGAGAATTCGAAATTGTCTATCCAAACACTTCAACTAATTAAAGAGAAATTGAATTGTTAAAGCTTCAGTTAAGTATCAATTCTTCAGTTAAAACATCAATTAAAGATGTGCCTCAGTTAACTAAAGAACTCACAGTGGTCACTTCAAGTAAATCAATCAGCATGATTTCAGTTAACTAAGTGTTAAATAAGAAGTACTAGTTAACTAAAGTGTTTTCACTTTAGTTAAACTAAAAGATGACACTTCAGTTAAAGAGAGTTAACTAAGTGACAACAAATAAGATCTAGTTAACTAAGTGTTATTGCATGACGACACTTATGTTAAACTAAAAGATGACACATGAGTTGTGACACTTGCATGTTGACACTTAAGTTAGCCATATAACTAAGTGGGAAAGCTTTCAGTTAAGAGGCGAGTTCATCCTAAGTGAAAGCTCAGTGAGATAAAGCATTGCATGAGAATTGGAGCGCACCTCTGCATGCAAGATTAATGCCTCCAGTTTGAGGGTGAGTTCATCCTAAAGTTAGAATTTAAAAATAGAAGAGAATAATGTATAAATATGTTATACAAGATTAATGAATCCAGTGTGAAGTGAATTCTCTTCTCCATTGAAGGCAAGGTGCTTCTCTTTATGCAAAGTATTGTTCGTGCTGGTTACACATCTGATTGATCTCTCTTGTCTGTTGCTTATGTATCTTCATCAAGAGTGTTTGGTGATCTCTTATCTTCCGAAAGCAATCTGCTATGTTGTAAAAGAAAGCATTCTTTGCTATCGATTATATTATACTGAGAAGAATTGTCGGGCTTTTTGTTCTCATAATTTTGAGGATTTTCCCCAGGGTATATATTCTGTTATGGTTGTATGAATTTCATGGATTGAATTGTCTCATTGCTTCAAGTCTCCACATCTAAAAGAATTAAAGATCAAAACTCAACCAAATTTCATCACTATAGGCTAAGAAGAAATAAGCATACGTTGATGCATAAAGACTCAAACAAAAGTAATTACAAGAGTCTAAGGCCATAGAAACTGAGAAATTTATTACTCTATCTAGCAAGGATACTAGTATGACTTAGGGACTTTCTATGTTTTCCTCCCCTATTAATACCAGTACACCAATTACTACTTTAGCAAGTGACTCTTCTTCTTCATAATTAGTTAATATTGATGATGTTGTCGTATCTTTGGGAGATTATGATTTTAGTCAATCTCGCAAAGGGATTGTAACTAGAGATTCTAAAAGGAAAAGGGTTGAAGAACATCCAAGCAAAGAAGTACTATATCAAATGATAGCATGGAACATTGCTAGTTAGGATTAAAAACAATTGTAGCATATACAACCTCTGCTTTGAATGCCTTTACTGGTGCTAATTCTATGACAATCAAATGTTAATTGCTACAACCGACAGGTACACAACTCAAGTAATTGTTTTAAAACCCAATTGGAGCAGCAGAGGAGTCAAATGGAAGTTATACATATGTAGCAAGTCATTAAAAGGGATGAACAAAACGAGGTTCAGATGGATTCCCTAATGAAGGAACATATGGTAGAAATTGAAAAATAAAAGTCAGAACATGAGGAAAAGATAACCACTTTTGAGCAAGAGGGATATCAAATTAAAGAATTGGAAGAAAATATACATTCCCTATATGTTCAATTACATGAGAAAGGGGTTGATTTGAATACTTTAAAAGATTAAGCATTTAGGGAAAATAAAAATCTTATGGATGCTCAGGCAATGTTCTTCAAAAAGTTAGATGAAGTTAAAAAATGTTATGATTATTCGACTAAATTGTATGATCACGTAGAAGTACATTTGGATTAAAGAAAATTTGCACAAGATTTGTTTGATAAGATAATAGATTGGAAGAAGTAGTACAAACAGGCCCCGGGGTCACTCTCTAGGATTAATCGCAGAGAGAAAAGAAACACTCAAGTTCTATTGGAGTCATGGAAGGCCTCTTTGGAAGAAATAGAAGAAAATGTTCGTTTAGCCAACATATCATGTTTCAAGATATGGAACTCAACAAATGATATTTTGGAAAAATTTGGCATGCCAACAATAGATTATTTGAGTCAAGTTGTTCCAAGCCAATTGCAGATCACAAAGGTGGAGTAGGTCAAAGTTAATAGTAAAGAACTTATCAATCAACTATCATAGATAAATGAGGATGTTTTCTAATTATGTCAGTCAATCTCGCCACTTTGTTTTATGCCTACATATAGAGGTTCCATAAGGGTCTAAAACGAGATATTTCCAAGAATATTTATCATGGATAATTGCATATAGAAATAATCAGGTTCAATCGAAATTCTCAAATTATCGAGGCTCGTGAATTGTGGAAATCATATTGAGAAGGGGTGAATTGAGAATATTTTTTGTAAAGTTTGTATAGAAAAACAATTATACTAAGTTGGTTGCTTGAACTTCCTTTAGACTTTGTTTTTAAAAAGGAAGACATCCAAAGAACAAAAGGGGAAGACTTTTGGGCCCAAAAACCTTTGCAATAATTATGTTTTTGGAGGAATAAAAGAGTACTAGAGGAATAAAAGAGTACTAGAAGGACTTGCAGCCATTGGGTATTCCACTATGTATATTTACGAATTTTATTTTATTATAGTTTGTGTCAATTGAATACAATTAGTAATGCATATGAATTTATTATGTGTACATTATTTATTGTAATTAATTGTTTAATGGTTGCAACTATATACAAAAGCAATGATTCGGATTTAATAATATTTTGTATTAATGTTACTGCCTTATTGATGATTTAACATGTTGACAACAATGCGAATTTCTTCTTGTGTTTTTAGCATTATATTATGTGATTTGTATCTAACCATGTTTAATCATAGCTCATGCTCAATATTAGAGTAGGTTATATTAATATTTGATTAGGCTAAATTAGTTTAGTATTTGATTTGATAATTGATTTGAGTAAGAGTAAATTAGAAACTAGACATTATATTTTAGCATAGATTATAGTACTTGCTAGTTTAGGATTCATTGAGAACGTTATTGCTAAAACTCTTACTAGCAACCAAGCCCACATACCGATTGGAGTCTACTTGTTGAGATATTGTAACTTCAAAGAATATTATAATTGTACTTTATTCCGGAGATGTTTCATTCCTCCGTAAAGATCTTATTGTATATCCGGAGATGTTTATTCCTCCGTCAGAATGTGGTAACTCAGGTTATTAGACTTCCCTGGTGGAGGTCGGCCCTTTATGTGTTATGTGGGTCAAAGGGTTATTAGACCACCCTAGAGGGGTCGGCCCAGTTAGTTGTAGTGGGGTATTTAACCCATTGGTTAAATACGAGCCTACGTGTACTTGTGTAAAATACATATCAGTGAAGTGTATAAATAGAGGAGGTGTGTTCCTCATTTGACACACTCACTCATTCAAGGGAGGCGCACTTTTGGAGGAGAGGTCTGCTACGGTGGAGAAGGAGATCATGTCTTTGGTTTGCATCTTTGTATATTGCTGTTCATCTATATTGAGGAAGCTTTACTGGGTTTTCTACCCCATGAGGGTTTCCCAGGATAAATCTGTGTCTCTTGTGTTTATGCTATGCTTGTCGTTTCTTCAGTGATCCTGTATATGCTATTATTGTGAAATGGAATGTAATGCTGCTATTTTCTGTCTTATCATATTGAATTTTAACATGGTATCAGAGCTAACCTGAAGGAAGACAAGGTATGGCACTAAAGACACTTGCTTTACTTACGACAATTTGAAGGTGAGGGTTTTACATAGAAAAAACCAGTCATCGTAGCACTTTCGCTATAAATCCGTTTTGACGAAGTTTTCGAATCTGAAATTGTTAAAGGATGAAGCTAAAATCTCCAGGTACCTTGTGTCCAAAGGACAACCTCTAATTCGTTGTACTTTGTGATTTATGATCTGTACAATAGAGGGTTTCTGCCTCTTCCAGATCTGAGTCAAAATCAGGTGACCTTGGGAAAAAGGTCATAACTTGGGCTAGGAAGATCCAAATGAAAGTTCGTGAAAAGTGACAGGTAGTACACAGACTGTACTATCTCAGAAAACTTTTTTTAGAGGCCGAAGTTGAACCAGTGACACGTGGCACGCCGTACAAGTTCGCTCTCCTGTTTTATCCCAAAACAGGTGACGTTACGACATTTGGCATAACTCTCTCTCAGAGAGTCCAATTGAGGTCAGACCTGTCAGGATGGAAAGTTAACAGGCCGAGCTATCTCAAAAAACTTTTTCAGAGGCCGAAGTTGAAACAGTGACACGTGGCACGCCGTACAAGTTCGCTCTCCTGTTTTATCCCAAAACAGGTCACGTTGCGACATTTGGAATAACTCTCTCTCAGAGAATCCAATTGAGGTCAGACCTGTCAGGATGGAAATATAACAGGTCAGGCTATCTCAGGAAACCTTTTCAGACCCTGTGGATCAAAAGTTTCGGAGTTACACCAGAAACAATCAGGTACATATTTCTGTCAAAACAGAATTATTTTTGGTACCCTCATTCATGGCTTCCGGAATTTAGGGCTTTAGAGAAAGTTGAAATTTTTGTAATCGGAGACCACGGCTGGATGCTACTCATCAAAATAGAAATTTAGAGACCAAGATCAGAATTTTTGGTTGGGCAGAAGGCCAGGTTTGATTAGACCCTAGTTCGAGACCTTGATCAGAAAAGTGGAAAATTAGGGCTTCTGTAAAAATGGGAATTCTTGAAATCTGTGACCATGGCTGGAAGCTCCTCAGAAAAATAGAAGCTTAGAGCTTTGGATCAAACATTTTGATTGGGCAGAAGAGTGGGATTTATCAAACCCCAGTTCAGGGTCACGTCCAGTGAATCCGAAAGTTTCAAAGGCAAAATTGAGGAGTGAAACTTTGCAGTTTTCAAATTCTAAATATATCAGTTTGATCAGCTCATCAAGGCGCATATTTCTATCCTTTCGGAAGTTTGAAATTCAAAGTTTGAATTTTTGGGGTTTCTCTGACAAACCCATATCCAGCTCCAGCTCCAGTTCTTGCAAATCAAGTGGATAGGGTTAATCCTAGAAGAAGATGGATTGGTCACCTGCATAAGTGAAGGAGTTTCTATTTTAGAGGGAGATGAGGCTAAAGCTTTACATAAGGAGATTACAAGCGATCTCGACAGGTATGACTCATCGAGGTATGTTTTGATATTTGTTCATGATTAAGTTTATGGTATGTTTGTACAATCTTGATTTTTAGATTTGTTGTATCACCTTAACAAAATTATGAATGCATGATAGAAGATATTCATTGGTTAGGGTGTTGACACTTATGATTGTACTAATGCATTATGATGTTGTGTGAGGTTGATGGTGTCCGCTAATAAGATACAGGTACATCACAAAAGACAAATCAGGTTCCATGACCATGAAAACATGAAGACAAAGACTCATCCACAATCTTTGTTCTACTTACGAGGTATGTATGACTTTGTTATATTATGCTTAACCTATGAGACATGCAGGTTCTAGCTCAGGATCTCTAAATCATTGAAGAGATTGTTTAGGTATGTTGTACATAAACAAGTAGGTATACTAATCCAGGTATGTTTCCCATGAATCTTACCTTGTGTTAGGATCCCCTATATAAGTATACTTGGAATGATTGGTTATGCTTATTCATAAAGTTAGTAATCAAGGGATTATGCATATTATATCTTTTATCTTGATTGATGATATGCATGAGTAAAAGAAGACTTCCCTGAAATCTTGAATACTAATGTTCATGACTATACATTCTCAATATTATTTAGAACTATAATGTTTTGATAACATTTAGAACATACTAATGGGTGTATGTTTGTGTATGAGATCATGAGGATGACACTTGAACATGCACAGTGGTACATAATGAATAGAAGTTCAAAAGACATACAGAAGATCAAGCGGGAGGCAACCACACAAACATAAAAGATAAGTATTTGAGTTGTTATTTGAAATAGTAAATGATATTGCCTGTAATAGGTTGTATGCATATTTGTATTCCTATAATATATCATGCTAAGTGTAAATATTCATAGAACATTGAACAGTATACTACCAATATGCATATGATTGGTAAGTTGAACAAACATTCCATTGTTGCTTGTCTAGAATGAAACCTCTTTGCTGACATGCTGAGAGTTGTGCACACTCTCGATAGTATGTTCTGGTAGAGATGGAAGGCATCTAGATAGACACTGTATGTATACAAGATATGGGAAAGTGTTGTACCAAAGTATTGGTCAAAATAGTTGCATAACTATGTAAATGATATCTGTATGCATAATAGGTTATCATGATCACATGATTATGAAGTATTACTAATCATGTAATTAACTTGTTTTGTAGGAAAGATCATGAAGAATGATGAACACCGAACAAGTGATGGATGTTCAACAAGAAGATTTACAAATCAAACAAAATATAGAAGGCTCATGGCTAGAAGATTCTCTTAGAAAGAGGAAAGAGAACCTTAACAAGATGTTTTGCTCCAAGGGACTAGATAAGACCATTCCCTTAATAATGTAATCAGGTTCTGCATGGATTCCCAGGATTGGTAGTCAATTGATGAGCTTAATGATCATCATGGGTGATGTGGAATGCAAGAAGGAACTCACCACAAAGTTCAAATGATTTTGAGGCTCATATTAGTAGACCCTTTTGACGAGAGATGGCACAGATAGATATGCAGAAGATCACTCAATGCTGAGTGTGAATAATGGAAAATTGACAGCTTCATGACAAAGCTTGGGATTTACCAGAAGTAAATTTGTCCCTAACCTTTACCTTAAGGTTGTGGATGATGAACCTAACATACCATTATTGCATGACGATGATCTCTTTCTAACAAGGAATGAGAAACAGGTCATGAAAATGGCTGCAGAAATGGAAATGAAAGATCTCGGATTAATGCACTACTTCTTAGGTCTAGAAGTATGGCAACATCCAAAAGGAATCTTTTAAATCAAGGTAAGTATGCTGTGAAGTTTCTAAAAAGATTTGATATGTTGGAGTATAAAGCCATGGCCACTCCCATGGACTCCAACTTGAAGTTATTAGTTAATGACTCATCGTATTTAGTGGACCTAACCCTTTATAGACAAATTATTGAGTCATTGATGTGTCTAAACGAATACTAGGTTAGATATATGCCTTGCTGCAATTACCTAATTCAGTATCTAGTAGAATCTAGAAAGGTTCACTTAATAACTACAAAGCATGTAGTGAGGAACCTAAAAGGTACAATAGATTTTGGTCCATATTATCTTGAAGGTCATGAACTCCGTTTACATGGTTACTCAGATTCTGATTGGGCAGGTAGTGTCTCAGACAGAAAAAGTACTTCAGGTGGATGTTATGGTCTTGGATCTGCCATGATCTCATGGTTCAGCAAGAAACAATCAAGTGTGGCCCTCAGTACTGCTGAAGCTGAATACATAGCTGCCTGCTCTGCTAGCTGTGAAGCAGTATGGCTTCGAAAAATTTTGTCTGGAGTGCTTGACTTAGAAATGGAACCCACTGTGATTATGTGTGATAATCAAAGCTGCATCAAGATGACTGAAAATCCTGTGTTTCATGATAAGTCAAAACACATAGAGATCCGTTACTTTTATATTCGAGATATGGTGCAGAAAGGAGCTATCAAACTAGAGTATATAAGCACTGAGGATCAAATTGCTGATATCCTAACCAAGCCTCTGTCTCGAGTAAAGTTTGAACACTTCCGAGACAAGCTTGGTGTAGTTCAGAAGAACCCTCCTCGAAAGGGGGAGTAGCATAGTATGAGACAGACAAGCCTATCTCATCAATGATGAGGTTACTTATTTTTCTTTGCACTTACTCACCTAGAATTATTTAGATATAGGACTCTTATATTCTTTATCCTTATGATTAGATGTATATATGTTTTGATGATACATGTTATACATGTTTTGATGATGATGATACATGTTGTGGTTATACATGTCTTGATGTTGATGATACATGTCATATATGTTTTGATGTTGATGATACATGTTATACATGTTTTGATGATGATGATACATGTTGTGGTTATACATGTCTTGATGTTGATGATGCATGTCATATATGTTTTGATGTTGATGATACATGTTATACATGTTTTGATAATGATGATACATGTTGTGGTTATACATGTCTTGATGTTTATGATACATATCATATATGTTTTGATGTTGATGATACATGTTGTGGTTATACATGTTTTGATGTTGATGATACATGTTGTGGTTATACATGTTTTGATGATGATGATACATGTTGTGGTTTTACATGTTTTGATATTGACGATGCATGTTGAGGTGATACATGTTATGATGATGAGGATACATGTTCTTGATGAACATGTGAGGGGATTGGATCATCCCTGGACTTTCAAGTCCTAAAAGGAGCCGTAGACGTAAGGTCTCCGAGAATGAAGTCCTTAGTGGACAGTTGAGGGGATTGGATCATCCCTGGACTTTCAGTCCTAAAGAGAGCCGTAGACGTGAGGTCTCCGAGAATGAAGTCCTTAGTGGACAGTTGAGGGGATTGGGATCATCCCTGGACTTTCAGTCCTAAAGAGAGCCGTAGACGTGAGGTCTTCGAGAATGAAGGGATTGGGATCATTCCTGGACTTCAGTCCGAAAGAAGAGCCGTAGACGTATGTCTCCGATAATGAAGGGATTGGGATCATTCCTGGACTTCAGTCCGAAAGAAGAGCCGTAGACGTATGTCTCCGATAATGAAGGGATTGGGATCATTCCTGGACTTTAGTCCGAAAGAAGAGCCGTAGACGTATGTCTTCGATAATGAAGGGATTGGATCATTCCTGGACTTCAGTCCGAAAGAAGAGCCGTAGACGTATGTCTTCGAGAAAGAAGGGATTGGATCATTCCTGGACCTCAGTCCGAAAGAAGAGCCGTAGACGTATGTCTTCGATAATGATAGGACTGGATCGTCCCTGGACTTCGGTTCAAAAGGTACATGACTGGTTTACATCATTCCTTGACGATGACGATGATCGTGTGATGACGATGCCGATGATCGTGTGATGACGATGCCGATGATCGTGTGATGACAATGCTGATGATCATGTGATGACGATGCTGATGATCGTGCGATGACGATGCTGATGATCGTGTGATGACGATGCTAATGATCGTGCGATGACGATGCTGATGATCGTGCGATGACGATGCCGATGATCGTGTGATGACGATGCCGATGATCGTGTGATGACGATGCTGATGATCGTGTGATGACAATGCTGATGATCGTGCGATGACGATGCTGATGATCGTGTGATGAAGATGCTAATGATCGTGCGATGACGATGCTGATGCTGATGATCGTGTGATGATGATGTTGATCGTGATGCTGATGACGATGTTGATAATCGTGTGATGATGATGCTGATGATCATGTGATGACGATGTTGATCATGATGCTGTTGATCGTGTGATGATGATGTTGATCATGATGCTGTTGATCGTGTGATGATGATGTTGATCGTGATGCTGATGATCGTATGATGACGATGCTGTTGATCGTGTGTTGACGATGCTGATGATTGAGTACTATCAACTCTGATGATGTTGATGTTCCAGTATTGAAGATGTTCCAGTAACTGGTTGAGTTACTGATGATGTTGAGAAAGCTTCCAATGATTTATAGATGTATCGTGTATGATGTTGATGACTCCTTGCTCGTGCAGGTGCTGTTATAATATCCTTCTTGTTAAGGGGGAGTGTTGAGATATTGTAACTTCAAAGAATATTATAATTGTACTTTATTCCGGAGATGTTTCATTCCTCCGTAAAGATCTTATTGTATATCCGGAGATGTTTATTCCTCCGTCAGAATGTGGTAACTCGGGTTATTAGACTTCCCTAGTGGAGGTCGTCCCTTTATGTGTTATGTGGGTCAAAGGGTTATTAGACCACCCTAGAGGGGTCGGCCCAGTTAGTTGTAGTGGGGTATTTAACCCATTGGTTAAATACGAGACTACGTGTACTTGTGTAAAATACATATCAGTGAAGTGTATAAATAGAGGAGGTGTGTTCCTCATTTGACACACTCACTCATTCAAGGGAGGCGCACTTTTGGAGGAGAGGTCTGCTACGGTGGAGAAGGAGATCATGTCTTTGGTTTGCATCTTTGTATATTGCTGGTCATCTATATTGAGGAAGCTTTACTGGGTTTTCTACCCCATGAGGGTTTCCCAGGATAAATCTGTGTCTCTTGTGTTTATGCTATGCTTGTCGTTTCTTCAGTGATCCTGTATATGCTATTATTGTGAAATGGAATGTAATGCTGCTATTTTCTGTCTTAGCATATTGAATTTTAACACTACTATCCCAAACAAGAGTGAGGATAACCGGGACTTGCCTTGGGCATTCTCCTCCCTTACTGTTGGCCTAGATCATTTTGGATCATCATCAAAATTGGCACTAGAAGGAGGGCCATTGTAAAAATGAATGGATAATGAAGAAATGTTTGAACCTTAGAATATCCATTCTATCCACTACTCCACAAAGAACCCCCACTTAGCATGTTGATCCCCAATCCCCTCAATTCGAGATAATATTCAATACATGACCAACACTTTTTCAAACTCTTATCCAATTTCTCAGTCATCAAGGCACATCCCGACATAACCCCAAAACAACTACTTCTCCTTTGTTAGGATCACTTGGAATTCCACACTTATTACAAAGATATTGTGCTATAACTCGAGCCTTAAGTAGGGAACATATGGAATCTCACTTATCATATATCGTCTTCCTAGGAGACCTAAACCACCCCAATCATACCAAGTAATTGACACTAGTGCACCAATTGTTGCGATCTTGATTATCACCTCTCAAATACTTCTAGGGGGATACAAAATTCTTCGGAAGGAAAAAAACAGAAGTATAACTGCAAGATGGTGCTAATTAACCACCATATCCCCTGGGGGACTAGTAATTTTATTAGAACTTTCTCTACCCCCAAAAGGATCAATACCAATATGGACATGTAATCCATTCCCAACCCTCCAAGAGAGCCACTCACCCATCCAAGGATAAGATCTAGTCAAACCCCTCCAGATAATGGATGCATTAGAAAAATCTTTTTTGGGAGTCTTGATCCACTCAACTGCAGATAACAGATGCATTAGAAAAATCTTTTTTGGGAGTCTTGATCTGCTCAACTACTGATTTTTTCTTCAGGTATTTATATTTAAGAACCTCACTCCAAAGTCCTATACCAAAAGCCCCCTCCATAAACTCTTTAAATTCAAAGCAAAACTAAACCAGTCCAAGTTTTTTATGCCCCAACCTCCAAGTATTTTGGGATAGAAATACTTTCCTATTTTGTCAAATGGAATTTGTTTCCAAGAGAGTTTCTAGCCCACAAGAAATGCATCATTCTTTTACGAATGCCTTGTAAGATTGAAACAAGAATCTTTGCAAGAGTTAGTGTCTTAGATAATAGTGGATGAGTGGCCAAGAGATTAGTGTCTTATCAATTGCATAATAGAGTCAATTAAATGGTTTGACAAGAGTTTATCTTAATGAGGAGGAGTGGTTATTGATGTCGAAGAGTACAACTAAACAAACCATCCCATTTGCTATCTAAAATTGTAGAAATGTATATAAGGATATTACTAGAGAAGATACATTCAAATACACATGAAGCTTATCATAACCCTGGATGAAATTAATGTGGATTTAACCAAATCTAGAGAAATAATGCAACAATAAACTACATTATATGGATAACATAAGGTAAGAATAATAGGGTTACAACTTCTACACTGCATAATATTTGTCAAGATAACTTAATCAAATGGGAAATTACAATAAGATTCTACAAGACAAGACATTACCATAACCAATAACAATCTACAAGACGAGACAAGATAATCTCACCCATAAAGTAGCTCATTGATCCTCAAAACACACACCCTTTAATTGGATGACATCTTCTCTCTCTTCAATATGAACTTCTCGAACCATAGAGCATTAGCCTAAGTCCCCCTTCCATGTAGGGATCCGATTGTTGAAAAAAGAGAATCCATTTTATAGGCCGTTAAATTTTAAAAGAAAATTGGAAAAACCTATTATGATTTTTGTTACCCAATGTTTTAAATTACTAAGGAGAGGCCATCATCAAGGGATCTTCATCTACGAGAATGAGATTGTTCAGATTTCTTGCAAGAGAGTGTTAATAAATGCATGAATCTATTGACCTATTCATTTAATTGGAGGACAGTTTCGCTCTCTTCAATATGAACTTCTTGAACCATAGAGCATTTTCCCGAGTCTCCCTTCCATGGAGGGATTCGATTGTTGAAAAAAGAGAATCCATTTTACAGGCTCTTAAATTTCAAAAGAAAAATGGAAAACATGTTATGATTTTTGTTGCCCAATGTTTCATACTACTAATGAGAGTCCATCACCAGGGGATATTCATCCATGAGAATGAGATGGTTTAGATTTCTTGCAAGAGAATGCTAATAAATACATGAATATGCTGAGCTATCCATTTAATTGGAGGATAGCTTCGCTCTCTTCACTCTGAACTTCTCGAAGCATGGAGCATTCCCCTGAGTCTCCCTTCCATGAAGGGATTTGATCATTGAAAAAAGTGATGCCTTATTTTGTGTGGCAGAAATTAAATGTTGAACTTAAAAATGTGGCTCTCAAATTGTCAATTAGACATATAAATGTCAAAGTCCTAATACAACTTAAGAATGCCTTAATCCGATTAGCTTTTAAGCCCAAAGTACATCAAGTGATTGATATCATTGTTATAGATCTTCTTGAAGCGAATTGATACAATCATTTTATCTATTTATAACTTTGGTTTATTTTGATATATATTTTGTAATCAAAGTTAATTTCTATATTTTTAATATTACAATAATAATTTATAAAATGTAAGAACTTCTTTGTATATGTCTCATTTTTTAGAAGGGAGGATTTTTTTTTATTCATATTAAGTCTCTTTCCAAATTATATATATATAAGTGTAATTTTATTAAATAAAAATAATAAGGTATATTTAAAAATGCTAATAAATTATTATTTAATATTAAATAAAATAACAGAATTTGACCATTTGAAATTGTGTTTTTAGCTCAGACTTTGATATCCAAAATAATCTTAAAATCGTATTTATGATTTGTCATTTTCAATGTTTCAAAAACATGTCAAAAGCCGATAAGGCACGCTCACGCCCACGGTAAAGGCACGCCCATGGTAAAGCCGGTAAGCCGTTAAGGCACGCCCATGGTAAACATTTCAAAAGCCATTAAGGCACTCTCACCGTAGGATCTATAAAATACCAAAACCTTTGGGACAGAGTAATCAGATTGAAGGTTGCGAAGAGTCTACAAGTCACTTTTCTGAGAGAGTTTTTATCTCCTGATAGCTGGCTGGTTCAGATTGAAGGTTTCTTTTGTTGTTCAGAGGACAAGTCTAGTGGTGTTTTTTCTTTTCTTATCTGTTTAAAATAATTTCTGTGATTGATAGCTAAAAACTCTATTCAATACTTAAGAGAGTTTTTAGTCCGTGATAGCTAAAAACTCTATCTAATACTTGAGAGAAATTCAATACTCTATCCAATATAAGCAAATAAGTAGTGGATTGAGATGGTAGAAACATTTATAACTAAAAACTCTATCCAATTCTCGAGAGAAATTCAAAGGAATTTACAGAGGATGAGGCCCAGGATTTCGTCTGGAATTGTGGACAATCTGTCTTTTATCATACACAAAATTCTTTTCAAAGATTTAAATCCATTGGAATTGAAACCTTTGAAGAGAATTCTCTCTGTCATGCAGAACAGATTATCCACCCTTCCAGACGAAGATAGATTATCCACCCTTCCATACAAAACCTTGGGCCTCATCCTTTGTAAAATCCCAATTGAAGTCTCTGATACCTAAAAACTCTGTACAATACTGGAGAGAAATTCAATTTATAAAGGTCGTTTTTTTTTCAATTCTTGATGATCTATTTCTTACCCATCTTGGAATGTGCCCTTGATATAGTCAATGGAATTAGAATCTTCCCTGGGTCATTTTTCTAGGTTTGCTTAAAGGGGATGTCAGGGGAACATTACAATTTCACTGAATCTAGCAATGGGACGGTGGGAGAAGAACTAGCAATAGATCAAACTTGAAAGAAGTAAATAAAAAGAGTCAATCTTTATCAATTTTTAAGGGGCAGTTCATCCGCTGTCTTTATCAGCTCCTTATTCAAGCTTTAATGTCTTCATCCAATGTTTTCATCCATGTTACAATGTGTCTTCAATGTTTTCATTTGGATGAATGAAATTTAAATTTCGTATTATTCTTCTATGTTCATAATCAAGTTTCTATAGGGGATTTTTCATGTTATTCCAAGTTTCATTCTTCCATAAATGCAGGATATGTAGTTTATTTGCCCAAATCTTTGTTGTGAGGACTTTGCAGTTCTATCTAATGGAAAAATATATATGACATAACCATCCGGTGAAAAATTCACCAGTATAAATATGCATTGTCATTTCTATAATTATGTTCTGATAAAGTATTTCTATGAACATGTGTTGCAAGCACTCTTTATCTTCATCCTTCCTCTAATCAGCCATCATTTCAGTTACCCCAAGAATGTTATTCAAGACTGCAATCAATCGATCCTTTGGCAAAAGTTGTGGCTTTATGCTTTTTGGTGTTCTGTGTGTTTTTCGTAAGCCAATAGTGCATCGTAAAGAATTTAATAAATATTCAATGTTACATTAAGGATTCAATGTAATATGAATGGACAGAAAGATCCCACAGCTCTGATTTTGTAGTAGATCAAGGCCACAGGTATAGGTGGGTTATTTCATTACTTGGACTGGACTGAACAATGACTTGCCAAAAACTTTGGAAAATCAAATTTGTAACATATTTAAATTTTGACCAAAGAGCAAGGGAATTTTGGCAAGTTTTAGACCGAAATTTTATTTGATTTTACTAAAAAATTTATTTCATGATAGTAACTCATCAGTATTATTTAGAATTCAAGACCAATTTATGAATATGCGTGATTAGGATAGTAATTATTCAACAATAATTAGTTTAGTAATTAGTTTATTTTTCGATTTTAGATACTCTGTCCTACGAGGAGTTATTGAGTAAAATTCAGTCAGGACTCGAACCACAACCGTGTTTATGACTATGTTTCATTGGCATATGACAGGAAGAGAGACTTTGAAGGAGTGTACCTCATATTACACTGATCCCTCATTAGGCTCTGAGAAGGACTGCCCCTCATATTACACTGATCCCTCATTTGCCTCTGAGAAGGACTGTCCAATGCCAACAAAAGAGATTTTATGTTTGCAGATCTGATTGCTCCACATGAAACTTTGTTTTGGCACTAACATTTCAAATGATCTTAATGATCAAATGTCAATTTCAAAGAACAAGGTGATTGTTGGTTCCAAAACAAAGCTTCGTCTGGAGCATTCAAATCATAAAAGCATAAACAGACAATATCCTTTGTAGGAATTGTACCATCCTTCTCATACCCAAATGAGGACTTAAGGAGAAATGAGACATTGTCCTTCCAAGCTTCTGGGGTTATACGTCCAGCTTAAAGCTGGACTATCAGAACATTTCTTCAATTGTCTATGCTCATTATAGCTTTGAAAATTGTCATATTAGGCTGTTGTTTCTTCTTTATGTCTGATAATGAGATGATGGTGATGGCCCAGGGATGTAAGGCATGCTTTGCTCTTCAAGGCACAATGCCAACTAGTGCAAAACTCGTACAAATCATATTTCTCTTTGCAAGTATAAGAGATGGTCAAAAAGCTGGATGGGATTATGTACCTCAGTTCCTGTGGTTTAGTCCAAACACAACTCATGAGCAACATCCCTTTCAAGCAAAACCAAATAAATGACACCCCCTTCAAGCAAAACCGAATAAATGACACAGGAACATTCCAATTTCACTCTGTCCTGAGGCCCCTGGTTTGGGCATATCATCAAAACTCCTTACTCCAGGGGAGTTGTCATCAGTGCCACGCTCAGGAAATAGAAGCTGAAGCAGCTCAGACATGATGGTCTCCTCAACTGAATTGGATTCTAAGGCCTCCTCCTTTATAACATTGCCACCAAGAACTGAGTTACCATCCTTGGAAATATCCATCAATTGCACTGTTGACGCATCCATGAAATCAGCTCCATCACCCTGGGATGATGTTCTGAGGGTCCTAGTATCATCAACCCCTGGAGAAGAACACGAGTCAAGAAAATAAGTTCCATTCTTATCAACACGTCCAAGTCCAGTTGAATCATCAGTGCCACCCTCACGACATATAATCTGAAGCAACTCTTGGAAAGAGACTGAGTCGTCAATTGAATTGGATTCTAAGGCCTCCTGGCTTATGACATTTCCATCAAGAAACGAGTTACCGTCGTGATGATTGGCCACCTCATAAATACCCATTATCGATTGTGTTGACGCATCCACGAAATCAGCTCCATCGCCCTGATTGCTATTGGAATCCTGTGCGGTATTAGTATCCTGCACCTCACTGTAATAGGGTAAAGGTACTGTTTGAACTGTTTGATCAGTTGGGATTGATGATTCACCAGCGAAACTCTGCAAGGGAAATTATTTTGAAATAATTGTTTGTCTAAAAATTCTAAATTGTTAGGCGCAGTTGAATTAGACAATGTTTCCATAAAGTCAAACTGTTGAGCCTCATTAAAAAAATTTGAAGTAGCTTCAGGATTGGATTTCTGTCCCTGAACAATATCTGATATATCTGTCCCTTGCCACAATGTTTGGCAATATCAGATATTGTTCAGGGACAGAAATCCAATCTTGAAGCTACTTCAATTTTTTTTAATGAGGCTCAACAGTTTGACTTTATGGAAGCATTGTCTAATTCAACTGCGAATAAAAATTTATAATTTTTAGACGAACAATTCTTTCAAAATGAATTGCCCTTGCAGAGTTTCTCCGGTGAATCATTAATCCCAACTGATCAAACAGTTCAAACAGTACCTTTCCCCTATTACAGTCAGGTGCAGGATACCAATACCGACAACTTCCAGATGCTTATGGCACATGATTCCAATAGCAATCAGGGCGATGGAGCTGATTTCATGGATGCGTCAACACAATCGATAATGGGTATTTCTGAGGTGGCCAATCATCAAGACGGTAACTTGTTTCTTGATGGCAATGTCATAAGCCAAGAGGCCTTAGAATCCAATTCAATTGACAACTCAGCCTCTTTCCAAGAGCTGCTTCAGATTGATTATATGTCGTGAGGGTGGCACTGACTGATGATTCAACTGGACTTGGACGTGTTGATAACAATGGAACTTATTTTCTTGACTCTTGTTCTTCTCCCGGGGTTGATGATACTAGGACCCTCAGAACATCATCCCTACTCAGCACAACTATTCAGGGCGATGGAGCTGATTTCATGGATGCGTCAACAGTGCAATTGATGGGTATTTCTGAGGATGGTAACTCAGTTCTTGGTGGCAATGTTATAAAGGACGAGGCCTTAGAATCCAATTCAGTTGAGGAGTCCATCATGTCTGAGCTACTTCAGCTTCTATTTCCTAAGCGTGGCACTGATGAGAACTCCCTTGGAGTAAGGAGTTTGATGATATGCCCAAACCAGGGGAAACTTAGTAATGTCACCTTGAACACTGCTTGTATAACTATTTGTATATATCTAACAAGCAAGTAGTCAGATGTTTTGCAGTTGCATTTTAAGATTGGAGTTTGCCACTGCTGAGTTGGATGAAAACGTTATTTGTAGTACGTTCTCTGCACATGCCATCTGCGCATGCCATCTTTATTGGTTTTGTTCGCATCTTAGTTCAATTTTACATTTTTCCTTTTCAAAATAAAAATGCTTGCAAATCAAGAAAGTGTTTTGTCAACAGGTCTGCCTGAAAATATTACATCGGTTGTTATAAACATTCAATTCAGAATGAAATTCAAGTTCTATTTATAAGTTCACACCTTTGAAAAAAAAGTGTTCTGTGTTTCAGTTTCATATCTAGTTTTGTAAGCATAATTGTATTTCCTTCCAAAGCTAGATATTTTGCGGATTTTGAATGCACCTCTTTTTCTTGTCATAAGCCAACTTTCAGAGCTATTATCGATATTTTTTGCAAGGCAATATGGATGTCTATTAGTATGGAAAAATCTATGTTCTTATTTAAGTTTATAACAGCACTGCAGAAGGGATTTGTGAGCAAATTCGTAGGATTTTTCAATACAGAATGGAGAAACCTGATTTGGGGTTAAGTACCTTGGTTATTACTTGAAACCGATTGGGGTTTAAATATCTTGGTTATTACTTGTGGTGCCAACCCCGACGGATTGGCCGAAGAAACTCGCGTCTCCTGTCCCCAAAGCTCTGTCCAGGCGCGCTCTGCAACTAGGACGGATTCCAAACACTGCCTCCAGTCGCGTCCTCAGGGATTCACCGTCGATCCCCTCACCAAAGGGTGTACCCGTCGAGATTTATACTTCCTGCAGAAGTCTTCTCTTCTCCCATGGTCAGCTCTGTCGTGGATCTGGCAAGGCGGTTTCAAACTAGACTGCGTATACACCTGCACATTCAAACCTTCAACCAAGAAAACGAAATGTAATTCGCAGAGATTTATATCTCACAAAGCAGAACGCCCAGCACTCAGATTACTAAATACATGAAAAGAAATCATTTCTGGGGAATAAAATACACAAGCCAGAAAACGACATGCTCTGTTCATTAAAATTGGTTCAACACTCTGGTTACATACACGGCCTCAGAGACAGAGGACCATCCACAATCGGTTTACAATAGTTCAAAACTGTCTGCTACCTCACAGGCTATCCACGGCTGTGGGTTTGTTTTCTCTCTCGGTTTCCCCTGCTGCTTTTGAAAATGAAAAAAAACTTGTTGATATATCAGACAGCGTGCCCCAACAGCCCGCGGTTCTCTCGTTTTTAAAATCAACCACCGCCATTAATAAACATAAATGGCCTTACTAGCCCGAGAATTCGAAAAAAAAACAACGTTTTGGTTTGAAGGCTAAAGGATCACGTGTCACCGTGCTTAGGCTGGCACAGGTGGCAATTACATCACTTCCGGCTCAACAAAAAAATCAAAACTTATGACGTGTTTCAAGTTAGCGCGATGCTCCTGCATCATCCTCCCGGGGAGAGAAAATGAAGTTCTTCACATGTTCTTCAGGGTCTGTCCCGTGCTGGTGAACCTCTGCTTCTGTCATCCATACAGCATCCTCAACAGGCTGCCCTTTCCACTTCACTAAATACTGATAATAGGTCCTGCTTCTAGTCTTTTTTGTAACTTTCCTGTCCAGCACTGCTTCAACTTGTGGCTGCTCCAGTTGAGGCAGTTGTTCTTGCCAATCCACAGCCTGTCCATCACTAGCTGGAAGTCCTCGTTCCTCATCCTATTCTCCTGCTTCTTTAAAAAGAGACAAATCTGCAACATTGAAGATAGGTGATATACCATACCCAGATGGTAGATCAATCTCATATGCATTGGCAGAGAATTTCCTTAAGATTTTGCAAGGTCCAATCTTCCTGAGTTTCAGTTTGTTGTAAGTTCCCCTTGGGAATCTTTCTTTCTTCAAGTACGCCATCACCATATCTCCCACTTGGAAATTCACTTCCCTTCTCTTCTCATCAGCTTTCTGTTTATACCTACTTACACTTTCCTCCAGCTTTCTTTTGACATTCTCCTGTAAGTTGTGCATTGCAGACGCAAAATCCTCTCCATCTGAACTTCTAAACTCTTGTTTCTCCAGATTTCTAAGTTCATATACACCTCTTGGGTGCATCCCATAAACAATTTGAAACGAGCTCCTTCCAGTACTTCTATTAGGTGAGTCGTTATAGGCAAACTCAGCTTGGGCAAGTGCCAAGTCCCATTGCTTAGGATGTTCATACAATAGACTTCTTAAGATGTTTCCAAGACTTCTATTAACTACCTCTGTCTGCCCATCTGTCTGTGGGTGGTAGGCTGAACTAAAATCCAGCTTTGTTCCCAGTTTCTTCCATAATGTCCTCCAGAAATGGCCCACAAACTTTACATCTCTATCTGACACGATACTTAATGGTAAGCCATGCAATCTAACAATTTCAGAAAAGAACAAGTTTGCAACATTGGTAGCATCAATAGTTTTCTTACAAGCAATGAAATGTGCCATCTTTGAGAATCTATCAACCACAACATAAATTGAATCGTTCCCTCTTTGAGTTCTTGGCAGTCCTAAAATAAAATCCATGCTAACCGCATCCCATGGCCTGTCAGGAATGGGCAAAGGCTGATACAATCCTGCATTCTGCTTTCCTCCCTTTGCATGCTGGCATACTCTACATCTTTCCACAAACTTCTTGACGCCCTTCCTCATACCTGGCCAATAATAAAATGCATTTACTTGGGCTAATGTTTTATCCCCTCCGAAGTGACCAGCTAGGCTGCCGCTATGCTTCTCTTTGATTATATTCTCTCTTACCGAACAATTTGGGATGCATAATTTACTGTTCTTGAATAGCAGACCCTCTTGTAAGGTATACTCCAGCCATTGACTTCTGTTACAAGAAATAGGGCTTACACAAGCTGCATAAATATCCTTAAAGTCCTCATCTTCTTTATAGGCCTCCCTCATGTCTTCAAATCCCACAATGCTCACCTTAACCTCTTCTAACAGTAGATTAACTCTACTTAGAGCGTCCGCAACCCTGTTTGACTTTCCACTGGTGTGCTTGATTACAAATGTGAAATTCTGCATGAACTCCACCCATTTTGCATGTCTTTGGTTCAATTTAGGCTGGCTTTTAATGAACTGCAGTGCATGATTATCAGAATATAAAACAAATTCCCTTGGCATAAGGTAATGTCTCCATTTTTTCATTGATTGAACAACAGCGTACAATTCTTTATCATAAGAAGAATATTTCTGTTTAGCTTCATTCAACTTCTCGCTGAAATATGCTATGGGTCTCTTCTCCTGGGTTAGGACAGCTCCTATGGCAGTTCCACTAGCATCGGTTTCAACTTGAAAAACCTTATCAAAATTCGGCAAAGCTAACACTGGTTGTTCAGTAACCTTCCTTTTCAGCACTTTAAAGTTTCTGTCTGCTTCCTCCGTCCACTTAAATGGCTTCCTATTTCCTTTGATGGTATCTATAATAGGTGCACTTATCTGGCTGAAATTCCTTATAAATTTTCTGTAAAAATTTGCCAAACCATGGAAACTCCTTACCTCAAATACACTACTTGGAGTAGGCCAATCCAAGATAGCCTGCACTTTTTCCGGGTCCATTCTTAGTCCATTTCCTGAGATAACAAATCCCAAATATACCAATTCTGTCTGCATAAAACTACACTTCTTCAAATTTATCAGCAACTTCTCTCTATGTAAAGTTTCCAATACCAATCTAAGATGCTTCAAATGTTCCTCTCTACTTTGACTGAAAATTAATATGTCATCTAGGTACACTATCACAAACTTCCCCGTGAAATATTTTAGGACTTCATTCATCAACCTCATAAAAGTACTAGGTGCGTTAGTAAGCCCAAAAGGCATAACTAACCACTCATACAACCCATCATTGGTTTTAAATGCTGTTTTCCACTCATCTCCCTCTCTAATCCTAATCTGATGGTACCCACTCTTCAAATCTAACTTAGTAAAATACTTTGCTCCACTTAAACAGTCCATTAAATCATCCATTCTAGGCAAAGGAAATCTGTACCTGATTGTTATTTTGTTGATAGCTCTGGAGTCGGTGCACATTCTCCATCCTCCATCTTTCCTCTTGCTGAGTACAGTAGGTACTGCACATGGGCTTAAGCTCTCCTTCACCAAACCCTTCTCTAACAATTCTTGAACCTGATTTTTAACTTCTTCATTTTCTTGTGGTGTCAACCTATATGCTGCTTTGTTAGGTAGGCTTGCTCCTGGTATCAAATCAATGTGATGACTGATACTTCTAACTGGTGGTAGCTTACTAGGCAATTCATCTACCACAATTTCTTCAAATTCCTCAAGCATATCTTTAATATCTAGAGGTAGTTCATCTATTGCTGGGGTATTTGAGATTACCTTGGGTTTGCCAACAATGGCAAAGTGCATTTCTTCCTCCTTCTGAACTTCTTGCAATAGCTCCTTTCCACTCATCATCAACACTTTAGGTTCTGCTGCCTCTTGAACCTTCTCTGGCTGCAATGATAACAAATTCTGTCTTTCTCCATCCCTCTCCACAGAATAGGTGTTCCTTCTTCCATCGTGAATGGCTTTCCTATCATATTGCCAAGGCCTCCCTAGGAGTATATGGCAAACATCCATGGGCATGATGTCGCACAGCACTTCATCCTTATAATCCCCAATCTGGAATTCAACTCTGCATTGTTCAGTCACTAGGATTTGGTGTCCCTTCTGTAACCAAGAAACTTTGTAAGGTGCATGATGCTTCATTCTCTTCAATCCTAGCTTTTCCACCATCTCAGTAGAGACTAGGTTATCAGTGCTCCCGCTGTCTATGATAACTTTGCAGCATTTGCCTTGAGTTTTACATCTAGTTCTGAACAAGCTCTTTCTTTGTGGTGGCTCCTGCAATTCTTTTTCTGCATTAACCAGTACTCTCTTTAACATGAGACTCTCTCCATCCTCTGCTGCATTATCTTTTTGTCCTCCCTTGTGGGATTCCATTCTACCTTCTGCAATGTGTGCACTTCTTTGAACTCGCTGGTTCTTTGGGCAATTGTATGATTTGTGTGTAGGATCTCCACATGTGTAGCACTTCATAACTCTATTCTCCCCTCTTCCTGCTGTGCTAAACCTTCCTCCTCTAAATCCACCTCTCTGAGTGTTCTGATTACCTGAGCTTCCAGCCTCATCTTGGTATCCTTGAGACTTCACATTTCTGTTCTGAAACCCTGCATCATTCCTGTAGTCTTGAGTTCTTCCGCCCCTATTCGAAGACCATCCACCTCTCACTGCATTTCCTCTTCCTCTAGTTCTCTGATTTTGTTTTCTTACTAACTTCTCCTCCACTTTAGTGGCTGCTTGGTAAGCTTCTTCCACACCCCTAAGGTTCAGCAAACTTATCTCATCCTGGATTTCATATTTCAGCCCATTAACATATTTTGCCACTCTTTCAATATCAGTCTGATTCTGTCCTGATCTGATACACAACTTGTAGAATTCCTCAGTGTATTCCTTAACCGACATACTTCTCTGTCTCAGGTTTTGCAGCTGTCTTATGAGAGTTAGCTGGTAGTCCTTGGGCAGAAATTGGTTTTTGATTTTACCCAGCATCTTGTCCCACTTCCTGATTTTGTTCTTCCCTTGTCTTTCCCTCTGTGCTTGCAGGTCATCCCACCATATGGATGCATATCCCTTCAACCTTGTAGCTGCATATTTCACCTTTTTCCTGTCTTCTACCTCTTCAAAGTCGAAATACTTCTCCACTGCACCAATCCAATCTATTAATTCTTCTGCATCCAAGCTTCCTTCATACATCGGGACTTCTAGTCTTGGTTTATGGCTGGCTGCCATTAACATCCTCCATGCTCTGGTTTCTTCATTTGGAACTTCTGCAACTTCCTCCTGCGCTTCTTCCTCATTGTCACTGATATCAAACATACCAGGGTTTCTCCTTTCCATGGCTTCCATCCTTGCTTCCAGCCTCCTCATTTGCTCCTCCGTAACTGGTTCTCCTCTTCTTCTTCCTCGTCCCCAAACTGGAACTTCAGGTCCTGGTCTTTCTCTTCTCGGTGGCATTCTCACACCCACGTTTTTTTTTCCCTGCAGATCCTTCTCCGAATCTTCCACAGAACCTTTTAACAGGCTCTGATACCACACTGGTGCCAACCCCGACGGATTGGCCGAAGAAACTCGCATCTCCTGTCCCCAAAGCTCTGTCCAGGCGCGCTCTGCAACTAGGACGGATTCCAAACACTGCCTCCAGTCGCGTCCTCAGGGATTCACCGTCGATCCCCTCACCAAAGGGTGTACCCGTCGAGATTTATACTTCCTGCAGAAGTCTTCTCTTCTCCCATGGTCAGCTCTGTCGTGGATCTGGCAAGGCGGTTTCAAACTGGACTGCGTATACACCTGCACATTCAAACCTTCAACCAAGAAAACGAAATGTAATTCGCAGAGATTTATATCTCACAAAGCAGAACGCCCAGCACTCAGATTCCTAAATACATGAAAAGAAATCATTTCTGGGGAATAAAATACACAAGCCAGAAAACGACATGCTCTGTTCATTAAAATTGGTTCAACACTCTGGTTACATACACGGCCTCAGAGACAGAGGACCATCCACAATCGGTTTACAACAGTTCAAAAATGTCTGCTACCTCACAGGCTATCCACGGCTGTGGGTTTGTTTTCTCTCTCGGTTTCCCCTGCTGCTTTTGAAAATTAAAAAAAACTTGTTGATATATCAGACAGCGTGCCCCAACAGCCCGGGGTTCTCTCGTTTTTAAAATCAACCACCGCCATTAATAAACATAAATGGCCTTACTAGCCCGAGAATTCAAAAAACAACAACGTATTGGTTTGAAGGCTAAAGGATCACGTGTCACCGTGCTTAGGCTGGCACAAGTGGCAATTACATCACTTCCGGCTCAACAAAAAAATCAAAACTTATGACGTGTTTCAAGTTAGCACGATGCTCCTGCATCAACTTGAAACCGAACTGCTATGGAAAAGAGGATTGGAATTGGATATTGCAGAAGGTGTATAGAATAATAAAAAACTGGACCTTTCGCTAGTTATCCATTGGATGCAGGCTTGTTTTAGTGAAATCGGTCCTTCAAATCCTTCTTGTATACTGGTTTTCACTAACATCGGTTCCTGTTTCAATTATTAATAGTATTTGGAAGAAGAATTTTCAATTCTTATGGTTAGGGGGTACACAGAATTCGAAACTTCATTTATCTTCCTGGTAAAGTTTATTTCTGCCCAAACATTTAGGAGGATAGGGCATAAAGAGTTTGGACTGGTTTAGTCATGCTTTGCATGCTAAAAGTCTTTGGTGGTGTTTATTTGGAGTTGGCATGTGGAGTAAAACGATCAAGGAAAAATATATAAAAGCCTCGCCAATTCTGCAATGGATTCAATAACCGAAATTGAATGCTGGTAATGTTTCCATTATCTGGAAGGGCCTCCTTAAAACTTTTACGATTCTTGGTAATTGGCTTAGTTGGAAAGTCAAAAGTGGTTCTCAGATTTTTCTTGGCATAGATCCATTTGTTGGGGAGAATATTATAGGCTTCCCAAGATGCTATTAGCACAACTTCACAATAAAAATATTCTTGTTCTGGCACCAATTAGCAGGGATTTCAGTTATACTTATGACTTATCTTTACCATATTGGTACCAGGCTAGAGAATTGGGGCTATCTGAAGAGGTGGATGAAGAATGGAATAGTTTCACTGATTCTGATCAAAGCCGGAATTATACTGTCAGAAGATGTATATTCTTTAGTATGGGATTGAGGTGATGCCAATGAGGCTCTAACAGCTAAAAAAGCGCTATTGTTTCTCAGGAGGTGTCCTATAATTCAAATTGGTGGTTTGTGAAATTATGGCAGAGGTAGATTCCATTTAAGATTAAGTGCTTTATGTGGCTATGCATAGAAAATAAAATACTCACTTGGGATAATCTCCTCAAGCATGGATTTGTTGGATTGGGCATATGTATATTATGCCAATTGGAGATGGAGAGTGTCTCTCATATAGTTAATCAGTGCCTATTTTTCAGATTGGTTTGGGGAATTGAGGAGGAAGCTTAAGCATGATGATGAATGGTTCAGTCGAAGTTTCCTTGACTGTATTTTTAAATGGTTCCATTCAAGAGTAAAATTTAAAGACTTACCTTTGTTTATTATTTGGAAAGTGTGGAAAGATATAATTGATGTATCTTTGATGACATCAAGCTTTCTATTTATCATGTTTGTTCCAGAGTGTTTTGTTCTCTTAAAGAATTCTCAGCTTGCAAGCATAATCTAAAGCTCTGAGCTCTTAGAAGACCAGCTATTGGAGAAGATCTAGCTACAGGTTATTTTGACAGTGCTACAAAAGATGGCTTATGTGGGGTAGGGATGATATTAAATGTTATAAAATATTATCAAATATAGTTGAGGATGGGTGTTGGCAGAGGCAACAATACTAAGGCAAACTTTCTGGCACTATGTGGTTTATTGTGGTTCACTAAGAAAAGAGGCATCTTCAGAATCAATATTTTTGGTGATTCCAAGGTTGCAATAGATTGGGAAACATGCCACTCAAAGATGTATTCTATTCATTTCGATCAGTGGGTCGGAAGGATTCGTGACTTGATCAATGGTTTTGCTGAGATATCATTTGATCACATCTACCAGGAATTAAATATGCAGGAAGACCTTCTCTCAAAGAAAGCTATTGGACCAATGGATGGATAGATTTTCTTTGAATAATTCTCTACAAATATGTTGGTAGATTTGGGGTCTTTATACATTTTTAAGGGGTAACCTCTTAAAATTTAGCTGGTAGTTTTGTTGTATGCACTGTTGAAGATTGTAACCAGCTAGATTAGTTTTTAAAAGGCCTTTTGTTAGAAGTTTTGAAGTTGATAGGTAGTCTATCAATATGACCATCTTCTTGGTATGCATTTTTTTACTGATAATATAACTATGATCAGAAGGCTTATTTTGTATGGGATATAGGTAACTTTGATTTTATTCAAATAACAAGTTACAATTTGTTTTTTTGAATATATATATATATATATATATATATATATATATATATTGTCATAATCAATAGTCACATGTGTATAAATATTGCATTTCTTTATGGATTCTATGAATAAATAAATAAAATCTAACAACCTCATAAATCCATATTGTTGTGTATATAAAATTCAAAATAGAATTTACAACAATAATTTAAAATGTTGTGTAAACCCTTATATTTCATATCGATGTTGGTTAAGAAATCTTGGAAGTTGAGCATGTTATTATAGGATGTTTGAATGTTTAATGTTGTTAGGATATTTTAACACTGCATCATTGTCCTATTTGCATTATTTACCATTTTCTAGCACTTAGTGATGTTATTTTCCCCCGAGTGGTGTGCAAATGTCATCCAAGAATCAGTAGCCACCTAATGCGCCCTGCATGCATGAATTTAAGACTACTAGAGGTAGTTCACTACTTTTTAGGAGCCAACTCAGTGTTCTAGTTCAGTCCACCTGAGTTAGCTGGCTCTTGTGGGGGGTTTATGCTTTGAATGCTACTGATTGTGGCCTCATGCACCAATGGGGCTCTAACAGCTAAAAAAGCGCTATTGTTTCTCAGGAGGTGTCCTATAATTCAAATTGGTGGTCTGTGAAATTATGGCAAAGGTAGATTCCATTTAAGATTAAGTGCTTCATGTGGCTATGCATAGAAAATAAAATACTCACTTGGGATAATCTCCTCAAGCATGGATTTGTTGGATTGGGCATATGTATATTATGCCAATTGGAGATGGAGAGTGTCTCTCATATATTTAATCAGTGCCTATTTTTTAGATTGGTTTGGGGAATTGAGGAGGAAGCTTAAGCATGATGATGAATGGTTCAGTCGAAGTTTCCTTGACTGTATTTTTAAATGGTTCCATTCAAGAGTAAAATTTAAAGACTTACCTTTGTTTATTATTTGGAAAGTGTGGAAAGATATAATTGTTGTATCTTTGATGACATCAAGCTTTCTATTTATCATGTTTGTTCCAGAGTGCTTTGTTCTCTTAAAGAATTCTCAGCTTGCAAGCATAATCTAAAGCTTTGAGCTCTTAGAAGACCAGCTATTGGAGAAGATCTAGCTACAGGTTATTTTGACAGTGCTACAAAAGATGGCTTATGTGGGGTAGGGATGATATTAAATGTTATAAAATATTATCAAATATAGTTGAGGATGGGTGTTGGCAGAGGCAACAATACTAAGGCAAACTTTCTGGCACTATGTGGTTTATTGTGGTTCACTAAGAAAAGAGGCATCTTCAGAATCAATATTTTTGGTGATTCCAAGGTTGCAATAGATTGGGAAACATGCCACTCAAAGATGTATTCTATTCATTTCTATCAGTGGGTCGGAAGGATTCGTGACTTGATCAATGGTTTTGCTGAGATATCATTTGATCACATCTACCAGGAATTAAATATGCAGGAAGACCTTCTCTCAAAGAAAGCTATTGGACCAATGGATGGATAGATTTTCTTTGAATAATTCTCTACAAATATGTTGGTAGATTTGGGGTCTTTATACATTTTTAAGGGGTAACCTCTTAAAATTTAGCTGGTAGTTTTGTTGTATGCACTGTTGAAGATTGTAACCAGCTAGATTAGTTTTTAAAAGGCCTTTTGTTAGAAGTTTTGAAGTTGATAGGTAGTCTATCAATATGACCATATTCTTGGTATGCATTTTTTTACTGATAATATAACTATGATGAGAAGGCTTATTTTGTATGGGATATAGGTAACTTTGATTTCATTCAAATAACAAGTTACAATTTTTTTTTTTTGAATATATATATATATATATATTGTCATAATCAATAGTCACATGTGTATAAATATTGCATTTCTTTATGGATTCTATGAATAAATAAATAAAATCTAACAACCTCATAAATCCATATTGTTGTGTATATAAAATTCAAAACAGAATTTACAACAATAATTTAAAATGTTGTGTAAACCCTTATATTTCATATCGATGTTGGTTAAGAAATCTTGGAAGTTGAGCATGTTATTATAGGATGTTTGAATGTTTAATGTTGTTAGGATATTTTAATACTGCATCATTGTCCTATTTGCATTATTTACCATTTGCTAGCACTTAGTGATGTTATTTTCCCCCTAGTGGTGTGCAAATGTCATCCAAGAATCAATAGCCACCTAATGCGCCTTGCATACATGACTTTAGGACTACTAGAGGTAGTTCACTACTTTTTAGGAGCCAACTCAGTGTTCTAGTTCAGTCCACCTGAGTTAGCTGACTCTTGTGGGGGGTTTATGCTTTGAATGCTACTGATTGTGGCCTCATGCACCCTTTTCTGAGTGATTTGCATGTCAAAATCATTGATGCACCCTCCTCGGTCAATTAACTGATTGTGTCTTCAGTTATCTGAGTTTTGGTTGAGTTTAACTGAGTTCGGGAGCTCCAGAGCACTGATAGAGGTGACAATTACTATGCTAGATACATTGAGACTCGATTTCTCCTAGGTAATTCAAATTCTCTCCATTGTAACATCATTGTTCATTATACTGATTATTGGATCATGTGACATTATTCTGTTCATATCTGAGTTCTCATGCATGATTAATTATTTGCTCATTTTACTGCAGTTTTCACTGTAATTCATCTTTTCTGATCATTCTTTCTCTGTAAGGTATACTCAGCTCCATGATCTATTGTGATTTAGAATTTCACATGGTATCATAGCTCAGTGAGCGTAGGTTGAGCAGCTTCTTTCATTAGTGCACCAGAACCCTCTGGATTTCCATAACAAATCCGAGTGCCATTGCATTGAATTCATTGGATAAATCCTTTGAGGTCTATCCATGTGTAAAGGATCCGGAAAAATGTACTTATTGTTCTAAAGTAATGCTCAGTAGTAGTCTATCTCCAAAATTAAGATTTTTTTGCAGGTTATTGAAAGTTTTTTAGTGCAGCAGTAGCAATAATACCACATTGTATTCGCTCCAGCAGTTCTAATGGAGAATTTGAACTCTCCTCTCTCTCCCAGGATCCTGACACCCTTCAATTACCTTGATTGGAGGGATAATATGAAGATGGTCTTGTGCAACAAGTCACTATACACGGTAACAATGGGAAAGGAGTTCGAACCTCAAGCAGTTGTTGAGAAGGCCAAGTATATGAATAGATTGGATGAAGCATTAGGTTTCATGTGTATTCATATTTCCAGAGATCTACTCTTCCACCTCGATGGATTGAAGACTCCAAGAGAGGTATGGTTGAAGTTGGAGACCCTCTTGGGCAGACAAGATGAGCTAAGGGGCCATATTCTAGAGAATGAGTTGATTTCTCTTCAACCAAGCAGTTTCAAGACCATCCAAAAATTCTTTTCCAAATTCAAATATTTGTTCATGCAATGAAAGTAGTGTGGGGAAGGGAAGGGAACAGTACATCTGGAGCATGGAAAGCTCAGAATGTTTTATGAGATGACTCACACAAGTTCACCAAAGAAAGTGGTCTTTTGTCCTAACACAGTTGAGATTGCAGAGATCTCTCTCAGAAGATTACAGCGAAAGGGTTTGCAAACCATGCTTCAAAGGAATATGAATTCTCTCACTTTTTTCCATACTCTTTACCTACTCCATTGGCATCTGATAAATATCATACTGATATCTCCTCTAATGAGGATGAGGATCAAGATCTTGATGTTGAGAATAAATTTAAAGGAGATCCAAATCCAGATCCAACACCTGCTCCCAAACCATGGCCAAGGCCAATATGGGATCACAAAGTCCTTATAGTTGCTGGAAACATAGTTGGGGATCCATCTGACCATAGAACCACCAGATCTCAGTATCATGCAAACCTTGCACTATGTCATGTAGATCCACTTCTCTCAAAGAGGTGCTACATGATGGTGGAGTTTGATCCACAATCCCTTGAAGAGACTTGCCATGGGGATCTACAACCAAGTACAAATCTCAGTTGGTTGACAAAGGGAACTCAAAGGTTCATGATTCGGACTACAATGAGCCATTCACTCCAGTATCAAGAAGGGTTCCTGAAAGACCCGTTTTGGAAAATATAGCTTCGACACAATGGGAGGTACATCAGAGGAGCAGATACAGATTCTGATCTAGATCTAACACCTGCATTGCTATCTTACATAGGAGCAGATTGCCAATATTTTTGCAAAGGATTTCACTCAGGAAATTTTTTCCCTTCTCTGCTTAGTATGAAGGTTCTTTGAGTTCCCTACTGTTGTTCTTTTTCGAGGGGGGTTATTTTTCCCATGAGGTTTTTCCCCATTTCCTTAGTTCATGGACAATTCTTTTATTTTCAATCATTTATTTGATTGTATGGGCGACATTTGGTCGTAGTAACTAGGGCCCAAGATGCACAAGTTTGGATTAAGGGGGAGTGTTAGGATATTTTAATACTCCATCCTTGTCGTACTTGCATTATTTACCATTTTCTAGCACTTGGTGATGTTATTTCCCCCCTAGTGGTGTGCAGATGTCATCCAAGACTCAGTAGCCACCTAATGCACCTGCATGCATGATTTTAGGACCACTAGAGCAAGTTCCCTACTTTTTAGGAGCTAACTCAGTGTTCTAGTTCAGTCCACCTGAGTTAGATGACTCTTGCGAGGGGTTTGTGCTCCGAATTCCACTGATTGTGGACTCATGTGCCCTTTTCTGAGTGATCTGCATGTCAAACTCATTGAAGCGCCCTCCTTGGTCAGTTAACTGATTGTGTCTTCAGTTAACTGAGTTTTGGTTGAATTTAATTGAGTTTGGGAGATTTGGAGTACTGATAGAGGTGACAATTACTATGCAAGATAGACTGAGACTCGAATTCTCCTAGGTGATTCAAATTCTCTCCATTGTAACATCATTGTTCATTATACTGATTATTGGATCATGTGACATTATTCTATTCCTATCTAAATTCTCATGCATGATTAATCGCCTGCTCATTTTTACTACAGTTTTCACTGTAATTCAACTTTTCTAATCATTCTTTCTCTGGAGGTATATTCAACTCCATGATCTGCTGTGATTTATAATTTCACAAATGTTATTATCAATTATCACTTGAAAGTTGAAACCTAATAATTTTGTTCAAAAAAATATTAAATAAGCACTCATCATTTTTCTTGTAACATTGATTTAAGCTTTAACATCGTTAGTCATTAAGTCTTAATGGTTGTATCTTATACTTATTGTAAAAGATAATGGTACTTAGATAAAACCCTAGATCAAGTAAAGATTACATGATTTTATCTTTGAATATAAAAAGTAGAAGAGTTAATTACTATTAACTATCCTAGGAAGCTAGTCATATATTTTTATATATGGATTTGTATTTTTAACCTAATTGCACATATTCATGTTTACAGATACTAACCTTCAATAATGTAGATATCCAAATAAATGGATTTTGGATTTTTCAACGGATTTTAAAATTGAAATTTGATATATATTTATATAAATGTTTTTTGCAATGTAGCTAATTTAAACTTGGAGCCGACATGTCCTTGGTTTTATAAAAAAAATTATATTTGTTTTTTTGGAGTTGGCATGTACTTGGTTTTATAATTATTTTATATTCATTTTTTTGGAGTCTACATACATGCAATGTCAGCATTACAGACATGACACATCTCGCCCACTTGGATTGTGGAAAGTGCATGCCTCTCAACACAATAACAATGATTTTAACATGACTTCCCAAGACAGCGAAACAACCATATGCTATCAAGGTTGTGGTTGACAAACTGAGCAAAGTTGTTCACTTTATTCCTATAAAATCAGTTAGCATTGCATAATTTCTTTTATAAGGGATATTTTTAGGTTGCATGTAATGTCTACCATAATTATATTAGACAAAAATCCAAAATTTACATCAATTTTTTTGTAAATGATCACTATTCCAAAAACTAGGTACACAATTACACTTAAGTGCTGCTTACGGTACACAAACAGAGGGAACAAATCAAATAATGGAAGATATGCTTCGCATGTATGTTATGCACAAACCCACTCAGTGAAAATATTACCTGCACTTAATGGAATTGGATTAATACAAAGGATATCGGGCATCATTGAATCCATTTGAGACACTTTATGGTAGAAGATGCAATAATTCACTGTGTTGGGATAATCCAATAAACAAAATTAATCTTAGACCAAAAATGCTTAAAGAAATTGAATAAAAGGTTATTATGATCAAACAAAATCTAAAAACAACTTAAGATAACCAGAAGAGTTATGTAGACAAGCACATGATACATAAATAGTTTAAACTTAGAGAACATGTTTATCTTAAAGTCAAACCATGAAAGAGTTATTTGAAATTGAGAACTTGTTTCAAGCTTGTACCTAGATATTGTGGTCCATTTGAGATCCTATAAAGGATGGGGTTAGTAACACATAAATTTGCATTACTTGCTAACATCAAAGCACATAATTTTTTCAATGGTTTAATGTTTAAGAAATATGTACATGATTCTAGCCATGTCGATTGGGTTTTGATTCAGGTGGAACCAGAGTGAGAATTCTAACCAAAATTCTTATGCATCATAAACAAAAAAGTAACATTGCTTCGGAACTGAGCCATCTCTCATGGAAAAGAACAATGGAAGAAATTTGGACCAAATGAGGCTACTTGGAAAATGGAGGATGCCATGAAAGACACATATCCATTCCTATTCCAATCATAAAACATGGATGAAATGAAAGAACATTGAGGATGGTGTTATTCCAAGGGGGAGGGGATGTAATGTCCCGATCTCAATCCTTGGAATCATATGTATTTGATGTTAAATATGTTTTAGATTCTTTGTGTGGACATTTTTTTCTATGCTTTATTATTCCATGATGTAAAGTCATCATGGTAATTATAAATAATGGTAGATATGGATAATCAATAGAAGAACAAAGACTAAGTGAACATGAGCACCTACAAGGGTTGTGATACGACAAGAGGGAAATGTGAGGAGGTCTAAAGGAATATAGATTTATTTGGCCACCTTACCATTACCCAAATCTTTCATTTTTTTATGAACTTGAACCTCAACTATAGTTTAAATTGAGAAAAAAAAATATTGGATTTAACCACTTCTTAAATCTAGGAAACCACCTTCTATAGGAAATCTATTTCATCTATGTTATTAAAACCAAGAAGAGTTGGATTAGGACTCTCCTGGCCATCCTTCATGAAAAGAAGAGAAATTCAAATTTTGGAGGGGGCTAGCTTTTTAGAAAACTGTAGAGAAGATAAAAAGAGTTTTTAATCTTGAAAGAGGAATATACCATACAGAGAAACTATGAAAAGAATCCATTAGAACCTTGGAAGAAGCCAAGAATCAAGAAAAACTTTGCTTGTACTTAATGGACAGCAGTATAAATTATTTCAATGCCACATTGAAGAGCACCGGAGGGAAGAACTTCTGAGAGACTTAAGTTGAAAATGAAGAACATCTTGTGTTGCGTGGGCAGGTATTATGGGTAATAAACCACTAGTCCAATTTAGCATTTAAACAGTACCATACTTAAAAATCCTCCCTTCCATTTTGAGTTGGAGAAATTGTTTTGATAGCTTTGCATATTTCCTTCTTTGCCCTCGTGGTATCATAGCCTAGTTGGCAATATATGGTTGTATGGGAATCACTCTGTCTCAATCAATTGTTGGAATCCAACATAAAAATAAAAGTGCCACCTTTTACTATGAATTTTGTCATTACTAATTATTCTAAGAATTTTTCTGTATAACTATAAACTGCATATTTTGCTATGCATTTGGATGTAGAATTGAAGAAATTCATGCTCTGTATACTCTATACTCTGTATGTTTTCATCCATGTTTGGATTTTTTCATATACATTGGTTTCAGTAGGTAAAGCAATATATGTATATTCTCAACTGATAAATTAAAAAGAATATATACTTCTATTTTCCTTTGCCTATACATGTTGTCTCTGTAAGTTTATAATCAATTTGAGAAGATTAACCCTCAAAATTTGCAATGCACTCTTAGCATACATGATCAATGACTGTACATACAAACACTTTGTGGTAAGGATCATCAATGCCACATACAAGATGCTCCACAAAATCATGAATCATGATCGTTGTTCATAGTACAGTTTGAGTTATTCTTAGTCTCTGCAATTGACCATAAACACTTTACAGAACCATATGCTGAGGTTCCTCTAAAACCATGACTTCCTCTACCTGTGCATGGGCTTTATATAGCCTCAGTAATCATAGCCTGCAGTGCCTGCAGTGGTAGGGTAGTTGGCATTTGTGGAGGTTAAGTCACCACAGGTTAGTTGTTCAATTCTTGCAGGTCAGGGGTTGAGGGTGGGAGCCACCCAGAACGAAATTAAAGTGACCCAGGGACATCCAGGATGGTCTTCATCTTAGTACAAACCTGGTGACAGCTTCTTCCGGGTGGACATGACAGATCGTTCTTCCATTCAACATTGTGACTGGCCTTGGTCTAGGTATAGACCCATCCTTCCAGAGTGATGGATTCATTCTTCCATTCAACATTGTGACTGGCCTTGGCCTAGGTATAGACCCATTCTTCCAGTGTAGTGGATTCCTAGTGGATTCCTAGCTGTAAAAAAAGATAACCTCATTATTCATGATTTCTTAGTGCTTTGGCAGCTTGTAAGACGCTCGACAAGAGCCAACAAATTTACTCCATGTCAAAGGAATCTTCTAGTGGCAAAAATTAGTACTTTTGGTGTTTCATTTTTGTTTTGGGCAATCCAAGGTCCAAGTTGTCAAAATGTTCAAATTAAGTGCCTATTTTATTTTGGCGTCAATTAAAGGATTAACAAAACTAAGTGCCTATTTTATTTTGGCGTCAATTAAAGGATTAACAAAATACTATCTTTTCGGTTTTCTGTTGCTGAATTGATATGTAACAACAACATCAATTAGACATTACTCATAGGATGCCAATAATGGTGATGCACTACGAATCAAAACCTACAAATTTGACCAATGACTTGAAAGTGTGATTGTTTTAAAAAACTATTTCAATCATTCGTTTTAATGACCACACTTTCTGAAGTTGAAAGTATATTTTACAAAATGAGTTTACAAAATGAACTTAAATTTCTGAGTTGATTCCCTTGTAAACAGAGCAGCTTAATACCATCAAAACACAAATTTCTGATTTAAATCTCTTGTAAGCAAAGCAGCTTAATGCCAACAAAAGATTCAATTTACTGGCCCAAATTTCTGAGTTAAATCCCTTGTAAGCAGAGCAGCTTAATGCCAGCAAAACACAGTTTATTAGCCTAATTTCTGAGTTGAATCCTTGTATGCAGAGCAGTTTAATGCCAGCAAAATAATCAGTTTACTGGTCTAAATTTATGAGTTGAATCCCTCATATGAAAGGAAATTATGATGTCAGCGATTGTTGTCATAATTATGTCATATTTTATATCATGTCAGCAATTGTTGTCATAATTATGTCATATTTTATATCATTTTACTGGTCTAAATTTATGAGTTGAATCCCTCATATGAAAGGCAATTATGATGCCAGCGATTGTTGTCATAATTATGTCATATTTTATATCATGTCTTTCTATGAAAGCCGATTATGGCAGTAGCAAAGTAGTTGTCATAAAGGAGGAAGAATTCCACTGTTGAAATCATGTTATACAAATCAGTTTTAAGATAGAAAAATATTTACTCTCACAAAAATATAAATTGTTAAGTTGAGTTATAACCTTATTTGACTCAGTTCTAAACGTTAAAGTTCCAGTTATTGTTTGGTTTGATATGGCGCTCCACCTATCAAACAAATAGATGAGAAATAAAAATATACAGTGAAGCAGCTTGAGCATTATCCACTATTTGGTAAACAAATTCAGAGATATTGTTTTATTCCTGTACCTTGTATAGAAGTGCTCAAATTGAGGATATTAAAATCCCTAGGTATGCTGGGATATATGACAGGCTGTCTGATTATTTGGATGAGGATGCAAACATAAAATTATGCTTAATTTTATCCTTTCTTACCTAGTTCTCTTAAGTTAAATGATTTATCACTATTTAATCTTGTTCTAATTTATAATTTATAATTATATTAATAATAATAATTATTCTGTAATTATCAATTCCTTCGATCTTATTTAATTTTAAAAGTCACTCTCTTCAATTTTATTATTTTTATTGTTTGTTTACTTGCGTGCTGGAAATTTACATAAATTTCACAATAATTAAATGTTCTCTTTAATACTTTTAAAACTTATATTCACAAGTAATTGGTTTAAGTTTGAAATATTTATTAATAATTATCAACTCAAAGTGAAATGTAGATGCAACAAAAAATTCTTAAGCCAATTAGGTCTAAAATTATCTAAATGTTACTTTTTCTTTGGTCATAATTTGAATATATTACATATATTTGGGTTTCCAAAAAAATTTGGAAAGTCATTCTCCAGTCCACAATGCACTGTGTGAAAGAGGCAAAAGGGTGGTAGTGAGTATGCAGCAAAAACAAAGAAGAAGTCGAAAAAAAAGTTAAGCAACACATTTTTATTATGTAAATAAAATATTTATACAAAAATGTTTACGGTTACCAAAATGTTTTCACGGGTGTAGATCTACTTTGACTAGAGTTTACATAGTTAAACACCAATAAAACCCTATCCTTCAGGCTTGCATATATCCATATATTTATGTAGTTTTTTTTTTCCTGCGAAAAAAAGCATACTATTGTTATTCATAAACTGAATCAAATAGTACATGATGTTAACATAGATACAACTGTTTTCTCAAAATTCATGATCAAAGCTATCTGCTTATCTCACCATCAACAAAACACAAAATAATTACAATATCCAAAAACCCAAAAATGGAGTCCAACAGTCACTAGTAAAGGAAGTACTTAGTGCCAGAGTCAATTAGTATATTCTCACAATATTCGTCCCAGTGTAAAAAGCCCTCCTCTCCCTCCAAAGCCTGCTTTGATAGCTGGTCAACCTGTGCATTAAATTCCCTATAAATATGCTCCAAAGAAATAGCACTGAAAGATTTCAGTTCAAATTTAATTATTTCATGGTGGAAGACAAACCATTCTTAATAAAATATCAAATCATTTTACAACCCGGCACTTCGGCTTTCCAATCCAGCCACGTGTGTTATTCCAACCAAGATTAAAAAGCTCCAATTCTGCAAATACATCTGTACCAAATATTTGAATCCAATTGATAAATAGACCAATTTTATGAATCAAATCGATAAATAGACCCACTAGTAGCACCATACTAACACTGAAGCAACTATATTAAAATTTTCAAATTCAAGCAGAATTTGTTTTGGAGGCAGACAGTGAGAATTTTGTTGGAATTTTCTTGTTTTTCTTTTTGGTCCGTTTTAACGGCGGATCACGATGAGGATGAGCTGCAAATGGCGTCGAGGATGAGCCTGTAGCAACACCATGTCCCAAGCCTTTCAGTGAGTCTGTTGTTCATAATACTGTTCATATGTATAGAGTTACTTGTTTTTTTTATTCAATGAAAAATTTAAGGTGGAATTTAGCCATTGACTAATTTTAGGAGTATTTAAAATTTTTTTTTTCTCAATTTTTATTTTTTCCATTTCCCTAGATAGGGTTGGAATTTCATTTTATCTTTGTCCTTCAACCAAATTTTTTTAAGTTTTTAAGTTTTGTCTTTCTCCCCTCACACAATTAGTGAAAAAATAACCCTTTAACAATTAAGTTTTATTAAAAAATACCATTTAATAACAATGTGTTTACTAACCTCGGATTGACACGACGACAGGCAGAGCCATGGCAAGGAGCACCATCTTCCCACTTGGCAGCGTGGTTCCTCCACCTTGCAACAGGCCCCAGGCTGCACTTCCCCGTAGACACCGCCTTTAATGTTGGACACGATCCCTCTCCACCTGGCCCCTTCGCACGCGCTTGGTTTTATAACCCACATGGCTCAGTGGTTGGCAGTTATGCCGGCACTGGTTTCTACGTCCCTCCCTCCCATCTGGTTCATCTTCACCATTAAGCTCTCCTGTGTGAAGCCTGCTCCTTCCAGCTGCGCGCTCATAGATATGAGGCTCCCTATCCATGCCCCTGCGGTCATTACTTGCCTCTGCTACTCCCTGTCTGTCTCCTCTACTAAGAGCTCTGCTCCTGCTCAGTTTTCCTATGACGTCGTCGATTCAACCATGACTCGCACGCGAGGCACATCCAAGCGAGGCTCTAGTCATGGTACTGGTAAATCTGCGTCCACTACCGAGAAGGAAATATCTGCAAACATTGGTTACAAGGACAATGTCTCCGTCCATGTTCGCCGTCTCGTTGACGACTGGGAGTCACGTAGTGTGGCCGAAATTCTGGCTTTTGGCAGCCAAGGCACCCAAGTTAATTACTACTGGCTCTTGAAAAACATGCTTGGCACCCTGGTGGAGGAGATGCTCACCAATTGGAACACGGCCAAGGTTGCCATCATGGACACCAAGGCCAATATGGCGCATTTGGACGGGGTGCTAGTTGCACTGGAGTCCAGCCTGACTGGCCGCAAGTACTCTCTGTTTCCACTCCCGGCTCCTACTCCTAATTATGGTCCTGTTGCTGGTTCGGCGGAATATTTAACCATTCACACTGAGGGCACTGCAACTGTAGCAGAGGCCCATGCCACTGGTAGTTCCCTGCATGACTCCATGGGTATTGCGGATTCAGATGGCACGGTCCCTGTTTGTGGCCCCAATTCTGGCCCAAGTTCTCTTGTGGCAGTTGTGGTTCAAGGATCTCCTCCCCCGGGGATATCCTTCCCTATTCCCTCGACCATTGATGTTTTGCACTACAAGCGAGTCCGGAAAGACGAGGATGAAGCTGTTCCTCCCCGCAAAGACGATCCCATGCCCATCAAGCTCCCGACCCAGCAGTGGGATGATGACTTCTTTGGCGCCTGCCCTATCCCTGAGGAAAATCATGGTTCTCAAAATGCAGATGCCAGTACCTAATGTGGCTCTGTGTAATCACTGTTCTTCTGGTTTTGGCGGTTAGCTTTTATGTTTCGGTTATTTCTGTTAATGGTCCATCTACAGATGCTAGTCTACATTCTTAGTCTAGTTCTGTTTCTGTCTTTACTTATCGGCTGTCATAAGGTTTATGTTACAGGACATGTACACAAAGACTCTTTTTTGTACTCCTGGTTCCATGAGAAGCCTCAGAAAGCCGACTCTACTGATTCTCATGAGATTGTAACTTTTTTTGTACTATAATATAATCTTACTATTCTGCTTACAAAAAATAACAATGTGTTTACTAAAGAATTTATATTAAGGAGTTTAATTTCCCATTAAATTATAACAATAGACTCATTTACCCATGTTTTTCATTGGTCATGTTCTTTGAAAATTGAGGGTGGAAAAAAACAACTACATGTTTTTAGTTGGTCATGTGCTTTGAAAATTGAGGGTGGAAAAAACAACCTACTCAGAGTGACATAGACAACTCAAAAGTAACATGTACCATTAATATGCATATAAAGTACATGAAATGATAAACTTCAGAAATAAACAAAAGTTACTTGGAAGCTAGAATCCATGTAATGCAACATACAACATTTTGCAAGGTTTACATGTTGCATAAATGGTGTAATTGAAATTGTGAAATTTTAATTTTCAATTAAAAGATATGTTTCTATTAAGGAGTTTAATTTCCAATTAAAAGATAACAATAAACCTATTTAGCCATGTTTTTAGTTGATCAGTGTTATGAGTTTACTAGGAATGAATGAGTCAATAGTATATTGCTTATAGACCAAGTGAGTGATATCTATATATGTTACTATAGTGAAGTACTAAGAAGTCAAGAGAGGTAGTGAAGAAGATACATAGGCTAGTGTTTAGCTTCCTTTATCAAGGGTGTTTGTACTCTAAAAAATGAGGGTGGAACAAAAAAAACCTACTAACAGTGACACATACAACTCAAAAGTAACATGTGTATGCATTATTATGTATCTGAAGTACATTAAGTGATAAACTTATGAAACAAACCAAATGTGGAACATAGAATCCTTTCCTGAGGTTAATGTTAGGCCACTTGTAATGCAACATACCAAAATTTTCAAGGTTAACATGTTGCATCAATAATGTAATTAAAATTGTGACATTTTATTCCAAAAGACTTGAGTTAAAAGGGAGATAGATATAATATGCCCTTTGTAGAAGGGATTCATTTAAAAACACATTGCAATTGAGATTGTACTATTCAAATTCAAACATATATAGAAGCTTTTTCCCCATGAGTTAAAGAATTGTTTTCACCAATTACTGAGACTACAATAATAATAAAATGTTACTAAGTTTTAACATATATCAAATAAATCATTTAAAAATTTGTGAATAGATACATGAAATTATTTTAGCAACAATTCCTATAAATTATAACTTGGAAGTATTGGAAATGTACAAAGTGGGATTGGGAGCCTCCCACAACAAAACCCTGTTTCCATGCCATTGTCCAGTCACAAGTCGATTTCATGTTTAAGAAAAACAAAAGAATAGTTTCATTAAAATTTGTTTTTAGATTATTATCAAATTTATAAAAAATTGAAAATAACATCTTACCAAAATTAGTAGCTCTAAGTCCGTGGTAGCAAGAGGAGAACACTTTCAAACTCTCTAGAGAAATCGGTATCTAAATTCAACAGGTGCTTTTGAGTTCTAAGGCCCATAACCAAAAAGCAAGTGTGCCTAAAATTCCATAGGTGATGCTTGGTAGATTTGGTAGTTAATAAATTGCTTATGCTTGGTAAATTTGATAGATGATAAATTGTTGATGCTTGGTGTCTGGTTGGGTTAATTCATTCATTAACATAGTTTAAAACCGACTTCTTCTTCTAAAATGGTTCCCACCTCTCTCTTAGAGTTGCACTTTTGGACTTGAAAACTAACTTATCCTCTGAAGGAAGGGAACAAAGGCCAGGGAAAGGCACGACCCCATATTGGGACAATGCTAGGAAAACATAAGAAAGAAAGAATACATGGAATGAAAGAAAAGCCACCCCCCATTGAAAGAAAACCCACCCACCTACTCTTCAATCAAATGGGAAAGTTTCAATCTCCATTATTACATATATAATAACATGCCACTTACTGCATGCCACTTATCTAGGCATACATGTATCTTTTTTTTAACAAGAACGGTTATGGAGATTATATTTATAAAAGAGTCTTCAAAAATACATAGAAAGAGTTTCTGGTTTCCTCTGTGAGGAACCGACATTCAAGTTTTTCTTTTCTGCTTCTCTACTGCTTCTCCTAATTCTAAAAAGTCTGATACTACAACTGTAAACCCTTACAAATTGTCCCAAGATAAACTTGCTGAAGCAATACATTACAAAAATTGGATGTAGAATCCATTATAGACTGATTAAAACCCAAAATTAAACAACTTGTAACCAGAGAGACTTCTAAGCTAATGCAGAAAGTGAAATATAACCCGCAAAATGAAGAGCCACCGTGCTTCATTATTTCCGACGAGGACGAGGGGGTTCTGGACTTTCCATGGAATCATTTGGGTTGGAACTGGAGCCCGTAGTGTCATGGAACCCTGGGACGCAATGAACCAAATCTTCTTTGAGCCTGTCAACCTTTCCTTCAACGTCTAAAATATTCCTGTAGTTATCACCCACCTTGGAGTCCACATTGGAGATGTTGTTGGCTATATAATCCACCGCTTCTGACATGGAGGAGATTCGACCATTCATCAAATCATTGTTGTGCCTGAACTCGGTGCTGAGAGAGTACAGAAGGGTGAATACTCTCGTCATATTCTTCTTTATATCTGGCACCTCAATTCGAATCCTATTCACCTGTGCTTCCATGGTTCCTGCCTCTAGGTTTTGGATATTCGAATGGGTATCAAGGGTTTCAAGCTCGTCGTCACACAGACTAAGGGACGTGAGGTCCACGAGAAGTGAGTGTAGAGGCTGAAGGAGCTTTTCTTCAGGAAGGGAGAAACTGGGGGGGGGGATAGCAGGGGCTTTTCGTAGAGCTTGCAGGAGAGCAGAGGCGAGGGTGATGTAGAGCTTGTATCCAGAGAAGGCACAAAGCAAGTGGTGGAGTGGGTATCCATCCTCAGGATGAGGTTTAACCAAGTGCGAGTCTGGAAGCGTCAAGAGGGGAGGTAAATCGGAGCGTGCGAAGTAGTGGTGGTAGATGGAGTGAGGCCATGTGAAGGCATTAAATGCCTCCATCGGCCCTCGTACAGCGTGACAAGTGTTTTCATGCATGAGTTGGGGTGGCCAAGGCCTAAGGTGACGGGAGTTAGGAGAGGCATAAGGCAAGGTGTGAGATGAGAACCCCAAGGATTGAAAGGGTTAGGGGATCCAACATTCAAAAGGTTCTTCACCATCATAGGATAGTTTCCCTAGACAATGAAGCACTCCTTTGTTTGCCATTGTGTCGGCATGGTGATTATTAGAGCATAACACATGGAGGAAATTTAGATTTTGAAAATCTCTATTGATGAATTTGAGGATATGGTGATATTTATGGGATGGGGTGGTGCGTTTCCTAATGAGGTTACGGGATTCTCGGATTATGAGAAGGGAATCCCCAACGGCTGTCAGCTCTTTTATTCCGGTCGTGATGGCTACTTCCAGGCCTTTTAGTAAGGCAAGCCATTCAGCGTCATTATTGGTCTTTACTCCAATCCCCCATGCATAGCTTTTCATTTTGTTTCCTCCGGGGTTGAAGATGACCCCTCCCGCGCCTGCCAACCCAGGTAGGCATACATGTATCTTAATAAGCTTATTGATAAAAATTAATGGCGGTTTGGAAAAATAATTAACCGTAAAAAATATGTCATGGCAAATTGTTTGTCCATTCTTTGGGACGGTTTGTTAAAAATTTTAACAGTATTTTGATGGATAAAATGACTCATGATGGGCATATGCCCTTCAAATTCCAACCCTGGGCCCTAGATTTCATGGGAAAAAATAATTTTACTCTAAATATCGCCAAAATTGTCTAGGAACTATATGAAATGTTTAGAAATTTGAATATTTGTACAAAATATTGCCAAATATTTTATGATTGGAAATATTTTTACAAACATAAGGACAAACATTTTATAATTGGAAATTTAAGAATTAATATAAATTAAACTACTCTGAAGTGATCTAACTAAATTGTATTTGTTGTAATCTAAGTTAACCACATATCATAGTGGTACAAAGGATCACATGTATTGAAAAAAATCTTAACCAACGTGTCATTGTTTTTATAGGTATTTTCGATGTCGCTCTCTTATATACAAAATAAAATCTTAAGCAATAAACTTATCATTTTTTTAATATTTATTTTTTTAATGGATACAAACAATGTTGCTTAAACTTATCATTTTTTTACTATTTATCTGTTAATAAATATAAACAATGCTATTTGGGTTAGCATTTTTAAAAATACTTATCATGTTATCTCCTTAGAAGACTCAGTGTAAGTCTAATTTTTTTTAAATGAATAATATAGTTTAGATTTGCAATAATATTTGGATTGTAATTTTTTTTCATGGAATTGCTTTTTAATAAATTTATATTTTTTTATTTTTTAAATGATTTATTAAAATTGGTATAAGATGAAAAATATTTATTTTGTTCTTCTTTAAATAATGAAAATTTATCCATGAAGTTTATTAAACCTAAGACTACAGTTACATATATCTCAAAGTGTTCTTAACTAAAAATGAGTATTCTAAATTTATTTAGATAAATGAAATTGTAATTTCAACATCATGAAGATAAGAATGAAAATAACATTAAAAACTGTCAAATGTCTACATTTCAACTAGAAAAATACTAATATAAATCTAGGTCTCAAAGTAAGTGTTAATACAATATAAAAATATCTATGAATAAACACGAGTCGTTGACATAGATACTATTGTAGCAAGTGTCTAATAGTTATAAGTATTAAGATTGCCTCTACTTGAGAGATATGAAAAAAAATTAATAACGACAACTTCTTGTTCATATATATATAAATATATATAATCCAAATATAGAATTAAACAACACAATACTCATTTTCCAATACACCTATTCATGGTACAACAAAAGCATGAGTTTGCCATGTAACTCCAATACTTGTGATAGTCAATGGCCATGAAAGATATTTTTCATCAATTTGACTATAATACCGAAATGGCAAATTTAACAATAAGAATAAGACTCATATTGCTCATCAAGGAAGGATCCCAACAAACTATAGAATATTTGTCAAAAATTCTGCATTCATCTTAGCTTAATACAATTTAGACAATTGTAGCCTCAAGAAACCTATGAATTTGTGTACACAAAATTAGTAGGAGTTCTACTCATCAAATTTGCTTACATATCTTCACCTCAAATTATCATTTTTTTTGTAAGATAGCAAGACACAAAGTATTTGTAGGACCAAATATAGTTTTCTTCTGGTATATTGTATCAAAGCAAGAGAAAGAGCGTTTAGTTGTCTATGCTATCAATTATCATTAGTTCTAACCATTGCGTTCCTTAAGCTATTCAACACATGTACATTGGATCCAATACATGTATTGGATTGAATGCCATATTTTTCAAGGTTTGAAAGAAATATTAGGAACATGAGTCTCCAAAACCCCAAGAGCTTTAGCCAAAGTATTATTGTAGTATTAATGATCTTTTGTTGCACCCCTCTTTTCCTTTTAAGTCTTTTATTTTACTCACTTATTGAAATCCACATTCCACATGAAGAATGCATAGTGTGGAGTTTGAATTCTTTGTTTACTACTGTGAAATCTCACTTCCTGCATTCATGCATTGTTACATTTGTATGTAGAGTGTGTGGTGCAAAATCTATTACTTGATCATCGATAGGTCCCATATCTCCACAACCATGCATCTTATGCAATTTATAACCTACTAACATTCAGACAAAATGTTAATATTTTGAATCCTAGCCTTGCACATTCTGTATGCAAAATGGTGAAGGATCTTAGCTCCAATTTTGCTCATTTATGTTCCTACCAACGATGCCATTAGGTTTTACATAATTCTCATTAACTTTATCATTGATGTCATATCTAGAGATGTCTCTTTGAGATTAACACAAAGACACTAGGGTGGCAAGGCTTTATTGAAGATCATCATAACACATGAATTTTACAAAACTATGTGAATGATAAAAAACATGGTCTTTGATTAAGGGTACTTTATCTACGGCGCTTCAGTAAACTAATAATTATCATAGATGGCTCCAAGGAAAAACTATGAACCATATTGTGGGGATATGTTGAACAACATAGCTCAAAGAGTCAAGGATTTCTGTTATTCCTTAGCATCAAAGTGGTAGTTGAAGATGGAGGAATGTTTGCATAAGGATGTAAGGTTTGGTACTCTTTGGATCTAGCAAAAGTTGGCTCTGTCCCTAAAGTATACCATTCGATGAGATTATTCAATAATGTTCCATTAGGTTTGTTCCCGAGAATCCTGTTGTGAATTCGAAAGAAATTTGCAAGGCCCATGTTTCCCTTGCTGTTATAGCTTAAAATGACACCTCTCCATCCGTGACGACACTTGCATTCCTTGGTCGCATGACGACACCTCTTGAGATCAAGTTCAGTCACACAACATGACACTTGTGGATTGAGGGGTCATTTGGGACACTAAAAATGGTTGAAATTACCTCATTCTTGACCCATTTGATGATTACAACCCTTGGGAACATTTTTCCAGACCAAACCACCTCCTGAAAACCATCAGAAAACCCTGTTTTTGGCCATTTTTCCACAAAAAACACTACTCTATAAGCATAAAGAGGCATTTGCCTTAAAAAATATGCAAATCTACTTCATAAAAGTAGAGTACATACGCTAGTTTGCAGTAGAAAAGTAGGGTATTTTCCTGAAGCAATCAAAATATAGAAATTTGGGTAAGTTAAGTTGGTTGGGGAACTTCCTACTCGGTTATAACTTCTTTTCCTTTCCTTCATTGACTATATAAGGAGGGTAGAAGGGCCATGTGAGGGGACCAAGTCTATAACATTGTTATGTTGGAGGAATGGAGACCTTCATCCCCCTCTTTTGTGCTTAGTTTCTGTTAAACCCTAGCACTGCTGGTGAGAGGCTGGGATCCTTGGAGAACAGAAGCAGAATACCTTGAATCTAGGTTTCATGAAGTGCTAAGCTTGAAAGAAGGTATAACTTTATGTACTTGCTTTCATTCATTAATAAAGATCAGACGTTCTTCTTTTTCCAAATATGAACTATTAATGTGTCTTAGATTTGATTACTGTTTGATTATAGTATGATGTCTTCTTCTGTCATGAATATCAGTCCTATATAAGTAGTCAAATGTATTTGAGAAAGGTATCAAGTCTTTTTGCAGGTGTGGGTATTGAGATACTGGATAATCATTGAAAAGCGAGGGAGGCAAAGCTAGGATCAACCTTTTGAATAAAGTGCATACATCTCTAAACCCTAATCTCTTCACTTATTTGTTGTACTTGCAGAATGCTTGTAAGTCTATCTTTATCACTGTAAGTTGGTAGTTTCTCCCCTGAACTATAGGTGCATTTTCCTCACAACACTTGCACATGATATTTTTAGAGGCATGTTGAGGTTCCCTACACTAACCATTGTTTTTAGGATTCAAATATGCATATATTTTCATGAATGCAGATGGTGGCGGGGTATCCATTTTGAGGAAATAGTTGTCTCACCCAACTAATGGAAAGGCCATAATTCTTAATAGATCGATAGTTCTAACTTGATAGAGTCGTACTATGAGGTTGCATGGCATTTTTCTAGGATTGTGGGCCAAGAAACCACCTCAAAGGTTCCCAAGTATGTCCTTTATATTATGCATTATGTTGCGGACAAAGATATGGCATTTGATTAGGGGGAGTTGATATCAGTTTAAATTTCCCATCAACTAGCCAATTCCAAAAGACCCAAATATTTTTCATGGCTTCATATTTGGTTTATACAATTCTTTTCCTATAACGAGTTTAAGAATTTAGACCTAAGGGGGATGTGCATACATGCTTGGAACCTATCCCATTGTGGTACCCCATGCTCTATAAACATAAAACTCCTTTCATTTTTGTATAGAATTCAAGATTTAGAGAGAAGTAAACTAGCCATACCTTGAAGAGGTTGAAAGTAGAATGAGATAAGATGATGGCTTAATGATATGTTTCTTGAGAATTATGGGGTTGATTCAGTAGTACACGAGAAATACATAGCATTATGCAAGGTCCAAATTGAGCATTCGTCTTTAAGACTGAAGGAAGGGGTCACAAAGGGACTCAACAAAGACTTCATCAACTTTTGGAATGATAAGGCATTGAAAAATATATCCAAGACCCCATGAAGCTTTGGTTAAAGGGACAATTAAGGATTGTGGAGCACACATGACGACATCAAATATTTAATTTAAGTTATGTTTCTTGAAGGAGGAGGGGTTCACAGTCCAAAGATCATGCCTTTTCCAATTTTGTAAGTTAGCCTTATGTGACTTTGTCCTTCACCCTTTCTTCCATGTTGTCTTCTACCATTAGGTTTTTCAAATGGGCTTTGCTATAAAGGAACCAGTGACTTATCAAATATATCTTGCTTCATCCAGGTATTTCCTATATTATTACAAGTTTTCAAGAGCCCCATACCTTCCCTCGAGGGTGAATGCATTTGATAATTTTGTCTCATTTTCTACCAAACACTTGTTTTCATATTGAATAGGAAATGAAGGGTGTATTAATAAGGGACTTATGGATATGTGTTATGTTCCACCAAATACTTGTTTTCATATTGAATAGAAAATGGATGGTGCATTAATAAGGGATTTATATATTCATGGTTCTCACACACATGCATTATCCATTATTTCGTGAACAAGTTTAGATATATTGTTTTATTCATGTACCTTCTATAAAAGTACTCAAATTGAGAAAATTCAATTCCCCAAGTATGATGGAATATAGGAAACAAGTCTAATGATTTGGATGAGTATGCAAGCATAAAATGAGCGTATAAAGGACTATGAATCTAGTATTATGTTTTCAATATTTTTTTATGTGCTTTTACCTTAAAAAAACTAGTACTCTTAGAGTGAAACCATCAGGCACCTTTTGTTAGTATCTATAGATGATGACGAATTCGGCATACACAAATGACTTTAGTGTTGTCTTAAGCTAAAACACAATAGGTTATAAGTTGGGCATTGAAATAGTAGAGAGGGTATGAATCGGTTACCAAATAGAAGACACAAAGACACCAAGGAAACCCATTAGCTATTAGTGGAGTGGATAGAAAATCACACATCAACAACCTCCACAATAGAGTCATGACAAAAGACATCAACCCCCAATAGAAAATGTCAACCCTTAACAGAAGAAAAGGAGTTAAATAAGAATGCATACAAATGAATTATACCTACGTTATGAATTCTCCACAACATCGACACCCCCAACCAATGATTATGCCTCCCACACCACCGAAACTAACAATGGTAAATCCTCTTGCCCACCATTTACACCCCCTATAGTGATCGTGCATGGGATGATATCAACCAAACAACTCATGTCTCAACCTAGGTGAGATGGCAAGTGGTGCTGAAAGCTTCCCGGATCCTCGACTTGTTGGAATATTGGTCAATACTGAGAGGGGGGGGTGAATCAGTATTGTTAACTTTTTACCATTTTAAACCACTTTTTAAACTTAATTAAAACATGGAATTAACAAGATACATAGAAAACAGATTTTTATCGTGGAAGCCCAATTGGGAAAACCACCAATTCTTTCTATACTGCAAAATTTATATTTACAATGGTTTTTGCAAGCTACAACTTGCTGGACACAACAATACCCATGTTTCGCAGCTACAACTGAAGGATGCTACAACACCCTTGTTTCTGCCTGCTCCAACAGAAAAGGATGCTACAACACCCTATTTACCAGCAACTACTAGAAGGAGGCTACGACCCCCTGTTTTATCAACCACTACTGAAAGGATGCTTCGACACCCTATTTACCAGCTAACACTGGAAGGAGGATACAACCCCCTTGCAGGCATGTAGCCTTCCCTAGCACCACCCTACCACCCTAGTTTGATATTATTAAACTTCCCAGACTTTCTTAAAACTCTGTATCTTGATTTCTTCACTTGGTCTCTGTCTTGTTGCTGCAAAGGTCTTCACTGGCCTCTTTATTGCATCAGATCTTCATTAAACACTTCAACATATATCCTCTATTCTTCTATTTCTTTCTCTAGCCCCTCACTACCTCAGATCTTCAATTCTTTCTCTGGGCTCTTATATTGCTTCAGATCTTCTTATCAGTGACATGTTATTCGTCATTTTACTGGACTCTGTCTTTTCTTGCTACTGCTGCTACAATCTGAATTACAGAGACACCCATCTTCCTCTTTACATTTCAGTTTAAATACCTCCTCCATACCTTTACAACCTCATATCTTTTCAACACTCACAACCTTTCTCTCTGAACATGTGCCTCTTCATTAAACGTTATTTTGGACACTCGTATTCTTTCATAAACATGCCTTTTCAAAACTATGATTGTTGGGTAAAATTATCACTAGTTAATTTACCTTCAATTAATTGTCAACCAGGGTGCGTAAACTTCGAGCTGCTACACTATATGTGCGGGCAAGGTAGTTTCAATGCTCATGCTGATAGTAACTTAAAGAAATTCTAGTCTACTCACAAACCGAAAACAAAATGTAATTGATGAAGCTATTACTTTATTAAGTAATCAATGCTAAGGTTACTAGGTCTGTCCAAAAGAAAAGAAAATCAATTTGCTGACCCCTATCTTACTGTCAAACTCAATATAACCTACAACAACCTACAACAATCTTTCAAAGCAATATGAAACTACAGTAATCTTCCAAAACAATACTAGGCTACAACTATCTTGTATAGGAAATAGCTTATTAAAAAGAACTTAACAAATGAAAACCCTCTGCTCATTCAACAATCTACTGCAACTCTGGTTACAATCCACACACTATGATTCGAAAATACCCTGCAGTCTGATAAACTTGACAAGTATTGGGGCTATTCACTATTCAATGTCATGCTGCCAATAAAAGAAATATAAAATTTCAATCTATTCTCTTCATTAAATCGATTCTACAACAAGCCAAATCAAGTTCATCACACAGTTCATCAATTCCAGAACTCTGAACAATGATCATAACCATCAATAAGCAATCCACGCTGAAAACCAAAGAGGGTTTTAAATACAAGCCACTCCTGAATCTATTCTACAGGCTAGATCGAATGCAAATGATATTAATTAATATTTTGCAGACATACATTCCATTTCAATTCACAAAGGAACAAAACCATTAATCATTCCATAAAAACAGTGTCAAAGGATAAAAACTTCACTCTACTTACTGCAAAACACACAACACTTAAGTATGAAGGATCGGTGTTGAAGGTGGGCCCTGCCCTTCAACGCCTTCCAGTCTTAAATCGAAGCTTTAAAGAAGATAAATGCTGGATCTATTGATAAAAATAAAGTTTTACAGTCTTCTCCCCCGTGTATCTCCTTCTCAAGCTTTATTTATACGTGAACAGATGGACATGATCCATCCCAAAATTCAGAAATTCGAGCAACTACCCAGAAAACAGCCAACACCAAATCTGGCAAAACCACGTCTGTTCCGGAAGGGATTTCACCACATTCGTTCAGAAATTCTGAAAACTTCCCACAGCTAGGGGTAAATGGGGCCATTTGTGAAGTGGGTTTCGAACCGTTTTGAACAATTCCCAACCGATTGTTCAGAAATTGAGCTCGAAATCAGGCTCCTGATCAAGGACGGAAATGCCATTTTGAGCAAATGACATCCTCAGAACAACACTGGATAATCTTCATAAGTATCTGGAAGGTGATGTGAATCCAAGAGAAACATCTCCACTGTGGACCGAATCCCCCAAATCGCTGGTTCAACATATCTTCTGAGCGCCGATACCACTACATGGAAGAAACAAAGACTCATTAGTTGACCAAATATTTAAATGGAAACTTAAAGGTTGCATTACACACATAAAAACAAAGCAAAGTAATGAATAAGCAATTAAAAAGTCACTTACCAAAACCTAGCAATGTTGATCTTAAAAAAGGCATAATCATGTACAAAACAACACTAAATAAGGCTGATGATTACTTGGTTTCATGAGACTTAAACTAGAAAATATTGTGCTGAACAGTCAAAATAGGAGGCCAACATCTCCCCCAGACTGAAGATCTTGCATGACCCTATGCAAGAAAGTTTCAGACAAACAAAATTTGAAACTCATAATAGATGATCAAGCCTTGGCTCAAACTCTAGAAACTGAGGTTGAAGTGCCTAACATACTCCTGTAATTTCTTTGTCAACTTAAAATTTCTCTTCCTGAAGTAATCAATTCCTTGAGTTGAAGCATCCGACCTATGAGATTTAGCAGAATTTGGACCTGATTTGGAAGGTGATACTTTAGTAGATTTTAAACTAGATTTTGAAGGTGATGTTGGCAACAAAGGTTCACTGACAGGACTAGGCATTGAAGAATGATGATGAGAGCTATGAGAATCAGAGTTATCATGGACAGAAGAAGCAGTGGATGAGGACAATTCAACATGGACAGGCTCTTACCTTTGGATTCCTTTTTTTCTCTTTAACAGTCATGCTGCGAGTAAATCTTCGATTGGGTGAAGCAAACAAATTTTCATGACCCTTTTCTCCCCCAGACTGAGAGCTGACACGCTGCCCCTTAGATACTGGAGACTTCTTAGTATGGGATGGGCCAACCTTCTTACAACTCTTAACAGCTGGTTCCTGAGGATGACTGACTTGATGTTCAGAAATATTTACAAAGGAGGCTTTATCCACTAAATCAGGAATACAAGGCTCACATGGTTCATTCCCCAGGGATGATTTAAGATGAGAATTGGACAGCTCATATACAAATTGCTCCCATACCCAATCCTTTTTCTTTAACTCAGCTAGAATAAGCATCGTGAAAAACAGGAAAAGAAATGACAACAAACTAACAGAGATCAGACAGTCAATTCGAAGACAATGGAGAACTGCATCAATCTTTCTCTCGCTGGCACATGCTGTGGCACATGCTGCCCACGTTGCAATGAATTATGCCCATTTTATCACACGTTTAATTCACCTTCACCTCATGGCGAGTTACGAACCCAAATTGAAATATATCAATGGCATAAGTTTTATTAAAAATGTCAAATTAATAATAAGGAAACAAAATATTACCAAATGCCATAAAATAATTTATGAAGAAATGGTGGAATCTCAACTAAATAAACGCCAAGGTTATATGGCAACCCATAGCTCATCGATCCTTGTATTAAAGGCAAAAGCAATTGGTAATAATAATAATCCTTAATATATAACAATTAGGACTTACCCAATCATGCAACGTTCATTACGTTCATTACCCTTACCATTGAACATGCCAATTTTTCAATTTTTATTCCGACACCCCATCCGGCACTCAATCCGGAACTTCAGCAATTTTAAAATACAGAGGTACTTCCAGGCATTATTCAGTGGTTGCGTCCTCAGCTTTAAAGTGTTTGAACCGTGAGTCAGACAACAGATCCCAATCACCTTCTTCAAAAGTTTTCTGCTTCAACAATTTGTCATGCCATTTAGTCCTCTGATTCTGAAATTCTATAGGGAGCAATTCATTGCTAGCATGATAGTGATATTAATGCAAATAAATGTCTTTGAAAATATACCACTTGTGTGAGTTGCAAAAGCAAGTAAAACTGGTTGAAAATTTGTTTTACCCCAACAAGCTTGTGGCACAATTACCTCAGTTCAAGGTTGCTGCTTCACTTGATCACACAGGAAACTGAGCCGAGTTATGAAACCAATTTTTATTAACAATACAAAAAAAACAAAAGTAACTACAATTCACAAACAATCAACCTTACTCCTATATTCCACACCTCAATCATGAACACAGACTTCATTCTCGTCATTCATATAGAACTTTTTCCACCCGGACATGTGCCTTACAACACAAGATAAAAGGAGTACTACAAGAAGCCAATGGGGTACTGTCCCACTTGACTCAGCTTCACACAGGACAGGTTGAGTAGTGAAAAGAAAAACCAGTACTGAAATTCACAGCTATGTTCATGGGCTCAGAAAATATCAGGCATAAACTTTTTTCGCAAGGATCAGGTAACCAGAATTCAGAGCATCTGAAGATGATTATCAACTAGCTAGTTCAAACAATTTTCTTAAATTTTATTTAACCCACACATATGACCTCTCTTTAACATTTACATAGATACATTGTTCACATGGACAAGCATAAATGAGGCTTTTTAAAAGAGATATCAGAGTCAGAACCCACTGCCAGCAAGCACGTTCAGTACTCTGGTGGGGTAACTGTGACATCTAAGAAGCTTCTTCCCCAGGAAGATGCCCCATTGCCAACAGGCCCGTTCAGTACCCTGATGGGTTTTCCTGTTTATACCACAGTTCGGTACCCGCTGCCAGCGGACCTGTTCAGTATCCCGGCGGGTTAACCTCTTACACCCGTTTTCTATCAGAGGCCCTTGTCCCAAGTTCATCTTAAAGATAAAGTTTATGATTTTTTCATGCACAGATGAGTGGGGGAGCAGCTCTGAAAACCGTCTAGGAGTGGGATGGTATCAAAATTGGAAGAGTATTCTTTATACATGACTGTAAAGATTTGTCCAAATGAACAACTAACCTTTGCAACTGTATGAAGTGAAAGTCATGAAGTGGCTGCACAAAAATGTATATATATATATATATATGTATGTATTTGATATTATAGAAGCCAATAGATAATAACCAACAGACTGCTTAGTCCTGGAGACTTTTTTCCGAAATAGTGCCTGACTAAATAATGACTCAATGCCCATAGCTATTACTAAAAACAATTATCCTCATGCAATCTAGTGTGAAACCAAGCCAAACGGCACTAGTAACCCATGAGTTCATAAGTACAAGCCATTTTGGAGGCTTAAATCACTAATAAAGGCAGTGCCAGGTGAAGAAGTACTCATATGAATAAAGAGGACAAGTCTGAAAAACCTAGCAGCACACATTTATTTACTTGACACAAGCATTCTAGTTACCCAGTGAAACTCAGAAATTTAATTCAAATTAACACAATCCTTTGTAAAAATAATCAATGGCTGAAAATAGGAATAATAACAAAAAGACTTCCCTTTTCTTTTAAAACATCCTGAGCTTCACTGAAGAGAATATCTTTAACCGATGTCCATTTGCAACTTGTTCATCACCAATTGGTCTTATGTTTACAAAACCATTATTAAAAACAGTCACAATTTCATATTACCCTCTGGCATTTTTCCTTGCTATGAGCTGTTGTTATAATAAATTTTCTGAAAGTATGGATTGGAGAGAAGGTATAAATTTTGGTTAAAGATCTTATCATTTTATTGAAAAGAAAGAAAAACAACGAAGTTGCATTAATTTCTAAACTGAACATGCAACTTTTTTTTTATGTATATACATATTTTCCTATTCTACCTAAGAAGAAAGAAAACATTTCTATTCAAGTATAGGAATTCTTCCAATGTAACCAAGTGCGAAGTAAAATTAAAAATATACCTTTATCCACATATAAAAAAGCTGTTGCAATGATTACCTGGATAAGGAGAACCAACTGACTTACTTGCTTCTGCAACAAAAGGTGTTGAAGGAGGAAATGGTGTTGTAGTCTGGTTGCCTCTTGGAACCAACTTTCGAAGTAGTCCTGGTACTCACCTTCCTTCATCATATCATGTAGATCCCCTTCTTCTGATTGATTGATTTCGGAAGTACATAGAGGATCTGCTAATACCTCCTCAATTTTCAGCTGCATTCCATCGGATGTAATACCCAAGTTGTCAATTTCCTCTGCAATTTGGCAAGGAATGTCTTTTTGTGGCTCTTGGGACTTTGGTTCATTTGTTATGTCAGGAGAGGTAGATAAACTCTTAACTGCTGTCAGGATGTTTTCTACCTGATAAGAAGAATTCCCAACTGCAGCTAGGATTTGAGAAAGTTTTCCCAAATTGATGGTTACTTCTGAATCCATTTTTGCCAGTTGTCTTGTTCATGTCTCACACAAGGATCAATGTATGGGGCTCTTACAGCACCCAAGTTTTTATTTTTATGTGTTTTAAATAATTCTAATCAAGACTATCTACCACTAAAAACATATTTACGCCAATCAAACACACGCCACTCTTGCATAAAATAAAACATTCTTGAAATTAAATTGTAGAAAGTAAACACACCCAAACTTGCAAAAAAAACGAAAAACACACTTGCATGAAATTAAATTGCAAGAAAGTAAACACGCCTTACAGGAAGGTAAACACACTTTTGCAGCAAAATAAATCAAACATGTGAAAAAGCAAACACACTTAGGAGAAAGAAACAACAGGGATTTGGGGCAACCCACTAAAGTGGATGTGTCAGGCTGTTACACCATGGGAATCCCGTAGTGAATTTGTCTTTGCGTCTTATCGTTTCCCCTCCACCTTGTTGTGTAATGTAAAGGAAACCTATCTACACCTATCTACCTGAACTTCACAGCCAACAAATTCGTATAAAATGAGCAAAATACCAGCTTACCTTGGAGCAACTCCCCGACAACGGCGCCAAAATGTTGGGTAAAATTATCACTAGTTAATTTACCTTCAATTAATTGTCAACCAGGGTGCGTAAACTTCAAGCTGCTACACTATATGTGCGGGCAAGGTAGTTTCAATGCTCATGCTGATAGTAACTTAAAGAAATTCTAGTCTACTCACAAACCAAAAACAAAATGTAATTGATGAAGCTATTACTTTATTAAGTAATCAATGCTAAGGTTACTAGGTCTGTCCTAAAGAAAAGAAAATCAATTTGCTGACCCCTATCTTACTGTCAAACTCAATATAACCTACAGCAACCTACGGCAATATTTCAAATCAATATGAAACTACAGTAATCTTCCAAAACAATACTAGGCTATAACTATCTTGTATAGGAAACAACTTATTAAAAAGAACTTAACAAATGAAAACCCTCTGCTCATTCAACAATCTACTGCAACTCTGGTTAAAATCCACACACTATGATTCGAAAATACCCTGCAGTCTGATAAACTTGACAAGTATTGGAGCTATTCACTATTCAATATCACGCTGCCAATAAAAGAAATATAAAATTTCAATCTATTCTCTTCATTAAATCGATTCTACAACAAACCAAATCAAGTTCATCACACAGTTTATCAATGCCAGAACTCTGAACAATGATCATAACCAGCAATAAGCAATCCACGCTGAAAACCAAAGAGGGTTTTAAATACAAGCCACTCTTGAATCTATTCTACAGGCTAGATCGAATGCAAATGATATTAATTAATATTCTGCAGACATACATTCCATTTCAATTCACAAATGAACAAAACCATTAATCATTCCATAAAAACAGTGTCAAAGGATAAAAACTTCACTCTACTTACTGCAAAACACACAACACTTAAGTATGAAGGATCGGTGTTGAAGGTGGGCCCTGCCCTTCAATGCCTGCCAGTCTTAAATCGAAGCTTTAAAGAAGATAAACGCTGGATATATTGATAAAAATAAAGTTTTACATTCTTCTCCCCCGTGTATCTCCTTCTCAAGCTTTATTTATACATGAACAGATGGACAAGATCCATCCCAAAATTCAGAAATTTGAGCAACTACCCAGAAAACGGCCAACACCAAATCTGGAAAAACCACGTCTGTTCCGGAAGGGATTTCTCCACATTCGTTCAGAAATTCTGAAAAATGCCCACGGTTAGGGGTAAATGGGGCCATTTGTGAAGTGGGTTTCGAACCGTTTTGAACAATTCCCAACCGATTGTTCAGAAATTGAGCCCGAAATCAGGTTCCTGATCAAGGACGGAAATGCCATTTTGAGCAAATGACATCCTCAGAACAGCACTGGATAATCTTCATAAGTATCTGGAAGGTGATGTGAATCCAAGAGAAACATCTCCACTGTGGACCGAATCCCCCAAATCGCTGGTTCAACATATCTTCTGAGCGCCGATACCACTACATGGAAGAAACAAAGACTCATTAGTTGACCAAATATTTAAATGGAAACTTAAAGGTTGCATTACACACATAAAAACAAAGCAAAGTAATGAATAAGCAATTAAAAAGTCACTTACCAAAACCTAGCAATGTTGATCTTCAAAAAGGCATAATCATGTACAAAACAACACTAAATAAGGCTGATGATTACTTGGTTTCATGAGACTTAAACTAGAAAATATTGTGTTGAACAGTCAAAATAGGAGGCCAACAATGATAATTAATTTTTACTCTGTAATTTTGTTTATTACATAATTTTAATTAATTATTTAATTAAAAACTCTTTGGACATCTCAAGCCTGCAGCCTTCTTCCATCTTCATTGCGAACCCTCCAATTTTGCTGGTATCTTCTTCTATCTGCGATCTTACTTCCATCTCAGGCCTTCAGGTTTCCTTCATCTGGGGCATGCGGCCTTCTCCCATCCTTCATCTGCGGGCATTTCCAGACACTCACGGGTCTCTACGTTAACCACATTGCGAGATTAATTTAATCCCTTGCAGGAATCTTACCATCCCTTATGGGCATCTTCAAGCTCTTGTGAGCTTATTTATTAAACCCCTGTGGGCATCACCAATCCCCCTTGCGGGAATCTTATAAGCCCCATTGTGGGCATACATAAAAAACCCTGCGGTCATGTTATCATCCCTTGTAGGAATCTTCAAGCTCTTGTGAGCTTATTTATTTAGTCCCTGAGGGCATAACTAAGCACCTGTGGGCATATTGAGCCCTTTTGCGGGCATTTTTAACTGCCTGTGGGCATATGTCCCTATGGGCATACTCCTTAGCTCCTTGCGGACATCACATAGCCCCTTGTGGGCATAATCAAACCCTTGCAGGCATAACCCTTAGACCCTGTGGGAATTTTACAAGCCCTTGCACGCATATCATAAGGTGTTATTTAACCTTATTTTCCACCATTTTGGCATGGAAAAATATCGCACGTGAGAGCACCAAGGAGGAAACTAACTCCATGGCTAGATGCCTAGATCACCAGAGAACATGCCTATGCCATATGATGAAATTACCATCACAGAGACAATATTTGACAGGCATTTCCAAATGCCTCTTCAACCTTTGTTTGGACATCAAAACAATCTTTTTCTCATTTTCGCTGATCGATATTTCGCATGTGTGAGTACCAAAGAGGAATCTGAATACATGGATGGATAATTAGTTTATCAAGGAACAAGACCATGCTAACTGATGGATTTTATCAGCAGAAGGACACCTCCTTGCAGGCATTTCCAAATGCCTCATCAACCATGTGATTTTAACACAGTTAAATTTTTGTTCTCAAAATGAAAAAACACTTCTTCCTTCACTTTGGAAGATTTATTTCTTTCATATATAATCACCATAAAGAAAACTAAGAACATGGATAGATATCCACTTCAACAATGAACAAGACCATGTCAATTGATGAACTTATTGACACACACACAATATTTGGTGGGCATTTGAAAGTGGTCTTTCAAACTATTGATTTAACACTTAAACAAAATGATCAAACCCTAGGTTAGTATGATGAGATTTTTGTTTCAACAATTTTGAAGTGTGAGACATCCACTGGATAGAGTAAAACAAGGTGACTTCATCTATAACAATTTCACCTCTTGAATTTTCTTTCTCTCTCCTTGGCGGGCATTTTACTGGAGTAGTGCAAATCTGGCTTGGAAGCACTTTTGGCAGATCCATATCTTTCTCCTCAGAGACTCTTTGGGAAATATGATACCATGGTTGGATGCACCAAAAAAAATTCTAGAGATCCATACTATCAAAATTATTTAATACATCAACCATAAGAGATGGGGAGCATTTTACTGAGGTCACTTGGACAATTTTTACCATTAATTTTATACTTCGACAATTTTTGCAATTTCTAAGGTTGATTTTTTTTTTCACCAGAAACCTGAACTAATGCCACTAGATGATGTATTACACCTCACTGAGAACACCTATTTTGATTTCACTCCCAGACTCATCTTCATTTTCCCTAGGCGGGCATTTTACTGAACTTGGTGCAAAACTTCCTAAAACCTTGTTTTGGCATATCCATAACTTCTTCCTCGAGCACTTTCAAGTCAATGTGAGAACATGGCCAGGTAGAAAAAGCACCCACCTACAATATTTCGATATGGTGCGGGCATGTTATTCAACCCAAAAACTATGACGGGCATTTCTCTGAGGCTACTTAGGCAGATTTGCTACTTTGGTGTAAAAGCAACCTGAAACCCTGTTTTGGCAGGCTCTTAACTTTGTCATCAAACACCTTCTGTGAAACATAAGACCATGGAAAGATAGAATATTTGACAATCTATATAATGATAGTTCTAGATAATTTTTATCATTCTCCCATGAGGTACGGCGGGCATTTTCCCAAGGCCACCTGGACCAATTTTCCAACACTTAGACAATTTCTTGATTTTTACCAAATTGCCATATTTTTCCAGAATGATGTCAGAATGCAACAATGACTTCATGATAGCACCAAAACACCATCATATGTATTTTCAACTTCATTCCACATCATCATACATTCCATGCCATGCAATCATATCTACCACATCATCATACAGACCATGCCATCACTCTCTTTGTTATTCCTTTGTATTTCACTGAGTTTTCCTTTCCATCATGTCCTTGGTTATTCCATTTTCATTTATGAACTCCTTTGAAATCAATGGCAACCACATTCAACATTCTCCCCCTTTGGCATTGATGGCAACATCTAAACATTCTCCCCCTTTGAAAACAATGACAAAGGATAACTTGTTATGCCTTTGCTGCAACTATCTTGACATAGAATTTCCAATCATTCTCCTTTTAGACAACTTCCCTTCTTTTTCTTCTCTTCCTCCAGTTAACTTGGTCTTGGTGCTGATCATCTAGTTAGCATCCTTCTTTACATTCTGTCGAGCACCCAATATGCAGATAGATTATTCCAACATACAGAGCAGACGAGATTTATTGTCAACCCAAGAAAGTCTTTTATTTCAAAGGATAAATGCATAGTCTATGCTTAAACACCAAATCACTATAATTGAATACTTTTATCCTCTAACAACTATGTTCATCCCAAGAATCTGTGTAATCCCAATTGCCTTCTAAATGCTACAATTTCAATTCCTTTCTACCATGCATCAACAAGAAATGATGTAAGATGCAACAACAATTGTAGATACAAAGAAATCCTATTCACATCCTAGAACAATCATCTCTTCAATCTGATCACTCTTGAAAACCATAAGCATAAACTGAATATTAATCTAGAAATTCAATTGCAAAGGATTAAGTTCAATTGCTCTAAGAGTTTGAATTACAGGAATGAAAATCAACAATCATAACAGGAAAGATAACTTGCAAAGGTTCATGGGATAACAACTTAAACTGCAAGATGAACAAGGTTGTGTACGAATGTCACATAAATTGCATAAAGAAAGTTTCCTAATCAGTCGACTGTCACTCTGTACCATTTACCAATCTCCAAGAAATGCAATCCTAATTATATTGCAATCCACACTTACTATTGCCGCGTACAAAGGAATCAAAACATCACACAACAATAAATTCGAGAAATCCTATTTTAACTCAGCAATCTCTGTGGAAGACGGGCCCAACCTTCACACAGAGATGCTGGCTGAACAACGTAAAGTTCCTTTAACTTAGAGGTAACTCCTTATATTAACAGAAGGATTATTACACAGTTTGCTTCTACTGCTAATACAATGAATAAATTCTCCGTTGTTCAACCCCCTGGGTCGAGACAGCTCCCCATATTTATACATGCAGATCATAACATCCGATCCTATTAACGGGTAGCCATGAAGATCTTTGATCTTCAGGCACCCTAAATAATACAAGCTGTTACAAACGCGGCATAGTAAATACATAGAAAAACGTGAGAAAGCTGTTGATTGGCCCAGGAGTGGCGATCTTTCCAGGTCACAATTATACTTGAGCAACAAGTAACTTAAAGATATCCAATTATAGCGCACTCTGTTACAGCTGCCCTGTCACAGCTCTGTGTAGAATGTTTCATTAGAACCACGTGCATAAATTGATGATTGGAACCTCGAGGATCCTTTTAAGCAGCAAACATCCCTCTTTTCAAGACTTGTTTAGCCCCACCTTCCTGCAGTCCACTTATCTCAAACTACCTTCATAAATCATAACATGTTAGCACAATTGAGAGATACATAGCCTTAATTATCACAATCATAAGCATTAATAAGATAAAGCAATGATCAGTCATACCTTGGCAGCTTGGGGGAATAAAGTGAGGACAACAGGTCTGATTAGCATGCTAAATGGTGTAGGACAGGGGAAGAAAAGGTGATCGAGGATGATTAAAAAGGGGCCAATTCTGGGCTCAACATCTCCCCCCAACTATCCTGTTGCATGTCCTCATGCAACAACCTGCATCATTCGGAATCTGAGTCCTGTACTGAGCTCTATTTCCAACATCACTGCTCCCCTACCCTAGTCAAGGAAAAATCCATATTATATGGTTTTGCTGGCCACCAAATGAGGGGGAAATTGAATTTCAAACCCAACCAATTAACTCCACTCTCCCTCATACTTCCCACATAGCCATTAACTCTGGAAAGTGCCTGTTTGAAATTCTTGAAATAATAAGGATCTCGGCTTCTAAGTACAGAGGAGGCAGCCTGCCATCTGTGCTTACTCCCTTCCAATGCTACCTGCTGGTGTCTGGAAATGTAGTTGGTGCAAGTGGAAATCACTTCTTCCTACAGCTTTGAAAGGAAATCCTAATCTGAGTCCAAATCAATGACATTTCTAGGAGGTAGAAGCACTGGTTCTTGTGGGACAGTGTCTTCCAGCACATCTAAGTCTAATATGAGAGTTGTTGGTTCTTGTGTAACAACAACATCCTTTAGACTCTCTTCAGCAGCTACCTTCATTACTTTCAGAGACACTGGTTCTTGTGTAACAGTGTCTTCTTTGTCCTCCTGCTGCTGAGATTGGATATCTTTCTCATTGTGCAGCTCCTCCTCCAAGATTTCGGTGTCACCTGAGGATTGTGTCTGTACCTGTTCATCCTCACTCCACTGCGTATCGGGAATGATATCCATTCCAGGGTTATCTTCTAATTGAAATTCAGGAGTTCTTGCTGCAGCATTCAAGGATGTTGGTTCTTGTGTAGCAACATCCTGGCTTGCCTCTTCATCCTCCTGTTGTTGCAATTCTTCTCCTATGAGCTCTGTTTCGTGGGAACCATCTGGGGTTACAACCCAGAGTTCTTCATTAAACTCCAGAGTGTCCTCTATCCCAGTTTCTTCTCCCATCTGTTCGGCCAATTGGACAAGTTTACTCAGGTTTGCTGGTTCTTGTGTTACAGCACCCTGTTCAAGTTTATCAATGTCTTGTCTTTGTGGCTCAGCTTCTAAAATATCTGTGTCGTGGGAGCATTCTGGGGTTACAGTATAGAATTATTCATTAAGATCCATAGTGTCCTCCATTCTAGGTTCTTCTCCCATCTTCTCTATAATCTCTGTGTCATGGGAGCACTCTGGGGTTAGAGTATATTCTTTATTAAGCTCTAGAGTGTCCTCCATTCCAGGTTCTTCTCCCATCTGCTCTATAATCTCTGTGTCATGGGAGCATTCTGGGGTTACAGTATATTCTTTATCCCCATCATCATACATGATTTCATCCCTTAGCTCTTCTGTCACAGGATTGGTGGCATCTTTATCAAGGATGGTTAAAGATGCTGGTTCTTGTGTGGCAGCATCTTCTTTTTCTGCAGCTTCCTCTATTGTGGGCGCGGGCTGTTGTGCTGAGAAGGTACGAAGTATAATCTTGTGGCCTGCCTCCTTAAATATTTCTCCATAGGTGGGACAGATTACTCGTTCATCTTCCTTTCCAGGCTCGGTAGAGTTTGATTCCTCCAGTTGATCTGTAGCCTCTACCAATGTATACAGTTTCCTTTCACCTAGTTTTCTGCAGGTTTCCAATTCCCTTCGAAGTACTTGGAGGTCCTCTTTTAACAGTGTGTTCTCAGCCAAAAGTCCTTCAATTATGGGTTCTTCCTCAACTGGCCTTTGTGGAGCATCCCTTGGTCTCGGTACAAGGATAGGGGGCTCAACCTGTGCCTCTAAGGTTTCCCATCTTTTTCTGGCTGCCTCTGCTACTGTAGCTGATCTAGTTCTTTTCTTTCTGATTGGTGAGGTTATGTTAAATTCATTGATTGATCTCTTTCTTTTCCTTTGTGGTTTTTTATTTTGTGGAGCTGGTATATAGGGATTCACAGCTGAGGTCGAAGGAATGTTTTCTTGCTCCTCATGCTGTTCTTCTTCAGTTAAAGCTCCTCCTACCCACTCAGGTGAGGATTCAATAGTTACCAACTCAATGTTTTCTTCTATTGCCCTGGCTCTGTCACCTTCCGGTTCAATTGTCGCAGCATTTAATGCTGCTCCAATTTCACCTTCTGCTGTCAGAGCTTCCCTGTTATCTGGGTTTTCCACAAGATTTTTATCTACACCCTCCCCCAATGGCTCTTCTTCTAATACAGTTTCGTCCCCCCCCAATGGCTCTTCTTCAAATGCAGTTTCATCCCCCCCTAGTGGCTCTGCTTGTGCCCCCAATTTCTCTTCTTCCAATACAGTTTCGTCCCCCCCCCAATGGCTCTGCTTGTGCCCCTGGTTGCTCTTCTTCTAATACAGTTTCATCCCCCCCCCCCAACTTCAGTGGAGGGACTCCGGTCCTCCTGCTGTGGTGGAACTCGTACCTGCTGTAGTGGGACAATCTGCAAGGGAGCGGGTTGCTGAGCTCGAGCTGTGAATTACTCCCAGGTTATATGATGCTGGGCAAGGGTTCTTACAATTATTAATTTGATAAGGCCATGGTGGGTGAGGGAGGAAAGTGGGTGCTTAGCAGACTGGACAAATTCCGCCATATGATGCAAGTCATGCAGTAGATAATATGGAATGTTCAATAAAATGCCATGGCGGAGATGAGAAAGTAAAGGGAGTTCAGAGTTATAAACAGTTTGGTATTTACCTTCACAAGTGATGTACTTCTTGAGAAAGACAACAACCTGGTCCCATGGCCGTGGCAATGAGTGCAGTGCGATCCCTCTTCTGGATGATTGAACTTGCTCCCCCTCCAGTAAAAATGCTTCCCGTGCAGTCGTCGTGGGGACTCGTCGGTTAAACCATGCCCTTACCACCTGCGGGATGGCAGTAACCTCGGATATAATGGCCTCGAAGACTTCTATGCGCAGCCCCCACACCGTGGAGTGAGTTTTGGTGAGGTTTAAAGCAAATTGCAAGGCTGCTTCCCGATTGAATCCATCTAGTCGCTCAAAAAATTCGATCTAGTCGGCGGCTTGAAAGATGGATAGAACTTGAAGATTTTTCCTGAGTTCCTGTGTATTCAAAGGTTCATGACGAACTGGAATCCCCATGGTCCTGGCTGTAAGCTGAAGTTGTTATCCCACAGATGACAGAATCCGAGAATGGAAGTTGCAGCACAGAGGATGCACGAATCGCTGAGCGGAGATGTTGAGGAAATGGGAAAATTTGGAAAGTTGAGCACAGAAAAACGTTCAAAATTTCCATTATGAATTGGGGAAGGTGGTAGTTATTAGTGTTTACGTCGTATGAGGGAAAGGTTTAATTAGGCATAATGATGATACGTATAAAGGTACGACTAATATTGTTCAATTATATCAACACTTAATCACGTGATAAATCAAAGCCATACCTCATGAGACTATGCGTCAGGTATCCTGCGGAGAATGGTGGAGCGTACGATTGGTGACGTTGCGGAACCAAACTCGTGCACAGTGATAAATGTGATCATAATGACCAGGATAATGCAATAATTCCTCCCGCCAGTGAAACACAAACCATCGCGTCCTCGGGGTCGGAATGATGAGTTCGCCAGCACGACTAGGATGAATCAGAGCCATAATTTAGCAGGTTTGGAGCAATTCTTCCGTTAACACAGGAGTTACCAATGCAAGTTGCCAGAAATGATATCACGGCCGACGAAAAAAAAATGTTGCAGCTGCCAGGAAAAATTCACGGCCACCGGGAGAAGGATTTACGGGATCGGGAAAAATTACGGCTGTCAGGGAAAATTTTTACGGCGTCGGGAGATATGTCGCAGTCGCCGGGAAATATGTTGCAGCTGCCGGAAAATATGTTGCAGCCACTGGAAAATGGTTCACGGAAGCCTGGAAAAAGGTTTTACGGCCATCGGAATAAAAAATCACGGCTGCCAGGGAAAAGTTTTACAGCTCCGGGAGATACGTCGCAGTCGCCGGGAAATAAGTTGCAGCCGCCGGAAAATATGTTACAACTACCGGAAAAATGGTTCATGGCTGCCGGGAAAACGATTTTACGGCTGCCGGGAAATGATATTGCAGCCGCTGGGAAATGGTTCACGGCTGAAAGGAAAAGATGTTGCAGCCACGGGGAAAGTTGTTGCAGCTGCCGGGAAATGGTTCACAGCTGCCGGGAAAAAGGTTTTACGGCTGCCGGGAAACGATATTGCAGCCGCTGGGAAAGTTGTTGTAGCTGCCGGGAAATAATATTACAGCCGCTGGGAAATGGTTCACGACTGCCAAAAAGGTTTACGGCCGCCGGGAAAACGATATTGCAGCCGTTGGGAAATGATGTTGTAGCCGTTGGGAAATGATGTTGCAGCCGCTTGGAAAGTTGTTCACGGCTGCTGGGAAAATGATGTTGCAGCCGCTGGGAAAGTTGTTCACGGCTGCTGGGAAAAAGGGTTTTACGTCTGCCAGGAAATATATCGCAGCTGCTGGAAAAGATGTTGCAGCTGTCGGAAAAGATGTTGTAGCTGCCCGGAATTTTTTTTTCTTTTTTAAGGAAAAAGGGAAATACAGCACAGGAAGGCATAGGAAGACGACTCTCGTTTTATAGGCCCAATCTAGTCATTCCCCTGGCGCTTCCCTGGAAATTTTTGAAAAACAACAGCAAACGAAAAGATCAAATGCAAAGAGGAAAAAAAACAATTATACGCTACAACAGAAAAGAAAGAAAATTATTTATGTACAGTAATTTAAAATGTGATTTTCAGTTTAAGGATTGGCAAAGGCAGAGAGAAATTCCTGCTCTGGTGCCAGCTGATAATCTGGATCGGCGACAATTTGCGAAATGAATGCATCTTTCGAAATAGGCTTACGATACAGTCGCAGTCTGTGGCCATTAGCAAGTAATGGTATACGGTTTTCATCGATGGTCACCAGACGGACAGTGCCGTTGTCAAATACCCCGTCGACTAAATATGGACCCAACCACCTTGTACGTAATTTACCTTTAAAATCCCTTTTGAACCTGGAGTCATATAGTAACGCCCAGTCTCCTTCACGGAAGATTTTCTTTTTAATAAATCAGTCATACCAATTGGATCTCTATTGCTGAAGCAACACAGTCTGGTCCATTGCAGCTAACTGTTTCTCATCCAATTCGTTTAGTTGATTCAATCTTCTCTTCTGGGCTTCTGTTACATCCAGATTCATTTCGGTGGTTGTCTTCAGGGTTTTGATCTCAAACTCAATTGGAAAGATGGCACTCTTTCCATACACTAAATCATAGGGAGAGAACCCTGTGGTGTTGCGCCAAGTTGTGCGATATGCCCATAATGCTTTCAGAAGCCTGTCAACCCAATCCTTTCGATGGCTCTTAACTGTTTTAGTAAGGATTTCTTCAATAACTTTATTAGTACTTTCCACCTGACCATTGGCCTGGGGGTGGTAAGGTGAAGCCACCCTATGCTACACATGATACTTCCGGAGCAAGGATTCAAATTGGTGTGAGATGAATTGAGGCCCCCCATCGGTAACTACTTCCTTTGGTACCCCAAAGCGGGTAAAGATTTCACTGTACATAAAATCAATCACCGCCTGGTCATTAGCCTTAGCCAAAGCTACAGCCTCTACCCACTTGGCCATATAATCAGTACAAACCAGAATGTAAACTTTCTGTCTGGAAGGAGGGTTAATAGGGCCAACAAAATCCAGTGCCCATCTATCAAATGGTTCGATTACTACTTGAGCTTGTAGAGGCATCTGATCTATTTTATTAGGCTGGCCCATCCTTTGGCAGCTGTCACAGGACTGAACATACCTTTTAGCGTCCCTAAACAGAGTCGGCCAATAGTAGCCCATCCGCAGCGCTTTATGCCCTGTTCTTTTATCTGCAAAGTGTCCCCCACAAGGTCCATCATGACAGGCTTTCAGTATGTGAAATATCTCATCTTCCCTTACACATCTCCTAATCTCAAGATCGGTCCCTGTGTAGAAGAGATGACCATTGAGCCAAGAATACCTAGCACTTTGCTGGATGATTTTTCTCTTTTCTCGTTTAGACATGTGTGGCGGGAGCTTTCCTGCAACCAAATAATTAGCAACTTCTGCATACCAGGGGGAATGAGCTGAAAGTGCGAATAGATGTTCATCTGGAAAAGAGTCCTCAACAGGCGAACTGTCATCACTGTTGGTAAAACGAGATAAAAAATCAGCAACAACATTTTCTTTTCCAGGTTTGTCTATAATGGTAATATCAAATTCCTGCAATAATAAGAGCCACCTGGTCACTCTAGCATTGGTGACAGGTTTGTTCATTAAATATTTAATGGAAGATTGGTCAGTGTGCACAAATGTAAGATACCCAGTAATGTAATGCCGAAATTTATTAATAGAATAAATGATAGCAAGGAATTCTTTTTCGGTAACAGTATAATTAAGTTCAGCAGGGGCTAAATTTTTACTAACATAATAGATGGCATAAGGTACTTGACCATCCTGTTGTCCTAATACTGCTCCAATGGCGGTATCAGAAGCATCTGAGGAAATGTGGAATGGTAGGGTCCAATTAGGTCCCCTTAGGATAGGAGCTGTAGACAGCTTCTCTTTAAGCTTATCAAACGTTGTCTGGCATGCTTCACTCCACACAAACTGTACATCCTTCATTAACAGAGAAACCAAAGGAGAAGCAAGTTTGGAGAAGTTTTCTATAAACCTCCGGTAATATCCAGCATGTCCCAGAAAACTTCTCACCTCTTTATGAGTTGAAGGAGTCGGTATATTTTTTATCACCTTGATTTTTGAAGGATCCACCTGAATGCCATTGGCAGAGATGAAATTCCCTAATACCACCCCCTCACTCATCATCATATGGGACTTTTTAGTGCTTAATGAGAGCCGAGTATGTTCGCAGCGAATTAAAACCTTCTTTAAATTTTCCAGTGCTTCCTCAAAATCCTTGCCATAGGGAGTAAATCATCCATAAAGACTTCCATACTATCATTAACTAATTCAGAGAATATGCCAATTACAACTCTTTGAAACGTTGCCGGTGCATTACATAAACCAAAAGGAAGCACCCTGTAGGCAAATGTTCCCCAAGGACAAGTGAAGGTGGTCTTATCCTGGTCCTCAGGAGCAATTTGAATTTGGTTGTACCCGCTGAACCCATCTAGGAAGGAGAAGAACTTCTTCCCTGATAGGGTATCAAGTACTTGGTCAATAAAGGGCAAAGGGAAATGATCCTTTTGCGTGGCTTTGTTCAGTTCCCTATAATCGACACAGACCCTCCATTTACCATTTTTCTTGGGCTCAATTACGAGCGGGGAAACCCACTCACTATCTGAAATAGGATATATAAATCCTGCTTCCAAAAGTTTCTGGATTTCTTCCTTCACTATATCCCTCAGATTGGGGTTCATGCGTTGTTGGGGTTGACACACAGGTTGGGAGTCATTTTTAATATAAATATGGTGGGTGCACAGATTAGAGGGAATACCCCTCACGTCTGTATACTCCCAGGCGAATGCCCCCTTATGTTCCTTCAAGAGACTGATTAGGCGCCTCTGTTCCTCTAAGGAGAGAACAGGGTTGATATTCAAAGTCCTGCCAGGCTCTACCTCAATAGGAATACTTTTTGAACTTTTCAAAACTGGGATTATGTTTGTGTCACCAACTAGTGCTTCTTCCGTAAGATTTTCTTGTTCTTCCTTACCAAGGGTAATGTTCAGGATTTGATAGACCTCTTTATCCACTGAAGCAGGTTCACTAATAAAATTACTAATAACATCATCTTCTGTTTCATTTTTAAAAGCTAAGGCCTTCCCTATAGTTAATAGTCGCTGAACATCCTCCTCCTCCTCCTCCTGTTCCATCCAAAGGGAAGTTTCAGCCTCTATACTTGGCCGAGCTGGAGGATACAGGGTGAGGTTTTTAGTCTCAGTACCATCAGATATAGTCATGGACCCTGATCGACAGCTGATGTAGGAATCAGCTGTGGCCAACCAAGGCCTGCCCAAGATCAATGGGTGTCCCCCCAGCTGTGATTTTGGTTGTAATATCAAAAACTCCCATGAATCTACTGAGATGACAAGGTCGTCCAGAATCCCTTCGGGTCTAATGGTGGATCTATCTGCCAATTCTAAAATGGTAGGGGTCGGTCTAAAATTAGTGAGTCCAAGCTTCTTCACAGTCTCAATTGTTATGACATTGATCGCTGCTCCTAAGTCGACTAGCACGTTGGGTATCTGCGTTTGTCCTATATGTACAGTGACAGTAGGATTGCCAGGGTCGTCATACTTGGTCACAGAGGTTTTTCCTGTTATCAAAGCAGATAAATTCCCTATGACGTGAACAGTGGGAGGATCTCTGGATTTCCTCCCTGGTTTCTTAGTGCACAGGTCCCGAACGGTTTTAGCATAAATAGGCACGTCTTGAAGAGCTTGAAGAAGGGGGATTTTGACGTAAAGATTCCTTAACTCTCCTAGGAGGTTAAACTGAGGTTTCCCCCCTACTTTTGGTAGCATTAGTCTCTCGGGGTATGGTGGTTGCCTTATCAGCTGGGTAGGCTGCGTATTGTCCGATTTATTGTTTGATGTTTCAGCCGTCCCATCCAAGGGATGCTCAGCATCTTCAGTGATAGGAACTGTATCGGATGGATGCTATGAACTCCCTCCTTCTTTATGCACAAAGGGTGGAGCATCTTCTGTAATTACGGGTTCTACTATTTTCCCAGATCGTAGATGAATATCATTACAAGGTACAGGGGAAAGGGAGTAGGCCGGCATATTGACAGTTTCCAATTGATGGACTGTTTTATTATTCGGGTTAGGATTAGGTTGGGCAGGCAACTGAGGCTGTATTGGTATATTAGGGACAGGATTATTCTGCAGCTGCAGCTGCGACTGCTGAGGTGGGTATTGAGGATATTGAGGAAATTGAGGGTATTGAGGAGAATATGGTGACTGTTGAGGTGGAGGTGGTTGAGGAAACTGGTTCCCAATATGGAAGTTCCTCCATCCAGGAGACCATGACGTAGGTTGATGTGGTGGCTGTGTCCAGGGACTCCATGAATTATAATTTTGCATTGCAGGTTGGGAAGGATTCCACTGAGCATAATTTGAAGGGAATTGTGTATTCACATTTTGCATGTTATTATTCCAATTGCTCATATTATTCAAAAATGGAAACGAGTCCAGAGGCATACCTTGATTTCGAGGCTGCCAAGGTTTCTTCTGTGCAATGAAATAGGCTGATTCCACTTCTGGAGTTGATGCCTGCAGAATAGCCTTCACTTGGGGAAGTGTGGGACATTCTTTCATGTAATGGTTCATCTCACACAGCTGACATACTTCTACTTTGTCAAGCGAGCATTCTTTCAACGGATGATTCTTTCTACATCGGGGATAGAACACACCTAGTGTGAGATCCTCCACTGCCTGTCTTTGTTTTTCCTTCAGGACATCGATCTTCGAATAGATGGAGCTCATCATTTCTGTTTTAAAATTTTCAAGGAGATTGCCTATCTCTTCACGGGTAGCTCCTCCATTGGACGACTTCTGAGTTCTGTCGAAGACATCACGTTCCAGCTTATCCCGTTTGTCCCACTTATTGTTCCTGGAAGACCCCCTGGGGTATCTCTTACATAGTTCCACAATCTTCCCAAAAGGTTCTTTGGAGATATCTCCCTTTCCTAGCAGGTTTAACATGTCTAAACAATCATCCCTGATCCCACGAAGCAAGATTATCTTAAGCACATCTATCCCCATGTTCGTCTGCCCGGATCTTTGCACATTGTACAACAGTCTTTCTACAAAATCCTCCAGACTTTCGTCCTCCTTCTGCACCATTTTGAATAATTCCTCTCTTTTGTCCTTGGTGTTGCAATATTCCTGATATTTCTCCAGGAACACTTGTTTCATCTTATCCCAATTAGCAACGGTTCCTCCCCCAAGGCTCATGAACCAACATAATGCATTGTCCTTCAGGGTGGCGGGGAATTTTTTTAGCTTTTGGGCATCGGTGACATAATCATAGCTGCGACAGAGGATATCGAATTCAAAAAGAAATTCGTTTGGATCTTCTGCCTCCCTTCCATAGAAGCGAGGCAACACTGATGGTGAGATGTTTTTCATAGGGGCTGTCCCTTCTGGCTGCCGAATCGGAAATTGTAGTGTAGCCTTCGTTCCCTCAGGCAGGGAGTGATTTTCATGATGATAGTTTTCCACCATTTCCTCTTCCTCGTCGGACTCGTGTCTGTTACTCATCTCCTCTTCTGTTTTCTCCTCTTCGTTCGTTCCTGCGTTCTTTTCCTCGTTTTTTTCTTCGTCCTTGTTTTGTTCCTGATCAACAAACTTCTGGTGGAACTGCGTACACTCTTCTTCAGTTACAGCCTCCCTGTAAATGTGGCAGATCGGACCTCTACCAACAGATTCAATTGTAACAGCTGTGTCTTCCTCAGTTGTAACAGCAGGTTCAGTTGTAACAACTGTGACAGCTATGCCTTCCTCAGCAGGGATATACGAGGGAGTCACGGCTGCTTGTGTATTCTCCACCGTGGGTCCTGACGCTGGCGCCCCAGGATCAACAGGGTTTCTTCTAATAGGAGTTTCTTGATGACGAGCCCTGGTGGATGAATCAGTTCTGTCAACAAGATCGTCGATCAATGTTCTTCTGCCCAACGGTGGTCCTCGACCGCGACCCGAGCCACCTGCACTGTTAGTATTTTGTGGGGTTTTGGGAGTTGGGAGGTGATCGCGTTTTACCCTCCTCGTATTCATGCGAACCAAATCATTTCAGCAAAGAAAAGACTGACTAGTACACAATTACCAGATGCAACTAATGATTAGTGTTTAATTTTTATCCTTCCCCGGCAACTACGCCAAAATGTCGAGCACCCAATATGCAGATAGATTATTCCAACATATAGAGCAGACGAGATTTATTGTCAACCCGAGAAAGTCTTTTATTTCAAAGGATAAATGCACAGTCTATGCTTAAACACCAAATGACTATAATTGAATACTTTTATCCTCTAACAGCTATGTTCATCCCAAGAATCTGTGTAATCCCAATTTCCTTCTAAATGCTACAATTTCAATTCCTTTCTACCATGCATCAACAAGAAATGATGTAAGATTCAACAACAATTGCAGATACAAAGAAATCCTATTCACATCCTAGAACAATCATCTCTTCAATCTGATCACTCTTGAAAACCATAAGCATAAACTGAATATTAATCTAGAAATTCAATTGCAAAGGATTAAGTTCAACTACTCTAAGAGTTTGAATTACAGGAATGAAAATCAACAATCATAACAGGAAAGATAACTTGCAAAGGTTCATGGGATAACAACTTAAACTGCAAGATGAACAAGGCTGTGTACGACTGTCACATAAATTGCATAAAGAAAGTTTCCTACTCAGTCGACTGTCACTTTGTACCATTTACCAATCTCCAAGAAATGCAATCTTAATTATACTGCAATCCACACTTACTACTGCTGCGTACAAAGGAATCAAAACATCACACAACAATAAATTCGAGAAATCCTATCTTAACTCAGCAATCTCTGTGGAAGACGCGCCCAGCCTTCACACAGAGATGCTGGCTGAACAACGTAAAGTTCCTTTAACTCAGAGGTAACTCCTTATATTAATAGAAGGATGATTACACAGTTTGCTTCTACTGCTAATACAATGAATAAATTCTCCGTTGTTCAACCCCCTGGGTCGAGACAGCTCCCCATATTTATACATGCAGATCATAACATCCGATCCTATTAACGGGCAGCCATGAAGATCTCTGATCTTCAGGCGCCCTAAATAATACAAGCTGTTACAAACGTGGCATAGTAAAGACATAGAAAAACGTGAGAAAGCTGTTGATTGGCCCAGGAGTGGCGATCTTTCCAGATCACAATTATACTCGAGCAACAAGTAACTTAAAGATCTCCAATTATAGCGCACTCTGTTACAGCTTCCCTGTCACAGCTCTGTGTAGAATGTTGCATTAGAACCACGTGCATAAATTGATGATTGGAACCTCGAGGATCCTTTTAAGCAACAAACATCCCTCTTTTCAAGACTTGTTCAGCCCCACCTTCCTGCAATCCACTTATCTCAAACCACCTTCATAAATCATAACATGTTAGCACAATTGAGAGATACATAGCCTTAATTATCACAATCATAAGCATTAATAAGATAAAGCAATGATCAGTCATACCTTGGTAGCTTGGTGGAATAAAGTGAGGACAACAGGTCTGATTAGCATGCTAAATGGTGTAGGACAGGGGAAGAAAAGGTGACCGAGGATGATTAAAAAGGGGCCAATTCTGGGCTCAACACATTCTTGTAATGATTCTTTGATAAGTTCATGGATCCCCCCTATCACAGTGCTCCTCCTCTTGCCAACACATTTTCTTCTCTTTGTGACAAGGTTTATACTCATTGGTTTATCTTTGAGTTCTTTCATTCAACCCTTAGTTTTCTTCCATAGATTTCTCTTTAAAGATACATCATATAACTTGTTCTTCTTTAAGGAGTCTCCAATGCCATACAAGCAACTTCTCAACTTTATGTTTTTGCTCCCCTTTTTGACCAAAGATCAAAATGATATGCACTAGCTTCATTCACACTATACTCTTCTTCCAATGTTACTGAGATCACTTTATTTTATAGCCTTCACCATGATTCCTCAGTATTTGCTATAGCTTCAAAAAAAAATTCAGAGATAACTTCATCAAACTAATATGTGTCTGAATACCAATTTTTCCTTCGCAATATTCAATTGTTGAAGCTCTGGCTGAAGTTCCACATAATCTGCAAAATTTGAATTTGCAGCCTTCTCCTCTTGATTCCTAGGATGAAATATTAATGCTACTTTTACTCGTCCTGGAAATTTCCAATAAAGAGAATGACTGTTTATAATTACCCCATCAGACAGTCCTTAAGATTGTCTAATTCTGCTCTTGTATTAGTCTTTACATGTGCTCATAAACCATGAGGACATGATTATCAAATTCTCCAAGTGTAAAATGTGGAAGGTCATCCCAAACCAATCTAATCAAATGAATACTTCTAGGATGGGCAAAGTTTTCAATTAATGTGTCATGACTTCATATTTTGTAGAATCATATAGCACCAACAAATTGCAACCATTTATCATTCTAGAAAACTGTAGATGAACATTCATGAACTAGCTGACTTGAAAAATAAGGATAATCCTCATTTTGGATTATAGACTTCATGGTCTTCATGTATCTCATGGATCACACATTTTAATATTTTCATGGTACTTACACTTTGTTCATTTCCAACCATACACTAGTCTTACGATCATCTCTTGTCTTTTCTAATTCTGCATCTGACTTTATTACACTTCAGCTAATTAGTATACTTAACTTTGTCACATAGGTTGTCTCTAGCAAAGTCTTCTTTTTCAATTTGTCACTTCTACATTTCTTCTTGTTTTTTAGGAAGATAGCTTTTACCAAGTACTCTTCTGACTTTTCTTCTTCTTGTTTTGATGGCAACCTAAAAACATTCTTTTCTTATTTCCAAAAGATATTTTTCAAGTACCAATTGCAATTTTCTGATAATAACTCCCCCTTAGTACATGATCCTTTCTAATGCGAATTTCAGGGTTCTTTTCTAGTTCATGAGAGTTTTAGAAAAGAAATCCATTTTCAGTTCCACCATCATCACTAACTTCTTTTTCATCATCTTCATCTCCATCGGTGTATTTTACATCTTCATCTTGCTTTTCATCATAATGAATGTCATTCTTATCTACAACACTATTATGCTCCTCATCATCTTTGGAAACTTCTTTGATGTTTGAAATCTTTGGAGTCTCCCTTTCTTCTCCACATCTTTCCATGAGGTACTTTGCTTACAGGTCTTTTATTTCTTTGTCTCTTGGTTCTTATCTTCCATACCTTTTCTTGGGTTTCCTCAGACCGTCTGCGTGTACTGTTCTTGCAATGTTTTGCAAAGTGTCCAACATTGTGACATATATATGAAACATGTAATAGGTCTTTCTCCATTTGAGATGTTACTGTCTTCTTTCTTTTTCAAACCTTGATTTTCTTCTTTGATTTTACAATCAGCAGCCTTGTGACTGAACTTGTGACAACAATGAAAATATCCATAGAATGCTCCTTTATATTTGGAGAATCTTTGATCTTTATGATTCTAATGGCTCTTCTTATTGGCATATATTTTGAAATTTTTCATCTTAGGATAATGAGCAGAATTTTGATGACTGGAATTTATCTTCTTATGATTCTTCTGCTGCCTGGATATATCTTTTGAAGCATCATCCCAACATTTGATCTTTTCAACATCTTCTTTAGTGATGGATCTTGATCCTTTAATGACATGTTCTTGATCATAACCAAGATCGGTTTTATCCTTGGGGAATATTTGTAAGTTGAGGACTTTATTAAGTGCTTCAGTACTTTCCTTGAACTTCTCACTAACAGTCAGCTGATCTTTTAGCTTCTTTACTTCTTCCTTGAAGTTAGCAACTTCTTGTTTTAATCTCTCGGCCTCTTCCATGCTAGCCATCACTTGTTGTCTTGAATTGTGCAACTCTTCTTGGAGGGTCTTGACTTCCTCTTCTTTTGAATCCTGCTCTTCCTTCATACGTTTACAGCCTCATATATTTTCAATACTCACAACCTTTCGCTCTGAATATGTGCCTCTTCATTAAATGTTATTTTGGACACTCATATCCTTTCATAAACACGCCTTTTCACAACTCTGATAATTAATTTTTACTCTGTAATTTTGTTTATTATAGAATTTTAATTAATTATTAAATTAAAAACCCTTTGGACATCTCAGGCCTGTGGCCTTCTTCCATCTTCATTGCGAACCCTTTAATTTTGCTGATATCTTCTTCTATCTACGAGCTTACTTCCATATCAGGCCTTCGGGATTCCTTCATCTGGGGCATGCGGCCTTCTCCCATCCTTCATCTGCAGGCATTTCAAGACACTCATGGGTCTCTTCCTTAAGCACCTTGCGGGCATCTCCAAGCTCTTGTGAGCTTATTTATTAAACCCCCACGAGCATAACCAATCCCCCTTGCAGGAATCTTATAATCCCCCTTGTGGGAATACATATAAACCCCTACGGACATCTTACTAGCCCTTGCAGGCATCTTCAAGCTCTTGTGAGCTTATTTATTAAGCCCCTGTGGGCATAACTAAGAACCTGCAGTCATATTTAGCCCTTTTGGGGGCATTTTCACTTGCCGGGGGGCATACTCCTTAGCCCCTTGTGGGAATCACATAGCCCCTTGTAGGAATAATCAAACCCTTGCGGGCATAACCCTTAGCCCCTGCGGGAATTTTACAAGCCCTTGCGGGCATATCATAAGGTGTTATTTAACCTTATTTTCCACCATTTGGGCAAGCCAAAATCTCGCATGTGAGAGCACCAAGGAGGAAACTGAGTCCATGTCTAGATGTATAGATCACTAGGGAACATGCCTATGCCATCTGATGAAATTACCATCACAGAGACAATCTTTGGCGGGCATTTCCAAATTCCTCTTCAACCTTTGATTGGACATCAAAACAATCTTTTTCTCATTTTGGCATATCGATATTCCGCACGTGTGAGTACCAAAGAGGAATATGACTACATGGATGGATAGCCAATTTATCAAGGAACAAGACCATTCTAAATTATGGATTTTATAAGTAGAAGGACACCTTCTTGCGGGCATTTCCAAATGCCTCATCAACCATGTGATTTTGACACTTAGTCAAATTGTTGTTCTCAAAATGCAAAAACACTTCTTCCTTCACTTTGGTAGATTGATTTCTTTCATATCTAATCACCATAAAGAAAAATAAGAACATGTATAGATAACCACTTCAATAATGAAAAATAGCATGTCAATTGATGAACTTATTGACACACACACAATATCTGGTGGGCATTTGAAAGTGGTCTTTCAAACTGATGATTTGACACTTGACAAAATTATCAAACCCTAGGATAGTCTGATGAGATTTTTGTTTCATCAATTTTGAAGTGTGAGACATCCAATGGATAGAGTAAAACAAGGTGACTTCATCTAGACCAATTTCACCTCTTGAAGTTTCTTTCTCTCTCCTTGGAGGGAATTTTACTGGAGTAGTGCAAATCTAGCTGGGAGGCACTTTTGGCAGATCCATATATTTCTCCTCAGAGACTCTTTGGGAAATATGAGACCATGGTTGGATGCACCATAAAAATTTCTAGAGATACATACTCTCAAAATTATTTAATACATCAAACACAAGAGATGGCGGGCATTTTACTGAGGTCACTCGGACAATTTTTACCATCAATTTTATACTTAGACAATTTTTGCAATTTCTAAGGTGGATTTTTTATTTCATCAAAAACCTGAACTAATCCCACTAGATGATGTATTACACCTCACTGAGCACACCTATGCTGATTTCACTCCCATAATCATCTTCATTTTCCCTAGGTGGGTATTTTACTGAACTTGGTGCAAAACTGCCTAAAACCATGTTTTGGCAGATCCATAAATTCTTCCTCAAACACTTTCAAGTCAATGTGAGAACATGGTCAGGTAGAAAAAACACCCACCTACAAGATGACCATATGGTGTAGGCATTTTCTTCAACCCACAAACTATGGCGGGCATTTCCCTGAGGCCACTTAGGCAAATTTGCTACTTTGGTGTAAAAGCAACCTGAAACCCTATTTTGGCAGGCTGTTAACTTTGTCATCAAACACCTTCTATGTAAACTAAGACCATATAAAGATATCCTCTTTGATAAGCTAAAGCATGATAGTTCCAGATAATTTTTATCATTTTCCCATGAGGTACGACGGGCATTTTCCCAAGGCCACCTGGATCAATTTTCCAACACTTAGCTAATTTCTTGATTTTCACCAAATTGTCATATTTTTCTAGAATGATGTCATAATGATAGACAACCTCAATTCTTGTTGGATTGGTTCATCAAATCACTCCAACCTACGATTGTAAAAGATGTGGCAACCTCATTTCCCCAAACTGAGGAAGAGGCCATCCTTAAGGCCCAACATTTCGATGTCAGGTATGCACAATCAGGTTACTTATACACCATCCTACGGTATGCCCCTTGGCATCAATCTTTGGATCCCATACATGCAGGGTCATCACATTTATTTAATGGGATTATTGGGTCCATTTTCTAGCAGGGAAAGGTTCCCCCTCCCTCGAATTCTATGCCATTCAATATGGCAGTATCGTACCCTACCATCCCTCTCATGTCAGCACCCCCTACAATTGTACCAAATCCTCAATTTGGTCGGCTACAATATGGACCCTAAAATACTACCTCCCAATGCAAGCCAAGCATCGTCAGTACCTCCACCAGAAATGGTACAATCAACTCCTACATACACATCATATGGAGTGCAAAATGCGTATATCCCACCACAAGGGTATAATCCTTATTACTCGTTTCAGTCTCCTCCTGGCTCTTCCCCCATACCACACATGGGTGTCAATTTAGTACAACCTTCTATTGCACAACAAGATAATTAGTTTGAGTAGTTAAACACGCCTAACCCCCATAATCCTCAAAATCAAGGGAAGAAGAAATATAAGAACAAACATAACCAACAATAGGGGCAAGGGGATAACCCCCCTCCCCGACAAAATCAGAACCAAGGTAACTAGAATGCAGGGGATGATAAACCCCCCAAACAAGGAAAAAACGCTAACCTGAGGACAAAATATTCCTGCTCGGTTTGTGGAGAGTATGGTCACTATACTCACCATTGTCCACTCCTCCTAGACTATCAGCAGTTGGTGGAAGCAAAGAAAAATAGAACAACAAATCCTCCTCAAGCACCTAATGCACCACAACCATAGCAAGATATCTTGTAGCAACCCGTTTCCAACCAAGGGGTAATCACCCAACAATAGGAGCCTTTCCCCCAAGGCGATGGTTCCTTTCAAAATATTTACATGAACACAGAAGATGTCAACCTACAATATCAAGCCAAAGGCTATGCCAGGCATGAACCCCCACAAGGGGATGATGTGCCTACTACATCAGGAGGATCGTTGCAAATATTGTGCCCAAGCGATGAAAAAAATATCCCAAAGGTACCACTTAGGAGCACCCACCATAACCCTCACATGAAAGCCTCCCACAACAAAGTATTATGGATGGCTTGGCTCAGTCACCAACCTCTATGACCACTTTAGAAGTGCTATAGTCATCCCAACCCAAAGGAAAGCATTACTTAATGCACTTAGCACTGTAAACCCTTCATACTTGCGCCTTATGACTTTCGATCTGGATAAAGGTGATCCATCAATGCATTATCGATGAAGGTGCATCCACGTGTGTAATGTCATCTAATGTCTAGAAATGGTTGGATTGTCTAGAAATGGTTGGACTTACCCGAGTTAGTTCCCTCATCTATAGCCCTTTGGCGCATATGATGGGAGACCATCACAACCAAGGGTTTTGTACCAAAATTTCCCCATTGAGATAGGGAGAAAGATGGTAATGATTGATATTGAGGTAGTCGATGCAGAACTCGACTACAACATCCTTTTGGGTCGTAGTTATATGTACGCCATGAAGGTGGTTTCATCTTCGATATTCCCCATCATGATGTTTCCCTTTAATGGGAAGATAATCACCCTTGACCAACTCAATTACTATGACCCTCATGCCAACACAAACCTCGAAAATGTCCCATCCACTATAGGTGAAGTGAATAAACCCCCTTATGTTGATATATTCCTAAGCATGTACAAATATTATGACTTGCTAGGGGAATACTCATGTACTCCGCTTGAAATCCCCACATCGCCAGATGACCTTATGTGCATAATTTTCACCTCTGAAAATACATCTCCAAGCCCATTGAAATCATCATCAACCCCTTCGACAAGTTATGACATTGAACATATATTGAGTCCATCAGCACCCCCCATCTTTCAGATGACATTCTTGTACTCCCCCATGGGAGTACAAGGGACGTCAGTAATGGCTCAACTAATTCTACTTGGGCTCACTTTGGGATTACATGTGTGGTACCTTACTCCACCCTACCCAACAATGGCCTTAAAACTAGTGGCCCACTATGAGTTTGTACCAATATTGGAAGTTACACCATCCAAGCCAGTTACACCATCTATACCACACGTCGACTCAACAACACCTATGACTAAGCCACCATCAGTTGTCGCCAAACCCAATAATGGAGGCATAAGACGACCCAAGCTGAAATCCCCCATTATGACCAACCCTATTCTCAAATCAACATTGGTAGTCACTAGAACAAATATAGGATGCATGAATCAAGCTAGGATGAAATCCCCATTAATGACAAACACTAATACCGCAATGAGGGTCACCCCACCGCGCGCTCTATGCATGAAACAAGGCCACACAATGAACTTGTGCCCCACCTTTCTAGAACTCAGGAATTTACTTAACACCCCGATTAGTGTGATGCATGTGGCACATACTGTAGCAAGGGGCACATCTTCAACCTCTTATTCTCCCAACACAACAACTAATTCCAAGTCGATACGTACCAATCATGCATGTTCAATTTGATTTCAATTTGGGAATTATACACACCATTGTACTAACCTCCATCGATTTCAGGATGCCTTGGTGACCATTCGCTGAGTCACTCGGCCTTTGGTTGAGAGTCCTTCACCTCAACAACAAGAAACGACTTCCGTAAATGTCGTCACTACAACTATGGCCACACCAATAGTGTTTTCCTTAGAAACACTTAAATTGGAAGCATCACACCTACACCTCCACCTACACCTCCCCGATCAAACATTTCCTCCTAGGTGTATTAAGAGTTTGGAACATGTTCTTAATCAATCATATGCCACTCTCCCATGCAGATCATGCAGGTTGTTGACCCACCATTCATTCAATTCCCTCTGTTGGGTGCATTATGAACACTTCATTTTGAACAGAAGCAACTATTGGATAACCTCACCCGTTTGGGAATGACCCTTCCCACGGTATTCGAAGAAGAGAACTCTACCAATGACAATGAGGATGTAGACATACTATTAGTCTCTCTTACACCCAGCAATGATGACCGTCCATTATCATTTTCTAAGAATGATCTCGGCTCGCTACAAACATTGGAGGAAGAGAACAATCCTCTTGTATTTCCCCAAGAGGAGATTCTCCCCCCCCCACAAATCCCCATTAGCTACATCGATATCCTTGCATTGGGGGAGTTAGACCTCAATGATCCAAAAATTTATTTCTATGGAAATGGAACATAGGGTATGAAACATTGGAAGGTTTGTTGTTGGAATATGATGTAATCACAAATCCCATTAGTATTTTAAATGAAGAAGGTACAACATATATTACACTTGGAGGGACTTCAAAGGTTTTTTCAAAAGGCTCAAGGCTCAAAGGAATCGACATTCATGGGGAAATAACCACTCATTTTTTATTGATGCAATTTGGTGTACAATCATAGGGACAATTTCATACAAATAATCTGAAAGTCATAGCTCAGAGGTTAGGGATGGCCTTACCGAAAACATAGGGACCCTTTTTTTTGTCCCTGCCATCCTATTGAGCTTGTCGGTCTCCTCTGGAATGTGGTCTCCTCTAAGCACACTAGTCTCCTCTTCTCCTCATACTCTGTGCTCTCGAAATGCCTTAGACTCACTCTGCATACCCTACACTGGATACTCTCGTCATTATCGATTAACTCTTGTAGTTTATGATGTGTTTTATTTTGTTTTTCTTATTTTTTAGTTTTTATATTGTAAAATAAAATAAATTGTATATTGTTTTTTACTTGTATTTTTATATTGTTTATTTTTTGTATGTTATATTGATTTATAATACCCTCCTAATAGAACACTATATTGTTTTATAATCAAATAGAGGAAATTTCAACTTAAAATGGGCCTTTCAACCCTAATTTAAATTCCATGTTATCATGTATTAGCCAATCAAATTGCTTTAAAATTCAAACACCGTATAGGTCTACAATTTTTTATTATATAATCCAAAAATAATGGTTAATTTAAATAATATATTTTTTCTACCACTGCCCTAAATTTTCTTGGATATTGAAATAATCGCTACCCCCCCAAATTGTCTTAGATACCAAAATGAAATTAATATCCTAACCCATTCTCCACTAATTCTAATAAATGAGTATAACCTAATCTCCACTAATTACTATTACAACTAATATATAATAATATTCTATTATAATTAATATTGTATAATAACCATCAAAAGTTGGGTCCAATAACTTTTAACTAATATCATAACTAATGTACCATCAATCTTTTAGGTAAATATATAATAGAAATAGTAATTATTTTTATAATTAATAACTAATAACTAATACTATAATATAATAATTAATATTTTATAATAACTGTCAAAAGACGAGTCCAATAACTTTTAGTTAATATCATAGTTAATATACCCATCAATCTTTTAGGTAAATATATAATAGTAATAGTAATTAATTTTATAACTAATATACAATATTATTATATTATAATAATATTTTATAATAACTGTCAAAATTTGGGTCAAGTAACTTTTAACTAATATATAATAGTAATTAATATCATAACTAATATACCCATCCATCTTTTAGATAATACGTGTCCAATATATAGTATATAAAAGTATAGCAATTAATATTACAACTAATATATAATAATATTATATTATAGTTAATATTTAATAATAATCCTCAAAAGTTGGGTCCGATAAATTTTAACTAATATCATAACTAATATATCCATCTATCTTTTAGGTAACACATGAACAATATATAATAGTAATAGTAATTAATATTACAACTAATATATAATAATATTGTATTATAATTAATATTTTGTAATAAGCATAAAAAATTGGGCCCCATAACTTTTAGCTAATATATAATATATAATTAAATATAATCATAACTAATATACCCATCCATATTCTAGGTAATACATGACCCAATAACTTTTAAGTTGCCGTTGTGTATTTAATTTTCTTTCCTTGTTTTGGGTGAAAACACTACATCGAACTTCGTCCTCATAAATTGATTTTAATATAAAATATATATCTAAGGTAGCTTTGATAAAAATGAAAGAACCCTTGGCAGCTTCGATAAAAGCGAAACAATATAAAAAATTGACTACATGGCTTTTTTTACCATTTTCCTTAGGAGGCCCATTTTTCATCCAAATTTTCTCTAATACCCCTTACACTTCTTACTCCCCCTATTTTATCGTTTCCCCATGTACATTTCATCAAGACTCATTTACTACCATGATTACTAAGCTAACAACTTCACCCTTAAGGTCCTAAGAAATAAATTACAAAGGGTAAAAGTTTTGATAATCATTAATATATTTGATATTTACATCAATATTAATGACAACCATCCATACTATTTATTATCACCCTACCAACCAACCAACAATGCCAACAAATGCTTGTTTTTGTATATTATATTATTTTATAATACCCCCCACAATTCTTCCTCCCCCCTATTTATCATTTACCAAATATACATTTCCTCAAGCCCCATTTACTACCATGATTGCTAGGCTAACAAATTCACCCTTAAGGTCCTAAGTAATAAATTACAAAGAGTAAAAGTTTTGATAATCATTAACATATTTGATATTTACATCAATATTAATGACAACCATCCATACTATTTGTTATCACCATGCCAACCAACCAACAATGCCCACAAATGCTTTTCATTCCTTTATATATTTTAAATGCATACAATAAATTTCTAATAACAACAATCAATAACTTAAGTGATTAATAATCCTAGTTAACAACTAATTAATTAATGTAACCATACTAGTGTACTTGCACCGAGTATATTGATGTATTCAGGGGGCACATACCTCACACATGTACTAATAACAAGGAACAACCAATGCTTTCAATGCACAATTCTGTGTTTACACAATCATGTATTCATGACAATATTTAAAGTTAGTGCATTATCTATTAAATTTCACTAACACGGATTACAATGATTCAGTGAAAATGCCACATCAATAATCACGCAAAATTTATAAATAGATATACTTGTCTATTAGGCAAGAAAATAAATCTAATTACAACTCCCTATAAGTAAAATATGACATATAGATTAGCCCTATAGGTGGATTAGCAAAGCCACCCTCCTTCAGTCCTTTGGGGCTTTAGGAGGTCTCAATTTCAAGTCCAAGTGTTGTTAGTTTGAGTTGATCTAATGTTGGAAGAACCAACATGTTGGGACACATTTGGACTCCTAAAAGATATCACTAAACAATTATATTAGTGAGTGAGGATAATTATTTTATGACAAAGATTGGCCTAAGCACACAACTATAAATTAACTCTATGTTCGATTAAACATTGCCTTATTTGGGATAACCATTAGGATCTAGTTTGACATGAGGAATATGAATGTGAAAGTTTAATGAAGCAAATATCTCTGCATTATTACAAGCATAATGCTCGACGCATTTCGATTCTTACTCGGATCATCCCGAGGAGCTTCAAATTTTTGAAAAGATGCTCACCATATTTTTAGAATGTATCTTGTATAAATAATCATAACAAACTATAATTTAAAATGACGTGTTAATATAGAACATGTCGGCTAGGTTGTGGTTTTCTTACATTCCTTAACATGCAGATCAAAGGTCACCAACTTTCACTAAGTTTTAGGTCGATGTCTTGGTTGAGGTTGTTCGGGTTTAGTTGAAATTCTAGGGCTTCTCTAATTCTTGTTTTGCCGCAATGGTTGACCTTAGCGATGTCTTTTGCATTTTCTAAACAAATATGATGTTTTGTTTCCCAAGAGTGGACGGCTAGGGTGTACATTTGGGTTTTGTTCCATTTCAAATCCGCGTTCATATTGTTCATAATATATAATATGATCATTAGGACATGCATCCATAGCTTGATACTCCATTCCAATATTTCTCACAATGGTAGATAAATTTATGTATGTGAGATGCAATATGTTTGACATTGGTAATAGAAATTCACCTAACAGTGTACAACATAAAAAAATAACTAGCTAATGTAAAGAACGTTAATTGTACTAAATATTGCATTCTTATTTTACATGACATTATTAACACAAAATAGAGGAAAAAAGTATAACTTTATAACAATATGATGAAACATAGCTTAGGATCTATGTCATACAATTGTTTGACAAGCCATTTAAAACCATTAAGTTCACCAACAATAATGTAGTGGAGAGAATATGTGCTCTTGAGATTTCATAAAGTGCTTGGCTTGCCTTGTCAAGTAGAGGTACACCATGAATATCATGAAAGTTGTCATGATCCATTCGAGCGAATGTGTCTTGGATCAATCTATTTTTCCCATCATCTTCAACTTTGTTATTATTATCATCTTCTTCCATAGGATCATTAACTTGATCTTCAATATTCACTCCATGTTCAACTTGTACAACCTTATAGATCTACTAATACTTGGCACATTCTCTGACGTCAGACACCTAGGGGGACTTGTGTTTATAATTCAAAACAATCACACAAAATTAGTGTGTATAAAAAATACACGATATAATTTTTTTACAAATACGATCAATATAAAGACATATAATGAATATATATAACTTAGCAAGGGATGCTATTCATTCCCCCCTCAACATGTCCATATTTCTTAGAATTTTTTTCAGGTGTTTTTATTGAAATTATTTTGAGAACGAAGCCCCTGCATTGAGCGCAAGGGCAATAACATTTGTTATCACCCCTTTCCCTAAATTCTGCCCACAACCTATCAAGAATACTTTGTTTTTCTTCTAAACTAATGTTATATGATATTCTTCCCTACCAAAATAAAGTGATGACTATCAAATAAAATGAAGTGGTCGTGTAGATCTATTATTAATTTCTAGTGTAATTGAAAGATAAAATAAATCTATTTTATGTTCGAAAAAAAGACCTTATAACTGCTACGAATATAAAGGGCATATTAAATAAATAATAATTGTTAATCATTAAAGTAATTAGCTATTAATGTGAAGCGACATAACCCTTCATTATGAACGCTCAAGCCATATTAAAGGCGAGCTATGTTGTAATATATCCATCATCTTCTTATCTATTAAAACATCAATATATATTTGCCTATTAATATCTTATCTAATATTCCATGTGTTTTGGTAATATTCATTGTGTGAACGAATAATTGTTCGCTTCATTTGGTATCAAATCCCCTTTCTCAGGCATCTGGTTCTAGTTTTTAACCATCCAAATAAATTTTCTCTACATCATTGGTCTTTGACCAAGAATACAGGCCCTTGGCCTCTCGTCCACCTATTCTTCTCCCCTTCCTCTTCACTTATTTTTCTGCACTCCATTCTTCTTCATCCACTCTCATTTCACCCTTCATTCCTCACACGCCCTATCAAACCTCACCCAGTCCCCTCGCCTACCACACTCCACTCACTTCACCACCTGCACTCCTTCCACGCTCTTCCATCAGTCCACACTCCATTTCGCACCTCCCCTTCTGCAACCATAAATCCTGCACCACCTATCTGCACCTGCACCTACTCCCAAATTGTATGCTTCACACCGGCCCCAACTTCTACACCGCTACCCGCAATACTACCCAACGCATAACCCTCGCTCCCTCATGCTTCTCTCTGCGAAGCCTTCGCATAGCCCCCACTTCTTGCAACCCTACGCCATCTTCCACGTCACCAGACCTGCACCCCTCATCCCTAGTCGCGGTTGATTCATGCCATCCCTTCCATTCCCCTCCACCTACGCCTCAGCTCCACCTACGATGCCTGCTCATGCCGCCTGCCTTCTCCCTCTGCGCTGCGCTCAGTAGCTCCTCCTCCCTCCCAGCACACTCCTGCTCCCACTCCTTCCACTCCACGCACAACCTCTTCCTCCCTTGTGCTACTGCATACTCCATATCCTGCTCCTCGCCTTCCTCCTTGCCTCCACTCATCGTTGTCATCATCATTCCCTCTAGTGTGCTCCCTCACCTGCTCACGCCATCCCTCCCTAGGACCTTCCACCATCACCCTTCTCGACCTCCCCGTCAACTCCCTGCTCGCCCTCTCCTCTTGCTACTCCTGCCACCATCTCTGCCTACGACCCCTCACCATTTCCCTCCCACCTACCATCTCCATCGCGGCCGCTCTCCATCCCCCACAGCCTTCACACCTGCAAACAAAAAAAAACAAATAATAAAAATTTAATAAAACAAAAATTTATTTAACATTCTGTTTTATTAAAGTTTTTATTAAGTTTTTTATGATAGTTATTATATAGCTATAATAATAATACTAATATTAATATATAATTATTATTTTGAAATAATAATAATAATTTTTTTGTTAAGGAAAAAAAACTATATATATTTAGTTTATATAACACATTAATAATAATAATATTATTAATTAATTAATTATTATTATTATTATTATATTTTCTTGAAAATATAAGGTTCTAAATTCCTTATAATGATCATTATTATTTTATTAAAATAATAATTATTTTTGGAAAAAAAAGTTATTTGATCTAATAAGAGAAAAAAAAAGAAAAAAAAAGGGTCAAAGGAGTCAAAGTTAAAAAAAAAAAAGAGAAATAAGAGAAATCAAAGAAGACCACTCCACGGTAAAAAAAAAACAGAGATCATGGAATCTGGTTTGCGACTACAAATAGAGAAATTAGAAGCCAAGTTAAAGCGTTATTGAAGAGACAATGAAGATTTACGCGATAGGAATTCAAAACTAGAAGTAATAATTGAAATACATAAGATGGAAGAAAAGTACAACGAACAAAAAATTTCCAACCAGAAAAATCGTATAGAAAAATTATTATGTGCTCAAATTGAGGAGTTAAAAGACGAAAACGATTTCAATCAAATATTGAAAAATCAAGATATAAAGAAAGAAATAAACGATTATGAAGCAGAAATAATACACTTGAACAAAATCGTTAGCGACAAAGATGAAGAATTAACACAGATACGACATAAATTAGAAAGTCAAGAATAAGAGGTCGACCAATGTCGACAATAGATTAAATTTCTTCAACAACAAAATGATGACTCTAAAAAGACACATAAGTCAAAGATTGCAAAGAGTAATAAAGTACTATCCAACAATTCAGAAGAAATTTTCAGATTAAGAAATCATAACAAGACACTAGTCACAAAAATTAAGAAGTTAAAAAATAGTCGGAAGACAGAACAATCTACGGAAGACATTGAAGGAAAACTTCTAGACAAGCAGAAAGAAAATAGCTGCATCAGAATTCATAACGAAGATCTTAAGGAACAACTTAAGAAGTTTGAAAATGACAGAAAATTGCAAGTAGAAGTGATTAAGAAGTTTCAAAATGATAACATGCAGTTAGAAATCAAGTTGGAAAATATACAAAACGAAACCTTAAAACCTCAAGGGACGAAAATACAACTTCAAACTCAGATCAATGCTCAAAAGACGACACTCGTAAAAGAAAATGACATTGTGAAAATTCCCTATCGACACCCCAACCATAAAATCTGATATTATGAAAAGTGGGAAATGTTGAAAGATAATGGTACTAATGTGATCAAAGCTCTTGACGATAGATCAATAGGGAATCCCAACAGTCAGTAACAAATCAATTTGGTATGGATTGACCCATCCACATATCAGAAGTTATGCTCTACACTTAGTAGTTCATATCGACATGTTTCGTCAGCCACGACATCGCAAAGAAAAATGCGACAAAATTATAAGGCTTTGAGGACAAAGCCTTTCTAAGAGAGTGGCAATGCTACGAATATAAAGGGCATATTAAATAAATAATAATTGTTAATTATTAAAGTAGTTAGCTATTAATGTGAAGCGACATAACCCTTCATTATGAACGCTCAAGCCATATTAAAGGCGAGCTATGTTGTAATATCCATCATCTTCTTATTTATTAAAACATCAATATATATTTGCCTATTAATGGCTTATCTAATATTCCAAGTGTTCTGGTAATATTCATTATGTGAACGAATAATTGTTCACTTCAATAACCTTTCTGAACTATTGGAATTATAGAAAACCTGTCGAAACATCTATTAAATATCACATATTTACAAATTTTGTATATGTTGGACTTCCAATGATCATTGACATAGTCAACAGCGACCATTGCAAGCGTTCAACGGTTCTCTCTTAACCATCGATGTTTTGATTATTTACTTTCGGACTACCGATAGTTATGACTAAGACATTAATGGTCTGACACTTTAGATAAAAGTACCGGGATACCAGCAGCATACTGTCGGAACACCGACGGTTTATAGATAACCATCGGTTGGATGACGAACGCAGGCTGATTTAAAAAACAAATACACAAAAATTAGATTTTTAACTTGTATTTTTCAACGGTCTATCCATACTATCGAATAATTTCTCCGAATTTTGAGCCAAAATTTTATAGTGTATAGACAATTAAAGTTAGAGGGATTGACCACAAGATCTCCTACATAAAACTCAAAATACTTAACTACCTCCAAACTCAATATAACCCACACAAGTTTATTATAATAGACCATGAGATGTCGTATGTGAAATGGAAAATACTTAACTGCTCAAACTTACCCACCAAACTTTATAAGTGACTACATAAAACTCAAAATACTTAACTATTCAAGATATGGAAGTAAGTGTTACCTTAATTTCTAAAAAAAGTATTTTTTAATAAATTTGGTATAGATTTTAAAATTGAATTAAAGTTATTAGTCCTTGTTGTAAGCAAAGACCACTGTTCCCAATTTTTAATATATTTAAGTCATACATCAAAATAAATAAAACTAAACTTTCTTTCATTTTTATAAAGTTCGAAATAAATGCTTATTTAATTTATTTTTTAAATAGAAATATTAGAGTGGTATTTTTATCAAAGAAAGACGAAAAACAAAAAACAAAAAAAAACATAAGCATTATGTCATGTTGGGGAATTACGTCATTGTGGGGTCATCTATGTTTGAGTAGGGTTATAGGTAGATAACAAAGTGCATTGAATGTATTAGTAATTCCATGAGTGCATCTAGAGGTTTCATTCTTCAATATCAATTCTAGAAGTGTCCCTTTATAGCTTGCCCATTAATGTTCTAATCGTTGGACATGTTCTTTGTATATTTTTATTTCAAGATATTTCTTTCTTCAATATTGGCTCCAAAAGAGTCTCTATGTAGCCTTCCTAGTGTTCCAATCTTGGATAGGTTCTTTATATATTTTTTCTTCCTATTTTCAAGCTTCTATTTCTATGTTTTTTTGCGTGGACCTTGTGGACTTAAATTAATGGAGTTTAGAATCCAAATGCTCATGAGTAAGGACACTATTTTTTGTTAACAATGGTTTTGAATTTATTGAGCAGATATTTATAGAAATGGTGGAATGTTGAAGCCCTATAGTGATAGACATCGTTTTGTATATGTACAACAATCCAACCTAGTTTGAGAAAATCATTCATTAGGAGTGTGGCACCATTTACTTCATGTAGAAGTGCATCCAAACATGATAGTTATCCTTTGATACTTCTTACAGTGGAATTTTGTTTCTCTATTCCCTGTCCAGCCACTGGTTATCGATGAGTTGTACATGCATGTTTTCTTTGAGCAGTCAATGATAGATCGACCCCATCCATGGCATTTTTTGAATGAAGCAATTCCATCCCACTACATGCATTAATTCTTGCAAATTTTGGGTCTAGGCAAGCCTTGCAATAGAAGATCATAATATTCCCTTTGTCATTTTAAATTTCTTGTGTCCAAGATGGAAATAGATTCTACCAGAAGAAAATAAGAAACAATGAGAGATACCTAGGAATCCCGAACCCACTGAATATTGTCAAAATAATAGGTTTTATTCTTATAGTCTTGAGAAAATATGCAACGACATCTTTCATGGGTATCCTCCAACTCTAGCGTTATATTTAGACTGGTTGGAAGAAAAATCTTGAACATGAATGTGTTCACCTCAAGATTAGGCATGAATTCTTCCTAGAAAACACAAAAAATAACTTAATTGGGAGTAGAACTATAATTGGCCTAATCATCTTGGATCTGATTTAAATTAGTCTTTTCTTTTGAAGGAACCCAAATAAGCCGAGTTTTTATGCTGTGTAGAAGTCATTAAGAATGTTAAATTGAAAACCCCAAGTGAGTTTGGAAGCAATGAACACATTTCATCGAAAAAGACTCCTTGTTTTAGAGGAACAAGTCCCTCCTTTGATCCGATTAGAGGATATTTGCATGCCTTGGAATCCTATTTCTAAATATGAAGTTAGCCTCATTTTTTGACTATGAGTATTCTCCAATATAGACCAGTACGTTAGAGAAAAAAATTACCCATGTGCAATCTTTTTTAACACGCGATAATACTGTGTAGAGGCTTGAGAGAAGATCTCAAAGGAGCATGATGTCCATTATGATACAAAACACGTTTATCCCAAAGATTTTTATGGGCTCTTCTCCATCTAGAAATTTTTTGACTAATGAAAGAGAGGTATGTTTCTACTCCAAAGTTGTTTATTTTTTTATATATATCATAGAACTACCATTGCTAGGATTTCCTATATTGATTTGTGAGAAACATGTTAGAAACATATTGTTTGGGTGTGTCTAATAATAATTTTTCATATCTCTATTTATCATTTTAGAATACATTCCATGAATTTAATATCTCCTCTTTGCAACAAAGTAAGTAAGAAACATTGTTTAAATGTTCCTAAAAAGGTAATTGATTTCTAGCCTTATTTTTATCATTGAATAATTAAAGAAGGTAACTATGTAAGGAAGAGTTTCATTTGTCAGCAACCACTTTTTGGATTCAAAATCACAATATCCAGCCAAAGTCTAGCTCTTGTAACTTCTACACGCATCCCAAAAGTCCTTGCCGCTACAAATCTAGTCATCGGTCTTGAAAAAAATTGACTATATTGCCATGACTACCAAGTAGTAAGTTTTCATCCATTAAATAATCTCTAAAGTAACTCAATGGTTAGAAACCATCCATTAAATCCCTAATTTGGAAGATCAAAATGGAAACATAATAATATGTTTTGATTTGATTAATGTTTTAGGGGTCTTTTATTTTTTTATTTTATGAATTTCTTAAATTGTTTCAAGCTTTAAACAATTCAAGTAATTATAGAATGAATTGTCCGTCTCTTCGATTTGTTTTAAATTTCATCCATTGAAATATTTTTTAGGTTATTAGATTGTTATAAATCATCTATTAAATTATTAGTTTAAATATAAAAAAAAAACCACGACTTTCCTTTTAATCTTGCAAGGGGTTGTAATTTGTTTGCATAACCTTAGAATTTGGATTTATTAATTAACTTTAAGTTTTAAACAGTGTTAAGCAATTAAAAAAGTGAATAATTTTTGTAGTTTGATTTGTTTGAAGCAAATTTCATAGAAATAATATATTGTTTTCTTAATTTGTTTAGGCAATTTTATTTGTGGGGATTGCATAGTCAAATCTTGGAGATAATGTTTCCAATAATTTTTCTTTAGCTTTTGGTTGTAAAACTAAATGACTGAGGGAATTCAATTTAGGATCATCATTCACTTTAAGTAAATAGAAATTCATTGCCATGTAGTGATTACTTATTCAAAGTATTAATATAACAATTCATTGCCATGCACAGATTACTTATTGAAATGAATATTAATCTCCTAAAGATATAACAATAGTTGATCAGAAAGTTGTTAGAAACTTTCTCCACCCACAAAAGGATCAACACGATTATGGACTTGTAATCCATTCCCAACCCTCCAAGAGAGCCACTCACCCATCCAAGGAAAATATCTAGTCAAACCCCTCCTGATAATGGATGCATTAGAAAAAGATTTTTTGGGAGTCCTGATCCACTCAATTATTGTTTTTTTCTTCAGGTATTTATCTTTAAGAACCTCACTCCAAAGACCTGTACCAAAAAGCCCCCTACATAAACTCTTTACACTCAAAGCATAACTAAACTAGTCCAGGACTTTTATGCCCCAACCTCCTAGTTTTTTGGGATAGAAATACTTTCTGATTTTGCCAAATGAAATTTGTTTCCAAGAGAGTTTCTAGCCCACAAGAAATGCAACATTATTTTATGAATACCTTGTAAGATTGAAACATGAATCTTTGCAAGATTTAGTGTCTTAGATAATAGTGGATGAGTGGACATGATATTAGTGTCTTATCAATTGAACAATAGAGTCAATTAAAGGATTTGATAGGAGACTATCTTAATGAGGAGGAATGGTTATTGTGTGAAAATTTGATCACAGTCAGGATCTAGTAACATAAAATTCCTCATAATTAGTTTTACAAAAATGTGCAGAAAATAAAAGAAACATGAAGAAATTATATGTAGAACATTAGTGGAAAATCACACTAGAGGATAAATTCTCCATTAGATTCACAATGAATAGTGATAGTACAACATATAGACATCCTCAAAGAGGAAATTCGAATTGCTTGGAGGCAATTCAAGTGGCTCACATTGGGAAAGTTTACAATTAGAAAAAATTCCCTATCTATGGAAACATCAAGCTCCAACTCCTACAAGGTGGTCACGAATTGGCTAAGTCATCCTTGGTAGGCCATGAGTGACCAAAAAGTAGCAATGTGATGGATTTTCAAGAGAAAATCATGGAAAAGGTGGTGGCCAAAAAGAGGCAAACTTGCCCAAATCAACCCCAGCGCCCCTACCTTATCCTTATCTATGACAAAAGCAGAGCAAAGTTACTTTATGTGTAGAAAAGCATGATAAAGCATACTAAAATAATCCAGTGCGCACTTACTCATAAAATCAGAGTAAAAAGAGGCATAAAAAGCAACTGTGGGCGTTTGGGTGGATAAACATCACAAGAGGTGGGCCAAGTATGCTCTAGGGGCCACATAAACTAGTCTAAACACTTAGGAAACATTAATAATGCATAAAAATTATATACCGAGGTCTAGAGATGGGTCAAATATTCTAACAATCCTCGTTAATCCTAACTTATGTGAGTGTAAATACGTGTATTAGGGCCCAAGCAACAAATACTTATGGTCATCCTTTACAATTATCATGTCCAATCAAACAAGGTAAAAGAGGAAAACCACATCGGAAAAAAATCCCCTAAAAAAGGACATGAAACCTACCAAAATTTAATGATGCTCTCCAGAGCTGAAGATGTCTGGAGGTATCTTCCTCCTTGGTAAAAGAGTATTATGCTCCGAAAACATGTGCTTTATTTCTCCACCAATGGAGTCAAGCGAATTTGGAAGCTCTTTAAACTTGTCCATTAACCCAAATATGGTAAGAACAAATCCAAAAAAGTGTAGATGGTCCCTTGAGATCTCCTTTCAACCAACAAGGGTGAGATCAGAACCAAATGTACCATGATGTTCTTGAGACTTGAACCCAAGAGAATGGTGGTGACCTTTATCGTCAGTGCAACTCTGAGAACATGTGCCAATGATCAAGTAGAAGTACGTAGGAAGCATGTGAGCAAGGAGTGCGAATGAAACTGATCTCTAGACTTTGATATAGCCTCCAAATCATTCAGTAGATCACCATTCTGTACACCAGTAGACTCATGTGAAAGAGAGGAATCAAATTCATCTTTAGCTTCTAGAGCATAAACTAGCTTATGTTGCTCATAATTTGAATTAGAAGACTCATAGGAGAGAAATGAATGAATGGAAATATCTTCAACAGGAGTAGTTCCATTAGCTGAACCTTCTTCTTCATCAACTACATTTGAAGTAGAGATAACTTCTATAGCACTAGAGGAATAGGGAATCTCATTAATGAGAAAGTTATCAACATGAACAATAGTTGAAGATTATGCAACTTCTTCTTCTTTGGGAACAAATTCAGCTTCATGAGAAGTAGTGGAGGTTGTATAGACATCTAGAGGAGCTTACAAGGAGGTGTGATGTGTGCTCTTCCAATGATTTGCACCAATCTCTTCAATCTTCTTGCCAAATGCTCTATCCAATCCGGACCATATCTCACTCGAGTATTCAACAGTGTCAATGAGATAGCGCATCCTAGGAGGAATGGATAGACACATGGCTTCATACACTCTAGTACTACAGTCATTGATCCAAATACACTTCTCTTCATCAGATTATGGCATTGCCACAATTCCAATAGACACATCAAATATCATGGCTCTTGAGATATGAAACCATCTTCAATTTCCACTCAAAATAATCGAATGGTTATAGAGGAGAAACTGATCTCAAATCCATAGAAGATGTTGTAGATACTTGCACAAGAAAACACTCAAAAGGAAAAATATGTAAGCTCAATCAAGCTATACTTCGACACTGTGCACATTCGAGAGTGCATCACACCTAGGTAGACCCCGATGGCAAGCCAAAGGAATCAAGGCTATTGCCTCAGGAATTTTTTGGTAACCCCACTGCTTCTGGTGCTACAATGGAAGCATCTGAGTGAGATTTAATTCATAGAAGCTCTGATACCATGCGAAAATTTGATCACAATCAGGATCTAGTAACATAAATTTCCTTACAGTTAGTTTTACAAAGATGTGCAGAAAATAGAAGAAACGTGAAGAAAGTATATGCATAACACTAGCAGAACATCACATTAGAGGATAAATTCTCAATTAGCTTCATAATGAATAGTGATAGTACAACATATAGGAAACCTCAAATTTCTTGGAGGCAATTCGAGTGGCTCACATTGGGCAGGCTTACAATTAGCAAAAATCCCCCATCTATGGCAACATCAAGCTCCAACTCATACACGGTGGTCACAAATTGGCTAAGTCAACCTTGGTAGGCCATGAGTGACCAAAACGTAGCAACATGATGGCTTTTTAGGAGAAAATCATGGAAGAGGTGGTAGCCAAAAAGAGGCAAACTTGCCCAAAGCAACCTACCGCTCCTGCCTTATCCTTATCTATGACAAATGTAGAACAAAGTTGCATTATGTGCAGAAAAGAAGGATAAAGCATACTAAAAGTAGCTAGTGCGTACTTACCCATACGATAAGAATAAAAACAGGCATAAAAGCAGTCGTGGGTGCTTGAGTGGATAAACATCACAAGAGGTGGGCCAAGTATGCACTAGGGGCCACATAACCTAATATAAACACTTAGGAAACATTAATAATGCACAAAAAAAAATATACTAAGGTCTGGAGATGGGTCAAATATTCTAACATAATGATGTTGAAGAGTACAACTAAAAAACCATCCCATTTGTTATCTAAAATTGTAGAAATGTATATAAGGAAATTACTAGAGAAGATACAGTCGAATACACATGAAGCTTATTATAACCTAGAATGAAATTAATGTGGATTTATCCAAGTCTAGAGAAATAATGCAACAATAAACTACATTCTATGGATAACATAAGGAAAGAAGAATAAGGTTACAACTTCTACACTCCATAATATTTGTCAAGATAACTTAATTGAATGGGAAAAAACAATAACAATCTACAAGCCAAGACATTATCACAACCAATAATAATATAAGACGAGACAAGACAATCTCACCCATAAAGTAGCTCATTGATCCTTGAAACACATCCGATCTCTATCTTCTTGATTGAAGAATATTATTGTGAAAAAACCCTTAGATCCAAGTTGCAGATCATAGTGTCCTTTAGGGTTCCAGGTTGTTTTGATCCATCTAAGTAGATATTTCTCTTTGGTCCAGATCCCAATAAACTTACCAATTAGGGCCTTATCCTTCCATAGTTCTACTCGTTCTCATAATTGATCAGATCTGGGGATGTAGCCCCCAAGCCTAAGATTAGGACCATAAGGGGATTTGGATCCAGATCCTTCCCCTCCCCTTCCCTGCGGTCAATTGGGTTTGCTTTTGTAGATATGTTATTTTGATCGAGATGATGTTGTTGAGTGGGGGGGGACGAGCCCCCTCCCCGAGGGCCCATGGCCACAGACCGCAACACCACACGAAGGAAAAAACCTTGTGCGTAGAAGTTTCCAATCTAGAGGCTCCCTTGGGAGCAATGTCCAGGAGAAAGATGACTGCCCTAGCGCAGCAAGCCGTGATCTCCCTCGTTTGCGAGCCGTCAAAGCAGAAGCTCGATCCGTCCCTAATCACAACAAACACTTAGTTATAATCGAAGCTTTAACAACCCTTGAGCAAACAAATTCGTAGAGGACATTATCCCACGATTTTCCCACCCTCAAACCAAAAAAATTCCTGGTAACTCAAAGCTTTTCTAGCTCTAATGGCTTGGGATCGGTGGCTCAGCTCCTCTCAGTTCCCTCATTATTCCTATCACCGTCTCCTTTAAGCAGTTCCCAACCTAGTCTAAACACTTAGGAAACATTAATAATGCATACAAAATTATATACTAAGGTCTGGAGATGGGTCAAATATTCTAACATAATGATGTTGAAGAGTACAACTAAAAAAACCATCCCATTTGTTATCTAAAATTGCAGAATTGTATATGAGGAAATTACTAGAGAAGATACAGTCGAATACACATGAATCTTATTATAACCCTGAATGAAATTAATGTGGCTTTAACCAAATCTAGAGAAATAATGCAACGATAAACTACATTCTATTGATAACATAAGGAAAGAAGAATAGGGTTACAACTTCTACACTCCATAATAATTGTCAAGATAACTTAATCAAATGGTAAATTACAATAACAATCTACAAGACAATATATTATCACAACCAATAACAATCTACAAGATAAGACAAGACAATCTCACCCATAAAGTAGATCATTGATCCTCTAGACACATCCCCTTTAATTGGAGGACATCTTCTCTCTCTTCAATATGAACTTCTCGAACCATATAGCATTTGCCTATGTATCCCTTCCATGTAGGGATTCGATTGTTGAAAAAAGAGAATCCATTTTACAGGCCCTTAAATTTTAAAAGAAAAATGGAAAAACTTGTTATGATTTTTGTTTCCCAACGTTTTAAATTATTAAGGAGAGCCCATCATCAGGGGATCTTCATCCACGAGAATGAGATGGTTCAAATTTATTGCAAGAGATTGTCAATAAATCCATGAATATGATGAGATATTCATTTAATTGGAGAATAGCTTCGCTCTCTTCAATATGAACTTCTCGAACCATAGAGCATTTGCTCGAGTCTCCCTTCCATGGAGGGATTCAATTGTTGAAAAAAGAGAGTCAATTTTATAGGCTCGTAAATTTTAAAAGAAAAATGAAAAAACTTGTTATGATTTTTGTTGCCCAACGTTTCATACTACTAATGAGACTCCACCACCAGGGTATCTTCATCCACGAGAATGAGATGGTTCAGATTTCTTGCAAGAGAGTGTTAATAAATACATGAATACGTTGAGCTATCCATTTAATTGGAGGATAGCTTTTCTCTCTTCAATATGAACTTCTCGAACTGTAGAGCATTCACTTGTCTCCATTCCATGGAGGGATTCGATCGTTGAAAAAATTCATGCCTTATTCTGTGTGGTAGAAATTAAATGTTGAACTTAAAAATATGACACTCAAATTGTTCAACTAGACAATATAAATGTCAAAGTCCTAAGAAAACTTAAGAATGTCTTAATCCGATTAGCTTCTAAGCCCAAAGTACATCAAGTGATTGATATCATTATCGTGGGTACTCCTAAAGCTTATGGTTTGTTACTCAATAGGGATTGGTCTGAAAAACTGAATTGATATGATCATTTTATCTATTTATTGATTTTGTTTATTTTGATATGTATTTTGTATTCGAAGTTGATTTCTAATAACCCATAAAGTATAAGTTACGACACTTGCAAGTACACATGACGACACTTCCAATAAGGGAATAATACATCTCTGTTGGTAATACAATAAGGTACAAATGTAATACATACAATATACAAGTGAATATCTTTCGAAGTTACATATACATCAAAACTCCCTCTTAACTAGGAAAGTATTCTCTTGACACAGGTCATCAATACATATCATCACAAGTATTTAATTTTGGAGCTGGATCATCATCACTAGATCACAGAGCATCATCATCACTGGACTCGACATCTCGATCACTGGGCTATTTCTGAATTATGCTTGTCATAGGAAGTTCTACAGAGCCAGCCCTTTTTCATGCTGGATGTAGGCCCACCACCTGTAGGTCTTCATCAACACTGGCCATACTGTGGAATCCTCAGGACTTATTACGTGCGTCACAATGCCTCGAAAGAGTATCCCAGGATCCTTTATGTGCGAAAGAACGACCAGCAAGATATCCCAGGTCCACTTACAAGTGACTGTCACAAAACCTTAAAAGAGTGTCTTGCCTAGCAAGATTTCTAAAGAGCATCTGAGGCCTTTTACGTGTCTAACACAACCTGTCAGGATCTCCAGGATGTATTACATGTGACTCCCACCACAAAGCCTCGAAAGAGCATCCCAGGATTGATTACGAGCGTGCTGCTCAACCTATCGGATCTCCCAGTTCTAGTTACATGTGGTCATGGAAAATCCTCGAAAGAGCATCCCAGGACTGATTACGAGCATACTGATCAACCTATCGGATCTCCTAGATCTAGTTACATGCCATAGGACAAAGCCTTGAAAGAGCATCCCAGGACTAATTACGAGCGTACTGCTCAACCTATCGGATATCCTAGGTCTAGTTACATGTCCTCCCAGAGCAATGCCTCGAAAGAGTATCCCAAGACTAATTACGAGCGTACTGCTCAACCTATCGGATCTCCCAGGTCTAGTTACATGCTCATATGTACAACCTGTCCACGGCCACAAAGTATCAACCTGATACTCACCATACATCATCCTAATGTACATGATCATCCTGATCATCATCATAGCATCATCCTGATGCATATCATCCAGAGTATCATCCTGATACTCATCACACATGATGATCCTAATCATCGTCACTGCATCATCCTGATGCATGTCATCCAGAGAATCATCTTGATACTCATCACACATGATCATCCTGATCATCGTCACTGCATCGTCTTGATGCATGTCATCCAGAGCATCGTCCTGATACTCATCACACATGATCATCTTGGTCATCATCACTGCATCGTCCTAATGCATGTCATCCAGAGCATCGTCCTGATACTTATCACAGATGATCATCCTGATCATCGTCACTGCATCGTCCTAATGCATGTCATCATACATGATCCAACTGATCATACAAAGCATCCAACTGATGCATATCCAAAGAAGTAATTAGAGCATCGTCCAGATGCTCATCACACAGCGCTTACATCCACAGCCATGGGAAGGATCCTCCTCTCACCATGCTTGGAATGGCTCCTACAAATGTGTCCCATCACTTCTTCCTCGAAGTATCTTCAATCTGAAGAACACCAAGCCTCTCTTTGAAGTACTCAAACTTCACTCTGGCTAGTGGTTTCGTCAACACATCTGTAACCTGCTCATCCATCGCAACATACAGGAGCTTCACTACTCCTCTCTGCACAATATCCCTGATATAGTGATATTTGATATCGATGTACTTCGACCTGTCATGGAACACCGGCTTCTCACACAACTTCACACAACTCTGGTTGTCATAGAAGATACAGTTAACATCCAACGAGAGATCAAATAACTCAGACAGTAGCTTCCTCAGCCATACTGCCTCACAACTAGCTGAACAAGCTGCGACATACTTTGCTTCGGTTGTACTCAGTGCTACGTAGGACTGCTTCCTGCTAAACCAAGAGATCACACCTGATCCCATACTGAAGTAGCAGCCCGAAGTGCTCTTCCTATCTGCAGCACTGCCTACCCAATCTCAAAATATGCTTTCCAGCAATCAGGTGAACATTTCTAGGATCTGTCAGAAATTGGCTCAAGGTGTTCACCACAAAGCAAATATCTGGTCTCGTGTTTTTCAAGTACATCAAGGACCCAATCATCTGACAATACACCGTGACATCAACCGTCTCAGATGAAGTATCACACAATAGCTTCAGGTTCGATGCCATAGGTGTGGCCATGGCCTTGTAGTCCATCATCCTAAATCGCTTCTGGATCTCTATTGCATACTTCCCTTGTCTAAGGAAGATTCCATCTGCACTATGCCACACCTCCATACCTAGAAAGTAAAGCATCATACCCAGGTCCTGGGTGCTTGTTTCAAACCGTACAAGTATTTCTTCAATATTCACACATGTGACTCCTTGTCATGTGTCTCAAAACCAAGTGGCTGCTCCACATACACTTCCTCTTCGACTACACCATTCAAGAAAGCTGTCTTGACATCCATCTGGTGTATCTTCCGCTTCATCACTGCAGCCAGGGAAAGTACTGTTATGATGGAAGTGTATCTAGATACAGGTGAAAAAGTATCTTCATAATCTATCTCCTCTTTCTGGGAGAAGCCACGAGCTACAAACCTTGCTTTATATTTCTCTATGCTACCATCTGCAACATGCTTGATCTTATAGATCCACTTGGAAGTCACAACAGACTTCCCTTCTGGTCTCGGGACCACATCCCAGACATCATTCTTCATGATCGATTGGTACTCCTTGATCATGGCATCCTTTCATTACTTCATCCCGGATCCTGGGAACTTCAGATTGTTCAATATCTTCAATAGATGGTTTTCTTGAACTTCGTTGCTGGAAAAAATGTTGTTGTCCTTCTTTTGTAGGTGATTGTACACGATCTTTCCTACAAGTTAAATTCAATTGCATGATTAGAAATTTCTCATATTTTTTCAAAAACAAAATCTTACACATAACTACATATGTCATATAGTCATGCAATCATCCTAGCCAATGCTTCAATATAACAGTTATCCATATCCCGTAACTTTCTAGATGCCTTCCATCTCTACCAAAACATTGTTAAGAGTGTGCACAACTCCCAACATGTCAGCAAAGAGGTTTCATTCTAGATAAGTAGCAATGGAGTGTTGTACAGTACCATAGGCAACTTACCCCTTACTATATTAGTAGTATCTTGTTCATTAATGCAAATATCCTAATATGCATAATACACATCCTAAATCTAGGAACATAAGTATGTACATAACTGAACAACATCATTTAAGTAATCATATAAGAAATGACAATTCAAATACTTATCTTTGTTTGGTTGTAGGATGGACTCCCTCTCAATCTTTGCTTCCTTGCAGGAACTACTGGAGTGTGCTCCCTCTTGATCTTTGCTTCCTGGATTATCTGTCCTTGAACCTATATTCATCCTGGACCACTATGCATGCTTAAGTGTGCACTAGTGTCATGAATGTGTCATCCTCAAGATCCCATACATAATCATACATTCATTAGTATAATCTCAATACTATCAAAACATTATAATCTTAAATATGTATGGTCATGATCATTTCATACATAGGTAATAAGCGTTAGTATTAAAGGCTTCAGAGAGGACTTCTTTTGCTCATGCATATACTTATTGACCATAGGACTCTTCTGGTTAGTCATATCATCAATCAAAGTAAGAAACATAATATGCATGAATTGTTGATTACTTAAACTTCTAACTTCATGAACAATCATCAATCATACAAAGGTATACTTATATAAGAGATCTGAACACAAGGTAGGGTTCTAACTTGATATAGGAAAAACATACATGGATTATCATGTTGGCTATTTAGGTCTAACATACCCACATAATGTCTTCTTGTTCTCTTCAATGACTTGTGCTAGTAACCTACATATCTCATAGGTTAAGCATTGTAGAACCAAATTATACATACCTCGTAAGTAGAGCTTCTATGTGATCCATGACTATGGATGAGTCTTTGTCTTCATGTCACCATGGTCACATGTTCTTGATCTAGAACTTGATTTGTCTTTCTTGATGTACCTTTCATGTTAGCGGACAATATCATCCTCATACAACACCACAGTGCATTAGTACAATCATAAGTGTCATAACCCTAATTAATGAATGTATTCTATCATTCACATGCATTCATACTTTTACTAGGATGATAAGACAAGTCTAACATTAATCAAGATTGTACTAACCTAAATAGTATGAAGACAAACATATCATAAACTTAATCATGAACGTACCTGTATCTCCTCAAGTCATACCTGTAGAGATTTCTTGTAGCATTCTTATGTAAGGCCTTAGCCTCATCTCCCTCTGGAACTGGAACTTCTTCACTTATGTAGGTGTCCAATTCATTCTCTTCTAGGAATAACTCAATCCACTTTGATTTTCTCAGACTGGATCTGGAGTTGGATTAGGGTTGGTCAGAGAAACCCTAAAAATTCAAATTTTGAATTTGAAACTTTTGAATGGATGGAAAGATGTTCCTTGCTGAGCTAATCAAGCTGGTATACTTCAATTTTGAAAACTGCAAAATTTGACCCCTCAAAACTGCCTTTGAAACTTACAGATATTCTAGACAAGATCCCGAACTAGGGTTTGATAAAGCCCGATCTTCTTCCCATCCAAAAGGTTCGATCTTGTGTTCTAAACTTCGATTTTTCTGAGGAGCTTCCAGTCGTGGTCACAAATTTCAAAAATTCCAACTTTTGCAGAAGCCCTAATTTTCCACCTTTCCGATCAAAATCCTGAACTAGGGTTTGATCAAGCCCGACCTTCTGCCCAACCAAAAAATTCAATCTTGGTCTCTAAATTTCAATTTTGATGAGGATCATCCAGCCGTGGTCTTCAATTCCAATAATTCCAACTTTGTATGAAACCCTAAATTCCCGCAGTAGTGACAAGCCAAGAATGAAGGTGCTCAGAATCCAATTTTGTTTTGACATAAATATGCACCTGATTGTTTCTAGTGTAACTCGGAAATTTAGGATCCACAGGGTCTGAAATGTTGGCCTGTGGTATCCTGACCTATCATATTTCCAACCCCATAGGTTTGACCTCAAATGGATTCTCTGAGAGAGAGTTATTCCAAGTGTTGCAACGTGACCTATTTATGGGATAAAACAGGAGAGCAAACTTGTACGACGTGCCACATGTTACGGGTTCAACTTCAGCCTTTGAAAAGTGGACTTGTGAAATTACAATTCATTCCCTACCTGTCACTTTTTACGAAATTTCATTTGGATCTTCCTAGCCCAAGTTGTGACCTTTTTTCCTAGGTCACTTGTTTATGACTGAGATCGGGAAGAGGCAGAAACCCTAACTTGTACGGATCATAAATCAGAAATTACAGAGAATTAGATGTTGTGATTTGGAAACAAGGTTCATAGGGATGTTTTCTATGACTTGTAGAAGTTTCAAAACCTGAACCTTTGCCAAAATGGATTTATAGCAAAAGTTCCACAATGACTGGTTTTTTCTATATCAAGCCCTAGCTTCCAATTTGTCGCAAGTGCAGCAAGTCTCATAAATGCCATACCATGCCTCCTTTCAGGCTAGCTCTGATACCATGTTATTTTTTCATCATTTAATTCAATAGATATAGGATCTTAACTAAAATAATAACATGTACAACATATCAAGCATAAGAGACAAGACACACAAAACATTTCACCGGGGAAAACCAAGAAGGTGAAAAACCTCGCAACTTCCTCAGAGATAGAATAAGCATCAATACAAGGATCACAATGATCAAACCCAAGAGATAGATATCTTCAGTAGCATGCTCCTCCTCCACTTGTGCGCACTCCTCCTCTTCTCTCACTAATACGAAGTGAGTGAATAATAGAATGTGTAAAATGAGAGAGACACAATCTATATTTATACACTAACTTTCACTTGACCTTTACTCAACTAGGTCGGCCTCAACTGAACCACTTAAAATAATGGTGACAGGGACGAACCCACTAGGGTGTTCTAATAACCCTTTTACCCACATGACTCATACAAGGCTGACCCCAACAAGGTGGTCTAATAACCCATCAAGTATAAGCTACGACACTTACAATATAACTTGCGACACTTGCAAGTACTCATGACGACACTTCCAATTAGAGGAATAATACATCTCTGTTGGTAATACAATAAGGTACAAATGTAATACATACAATATACAAGTGAATATATTCCGAAGTTACATATACATCAACATCCAGTGCAGAACGTCCTGATGAAGAGAGTACAAGATGCAGAGGGAGGATATTGCTAAGTTACAGAGGGAGCAGGAAAGCTCTGCTTCAGAGGGAGTGACTACAATATAGATTGAGAGACTTTATCACTATCTGTGGAAAAGGTTGTTTTCCTCAGTATCTCAGGGATATGCTTAGAGTGATATCGGATGTCTCCCCTCGTGAAGAAGAATTATATGTGGTGCAGTTTGAGACAAGTACCCAGAAAATGATACGGCAAGATAGATGGATTTCTAACGAGCTTGGGATTTACCAAGAGTAAAGTGGATTCCAACATTTACTACAAGGTCGAGGACAGGAAATCAGTGATACTACTGTTGTATGTAGATGATCTGTTTCGAACTGGTGATGAGAAGCTCATAGAAGAATTGAAGAGGAGGCTTGCCATGAAGTTCGAGATGAAAGACCAGGGTATGATGCACTATTTCTTAAGTCCTGAGGTGTGGCAGAATCCAAAGGAAATTTTCCTGGGTCAAGGAAAGTATGTTGTAGAGATACTGAAGAGATTAGGGATAATGGATTGTAAGGAAATGGCCACACATATGGCATCGAATTTGAAGTTGTTGACTGATACTTCTTCAGAACTGGTGGATGCCATGATGTATAGGAATATGATTGGTTCGTTGATGTACTTAACAAACACGAGGCCAGATTTATGCTTTGAGGTGAACACTCTGAGTTAGTATATATGGTAGAGTCGATACATGTTCACCTAGTTGCGACAAAGCATGTGCTGAGGTACCTGAAGGGTACGGTTGATTATGGCCTCAGGTAAGTATCAGATCAAAAGATTAACCGATAGGTTTATGTTGATGCGGATTGGGACAGGAGTGTCACAGATAGAAAGAGCACATCAGGGTGTTGCTTTAGTTTGGGATCAAGTATGATCTCATGGTTCAATAGGAATCAGACGAGTGTGGAATTTAGTACATCCAAATCCGAGTATATGGTATCTTTTTTGGAAAGCTGCAAGGCAGTGCCTTCGGCAGTTACTATCAGGAATGTTTGATCTCGAGTTAGAGGCGACTTGTGTCTTCTGTGACAACCAGAGTTGTGTGAAGTTTTCAGAGAACTCGGTGTTCCATGACAAGCTAAAGCAAATCGAGATAAGGTATCACTATATCTGGGATATGTTGAAAAAGGGAGCAATGAATCTCTAGTATATAGCAATAGAGGAGCATATAACCGATTTGTTGACCAATCTTCTGTCGAGAGTGAAGTTCGAGAACTTCAGGGACAAGCTTGGAGTGGTCTAGATCAAGAGGGAGTGATGAGCTCGGATGAGGTAGCAGGTAGTCACAAGTTATGTATCTTTTTTGGAAAGCTGCAAGGCCGAGTATATGGTATCTTTTTTGGAAAGTAGGTAGTGTGGAATTTAGTACATTCGAAGCCGAGTATATGGTATCTTTTTTGGAAAGCTGCAAGGTAGTGGCTTCGGCAGTTACTATCAGGAATGTTTGATCTCGAGTTAGAGGCGACTTGTGTCTTCTGTGAAAACCAGAGTTGTGTGAAGTTTTCATAGAACTCAGTGTTCCATGACAAGCTGAAGCAAATCAAGATAAGGTATCACTATATCTGGGATATGTTGCAAAAGGGAGCAATGAATCTCTAGTATATAGAAATAGAGGAGCATATAACCGATTTGTTGACCAATCTTCTGTCGAGAGTGAAGTTCGAGAACTTCAGGGACAAGCTTGGAGTGGTCTAGATCAAGAGGGAGTGATGAGCTCGGATGAGGTAGTAGGTAGTCACAAGTTATGTGACGTAATTGAGTCTCCTAGGCTATGAGAGGATTTGGAAGAGTGGTGAGGTAATGCAGTTAGTTGCGGTCTGCAACGTAATGGAGGTCCTGGGATGAACCCACCATATGGATTTCTCGATTCGTGGAAGTGCACAATTGCATTAGGTATGAAAAAGGACCATCTTTGTAAGACAGTTGCATATGGTATGAAAAAGGACCAACTCTGTAGGATATATACATCCAATATGAAACAATACTATCTCTGTACTAGTGTGCATCTAGTATGAAACGTGACTGGCTCTGTAGAATATCTACATCCAGTGTGAAACGAGAATGGATATGTAGTTGTGTGCATCCAGTATGAAACAAGATTAGATCTTCAGGATATCTACATCCAGTATGAAAAAGTACTGGCTCTGTAGTGGTGTGAATATGGTATGAAAAAGGACTAGCTCTGTAGGATATCTACATCCAGTATGAAAAAGGATTGGCTCTATAGTGGTGTACACCCAGTATTAAATAAGATTGGTCATTGTACAGGATGATACCAGTTTGGATGGTTGTATCTCCGAGTTATTGGTTGTATCTCCAGGGGTGTATCACCAGGGGAGATCCCAATGTAAGTTCCCCGACAGACTGGGTTGAACTGGTGCAGTAGGCTCTCTGACGGACTGGATTGAGTGAGTGCATGTTGACTGGTGGATTCCAGTGTGGTTGGTTGTATCTCTAGGGGTGTATCACCAAGGGGAGATCCCAATAAGAATCCCTAGATTGGATCTAGGCCACATCCAACATGAAAAAGGGTTGGCTCTATGGAGAGTTTCATCCAACATGAAAAAGGGCTGGTACTGCAAGCAACATCCAGTATGAAGAAGGGTTGGCTCTGTGAAAATTCTTATGATATATAGATTCAGGAGATATTATATGTCAATAGTGCATGTACAAGAAGTGCATCAACTAGAAGACGATGGTGATGATGACTAAAGATTACCTTCATTGTTAAGAGGGAGTGTTGAAGAATGTAACTTTGGAAGATATTCATATTTGTATTATTTTTGTCATTTGTATTGTACACCCTACGAAGATTATTATTGATGCAATTGATCATGTAAAAGTCATTGAAAGAGTCGATGTAAACCCTTATTGTTAGGTCGTCTTGGGATAATCTAGAAAATAACATTTTATTGTGAAATTGACAAGTTGACCCAATTAGACGAGTCAAGTCAGCCCCGTTGGTAAAAATGTCAAGTTAGTTGATTAGTATAAATGAGGAGTTCGACCTCCTCATTTGGTCACCACGCACACACATTGAGTTCACATCACTAGTAGAGATAGAGTCAAGTGTATAGTTGCTTTTGGAAGTCTTCTTGTTTTGGGTCTTTACACGAGGGATACTATTGTACATTCTGACGAATCTATTTAGAAGACGTTTGCTGGGTTTTTCTTCCTTGAGAGGGTTTTCCCAAGATAAATTTGTTGTGTACTATTGTCTATGCTATGCTTGTTTATCTTTCAGTGATCCATATTGTTACTACATTTAACAATCTAACAACAATATGCAATCTCCATGTACTTTGGATGCTTGTTTTCTTTGGCATTGTTAATCTTCTTTTAAGGGCCACTTCTAGTCACCTCCCATTCCCTATTGATCATCAGGTTTCTCATGCACCTATCAATCATTGATATATTTTACTGTGTAAATAGTGGGAATAGAGTTAGTCTCCGCAACTTGTAAAACTTTGAAGAGACAATTGTTGGTATGGCATGTGCTCCCATGTAAAATTGGTGTATTTTACATGGGAGCAAATGCCATACCAACAATAAATACTTGATCCCTTCGCATGCCAATGCCTCCCACTGGTTTTTAGACCTCAATGATCAAAACGCTTATTTCTCTTGAAATGGAACATAGGGTATGAAGCATCGGAAGGTTTGTTGTTGGAATATGATGTAATAACAAATCATATTAGTCTTTTAAATGAAGAAGGTACAACATATATTGCACTTGGAGGGACTTCAAAGGTTTTTTCAAAAGACTCAATGCTCAAAGGAATAGATATTCATGGGGAAATAGATACTCATTTTTTGTACAATCATAAGGAAAATTTCATACAAATAATATGAGAGTCGTATCTCAGAGGGTAGGGATGGCCTTACAAAAGACAGAGGGACCCTTTTTTGTCTCCATCATTCTATTGAGCTTGTCGGTCTCCTCTGGAATGTGCTATCCTCTGGGCACACCAGTATCCTCTTATCCTCACTTTTCGTGCTCTCGAAATGCCTCAGAGTCACTCTACATACCCTGCACTGGATACTCTCAACGTTATCGATTATCTCTTCTCGTTTATGATGTCTTTTATTTTGTTTTTCTTATTTTTTAGTTTTTATATTGTAAAATAAATTAAATTGTATATTGTTTTTTACTTGTATATATATATATATATATATTGTTATATTGTTTAATTTTTGTATATTATATTGTTTTATAATACCCTTCTAATAGAACACTATATTGTTTTTGTATATTATATTGTTTTAAAATCAATTAGAGTAAATTTAAACTTTTTTTTATAAGAAAGAATATTATATTAAAATAGAGCCTTCAGTACAAAGAGATCAAAACATACATGGCCTAGCCTTCGTAAAAATTCTGCAGTGCTTCCTGATAAGACTTTGCCTATTTCTGTGATCCCCCTCGACTATCCTTGCTACACATTTATCATCTCTTTTTTCCCCATTACATTTAGAGTTTTTCATTTCAAAATTCACCATCCCAAACTTTCTAGAAAAAACTACTATATTGTCTGGACCATAGCTAATTATCGTAGATAAAAGCACTAAAACTAGGACAAAACATAAACAAAACATAGCTACAGACATATCCCTACCCATAGATGCTTACTCTGACACAATTATTTAGGCACGGGAGGAGGGTTCTGGTGAAGCATGGTTCCTGAGCGCAGTCCTCCACGATTGTCGTCTTCCACTGCACCTGGCTGGTCCATCGTGCCATGAACAAGGCATGGGCCCTTATTTCTTCTCGCAAACGACCCTACCGCAGATTCTTCATTTTTTGGCGGTTGGAGCGATATTCCCAGATTCAGAGCATTAAGGTCGATTTTTTTTTGCATCATTCTATTATCATAATAATGCTCCTTCCAAGCCTTGACTGGTTCGTCGTTTCCCCTAGCTTTATTCTCCCTGTCCATTAGGACATGGGCCAACAGTTCTTTCATGACCCAATAAGTAGTAACCAAGCAATCGTCGGAAGAAATCCTACCAGTTGTTGTGCCTGGGTCGCTAACCCATTCCTCAACATCTTCCCTAACAGTCTCCATATTCATTTCTTTCGCTCGGTTCCATAGTTCTTGTTCCACCTGCTCAATTTCTTTGTGAATCATGACGGGAATATGATCTTTGAAGAAATGAGTCACCTTCCCTTCTTTCTTAAGTTCCTAGGTTACCTTCTTCCGACCAAGACCTCCAGTCTTCTTACCCAACCTCACTTGTATTCTTGGAGCCATAAGAGTCGTCCCCAGATACCCATGATTTTGCCAGAACCAGTATTGCTCTCTCACAGAAACCCACCCCAGAATATGAAGTTGCACAATGTTGGTAGGGTGGTAAGTATTCTCTGGATATATAGCCATATTTCCAATCCATATTCGGTTAACCTTGCTGAAAACTTTGTACTTTATCTCAGCCTACATAGTATTGTTTTCAAATCTTCTACTTTCCTTTGAGGTTCATCGTACCCTGCCCACTAATTGAGTGACCTTTCCCTCACCTTTCATCATTATTTGCAGACAGGGGTTTGAATGCGCACTCATGTTTGGGTTAAATATGGTTGTACCAACGTCGAGTGGATTAGGGTGGCCATTATGGTTCCAAGTTTTGGATGGTACCGCCGCGTGTGCACCGCCCATGTGATTCACCTCTTGCCTCGTGTCCACAGTTACCTCCTGATAATTATTAAGATCCTGAGCCTCCATATGGATGCATTGATTGTGCCATTCATTATCTCCAGCATTGGACATCTGTCCTTCCACTATCCTTTCCATGCTCCTTTCGCCTATGTTAGCAAGCATGGATTCCAACTTATTCCCGTCTCGTTTGATGTGGGAAAAAATCCACGCATGTTTCCCTCTAATGAGGTCTTCCAGCCTTTCCACCTGGCACATCATATGCCAGATGTCCGCCACTAGGGAAACTCTTTTCTCACCTTGGATTTTTTTTTCCATTTGGATGATTATGTGTGAGTCTCCCTCGATTACCAGTGGCTCCCATATGTTAATTATAGAAATTCGGATGACGTGAAGTAGGCATTCAAGCTCTTCCACATTGTTTGTATCATGACTAGGGTTTCCGTGATAGATATGGAGAACATTACCTTCTTTGTTTATGATTACGCCCCCAAATCCTGCCGAGCCTGAATTTCCTTTGGATGCTCTATTGAAATTCAGCTTGAAGTGGCCTTTTGGTGGAAGATACCAAAGAGACGGACTTCCTGGAGTCACCTTATTTGCATTAACTTTTCTCCACCCTTGTGGCAAGTAGTCAAGTCCCCAACCTACCAAAATTCTCTTCTTGATGTCGTCCATTTCCCAGTCTTTCTCGTTCCATTGGGTTATTTTTATAGTTTCTTGTATATGCTTTTTCACTTGGGTCCATACCTTTTGATGCACATTTTTCTTTCCTTCAAATATTCTTCTATTTCTTTCCTTCCATATTTCCCACATCAGGATCCCAGGGAACATGAGCCAAATTTTGAGGATGACCAGATTCTTAAAAGCCTCCTTATCCCAATTTTTAATCGTTTGATGGGGTTGGCTCCTTACTCGACTCGTTCTCCTAAAAATATCTACTCCAAAGTCCCATAAATACGATGCAAAGGGGAAAGAATCGAGAAGGTGGTTCATGGTTTCCTCCTCTCGTTCACATAGAAAACAAAAGAAAGGGCCATTAACACCCCTCTTCATCAAGTTCTCCCCTGTAAGGATTCGTCTATATGAAAATAACCATATGAAAGTTGCAACCTTGGGCCATGGGTTAGAGTTCCATATCACTTGCCAAGCCTCATCGTGTTGTAGGTATTCTTGGTTAAAACTTGGTGCATACGCCTCTCTGGTATTGTAGATCCCTTTTGACTTACATCCCCATTATAATTTATCTAGTCCTATTTGAATTCGGATGCATCTTTCCTGAAGGGATTCTGGATCTTTGGTAATTCTTCAGCTGGGAATCTCTGATTCCACCATTCCTAAGGGTGCCATTCATGGAATTTCGCATTATCCCTCTCTTCTCTCCAAAATTTTCAGACTTTTGTTAATCCCAATTCCCTAGCTCATGTCATACTTGCATTAAGATTTAATTAGGTAGTGATCTTTGGAATCTGCTGCCAAGAGTTATTCCAAAAAATTGCGTCCTTTCCTCCCCTAATTTCCCATCAGTTGTGGTCCTGGATTATCCTTCTGTTCGCAGATGCATAATTCGAAACATGAGATCCTTGCGTTTTTTCATTGAACCTAATGAGATCTTGTTTCGACTTCCCCTAAGTGTACTTAATGTGCCATAATTTTTCCCAAGGTTCCTCTTTGTGGGAAACCAATGCCACCGTATTTTTGCACCTAGGACATTACTTTTTTTCTCCGTATATCTCAGACCCAAGCCTCCTTGGTCCTTTGGTTTACATACATTTTCCCAATTCACCAATGCCCATCTATGCTTGTATCGGTTTCATCCCCAAAGAAACTTCCTTTGTATCACCATGATTTTTTTTAAAACCGTCTTCGGAGTTTCCAGGGTTGAGAATAGGTAAATGGGCATAACTTGAAGCACTGCTTTCACTAGCACCACTCTACTAGCCAAATTGAGTGGTCTATAAGCCCAATTATCTAATTTAATTCTCATTCTCTCCAAAATATCTTCCCAAGATATTTTCCTAACTACTCATTTTGCTAGAGGAACGCCAAGATATTTGGACGGAAGGGAGATTCCTTGGAACCCCAAAATGCGCAAAATGTTCCTTTGGGTAATCCTTGGGGTATTGAAGAAAAAAACTTGAGACTTCGCATTATTAACTTCCAACCCTGAAGCCTTTGAGAACACATTCAAACATTTCTCCAGAACCCTATCTTCTTGAACCGAAGAGTGTCCCATCAACATTGTGTCAGTGACAAACTGTTGGTGTGAAATGGTTTCAGTACCTGTATGGAGATTTAGCCCTCTTAGCTTCATATTTTCAATCCTAGATTTAATCACCCCGCTCGACCCTTCAACCATTAGGATGTATAGAAAGGGGGAAAGAGGGTCACCTTGTCTGATACCTCTTGTTGTCCGAAAAGTTCGTGTAGGATCTCCATTTAGAAGGATGGAAAAGAAAGCTATTGAATTTATGTTCTTTATCCAATTTACCCAATCCGGGTGGAACCCATAAGCATCAAGCATTTCTCTCATGAATTTCCAACTTAGTTTATCATAATCTTTTGAGATATCAAGTTTCAGCATCATGCCTGTATTTTTTGTTACTTTCAAAGAGTGGATGACCTCGTGGACCAAAATAACTCCATCCAAGATTTGTCGTCCTTCCACAAAACCCAATTGTTCAGGGGCAACCATATTTGGAAGGAGAGGTTTTAATCTGTTTGCTAAGACCTTGGTAATAATCTTATAAATCACATTAGACAAGGATATGGGTCTGAATTTACATGGAGTATCTGCCCCGTCCTCTTTAGTGATGAGAGTGAGGAAAGTGGAATTGAAAAATCTTACGACGCCTTTATCCACACAAGAGTCTTCCACGATTTTCCACACTTCTACCTTGATTTAGACCCAAAAATAGTGGAAAATATTGGTTGTGAAGCCATCTGGACCCGGATCTTTTCCATCATCCATTTGATTTACTGCTTCCTCCACTTTCTGGAGCTCAACTGGTTTCATCAAAATTTCATTTTGGTTTGCTGAAACCTACCTAGGGATGTGTCTTGTAATTTTCTTGATGTACTCAACTCTGTCTTGCCTGTCTTCCTTCAAGATCGTCTCAAAGTATTTAACAAGTTCTGTCTCCATTTCCTCCCATAATTCCACATAATGTCCGTATTCTTTTTTTAGCCTCATTAGTTTTTCCTTCTGACGATTCTGGATCACCAAATGGTGAAATTTTTTTGTGTTTCTCTCCCCTTCTTGCAGCCATTGGTTCTGCAATTTTTGTTTCCAGTAAATTTATTCCTGGTGTTCTCTAGCATTAAGCTGATCCAGGGTAACTTATTCTATGTGTTTCAGGTCTTCAGTGTACCCTGAGTTCATTCCTTCCCACTACATTTCTTCCAATTGATCATTGAGAAGTTTCTTATCTTGGAATATGTTCTTGAATTCCTCCTTATTCCAGGTACGGATTTTGGCCTTTATTTTTTTTAATTTTTGTTGGAATTCGTACATCAATGTTCCCCTTAGGGGTTCCATATCCTCCCACCATTGTCCAACTAAATCCTTAAAGTCCTTGGTTTCTAGCCAAAATTGTTCAAATCGAAAAGGTCTCATGATTGTGGGTCCCCCATCATCCCAAATCAAACTTACAGGCCAATGATCAGATCCTGTAGAGGTTAGGACTATGGTTGTCACTTCCTTGTCCCCGCTAATCATTGCATCCGAGAGAATGAATCTGTCTAATCGATATGAGACATAGTGTTTTCCCCCTCTACGATTATTCCAAGTGAACCACCCAATTCCTGTTTCTATATCGACCAACCCTTTGTCATATATGAAATATTTGAAAGTAGCATTAGTTGCTTCCAGAATTTGTCTTCCTCCCTTATTCTCCTCTAGAGAGGTGATGATGTTGAAATCTCCACCCAACATCCATAGCTAATTGTCTGTTTCTTATGCTTCCTTTTCCAAAAAGGATAGGAAATCCTGTTTCTGATCCATTATACTTGGCCCATAAACATTAGTGAGTATCCCCTTAACCTCAGATTTTTAGATTTGGAAGTATGCACTAATTGAAAACCTTGTTGCTCTCAAGTTGCTTAGATATAGCTCCTTTGGTTTCCAAAGTATAGCCACACCACCAGAAGCACCCCTTGCATCAATTACTATCACCTTACTACCTCTCCATAATTTCTTTCCAATCTCCTACATACTTCTAACACTGCATTTGGTTTCTTGTAGGAATAACACTGTTGGTTTTTCCTTTCTTAGCTTATTTATAAGAGTCTTCATCTTCCTTGGGCTATTGACCCCACGTATGTTCTAGGTTATTATCTTCATTAAGCGATTATATTGACTTCTAAAAAGGCCTCTTTTATTGTTGGGTATTGTTTTGATTCAGCTAGTCTGGTTCCAAAGAGTTTGCTATTCACTATTTGTTTGTATTTCTTCCCCGTTTCTCCCCTTCCTCCGGTTGTTTCTATTTTCTCCCCTTCATTGGATCTCTATCAATGCCAAGGTGAGGTGAAGCCTTCGTTTTAAGGATTTCTTGTTGCATAAGTTCTAACTGCCTTCTGGAAATGTACCCTTGACTTTTCTTTCTACATTCCTTCTCTATTTCGTCCATATCCAACTCCCCTAAGTCCATGTCCTCCAATTCCTCCAGTATTTCTTCTTCCATAACTTCCGGCAGCCCTTCGATCTACATTAGCTCTGGATTGATTGGATATTTTCACCGTTCCGCGACATGAGAGTAGTTTTTATCCTTGTTGTGTTCCTCCTCTTCGTTCTCCATCCTACCCAGGGTTTCAAACTTGTTCTCCAACTATTTTTTCTTCTTTGTATTCTGCTTTGGTTGGGGTTGATTGTTAGTTCTTTTTCCCCGTTTCTTCCGATTATAAACTTGTGTGAACCCTACATTATCCTTTTCTTTTTCTTTTTTCTCCCGGTTTGGGCTTGATTTAGGGTGAAGAGTTGGTAAATCCCTTCCGAGGTGCCCATACTCATGGCATTGTCTACATTGGAAGGGTAACTGTTCATAATCGAGAGGTTGAACCCACTCTTCATCTTCCCATGTTAGATTGATTACTTTCAAAATTTCTCGCGATAAGTTCATATAAACATAGATCCTGGCATAGGTTGTGTACCTTTTTTGTTTTGTTTGATCTGATACCTTCACAAATTTCCCTAGGGTATTTCCAATGGCCTCCAGAATTTCTGGTTCCCAGTATTCACATGGAAGAGAGTAAATCCTGATCCAGACAGGGGTGATACTCATATCCTCAGTATCAGGGTTGAACCTCTCCTTCCACAGACAAAGGAATAACCCTACATAATAGAAAAAGTATGCCCCCCCAACAGAACCTAATCTATATCCTCCTGGTTGAAGAACCTGATGGTGAAGAAGGCTTTTGCTGCGAGATGAAGATCGTAGTAGAGTTCCATGTTACCTTGATCCATCTGAGCAAATCCTTCTCCTTTGGCCATATACCAATGAATTTACCAATGAGGGCTTTGTCATTCCATTGTTCCACTCGTTCCCGCAGCTTCTCGAACGTGATCTACAAATATGGGTTTTCTGGAGATCTGGGTAAACAACCCCCTTGGGTCTTCATTCGCTCAAAATCATTTTTCCTCTCACCTGTTGTCTCAGGATCTGGTTGGTTCTTTGATGATTCTCATTTCCCTTCCTGCCAGGGCTGGGAGTGGGAGGAGGATCCACCCTCTCCAAACAACGCCATGCCTAACAACCCCTTGTCGCCTCCCCCGATATTCCTCCTCTCGCTCTCCGTGCTGCTCCTTTTGAGCCGCCTACAACCTACACTTCTAAAACACCACCGCTAGGGTTTTCAAATTCATATCCCATTCAATTCCATCAGTTGGGGTTTCCACTTCAGAGGAAATTTCAACTTAAAATGGGCCTTTCAACCCTAATTCAAATTCCATGTCATTATGTATTAGCCAATCAAATTGCTTTAAAATTCAAACATCGTATAGGTCTTAAACAATTTTTTATTATATAATCCAAAAATAATGGATTATTTTAATAATATATTTTCTCTACTCGTTCCTTAAATTTTCTTGGATATTGAAATAATCTCTACCCAGACTACCCCAAATTGTTTTGGATACCAAGATGAAATTAATATCGTAACCCATTCTCCACTAATTACTATTACACCTAATATATAATAATATTCTATTATAATTAATATTTTATAATAACCATCAAAAGTTGGGTTCAATAACTTTTAACTAATATCATAACTAATATACCCATCAATCTTTTAGGTAAATATATAGTAGTAATAGTAATTATTTTTATAACTAATATATAATAATATTATATTATAATTAATATTTTATAATAACCGTCAAAACTTGGGTCCAATAACTTTTAACTAATATCATAACTAATATACAAATCAGGTAAATATATAATAGTAATAGTAATTAATTTTATAACTAATCTATTATATTATTATATTGTAATTAATATTTTATAACCCTCAAAAGTTGGGTCCAGTAACTTTTAACTAATATCATAACTAATATATAATATATAATAATAACTAATATACCAATCTATCTTTTAGGTAATACGTGACCAATATATAGTATATCCTAGTATAGCAATTAATATTACAACTAATATATAATAATATTATATTATAGTTAATATTTAATAATAATCCTCAAAAGTTGTGTCCAATAAATTTTAACTAATACCATAACTAATATACCCATCCATCTTTTACGTAACACATGACCAATATATTATAGTAATAGTAATAAATATTACAACTAATATATAACAAGTGAAATAGCTGCAAAGCAGCTAGTCCCTGCTTAAAAAATTGATATATTTTTGAAAATTTTAAACAATAAAAAGTATAACAAAATGAAATAAAAAAAATAATATAAAATAGTAATTTTCAGTTGGGGTTTCCATTGGGTGGTAATGGGTGGTAATTTTTTTTACAGGTTTCTTACAAAAAAAAGCATTGTAGGAATCTTAATTTGGGTGGTAATGTTTTCTAGTTGGAAACATTCTTTAGTCATTCATAAGAGTTTTCTATGTGGGCAGAAGAAGCTAAAGCAAATAAGAGAATTTGTAATACTAAAATATTTTAAGAGGTCTTTGACATATATCGGTCATTTTGGCCTTATTACTTTGTCCCTCTGTTGAATGCATTTTATGTTATATAGTTTGGGCTTAGGATTTGTTTTTTTTGTATTTTTGAAAAAAAATATGTGTTTGTTGTTGATTGGCTAGCATGGAGCTCGCGTCAACATTGGGGTTTGGAGCAGGGTTGTGGCGGTGGGCTAGCGTTGCTGGTGTGACCCATCTGTGCAAGCACAGGTGCTGTGACATGGATCCATTGATTTACGTGCAGGTGCAGGATTCAAGGTGCATGGCTCCCACATGTCGGTTTTTCTCTGACCCAAGAGTGTGGAGGCGGAGGATTTGTTAAGCACAAATGCTATTTTCGGCTGGCTTCTGGTCGGAAGTCGAGACTCTTTTCTGATGGGTAGTTATTGTAGGTGGATGGCATTTTAATTATGTTATATCACCATTCAAATTATTGATTCTCACTGCCTTGTAATTTGTTATTCAAATTATTATTTCTCACTATGTTGTAATTTTTTAGAAGATAAGATTAAATTTTAAATTATAATTAATATTTTTTTTATTAATAATGATGTAAATTAATTCTTTAAAAGGGATTTATGCATTATAGTTTTAATAAGGTATTGTATTAGTTTCTCTGCGAACTACTCTACAAAACCGTATTCCTTCATTATCGTATTGATAAGTTTAATTTTAGTTCCTCTGAATATTATTTAACATAGTTATGTGAGGATAACCAATCTAATCTTCGTACGATGATAATGATTATATTTATGTATTATGATAGTAACTGTAACTATGTTGGATCGATCCCATATCTTAGATTATCCTGATAAATTGTAAGCTACACTAACTCCGCTCTTAATTCTAGTTCATAGGTTCAAGCAAGAACAAAAATTATAATTAAAAATCACATGTATTGTTTTATAAGCCTGAGGGGACGGAATAACCAACATCATTTTATACATAACCGAAATTTGTAAAATAACAGCATTTAAAAATCGTAATGGAGATCTCACCCTTAAGATCGTATCTCTCTCTGTAGAAGTGTCATGTCAGACAGATTTTAGTACTTTGACTAATTAATGTAATAGTGGTACAAAAGACCAAGTGGCATTTTAGCAATTTTTTTAAATATTTAATTTTTTTAATTATTTTTGTTTTATAACAATTTCACATCCCGCCAGGGATTTATTGTCAATTCATCAGTTTCAGCCAATGATAAAACAAGAATTTTAATTTCCAATATTAAAAAAAAAAAAAATTTAATTTCAAATATTAAAAAAAAAAAATTAATTTTAAAATATTAAATTTAATATAAAATTATTTCAAAACATTTGAAAACAGTATAGTTTTTTTTGCTATTAATACAAAAGTAGCAACCAACCGATTGTTATAATCCCTGCCTTGGCAGGGACTAATAATATTATATTATAATTAATATTTTGTAATAACCGTCAAAAGTTGGGCCCAATAACTTTTAACCAATATATAATATATAATTAAATATAATAATAACTAATATCATAACTAATATACCCATCCATAATTTAGGTAATACATGACCCAATAACTTTTAAGTTGGCATTGTGTATTTAATTTTCTTTCCTTATTTTGGGTGAAAACACTACATCAAACTTCGTCCTCATAAATTGATTTTGATATAAAATATATAGCTAAGGTAGCTTTGATAAAAGTGTAAAAACCCTGGGCAGCTTCGATAAAAGAGAAACGGTATAAAAAATTGCCTACATGGCTTTTTTTTACCATTTTCCTTAGAGGCACATTCTTCATCCAAATTTCCTCGAATACCCCATACACTTCTTAATCCCCCCTATTTTATCATTTCTCCATGTACATTTCCTCAAGCCTCATTTACTACCATGATTACTAGGTTAACAACTTCGCCCTTAAGGTCCTAAGTTATAAATTACAAAGGGTAAAAGTTTTGACAATCATTAACATGTTTGATATTTACATCAATATTAATGCAACCATCCATACTATTTATTATAACCATACCAGCCAACCAACAATGCCAACAAATGCTTATTTTTGTATATTATATTGTTTTATAATACCCCCACACTTCTTCCTCCCCCTATTTTATCATTTACCAATTTACATTTCCTCGAGCCTCATAAGGTCCTAAGTAATAATGTACAAAGAGTAAAGAGTAAAAGTTTTGATAATCATTAATATATTTGATATTTACATCAATATTAATGACAACCATCCATACTATTTGTTATCACCATTCCAACCAACCAATAATGCCAACAAATGCTTATCATGCATTTAGATATTTTAAATGCATACAATAAATTTCTAATAACAGTAATCAATAACTTAAGTGATTAATAATCATAGCTAACAACTAATTAATTAATGTAACCATACTAGTGTACCTGCACTGAGTATGTTGATGTATCCAGGGCGCACATACCTCATACATGTACTAATAACAAGGAACAACTGATGCTTTCAATGCACAATTCCTTTTTTTCCACAATCATGTATTCATGACAATATCTAAAGTTAGTGCATTATCTAATAAGATTACAACGATTCAGTGAAAATACCACATCAATAATCACATAAATTTTATAAATAGATAGACTTGTCTATTAGGAAAGAAAATAAATCTAATTACAATTCCCTATAAGTAAAATATGACATTAGCCCTATAGGTGGATTAGCAAAGCCACACTCCTTCAGTCCTTTGGGGCTTTGGGAGGTCTCAATTTCAAGTCCAAGTGTTGTAAGTTTGAGTTGATATAATGTTGGATGATCCAACATGTTGGGACACATTTGGACTCCTAAAAGATATCACTATACAATTATAGTAGTGAGATAGGATAATTATTTTATGACAAAGATTGGCCTAATCACACAACTATAGATTAACTCTTTATTCGATTAAACATTGTCTTATTTGGGATAACCATCAAGATGTAGTTGAACATGAGGAATACACATGTGAAATTTTAATCAAGCAAATATCTCTGCATTATTACAAGCACAATGCTTGACGCATTTCGATTCTTGCTCGGATCATCCTCAGGAGCTTCAAATGTTTGAAAAGATGCTCACCATATTTTTAGAATGTATCTTGTATAAATAATCATAACAAGCTATAATTTAAAATGGCGTGTTAATATTGAACATGTCAGCTAGGTTGTTGTTTTCTTACATTCCTTAACATGAATATCAAAGGTCACCAACTTTCACTAAGTTTTAGTCGGTGTCTTGGTTGAGGTTGTTCGGGTTTAGTTCAATTTCTAGTGCTTCTCTAATTCTTGTTTTGCCATAATGGTTGACCTTAGCGATGTATTTTGCATTTTCTAAGCAAATATGATGTTTTGTTTCCCAAGAATGGTCGGCTAGGGTGGACATTTGGGTTTTGTTCCATTTCAAATCTATGTAGATATTTTTCATAATATATAATATGATCATTAGGACATGCACCCATACCTTGATACTCCATTCCAATATTTCTACTAATGGTAGATAAATCTATGTATGTGAGATTCAATATATTTGACGTTGGTAATAGAAATTCACCTAACATTGTACAACATAAAAAAATAACTAGCTAATGTAAAGAACGTTAATTGTAATAAATATTGCATTCTTATTTTACATGGCATTAATTAACACAAAATAGATTTTTATCTTGCATTTTTTGATGTATGTCCGTACCGTTGGATAATTTCGCCGATTTTTTAGCCAAAATGTTATAGCGTATAAACAATTAGTCAGAGGGATTGACCACAAGATCTCCTACATAAAACTCAAAATAATTAACTACCACCAAACTCAAGATAACCCACGAAACTTTATTATAATAGACCATGAGATCTCATATGTGAAATGGAAAATACTTAACCACTCAAAATGACCCACCAAAATTTATACGTGCCTACATAAAACTCAAAATATTTAACTATTCAAGATATGGAAGTAAGTGTTACCTTAATTTCTAGGAGTTCCGTTTAAAGTATTTTTTAATAAATTTGGTATATATTTTAGAATTGACTTAAAGTTATTAGTCCTTGTTGTAAGCAGAGACCATTGTTCCCATTTTTTAATTAATTTAAGTAGTACATCAAAATAAATAAAAATAAACTTGTATTTTTATAAAGTTTGAAATAAATGCTTATTTAATTTAATTTTTAAATAGAAATATTAGAGTGGTATTTTTATCAATGAAAGATACAAAAAAATAAAAATAAAAAACATCATGTCATGTTGGGGCATTACGTCATTGTGGGCTGGTCTATCTCTAAGTAGGGTTTTAGGTAGATGGCAAAGTGCCTTGAATGTATTAATAATTCTAGGAGTGCATCTAAAGGTTTCATTCTTCAATATCGACTCTAGATGTGTCCCTTTGTAGCTTTTCCAATGTTCTAATCGTTGTATAGGTTATTTGTATATTTTTTCTTTCAAGATGTTTCTTTCCTCAATATTGGCTTCGGAAGAGTCCCTTTGTAGGCTTCCTAGTGTTCCAATTTTGGATAGGTTCTTTATATATTTTTTCTTTTGATTTTCAAGCTTCGTTTTCTATGTTTTTCTGCATGGACCCCGTGGACTTAAATTAATAGAGTTTAGAATCCAAATGCTCATGAGTAAGGAAACTATTGTTTGTTAACAATTATTTTGAATTTATTGAGCATATATTTATAGAAATGGTGGCATGTCGAAGCCCCATAGTGATAGACATCGTTTTGTATATGTATGACAATGCAACCTAGTTTGAGAAAATCATTCATTAGGAGTGTGGCACCATTTACTTCCTATAGAAGTGCATCCAAACAAGATAGTTATCCTTTGATACTTCTTACAATGGAATATTTCTTTCTCTATTTCATGTTCAACCACTGGTTATGGATGAGTTGTGCATGCATGTTTTCTTTCAGCAGTTAGTGATACATCGACTCCATCCATGGCATTTTCTGAATGAAGCAATTCCATCTCACTACATGCATTAATTCTTGCAAATTTTGGGTCTAGGCAAGCCTTGCAATAGAAGATCATAATATTCCCTTTGTCATTTTCCATTTCTTGTGTACAAGATGGAAATATATTCTACAAGAGGAAAATAAGAAACAATGAGAGCTACCTCGGAAACCCGAACCCACTACATATTGTCAGAATAAAAGGTTTTATTCTCATAGTCTTGTTAAACTCAACCACGATATCTTTCAACGACATCATCCAACTCTAGTGTTATATTTAGACTAGTTGGAAGAAAAACCTTGAGCACAAATGTGTTCACCTCAAGTTTAGGCATGGATTCTTACTAAAAAACACAAAAAATAACTTAATTGGGAGTACCACTGTAATTAGCCTAATCATCTTGGGTTTGAGTTCATTTATTCTTTTCTTTGAAGGAATCCAAATAAGCTAAGTTTTTATGCTGTTGTAGAAGTCATTAAGGATTCCAAATTCAAAACCCCAAGTGAGTTTGGAAGTAGTGAACATATTTCATCGAAAAAGACTCCTTGTTTTAGAGGAACAAGGCCCTCCTTTGATCCCATTAGAGGATATGCGTATGCCTTGAAAGCCTATTTCCAAGTCTAAAGTTAGCCTCATTTTTTGAGTATGAGTATTCTCCAATATAGATGAGTACTTTAGAGAAAAAACTACCCATGTGCAATCCTTTTTAACATGCGATGATACTATGTAAAGGCTTGATATAAGATCTCAAAGGATCATGATGTCCATTATGATACAAAACACATTTACCCAAGAGATTTTTATGGGATCTTCTCTCCATCTAGAAATTTTATGACTAATTAAAGAGAGGTATGTTTCTACTCCAAAGTGTTTATTTTCTTATATATCATAGAACTACCATTGCTAGGATATCCTATATTCATTTGTGAGAAACATGTGAGAAACATGTTAGAAACATATTGTTTGGGAGTATCTAATAATAAATTTTTATATCTCTATTTATCATTTTAGAATACTTTCTATGAATTCAATATCTCCTCTTTGCAACAAAGTAAGTAAGAAACATTGTTTAAATGTTCCTAAAAAGGTAGTTGATTTCTAGCTTTATTTTTATCATCGAATAATTGCAAAGGCGACAATGCAAGGAAGAGTTTCATGTGTCAACAACCACTTTTTGGCTTCAAAATCACAATATCCAACCAAAGTCTAGCTCTTGTAACTTTGACACCCATCCCAAAAGCCCTTGTCATTGCAAATACGGTCATTGGTCTTGAAAAATTGACTATATTGCCTTGACTCCCAAGTAGTAAGTTTTCATCCATTAAATTATCTCTAAAGTAGCTGAATGGTTAGAAATCATCCATTAAATCCGTAATTTGGAAGATCAAATTGGAAAAATAATAATATGCTTTGATTTTATTAATGTTTAAGGGGTCTTTTATTTTTTTAGTTTTCGAATTACTTAAATTGTTTCTAGGTTTAAATAATTCAAGTAATTATAGAATGAATTTTCCTTCTATTTGAGTTTTTTTTTAATTTCATCCATTGAATTCTTTCTTAGGTTATTAGATTGTTAGAAAACATCCATTAAATTATTAGTTTAAATCTGAAACAAAAACAAATAGCACGACTCTCGTTTTAATCTTGGGAGGGGTTGTAATTTGTTTGCATAACCTTAGAATTTGGATTTATTAATTAATTTTAAGTTTTAAACACTTTTAAGCAAATAAAAAAGTGCATCTTTTTTGCAGTTTGAGCTGTTTGAAGCAAATTTCATAGAAATAATATATTTTTTTTGAATTTGTTTAGGCAATTTTATGGAAATAATGTTGCCAAGCATTTTTATTTAGCTTTTGGTTGTAAAACTAAATAATTGTGGGAATTCACTTTAGGATCATCATTCGGTTTAAATAAATATAAATTCATTGCCATGCATTGATTACTTATTCAAACTATCAATATAACAATTCATTGCCATGCACTGATTACTTATTGAAGTGAATATTAATCTCCTAAAGATATAACAATAATTGATCAGAAAGTTGTTAGAAACTTTCTCCACCCACAAAAGGATCAATACCAAAATGGACTTGTAATCCATTCCCAACCCTCCAAGAGAGCCACTCACCCATCCAAGGATAAGATTTAGTCAAACCCCTCCAGATAATGGATGCATTAGAAAAAGATTTTTTGGGGAGTCCTGATGCACTTAACTACTGATTTTTTCTTCAAGTATTTATATTTAAGAACCTCACTGCAAAGTCCTGTACCAAAAGTCCCCTCCATAAACTATTTAAACTCAAAGCGAAACTAAACCAATCCAGGTTTTTCATGCCCCAACTTCCCAGTTTTTTGGGATAGAAATACTTTCCCATTTTTCCAAATGGAATTTGTTTCCAAGAGAGTTTCCCACAAGAAATGCATCATTCTTTTACGAATACCTTGTAAGATTGAAATGAGAATCTTTGCAAGAGTTAGTGTCTTAGATAATAGTGGATGAGTGGACAAGAGATTAGTGTCTTATCAATTGCACAATAGAGTCAATTAAAGGCTTTGACATGAGACTATCTTAATGAGGAGGAATAGTTACTGATGTTGAAGAGTACAACACAAAAAACCATCCCATTTGTTATCTAAAATTGCAAAATTGTATATGAGGAAATTACTAGAGAAGATACAGTCAAATACACATGAAGCTTATTATAACCCTGAATGAAATTAATGTGGATTTAACCAAATCTAGAGAAATAATGCAACAATAAACTACATTCTATTGATAACATAAGGAAAGAAGAATAGGGTTACAACTTCTACACTCCATAATATTTGTCAAGATAACTTAATCAAATGGGAAATTACAATAACAATCTACAAGACAATATATTATCACAACCAATAACAATCTACAAGACAAGACAATATCACCCATAAAGTAGCTCATTGATCCTCTAGACACGTCCTCTTTAATTGGAGGACATCTTGTCTCTCTTCAATTTGAACTTCTCAAACCATAGAGCATTCTCCTATGTATCCCTTCCATGTAGGGATTCGATTGTTGAAAAAAGAGAATCCATTTTATAGGCTCTTAAATTTTAAAAGAAAAACGGAAAAACCTGTTATGATTTTTGTTGCCCAACATTTTAAATTATTAAGGAGAGTCCATCATCAGGGGATCTTCATCCACGAGAACGAGATGGTTCAAATTTCTTGCAAGAGATTGTCAATAAATCCATGAATATGATGACCTATTCATTTAATTGGACAATAGCTTCGCTCACTTCAATACGAACTTCTTGAACCATAGAGCATTTTCCTGAGTCTCCCTTCCATGGAGGGATTCGATTGTTGAAAACAGAGAGTCCATTTTACAGGCTCATAAATCTTAAAAGAAACATGAAAAACATTTTATGATTTTTGTTGCCCAACATTTCATACTACTAACGAGACTCCACGACCAGGGTATCTTCATCCACGAGAATGAGATGGTTCAGATTTGTCACCTACCCAAATTTTGAGGATATTTTTTTATATTATTTCTTTTGCAAAATACTTTGTGATCAATTATAATTACAAGTTTTGTAATTAATGACCAATTTGGTCAAAGATGACTCTAATGACTCATTATTATTATTTAATAAATAAAAATGGGAGACAAACACTCAAGAAAGTTGTTACAAGAGTGTTCACTGGCCCACTAGGAGGAATGGGAGCTGCAAGAAGGCATGGGACAGATGGAAGCATTTGCACTCTACCATTATCTGTTGGTTATGGGACAACTACCCCTAATTTGTGGCATTTCCTCTCTAGGTGGAGAGAGGTGAGCAGGTAGCTCACTAATGACCAATTAATTACAAAAAGACCTAGGAAGCCTATAAAAGGAAATTCGAATTGAGCAGGGAGCTCTTAGAATGTTTTCTGCAGAAACATTTCCTCATGTGCATCAGGTGATGACTAAGAGATTCGAATAGGGAGGTTGTGGAGAGTGCAAGTATAAGTCTACAATTATTCTGAGAAGGACATAACCAGAGGTGCTGGTGCAGGTCCCCTTGACTGCTAAGCCTGTAAGGCTGGATAAATTTCTTGTTGTTGCAAGTGGAGGTCCTAAGCTTCTAAAGGTTCTTCCTCCCAGTGGATTAGTGAATAGGATCAGGGGTCCTAAGGCAGGAATCTTGGCTATCTGGGAGCAAGTTGGGTGGAACAGGCTTCTTGTGTGATTTGTTTCTCTTACCACATTCAGGCTCTACATTTTTTATGTGTTTTCCAGTTGCATGATTTCTTTCAGTAATTGGTTTAGAAATATTATTAATGATCAGTAGCAGTAAAATGTTTAAAATTCTGATTTAATTTTAATTGCTTAACCGATAAAGTGACTCCTCTGCATTTTTCCCCATGCGTGAGGCTGCATCGTAATCCAGTACAGAGAGGTAGCATTAAATCTGTTCATTCAGGTAAAACATAACATTCATCTATTTCTTAAACCAGAGAGACACACATGCACATATCTATATTCCCCAGGCATTCCATTTTCTAGATATTTTAGCAGTTGCAAATTAAATCTCTGCACCGACTGATTATATTGTTCACCTAATTTTCATTTTTGAAAACAAAACATAACACTTCATTTTCTGCATGAAAAAGTTATGAATACGCATCTATCTTTACTCATCAAATATCTACGATTTTAGTTCATTATTGCAAGAAAATTCCATCTGCATCAGACAGTTGTTATTCTCTTCTTCTATAAGTTTTCTTTTAACCAACTGTAAGAACAAGTACGTATCTCATGCATTTTCAAATAAGTACAGTAATCCACAGTATCCACATGCAACCCCACCATAATTATTTCTTTTCCTAGTTACACTTCTGATTGTTATACATCAATCCCCTATCTTTTTTAACCAAAAACAAAGTTTGATTTGAGCAACCCAACCCTGGAAAGTACGGGACTCTAAACCCTATCATAATTCCTATCTAATAATAACAACCATACACTAGGTTTCGTTCTGAGATTACGAACAGAAGATTCAGCAATCAAGGAATTTCACAGAGACCGACGGCACGATGGCCACATCGTTGCCCACCCAAAACTCACGACCATAGTATAAACAAACAAACAACACCTCTAAACCGTTTTGTACAGATCGAGACCCGGGCTTGGGTTCGATCCTCAAACCACTAGCATGGTTGCATTTAAAACAGAAGGGTTCCATTCATTTAAACAAAAGAAGAAGAATGCGTGACTTAGCCATCATCCTCATTGCAAATTCCAGAATTCCAATATTTCTCAGACATGCAAACCAAAAGCAAGACTACAGTCACAAGTAGAGCACCTTCGTAAAACCATAAAACACGGTGGTATCATTTTCCCATTATCAAACAAAACATTCCATAGCTATCATTTCCAAACCTAACAAGCAATGGCGATGGACAGTGGAAGCTACCTACAATGAGGCTCGGCCTCTGTTTCAAACATTCCAACCACATGATATTCAAATGGTGGCACTCCATCCAAAACGCAAGTAGAGTGAGCGAAAGGAAACCCTCAGCTCTCAGGCGCCGTCAAAAAAAATCATTTAACAGAGTTTCATGGTGGTACAACAGTCCATAGGGTTTAAGCCTTAGCAAATGCACAACATTAAAATGAATCCGTGGGGCAACAAGCCACTTAAATGGATACCCTTAACAGGCAGAAGAGTCGAGCAACAACTCAAACAACTAAAGACTACCTTGTACAGACTATCTTCATTAAAGTTGAAAAACTTGAAATCCATCGCCGAATTAGGGTCCTATAACTCCAACCCTCGGCGTTTACAGTCACCATCAAAACTTGAAACAAAAGGGCACCCACGGGGTTTCAAGAACACCCAGAAAGGTTTTGGATGTATCACCTCCCACTCCCAAACCTTGCTTTCACCCTATGTGTTGGGTACCTTCCCAAAAATGGCTCGAAGGGTTAAACCGAGGAAAACTTTATTAAAATTTTTTTATATAGAACTGGAAAGAAAACAGAAAAACTTGCATTACTTACCGTTGAGTTGGAACGCCGAACCATAGACGCGCCACACTAGTAAGCACATTGAAAGCAACAATGAAACCAGACACCGCAAACTCTATAACCATCACAGGATTGGTTTATGAACCACAACCACCAAAAAAGAGTTAACCACATGCAACACCTCTATCAAAGCATGGTGCTATGGCACCACCTGCGAACTCATCACACTACCACGCAGAGGTGCAAGGCTTGAAACCGAGAACCCTAACTCGCATCAACTGGTCGGCTTCATGACCTCCCTCCAAAACAAACGCAACAATGAAGGACTGGAACACCAACTTTCCCATTTTACCACGCAAAGATCAGGCATCAATCTCAGCCCCACACCTCTCAGGGATTGACGGTGTAGAGTTTCCCATCAAGGCACGTCGATGTTTGCACCCAACTGTAATCATTGCTGCATTAAATTGTCACTCTTACCAAGTTGCCAATCGACTTACGTGAGATCCAAAGCATAGCCCATCTCGGACCATGGAGTCACTACCGTCTGTACAACCTCGTGATACTAGCCAACTCGGCTTCCACTTCACCTTACAAAACTGCAACGTATGCTAAGTCATTAATACGATAGTTGGAACCAACTAAACTCTTCACCCTGTCACGATCAACCCTTTGTAAGGATTAGCTCCATGGTAGCAATGCGTTGGTTTGGATGCAAGGTCGGAACATAAAAAATATAGTAACCTGTAATATAACCTATACAGTATACGAATGCATTAATCCCTTGATGCTATATTAAAACATATGAAATTAGTAAGTATTACAACATCATCACAATTGTATAAGCCACGTTCCATGTGCACTGTAGGTTTTGATACAAGGCTATGAACCACAAACCCATAGTAAGAGCATGAACTTACAAGTATAGTCACTTAATACAACGCTAAAATGATAGCCATGTATTTCAGGCCCAATTGATAGATGAACATCTAGTTGAGATTCGAATGGCGACATTATAATGTCAATTTCATAACAATAGTCTTTAGACCACTCATATATTAATCTTGAATTAATAATCAAATCATGAACTCAGACTTAGAATATTCTAAATAGAATCAAGACAGAACGATAAGTTTTATAGTATAAAAACTAGATTCATAACTTTCGCATAGCCTCAACAATAGATTTTGGTAGCAATAAATTGATGATAACGCCATTAGACATACGATAATAATTACAAGCATTTTAACCAATACCTGGACAATGCGAAGTTATACCACTGGAGAGTTTCTTGTTTACAGCATACAAACTAGATGAAGAACCAGGTATCCAACCCTCCCGTAACTGTTTCGCAATGAAGTAATCAACATACAAATTTACACTGACGATAAACACATGTACTCTTATCTTACCTGCGGTCTGCACATGGATCACAGGATGCAAATGCCTTAGCTAAATGTAGCTAAGTAAGCTCCAAGGTACCCCGTAGGACCACCCTTTCATCATCATCAAAAGCAACTGTTAGAACTTGTTAATTAAAGAAAAATTATATCCTAATTATTGGATTACAGTTAATACAAAAAAGACGTCGTAAGTTGAAAAGTGCCATAACACATTGAGTACACTAATTTCTTGAGTGGAATTAAATAAAAATTACTTTCCGCATATATGACTCATTAATGTCATCCTTGCAACATTTATTATTTCCGTAATTACAATTATTAACAATATTCATTGTTGTAAAAAAATTTAAAAATTTCGGGATGCTACATGTGGTATCAGAGCTCATGTTCAAACTCTAGGCCTAAAAATGGTCCAAGAAACATGCAAACAGAAAATTTATGAATGTGAAATTTTTCGCTAACTCAAGTTTAAATTATTTTGTCGTATACAGAAGATTATTTTTAATTTACAGATATGGAAGGATTAGCTGAACATTAGAGGGGCAGATTTCCGCCAAATAGCCATAGTACGGAACAAAAATTCCAAGGAAACCTGGACAATGATTCATCAGAATTGTTACATGCTTTTCAAGAATTGAAAGCAGAGATAAGGTCAGTAAAGCATGACAATGAAAGAATCCTGAGGACACAAGAGGAGTTGAAGCCAGCACTGTTCGACCAATACCCAAAATATGAACAGGAAATTGAACATACTTCCGAAACTGAAGAACTACCTCATGAAGGAGAGGATAAGCAAACAAAAACAGCTGAGGAAAATAGCAACTCAACATCGTCAAGAAATGCCAAACATCCACGTAAAAAGAAGCATAACTACTCTAGTGACAGCAGTGAAGGAGACTTCAAGGCAAAGAGAAAAAGAAATAAACATTACGAACAGATATCTGGTGAATTCAAGAAAATCAAACCCCCAACTTTCAATGGCAAAACAGAGAAAGGAGAGACAGCGGAAGCATGGCTGTCCGGCATGAAAAAGTATTTTTAGATCTACGACTATTCGGAATCCTTAAAGGCAAAAATGGCAATTTATAATCTGATCGGGAAGGCAGATATTTGGTGGAAAGACCTCAAAAGGGTAAAAGGCATAAAAGACCGAGATGTGAGTTGGAGTACTTTTAAAAGATACTTCAAAAAGAAATTCTTATCTGAGCAGTATTATGAAGAAAAATCCAAAGAATTCTATGATCTAAAACTAGGAACGATGAACATGAAAGAACTGAACAGCAAGTTTTTAAGTTTGCTAAGGTACGTGTTGTACATGGTGGAAGAAAAACCGAAGGTCCATAGGTACCTAAGTTGCCTACCCTTCAACATCAAGAACATAATAGAGTAGGATAACCCTAAGACATTGGAAGAAGCCATGAGGAAAGCAACTTTTTGCTTTGACCAGCATAAGAAAAGAGAAGGGGTACCTAGCTGGAAAAACCCAAAAGCCCAGTAATTTTGAACAGAAAAAGAAAAAATTCAGATATGGTGGAAATTCCGGTTTCTAGAGGAAAAAATTTCAGAATCGAAATTTTGAAGGGAACAATTTCAGAAATAATCAGCAGCAGAAATTTACAACATCCAGAAATGTTCCCAATGTTGCCAGGACCAATGAGCAGAAGCCACCTATAAAATGCTTTGAGTGTCAAGGACCTCATTATGCCTCAAATTGTCCCCTTAAGAAGCAGACAACCAACCATATTCACTCCATACAGTCTGAAGCTACTGTAGGAGATGTGGCAAGGGAAGTACCCAGAATTAATGCGGCATTAGACAACCGGCAAGCAGAACACCAAGTCTCAATGGTAGAGGTTGAGGGTATGCTACAAAACCACCTAGTTTCTATTTTGATTGACCCTGGTTCTAGTTTAAGCTATATATCACCAGTTATTGTAGAAAGTCTCAAGTTGAAAACAGAAAAATTCAATAAATCCTGGTTAGTTAGATTAGCGACAGGAACAAAAAAAAAGGTTTCTGATTTTGTGGGAAATTGTGCTTTATCTATGAATCAACTAACAACGCAAGTCAAGTTAGAAACCCATCGTGTCATTCTGAATTGTTATGAGAAAAGTTTCATTTTCCTGGATGATGAAGGAAGGACAGCAGAGGTAAAAGGCATCCCTAGGAAAACATCCATTAGGCAGATTTCAGCCATGCAAGTGAAAAGGGAAGTCAGAAAAGGGTGTCAGATGTTTGCAGTAAATGCGTTGCATGATGAGTTGAGTACTAAGGAGAACAAACTGAAAATAGAGGACATACCCGTCTTAAAATATTTCCAAGATATTTTTCCTGAAGAGATCCCAGAATTACCTCCCAAAAGAAACCTGGATTTTACTATTGAATTAATACCAGGTGCAGTACCAAGTTCTAAAGCTCCATGCCGAATGAATATACTAGAGATGAATGAGTTAAAATCTCAGTTGAAGGAGCTGATCGATAAAAAATACATAAGACTCAGCATGTCTCCTTGGGGAGAACCGGTCATTTTTGTTAAGAAGAAGGATGGTACCCTAAGAATTTGCATAGATTATCATCAACTAAATAAAATGACGATCAAGAATAGGTACCCGTTGCCCCGCATTAACAATCTATTTGACCAGCTACGCGGAGCAACAATATTCTCGAAGATTGATTTACGGTCAGGGTATCATCAGGTCCGTGTGAAGGATGAAGACATTTTCAAAACATACTTTAGAACTCGTTATGGACACTATGAGTTCATTGTCATGCCGTTTGGGTTGACTAATGCCCCTGCTGTATTTATGTGTTTGATGAACAAAATTCTGCACCAATTTTAGACCAATCGGTATTTGAGACCAATTTTATAAATATGGATTCTAACCAATGTGTTCATCAACATATTTAAGTTTGGATTTGAGGTCCTCTGTCCTACGAGGAGTTATCAAATAAAATTCGATTAGATAGCGAACTGACACCTAACACATAAAATATGAGGACTCAGGCTTGACACATGATCTCATTAGCAAACTGTGAGGTGTTATAAGACAACAAGCCAGTGATAGCAAATCTGATACTTTTGAGCACATTGTTCACCAGAACCATGTTTTATGACTATATTTCATTCACATTGCAAATGATTCTCATGGAAAAAAAGAACATGTTTCTCATGGACAAATGATTCTCAAAGAACAACGACACTGTTACAGAAGCACGGAAGCACAGGGTAAAACCCCTAAGACTCAAACATGCCCAGCCAGTAATTGACGTTCAAGATGACATAGGAGCATTCTGTTCTACAATAAAAATATTAGGAGTGAAATGCAATGCTGACATCGATTGTTTTTGACACCAGTGAAGGATTTGACAACACAGTTTACAACCCCACTTCAAAAGTCAATGCATGTATGGATTTGACAATACAGTTTACAATCCCACTTTGTTTTCATTTATCCACTATTGTTAGATTGGAATATATGAAGATGGTATATGTTTATATAGTGGTTTGTTAAGCTATAGTGTTGGTTAACTGTAGTTAATAAAGATTTTTGTAAGTGGGCGGTGGTCAATATAAGACAACAAGAATTACTAAATATTAGTTGCAATGTATGTAAGATATTTTACTAGAAATTTGGGCTGGAGAATAGTGAATTTAGATGTGTCAGTTATGGACTGTCTAATATTTCGAAGGCATGATTTTCAGGCAGAAGATTTCGAGTAGATCCAGTTTCAAAGTTGTGTCAGCAAAACTCCAATGGAACGATAATTTGATTTTAGATTTGGATTTGAATTATTGTAATTTATGTTTGATGTAATTTGTTATAAATTCTATTATTTGTAATGTAATGTGGGTTCCAGCCCGTGAGGCTATGAGTTTTGTAGGAGGGTCGAGAGCCAGAGATTGAAAGTTAAATATGTATGCTCTGTTTGTTCCATTTTTGAGTTGTAATCTAAAGATGAGTTTCCATTTGTTATGAGCCAGGTTTCAATTGTCCTTTAATCTGAATATTTTATAGTTTTTTTTAAACTGATCGTAGTCATGAAATCCTTTATAACAATGTTTTTATTGTGAATGATCATGCTGTGATTTAATATCCCAGATTCTATGCCTCGATATTGTTCTTCATGTTAATGTGTGAAGGAACTATTTGTTGCACATGTTATCAATCATCCTTGAACCTGAGCCATCACTGATATGTTTCTTGCTTCAGTCTGGTCCTCAATTTCTATTTGCAGAGCCTATGTTATCTTGACACTTTCTCTGTCTTTAGTATTTTCTTAACCCGTTACATAACCATTCAAAATTCAAATCCAATCTTAGAGGTGCCTAAGCTCTGTGCTCTTGCAGTCCAGTACATACTTTCGGACTAACAGATTGTTTGAGATATCAACCCCTTGATAGTTGTCAATAATGACTTTTGATGCACTTGACAACTTTGAAGGACTTCTAAAGCAGACATCGCACAAGGATCTTGAGCTAAATATTCAACTATGATGTAATTTTGAGTGGCTTGTGCATTACTATTATGTGTACACCTTCATAATGACTTTTTATGCACTTGACAGCTTTCAAAGGACTTCTAAAGCAGACATCGCACAGGGATCTTGACCTAAATCTTCAACTATATTGTAATTTTGAGTAGCTTGTGCATTACTATTATGTGTAGACCTTCGTAAAACACACTTGGGAGGACAAGGAATTGTGTCATTAGATGGCTTCTCTATGTGCAGAGAGCCACTTGGATAGTAAATGGATGGATTGAATTCATTGGATCCTGAGGTGAGAACATCATAACTCTGATCTCTAGTCTATGTTAAGATGTGTTTTTCACACACAAAAATGTTAGCATTCATGGTATTTCCACCTTGCGAGGGGTTTTCCTAATTGACCCCTTGTGGAGGCGTTGCATCTGCAACAACCAAATGTTGTTTCTATTGTGGAGGAAATGGTTGACTTAACATGGAGGGTTTTTTTTTAGCACCATGTTGAGCCATGTATATGTGAATCTCCTCTATCTTAGGGAACCAATGAGTCAGATGGTCCCCTTGACAAATTTCGTCAGGAAAATTGAGTTTTTTCTTCTCTTTGTTGCCCCTAGTGTTGGTATTTGGATTCAATGCAACCCGTTGTCCCATTTTAGAATTGCTATTTTTGTTTTTGTTTTTTTCCATTGGGTTGTTGAATTGCTTTCTTTTCTAGTGGACTAGACAGATAGGATATTATAACTTTGGGTAGGAGCCGAGGAAGTTTGGACTTGTTGTGTCGTTGTAGGTTGTTGAATAGTATTATGCTATTTTTGACTTGTTAATTGATCAACCGTTGTGTGGTAATTAGAATTGATCATTCCATCAACAAGTGGTCTTGGGGAAGGTTTCAAAAAATTTGTTGTGTGTTACGCCAAATGGGGTATTAAATCATATAGAATGCTAGTTTGGGAATACAACAAATCCATCCATTGAGCACATAAGATGAGTTACTCACCAATAAGAACTCCCAACATAGTAACATCTTTTGTGATCTTAGGAAACCAAAATTTGACAAGCCAATCCATTAAGAATTCATCAAATATTTAAGCTTTGATGATCCTACAATGATGTCTCCATCCATGTATATAAATGGAAATATGGGTTGAAGTATTTTGGAGAAGCGATATCAAAATTTTAGTCCTTGTCTAGTATCAAATAGGGAACTATAAATGTGTTAGAAAGACCATGTCCAAAGAAGTGAAGTTGAACAGAGTGCTACGAGATAGTTCATTGTACCATTTGGGAGTGCTTCTCGTCAGTATATGCTGGAAAATACATAAACGAATGCTATCATCTACTAAAGAGTTAGATGAACATAATAGGTGGAAAGTCATAATACGGGTAAAAGGTTCTTCTCTTAGCTATCCATCAAACTTGGGAATGTCGGATGACAGCTTAGATAAGATGGAGGGCCATCCTGAACTATGTTGGATGGGGTCATTGGTTAATTTGGAAAAGTCTAGTAAGTTCAATGTGGAAAAAAATGGTGGATGAATTTGAGCATAAGTGTTTGTATTACCGATAAGTGGAGCTTGGTTTCCCCCTTGAAATTTGTTTGATCTGGAGGAATTACTGCATCAAATAGGATTAGCACCCCCTAGAGGGACTTGAGTGTATCCAAAAAATATATTAGACCCAGAGGAATTACTGCCCGAAGGAGAAACATTATGTCTTGAAAATTGATTAGGCCTAGGGACTTGGTTGCCCCAAGGAAGAAATTGATAACCTCCTAGACGGACTTGGGTGTGTCGCTAAAACTAGATAGGCTTGGAAGCATTGTGACCGCAAGAAGGGATGTTGCTTCCTAAAAAATATCCTCCCCAAGCTGTATTGTTGTTTCCTGGTGGAGCATAGCCACATGGTGTGGTGCCACCCCATGGAATAACATTATTTCAATGAAGATTGGCAGTTCTTGAAATGTAACTAGTACTACGTTGGGGATAAATTCGTGGCGTTGCATTCCATACATAGGGAAAACCCATGTTTCGAGTGGTGGAGCCACCTATAGGGATCCCAAATGTTGAACTAGGAAAGCTTGTGATTGACATATAAGCGCTTGGGGGAGTAGTCGAAATAGATGGGATTGCTTGAGTTGGGATATATGAGATGACTTGGGGCATTCCATAAGGATGGGTTCCCATATTTTTTGGTCTGCTTGGAGATGAATGGGTGTTATAGACCAAATAGACACTTATCCATCAATGACAACCTTACATTTGTTGATCACACATAAGGACAACATGGATGGAAGAGCCTAGATTTGGTGTTAGATGTTTTGGCCCTGATCACTAACTCATTCTCTAGTACAATTGAAATTTGCAACTGAGTGTCAGCACAAAAACGTTGTTGGTGGTCAAGCAACCCGTGTGTTACACACTGGTGGTATGCATTCCACCAACATTTTAAACAAAATGTTGAAAACACACCTTGTTACTGTCCCAAGTGCGTGTTAAGCCAATGTTTCCCCTTTATGACCAATGTTTTCCCGCAAAAAATAAAATAAAATTTGAAAATGGGGCAGTTGGAGTGGTTTTGATAACTACCCCACTGGTTGCAATCTCTCCTCATTCGAACCTATCTACCCACATTTAGTATAAAAAAATGGAGGTAAGGCTAGGAGGGGAACCTTTTTCCCACAAGCAGGGTTATGTTGGAAGAATAGTGTTATCTCCATCCCCTTTGGCCCTATGTATATGCTTTCATATCCTTGGCAGATCTGGAGACTGATTTGGTGTGTTGGAGAAGAGAAGCAAGGAGATCCATATTCAAGTTTCCGTGAGGTGTCGGAACAATTATAAGTTAATCTTTTACTTATTCTATGTTATCAATAAAGAATTGACATCTTTTCCTTCCAAATTTCTGAGTTTATGATTTGATTGATGGAGTAATTAATGCTTTATATTGAGAGTATATTTATATTTTTATAATCTTGTTTTATTCTCAATCTTGCAATTCTTTTATTATTTTCAAAAGCTCTTGAGGAAGGTATTGTTGTGCTTTTGTAGGTTATTGGATCAAGAAGTCAAAGATTTGGAACAAAGCTAAGTAGAAGGAAGAGCTTGGATCAACCTACATAAATAAGGTGCATCATTTTTATATTTTTAACTCCTTACCTAGTTTTGTTTGAATGCAAACCCTCATTTGATCTTTTTACAAGACTAGATGTATTTCTTAGCAACCCTAGTATGTTGGTGACCTAACCCCAGTCATAGGATAGTTTTCCTCACAACAGAATTGGCGACTCCACTAGGGAGAATCCTACTTGCTTTGGGGTTTTTAGTCGTGTTCTTCCAGTCTTTTTGATTGATTTCCGTTTGTTTTCTGTCTACTTTGTTTCTACGCCCTCAATTTAATCTCAGACTTTTGTTTCCTAGTTGGCCTTTTTTTATTTTTTGAACCATTCAAGATAGAAACGCTAGTGGCAACAATTAAAGTTTCATTTACCTTGCAAAAACACTAGTGGTAATCTGCATAGGTGTGTGTTACACATTGTTAGAAGAATATGCAATTGTGTTTTCTCTTGTAGGTTGCAGTTGTTTTACAACTTGTTCAACCCTTATATTTTATTGGGTTCTTCTTGATTTAGATGATTTTTTTTGGGTCTTATTGAGATTCTTCATAGGTGTTTTACTTCATGTAAGCCCAGTTTTGACTTGTTTATGAGACCTTTTTGATTGAAAGCTTATTTAGAAATATTTATGCCCTTGTTTTTGTCATCATTGTCTTGAAAGGCATGAAGATTTTTTACTGTTAAGATATTGTTCTGAACTTGTATAGGTTGTTTCTCCACTTGTTTTATTCACTTCTGGTTGAATCTTTTCATTTGCATGGGATTTAGGTCTTTTGAGTGGTGTTTATGACTTTGTCCTTTTCACCACTTGTTTGTTTACTTTTTCAAAGCATTGACTGTTAAGATCTCTCAGAGTTAGTGTCTATCATTTCCTTTTTTCTAGCCATCCTTTTGGTTGTTGTTGAGTGAAGAGTCTCTTTTAAAAGGCAATTTGGTTTTAATACTTTTTCACTTTTAGTCAATCTCTTTCAAAGTTTCAAATTGTTTATGCATTGCACACACTTTTAATAAGTACTGTGGTCAGTTTGCACTCTTTTTTCAGTCTGTACTTTCAATTTATTGATGATAAATTCTTGAAGATAGTCTTTCATTGTTAAGATAGCTTTTCATCTTTTTAGACCTAGTACTTTTGATTCCTCCTTAAAGTGAAAGATCAGGGTCGTATTTGGGTCGTTTCCAATCCCTGATTGCACTATTTGGGTGCAAGAATTAGGCCTAACCAAACCGAGAAACCTAGGCCTAACCAAACCGAGAAACCTAGTAGGTATGTTTTCTTAGTGATGTTTGAAAGTTAGTTTATGTACTTTCCTCTGCTTTGCTTGTTGTATGACTGAATGGTCTTGAGTTTAAGGCCGCTTTCACGTGTGTGTGATAGGGTGGCCAAGAGTGTTTCTTTGGTTCAATTGTGTGATTGTTCGAGAGTGTGTTTTTGTGTTTCATTTAAAAAAACAAAAATACTAGTTGGATCTATTACAAGTTGAATTTGTGATTGCTTTGAAAGCTCTTAGGATATTGCATTTTTCATTTTGAAGAACAAAAACAAATTTGTAAGTTTTGCTTTTTTGTTTGCATAAAATTTCATTTCAAGTACATATTTGCATTTTGTGTATCAAAACAAAAAATGTTTTCATTTTTGTCTTTGAAGCATATGTGCATGTAAAATTTGAAGTTTCATTCATATCTTAGGGTTGAAATTGGTTTACCAACTAAAAGAGTGCATTTGTATTTAGAACTTTCAACTTTGTAAGTGTTTGTATGAATTGAACTTGCATTTGCATTTTAGTAAGTGGTTATGTACTTGCTTCTTAGGAAAAGTTTTCATTTTGCATATGAAGCATAGTATTCATTTTGCATAAAAGACCAAAAATTTTGCGTTGTACATTTTTGAAATTAGCATTCAAGCTTGCATTTCACATAAAAACATTGAAAAATTGAAAAGTGCATAGTAGAGGGTGCTCCATCTTACAGTTAAAAATGAGTGAAATTGTGCATTCAATCATTTATACTTCTTTTTAGGTGCATTGATTTTCTTCCTTTTCAAAGTTCTGAATATCACATTTTTAACAAGCAAAAGTAATCAGAATAGGATACTAGGTTTTCCTTTTAGCAAGATACACACCTAGTAGTATAGGCTAGTATTTTGGAGATAGGGAGTTGAAAGTTAACTTCTCCAAAATCACATAAAATTGGAAAACTAGGAAAATACTAATGAGTGTTAAACCATTAGTAGCGTAAGATACTTGTCGGGAAAACACCACTAACATCGGCGTTAAGTGGTAGGTAAAATTATTTCAAGTATATAGAATACCTCTGTTTCTTGACTAAGGGGGGTTATGCGTGTCGGGAACTAATTAAGCATGGCAAGTCCTCGAGGTGACAACACTACTCATTGATAGTTTCAGGTCTAGGACTTGTTATACAAGGCCTATGTTCCCTATCCATTCACATAATCTCCATCCAATGATTGTCCTGCCCGACTGTCGATTGTGAAGTGGTGACCATAGATGCTACTCCTAGGTACCTCCTATGTTTCTACAAGGGGATATCTTGTTGGACCTAAGGCATACATTGAATATTCAACTCCTTGGGAGGGTGTTTGTGGAAGGCCAATACTTGCACCTTTGGTGATTCAAAGGTTAGTGTAACTATTTTCAATATTTGCTGGTTGGACTTGGGTCCTAATCATCCCAGGATGATCTTTGGAAGAACCCATATCTGGATCTTCATTGAATGGTGCTTGCATCCAAGTACTTTTCATTATGAGAGTTGTTTGCTTGTTGTAACCATTTTAGGGACTTTTTAGTGATTGTTGTTTGTTGTTTTATATTTTTAGACTTCTCCTTTGTGTCTTTTGCAAGCCACCATGGCCGATCAACCTCTGCGCAAGTCTAAAAGAATTCAAAGACACTCTCCCGAAGAGAGAAAATTCCATGTTCCCAAGCAAAGACAGGATTACAATAATCCACCTTCTCAGGGGGCAGAGGAAGAAAACATAGGAAAAAATAGTGAACAACCAAACAAAGAAAACATCTCTAGTTCTGTAGAGTTTGAATCCTCATCAAAGGTAGGACACTTTAGTAACGCTGAAGAACAATTGAATAACTCTTCTCCGATAGTTTCTTCTCAGCTTGAGGAGAACATAGATTTTCCCTCTATTGAGGACCTTACATATCCTTCAGGATTGTTTGACCCTCTACTAGACCCAAACTCTAACCGGGGAATTGACTTTAATACATCTGGGATAAGGGATCCATCATTCTAGTGGGATGACATGGAAAACACTGGTGAAGTGTCAAGTACTAGGGAGGTAAATCCCCTAGTGGGTGGTATGTTCTAAAATGACAGTAGCTAGCCAGAGTTAGGAATTGTTATAATTGTGTGTCTATCCCAAGGGACAAATTTGACCACTCTCATGCCTATAAAACCCCCCAATGGTGGGGCCTGTTATGGTGGAAACTAACATAACCAAGACATCCTTGAAAAACATGTGGGCCAACTAGGCTAGACTAGTAAGGTGGCACTTTACTCATAGTGAATTGAGGCCTTGTGATAGTGCTCACGCCATTATAAATTTTTCATTGCAAACAACACCTTTAATCTTTGTACTATGATCTGTATTAACATAGTAGCATACATTAGTGTACCATCGTACCAGGAAGGGTTATGTGATGAGGAATTTGAATTAAACCAGTATAGATCCATCTCAAACCTGGATCTATCAAGAACCGAGAGGGATCCAAATTCTTGAGGTGTAATTGCTTGATAGATATGTGTTTAAGATTGATCTATGCTTTTTATTTTTTATTTTATAAGCCAACATGGATTTTTTAATAACTTTTTATTTGGTTTTATTTTTTTTATTTTACGGGCCTACTTTTTATTTATTTATTTATTTTATTTATAAGCCAACATGAATTTTGTTAATTAGTTTTTATTTTGTTAGGAACGTGGCAACATCTCTACCATACTTGGTTGTAGAGCACCTCGCTACTCTCGGTGCAACAAATCATTAGTTCTCTTGTTACATAGCCAAAGGAGGATCTCAATTGTAATAAGTGTTATAGGTCAAATCTGCACTTCTCCGTCCCGTAATCACCTTGCCTTGTAGATCACACAAAAGGACACAAAGGGTTGAAGAGCATGATTGCCTTAGATGACTTGTTGCCAGAAGTACACTTCTCACCTGAGAATTTAACAATTTCTACTGATTTTGCCACATGCACGCCCCTCTCTGTACACAAGACCTGCGTAGTGTACCCTACTCTCCTCAAGGGAAACCAGCGCACACCTCCAGAAAAGTTGTAAACGCATGTTGTAAAGCATAAAAGTTGCTTCCTGTACGCTACTCTTGTTGTATGAAACCCATGTACATCTTAAGATGAAATAAAAAAATATATTAATTTGACGAATTGGGATTAGTTAAAGTTGGTTCTGCAACTTCCCCAACCTCCCAATCCAACCACCTCTCGATCTAAACTGCCTACATTGTCCCATAAATACAAGGAGGATCCATGAGAGGGGTTACTCATACAATCATTATTCTCATAATGCTCATAAAATATTGAGAGAAGGCTTGAAGTATTGTTACGCTGGAGGAAAGTTCCAAGTTAGAGTGAAGAGCAGGAGCCCAGGATCTGGTTGCAGAAACATCTCTACATGTCAGGTATATTGTACTGATTTCATGTTTCTTTGACAATAAAAAGGTCGAAACACCTTTCCTGTCCCAAATTTGATATCTATTAAATTGCATGTCTATTTGGCTTAATTCTTGATTATAGTTTATGTTAGATTACTTTTTAATTTCATCATATGTTATATGGTCAAGATATGCCGAGGAAGGTATCTCTTGTATTGCAAGTTCGTCAAGCAGAAGGTCGAGCGGGAGATCAAGTGAAGGACCAAGCAAAAGCTAGGATCAAACATCGAAAAGAGGTATGTCCTTCAATCCCAATATATTTCTTTTGCAGTAACCAAATGTAGTATAATCAATGTCTTTACCTGTCAACCCCACCCAGTTGGTAGTGTCCATCTCCTCACTATAGGGTAGAAATCCCGAACAACAGACTGGCGACTCCGCTGGGGAGTAACCGCTTGGTTGTTCTGCTCTAGGAAACTTAATTTTGGTTTTCTTCCATCCCTTTTCTCATTTTTTGATTGTCTGAGAGGCCCTCTAGGTCTGTGTTATATTTCATGTATGCTTGATTCAACTCAATTTTTGGTTTGCAAATCCTGATTCTTCCCTTTTGAGGCATGTACGCTGGCCTCCCCTACACACAGTAGCGTTTGCAGGTTGATGTACGCCCCTCCTTGCACTTCATAGTAGCGTACCTATCTTGGTGTACGCTAGTTGTAACACTGCACAGTGGTGTATGTTCCTGTAGTGGCCTATTTTACTGTTAGAGTTTGTTTTTTAAGCTTTGGTTGTTGTTCCAGCCTGTTGCTTTTCTATCTTCATTGACCCCTGAGACCTCGTATGCCTTTGTTGAGTCTTATAAGCCTCTCCAATCTCTTTGAGCTTGTTTTTGCTTGTTTGAGCCTTTTTTTAAGTGTCTTTGCCGCTTACGAGCCCTTTCTTGAAGTTCGTGCGCTATTATTTTTGGATATAGCTGCATCCCTTCACCCTAGTTGTTGTTGCAGTCTTATAGACCTGCACTTTGATTTTTTGTTGTCTGTTGCAACGTTTAGCACGCTTTCACTTGGTCTCATCCTTCTTTAGGGTTTGACTGTCGAGTTTGAGTCCTTAGGGTTGCTTCCAAAAGGTTGCTTGGTTCAGTCACTTGCTGATTGTTTTATTAGTTTGTTCAAGTAAGTCAAAGCCTCTTAGTCTTCTTGTTGTTGAGTTCGTGTGTTATTTAAGTCATTCTTGGTTCGCTTGCTTGCTTTTTTCTTGGCTTATTGTTTCTTAGGGTTTTGATACTTAGGATCAACCTGTTTAGGTTTTCCTTTCCGTCACAAGTGTCTCTTTTCCCTGTTTTCTTTTCACTTTGTTTCCAAGCCTCAAGTTTTTCTTTTGCAAAAACTTGGTAAGTCAAGTCTTCATCGAGTCTTTTGATTTGTTTGCTTTGAGCCATTTATATGTTTTCTTTGCACATGTTTTATAGCTAGATCTTGCTTGCTTTTGTACAAAGTTCTCTTTCTTTTATAGTTATCAGAAAAAGACAAAAATTTGTTTCAATAGCTCAGTGGTAAGATCTTGCTTTATTTCGAGGTAGCTTATTTGCTTTGAAATATTCAAAAAGAAAATACAAAAAGATGTTTTAGGATTGCTTAGGTTTCATGTTTTTGAAAGAATTGTAAACGAAAAGAGAAAATTTTGTGAATTTGAAAGCATTATCTTTTCAAGTACTTTACTTTCATAACAGATCATTCCACACACCGCACTACAACCTTTGAGTAACAAGTAACCCTTAAAAATAAATTATTAATAAAATTTATTAGCAACATTTTCTTTTTAGGAATACACGACATCAACTAGCTTAGGATGGATTTTCGAGCTTAAATCACCTTAAATTGCTCGGAACTGGCTTCATTACTCAAAAATCGTAGTAAGACTTTCATTTAGGTAAACCCATCTATATCAAATAGTCCTAGGAAACTCTACTTAAACCAGAGCTAAGCACGAGGCTATGGGAGACTGGAATTGCTGAGGATATATCCTCACCTTCCTTTTGACCATAAACCAGAGTCGGTTCATGTACGGGGATCCTTTCAGATTTCGGGCTTTGCTACCCTTCCCATGTGTTTCGACTAGGGTGACAACTGGCCCCCCAGGTTATTTCGTATTGATGGTAGCCTTAGTATCAGACCTTTAGGATTCTACATAGGTAGAGTGGGCGGTTATTCCCACTTCAACTCGAATAGGCGTGGAAGGTAACCCTTTGGCAGTAATTCCGGGAAATCGGTTTGGTGATTCAAGCGCTTGCACCCAGTGGACCTCCGGTGGATGCCACGAAATTGACCATTGATGCTCTGTTAGTCTGTTATGGGCCCTGATCATCCCAGAATTGCTTTCGAGAGTATTTGCTATTCATTTTATTGGTTTGATTACTTAGGAAAATTTTTAGTGGTTTACTGTTTGCTCCTTAGTTGTAGTGGCCACTAGGTTTTTACTTAGTTTTATTTTATTATAGTTGTGGAGGACCAAGATCTTCGTCAGTCTCGAAGGTTGCAAAATCTTCCCCCACTTATAGTGGAGCCTCCACCGCCACCGCGACGTAGGAGAACTGATTCCTGTGGTTCTTTTGAACTTACGGGCGAGATAGAGTTTCTTGGAGAACCACAGCCTAGAACACTAGATCGACAAGTCTTGGACACTGTTGAGGTTGAGGATCTAACTACTACAGAGTTTAGTACTCCTTTCAAACCTCGACTTACAGGACCTCACGATCCACTTCTGGTACCTATTGGTTTCCAGTATCCTGAGTTTAGTGCTTATCTTTTTTACACCGGGTTATACCATGGTTAACCCAGGAGATGAGCTGGGAGTTCCACAAACTCCCACAAATTCTATGGATGCAAGGATTCTTAATCCTTCTTTCTCAAACACTGCACAATCGAGTTCGTCGCAGAATGCTTCGGCCTCGACACCGTCCTTTAGTTTCAATGTTGTCACTTTAGGCATGCGGTTTTCATTAACTTCGACATCTGCCTCAGCCACCACACCCACTTTTGGACCCAACAATGTACCTCTATCGATGGTACCAGCAGTGAATTTTACTCAACCTTCTGCCACATAATCATTGCAAGGTGTGACTCAGAACATTGCTTCTTCATCCGTGGTTGGATCCATCCCTTCTGCATCCATTTCCGCCATGGGTACGATGACGACGCCGTCCATTACTACCACACCGGCTTTCAACCCCTATCAAGGTTATAATGTTAATCCGTCGAACATACGTCTAGGGAGTGTCCCCTTCTCTTTGTTTTTTGGAGGAGGGGGTAATATCATTAACCTGCAGTTGGGTGGGGTTATCCCCAGACACAATGGACTGCGTCGCAAGGATTTAATCCGCTTACTTTCCGATGGAACAATTTCAATCCTTTCATTTCACAACCGGTGGATGGAGGAAACCCCAACCAACAGTACACGAACCAAGCCATGGGTGGTCCCCACTACCAGGTTCCTATTTACCAGATGACATCGGCTCAACCACGCTTACCGTTTCTGGCAACTTTAAACTTTCCATATCTTTCAAAGCTTACAAACGAGCCCGTGCACCATGATGCTGCATGGCCACCCGTTCCCACCAACTCACTGAACGACGATTCCATAAGGTTGAGGATCTTACAAATAACCTTGATGAGTGTTGCAACCAAGTGGTATATTGAACTACCCGTGGCCGCCTTTAGCACCTTCTGGGATCTCGCCACTGTGTTTTTGACCCACTTTCAGCTTCCTGTCCAGTATGATGCCGGTACAGACCTTTTGTCGACATTTCGGAAAAACAAGGCCACTCATTTGTCTAATCATATTCAGGAGTGGCGGAGGCGAAAGAGGTTCATAAAGGCTGACATTCCCCCAACATTCTTATTAGAATGGTACCTTAAGTCTCTTCTTCCTTATGTTTCTAAAGAAGTTGCCACTTCAGGGGTATCTTCTGAGGAGGAGGCCATTTTGAGAACTCAGCAGCTCGACTTACTTTATGCTCAATCTGGGTTGTTGTATGAGATTATTCCTGATGCACCGAGGTCTAATATAGACCTAGGTAAGCCTAAACTTGGACCACATGCCGATGGCATAGTGGGTTCAGTCAATTCTGCAACGTTTGACGCCTTAACAAACCAGGTGCATGCCTTGTCAGTCAAGCAAACTGCTGCAGAAGCAACTTCTGTTGCGTCCTCCCCTTCTACAACTGAATCTGTACAGCAAGTGCAGACAAACCAAAAGGGCTCTCGGCAACCCAAAAGAAAGGGCAAGAAAGGGGAGGGAAACCAACAAAAGCCCAACAATAAGCAAAATGCCAAGGAGGGAAAAAAAGAGAAACGGAAGGCTAAGTTCCCTTGTAAATTGTGTTAAGGGGACCACCTTACCCATCAATGCCCTCTTATGGAAGAAGCCAGAAGCTGATCCGTGAGAAGAAACCGGCTGTCTTGAAAGATCCTTTTCCTCATGGACAGAGTTCAGTTTCTGGAAACTCTAGTGCTGGGGGCACCCCAGCTGATCAGTCCTTTATTAACATGGTTAATTCAGACACTTTGTTGCAAACTAGAGCTAGGAATTATACCCCAAACCCGCAGCAAAAGGACATTCCTAAATCTTCCACTCCCCTTCAAATACCTGTGGAGACACTGCCTAAGATACCGAAAGGTGTCTACAAACGGGTTGTGCACAACCCCAATGCACGGGCTGCTCCCAGCTACAATGTTGTGGAGGACTTAGCCCAAACCCCCTGTTCCATGTCCACCTTAGAGGTACTGCAAAGTTTCCCATTGCAACACAGTGCTCTTCTGGAAGCGATTGGGAGTGTTGATTCATCCAACATGCTTGCATGCTTTGATATGAAAGATATCAAGTACCGGTTGTCATATCATGTTGCTCTCCAGATCGAATTCATCCATGGTCCTAAGACCATCAGATGAGCTGTAGTGGATGAGGGCGCATCTACGTGTGTAATGTCTATTTCTTGCTTGAGAGCTTTGGGTGAACCTGAGTTAGCTCCCTTGAACATGATACTCACTTCCTTCGATGGAAGATCCTTCCGTCCACACGGAGTCTTACCATCCTTCGATGTCAAACTTGGAGGCAAGCTAGTATCAGTAGAGGTTGAAGTTCTGTATGCCCCACTCGATTACAACTTGTTGTTGGGTAGGATCTGGACATATGCCATGCAGGCAGTTCCATCAGCTGTCTTCCGGGTCATAATGTTCCCACACGAAGGAAAGATCATAACAGTTGATCAACTTTCCTTTACCCGGAAGAACAACTAGGCTTCATCAGACTCATCCATTCCATTGATTGATCAATATGGCCCCATCACTGAGAGTTTAGGAGCAGGGATCTATGGGTCCTTAATAGGCACTTTTGACCTACCTGCTCCTACCTTGTTTGTTGGTTCTGAAGAATGTTCACCTTCTGAGACCTCCACCGTCTATTCAACGACAGATACACGAAATCTCCCCACTGAATCAGAACCAGCTGTGCCTATATCTGTTGCAGAGGTAACCTACTTGGATTCACAACAAACTGCAACAGAACATATCATGACTCTGTTGGTCTCTTCCGAGTCAGATATGGACTGTGCTCCTGCACGGTCACTAGAATCCACCTACTCTCCTGATTGTTTAAACATGTTTTTTCCTTCTGATGAAACCTTTTTGGAAGCTATGATAGGCCTGGAACACCCTTGGGAACAGTTAGACCCCAGGTCCTATTTACTTCCCATACTAAACTTGATAAAGAGAGGTGATTTCTCTCCGAGACCCAGGGAGAATGTTGATTGGTCCTCTGTCCCTTCCACTTCACAAGCTATTCTTGTCGAAGGGAATAGGACAAGTATAGTGAGAACCATCCCGATCAACATCTCCACTGAACCAGGGGTACCGAAAATATCTTTATTGGAGCGGACTATTATCTTGATGAGATCATGCCATAAACCAATCTATTTAATGATTTTCGTGACATCTTTTCCCGATCTCATGATGAGATCCCAGGCACTGACCCTACTTGAAGAAGTGTTGTTGTGCTTTTTCATGTATTTTTAGCTATACATTTCTGTAAATTTAATTTTGTTTACAGTTTTTGTAGTCTTATGCATTTATTGCTTTGTGTTTCAAATGTCAACTAAACACTTTATAGGATTTGTTGATGGCACTAGCCGCCACACCCATCAGTTGGCCACAGCAGCTTGGGTTATTTACTCACCAGCTAGTCAACTGGTGTCTTCAGGAGGGGCTTGTCTAGGTCCCACAATGAACAATGTGGCTAAATACAGTGCAGTCATAGAGCTATTCTGAGATGCTATGTGTAATGGCATTTCACGTTTGGAGGTACGGCTCGACTCACAGTTAGTTGTTTTTCAATTATTGGGTGTTTATCAGGTTAGAGATCCTACTTTGCTACGTTAGTTTATGAGAGTTAGGTTACTTGAGAGACAATTTGATTTTATCACATATCATCATATTCCAAGGAATTTGAATGCATTAGCTGATTCATTTGCAAAATATGTTTTAGATTGGCATTTGTATCATTCACACACATAAGTAATTCATGCATAAAACACAATAACACACATGTAGATAACCGATACTATATATATATCTGATACTGTATCAAAAAATAATATGAGTTTTGGGATCACAAGTCTATCACAAAATTATGTCATAAGATACAAAATTGGGCTCGATGGCCTCAAAATATACATAGAATATCCTTCTCCTATGGAGAAGATGGGGCCTCATCTGCCTCTCGGTAGCATATGACCAGCCTAGCTACTTTCCACAGCAACCTAATCCAGGGTGGGGGCACACCTACTACATCCTCCTGCATATCAACTGGCATCTACTCAATACAGTATGTAGGAATATCATGGGTCAACCGACCCATCTTCCTCTCTATGGCCCCCAGTGTGGCATCAGCTGCACCCACTTCTACTGGTCTCACGAAAGTATATGGGTGTCCTTTAGGGCGCACTGGTCCAACATCTGCATTTGACACTTTGTTTCAATATTTCAAACTCATCATAAAAATCATATATGCATAAATTTGAAAAAATTAAATAATTTTTCAAAAAACATAAACATACATATATCTCCCCAGGCTGCTCCTGGAGGAAGTATCAGCTCTGGATCATGACGGAAATCTAGGCCTGCATACGGAAACTGCTCAAGAGCTGGCACCTGCCGTTCCCACCAACCCCAGAAGTCATCCTCTTGGTAACATAGGTTGCTCTCACCACCACTCTGGCGGAGGAAGATCTCACCCCAACGAGCCAGCATAGGATCATGAGGGTCGATAGGGGGCAGTGCCATGCCCAAAATAATAGCAGGAATCCTCTCAAAGAAGAAGGTGAAAAGTATGCTTCCATATCCAAAGTTCTTCATTCTCCCAATCTTACACCTCGAGAGTTGAAGTTTCATGTTCTCCAACAGACTAGAACACCAATCATAAACATGCCCTTGCAAGCATTCAACACCTATATGCATATAGTGCCTCGAGGCAAGATGTTGTGAGGCATTTCCCCCCATTCGGTTGAGAACACTCAAAATAAATCAAAGAGGGAAGCTCACAACGGTAGAGATGAGAACTTGCCTACCACATTTCTTACTTCCTGGTACATAGTATGCATTGATATATTCTTGCACTGTTAATGCACCCACTTTGCTAGAAGACCCCTTTATATTCACTGACTCTCCTCTGAGAGAGAGACCCATGATGAAGTAAATTTCATCTACGGTGAGCTCCAGTATCTCACCTCGGATATCAAAAACCATGGCATCTGCATCCCAGTATTGGACAAGTCTTTCTAGCAAGTGGATTTGGGCCCGCATGTTGACTGTTCTGTAGAATTTCAATAATCCACACCTTCTGAGTGTATGAAGAGTTGTTGGATCTTGCAATGCTTCTCTATACATATCTTCATGCTCTCTTTCCCTCCATACCAACACCATCCTGCCCAAAAAACAGTCAATTTTTTGGCCACTTTCAGGGGTGTACGTTGCTCTTTACACTAGATAGACACATTTAGAACATTGTTGTTCTTCATGAAGAGTAGCGTACACGCAAAGCACATTGTGAACATTGCCAAAACAGGGTTTTTTACCATAAAAATTGACAAAAAAGACATGGAAATGCAAGTTTGGGAGGAATGAACTTACTTGGTGGAAGCGGAAGGTTGATTGGTACTCCGGTTTGATCATAATGAGTGGAAGAAGATCAAGGGTTTGCTCCAATTCTTTCCCTCAAATTCTCAATCGTGATATTTGATTTTCTATTTTTTAAACTAGTTATATAAAAGTGAGTTTAATTTTTACCCACTTTTTGAAAAACTCTATAGTTTCAAATTGTTCTTAAGGGGTTCTATTTAATCACTAATACTTGCAGGTCTTGGTGAGGAAATTCTACCCTAGATATTTCAAATTTTCACTAGATTCTCAAAGCTTTGAACTGGTATGACTTGGTTTCTTTATTGATGGGCCAATATAGACGTTGTATTGATCATTTATTATGTCATTGATAAATTTTGTCGCCACTTAGTAACTAGATTAGTGAGATCATATTTTGGAAGGTCATGAACATATGATCCTAGTAGTTGTCTTTTAAGTCATTTTAAGCTCTTGTTTTGACTATGAAAAACCAAACAAGATTGCCGAGCAAACTTGGCCTCTTCAAGCTCGTTAAAGGAATTGAAGGTCCATCCGCTTAGGTATAAGTTTAACCCTTTTTCCGGACCTTTGCGGATTACTTACGAAAAAGGAATACTCTAGTCATACTTGGCTAGAAGAGTTCTCCTCTCATTGATTTATACTTTTTCGAGGGAGGGAACTAACTATACGAAAAAGGCATTTTGGAGCCTCTCTTTAGGGTTTTCAGGCTCTCTAAACATGAAAATACCAAGCGAGCATTCACCTACTTGGGATCGATGTAAATCCACAAGAGGGTAAATAGAAGATTGTTTAAGTTTTTCAGACTCTATAAACAAGAAAACACCGACGAGCATTAACCTACTTGGGCTCGATATTAAAATCCACGAGTAGGTGTATGGAGTTATTGTTTAAGTTTTTCATACTCCTTAAAATTGAAAACACCGGCGAGCAAGAACAGATCCACTCGATATTAAAATCCAGAGATCAGTACTATAGATTATTCTTCTATCTCTTCTTTGAACTCTGTAAACCATGAAGAAGGTCCTGAGTCTTCCTCCCATGGGCTCGTTAAACTTATTACATGGTTGGACCTATTGAGTTTTCTATTTTTCTTGGACTCATTAAATAAACAAGAAGAACATTATTTTACCAAAAAGAATAAGGAATAAGAAAGGTGTATCGCATCTCTTTCAGTTTCAAATCCAGTTAAGTCAGTCCTATCCTTGAACACATCACCTACTTGAGTCTTTCATGTCAGTTGGGATTTTAGGTTTTGACCTTAGGGTGAACCTGATCTCCGAGTTTTACTCCCCCGGTTGGTTATTCTTCCAACCATATGGAGGGTTTTTTATGTCTCCTACATTGCAGACTTATATCATTTTCCCCGTTATGTTGAAAAATGCCTAAGTCACTTTGTGTCGTGCTCACTGTTCAAGGATACAACCTGTGTCAGTCATTCTGCAGTTTACCTTGACTTCATGTGTCGGCCATCCTGGTGTCAATTTGTTTCATATTGTTACTCATCCTACTCCACATCAGCTCATACCTGTGAGTGTTCCTCGTGTTGGATGATGGAGGATGCATTAATGCCTCCCTTCCAGCAGACTTCTTCCCATCGACCTCAGCTCATTATGCTCTGGGAATGAAGTTTAGACTTTTGGTTAGTACCTTGGGGATTGTAGTCACCAGTGGCAGTTTCCCTCACTGTTGGATAAATGGGAATACATCAATGTCTCTTATTCGATAGGTTCCTCAAGTGTTCGACTTCAAGTCCTCTTATTCACACTTGTTGTATCGTACTAGGTACCTTGGACCCCATTATCATTATCGATGGAAGTCCTCGCGTTTGTTAACGGTATACATCAATGACCGGTAATCAAACGATTCCCCCCATGTTCAACTTCAGCTCATTCATTCGCATGGTTAGGGTTTGTACCTTGGGTTGTTTTGGATGAAGACCTTGGGACTATGATAGCATCACCATGTTTATGTTATCCCCCAAGTTGCGCAAGAATGAGCCTTACTCATTTTGGCTCTTCATGAGACATAGATCCAGCTTGTTGTTATGGATATGATCTCTTTGTTGACATGGATCCACGTTTGTATTTCAGTGGCCATGCTCTATATATACATCTCCTAGCTATGTATCGGAGATCATGTTACACATCTATATGATGTCAAGATTGTAATTTCTTGCTGACCTTGATTGTTGTTTCAGGTGTTTTTTGTGACTTGGTTCTGCAGTTTCTTGCTCCTTCTTTGACTTGGACTTATAATGTATTTCGGCCATCATTTCCCTCTGACCTCACACATTAGGGGGCATCTGTTATAGGTCAAATATGCACTTCTCCATCCCGTGATCACCTTTCCTTGTAGATCACACAAAAGGACACAAAGGATTGAAGAGCATGATTGCCTTAGATGACTTGTTGCTAGAAGTACACTTTTCACCTGAGAATTTAACAGTTTCTACTGATTTTGCCACATGTATGCCCTTCTCTGTACACAAGACCTGCGTACGGTACCCTACTCTCCTCAAGGGAAACCAGCGTACACCTCCAGAAAAGTTGTAAACGCATGTTGTAAAGCATAAAAGTTGCTTCTTGTACGCTACTCTTGTTGTATGAAAACCGCGTGCATCTTAAGGTGAAATAAAAAAATATATTAATTTGACGAATTGGGATTAGTTGAAGTTGGTTCTGCAACTTCCCCAACCTCCCAATCCAACCACCTCTCAATCTAAACTGCCTACCTTGTCCCATAAATACAAGGAGGATCCATGAGAGGGGTTACTCATACAATCATTATTCTCATAATGCTCATAAAATCTTGAGAGAAGGCTTGAAGTATTGTTACGCTGGAGGAAAGTTCCAAGTCAGAGTGAAGAGTAGGAGCCCAGGATCCGGTTGCAGAAACATCTTTGCACATCAGGTATATTGCACTGATTTCATGTTTCTTTGACAATAAAAAGGTCGAAACACCCTTCCTATCCCAAATATGATATATTTTGGATTGCATGTCTATTTGGCTTAATTCTTGATTATAGTTGATGTTAGATTACTTTGTAATTTCATCATATGTTATATGGTCAAGATACGCTAAGGAAGGTATCTCTTGTATTGCAGGTTCGTCAAGCAGAAGGTCGAGCGGGAGATCAAGTGAAGGACCAATCGAAAGCTAGGATCAAACATCGAATAGAGGTATGTCCTTCAATCCCAATCTATCTCTTTTGCAGTAACCAAATGTAGTATAATCAATGTGTTTACCTGTCAACCCCGCCCAGTTGGTAGTGTCCATCTCCTCACTATAGGGTAGAAATCCCGAACAACAATAAGCATCCATGTAGATTGGAATTCAATAACCCTAGGCAAATGGTTACCCTAATACTAATATGTCCATGACTAGGATGCAAAGGGATATTGTTGACATAAATATTCAACATAGGCCTATGTAGCCTTGACAAGAGAGCAAGACCATAAAATGTGTTTATGAGTTTTGGCTTGTTCACATTGTGGATATTGTGGGTTTGACACACATAGGTAAATTAGCTTCTTATTTAATGGAATACCTTCCATAGCATGACACTCGGTTAAAAAAAAAAAAAGTGTTTTTAGGTTCCCAGACATGTTTTTAAGGTTGCAAATTAAATTAATTTTTGAATAATACCTCAGAAGTATTTTTCAATTGATAAATTACATAAATTGAATGGTTATTGGCCCATCTAATAGAATACTTAACTTGTACTTAAAACTGTTGTATTATTACATCTCATTTACATAAAAAAAAAATAGAAAATTTCTAAATGATACAACCTTGTTAAACAACTTTGGTGTTCGCTAAGGATTCATATCTATACGTAAAAGGTTATTTTTTCTAATGTTGCTTATGAATTGACTCTAGCATATCATCATAATGTTTCCATGCCATTTGTTGAGTAGAATCCCATGCTCAAATTGTACTACACTGACCACCACCAAGAACCCTATGAATATGCCAGACCAAGGAAATTATTTCCAAGTAGATTTGTAACTTATGTTTCTGAAAGAATTTCCAATGTTAATTTTTTGGTATTTTTGGTTATTGCAAGAAAATAAAATTTCTTTATCTACATAAAAAGAAGTTGTTAATCTTGTTATACTATTTTTCTACATATATCCTCTCTTCCATATTATTTTTTACCTCATAATTAAAATAAATTAAACCTATATACCTAGCATAAAAGAATCTCTTATAAAGTAATCGAAACTTTATAAAGCACTGAAGGAATAAAAAAGAAATACAAATTAATTTGTATGCTTAAACAATCTTTCTTTTTTATTATAATGGTGAGTTTTTATTTTTTCACTTTTATATAATAAATATTAATATTTCTTTCATATTAAAATATTAGTGTTATGTTACATGTCATCCATAGTCAATTGTAAATTGCACCAAGGAAGAAGATTCTCTTATATTATTTGAGTGCCTTCCTATTCTAAGACTCCCTCTATGCTTATACTCAAGAACAATACTCAACACTATTTTGATTGCTCATTTCATTTTTTCTCTTTCTTTACCGAGTTCAATAAAGGGAATATCTATTCTACATATACCTGCTTGTTTTGTAATATTTGTTATTGAGAACTTACATGTTTATTATCTTAAGTAACAAACTTTTCAATCTATTCCTTATCTTTCAAATGGGTAAGAGGGAACCCTATCTTTCTTTCTAAGATGCTCATGAGGTTTCATACCAATGTCGAGACACATTTGTTTATTCTACGTGCCCTTGTGAGTATACATGACAACCAATCTAGGTGACAATGATTGCTATCTTCTTTTTCACTAAACAAGGGAACACCTTGGATGTAAGGATGACAACTCCATGGCTCTTCCAAACTAGCATATGATATTCTCGATGCTCTACAACCTAGTATGGGGAAGATGTTGCCATGTAACGAAATGTAACGTAACGTAATGTTATGTTACCAAAATTAATAAGCAATTAAAAAAGATCACGTCAGCTCATAAAAAAAAAAATTAAAACCAAATAAAAAATAATTAAAAAAATCCATGTCAACTCATGAAATAAAAATTTATCAAAAAAATCCATGTTGTTTCATAAAATAAAAAATAAAAACCAACATAGATCCATCTTAAACAAAAATCTTTGCATCAAGCGTAGTCGGGTGCTCTAGAGCCTAGTATGGGGGAGATGTTGTCATGTAACATAACGTAACATTATGTTACCCAAAATAAAAAGTAATTAAAAAAATTCATCTTGGCTCATAAAATAAAAAATAAAAACCAACATAGATCCATCTTAAACCTAAATATTTGCATCGAGAGTGGCTAGGTGTTCTGCAACCTAGTATGGGGGAGATGTTGTCATGTAACATAATGTAACATTATGTTACTAAAAATAAAAAGTAATTGAAAAAATTCATGTTGGCTCATAAAGTAAAAAATAAAAACCAACATAGATCCATCTTAAACCTGGATTTATCAAGCACCGAGAGAGATCAAATTTCTTAAGGTGTAAATTTTTTATAGGCACGTAAAAAATTTAAGATTAAAAAAAATAGCACCTCAAGAAATCAGATCCTTCTTAGTGCTTGACAGATCCGGGTTTAAGATTGATCTATGCTGGCAACTACCTCCTAACTTATTTAAAAAGGTGAGATGTGCATACCTTTTCGGAAAGAAAATGTTTGAATACATCTCAAGACACTCTGAAACACTTGATTTACACTAAACGTGTGGTGCAAGGATTCCCAAAACTCCCTGCTTATACTCTTCTTTATAAATTTATCATTTCCAGCCTATGGACATTACCAACATTCTATGCATTCCGGTCTTATGCAACAATTTCAATAGACAGTCTTTAGTATCCATTTTCCCCAACGATCCATTCAATGCAATGTTATGGTTCTTTCAAATCGATAACAAATTCTATTGAAGGATTTGATTTGCTTGGTCAACACTTCAATGTGGGCATTAAACCCACGTTCTTCCTTCCTTCAAATCCTTGCTGCAAAACATCCTCAACGAATGTTGCTTCACGCACTTCAACAAAACACAGTTAAGAGAACCCTATAAATCTTTTCAACTAAGTATTTTCCCGGAAAGACGCTCATGTAGTCACACAATAGACTCCATTATGCACAAAACCCAGATTGCAGAATTTTTAGATTCATATTCGTTTGTCCATAAAATGAGCCGCAAGTTCAGTGACGGTTTTACTTCACGCAATCTTTCCACAGCTTCTTAAATCCATTCCACCATCAATTCTCCTCAAGAGTTTCTGCCGAAATCTCCACATGTAGGCATCTTCCTTCTACGGGTTCTCTCTCTCCCGTTCTACGGGGTTATTCACACGAAACCCTAATTCATCTAATAATGAATTCTATAGTATGCACAGATTCATAAAAGATGAAACTCTACATATTTCACACACAGATGTTAGAATTCGCAATATGTATATTATTGACACACAGAAATGAAGAATCTCTCTACACAGGCAGCACACCGTGATTTTGCCTTGAGCCGTAGACCCATTCCACTCCTTTCTGCAAACAATTATCATTCATCCGAGTTAGGTTGTCTCTACGCAAAACCCTACCATGTCTCTACTTTTTTTTAACGGTGAAAACACGAGATATCCATTAATATGAGTTATTTAACACAATCATTCACAGTAGCTTCTGGATTAATGAAACTAGAGCTCTGACTCTACCAATGATAATCATTAATCTGTCAATGAATTTTAAAAACATAACCTCAGTGTAAGATCGCATGCACATTTCCATTTACTCACAGACAAACACAGGTAAAATACCAAAACACCATCTATTTACTACTTAATTATTTTGGAGGAAACCCTCGAGTTTTCCAAACTAGTTTTACATTCTTCATCTACCGTCCAGAGAGCCTCACAGTCTCCCTATCTTCTACCTTTCTTACTCCCGACTCTCTACCTCCCTGTCCATTCGAATTCTAATTCTGAAAACTAACTACTAACCACCTCCTCCACAAAGAGAGGAACTTACTATTATTAGGAAAACTAACTCCTAAAAACTAGGAACAAACTGACCAGATGGCTTAGCCTCCTCGCAGGGAGCTTTAGACTGTCGTCTATTCCTACCTTGACTCAGAAATTGACAACGAGCAAAACTAACAATAATTAACCACTTAGATTAAAATACTTTGAAAATCAAAGTCGTCAAATCCTTAGGACTAGTAGTCCTCTTCCAAAGCCACAACATGTGACCAAGGCATCACATTGTTGGCCTTGCCCTTGATTCTCCTGCATCAGACTCCCAGGGTAAGAAAATTTTGACCTCGAGGTCATATGCATCCAATGCCTAATCACCTGGTTTCTAAACCTTGTACTGCAACTCTCCACTGCCCTCACTTCCATCACATTTCAAATCTAGCCTCAACTTACCAGGTGTTATCACTCAGATTTTCCTTGGGCTGTATCAAAGAAACCCCGAGGTAACCTATTTCAAACCAATCTTTAGACTGAAAATTTGGCCTCTTTCATCCAGAGAGGGTTCTCTCAGCAAATTTGCTATCCAATGTCACCACGACAGCAGCTTGACAATAAATTCAATGGCCAAATTGTAAAATAATGGTAAAAACTTATGGATTTTTTAGTCATGTGGTTAGAACAACAGGAAATAGGATATCATTGGGCAATGGAGTCGAGAAACAAAAAAATAATATATCAGCAGCAAAAACAAAAATTTTGTACAAAGGCAAGGTAATTGTTAGCTTATGGTCAAAGCTTTTTGTAGGTGAAAAGAAAGAATTAAAGACAATCCACCAATCAATGGGCATCAGACCAGGATGAATCCATTGTCGATTTTAGAGAAGCAAATGGATACTTAAACGCGATAAACGGAGTCATAACAATATGAATCCCAATTTATTTTAAACGTTCGTCTAAGTATAGAAGAAAAGAAAAAATGGATAGCATAACTAGCAAAGTAAACATGCACAAGTGAGAAGAGAAAAGATACAGACTGTAAATACCAACAACGCATGAATCTTTGATTCAAAACTGCTCAAACTATGAAATCTTTATTCATTTCTGGAATAAAATTCAAATGCCCAGAACGGGTTTCATCATTCCTGAAAATTCCTGCACCCGCTCCTTCTCTGCTCCTAGCTCCATCAAAATGCATTGTCCAAGTTCCTTCTTTTCTAATTTTTTCTCTTAATAGTCTTTCTTTTTCATTTTCTATAGGTTCGATCAAATCCATCTTTTCTTTGGATTCAACATCATTGTACAGAATACATGACCCCAAATCTGTGTCTACTGCATATATAGCATGCTTTTCAGGTTCATTTAAGTCACTTACCAAATAAGCAACCCTTTTTTCAGCATATAATCTTCTGTGTACCCCTAACACTGGAATAGTAGCAAAAGACATATCCATCTGCAAAGTTCCTTTCAACTTCGAAGCCCATGATCTGGACAGCAACATACCAAATTTTGTTGGAATATCAGCGACCACCACATCCATGAGGATACCCTTGACTGGTATTTTACTGAGATTGACTATCAAATCTTTAATCAACCCTAAACATTTAACTTTCCTTGAATCAAAAGAGAATAGGTCATCATATGGTCTTGTGATCTCCAACCCCAAAGATTCAACTACAAGTTTCGGCATCAGTTTATGAGAAGCTCCCGAGTCTAACATACAATTATGCACAACTTTATCATGAACGTTCAAATCTACATAGAAAGGAGAAATCTCCCCAAAACTATTATCTTCCATTCTTGAACCCAGACAAATATTAGGAGCATCATTATCCAATTCCAAAGTATCTACTTCCACTGAATTTTCTACTTGCATCATCTTAAAAATTTGTTCCTTGTATTCTTTAATCTTTAATATCTCATTGAAAGGTACAGAAATCTTGACTTTGGACATTTCACTTTGTATATTGAAAGGAGCCAAATTTTTATCAATTTCTTTTACTGGATCTCTCTTGTTATATGAAATCCCTTTTGGCACATCTTCGTTTTCTTTTCTTCTCGTTTGCTGCTCATTCTGACTGGTGGAGGGTTTATCTGTAGATCCTTTGGATTTATCCATTGACCCTTTTCCTTTGTCTATTATAACTTCTCTATTTCTCAGATTTATCTTTCTTTGAAGATCATTTATAGCACTTTGGTAACCAATCTGGTATTGATCAATTTCTGTCTCTAGATTACAACATTCTCCCTCTGCAAAGAACATATCATGTTCATTTTTAGTCAGATAGACTTCTGAATCCAAACTGCCACAATGGTGAATGTCACTCTCAGCCATCTCAACTTCAACTTCCCCAGCAATATAATTTTCAGGAAAAGGGGGTCTGACTGGATCTTCTTATGCATTCCTTGGATTCCTTTGATCTCTTGGCCTTATGGGTGGGACAAAGGGTCTCCTAAAATTAGGGTTTCGGATTTGAGGTTCTACTTGTTCTCTATTTGGAGCTTTGTTATCCACCACTAACCTGTCTAACAACTTCTCCATGGTTTTCATCATTGCTTCAAATTTTACATCTGTGGAAGAGGAAGAAGTTGTATTTTGATTATCTTCTTTACTTTTCTTTCGGTCTGTATCTCTATGCCGCATCTTGCCAGAAGCCATCATATTAGCTTCAACTTCCACTGCATCTTTCATCATTATTTCCAAAGTGGTAGATCTTCTTTCTCTTAGTGTGCATGAAAAATCGCCTTCAAAAGCATCTGCATAATGTAACTTGGCTGCTCCTACTGGAGGTTTTATGTCTGCAGGGATAGAGTTATAAACCTTCATAAATCTGGCAGAAAATTCTTGAACCGACTCAAAACCTCCTTTCTTCAGATTGTTATACTATGTCAACATCTGTGAAGGATTCTTCTGGTCTTCCCATCTCTCGATGAAAAGAGTTGTGAAAGCATCATAATTAGCAATTGATCCTACAGCTAAAGCTCTGAACCATTTTTTAAATTCACCTCGTAGGCTCTGAGCAAACAACCTCATTTTTGCATCATCATGATCCACTTCTTCTAAATCAATGAAATCACTGAAGTTATCAACATGTTGTTGTGTTGTATAATTACCGTCATCATCAAAAGTAACGATCCTCTGTCCATAATTTTGAGGCAAATCATGTAAAGCAGCAGGCAAAACCAATGGGGCAAATCTGGAAGCCATGGGTGGTGGATTATGAGGTGGAACAATCACTACCTGTTGTTTTATAAATTTATGAACAATCAATACCTGTGCAAAGTCATAAATTTATAAAATTGCTTTTACTACTCCATGGGAAACGTTTATGTATGCCAAAATGCCATTTGGTTTGATGAACGCAGGGGCAACCTTTCAGAGAGCCATGGACATTGCATTTGCAGATGAAAGAGATAAATTCGTGGTAGTATACATGGATGATATCACTGTATATTCAAAGAATGTTGCTGATCACTGGAAACATCTGGAAAGAGTTTTCTTGAAATGTAGAAGGTTTGGGATCTCTTTAAATCCAAAGAAATCTCATTTTTGCATGGAGGAAGGAAGATTGTTGGGACACATTATATCAAAAGAAGGCATCAAGATTGACCCAGAGAGAGTATCTGCCATTCAGAAGGTCAGAATCCCTAGAAGTAAGAAGGAAATTCAGTCGTTTATTGGAAGGGTAAATTGGTTAAGAAGGTTCATCCCTAGTTTTGCTGAGATTTTGAGAAACATATCTAAAATGCTGAGAAAAGACAAAGAGATTAAATGGATTGATGAAGCAAGACAATCTTTTGATGATATTAAAAAGGCATTGATTGAAGCACCAATGTTGATTAGTCTAGATTATTCAAAAGATTTCATTATGTTTACTTATGAATCAGAGCACACAGTAGCTGGAGTATTGTTACAAAAGAACCAAGAAGGTGTAGAACTACCAATTGCATTTTTCAGTAAAATTATGAGGGATGCAGAATTAAAATATAACATTATGGAGAAACAAGCTTATGCTTTAGTGAAAGCATTGAAGGATTTCAGGATATACGCATTGCACTCTCATATAATAGCACATGTTCCATCAGCAGCAGTAAAAGATATTCTTACCCAACCAGATCCTGAAGGAAAAAGAGCAAAGTGGATAGCAGTACTATTGGAATATGATCTCAACATTAATCCTACAAAGCTGATAAAAGGCCAAGGTTTGGCCAAAATGATGACGAAAACAAATTGGGATTCTCTAGGTATGAATTTTCTTTCCGAAATTTCAAAAGAAACCATTCCAAATTGCCAAGTAATCGAAGATTTCTCTTTATCTCCCTGGTACACGGACATTGTATATGTTCTGCAAAATCTTCAAGCACCTGCAGATATGGAAAAAACAAGAGCAAGATCAGTGAAGTTGAAAGCAGCCAAGTTATTCATATTAGATGGAAATTTATTTTGGAAAGATCCAGGAGGTATTCTGTTGAATTGTCTATTGGAAAATGAAGCGCAGCATATTATGGTGGAATTTCATAAAGGCATGTGTGGAGGACATCATTCATGGAAGGCTATGGTGAACAATATTCTTAGAGCTGGTTTTTATTGGCCCAGCATGTATTCAGATGTATATAAAGAAGTGACCAAATGTCATGAGTGTCAAATTTTTAATGGGAAAAGAGAATTGTTTCCATTTCCTTTGAAACCTATTTCAGTTGAGGCACCTTTTCAACAGTGGGGGTTAGATTTCATTAGCGAAATTAACCCAAATTCCTCAGGGCAGCATAAGTGGATTCTGACTGCCATAGATTATTTCACGAAATGGATTGAGGCCATTCCAACAAGAAATGCCACAGAAACAGTGATAATGAACTTTTTAGAAGAAAACATCTTATCCAGGTTTGGTTGTCCTAAAAGGATAGTGACAGATAATGCTTCGGCATTCAAATTGAAAAAGATGATAAATTTTTGTCACAAATATCACATACATTTAAATCATTCCACTGCTTATTATCCACAAGGAAATGGGTTAGCTGAATCTTCAAATAAAAGTCTGGTGAGGATCATAAAGAAGTTGCTAGAGGATAACAAGAGGGCTTGGCACACTAAATTAAAATATGCTTTGTGGGCAGATAGAATCAGTACAAAAAGAGCAATTGGCACTTCACCTTTCTAGTTGGTGTATGGCACAGAGGTAATTTTTCCTGTTTCTTTGGGTTTGCCAGTTATGAAATTGTTACAAGAAGTCGAAGAAGAACCAAATCATATGCAGAGGAGGATAAATCAGATGATAGAATTACATGAAGTTAGAGAAAAAGCATACAATAAAACCCAAATGCATCAGGAGAAAATGAAGAAAACTTTTGACAGAAAGGTTAAAGAAAGGAATTTTCAGATAAATGATTTAGTTTTGAAGTGGGACTCTAGAAATGAAGATCACCATGGGAAGTTTGAGCATTTGTGGAAGGGTCCATATATTGTTGCAGGATACCAAGGAGAAAATGCATTCACCCTTAAAAATTGCAATGGAGAATTCTTTCTAGGGGGACCAATAAATGGTAGACACCTCAAACATTATCTCTCTTAAAAAATACAGGTGAAAGAGAACCTTGTACAGTGTATATATTTTTCTTTACCATGCACTATTATGATAAAAAAAAAAAAAAAAAAAATGATGATATGAATGTAGGTTTGCAGAAAGTTTGAATGCAACCCAATGGATCGGGAACTTGGTCTACGATGTTCTTTGCTACCTCACGGGGAGGATAACATCCCCAGTTGGAGCCAGTTGTTGACACCATATTTGAAATACCCAAAGAAACCTTAAAAGTTTGTCTAAAATACCCAAAAGAAGTAAATTTACTAAGGATGTGTTAAATGAAGGGTTATAATAAAAAATCAACAAAGCAAAAACCTACAAGCACATTAGTCCGAAGGAAATTATTGAAAAGGTTAAATCTTGGCGAAGTTCCAACGGCAGAGATGACGAAGGAAAATATCAACGGCTATTGTGGATCCCCGCACTGCCAAAAAGTTTGTTTGCAAACAATGATGAGTGGTCACGGACATAATACCACAGGAATACGTGTCACATTGTTATTGCTCCGCATCGATGTGATAGTGGTATCACAAACCACTAAAGCACCGTGCGGAACCGCCAAAGGGTAATATGGGGAAAACGTGGGCCATAGCACGTGGCAGACGCAGAAGGAACAAGGAATGCGCCATATGTTGATGTTAATCGGATGGACAATATGCATTGGGAGAATATCTAGGGATGAGATTCATCCGCATCATGGAAAGTGCGCACTCCATAAAGGAAAGGGTGGTTGCGGTAAATAAACCAATCTAACAGGTGTCAGAAGATGATTGATCCGCACACAGTTGAAACCAGAAAGGAAAACCATTATTGGGATCGTGGATACTGCCATGGGGAATAAAGAGGCACAAGATCTAACGGCTCAGATCACAAAAGCATGCGATCAACGGTTGGAAATAAGGTACATTCAGAAAGCTGCAAAAAAGTTAATAAAAAGAGCCTATATAAAATAAAAGGGCTTTCAAAAAAACGACATTTCGTCTATGTGTCACTGTTCTTGGGAGCTCTGAAGACCGGTGGAGATTGGCAGTTTCAACAGAAGGATAAAGGACGTGTCTGCACAGGTCACCTTGAAATGCGAGTCTTGGTGAAGGAAATGACTAGTTATGATCTACCCATGGCCGACCAATGGAACTATGTGGATAAATATGGAAGGACAAGATATTATGTTCATTCATGAAGATGCATTCAGAACTCTTGCCAAGTGGCAAAAATGATGTTTTTATTTTAAAAATTTGTAATATTGTTTAAAGACAATTATCTTTTGAGTTAAGACATTTTCAGTTACTAGTTAAAAGAAGCGGTTATGTCAAGCTTCTTTCGAATTTTGTATAAAAGAAAATGAGAATCATTTTTGAAAGGGTTGGAAACTCTTTGAGAGACAATAAGTTTTGAAGTCAAATTTTGATAGAATAATAAAGGGTCGTACAGTGGAAATACCTATTTTTTGAGACCAGAGATTCATGTGTTGATCATTTTTACAGTCTGTCTTTTCCCTTATCTCTATATGTGTATGTCTACTTTCTTTGTTATATCTTCCATTATGTTCTTCTTCTATGCTTAAATGAACGTTTGAAATAAATTGGGATTCATACTGGTCATGCCCCGTTTTATCGCATTTAAGTATCCATTATTTCTCTAAAGTTGACAATGGATTCATCCTAGTTAGATGCATGTTGTTGATGGACTGTCATTATTTCTTTCTATACCACCTGCAAAATCAAATTAACTATTATATGGTTGCTATCTTGCCTCTGTGAAAATCTATTTGGTATAAATCTCTTGCTGGCACGTTAAATATTTGAAAGTTGACTCCATGCCCAATGTTTCTTGTTTTCTTTTCAACGAAGTAAATCATTTTTGAGAAATTTGAGCGTGTTTCTATATACTTTTAGCCTTTACATATATCTTGTGAGAGAGCCCTCTCTAGTGGAAAAAATGGCTAAGTTTTCTACCTAAAGTCTGGTTTGAAATAAGTTACCTTAGGTGTTATTCTTTTACAACCAAGATAAAATCTAAGTGCTAACACCAGGCTTCCACACTTTATGTTGCAATCTGCTATTGCATTCACCCAACACTTCTTCTTCAACTGATGAATTAAAACAATTAATCTCTCCTTTCCTCATATTACACATTCTTCTGAATTGCTTTGACATCACTATCCACAATTCATCAAGTTTCTCATCCAAATTCATTCTTTCACTTTTAATTTGCTGATCTCTTACCTCTACCATCCTTTCATACTTAATTTCCTTGAGGACACCTTCCTCTGCAACATGCATCTACTGCCCTTGAGCTTTAATTTCACTTCCATACTTAGGTTTCTTCAGCAAATATCTCAGCAAATTGACTCTCATGTAATGTCTTTCACATGTTGTACTATCATTATGCCAATCATAGCATTCTGCTTCTTTTCTACCCTCTTCTTCTACCCCAGCAAAACTGTATTGCTTAAAATCAAACATCATCTCTGCTTCACTTACTAATTCAAGTATAAAAGGATACTTTATAGCTCCATCTTCTTCATTGTTCCTCAAGACAGTTTGTTTTTCATCCTCACTATACTGCAGCAACATAACTTCATCATCATTGTGAGACTTTAAAGCTTCACTTCTCTCCATTCCAACTTGACCTTCAAAACCAATTTCATGTCTTGAATTTACTTCAGATTTCACTGTTTCCACACATAGATTTGTATTAGATTTACACAAATCCTTAGACACAAAGTCTTCACTGTAATTGTTCAAGAATTCAGATTTCTTAACCGCCTCTTTTCCATATTTGTCATTGGTGGCAATCTCCTCATCTCCATTCAATTCCAATTTCACAATATGAAAGTTCATTCTCTGTTTTGCTAGTCTATTCTCCAAGAGACTTAGCTCATGCCACAAATCTGTCATCTCATTTGGAACTTCTTCCAAAAGCTCTACACTTTCTTTATCATTCTCTTCCTCTATATTTATTGTCAACCAACCTTCTTTATCTTGACTGTCTTCAAGGTTAACATCCTTCAGAAATTGATGATCACCCACAAAGTCTTCAGTAGCAACATTCAGTAGTTGCTCTTCTTTAACTTCAGCCTTCAATGACTGTCCCATATTTACAAAGTCTTCCACAACAGTATTCAGTAACTGTTCCTTTTCCTTTCTCATAAGATTATAAAAATCTTCTTCCTGATCTTGAAAAGCCCGAGCTTTGCTTTTCTCATCTCCTATGACAACATGAGATAGTTGTCTTGCTTCAGTATTCCCTACATTCACACACAAAACATTAGTTTTAAAATCATGTGATTATAATATCTCTCTAGATGGTCTCAGCATCAATTCTTTCAGCTGATTTCCATTGTCAAAACACATCATCAAGTTCTTCTTGAATTGTATATCCACTTCATTATATTTCCCAAAGAAAATTTCTGATTCATGTTCACTTGAATAGACTTATTTCTGCATTATCTTTCCTTGCTCTAACTCATCCTTCTTGAGCTCTCTATCCTTCCTCAAGACTAATGATTGTAGTCTTTGCCTCTGCTGCAATGTAAACCACTGCAATCTCTTTCTCTTCATCACCCATCCATAATGTTCATCTTCATTGCTTTCCTGAATCAGTCTCTCTAGTTTACTGAGTCTTTCTCTGATATCAACAAGCTCTTTATCATTTCCCTTCTGACTTGTAATTTGCATGTCCTTCAGCTGAACATTCTTCTTCACTTGACTGTAATATTTCTCTATATTCCTCGTATGAACATGAGTAGTCATCTGTCTTCCTATCTTCATGACAACATCAAGAAAGTTTTGTCTTTTATTACCCATCCTTGAACAATCTTCATGGCCACAGCCAACCATCTTCTTCTTTACTTGTGTGATAGTTCCAAGTGATTGTTCAGCATATTTCAAATTTGTAAAACTTGCATACATAAACCAATTATTAGTTTCAAAAGTATAAGGCTTCAAGGCCTCTTTTGTGGTCTCATACATCAATTCTTCTAACTGGTTTTCATCCTTCCAAGGATCCATGAAACCATCATATAATCTCGTGTCTTCATCTTCATCACTACACTCCTCAAGAGAAGATCCTTGTTCAGGTTCACATAGATAAACCTCTTCCTCAGCACACATTCTTTGTCTCAACTTAGCCTCTCTGAGTTCTTCTTCCAACTGAACTCTTGTATCATACTTAAGTCTTCTTTGTAACTGAATCCACTTGATTCTTTTCCTCTGAAGAACCCAGCCATACCTTTGGTCCTCCATATTCCTCTGTACAAACTCTTCCATTACTTCCAGCTGCACTTTTATTTCAGCCAACTCCCTTTCAATCTTTTCCTGACTTGATCTTCTATGGCCCTTCTCTGAACCTTCACTATGATTATCAGCAACCACAGTCTTCTTTCCCTCATGAACTCCCCTTTGTTCATCATGGACTACAACCAATCCATCACTACAAGCTGACTCCATCAACTTGTCTGTATATACCACACCAAGTCTTCCCATGCTTGGCCTTCTACTGGCATCTCTACTGGTTTCTATTTTCTGATTGTGACTCCTCCTTGAACCTCTAAGATAACCATCAATGGTCATCTCTTCTTTCCTCTATGGACTCATCCTGTTCCACCTTGTGGGATGCAAACAACCTCTTCTACTTTTGAAACAAGTACAACACCTGTTCCTAGTCCCAAGTCATCTCTTGGTGACTCTGCTTCTTCTTGGATCTTCACACAGAACCTTCCCTCGAGCACTCCTGCTCTTCAGCTTTCACAGCCGATAGGTTGTTGCTTTACACCTACTCACCTTCCTTGGAGAACTACAATTAGTCTCCCTTCTCCAGCAATACACTTTGCTGCCTTAGTTCATTCACAATCTTCTTTTGCTTTCACCTGCAAGCAAGTTATCTCTTCATATGAAAGCCAATGAATATTGAAATCCTTGACTCTTACTTCTTACCAGTATCTGCTTCAGCCAAAACACTGCTGCAACTTCACCAATCCTGCTAGCTGAAATTCCTGAATCCTTTCCTCTTCTTTAAGAGCTTTGCTTGCTCTTCTCCTTCACATCCTCCAGGCTATGATTCACTATCATACTTTTCCCTTTAGCTATTTCCTTCCAAGAACACATGCATATTATCTTATACAATCAAATGACAAGACATAATCACTTACCAAATTTTCTCAACCTTGCCTGGCTGAAACCCATCTTCCTGTCTGCAATTTCTTCTCTGTTGTGAATTCTTCACAAGCCATTGTCCACAAATATCTCTTGTAGAGTCCTCCTTTGTTCTTCCCAAAGAACCTTTTCTTGCTCTGATACCAAAATTGGTGCAGGGATTCCCAAAACTCCCTGCTTATACTCTTCTTTATAAATTTATCATTTCCAACCTATGGACATTACCAGCATTATATACATTCCGGCAGTCTTATGCAACAATTTCAATAGACAGTCTTTAGTATCCATTTTCCCCAACGATCCATTCAACGCAATATTATGGTTCTTTCAAATGGATAACAATTTTATTGAAGGATTTCATTTGCTTGGTCAACACTTCAATGCAGGCATTAAACCCACGTTCTTCCTTCCTTCAAATCCTTGCTGCAAAAAATCCTCAATGAATGTTGTTTCACGCACTTCAACAAAACACAGTTAAGAGAACCCTGTAAATCTCTTCAACCAAGTCTTTTCCCGGAAAAACGCTAGTGAGTCACACAATAGACTCCATTCTGCACAAAACCCAGATTGCAGAATTTTTAGATTCATATTCGTTTGTCCATAAAATGAGCCGCAAGTTCAGTGACGGTTTTACTTCACGCAATCTTTCCACAGCTTCTTAAATCCATTCCACCATCAATTCTCCTCAAGAGTTTCTGCCGAAATCTCCACATGTAGGCATCTTCCTTCTACGGGTTCTCTCTCTCCCGTTCTACGGGGTTATTCACACGAAACCCTAATTCATCTAATAATGAATTCTATAATATGCACAGATTCATAAAAGATGAAACTCTACATATTTCACACACAGATGTTAGAATTCGCTATATGTATATTATTGACACACAGAAATGAAGAATCTCTCTACACAGACAGCACACCGTGATTTTACCTTGAGCCGTAGACCCATTCCACTCCTTTCTGCACACAGTTATCATTCATCCGAGTTAGGCTGTCTTTGCGCAAAACCCTACCATGTCTCTACTTTTTTTTAACGGTGAAAACATGAGATGTCCATTAATATGAGTTATTTAACACAATCATTCACAGTAGCTTCTGGATTAATGAAACTAGAGCTCTAACTCTACCAATGATAATCATTAATCTGTCAATGAATTTTAAAAACATAACCTCAGTGTAAGATCGCATGCACAGTTCCATTTACTCATAGACAAACATAGGTAAAATACCAAAACACCATCTATTTACTGCTTAATTATTTTGGAGGAAACCCTCGAGTTTTCCAAATCAGTTTTACATTCTTCATCTACCGTCCAGAGAGCCTCACAGTCTCCCTGTCTTCTACCTTTCTTACTCCCGACTCTCTACCTCCCTGTCCATTCGAATTCTAATTCTGAAAACTAACTACTAACCACCTCCTCCACAAATAGAGGAACTTATTAGGAAAACTAACTCCTACAAACTAGGAACAAACTGACCAGATGGCTTAGCCTCCTCGCAGGGAGCTTTAGACCGTCGTCTATTCCTACTTTGACTCAGAAATTGACAACGAGCAAGACTAACAATAATTAACCACTTAGAATAAAATACTTTGAAAATCAAAGTCCTCAAATCCGTAGGACTGCTAGTCCTCTTCCAAAGCCACAACATGTGACCAATGCATCACATTGTTGGCCTTGCCCTTGATGCTCCTGCATCAACGTGGGTGAGATGAGAACCTCCATCTTAGTCACCCAAACTATTCCAAGTTAACATATATGCATACTTGTGAAGGAGATAAAAGGTATACATATGAACAAATACCTCTTAAAAAACAAATCAACAACCTTACAAATTTACAAAATTCTAAAAATTGTTTAATTTTTTCCATAAAACTCTCCCCACAAGTGTTGGAATTTGGCTAGACATTCACACTTCAAACAACTCTTTTATGACATTTAATGCTTATATACACTCTTAAAAATTTGCTCAATTTATGAACATTTGAATAGAAAAATAACCAATATGTTTGGACTCTAACACATTATCGATCTTCCAATTAATGAAAATAGACTTGAGTCTTCCCGCAGCAAATTACAACATTAGTTTCCATGCTTGCCTTGCCATTGCAGCCCTCTTCCACAAAGTCTTCATTTTCATTTGAGAAAAGAGACATTTTGAATTTAATCGACATAAGGTAGAGAGATTGTTATGATTTTAAAATTTATTGTTTGAAAACAATAATTTTGAAATGATCAATTGGAATATTAAGAACATCCTTGGTCCACATGGAAATCCTTAGGCTACCAGCTATTCATATGAAAACCTGGTATATAGAAATCTTTAAATAGATAATTGCTCAAATGAAGACACGGAAGTAAGTAGTGGTAACTAGTATTGAAAACCAAATAATAAGTAACAGTGACTGATATTATAATTATTGATCATTGTAATAACTTCAGTGTTAAATCTCTTTTAAAACTAATAAACTTATTAATGAAATTTCAAAAATACATTTTTATCAAGTAGACTCACAATTTTAACTGACATTTAGATACATTTTTCCCTTTAAATTCCAATTCTGCTCCTCACTACCCTCCCTAATAAAAAATAATAAAAAAGTTTTAGGCCATGAATTTGCCCGCATGCCTTGAGTAGATCTGATCCTATCCTGTAGATGGAACTTCAAGGTGCTGGCAGCGGCATATTTTGCATATTTATGGTGGAATTAGTTTTGCTATGAAGATATTGGAGATTGAATAAATTGAAGAGATCGTTCTCTTTTATGTTTGACACTTCTGAGTTCTACCCTGTTCTTTGAGAATCATTCGTCCATGAGAAGCATTTAATTTATCAATATTCATAAATTGGTCTCAAGATCTGAAAACTGATTAGTTATTAACCCTAATTAAAACATTCAGTAAAGTAAATAAAACTCAGTCTAATACTTTCCAAAAAAGTTTGTTACTCTTTAGTCGAAATTTGGATAAATTACATAATATTTGAAAAGCCAAAGTTTTTGGCAACTCTTTGTCCAGTCCAAGACAAACAAATATGCCTAATTAGATAGCCCAACTATACCTCCGAATTTCATTTAGTTACGATACAATATTGGCTCACAGAAATCACACACAACACAAAAAAACATAAGGCCTCAACCTTGGCCAACAACTGGATTGGTTGCATTATTAAATTACGTGCTTGGGGTAACTAAAATCATGGCTTACTAGATGAAAGATGAAGATCTTTGGCAGTGAAAGAGTGTGTGCAACATATGTATAGAAATATATGTTATTAGAATAAGTTGCCCTTAGGAAACGCAAGATGGATAAAAAGTTGGTTCTCTTTATTTACTTCTTTCATGTTTTATCAGTGAAATTGGAATGTGCCATTGCTGGATACAATGAAATTAGAATGTTCCCGTGTCATTAATGTGGTTTTGATTGAAGGGGTTGTTGGTCATAAGTTGTGTTTGGGCTAAACCATAAGTACTGAGGTACATAATCCCAACTGGGTTTTGACCATCTCTTATAATTGCAAAGAGCAGGAGATATAATTTTTTTTTTTTAAAGAAATATAGTTTGTACGAGTTTTGTACAAGTTGGCATTAGAATCATAGTGGAAAACATCACCGAAAATTCGTCGATTTCCTGAAAAATCACAATGTTTTCAACCTGCCGATTTTTTCTGTTGAAAAAATCGCTATTTTTTGGAAAAATCGGACCTCACGAATTTTTGAAAAATCGGTGAAGTCCTAAAAAATTGCCATGGAGTTTGAAAATTTTGACCACTTTTGTACATAAGGAATTGAAGCTAGTAACAATTAATTGTAATGTTAGTGACATTCTCCTTATCTTTTATTTTCCATCCTTTTACTTAAATTTTTAACAGTGACATTCTCCTTATCTTTTATTTTCCATCATTTTACTTAAATTTTTAACATTACCATTAATTGTTTCAGGATGTTTGAGAGTGGTTCCAACCTCATTGGATTTCATATGCAAAAAGTAGAATTTTAGATCCCATTCAGAATTCAACAAACTTAATAGTTTTCAGGATTTCAAGATTGCAACATTTCCACTGGATTCTATCATGTATGAGGGTAAGGGATTGGAATTTAATCATGCACATCAAACTAGGTATGTACCTTGATTTTGGTGGTGTTGATGCCTGATTGTTGAAGTTGATTGAACTTATTTGTCACGACCTTAATAAAAATATACCCTTCAGTCAAGAAAAATCACTTATTAAGCATGGGAAGCTTTTTCTACCTTATCCTAATGCTTGGATTACGAAGTTTCATCAAAATTGTAGGGTGTTGACTAATGTACTTGGAGGATTAACTTCAAGATTCGAGGTAGAGGCAAGGGCTAGAGCCTAGAGGAGGGGAGAATGACCAATGTTCCAACCAGTGTTGAAACTTCCAAATTTCCAATCTTTGAAACTTTGATGCATCATTTTTTATTTGGCATCCACTACATCATATATATTATGTGCCAATGTGTTTATCTAATGTTCTTGTTGCTTTATATGTTTAAAATTCTGAAAAAAAAATGAATATATTTGTATTTTTTAATGTTTTTCGCGGTTTGCCGATTTATTCGCCGATGTTGCCGAGAAGTTGTATTCAGGACCCTTGCCGATTTTTTGCCGATACCGATTTTTTCCACTATGATTGAAATAGCAAGAATAAACCATACCTCATACCTTACATCTCTTGGACATCATCATCATTTCATTTAAGTACCACACATAAAGAAAAAACAAAAGATTCATGCAAAGAGTTTCAAAACTATGATGAATATGGACATTTTGAAAAATGTTATGGTTGTCCAGCTTTAGACTTGGCTTATGAAAAATCCCAAAAAGCTCAAAAGGCCATTGTCTCATTTTTCCTTCAGTCCTCATTTGGGTATGAAAAGGATGGTCCATTGCCTATAAAGGATATAAAGGATATTGTCTGTTCATGCTTTTTTTTTTTCACCAACCATCCCATGTTCTTTGAAATTGATATTTGATAATTATGATCATTCAAAACATTATTGCCAAACAAAGTTTCATGTGGAGCAATCAGATCAGGAAACAGAGAATATCTTTTGTTAGCATTGGACAGTACTTCTCAGAGCCAAATGACAGTCCTTCTCAGAGCCAAATGAGGGACCAGTGTAATATGAGGAACAATTCTTCTCAGAGCTAATGAGGGATCAGTGTAATATGAGGAACAGTTCTTCTCAGAGCTAATGAGGGATCAGTGTAATATGAGGGACAGTCCTTCAAAGTCTCTCTACTTGTCATGTGCCGACTCTAAAGCTGAACTACCTCTTGAAAATTGGCTAAACTGTGTTTTGCTTGTCATTGAGCAAGGCACGATGACAACAACAAAGCCCATCCAGAACTATATATCAGCATAGTTACCGGATTTGGCCCTAGGCCTAACTGCACCCGAATCAGATTGTTCTGAATCGGATTCTCGGTCCATCCAGAACTATATATCAGTAAAGATAAATTTCCCGGTCTCGGTCTCCTCTTTGTTAGCCTAAAAAAGAGAGTCAAAGACTCAGGTAATTTCAGATAATCATTGCAACTTTGCAAGTTTTGACGCGTTTTTGGCATCTGCTCTACCCCTGGGCCAGGTAGCTATCTCAAACTAAAAATTCATTCAACTAACCACGTGAGCCACATAAAGAAATTCTCACAAACAAACAATAAAAATCACAGCTAGACTCTTAATCAAAAGAAAAATACCTTCAATCGGAAACAACCAGCTATCAAGAGCTAAAAACTCTCTTAACCAACCATATGAACCACAGAAAGGATCAATACATAGTAATTTGCAGTACAGTGAAACATAGTCATAAGCATGGTTTTGGCTGAATTTTACTAGATAACTCATCAGATGACGCAAAATAAATAGCAGCTGAGAATTTGGGTGCCTCTTCATCCATTTGCAAAACCAAACACAGTTCAACGAAACTACTTGGACACTCCATTTTGAGACTACAGACGTCACAGGAAATTCCTTGGAAGAACACCCCCATATACTCTCAATAGTTTTCTCGCTTCTGTCTTCAGAGTTAAAAGATTGGGACATGTTATGGTTAAAGCCTCAATGTTATCGTCATATATAACTAAATCTGCAATGGCGGGGGCTTTGATGACAGGGTTCAACAAGCCAACAGAAGGGTCTATAGAAAGTCCTTGGAAAAGCAGGCAACCAGAAATGAAGAGGCCTAGAGAGTCATCTGTGAAACTGACATTATGGAAGGAGCAAGAAAAAAGATGGTGGAATCGGACGCAACTGTCTGGAATATTGGAGAGAATGTAGTTGGAGAGTGTGCAATGAGACTAGCGAGGTGAAAAGGGTAGAGGGGGGGGAATTCTATTCGTGGGCGTTGGCATAGAATGATACGTTGGACAGATACACATGTGTTTACATTCGCAGCTGTGAACGACCAAGTTTGGTCATCGATGGAAAGATGAAAGGCTTCAACATGGGAGAAATGCAAGCTTAGAATGTGAGAGATTGCATCCTCCACTCAGCGGTGCGGGTAGAGATCAATGGGTTGTCTACAGGGCCCATAAGAAGAAATGGAGAGAGCTTGAGTATAGATATGTAGGTGTTAGCATATATATCCAGCTCGTTGAGATGATATAGCATTTGATGGCCTCTCGATTTTTGGGATTTTACAAAGATGAGGCCCAGGATTTCGTTTGCAAGGTGGACCATCTTTCCTTCATGATAGACAGAATTCTCCTCAAAGTTTTGAATGCACTTCCTTCTTGCTTTTTGGCTTTTGAATTATGTGGGGAGAAGGAAAAACATTCAAAGATTTGAAGAAAATTCTGTCTATCATGAAATACAGATTGTCCATCCTCAATCCTAGGCCTCATCCTCCCAATTAGAGAAGCCATCGTATGCTCTATCCTCTCCAAGAGATGGAGATATGCCTACACCTACATATTTATACATATCTACATGCCTATTTCTTCTTATGGCCCTGTAGACAACCCCATTACTCTCTACCCATACCCGTGGGTGGAGGATGCAATCTCTCACATTCTGTGGTTGCATTTCTCCCATGTGGAGGCCTTTCATCTTTCCATCGATAACCAAGCTTGGTTGTTCACAGTTGTGAACATAAACAGATGGGTCCAGTATGCAGTCCCAAACTTTTAACTCTGAAGACAGAAGCGAGAAAACTATTGAGAGTGAATGGGGTGTTATTTTACGAAATTTCCTCATGTGACATCCGCAGTTTCAAAATGGAGTGTCCAAGTAGTTTGGTTGAACTGAGTTTGGTTTTGCAGATGGACGCAGAGGCACTCAAATTCTCAGCTGCTAGTCTAAAATCCAAAAATAACTAATTACTAAAATAATAATTCTCGTTGAATACTTCGGTTAGAACCCATATTCATAAATTGGTCTTGAGTTTTGAATATTGAAGAGTTTTTATCACAAAATACAATTATATTTAGTAAAAGCAAATAAAAACTTGGTTTAAAGCCAGAGCTGCCGAGCTGCGGGTCTATCAGTTCGTTCATACTACATAAATGTAAAATTGAGTTTCTATTGAATTCCTTATGATGCATTATTGGCTTACAAAATACATAGATCACAAAAAAGCATAAGGTCTCAACCTTGGATTTGTTGCATTTATTGAATTACGCTCCTAGGGTAACTGAAATCATGACTGATTAGAGGGAAGATGAATGCATTTATTGAATTACGCTCTTAGGTTAACTGAAATCATGACTGATTAGAGGGAAGATGAAGATCTTGGGCAGTGAAAGAGTGCATGTTTTCAGAACATTTAAGTAACTATCAGTTCTGTGGCTCAGTTTGAAACATTTTTCAAATCTGATAATACTTGGAAAAAAAACAAAAAACAAATCTGATATAGTTTTAGTTCTGTGGCTCAGTTTGAAACATTTTTTAAATCTGATAATACTTAAAAAAAAAAACCAAATCTGATATAGTTTTACTTCCTCTTCTAGATAGAAGCAGATTAAAACTTATAAAAAAACATCCTCGGCACTGATCTAAACAAAACAACATATCAGACATCACAAAAGAGTTTTGCTGTCTTTTCCCCCAAAAAGGAAAAGTTAATAGAAATCTTTATTTCATTACACAATCACATAAATAATAATACATATTTATACTGTGAATTTGTCAGCGATGATCTTTTCTCTGCAAGCTGGTTATTTCATATATATTTTCCCATTACCGACCCACTTTATTTATCAGATAGAGCTGCAAAGTCCTCACAACAGAAATTGGTCAAATAAACTGCAAATCCTGCATTTATGGCTGAGTGAACCTTGGGATAGCATGACAAATCCGAGTAATGAATATAGAAAAATAATACCAAATTTAACTTTCATTCATCCAAATGATGATACTCTTTGCATGAGTACTGCATATTACAATATGTTTAACAATGAAGACATTAAAGCTTGAATAAGGAGCTGGTAGAGACAGTGGATGAACTGCCCCTTGAAACTCGATAAAGATCGATTCTTGATCTATTGCTAGTTCATCTTGGATTATGACGTCGATAGATTCAGTGAAATTGGAATGTTCCCCTGACATCCCTTTAAGCAATCGCAGAAAAACGACCCAGGGGAAGATTCTATTTCCATTGACTACATCGATGGCACATTCCAAGATTCGGAATTTCTCGTATTGGGACGTCGTCTATGTAGAATCTGCAAAACCAAGAAGAGATGTTTTTAGTATTTCAAACTATTTCAACAATACCAAGAAAGAGATGTTTATAGTTTATACTCCTTGTCTGTACAAGCTATTTCAAGAAATCACAATTCAAAACGTCAGGCATAATCCAATTTGAGAATATACGAGTTGTATTCCACACAACTACAACAATTCTCACAGGGCTCAGAAGTTGTATTCCACACAGCTACAAAAATTCTCACATGGCTCCGAAGTTGTATTCTACACAACTACAAATTCTGAGAATTGTTGTAGTTGTGTGGAATACAACTTCGGAGCCGTCTGAGAATTGTTGTAGCTGTGTGGAATACAACTTGTATATTCTCAAATTGGATTATACCTAATGTTTTGAATTGTGATTTCTTGAAATAGCTTGTACAGACAAGGAGTATAAACTATGTACATCTCTTTCTTGGTATTGTTGAAATAGCTTGAAATACTAAAAACATCTCTTCTTGGTTTTGCAGATTCTACATAGTCGACGTCCCAATACTAGAAATTCCGAAAACAGAGGCCATGGGAGCGCATTAGATCAACAGGACACTTCAACCACCGTCCCAATTGGCCCCTTATGTGTCTGCATTGGATAGAGTACTAAATTTTTCTCGAGTATTGAATACAATTTTTAGTCATGAGGAAATGAAAAACTCTGTCAGCGAGCCCACAATATGAACACACAGAATTTTACATAGACAAAAAAGAAAAATCACTGCCAGACTATTTAGAACAAATGAAACTCTTCAATCCGAACCAACCCTTCAATTTAAACCAACCAACTATCAAGAGCTAAAAACAAAAAAGAAAAATCACTGCCAGACTATTTAGAACAAATGAAACTCTTCAATCCGAACCAACCCTTCAATTTAAACCAACCAACTATCAAGAGCTAAAAACTCTGTCAATCAACCAACAAAAATCCCCTTCCATCTGCTAACTCTGTCCCATAGATTGGTATTTATAGAGCCTATCGGGGTGTCTCTTTATCCGATTTTGACATGTTTTCCTATAGAATTCGTATACTGTGAATTGAACATGTCAAATCATCAATGCTGTATGCAGATTTACCATGTCAAATCATAAATGCTAAAAACACAATTCCAAAGTGAGACAGGAAAATAAAATTAGTCAAAGTCAAAGTAAGTTTATTTTATTTAATATTAAATCATAACTATTAACATATAAAATATATGTTATTATTTTTATTAAATAAAATTATATATATATATATTGATTTTTTTAAATCAATGTGGAAAGAATTTTTAAGATGGATAGCTAAAGTCCCCCCTTCTAAGAAAATGGACATATTTTAGAAAGTCCTTGCCTCTTACAAGTTATCATTATTTTCCTAATAAAATAGAAATAAACTTTGATTAAAAAATATATATCAAAATAAACAAAAAGTTATAAATATATAAAATGATTGTATCCCTTTAGTTTTTCAGACCAATCCCTACTAAGTAGCAAAAGTTTCAAGAATATCCACGACAATGACATCAATAACTTGATGTACTTTGAGGTTAAAAGCTAATCGAATTAAGATATTCTTAAGTTCTATTAAGACTTTGACATTGATATGTTTAGTTGAACGATTTGAACATCACTTCTTTAAGTTCAACCTAATTTATCCCACGCAAAATAGGGCATTGTTGGTCACTTTAATTGCCTATTAGTTCATAAACAAAGTGCTCAATATAAATTGCCAATCCAGGGAAGTCTGGTTATTTCAAAGGTAGTCAAGCAAAATATATGCATAAACATTCAGTAACTGGTTGATCAATTATAAGTCACCCAATCTATTCAAGAAAAGCTTGCAGCCTAATTACTAATTCCGTGCTCTAGTCACTCTTCAATCCAATCTTCAATTACTAACTCAATTGCCAAAAGTCAAAAGAGTTCACAATCCTTCTAATTGCATCAATTATGAAAATAACCGCTTCAAGAATGAAATTGCTAAATTATTTTTGCAAGAAATTAAATCCTAAATCATCATCATAAAAAGGGTATGTTATCACCTAACTTGTAGTCACCCCTATAGATGGATCCATTAATGGATGGCAAGAGGGAAAGGCAACTCAAAAGGTGCAACCACGATCACCTCGACTTCCAATAGATGGTTGTCACGCCAATCGAGGCAACCTTCACTTTATGCTATCTAGCCCAGACAACAAAGGGGGAGATCCAGATCTACTCTCGACAGGAGAGATCAAACCAAAACACCGAATCAAAGTCAAGTATAAGTGAAGTATTGTAAAGTGTATGGTGTACCCTAGATCTAAGGATAAAGTCACAAGATGAATAAGGGGTTTAATGAGTATAGCCTTGGTTCATTGTTAATGTGAGAGTGACTTATAGTATTTGAAATGAGATCTAGGATTAAAGTACTAGTCAATTGTGACAAAATCCACTGCCTTGGGAACTGTATCCAATGCATGGTAGTTTAAGGATTGAATTGGGACTAACCAGTACCAATGACAAGCTTGATTATAAGACATGACAATGTCAAGGGATTCAAGCAACCAAAACAGGGATCAAACTACAAGTTAACCCAACAATCTAGGAAAGTCAGATGAGCTTGGAGAAAGATCAGTGCCTTGGGAATTGGGATAAATGGAGTCAAAAAGAACTTAACTTGTAGATCATGACCCCTATAGCATAAGACAAGTGGGCTACCAAAAGTATGATGATTGGATCTTTCGAGATCTAATAGTTCATGATATGACCTAAGTGGATCACAATCCCTTAAAACAAGGAATGCTACCCCCAAGGCAAGATTTCACAAACTGACATACTAGACCTAGGTTTCAAGGTATGCTTGTTCCAAATCCACCAAAATCTCAACTACCCACGTCCTACAAGTGGACATACTCAATCTCCCCAAGAAGTGCGACCTTGCCCAAGGAGGGCTAAAAGTGTGGTAAATGGGATCAAGACAAGTCCGATGGCCACCAAAATTTAGATCCAAGTAGTTTAGGCAATTGTAAATGTGGATCTAAAAAATCAAGGCAATCCAGTGGCTAGATCTTACTAGGTCTAAGATTTAAGATACCAAGTGGTCCAAAAATGGGGTTTCAACCGTTAAAATGTGGAATGGGGCCCACAAGGTAGAAATCACTAAGGTGACAGTCTAGGGGTAGGTTATTGGATATGTAGATTGCAGATCAAGTGAAATCTCAACTACCCACGTACTAGATCTAGGTTAGCTCACACAAACCAAGGAGTGCGACCTCACTTGGAGAGGTTAAGTTGCCTTGGGAAGAGGGTCAAATGGATGCCAATCCTCACCAAACTATAGATCCGGGATGCCGTGGATACTATAGAGGTGGGTTTTAAATGTCTTACCCAAGAAGCCACTAGATCTTAGTAGATTTGAGAAAATCTAAAAATGGGGGTTTTAATTAATTAGGGTTTGAAGTAACTTAGACGAGTGGATAGATCATGGAAAGAGAAATTACCTTGAGATCATACCTGAGTGATGAATAGAGATGCCTTGTTGTTGATGAAGAATCCCGCAGAGATCAAATGAGATATTGTTGAATTTGCTTGCCGAAATGATGCCCTAGCCCACAAGTGCGACCTCCTCTACATGTCAATCCAAGGAAAGTGATTTCAATAAGAAAGATCAAGTATGGAGGAAATACAAGCGAAGTGCAAATGTAACATGAAATAGAAGGTCCTGGGACTATAATATTCCCTGTCACAAATGAAGAAACCCAAAGAAGAAGTAGGGAGGGTCCTCCCCTACCAATACATCCTCCTTGAATGAATTCGGCCTCCACCTGTAGATGCAAAACTGGTACAAAAATATGGCAAGACAATATCTCCAATAACTAAGTGCAAAGGAATAATCAACGAACGAACACCAAAAACATTATCCACAACACTTGGAGATAGATGCAATAATAATTTTCTATTCCAATCATCCAGAGGCACCAGTCCCCTTTACAATGAGAAGCTCTCTCCTTTAAATAGGAGGGAGAGAGTCCACAACCTAACCACTTTTTGAATGAGTGGCTAAGATTAAAAGATCAAAAGATCTAATCAATGGTTGAGTCGAGCTCAACAATAAAATACATGGATCACTAATAAAATATAACAATAAGTGGACAAAATCACCCTAGGAGAGGGGATCCCACCAAATCATGATGACAAAATATAACAACTAGCTCATGGTGGGTCCAAGGGGTAATTTTAGACACCCTTGGTCAATCCACATAGCACAATAATAATAAAATAGTCATCAAAGTACCAAATCATGCCTCTATGGACAAATCGTGAGCCTTAGGAGGCTCCAAAAATCATCAGAAAATGCCATAGGTGATGGATGTGGGTCCCAATGAAGCTGAAACTGTTGGAGTAGGTGTGGAATACATCCCACTCATCATCACTGATCATCCCATGCCAAAAATTTTCCTCAGTAGCCCAAATCGAATTCCTCTGTAGCCATTTCTACCGATTCTGAACTACCTCAGGAAGCATGAAACTACCCAAACTGCCTCCTGGAGTGCCTGTGATGTCAAGGTGAGGGCACCAATGTGTCCGGGAGGGGGGTAATATGGTAAAATAAAGTGGCTGGACCACCCCCTTCATGCACAGCACCCTAGGTGAACCAAATAAAATCCATCTCTGCTCTAACAGGGTCTCCGACAGACCAAAACTGCACTAGGATAGCCTACTGAGGGTCAATCATCACTGTAGCTGCCCGGAATTGAAAACAGACTGTCTCATTGGACTCAGAAGGTCGAAAACTATCCAAGATGTGTATTCACACACCATATGGATCTCTCCATGATCATATAATATATCCAATATGCCCGAACATGTGAAATAATAATAATCTGTAAATGATCAAATAATGCTGTGAACCATAAATCATCATCATAAACCTGTATCTGATGCATAGAACCATCATGTACATGTACATAGACCATATATCATCTATCTATATCATCACAAGGTCCAACCCTCTCATGTCCTGTGGTTGACCTTGGTCAAACTAGGTTTGACCAAGTCAACATGACCAAATATAACTCAGACTATCATCAGAAGCTACTGCAAAGTGTCAAAGGTTAATGCATTCTCTACAACTCATTCAAATAGTAATTATAACAAAAAGTAATCATTATTGGCGATCTAAATCCAAATATATAGTGTCATTAATTATTATTATGACTCAGACTAGACTTTCAAGACCATACTCACTTCATAGTTGTGATCAATTTGCTAGTGAAGGGGTGAAGGCTTGAAATAAACTGGCTAGGCTAAGGGATGACTCACTAACTCAACATAGTGACACTTCGGATATGGGAAAGGGAAAACACACCATAGCATATACTGAATGAGCAACAACACAGGGAATGGCGGTGTCTCACAAATGGATAAGTTGTTCAAAGAGGGTTTATTCACCTTTAACAGATGCACACAATCCATAATACAAATGAGGCCAGCAATTATTTTGATATAGCTTTTAAGTTCCATTGCTTTTGGGCCTGAAGTTTCCATAGCCTTTGATCTATGTGTGTTTATAAACACATTGCATAGATTACATTTATTTTGGGCTTTCTGTTGCAGGTGTGTTTTTAAGGCACTTGTTTACCTGAGCACTTCTAGGGGTGTCACAGACAACTTGTTTAAATAGGTATTTACATTTCACAATAGATATAACATTTTATTTCATACCCATTTTCATTTAGCTTGCCTTTCATTCATGTGTGTTTAGAAACACATCGCATGAACGGGCTTTTCATACAAGATATAACATTTCATTTTCATGCTTTGTATTCATGGCAACACTAAAAGTTTCAGGTTTAGCCAACACAACTTTAGTGACTAGGGGGATTTCTCAATGAAATCCAACTCACCATAGGTAAGTTTTGTCACCAACTCAGATCCGAGACACAATAAACAGGGAAGCTCATCCAACACAGAGGCTACAATGGGGAAAAGTCCTCCATGCCACTAGTCAAGTAGTAAGTCAGGGTGATAAACTAAAAGGTAGGTAATGGATGGATGAAGACAATGAATAATGGATCCAACACTAGCAAGCCAAGGTATGGTGGAATGATCACCTCTATTCTCCCTCAGGAGGGTAAAACCAATGAGTATGAATAGTGAACTTCTAAGTCTGAGTAGGGACAATATAATATATATAATAAGATCAACCAGGTCCACATATCTATATGATCGCCATATCATGAAACTAAGTGTCAAGACATGCCATAAGAATGAATATAAAAGCAATCTAACTACAACACCATGATATACCTGCTGAGTCATATACCTGAATGCTCATCCTCTGAGCCATCATCTGTCCTCTGAAACTGCTGCTATAACACCAAGCACTACCGACTGCTCTGTACAAATCGTATAATGGCTACATCGGTCATCTCTCTAAGTGTCCTGAGACTCAGTCATGGCATGGGGAATATATATACTATCCAAAATCTAATACTGATCCAATATAGATGCTCATCTCAGCATCTCAATGTAAGGGAACTAGCTAAATAGTGTACTGGAATCTGACAAAAAATGTATGGTAGCCTGGCTACTATATATGTGATAACATCTGGCTCCGGCTAGGACAAGTGCTCTGCTATAGTGAGCGCTTGAGAACCTCAGAATCTTTGGTCCTCGAACTCTGCTACTTGAATCCACGATCCAAAACTCTACCATTTTGCTTTCAGCTTTTACTTTATTTTGCACCTATTTCTGCATTCACAAACATCAAAAATACCTCATGCAGCATGTATGGGAAAAACATAAAATCCAACTGAAATAAAAATTTATTCTATGGCAGAATTATAAATGTATGAAATGTAAATGTAGAAAGTAAATTAAACTACTAACATAACTTGCAAAGTTTGAAATTTATTGTGCAGGAAAAGAAAAAAATGACAGGTACTCAGTTAAACTAGGAGCTTACGAAGGAGCTGAGGAAAGGATAAATAAAAGGTGCCAGACTCAATGGCTGAAAAACTAACTACTGCCCAAGTAGGCTTATTTGGTTTCCTACCTACTCTAATCTACCAGGAAAGGCAAGTGGATAAGTCCCAACTATGTGGGATCAGGGATGTGATCCCTTAAATCCCTTTGATTTACAGGATATAAAATACGTCGCCCGCTACCAGTGGTCAGAAAGCACATGCCATCAATGCATCGCTCTATTGTGAAAGGTCCAACCAAAAGGTCATCAGCCTGTCCTGATCTAATATGCAATATATGGTTGGGAATGATGACCTGGCTTCCTGTGGGAAACCTATTCCTATTAACCTATTCCTATTAACAGACTCAGGAATAACTCCAATATTGCGAATAGGCATAGGGTGGATTTCAGCAGGGTTTTGCGATTGCGATGTGACAATCCTTGAGCTCCTCCTGGGAGGAACTGCATCAACTCTAGGTGGGCCACCATCTAACGAAATAGCAATCCTTCCAACCAGGACTTCTCTAATTTCTCTCCTTGTTTCTTGGATCATTTCATTTGACTCTTCATCGTGAGGGGGCACAACATTCTTAATAACTTCACCTACGGTCCAAAAATCTCTATGTTTTTCCAAAGGAGGTGGCTCGTGAGATATAACACTATTATGACTAGAGCTTTCCCCTGAAGGAACTGGAATGACCATGTTTTCCAACCCGGTGGAAACTGACTCAGAATGAGATGTAGAAAAACTAGGAATGTGAGAAGGATCATGACTATGATGACTAGATGACTCAAGTGGTAGAAGAAAATTAGGGACATGAGGATATGCAGATAAAGCATGATTTAGAGAATCTGAAGGAGTTTGAAAAATAGCGAGGTTGTTTGAATTAAAATCTCCTTCAGGTGCATCATTAATTAAGGAATACTCTTCCCAACTTAAAGAATTATCATGGACTTGAATTAGATTACCATCTTCCAGGGATAAATGAGATAAGGAGTCATCTACATCAGAATAGTGGGAACCTTCAGATTCTTCATTGGTCTCAACCACAGTAGATGTTGCAAGACGGTTTTCCCAAGGGTAAATAGGTGCAAGCCCTTGCCTTTCCCATTTTATTATCAATCAAAGCAAACCATTCCCTAACAGTAAAAGGAATTCTTTCTCCTCTCCTAATGTCATCAAATTCATCAACTACATGGATAGGATTCTCAATATTTTCTTCAACATTTTCCTACTCATGAAGGTTCTCCAATGGGAGAATTGGCTTCAAGCTTTGATTTTGCCTTGTCATATCAGTAAGTGCATTTATTTCTAAGACTTATCTAGGTAGATGCTCACCTTTTTCTACATCTCTTAAGTCATCATTAAATTCCTCAGGTGCTTGATTTTCAATAGTTAATTCTTGATTGATTGCATTGTTTTGTTCCCGACCCTGAGATTGATTTTCACTTCTTCTCAATTCATCTATTTCCTCAACAAATTAATTTCTAAGTAATTCCAAATTAATTGTTCTGGCAAGCTCAGCTACTTGTTCTTCTTCCCAAGAAGAATCAGAACCTTCCATGACCATACACATATTTTGACCATCTTCCCAAAACTCATTCTCATCATCCACAAGGTTAGTTTTAGCATTGTTTAACAGTTCATCCCCATATGTATTTTTTAACCCTTCATCAAATGATTCTACATGCTCGTTATAACAAGGTTCTCTGTTTACCCGAATCAGAGCTCCATCAGAGTTGGGAATGCAAATAAATGATGAATCCATCATAAGGTATCCACCCAAACCAGCTGCCCACTTTCTAGATAGAAGCATCCCATATGCTGGGGGTAAATCAATGACAACTACATCCATCATGGTAGAAATGTCTGAACATGCAAAAAGATCAACTCTAAGGTTTTTGATCAAACCATATGACGGCACTCTCAGGAATCTATACCACAGACATTTCCATAAGGTCTAGTCACTTCAAGTCCCATTTCCTTCATGACTTGTAAAGGCATAACATTCATTGTCGCTGCAGAATCCAACATACAATCGTGAAGGAGCATGTTTTGAATGTGTAAGGTGAGTTAAAAGGGAGAGTGACCACCGTTCTTTCTCTCATAAATTGATGAATGGATGTTTATTGGTGGATCCTTCTTTGTTTCACTAAGTTGTGTTCCACTAAGTTTTTGGATATGACAGGGCTCTAAGACAACCTCGGGAGTTTTTTCTTGGCCAATGCCCTCAAAAAATTCCTCTACTTGGCATCTAACAAGAGGCACCTTCATTAGCTCAATGACAGTGATATTACACATTATCTTGCTTAATTCTTTCTTCATGTCAATTTTTAGATCATAATCATTTGCAACAAGATCTTCTTCTTCCTTTTTATCTTCATCAATCTTCTTGTGTTTGGCAAGGAAAGAAGGTTGGGAATTACTTCCTCGTTTATAAATTTGATACTTTGGTTGCTCTTTAGGTTCTGGGAGCTCTATGGCACAACATGAGGAGCTAGGTTCTTCAACTATGTCTTCTTCTTGCTCCCATGGCTCTTCTTCTAAAAGGATTCTTCCAAAATCTGCATCATAAGATAAGTCATGTATAAAGTTGATGTTTTCTGGTTGGTTATCATGGTTAATGGTGTCGGAAGGTTCTTCTTCTGTTTCATCACACCAATTAACCTCCTTCTTTTCAGAATTTTCTGGATATTCAGGTCGTCGCCTACCCCTATCCCCTTCAAGCCTCCTATTATTATTCCAGTAAGGTTTAGGGCCATAAGGATTTCATTGTCTCTCAGGATCATTCAAACTTGCTACACTTTTACTTATGACAGTTAACTGCCTCATCATTTCTTGCATAACTTCCAATGTATCTTTTGATTCCTTTGGCACACCTGTAGGTTCCTTTGGTGTTCGGAGTCTAGGATCATATCTGGAAGTGGATGGGGTAAATTGATCGAAAAAAATTTGTTTCCCCATGGATGCCACATTTTGCTCAGCCATCTTTGCATTTGATTGAGTGGTCTTCAAGTCATTTGGGTTTTTATCCTTTAGTTGATAACCAACCCATCCTTCAAATGCATTCAAGTAATGAATAACAATTGCTTGATCTTTTGGTTTAATCTCTTCAGGGATCACAGCTACAGTCTTGTCGAATCTTATGTTAAACTCATGGACTGTTTCACTTTCTATTTTCTTAATGTCAAAAAGTTGATGCAAGAGAAATTTCCCATCTAACTTTCGGGACCACTCACTGTTTAGTTTATTGACAAAGTTATCATACCCATCAATGGATGAAGCGGGCGACCTCCCGAACCGCTTCCTAACATCTCCTTCTAAAGATGCCAAGAGACACCTCATGAAAACATCTTCTTCAGATGCTCCCTATGCTTCCATGTGTTCCCATACTTTATCGATGTGGTCTTCAATGGAAGTAGTAGATACTCCATCAAATCTGGGAACCTTTTCAAAATACTTTTCAGGCATATCATGGGGTGCGCCTCGGATTTGGGAAAAGTCTAAAGGAGATGGCTTTGTCTTTCTTCCGAAAATCCTAGGATTTTGTGGAGGAGGAACATTCTGGTTTCCAGAATTTGTTCCGGCCATTGGATTTGGTAAATTTGTGTTTAAGTTTGAATTAGGAGATGAGGGAGGAACCGAATTAAACAAGGGAGATCCTGAAATGTGGTTTGGAGAATCGTTAACCAATTTCCAAAAGAAGTTAGATGATTGTGCTTTAGGATCTCTTTTATGATAAGTAAGTGGGGTTCCTTTGACTTGATTCAAGTTTGTTTTAATTCTCGTGTTATAAGGATGTAAATGAGCTCGCTCCTCAACGGATTCACAGTTTTGAGTCACCAGGTAGTCTTTAAATTCTTCTACCAAGATATATGTCGTTTAGAATGTAGGAGAGAGTGAGTGATGATTACTATGTTGAACCAAGGTAAGCCTCTGCCCTCCCCGGCAACGACGCCAACATGTTATCACCTAACTTCTAGTTACCCCTATAGATGGATCCATTAATGGATGGAAAGAGGGAAACGAAACTCAAAAGGTGCAACCAAGATCACCTCAACTTCCAATAGATGGTTGTCACGCCAATCGAGGCAACCTTCACTTTATGCTATCTAGCCCAGACAACAAAGGGGGAGACCCAGATCTACTCCCGACAGGAGAGATCAAACTGAAACACCGAATCAAATTCAAGTATAAGTGAAGTATTGTAAGGTGTATGGTGTACCCTAGATCTAAGGATAAAGTAACAAGATGAATAAGGGGTTTAATGAGTATAGCCTTGGTTCATTGTTGATGTGAGAGTGACTTATAGTATTTGAAATGAGATCCAGGATTAAAGTACTAGTCAATTGTGAGAAAATACACTGCCTTGGGAACCGTGTCCAATGCAGGGTAGTTTAAGGATTGAATTGGGGCTAACCACTACCAATGACAAGCTTGATTATAAGATATGACAATGTCAAGCGATTCAAGCAACCAAAACAGGGATCAAACTACAAGTTAACCAAACAATCTAGGAAAGTCAGATGAACTTGGAGAAAGATCAGTGCCTTGGGAATTGGGATAAATGGAGTAAAAAAGAGTGTTAACTTGTAGATCATGACCCCTATAGCATAAGACAAGTGGGATACGAAAAGTATGATGATTGGATCTTTCGAGATCTAATAGTTCATGATATGCCTAAGTGGATCACAAACCCTTAAAACAAGGAATGCTACCCCCAAGGCAAGATTTCACAAACTGACATACTAGACCTAGGTTTCAAGGTATGCTTGTTCCAAATCCACCAAAATCTCAACAACCCATGTCCTACAAGTGGACATACTCAATCTCCCCAAGAAGTGCGACCTTGCCCAAGGAGGGCTAAAAGTGTGGTAAATGGGATCAAGACAAGTCCGATGGCCACCAAAATTTAGATCCAAGTAGTTCAGGCAATTGTAAATGTGGATCTAGAAAATCAAGGCAATCCAGTGGCTAGATCTTAATAGATCTGAGATTTAAGCTACCAAGTGGTCCAAAAATGGGGTTTCAACCGTTAAAATGTGGAATGGGGCCCACAAGGTAGAAATCACTAAGGTGATAGTCTAGGGGTAGGTTATTGGATATGTAGATTGCAGATCAAGTGAAATATCAACTACCCACGTACTAGATCTAGGTTAAATCACCCATACCAAGGAGTGCGACCGCACTTGGAGAGGCTAAGTTGCCTTGGGAAGAGGGTCAAATGGATGCCAATCCTCACCAAACTATAGATCCGGGATGCCGTGGATACTATAGAGGTGGGTTTTAAATGTCTTACCCAAAAATCCTCTAGATCTTAGTAGATCTGCGAAAATCTAAAAATGGGGGTTTTAATTAATTAGGGTTTGAAGTAACTTAGACAAGTGGATAGATCATGGAAAGATAAATTACCTTGAGATCATACCTGAGTGATGAAGAGAGATGCCTTGTTATTGAGGAAGACTCCCGCAGAGATCAAATGAGAGATTGTTGAATTTGCTTGCCAAAATGATGCCCTAGCCAAGAAGTGCGACCTCCTCTACTTGTCAATCCAAGGAAAGTGATTTCAATCAGAAAGATCAAGTATGGAGGAAATAAAAGAGAAGTGCAAATGTAACATGAAATAGAAGGTCCTGGGACAGTAATACTCCCTGTTACCAAAAAAGAAACCCAAAGAAGAAGTAGGGAGGGTCCTCCCCTACCAATACGTCCTCCTTGAATGAATTCGGCCTCCACCTGAAGATGCAAAAATGGTACAAAAACATGGCAAGACAATGTCTCCAATAAATCAATGCAAAGGAAGAATCAACGAACGAACACCAAAAACATTCACCACAACACTTGGAGATAGATGCAATAATAATTTTCTATTCCAATAATCCAGAGGCACCAGTCCCCTTTACAATGAGAAGCTCTCTCCTTTAAGTCCTTTAAATAGGAGGGAGAGAGTCCACAACCTAACCACTTTTTGAATGAGTGGCTAAGATTAAAAGATCAAAAGATCTAATCAATGGTTGAGATGAGCTCAACAATAAAATACATGGATCACTAATAAAATATAACAATAAGTGGACAAAATCGCCCTAGGAGAGGGGATCCCACCAAATCATGACGACAAAATATAACAACTAGCTCATGGTGGGTCTAAGGGGTAATTTTAGACACCCTTGGTCAATCCCCATAGCACAATAATAATAAAATAGTCATCAAAGTACGAAATCGTGCCTCTATGGACAAATCGTGAGCCTTAGGAGGCTCCAAAAATCAACAAAAAATTCCATAGGTGATGGATGTGGGTCCCGATGAAGCTGAAACTGCTGGAGTAGGTGTGGAAGACATCCCACTCATCATCATTGATCATCCCATGCCAAAAACTTGCCTCAGTTGCCCAAATCGAATTCCTCTGTAGCCATTTCTACCGATTCTGAACTGCCTCGGGAAGCGTGAAACTGCCCAAAATGCCTCCTGGAGTTCCTGCGCTGTCAAGGTGAGGGAAACAGTGTGTCTGGGAGGGGGGTAATATGGTAAAATCAAGTGGCTGGACCACCCCCTTCATGCACAATGCCCTAGGTGAACCCAATAAAATCCATCTTTGCTCTGACAGGGTCTCCGATAGACCAAAACTACACTAGGATAGCCTACTGAGGCTCAATCATCACTGTAACTGCCCGGAACTGAAAACAGACTGCCACATTGGACTCAGAATGTCCAAAACTATCCAATATGTGTACTCATACACCATATGGATCTCTGCATGATCATATAATATATCCAATATGCCTGAATAGGTGAAATAATAATAATCTGTAAATGATCGAATAATGTTGTGAGCTATAAATCTTCATCATAAACCTATATCTGATGCATAGAACCATCATGTACATGTACATAGACCATATATCATCTATCTGTATCATCACAAGGTCCAACCTCTCATGTCCTGTGGTTGACCTTGGTCAAACTAGGTTTGACCAAGTCAACATGACCAAATATAACTCAGACTATCATCAGAAGCTGCTGTAAAGTGTCAAAGGTTAATGCATGCTCTACAACTCATTCAAGTAGCAATTATAACAAAAAGTAATCATTACTGGCGATCTAAATCCAAATATATAGTGTCATTAATTATTATTATGACTCATACTAGACTTTCAAGACCATACTCACTTCATAGTTGTGATCAATTTGCTAGTGAAGGGGTGAAGGCTTAAAATAAACTGGCTAGGTTAAGGGATGACTCACTGACTCAACATTGTGACACTTCGGATATGGGAAAGGGAAAACACACCATAGCATATACTAAATGAGCAACAACACAGGGAATGGCGGTGTCTCACAAACGGATAAGTTGTTCAAAGAGGGTTTATTCACCTTTAACAGATGCGCACAATCCATAATACAAATGAGGCCAGCAATTATTTTGATATAGCATTTAAGTTCCATTGCTTTTGGTCCTGAAGTTTCCATATCCTTTGATCTATGTGTGTTTATAAACACATTGCATATATTTACATTTATTTTAGGCTTTCTGCTACATGTGTGTTTTTAAGGCACTTGTTTACCTGAGCACTTCTAGGTGTGTCACAGACAGCTTGTTTACCTAGGTATTTACATTTTACAATAGATATAACATTTTATTTCATACCCATTTTCATTTGGCTTGCCTTTCATTCATGTGTGTTTAGAAACACATTGCATGAACGGGCTTTTCATACAAGATATAACATATCATTTCCATTCTTTGTATTCATGGCAGCACTAAAAGTTTTAGGTTTAGCCAACACAACTTTAGTGACTAGGGGGATTTCTCAAGGAAATCCAACTGACCATAAGTAATTTTTGTCATCAACTCAGATCCGAGACACAATAAACAAGGAAGCTCATCCAACACAGAGGCTACAGTGGGGAAAATTCCTCCATGCCACTAGTCAAGTAGTAAGTCAGGGTGATAAATTGAAATGTAGGTAATGGATGGATGAAGACAATGAATAATTGATCCAACACTAGCAACCCAAGGTATGGTGGAATGATCACCTCTATTCTCCCTCATGAGGGTAAAACCAATGAGTATGAATAGTGAACTTCTAAGTCTGAGTAAGGACAATATAATACATATAATAAGATCAACCAGGTCCACATATCTATATGATCGCCATATCATGAAACTAAGTGTCAAGACATGCCATAAGAATGAATATAAAAGAAATCTAACCACAACAGCATGATATACCTGCTGAGTCATATACCTGAATGCTCATCCTCTGAGCCATCATCTGTCCTCTAAAATTGCTGCTATAACTCCAAGGACTACTAACTGCTCTGCACAAATGGTATAATGGCTACTTCGGTCATCTCTCTGAGTGTACTGAGACTCAGTCATGGCATGGGGAATATATATACTGTCCAAAATATGACAAAAAATGTATGGTAGCCTGGCTACTATATATGTGATAACATCTGGCTCTGGCTGGGACAAGTGCTCTGCTGAAGTGAGCGCTTGAGAACCTCAGAATCTCTGGTCCTCGAACTCTGCTAGTCGAATCCACAATCCAGCACTCTACCATTTTGCTTTCGGCTTTTACTTTATTTTGCACCTATTTCTGCATTCACAAACATCAAAAATACCTCACGCAACATGTATGGGAAAAACCTAAAATCCAACTGGAAAAAAAAATTATTCTACAGCAAAAATATAAATGTATGAAATATAAATGCAGAAAGTAAATTAAACTACTAACATAACTTGCAAAGTTTGAAATTTATTGTGCAGGAAAAGAAAAAAATGATAGGTACTCAGTTAAACTAGGAGCCTACGAAGGAGCTTAGGAAAGGATAAATAAAAGGTGCCAGACTCAATGGCTGAAAAACTAACTACTGCCCAAGTAGGCTTATTTTGTTTCCTACCTACTCTAATCTACTAGGCAAGGCAAGTGGATAAGTCCCAACTATGTGGGATCACGGATGTGATCCCTCTGATTTACAGGATATAAAATACGTCGCCCGCTACCAGTGGTCAGAAAGCACATGCCATCAATGCATCGCTCTACTGTGAAAGGTCCAACCAAAAGGTCATCAGCCTGTCCTGATCTAATATGCAATATATGGTTGGGAATGATGACCTGGCTTCCTGTGGGAAACCTATTCCTATTAACAGACTCAGTAATAACTCCAATATTGCGAATAGGCATAGGGTGGATTTCAGCAGGGTTTTACGATTGCGATTTGATAATCCTTGAGCTCCTCCTGGGAGGAACTGCATCAACTCTAGGTGGGCCACCATCTAAGAAAATAGCAATCCTGCCAACCAGGACTTCTCTAATTTCTCTCCTTGTTTCTTGGATCATTTCGTTTGACTCTTCATCGTGAGGGGGCACAACATTCTTAATAACTTCACCTACGGTCCAGAAATCTCTATGGTCTTCCAAAGGAGGTGGGTCGTGAGATATAACACTATTATGACTAGAGCCTTCCCCTGAAGGAACTGGAATGACCATGTTTTCCAACCCGGTGGAAACTGACTCAGAATGAGATGTAGAAAAACTAGGAATGTGAGAAGGATCATGACTATGATGACTAGATGACTCAAGTGGTAGAAGAAAATTAGGGACATGAGGATATGCAGATAAAGCATGATTTAGAGAATCTGAAGGAGTTTGAAAAATAGCGAGGTTGTTTGAATTAAAATCTTGTTCAGGTGCATCATTAATTAAGGCATCCTCTTCCCAACTTAAACAATTATTATGGACTTGAATTAGATTACCATCTTCTAGGGATAAATGAGATAAGGAGTCATCTACATCAGAATAGTGGGAACCTTCAGATTCTTCATTGGCCTCAACCACAGTAGATGTTGCAGGACAGTTTTCCCAAAGGTAAATAGGTGCAAGCCCTTGGATTTCCCTTTCTCTATTATGATCAGTTAAAGCAAACCATTCCCTAACAGTAAAAGGAATTCGTTCTCCTCTCCTAATGTCATCAAATTCATCAACTACATGGATAGGATTCTCAATATTTTCTTCAACATTTTCCTGCTCATGAAGGTTCTCCAATGGGAGAATTGGCTCCAAGCTTTGATTTTGCCTTGTCATATCAGTAAGTGCATGTATTTCTAAGACTGATCTAGGCAGATGCTCACCACTCTCTATATCTGTTAAGTCATCATTAACTTCCTCCGGTACTTGATTTTCAATAGTTAATTTTTGATTGATTGCATTGTTTTGTTCCCGACCCTGAGATTGATTTTCACTTCTTCTCAATTCATCTATTTCTTTAGCAAATTCATTTCTAAGTAATTCCAAATTAATTGTTCTGGAAAGCTCAACTACTTGTTCTTCTTCCCAAGAAGAATCAGAATCTTCCATCACCATACACATATTTTGACCATCTTCCCAAAACTCATTCTCATCATCCACAAGGTTAGTTTTAGCTTTGTTTAACAATTCATCCCCATATGTGTTTTTTAACCCTTCATCAAATGATTCTACATGCTCGTTATAACAAGGTTCTCTGTTTACCCGAATCAGAGCTCCATCAGAGTTGGGAATGCAAATAAATGATAAATCCATCATAAGGTATCCATCGAAACCAGATGCCCACTTTCTAAATAGAAGCATCCCATATGATGGGGGTAAATCAATGACAACTACATCCATCATGGTAGAAATGTCTGAACATGCAAAAAGATCAGCTCTAAGGTTTTTGATCAAACCATATGATGGCACTTGTCGACAATCTATACCACAGACATTTCCATAAGGTCTAGTCACTTCAAGTCCCATTTCCTTCATGACTTGTAAAGGCATAACATTCATTGTCGCTCCGGAATCCAACATACAATTGTGAAGGATCATGTTTTGAATGTGTAAGGTGACGTAAAAGGGAGAGTGACCACAGTTCTTTCTCTCATAAATTGCCGAATGGATGTTTATTGGTGGATCCTTCTCTGTTTCACTAAGTTGTGTTCCACTAAGTTTTTGGATATGACAGGACTCTAAGACAACCTCAAGAGTTTTTTCTTGGCCAATGCCCTCAAAAAATTCCTCTACTTGGCATCTAACAGAGGCAAACTTCATTAGCTCAGTGACAAGGATATTACACATTATCTTGATTAACTCTTTCTTCATGTCAATTTTTAGATCATAATCATTTGCAACAAGATCTTCTTCTTCCTTTTTATCTTCATCAATATTCTTGTGTTTGTCAAGGAAAGAAGGTTGGAAATTACTTCCTCGTTTATAAATTTGATACTTTGGTTGCGCTTTAGGTTCTGGGAGCTCTATGGCACAACATGAGGAGCTAAGTTTTTCAACTATGTCTTCTTCTTGCTCCCATGGCTCTTCTTCTAAAAGGATTCTTCCAAAATCTTCATCATAAGATAAGTCATGTATAAAGTTGATGTTTTCTGGTTGGTTATCATGGTTAATGGTGTCGGAAGGTTCTTCTTTTGTTTCCACACACCAATTAACCTCCTTCTTTTCGGAATTTTCTGTATATCCAGGTCGTCACCTATCCCTATCGCCTTCAGGCCTCCTATTATTATTCCAGTAAGGTTTAGGGCCATAAGGATTTGTATGTCTCTCAGGATCATTCAAACTTGATACACTTTTAGTTAGGACAGTTAACTGCCTCATCATTTCTTCCATAACTTCCAACGTATCTTTTGATTCCTTTGGCACACCTGTAGGTTCCTTTGGTTTTCGGACTCTAGGATCAGATCTAGAAGTGGACGGGGTAAATTGATCGAATTTTTTTTGTTTCCCCATGGATGCCATATTTTGCTCAGCCATCTTTGCATTTGATGAATAACAATTGGTCGATCTTTTGGTTTAATCTCTTCAGGGATCACAGCTACAGTCTTGTCGAATCTTATGTTAAACTCATGGACTGTTTCATTTTCTCTTTTCTTAATGTCAAAACGTTGATGCAAGAGAAATATCCCATCTAACTTTTGGGACCACCCACTGTTTAGTTTATTGACAAAGTTATCATACCCATCAATGGATGAAGCAGGCAACCTCTCAATCCACTTCCTAACATATCCTTCTAAAGATGCCAAAAGACCCCTCATGAGAACATCTTCTTTAGATGCTCCATATGCTTCCATGTGTTCCCATACTTTATCGATGTGGTCTTCAATGGAAGTAGCAGATACTCCATCAAATATGGGAACCTTTTCAAAATACTTTTCAGGCATATCATGGGGTGCGCGTTGGATTTGGGAAAAGTCTAAAGGAGATGGCTTTGTCTTTCTTCCGAAAATCCTAGGATTTTGTGGAGGAGGAACATTCTGGTTTCCAGAATTTGTTCCGACCATTGGATTTGGTAAATTTGTGTTTAAGTTTGAATTAGGAGATGAGGGAGGAACTGAATTAAACAAGGGAGATCCTGAAATGCGGTTTGGAGAATCGTTAACCAATTTCCAAAAGAAGTTAGATGACTGTGCTTTAGGATCTCTTTTATGATAAGTAAGTGGGGTTCCTTCGACTTGATTCAAGTTTGTTTTACTTCTCGTGTTATAAGGATGTAAATGAGCTTGCTCCTCAACAGAGTCACGGTTTGGAGTCGCCAAGTAGTCTTTAAATTCTTCTACGAAGATATATGTCGTTTATAATGTAGGAGAGAGTGAGTGATGATTACTATGTTGAACCAAGGTAAGCCTCTGCCCTCCCCGGCAACGGCGCCAAAATGTTATCACCTAACTTGTAGTCACCCCTATAGCTGGATCCATTAATGGATGGCAAGAGGGAAAGGAAAATCAAAAGGTGCAACCACGATCACCTCGACTTCCAATAGATGGTTGTCACGCCAATCGATGCAACCTTCACTTTATGCTATCTAGCCCAGACAACAAAGGGGGAGACCCAGATCTACTCCCGACAAGAGAGATCAAACCAAAACATCGAATCAAAGTCAAGTATAAGTGAAGTATTGTAAGGTGTATGGTGTACCCTAGATCTAAGGATAAAGTCACAAGATGAATAAGGGGTTCAATGAGTATAGCCTTGGTTCATTGTTGATGTGAGAGTGACTTATAGTATTTGAAATGAGATCCAGGATTAAAGTACTAGTCAATTGTGAGAGAATCCACTGCCTTGGGAACCATGTCCAATGCAGGGTAGTTTAACCATTGAATTGGGGCTAACCAGTACCAATGACAAGCTTGATTATAAGATATGACAATGTCAAGGGATTCAAGCAACCAAAACAGGGATCAAACTACAAGTTAACCCAACAATCTAGGAAAGTCAGATGAGCTTGGAGAAAAATCAGTGCCTTGGGAATTGGGATAAATGTAGTAAAAAAGAAGTTAACTCGTAGATCATGACCCCTATAGCATAAGACAAGTGGGCTACGAAAAGTATGATGATTGGATCTTTCGAGATCTAATAGTTCATGATATGACCAAAGTGGATCACAATCCCTTAAAACAAGGAATGATACCCCCAAGGAAATATTTCACAAATTGACATACTAGACCTAGGTTTCAAGTTATGTTAGTTCCAAATCCACCAAAATCTCAACTACCCATGTCCTACAAGTGGACATACTCAATCTCCCCAAGAAGTGCGATCTTGCCCAAGGAGGGCTAAAAGTGTGGTAAATGGGATCAAGACAAGTCCGATGGCCACCAAAATTTAGATCCAAGTAGTTTAGGCAATTGAAAATGTGGATCTAGAAAATCAAGGCAATCCAGTGGCTAGATCTTACTAGATCTGAGATTTAAGATACCAAGTGGTCCAAAAATGGGGTTTCAACCCTTAAAATGTGGAATGGGGCCCACGAGGTAGAAATCACTAAGGTGATAGTCTAGGGGTAGGTTATTGGATATGTAGATTGCAGATCAAGTGAAATCTCAACTACCCACGTACTAGATCTAGGTTAACTCACCCAAACCAAGGAGTGCGACCTCACTTGGAGAGGCTAAGTTGCCTTGGGAAGAGGGTCAAATGGATTCCAATCCTTACCAAACTATATATCCGGGATGTCGTGGATACTATAGAGGTGGGTTTTAAATGTCTTACCCAAGAAGCCACTAGATCTTAGTAGATTTGAGAAAATCTAAAAATGGGGGTTTTAATTAATTAGGGTTTGAAGTAACTTAGACAAGTGGATAGATCATGGAAAGAGAAATTACCTTGATATCATACCCGAGTGATGAAGAGAGATGCCTTGTTGTTGAGGAAGACTCCCGCAGAGATCAAATGATAGATTGTTGAATTTGCTTGCCGAAATGATGCCCTAGCCCACAAGTGCGACCTCCTCTACCTGTCAATCCAAGGAAAGCGATTTCAATAAGAAAGATCAAGTATGGAGGAAATACAAGCGAAGTGCAAATGTAACATGAAATAGAAGGTCCTGGGACAGTAATACTCCCTTTTACCAACGAAGAAACCCAAAGAAGAAGTATGGAGGGTCCTCCCCTACCAATACGTCCTCCTTGAATGAATTCGGCCTCCACCTGTAGATGCAAAAATGGTACAAAAATATGGCAAGACAATATCTCCAATAACTCAATGCAAAGGAAGAATCAACGAACGAACACCAAAAAAATTCACCACAACACTTGGAGATAGATGCAATAATAATTTTCTATTCCAATAATCTAGAGCCATCAGTCCCCTTTACAATGAGAAGCTCTCTCCTTTAAATAGGAGGGAGAGATTCCACAACCTAACCACTTTTTGAATGAGTGGCTAAGATTAAAAGATCAAAAGATCTAATCAATGGTTGAGATGAGCTCAACAATAAAATACATGGATCACTAATAAAATATAACAATAAGTGGACAAAATCGCCCTAGGAGAGGGGATCCCACCAAATCATGATGACAAAATATAAAAACTAGCTCATGGTGGGTCCAAGGGGTAATTTTAGACACCCTTGGTCAATCCCCATAGAAAAATAATAATAAAATAGTCATCAAAGTACCAAATCGTGCCTCTATGGACAAATCGTGAGCCTTAGGAGGCTCCAAAAATCAACAAAAAATGCCATAGGTGATGGATGTGGGTCCCGATGAAGCTGAAACTACTGGAGTAGGTTTGTAATACATCCCACTCATCATCACTGATCATCCTATGCCAAAACTTTGCCTTAGTATCCCAAATCGAATTCCTCTGTAGCCATTTCTACCGATTCTGAACTGCCTTGGGAAGCGTGAAACTGCCTCCTGGAGTGCCTGTGCCGTCAAGGTGAGGGAACTAGTGTGTCCGGGAGGGGGGTAATATGGTAAAATAAAGTGGCTGGACTACCCCCTTCATGCACAGTGCCCTAGGTGAACCAAATAAAATCCATCTCTGCTCTGACAGGGTCTCCGATAGACCAAATTTGCACTAGGATAGCCAACTGATGCTCAATCATCATTGTAACTGCTCGGAACTAAAAACAGACTGTCTCATTGGACTCAGAAGTTCCAAAACTATACAAGATGTGTACTCATACAACATATGGATCTCTGCATGATCATATAATATATCCAATATGCCGGAACAGGTGAAATAATAATAATCTAAAATGATCAAATAATGTTGTGAACCATAAATCATCATCATAAACCTGTATCTGATGCATAGAACCATCATGTACATGTACATAGACCATATATCATCTATCTGTATCATCACAAGGTCCAACCCTCTCATGTCCTGTGGTTGACCTTGGTCAAACTAGGTTTGACCAAGTCAACATGACCAAATATAACTCAGACTATCATCAGAAGCTGTTGCAAAGTGTCAAAGGTTAATGCATGCTCTACAACTCATTCAAATAGCAATTATAACAAAAAGTAATCATTACTGGCGATCTAAATCCAAATATGTATTGTCATTAATTATTATTATGACTCAGACTAGACTTTCAAGACCATACTCACTTCATAGTTGTGATCAATTTGCTAGTGAAGGGGTGAAGGATTAAAATAAACTGGCTAGGCTAAGGGATGACTCACTGGCTCAACATTGTGACACTTCGTATATGGGAAAGGGAAAACACACCATAGCATATACTGAATGAGCAACAACACGGGGAATGGCGGTGTCTCACAAATGGATAAGTTGTTCAAAGAGGGTTTATTCACCTTTAATAGATGCGCACAATCCATAATACAAATGAGGCCAACAATTATTTTTATATAGCTTTTAAGTTCCATTTCTTTTGGGCCTGAAGTTTCCATAGCCTTTGATCTATGTGTGTTTATAAACACATTGCATAGATTTACATTTATTTTAGACTTTCTGCTGCAGGTGTGTTTTTAAGGCACTTGTTTACCTGAGCACTGCTAGGTGTGTCACAGACAACTTGTTTACCTAGATATTTACATTTCACAATAAATATAACATTTTATTTCATACCCATTTTCATTTGGCTTGCCTTTCATTCATGTGTGTTTAGAAACACATTGCATGAACGGGCTTTCATACAAGATATAACATTTCATTTCCATGCTTTGTATTCATGGCAGCACTAAAAGCTTCAGGTTTAGCCAACACAACTTTAGTGACTAAGGGTATTTCTCAAGGAAATCCAACTCACCATAGGTAAGTTTTGTCACCAACTCAGAGTCGAGACACAATAAACAGGGAAGCTCACCCAACACAGAGGCTACAGTGGGGAAAAGTCCTCCATACCACTAGTCAAGTAGTAAGTCAGGGTGATAAACTAAAAGGTAGGTAATGGATGGATGAAGACAATGAATAATGGATCCAACACTAGCAAGCCAAGGTATGGTGGAATGATCACCTCTATTCTCCCTCAAGAGGGTAAAACCAATGAGTATGAATAGTGAACTTCTAAGTCTGAGTAGGGACAATATAATATATATAATAGGATCAACCAGGTCCACATATCTATATGATCGCCAGATCATGATACTAAGTGTCAATACATGCCATAAGAATGAATATAAAAGCAATCTAACCAAAACACCATGATATACCTGTTGAGTCATATACCTGAATGGTCATTCTCTGAGCCATCATCTGTCCTCTGAAACTGCTGCTATAACTCCAAGCACTACTAACTGCTCTTCACAAATGGTATAATGGCTACATCAGTCATCTCTCTGAGTGTCCTGAGACTCAGCCATGGCATGGGGAATATATATACTGTCCAAAATTTGATAGCGATCCAACATAGATGCTCATCTCAGCATCTCAATGTAAGGGAGCTGGCTGAATAGTGTACGGGAATCTAACAGAAAATGTATTGTAGCCCGGCTACTATATATGTGATAATAGGGTCCAATCCACAATTGCAATATTCAATCATAAATCAATCCTCCTGCTCTATAAATCCATATGCCATCTGCCAGTTTCAGTAGTTCGTAAAAGGAAACAAACAATAGTGAAATGCAATAGCAGAGCATAGGTGTAACAACAATAATTGTACAATCCGATAACACACTTGCAAAGAGAAACTACGCACTATTCAATCAAAATGAGAAAAGTTGTAATTGAAGAATCCTACTCTCAATACTCACATTGTTTCAGCAACTCGAAATTAAATATAATTTCAATTCCACACCAAAAGAAAGTAAAGAAAATAAATAACTAGCTAATTGGGTAACTCTGAAAGAAGGTGGGCCCTTGCCTTCTAACAGAGATGCCTCTACACACTACAAGAAATAATTACTCAGAAGCTCAAGAAAATACTACCAATTTCATTGATGGAATAAAGTTCTTATTTTGGAGTAACTCATCTTACGTGCTCAATGGATGGATTTGATGTATCCCCAAACTAGCATTCTATACGATTTAATTCCCCATGTGGCCTCACCCACAACATATTTGTCAAAACCTCCCCCATGACCACTTGTTGATGCATGATTAGTTCTATTTACCACACAATAGTTGATAAGTTAATAAATCAAAAGTAGTATATGACTATTCAACAACCTATAGTGACACAACAAGTCCAAAATTCCTTGTCTCCTAACCAAAGTTCTAATATCATATCTGTCTAGTCCACAAAAAGGAAAGGAAATCAACAACCCCATGTAACATACCTGACCCTGAAACCAAGGTTATAGGAACATGTAAACCCAAAGGAAGGCTGAATAAAGGTATAACACACTGGAATAAGGCCAACCAAAAGCTAGGATAACATACCATCGAGCCAATCAAAACAAACATATAGCCTTTAAAAATAAATGTGATACTTTAAAAACAATTATAAAACTCCCCAAAAGATGATGCAGATGCAACACAGTGCAAGCATGATAATGCAACCAGATTTACAAATTTTAATAAATTTGGACCTTAGCATTATTAAAACATTAAAGGTGAACATAATCAATCCAATGCTTCTAACTTATCATATTTATGGAATTATCTGCATACAATTACAAACTAAATCTTTCCGTCGTAAAACTATGCAATTTATGGCACTCTTGTCAATCCAATTTATGACACTTTTATTAACAGTTTTACATTTCTCATCAACTTATATATGAAACTAACACCTACGGACATTCAATAATGTAAAATAGAAAATACAGATCTATCATATACAGCCTAATTCATACGAAGATCAAATCTACTATTGCTATAGAAATCACTACTGGATCATCCAATAAGCATCCAATTCCTTGCAAAACCAACTGTGAGTCCCAAATAAAAATCATACCAGTTGTATGGATCACGCTACAGCCACCGAGGGTGCACTATATAATTCACGTAAAACCATACAACATCATATATTCAATTATCTAGGGAAACTATCAATTCAATGTAGTTTTCTAGTAGAAACACACACTTTCTAGCAATCGAAACTCAGTATTTTCATCTATGGATCATATAAAAAATATGATCAGCCATGGATGATGCACTTGTAGAATATGATAAAACAAATAATACATTCATAAACATATTTAATTCTTCCATTAAGATCAGATCTCAAGACAAGGAGAAAAGTCCAATTTCCAAGCAAGATTCCTTAACTAGTGTTCCAAAAACCAAGCCATTTCAACTGTGAAATCATCTATAGATCTGATTAGTCATAGAGGGAGCATTTGCAGAGTAAGCTACCAAAAATAAACACATAAATCAAATATGTTAAGTTTCCATCAAGATTAAATCTCATAGTCAAGGAAAATGTACAAGTTTCCAACAGTTAAACCATCAAATATGCATTTAACCATTGATACAAGACCATATACACTTGACTATGAATAGATCAGCCATAAAGGGAACTATATCAACAATGGAAAATTAATATAAACATAATAATTAACATAAAATAAGCCACTTATATTAATGATAACAACAAATAGTGTAGGGATTTGTCTACTCTATTTTAGCTATTTTACTAAGAAGTGGTGAGCTTCTATGTCAACAAATGAAAATGATTATCACAAGTTATTATTAAGATCTAGATTCATTTATCAAACATGATAAGAAAATCCAAGATCTAATGCCATTTGAAAATCTAAATCATACAAAATAAGCAACATTCAAACATTCAAATGGAACAAACTTGAATCATTTCATATTAAAACAATGAAGAGGTACATCCTTACCATGGATCTTGGTGTGAATCTCTCCTCCATTGCCATGGGCTTTCCTTTCTCCACCCTTGCTTTTGAAGAAATTGAGCTTTTCTTCCTCCTTCAGAATCTTTCCAGCATGCCTTTGCTCTTCCTTTGTGTACCTTACAATGCCCCAAATGCCTTTCTTATATAGCATTGGGAAGTGTGCTCTCAAGCTTCTCTTTTCAATATGGGATTGCTCTTTTTCATTATTTTAGATCATTTTCATTCAAAAATCCACTTTTCCATAGTTTTTAGGCTTTTTGCACAACTTAGCATACTTTAAGCACAATTAATGCACTTTAACGCATTCCTCTTCACTTTTTGATTGGTGTATCTTAGGTTTGGACCTTTTTTGAGCGGTTCAATTACTGAACTTGGTCTCCTTAGGTTCTTACTTTCTTCACCTAATCCTTCCATTTATGGGAGAGGTAATTAGATCAAAGAGGATTTGTCTCTAAATGTACCTGTGTTCTGTCTTCATGTTGCGGGTGCATAGTAAAAATATGTTTCTTCTGTCAGATGACTAGGGGTGTTAATTTGATTGTTAACAGATGCCCCCTAATGTGTGAGGTCCAAAGCAGAGCTAAGGGCCGAAATACATTACTGAAATTGATACTTTGTATACTAATACTCTTTATACTGCTACTATTTATCGTTCAAAGCAAGGATGAGGAAAGGAAAAACTCACGGGTGCAGGATTGAGGATCACACCTACAAAACATAGCAATTTCTCAAATATATAATATCTTCCTGAGGCAAGCATACCCATGCTCAGTAGTAAACAAGCATGGCCACGAACAATACACAGTGGATCCATGTCAAAAGTAATTTTTTCAAAAGTGTAAACATACACTTTGATAAGCGTGAGAACAAGGTCTTCATCGAACTTCTGACATGGCAGTGTAATCTTGTGCAGCTCGGGCAGTGCATCGATGAGTGGTACAACTGTTTTTCCCAAGGTCTTCAATACAAACTGACGAGTTTATATCATGTGAATAAATGATCTGATGTCGAGCATAATAAAACACCATCTGATTACCGGTCATTGATGTATACCGTTAACAGATGCAAAGAGATCCACCGATAATGATGATGGACTCTATGGTACTGAGTACAAACTAGCAAGTGTGAATACATGTTCTGAAGTTGAACACTTGTAGAATCAAAGAATCAGGGGTAATTGATGTATACCCACTGTCATTTGCGAGGAACCTGCCACTAATGACTGCAAGATCCAAGGTACTCTTGGGTTTCTAGATCTATGTCCTAGATGATGATTTGATGTCGATAGGAATAGATCCGTCAGAAGGAGGGCATTAATGCATCCCACATAAACCGATATGAAATAAAGATTAATAGTCTGATATAATTTGGTAGAAATGCAAGATCCAACACTGTATACTGACACAAGGAAGACCGACATGATTGGTCAAGAATATTTGAGGAATGGCCGACTCGGTTTGATCTTCCGTTGAACACATAACACAACGCAGAATGGACACTTGGAAACATAAGACTTTGAGTAACCGACCTTAATGAAATCCACTAAGGCCAGATGCATTAACGAAATCTCCATTGGTGACGGGAAAGATAACCCATCGGTGGATATATGTTCAAAATACTAGTACAATTTCCTAAGGCAAATGAAGATGGTGTACTGATAGCGGATACAATATTATGTGCCGTGTTCAAGGGCGACAAGAATTGACTGTTGCTTTTTTTCTTCAAAGTTTATGATATGAAGTGATTTAAGTCTCTCCCTTTTTGGATTTTTGTGTTTTTTAATTTTTATGCTTTTTCATTTTAAAAAATAATAAAGAATGTTATGATACATAGGAGGGAACGAGTGTTGCATGGGCGTACACCTATTTTTCAAGTGCATGGGTTAGGCCAAGGAAAAGATCCATATTGCAAACAAGGGCTAAGCTAGTTGTGCACACTCTTACAGTTGTTCCCTCCCGAGGATGGATATCATAACATTGATCTTCCTTGTGACCAATGCGATTACAATACTGTCACTTTGCATTCTCATGCTCGACTCGAGCTTCTAGAAGGAATCCAACACTCTAGAAGTATATTCGTGTTGAATAATCTAGGATATGAAATCTATTATCGTCATCATATCCTAGCCCATGTCGAATTTTTTTTACTTGTATTTCTTCCCAAGGTCTAATGAATGGCTTGGAAAGATATTGTTGAACTTGTTCATGTTGAACTTAGACAACTCCATCTTCATCTGCATCTGGAGTTGTCTTGCGGGGTTGTTGTTGAGTGCATTGTTGATTTGAATGTCCATCATCATCATCATCATCATCATAGAGAGGATTGTTTTGAACAATGACTGCTTCATAATGCTTCATTAACTCGTGATTTTTGAGATCCCTTATTTCATCATTCATTAGTTGGGATTGTTCGTGAAGAATTCTAACTTTAGCTTGCATGACTTGCAAACAAGTTAGCACTGTTTGAAGATATGTTTTATTGAGTATGGTTGTGTTGTCTTCAATAGTGATTATTAGAGTGTTTAGCAACTCTAATAATTCTAGACTTCTCTCCATTTGAATAACCTTTCTTGCAACTTGCTCACTTGCACTTCACGCTCACTTGATCTTGTTTCACGTTTGCTTGCATTTATGTCACGCTTGCTTGATTTTATTTCACATTTATTAGGAATGTTGGTTATTATAGATGCTTTATTGAAAATTTCTCTAAGCTAGCATCTCCTCTATTTACCTTACTAATGAAAGATGCAGAATTTATTTGGACAGATGCATGTCAGACATCGTTTGTAGAATTGAAGAAAATATTATCTACAACACCTATTCTGCGTGGGCTTAATTGGGCCTTTCCTTTCCACCTTTCTTCTGATGCTTCAGATACTGCTATTGGGGTTGTGCTAGGACAGCAGGAAGATCATAACCCATATGCTATTTACTATATCAGTAAGAATATGGCTCATGCTGAACTCAACTACACGGTAACTGAAAAAGAATTTATTACTGTCATTTATGCCATCAATAAATTCAGGCATTATATTACTGAGTACCCTACCTTTGTGCATTATGATCACTAGGCTATTAGATATTTAATGAATAAGCCCGTTACTAATGCTTGAGTGACTAGGTGGTGGTTGTTATTACAAGAGTTTGATATTTCTATTGTTGATAGACCAGGAAAAGAGAATGTTGTTGTTGATTTTCTTTCTCTGCTGACCAATCATGTTGATAATTCACTAGTTGATTATTATTTTCCTGATGAACATATGTTTGTAGTAGTTCACTCATCGTGGTATGCATACACTGCTAATTACCTTGTTGTAAGAAAGCTTCCATCGCATTTATCAAAAAGGGAAAGAAGAAGGATTGTACAACAAAGTGCTAGGTACTGTTGGATAGAAGGATACCTCTTTTACACAGGGCTAGATTTGGAAATTAGACGATGCGTAAGGGAAGATGAAATCCATAGTATCTTGAAGGCTTGTCATGATGAACCTTATGGGGGGAAATTTGCTAATAAAAGGACTGGACGCAAGGTGTTAAGAATGGGCTACTTTTGGCCAACCCTGTTTCAGGATGCAAAGAAGTATGTGCAATCCTATGATAACTTCCATAGGATGGGTCATCCTAACAGGTTGGATGAAATTCCATTACAACCACAATTGGTGGTTGAACCTTTTGATAGGTGGGCCCAAACTTTGTAGGACCCATCAACCCTCCCTCAAGACAAAATTTTTATATTCTGGTTTGCACAGATTACATGACTAAATAGGTGGAGGCCACAACCTTGGTGAGAGATACTGATCAAGCTGTTGTAGATTTCTTGTTTGAAGAAATATTCAATCACTTCGGGGTGCCTAAGGATATAGTCACAGATGGGGGACCACAGTTTGTATCTCATAAAATTGAAGCTCTTCCGCACAAATATCATATCCAGCATGGAATAACTTCACCTTATCATCCACAGGCCAATGGCCAAGTGGAAAGTATGAATAAAGTCATTGAAGCTATCCTTACAAAGACTATGAAGAGTCATAGGAGAGATTGGGTTGAAAGACTTCATGAAGCATTATGGGCATATCGAACTACATGGTGTAACACCACAAAGTTCTCTCCTTATGAGTTGGTGTATGGGAAAAATGTTGTCTTCCCTATTGAATTCGAGATTAAAACCTTGAGGACCACTTTAGAAGCAAGCTTGGACTTGACAGAAGCCCAAATAGACTGGCTGAATCAATTAAAGGAACTTAATGAGAAGTGTGCAGCTGTTGTACACCAAACTTTAGTAATTCAACAACAACATTCTAAGTGGCATGACTGGTTTATTAAGAAGAAGATGTTTCATGAAGGAGATTGGGCCTTATTGTACGATTCACGATTCAAGAGGGAATTTAAAGGGAAATTGTGCACCAGATGGTTGGGACCATACAGAGTGGACACATTTTTTGACAATGGGACCATTCGATTGACCACAATCGATGAACAACAGACACCACTATTTTCTAATGGCCATCGACTGCGACTCTATCATAAGACACTCTCGAAAGATTCATTTGCTTCTCGTGTTGCTTTTGATTCAAACTATCAATTGGTAGAAGAACAGGAGCCCCCTCCTGTTTCCTTAAACCTTTAAATATTTTGCGCATTCTCCACAAAGAAGTTGTACATAAATAAACTTGTTTGATTTTATTCCTTTTGCTTTGATTTTATTTGTTTGATAGATTGCTTGATTGGTTTGTTTATAGGAACTATGTGCAGGGATATATGTGTAGGACCTGATCAAAAGAGAGTAATCGCAATGGGTCGATCGATTGCAGGAATTATAGGTGGTCCTCTGCAATTGTTGAATATCCCTTTACAAGGATCAACGAAGAAAATTGTCAATTTCTGTCAAGTCCTTGAACTTCATCTGGACACTGCTGAAATTTTGTCTTCGACTGAAACTCTGCCAACCTTTCCACTTTTTCCTGAAACTACGCCAAATTTTCCTCCAAAACTCCACTAAATTCTCGGTTGAAACTCCGCCAATTTCTCTACTATCTGTTCAAACTCCACCAATATTTCCACTTTTTTCCAAAACTCCGCCAACTTTTCCGCCGAAACTCCGCTAAATTCTCGGCTGAAAATATGCCAATTTCTCCGCTATCTGCTGAAACTCCGCCAATCTTTCCACTTTTCAGCCTGTATCATTTACGAAATTCATCATCTTTCCTCGTAATTGGTCAAAATATGTTTTTCAATATTATCCGAGGAAGATTTAGATGGGTTGGTAGCAATCTTACTCTGCCAGTTTAATAATTAGTACCATTTATGCCACATATTTCCAAAGATTAAGTTGAAAACCTGCAAAAGCTTCCACTCACTAATACAATTAACTCTGACCTCGACACACTCATTTTTCTTATTGGACGGGGGCCTACAAATTTTATGAAGGCACGTGATGAGGGACTCCTTCATTAAGCGATTTGACAGAAAAAGTAGGCCACTTCGGATTGCTGGCTATTTGTCACGGTAAGTGCAAAGGTACGGATCCGGACCACGGGTATGACTAGGCTTGAATTAACAAGTAATTATGATTATACTACCTTTGATTATCCTTGTGAGCAATTTCTAGCCAATATTTCCAGCTGGAGGGACTTATCACCACATTCTCCCATACTTATTAACCGTCGATGTCTTGCCCAATCTATGCAATGACTTTTCCCAAGATCCTATTCCATAATTATACCACCTTTCTAAAATAGCCAACAGAATCTCCCACTGTTCACTGTTGTCCCTGCATGTTGCAACTCTGGTATCTGAATTTGGATAATTTTTCCTACACCATTGAGATTACTAAAGAAGGACATCAAGGGAGGTTTCTCAGTTCGATATGAACCAGAGACAATGGATGCCTTGTGTCGGAACGAAGAGCTTTTTGGGATTTTTGAACAAGCAGGATGGACAACTTATTTCAAGAAGTTGAATGGGTTCGATGAAGATATTGCATTACATTTTTCCCAGAATTTGATGGAAGATCATTCAGAGGTTGGGGGATTGAGGATTGAGGTCTTTGAAAAAATTATAGCAAAGGTGAAAATTTTTCCTGGGACCAGGAGGAGATGGTTTGGTCGAAAGGTGCCTATTCCAAATTTAAAAGATGACTTCCTCGCAGTAGGAGAGAATTTTCAACCAAGGGGACGAGGAACAACATTGGAATATTTGCCTCGCCCTTGGGACCAGGTTGCAGTATTCCTAAAGAAATACATCAACTGCGAAGGTAGGTACTGAGTTGTTTATACTTATGACTTTGTTTTTTTGTCTCATCTGTGTCATCGCACATTAATTAATATGCCTTATTACCTTTTGAGGTATCTGCAAAACATGGCACATTATGTGCGAAGGTATCACTATCCCCAAACTTTTGTTACCAACCATGGCCTCATCAAGTTATTAATATTAAGGGCACTTGAGAAAAGACACCAGTAGTGGAGGAAATTCGTTGTTGGGGCAACGGTAAACGTTGTGGCCATGGAGGAAAGTGATAGTGAAACATAAGACGAGGATGAGCGGAGCCTGTCAGAAAGAGAAAAGGAGGATAGGGAGTTTGGAGGAGTAGAGAAGGATCAAGAGAGGAATATAGAGGAAAATGTGACTGCGGGGGATTCTCAAAATATAAACCCCCAGGAGCCTATTGGAATCTCATTCCAGGAAACATACAGTCAAGGGACAATTCCTAAAACTTTTCAAGGAATTGAGGAAGAATGCAACCCAGAGAAATCATCTGAAGAACCGAGGGCTCATGGTGATGAGGGTTTTCCTGAGTCAAGGGAAGAATCATCACAAAATGATGATTCTCCTCTTTCTATCCCAGAAGAAGTCGAAATAATCACGGAGGGCTCCACTCCCCCTGTGCTACGTAGAAATAAGAAGAGATTGTGTGCCCAAGACCAGTCACCCAGTCCACTGAAAAGAATGAGGACCCGAGCTTCTGTTGTAGCCGACATAGCACAAATGTACAAGGTAGATATTGAAATTCCAATTTTAACACATCGGCCACCCTCTATAACACAAGAACCAGAAGGTGTACATATACAACAAAGGGTTGTTCCTGGAACACAAGAACCAGGAAGCATCTCAACTCCAATTCTGAGACCTGCCAATATACAAGAACCTGCTGCAAAAGTGGGTCAAGTTCAATTGGAAACTTTGCTCTTAGAAAATGACTTGTTGAAACAGGAGGTGCAGGTAATCAAGGAGAAACTGCAAGGGTTGAAGGAGGTGCTAAAGAGTCAGGAAAATCATAGATTGATCACGCTGGATGAAGTTGCTTATTGGATGGGAATCCTACCCTCTGTTTCAGAAGATATGGAGCATGATGAGTACATGTTCCCATAATGTGGGTACAAATTCAATAATGAAGGGTACAAGGTCACTCTCATGGAACTTTCGGCCTGGAGACTTGTGCAACTAAAACAAGAAAGGGTTGAAATAGTACAAATAGAGTCAATGGTGGGTGATGTGCAGAATCAGAACATGAAAGCAACTCCTTCGACCATGGACGAACAAGAAATACTGGGTAAAGATCTTGAGGATATTATTGCGCGGGAAGTGATGACACCTGACCAGGGAATACAAGAATCAAGGGAATAATTTCCTCAGCAGATAAGGGTCGCTGAAACATAAGAACTAGTGACCCAAGAAGGAGATATTGTGACACAAAAGGAGAAATAATCCATTGTAACACAAGAACTAGCGACACTAGAAGAAATCACCAAGGTTCTAGAACTAGTGAGTAAAAAAGAAGTGCTGAAACACAAATTTTAGTTGCTGCAACTCAAGAACTAGCAACTCAGGACCAACCTTTATCCAGGGAAGATGATGATGATACAAAGGTTCAGGAGCCCCTGGAGATTATTGAATTGGACGAAGAAAATGAAAAGGCCCATGAGGTAGTAGAGGACATTTCTCTGTTGAAGGCTTAAATGAATAAATGGAAATATCAGGCTACCCTATGTGAGGAAGGGATGATTCCCCTACATGTACATAGGAGGGTCATTAAGGAACTCAGATAGAGATGGGCCGAAGAGTTAACCTTCAAAGGGTTTCACTGGGAAAAATTGCAGAAAGAGTTGAAGGAACTAAGAAATTTTAAGGCCATTAAGCAACAGAATGAGCAAATGTATGATTTAGTTTAGGAATTGCTAAGTTGCAGGACCCCATCACGTTCCTATTCAATTTTACTATATGAACAATTAACTCTTTTTAAGCTAAAGGCTCTTAAGGAAGGGAGGCCCCGTCAATTTGTTACAAGTTCTCATTTTTTGGACACCTTTGTTCAGAGTGATTTCCCTGAACAAAATCTATTATGTGAATTATATTTACATGAGTTAGCATGCTTCGTGGACCTTCGGTCTAATCATGTTCCTTATATAGGGGATATACATCTAAGGGAATTTAATTCCTTCGTCACTAATCAAATGAATTGGTGGAATGCCTCTCAAACCATTCGAAGAAATGAGGATAATTCTACTCTATGGATCCGAGGGAAACCACAATCCCCTGCTGCTATTATTCAAAGACATCAAGAATAACTCTCCTCTCCCAAAAGGGCTAATCATATAACAACACTTCATCATGATGTTATATCTACATGTGTCAAGACCATATCACAGTAAGAGCCCTATGCATTAGAAGGCAGTAAGTACAGGTGGGAATCTTCCTCCGAGCCTATGAGAACAAGAGATCCTTACTATTTTGAAAAATTTAAATATGCTTTATCTCGTGTTCTGTTGAAGCTGCAACCTGATCCCCAAAATTTTGTGAAATTGTAGGGCCCCTCCTTCGATATTACTCAGAGTTGGTTTCATCTTACTCCCGACACTTCGTTTTTCTTGAAAAAAATAACAAAAAGAAAATACTTTCCGCACTTCCGCAATGTCGCAATTTCGCAATCCCTCAATTCCGCAATGCCGAAATACGCATGCCCAAAGTTTCGATTGCGGATTGATTTTTTTTTTTGTTGAATAGTCTCCTGCAATTCCACAATCTGCATGCCCGCAATTCTGCATCCCGCTTGTCCGCATTCTGCAACCCGCAGCTCTGCATTCCCGCATTTTTTATTGGGAATTACGGGTTGCGGACTGCATTTATGACTTTGGAATTGCATTCCGCATGTCCGCATTTCCGCGTTTCCGCACTCCCATAAGCCCGCAACCTCGCAATCTCGCATTGTGGATTTCATTTTTTATTGTTCGAAATTGGCACCCGCAATCCCACAGATCTGCATTACGGATTGTGGATTGCGGATTGCGGGGGGGTGAATTTTTGGCCATTTTTTAAGCCTTTTCCGATTGCGGGAGGATGATTTTTGGGCCATTTTTTAAGCCTTTTCCGATCGCGGGAGGATGATTTTTGGGACATTTTTTAAGGCTTTTCCGACTCTGGAAGGATGAATTTTTGGTCATTTTTAGGGCTTTTTCCAACCTTCCACCTCTGCGATTTTCACACTGAAACTAGATCATGGAAGTTTAAATCTTGTTTTGCAAACCATATTGAGGAATAAAGCTTCTGAAATTTATATTATGTTCATTATGATTGTGCTCAATAACGAGTTTGCTTATACATTGGTTTATTTGTTTCCTTGGGACGCGTGGAAGCTCGAAGACTATGAGCAAAAGGAACAACAGGCATAAAGGACAAGATTGGTAATCCAAAGGATGCAGAGGAATCCTAAGTGAGAAATCATATGCGAAGGAAACTGAAATACCGCGCACAGAGGAAATGGTTGGCACAAGAGCTAAATTTGGTCTTAAAAATGAAATAAAAAATTGAACTATGCAAATTTATCCATCGTTGAAAACTTAAAAACAAATATATATATCCAATGAAATGGTCGGCATGATTAAGTAATCTCCAGTGAAATGGTTGACATGATTAAGCAATTCTCTAGAGAAACGGTCGGCAACACTAAGTGTAAACATGCTGAAACTGTCGGCAGCACTAAGAAAACCTCGCTGAAACAACGGAAATACTCCATTAATATCCCTGAAACAACGATTAAAATTGATGAGTTAACACTAATGAGATTTGATTTTACCCTGCAATGTTGTAGTGAAATTTCATGAGTTTACACGGGTGGAAAAAAATGAGGAATTTATGACAGATTATAAATTGAAATTATGTCTGAGATCATCAAAGATTATTCGATTCAATCACTTGTCATCCAATACAGTTGATTCTCACGCTGATATGCCACCACCGCATGTGCTTTTTAGGTTGAAATGGCAAGATTATCAAAATATAGGACACCCAAGCTATCCAACAAAGGCAATCAATAGAAAGGAATCAAATTTATTTATAAAAAAAAAGACTTGGATCATCCCATGACATATGCTTGAATAACGTTCATCCCATGACATATGCTTGAATAACGTCAATAGGCCTTATTGTGCACAAAGTATTGTATGAACTCCATAACGTTGCGCTGGATTATGACATATGATTTGGGTTGTTCCTTCTTATGGATGTTGAATACGTTTGTTTGTTGTATATCATGATTGAGAATATATAAGATAATTTTGGGCTTAATCACCAAAGACTCCAAAGTAGTCACTATAAACAACCAATTCTTTTTTTAAGAGGTTTTTCAAGCTCGTACCCTCAAGTCCGAATGATGATGGAAATATATAAATGGATTAGAGTTATTGAAGGGCATGAGGATGAACCATTCTTTTTTTTTTATAAGAAGCTCCAAGAAAACATGTACTATGTATTCATTAAGTAAGGGCGCCACCATGGTCATTTAAATTTCCACATGGATATCCTTTTGGGAAAGGAAGAATATGCTTTTTTTTTTTAGTCATGTTCAATCTCCAAGAAGAAAAGCAAGTGTTTGGGGAAGTTTCAATCAGGAAAGTAAAGTACGAGGATTTCATGAAAAATAATAGCAAGACTCTAAGACATCTTTGGCAAAATTGATCCTTAATCATGAAGCAGAGGAAAAGAATTGAATACATGGAACAACGATGACACTTCATGCAGAGAAATCATGCCACATCAAGATCGAATCATTCAACAAAGCACACCCAAATTCAGGAATGGAATCAAAAGGAGCATTATGACGTGAAATACCATAACGCTTTCGAGAATGTTGAAGAATGACCGACAAGAAGGTGGATCGAGGATTGGATATGACAACCACAAATAATCAGTCCACCACATCTGATGTCATGTACTGAAAGCATATATTTCATGTATATGGAAGAAATATCCACAGTAATAAATCAATAAAGTCAACATTGTCGCATGAAGACAAAATTAATAAAATCCCAAATCAGTGGAGTCTCAAAGGACAATCAAAGCTAAGTTAATTCAATTGTTGTAATAAATTTATGAAGAATATTCTAAAAGTCCCAAGAGGAGATGGAAGGCCAAAATGCACCAAGCCTTGGCTTATATATTGCAATCTCAATAAGTGAGGAAATGGAGGACTTTTGCTAGGGAATTAGAGACTGGATACATTGTGTAAGAGAAGCAATTTTATGCTAATGAGGAAAGGTCTATAGGGAAAAGCTTGCACGGATGTTTTCCTGGGATGTGTGACTGATAGATCAGAACTATTTATTTTTTGTTTATGTTCATGTTGTGAGATTGTTCTAACTTTATTGAACTATTTCCATGGTGATGATTTATTTCCTTATCTATGCAAATATCTATGTTTAAACAGAGTAATAAATTGTGTTAATTAAAATCAAGCTATCTTTGGTAATTTTCTGTTGGGAATGTGCATATTTTATCTTAATAGCTATCTGTTGGATTTGTATGAGCATTTTCATATTATTACTCTTATTCAAATTCACTCCTTGCAAGGATAGTCTAGCTTACTGTAGAATAGGGTTAGATAATTGATAAGGTAGAAGCGGTAAGATGAGAGGTAAGAACCTACGCATCGTTAGTGTGGTTTCTGCCTGTCAATTATAGGTTAAATGCATTAGTTTAGAAGCATACCCTTAAACATAAAATATAAACGGTGGGTCGGGCCGCAACCGGTACATAAATTAAACAAACATACATACGGTAGCCGGACCGTTAACTATACGGATTCCCCATACCAAACCGTGAGTGATCTAATTGGGATTATTCATTGGGGAGAATCCCTACTGTTGATGCTAGGATTTTCGGGGCATCAACAAGTTCCTGAGTATGTCAAGTGTATTCAGACCTGTGGACCAAGCTGGCTAGGATTGAGATTTAGATTCCCACTTATATGGTTGCCTGAGAAGAAGTACATGAGTATATATAACTTGACTAAAAAGGTAGAGAAGAAGTGTTGGGAAGAATTAGTTGCTTGCAAGGGATACATAAACAGGGGGGATAGGCCTGAATATTCCTTCAATCTAACTAACTTTCACAGTAGAAGTTTTGACTCATATTCATAGGAGGTTGTTGCATGAGGACATGCAACTGGACAGTTGGGGGGAGATGTTGGGTGCCAAAATGGACCATTTTTGCTCACTTCTCTTGTGACCATTTTTCTCTATTTCTCCTTATTACTATAACCAAGTCATTATCTTCCCTAAGGAAAAGCACGATCTTGAGCAGGTATAATTTATTATTACTTTGTTATATTAATGCCTAAAGTTTTCATGTGTTTATGGATTTTGTCTCCTAATTTAGCTGACTTGTGATGGATTAATGAAAGCAACCGAGACCACGGGGAACTCGGGTGTATCGGTTTGTTGTTACATGTGGATGAAGAAGCACTTGGTAAGCAGTTATGCCTTTTCAGGTAATTGCATAAGTAGCCTAAATTATCCATCCACGCGGCCTAGTGATCCTTCCTTTCGGAACTAGGGATCATGGACAATCCTTCCTTTCAGAACCAGGGACTCAGTCCAACAAATCTGGTGATCCTTCCTTTCGAAACTACGAATCATGGGAAATCCTTCCTTTCGAAACTCGGGATTCAGTCCAACAAATCTGGTGATCCTTCCTTTCGGAACTAGGGATCATGGAAAATTCTTTCCTTTCGGAGCTAGTGATTTATTCCAACAACTTTGGAGATCCTTCCTTTCAGAACTAGGGATCATGGACAATCCTTCCTTTTAGAACAAGCTATTTAGTCCAACAACTATGGTGATCCTTCCTTTTGGAACTAGGGATCATGGACAATCCTTCCTTTCAGAACCAGTGATTCAGTCCAACAACTCTGGTGATCCTTCCTTTCAGAACTAAGGATCATGGACAATCCTTCCTTTCGAAACTAGGGATTAAGTCTAACAACTTTGGTGATCCTTCCTTTCGGAACTAGGGATCATGGAAAATTCTTCCTTTCAGAACTAGGGATTAAGTCCAACAACTCTGGTGATCCTTCCTTTCAGAACTCGGTATCATGGACAATCCTTCCTTTCGGAACTAGGGATTAAGTCCAAACAACTCTAGTGATCCTTCCTTTTGGAAATTGGGATCATGGACAATTCTTTATTTCGAAACTTGGGATTCAGTCCAACACTCATATCTTATAGAATCCTTCCTTTCGGAACTCAGGATTCAATCTAAGGATCAACATTTAAGACTATCCTTCCTTTCGGAATTACGAGATCATTGTCTAGGGATGATCAATCCCACCTGCATCATCATATCATCAGCACTACTCCCCCTTTAGAGGGAAGTCCTTGCGGACTACACCAAGCTTGTCACGGAAGTACTCAAAATTCACACGAGGCAGAGGCTTAGTCAACACATCTGCAACTTGCTCATCCGTGCTCACATATTGGAGCTTTATAGCTCCCTTCTGCACCATATCACAGATGTAGAAATACCGTATTTCTATGTGTTTTGACTTATCATGGAACACAGGGTTCTCTGTCATCTTTATACAACTCTGGTTATCACATAGAATCACTGTGGTATCTAACTCTAGATCAAATAGACATGATAACAAATTCTGAAGCCATATAGATTCACAACTAGTAGAAAAGGTTGCAATATATTCTGCTTTTGCAGTGATGAGAGCAACACTGGCCTGCTTCCTACTTAGCCATGAGATCATGGTTGACCCCAGACTGTAACATCCACTTGAAGTGCTCTTCCTGTCTGAGACACTTCCTGCCCAATCGAAGTCTATATAACCATACAGTCTGAAATCATGATCTCTAGAATAATTGATACCGTAGTCTATTGTACCTTTTAGGTACCTCATCACATGCTTTGCACTTACAATGTGAACACGTCTGGGCTCAACCAGATACTGAATCAAGGTGTTCACAAAAAAGAATATATTTAGCCTAGTATTCGTTAGATACATCAACGACCCAATAATTTTCCTGTATAGAGTCACATCCACTAATTCTGACGAAGTATCAGATAGTAACTTCAAGTTGGTATCCATGGGTGTGGCCATGGATTTACACTCCAACATATCAAATACTTTCAATATTTCTACTGCATACTTCCCTTGGTTAAGGAAGATTCCCTCTGGGCTCTTCCATACTTCAAGACCTAGAAAATAATGCATTAAGCCAAGGCCTTTCATCTCAAATTTTGCAATGAGCTTCTTCTTGCACTTTGATATTTTCTTCTCATTACCTATCAGGAACAAGTCATCCACATATAGCAATAATATGATTGGTTCATCATCCATAACCTTTAAGTAAAGGTTAGGATCAAATTTACTTTTGGTAAATCCCAAGCTCGTAAAAAATCTATCAATTCTTACATACCAAGCTCTTGGAGCTTGCTGCAACCCATACAGAGCCTTCTTCGATTTACAGACATGCGTCTCTTTGTTTTCAACCTCAAACCCTTGTGGTTGTTCTATGTACACTTCTTCTTCAATAACACCATTAAGGAAAGTTGTTTTCACATCCATCTGGTGTAACTTCCACTTCATTTTGGTTGCAAGTTCCATGATGGTTCTAATGGAAGTGTACCTTTCTACATGATCAAATGTTTCTTCATAATAGATTCCTTCCTTTTGAGAGAATCCTCGAGCCACAAATCTATCTTTGTATTTTTCAATACTTCCATCACCAACATGTTTTATCTTGTATATCCATTTAGAAGATACCACACTTTTACCTTCTGGTTTGGGAACTATGTCCCATACATCATTCTTCATTATATATTGGTATTCTTTCATCATAGCTTCTACCCATTCTTTCTTTTAAATGGACTCTTCAAAGCAAGTAGTTTCTTTGTCTACAAGATCACACATCAAAGCCACATAACTGGAAAATGGATTTGGATTCTTGCTTTCTCTCGAGGAGCCTTCTGGAGCTCCATACCTCTCTGTATCTTGAATAATTTATCAAGCCCAAGCTAGTTTTCTCTTGCGAGAGATATTCATGGATGGAGGTTCTTGGGGATCCAATATATCATGATCTTCCAGAGTCTCATCAACGGGAGAGGGTGCCACTTCTGCAACTCTAGCACCTACATCTTCTTCATATACTTCTTCATGTTGGCACTTTCTGGACTTATTGAGGGTTGTATCTTCATCAAATGTTACATCCGCACTAATATCCATGTGATGATAGCTTGGTGTATATATTCTTAAGGCCTCAGAGACCTCACAGTATCAAACAAATATTCATTTCTTTTCGGAAGGATCCAATTTGGTTCTTTTCTCTTTTGGAATATGAATATACACTAGACAACCATTGTCACTTGTTCTACGGAACAAGTCTCATCATTCTTCATTTGTAGGTGATCGTTGTACGATACTTCCTACAATTCAAATTCAGTAGCATGGTTAGAACCATTTCATAGTTTCCAAAACATATGCATAAAACATAAGTCACAGTGTTATAATGTTGTCTTAGCCAATAACACAACATTCATCCATACCCCACATTCATATGGTAACTTTCTATATGCCTTCCATCTCTACCAAGACATTATTAAAAGCGTGCACTACTCCCAATATGTCAGTAAAGAGGTTTCATTCTAGATAAGTAACAATGGAATGGTGTATAGCACCATAGGATACTTACCTATCACATGCATATCAATGCAAACATTCTAACACACATAAATGTGTACACAACTGGACACTATCATTTAAACAATTTGATAAAAATTGATAATTCAAATACTTATCTTTGTTTGTTTGGTAGGATCTCTTTTGATCCTAGTCTTCTTGCAAATATTACTGGAATTTCTGATGGTGAGCTCTACTTCATCATCTAATTCTAAGGTCCTGTGTCTTTCTTGCTCATGATCTATAATGTTGATCAAGACTTCTATCATAGATCAAAGCTATTTCTAAGTGACCTTATGTGAGCCACCTTCTTTTGACCCAATAACAACTGCATCTTTTATAAAAACAATTCTAAACTCTTTCTAGAGATGAGATATAGTACATACTTCTTCATCATCAGAGTTCCTGAATCAAGCTTGTATGTTGCTTCTCCTATTCTCTTAGTGAAACTTTCTGAGGGGAGTCTGTTTCTTCAATATTAGAGAGAGTGCTTTGAAGCACCACTATTACAAGACATATTCTTCGATTTATTCCTTTGGTAACTACCTAGGAGCTCCTCCTCCTCCTCCTCCTCCTTCTTCTTCTTTTTCTTCATCTTCAGCAAAATGAGCATGATGTCTTTTGTTACTCTTCTTCTTGTATTCTCCTTTTCTTACTGGACAATCTTTGGCAATATGTCCTATATTATCACAATAATAACATTGATAAGAAGAGAAGTCTCTCTTCTTGTAGTTTCCTTTCTTGTACTTCTGAAACTTCTTAGGAGGATGAAACTCCTTATGAGTTTCCTTTTGGTAGTGATATTTTCCTTTTCCTCTTTTAGTATGGGTAGCTAGAGCTTGATCATCCTCTCTGAGTAGTGCTTCTTGATTTTCCACTCTAGCCTCCTCTTGGACACATTCTTCCCATACAACTTCAAATAGTAGACTTTCTTTTCTTGCACACATTGTATGGATAAAAGAGTCCCAAGGTCTAGTAAGACCATTGAGAGAGGTCATCACTAATTCATCTTCATCAAGGTTGTCTCCAATTGCTTCTAGTTGCTATTTGAATTGGGAGACCCTTGTAAAATATTCTTGGATGGATTCACCTTGATTCATCTTTGTGCTTTTGAGTTGAGTTCTCAAATTCATCTTCCGATTAATGTTTCTTCCTTCATACATTCTTGATATGGAATCAAACATATACTTTGGAGTTTTCTTGGAGGACACTTGAGGAATCAAGTGATCTTTAATGGAATCTTCTATGATCCTCATAGCTCTAATCATATCCTTCTTATGCTTTTCCTTAGCTTCAACTTCTTCGGGTTCTCATACAACTTCTTTAACAAACTTTGAAAGAGCATTCTCTTATAGAATGAGTCCAATCCTACACTTCCAAGCACGAAATTTCTTTATGCCTTCCAACTTTTCATCAAGCTTAGTGCTTGGGGCCATCTTATCCCGAAGAGCAAAGAATAACCAAAAATTGAAATTTATCAAAATTAAAAACTAACCTCACCAAAAGATGCGATTAACTGAGGCAAGTATGTTGGTACACTTGGTTTATGAAAAATCCAAAATTTCACCCTTGAAATTTGACTTGAGAAATTCTGGTCTGCAGTTTCTAGTTCTCCGATTTTCTGGTTTTTCTGGTCGAGAGTCAAACTAAGGTTTGAATTCCCAGAAGTTTTATCCATTGAAAAACTTTGATCTTTGTTCCAATAGATGCGCCTAGGAGAGGTGCACTTTCCTATGCCACTTGCACTCAAAAATTCCACTTCTGAGGGAAACCCTAATTTTTATGCTCGAAGAGAGAGAGAGAGAGAGAGAGAGAGAGAGAGAGAGAGAGAGAGAGAGAGAGAGAGAGAGAGAGAGAGTTTTACCTTGTGAAAGTTGTTATTTTGAGGATATCTCTGATACCATGTTAACATTATATGCTACTATAGACTAGATTCTAAATTCATGGGAGTTCAATACAATTTCACAATAGCATCATAATAAGGATCTCTAAAAGATGCATAATCACAAATACAAAACAATATATCCTGGGAAACCCTCAAGGGGAAGAAAACCTAGCTAGAACTTCCTCAATATAGATGATCAAAGTACAATGCCCAAAAATAGGTCTCACAAATAAGAGAGACAAAAGACTCAAACTCTAGACCCAATCCAATTCTCCTCCTCCTTTGCATATCTCTCTCTCTCTCCTCTAATGTGCAATGCACAAGTGAGTGAATGTACAAATGAGGGAAAAAATACCTCTATTAATACTTTACTTTTCATTGGCCTTTAACCCTAACTGGTTCGACTCCTCTAGGAAGAATCAATATAACATTATATTATATTATTTTGGGTGCTAACAACCCGACTTGCAATGGAGATTTAACCTCATGACCTTTACATGACCAAATGTAATAATGACATCCCCGAATGGAGTTAAAACATCCCTGACGGAGTTACAATAATAAAGTACAAGTAGAATATTCTTTGAAGTTACATTAATTCAACACCATGCACACAGGAAGCACTGCATGCAAGTCAAATGGAAATTAGAAGAGAAAGCGACCTAGTCATGCAAAAGTTAAGTAAGGCCATGTGAAAGTTATAAAAGAAAGGTAAAGTCAGTGAATAAGGCCTGCTTATTTGATTATTGATTTGAGAAGTAGATTTGGAGAGCTCAATTAGCCATTTAGGATTGAGGGCACACCACTCAACCATTCAGTGTATTTCAGCAGTGAAATTATCTTCCCTAGTCACTATCAGGGTTGGATCATCCAGATTCAACATTACTACTATCATAAGATATCACTCTTCAACATTATGTGGGGTTGAAGCTTTATACAGGATCAAGAGAACTAGCCATCCTTGCATGGGCGAATTGCACAAGTGAGGTATCTTCATATCTCATCACACATGGATATTTTTGTCTGCATGTTGGATTCATCCTTCCGAGAGCACCACTATTAGCCTAATCCTTGAAGACGAGCTTCCTATCAGGATCCATGATAAAGTTATCATCCACTTCACCTTTTAGAGGATGCCTTCTACTGCATGGGGGACTTTTCCTAGAGGAATCAACTCGCATTAGGGCTCAGGCTTCATGCATAGTCTGCATGCTTACTCCATATCAGTTAGAAGGGAAACATAACCCTAGTCCCAGCTTCTTGCAACATTCTAGCATCATTGGAGCCATTATTTACCACTTCTCAGTCTGAAGAGGGCGCATTCCTTACAAGGGTGCATTGTTGGAGAGAAACTCTCTCATATCTCGTCTGATCCTAGGCACAATTCTTACATGCTGGTCTCATATTTCCATACATCCACTACTTCATCTGTTGGTACATACATGCATATTTTCTATCCCTATTTTATAGCATTTATTATTATTTGGGTCATTTAGGGGTTGGAAAACCCATGCATTTGCATGCATGCTCATGCAAGCATAGTTCAGTACATGAATTCATATTTACTTCGAGTATTGAGCCCTAAAGACTACTAGCAAGCAATAGAAACTCCATAAACAGACAAAAATATCAGTTGGAGTATTACAGGAAGGATAGTGGAGCAATGTTGTTGACCGACACAAATCATTTCACAGGGTTCCATGGTTGTCTCAAAAGGGTAAAAATGTACAATATTTTTTAGCAATGATGATTTCTCGAAATATGATGAATACCTTTAGTGTTTTGGAAAATCAAAAGAGTGATATCTATTCTATCTCCACCAAGCCTTCAGTCTTACCCTATAATGCAGGGAAAATTTTAAGAACCCCCCCTAAATCTCTATGTATAATAAATGGGCGAATCCCAATGATATATAGGAAAATATGAATGCTATTTTATCAATTTTATATTATGTATATATAATTTTTTGGTGAATCTCTCATTGAATTATATAATCTTGTAAAATATTGGCGAATCTTTCACTAAATTATAAAACCTTGTAAAATCTTCGTGAATTTTTAACTAAATTATAAAACCTTGTGAAGTATTGGCAAATATTTCTGTAAGTTTCTCCTTGGCAAGTCATGGCCTCCTGCATGCCCAAATACATGGCTATGAATGAAGTCCCAACCCCAAGCATGAAGCCCCAAACACCCACAAAAATGGTATCACCACATCGGCAATAACAAGATTCACAATCCCCATGTTTCTTTGGGAAACTTTGGATATGAGGTGATGGGATTTAGAACTCTCCTAGATTCCATTCTCATGTGGAAATTAAGAAACTTGCAAGACAAGATTCAACCCATAAAATCTTGATGAATGTAAATCTGTCTTTGATTTCCATGATCGAAAGAAGGTGAAAGAGCCCCTAGCAACTTCCATTTATGGATATTAGGTGAGAATGGGAGATTCCTAGAAATTTTCTGTGGGTGAGGCTAAATTATTTTATCTGGGATCCCCTTTTTAAATTGGATGGGGCTAACCTCCTATTCATTAAAAATAAATAAATAAAATGTGGGCTAATCATACCTAACAGGTGTTTAATAAAAAATTAGCCCATTAAAAATTTAAAACCCCTAAATTTAGCCCATGGGATAAGATTAGCCCCTAAAATTTTCCATGCTATAATGACGTTGTGAGATGGATATTTCACCATATTGATCTCGAGGTTGATTTAGTGACTAATGAGGATAGAATTTCTATAGCGTCTTTCAACTAAATGATATTGGTTGGATGTAGAAACTATGGAATCCTGAAGTTCTACTAAGTAAATTATTCATGGACACCTTTATAGCAGAAAACCCTAGCCTAGTTGAAATCATCAAACAATGGAGGATTGAATAGAAGACCTTCATAGAAATGGAAAATTAGATATACCTAGTTCAATACTTCAAATATTTGTATTGATTGTTAGTTGCCATGATATGTAGGTTGTATGGTGAAGAGGGTTCCATCCACTTCAAATTGGTATGGACGCCATTAGCTCACCATGTAGCTGAAATAGGACAGGTATTCAATTAGGTGCATAACACATTGTTCAATCTCCCAAATGATGTTAGAGAGAGAAAATAGGTACCCAGGAGGAAAACCCTAGGTTTTTACATGTCTACATTTTTATTGATTCATTTTTTTCTTCAAATTCATTTCCTTTGATGGGTTGGGACTTGAACCCTAGTATGCCCCCTATACATGTCTATTGTAGTGAACCATGGGATTCAAATTTCAAGAAGAACTTCTACAAATCTGTGAAAATTTCATGGCCCCTCTATACTCCATCATCTTCAACCAACTGGCCCATAGACTGATAGAATAATCTAGGGAAACTATAAAGAATATAGGGGATTGGTGTACATCTAGGATTATTTCAGTTATATTAGGGTTTTTGGTGCTTAATTTTCCCACATTTACATCCTAAATATGTTCCTGATAGGTTACTTATTAGATACCTTTCCCAACAGACTGTAACAAAATGGATTACTTATTTTCTCTCGGTTCACTCAAAGAGAACATGGATGAAATTCCCGATCAAAGTGGGAATTTTTACTTTATTAAATGTTCCCCATGCCAAGAAAGAAGTTGTTTCTCTTAAATAGCTTAACCTCTATACAAAATCAAGAAGGAAACATGGTTTGAAAGGGATAAATGAAAATCATTACAAGGTTGTTGGGTTAGCTCCCTCATATAGACATGATCCTAATCCCTAGGATATTATGTACTAGGGAGATATTACCAATGAGGAAGTACTAAATGGTATTGAGGATAATAAGATAAAAAAAAGTTATACATAAATTTAAATAAGTAGCCATGAAGTTGGTTGTGGTTCAAAGAGAAGAATTAATAGCCAATGAAGAAGAACATGATACATATAAGAAACAAATAGAGGCTTCTAAAAGAGAAACTTTATAAAAGAAAGCTATAGAGGCTGACGAACAATTAAATCAGAAATCAATAGAGGATGCAAAAGAATCTAAAAGGCCAAAGACGGGAAGAAGAGGAAAGAAGAACTAGAGGCCAAGAAGAAAGAAGTTGAAGTTGAAGCAAAAAGACTCAAACAAAAGTAACTACAAGAGTCTAAGGCCATGGAATTTAAGAAATCCACTACTCTGTCTAGCAAGGACACTAGTACAACTCATGGAATTTCTATGTTGTCCTCCCCAATTAATCATGGAATACCAATTACTACTTTGGCGTGTGTCTCTTCTTCTTCAAATCTAGTTAATATTGTGATGTTGTAGTATCTTTGGGAGATTTTGTTTTAGTAAATATCGCAAAGGGATTGTAAAAAGAGCTTCTAAAGGGAAAATGGTTGAAGAAACTCCAAGCAAAGAAGTACGAAATCAGATGATAGTGTGGAACATTGCAACATATATAACCTTTGCTTTGAGTGCCTTTGTTGATGATAATTGTGTGACAACCAATGAGTTAATTGCTACAACATATAGGTACAAAGCTCAAGTATCTTTTTAGAAACTCAATTGGAGCAGCAAAGGATTCAAATGGAAGCTATACATATGCATCATGTCATTGAAAGGGATGAACAATATGAAATTCAGATGGATTCTCTAAAGAAGGAACATATGCTAGAAATTGAAAAATTAAAGTTAGAACATGAAGATCGAAAGATAACCGCTTTCGAGTAGTACGAATATCAAATTAAAGAACTGGAAGAAAATATGCATTCTCTAGAAGTTCAATTAGATGAGAAAAGGGTTGAATTGAATGCTTTAAAGGATGAAGCATTTAGGGCAAATGAAAATTTGATGGATGCTCAGAAAAGGTTCTTCACAAAGCTAGATGAATTCCAATAGTATTATGATTATTTGACTAAATTGTCTAATCAACAGAGGTATAGTTGGATAAAATAAAATCTACACATGATTTGTTTGATAAGATCATGTGCTAGTAGAAGTAGTACACACATGGCCAATAATCACTCCCTAGGATTAATGATAGGGAGAAAGGAAAAACTCAAGTTCTATTGGATTCATGGAAGGCCTCTTGAGAAAGACATAGAAGAAAATGTTTGTGTAGCCACTAAATCATGTCTCAATATATGGAACTCAACATATGATATTTTGGGAAAATGTGGCATGTCAACAATAGATGATTTGAGTCAAGCTATTCAAAGCCAAATGCAAACAACAAAGGTGGAGAAGGTAAGAGCTAATAGAAAAGAACTTATTAGTCAACTATCAAAGATAAATGAGGATGTTTTGAGTAGTTTTATGATTATGCCAGTCAAGCTTGCCACTTTATTTGATGCCTACATACAATGGGTCCATAAGGATCTAAAATGAGATATTTTCGAGAATATTTATGAGGGAGATCCGGATAGAGAAAGAATGAGGTCCAATTGTATTTATGAAATTACCGAGACTCGTGAATAGTGGAAATCATATAGAGAAGGGGTGAATTGAGATTTTTTTTGTAAAGTTGGTATATAAAAATTGTTGTACTAAGTTGGTTACATTGGTTACTTCAACTTCCTTCGGACTTTCTTTTTGAAAAGGAAGACATTCACAAAACAAAAGGGGGGAGACCTTTGGGCATGAAAACCTTTGCAATATTTTTAGTTTTGAAGGAATAAAACACTAGAAGGACTTGTAGCTATTAAGTATTCCGCTATGTATATTTAAGATTGTCGACTTATTACAATTGGTATCAATTGATTATATTAGGTATAATCCATAAGATTTTTTTGTGTATGTTATTTATTGTAATTAATTGTTCAATACTTGCAACTAGATGCAAAGGTAATGATTCAAATTTAATAATAATTTTTATTCATGTTTTTGTCTCATTATTGATTTAACATGTTGCAACAATGTAAATCTATTCTTTTGTTTTTAGCATTATATTCTTTACTTTGTATCTAACCATGTTTAATCATAGCTCCATATTCATATTAGAGTAGGTTAGATTAATATTTGATTAGGGTAAATTAGGTCAGTATTTAGTTTGGTAATTTATTTGAGTAAGAGTAAATTAGCAACAAGACATTAGATTTTAGCATAGATTATGGTACCCGCTATTTTAGGATTCATAGAGAATGTTATTGTTAAAACTCTTAGTGGAAACCAGGCCCACATATCGGTCGTAGTCTACTATCCCAGATAAAAGTGAGGCTAATTGGGACTTGCCTTGGGAATTCTCTCTTATTGTTAATAGGGGTAATTTTATCCCATCAACAAAATTGGCGCGCAAAGGAGGGTGTTCGTAAAAATGAATGGCCAATGAAGAAACATTTAACCCCTAGAATATCCATTCTACCCACTAATCCGCAAAAACCGTCATGCAAGGAACATCCCAACATAACCCCATGACACCTGGTTCTCCTTTGTTAGGATCCCTTAGAATTCCACAGTTATGCAAAACCTCATCCACTATAACTCAAGCCTATGTAAAGAACATGGATGCTCACGTGTTGTATATCCTCCTCCTAGGAGACCCGGACCACCCCATGATCATACCAAGTAATTAACTCTAGTGCACCAATCGTTGCAACCACTTGTTATCACCTTTAGAATACTTCTAAGGGGATACAAAATCTTTCGGAAGGAAAACCAAAAGTTCAACTACAAGACTGTGCTGGTGGACCACCATCTCCCATTGATTCCCCTCCTAACACTCCTCAAAGTTCTTCGGAGGAAAACTCTTCAGGTGAAGAACCCTCAAAAGGAGACCCTTCAACAGAATCTTATGAAAACAATCCTAGATTTTTAATCAACCAGATTGTTCTTCAAGAAGCATGGCTGATTCCATTATTATTGCCAATGTTAACAAACCTAGGCTAGCCTAGGATGTCGTTTCTATACCATGCAATGTGCATCCTTTTCCTGAAAACCCTGAAAAATTCCGTCCTAAGTTTGATCTAGATAGAAAAGAATATGTTGGTGATCACATAAAGAAATTTATGCTTGTTGTTAGGCTCATGACTATTGAACATGAGGTATTTCTCCTTAAGACAAGGATCAATTACAACTTGGACGATACTAATATTGCCTTTATAAACAAATTTGATTATAATAAAATCCCAAGGTGTTGCTTTTAGAACTATCTAAGATTAAGATGGACCCTAAAGAAAATATCAAATGCTTTAATAAAGAATTTTTATGTTAAAGAAATAAAATTCCAGATGCTTCTAAACCAGTAGAAGATGTTACTATTAAGTTTTACACTACAACCTTACTAGTATCCATTGCCATGTTTGTCAAAAGGGATGAGAAGACTACAATTGAAGAAACCTTTGAAGAAGTAGTAAAGGATGAAAATGATACGATCAATTTAAAAGGTGATCCAAGGAATGAAGAAGAACATGGTGTCTCTTCCAGTGAGAAGGAATCCCTTCATATCAAACCTCCTTCTGAAAAGAAGGAACAAGATTCTATGATTATGGAGAATCTACAAAAAATTATTAAAAAAATTTCTAACGAGATAATATACTTGAAGAGTGGCACGAGATAAAGTCCACCTACCAAAAATTATTTCATACCACCTTTTAAAAATAATTTCCCTACAAGGAATGAAACTATTCCTCCAACTACTAAACAAATTAATGTGGAGGATTTCATCAATTTATTCAAAGCCCTCGTTTTAGGGTCTGAACATTCTTCAGGTATGCAAAATGATGAAGGGGAGAGGAAAGATAGTAAGGAGAAGAAGAACTAGATGAAGGAGAAGAAACATTAGAACATACAATTAATCACTTTCGGTATGCTTCCCATAACACATTTGAAGAGGATGATGATGATCTTCAACAAATCCATGTGGCCCAAAATTCATACAATACCAGGAGTAAAAGCCTACCCACGACAACATATTATCCATCCATTGTCAATCCCATAAAGAAAAACTCAATGATCACCAAATCTTCCCTAGCCTTAGTAAAACCCTCTTCTTGTCCTGGTCTAGAATAAGATTTTGTAGAAGACATGAAGAAAACCCGAGCTGATATTTCTCTTTAGAATTACTCAAACTACCACAAACATAGGGAAATTTAATTAAAACTCTCGAGGAATCATCTTCTAAAAAAGGGAAAAACATCATTATTGGGGAAAAAGAGACACAAGAAAATCTACACAAGATATAGAGTCGAGTAGGTTAAGTAATAAGAAACAATCCATCGTTAATGCTTCCTTATCGATAACAGATCTTAATCTAGCACACCTCCTTTCCTTTTGACATTTTAATTTTTTAACAAAAATGTGCATAATTGTATGGTTGATTCTGGGGCTTCCTCAAACATGATGCCCTATTATGTGTGTCAGAAATTAAATGTTGAACCTAAAATGTGACACTCAAATTGTTCAATTAGAGAGATCAAATGTAAGTCCTAGGAGACCTTAAGAATGTTTTAATTTGATTAGCTTCTAACCCCAAGTACATCAAGTGATTAATATCAATGTCATGGATATCCCTTAAGCTTATGGTTTGTTAGTCAATAGAGATTAGTGTGAAAAACTGAATTTGATACAATTATTTTATCTATTTATAACTTTTATTTATTTTGATATGTATTTTGCAATTAAAGTTTATTTCTATTTTATGAGAAATGCAATAATAATTTCTAAGATACAAGGATTGGTTAATATATTTCCATCTTTTCAGAGAGGGAAATTTAGTTATCGATATTAAAATTATTTCTTATGTTAATATATATATATATAGGCGAACCACCTTTTAAATATATATATATATATATATATATATATATATAATATTTTATTTACTAAAAATAATGTTATTATATATATATATATATATATATATATATAATATTTTATTTACTAAAAATAATGTATATTTAAAAATATAATAAATTATTATTTTTATTCAATATTAAATAAAATAAGTGATTGAAATCGTGTTTTTAGCTTAGTTTCCGATACCCGAAATAGGTCAAAAGCCGATAAGGCAGGCCCATGGTAAAGGCACGCCCACCATAGGCTCTATAAATACCAGCCTTCGGGCTTTCGGGTGCTAAGAGCCTTCGTTTTGATCCTTTTTGTTTGTAATTGTGAAATGGGTAAAATCCTTTCTGTTTGTAGGTGTGAAATGGGTAAAGTGGTCAGATGGAGAGAGTTGGTTGGTTCAAATTGATAATTTTTCCTTTTTGTCTGTGTAAAATGCTAAAATGCTTTCTGTGATACAAGTTTAAATATCGATACAAGTTTAAACCAGGTGGTCAAGGAAGTACAGTGGGAGAAGATATGGATTCCAAGATATCAAGAGCGCCCCAGGTAGATCTTGAAGATATCTTCTCCCAACTGCAGTTCCTCGACCACCTTTAGGAAAGCTTCAAACGCCATAGGCAGTCAGCGATGTTTGCAACCCTGGATTAGGCAATGCAAAAATCTTTCTGTTAATATCCATATTGTAATATGATTATGTGAAGTTGTTTAAATTTATATTTTAGTTCATTTGAAACCTATGAAACTTTATGCATTATTGCTTGAATTTTGCCTGACTTTTCCAAGTCAACAATTTTGAACCCTTGCTTATCCATCTTGGAATTAAAGTCTTCCAATGGGTTGTTTTTCTGGGTTCCAATTTCACTGGATGTAAGGGGAACATTCCAATTTCACTCAATCCAATAATGCGTCAGTCCGAGATAATGAGCAATAAATCAAACTTAAAAGAATTAATCTTTATCAATTCTTAAGGGGCACTTCATCATCGGTCTCTATCAGCTCCTTATTCAAGCTTTATTGTTTTCATTGTCAAACATATTGTAACACGCAGCTCTAATTTGGATGAATGAAAGTCAAATTTTGTAATATTTTTCTATGTTCATTACTGAAGTTTCCAAAGGGGATTTGTGATATTATTCTAAGGTTCATTCTGCCATAAATACAGGAGATGCAGTTTATTTCCCCAAATCGCCGTTGTGAGGACTTTGCAGTTCTATGTAATGGAAAGATATATATGAAATAACCATCTTGTAGAGAGAAGATTGCTGACAAATTCACTCTTTCACTGTCCTAGGATCTTCATCCTTCCTCTAATCAGCCATCGTTTCAGTTACCCAAAGATTGTAATTCAAGACTGTAGCCAATCCAACTATTTTGGTGTTCTGTGTGTTTTTTCAGCAATAGTGCATCATAAGGAATTCAATAGAAATTCAATGTTACATTTATGTTACAGAAAGATCCGACAGCTCTAATTTTGTATTTTATCAAGTTCACAGGTAGTATATCCAGCTGGGCTATCTAATTACATGGACTGGACTGGACAGGACAATGACTTACCAAAAGCTTTGGTAAAAGTTTGGAAAATCAAATTTTATGTAGTATATTCAAAATTTCAACCAGAGAGCAAGAGAATTTTACTAAATGTTTTATTTCGTTATAATAACTCATCAATATTCAGAACTCTTATGAGTATGGATTTAGTAATTAGTTTATTTAGTAATTCAAAACCAAAGTTTTCAACAAGATTATTTAATAATTAGTTATTTATTTATTTATTTAGATCCTCTGTCCTAAAAGGATTTATCCAGTAAAATTCAGTCAGCCAGGGCTTGCAAAACATGTCAAAAATTGCAAAGTTGCAATGATTATCTGAAATTACCTGAGTTTTTTATTCTCTTTGGCTCTCTTTTTTTTTCCCTCTTGCAAAGAGGATACTGGAAATTTATTTTTACTGATATATAGTTCTGGATGGGCTTTGCTGTTGTCATCGTGCCTTGCTCATTGCCAAGCAAAACACAACTTGTCTGTGTGAAATGCCTTTTGTGATAACCTGAGAGAGTTTTTAGTTGAAATTCAATACTCTATCTAATTTAGGTCTGTTGAAACATTGATAAAGGTCGTTTTATTTGTTCAATTCTTTGTTGATTTATTGCTTATCCAAAAAGTGTTTAGAAAGTGAAAGTGTTCAATTCTTTGTTCATATGCCATCAACATACCTCAGTAAATGCCTCTGCAACTCTCTCTACATTGGCAACATTTGCATTTTCCAATGTTAAACCAGGTGGTCGAGGAACTACAGTTGGGAAATCCATATCTTCTCCCAAATGTAGTTACTAGACCACCTGGTTTAACATTGGAAAATGCAAATGCTGAATGAGTAACACAGCCTTGGGTTGCCAATGTAGGAGGAACCTGTATGTGTTCAACGTCCTGGCAACGGTGCTTCCCCTTGACGCCAAAGGTTTGTAATATTATAGAGCTCTGCAGGAACGCCTGTATCCCATCACTAACTGCAACGTCCTGTATGTGTTCAACGTCCTGGCAACGGTGCTTCCCCTTGACGCCAAAGGTTTGTAATATTATAGAGCTCTGCAGGAACGCCTGTATCCCATCACTAACTGCAACGTCCTCCTACAGAACAAAACAAAAACAATCAGCACAAAAAGCCCCGGCAAGAACACCATGCTCGGCCACAAGAAAAAGACAACGCTAACTGACCATGGCATGAAAGCATGCTCCATAATCGTGGGTAGCGGCGAAAACATGATCAACGCCTTTGCTTCTGTTTCAGAAAGGCATGGTTTCCGATATGTGCCGCACCGCAGAGCCAAGAAGCGACCGAGCATACCCCAGAGCCGGAAACCCATTCTTCGTACTAAAATTACACGAAACATAGACAGGAACGAAGAAAAAATCAGCCTCCCAAGGATAGAAATCACACCGTGCTTTGTTGAATAGCTCCGTGCGAGTTTTCGATCCTTGGGAGGCTGATTTTTTCTTCGTTCCTGTCTATGTTTCGTGTAATTTTAGTACAAAGAATGTGTTTCCGGCTCTGGGGCATGCTCGGTCGCTTCTCGGCTCTGTGGTGCGGCACATATCGGAAACCATGCCTTTCTGGAACAGAAGCAAAGGCGTTGATGATGTTTTCGCCGCTACCCACGATTATGGAGCATGCTTTCATGCCATGGTCAGTTAGCGTTGTCTTTTTCTTGTGGCCGAGCCTGGTGTTTTTGCCGGGGCTTTTTGTGCTGATTGTTTTGCCTTTGTTTTGTTCTGTAGGAGGACGTTGCAGTTAGTGATGGGATACCGGCGTTCCTGCAGAGCTCTATAATATTGCAAACTTTTGGCGTCAAGGGGAAGCACCGTTGCCAGGACGTTGAACACATACAGATTCCTCCTTACGTTGCTCCAACATTTGAACACATACAGAAAGAGTTGCCGAGGCATTTTTTAACTTTCTATACACATTTTGGAGATAAAATTGCGTTATGTTTTTGGAATTGATGAAATTCTCTCATTTATGGCACTGCCGTGTTTCTCTATGCGGTAAGACATTATTAAAGTGTGATAATCTTGATATCATCAACAATGGCTTGAAATAAAATAATGTGAATGACCTCTTCACTGTTCATCTCCTTGATAGCCATTAATACAGGTCCCAAGTACGTTAATAGAGAAATGTTTTTAGCCAAAACCAACTTTAGGAAAGCTTCAAACGCTAATAGTTCCATAAACATCACAAAAAATCACGCCATAGGCAGTCAACGATGTTTGCAACCCTGGATTGGATTAGGCAATGCAAAAATCTTTCTGTTAATATCCATATTGTAATATGATTATGTGAAACCTATGAAACTTTATACATTATTGCTTGAATTTCGCCTGACTTTTCCAAATCAACAATTTTGAACCCTTGCTTATCCATCTTGGAATTAAAGTCTTCCCATGGGTTGTTTTTCTGGGTTCCAATTTCACTGGATGTAAGGGAACATTCCAATTTCACTGAATCCAACAATGGGTCGGTCCGAGATGAATGAGCAATAAATCAAACTTAAAAGAATAAATTAAAAGAATTAATCTATATCAATTTTTTGTCTCCACTGTCTCTATCAGCTCCTTATTCAAGCTTTATTGTTTTTCATTGTCAAACATATTGTAACACACAGTGAGAATCTGGATGAATGAAAGTTAAATTTTGTAATGTTTTTCTATGTTCATTACTGAAGTTTCCAAAGGGGATTTGTGATGCTATTCCAAGGTTAATTCTGCCATAAACACAGGATATGCAGTTTATTTCCCCAAATCGCCGTTGTGAGGACTTTGCAGTTCTATGTAGGGGAAAAATATATATATATATATATATATATATATAATAACCATCTTGTAGAGAAAAGATTGTTGACAAATTCACCAATATAAATATGCATTATCATTTTTTTTATAATTGTGTTCTGATAAAGTATTTTATAAACATGTGTTGCATGCACTCTTTCACTGTCCTAGGATCTTCATCCTTCCTCTAATCAGCCATCATTCCCGTTACCCAAAGATTGTAATTCAAGACTGCAGCCAATCCAACCGTTGGCCAAAGTTGAGGCCTTATGCTATTTTGGTGTTCTGTTGCGTTTTTTCAGCAACAGTGCATCATAGGGAATTCAATAGAAATTCAATGTTACATTTATGTAATATGAATGGACAGAAAGATCCGACAGCTCTAATTTTGTATTCTATCAAGTCCACAGGTAGTATATCCAGCTGGGCTATCTAATTACTAGGACTGGACTGAACAGGACAGGACAATGACTTGCCAAAAACTTTGGCAAAAGTTTGGAAAATCAAATTTTATGTAATATATTCAAAATTTCGACCAGAGAGCAAGAGAATTTTATTTGCTTTTACTAAATGTTTTATTTCGTTATAATAACTCATCAATATTCAGAACTCTTATGAATATGGGTTTAGTAATTAGTTTATTTAGTAATTCAAGACCAAGTTTTCAACAAGATTATTTAGTAATTAGTTTATTTTTGGGATTTAGATTCTCTGTCCTAAGAGGATTTATCCAGTAAAATTCAGTCAGCCAGGGCTCGCAAAACATGTCAAAACTTGCAAAGGTGCAATGATTATATAAAATTAACTGAGTTTTTTATTCTCTTTGACTCTCTTTTTTCCCTCTTGCAAAGAGAATACTATGAAATTTATTTTTACTGATATATAGTTCTGGCTGGGCTTTGTTGTTGTCATCGTGCCTTGCTCAATGACAAACAAAACACAACTTACACATCTTGGCCATTATCATCTGATTCAGACACCAAACTGAAAACTATAACAACTACGTCATGTTCCAATTTTCAATAGGTAAGGAGCATGGAAAGTTTGAGAAATGTTCTGGTAGTTTAGGGTCGGCATATGACAAGCACAAAGACTTTGAAGGTCAATGTATCCTTGTTACATTAATCCCTCATTTGGCTTTGAGAAGGATTGTGCATTGCCAACAAAGGATATTCTTTGTTTCCTGATCTGATTGCTTCACAGGAAACTTTGTTTGGTACTAATATTTCGAATGATCTTAATGATACATTCAAAGAACAATGCCAAAACAAAGCTTCATCTGAAGCATTTAAATAAAAAAACACAGAAATATTTTTTTTGTAGGCAATGGACCACCCTTCTCATGCCCAAATTGGCCTTCCAAGCTTCTGGGGTTTGTCATTGTCACACGCCAACCCTAACAATGGACTACCAGAATGTCCATGCTCATTGTAGCTTTGAAAATTGTCAGATGAGGCCATTGTTTCTGTTTTCTGTATGGTATCTGAATGAGCTGATGATGGCGGCCAGGAGATGTAAGGCATGTTTTGCCCTTCTTGTTTCTCAATGCACAATGCCAACTAGTGCAAAACTCATACAAACTATATTCTCTAAAAATAAATTTTACTGTCTCATGCTTTTTGCAAAAATAAGAGATGGTGAAAAAGACTGATGAGATTATGTACCTCAGTACCTGTGGTTTCATCCTAACAGAACTTACGAGGAACAACCCCTTCAAGCAAAACCAGATAAATGACATGGAAACATTCCAATGTCAAATTTATGAGAAACAACCCCTTCAAGCAACACCAGATAAATGACATGGGAACATTCCAATGTCGAACTTATGAGGAACAACCCCTTCAAGCAAAACCAGATAAATGACATGGGAACATTCCAATGTCACTGTATCCAGCAATGGCACATTCCAATTTCACTGAATCTGGCAATGACACAGTGCAAGAAAACATGAAAAAAATAAATAAAAGAACCAAATTTTATCAATTTTGCATTTTCTAAAGGCAGTTCATCTATCGTATCCATCAGTTCCTTATTCAGCCTTTAATGTCTTCATTGTTAAACATATTGTAACATGCAGTTCTCCTGCAAATAGTATCATTCTTTGGATGTATGAAAGGTAAATTTTGTATTATCCATAGAGGATTTGTCATGGTATTCCAAAGTTCATACACGCACTCTTTCACTGCTAAGATCTTCTTCTTTCCTCTGGTCAGCCATGATTTCAGTTACCCAAGAACGTAATTTAATAGTGCAACCGATCCAAATGTTGGCCTTTCGCTTTTTTGCGTTGTGTGTGGTACCAGAAGAAATTAAGTCCACAGGTATAGCTGGGCTCTCTAATGACTTGGGCTGTACAATAACTTGCAAAAAAAATTGGCAAAAGTTTAAAATCTCAATATTATGTAATATATCCAAATTTCGACCAGAGAGCAAGAGACTATAGGCAAGTTTTAGACTGAGTTTTATTTCCTTTTACTCAATGTTATATTTAGTGATAATAACTAATCAGTATTCATAACTTGAAACCAATTTATGAATACGGATTTTAACCAAAGTATTCATCATTGTAAAATTATTTTAATGATTAATTTATTTTTGGATCTGTCGTATGAGGAGTTATCGAGTAAAATTCAATGAGGAATCACACCTGACTCATCTCTAATACTTTTGATCACAGTATTCACCATAACCAGGTTTTATGACTGTTTCATTGGCACTGCAAATGATTCTCATGGAACAAAAAGAACAAAATGCTTCTCATGGACAAATGATTCTCAAAGAACAAAAAACTGGCGGCTGCTGCAGAAGCAGAGAAACACAGGGAAGAACTCACAACACTCAAATAACATGGCCAGCCAGTAATTGACGATTAAGAAGACATAGAAGAAGAGTGAAATTCTATGAAGCATCAAATTTGTTTTCTTTCACTAGTAAAGTATTTCGCATAGCCTAAACGTTTGGCAATTTCTCTGGTCCCCGATAGCATTTTTTTGGGACTAATATAGTAAAAAAAATTGAGATTTTAAATGACTGTGTTTAAATTTGTTTAGGCTAGGTGTATGGGGTATTTGAGGCGCATAATTTATTTATGTATTCAAAAATAAAAATATGATTTGAACAACACAGAATTTGGTTTAAAAAAAATAGCCAGATTCCGATGAAAAACTCAACAGACTGCTGAAATCGTCGAATGTTTAGACTCCTTGGCAATAAATTCACGGTTTAAAGTTTGCATTCAACGATCTTGCCCATCTGATGAATTTTTGATAAAAATCCGACATTTCTTTTAAATCCGGATTCTATGTTTAAATAATGTTTTTGACTTCACAAATGGATTTAGCCCCTCAAACACCACAGGGCACTCAGCTTAAGCAAATTTAAAGACTGTTATTCAAAATCTCAAATTTTTTACAGAATTCGTGTTGGAAAATGTTGTTTTAAAACTGAGGAAACCATTAAAGGTTTTGGCTACTCACTTTTCATTTAGTTTTCGATATTTGACAGAGGAATATTTGATTTCTCAATAAATGTCAACGGAGTTACAGCCACATGGGGCCTCTACTACTTGGCTTCTTTATAACAAAACTAATTTCACCGTAAATGCAAGATCATCATAGCCAACCAGCTCCCTTGAAGTTTGTGATGCACCTGCAACAATGAATTAATACGAATATGCGAAATAACAGAAATGACAGAACTCAGAATCACTTTTATATTGATCACAGGCCACTTCGAGGGGGCAACCTCCTATGAGCAAGCTCAATACAAATAACTTCACAGTGCCTTCATAGGTCTCAACACACACTTATATACTAAGTCTAGGCGCCAATACTATGGGTCAAAACCATGGGCCACTACAAACTATGGATCAACAATACTACGGGCGACTTACAAAGCATATGCGCCAACAACAATAACACAAACTATTGATCAACAAATACTACGGGACGACTTACAAAGCATATGCGTCCAGCAACATACTAACAAAGTAAAGACATGGGTTCCTAACATCCCCTCCCCCTTAAAAAAAGCTTTGTCCTCAAAGCTTTAGATGTGGAAATTGTTGTTGAATCTGAAAGAGTGGTTCCCATGTAGCATCCTCTGGTTGCATGTCGTGCCACTGAATTAAGACCTTTGTGATAGAGCGAGAGCGAAGCTGACGCGTGCGCCGATTGAGGATGGCCTCTGGCTCCAAAAGGATGGATCCTTCATTATCCAGTTCGGGTAAAATCGTTTGTCCACTGATGTTGGTGCCAAGAACTTTCTTCAGACAAGAGACATGAAAGACTGGATGAATGCGGGAAGGAGGAGGAAGTTCCAATTTATAAGCAACGGACCCAATCTTCTGAAGAATCCGATATGGCCCATAGAACTTTGGAGCGAGCTTATGACGCCCTTTCAGTTTCAAGGAGGATTGTTTGTACGGATGGAGACGAAGAAAAACCATATCGCCGACTTGAAAAGTGCGCTCAGAACGGTGCTGATCAGCTTGTTGCTTCATGCGATTTCTTGCCATGTGAAGATTGTCCCGCAAAATGCGAAGAATTTGATCGCGGTTTCGAAGGAACCTGTCAACTTCCTGAATTGGTGAACTGGTGGGGGTGTATGGAAGAAGAGCTGGAGGTGCCCGACCATAGACTGCCTAATATGGGGTCATTTTAGAGGCAGTGTGGTAAGAGGTATTGTACCACCATTCAGCGAGAGGGAGCCACTTTGCCCACTGATGTTGTTGTTCCGAGGTGAAGCAACGAAGATAAGTTTCCAAGCATTTATTGATAATTTCAGTCTGACCATCTGTTTGTGGGTGATACCCTGAACTCATCTTCAGTTTGGTGCCAGTGTGGCGAAATAGTTCTGTCCAAAAATGACTGGTGAAAGTCGCATCACGATCCGAGACAATGGAAGAAGGGATGGCATGAAGACGAAAGATCTGGTCCAAGAAAATTTGAGCGACGGAGGAGGCTATATAGGGATGGCTGAGAGCACAAAAATGACTATATTTGGAGAGGCGATCAACCACAACGAGAATCATTGTCTTCCCGCCAGATTTAGGGAGCCCTTAAATGAAATCCGTAGAAATATCTGTCCAAATCCGTGTAGGTATGGGCAAGGGTTCAAGCAATCCTGGAAGGAGTGTTGTTTCACCCTTATTGCCCTGGCAGGTATCACATTCGGCCACCATCTGTTGAATTGTCCTTTTCATGCCCTACCAAAAGAAGTTATGTCGTGCTCGTTCATACGTTTTGAGGAACCCAGAGTGCCCTGCCGATGGAGAAGCATGGAGTTCATAGAAGACAGCCTATTGAAGATCTGTGCTCTGGGGAAGCACCAAACGACCCTTGTATCGCAGAGAAGCACCATCCCAAGAGTAATGTGGTACAGCAGAAGGGTTGTTGGTCAAGCGTTGGATGATTTGAGATAAGGAAGAGTCATTGACATAACCCTGTTGAATAGATTGCAACCAATTTGGAACAGGCATAGAAATAGTTGAAAGAGAACCTTGGGCATCAAATGTGCGAGAAAGAGCATCTGCCACAATATTGTCTTTACCCTTCTTGTAAGTGATCTCATAGTCATAACCCGTGAGTTTGCTAACCCATTTCTGTTGTGCCGGGGAGGAGACACGCTGGTCCAAGAAATATTTCAGACTCTGGTGATCAATCTTGATGCAGAAATGATTCCCTAATAGGTATGGGCGCCACTTTTGTACTGCATGCAAAATAGCCATCATTTCCTTCTCATAGGTAGAGGCAGCTAAATTCTTACCGGAAAGGACTTTGCTGGTGAACGTAATGGGGTGTTCATCTTGAAGGAGAACAGCACCAAGTCCATTGCCGCAAGCATCACTCTCAATAGTGAAGGGCTTGGAAAAATCGGGCATAGCTAGCACAGGTGTAGTACACATAGCTTGTTTTAGTTTGTCAAATGCACACTGAGCAGTAGGTGTCCATGTAAAAGCATCCTTTTTCAATAGAGCAGTTAATGGAGCTGCAATCTTCCCATAATCCTTGACAAACTTGCGGTAGTAGCCAGTCAACCCCAAAAAACCACGAAGGCTCTTGAGTGTCTGAGGATGCGGCCAATTGTTCATGGCATCGATTTTGGCAGGATCCACGCGAACCCCTTGTGCTGAGATAATGTGCCCGAGATACTCAACTTCCTTCTGTCCAAAAACACATTTAGACTGCTTGGCATGGAGATGATGGTCAGAGAAAAGTTGCATGACAAGATCCAGATGCTGGAGATGTTCATCCCATGTTTTATTGTAGATGAGGATATCATCAAAGAATACCAGAATGAATTTCCGCAAGTAGGGTCGAAATATTTTATTCATTAAGGCTTGGAATGTGGAAGGAGCATTAGTGAGGCCAAAGGGCATGACCAAAAACTCATAATGGCCATCATGTGTGCGGAAAGCTGTTTTAGGGATATCATCCTCATGAACCCGAATTTGATGATACCCAGAACGAAGATCCAACTTGGAGAAAAAGTGAGCCCCATGAAGCTCATCAAGAAGCTCATCAACAACAGGAATTGGAAACTTATCCTTGATGGTGAGGTGATTAAGTGCTCGGAAGTCAATGCAGAGGCGCCATGACCCATCTTTTTTGCGGACAAGAATAACTGGAGAAGAAAAGGAACTAGTGCTTGGGTGAATAATACCTTGCTTCAATAAGTCCCGAACGAGCATTTCAATCTCCGTTTTTTGGTGAAATGGGTAGCGATAGGGCCTGATGTTGGGAGGAACGCTGCCAGGAAGGAGTTGAATACGATGGTCTTCTGGCCTGGAAGGTGGCAATCCCACTGGTTCAGCAAAGACACCTGTATATCGATCCAGAATTTGTTGTAGATCCAAAGGAGTAGTGGAGACCGCTGATGGTTGCATCTGAATGGAATGGATCTGAGCGATGACACCATGTGAATTCTTCTTGAGGAGTTTTTCCATGCGATGTGAAATGATGATGCTGAGAGAACCTGGTTGTAATCCTGTCAATGTGTGTTTTTGTCCATTGAGGGAAAACTGCATCCAAAGTTCAGCAAAATCCCACAAGATAGGGCCAAGTGTGCGTAGCCATTGAGCGCCCAAAACCACATCACATCCGCCTAAGGGCAAGGCAAACATGTCAGAGCGCAAGGTATAATCTCCCATAGAGATACGCACATTTCGACACTTCCCTTTGCAAGGTAAGGTGCCCCCATTGGCAACCATGACTTCAAAGTTGGAGCAAGGATGGATAAAACAATCAGCTTGTTTGGCGATCCGAGGGTCAATGAAATTATGGGTGCTACCAGAATCAATGAGTATTGTAAGAGGAAGCTTCTTGAAGTAACCCCTGACCCGCATTGTTTGGGGGGTGGTGATTCCAGCTAAAGCGTGGAGAGATATCTCTGGCTGGTCATCCTGAGACAGAGGGTCTGTTACCAACTTTTTGTACCATAGTTGGATCTTCTGGAGAGCCGCCATTTTACAAACATGATGAATGTTTGATTCCAGTGTATCAGATGATCCAGCATTTTGTAGCTAGCCAATTGTGGTTAGCTTGTTTTGTTTTTTGAGTCGACATGACCATGGCCCCATGGGGGTTTGTAATAAAGTGTGCTAGTAGGATCTGAGTGCCTCGGTTTCTCATGACTGGATTAAGCAACTAAGGTATTCCAAGGAGTTTTTTCCCTTGTCAATTATACTTTGCTTAAGGCGAGGTATAATCGATGAGGTTTTCTCCCGCTCCTCCAAAGCTGGAATGCCCGATTTTGAAAATTTGGCCATGGGGGGTTATTAGAGGCCAACTAATGTATATAAGCCTACTAGACACTGTTAGAATAGGTGTAGGTCATGTCCTAGGTCCATAAAACCCTCAGAAAAAATTTCGAAAAAATTTTACCGGGTCCGTCGAAATTTGGGTTTTAATTATTTTTTAAATTTAATAAATTTCTCTATAGTTTAAATAGAGAAATAATTATTTGTAATATGTCAGTCATCCGGGGTCCAAACTCAGTGATTGATGGCTCGTTTGATAAGCCAAAAATCACACATGAACTATGGAGCAGCTAAACCCAACTTTCGGATGTCAATTCAGCCTCGTAATTAATATTTTCTCTGAAAAGTCATTTACAGAGAAATTATTAATTAAATTAATAAAATTGAATATTTTGGAGATAATCCAAATCTCTCCAAAATTAATCAATTTGATTAAAATAAAAGGCTAAATGACATGGCAATGAGCATTTAGGAAGATTCCAATCAACTCCAAGCCTTCCCAGTCAGCCATCCAGTCACCAGCTAAAGATCTTCTTGAGCAAATTCGCCCTCCTCATGCATAATTCGATTTTGTGTGTTGGCATGTAATGGTTGGGTGGATGGTTTGCATTAAAGTTTTAGGTGGGCGCCCTCATGAGTCACCACACCTACCAAAGCTTGGCTCCTTGTAAATTCGAGTCTACACCTACCATCCACCATGTGTCTCCCTCACAACCAACTCGCATATCCTCAAATCCTCACGTCACTCCTCTTTGGCTCACGTGGATCCTAGTTGGGGTTTATCTATTGGTTAAACCCATGCAAACACCAATTGATTGGCTCATCCATCATCCAACTCGCATTCACCTACCAGAATTCACGCCATCCATTAACCAATTCGCTATCTACCAAACCCTCACGTCAACCTCCATTAGCTTCACGTCTAAGCCTTGTGGAACTCGTTTATTGGTTAATGAAATCGTTGATTAGCTTGGCTTTTGATTAGAGTGGAGTTAGTGCCTACCTTTACCACATGTCATCTAATGAACTAGCTTCAACCTACCACAAGCTCACGCCCTTCATACCCTAGCTCGCGTCAATCTTCATACTAGCTCGCACTTCATTGTTGTAGCATGCCTATTCGTTGGTTCTTCTTCCCAAAGTCGAGTCCTTGCCACCTCATGCCAATCTATCCAACCATGAACTCAATTTTTGCCATGTCTATCTCTCCAAGCCCTTGTTGATTGGATTCGACCTACATGCTCATCACCAATTCGAACTAGGGCTAGCTTGTAGTTTTTTCTATAAAGAGAGGCCCATTAGGGGTTATTATCTCATGGATTCTTTAAGCACCAAAACTCTGGAGAAATTTGTAATTTGTTTAAATATTTGAATAAAGTGAGACTTTGGAGGTCAAAGTGGAAGCTCTTGATGTGCCATGCTTCATCTTGTATGAGGTGATATCATGTTTTGTCTATGTACTTTGGATTTTTAAGCATTGATTTTATGATTTAGAGGGCTAACAATCTAGCACAAATATTATAGATCTATGCTTTTCTCTTAAGTGTGTGGCTTTTCAGGTATTATTCCGAGTGCAAAGGTTCTTGTTTGGTGACATCTTCATTCTACAAAGTTATCAAAGAGGTCTTGCTTTGAAGAATTAAGAAACAAGGAGTTATTTGTGTTTTCTTTCCATCAAACTTCTTCAACAAAATTTTTAAATTGGTTACTTGTCCATAAAGCTTATCTCTTCAAGCCCATCTCCATAGGATTAGCTCCATTCACCCATTTCCTTACACTAGCTGTCGTCCTATCTCTATTGCTACCCATACCATCTTTCATCTCTGTCCACTTTTTGCATTTGCAGCTGTCTTTGTCCTCTATTGGCAGCCCCTTTTTCTCATTAGCTTAGCTGCCCATTACCTCTCTGTCTTGGCTGTCTCATCATTTCCTGTTAGCAGCCACTCACCTCCCTTATTGGCTGCCATATTTCTTGGTCTCTGCTCACTGTTTTTGTGGGCAGATTTCAGTCCTAAACTCAGTCACCTTTCACTGCTGCTACCTCTGTTCGTTGCTGCCCCTCCTTTCATTTGTTGCAGCCATTCTCCCTTTTGTTCATTTGACTGTCCCATTCCTTTCTAGCTGGCAGTTTCCTCCACTTCTCTAAGTTTCCCCCCATCCCTTTCGTTCACCTTTGATCACCTTCACATAAAGACAAAAAACACTAAAATTGGTTAAGTGTTAGCTTGCTAGTAGTTGCATGTTCTTAAAGGGTTGATTGTTAGGCATTATTTACATCATATACTTTGCATTGTTTCATTTACATCTAGTTTATTTCTAGCTTTGTCAACTTGCATTTCATAATTAGTTCGCATCTAGTTTCCTTTACATAGTTGCATGTAGATCTAATTGCCAAAGGGAGCATTTTGTTGTAAAACTTTAGATCTTAGTTAAGCTTCTAGTTTTGTCACTTTTTGCATCCAGTTTATTGCTTGGTCATGTTTTCGATCTAGATCTCATAAAAAAGGGTTTAACTTACTTTGCTTTTTGTCTTTTTCCTAGTTTGCATTTGGTAGTAGGTCTCTTTTAAGGTGAAAAGTTTGGATCCAAAGAATATTGATATTTCGCATTTCTAGGATTAGTTTTAAAATTTTGATTATTGATACAATGCTAAAGGATGTATTGAGTTGAACTTTGTTGTAGGTGCTTTTGAAGTGGAAAGGGGCTTGGGAGAGTTTCGAAGCGAAGAGGTCCAAACAGAGCAAAACTTAAACAAACCATAAGGAAGATCCGAAAACACGACATTATCATTTACTATCCTTTGTAATAGCTTATAAGAGCTGGTTTTGTTTTCCAAGTTTTATTTTCTCAAAAGACCTTGCAAGGTTTTAAACCCAAGGCATTTGTAATCGTTTAATAAAAGTTCCAAGTGGAGGAGGCCTCCACTTTTTGGTCTTCTTCCCCATTTGGGGAAGAGTGTTGGGTCTTGTGGATTGGTTTAGCTTAGATTTATGGTTTTCATGTTCTTAGATTACTTTTTGCTTCAATAAGTCATTTAAAGTTATCTTCCATATTTACTTACCCCCATGCTCTCCCGAGTAGGGTCTTTGACCTGAAAGAGATTCTTGGGTAGTTTAGCTTTATTTCTTGCATTTATTATTATCTTGTCTCTCTTCCAAAGCCTACGACCGGAAGTTGTATCCTTGAGATTTTGTCTCAAGGGCAGGACTACATAATTTGTGGTTACTCTTCCTTCCCCGTCGGTTTCCTTGGCAGAGATTTCAGCTAGCTGGAGGTTCTCAAGTGCAGGCGGTTCTAGTGGTTGATCTTGTTCGGAGATCAATCCCACCTAGTAGATTAAAGATTGTATGGTAGAACACTAGATTTGCTCAATTCCATTTTTATCTTGCAAGTAATATTGTTAATAGTATTTGTATCTCGCTGATCAATCATCTTATTGTTTAAATCTATTTTCAAATCTGAGATATACTGCTACTACAATTTATCTGCTTCTTAAAATAGACCAAAGTCTCTTGAACTTGGCCAAATCCAAGTCAAGAGCACCCTCTATCGGAGGGCATTTTAGTTTTGCATTTCCTTGCATTAGGCATTGTTAAAATAACAAGTCTCTTGAACTGTGGTCATAAGACCAAGTCAAGAGCGCTCTCTGTCGGAGAGTTGAGTAAGGTTTTTCTAATTATAAAAATTTCCACTCATACACCCCTTTAATTAATTTACCTTGGTTTCTGTCCTACACCCGTATGCTCTGCCAACCGGAAACAGTTGGGCTAGTACTCAGAAAGGTGGAAGACTTGTTAATCTACAAGCGAAAATCTAATTAAAATTTTCACCCCCATAACCAACCAATCCGGAGTTGATCGATAAGATAATTTCAGTGGGTAATCTCTTAGTGAGGGCGCCGGGATTCCATGTTCAGCCTCTAGTTTGCTGGCTTGCATTGCGCGGCCTGGCTAGAGCACTGGGTGGCCCGACAGGTCCTTGAACGGAGGCACTTGATATTGTCTTTTCCGGACTTTCTTTGAATAGCCTTGGTTTTAGCCCTAATAATCAAGACAATTAAAACTTTGAATTTACCAAGATAAGCTGCACAACGTTCTCACAAACTTTCCATTTCAAGCACTTGTGTCAAATTTACAATCACTTTTATTTTCTGACTCCATAAGGCACTGGTCCTTCATCTTATATTTTGCTTGCTTAAGTATCAACATTGGAGTATTTGCTTATATTTCCGTGAAGTGATTTATTTATTGCCCAAGTGTATCTTTCATCTTGTATTTGCAACGTGGATTGCGCTATCTTGTCTTTATTTTAATTTTATATTGTCTATCATTTCAAAAAACTCCTAAATAACACCCATCCGCATCACTACATCAAAAACACTTAAATACACAAAGAGCCTTAGTGAAACTCTCTTTTAGGGACTACCCCCCTTGGCTTCGTTAGGAGTTTGCCTAAATGGAGGAGCTGGGATTCAGGTGACAGTACCTAGCTCATTGCTTGCCCCCAAGGCCACACCTCTCCCCACTTTCCAGTGAGGGAGACAGCTTTCAAAAGGTTTCTGCTGCTGGTGTGCAGTTTGGCGGACAACATCTTTGGCGCTGTTGCCGGGGACAAATCTTTTTGTTCCTGGACGACCTTAGTTTTTTCTAGTTTTTACCTTTTTGATAGATTCTCAATCTATCTGGCGACTCCACTGCCCTTTTTTCCTTTTTGGTAGTTTTTTAGTTTAATCACTCTCAGAAATTAGACTTGAAACCACCTGGCGACTCCATTGTCAATTAACACCTCAAGGTATTCGACTAGAAGAAACTCTGAAGGCTTGCTTAGTTTTATCCCAGAACCTGTAAAGGTTTATAGGAGAAGACTGAACAAGCTAGCTTCTCGTAAAATCCTTGAAGAACTTAGGTCTCAGTCTATTTCTGACATCCATAGTCTTTTTCAAGAAAGTAACTTAGAAAATTCTGAAAATTTTGAAAACATTAATAATTGTTTTTCCGATACAATGGGTGATTTTTTCGCTCCCCTCAACATTGCTCAGATAGCAGGACAACCACATGATCTTCCAGATAAGGCCATCGACAAACTTCCAACCTTTACCGGCACTGATACTGTTACTGCTGCACATCACCTTATTGCTTTCTCAAAAATAAAAGGTGGATATGTCAGGGATGCTGCTCACAGGCATGAGGATGTATACATGAAGTTGTTTGCCTTATCCTTAGATGGGGCTGCTGGTGACTGGTTCATCGGCTTGCCAGCCAACTCCTTTGCCACCTTAGCTGAGTTTTCAACTGCTTTCACCAACAAGTATGGTGAGAAAAAAGAGCCCCGTCATCAACTTGCTGCTCTAACAAACATCAAAAGAAGTGAGATAGAAACCATGGAAGAGTTCAACAAGAAGTTCACTGATTTATACAATGCAATCCCTACAGATTACAAGCCAACTCCACATACTATACTGGTTTACTACATTGAAGCTTTAAGTGGAGAGATGCAGTATCAACTTAGGGATAAAGAACCTGCTACTTTGTTAGAAGCACAGACAATGGCAACTAAGATTGACAAGAACATGCAGTCCTCTGGAAAGTCAAACTTACCTGGTTACTCAAGAGCTCAAACTCCTTTAAAAACAGCTGAGCCTAAAGATAAAGATCCTCTAGCCGCTTTGAAAGAATCATACGAGAAAAAGATGATGGATATGTGTGAGAGGATGGAAAGAGTTGAACAAAAACATGTAGTCCAAATGAAGGAAGTTCAAAACAAGATAATAAACATGGAAAGGGCACATATCCAACGACTTCAGCAAATTCAACAAACTCAACCAATTCAGAGAAACTACTCTCCCAAAAATAACTGGCAAAAGAAAGCTCCTGAAAATGAAAAGAGGCGTCCAACTCAGATAGAGGCTGCTAACACAAATGAGGTGTACATCCCATTTTGTAGAGCTTGCAAGGATTTCCATGAGGAATTCGCTTGCTACTTTGCAAACTATGTACAGGAGCATGGTTATCCTGAAGGGGAGGGTACTAGTAATCCAACATCAAGCGAGCCTAAATACATAAATGCTGTAGGAGATATCCGAAATGTTCCCAGAGAAAACTAGAAACCTGCTGATAATGAACCAGACAATATGACAAAAAACTTTGGAGGAAGACCATCCAATGAACAGCTCTACAATATGCAAAGATTTAAAGGGGTCGGATACCAAAGAAGATCAAATCCTGCACCTGCTATACAACCTCCCAAGGTAATTATTCCAAGTGATTCAGCTGATTCTAGTAAATTAAATTTTGATTGGAATAACTGGTTCAATACTACTAAGGTACCTATACCCATAAATGAACTCTACAAGATTCCTGGTCAAAAGGAAAAATTGTTGAAAACATTAGAAGCACCTATTCCTACATGTATTACAAATCCTAGTCCACCTACTCCTGCATGTACTACCAATCCTACTCCTCCCACTCCTCTCACTCCCCAGATTCCTAAGAAGGTAACTTTTTCGGATAATGTGGAAGAACCTTCAACCAGTTGTGGATCAACTTATGAGGACCCTCCTATAATCCTGTATACTAGGGATACAAGAAGAGAAGCTCACCCTCCTTTCTACATATCATTGATGATAGGTGACCTTCTTCTACACAATTGTATGCTGGATTCAGGATCCGGTGCAAGCTTAATGACCAAAAGGGTTATGCAACAGCTCAACCTAAGAACCACCAGGCCCTACTAGAATGTGTGTGCCATGGATTCCAGACTCGTTAAGGTTGAAGGGATGATAGAGAAAGTTCCTGTTAGATTGGCCAAGTACCCGGACATCCATATTACCATGGATATCCTCGTCATAGATGTACCAGATAGGTGGGGCATGCTACTCTCTAGAAAGTGGGGTGCAACCTTGGGTGGTTCCATACAGTTGGATTGGTCTTATGAAATAGTTCCTGCTTCTGAGGACTCACTTGTAAAATTACACACTGAAAAGGAAAGGAGATACCATGTGGAAAACCCGGATAGACCATCAAATGAGTTTGTCTGCCATGTCGGTGAGATAGGAGATATTCAAATCAACTCCACCTTTTTAGATCCAATCCAGGAAGAGATAAAAAATGAAGAAACAAGTAAGCTATGGAAAATGAATTTTGATGGAGCATGTTCTAGAGCAGGAAAGGGTGCTGGGGTTGTCATCACTTCTCCGGAGGGTAAAATTTTCAACTTCGCTTTTAGACTAGAGTTTGAAGCAACAAATAATGTGGCAGAGTATGAGGCACTTCTACTAGGCATAGAGATTGCCAAGGACATGGGAATCAAACTGCTAACTATAAAAGGGGACTCAGATCTAATTGTCCAACAAATTAAGGGTCAATTCGCATGTAAATGCCAGAGACTTAAGAAATACCGAAATGCAATATGTGACACAATGGAATTCTTTGATGCCCTTAATATAGAAGCAATCCCTCGAGACCAGAATAGTGCCGCGGATAAACTTGCAGTTTCAGCGTCAACACTTCAACCTTTGCATGAAATGTTAGAAGGACATTGCCCCTTGGAAATAAACTTTAGACCTTCCATTCCCGATAATATAGAACATTGGCAAGTTTTCAGAGATGATGAACAGATACTTAAGTTCATAAACAACATTGATGAGTTCTTGAATTATAAACCAAATGATCAGGAGGAAGGTAAAGTTTACCAGGATGAGGGTAACCGCTCAAACCCTGTTCCACGAGGTTTTGTGGCTTTGGAACATGTTTTTGACAGACAGGATAGAAAAAAGAGTAATGTGGACCAGATGAAACCAGGTGAGTACATTGAAATTAACATTGGAACGGAAAAGGAACCAAAAATACTTAAGATTGGAAAAGGTATCCCTGATGAAGAAAGAAATGCCCTTATTAACTTATTAAGGGAATTTAGGGACATATTTGCTTTCACATATGATGAGCTTAAGGCATATAGGGAGGATGTTTTCCAACACACCATTCCCTTGAAACCGGAATGTCAAAAGGGTAAACCTTTCCGGCAAAAGCTGAGACAGATAAATCCTAAACTGGCTCCTATTGTAAAACAGGAATTAGAAAAAATGTTAGCAGCAGGCATCATAGCACCCACTCGACATACTTCGTGGTGTTCAAATTTGGTGGTGGTCAGAAAAAAGAATGGCAGCTTAAGAATATGTATAGACTTTCGAAATCTGAACATGGCATGCCAAAAAGACAACTACCCCCTTCCAAATATGGAGACCCTCCTCCAAAGGGTCGCTGGGTCTGGCATGATGTCAATGTTGGATGGATTTTCAGGTTACAATCAGGTAGTCATCAAGGAAGAAGATAGACACAAAACTGCTTTCACAACCCCCTGGGGAACTTTCGAATATCTAAGAATGCCTTTTGGCCTTACCATTGCTGGGGCCACTTTTCAAAGGGCCATGGACTATGCCTTCAAAGAATTAGTGGGGAAAATCATTGAAATCTATCAGGATGATTTGACCGTGTTTTCTAAAGAAAGATCTAGTCATGTTGGCCACCTTAGGAAGGTATTTGAAAGATGTAGGGAGTATGGGATTTCTTTAAATCCGGTGAAATCAGTCTTTGGCATCGAAGAAGGCAAACTTTTGGGTCACATTGTTAACAAAGACGGGGTCAAGGTTGATCCTGAAAGAGTAGAAGCTATCCAGAAGATTCCCCTTCCTAGAAATGTCAAAGGTCTCCAATCTTTTAATGGCCATATCAACTTCATAAGGAGATTCATACCAAATTTAGCCGAGATAATAAAACCCATGCAACGGTTGTTAAAAAAGGATGCTAAATTTGTCTGGGATGTTGAAGGGAAGGAAGCCTTTGCAACTATCAAAGATGCTATTTCTAAATCACCTGTGTTAGTCAGCCCTGATTACACTAAAGAGTTCATGATATTCTCTTTTGCCTCAGAGGACACAATAGCTGGGGTATTGCTCCAAAAGAATTCCGAAGGGTTTGAACAACCTATTGCCTTCATGAGTAGAGCCCTCCAAAACTCTGAATTAAAATATACTACCATGGAAAAGCAGGCCTATGCCTTGGTGAAGTCTCTAAAACACTTTAGGACATACATTGGTTATTCGAGAGTCATAGGATATGTGCCCCATGCCGCTGTAAAAGACATCCTATCCCAACAGGATTGCTTAGGAACGAGAGGCACATGGGTGTCCAAAATCCAGGAGTATGATCTTGAAATTCGGCCCACTAAACTAATAAAGGGGCAAGGCCTAGCTAAGATGTTAACTCAGAAAAATGAAGAGGCCATTGACATGTGTTGTGCAAGCCTTTCATCCCATCCTCGTATGACACCAGCTTTACAGGACCTAGATAATCATTGGTACTCCGACATTATATACTTTCTGCTACACCTGGATGTCCCAGATCATCTCAAGGGACATAAAAGAAGAGCTCTTAGGTTAAAAACTGCCAGGTATTGCCTCACTCAAGAAGGTTTGGGTTGGAGGAACCCTGATGGTGTGATACTTAGGTGTGTGCACGAGCAGGATTCCAAAAAGATCTTAACTGAATTCCACTCAGGTTTTTGTGGGGGCCTTTATGCAGCAAACACAACTGCTCATAAAATTCTGAGAGCAGGCTACTATTGGCCAACTATTTTTGCTGATACTTACAAATATGTCAAGTATTGCCAGGAGTGTCAACTTTTCACGGGAAATCCTAAATTGGTTGCTTTACCTCTCGCACCTGTGGTTGTCATTGCCCCTTTTCAACAATGGGGTCTCGAATTTATTGGCAAATTCCAGGATAACTCTAGCAATGGATTTTGCTGGATCCTCACTGCAACTGATTACTTCACTAAATGGGTGGAAGCTATTCCCACCAAAACAGCCACTAAAAAAGTAATCATGGATTTCATCGAGGATAGGATCATCACCCGATTTGGCACTCCCCTAAAAATAACAACGGACAATGCTAAGGCTTTCAGTTCGGCAGAGATGAATGACTTTTGCTTCAAGTATGGCATTGTTTTATCACACTCTTCTGATTATTATCCCCAGGGCAATGGACTTGCAGAGTCCTCAAACAAAAATTTGATGACCATCCTTAAGAAAACTGTGGGGGATAACAAGAGGTCTTGGGATAGAAAAATCAAGTATGCATTGTGGGAAGATAGGATCACTAAGAAGAATTCCACTGGAAAGACTCCTTTTGAACTTGTTTATGGCATCACAGCAGCTTTTCCTTTCAACATGCAAATACCCATTTACAAAATGTTGACTGATTATGGTACCGAAAAACTGGAGTTAGATGACAGGGCAAACCAAATCATTGAACTTGATGAAAGCCGAAGGACATCATTGGACAAAATGTTAAGACATCAGGAAAGCATGAAGACCACTTTTGATAAGTCAGCCAAGCCTAGAGATTTCCAAGTGGGTGACACTGTTCTTTTGTGGGACAAGAGAGGAGAAAAGCCCGGGAAGCATGGAAAATTTGACAGCCTTTGGAAAGGTCCTTTTATCATACGTTGTCAAGCCGGAACACATTCCTTCTTTCTGAATACCATGGATGGAGAGATGATACCATTGCCCAGAAATGGGCAACACTTGAAACCATTTTATCGGAACAACATTCAAGATGACGAGGGGGTCATCTCAGGAGATTCCTAAACCTTATCCTTTTCAAATTATGCAATTTTTTGTACCATATTGATGTATCATAGTTTCATATGTTAGTTTTTGTATCATATTTCATATATATGCTGAAAAAGAAAAGATTTTATTTTTCATATGCTTTTGAAAAAAGAAAAGAAAAAATGTTATGTTGGTATTTCATTTTGGTATTGTTTATGGAGATGTTTTACTAAGACACTTCCGTTTCTGTGCAGGAAACTGACATTCTGGGGTTCTCGAATACTCTTTTTGAACCATAGATCAAACGAGCATCCGTCCCACAGTTGGAGCCAGATGTTACCAACTTTTTGTACCATAGTTGGATCTTCTGGAGAGCCGCCATTTTACAAACATGATGAATGTTTGATTCCAGTGTATCAGATGATCCAGCATTTTGTAGCTAGCCAGTTGTGGTTAGCTTGTTTTGTTTTTTGAGTCGACATGACCATGGCCCCATGGGGGTTTGTAATAAAGTGTGCTAGTAGGATCTGAGTGCCTCGGTTTCTCATGACTGGATTAAGCAACTAAGGTGTTCCAAGGAGTTTTTTCTCTTGTCAATTATACTTTGCTTAAGGCGAGGTATAATCGATGAGGTTTTCTCCCGCTCCTCCAAAGCTGGAATGCCCGATTTTGAAAATTTGGCCATGGGGGGTTATTAGAGGCCAACTAATGTATATAATCCTACTAGACACTGTTAGAATAGGTTTCGGTCATGTCCTAGGTCCATAAAACCCTCAGAAAAAATTTCGAAAAATTTTTACCGGGTCCCTCGAAATTTGGGTTTTAATTATTTTTTAAATTTAATAAATTTCTCTATAGTTTAAATAGAGAAATAATTATTTGTAATATGTCGGTCATCCGGGGTCCGAACTCAGTGATTGATGGCTCGTTTGATAAGCCAAAAATCACACATGACCTATGGAGCAACTAAACCCAACTTTCGGATGTCAATTCAGCCTCATAATTAATATTTTCTCTGAAAAGTCATTTACAGAGAAATTATTAATTAAATTAATAAAATTGAATATTTTGGAGATAATCCAAATCTCTCTAAAATTAATCAATTTGATTAAAATAAAAGGCTAAATGACATGGCAATGAGCATTTAGGAAGATTCCAATCAACTCCAAGCCTTCCCAGTCAGCCATCCAGTCACCAGCTAAAGATCTTCTTGAGCAAATTCGCCCTCCTCATGCATAATTCGATTTTGTGTGTTGGCATGTAATGGTTGGGTGGATGGTTTGCATTAAAGTTTTAGGTGGGCACCCTCATGAGTCACCAAACCTACCAAAGCTTGGCTCCTTGTAAATTCGAGTCTACACCTACCATCCACCATGTGTCTCCCTCACAACCAACTCGCATATCCTCAAATCCTCACGTCACTCCTCTTTGGCTCACGTGGATCCTAGTTGGGGTTTATCTATTGGTTAAACCCATGCAAACACCAATTGATTGGCTCATCCATCATCCAACTCGCATTCACCTACCAGAATTCACGCCATCCATTAACCAATTCGCCATCTACCAAACCCTCACGTCAACCTCCATTAGCTTCACGTCTAAGCCTTGTGGAACTCGTTTATTGGTTAATGAAATCATTGATTAGCTTGGCTTTTGATTAGAGTGGAGTTAGTGCCTACCTTTACCACATGTCATCTAATGAACTAGCTTCAACCTACCACAAGCTCATGCCCTTCATACCCTAGCTCGCGTCAATCTTCATACTAGCTCGCACTTCATTGTTGTAGCATGCCTATTCGCTGGTTCTTCTTCCCAAAGTTGAGTCCTTGCCACCTCATGCCAATCTCACCAACCATGAACTCGATTTTGGCCATGTCTATCTCTCCAAGCCCTTGTTGATTGGATTCGACCTACATGCTCATCACCAATTCGAACTAGGGCTAGCTTGTAGTTTTTTCTATAAAGAGAGGCCTATTAGGGGTTATTATCTCATGGATTCTTTAAGCACCAAAACTCTGGAGAAATTTGTAATTTGTTTAAATATTTGAATAAAGTAAGACTTTGGAGGTCAAAGTGGAAGCTCTTGATGTGCCATGCTTCATCTTGTATGAGGTGATATCATGTTTTGTCTATGTACTTTGGATTTTTAAGCATTGATTTTATGATTTAGAGGGCTAACAATCTAGCACAAATATTATAGATCTATGCTTTTCTCTTAAGTGTGTGGCTTTTCAGGTATTATTCCGAGTGCAAGGGTTCTTGTTTGGTGACATCTTCATTCTACAAAGTTATCAAAGAGGTCTTGCTTTGAAGAATTAAGAAACAAGGAGTTATTTGTGCTTTCTTTCCATCAAACTTCTTCAACAAAATTTTTAAATTGGTTACTTGTCCATAAAGCTTATCTCTTCAAGCCCATCTCCATAGGATTAGCTCCATTCACCCATTTCCTTACACTAGCTTCCGTCCTATCTCTATTGCTACCCATACCATCTTTCATCTCTGTCCACTTTTTGCATTTGCAGCTGTCTTTGTCCTCTATTGGCAGCCCCTTTTTCTCATTAGCTTAGCTGCCCATTACCTCTCTGTCTTGGCTGTCTCATCATTTCCTGTTAGCAGCCACTCACCTCCCTTATTGGCTGCCATATTTCTTGGTCTCTGCTCACTGTTTTTGTGGGCAGATTTCAGTCCTAAACTCAGTCACCTTTCACTGCTGCTACCTCTGTTCGTTGCTGCCCCTCCTTTCATTTGTTGCAGCCATTCTCCCTTTTGTTCATTTGACTGTCCCATTCCTTTCTAGCTGGCAGTTTCCTCCACTTCTCTAAGTTTTCCCCCATCCCTTTCGTTCACCTTTGATCACCTTCACATAAAGACAAAAAACACTAAAATTGGTTAAGTGTTAGCTTGCTAGTAGTTGCATGTTCTTAAAGGGTTGATTGTTAGGCATTATTTACATCATATACTTTGCATTGTTTCATTTACATCTAGTTTATTTCTAGCTTTGTCAACTTGCATTTCATAATTAGTTCGCATCTAGTTTCCTTTACATAGTTGCATGTAGATCTAATTGCCAAAGGGAGCATTTTGTTGTAAAACTTTAGATCTTAGTTAAGCTTCTAGTTTTGTCACTTTTTGCATCCAGTTTATTGCTTGGTCATGTTTTCGATCTAGATCTCATAAAAAAGGGTTTAACTTACTTTGCTTTTTGTCTTTTTCCTAGTTTGCATTTGGTAGTAGGTCTCTTTTAAGGTGAAAAGTTTGGATCCAAAGAATATTGATATTTCACATTTCTAGGATTAGTTTTAAAATTTTGATTATTGATACAATGCTAAAGGATGTATTGAGTTGAACTTTGTTGTAGGTGCTTTTGAAGTGGAAAGGGGCTTGGGAGAGTTTCGAAGCGAAGAGGTCCAAACAGAGCAAAACTTAAACAAACCATAAGGAAGATCCGAAAACACGACATTATCATTTACTATCCTTTGTAATAGCTTATAAGAGCTGGTTTTGTTTTCCAAGTTTTATTTTCTCAAAAGACCTTGCAAGGTTTTAAACCCAAGGCATTTGTAATCGTTTAATAAAAGTTCCAAGTGGAGGAGGCCTCCACTTTTTGGTCTTCTTCCCCATTTGGGGAAGAGTGTTGGGTCTTGTGGATTGGTTTAGCTTAGATTTATGGTTTTCATTTTCTTAGATTACTTTTTGCTTCAATAAGTCATTTAAAGTTATCTTCCATATTTACTTACCCCCATGCTCTCCCGAGTAGGGTCTTTGACCTGAAAGAGATTCTTGGGTAGTTTAGCTTTATTTCTTGCATTTATTATTATCTTGTCTCTCTTCCAAAGCCTACGACCGGAAGTTGTATCCTTGAGATTTTGTCTCAAGGGCAGGGCCACATAATTTGTGGTTACTCTTCCTTCCCCGTCGGTTTCCTTGGCAGAGCTTTCAGCTAGCTAGAGGTTCTCAAGTGCATGCGGTTCTAGTGGTTGATCTTGTTCGGAGATCAATCCCACCTGGTAGATTAAAGATTGTATGGTAGAACACTAGATTTGCTCAATTCCATTTTTATCTTGCAAGTAATATTGTTAATAGTATTTGTATCTCGCTGATCAATCATCTTATTGTTTAAATCTATTTTCAAATCTGAGATATACTGCTACTACAATTTATCTGCTTCTTAAAATAAACCAAAGTCTCTTGAACTTGGCCAAATCCAAGTCAAGAGCACCCTCTATCGGAGGGCATTTTAGTTTTGCATTTCCTTGCATTAGGCATTGTTAAAATAGCAAGTCTCTTGAACTGTGGTCATAAGACCAAGTCAAGAGCGCTCTCTGTCGGAGAGTTGAGTAAGGTTTTTCTAATAATAAAAATTTCCACTCATACACCCCTTTAATTAATTTACCTTGGTTTCTGTCCTACACCCGTATGCTCTGCCAACCGGAAACGGTTGGGCTAGTACTCAGAAAGGTGGAAGACTTGTTAATCTACAAGCGAAAATCTAATTAAAATTTTCACCCCCATAACCAACCAATCCGGAGTTGATCGATAAGATAATTTCAGTGGGTAATCTCTTAGTGAGGGCGCCGGGATTCCATGTTCAGCCTCTAGTTTGTTGGCTTGCATTGCGAAGCCTGGCTAGAGCACTGGGTGGCCCGACAGGTCTTTGAACGGAGGTACTTGATATTGTCTTTTCCGGACTTTCTTTGAATAGCCTTGGTTTTAGCCCTAATAATCAAGACAATTAAAACTTTGAATTTACCAAGATAAGCTGCACAACGTTCTCACAAACTTTCCATTTCAAGCACTTGTGTCAAGTTTACAATCACTTTTATTTTCTGACTCCATAAGGCACTGGTCCTTCATCTTATATTTTGCTTGCTTAAGTATCAACATTGGAGTATTTGCTTATATTTCCGTGAAGTGATTTATTTATTGCCCAAGTGTATCTTTCATCTTGTATTTGCAACGTGGATTGCGCGATCTTGTCTTTATTTTAATTTTATATTGTCTATCATTTCAAAAAACTCCTAAATAACACCCATCCGCATCACTACATCAAAAATACTTAAATACACAAAGAGCCTTAGTGAAACTCTCTTTTAGGGACTACCCCCCTTGGCTTCGTTAGGAGTTTGCCTAAACGGAGGAGCTGGGATTCAGGTGATAGTACCTGTCTCATTGCTTGCCCCCAAGGCCACACCTCTCCCCACTTTCCAGTGAGAGAGACAGCTTTCAAAAGGTTTCTGCTGCTGGTGTGCAGTTTGGCGGACAACGGGGTCAATAGGCGGTTCCTGAATGTCGACCGGAGCATCCAGTGTTTCTGGATCTTCGTCACCAATTTCAAAGGCAGGCGAAGACTCCACATCCAAGAGATAGAGCTTTTGTTGAACACATCTATGTCCCCGAGTGAATTTCTCATCACAATTATAGCAAAGCCCCTTTTCTCTGCGTGCTTGCATCTCTGTTTCAGACAAACGCTTGATAGGAGTCGGTCGAGGAGCCTGCGGTATAGGTGGTCGCTGAGAACCCATATTTCGGAAGGGAACAAAAGTGGGCTTGGAGCGTTGTTGGGCTGCAATCTTGTCTTCTGCCAACTTAGCCAACCTTAGGGCTTCCATCATTGTGGTGGGACATAACATTTTGACCTCAGAGCGGATGGCATCCTTTAGACCACTGATAAAACAACTCCGGTAAAAGTCATCAGACAATCCTTCGGTGTGGTTGGCTAGGTTCTTAAATTCGGTTTGATACTCTCTCACAGTGCCAATTTGGCGAAGTTTAGTGAGGGCTCCGGTGAAGTCATCAAAAGCACTAGGATCAAATCGTTGCAAAAGGAGCTGGCAAAAATCTGACCATTTGGGCTCTGGATGAGCCTTGTTGTACCAACGGTACCATTGAAGAGCTTCTTGTTCCAAGTGAAAGGATGCCAGCGGAACTTTGTTGACATCAAAAGTATTATGCAGACTGAAATACTGTTCTGCACGATAGATCCATCCAGTTGGATCAGTACCATTAAAGCGAGGAAAATCAAGCTTCGGACCACGGAAATTGCTGGAAGAAAAGAACCCATTGTCTGATGAAGACTCAGACTGCCGTTTGTTGTTCATAGCTGAATGTTCAAGATGGAGGCCAAAAAAAATTTCATCCAGATCATGGAGTTTGGCTTGGATGGCTGCAAGTGTTTCTTCCATGGTTTTTGCTCCTGCACGGGTGACAACCATAACCAGGAGTTTTTTTTTTGTTTTTTTTTTTGACCGGGTAGGAAAACAAAAACAAAAACTGCTTCAGTAAGGGAAAATCTGGACTTGGGAAAAAATCTGAAGGGTAATTGGGGTTTGACTAGGTGTTGGACACTGTTGACTAGACAGGGAAGCAAAAATGAGGATTTCAGAAGCGGGGTGGAAGAATGGGAAAATTTGGCAGAGGGGGACAAAGAAGCAGAATTCAGAAAGGAACTCTGTGGTAAAATTTGAAGGTGATTGGGTGAAATCTGAGGAAGTTATGGCAAACCCTAAAAATAGACAAATGTGGGATTTCAGGCTTTGGGAAGGGGAATTGGGGATAGGGTCCCCAGGAATGAAATATGCAGAATGGGATGACAGGGGTTCCCCGAAAATTTCAAGGGAAACAGAGTGAAAACAAGGGAGATATGGACAAAAAACTGTTTTTTTTTTTTTTTTTTTTTTTTTTTTTTTACTGGAGCGGCTACGGCTCTGAAGGGATCTGGAACAACACCGAATGGATTGAAAACGGATGGATTTGGAACAACACCGAATGGATTGAAAACGGATGGATCTGGAACAACACCGAATGGATTGAAAACGGCTGGATCTGGAACGGCTTGCAAAATGGATCTGAAACGGCGCAGTAGTGATCGACAATAGTTCAGTTGAAAGTAGATATGGACCCCAGGTATGTGCGGCTTCCTAACAGTCCAGGGGTTTCACTCGGCCACCAATGCTGTCTGACGGCTTGCGTATTGGGGAAATACCCCTCACTTCACGGATCAGGTAAAACTGATAACCGCTTTGCCACAAACGACAGCTCTTGGTTTACCTCACGGGTGGGAACTAGTCAATCAGGTAGGGGTCGTTGCCCTTTTCGCTGGCAGGTCCTCTCAATGGGCCAGCTACTTCGGGGTTCCTGTGGTACTCCTCACAATGAGTTTTAGGGCTTATTCCCAAGTACTTCCCACAGTTAAGCGGATAGGGATTATTCCCAAATCCGAACCTGCAACAGATGCGAAAAAAAAAATTGGTAGAAATTTCACCCAGCGAGCCCACGAAAGTGCTCTGATACCAGATATGATGCACCTGCAACAATTAATTAATACGAATATGCGAAATAGCAGAAATGACAGAACTCAGAATCACTTTTATATTGATGACAGGCCACTTCGAGCGGGCAACCTCCTATGAGCAAGCTCAATACAAATAACTTCACGGTGCCTTCATAGGTCTCAACACACACTTATATACTAAGTCTAGGCGCCAATACTATGGGTCAAAACCATGGGCCACTACAAACTATGGATCAGCAATACTACGGGCGACTTACAAAGCATATGCGCCAACAACAATAACACAAACTATTGATCAACAAATACTACGGGACGACTTACAAAGCATATGCGTCCAACAACAACATACTAACAAAGTAAAGACATGGGTTCCTAACAAAGTTCCATCAAGGTCATAAATGAAAAGGAACTACCCATCATGATGGCATGCGGGTCAATTCATTGCCATAATGATTTAAAGCTTCTTTACTAAGGAATCTGGAGGGTGGTGCGGAGAGTTCTATGTAAGAAATTAAACATTTTTTTTTAGAATTGTGTAAATTTGTAAAGTTTTTGGTTGGTTTTTTAGAAGGTATTTGTTAATTTGTATATATTTTGTCTCTTTCATTATGTATATATGTCAAGTGGGAATAGTTTGGGTGGCTAAGATAGAAGTTTTCTTTTCCATCTAAGTTTAGTGTAATTTAAATTTTTGAGGATATGATGAGATGTTTTCAAGTATTTTTTTTTTGAATAAATATATACATATCACTTCTTTAAATAAGTTAAGAGATAGTTATAAATATATGCTAGTTTGGAAGAGACACAGAGTTGCCATCCCACATCCAAAGCATTCCCGTGTTTAGTGAGAAGGAAGATATCAATCATTCTCACCTAGATTGGTTGTGTATTATGTACTCACATAGGCACGAAAAATAAAATAAACAAATATCATTGGACACCAGTAAGAAACTTCATGGGCATCCTAGAAAGAAAGATAGGATGCCCTTGCTTTACCCATTTGAAAGATAGGGAATTGATTGAAAAGTTTGTTGCTTATGATGATAAACAAGTATGTTCTGAATGACAAAGATTACAAATCAAGATGTATGTGGAATAGATGTACCCTTTATTGAACTGTGCAAAGAGAGAAGAAATGAAATGAGCAATCTCAATAGCATTGAGTTCAAGGTGAAAGTGATAATCATGCTAGAGCATACGCATGGAGAGAGTCTTGGAATAGGAAGACACTCAAATAATACAGGAGAATCTTCATCCTTACCCAAGGTACAATCTATGATTGGGTATGGATGATACGTGACATAACATTAATATACTAAATGAAAGAAATGTTAATATTCATGATATACGAGTCTCTCATCCTTAGTCCTTTTATAAATCCCTTGATGGTATGGTTGAATATGTTAGGTGTATAGGTTTAACTTATTTTTTATTATGAAGCAAGAAAATAATATGAAATAGAAGATATATGTGGTAAATTAATATAACAATATCAACAAGTTTTATTTTATTTACATAAACAAATTTTTTCTCTTGCAACACATATACCAAAAATACCAAAAACATCAACATTGGAAATTCTTTCGATCAAAACATAAGTCAAAAATATCATTATAAATATTTTCCTTGGTTTGGCACATTTGCAAGGTTCTTGGTGGTGGTTAAGTATATATTATTCAAAAAATAATTTAATTTGCAGCCTTGAAAACATGTCTTGGAACCTAAAAACACTTGTTTTTGCTTAGTGTGTTTCTATGGAAGATCTTCTATTAAATAATAAGCTAATTTACATGGGTGTTTCAGACCCACAATGTCCGCAATGTGAACAAGCCAAAAATCATAAACTAATTTTATTGTCCTACCCTCTTGTAAAGGCTACATAGGCCTACACTGAATATTATGCCAACAATATCTTTGTGCATCCTAGTCGATGTGGGATTAATTGTTGGGTGATCATTTGTTTTTGGTTATTGAATTCCAATCAACGTGGATGCTTATTACAATGAAGATCTTCCTTTGACAATGGAACAAGTGAAATAGTGATTTGTTTAATTCAAATGCCTCATCATATAAAACTTATTTGTACAATGGTGAACTAATGTTTGCTACCATGTTAATGTAGATCATAGTACAAAGATGAAAGGTGTTGTTTGCATTGAAACATTTACAACAAATGGCTTCAGCACTGGCACGGAGCCCCAAGCACTATGAGTAGAGTGCCACTTCAATAGTCCAGTCTAGTTATCCCACATGTTTTGCTAGAATGACTTGGTTATGTTAGATTTCATCATAGTAGGCCCCACCAATGGGGGGTTTGATAGGTGTGAGAGTGGTCAAAGTTGTCCCTTGGGCCCTGTTATCACACAACTTGTAGTTGTCCCTAAAGGTATCCCATCCGGGATGGTAGGAGTGATGGACAACTAAAGAGGTGACCCAAGAGATGCCACGGTTCCCAATGCAAGCTGTGACTCACGTCAACCGAGGCACTCTTCACTTTAGATCAAGAAGAATCGAGACCAAGGGGGAGACCCTAACCAATCAATGAAGATTAGCTAACACAAAGGTTCCTAGGGAAATGTGAATATTAGATTACGGAAACCAATGCGTGAGTTATATTAAGTGGACCCAAGAGTTTAAGTGTGGTGTAAGAGGCTTAGGAAGTGACAAGTGTTTCAACCAATGAGTGATAAGGGCCACTTTATGAAATTCAATTGAATTAGATCTAGTACCATTAAAAGACACAAGTGGGGCCCACTCCTTAAAAATTGGAAATGGTCCAAATAGGGCCCACTTGGTTGGATCAGGGGTGAGATGGCACTAAGTGGGTGAGATGAGGTAGATCTATGGATCTAAGATGAGATAGACAACACCCACATATGGGATCTAGGAAAATGCCACTAACCCAAGGAGTGCGATTTACCCAAGGGAGACTAGTGCCTTAAATTGAGGGGGCAAATGGAGTCCAAATTCCACCAAACTTTAGATCGGGGTAGTTAAGACAATTATCAAGGTGGGTTTTAAATGGCATGCCCTACTATGAGCTAGATCTCCATAGATCTAAGGTTGTAAATGCATCACCAAGTGACCCAAGTGGGGCTCTTCCCTCAAAATGAGGAATGGGGCCTACAAGGTGAAGCACTAGAGGTAGGTTATCAAGGTAGACCAATGCAAATCAAGTGGGATCTCACCTACCCACCACTTGGAACTAGCCCCACTAGCCTTCCTCAAGGAGTGCGACCTCCCTTGGAGAGGCTAATGTGCCTTGGGAAATGGGTCAAATGGAGGCCAATCACCACCAAACTATAGATCCGAATTGCCATGGATACTATAGAGGTGGGTTTCCAATATTATCCCCAAAAGCTTGCTAGATCCAAGTAGATCTAGAAAAATAGAAAAAATGAGGGTTTTGAGATCTAAGAGAGCATATGGATAGGAAAGAAGAATATCATACCTCATGGAACATACCTGGAAGATGAAGATGGAAGAGGCTTGTGACGAGGATTACTTCCCACAAAGATCAAATGCCAAACTTGATGAAGCCCTTCTTGCCAACGTTTTGCCTCCTTCAACGAAATCGGCCTCCCTATTCCTGTCAATCAAGGACACAAAGATCAATCAATAAACAAGAATGGAAGTAGATGCAAACAAAGAGATGAACAACATGGAATTGTTGGTACAAAGACAAAACAACTCCCTGTCACCCAAAACGTCCTCTTGAAGCTTGAAGGGTAGGCCTCCCCACCAATTCGCACTCCTCAAAATCGTCTTCTTTGCCTACAAAAAATGCTAGTTGAAGATAAAATCCAAGATGGCCACCAATATTTGTCAGTGCGGAGGAAGAAACTCATTGATATGGCTGAAAAAATGGAAAAAATGGACCAAAAGCACCTTTCTCAAATGAAAGAGATGCAAAATCGGGTTATCAATGTTGGAAGAACTCAACCTCAACCACCTCCTAGGGTCTTTGCTGCAAAACCAACTTGGCTGAAAAAAATGCCCAATCATGAACAGAGGCCTCCTAACCAATTAGAGGCTGCTAACATGGTTGAATCATATAGGCCATTTTGTAGGCCATGCAAAGATTTCCACGAGGAATCTCATTGCTACTATTTATGCTATGTTCAAGAGCATGGTTATCCTGAGGGTTGTGGTCCTAGCATTTCTACAAGCGAGCCTGTTTTCATCAACCATGTGGGGAACACTTATGAAAATCCTAGGGATAATGGGACTCAAGCCAACCAGGGCCATCAAAGGGTTGATCACATAACTGAGATCTATGGTGAGATGCCACCTAGTATCAACAACAGCCAGAAATTCAAAAGGATGACATATCAAAGAAAACCGAAGGAGGGACCCTCTGTTCAAACTGCTCCTAAGGTAACAATTCCTAACATTACTCAAGAAATTAATAATGAAAAGGAGTTTGTTGCTTTAAGTTTTGATTTAGGTAGTTGGTTGGCCAACACTAAAGTTCCAGTCCTAGTACTTGAACTATGTAAAATTCCTGGTCAGAAAGAGAAGCTTTTGAAAATGTTAGATCCTCAAGCTGATGATGTTCCTCCTCCTACTTCAAAACCCATAGCATTTGAAAAGCCTCATCCACCTGCAAAGCATTCTACCCCTAAGAAGGTAACTTTCTCAGAGACTGTAGAGCAACCTTCAACAAGTTATGGAAATGATTTTGAGGATCCTCCTATAATCCTACATACCAGGGAAACAAGAAAAGAAGTTCACCCGCCTTTCTACATATCATTGATGATAGGTCACCTTCTTCTACATAATTGTATGTTGGATACAGGATCTGGCGCAAGCTTAATGACCAAAACAGTTATGCAATAGCTTAACTTAAAAACCACTAGACCTTACCAAAATGTGTGTGCCATGGATTCTAGACCTGTTGAAGTTGAGGGAATGATTGAAAATTAACCTGTCAGATTGGCTAAGTATCCAAACATCCATGTCACCATGGATATCCTTGTCATAGATGTGCCTGATAAGTGGGACATGCTACTATCTAGAAAATGGGGTGCTACTTTGGGTGGGTCAATACAATTAGATTTGTCTATGCGACTGTTCTGGCATCCAAAAATTCTCTTGTCAAACTACACACAGAAAAAGAAAGAAGGTACCATGTTGAGAATCCTCAGAAACCATCAAATGAATATATCTGCAATATTGATGAAATAGGAACCTACCAAGTCAATTCCACCTTTTTAGATCCTGTTCATGAGGAAATGAAAGATAAAAAAGTTGATGGATTATGGAAAATGAAGTTTGATGGTGCTTTCTCTAGAGTTGGCAAAGGGACTGGCATAGTCTTGACATCACCCAAAAGGAAGGTCTTTAACTTTGCTTTCATACTTGAATTTGAAGCCACAAACAACGTTGCAGAATACGAGGCACTTCTACTAGGCATAGAGATTGCTAAAGGCATGAAAATAAAAATGCTTAGTATAAAAGGAGATTCTGACTTAGTAGTGCAACAGATTAAAGGTAATTTTGCATGCCACTGTAAAAGGCTTAAGAGGTATAGAAATGCAATATGAGACACCATGGAGTACTTTGATGCACTAAACATAAAAGCAATCCATAGGGAAGAGAACAATGTGGCAGATAGATTGGAAGTTGCAGCATCCACCCTCCAACCTTCAGAAGAAATGTTGAATGGAGACTGTACCCTTGAGATTAATTATAGGCCATCAGTCCCAGACAACATAACCCATTGGCAAATTTTCAAAGATGATGAACAGATTCTAAAATTTATTAATAACTTGGATGAGTTCTCAAATTTCAAGATAAACAGGCAGGAGGAAGGCAAGCAGTATCGAGAAGACAGCCAAAACCTGAACCCTGTGTCACATGGATCTACTAAGCTAGAAAACATTTTTGACAGGCAGGATGGAAAGAGAAATAACATCGACCAATTGAAACCTATTGATTACATTGAGGTGAACATTGGATCGGAAACAAATCTGAAAATCATAAAAATAGGAAAAGGAACTTCTGAAAAGGAAAGGAATGCTCTAATAAACTTGGTAAAAGAATATAGAGACATTTTTGCATTTACATATGACAAGCTAAAAGCTTATAGGGAGGATGTTTTCCAACATACCATCCCTCTGAAACCAGAAATGCGAAATGTAAAGCCTTTCTGCTAAAAACTTAGACAAATAAATCCTAAGTTGGCCCCTATTGTCAAGCGGGAATTAGAGAAAATGTTGGCAGTAGGTATTATAGCACCCACCCGACATACATCATGGTGCTCCAACTTAGTTGTGGTAAGGAAAAAGAATGGGAGTATCAGGATATGCATTGATTTTAGAAATCTTAACATAGCCTGCCAGAAAGATAATTATCCACTCCCCAACATGGAGACCCTCCTCCAACGGGTCACTGGATCTACGATGATGTCCATGCTTGATGGATTTTCAGGTTACAACCAGGTTGTTATGAAAGAGGAGGATAGGCACAAAACAACATTCACAACCCCTTGGGGAACTTTTGAATATCTGAGAATGCCTTTCAGTCTCACAAATGCTGGGGCCACTTTCTAGAGGGCCATGGATTATGCTTTCAATGAATTGATAGTCAAAATTATTGAAATATATCAGGATGATTTGACTGTTTTTTCCAAGGAAAGATCCAGCCATGTTGACCACCTTAGGAAAGTTTTTCAATGATGCAGAGAATATGGCATTTCTTTAAATCTGGCTAAGTCAGTATTGGGTATTGAAGAAGGAAAACTTTTGGGTCACATCATTAACAAAGACGGGGTCAAGATTGACCCCGAGAGAATCGAGGCTATACAGAAGATTCCCCTTCCAACAAATGTTAAGGGTCTCCAATCATTCAATGGTCATATAAATTTCACAAGGAAATTCATTCCTAACCTTGCTGAACTCATGAAACCTATGCAAGCTCTCCTAAAAAAGAATGCTAAGTTCATATGGACAGATGAAGGAAAAAGTGCTTTTGACACCATAAAGGATTCCATCACTAGATCACCTGTCTTAGTTAGCCCGGATTACACGAAAGATTTCATGATCTTTTCCTTTTCCTCAAAAGACACCATTGCCGGTGTGTTGCTCCAGAAGAACTTCGAAGGGTTCGAGCAACTGATTGCCTTTATGAGTAGGGCCTTGCAACATTCCGAGCTAAAGTATGTAGATTTTTCTGGGTTTTACTATTTGCTGGTTTATGTCATCTTTTCAGTGACTTTCACCAACAGTCGGTTTTGCAATGGCTGAAGGTTACTTATGAAAAATACTATAACACTTAAACACACAGTAAACTACCACTAACAGCAGAAAAACAAATATTAACACATGCACACCATAAAAGAGACACTCAAATTTTTCGGCAACTGTGCCCTGGAAAAACCCCCACGGGGAAAACCAGTAAAAGAGAGAGAGATTTATTATTTCTTCAGCAAAATATTCATTACAGAAATTTCAAACAAATACTACTTATCTCAACCAAGAAATTCCAGCCTTGAAATACGTGCAATCACTGCCTAAATTTCAGTGCCGACACAGTCATAAATTCTGAACTGTACGGTCCTCGATTTGTGTGCCCAACATACTTCGAAATCCATGCCCAGTCTGTTGTACGGATTTGCAGCAATAAATATTGTTGTACCTTCCCTCGAAGTCTGTGCCAAGCACCTCGAAATCTTGAAATCTATGCCAGATCTCTCCTTGAAAACTGTGCCCGAAAATGACTTGAACCTGTGTTGTACGGTACAGCAATAGCTCTGCTGTACGGTCCTCAAATTCTATGCCACTGTACAGCAAGTACAGTGCCTTGAAAATCGTGCCCTTCTGCTGCTGTACGGTCGCCTAGAAAACTGTGTTGAGATTAATACTTGCTGTCTCGATTACTGTGCAGCATTAAATGCACTCCAAGCTGCCTCGAAGTGTGTTCCCTCTCTCAAGCTAAAAATATGGTGCCTCGATTTTTGTGCCAATGACTTCCTCAAATGGCTGCCTCGAAACTCGTGCCCTCTTCAGCTGTTTCTCTCTTGCTCTCTCTTCACTTTCCAAAAATCAAAAGTGAGCTCTCAAGCCTCCCTCATGCTTTTTGTCTAACCCTAAGTAGGTATCTAATCCGACGATGGAGATAGATCCAATCCAATGGCTAAGATTCAATGAGAGTGAAAAATCACTTTTATTTAAATCACTTAAATAAAATTTCACTCACCCACTTAACTTTAGCAAAAAGTGACTTTAATATTATAAAGTCTCATTAAAGTGCTTTTAATGTGAGGGTCACCTTTTTCCCCCTTCTAAGTGACATTAGGCTATTGTCACTTGGGGAACACTTCCCTCGGTACAAAACTAACACTCCCTCTTACCAAGGAAGGTGTTCCGCACCACTCCCAACTTATCTCTGAAGAAGACAAACTTCCCTCTCCCCAAAGACTTCGTCAGGACATCTGCTACCTGCTCCTCAGTGGAAATATACTGCAACTCAACAGCCCCTCTCTGGACGTAGTCCCGGATGAAGTGGTACCTGATCTCAATGTGCTTCGACCTGTCATGGAACACCGGATTCTCATAGAGCTGAATGCAACTCTGATTGTCGCAATAGATCACCGTAGGTCTCAGCTGCTGATCAAATAAATCTACCAATAACTTACGAAGCCACAGTGCTTCGCAAGTCGCCTGACTGGCTGCCATATACTCAGCCTTAGCAGAACTCAATGCAACGGACTTTTGTTTCCTGCTGAACCACGACACTGCTGCCGAGCCCAAGCTGAAACAACAACCAGAAGTGCTCTTCCGGTCCCTCACACAACCTGCCTAGTCTGAATTTGTGAACCCAACCAAGCTAACTCCACTCGAACTCCTGTAGTCCAGACCATAATCCACTGTCCCTGCTAGGTATCTCAAGATGTGCTTTGCGGCAGTCCAATGCACACTCCTAGGCTGCACCATGAACTGGCTAAGAGTGTTAACCGCAAAACACAAGTCTGGCCTGGTGTTGACCAGATACATCAACGATCCGATGAGCTGACGATAGAGTGTGGGATCCACCAACTTACCCTCTGAAGCATGAAGTTGCTTCCAGTTGGTGATCATAGGTGTAGACATAGGCCTGTAGTCCTCCATCCGATAACTCTTCAAAATATCCACTGCATACTTCCCCTGTCCTAGGAAAACATGTCCAGGCTCCTGCAAAACCTCCATCCCCAAATAGTAATGCATCAGCCCAATATCAGTCATCTCATACTCAGCTGCAAGGTCTCTCTTGCACTGTGCAATAAGATGCTCATCTCCAGTGATAAATAAGTCATCAACATATAACAGAAGAATGAGAGGATCTCCACCAACCACAATGTAGTATAGGTTGGGATCAGCCTCACTCTTCTGAAATCCCATCGAAGTCAAATATTCATCGATCCTGGAGTACCAAGATCTAGGAGCTTGTTTCAGACCGTACAAGGCTTTCCTAAGCCTACACACATGAGAATCTCTCCCATGTATCTCGAATCCCTGTGGCTGCTCCAAATACACCTCCTCCTGCAGAAGACCATTGAGAAATGCGGTCTTCACATCCATCTGGTGGATCTTCCAACCCATCTCTGCTGCTATAGATATCACTGCCCTGATAGAGGAATACCGAGCAACTGGAGCAAATGTCTCATCATAGTCAACTCCCTCAACCTGTTAGAACCCCCTAGCCACAAATTGAGCCTTGAATTTCTCCACACTGCCATCTGCAGCATGCTTGATCTTGTAAAGCCACTTGGAAGTCACCACTGACTTCCCCTCAAGTCTTGGCACAATCTCCCAAGCATCATTCTTCATGATGGAATGGTACTCTTCCATCATGGCATCTCTCCATACCTGATGCTCAGAAGCCTCCTAAAATGTAGAAGGCGCAGAGTCACGAAGACTCGCAACAAGGGCCATCCCATATCTGTTTGGCTCAACTACTAACCTGATCGCCTCCTGAGGTCTACCAAATGCTTATGCTTCCTTCAAGGTGTCCTGAAGCCACTTAGGCTTCCTCTTCCTTGAAGGTTCCTCCCAAACTGGTGTATCCTCATCTGAGGAAGTGCCAGAAGCATAAGGTCTAACACCCCGAGGACAAGTAACTAATGAACCAGTCCCTGAAGACCCTGTAACCTGTGATCCTGAACCTATGCTTGTCCCTGAACCTATCCCTGGAGTACCTGTAATCTGAACCATTGATCCTGTAGAAGCTGTGCCTGTACCCTATGATCCAGTCACCCCAGAAACTTGCGGACCTGAAACCTGTATCGAAGAAGCTTGTGTCAACTGAGGTGTGGGAGCTGGTGGCTCCCTCTGCTCCATCTCTCTAGACTTCTTGAAGGCCCTCTCTTCATCAAACTTCACCTCCCGCCTCACTACAACTCTCTTCTGGCCAGGAATGTAAAGCCGATATGCCTTCGAAGTCTCATCATAACCCACAAAGATACCTCTCTCTGCAGTGGGCTCAAACTTCATCCTCTTCTTAGAAGGGACATGAGAGTAAGTCAGAGAGCCAAATATCCAAAAATGGCTCACTTCAGGCTTCTTTCCTGAATACATCTCCTCTGGAGTCATCCTCCCCAAAGCACAGTGAGGACTCCTGTTCTGCAAATACACTGCAGTGTTGCATGCCTCTGCCCATAGAAAGAACGGTAACCCCTGATCATGAAGCATGGCTCTCGCTGCTCCAACGATCGACCTGTTCTTTCTCTCTGCTACTCCATTCTGCTCAGGAATGTAGGGAACTGTCAACTGTCGCTGTATACCCTCCTGACTGCAAAAAGCATTGAACACCTTGGAGGTATGCTCACCCCCATTGTCTGATCTCAACATCCTGGTATTCCTACCCGTTTGCTTCTCCACAAGGGCTTTGAACCCTTGGAAGACACTCAACACTAGTGGGGACTTCTTGTTCCTCAAGAAGTAGATCCAGGTCTTCCTGGAGTAGTCATCAATGAAGCTGATATAGTACTCGTGACCAGTCAAAGATACTGAAGACATAGGACCGCAAATGTCAGAATGAATCAAGTCAAGCACTCCTGCTGCTCTCGTGTCACTGCTTGGAAAAGCAGTCTTGGTGTACTTTCCCAAAGCACACCCTCTGCACACATCACTCTGCTCAATGTCGAACTCAGGTAAACCTGTGACCATGCTCCTCAACAATCTCAGAGCTAGGTGATGTAGGTGGGCCATCCTCCTGTGCCATAGCTCACATAGCTCACTGCTGCTGCTGTGTGCTAGAGCATGCTGCGGCTGAAACAATAACTTGTACAGTCGTCCACATCTAACTCCAATATCCATGGGGGTAGATACACCTGTAGTCCTGGGGAACACCTGCACTCTCCCATCTGAGAAACACACCCCAAGACCCTTGTCCTCAATAGTGGGAACTGAAACAAGGTTCTTTTTCAGCCTAGGGACGTACAACACATCCCTCAAAGTCATGGGACTCATGGACTCCCTCTCAAATGTAATGGTCCCTGAACAACTGCTCTAACAATGGTATTGTCACCAAGTACCACCTCCACATCTCTAACTGTCCGTGATAGCTCGAAGAACAACTCTCAAGTACCTGTCATGTGTCTCGAGGCTCCGCTGTCAATGTACCACGTACTAGTGGTGGATGGACCTGTCTGATGCCCTATCAACAATGAATGCTCATTCTCCATATCCATATTTGTGTTGGTGGCTAAAGAGACTCTCTCTCTCTCAATCTGTCCAGCATATAGGTAAAAATCCCTCTGAAACATGTCACCAAACTCATCAACCTCTGCTGAGGCTGCTGTCTGCTATCCTTGTCCCTTCTTTTTCTTCTTGCTTGGACACTGTGATCCATAGTGCCCAAACGCCTGACAACAATAACACTTGATTTTACTCAATTCCTTCTTCTATCCACCCTGTGGTTGTTGCTACTGCTGCCTCTTGGCCCCACCCTTCTTGGGACCCTTCTTCTTCTTACCCTTGGCTGTCAGTGCCACGTTCTCCTCATCTGCCCCACTATGTGATGAACTGCCTTGTATGAGACCCCTCCTGGTCTCCTCCTGCACAAAGTCATTCCACAGTCTCTCCCAAGACGGTAGGTTCTCTCTACCCACTATGGCCTGCACAAATGCACTCCAGGACTTTGAAGCCCCGTTCACTGTTGTGCGTACAAGCTCAGTAGCAGATACCACTTCACCAACCACTGCCAGTTCATCCCGAACTACAGAAATCCTAGTGAGATAAGCTGTGACTCCCTCTCCTCCATTCATCTTGATACTCTTGAGTTTCTCCTTGAGAACCATCTTTTTGTTCTCATTGGAACTCTCATACAAGCTGGTCAAGGCACTCCACATTTCATGTGCCCTAGTCTTACCAGAAATGTGAGGGATTATGTGGTCTTTCACTACGTCAAGGATAATCCTCCTAGCCTTACAGTCCTTCTTGTTGAAAGCCTCCAAAATCAACAAAATTCTGGCCTTCCAAGGCACAAAATTCTCAGTCCCATTCAACCTATCCTCAATCCTCAGACCTGTAGCCATCTCAACTCCAACCCAACAGAATGTTGATCACTAACAGAAGAAAATCTCAAAAATTTCTGAGTTCTGGCTGCAAAAATACTACTGTTTTTTGCCCCTGCGCTCTGATACCATGTAGATTTTTCTGGGTTTTACTGTTTGCTGGTTTATGTCATCTTTTCAGTGATTTTCACTAACAGCCGGTTTTTCAATGGCTGAAGGTTACTTATGAAAAACACTGTAACCCTTAAACACACAGTAAACTACCACTAACAGCAGAAAACAAATATTAACACATGCACACCATAAAAGAGACTCTCAGATTTTTCGGCAACTGTGCCCTGGAAAAACCCCCACGGGGAAAACCAGTAAGAGAGAGAGAGATTTATTATTTCTTCAGCAAAATATTCATTACAGAAATTTCAGACAAATACTACTTATCTCAACCAAGAAATTCCAGCCTTGAAATACATGCAATCACTACCTAAATTTCAGTGCCGACACAGTCATAAATTCTGAACTGTACGGTCCTCAATTTGTGTGCCCAGCATGCTTCGAAATCTATGCCCAGTCTGCTGTACGGATTTGTAGCAATAAATATTGTTGTACCTTCCCTCAAAGTATGTGCCAAACACCTCGAAATCTGTGCCAGATCTCTCCTTGAAAACTGTGCCCGAAAATGACTTGAACCTGTGTTGTACGGTACAGCAATAGCTCTGCTGTATGGTCCTCGAATTCTGTGCCATTGTACAGCAAGTACAGTGCCTCAAAAATCGTGCCCTTCTGCTGCTGTACGGTCACCTAGAAAATTGTGCTGAGATTAATACTTGTTGTCTTGATTTTTGTGCAGCATTAAATGCACTCCAAGCTGCCTCGAAGTGTGTGCCCTCTCTCAAGCTAAAAATCTGGTGCCTCGATTTTTGTGCCAATGACTTCCTCAAATGGTTGCCTCGAAACCCGTGCCCTCTTCAGCTGTTTCTCTCTTGCTCTCTCTTCACTTTCCAAAAATCAAAAGTGAGCTCTCAAGCCTCCCTCATGCTTTTTGTCTAACCCTAAGTAGGTATCTAATCCGACGGTGGAGATAGATCCAATCCAATGGCTAAGATTCAATGAGAGTGAAAAATCACTTTTATTTAAATCACTTAAATAAAATTTCACTCACCCACTTAACTTTAGCAAAAAGTGACTTTAATATTATAAAGTCTCATTAAAGTGCTTTTAATGTGAGGATCACCTTTTTCCCCCTTCTAAGTGACATTAGGCTATTGTCACTTGGGGAACACTTCCCTTATGTACAAAACTAACAAAGTACACAATCATGGAAAAACAGGCCTATGCCTTGGTCAAATCTTTGAAGCACTTCAGAACATATATCGGCTACTGCAAAGTTATAGGGTATGTTCCCCATGCTGCAGTAAAAGACATCCTATCTCAACAGGATTGCTTGGGAATAAAAGCACATGGGTTTCCAAAATCCAGGAATATGACCTTGAGATAAAACCCACCAAGTTAATCAAAGGGCAAGATCTTGCTAAAATGCTCACTCAAAAGAATGAAGAAGCCATTGAAATGATTGCTGAAAACAACGTTCATCGACCTTCCATGACTCCTGCCCTCCAAGAACTTGACAACATCTGGTATTCCGACATCATTTACTTCCTTCTCCACTTCAATTGCCCTGATCACCTCAAAGGTCACAAGCGAAGGGCCTTAAGACTCAAAACTGCTAGGTATTGCCTTACCCAAGAAGGTTTGGGTTGGAGGAACCCAGATGGCATCATACTTAGGTGTGTAAATGAACAACATTCCAAAAGAATCTTAACTGAGTTTCACTCGGTATTTTGTGGAGGCCATTATGCAACAAATACAACTGCCCACAAAATCCTGAGAGCTGGATACTATTGGCCCACCATCTTCGCAGATGTTCACAAACATGTCAAGTGTTGCCAAGAGTGTCAGCTTTTTACTGGGAAGCAGAAATTGGTTGCACTTCCCCTTACACCAGTTGTGGTGCTTGCCCCTTTTCAGCAATGGGGGCTTGACTTTATCGGCAAGTTCAAGGATAACTCTAACAATGGATTTTGTTGGATTCTTACGGCAACCGATTACTTTACTAAATGGGTAGAGGCCATACCTACTAAAAAAGCCGATGAAAGAGTTGTTATAAACTTTATTGAAGAAAGAATCATCACCAGATTCGGAATCCCTTTAAAAATAACAACTGATAATGCCAAGGCCTTCAGTTCAGGAGAAGTCAATGACTTTTGTTTTAAATACGGCATTATCCTATCCCACTCCTCGGATTACTACCCACAGGGAAATGGACTTGCTGAGTCTACAAATAAAAATCTAATGAGTATTCTTAAGAAAACTGTGGGTGATAATAAGAGGGCATGGGACAGCAAGATTAAGTATGTTGTGTGGGATGATAGGATAACCAAGAAGAACTCTACAGGGAAGTCCCCCTTTGAGTTAGTGTATGGTCTTACAACCACCCTTCCGGTTAGCATGCAGATTCCAATTTTCAAATTAATAAGTGAGTATGGAACGGAAAAGTTGGAAATGGAGCAGAGCATAAATCAGATCATAGAGTTAGATGAAGCAAGAAGAGCTGCCCTTGATCAGTTCCTAAGACATCAAGAAAGTATGAAGGCCACTTTTGACAAATCAGCCAAGCCAAGACCCTTCCAGGTGGGAGATATTGTTCTCCTATGGGATAAAAGAAGGGAGAAGCTTGGGAAGCATGGGAAACTCGACAGCCTTTGGAAAGGCCCATTTATCATCCATGCCATTGCTGGCACTAATTATTTCTTGCTAAATACCATGGAAGGAGAGGAATTGAGCCTACCCAGAAATGGGCAACATCTGAAGCCTTTCTATCGAAGCAACATCCAAGATGACCATGGGGTCATCTCAGGGCTTCTCTAAACCCATCCTTGTTGTATTTTTATGTATTTTACTTATGTACCATATTGATGTGTCATAGCTTTTGTATCATATTTCATATATATGCTGGAAAAGAAAAGATTTTATTTCATGTACTTTTGATTATTGAAAAAAGCAAAAAATATTACATGTTGGTATTTCATTTTGGCATATTTTTATCATGTGTGCGTGGACTAAGAAACTTCTATTTCTATGCAGGAAACTGATATTCTGGGATTCTCGAGTACTCTTTTTGATCCATAAATCAAACGAGCACCCGTCCCGCAGTTGGAGCCAGATGTTACCAACTTATTTGTATCATAGTTGGATTATCTGAAGAGCCGCCATTGACAAACATAATAAATGTTTGTGTTCCAGTGTATCAGATGATCCATCCTTTGTGCCTAGCCAGTTTTGGCTAGTCAGTTTTTGTTTTCAGTCGACATGACCATGGCCCCACGAGGTTTGTAATAAAGTGTCCTAGTAGGATTTTGAGTGTCTCAATTCCCCATGACTTGATTAAGCAACTAAGGTATTTCAAGGAGTTTTTTCCCTTGTCGATTATACTTTTCCTGTAGCCGAGTAATAATCGATGAGCTTTTCTCCCGCTTCCTCCAAAGCTGGAATGCCCGATTTTGAAAATTTTAGCCATGGGGGGTTATTAGAGTCCAACTGATGTATATAAGCCTACTAGACACTATTAGAATAGGTTTTGGTCATGTCCTAGGTCCCTAAAACCCTCAGAAAAAATTTTGAAAAATTTTTACTGGGTCCTCCGGTTTTGGGTTTTTAATTATTTTTAAATTTTAAATAAATTTCTCTATAGTTTAAATGGAGAAATTTCAATTTGTAATATGTCAGTAATTCGGGATCCAAATTCAATGATTGAAGGCTCCAACCTTAAGCCAAAAATCATTCATGATCCCCAGACCAGTTTATCCTAAGTTTCAAATGTCAATTCGGCCTCATAATTAATAATTTCTCAAAAAACCCAGTTACTGAGAAATTATTAAAAATTATTATTTTGGTGATAATCCAAATCTCTCCAAAATAATCCAAATTGATTAAAATAAAAGGCTAATTGACATGGCACTGGGCATTGAAGATGATTCCAATCAACTCCACTGAGCTTCAGTCAACTCTCCAGTCAGCACAAGAGATCTCCATCAAGTGAATTCGCCCTCCTTCCTAAAAACTGCGAATTGGTGTTGTGTCAAGTGTTAAGTGGGTTGGTTGGATGGCATTAAAGCCTATGGTAGGCACCTTCCTATTATTGTGCAATTGTGTGGGCTCGGCTATCAACACAACTCATTACACATCCCTACATTCACTCAAGCATTAACACATAAGGATTCACACCATCTCCATTGAGGCTCACGCATATCTCTATTGGAACTCGAGTTTACACTTGTCCTTCATCTATTTGTTGGGTGATACTTCCAATGGAGTGATGGGGGGTGCCTTTCCTAGGTGGAGGCCACCTCCCCATCCCACTTTACTTCAAACTCGAGTCATGTGGAAGGTTAAGCACTCCAAGCTTGTTGACATGGATTTTGATTGGATGTGATTGGATTTTGATGGGGTTTTTGGCTCTCCTTGTGCCAAATTCGAATTAGGGTAGACTGATGCTTGTGTTTTGTTATAAAAAGAGAGGTATTCCTCCTCTCTTCTGATGGAGATTTTGAGCATGAACACTCTGCCAAATTCTTGTTGTAAGATTTGTTTAAAGTATTGAATAAAGTTGAGACTTTGGAGGTCTATGCTGGAGTATTTGGGGTGTTCTTCACACTATTGGTGATATCTCTTTCACTTTGTCTTTGTTTATGCAAATTCTATATTCAATCTATGTTCTAGCTTTGCTTAGAAGTATTTTGTTCATTATTTGTGTATGCCATAACAAAGTTTTTGCAGGGGTTTCCCTAGGTAGAGAAAGGCTTAGAGATTAAGTCATTCTTTGCTTAGCAGTGGTTTTTGGCACCTAATCAACATCTTTTGCAAGTCTTCAAAGCTTCTCCTCATTTCAAGAGAAGGAACATAGTAGAAGAGACTTGCCTCTTCCTCCATCAAGCAACAAAAACTTTTTAAACTCGGTTACCTTGGTTCTAAAGGCTCTTCTCTTCAAGCCTCCTCGTTTTCTCATTGATACCCTTCTTTCTCTTTGGTTTTGCTAGCCTTTCTTCTCAAGCTCTCGTTTTTGCTTCATCCTCCCATTCGTTTTTTGCTCTCTAAAGCCTTCCTCCATTCGTTTTTCTTCCCTGGATCTTTGCCCTAGCTCTTTCCTCTCATCTCTTTTCCCTCTTTTCTCTAGCTCTCATCCTCTCTCATTTCCTCCTCCCTTTCGCCTTCTTTCTCCTCCCATTCGTCTTCTTTCTCCTCTCTTCTTTCCCTTCCTACCTCCTCTCATCCACCTTCTTTCAAGCCCTAAAACACAACACAAAAAAGTGGAACAAAGTAAAGTTTTGTTAATGGTTAAAGTCTCTTAATAGTTAGATTCATTTTTGTATCTTGTTAGTAGTTAGATCCCATTTCATTTATTTTTTGCATTGCTTAGATCTATCTCTTTTATTTAAGTTAGTTGTTTACTTGCACTTGTTATATCTTAGTGAGTACTTGTATCTAGTTTTATTTAGTTCCTTTTCAATAGTTAGATCTCAATTTTCAACTCTAAGTTTTGCATTGTTTGTTAAATTTATAGTTCGATTTCTTAGTTTATATCTATCATTTAAAAGTGAAAATTGCACAACTAAATATTTTGTGTTTTAGACCTCTTTCCCATCATTTTAAGCATTTGTTTGTTTGCTGGTCCGTTTTCACATTTTCATAAATTCAAAGTTAAATCTCATACATTTAGTACTTAAGGTTTCATCTCTAGTTTCTAGACTTAAGTAGTTTTTACTTTTGTTTGATTTTCTCAAGAAAAACTAATGCTAAAGGGTGTCTTGTTGAGTTGATTTAAGCTTGTGTAGGTACTTTGAAGGAGAAGAAGGACTTGAAAAAACAAGATTCAAAGAAGATCAAGACTATAACCAAAAAGAGAAGAGTTGAACTAAGAAGACAATTTTACACACACTCTCCTTTGTAAAAGCCTTAAGGGCTTCTAAGTTTGATTTTCCGTAGTTGTTTTATTTCCTTCAAAAGACCTTTCAAGGATTTTTCCTAAGGCACTTGTAATCAATTAATAAAAAGGCAAGGTGGGATAAGGCCTCCCACACTTTGGTTCTTTCTTCCCCATCTGGGGAAGAGTGTTTTGATGCATTGTTAGTTTTAGTTTTGCTTCAATTTCATAGATTAAATCTCATTTTTGTACTTAGATTAATTCTCTTCCAAGTCTTGACTTGAGATAGTATCCTTGGGATGAAATCCCAAGGGCAGGGCCACATAGTTTTGTGGTTACTTCTCTTTCCCCGTTAGCATCCTTGCGGAAATCCAGCTAGCTGGAAGGTTTTCGGGACTAGCGTTTTTAGTGGTCACCTTGTTCGGAGGTTGATCCCACCTGTTTATTTCTCTTAGATTAGTTTAAGTCTTGGCCGAATAGTTTGATTCCATTTTGTTGTAGAATGCTAGTTGTTCATTTTTGCAAGTGATATCTTTGTCTTTTATTTTCCCATCTTATTGAGCTATCACATGCGTTCATGCTTACAATTTGCTTCTATTTTAACAATGAACAAAGCCTCTTGAACTTTGGTCTTAAGACTAAGTCAAGAGCGCTCTCTGTCGGAGAGTTGAACTGTGTGCTTTAATAATAATAAAAATTTCAACTCACACCCCCATTAATTAATTTATCTTGGTTGTTATCCAACACCCATATGCTCTGCCATTCTGAAAAGGTTGGGCTAATACTCGGAAAGGTGTTGGATTTTGTTAATCTCATAAGTGAAAATCTAATAAAACTTTACCCCCAACCAACGTGCCGGCGTCGATATTTTTCGAGAAATACTTTTAAGTGGGAGGCAAAGATTCCTAAACCCGGTGGTGCCGGAGTACCGTTGTCAGGTTCATGGTGGTTAAGTCATTGGACACTTACCTTTTGCAATCTGGATGGTTCCGACCTATCATCAGAGTGGAAGCCACTGAAAGTATCACTTTCCAGACTTTTGCTTATCTCCTTGTTCTTAGCCTAATAATCAAGACCACTAAAAACCTTTTAATTTACCAAGATAATTTGCACAACGTTCTCACAAACAGTTACTAAGACTATATATTCAGCATCCCCCAGCACTACATTCAATCATTTTTGACTCCTTGGTCCAATGGATAAGGCATTGGTCTTTTAAATTATTTATCTATCTGTGGATGCTTTCATTTTACAAGTCTTTTTATACTGTCAAACTTACATCTTGTTTGCAACGTGGATTGCGTTTTATCTTGTGTTTATTATAAAGTTGTGGATCTTTCATTTTTCAAAACTCCTAGACAACACCCATCCGCATCATCTCACATAAAAAACATTAAAACACATTGAGCCATAGTAAACTCTTTGTAGGGACTACCCCCCTTGGCTTCGTTAGGAGTTAGCCTAAACGGAGGAACTGGGATTTAGGTGACAGTACCTAGCTCATTGCTTGCCCCCAAGGCCACACTTCTCTCACTTGTAGTGAAGAGACAGCTTTCGAAAGATTTCTGCTGCTAGTGTGCATCTCGGCGGACAACATGGCCTATATGATCCCTCTGGGATTTCACATGTACTAAGAAGCACAACTAATCGCAGCTTGCATCCGGGGCATATTCACATATACAAGGTCAGCAATAATAGATATAACTTTTGAGTAACATTTGTTTTTTGGACCTTTTTCTCATACCCTTCGAGGGGTATTTTAGCAGTTCATTGCTATAGCCTTTATTCACGTGTGTTAAGAAACACATTCTAGAATTTTAAGTTCATAGGCTTTCATAATACATTTCCAATACAAGTAGTACATGAGCTTTCAGTTTTAGCCAACAACATCTCAAGTGACTAGGGGGACTTCTGCCCAGTGCCAAACATAGGGACAACCGGCCAGAATGATTTAGGCATACAATCCAACTCACCAAAGGCAAGTTCTGTCACCAACTCAGAGCCGAGACACAACAAACATGGATGCGGTCCAACACAGAGGTAGAAATGGGGAAGTCCTCAGTATCAAGAAGTCAAGAAGGTAAGTCAAGGGTGAAAGCCAAATAAAGAAGGTCATGGATGGATGGAGTCAAATGAAATGGTGCCTAAGCTAGCAGACAAGGATGTGTATTGTAATACATCCATTTAATAATTATAACATCATCCAAGATATTTCATTTTATTTTAAATAGTACTGCCACATCATGAATCATATACCAAGTCAATGCTGTGAAGATGACTAAAACAACAAAATAATAATCCAAAGCCAATAATCAGAAGTCCATAGGTCACATCACATCATAATAATCATCAATAAACATCTGAAACACTGCTGCAATAACATCACTGGGCACTGAACTGAAACTGTATGGAACAAAGGGTCACATCGTTCATCAAATCTAAGCTCTTAAGGCTCAGACTTAGCACAAGGTCTAATAAAAGTCTGATACAATGTACTGCTCTGATCCATGAGTGATCTCAAATAACAAGCTCATCATAGTTGATCTCTGTAAAAGAAAAGCTCTGAAATGTGTAGATATCTGCTCAGCAAGAATAGTAGCCCAGCTACTATGGTGTGATAACAAGCAACAACTTCATATTTTGTTGTACTCTTGAACTTCTAAAATCTAATAGAAGCATATACACTTTGGAGAGTTTATGTACCTTACCAGGACTATTTCAAACTAAATTTTATCTTTTATCCCATGGTATCAGCTTTACCCACAGAACTGGAATTAGTGTATTTGTTATCATTTTAATTGTACATGAAATTTGAATTGATTGCTTAACAAATTTAATATGTTTCGTTCTTCATATATAAACAACCAATTTCAATTGACGTCATTTTCCAATAAAAGACACATTCAACAATAGTGATAATGGAGTACTCCAGTAGCTTTAATAAGTGGTTTTTCATTTTTTTCCAATAATGAAAAACAACAATTTTTTTACTGTGTTTTGGGATATTTTCACTTGGTCAAGTGCTTTAGGATATTCTTGACTTTGTATGTGTACGGTGTATATATAAAAATATGGAGAAAAATACAGGGTAGGCCATGCATGTTTGGCATACTTGTGTAATATTTTAGATATAGCAGGAGGTGGTATTATCAGTAATTCATTGAAGATTGAGTACAACACAAGTAGCTGTACTAAATGGTTTTTCATTTTTTGCTAATACTCCAGTAGCTTTACTAAATGGTTTTTCATTTTTTGCTAATACTCCAGCAGCTTTACTAAATGGTTTTTCAACTTTTTGCTAATAATGAAAAACAACAAATTTTTTACTGTGCTTTGTGATATTTTCACTTGGTCAAGTGCTTCAGGACATTCTTGGCTTTGTACTGTGAATATATAAAAATATGGAGCAACATACAGGGTAGTCCATGCATGTTTGGCATACTCGTGTAATATTTTGGCTACAACAGGAGGTAGTATTATCAGTAATTCATTGAAGATTGAGTACAACAGGATTGGAGTTGGAGCGATGACATCAAAGGAGATGCACTTAGGAGGCAATGTGAAGATGTTCTTTTGCTATTAATATGCATTCAAATTGTTTTAGGAGTCAATATGGTAAAATATATCAACGACCTTATGGTCATTTAACCAAAAATACCCTCAATACTTGAAAAGAGGTAACCATCTATTAGTATTTATTAAGTTATCAACATTTGTAATAATCTTCGTTACAGACTTGGAAGGTTCCTATTAGATGAGTATGGGGAACATACATTTTGGTTGTTTATTGTTAATGTTCGAATGTCTTTTTTTTTTGGAATTATTATGTTTTGTGAATTACTTGTCATCTAATATTGTGGTATTCCACTATTTCATATCATTTATGGTTGGATGCACCATATTTGGGAAATTATCAGTTGAAATATTATATGTTAAGCACCTCTGCATAGCCCAAACTACCATTTGACTGAACCAAAATATAAATAATGACTTTCTGAATATAGAGTATAATAGTTTTGACCATCCTCCTTAACTGGGAACATGGGGCCTTAAAAAATCAATGCATTAATGGGTTGGCAATTTTGAAAATATCCCCCAAAATTATAAATGAAAGGTTAAATTATCTTATGCATAAGGAGGGGTGATGGGAATATTGGCGTGTCTGCAATCTATAATTCAACACCAAAAGTCAATTCTTTATTAAATTTGCATTGATGGTTGGGACATAATTAAGCTCTGAACACCAAACTCTTGTGGAAGTTAGGGACTTAAATTCAACACTAAACATGTTATGGAAATTGTGGTTAAATTTAGGACTTATGATTATCTAGTATATCACTCAATGCAACACTTTATTCAGTTAAAAACTTAAATCCACAGCTCAAGCACTCAACTCTAAATGGTGGAATTCTGAAATAGTGAATGTTGTCAGTTAAGCTGTCTATAATTTAGTACTGAATGTCCAACTCTTACATAAAGTGAAATAATATGGTAGTATTTACTGTAATTCCTAAATTTTTTGTAATGAACATGAACTCTAATGGTTCAACAACCATCTCATTTGACAGGAAAAGTTATTAAACTTTTGGGATAGGTCAACCTTAATCTTGCTGAGTTCATGCATCAGATTGAAAAGAGTGGAGGTCTTATTTTGAGGCTCTACTATATTTTTCAGAATTTTGGACTCCACATGCATTTCCCTTTTCCTTAGTTATCTGCTGCTTATCTCTCTCAATTGTACGATCATGTTCAGGCATTTTTGGTGGAGTAATCTGGGACTTTTTTTTCTGCTTTGAATCAGGAGTCTTTAGAGTCTGATTACTTGCGTTATCTCTTGGCCTGAGGTAATACTTATGGTGTAATTCATTTTGTAAGGCATCGAAAAACAATCAGTACTGTGCAAAAATGTAATCACCTCGTCGATCTTCATTTGGATGTAAAGATAGATTATTAATATACAAAGACTCTTCATTATCCTCCTGAGTGAGATGAACCTCATTTCCTTCCCCACCCAACCAATTAATATTATCATGTGACTCTCTCTTCAACGGGTCCCTGATCCTCATCCTCGTTAGGGTAATATTCCTCAACCAGATTATTGGTATTCCTCAACGGTGGTTGTACAGGTGGGTTTTATGTCCTCCTTTCTCGGGCAAGTAATTGTCAATTAAAAGGTCTCCTATAAGGATTCTGATTCCTAGCAGGAAAATTTAGATTTCTTGCTCCCACATTCAGAGGATTAAGTAGGGAATTGTTCCTAAAGGTGATGCTTCGAAGAGCCAGCTGGTTAGTGTCAAAGAAGAGCTGTCGTGGGATGAATTGTTAATTGTGGAAGAAGTGAATTTTGCAATGGAAAATTGAGGAAGTTTGTAGCATAATAGGTAGCATGTAGGATAGAAAAGAGGCAATTTGAAGTGTATGTAATTAAAAAAAATCTTAGTCTTCGAAGCTTATGATTTTTAGAACATATTTTATTTTCTGGACATAGAAAGGTTTTCTTAAGAATATTTTTTTATTATGAAATTTAGTGCATGTCATTGTCAATTAATTGATTAGATTGGCATTGTGATAGGAGTCATAGTTTTTGGACATTATTACTGTATTTATTTATGAATTCAAAGTGATAAGAAGGCATTGAAGATATTATGGGCATTTCTGTTTTCTACATCTTCCCCTTTGAAGTAGGTTCAATATGGTTGATGACCTACATGACAGATAAGATGAAAGGGGGATGTAAGACATGCTCAGATGGAAAGCAATGCAAAGAAATTAACGACATGGGAGTAGGAAAAGCATTGAAGCTTGTAGATGTTGAAGGGGCTGGTTGGCAGCTGCATATTTGTTATGAAGACATTGGAGATTGAATAAATTGAAGAGATCATTCTCTTCTATGTTCTTTGAGAATCATTTGTCCATGAGAAGCATTTTGTTCTTTTTGTTCCCAAAGAAGCATACATTTGTAGTACCAATGAAACATAGCCATAAAACATGGTTATGTGAACACCTTATTGTTCTGTGATCAAAAGTTTTGTCTTGCTTGCTTGTAAAACATAGGCATCACTGGCTTGCTGTCTTATAACACCTACTCGATAACTACTCAGAGGACTCAGAAATAAATTAAGTACTAAAATATCAATATTCATAAATTGGTCTCAAGTTCTGAAAACTGATTAGTTATTATCACTAATTAAAACATTCAGTGAAGTAAATAAAATTGTCTAAAACTGTCTAAATAGTCTCCTGCTCTTTGGTCGAAATTTGGATAAATTAGCTAAAGTTTTTGGCAAGTCATTGTCCAGTCCAAGTCAAACAAATATGCCTAATTAGATAGCCCAGCTATACCTCTGGACTTCATTTAGTAATGATACAATATTGGCTTACAAAACTCACGCAACACAAAAAAGCACAATAACGATGCAAAGTCCTCATTGCATTGTCTTTGGTATTTAAAAGCAGAGATTTGGGCAAATAAGCTGTAAATCAAATGCAGAATGAACCTTGCAATATCATAACAATTCTCTGTACTGTAGAAACTTAGATTAATGAACATAGAAAAAATAATAAAGCTTGGTCATCAATGAAAAGATGAAAGGCTTCCACATGGGAGAAATGCAACCGCAGAATGTGAGAGATTGCATCCTCGGACCTCCACCCACTGGTTGTCTACGAAAAAACATGGGGAGAGCTTGAGTATAGATATGTAAGTGTCGGCATATCTCCAGCGCATTGAGATGATAGAACATCTGATGGCCTCTCGAATTTGGATTTTACAAAGGATGAGGCCCAGGATTTCGTTTGGAAGCGTGGACAATCTTTCCTTTATTTCCTTTATGATAGATAGAATTTTCCTGAAACCTTTGAATGCACTTCCTTCTCGCATTTTTATGTGTGAAGAAGAAAATGCATTCAAAGATTTGAGGAGAATTCTGTCTATCATGAAGGACTTGTCCACCCTTCTATACAAAATCCTGGGCCTCATCCTCCCAATTAGAGAGGCCATCAAATGCTCTATCCTCTCAAAACGATGGAGATTTGTCTACACCTATATTTATACTGGTGGAATTTGTCAGCGATCTTCTCGCTGCAAGCTGCTTATTTTATATATATTTTTCCATTACAAACCCACGTTATTTATCAGATAGAGATGCAAAGTCCTCTCAACAGAAATTTGTGCAAATAAACCGCAAATCCTGCATTTATAAATGAATGAACCTTCGAGTAGCATGACAAATTCCCTATGGAAACTAAGAGTAATGAATATAAAAAAATGATACAAAATTTAACTTTCATTCATCCAAAGAATGATGGTCTTTGCATGAGTACTGTATGTTACAATATGTTTAAAGATGAAGACATTAAAGCTTGAATTAGGAGCTGATACAGACAGTCCATAAAGATTGATTCTTTTTATTTATTTCTTTCATGTTTGATCTATTGCTAGTTCTTCTCTGATTGTGACATTGCTAGATTCAGTGGAATTGGAATGTTCCCCTGACATCCCCTTTAAGCAAACGCAGAAAAACAACGCAGGGGAAGATTCTATTTCCGACTCCATCAATCGCACAGGACACTTCAACTACCGTCCCAATCGCTCCTTATGTGTCTGCATTGAATAGGGTATCGATTTTTTCTTGAGTATTGAATACAGTAGCTACCAGGAACTAAAAATATTTCTTGAGTATTGAATACAGTAGGTATTAGGAACTAAAAAAACTCTGTCAACCAGCCAATCAAAAACCCTGTCAGCTTAGCCCAAAAAAAAGAAAAACTGAGGCTAAGCTGTTAACAACAGAAGAAACCCTTCAATCTAAACCAACCAGCTATCAGGAGCTAAAAAGTCTGTCAAAAATGGATCGAAACTATCCATTTCACACAGATGAACCCCATCAATCTGATCACTCTTCGAAACCCAAAACCCCCTTTCAGTCTGATCAATCTTCGAAACCCAAAACCCTCTTCAGTCTGATCACTCTGTCCCATAGGTTGGTATTTATAGAGACTAACGGGGTGTCCCGAGCTGTGCCTTTACCGGATTTTGACGTGTTTTCAAATAGAATTCATACATAGTAAATTGACCATGTCAAATCATAAATGCTATATGCAGATTTACCATGTCAAATCATAAAATGTCATTTAAGATTTATTCTTTTGTGTTTCATTAAGCTAAAAACACAATTTCAAAGTGAGATCGTAAAAAAAAAAAGTTAAGTTTTTTATATATTAGATAATAATATAATGTATATATAATTTAATCTAATCTAATAATCTAATATATTATATAAGTTTGAAATTTTTTTAAATCACGGTGGAAATATGGATAACAGATTTCCTTCTTCTAAAAAATGGATATATACTAAAAAGTCCTTGTATTGTACAAATTATCTTCGTATCTTACAAAAGTTTCAAATATACATTATTGTACAATTTTGATTAGAAAATATATATCAAAATAAACAGAAGTTATAAATATGTAAAATGATGGTACTGAGTAATAAACCATAAGTTTCAAAAATATCCACAACAATGATATCAATTACTTGATGTACTTTGCAGTTAGAAGTTAATCGGATTAATACATTCTTAAGTTCTCTTGGGACTTTGAAGTTGATTTTTTTAGTTGAACAATTTGAGTGTCACATTTTTAAGTTCAACATTTAATTTTTGCCACACAGAATAGGGCATCACATTTGAAGAAACCCCTGAATCATCCATACATTTATGCACATTTTTGTTAAAAATTTCAAATGTCAAAAAGAAAGGATGTGTGTTAGAGTTAGATCTTTTATTGATCAGGGAAGCATTAACGATGGATTCTTTCTTACTACTTGACCTATTTGAGTATATATTTTTGCATATCTTTTTGTATCATTCTTTTTTATGCTTTTCCCTTTCTCAAAAGATGATTCCCTGAGGTTTTTAATGAAATTTCCCTATATTTGTGGCAATTTGAGTAATTCATACAGAGAAACATTAGCTCTAGTTTTGTTTCATGTCTTCTACAAAATCATATTCTAGATCATGACAAGAAGAGGGTTCCATTGAGGTAGATCGAGGAAAGAAGAGGGTTTTACTGAGGCTAGGGAAGATTTGGTGGTGATCGTGTTTTCCTTTACATGATTGACAACAGATGGAGAATTTGTTGTTGTGGGTAGGCTCTTACTCTTGGTATTGTATGAATTTTGGGCCATATGGATTTGCTCAAGATCATCATCATCTTCTTCAAACATGTTATGGAAAACATTTCAGAAGTGATTAATTGTATGTTTTGATGTCTCTTATCCATCTACTTCTTTTTCTCCTTCCTCTCTTTCCTCTTCCTCTTCATCATTTTTCCTACTTGAAGAATGTTCAGACCCTGAAACAATGGATTTGAAGAAATTGATGAAATCCTCCATATTAATCCCTTCAGTAGGTGGAGTAGTTTTATTAGTTGGAGGGAAGTTCTTTTTAAAAGGCGGCCTGAAATAATTTTTGGTAGATGGACCTTCTCTCAAACCTCTCTTCAAGTCCATTTTCTCATTTGAAAGTTTTTAAATAATTCTTTGTAGATTTTCCATATCCATATAATCTTATTCCTTCTTTTCAGAATGGGGCTTGGTTTGAAGGGATTTCTTCTTTTTGGAAGAGACGCCATGTTCTTCTTCACTCTCTGGATTACCTTTTAGACTTAGCATATCCTTTTCAACATTTACTACTTCTTCAAAGGTTTCTTCAATTGTAGTCTTCTTAGCCCTTTTGACAAACACAACAGTGGATAGTGGTAAGGTTGAAGTTTAAAGCTCAATAGTAACATCTTCTACAGGTTTAGAAGCATCTGCAATTTTATTTCTTAAAGATAAAAATCTCTGATTAAAGTCATTGATCTTTTATGTAGGGTCCATCTTGATCTTAGATAATTCTAAAACCAACACTACTGTTGACACACTATTTTTCAGTTTTACATGGGGAAAAGAAGTGGTAGAAATGGATTTGATAATAATGAAAAATGGTGGGAACAACCCCAAGTCCTGTAAAAATGCATCATATGCTCGTTAGCTATACCAAAAGGGAGCTAAAGGGTCAAGCGAAACGCCTTGGATATCATTCGAAGTGATCAACGGTCACTATTGCATTAGAAATAGATCAACGAAGGAAATGAGGTTCCACAGGGAAAGAAGCGAGGCAGATAACAGGATAAAACCTTGTCGGAGAAATGAATAAGGAGTTAAAAGGTGAGCAACTCTCACCGTTGATTGATTGGTCGATCGACGGATCGATGGCTAATATTCGTTTTGCACTGCTAAGTTGCACAATAAAGCGAAGCCATGAGCGGTTGCGAAACCTTATACTGCCTTCCACGTGTCAACATCCCAGCATTTCACAAATTAAGAAGGCGGTAAAAGAAACCACCCAACCGCAATGTGAAACTGCCTTCGGGGCATATATAAGGCTAAAGACACGTGATAGTTGACATTTGTCTCGTGAAGCGTCAGAAGGTGATAGTTGACATTTGTCTCGTGAAGCGTCAGAAGGTGATAGTTGACATTTGTCTCGTGAAGCATCGGAAGGTTCGAAATGTGTGCAAGCTGAGACAATGACAGAGCACGCCCTATTTCAAACTTGTCAATTCCAAGTAGGATTTCGATACTTGTGCAAGTAGTTAAGAAATATATACATAATCAAGGATAATTTTAGGGGCGAAATTTAGCCCATTGGCTATTTTTCCATGTTTTTTTCCAAAAAAAGATTTGCCAATTTGCATTTTTTGAAGCCCCATTTCGCTCAATTTTGATGGGGTAAACTTTTTTCACTCTAAAAATTGCCAAATTATTATATAAACTATATAAAATCCTTAGAAATTGAAATAATTTTAGAAAAATATTGCCAAATATTTTATAGTTGACATTTTAAGAATTGGCAAGATTCGCCAATGTTTATACACTTTTAAATAAGTATGGGTCCTTAAAATTATCCCTGTACATAATGGAGGAAATGAAACAAACAGTACATGCAGGTGGTGAGAATGTTAGAATAGAGGAAACCCTAGAGAACGGAGATAAAGATATTTATGATCCCATGGTTAAATTATCAGTTATAGATATTAAAGACAGGTTGGATAGATTATATAAGGAAAATTCATATGTGCATAGAGTTTTTTAGTCCACGTTCATTTACTTTTGTCTAGACCAGACATTAGGGTTTCCAGATTTCATTTCATGGTGTGAATGAATTACTCACAGAGTGAAAAAGTAATTATGAATGCGTCTAAAACCAAAATCATTTGCCCCGTTGAGTCTTCCACTATTAGAAATTCCTTAGAAGTACCTCTGTTTCAGCCTCGTGAGTAGGAAAACTTTGTCAAATAAGCCATAGTTAACCATTACCGACAGTCGTCCCCTGAAACTAAGCATGCTTTCCTAACCAATTGGCTCAAGCCAGACCTCGCAATTGATGATACCCCCTTCCCACTAGATATGAATTTCTTTGATGAGAATGCATAGTTGGTTCTATCACTAATATCCCGGTTTCTAGGGTTAGATAATGATACAATAGTTACAGAAGTTCAATTGAGTCTACTCTTTAGGTTATGTTTTGGCATACTAGGTAAAGAATACAGCTAGGTACCATGTCTTAAATTTGATGAATTCCTAGCTGAAAGTATTTACTTTCATCTATTGAATTTCCACAACACCAGGCACTTCAGATTCCAAACTTACTTAATGAAAATGCTTCTATTTTCAAGCCAGAAGGATTTGTAGTTTTAACAAGCACTGTTTTCAAATACATTGGAAAACAACATGTTTAATTTTATGAACCTTATCCTATCAGAAGTGTACAAATTAATTTTTGGAGAAGATTTACCAAGGGTACTGCCAGAAATGAAGATATTGATGCAGTTGAAACCAGACAAGGGAATAGGGGATTGGTTTTTGTTGAAGGAGCATGCAGTTATCAGACTTTATGGGTTTATGAAGGAGCCTTATATTCTGCTAGCATTTTTAACTTTAAGAATATTTGCTTTGGATTTTATCAAGCAGAAACTAATTCTTGAAAATGATCACTTTCTAGCTTTCAAAAAGGCTCCTGATATAAAATTTCCTTCGAAAGTTGGACCTTTCATTATCAAAAATAAGAATGCCCTTTCTTTTATAGAAAAACAGTTAGAAGAGTTGAATTTTAAAAAGGAAATTGCTAAGAACTATGATCCTTGTCACGTCATTTCTCAAATAAGACAACAAAATAAGAGCAAAGCATTTGACCATCAGGAAGTTGAAGGGTTAGCAAAAATGGCCAATCTTCTACAATATGAATCTGACAAAGAAGTTTCAACATGTTCACAGTCAGACCCTTCTGCCCCAACAAAATCTTCAACTAAAGTAATACCTACCCCAAGTAAGATGGAAATTGTTAGCAAAAGGAGTTTTCAAGAGATCACTGATATAGAAGTTGAAGAACAAGAAAGAGAAAAGAAGTTGAAGGCAGATTCTCAAGGTGATTTCGTTATGTTTGTAAGTGGGAAAGAGAAAAAGAAAGAAAAGTATCAAGCTCCAAAAGTTCAAATACGTGAGTACAAATTTCATGAAGCAAAGGCTACAGGTGACATTGATAAATTTCAGTCAAGGGATGAAATGTATGTTAAATATGGACAAGACAAGCAAGCGACCTCATAAAAAATCTATAAGTTATTTCCAAAAGTTAGAAGTGCAGTTGACTCAGAGATCACCTTGATGACCAATAGAGATCATGTGGAGAATACTTTGAATTTGGCTGTATCATCCGATTATAAAGTCACAGAGATGAAACTGAATTTGAAAAAAATAGCAGTCCCGGATAAAATTCATTTGCACAGGAAAACTGGGGAATTTATTTACACAGACTTGATGAAGGCCACCCTTAAGGTTTATGTTATTACTAAATTTGAACCTAGACTACTGGGGTTCAAGCTTAGGGAAATCTTAACAGTAAATACAAGATATTTAGGATATGATTCTATGGAACTTGGTGGTAGGTAAACAATCATTACAGAAGTCAAGTAGATTTAAATATTAAACAACAGGGAATGTATCAACATAGAATGGATATTAATAAGACATAGCTATGAGCATAACTTTGTGAAAGAAGTGAATGAGGTTCTGTATTCCAATCATTAAATATTATTGCATATTAATCAAGAGAATCATGGCATGGATTGATAACACCACACACAGACAAAATAATGATAACATGTAACACAGTTGTTAAAACAGAACAGGCTCATATGATCACAATCATTTCAAAATAGCCATCTCATATTAATATAAAGCAAAACATATACATGCCTGCAATTTGAGCTTAGAGTCTGACTTCCATAATATGTTCCAACCTCTATCATATTTCCTCACTGTCTATTATATACAAAATTCTTCAAAGTTTGAAACAGTTTGAAGATCCTATTTTCATGGATCAGCCTTCCCAAAAATAGTAAAGTCTTTATAGATTTAAAATTTTAAATTAGACAAGTGTAATCAAAATAAAAACAAATATTATCTACTGCTAGCTGTCAAATTCTATCATCTATGAACCAACTAGCTTAGAGATTCGACAGATTAAAGACTTTTGGAAGCTTCTGCTAAGACAGTCATATCACTCAAAACCTGGGATCTCTTTTGCAATCTGGAGTATTCAACATCTTTGTTCTGCTCTCTATTATGCAATTCCTTGTTCTGGATCTTCATTTGCTCATACTATTTCTGAATGGCCCTTTTCTCCTTTAAGATGTCTTTGGATATAAGAACAAGCTTTTGATAATCAATCTCCTTTTCTTCTAAATCTTCTCGTAATCTTTTGTTAGCAGACATCAGATTTTCATTTATGCTTTGAAGATACTTATTATGCTCCTTGTAAGATTGTAAAGACTTCTTAATTTGATTTAACTCTGGCATTATTTCAGTTTCTTCTATATCCATAAAAGCTTCTTCCACTTGCAAAGATTTTGAAACTGATCCATTTTCATTCTCAAAATAAGCTTGTTTATTTATACTAAATACTTCAGGTATATTTCCTGCATTCCCTTGAAGATATATGAAATTCTCATTTTCTGAGAAGTGCCCTTCCTGTATGTTTTCTTCACTAAAAGAATCATTCACAACAACAATTTCGCTACCCCTTACAGAGCTACGCACCAACTTCAACTCTGCTTCCAATTTACTTCTTAACCTGGTCCTTGGTTTTAAACTCAAGTCTTTTGCATTGAGGGTTTCAGCCTGTTTTCCTTCCTCCGAACTTGGATTTTTTACAATAATGCTAAGCATGTCAGGGTTCTTCAAATCCTCTTTCATTTGCTTAAACAATGTTTCCCCTGTAACTGACACCTCTGGAAACAAATCAGTTGCAACATTAGATTCTTCTGCAAGATCTTTACCTTCGTCTACATCCTACTCAATTTGTTCTGCAAGATTCTTAGTCTGCTCACCTATGTCCTCTGTTTGCTTGCATGAACTCTCTGGCTTCTTTCCTTTTCCCTTTTCTTTAGCAATCTTTTGCTTTTTAACTTCAAACCCCGATTCAAGGAGAAAACTATCCTAATCTCATCCATTCTTATTCAAGTGAGAAATTATCAGCAACTTAATCAAACCCTGATGGAAAATGGAATGGGAAGTATGTTCTGGATGGGTTTGAACCCATGCAATCATCCTTTGCAGACTTTTGAACAGATAAAATGGTAAATTGAGCTTCAGACTTCCACTAAGATGCATTAGCAGTCGTAAATGACACCTAAGCACTCTGTCATAACGACCCTTGCAAGTGATATAATTTTGCACCATTTCTAATGGAATCTGCCAATCTGGCTTAAGCTTGCTTATATGAATACCATTTTTCCAATTTAACTTCTCTAACCCTGGTAACATAAATTCACCATAATCACCATTAAACTCTTGCTGTTTAAACCATTTTTCTCCCTGTGACAACCAATGTGAACAATGAGCCTTGTTTTATTTTAATAAGTGAAACATTTAAATCAAAACAAACTAGGGTAAAAATGAAAAGAAAGCAAACAAGACTTCTAAAGGAAAACTAAGTTGGAAAAAGAAGAGTTACTATACAAGGCTGGACATTCTAAAGTAAATCTAGGAAAACAACCCTAGAGATAACAGTTTCAAAATTACTGAACATGGTTAACAGGTTAGAGATTCAATTGAGACAAGAAAAAACTGAGAACAAAGCTCATCAACAACAAATTAAAAGATTACATATAGACTTGATGGAAAATAATGATGAGACTAACAAAGGTGAAGCAAGCAAAAGGATTTTAAAGAGAACGCCATTCAATTACTCAAGAAAAAGCTCAAAATACGAGCAACGCAGTTAATTCAAGCTTCTGAATTGACTGTGTTGGAACAGGAAAAGAAAATTTGTCACGGGAATTGGATGATAGTAAAGCGAAGTTGCTTAAGTTTGTAGAAAAGGAAGTGAGTTGGGAGAAAGATAGATTGAGTCTCAAGACTCAAATTGAAGACCTTAAAGCAAAATTGGCAGATATAGCAAAAGAGAAACATGGAACTAATCAAACCAGCAATGAAGCAAGTACAAAATACCCGATCCAAGCTATGTCTCAAGTTAGCTTGAAAGAGGTGGAGATTAAGGAGCTAAAAGAAGAAAAACAAAGATTAGAAGAGAAAAAAAAAAAGTTGGAAGATAAGAATAAAGAATTAATAGACAGAAATCAGAGATTCATAACCCAAGTAACAGGGAAGCTTCCAATGCAAGGTGCAAAACACTTAATTTGGGATTCAATTATTAATGAAGTTTCCAAGTTCAGGCCTTATTTAATTTTTATGAAGACAGTGGAAGTAATAGCAAATGACAACTTACAAAGTTGTACAACAATGAGATAAGTCTTAGATAAGAAACCAAAAGATATAGCCGAGAATACCATAAGTTTCTTAAATACCTTGACAAAAGATGATCTGAAGGTAATGGCTATCAAAAACATGGTAACAGTCATAACTTGGGATAGGAGAGTCCTTGGGAAACATTCTCACATTGAGAATGTTCAAGCTAGAGCAGAACACATGAAGAAACAGGTTGAAAATTTCAAAAAAGGATATGAAAAGTTAATACAAAAAGGACTACCCTCTTGATGGGATGAAAATAATAAGTTAATTTCCCAGAATAATTATAAAGATTTACTATTTGACATCAGGATGGACCATGAGAAATTTGAAGATTTGACTCATGTTCTAACAGGGAAAATTTTACTAAGGAAACTCTCAGATGATTTTGAAATTTTAAACCAGCTGGTCATGATAGGTGAAAGGATACCTCCAATTTCCGTTGATGAAAGTTTTGGTCAAAAAGATGACAAGTTATGAAATACCCACCACAGAACAATGGAAGACAATAGAAAGATATGGGAATATGAATTACATCTTGCATGCTTGAAGACTTATGTTCAAGGGAAAAGCTTTGTTAGCATCTACAGCCAATAGAAAGACTTCAAATATTATATTTTGAGAAATTTTGGAAAATTGTATAAATTTCAATCGAAAGGGAATGTAATAGTTAGTTTATATTTTTCTATTTTTAGTTATGAAGCAGTTAGGGTTTTACTTTGAGAAATTTTTTGTATAAAAGACACTTTTGACAAGGTAGTAAGGGTTGGAACCCGTGGAAGAGACTTACATTTTTGTATCGATACTGTTTCAGTTTTAATAAAGAGAGCCATGCAGAGTTGAGCACATTTTGAAGAGCAAAGATTCATATGTTGTTTAAATTGCAGTCTGTATTTTCTGTTCCTTTATGTGATTCGTTCTTTCTAGTGAAATTCTTTCCATAATGTTTTTCCTTCATGCTTTGATGAAAGTTTTGTTTAAATCAGAATTCATGTAACTATGCTCTAGTTTAATTAGATCAAAGTATTCATATTTTTTCCTCTAAAGTCAATGTTAGATTCATCCATGATTGATGTCTGATGTTGATGGACTATCATTCTTTCTTCACATATCACCTTCCAAACAAGAACTTGACTGTGAAATAACAACTACCTTGCCTTTGTGAAAAACCCTTATTGCTTAAATTCTATTGATCTTTAAATATTCATATTTAATTCCATGCCCAATGTTATTCATAAGTTTCAGCCTCTTACAAATTTTAAATAAAATCAGTTTGAAAATATTTCTAGTCATTGTGTCTATTTTTTAGAGAGCCCTCTATGGTAGGAAAAAGATTAATTTTCCTCCTAAAGATAGGTTTGAAAGAGTTACCTTAGGATTATCCTTCCACAACCAAAGGTTAAATTCCGAGTGCTAACATTTTGGCATTGTTTCCAGGTAGCGAAGGTTCAGATTTTCCCTGGGAATAACGACATTTTAAATCAAATTTCTGTGGGAAAAGAAGTTTGATATTTGTTCTTGGTTGTGTTTTTCCCTGGCGAATTCAGTTTAAAAATTCCAGTTTTAAAGGCGAATCCAAAAATAAATTGTGGCTTCTAGAAAGATTCATACGAGGAGCAATCCAAATTCCTATTCATTCCAAGTGGTAGAAAGTCCTGAAAATATTATGAGAAGGATTAAAGGGAAATATCAAGAAGGTACATCTCAATCAAAAACTTTGTTCCCTCCTTTTCAAGAAGAACTGTTAAGTTTTGAATAAATTGGTTTAGGTGAAAGGTTTGAACAATCTTTGTTTAGATCTAAGTCGGAATCAGATTTAAAAGAAGCAGTTATTGATCAGAATAGATTTCAGTCATATCTATTACATTCTCTTTGGGAAGATTTACACAAATCTGGAAAAGTTGAGTTGAAAGAACGGAAAATTCATAGACCACCACCACAAACTCATACTACTGTTCAAAAACCCCCAATAGTCATGGCTGCTAGATTTGCCCCACTTGCCTTGCCTGTTGTTTTACATGATCTCCCTCAAAATTATGCACAAAGGATTACACTGTTTGATGGAGAAGGAAATTACACAGCCCAACAACATATTGACAGGTTTAGTGATTTTATCGAGCTTGAGGAAGTAGATTATGATGATGCAAAAATGAGGTTATTGGCTCAAATTTTGTCAGGAGAGGTTAAAAAATGGTTTAGAACTCTTGTTGCAAGGTCTATTCTATCATATGATGAGTTTGTAAATCGTTTGCTTGAAAGATGGGAAGATAAAAAGAACCCTTTGGAAATTTTAACACAATATAATCTGAAAAAAAAAGGGGTTTTGAGTCCGTTCAAGAATTTTCTGGGAGGTTTATGAGTGTCTATAATTCAATTCCTATCGATGTTAAACCTCTAGTAGGGGATACCAAGTTACATTATGCAGATGTTTTTGATGGTGATTTTTCTTGTATGCTGAGAGAAAGAAAATCAGCTACATTACCAGCTATGTTAAAAGATGCAGTAGAAGTAGAGGAAAATTTGATGGCTTCTGAAAAAATGAAACAGAAAACATACACAGATAGAAGAAAAATCAAGAAGAAAACCTAGCTTCAACATATTCTTCCACTGATGCTAAATTTGATATTATGATGAAAACTATGGAAAGACTCATGGATTGATTAACCTTGGAAAATAAACCTCAAAATAGAGACCAACAAGAGCCACATATTAGAAATCCGAATTTCAGAAGACAAATTCCTCCACATATAAGACAGAGATCAAAGGAATCAAAGAAATGCAGAAGATCATCAAGTAAGACCTCCATTTCCTGAGAATTTTGTTGATGAAGAAGGAGAAGTTGAACTTGTGGAAAGTGAGACACATCATTTTGATGATCTTAACTCTGAGGTTTATTTGACTAAGATGGAACATGACATGTTTTCTAAAGAATGGGAATGTAATACTTTAGAATTAGAAACGGAGCAATATATCAAATTGGGTATCAAAATGCAGTGAATGACCTTCAGAAAAAGATCAACCTCAGAAGCAGAGATGTAGTTGTAAATAAATGGAAGGGTCCTATTGATCAACCTTCAACCAGTCAGCATAAGAAAGAAAAACAAAAATAAGATGTAGTGAAGAATATTCCAGAGAGTAAAAGAGACTCAATCAAAGAAAGCGAAAAAACGCTCATTCCTTTCAGCTTGCAAAGTGAAATTTCAAAAATTAAAATTTCTATCCCATTTATTGAGATATTGAAAAACAGTGAATACAAAGAACATATTTCAAAGATAATTAGGAGTGAAGGAAAAATAGAACCTGATACATTAGAACTGAATGATGATGCCCCAACTATTATTTTGGGTTCTAAAATGGAAGATAATAGTTTGGAAGAAGTTCCACCTTTCTATGTGAATTTGAATGTCCATGATATGATTCTTCATAATTGCATGATTGATTTAGGAGCCTCACATAATTTGATGCCAAAAGTTGTGGTGGATAATCTAGGTTTAGAAATCACAAGACACTACAAAGACTTGTTTTCATTTGATTTAAAAAAGGTCAGATGTTTAGCTTTGATCAAAGACTTAGTGGTTTCCCTCACTAAAATCCTAGCTAGAAGTATTGTCATGGATGTAGTTGTGGCAGATATTCCCCCTAAATTTGGTATGTTATTATCTGGGTCTTGGGATTCAAAACTCAAGGGGACTTTGCAGATGGATATGTCTTTCGCCATAATCCCAGTTTTTGATGGATATAGAAGGTTATACATGGAAAAGAGACTTGCATATGTGGTGAGCAATAAAGATAGTCCAGACAGTCATCCAATTTATGTAGTAGACACAGATTTAGGATCTTCCATTTTTTACAATGATTTCCATCTTCAAAAAGAAACAGACTCTGATAATTAGAAAGAAAACAATGATGTGATCATAGAACAAAAATTCCTTAAACACAAGCAAGAAGATGAAGGAGTTTGGACTATGCATTTTGATGGATCCATAAGTAAGGAGGGTTTTGGTGCAGGTTTGTGTATAATGTCTCTAGATCGAGAGTTCCTAATATATTCCTTCAAATTGACTTTTGAATGTACCAATATTGTTGCAGAATATGAAGCTTTAATCTTAGGATTGAATGTGTTGAAAGACTTGAAAGCAAAGAAGATTGATGTGTTCGGAGATTCCGAGTTAGTAATAAATCAAGTAAATGGAAGTTACCAAACAAAACATCCAAGAATGAGAATACAGAAATGAGGTTTGGGACGTACTTGGAAACTTTTTTGATGAACATAAGATGGTGGTAATACCCAGGATTAAAAATTTAATAGCAGATTCTTTAGCTACTACTGTTGGTGCCTTTAAAGTTCCCTCTTTCAAACAAAAAATATGAAATAGAAGTGATGAATAGACCTTCTATTCCCGATAATTCGAAATATTGACAAGTTTTTGAAGATGATTTATAGATTAAGAAATTTTTGGAAATGACGGATGAATTTGCTAATACAGCCACTGATACCGATGATCAGAATATAGAAGAAACTATTAATCATGAAGAATTTTCAAAAGAACAAGAAAGATTCAAAAGGGAAATTAGGGGAAAATAAATCATCCATCTTAAAAAAAATGTTATTCCAAAAGGTCTTATACCTTTGGAAAGGTTGTTTGATAGGAATGATGTAGCTAAAAATCCAAAGGTAGAACACCAGGAAAGCAAAATTAAAGACTGCAATATTGGGACAAAAGAGATGTCCAAGATAGTGAAAATTTCTAAGAGTCTTCCACCAAAAGAATAAAGGAAGTATGTTGAGTTAATGAAGGAGTTTTCAGATGTATTTTCTTGGAGATACGAAGATTCGAAAGAGTATGACACTTCCATAATTCAGCACACAATTCCCATCAAGCCAAATGAAAATCCTTTCAAACAAAATATAAGAAGAATAAATCCCTTGTTGCTTCCAATGACCGAGAAAGAAGTTAAAAATTTGTTTGATGCTAAAATCATTGTATCACTGAGATTTTCCAGGTGGGTAGAAAATCTAGTCCCTGTGAGAAACAAGAATGGAGAGATAAGACTGTGTGTAGATTTCAAGAATTTGAACAAGGTATCTTTAAAATACAACTACCCATTACCTAAGATGGACCACATTTTGCAGAAGGTTGTTGGAGCAAAAATAATTTCCATGTTGGATGGTTTCTCAGGCTATAATCAGATCAAAGTTCTTCTAGAGGATCAAGAGAAAACAACTTTTACAACACCATGGGGGACTTTCATGTATGTAAAAATGTCAATTGGATTAATGAATGCAGGGGATACATTTCAGAGGGCTATGGATATTGCATTTGCAGAAGAGAAAGACAAGTTTTTGGTAGTATATATGGATGATATAACAGTCTATTCAAAGTCAGATGCAGATCACTTGAAACATTTGGAAAAAGGTATTTTTGAAGCGTAAGAAATTTGGTATATCTCTAAATCCCCAAAAGTCAAATTTTGCCATGAAAGAAGGGAAATTGTTGGGACACATTATATCAAAATATGGTATTAAAATTGATCCTGGGAGAGTGTCAGCCATTCAAAAAATCGAAATACCAAGGCGTAAGAAAGAAATTCAATCATTCATTGGCAGAGTAAATTTATTGAGAAGATTTGTGTTAGGAACCTGTGTCAACCCTTCTCTTTACTTTGTTAGTATATTGTTGTTGGATGCATATGCTTTGTATGTCGTCCCATAGTATTTGTTGATCCATAGTTTATATTAGCCCATGGTATTGACCCATATTATTGGACGCATATGCTTTGTAAGTCGTCTCGTAGTATTATATGTCCCATGGTTTTGACTCATAGTATTGGGCATAGACTTAGTATATAAGTGTGTGTTGAGGTCATTGAAGGCACCGTGAAGTTAATTGTATTGAGCTTGCTCAAAGGAGGTTGCCCCCTCGAAGTGGCCCGTGATCAATATAAAAGTGATTCTAAGTTCTATTATTTTTGATATCTCATGTATTTGCATTAATTAATTATTGCAGGTTCTTCACATCTGGTATCAGAGCACTTTCTTGGGCTCGTTGGATGGAATTTCTGCCAATTTTTTTTTTCGCATATGTTGCAAGTTTGTATTTGGGAATAATCCCTATCTGCTTAACTGTGGGAAGTACTTGGGCATAAGCCCTAAAACTAATTGTGAGGAGTACCACAGGAACCCCAAAGTAGCTGGCCCATTGAGAGGACCTGCCAGCGAAAAGGGCAACGACCCCTACCCGATTGACTAGTTCCCACCCGTGAGGTAAACCAAGAGCTATCGTTTGTGGCAAACCGGTTATTAGTTTTACCTGAACCATGGAGTGAGGGGTACTGCCCCAATACGCAAGCCGTCAGACAACATTGGTGGCCGAGTGAATCCCCTGAACTGATAGGAAGCCGCACATACCTGGGGTCCATATCTATTTTTAGCTGAACTGTTGCCGATCACTTCCGCTCCAGATCCAGCCGTTTCAGATCTATTATGAAAGTCGTTCCAAATGCAGTTGTCGTTTCAGATCCAGTTGTTTTTCGATCCCTTCTGCGCCATTACAGATCCATCTGTTGTGGATCCCTTTCGCGCCGCCATTGCTGTTCCATTTCTGGAAAAAAATAAATAAAAAAAATAAATAAAATTATGTTTTTCAGCCATATCTCCCTTGTTTCAATTCTATTTTCCCTGAAACTTCACTGACATCCCTGCAATTCCATTCTTCATATTTCCTTCCTGAAGACCCTATCCCAAATTCCACTTCCCAAGACCAGAAATCCCACATTTGTCTATTTTTAGGGTTTTCCATAACTCCTTCAATTTTCACCCAAACGCCTTCAAATTTTTCCACTGTGTTCCTTTCCTAATTCTGCTTCTTTGTCCCTCTCTACCAAATTTTCTCATTCTTTCACCCCGCTTCTGAAATCCCCATTTTTTGCCTCCCTGTCCATTATAAAGTGTCCAAATCCTAGTCAAACCCCAATTACCAATCCGATTTTTTCCCAAATCCAAATTTTCCTTTACTAAATAAGCTTTTGTTTGTGTTTTTCTATCCATTTCCAAAACAATAAAAGCAAAAAAAAAACTCCTGGGTGTGGTTGTCACCCGCGCAGGAGCAAAAACCATGGAGGAAGCACTTGCAGCCATCCAAACCAAACTCCAAGATCTGGATGAAAAATTTGTCAGCCTCCATCTTCAGCATTCAACCATGAACAATAACCGACAGCCAGAATCTTTTGCAACCACCAGGTTCTCTTCTTCCAACAATTTTCGTGGGCCGAAGCTTGATTTTCCTCACTTCAATGGTACTGATCCGACTGGATGGAGACACCGAGCAGAACAATATTTCAATCTACATAATACTTTTGATGTCTAGAAAGTTCCACTTGCATCCTTTCATTTGGAATAGGAAGCCCTTCAATGGTACCGTTGGTACATCAAAGCTCATCCCGAGCCAAACTGGACAGATTTTTGCCAACTCATTTTGCCACGATTTGGTCCTAGTGCTTTTGACGACTTCACAGGAGCACTCACTAAACTGCACCAAACTGGCACAGTGAGAGAGTATCAGACGGAATTTGAGAAACTAGCCAATCACACAGCAGGATTGTCTGATGAATTCTACAGGAGTTGTTTTATCAGTGGTCTCAAGGATGAAATCCGCTCAGAGGTCAAAATGTTCTGTCCCAACACAATGATGGAAGTCCTAGGGTTGGCTAAGCTGGCCGAGGACAAGATTGCAGCTCAACAATGCTCCAAACCCACCTTTGTTCCCTTCAGAAATATGGGTTTCCAACGACCTCCCATCACGCCTGCTCCTCGACCAACTCCTATCAAGCATTTGTCTGAAATAGAGATGCAGGCACGCCGATAAAAAGGGCTTTGTTATAATTGTGATGAGAAATTCACTCGGGGACATAGATGTGTTCAACAAAAGCTCTATCTCTTGGATGTGGATTCTTCGTTTGCCTCTGAACTTGGTGAAGAAGCTCTAGATACAGTCGATGAACAGGTTGACATTCAGCACCTGCCTGTTGACACCCCATCTCAGGACGACCCACCCGAGATCTCTCTCCATGTTGTAACCGGCGTCACCACCCCACAAACAATGCAGGTCAGGGGATACTTCAAGAAGCTCCCTCTTACCATACTCATTGATTCTGGTAGCACTCATAACTTCATTGACCCTCAGATTGCCAAACAGGCTGATTGTTTTGTCCATCTTTGCTCCCACTTTGAAGTCATGGTTGCCAATGGGGGCACCTTACCTTGCAAGGGGAAGTGTCACAATGTGCATATCTCTATGGAAGATTATAACCTGCGCTCTGACATGTTTGCCTTGTCCTTAAGCGGATGTGATGTGGTTTTGGGCGTTCAATGGTTACGCACACTTGGCCCCATCTTATGGGATTTTGCTGAACTTTGGATGCAGTTTTCAGTCAATGAGGCATAACACAAATTTATGGTATTACAACCAGGGTCTCTCTGCATCATCAGTTCACGTCGCCTGGAAAAAAATCCTTAAGAAGAATTCACATGGTGTCATCGCTCAGCTCCATTCCATTCAGATGCACCCATCAATAGTCTCCACTACTTCCTTGGATAGATATGCAGGTGTCTTTGTTGAACCAATGAGCTTGCTGCCTTCAAGAGACCTTTCCGGTAAGAATTTAGCCGCATCTACCTATCAGCAGGAAATGATGGTTATTTTGCATGCAGTACAGAAGTGGCAGCCATACCTATTAGGGAATTATTTCTGCATCAAGACTGATCTCCAGGGTCTGGAAAATTTCCTGGAACAATGGGTCTCCTCCCCAACACACCTGAAATGCGTTATCCAACTCATGGGTTATCCCTATGCGATCACTTACAATAAGGGTAAGGACAATATGGTGGCAGATGCTCCTTCTCGCACAATTGATGACCTAGTTTCTCTTACATCTATTTCTCTGCTTGTTCCAAATTGGTTGCAATATGTTCAACAGGGCCATCTCTTCTATGAAATCCATGCTTCTTCATCAGCAGGGCACTCTGGGTTCTTCAAAATGTATGACCGGGAACAATGTAACTTCTTTTGGCAGGGACTAAAAATGACAATTCAACAGATGGTGACTGACTGTGATACTTTCCAGGTCAACAAGGGTGAAACGACACTTTTTTCGGGACTGCTCAAACCCTTTCCCATCCCTACACAGCTTTGGCCAACTATTTCTATGTATTTCTTAGAAGCGCTCTGGTGGTACAATACCACATCTACAAGGACACCATATGAAGCAATCTATGGACAGACACCGCCATTTCTTCTTCCATACACCCTTAGTAGCTCCCCAGTTCAGGAAATTGACTCGGTTCTTCGAAACCGTGATCAGATTCTTCTCATTCTGCAGGACAATCTTCACATGGCCAGAATTCGACTGCAACAACAAGCTGATCAGCACCATTCTGAGCGCACTTTTCACGCAGCTGATATGGTTCTTCTTCATCTACAACCTTCCAAGCAATCCTCCCTGAAACTCCAAAGGCATCAGTGGCCCGAAATGCAACCCGAGGATGGTACTGGGGAACCACTCCAGATTCTGCATCAATTTCCCCAACTAAAGCTTTGAGGACAAAGCTTTTTCTAAGGGAGAGCGGATGTTAGGAACCTGTTTCAACCCTTCTCTTTACTTTGTTAGTATATTATTGTTGGACGCATATGCTTTGTAAGTCGTCCCGTAGTATTTGTTGATCCATAGTTTATATTAGCCCATGGTATTGACCCATAGTATTGGACACATATGCTTTGTAAGGCGTCCCGTAGTATTATATGTCCCATGGTTTTGACTCATAGTATTGGGCATAGACTTAGTATATAAGTGTGTGTTGAGGTCATTGAAGGCACCGTGAAGTTAATTGTATTGAGCTTGCTCAAAGGAGGTTCCCCCCTCGAAGTGGCCTGTGATCAATATAAAAGTGATTATGAGTTCTATTATTTCTGATATCTCGTGTATTTGCATTAATTAATTATTGCAGGTTCTTCACAATTTGTTCCTAGCTTTGCAAAAAATTTGAGGAACATTTCAGACCTGTTAAAAAAGAACAATAAAATTAAGTGGACTATTGAAGCTAAGAAATATTTTACAGATATCAAAAAGTCTCTTACAGAGGCCCTTTTCCTTATTAGTCCATATTTCTCAAAAGAATTCATTATTTTTTCTTTTGCTTCACAACATACCATAATTGGATTTTTATTGCAGAAAAATCATGAGAACATGGAGCAGCCAATTTCCCTTTGCAACAAGATTTTAAGGGATGGAGAATTAAAGTATGACATAATGGAGAAACAAGCTTATGCACTGATCACGTCTTCGAAGTATTTTAGATTCTATGTTCGACATTCACATGTGACTGCCTATGTCCCAACTACTGCAGTTAAAGATATACTCACTCAACCAGATCCTGAAGGAAAAAGAGCCAAATGGATTGCAATATTGTTGGAGTATAATCTGGAGATTAAACCTACGAAGTTGATAAAGGGACAAGGTTTGGAAAAGCTAATGAATGAAACAAATTGTGATTCTTTAGACATGAATTTCATTTTTTACCTTTCAATTGAAACAATTCTTGATCTTCCAGTGGTTAAAGATTTTTCCCTGTCTCCTTGGTATGGTGACATTGTTTACGTTTTACAAAATATACAGGAACCTCCTAAATTGAGCAAGACCAGGGAAAGATCTGTAAAATTAAAGGCAACCAATTTTTGCATTTTAAATTAATATATATATTGGAAATATCCAGGGGGAATTTTGCTAAATTGTCTGTTGGAAAATGAAGGAGTGTGTGGAGGACACCATTCATGGAAAGCTACGGTGAACAAAATCCTCATATCAGGATTCTATTGGCTTACTATTTATTTTGATGTGTATAAATATATTTCAATATGTCATGAATGTCAAATTTTTGATGGAAAAAACAAACTTTTACCCTTTCCTTTGAAACCAATTTCAGTAGAAGCACCCTTTCAGCAATGGGGATTAGATTTTGTTGGAGAAATCAATCCAAATTCTTCTAGTCAACACAAGTGGATCCCAACTGCAACATATTATTTCACTAAATGGATTGAATCCATACCTACTAGGAATGCTAAAGACACGGTGATTATCAACTTCCATGAAGAAAATATCCTTTCAAGAATTGGATGCCCCAGAAGGATAGTGTCAGATAATGCACAAGCTTTCAAATAAAAAAAGATGATTAATTTATGTCATGATTATCATATCCATCTGAATCATTCAACTGCATATTATCCCCGGGGTAATGGATTGGTAGAATCCTCAAAAAAAAGTTTGGTAAGAATTATAAAGAAGCTATTGGAGGAAAACAAAAGAGCATGGCATACTAAATTCAAATATGCATTGTGGGAAGATAGGATCAGTACAAAAAGGGCTATTGGTATGTCACCATTTCAGTTAGTTTATGGAACCGAAGTAATCTTTCCAGTTTCTTTGGGATTTCCAGTTATGAAATTATTACAGGATGTTGCAGAGGATCCGAATCATATGCAGAGAAGAGTGAATCAAATGATAGAATTGCATCAAATGAGAGAAAATGCATATAATAGAACTCAAATACATCAAGACAAAATGAAGAAGACATTTGATAGGAAGGTCAAAGAAAAACATTTCCAGATTGATGATTTGGTTCTAAAGTGGGATGCTAGGAATGAAGACAAGCATGGGAAATTTGAACATTTATGGAAAGGCCCATACATAATTTTTGCTTACCAAGGAGATAATTATTTTATTTTACAAGATCAAAATGGAGAGTTTGTTACAGGATGCCTAGTGAATGGAAGGTATCTCAAACACTATCTTTCTTAAAGCAAGTGGAAGAAAGGAGAATTTTGTACATAAATTGTATATATGATATTGCTTTTCATAGAAGTTTACATATGTTGACGCAAAGTCTATCAACAGGGGTTCACTCCGCATTGTCGCCAACAAACTATCAACCCAAACTTCCTTATACACCGGCCTGGAAAGGTGTAACCCTTCACAGCAACACTTGCAGAGCAGGTGCAGTCTCATCCGAGGTGGATAAGAGGGCTGCTAGAGCCAAGCTTCCGCAGTTATGTAGAGGATAAGCACACATTACCTTCGCACTAACCAGAGATTATAGCATTCATACTATATTATTAACTAATCATTTGCATCATATATCATTCACAGTTTCTAACACATACATTTAGAATATACTCAACAACGTATTCGCATTAATCAACAGCAACAACATATTCGCATTAATTAACAGAAAGCATTTACATAACCCATTATTCATCATCGCATCATTGCACAATAACCGAATTCATATCATAACCGAACATCTTCATTCATTCATCAAAACCTGAGGAATAAACCTCGCAGAAACTGTCAAGTCATCATATTGCGGATACAAATTCCAAACCCCAAAAGATAGGATCAATCTCTGAAACTCCGATGCCCTTAGGCTTACAATCCTACTCTATTTATATTCTTCTATTCTATTACAACATGGCCCACATGGTCGACTTGACTAATCTAACAAATCTTATGCTTCCGCAAAAACGGCGAAAGGTCCTTTTTCCGCGAAATGACCCTTTCGCATCTGTCGGCTTCCACACTTACTACGGATCTATCCCATGCCAATAGGCCCCCAACACAATCTTGTGGCTCGTCCCGAGCCACCTTAGCTGGAAATTGCTGGTTTGTTCCCATTTGTCACGGTGCACAGTTTCTGAAACTGTTCTTGCTATCTGGAACTCGCTGTTGTGTACTTCTTGTCTTCGTTCGTCAATTTATGGTTCGCTGTCATGTACTTCTTGCACTCATCCTCCAGTCTCTGTAAACCTTGGTCATCTACCTCTTCGGAGTCGATCGGTTCACTCCATGTGCGTTCCAGACTAGGAAGAAATTCATCGACGTTGCCAAGGTGGGAAACAGGCCGGCTACTTCATCACATCTGTTTCACACCTTGGATTGCTTCCTACCGGAGCTAGGGGGATGCTACCCCTATTCTTCCGGTGTTCACTGGGGCCATGAAGCTTCGAACTACTAGCATGTACTTAGACATCTCGGATGAAACCTCATCTCTGTGACACCCAAGTGCCCAGGCTTTTTCCTACTCAAGGCGCTCATGCACACTCATCGTTCTAGCCCGCAGCGTCCCTGGTGTGCTACCACACGAAATAAAATGGATCATTTCCACAGCCTCCTTGGAATTCCTAACGTATGCAATTAACTTACCTACTCGCAGCATGTATTACTTGCTTCTGGTAAATACCTCTTTGCTCTGCTTAACCTCGGTGCCTGTATTTATGCATTTTTATTGTCCGGGATGCCTACTTTGAAAACCCTCTGCGAATCCTTTCACCTAATGTGCCGATTCTATCATCATTTCTCCTGTGTGTGATGACCGGGATTCCTACGTGCGTGATGGGTGACCATACTGTTCCCGACTGCCCTTCATGTTATCCCCGTGTGAACTATCATCCGTGGTGCCATCGGCCATGCTGCCACGGCATGTTGCTACGTGTTTGGCGCTGGCACCGATCCAGGCCAACTAATCATCATCTCTGTCAAAAAGACCTGTTATCTGAAAAAAATCCCATCCGCTGATGATTCAAAATGCTTATTGATGTGACAGGGTTGCAATCCCGCTGTTGTCGCAATCCAAACCCCAAACTGCGATACAACCCCTCCGTGTGCATGTTCTCCTCCGGCTGGTGTGCCATCTGCTGCCTTGTATCTGCTACCTATAGGTTTTTTTTTTTTTGCTCATTCGCTCTGCGTCGGATCATGGTGATAGGGCTTCAACATACTCCCATTGACTAATTTAGGTAAAAATACCCCATCCAAGCTCTTTAACTGTATTGCGCCTCCATTGGTGATAAAGGTGATAGCATATGGTCCCAACCAGTGCATTTGTAACTTGCTAGTGTGTTTCAGAAATTTTCTATCATACAACAGAACTGTATCCCCCTTCTGGAGGTGTTTTGTCTTGACATAGCGGTCGTGCCATGCCTTCTGGCGATCCTTTTCTACCTTCTGGTGAAACCCTGCGACGAATTTATCTTCGTCTAGCTGTATTAGTTGTGTCAAGCATTCCTCCAGCGCGCTATCGTCGCTTATCTCTGTTGATGCGGCGATGCGCAAGCTGGGTACTATGTATTCCATTGGCATCACTGCTTCCTGGCCATAAACGAGTTTAAATGGAGTCTATCCAGTCAATCGCTTGCATGTGGTGCGATACGCCCAAAGGACAACTGGGATTTCTAGGTCCCAGTCGTCGCGGTTCACATTGCACACCTTGGTGAGAGCATGCTCCAAGATCTTATTGAACACCTCAATTTTCCCATTCACCTGAGGGTGGTATGGTGTACTCTTCTTGTGTTGGATTTGAAATTCCTCCGTCATCGCAACAATTGTTTGGTTAACGAAGTGTGTCCCTTGATCACTTAATAATACGTTTGGGAAACCAAACCTAGTAACCACATTGTCAAATAGGAATCGTGCTACAGTCACAACAGTACAGTCTTTTACCGGTGCAGCTTCCGCCCAACGCGTCAGGTAGTTTGTCGCAGTGATGATGTAACGTGACCTTGTCCTCTTCCCAGGTGGGTTGATAGGTCCCACAAAATCAACAGCCCATTTATCGAAGGCCTGCAGTGTTACTTGTGGTACTAGTGGCATTTTGTCTCGTCACGAGGGATTCCCAGTTCATTGACATACATCGCATCTCCTAGCATAATATGCAGCATCGCCATGTAGGGTTGGCCACCATAGTCCTACCTGAAGGATCTTCCTGGAATTCGCTCGTCCACCATAGTGTCCCCCAGCAATTCCATCATGAGCTTCCGATAGAATCTGTTCCTGTTCATGCGAAAGGACGCATCGTCGCAAAATCTCATCTAGGCCCATTTTATATAACTCTCCTGCAATGAGCTGAAAGTCTGCGGATCGGACAACTAGTTGCTTCTTTTGGCTGGTAGTTAGCTCGGCCGATGCCTCCCTTGTTGCCAAAAATTGAATGATTTCTTCATAGTGGTTATCGACCATGCCGATCCTAAAAAACTGAGCGTCTGGCAGTCCTTCATCGATGCTCCTTGGTTCCTCCCCTGATTCTATTCATGAGAGATGGTCAGGTCCTGCGTTCAATCGTCCTGGCTTTACGATAGTCTCAAATTCAAACTCCTAGAACAACAATAGCCAGCGGAAGATCTTCCCCCTCAACACAGGCTTGTTCACCAAGTATTCAATGCAGAATGATCGGTGAACATCGTAAAGTGGCCCCCTAAGAGGTAGTGCCTAAATTTCTGCAACGTATAGACCATCGCTATCCCGTCCCTCTCAGTGGTCGTATAGTTCCTTTCCGCTGTAGACAGTTTTCTACTGGCAAATGCTATAGGGTGGTTGATGTCGCCAGTTCCCGGTTGGGCCAAGATAACACCTAGTGCGACTGACGACGCATCAACGTGTACGTGAAATTCTTTCATCCAATCCGAAAATGCAAGGATTGGGGCCTCGACCATCTTTTGTTTCAATATATCCAAACTTTTATGACACTCCTCGGTCCATTCAAACTTAGCATCCTTCTTTAGTAACTTCTCCATGGGTGCCATGATAGCTGCATATCCTCGGATGAATTTCCGGTAGTAACCTGTGTGTCCCAATGTCGCTCGCAGTTGTTTAGCTGTCGTCGGTGGTGGGAGGTCCACAATGATAGAAATCGTCGCTGGATCTACCAACATCCCTTCACGACAGACAATGTGTCCCAACAATATGCCAAACGGAGCACAAAAGATACATTTCTTGAGGTTCAGGGAAATTTGGTGTTGTCCACAGCATTCTAGCATAAGTCTTAAGTTCGCGACATGATCTTTGACGAGCCCATATACCGTCCAATCATCCAGACAATGAGGAAATTATGAATGTAATCCTTGAATGCTGCTACACTATTCTGGAAACAATTGCGGGAGCATTCTTTAATCCAAACGGCATCATCGTGTACTGGAAGCAGCCCCACTCTGTGACAAATGTAGTCTTGTGTCGATCTTCTTTTGCAATCTTGATTTGGTGGTAGCCTGAAAACCCGTCTGTAAAGGAGTATATCTCCTGGCCGCCTACTCCTTCGAGCATTTCATCCATGAATGGGGTTGGAAATGGATCATGTAGGAATGCATCATTCAATTTTCTTAGGTCGACGCATATTCGTACCTCTCAAGTTTCCTTGTCCTGAACGACCATTGGACTGATGCATTCTGATTCATCGACTAGTTTAATAATCCCTGCTTCCAACATTCTTTCAATTTCGGCTTGCACTCGTTCCTTATATCTCGGGTTCAATCGATATGGTCGTTGCTTAACCGGTTTCGCACCAGGTTTCAGGGGAATCATAATTTCCCCTAATTCTCCAGAAATTCCCTTCATCTCTGAGAATTTCGTTGGAAACAAATCCTGAAACTCATGTAGTAGGTCAGTCATTTTCGCAATGGTCGACTCGTCCCAGTAGTCACCAATGCTTGCGAACTTGGGGTTTTCCTCCGACCCAATATTCACCTTCTTGATCTTCAATGGCTGCTGAAATTTATCCGATGGTATGTCTGGTGCCACAACACTGCGACTACCCTCCTATTCCGGTACATGCGTGGCCCGGGGGTCATCATCATCTTTAGGTTCTCCAGTGACATTGTAACACTCCATCAACATTTATGGTGTCGCAGTCCATTGGAGTGCCATTGGTTGTCTCGTTGGTACCGCTGCAAATATCTTTCCATGGATCACCTGTAGCGCGGTGTGGATTAAGGGATTTATGTCTGTGAATGAGAACATTTGGCTGAAGCCAGTCGTAAGTTGCTCCCAAGATGTTGTCCCACGTCGCAGTTCTGTTGTGACATACCAGCTCCGCGATACCTCATCCAACGTGTGTACAAATGCATGTACCAATTCGTGTCATGCTCTCGATCCCCATCGATGTTGACAGGCATTTAGATGTTCCTTCGGGTCTCCCTGTCCGTCATATCACATCTAATCTTCGTTCGCGGCTTCGCCGAACCTCACCTCCATGAGGCGTCGACATAGTGGCCAAGATGTGATGTTTGATTTATGCGCTACCCACCATCGCGCAAGAGTAGCCTTCAGTGCTTCCTCTAGGGCCAGAAGACATTGTGGCTCTGCCACCTTCTCCTCAAATTTGGTGAGGAATGTGTCCAAGTTGGGAAATCCTTCATAGGTAGGTAACGCATACTCCTCCGATGCTACCATTCACAGGGACTATGTTATCCGTGCACATATTTGAAGGACACTTCATGCATCCGGTTCTACCAATTCTCAAGGGCCTCATCTAAATCAGAGGATGCTGAGTTGTCACTGTGCTATCCTAATTCATCCATTCGTGGTGATATCGAGATCCATGCAGAGTTGAGCACATTTTAAAGAACAAAGATTCCTGTGTTGTTTAAATTGCAGTCTGTATTCTCGGCTGTATCTTTTGGTTTCTTATCTAAGACTTATCTCATTTTTGTACAACTTTGTAAGCTGTCATCTGCTATTCCTTTCTTTGTCTTAATAAAACTTAAATAAGATATGAACTTGGTAGCTTCATTAATAATTGAATCCCAAATTAAGCGTTTTGCACCTTGCATTGGAAGCTTCCCTGTTACTTGGGTTATAAATCTCTGATTTTTGTCTATTAATTTTTTATTGTTATCTTCCAACTCTTTTATTTCATTTCCTTTTTTCTGATTTTCCTCTTATAATCTTTGTTTTTCTTCTTTTAGCTCCTTGATCTACACCTCTTTCATGCTAAACTTGAGACATATCTTGGATCAAGTCTTATGTACTTGCCTCTCTGCTGGTTGGACTAGTTCCCTGTTTCTCTTGTGCTATATATGCCAATTTTGCTTTAAGGTCTTCAATTGGAGTCTTGAGACTCAATCTATCTTTCTCCCAACTCACTTCCTTTTCTACAAACTTAAGCAACTTAGCTTTACTATCATCCAATTCCTGTGACAAATTTTTTTTTCATGTTCCAACACAGTCAATTCAGAAGCTTGAATTAACTGTGTTGCTAAAATTTTGAGCTTTTTCTTTAGTAATTGAAAGGCGTTATCTTTTTCCATTAAAATCATTTTTCTTGCTTCACCTTTGTTAGTCTCATCCTTATTTTCCATCAAGTCTATCTGCAATCTTTTAATTTGTTGTTGATGAGCTGTGTTCTCAGTTTTTTCTTGTCTCAATTGAATCTCTAACTTGTTAACTGTGTTCTGTAATTTTCAAACCTTCAGGGTGGCCTTCATCAAGTCTATGTAAATAACTTCCCTAGTTTTCCTGTGCAAATGAATTTTATCTGGCACTGCTATTTTTTTCAAATTCAGTTTCGTCTCTGTGACTTTATCATTGGATGATACAGCCAAATTCAAAGTATTTCCCATAGGATCTCTACTAGTCATCAAGGTGATCTCTGAGTCAACTACACTTCTAACTTTTGGTAATAACTTATAGATTTTTTCTGAGGCCACTTGCTTGTCTTGTCCATATTTAACATACATTTCAACCCTTAACTGAAATTTATCAGTGTCACCTGCAACCTGTTGTTCCTACAACATGCCCCCAAAATTTTGAAAAATATTGGGGCCCCTCCTCCTACACTTTTGTATTGATTTTGCTTTCTCTTTCTTTTGAAGCTTATCCTGCTCTAACTTGGAAAAACTTTAACACTTGTTTCCCAAAGAAGTTTTCTAAAAAACTTTCTAAGGCAAAGTCACCTTTAGCCTTTGGTGCAAGTTTTAACCATAAGTCTTCCGCCTTTGGGCACAAATCTTAAACCAAACTTTACTTTTTCGACGAAAGTATTAACTGTAATTTGACCATTGTTTTTTTATCCTCGCTCACGCAACTTTTAGATTTAAGCTGCCCGCTTATCGTGCAAAGTCTAAAACTACCTTGGCCGCTTTAGGTGCACTTCAAGAGCTCACTTCGGCCCAACCATGGCGCCTATCTTAGTCTTAATTTGGCTGCCTTTAGCGCAATTGCCTAGCATTATTTTGGCCGCCTTCGGCGCAGAGTTTAACTTCATAAAGGACATCGGCACAAAAAATCTTCTAAGTCTTTGGAACTCTTTGGCGCATCTTTAGCATTAAGCACAGTTTTTAATGACAACTTTTGCGACAGAAGCACAAGAGTTATTTTATTTTCGCAACACCGGTGCATGGCTTAGCCTTAAAATCGCCGATGGGCGGATTTTTTATGACCAAATTCTGCGACAAAGCGCAAATGTTAAAATTAATCCTCGCGCTACGGCGCAGCTTCTAACAATATTTTTGCCGACTTTTTGCAAACCATCCAGCGCGAGTCTTGATGATATTTTATCCACTATGGCGCATAAGTTAGCCAAAAAATCACCGCTACATTCACGATCCTGTTGACTTGGTCGTTGACGCATCTTTTGGGCGCAGGTCCTAGTGATAATTTCCCCGCCACGATCGCAAGCGCTACGATTAATAATGCCGCCACACCGTTTGTGACTCGTCCAATGCCAGTCTTGATGATATTTTTTCCGCTATGGCACATAAGTTAGCCTTAAAATCGCCACTGTTGTGCCACTCCCAATCATATAAAGTCGTCGGGGTTTTTAATTGTAAGCTTCCCGTCCATTGCACATTAGTTAACGATATCTTCCCCGTCATGGCGTAGCCCGCCTGTTTCGGTATGCATGTAACTACACATTAATTAGAACTTATGGCAGCCGCATTAAATCAACCACCTTTCCACTTTGAGCCCCGTGCCTATTAAATTGGCCAACCTGTGGCCAAGGCGACATAAATGTGTCCCTTTTAAATATAATGAGGCTTGAGGTGTGCAAATATTCGTTTAAAGTCTTTGTCAAAATATTTACTTACGTTATTTCGCTATTGCAAGTTTTGACATGCTTAGGAAATCCGCCCGGTGCAAAGCTAAGCTCGTGGAGTCAAACTCAGACGTAGAAAGAAAACAAGAAGCCAAGTAAAAATAGGAGGCCAATGCAGCTAAAAAGGCAGAATTAGAAAGACTGCAGGCAGAAATGGAGGCAGCCGAATTGGCAGAGGTGGCAAGGTTGTAAGCAAAAGAAGAAGTCAGAGATGTAAAATAACAAGGTCCATCTGATCTATGACCCATGGACTTAGATCTGCCAGAGAAAGACCCACCAGGGATAGCTGATACTAGAGTTGTTCCTACTGATGAATTAGCACTAACCCCGTACAACCCCAAGCAGCAGCGCCAAGTGGCCAACCTGGATTCCGTTTATTTTCATGAAAGGAAGAAGGCTATTATTGGTAGATCGGTTAAGAAAGTGGAAATTGGGTCGGTTATATCCAGTTAGTCGAGCCACCCACGCAAGCCGAAGTAGAGGAACCATCGGGAGTCGTAGAGCCGGCACAAGCGAACATCCAAGCTGAAATCAGCGGACCAGTAGAAATTGAAAAGTCGGAAAAGCTATTGATACATCCGATGCTTAGTTGGTTTTAAATGAAATAAATGGACAAGCACAACTGGAATTTATTTTTGTTACATATTTTGTAAAAGGACAACTCTATTATTAGTTTGTCTTATTAGTCACTAGAAGACAAAAATTTTGTTCCCTCCTAGGTTTAGGTTTAGGTTTTGGGAAAAGGAAAGCATTGTAAATCTATAAATAGATAGACAGAAGAGAATGAAGGGACTTTTGACAGGCAAAGAAAAAAGGACTGCGCTATGTATGGGAACTATTTTCTAGATGTAAAGATACAGGAGTTTGTTTTTGTCTATTGAAAGCTTGCACAGCATTTGCTTGGGATCTGTGTAAAGGGACGTGGAACTATTTTGACTCTCTTACCACTGGTTTATTGTGAGATCATTCTAGCTCATTGTGGATTACTCCATTGCTGTGAATGTTTCTCATTTTCTGTGTATTCTGTTGTGTACTATGAGTGGTGAAATCGTTTTAATTCATTTGATCTATCTTGAATGTATCTCCCTTTCTCCTATAATTTACATTTAAACTGGTTCAAATAGCTATCTGCGTGACCCTTATGTGTATCTATAGCACGCTGCTCATTCTCTTATTTTGGCTCCTCGCGAGGATAGAATAGATTTGCTTATCACAATTTTAGATTAAGATTTATTTCAGCTTTGCATTTAGATTAAAGTAGCTTACAACACTTGCATCTCATACATAAATTTAAAACACATAAATGGTGGATTGGCCCGCAACCGGTAAAGAACACAACAAATATTAAATCTTACACGATAGCCAGAACCGTTAACCGGATGGATTCCCCACACCAAACAGTGAGCGATCTAATTGGGATTGCCTACCGAGGAGAATCCCTTCTTGATTGATGCTGCGATTTTCGGGGCATCAACACAACCTTTGCTTCATGAAATTTGTACTCACGTATTTGAACTTCTGGAGCTTGATACTTTTCTTTATTTTTCTCTTTCCCAATCACAAATATAACCAAATCACCTTGAGAATATGCCTTCAACTTCTTTTTTCTTTCTTGTTCTTCAACTTATGTATCCATGATCTCTTGAAAACTCCTTTTGCTAACAATTTCCATCTTACCTGGGGTAGGTATTACTTCAGTTGAATATTTTGCTGGGGAAAAAGGGTCTGACTTTGAACATGCTGAAACTTATTTGTTAGATTCATATTGTAGAAGATTGTCCATTTTTGCTAACCCTTCAATTTCCTGATGGTCAAATGCTTTTCTCTTGTTTTGTTGTATTCTTTGAGAAATGATGTGACAGGGATCATAGTTGATAGCAATTTCCTTTCAAAATTCAAATCTTCTAACTATTTTTCTATAAAAGAAAGGGCATTCTTATTTTTGATAATGAAAGGTCCAACTTTCAACGGAAATTTTATATTAGAATCCTTTTTGAAAGCTAGAAAGTGATCATTTTCAAGAATTAGTTTCTGCCTGATAAACTCCCAAGCAAATATTCTTAAAGTTAAAAATGCTGGCAGAATATAAGGCTCCTTCATAAACCCATAAATTCTGATAACTATATTCTCCTTCAACAAAAACCAATCCCCTATTTCCTTGTCTGGTTTCAACTGCATCAATGTCTTCATTTATGGCAGTACCCTTGGTAAATCTTCTCCAAAAATTATTTTGTACACTTCTGATAGGATAAGGTCCATAAAATTAAACATGTTGTTTTCCAATGTATTTGAAAACACTGCTTGTGAAAAATGAAAATCCTTCTAGCTTGAAAATAGAAGCATTTTCATTAAGTAAGTTTGGAATCTGAAGTGCCTGGTGTTGTGGAAATTCACTAGCTGAAAGTGAATACTTTCAGCTGGGAATTCATCAAATTTAAGACATGGTACTTGGCTGTATTCTTTCCCTGGTATGCCAAAACTTAACCTAAAGAGTAGACTCAATTGAACTTATGTAACTACTGTATCATTATCTAGCCCTAGATACTGGGATATTAGTGATAGAACCAACTGTGCATTCTCATCAAAGAAATTCATATCTAGTGGGTAGGGGGTATCATCAATTGCGAGGTGTGGCTTGAGGCAACTGGTTAGGAAAGCATGCTTAATTTCAGGGGACGACTGTCGGTAATGTCTGACTATGGCTTCTTCGGCAAAGTTTTCTTGCTCACGAGGCTGAAACAGAGGTACTTCTAAGGAATTTATAAAAGTGGAAGACACAACAAGGAAAATGATTTTGGTTTTAGATGCATTCATAATTTCTTTTTCACTCTGTGATTAATTCATTGCACACCATGAAATGAAATCTGGAAACCCTAATGTCTGGTTTGGACAAAAGTAAATGAATGTGGACTCAAAAACTCTATGCACATCTGAATTTTCCTTATATAATCTATCCAACCTAGCTTTAATCTCTGTAACTGATAATTTAACCATGGGATCATAAATATCTTTATCTCTGTCCTCTAGGGTTTCCTCTATTCTCACATTCTCACCACCTGCAGGTACTGTTTGTTTCATTTCCTCCATTCTGTATATATTTCTTAACTGCTTGCACAAGTATTGAAAGCCTACCTGGAACTGATGAGTTTGAAACAAGGTGTGCTCTATCATTTTCTCAGCTTGCACACGTTACGAACCTTCTGACGCTTCACGAGACAAATGTCAACTATCACCTTCTGACGCTTCACGAGACAAATGTCAACTATCATGTGTCTTTAACCTTATATATGCCCCGAAGGCGGTTTCACATTGCGGTTGGGTGGTTTATTTTACCACCTTCCCAATTTGCAAAATGTTGGGACGTTGACACGTGGAAGGAGGTATAAGATTTCGCAACCGCTCATGGTTTCGCTTTATCGTGCAACTTAGCGGTGCGAAACGAATATTAGCCGTCGATTCGTCAATCGAACAATCAATCAATGGTGAGACTTGCTCACCTTTTAACTCCTTTTTATCCATTTCTCCGACGGGGTTTTATCGCGTTATCTGCCTCGCTTCTTTCCCAGCAGAACCTCATTTCCTCTATTGATCTATTTATAATGCAATAGTGACAGATGATCACTTCGGATGATATCCAAGGCATTTCGCTTGACCCTTTAGCTCCCTTTTGGTATAGCTAACGATCATATGAAGCATTTTTCCAAGACTTGGGGCTGTTCCCACCATTTTTCATTATTATCAAACCCATTTCTACCACTTAGTTTACCGATTTAAAACTGAAAAATAGTGTGTCAACAACCGGCTCCAACTAGGGATGTTATCCTCCCAGTGAGGTAGCAAATAACCCGTAGACCAAGTGCCTGATCCATTATACTTGTTCCAAAACATTAATATGCAACCTGTTCTATAGTCTATGATCTACAAACTATGCAAGTGAACTTTAACTGGCAATCCAAACTGAAATAACAACATTCCTCTGAAAACAAAATATACACTGTTGAAAGAAATGCTCGTCTAACAAGCTTATTTATATGTTGTTGGCACGGGATAGATCTACAGTAAGTGCGGAAGCCGACATATGTGAATGGGTCATTCCGTGGAAAAAAGGACCTTTCGTCGTTTTTGCGGAAGCATAAGATTTGTTAGATTAGTCAAGTTGGCCATGTGGGACATGTTGTAATAGAATAGAAGAATATAAATAGAGTAGGATTGTAAGCCTAAGGGCATCAGAGTTTCAGAGATTGATCCTATCTTTTGGGATTTGGCATTTGTATCCGCGATATGATGACTTGACAGTTTCTGCGAGGTTTATTCCGTAGGTTTTGTTGAATGAATGAAGATGTTCGGTTATGATATGAATTCGGTTATTGTGCAATGATGCAATGATGAATAATGGGTTATGTAAATGATTTCTGTTGATTAATGTGAATATGTTGTTGGTGTTGATTAATGCGAATATGTTGTTGAGTATATTCTAAATGTATGTGTTAGAAACTGTGAATGATCTATGATGCGAATGATTAGTTAACAATATGGTATGAATGCTATAATATCTAGTTAGTGCGAAGGTAATGTGTGCATATCCTCTACATAACTGCGGAAGCTTGGTTCCAGTAGCCCTCTTATCCACCTCGGGTGAGACTGCACTTGCTCTGCAAGTGTTGCTAGGAAGGGTTACACCTTTCCGGGCCGGTGTATAAGGGAGTTTGGGTTGATAGTTTGTTGGCGACAGTGCGGAGTGAACCCCTGTCGATAGACTCTGCGTCAACAAATGGTTTCGTTGCTGGGACCCTAAGGAAGAAAAGAGGATATGTTGTGGCACCCGACAAAACCAGAGATCCAAGAGTGGTTCAATAAGAAGGTGGAAGAATTTGCAGAAAGTGAGAAGCGAGATCCTAAATAGACAGCAACCAATTGGTTATAAATATACATTTATTCAGATATTCACGAAATCTTTTTCTGCGAATTTCTGGTGTTATTGCATGAGTGGCTGGCAAAACTGACGTTCCGCAAGAACCACTACCAGAAGACTGAACGTGAGTGTTGGACTCCGGAGTTGGTGCGACAACTGAAGCAGGTCAATAACAAGGTATCACGAGCTGTTTATTTTTGGGTAAACAGTATCCTTGAAGGGTACATATCTAAGTTCGCAGTAGATACTATCAAGTCATACAGCGACGCCGAAAGAAATTTTTTCAGGGGGCCAAGAGGAAGATTTTTGTCATCATTAAAATTGTGGATTAAAATGCTTGTCTGCGAAAAAGGAATACTGAGGATGTCTTCTGATGAGTAGAAGAATTGGTGTGCGAGGGTGAAGGTATCACGTAAATGTGAGTCTGATGGAAAGATGTGGTATATGGACATGAGAGACGATGAATTTGAAAGGGAAGCTGACAAAGAGTGTGGTCTCTTGAGAAGTGGAGCAATATTCCGTTATCCTGAGAAGAAGAGGAGAACTGAGAGAGAGTCTCCTGAGAGGATCGGAACAGAGAATCGCGAGAGAGGACCACAGGGGAGGAAGTGACCCCATTGCGGAGAAGACATCGACCAGGATACCCCAGAGGCAGAAGGAGGTCAGATCGTAAGTTACCACATACCTTTGATCCCGCACACTACTCTGAATTTTATAGGAAGAAATCAAAACTATTCACAGAGTTTCCCTACGTGCAGCGGCAAGAGTAGCGCTTCAGTGAACAACAATACTAGCAACGTTAGGATGGAAGACAAGGCAAATATGCCTGCATTTCATGGGAATGGGACTGAGGATCCCGAATAGTATTGGTTTATATGCGAAGCAGCCTGGAATGTGAAGCAGGTTCAGGATGATGCGATAAAGATGGGACAGCTAGGGATGACCCTTAGGGGTCGGGCATTAGACTGATACATGAAGTTTGTGAGGGTTCCAGCGGGGACAGTAGCCAAAACACTAGCACAGGTTAGAACAACGATGATTGACAAATTTAAGAAACCAAAATCTGAGTCACAGTATGTCACTGAGCTTAAGGAGATTAAGCAGTTCCTGAATGAGTCGGTATGGGAATTCGATCAGCGATACAAGACACTGATAGCGAAGGTGAGCTTTCCGATAAATGAGATGCAACATAAAGAATGGTTCATCGCAGGACGGGTATCGCATATCCGAGGACCGTTGATGCAAAAAAAAGTCGCAACACAGGCAGAAGCATTAGAAATTGTGATGTAGCTAGAGGCTTCACCAATTGGCGACGCAGGAATGGGAATGGATAGGGTTCATGCACAATTGACCAACTTAGCACTTCAATTGGAGGATATCAAGAAGGGCAAGGAGACCCGTGGAGACATATGGTGTATCAGATGCAGAAGGGAGGGGAACCATAAGGACAACTTCCCAGAATTCAGTGAGTATTTGCAAGTGGAGGCACCAAAATCCCTTCATCAAGGAGGCATGCCATGGTGTACTGTTTGTCAGACCAGAGGGCATCGACTAGAGGAGTGCGTATATCTACAAAAGATGGTATCGAAGCCAACAAACTTATACTATAAGTTTTGCAAATCGGTTGGCCATGATGAGAAGGACTGCAGGGACTATGACCTGCTGCAAGATTGGACTGCTAACACATATTTCATGAAGGGAGAAGAACCGTCGGTAGTACAACAACAATCGCAGTATAGTCAACCGCAACAATATGACCAGGGGCAATACTGGAAGCCGTAGTATGGACACCCACGGTATCCACCACTGCCATATGGCCAGTCGCAGTATGGGTAGCAACAGTGTCAACAACCACAGTACAGGAAACCACAGTATCAACAATATGGACCACCGCGCGGAGGTTTTGGGGGAGGATTCTGCGGCGGCCGAGGTATGGGACATGGAGGTGCTGCTAGACGCGGAAGAGGTCCGATCACCTGTTACAACTGCGAACAAAAGGGGGACTACCAGAGAGAATGTCCGAATTCGGTGCCATAGTGTACATATTGCAGTGCCGCAGATCATAGTATAGAAGACTGCCCTCAACTTATTGGGAAATGGAAAACCAAGCAAAACCAGAACTCAAATAATCTGAAGACACCACCTGCGGTACAGATGATTTCGACAGAAGCCAGAGGAAACCATGCCACGGTGGGGATAGTGACATAAGGAGGAACGGCGACATGCGCCAATAAGCCACACACCAATATCAGACCAACACGAACACAACGCAAGTAGGTCAACGATGGCGCATAATTGGAAAAGGAAATCTTCTCAAAGGCACAGGAATCAATGAGGAATAAGAGGCGGGTAGCTCTGGAAGAAGAAGTCTATGACATGCCACCGACATTTGACCCGATAAGGTCGCGAAGGAAGGAAACCACCCTAAAAGCCTTCTTAGGGAGTTGCCTAGATTTGGCAAAAGACCCAGAGATATTGGAAGAGATAGCCAGTCTACTACAACGACGAGGGGGTGCACGACTAGAGCAGAAATTTAATCGCATACATAAAAGAAAGACAAGCAGGGATATGCAGATGTCGGCACAAATCGGAGAATTTGATGTCGACTCCATCATTCTGGACTTAGGCTCGGATGTGAATATCCTGACTAAACAGACATGGGAGACGATGGGAAAGATGTGGATGACCTGGTCACCAGTACAGTTGCAACTGGTAAACCAGAGCAAGGTCACCCCGCTAGGTCGGGTATGTCAACTTCTGGTTGAAATTGAAGGGCTCAAAACCTACGCGGACTTTGATGTCATTGAAATTATGGATAACACTAGTCCCTATCCGGTACTGCTGGGGATAGATTGGGCTATGGAGAATCAAGCGATCATCAACTTTAAGAAAAGGATAATGTCATTCGAGAATCAAGAAATAAGAGTCGCCGCACCATTAGATCCCGCAGAAGGGTTGCGCTATACGGAGCCAGCCAGACACGAGTTTACGGAAGGATGGGATAATTTGTACAACATTTCTGAGGATTATGTTAACCCCACCACGAAGGCAATGGCTATCAAAAATAGGGTAACAGTCATAACTTGGGCTAAGAGAGTCCTTGGGAAACATTCTCACATTGAGAATGTTCAAGCTAGAGCAGAACAAATGAAGAAACAAGTTGAAAATTTCAAAAAAGGATTTCAAAAGTTAATACAAAAAGGATTACCCTCTTTTTGGGATGAAAATAATAAGTTAATTTCCTAGAATAATTATAAAGATTTACTATTTGACATAAGGATGGACCATGAGAAATTTGAATATTTGAATCATGTTCTAACAGGGAATATTTTACTGGAGAAACTCTCATATGATTTTGAAATTTTAAACCAGCTGGTCATGATAGGTGAAAGGATACCTCCAATTTCTATTGCAGAGCACATAGAGATGAAATTTTTAGTCAAAGAGATGACAAGCTATGAAATACCCACTATAGAACAATGGAAGATAGTAGAAAGATATGGGAAGATGAAGTACAGCTTGCATGCTTGAAGACTTTTGTTCGAGGGAAAAGCTTTGTCAGCAGCTACAGCTAATAGAAAGACTTCAAATATTATATTTTTTGAAATTTTGGAAAATTGTATAAATTTCGATCGAAAGGGGATGTAATAATTAGTTTATATTTTGCTATTTTAGTTATGAAGCAGTTAGGGTTTTACTTTGAGAATTTTTTTGTATAAAATAAAATTTTGACAAGGTAGTAAGGATTGGAACCCGTGGAAGAGACATACATTTTTGTATCGAGATTGTTTCAGTTTTAATAAAGAGATCCATGCAGAGTTGAGCACATTTTAAAGAGCAAAGATTATCGGAGCATTTTTCCATTTGACAATGACATGCATCGACCGACTTTTCTTTTGGCAGCGACGTGTTTCAGCGTCTCTTTCAAATTTACACTAATCCATTTTGCGAAATGAAATTTTGGAGCACTTTTCAATTTGACATCAAATCGTTTCGGTGTCTTTTCGCTTTAGCATCGAGACATTTCGATGTTCTTTCCCCTTTTATGATGATCCTGGATGAAAACGCGAAGCTGGGAAACGATTCCGTGACAACGGAGTGAAAAAAAAAAGAGGGCGCGCAGATGAACAAGGGAAAAAAAGTCAACCTCAAACTCTAGGTCGAGAGTTTTGAGAGTTCAAACTCTTGGACGAGAGTTTAAAAAAACTCTAGGCCGAGAGTTAGAACCAATCGCCGCGTTGTATTTTACAAAAAACTCTCGAATGAGAGTTTCAACTAAACTCTCGGTCGAGAGTCTGGAAGATATTTTTTCGGCCTAGAGTTTACGGTCAACAAAACCTGCGAAAATATCTGGCATCTTTCTGGAACCTGCAACTTCAGCAAGCCCAAACCCCTACAAATTTTAAGTATTATTTCTCGGACTTGGTAGCAATGGATTCATCTCTGAATCTAGTTTTCAATGATATAATAATTGTTTCATTTCGATTTGAATTTCTATTTATTAATAATTTTTTTCTAAACCTTATCCCTTAAGAATTTTATTACTCTAAAAATCACCCGAAATGAAAATTCAATATCATAACAAAGACAACACCAAAAAATTTGAAATTTCACAGAGATCATAATTGGATCGTCCTCTTCAAACGGGTACTTTTATTTTTTCCAATAAGAGTCACATTTGAAAGAAAATGCGAAGACAAAAACAGGTGTCGATAATGCACCATTGCCTGAACATATGTTGTTTCGATAAATAATAAAAAATAGTTCCCAAGTCTTATAAACCTCAAAATATAGTCCATGATCAAGGGTAGTGTGTGTAGATTATGAGCCTACAATTTTTTTCCCTAAAATGAATAACCATCTGTCAAAAAACCGACGTCAACACAGGTCACTCATTATCCATACCTAAAATTTTCAAGTATATGTCATTGGTTGACAACAAATTTGTCCCACGATATGTCCATAAAAAAAAAATACGAGTAGAAAGCTAATTAAATTCTCTAAAACCTTTGTGTTTACTTCACATTGAAATTCCTAAGGGAGATATGGGTTTGAAGAGGTCGAAGTTGAAAAACAGAAAATTTAGCTGTTTTGTTTGTAAAAAACAAGCCAAAATTGTTTCCCAACTTCATGTTTTCACCCTCCTGTTTTGGTGGTTATTTCCTTTTGGAACTGATGTGTTTTAGCATCTTTTCAACTTTACGCCGATCTAATTGGCGCAGTGAAAGTTTTAGAGCATTTTCTTTTTTGTCAGCGAACGTTTTGATGAACTTTTCAAATTTACGCTGATTCGTTTTGGTGTGAAACCGATAACTTCTTCGAATGGGCTCGTCTTCCTTTTCCCTCCGATCATGTCGGCGTGACTTCGAATTCTGCTCCGAAACACAAATTTCAACGACAAAACCTAAGTTTTTCGACACCTTTTTGCACCCGTTCGAGCGGAGAATTGAATGTTGCTCTAACCGTTTTAGTAGAGAATTGATTGTTGCTCCGACCATTTCGGTGGAGAATTGAATGTTGCTCCGACCATTTCGACGGAGAATTGAATGTTGCTCGAATTCAAAATTCGTCTTTTATTTTGTTTTCAAGATAAATTTCTAAGTGTCAAAAGTAATCATATCAAATATGAAACACAATTCCGAGTTAATTAAAAATAAAGGAGGGGCCCTACAATTTTATAAAAAAAAACTGGGATCAGGTTGCAGCTGCAACAATTAGCGACTAGTTGGTGAACACAGATCTCTGAACAAACTCTCCTTGAGGATCACAATTGCTTGCTTGTCATAAATGCTAATTGTAAAACTATGCCCTTAACATTTCTTTTCAGGATTTTAAAAGTCTAAAATTTTAAGAAGGGAGGAGCTTTTTGAATCATATTGGTCATTTTCTTTGGGAAATGGACAACCTGGACCAGATTTCCTGACCACTCTCTTGAGGCCACAGTATGGGGTTCATTATTAGTCCCGTATTTTGGCTACCTCTACATATGACCATACAGGATTGTAACAAAATCAGGCAGATGTAATTCGTTTGTTCTTCATTTCCATGCTACTAGAATTTCTTTGGATGCTTTCTTTTGACGAGTTGTCGTTTGAGTCCTTCCAAATAGCTTTCTTCAGTCTTAACACATTTGACGTAGGTTCTTCCATCCATAATGTCCTTTTGTGTGAGTGATGAGTTTTCTTTATTTGTCATACTCACGGACAGAGAAGAACCTTCTGGAATATCAATCGATGTACCTTCTTGATTGGATATATTTTATTTTCCATACCATTTCTTTGATGGATATGGAATATTTGGAACTTTAGACTTTTCATTTGGCTGTAATTTTCGTAGCATGGGATCATTTTAAGTGCTATACATCTACAACACCTGCTTCCTTTCCATGGGTCTATTATAGTAGGTTACCTGAAATGGCCATTTATGTGTAAGTGAGTGGAGGCCCAACATAGTAATTTAGAATTCATGGATCCTGGTTATTTCACCGGGTTTACGCTGACACAAAATGAAACACGAAGCAACTTTCCCCTTTTAAAAAAAAGCAACGATTAAAATCACTAATGACATTGTTGTTACAAAAAGAACTTCTTTTGTCTTGAAGCCAATTCTAATATGTGAGATTGTTCAGATGTCTGCATTTCTGCACACCACTCTAAAAATTGAGCTGAGGTTTATTCAAACAAAATCAAGCAAACAAAACAAAATCAAAGTAAAACAAAACTGAGATAAGGATGAAACTAACTAATCTAAGAAGAAAACAAATGAAATCAAACAAAAATATAAAATCAGCAGATTTATTTATGTACAGTAGGTTTTCCTAAGTCTAAGAAAAGTATTGTTTAAGTGTTAGGCCGTTGACAAGGAGATTTTCCTTCTCCCCTTATAAATATTGCAAATTATAAGTTGTTGGGCCCATCTTCTCCACAATCTGATAAGAAACAAGCCACAATTGTTGAAATTTTGTATGTTTTCCCTTCTCTTCATGAGAATGATCCCACTTTAGAACTAGATCTCCTACCTCAAAAGTTATCTTGCCATATTTTTGATAATCAAACCACCTTTTAACAATGTCTTGGTGACATTTGAACCTATCTTTGGCCTTTTGTCATGCTTCCTGGATTTTTAGCAAGGTATTAATACGTGACTACATGATTTCGTTGGTCGACCCTCGAGATGCCTGAGCTAACTACAGGGAAGGGAGTAGTATGTCTGGGGGAAGCATAATTTCTATCCCATAGACTAAAGTGTAATGAGAAACCCCTAAATATTTTTTCAATAAAGCGTTGGGAAGAGCTGTATGCCAATTTATTTGGTTTTCAATAACAGTTTTCTTCAATATCCTTATGAGGTTCTTATTAGTGGATTTTGCTAACCCATTCCCCTGAGGATAGTAGTTAGATGAATAATGAAATTTAATTCCCTTTTAAATAGCAATCGCACTCAAATTAAAAGAAGAAAAATAAGATGCATTATCAAATACTAACAAAATTGGAATCCCAAACCTGGTTATGATGTTTTCTTGTATAAATCTGATGACTGCATCTTCATTCACTTTGTGCAATGGAGTGGCTTCAGTCCACCTTGTAAAATAATCAGTGGTGGTGAGAATATATCGTTTTTATAGTGAAGAGTTGGGATTGATTTCCCCAGTGATGTCTATACCCCATTACTCGAATGGTTATGAGATGATGACTAGTTGCAATGGTCCTGCTAATTTGGGTATTCTACTTGCACTCCTCTAACATACATCACATTTCCTTACATAAGCATGAGCATCTTTAAAAACATTGGGCTAGTAATATCCGACTCTTAGTATTTTATGATCAGTAGTGTCTCCGAAATAATGTCCCTCTACAGGCCCATCATGTAACTCCTTAACTACCCTCTATGTATCTTCTCTCTCAAGACATCTGAGAAACACTCCATCATAATTCTTTCCAAAAAGTACTCCATCTATTATTTGATATGATGTTGATTTTAATCGGAGTGCCCTTCTCTGCTTAGAAATCTAGTGCTCTGGAAAATATCCATGTTGAATATAATGAATCAAATCTCGATACCAAGACTCTGTAGTAGTAAAAACAAAACATACTTCAATTAAGTTCATTTCGGATTCATCCTCCCAGCCATGATATCCATCGGGCGGATTTTCAGTAAGCAACTTGCACAACCCTTGACCTTTGATGATATTAGATGGTTTAAATTCTAGGTCATATTCTTGTAATGAAGTCACCCAATTTCCCCGTCTTTCTCCCAGCTCCTTTTGTACAAATAAGGATCTGATAGTCAGATGAGGTATTATAACCTTTGTTCTATTTTTTAGAATGTAAGGTCTGAACTGTTTTACTGCCTTATATACTGCGTATGATTGTTTATCTACAGTTGGGTAATTCAGTTCAGCTCCTTGTAATCCAGTGCTCATAAAAGATATGGGATATTCGTCTTCTTGCTCTCCTTTCTGCGTGATCACTGCCGCTAGAGAATGATATGAAGCAAATGTATATATAATGAAATCCTTTCCAAAATTTGGACTACTTAATGAAGGTGCATGAGCTATGGCATTTTGTATATCCTTAAATGCATTCTTTTGAATATCATTCCATTTGAATTGCACACTTTGCTTCACCATTTGTTGCAAAGGTTTTACAATATGCGCAAAATACGGCACAAACCTTCAAACAAAGTTTATGGTGCCCATAAATGATTGCATAGTTTTCTTATTATGGGACACAAGAATCTGGGTTGTGGCTTGAATTTTTTCTGGGTCTATAGAGATTCCCTTCTTGCAGATGATGTGTCTTAACAATTTTCCTTCGAGGACAACAAAAATTCTTTTCTTAGGATTCAAAGATATGCCATACTTCCTACAAAGTTCAAAAATATGTTTCAAATGGAAATCTTGATCCTCTCTTTTATTAGAAAAAACTGTCAAATCATCCAAATAAATAACAACACAATGGCCGACTAACCCTCGGAATGCGATGTCCATGGCCCTTTGAAATGTGGCTCTGACATTCATAAGGCCAAAAGGAATTCTTATATAAGTGAATGTTCCCCATTTAGTGCGAAAGGTAGCCTTGAGTCGATCTTTCTCAGGCACTAATACTTGATTGTAACCTGAAAATCCATCCAATATGGAGAACATTTCTGATCCCGATACCATCTGTAAGATTTGTTCCATTGGTGGCAACAAATAGTTGTCTTTATCTGATGCTTTATTTAAATTCTGAAAGTCGACACATAGTCTTATTTCTCCTTATTTTTTCCTTATAGGCACCAAATTGGCCACCCATTCAGATTGTCGAACTTTAAAATAATTTTAACATCAAGCAGCTTCTTTAATTTCTTTTGTATCAAAGGTTCAAGTGTAGGATGCATCTTCCGGAGTTGCTGTTGGATTGGTTTTATGCCTTGTTTGATGGGTATCACATGTTGTATGATGCGTGTATCATAAGTATTCAAATATTCATATGTCCATGCAAAAATATCCCTGTATTGCTGAAATAGTTTAATAAATTTGCATCTTTCGCCAGGTGAGAAACATTTTCCCAAATTAACATATTTAGGTTCCTTTTTCTGTGCCTAAGTTAACCAACTCATATTGCGTCGAATAGTTGTTTGTTTTTGAATTTGCAGGCTTTGTGAACTTGTGTTGTAAGTCAAATAATCCTTCAAGAATTCGTACTCCTTTTGGTATAAAATTTACTTTGTGGGTATCCTCATTTTGTAATTCTGACTGGTGCTCGTCTTCTTCAATAATGGATTCTTTGAAGGTATCTTCATTTGTCAGAAAACTGATAATATGCTCATCATAATCGAACACTCTAAGATTTGTAATGTTGTCAAGTATAGATGGCCTGAAAAGCAATTCAATAGAACATTTATTGTTAGTTGGTACTAACCATGAAGCAGAAGTGGATAGTAATCAGCAGTAGCATTTTTCAATCTACGAATGTTATTTATGTTAAAAGCGTTAAAATTTGATATTAAATTCCACACTTCGGACTGATACCCTTTCAAGTGTGGAGATACACAATGAATGGTGTTTCTTATTTTCCTAACAACTATTTCCGAATCACCAAAAAAATTTAAATTTTTAACATTCAAATCAATGGTTTTTTTCAATCCTTGCACTAAATCTTCATATTCAGCAGTATTATTTGTGCATTCAAATTCTAATCTCCAAGAGATAAATTGTATGTTTCCTTTAGAGTCAACAAGAACACAACCAACTCTTGATCCCTCTTGTGTTTTTTAGCCATCAAAGTATAAAATCCAAAATTTATCATCTAAATCAACTATGTTAGTTGGACTATCTAAGTCAGTAACTAATTCTACTATGTTACAGTCAATATCATCAGCCAATGCAAATTAAAGGAGATCGAACTGGTTGTCTGAATCATGGACAACATTTTCTGCCTGAAAGTTCCATGGCTCAATTTATAAAAAATAATTTCCCAACACATAAGATGAAAAATTCACTGCCTCATTTTGTTCTTCTAACTAATTCACATTTTGTTTCATATGAGGTTCCCTCAATACCTTGATTTGGTTCTGCTTATTCTGATAAGGAAACCATAAATGAGACCAAACTGTTGCGAAATAACCATTTCTCTTATTTGACCAATCTCTACTTAGTATTAACCAATAAGCTTCTGGTATGTCCACCACCATAATATTAATAAATTGACACACTCGTGGGTCTGCACCTAATCTGATCAATAAAATTTTCATTTCCCCAATAACTATAACATCCAACCTATCTAGTTGTATAATCTGAGAAGGGGATGTCGTGGGTTGTCCATTTATGTTCTTGCAAATAGATAGTGCATGATATTTGATGAAGCCCCAAAGTCTACCAAGCAGTTATGCACATTATAATTGAAAATTTCAAAATTCAAAAGGAAAGGGAGAGTTTGAGATTTCGATTTTCCACCAATACTCGCTTCGTTAATTTCGGTATCAGACTCAACCCTTTCTGACTGTTTATCTACTGTGCTTCTTGGTTTTACGCTAAAAGCTTATAATAATATTTTCCTCTGTTGTGGCAGGTTACACAGTTCAAACAGAGATATATTTGCTTTATTTTTCTTGATATCTTCTACAATTTCATATCCCATATTATGATTTCCTCCTACCTTTTCACCATTATCAGATTTGTTGACCACAAGATTTACTTGTTTATTGCTTAATGGGTTTGTTTCCTTTACAGCCCCAGAATTTACTTTTGGTTGTGACTGATTTATATTATTATTCTTTTTCATGTTTTCCTTGGTTGTCCTCATTTTGGGAAATAATGTACTTTGCTCTTCTATTGGTCCCTTACTTCTGGTAGCATAATCTACGTATGATATTTGTATGTCTTCCACCTTTTCTTCTTCATTTGGATCCAAATTTGGTGCCCAATCCCATAATACCAAGGTGGTTTCTTCATTTTGATCTTTTGGTTCATTAGACTGGTCTTCTTCTTTATCTTCATTTTCTACTAATTGTGTATCCAATACTTGATTCATTACAAGAGTCATTGAATTAATCCACTGTGGGAAAAAAAATTCAGAATGTTGTTCTTGATGAAAAGTACAAAAGTGATCCATGCCAACTTCATTCAAATTAAACACAACAGAATTATTTGATGGTGGTTGTGGTTGTGTACTTTCTTCTTTTTTATGGAAACGTTTAAATGGTTTTCTTACGGAAGAACTAGCACCCTTTTCCATTTCCAAGTCTACTATTTTATTGGACAAATTTTGAACCATTTTGACCACATTCTCTAATTCATTTGAAGACTCTTCTTTGGGTCTGGTTAGTATCAAAGGCTTCTTGTTTATTCTAGGTTTTACTTCCAAATCCATGGAATGTTTCATAATATTGTCTATGTTTGCCTCTACTTTCTTCTCTTCTTCATAATTTTCCGCTAAAGTAGTTTTAACAGATCTTTTGACAAACATGGCTATGGATGGGAGAAGCACTGTAGTATAATATTCTACCAATGACTCTTCAGCAAGTTTCGGTGCAGTGCTAAAACTATTCAAAATTGTAGTAAATCTCTGATTGAATTCTTGTACCTTCTCCTTCTTTTCCATCCGCATAGACAATAATTCTTTCATCAATGAAGCCACAGTTTTTGGGTTACCAAACTTATTCAGAAAGACCTTCTCAAAATTGTCCCAGTCTGCTATATAATTAGTTTGCAAGCTAAAATAGCATGATGATGATCTAGGATCAAAAGTATAAGGAAACAATATTCACAGTACATCCTCATGTTCCACATTTAATATATTCAAAGCCAAATAAAAACTCTTTAGGTGATCTTCAGCAAAGATCTCTTTTCCAGGGTCAAATTTATGTAGCACTCGCTCTGGATGCTTAGTAAAATCATGTAAAGGAGCAGTTAGGTTGAGTGGTACCCTGGCTCTCCACATAGGTGGTTTATTGGCATTGTGATCCATGTTAGCAATATGCCTCGGAGAATGTGGAGGTGTATGAGGTGGTGTAAGAGTCTGTACATGTGGAGAAGAGATTGACTCAGGAGAATTAGGCCTCAATTGATTGATGGGATCTGGGATATCTTGTAATGATAAATCAACCAATTCTTCCAAAGATTCCACAAGCACATAATCCCTAGTTTGCACAACTTGTCTTCTAGGTAGTAAAGAAACCACTGATAATCCACCAAGTTTCCTTACGTATGATCTAGTATGTCTCCTGAAATTGTCTACTTATCTGTGAGGAACTACATATAAACGTTCAGTATGATCAGTTTCAAAATACAACTTTTCTCGATAATCGGTTTCAGAAATTAATTCTTCTGGTTGGGTTGTTTCCAACGGAGACCCAAATAAATTTACTCGTGAAAACGGATTTCCTCTACCAGCCATGCACTGGCAGCCCTCCTTCTAGAGCCAAAATTGTTGATGCCCGAAAAATTCCAGCATTGACAGTAGGGATTCTCCCCAATGAATAATACCAATTAGATCATTCAATGTTTGGTGTGGGGAATCCGCCCGGTTAACGGTCCGACTACCATAGGTATGTTTATTGAATATTTGTACCGGTTGCGGCCTGACCCACCGTTTATATATTTGTTATGTTTAAAGTATGAATATGGAAGTGCTTCTAATACAACTAATGCATTTAACCTAGAACTGACAGGAATAAGCCTCACAAGTGATGCACGGGTTCTTACCTCTCGTCTTATCACTTCTACATAATCAATTCGCTAACTCTATTCTAAACTAACTAATCTATCCTTGCAAGGAGCGAGTTTAAATGAATAATAATCTGAGAATTTTTATACAAATATAACAGATAGCCATTAAGATAAAGTATGTCCATTCACAGCTAAAAAAATTACAAAGATATTTTGATCACAATTAAAATCAATTTATTACTCTATTATCACAAAGAAACATTTTCGTAGACAAGTAAAATCATTCATCACCATTGAAATAGTTCAACCAAGTTAGAAAGATCTCACGGCATGAGTTATGAATACAAGAGGAAATAGTTCCGATTTGTTATCCAACACATTCCAAGCAAAACTTTTGTGCAAGATTTTCCCAGCAAACATGTCCTTCTCATTAGCATAAAAATAGTTCTCTTACAAAATGTATCCAGTCTCTATTATGCTAGCAAAAGTGCTCTTTCTAGTATCCCTCCCCCTATATTTATATTACAATAGAATTTGTCTGTACATGACAATCACTTCAGCTAGCCCTAACCTTTGGATTGCCAAAATTTGTCCTTTAGTGTTTGCACATCAAAATAGACAATTAATTACAATTTAAATTTAACTTTCTGGTGGGTCCTCCAAGCTGGAAATATAATTATCCCATAAGTCTGTTTCCTAAAATATGATATTACATTAGACAGGTTCTAATAATTTTAAAGACACTTCATGAACAAATAATTCTTTTTCCACACTTATCACTCCTTCAGTAGCAACTTTATAGCTCTCTTCCAGGAAATAATCATTTATAGACACATGTCCAATGTACTGATTCAGGCCTTCCTCATTTAGCACATCTAATTTCCTGATGTATTCCATATCCTCTTTTAGGCCATCTCTCAATTCCATTAAGCATTGATCCTAGCCGAGAAACTCGTAAATATCTTGTGTCATTGGGATGTGACATTTCTCATATATTTGATAAATTCCTTTGTAAAATTCCTCACACTTTGTAATGGATTTTGGTATTTCCACATGCATCTTCTTGGAAGCCCTTCTACAACATTCTAGGAGTGTTATATCCAACTTGAGTTCAGTCAATGTTTTGTGTGGAAGGTGATTAGGGAGGTTTGGATTTCTTCCTCTCCAAGTCATCAACCTTTTCAACTCTTTAAAAGTATCGACTGACTTCTTCCTTATTGACAAAGCACCTACAAAGATCTCCTTCATCCTGTCTATCATATGTTTCATTTTGTAAATTTCTTTAGTTAATAATTCCTCTGAGTGGCAGATTTGTTCCTGTATCTTACATGCCTGCTCATGAAAAGGAGTCATATCCTGTTTTTTATTCTGAGCCACATTGACCTGTTCCAATCGAAACTTCTTCTCTCTGACCAACTCGTCCATATGATACTACACAGCTTCCACTTGTTGATTTGATGTCATTCTTTTTTCTTCCAATTCCTTAATACGAGAGTATAAATAACTTCTCTCACCTTCCATAATTATAGGTTGTAAGTTCAAAGCATCCTTTTCGTTTTCTAGATTACAATAATCAAACAATAATCTATTCTTTTAAGCTATTAATGCATCATGTTTTCTTTTCAATTATATCCCTTCACCTCTTGCTTTCACTAGGTTGGCTTTCGGCTTTAGCATTTTTTCCTTGTTGTGTTCTAGGTTGTTCATCATCTTATCAACATTGTCAGCACTTGCTTGAGCGGCTGCTACATTTACTGATGCCATGAACTTGGGATATTTATGGGTGCCTTCCACTATGGTGCTTTCTTGAATGGCCACCACATCTGGCTGTGTTCCCACTTTTAGTCTTTTCTCCGTTCTCCTTGTTGTTGTCTTCCTTTTAGAGTCAAATACTATTGTATCCAATTTCACTACTGAATGTTGGTTTGAAGGGGTGAAGGGAGTGAGCCTGAGTTCGGAAAATGGGAGATGTCCTCCTGTAAGTGTGATTCCAAACACATTCAATGGGTATATGTCCATGTCTTGGATATTTGGACCTCCATCTTGGACTTCTTCTTCTTCCACGGCTTTCTTGATCCTGTCTTCTTCTTCCCTTTGCCTTTCCAAATCTATTTCTTTCTCTGCCATTTCTTGTTCTTCTTTCTTTTGTCGTTCTACTTCTTCTGTCCTTCTTCTATCTTCCTCTTCTCTTCCTTGTTTTTTGTTTCTTCTTCCTATAGCCCTTCTGCTTCTTCTCTTCGTTGTTTGTCTACTTCCGTTGCCCGTAGTCTTTATGCTTCTTCTCTGACTTCTTCACTCTTGCTTCTTTGGAAATATCCATAGCATGACTAAGACATACACCACTCTTCTGACCAAAATGCTTATTCAATTTTGTCATGTTATTGGCCCTCCGATATACTTCCTCATCCTTAAGGAAGTGGTTTGTGTATTCATAGTGAATTTTACATGACGCACAATGTTGGGAGGCCTTCTGTAGTTTATCATTCCTTACAAAGATATTCACCCCAAAATGAAACGCATCTAAGTCTTTTATAAAAGCTTCTGCTCCTTTCACCTTGGGGTATTTATATGCCCCAATGATCACAAAGGGAAATGGTGGATAGGAGGCTTTCTTATGTTCATTTAAAAAGTTACCTACCCCATTGATGAAGACATGTCTTACTTCCTCTTTGTGCACCACATAATCAGTTGCGACCTTGGCATTAAAAACGGGTCTTTGGTTCCTCCATACCTTTTGATATAAGTGCCTTCCGGGGAAAAATAGAAATCTCCATACTCACTGGTAACGGCCATGGCGTTTTTTGACAAGCAATTTGGTTCTTTATTAAATATCAGCCAATAAAGAGGAATTATGAATTCCTCACAGAGAAGCTTATAGAAGCTTGCATACTTGTGTGCCCACATTATTTGGTAAGTCACATATAATGGGGTCTCAGTCGGGACCTAATAAAACCCCAATTTATGGAAAGTGCGTCTAGTCAAGATACAGTCAATCAGGTAGTAAGACATATAGAACTCATCCTTCTTCTGGGTGATCACTCCTTGGGATGTTGCTATCATTGACGCCATACTTTCTTTTGTAATGTCTTCCCAATTGAAGACGGTGCCGTGGGAGGCGATGTGATACATGAGGGGCACCCAACTGAGCTTATAGATATTCCCATTTTCTCTACCGAATATTTTTCTCAACATTAAGGCTATGATTCTCAATGGCGTCTTCAAATCCTGGCCGTCATATTCCCCACTTGCCCTTTGTCTCAGCTGCTTTCCAGGAACCATCATTTTCTTGGCGTACTCAATGTGATCTATGTTCACTCCCTTTACCCAGTCATATGTCATCATCACTTTGGGGGGTGGAAATTTGTAAGTTGCGCTAATATGACTGGGTTGGAATTAAGCAAGCCCTTCTCCATTTTCCCAGCTATGATCCTTGTGTCGACGTCCACATGAGGTAGAATCCAACCAATGACTTCAGAGCATGGGAAAATCTTTGGTTGGGTGGCAGCTTTATGGAGACCGAACCTTTTCATATTTTGATACACCATCATCTCCTCAATGGATGCATTTGGTACATTCAGATCTCAGATGAGGTGGTATAGTTCACCCCATTTGTATTCAGGGACGATTCCCATCATTGCTTTGGTGTCTTCAAATAATGTCTCCATTGGATTTTATGGAACAAATTCAACGTCAAAATCTAATTATGCTACCTTGGGCTTTCGCTTGGAAGCTCTCTTTTGCATCTCTAAGTCCTAAGGAAACAACAAAGTCAATGTATAAGCATACCTTCACGTTAAAGCTTTTAAGCAATATGCAGAGGTGTCTTTTATCAATATTATTTACAAGAAACCAAAGTTAGGAGATTCATACTTCCATGATGTCAACTGTGTTTGGTTTTGAAAAATATTTCATGAGTATTCCCAAAATCAAAGTTACTAATCTTGGTGGCCTAACCTAAAAAAAAAATCTTTGCTTAAGGCTGGATATGTTCGGTTTTCTGGAATGCAGTTAATATTTTACCATTGGCATTATGCTGTCACCACTTAGTTCTTGTCTCCCAAAATATTCTATGCTATTCTAGCTACCAGCTTGAATACTACTGTCCATTATTTAAGCAGGATAACTGAGGTATTTGGATTTAAAACATACCAACGAAATTTTCTCGGATAAGGGAAAAGTGAGGGATCGACCAAAATGCCAATGACGAGGGTGACGAACAATTCATCTAATCTGCATTCTAACGAAAATGTCCATCTTAATACCTCACTTTCTCACACTATTGGTCAAGGTTATATCTATATCTTGCCTAGTGACCCCTACCACTCATTCTAAAGGTATTTAAAAGGGTCCAATAGTTGAAAAACTCTAGAGCGTGATTAATTACGGCTACCCGTCCCTAGTGAGTGTTCAAAGCTCTGTATCGAAATTTTACCCTATGATACCCTGGTCAAAAATAACCCTCTTGACCTGCAATATTTACTTAATTGTTCCTCCATGCTTGTTAAAGTTAGGTCGTTTTCTGTTCTTGCATCTTAATCTTTATCTAGACTAAGGAGGCGAGGTTCGCCTAGGTTTCTGGGTTTTTCCTGGTTTGTATACTTATATGCTACAGGTATGCATACATTTTCGGAACGAGTCGGGGATTATCATTGGAACTAGGGAACACCACAAGCATGGAGAATAACCAGCCAATGGCCATCCAGTCTCCACCTACTTGAATTAATATGAGCAGCAACCCTTTTCACAACAATAATATATAGATACGATGGGGCTTAACGTCGTTTTAACCTTAGGGAAAAAGGATAGAAACAATAAAAGGAAACATAAAAGACAACTCCAAATCCTGTACCAAGGAATGGGAGGTACCTACCGAGAAGTGTGCGAATGGTTGAAAGAAAAAACCAACGGGGCGCCTAAGCACATTAAATGCTAGGTTTGCCAAGTTATATGTATAAGTTTTTTTTTAAACCCCATTTACAAACATTTGCAAAGACATTGCAGAGCACTCACGGACGCTAAAGGAACCCCGTTGGTTTTTTCTTTCAACCATTCACACACTTTTAGGTAGGTACCTCCCATTCCTTGGTACAGGATTTGGAGATGTCTTTTATGCTGCCTTGTATTATTTCTATCATTTTCCCTAAGATTAAAACGACGTTAATCCCCACAGTATCTATATATTATTGTTGTGAAAAGGTTTTTCGCCCATATTTATTCGAGTAGGTGGAGACTGGTCGGCCATTGGCTGGTCAGTCTCCATGCTTGTGGTGTTCCCTAGTTCCAATGATGAGCCTCGACTCGTTTCGAAAATGTATGCATACCTATAACATATAAGTATACAAACCAGGAAAAACCCGGAAACCTGGGCGAACCGCACCTCCTTAGTCTAGATAAAGGTTAAGATGCAAGAACATAAAATTCCCTATCTTTAACAAGCATGAAGGAACAATTAAGTAAATATTCTAGGTCAGGAGGGGTATTTTTTACCAGGGTATCATAGGGTAAAATTTCTATATAGAGCTTCAGACCCTCACTGGGGACGGGTAGCAGTAAGTTGTCGCGCTCTAGAGTTTTTCAACTCTTGGACCCTTTTAAATACCTTTGGAATGACTGGCAGGGGTCACTAGGCTAGATATAGATATAACCTTGACCAATAGTGCGATAAAGTGAGGTATCAAGATGGAAATTTTTGTTAGAACGTATATTAGATGAATTGTTCGTTGCCCTCATCATTTTCATTTTGGTCGATCCCTCACTTTTCCCTTATCCGAGAAATTTTTTTGGGGATGTTTGAAATCCAAATACATGATTTATCCCGCTTAAATAATGGACAGTAGTGTTCAAAATGGTAGCTAGTTAGCATAGAATATTTTGGGATACAAGAACTAAGTGGTGATAGCATAATGCCAATGGTAAAATATTAACTGCATTCTAGAAAACCGAACATATCCAGCCTTAAGCGAAGAATTGTTTTTGTTTCGGTTAGACCACCAACATTAGCAACTTTGATTTTGGGAATACTCACGAAAATTTATTCAAAACCAAACACATATGACATCATGGAAGTATGAATCTCCTAACTTTGGTTTCTCGTAAATAATATTGATAAATGACAATTCTACATATTGCTTAAAATATGTTGCTTTAACGTGAAAATATGTGTATACATTGACTTTGTTGTTTCATTAGGACTCAGAGATGCAAAAGAGAGCTTCCAAGCGAAATCCCAAGGTAGCAGAATCAGATTCTGATGTTGAAGTTGTCCCAGAAACTCCAATGGATACATTATTTGAAGACACCAAAGCTGTAATGACCCTTTTTTTTAATTTTATTAAAATGCCCAATTTCCCACTTTTTCCCTAGTTCGATCGACCTTTGACTAGTTTTGATCTCTAGGTCACCAAATTGCTCCAATTGCTCCCAAATCTTCTGAGAAGGTATATGGATGATGTTAGAACATAAATATGTGTTTCAGGGATGCTTTTGTACCTTTAAAATACTTTTTCAAATCCTCTTTCAATTCTGGCCAATGTAGGGAAATTTACTAGTAATATCCCTTTGACTAGTATTGGTCTCTAGGTCTCCAATTGGCTCCAAATGCCTTCAAATATTCAAGGAAGGTGTATGCATGATATTTTTACTTGATTATGATTTTCAAGGATTATTTATTAACATCAAAATACTTCTGCAAACTTGTTTAAGATTCCGGACAAAGTATGGAATTTAACTAGCAATTTGAGGTTTAAATCCCCCTAGGGTAAGTTCTAAAAATGGCTCTCCAAATGCCTCCAAAACCACCCGAAATTCTGAACAGAGGTAGGGGATGTATAAGGAACATTATTTAGGTCTCATGTGAACCATTAATCAGTTATTAAGTTTGTTCTAACCTTCTCCCAAATAGCATCAAAAATCACTAATTCGACCCTTGGGGAAATGGCACCAAATCTTCTCCAAATGTAAATAAACTGAGTAAAATGACTTCTAATGCTTAAGTAATGAACATGAAACTTGTATAATCCATCAATAACATTCCATTAATCAATAAACCATCATTATTCTACTTATCCATTCGAATCCATCAACATTACATTGGTTCACAACAAGGTAGTGGAGAAATGGCACTATTCTTTCATTAAAAATGAGATTTATACATTTCTACTTGGAATTTAGACCTGAAACATTCTGTAGATGAAGAAAAGAGTATTTCATCCATATTAAAAAATAAATGGGGCATCATAAGCGCCCCTAAGGAGTACAATATCGCACCAAAAATGCCCTCCCTCAAGGATTAAGAATATGCCATCAAAACTGGAAATGGTTGAAGGAGTGAGATGCAATAGAAGAAAACATGAGCTGCCCTGTAGCTTACACCTAAAAATAAAGAATCCATTAAATATCCAAATTAAAGGTCTGAATGGCCTTTCCAATTACCAACTTGGAGGGGAATCTTTCACCCTCGAAATTGGCTAAGGCAAGAAACTAGTCATCCACTAGCTCTCCCTCTTCACAAATGCAATTGAAAATTCTACAAATGGTCAAAATATGCAATTCTTCTTTGTTCATGACTTTTATAAACTTCTAATGTCCTCCATGGGTCTAATTCCTTCCAAGAGACTCATGCCAACTCAAGCTGGGAAGAGATTCCAAAGAATGCCACTTGTACAACAATTCCTAGTTTCCCACTTCCACCAAATCACATGTGGAAGCATCTTAGTTGCCCTAACTCCCTTGAGCGCCCTCTTGGAGGCTATTTTTAGCCCTGACATGTAATATATATCATATTTCAGCCTTCAAGTCTGATTTGTGTCATAGGTGTCATAGCATCTTCATCATTGTTGTCATAGAGCTAGGGAATCTAGCCCAAGTGTCCCACTAGCTCCAAATTGCCTCTTCCTCTTCCATGAGAGTTACTCTTCTTCTATATTTAAACCTTGTATGATTCATGCCATGAATAATACCTTTTGAACTCCCCCAAGTATGTTACCATTCACCTTGAATTCGAATTGGTGAGAGAATGATGCCAAGTGTAGTGGGGAAATCTAGCCATATGTGGGTCCGACTTCCTCCATGTGTCTTCATGATCAAATGCCACTTTGATTTTCAATTGTATATATTTATTTAGATCCTTTATTAAATATTTACTCCATTCTAATGTTCAAACATCATTTATTATCCCCCTTATTCCAAATCCCAAAGCTTCCACCAAAAACCTAGGAAAATAGCAATTTTCCTCCTTGGCAATTATTTGACCCTTAACATCAATTTGACAAACTCTAATGAATATGGCAAATGTGATTAGGCCATTATGACCCAATGCCAAATTTGGGACATGAAAAAAGCAATGACAGGAATCGTCCCTGAATACAAATGGGGTGAACTATACCACCTCATCCGAGATCTGAATGTACCAGATGCATCCATTGAGGAGATGATGGTGTATCAAAATATTAAAAGGTACAGTCTCCATAAAGCTGCCACCACCAGATATTTTCCCATGCTCCGAAGTCATTGGTTGTATTCTACCTCATGTGGATGTCGACACAAGGATCATAGCTAGGGAAAATGGAGAAGGGCTTGCTTCATTCCAACCCGGTCATATTAGCGCAACATACAAATATCCACCCCCCAAAGTGATGATGACAGATGATTGGGTAAAGGGAGTGAACATAGATCACTTTGATTACGCCAAGAAAATGATGGTTCATGGAAAGCAGCTGAGACAAAGGGCAAGTGGGGAATATGACAGCCAGAATTTGAAGACACCATTCATAATCATAGCCTAATGTTGAGAAAAATATTCGGCAGAGAAAATGGGAATATCTATAAGCTCAGTTGGGTGCCCCTCATGTATCACATCGCCTCCCATGGTACCGTCTTCAGTTGGGTGGCCATTATATCAAAAAGTATGGAGTCAATGATAGCAACAGCCCAAGGAGGGATCACCCAGAAGAAGGATGTGTTCTATATGCCTTCCTACCTTATTGATTGTATCTTGGTTAGACACCCATTCCATAAATTGGGGTACTATTGGGTCCTAGGTAAGACCCCATTATATGTGACTTACCAAATAATGTGGGCACACAAGTATGCAAGCTTCTATAAGATTATCTGTGCGGAATTTATAATTCCTCTTTATTGGCGGATATTTAATAAAGAACCAAATTGCTTGTCAGACAACGCCATGGCCGTTGTCAGTGAGTATGGAGATTTCTATTTTTCCCCTGAAGGCACTTATATCAAAAGGTATGGAGGCACCAAAGACCCGTCTCTAATGCCAAGGTACGCAACTGATTATGTGGTGCACAAAGAGGCAATAAGACAGGTCTTCATCAACGGGGTAGGTAATTTTTTAAATGAACATAAGAAAGCCTCATATCCACCATTGCCCTTTGTCATTGGGGAGTATAAATTACCCAAGGTGAAAGGAGCAGAAGCTTTTATAAAACAATTAGAGGCGTTTCATTTCGGGGAGAAGATATTTGTAAGGAATGATACACTACAGAAGGCCCCCCAACATTGTGCGTCATGTAAAATTCACTTTGAATACACAAACCACTTCCTTAAGAATGAGGAAGTATATCAGACGGCCAATAAAATAACAGAATTGAATAATCATTTTGGTCGGAAGAGTGACATAGGTCCTAGTCATGCTATGGATACTACCAAAGAAGCAGAAGTGCAGAAGTCAAGAGAAGAAGCATAAAGGCTACATGCAGTGGAAGCAAAAAGACAATGAAGAGAAGAAGCATAAAGGATACATGCAGAAGAAGCATAAAAAAAAGGAAGAGAAGAGGAAGATAGAAGAAGGACAGAAGAAGCAGAACGATAGAAGAGTGAAGAACAAGAAATGGCAGAGAAAGCAGTAGATGGCAGATAAAGCAGTAGAGTTGGAAAGGAAAAGGGAAGAAGAAGACAAGCTCAAGAAAGTTGTGGAAGAAGAAGAAGTCCAAATCTCCAAGACATGGACATAGACCCACCGGATGTGTTTGGAATCACACTTACAGGAGGACATCTCCCATTTTTCGAACTCGGGTTCACTCCTTTCTCCCCTTCAAAGCAACATTCAGTAGTGAAAATGGATACGATAGTCTTTGACTCTAAAAGGATGACAATAACAAGGGGGATGGAGAAAATACTAAAAATGGGCACACAGCCAGACGTGGTGACCATTCAAGAAAGCACCATAGTGGAAAGCACCCATAAGATCTCAAGTTCATAGCATCAGTAAATGTAGCAGCCGCTCAAGCAAGTGCTGACAATGTTGATAAGCTGATGAACAACCTAGAATGCAACAAGGAAAAAATGCTAAAGCTGAAAGACAACCTAGTGAAAGCAAGAGGTGAAGTGATATAATTGAAAAGAAAACATGATGCAGTAATAACTTAAAAGAATAGATTATTGTCTGATTATCAGAATCTAGAAAACGAAAAGGATGTTTTGAACGTACAACTTGTAATTATGGAAGGTGAGAGAAGTGATTTATAGAGTTCGCATTAAGGAATTGGAAGAAAAATAAATGACGTCAAATCAACAAGTGGAAGTTGTGCAGTATCAAATGGACGAGCTGGTGAGAGAGAAGGAGTTTCTATGACTCATTTTCATGAGTAGGCATGTAAGATACAGGAACAGATCTTCCACTCACAAGAATTATTAACTGAAGAAATTTACAAAATGAAATAGATGGTAGACAGGATGAAAGAGATCTCTGCAAGTGCTTTGTCAATAAGGCAGAATTTAGTCAATACTTTCAAAAAGTTGAAAAGGTTGATGACTTGGAGAGGAAGAAATCCAAACCTCCTCGATCACTTGCCACACAAACCGACGGTTGAACTCAAGCTGGATATAGCACTCTTAGAAAGTTGCAGAAGGGCTTCCAGGAAGATGCATGTGGAAATACCAAAATCTATTACAAAGTGTGAGGAATTTTACAAAGGAATTTATCAAATATATGAGAAATGTCACATCCTAATGGCACATGATATGTACGAGTTGTCCGCTAAGGATCAATTCTTAATGGAATTGAGAGATGGCCTAAAAGAGGATATGGAATACATCAGGAAATTAGATGTGTTAAATGAGGAAGACCTCAATAAGTACATTGGACAGGCGTCTATAAATGCTTATTTTCTTGAAGAGAGCTATAAAGTTGCTACTGAAGGAGTGATAAGTGTGGAAAAAGAATTATATGTTCATGAAGTGTATTTAAAATTATTAGAACTTGTCCAATGTAATATCATATTTTAGGAAACGTACTTATGGGATAATTATATTTCCAACTTGGAGGATCCACCAGAAAGTTAAATTGGAATTGTAATTAATTGTCTATTTTGATGGGAAAACACTAAAGGAAATATTTTGGCAATCCAAAAGTCAGGGGTAGCTGAAGTGATTGTCATGTAGAGACAAATTCGATTGTAATATAAATATAAGGGGAGGGATA